>CM061543.1:169905651-174905651 GCA_030864215.1 Capsicum pubescens
ATTCCCAATCCACAATTGTCCACATAAAACCTCTAATAAAACTGAACATCATTTAGGTCGGGACATGCCCCCTAATATAGACAAAAAGGGATCCAAAAGATGGTCTAAAACATAAGGGAAACAAACTATGAAATAATGGAACTTTTTGAGATTGGAAGCTCACCATTTCAAAGCAACTCGACGAGCATGCTAATCCACTTAATGATACACATGGGAAAAAAATGTCTTTAGACCCTACATTATGAAACAATGTTGCATCCTAGGATGGTTAGCAGGGAGAGAGCTAGCATGTAACTCAGGGATAAGGGGTAAAATAATGTCATCATCAAATCAGTTCAAAATCATTCAAAACCATATGCACACATTCATATACATATATATAAGAGATGTCAGGATAGGGAACAAGGCTTAATCATGAGATTTAAAATAATTAATCTAGACAGTGTAGATTCAACAGTCATAAAGGCACCCACGAGCTAATGGGTATGAATCCTCCCACTATAAAGGCCCCAGTGCGTATTAGCCATATGAACTAGAAAAAATAATGTAAACCTAAAGTCATCAGGGAAACTAGTTTTCCCCCAAAATATATATATCAAGTGTGACTCATGCACACGATCATTACGACCCCTACGCCAACAAATATGGTTTCTAGTAGTATTGTATGGATAATATATATATATCTAGTATTGTCATGCACACGGTCCCATTTTTTCCTAAATGTGACCCACAACTTAAAACCCCTTTAGGGTATCATTATCACTCTAAAATAAATCAAAATAACTTCTCAATCTCTCTCAAATACTCAAGGTAAAAAACACTTAGGGTTACCAAGAATTTGGTCAATTAGGGTTCTCAAGGGTGATTTCTCTCCATAGTTGTGATACTTTCAGGCATGTTACTCTTACACAAATCTTATTTTATGAAAAGCATATGTTTTAAATAGTTTTATTGTATGGATTAGAATGTGGTTTCTTACATGGGTTGAGGGTATTGGAATGGATGATTCTTGAATTATTTTTCCATTGTTTTCATGAGTTGTTCATTCTTTGAATTGATTATTTTTTTACTAATGGTGTGCATGGGCATGGAAATTGGAATGGGGGTCTAGGTAATCCCCCAATTAGATGTTTTTAACTTATAAATTGGGTTTGAAAAATCGTATTACCTCAACCCACTTAAGTAAATGGCTTTGAATTATGAAATTATAACTTGGCTTGACGTACACACCTATACTATTGAATTGTATAAATGATTAAACAATGTACATAGATTTTGAAGGCCTCTTTGTCTTTGTTTTGATAAACTAAAAGAAGTCAAAGCAGTCCTCTAATTTGATTTAGTGAACAAAGGGGATTAAGGCATTCCCCCAAGTTAATGAAATTGTAATGGCATAATTATGAGCTTGCAAGCTAAATTGTATGATGATACCTATGGTGTTCCTTAATTTATAATTACTCAATTAGTGAGTGAATGGGTTATGTGAAACTTATTTTAGTTGGGATTAATTGGGGTAATGAAGATAAGTCATAAAGGTTTGGGTCTCGAATGACTTATACTAAAAGCTCATATTTGCTGACGTGAGGGTTGGTCTTGATGACTGTGTGTATGGTTTACACTATTGATATATTATGTATCCAGGATTGATGTGGGTCGAGGCATTTCCTGGTTTTCTTTGAAACCTTTGGTTCATATGGCTAACACACACTGGGGCTCTTTTATCTGGGATAGTTGAACCGATAAAGCCCGTGGGTGCCTGTTTATGACGGTTGAGATACATAGTCTAGGATAATTCTTTATTATCATGCTAAACCTTGTTCCCTACCCCAGCATCTATTATATATATGTATGCATATATGTGAACATGTACAGTAAGTTTTGAATTAAACTTCTGATTGACCTTGAGTTATATGCTAGTGCTTACCCCACTTACCATCTCCAGACATTGTATCCCCACACGATATAGGGCTCCAAAGGCACTTCTACTTTTCTTGTGCAGTGATAGCTAATCTTAGAATCAGTTGCTGCGGTGAAGTGGTGAGCTATTATTCTCTAGAAGACTTGATCATTCTATCAATTTTTCTTCCATAAAGTTGAATTGAAGACTTCACATTTACATTGTCATTGTCATTGTTATTGTTAGGGCCAAGGTCATGTCCAGACTTAGGTTGTATTATGGTATTGAGGCTTTGTGGATATTACTTTGGATTGGATATTATATTGACACTCTTAGATGTCTTTGAACTTATTACTTTCTATATTATTATATGTTCAAAATCCATCTACTATTAGATGTGTCATGTTCTGTTTGGCAAGGCAAAGGGGGTGGTCTCCGATCCTTGGTAGACTTGTGATACCCGTCATGGACAAGCCCTGTTTTGGGTTATGACAAAGTTGGTATCAAAGTCTAGGTTCATGGTCAATTAGGTATATCATGTAGAGTCTCTTATAAGGGTATGTAGTACACAACACTTATAAGGGAGAGGCTATAAGGCATTTAGGAGTGTTTCACTTTTATTGTGATCTATTTTGGGCGATAGAGTCTAAGGTCTTGAAACTTCTCTAATATCCATTTGTTCGTATTTGAGATCATGCCTCCCTAAGGATCTGATACTCGTAGAACTTCTTCTATCCCACCTGAGGACAGTGTGGATAAAACTCATCCTACTTATAGAGTTCAAACTCAATTTAGAGTTATATCTCCTTATTGTATTACCCTACGTGAAGTTCCAATGGTCCCTACTAGTCCTCCTCAAGCTCATTAGGCTAATGATGATCATGCCCACCTCCCCAAGAAGACATTTCTAATGCTGAGTTCTGTCGATCTATACATTTACTGACCCAGTTGGTGACATCTCAGTTACGTTAGTTAGTTCCTACTGGTATTTTTGTGACTTTTTTTGAGGTTACTCAAGTTGGGCAATTTATGAGGATCAATCGTCCGACCTTTACTAGCTCTAAGGTTGAGTAGGATTCTCAAGGATTCATAGATATGATGGAGAAGATTTTCTTGGTTATGTTTGCTTTCGACACTGAGGGTGTGGAATTTTCCGCATATCAGTTGAAGGATGTTCCATATTAGTGGAATGAGAAGTAGGACCAGTCTAGGGGTGATGATGCTGAGTTGGCACTATGGGATAAGTTTTTAGGTTCCTTTCTGGACCATTTCTTTCCTCAGAAGTTGAGGAAAGCCAGAGCTGAGGAGTTTGTGAATTTGAAATAGGGTAGGATGACTGTGAAAGAGTATGCACTAGAATTTTATCAGTTGTACCATTATGCTTCTAAGCTGGTATCTAGCATAAGGGCTAGGATAAGGAAGTTTGCTTCGAATTTGTTTATGAGTTGTGATTTTACCACTTATTTGCCCTCACTAAGTGTGCACATTACTATGATTTAAAGATATAAATGGGATAAGTCGGTAATTAAATGCAATAAACTCCCCATTTTGTAGGTATACAAGCTAGATGAGTGGACAATGTGGATTTGAGCTGAAATGGACCAAAAAGGGGAAGGAAGTGCAGTTGAACAACCTGAAGAAGTCATCAGCCCCAGTTACCACGATCGCAAGCCATAGGTCGCGTTCGTGGTAAGTCAAGAAGGTTAAGAAAATATGATTGCAGTTCCACTACGATGGTCATTGTGTTTGTGATTGCGGACAATCTCATGCGATCGCAGCTAAGTGAGATGTTGCCCAAGGCAGTTTAGTTATTTCACTTGGCTGAATCCAAATACCTTTATAGGCTAAAACACTTTTTTCTTTGGGTATTACTTACATTGTAGACACTTTTGAATTCAAAATAAGAACCATAAATTGGGCAATCTTTCTAACTAAATTTTGAGGCTTTAATTTTTACTATTCATGAAGGATGGACGCTTTAAAAAATCCATATGATAATTTATCTTTCTCTACCTTCTTCATGAGTAGCAAAGTTATGTTAGTCTCTGGATTATGTTGAACTAAAGTGCTATTTTAGTTGTGGATGTTGATGGGTTACATGATTTTTAGGTGTTGATTATGGATTCCACCATTGCTTAAACTTAATGGTTGAACTTTATGGGTGAAAACCCCAATTGTTCAAATGGGTTTGTTGGGTGAAAACCCCAAACTCTTGAAAAACTTTATCATCTTTGAAAGAGGAATAAGGGTGAACCTTAGGGAACCCATGGCATCCTTGAAAAAGGGCTATAGGGGGACAAGGCAATGGTGGAAAATTGTGCTTGTGATTTACTACCTTTTCCAATCATAGAAATAAATGTAAATGAAGAGTAGGTCATGTCATGGGCATTTTCCTAGAAATAGGGATGTCCGATTGAGGTTTATGGGTAACTATGATGGATACACTTGTTAGGTGTTCGAAAGAGCCAATGGGTGAAATCTTTGAGGTTTGGTTGACAAACTAACCACAAAGATTTCGACCTATCCTATCTTGTATTCAACAACTAGATTTCATGCTAAACTATCATGATCCCACGCACGCGTTGTCTTTAGGTAGACATAATCCCAAGATTTTCTTCAAATTTGATTTTAGATCAAAAATGTTATTATAGCGTGTTGTGACTTAGTATTGATAAAATTCAACTTCAAACCAAACTCCCGCCACTTTACGTTACATGTTTATTTTTGCACGTATTTTGGGTAACCTTTTGAGTAACTAGAACACCCATAAGATTTGAAGATTAAATTTCACTCCTTGTGGATTCGACCCCAATGAGAGTTGGGATATTGATAACCACTGCCTTACCCCTCAAATCTAGGAGTAAATTAAACTTTATCAAATTTGTACCATTGTCGGGGAGTGGAATCTAGATTTCTCTTGTGTGGTGTGATTTTAACTTAGGTATACTTGAGGTGATTTTGATTTACTTGATTTGTTGCTTTTGATTTTATATAGTAGACCATAGAGTAAATAGGACAATGAGTGACAGTGCTAGTCACGCGGGACCTTTTGATACCCCTCTCAATGATTAGGGACAACTCAACAATACAGGTCAAACAAGTAGAATCCGTATACCACTAACTCATGGGATGGTGTTTTCCATATGACAAGTGTCATGAAATATGTTAAAAATGAAGGGGCTACATTGGGGTTATGCTTATGAGGATCCCAGTCTTCACTTAAAGAATTTTGTAGAGGTATGTATTCCATTCAACTTCGCACACATCACTCAACAATCTATCCGTCCTTTTCTTTTCTCGTTCTCTCTGATGGGCGAGGTGCTGTTGTGGCTCTGTTCTATCCCGACCGGTTTAATCACTTCTTGGGAAGAGCTTACAATGGTTTTTCTTGATTGATACTTCCCACCTTCAAAAATGCTCCAAAAGAAGGCTGAGATCATATACTTTAGGCAATTGAATAGGGAGATATTGTATGAAGCATGGGAAAGATTCAACGGAAAATTAGAGCAATGTCCACACCACGAGGTCCTGAAGAATATTCTTCTCCAAGTCTTCTACCAGGCCCTTGATCCGCTCAATAAAACTATGGTAGACAACATGGCTGGAGTTTCCCTTGTGATATTGCACTATTATGCGGCAATGCATTTGCTTGGAGAGATAATAAGGAAAAATCGGGGTTGGAATACCCGAGATACTGAAGTTCCCAAGCTTGAGGCCACAGGGTGGTGTTGTTATGACCTAGATGCATTCAATTCAAATAAGAAATGGGTTTGTGAATTCTACACTAAGATTATCGCAATATCTTTCTTAAATCCATCCAACATGATTATTAAGTTTCGGGGGAAAATGGTAAACTTTGGGGCAAAGAAAATCAATGATATTTACGATCTCCCACATGCAGACATGGGTGAGTTAAAAGAAAAAGGGTGTGAGCTGGGAAGTTGTTTGGCGGAAAGATTGTGTCCCGAAAAGAAAGTCTCTTGGACGAAAACTAAGAGAAATATCTCCATGAATGAATTCACTTTTGAGGATTGGATTTGGTTGCACATCATATGCAGCCAAGTCTCCCTTTATACCCGTAAGACAACACTCTCAGATTTGCGTGCTCGGATGGTTGCTTACATTCTACACAGCTTTCCTTTAGATGTTGGTCAGCTCGTGGTTAATGAAATAAACTATTTCACGGACCAAGGTTGTATGCATATTTTCTTTCCCTCTTTCATTATCAAGCTTTATAGGAGAGCTGGAGTTGAAGAGTACTGTGGAGATACATGGATGCGCCCGGGCACCTTTGTCTATTCCTTTAGAATTCGAGGAAAGGGTGTACTTATCAATGGTAAGAAGAGAAAGATCGACTTAGGGAAGCCGACATGTGAGGAGCCTGATCTTTATAGGCCATCCACCACCGAGCCACTTAAGGATATTAGAGTTGATATTGCAGCCATCAGGGAGCTTGTGTCTAAGTTTTCCTAGAGATCGAGAGAGTAATCCACCACTCATCATTCATATGTGTCACTGTCTGATTATGAGAAGTACAGGGAGGAACAAAAAATGTTGGGTGATACCATTGCTAGGCTTGAGAAATCCTACTCATCCTTGGAGGTATCACGTTGAGATCTTTGGGTTGCACATGAAAAAATAGTCATAAGGGAAAAGAAAAAGGCTAAGTTCTTTAACAAGATGTGGAAGGGGGTAAAGGGACTATGGAAGTTCCTAAAACCCTGAGCTCAACTTCCTTCCTCCTAGTGAAGAATGATAATAAGGCCTCATCTGAGTGGTTCAATCCTGAGAAGACAGATAATGATCTAGAGTCTGAGAGTGACAACAAACCTTGATGCAATTTCAGGGAGCACCCTTATCTCTATTTATCCTTGATTATTTATGCAGTACACACACTGTTACCTTTTTTGTTAGGGGTGCCTGTCTTCGTATTCATTTGATTTGGGCTTGTATTATTGATATTTCTACAGATTTTTCTATTCTTTTAGATAATTCTTATTATTATTTAGGTTGTAATATTCAGGCAATATGATGGTTCCCACGTTTGCATGGATTGGTTACTTTGTTCCTAGGTTGTTTATTTATTTTTATTTTCCTTACTTATGGAGACATCTGACGAGTTTTTCCCTATGGCATACTGAGTGATGACATTCTTAAGGGGAATGCATTGTGATTGGGTTTTATTCCATGAATGCAGGAAAAGTCTGATTACCCGTGGCAACAATGTCACTAATGCAAGAGAAGTTTGAGTACCTATGGCATTTTGATTTGGGATCGCATTCATACCCATTGGCAAAGTCTGAGTAGCCATATGGGTTGTTCTCTCATATTAAAGCCACAATGTGAAGAAGAAGCTTGGGTTGTTGTCATGGCTAGAAAATTATGCGTGGTTTAAATGCAAAGCAAAAACCCCCCCTCCGTCCAAAAATTCAAAATTCAAGGGCATGGATGAAAGTAACTTTGTAACAAAACTTTTTCTCTTTTTGTGAATCCAGAAATTGACTTGTAAAAAATAATTTATACTCCACTTTTGTCTTGAGCGGGAGGAACTATTGAACCCCCTTGATGAGTTCGCATGCCATACATGGGAGCTTATTTGTATATATCTCACGTGTACTTGTACCATCTAGAACTTCCCCCATTAGTCTCTCAATGCCAAATTTTGATTGTATTCGGTTGGTAAAATGATCCTAGGCTATCTTTGTGAAATTGGAAACCCATTTTATTCTAAAAAGCATACCCATACATAGGTACTATCCCTAGTCACCCTCTTTGAGCCTTTGTACCTCACTTTGATGAACACATTAAAAGTCGTGACCCTTCTATTATACCTTTTTTGAACCCTATCTTCCTTGAACTTAAGAATGCAAATTGAGGCTAAAGCCCTAAGTTAGGGGTGGTGGAAATTGAAAGAGGTATCATTGGGACATGAAGTCATAAGGAAGTGCATAAGATCTTAAGAAATAAAAGAAAACTTATTAGGGAAAGAAAGGATCCAACAAAGAAAAGAAATCCATGAAATATGCATAAAAAAGGAGAAGTGAAAAGAAAGTGGGTGAACCAAGAAAGCAAAGTAGTACAATAGTGAAATAAAAGAAGTAGCCCAATATAAAAAATTTGAAAGAGTGTGATGTATAAATTCAAAGAGGGTATAGCCTTGTAGTCCTAAATTGATATCCTACCATACCCTAAACCTTCATTACAAGTTCAAAAAGTCCTTCGTAATTCACAACCAAATATGGTCACTATAATGGCGATTGAAAATAGGGGAAAGCCTATGGATGATACTTGTTAACATCAAGAGTTCTTGGGAGAGAGAGTCTTTTCACTTAAATTCCTTGTTGAATAGTTGATAACTTAGTGCATGTGGAATTTTGTTTCCTGTAAGGAAGCATATGAACAAGTTAAGGTGGGTGATTTTGTCATCTTCCAAAAAATGAGGAAAAAAGAGAGTATAATATGTTTGAGGTCAAAAGGTGTGTCATTTCTAGAGTGTTATTAGTTGTCACATGGTTGCTTCTAAAAGTCTATTATGTCCTTTAATATTGCATTTTAAGTCGAGGGGTATCATTAAAATAGTTTTGCCCATATGTGAAGAGCTTTTTGTGGTAGTAATCAAGTTGAAGCCATTATGTTCATTCGGTAATAAAATGTAGGCATACATGTGAAAATTCTCTCATGGTAAGAGGTAGTGTTGCTTGAGGACAAGCAAAGATTTAAGTTGCAGTGTTGATGAGTGGTAATTTTACCACTCATTTTCCCTCGCTAATTGTGTGCAGTACTATGATTTGAAGATATAAATGACACAAGTTGATAATTAAATGCACTAAATTCCCCATTTTGAAGGTATACAAGCTAGATGAGTAGACGATGTGGATTTGAGCTGAAATGGACCAATGAAAGGAAATAAGTGTAGCTGAATAACCCAAAGCATTTATTATCCCTAGTTACCACGATCGTGGGCCATAGGCCATGATCGCATCAGTCAAGAAGGTTAAGAGAACGTGATCGTAGAGGCACCACCATGATCACGGTGGCCGCAATAATGGACAATCTCATGTGATCACGGTTAAGCGAGAATGTTGCCTAGGGCAGTTTTGTCATTTCACTTGGCCAAATCCAAATCTCTTTATAGGCTAAAACCTTTTCTTCTTTAGGTATTGCTTACATTGTATACACTTTTGAATTCAAAACAAGAACCCTAAATTGGGAAAGCTTTATAACTAATTTTGGAGGATTTAATATTTAGTATTTTTGAAGGATGGAGGCTTTAAATAATACTTATTATGGTATATCTTTCTCTACCTTCTTCATGAATAGCTAAATTATTTTAGTCTTGAGATAATGTTAAACTAAAGTGCTATTTGTATTATGGTTGTTGATGGGTTTACATTATTTTTAGTTGTTGATTATGGATTTCACCATTGCTTAAGCTTAATGGTTGAACTTTGTGGGTGAAAACCCTAATTTTTCAAAGGGGTTTGATGGGTGAAAACCCCAACTCTTGAAAACCTTCATTATACTTGAAAAAAGGATGATGGTGAACCTTAGGAAACCCATGTCATCCTTGAA
Source organism: Capsicum pubescens (assembly GCA_030864215.1). NCBI lineage: Eukaryota > Viridiplantae > Streptophyta > Magnoliopsida > Solanales > Solanaceae > Capsicum > Capsicum pubescens. The sequence continues at coordinate 169,915,121 of CM061543.1, forward strand.
AAAGGGCTATAGGGGACAATTCAATGGTGGGCAATTGAGAATATGATTTACTACCTTTTGCAATCTTTGAAATAAGTGTAAATGGAGAGTAGGTTATGTCATGGGCATTTTCCTAGAAATAGGAATGTCAGATTTAGGTTTTTGGATGACTATGGTAGGTACACTTGTTAGGTGCTCGAAAGAGCCAATGGTTGAAATCTTTGAGGTTTGGTTGACAAAATAACTACAAAAACTTATGACGTATCCTATCTTGTATTGAACAAGTAGATTTCATGAAAAACTATCATGATCCCACACACATATTGCCTTTAGGTAGATATAATCCCAAGATTTTCTCCAAATTTATCTTTAAATCAAAAATATTATTGTAACTTATTGTGACTCAGTATTGATACAATCCAACTTCAAACCAAAATCCCCCCACTTTACATTACATGTTTCTTTTTGTACACACTTTGGGTGTCCTTTTAAGTAATTAGAAAACCCATAGAATTTGAAGTTTAAATTTCACTTCTTGTTGATTCGACCCCAACGAGAGTTGGGCTATTAACAATGACTATCTTACCCCTCAAATTTGGGAGTAAGTTGAGCTTTATTATTTGTCTTGAAATTTGGTGCTAGAGTGCAATTCCACCTTCTTTAATATTTATAGGGATATATTGAGGCTTATGGTGTATATGGAACAGGTTAAAGATGAAAAAAAGAGATAAGCCGAAATAGGAGAAAGTCAAAGCAAGCGGTCCAGGTATCCTTAATAGGGTAGAGGCCATCGAAATAGAGGTAGAGATGGTAGGAAATGGTCTAAAAAGAGGGTGGGAAATTCTAATTCATATTATATGGCTAGTGCTCCATTTCCTAAGTCGTTTGGTGATTGTTGCTTTTAGGGCAATGGCGGGTTTGAGGAACAAGGAGCCTAATCTCAGGCCAGTGGGGACCAGTCAGCTCAATCATATCCTCTTTGTAGATTTTTTGGTTAGTTGCATTGTGTTTTTTGTGATGAGAGGAGAAACAAGTGTTTCAGATGCGGCCAGTAGGGCCATATTCAGAGGAACTATCCCTCTAGCGATGTTGCTACTGTGCTAATAAAGTCCTAATTTTTGCTTTATCATCTCCTGCACCAAAAGATGCTACTTTGGGGTCTGTCACTATTCGGAACCTTCTTTATTCTCTTTCCACCCTTTATGACTCTGAGTCATCTCCTGATATTATTACTAGTATGCTAAAACTTTTCTCTCGTGATATGTATTGTTTGCTAGATATCTGGTCTACCCTTTCTTATGTGACCCCTTATGTGGCTATTTATTTTGTTTTTTGTCATGAGTGTATTCCTGATCCTTTTTCTATGTCTACCCTGATGGCTATCTCTATTATTTCTAAGAGAGTTTATAGGGGTTGCATGGTAACTATTTGTGATATAGAGACGTGTGAATTTAATAAAGTTGTAGATGTTAGATTTTGATGTTATCCTAGAGATAGATTGGCTCCATTCATGTTATGCCTCTCTAGATTGTCGAACCCAAAGGGTCAGTTTCCAATTCCCAAATGAGCCAGTGATTTAGCGGCAATATAGTTCCCTAGTTCCTAAAGAAAGGTTTATTTTGTATTATAAAGCCCAAAGGTTTATATCCAAAGGGTGTTTATACCATTTGGTGCATGCTAAGGATTGTAGTTACTAAGGTACTTCATTGGAATCTGTCCCTGTGGTCTGTGAGTTTGCCAAAGTATTCCCTAATGATCTTCTTGGTGTCCCTCTCAATAGGGAAATTGATTTCGGAATCTATCTTCTTCCAGACACTCGTCCTATCATTATCCCTCCCTATATAATGGCTCTGGATAATTTGAAGGGACTTAAGGAGTAGTTGAAAGATCTTTTTGATAATGGTTTATTCACCCTAGTGTTTCCCTATGGAGTATTCCTGTTCTCTTCGTGCGTAAGAAGGATGGGTCTCTTCGAATGTGTATAGATTATCGCTAGTTGAATAGGGTTACAGTGAAGAATAAATATCTTCTTCCTAGGATTGATGACCTATTTGACCAGCTACAGGGTGTGAAATACTTTTCTAAGATTGACCTTTGGTCGGGTTATGATCAGTTGAAGATTAGAGAGGTGGATATCCCTAAGACTATTTTCTAAACCCGATATGGTTATTTCGAGTTTTTGGTGATGTCCTTCTGTTTGACTAATGCATTGACAATATTTATGGATCTTTTGAATTGAGTTTTCCATTATTTTCTATACTTATTTTTCATTGTGTTTATTAATGACATCTTGGTTTATTCTAAGAAAAAGGAGGATCATGTCGATCACCTCTATAAAGTGTCATAAACCCTTAAGGATCGGCATTTTTGTTCTATGATTTTAAAGTGTGAGTTCTGGTTGAACGTTGTTACTTTTTTGGTTTATGTTGTTTCTAGTGAAGGGATCATGGTGGATCCATAAAAAATTACGGTGGTTAAGAAGTAGCCTAGACCCATGACTCCAACCGATATTTGGAGCTTCTTGGGCTTGGTTGGATATTATAGAAGGTTTGTGGAGAGTTTTTCTTCTATTGTTGTCCCATTGACTAGGATGACTCAGAAAAAGGTAAAGTTTCTATCATCCGATGCTTATGAGGGTAGTGTTGAGAAGTTGAAGGATAAATTAACTTCTGCTCCAGTTTTGGCCCTACCCAAGGGTACTGATGGCTTTGTTGTTAATTGTGATGTGTCTCATGTGTGAATGGGTTGTGTTTTGATGCACCGGGGCAAGGTTGTGGCATATGCTTCAAAGCAGCTGAAGGTGCATGAGAAGAACTATCCAACTCTTGACTTGGAGTTATTGGCAAGTAGTCTTCGCTTTGAAGAGTTGGCATCATTAACTTTATGAGGTTCATGTTGATATCTTTTCATACCATAAGAGTTTGCAGTACGTATTCACTCATAAGGAGTTAAATCTCAAGAAAAGAAAAAGACATGAGTTTCTCAAGGATTATGACAAGAGTCTCCATTATCATCCAAGTAAAGCTAACGTGGTAGATGATGTTCTTAGTAGGTTTTGTATATGGATCTTATCTCATGTTGATGAGAAAAAGTGAGGGTTGGTGAAGGACATTTACCATTTGGCTAATCTTGGAGTTCAACTTTGGTACACTGAGGATGGTGATGTGATTGTTGAAGAGGTGGCGAAGTACTCTCTGGGCGCCAAAGTGAAGGAAACGTAGGTTTCAAATCCTATTCTGATGAGAATCAAGGATGATATGGGTCACCATAAGGTGATGACTTTTGAGATTAGTGGTGATGGTAGCTTGAGGTACCAAGGTCTATTATGTCTCCCCAATATTAATGGTCTACGAGAGAGGATCTTGGTTAATGCTCATGATTTGAGGTATGTTGTTCATCAGGTTTAACGAAGATGTACCATAACTTGAAAGAGATCTATTAGTGGAATAACATTAAGACAAATATAGTAAATTTTTTAGCCTAGTGTATGGTGTGTCAACAAGTGAAGGTTGAACACTTGAGGCCTAGCGTTTATATCAAATGATTGAGTTGCCTATGTGGAAGTGGAAGGTGATTAATATAGATTTCATTACTGGTCTTCCATGATCTTGGAATCAGTTTAATTTGATTTGTGTCATCATTGATAGTATGAAAATGTCCGCTTAGTTCTTGATAGTGAAGAATACTTATTCAGCCGAGGATTATGCTAAGCTTTTCATTCAGGAAATCATCAAGTTGCATGGTATGCCTATCTCTATTATATATGATCGTGGTACACAGTTCTCATCTTATTTTTGGCATTCTTTTCAGAGAGGTTTGGGGACTAAGGTAAACCTTAGCACTGCTTTTTATCCTAAACGGATGGTAAAGCGGAGAGAATGATTCAAACTTTGGAAAATATGCTAAGGTCTTGTGTTCTCAATTTTGGTGGTAACTGGGTTGATTATTTGCCTCTAATAGAGTTTGCTTATAATAATAGTTTTCACTCTAGTAGTGGGATGGATCCATTTGAGGCCCTTTATGGTAGGAGGTGTAGGTCTCTTATTGAGTTGTTTGAGGTTGGTAAGGATAGGTTATTGGGTCCTTGCTTGGTTCACCTAGCCATGGAATGGGTGAAGGTGATTCGAGATAGACTTAAGGCTGCCCATTGTCGCCAAAAGTCCTATGCAGATGTTGGGCACAGAGAGTTGGAGTTTAATATGGATAATTTGGTGTTCTTGAAAGTATCTCCCATGAATGGAGTGATGTAGTTTTGAAAGTGGGGGAAGCTTAGTCCTTGTTATATTGGTACCTTTCGTATCTTGAGGTTAGTGAGTCATGTGGCTTATGAGTTCAAGTTGTCGACTAAGTTGGGTTCTATTATTGGATCTTCCATGTTTTGATGTTCAGGAAGTGTGTGGGTGATCCTTCCTTGGTTGTTCCTTTAGAGAGTACTGGTGCTTTGGATTCCTTGACTTATGAGGAAGTCGCGATTGAGATCTTAGATCATCAATTCCGTCGGTTGCGGATCAAGGAAGTTGCTTCGGTAAAGGTTCTATAGAGGAATCATAAGGTTATAGAAGTTACTTGGGAAGACGAAGAGTATATGAAGTCAAAATATCCATTCCTATTTTCTTCCTTGAATAATCGTACTTGAAGTATGTGTATTCCTTAATATCTTTAGTTTCTGTCTTTGTTAAAGGTAAGTTGATTTGTTTTGTGTTAAATCATGCTAATGGATGCCTTGTCTCATTATTCAGGGACAAATGATCCTGAGGGAGAATATAACACCCCGGATTTTGGTCCCTGAAAAATTTATGAGTTTTTGAACTCACTGCCCAGCTTACAACTCTCCCTTCAAGTCATAAGGTGTCTATAGGGGTCATATGATCCTAGTCATAGGGTGACCAGTGAAGATCCCCTTTGTTTTTGTCTTGGCTAAGTTGTGCTTAATGAGTTGCATGGACTCTTTACGAGTCATAGTGTGCCTTCCGTAACAAAACCAGTGCGATGTCCCAAGTTTCTACTCAAGTACGATTAGGTCCCTACGAGTCATATGGTATGTATGCAAGTCATAGTATGTGACTCATAAGGTAACTAAAGAAGGGTCCCAGTGCTATTTCCTTGACATGACTCGTGGCGACGAGTAGTAGTGAGTCTTAATGAGTCATATAGTGACCCATAGTCACTGGAGATAATTTTTTAGTGTTTCATTAAGGGCACTATGGACATTTCCCTTATTTACTAATCGTGACCCATGAATTAAAACCCCTTTAGGGTATTATTATCACTTTGAAATAAATCAAAAAAACTTCTCAGTCTCTCTTAAATTCCCAAGGTCAAGAATACTTAAGGTTTGCAAGAAGTTGGTCAATTAGGGCTGTCAAGGGTGATTTCTCTCCATTTTGTTTGGCTAGAAAATGGGGTGGTCTCCATTCCTTGGTGGACTTGAGATATCTGTCATGGTCAGTCCTTGGTTTGGATCGTGACAGAATCACAATAATAATAATAATAATCAATCATGTCAATAGTAAGTTTACAAAAGTCCCCAGGCTGGCAACATAGTAGTAATAATAAATCTAAATAATGTACACATTTGGATTCACCAATACCATATCATGCTTAACATGATAAATTTCCATATTTTTAAATAATGAAATGATTTGACCCAAATACTCACTAAGAAATTACACTCGTCAAAAAGAATGTTCAAAGGTCCACTTGCATTCACATTACATATTACTTAATCCAAGATTCCTCTTTTAATGTCTTATTTATAACTACAATCTATTTATACCCTAAGTGATTACTAAACTTCAATTTTTATCTTTTTTTTATTCAAAGGCCAAAGGGCCAGATTTCATTTCCAAATATTAACAATAACAAATGACTAAGCCAAATAACAACTCAATCTTAAAAAGGAAACTAAGATAACAAAAATCATGAAAATTTAAATATGAAAAAAGAAGAATAAACAAGAAAGAGACAAAAAGGAAAATTCTTATAAAAACCTCAGCATTGACCTCACTCTTTTCGAAAATGTTGTGCTAACGTCGATTTTTTGATATTTGTGGATTCAAATGACCAAGAGATCATTCAATTTACATTCAAATAAGAACATATCTATCCTAATGACTATTGTTGTCGATAATAATTTTCCAAATTGTTAATGAAATCTTAGAAGCTTTTGAGATAAAATCAAACCAATTCCAAGCTCCAATCTTTAAATAAGAACCAAGGAATGGCAGATTTATTCTACATTTATATCTATGTCACTGGAAAGAAAAGTTCATGTCACATCAAATAATCTATTGTTAATATTAGAGCCTAATTTAATCGTGTTAAATTGAACTTTACTTTCTTTATATAAAGATGGAATGCTAAATCTAACATGAGATTAATACCACCATCAAATCTAGAGACAAAGTCAGGAAAACACAATTTTAAGAGATTAATCGTTATTTGGTTTTGGGAAAATTCTAGAGAAACAAATTAATATAAGTTTCATTATCAATAAAGCCACTTGAAGACACACATGTCTTAATTTCATAACCAACAAAACACCTCCATTACTCTCACCAGGTACGAATACTGAATCTCTTGAAATTTCTTTACACATGTATATATTGTCAATGATTATTACTGTTAATCCCATATTAATAACTCATTTAGAATCTGCATCTAGATCATTTGTATCATAATAAAAATCTTTAATTTGGTGCAATTCCTCCGATATAAAGAGTGTTAACTTACCAAAAATTAGAATCTTTCTACCTTCACCGAAGATGTCTTTAAACTGATTAATCCCAAAATTTGTGCAAAAACAAAAATAAGGTTAGCAAAAAAGTCAGAAAGAGCATTTCCTTCTCAAAGAAAATGGTGTACTGTTACTACCATCTTTTTCCCTTCGCCTGAATTAACCTCTATAGAAATATATAAAAGAATTTCTCATCTTCTTTCAAGCATTTGTACCATAGCCCATGAATCTGATTCTATCATGATGTTATTAAGTATATGATTCTTAAAATATACCAAACAATCTCTGATTACTCCTGCCTTTGATACCAAGCTAGTGGTATCTTAAGTTTAAAACCTTTAGTCAAACCAGATCTCCAAAATGATTCCTAATGTAGAAATAAGATGAACTAATGCTAGGGTTTCCCATTGAGGAACTATATGTATTGCACTTCAACAAATGAATAGAGGATAAATCCATCTCACAATTTTAATTGAAACACTAGGTCACTATTTTTGGCCAATTAATATTCTCTACAGTAACCTTGAGTCGGAGCTTTAAGAACTTCTTTATGGCATGAGTTACCTCTACATACTTTTTTTCGATAGAGTGCCATATTTTATGCATAATAATAATTCTCCTTTTCCGAAGGAACCAAAGAATAATAATGGGCATCACCTGGAAAACTTATCTAATTCTGGTATTACCATTCATACTCTATCATTTCCTAATACTTTATGTCATATATCTAATAGAATTAGAAACAATAGCCTTTGTATAGTGATTTCATATAGCAGTAGCAAGTTCTCCTCTTAGAAACAAATGTTATATGGTCTCTCTCTCTCTAAAAAAGTATAGAAAACATAACTCTATGAAATACTAGGATCCAATCCATACATTAAGATAGACACAGACAATTTATGTTACCAAATTCTCCAGGATAAAAAAGTATTTGAAAAGTAAGCTTGTACTCTAAATTAGTTTCAAATCTCTATTCCTCTTCCATCTTTGCATCAGAATTTTCTAAGAACTTTTGAAACTACACTTGCCAGTACTAGTATATGTCCACTATGACTTGTCTCCTTGATTAGCCACTTGTACCTTACTCACATTGTATCTAACATGACTTACCACATAGTTAGACATTAAGTTTTGTATTTCATTGAAGTTCTAGCCTTCCCCAATTAGGAAATCTCAAATCATGACATGTATACATCTCCAAGGTTGCATTAAGAGAGGATCTAGAGTTGTCCAGTTATAACACCAAACTGTAAAGGTGCCTTTCTTAGGTTCCTGCACAAACCTTGTTCAATTTTTTCTCTATTTGCAGCATATACTTTCATAACTGAGAGCCTTCTTAAAATTGAGCAAAAAAAGGTATATGTTTCTTACAATATTTAGTCCACAAAAAATTAGACCATAAATTACTTTGTGTCCCAAATATCCAACAAAATTTAGCATACATGGACCGTGAAATATCAAACATTGATCTAAAACCAAGTCCCTTTTTATGTTTAGGTAGACTTTAACGACCCTCTAGGTTAGTTTCTATATTTTATATCATTTTATCTTGTTATAGCTTAGTTATGGATGCCTCAAGTCATTTATGACTTGTTGGAGCTAATAGTTCAGTTACCAGGTAGTTTGTTTGATTATTACAACTAATTGCCTATTTTGAAGTCTTCACTAGTTAAAATTTGCTATCGGGCAAAAAATTCAACATAAAAAACTTATATGCCAATTTTGACAGTTCCAACAACTTTGGAACATCAATTTTAGGCTAAGAGAACCCTTGGTCAGGGTTTCGAGGCCCCCAAACACATTTTGGGCTATTGGCTAGAAGTTAAGGAAAATGACATGTGGGTGTAGGAGCTACTTTTTATCTAAATGACCTCAGATGGATATTTTGACTGTGCCATTAATTCTGGAACATTAAATTTGATAGGATAGAATAGTTTGCTTATGTATACAGGATTTTGAATCAATCCCGAGGGGTCGGCAGAGACTCAGAAAATTCCAAGTCTTTATCTAGTGAATTGTAGTTGGTGTGAATACAAAAGAGGACCTTGGGACATTTTATAGGAGGGAGATTTAGTGTCCCTCAAGTTCTTTAGCGGCCCTCGGTCTCTTTAGTGGACCTGCTATTGTAGTAAATATCGCTTTAGAGGCAAGTTGGCCGCTAAAGTGCAAGCTGCTTTAGCGCCAGCTTATCCACTTTATCACTGGTAAAGCACTGCATTGATGTCACCTAGGATCTTTAACTGTCATGACACAATTTCTTAGGTCATGATGGTACCTACTATAACCCACCAGTAGGCAAACTAAACCAGTAGTCTGGAATGGCTAGTAATAAACTACCTAAATAAATAAAGAAAATAATGCAAAATAAATATAATAAATGATTAATTACATAATATAGTCCCAAAATCAGGTGTTATCATTACAAAAGTTATAAGAAGGATACTGAAGAGGTACTAAATGAATATACATCTATGTAACATTCCCCATTTTTGGTTAGACTTTGAACTATCATTCCTATGTGTGTAAGCTCTAATTCCTTGATTTGTATGTGAATACATGTTTCATGATATTTATACTAGTGTGTGAAGTTCTTATGAGGTGAAAAATGTTCATGGGAATACATCTAAGAGCCCTTGATTCGGACAAATCATTATATTCGATTCTACATGAGTATACTTTGAACGTGCATAAATTTTTATATATGTGAAATTTTTAAGCTCAAGAACAACCAAATTGTATATAATTGAGTTATCTTTCCAACGATACCAATTTAACCTTAATACGATACCCGAGCAAAATGTTATGGTATTTTTTGTTAGAGGCAGTATGGGCAGGAGATAAGCTCGCGCCGCGGGGGTTATTCACCCTAGATAAGATGGGCGGCACGGGGGTTACTTCCCTAAATTTAGGGGCGCAATGCGGGGTCTATTCCCTTCAACCCCAAACGTCCAAGTCACGAATTATAACACCCAAAAGGGAATTATTTGTCCATCTTCTTCAAATTAACTCTCACAAAAACCCTTTCCTTCCCAAGAACAAAATCCAAACTCGTTTCCCCAAGAAATCAAGAGTTTAAGCATCCATGTTAAAGAATCTTTAAGAAAACATCAAGAATGGGGTTCCTCTCATAAGTTATACATTCAATTCCCAAGATTCAAGATTTTCCTCCCAAGAACACAAGGATTCAAGCTTCAATTTCAAGATTTCTTCATGAATTCATTCAATTAGGGTATGTGGGGTTTTGAACAATGTTAATATTTCATCCTTGTGCTCGAAAGTAGGAATTTCAAGTTGAATTTATATGTTTTAAGTTAGGGTTCATTCTTAAATCCGCATGTATTAAAACCATAGCATTATCATATGACTTAAGGGACTAAAGAGCATAAGAGTTGTACTTATTTATGTTTTAAACTATAAGTTTGATATTTGATTTTGAATTTCATAATTTTAATTAAAGTATGAGTTTTCCCTTCGTTATGAAATTTCATATGTTCAAGATGAATTTGATTCATGTTTTTCCTTAGTAGTTTGAACTCAATTCATGTCCACATATGATTCCATGAAAATTTAGGTTATCTCATATTTAAAATTTTAATTTCCCATGACATATCCAATTGAATTTCATATCTTAGTGTTGAATAGAAAATTTAGCCATGAAATTATATTATTTTCTCACATTAAGACATTCCTATGTTCAAGTTCATGATTCTCACATATTTGGTGGAATGTTCATGTTTTAAGACTTTGAACCATGATTCCCATACTACAGTTTTAAGTGTTGATATCATGCTTTATGGTCATTCAGTACTAGTGGGTTATGAACACCCAATACCTACGTGTTTTACATGATTTCAGATCTTTCAAGTAATGATTTCAGTTAAATAATGAATGTTACCATTGACTCAGTTGTTATGATCATGATGAGCAATGTCAGTTCTAATGTTCATTGAAATTTAATTCAGTTCAGTACCAGTGTTAGTTCAGCTGGGAGTAAGTTTAGCACCGAGCAAATATAGGGATGGCGGCTTCCCCGTCAGTTAGGCAGAGTCATTAGTAGTAGTCCTTGTATTTCAGATCTACGTAGACAACATAGGATATATGGTTTCACCCATCAGATTAGGCTTGACTCTCTCTCAGGGGTCACCCATTAGTTTAGGCTTGACATCCCGGTCCTTCGAGACACTAATTTAGTGGATCCACATAGCCAGTGTTATTACTCGTGGCACGGTACAAATATACTTCCAGTTGAGGTTATAGGTTGTACCCCGATTAGCTCATATTGGGGCATGTTAGTTACATGATACCTCCCAAAGCATCAGTCAGTATTCATTGTATATCAGCTCAGGTTTGCCTTACCAGGTGTAAAGATTCTAAGTTATTCCGTTAGATAGATTTCAGTCACTCAGACTATAAATTATCTCAGAAACATGTTTATGCTTAGTGCTGCATTTTCATATGTTACATGTCATATTTTCATACTCAGTATCAATACATGACCCTCAATTCAGTTTTACAGCATGTTCAACTTTACATGATATTTACATATAATATTGATGTTTTACTATTTCCCAACTATAGTTCTACTTATTCTACAAAAGTAAGGATTTTAAGAAACTAAGTGTAGTGATTCACCAGCTTATCAGATCTTGTTTGTTACTCATATTTTAAGATACCTTAGCTTTTAGTATATTTCAGTCTCTTGGTGAGTCGTCTTGTACTTAGCATGCATGTTTCAAGATTTTGTATGTAATCAGTTTTACTTAATGCATTCACCCCCACTTACTCAGTACATTCCAAAGTAGTGATCCATATATATATCTTTGTGCTACATTGTCTCATAATGTAGGTATCACTTGTAGCCTACACATTATAATCAGACAGTTGTATCTTCTATCCAGTAGGTGGTGATCTCTCCTATTTTGGGGACTCCAGTCAGTTGTAGTTCATATACATTATTTTGATTATTCATATGTAATGATTAGTGGTAGTTAGAGGCATGTCCCTACTAATTATAGTCAGTAAAGTAGATGCTTCATAGATAGTCAGTCAGGGTCATTAAATGTAGATTCCAGATCTCTCTTCGGTTTTATCAAGTTTTAAAATTTATCAGTATTTTATTTATCCATATTATGTCATGATTATATTTCCACATAGAAAACTTAGCTATTTTATATATTCTAAATTAGTTGCTCAAGTATCATGCCAATTTATGGGTTAGCTTAGGATCACTTGTGGTTCTAAGCATCATGTTATGACTAGGGGGGTAGCCTTTGGTCGTGATAAAATTTTCATCAGAGCATAGAGTTCAAGTGTCCTAGGGTGTCTATGAAGTCGTGTCTAGTAGAGTCTTGCAGAATGGTACAGAGACTTCTTTACTATTCTTCGAGAGGCTACAGAACAATTAAGAAATATTTCCCTTCTTTAATATATTAGATCGTAGAAGTGTTCTTTAAAAAACTTATGCATGTTCTTATATTACTCCATTATTTCTAACTCTGCCTTATTCTTGAGGCAACAAAAATAGCCCAACTTAAATCCTTATAGACAAAGTTTTGTTTGACAGTCCCCATAGATATTTATAAGATTGTATGCATGCTCGAAAGTATCCCTTCATTGTTTTTAAGTTCCAAAGTTTGAAAGATTTCATTCATGTTCATAAAAATCGTACACTAAGCTAAAGTCATATATGCCCTCAGATTCCTTCTCAGAATTCCAGCATATGATCTAGAGTTAGAAGAATGATCCCAGAAGTTTAGCAGAAGTAAAGTAGGGATAGTATTTATCTGGATTTAGTAGATTATATACCCATAAGGATAGTTGTATGAAAGGTGAATTGGTAGGCTTGAAATAGTGCATGCAAGAATTAAAGTTTGTTAATTTAAAATTAAGTAGGATGGTATGGGTGTGATTTAGAGGTGTGCCCTAGGTGATATGGGATTGTAGTATTTCTATGTTTTAAAGTGAGAGTGATTAGATAGCACCCTTGAGTTGAAAAGTATGAATGAGGCTAGTAATGTTGTATATGATGTTCTTACTAGTTAATTTATGATGTATTGGTGAGGTTGGACTCCCAAGAAGTTTGTAAGAAGGATAGTTTCAAGTATCTTGGGTCTATGATTCAAGGGAATGGTGATATTGATGAGGATGTCGCTAAACATATTAGAGAAAGTTGGATAAAATGAAGGCTCTCCTCGAGAGTATTGTGTGATAAAAAGGTTCCCCTTAAGCTTAAAGGCAAATTCTATAGAGTGGAGTGTTGGCCAGTCAAGCACTCCCATATCTAAAAATTAAAAGTGGCAGAAATAAGGATGTTGTGTTGGATGTGTGGGATTACTAGAGGGGATAGAGTTAGGAATGAGATTATCTGGGAGAAGGTGAGGGTGGCCTCGAAGGAGGACAAGATGCGGGAAGGAAGGCTGAGATGGTTTGGGCATATGATGAGGAGAGACACGGATGCCCCAGTTTATAGGTGTGAGAGGCTAGCATTAGGTGGCTTCGAGAGGAGTATAGGTAGGATAAAGAAATACTAGAGGGAGGTGATTAGACATGACATGGAGAAACTACATCTTATCGAGGACATGAACCTAGATAAGAAGGTGGGAAGATCGCGGATAAGGGTAAAAGGCTAGTATGAGTGTGTAGTTTATAGTAAGCAATCAGGAGAGATCTTGTATAGTCGGGTAAGTAATCCTAGGACTGTGTACATAGGTGTATTTGGTTTGTGAGTATAGGTTACTACTAGGTAGGTGTCCTATTCCCTATGTCTTAGTTTTTATTTTCTTATTTTCATGTTGCCCTTATTTCTTATTTCATATTTCTCTAATTTTCTATTTTATTATTTCTTAATCCTTATTTCTTATTTCTATTTATTATTCATTATCTTGAACCGGGGGTCTATCGGAAATAACCTCTCTACTTCTTCGGAGGTAACGGTATGGATTGTGTACATCTTACCCTCCCTAGACCCCACTTTGTAGGAATACACTGGGTTTGTTTGTTGTTGTTGTTGTTATACTAAGTTTTTATGATCATGATAAGAAATGTCAGTTGTTTTGTTCACTGAAATTCAGTTCAGTTCAGTACTAGTGTCAGTTCAATTGGGAGTGGGATTTAGCACCAAGCGAATGCAGGGATAACAGCTTCCCAATTAGTTAGGCAGAGTTATTAGTAGCAGTCCCAATATTTCAGAACTACGAAGCTAATGTAGGATATGAGGTGTCACCCATCAATTTAGGCTTGAATTCCTCTCAGCGGTCACCCGATAGTTTAGGCTTGACACTCTGGTCCTTTATGACACCAGTTTAATGGATCCACACAGCTAGTGTTAGTACCCGTGGCACGGTACTGACACCCTTTCAACTGGGGTTACAGGTTAGACCCCGATTAGCTCAGATTGGGGCATGTCGGTTATATGATACCTCCAAAATTTTTAGTCAGTATTCATTGTATCTCAGCTCAGGTTTACTCGACCAAGTGTAAAGATTTTCAGTTATACAAATTTCAATCATTCAGATTACAGATTATCTCAGAAGCATGTTTATGCTTAGTCTTTCATTCTCAGATGTTACATGTCATATTTTTATTCTCAGTATCCAAACAGGACCCTCAGTTCAGTTTTACAGTATGTTCAACTTTACATGAGATTTACATACAATATTCATGTTTTACCACTTGCCAGCTTCAGTTCTACTTATTCTACAAAAGTATAGATTTTAAGAAACTAATTTTAGTGATTCACCAGCTTATCACGTCATGTTTGTTACTCATATTTCAATATAACTCAGCTTTAAGTTTATTTCAATCTTTTGGTGAGTCTGCATACACTTAACATGCATGTTTTAAGAATTTGTATGTAATCTATTTTACTTAATGCATTCACCCCCACTAATTTAGTACATTCCAAAGTATTGATCCACATATATGTCGATGTAATACATTGTCGCATAATATAGGTACCATTTGTAGCCTACACATCATAATCTGACAATTGCATCTTCCAGCCAGTAGGTGGTGAGTTCTCCTATTTTAAGGACTCGTGTCAGTTGTAGTTCATGTACTTTATTTTAATTATTCATATGTATTGGTTAGTGGTAGTTAGAGGTATGTCCCATCTATCTATAGTCAGTCAGAGTCATGAAATTTAAAATCCAGTTCTCTCTTCAGTTTTATCAGGTTTTAAACTTTATTAGTATTTTATTTATCTAAATTATGTCATGATTATGTTTCCACACAACAAACTTATCTATTTTATATATTGTAAATCATTCATGTATCACGTCAGTTCATGGGTTAGCTCAGGATCACTTGTGGTTCTAAGCACCGTGTTACGACTAGGGGGTAGTCTCGGGTAGTGACAAACTTAGCATCAGAGCAAAGATTTTAAGTGTCCTAGGTGTCTACTAAGTCATGTCTAATAGAGTCTTGTAGAAAGGTACAAAGACTTTTGTAATTTTCTTCAAGAGTCTAAAGGACATTTAAGAAATATTTACCTTCTTTTATGTCTCAGATCGTGCAGTAGAAGTGTTCTCTAAGAAATTTATGCAGGTTCTTACATTACTTCATTAGTGCCAACTCTGCTTTATTCTTGAGGCAACAGAAATAACCCATCTTAAATCCTTACAGACAGAGTTTCGTCTGACAGTCCCCCCAAACAATTATAGGATTGTATGCAAGCTCGAAAGTATCCCATCAGTACTTTTAATTTTTGATGTTTTAAAGATTTCATTCATGTTCATAAAAATCGTACATTAAGTTAAAGTCATATGTTCCCTCAGATCCCTTTTCAGAATCCTATGACAACATATGATCTAGGGTTAGAAGTATGAACCCAAAAGTTTAGCAGTAGCAAAGTGGGGATAGTGTTTATCAGGATTTAGTAGATTATGTACCCATAGAGCTAGTTGTATGAAAGGTGAATCAGTAGGCTTAAAATAGTGCATGATAGAATTTTAGTTTGTTGATTCAAAATTAAGTAGGATAGTGTCGGTGTGATTTAGAGGTGTGCCCAAGGTGAAATGAGATTGTAGTCCGACTAAGTATTAAAGTGTGTTTGATTAGATAGTACCTTTGAGTTTATAAGTGTGAATGAGCGTAGTAATGTTGTATATGACGTTCTTACCAGCTAATTTATGGGCTATAGAAAGTTAAGATTTGAATCTCAGAAGAAAGTACTAGCAGAGCGTCGTACACCTTAAGGTATAGTCTTTCAGGGTGAATTTATTATCTAGGTGTATTATTATATCTCGAACTCTAGAGTAAAGTGGTTGGATTTTAGTTTAGAGTTTATTAAGAGGTCCACCAGACTTAGAATGATGGATTAAAGCTAAGGGGGAGATGATAGAATAAGTAACCAAGTTAGGCTCTCAGATTCTAGTAGTGATACCAGTGTGTTGTAGAACAACACTAGGGAGGAAATGCCCGACCCATTATTATCTCAGTGCAAGGTTTTGTACTTCAGTCATTATGATATCTACCCATGCCTTACATTTCATCTCTATGATCATAGTTCATATTCATGCACATCATATAGAATCATGTGTGTATCCAATTCCTAGTTTGATGAGTTCTAGCTCACTCAGTAGTATGAATCATATTCCATGAATTTATGAACTCCAAACTCAGGTCATGCAGCTCATGACTCATGTACTCATTCTTTACAACATGTTCATTTCCAGGTAGTCATGCTAAACTCTTAATGATCAACAAATATCAGATCATGTGATGTATGTTCTCAATTTAGGTCTTTTTGGTGAATTGATGTCGTTGGTACTCTATTTCTAAGGAATCAATTAAGTGTCAAGTTATGTATACTATCCTTCCATGCTTTAGGTCCTCATGTTCTAACCTTTCAGTGACCTCTCCTTATGTAATGATAGTGGTGATGAGTAATTATTTAGATGGGAGAGTGTAAATTTCTCATAATGGGGAAAAATTATTGCATGTTGTTGTATCTATGGTTATAAATGTGAAGGATGATTGAGCCAGAGATTTTGATATATGTCATGGTTAGTTGAGAATTCCATGTATGACTTCTTAAGAATAGTGCAAGAAAGTTGTTTTTGATAGAGGTTTAGAGAATATGAGAAAGACGCTTTTATTAGTGTTTGCCTAGAAGTTCATGTGTGGTTATATTGATAGGCTTCAATGTGATGTTGGTATATGAGATGGATGGGTGCATTGTACGTTGGTAGATTCCTAGTAAGAGGTTGAATGTAGTTGTTGAAGTGGTAATAAGAATTATTCATGAGATGAAAGAGGCAAAACATGCTTGGGGTATTGAATTCATGGTTCAAACTAGTATTATGGTGTTATGTGCAGTACCTTATGATTTTGAGTTAGGCTTAAACATGGTGAGAGTGTGTAGTTCAACCCAGACTTTGGATAGAGTAGTTATATGTACACATGCGGGTATTTAAAGAGCGAGGCTAAGTTTGAATTAGACAGATCCATTGTCTAAGGCATAACAATTCTATCATAGCCTATGTTTCATAGGCCTGTGTTCTATGTTACAAAGTTATAGCCATATTAACATTCCTTAATTAGATATCTTATTCAGATCATGCCAAAACTTCTTTGCTCCCTAATATTATTATAACTTCTTTGAAGAGTGTTTAGGAAATACTCCAGTTATGTATAAGATTTTAGTATAATTCAGTCAGCATAGCTAGAAATTCAGTTTTACATGTAGACAGACAAGTTCCAATGGTTTTCCATCTTTCCATCTAGTGTAACTAGACAAGGTTTCATGAATATGGATATTCAATGAGGTAATTCATTCACGTCCATGCAAGTTATGAATTCAGTTCAGTTCATGCATCATGTTTCAGATTCAGCTAAGTAGTCATGATTCAGTTCATAAGTGTTGAGTGAACGATCTCAGTTTTCCATGTATTTTAGCTAAAACAATGTAATGTCTCTTGTATGATCTTAGTGTCATTATATCATGATTCGCTCTTGCATAAGTTATCACCTTGTTGTTTTATGTGAATGATTGTATCATGAACATTAAAAGTGAGTTCTAAGCTCTCAGCATGAATCAGCTCCTTAAAGTAAAGTAAAGTAGAGTCAACTAAGGAATTAGTTTCATGATAAAGTTATAATTCTTCATCTCAGCTATATCCTTCATTACCAGACATGTAATGTGTACATTATTCCATAATCCTAAGGCATCAACAATTTCCTATCCATCATTTAAGGATGAATTATGTCAAGGGGGAGATAATGTAACACCCTACATTTTTGGGCTAGACATTGAACCGTTGTTCCTATGTATGTAAACTCGAATTCCATGATTTTTATATGAATACATGTTTCATGAACTTTATCCTAGTGTGTGAAGTGCTTATGAGGTGAAAAATTTTAATAGGAATCACTGAGAGAAAAGATGAGCTAAGAGCCCTTGATTCGGCCAAATCTTTGAATTTGATTCTAAAAGGGTATATTTGAACGTGCATTACTTTTTAAATATATGAGATTATACATATCAAGACCTAATAAATTATAGATAATTGAGTTAGCTTTCCAATTATACCAATTTTGCCTTAATCTGATACCCGAGTAAAAAGTTAAGGCTTTTTTGGTGAGAGACAGTAAGGGCAGGCAATAAGCCTGTACCGCGGGGGTTATTCCCTCGGGATTAGGTGGGTGGTGTGGGAGCTACTCCCCCGAAATAAGGGGCACAACGTGGGGTCTATTCCTTTGTTGTTTCGGCTTCTTAAGGGTCAAGGGGCACTTTGAACCTTTCACCTCAACCCCAAACGTCCAAGGAATAAATTATAAAACCCAAAAGGGAATTATTTGCCCATCTTCTTCAAATAGACTCTCACAAAATTCCTTTCCCTCCAATAACAAAATCCAAACTCTTTTCCTTAAGAAATCAAGAGTTTAAGCTTGCATGTTCAAGAATCTTCAAGAAAACATTAAGAATAGGGTTCCTTTCATAAGTAATTCATTCAACTCCCCTGATTCAAGATTTTCCTCCTAAGAACACAAGTATTCAAGCTTTAATTTCAAAATTTCTTCATGAATTAGTTCAATGATGGTATGTGGGGTTTTGAACAAGGTTAATATTTCATCTTTGTGCCCGAAAGTACAATTTTCAAGTTAAATTTACATGTTTTACTTTAGTGTTCATTCTCAAACCCTCTGGTGTTGAAAATATAGCAATATCATGTGATTTAAGGGACTAAAGAGCATAAGAGTTGTATTTATTCATTTTTTAAACTATAAGTTTGATATTTGGTTTTGAATTTCATTATTTTAATCAAAGTATAAGTATTTCCTTCATTAAGGAATTTCACATATTCAAGGTGAATTTGATTCATGCTTTTCCTTAGTAGTTTGAACTCAATTCATGTCCACGTATGATTTCATGAAAAGTTAGGTTATCTTATGCTTCAAGTTTTAATTTCCCATGACTTCCAATTGAATTTCATGTCGTAGTGTTGAATTACGAATTTAGCCATGTAATTATGTTGTTTCCTCACATTAAGACATTCCCATGTTCAAGTTCATAATTCTAACACATTTGTTGGAATGTGCATGTTTTGGGCCTTTGAACCATGATTCCCATACTGCAGCGTTAATTGTTGATATCGTGCTTATGTTTATTCAGTGTTGGCAGGTTATGAACACCCAATACCTACGTGTTTTACATGATTTCAGATCTTTCAATTAATGATTTTAGTTAAACCATGATATTACCATTTACTGAGTTGTTATGATCATGATGAGCAATGCCAGTTATTTTGTTCACTAAAATTCAGTACAAGTGTCAGTTCAATTGGGAGTGGGATTTAGCACCATGAGAATGCAGGGATGGCGGCTTCCCTATCAGTTAGGTAGAGTCGTTAGTATAAGCCCATATATTCTGAAACTACGTAGCCTACTAGGTTAGGAGGGATCACCCATCAGTTCAGGCTTGACTTCCTCTTAGGGATCACCTGTCAGTTTAGGCTTGACACTCTGGTCCTTTAGGAAAATAGTTTAGTGGATCCACACATCCAGTTTTAATCCCCATGGAACAGTACCAACACCCTTTCAACTGAGGTTACAGGTTGGACCTCGATTAGCTCAGATTGTGACATGTCGGTTACATGATACCTCCTGTAATTTCAGTCGGTATTCATTCTATCTCAGCTCAGGTTTGCTTGACTAAATATACAGATTTTTAACTATTTAGCAATACAAATTTTAGTCATTCAAATTACAGATGATCTCAGAAACATGTTTATGCTTGGTCTTCCATTCTCAGATGTTACATGCCTTATTTTTATTGTCAGTATCCATATATGACCCTCAGTTCAGTTTTATAGCATTTTCAGCTTTACATGAGATTTACATACAGTATTCCTGTTGTACCACTTCCCAGCTTTAGTTCTACTTATTCTACAAAAGTATAGATTTTAAGAAACTAAGTGTAGTGATTCACCAGCTTATTATATCATTGTTGTTACTTATGTTTTAAGATACCTCAGCTTTAAGTTTATTTCTGTCTCTTAGTGAGTTTACTTGCACTTAGCATGCATATTTTAAGATTTTGTATGTAATTAATTTTACTTAAAGCATTTACCGCCACTTACTTAGTACATTCCAAAGTACTGATCCACATATATGTCTATGTGCTACATTGTCTCATAATGTAGGTACTAGTTTTAGCCAACACATCATAGTCAGACAGTTGCATCTTCCATCCAGCAGGTGGTGCGTTCTCCTATTTCAAGGGCTCCAGTCAGTTTTAGTTCGTGTACATTATTTTGTTTATTCAAATGTATTGATTGGTGGTAGTCAGAGGCATGTACCAGCTATCTATAGTAAGTATAATAGAGGCTTCATAGATAGTCAAACAGAGTCATGAAATGTAAATTCTAGATCTCTTTTTAATTTTATCATGTTTAAAACTTTATCAGTATTTTATATATCCAGATTATGTCATGAATATATTTTTGCACAGAAAACATAGCTATTTTATATATTCTAAATCAGTTGCTCAAGTATCACGCCACTTCATTGGTTAGCTTGGGATCCCTTGTGGTTCTGAGCACTGTGTTATGACAAGAAAGTAGTCTTGGGTCTTGACAAACTTGGCATTAGGGCAAAGAGTTCAAGTTTCATTGGGTTTC
Organism: Capsicum pubescens; assembly: GCA_030864215.1. Classification (NCBI taxonomy): domain Eukaryota; kingdom Viridiplantae; phylum Streptophyta; class Magnoliopsida; order Solanales; family Solanaceae; genus Capsicum; species Capsicum pubescens. Next base: position 169,935,956 of record CM061543.1, read on the forward strand.
TATGAAGTCGTGTCTACTAGAGTCTTGCAGAACGGTACAGAGACTTCTGTACTTTTCCTCTAAAGGCTACAGGATATTTAAGAAATATTTCCCTTCTTTAATGTCTCAGATCGTGTAGTAGAAATGTTCTCTAACAAACTTATGCAGGTTCTTACATTAATCCATTGGTGACAACTCTGCCTTATTCTATAGGCAATATAAATAGCCCAGCTTAAATCCTCATAGATAGAGTTTTCTCAGATAGTCCCCACAGATAATAATAGGATTGTATGTAGGCTTAAAAATATCCTATCAATGCTTATAGGTTCCAAAGTTTGAAAGATTTCATTCATGTTCATAAAAATTGTACACTAAGCTAAAATTATATATGCTCTTAGATTTTTTCTCAAAATCATATGACAGCATATGATTTAGAGTTAGAAGCACGAACCCAGAAATTTAGTAGCAATAAAGTGGGGATAGTGTTTATCTAGATTTAGTAGATTATGTACCCATAGGGCTAGTTGTATGAAAGGTGAATCAGTAGGCTTGAAACAGTGCATGCAAGAATTTAATTTTGTTGATTCAAAATCAAGTAGGATGGTGTGGGTGTGATTTAAAGGTGTACCCAAGTTGATATGGGATTGTAGTATTTCTAAGTTTCAAAGTGTGTGTGCCTAGATAGTACCCTTGAGTTGATAAGTGTAAATGAGGCTAGTAATGTTGTATATGATGTTCTTACCAGCTAAGTTATAGGCTATAAAAAGTTAAGAGTCGTATCTCAGAAGAAAGTACTAGCAGAGCATTGTACACTTTCAGGTGTAGTCTTTTAGGATGGATTTATTATCTGTGTGTATTGTTAAATCACGGACTCTAGAGTAAAGCGATTATAGTTCTGTTTATAGTTTATTAAGGGGTCCACCAAACTTAGAATGATAGATTAAAGCTAAGGGGGAGATGATAGAACAAATAACCAAGTTAAGCTCTTAGATTCTAGTAGTGATACCAGTGTGTTGTAGAACAACACTGGGGAGGAAGATGCCCAAACCATTATTATCTCAGCGAAGTTTTTTTACATTAATCATTATGATATCTACTCATGCCTTACATGTAAGCTCCATAATCATAGTTCATGTTCATGCGCATCATAGAGAATCATATGTGTAACCAATTCCTAGTATAAGGAGTTCCAGTTCACTCAGTAGTACATATCATATTCCATGAATTTATGAACTCCAAACTTAGTTCATGCATGTCATGACTCATGTACTCATGCTTTACATAATGTCCAGTTCCAGGTACTCATGCTATACTCTTAATGATTAGCGAAACTCAAATATGTCATGTATGTTCTCAGTTTAGCTCTCCTTGATAAATTTATGTCATTGGTACTCTATGTTTAAGGCCTTAGTTAAGTGTCAAGTTATTCATAGTATCCTTCCATGCTTCAGGTCCTCGTGTTCTAACCTTTTAGTCTCCTTATGTAATCATAGCGGTGATGAGTAATTGTTTAGATGTGAGAGATTAAATGTCTCATGTTGATGAGAGATTGTTGCATTCTTGTTGTATCTAAGGTTATAATTATAAAGGATGATTGAGGTAGAGCTTTTGGTATATGTCATGGTTAGTTTAAAATTCTATGTATGTCTTCTTAAGAATAGTGAAAGAAAGTTGTTTATTTTAAATGTATAGAGAATCTAAGAAAGATGCTTTTATGGGTGTTTGCCTAGAAGTCCATATATGGTTATAATGATAGGCTTGAACCTGATCTTGGTATATAAGTGGATGGGAGCATTGTGCGTTAGTAAATTCCTAGTAAGAGGTTAAATGTAGTTGTTGAAGTGGTAAAAAGAATTATTCATGAGATAAAAGATGTGAAACATGCATGGGTTATTGAATTAATGGTTCAGACTAGCATTATGGTGTTATGTGCAGTACCTTGTGATTTCAAGTTAGGCTTGAACATGGTGAGAGTGTGTAGTTCAACTAAGACTTTGGCAAGAGTAATTTATGATCCCATTCAAGTATTTAAGAAGTGAGGCTAAGTTTCAATTGGGCAGAAGCATTGTATATGGCATAGATATTCTATCCTAGCTTATGTTTCATATGCTTATGTTGTATGTTACAGAGTTATATTCATATTAAGATTCCTTACTCAGATATCTTATTTAGATAATTCAAAAGATTCTTTGCTTCCCTAATGTTATTATAACTTCTTTGAAGAGTGTCGAAGAAATACTCTAGTTAAGTTTAAGCTTTCAGCATATTTTAGTCCGCATAGCCAGAAATATAGTTTAGCAGTTAGACAAACAAGTTACAATGGTTTTCCATCTTTCCATCTAGTGTAACTGTACAAGGTTTCATGAATATGGCTATTCCATGAGGTAATTCATTTATGTACATGTAAGTTATGAATTCAGTTTAGTTCATGCATCTTGTTTCAGATTCAGCTATGTAGTCATTGTTCAGTGAATGATCTCAGTTTTCCATGTATTTCAGCTCAAACAGTGTAATATCTCTTGTACGATCTTAGTCTTATTATCTCATGATTTTTTCTTGCATAAGAAATCACCTCGTTGTTCTATGTGCATGATTGTATCATGAACATTTCAAGTAAGTTCTAAACTCTTAACCTGAATCAACTCCTTATAGTAAGTAATGTCAAGTCAGCTCAGGAATCAATTTCATGAAAAAGTTATAATACTTCAGCTCAGCTATATCCTTCATTACCGGACATGTCATGTGTACCTTATACCATACTCTTAAGGCTTCAACAAATTCTATCCATCATTCAAGGATAAATCATTCCAAGAGAGAGATAATGTAACGCCCTAAATTTATAGGCTAGACTTTGAACCATTGTTCCTACGTGTGTAAACTCTAATTCCATAATTTGTAAGTGAATATATGTGTCATGATATTTATCCTAGTATGTGAAGTGCTTATGAGGTGAAAAATTTTCATGGGAAACAATTAGTGAAAAGTTGAGCTAAGAGCACTTAATTCGGCGAAATCTATATATTCGATTCTACAAGGGTCTAATTTGAACGTGCATAACTTTTTATATTTGTGAAATTTTTAATCTCAAGCCCCACCAAATTATAGAATATTGAGCTAGCTTTCCAACTATTGTAATTTTGCCTATATATAATACCCGATCAAAAGGTTATGGCTTTTATTATGAGAGGAGTAAGGGCAGGAGATAAGCCCGTGCCGCAAGAGTTATTCCCCTAGATAAGGCAGGTGGCATGGGGGATACTCCCCTGGACTAAGGGGTTCGAGTTAGGGTCTATTCCTTTATTGTTTTAGATTCTTAAGGGTCAAGGGACACTTTGGTCCTTTACCCTCAACCCCAAATGTCCTAGGCACAAATTATAGCATCCAAAAGGGCTTTATGTGCCTATCTTCTTCAAACTAACTCCCAGAAAAACCCTTCCATTCCCAAGAACAAAATCCAAAATCTTTTCCCAAAGAAATCAAGAGTTTAAGCTTCTATGTTTTAGAATCTTCAAGAAAACATCAAGAATAGGGTTCCTTTCACAAGTTCATCATTCAAGTCCCTATATTAAAGCTTTTTCTCCCAAGAACACAAGGATTCAAGCTTCAATTTCAAAATTTCTTCATAAATTTGTTCAATTAAGGGATGTGGTGTTTTGAACAAGGTTAATATTTCATCCTTGTGACCGAAAGTATGAATTTCAAGTTAAATTTATATGGTTAAAGTTACGGTTCATTCCCAACTACTCATGTGTTGAAAACATAGCATTATCATGTGATTTAATGGACTAAAAAGCATAAGTGTTGTACTTATTCATGTTTTAAACTATTAATTTGATATTTGGTTTTGAAATTGATTAGTTTGATTAAAGTATGAATTTTTCCTTCATTATGGAATTTCACATGTTCAAGATGAATTTGATTCATGATTTTCCTTTGTAGTTTGAATTCAATTCATGTCCGAAAAAGAAGTATTATTTTATGAAAACTTAGGTTATCTCATGTTTCAAATTTCAATTTCCCATGTCATAGTTTTGAATTGAGAATTTAGCAATGTAATCATGTTGTTTCCTTATGTTAAGACATTCCCATAATCAAGTTCATGATTCTCACATGTTTGATGGAATGTTCATACTATGGGTCTTTGAACCATGATTTCAATACTACAATTTTAAGTGTTGATATTGTACTTTATGGTCATTCAGTGCTGGCATATTATAAACACCCGATACCTACGTGTTTTATATGATTTCAGATCTTTCAAGTAATGATTTCAATTAAACTATAAATATTACCATTTACTCAATTGTTATGATCATGATGAGAAATGTCATGGTTATGTTCACTGAAATTTAGTTCAATTCAGTACCAGTGTCAGTTTAGTTAGGAGTATGATTTAGCAATAAGAGAATGCAGGGATGGTGGATTCTCTGGTTAGTCGTACACTTTAGTAGCAGTCCCTATATTCCAGAATTACATAGTCAATATAGGATATGAGGGGTCACCCATCAGTTTAGGCTTGACTTTCTCTCAGAGGTCACCCATCAGTTTTGGCTTGACGTCCTGGTCCTTTGGGACACTAGTTTAGTGGATTTACACAACCAATGTTAGTACCCATGGCATAGTACTTACATCCTTCCAACAGGGGTTACAGGTTGGACCCCGATTAGCTCAGATTGGGGCATGTTGGTTACATAATATCTTCCATAGTTTTAGTATTCACTGTATCTCATCTCAGGTTTGCTTGACCAAGTATGCCGATATTCAGTTATTCAGTTATACAAATTTTAGTCATTCAGATAATAGATTATCTTATAAACATGTTTATTCTTGGTCTTGCATTCTTTGATATTACATGTCATGTTTTCTTGCTCAGTATCCATACGTGGCCCTCAGTTTAGTTTTACAGCATGTTCAGCTTTACATGATATTTACATATAGTATTCATGTTTTACCACTTCCTAGATTTACATTAGTTATTCACCAGCTTGTTATATCATGTTTTTTACTCATGTTTTAAGATACCTCAGCTTTTAGCTTATTTCAGCCCCTTGGTAAGTCTACTTACACTTAGCATGCATGTTCTAATATTTTGTATGTAATCAGTTTTACTTAATGCATTCACCCCCACTTACTCAGTACATTCCAAAGTACTGATCCATATATATGTCTATGTGCTACATTGTCTCATAACATAGGTACCAGTTGTATCTTGCATGTCATAATCAGACAGTTGCATCTTTCAGCCAACAGGTGGTGAGTTCTCCTATTTTGGGGACTCCAGTCAGTTGTAGTTCATGTACTTTATTTTGATTATTCATGTATATTTATTAGTGGTAGTTGGAGGCATGTCCCAACTATTTATAGTCAGTATTGTAGAGGCTTCATAGATAGTTAGTCAGAGTCATGAAATGTAAATTCCAGTCCTTTCTTCAGTTTTATCAGGTTTTAACCTTTATCAGTAATTTATTTATCTAGATTATGTCATGATTATGTTTACGCACAAAAAACTTAGCTATTTTATATATTCTAAATCAGTTGCTCAAGTATCATACCGGTTCATGGGTTAGCTTGGGATCACTTGTGGTTTTAAGCACTGTGTTACGATTAGGGGGTAGTCTCGGGTCGTGACAAGATACAACCATCTCTGAATACAACATAGAATCTAGTCTAGTACATTAGTGGGAGGAAAGTAATACATCAAACATCAGGATCTCACTCTAAGTCTCTAAACCATGCCTACTCTACACGACTCACACAACACCGACGATAACCCGTACTATGATCCACAAATTGCTGAAGTGTAGTATAAGTACCAAACATGTAGTACTCTGTAGGTAAATGCCTACTGAACACCAAGATAATGCAAATATCTATAACATATAAACAAAATGGAAAACTACATCCAAATGTCCAGCAACCATATAAGAAGGCCAAGGAAATAATAAGGATAAACTATCATATTCATGTCCAAGAGACTAACTTATTAGGGCTAAGAAATTATCAAGTATGAACTATCCTATTCCATCGATACTCAGGAATCTCTACACTATACCATATATCCCTTGCCAATATACAAATTAAGGGCAAAAGAGGATTTATAATAGTATACAAGGACAAGGAATATACAATATGAATTAATGAAGGAAGGATTATACGGTAATACCATGTGTATATATAGATAGATATACATATATATATATATACACATATATAAGAAAGGTCAACTCAAAGTATCGCCTAAATCATCAGACTAGCATTCTAAGACCTCATAATCATAGTAGGGACTAGAGTTAGTATACTCAGGATTTCTAACGCATACATCTAATCATGAGTTAATAATGCATAATAATGAAATCAAAATATAGAAGAACCATAATCACACCTCAAATCTTAATATCAGATCAATAACCAATCTATCATAAACTAGCCATAACAATGATAATAAAAATATCAATAACAACGCGAGTAACTGGCTAGTTCGGATAACCAATACCTAGACGGTCCTTTCACATACCCCCACTACCCCAGGATCATAAGGTCCAATCAATATACAACACACCATAAGGTATAGTTATCACCCATATCTATTCAACCCCTTTTATGGGATGATAGATATATGTGTATATTGGTGATAGGCAATGCACATGCAAAGTATACAATCAATATCATAATCATCCCCTGGACTTGAATAGGTACTATGTATATAGTCAATAACCAGAATTGAACTAGTCATAATATAAGCAATACCCAAAATTGAATCGGTCATAATATATAATCAATACCTAAAATTGAATTGGTCATAATATATAATCAATAACCGGAATGGAACCCATCATAATATATAATCAATGTCCCTTAATATAGTTAACATCATCAATATCATCAACACACATATATTTAACTCCAATACTATAATCTGCCATTAGGTTTTACCTAAAATTTATATCATCAAAGCAACATCTTCCTCCATCCCAAGTCAGAGAGATTTGTATATAGATATAATAGGTTCACAAACTCAAGTCATATATAAAAAGAGTGTAAATCCATAAATTCATTTCTCGGATTAAACTTTGGGACTAAATCATTATAACAGTGTAGAAGGGGTCGTCAGAATCTCTCATGATCAGAGTAATTAGTAGTATCAAATCAAAAACCAAAATCTATCCCGGTCTAATCCTTAAAGCATCATTATTAATCTAATTTATGTGTAAGTTATTCATTAAGGCAGGTAGTTATTGTCATGAAGAAATCTGCTTGTAAGGTGAAAAGTGGGTCTAACCCTTATTTAGAAAAAAAAATAATAAGATCATATTTAAGCTGGAATCGCATCATTGTCATGAAGAAATCTGCTTGTAAGGTGAAAAGTGGGTCTAACCCTTATTTAGAAAAATAAAATAATAAGATCATATTTAAGCTGGAATCGCATCATTTACTGACTTAATGATCATGAATGTACCAAAACTATGAATACCATCATCAGTATTCAAATAATGTAACCATAAGCATCAATATATTCATAAACTACAACCGCATCCTTTACAAGGATAAACACTTCCCGAATGTCCAACCGATACCATAACATGGCCTTGGGCGCAATAATGCATACGGAATAATCACAACTTCATAATGAAGGCCTTAGGACTACATAAATTTTTGGGTCTCATATCAATAATCATATTCATAAGTATTTCCGTGTCTATAAGCCATGGTATATCTATGAGGCACATCACGTCTATAAGGAATTTTATATATATATAGGATATATCATAGTTAGAAGTTATTAATCATAATTTGAGAAAAACCATGATCATTCACCAAGTCATGAAGTAACCTCATACTAAAGGTTCAATAGTGTCGACTATGTCTAACATACATAAATAAGTCCACAAAGGCTAACCCAAGTCTTGGCCTAAGGTGGGCAGGAATGATATGGGAAAAATGGCCATATTATCTTTTGATGACATCTTTAGAGGCCAACACATAGAGGTTCAAGACTTGGTAACCTCGAGGATACGAGAACATGCATGGAGGACCCGTTTTGAGCATGCCATTAAACAAATCCGTGTGTGGAAGATTGCGTGGGGGCTTACATTTGATGCCAATTCGAGACTACAAGTTTTGAAGTGTGACCCCATGGTTTTGGAGAATTTAAGAAGCACCCTTCATTAAGGGTATTTTGGGGTTTGCACATGTTAAAGAAACAACCCATGACCTCCCCTTTCATTAAGGGTATTTTGGTCCATTATACTATGTAATAAGCTAGGCAATATAGTCTCTTATTAGGTTTTTTCTCTTTAGTTTATGAATGATGAATGTATGAAACACTTGAAAAATCCTATCTCTTGAGAGTATACCACCTTAGTGTAGTCTTAGTTAGGGCTTGGAAAATCCATCCTTAGTATAGGGCTTGGAAAAGCCAATATTGAGCTTTGCTTGGAAACGGTGGATCTTGAGGTGAGTTGATTTCCTTGGCGGTCACCATAAGAGTGTGGTTTTTATTATTACATTCATTAGGGTTAGTTTTTAAATATACTTGGTTCTTAATCTTTTAATAATCTTGGTCTCACTATCTATCCTTTCATTATTTTGCAAATTCGTGTGTTTTTGTGTTTGTCATCTTGTATCCCTTTGTGTTGCTTGTTCTTCTCACATTTTTTGGACTGTTTTAGCATCTTGGTGGGCTGTTTTTGCCTTATTTGGTATCAAATCCATCATTTATTTCGTTCCCATGAGATCAATCTTGGGTTTGTTCACTCAAAAATAAAAATAAAAAAATTGTTGAAAAGATGAAAAACTCAAAAATAGTAATTTGTCAACGTCTTTTTGTTTAGGCCAAAATTTGAAGCCTAGTTTTCTTGTGAGTTTTTTTTGTTTTGTGTGTTCTATTGTTAGATGTTTGTTTCCTAACATTAGAAGAGGTGTCCAAGGTCAAAAATCTCATAAAAAGAAGTTATTCTACGGGTTTGGAGTCCTGGCCGAAGTGTTGTTGTTGTTTGGACGAATTTGTGTATAGATTTAGGTGTTGTTTTGATTGTATTTGTTTTTTATTGTGTTGGTTTTCTTTCTCTCTAACACTACTTTAGTATAACCCAAGTTCTTGAGCTAAAAAAAATTGCAAGTTGTTGTGGAAAGAGTGGACGGTTTTGTTGTTGTTGTTGTTAAAGTTCTTGTGTTGTGTTGAAGAAGTCTTGTAAAAAGTTGTTGTTTGATCCAAATTCAAAGGGAATAGAGTGTGGGATCTTGTTAGTCTTGAAACAACTTTAAAGACATTACCAAAGAGAAAAAAGAACAAAATACCTCCCAAAAGTCTTCATACCAAAAGGGAGTAAGTTTATTTTTCTAGACAAGCCAAAAGAGGAAAGAGAGACAAGACTTCTAAAAGGTTGTCTTGCCAAAAAGGTGAAAGTTGGTCAAGGTTTAAATTTTGAAAAAAGGACTTAAAGTCTTGTTTGTTAACCTACCAAAACCGAAATTCCCCCCATCTTTGTGAAATTTGAACAACCAAAATTGTGGCAGAAAATTTTTCAACTTCAACAATATTTTTTTGTCCATCGACCAATAGTTGAGTGCCACATCATCAATAGCTCAAGAACGTTGGAATTCCTAGTTTTACTTTTTTGATTCTATTTTTTTCCACTTTGTTAGTTCTCATACTAATTAGCAAATTAGTAAATACCTACTAGATTGTAGTTTAGTTTTTGAGTATGTTTTCTTTCGTGTTAAGCATTGTATTTTGTGCTTTTCTCATTTATAAGTTGTAGTATTTTCTTTGTTTCAAGTTTGTAAGTAAATTTTGTTCTTGTGTCTTGAGTCGATCAAATAAGAATCCATTCTGGTCGCCAAGTAAAATTGACATCCTATTGACTACCGGAGTATAAGCAACTTTCAATATTCACCGCTCCAATTGTGAGAATCACAAAGGTGGGAGTATACGAGTGTTGGTGAAGAGCTTTTACTACTAATATTATTTGTTTATTGTGTAGGTAGAAAGGTGATATAAGGGGAATAGGTCTTCGATAGCCGGGGATTATTGTGACTACAACATGGGAGACTATGATTGTAGTGAGGGGTTTTATGGCTACGAAGTTGAGGGAGATTGCGGAGGCTATGAAAATAGCCATGATCAAAACCTGGGCAGATTTGAGAGTTATGGTTTTGAGGGAGAAAATAAGGTGAATTAAGTGCCTAGTACTTATGGTGAACTTGGAGATGATGTAGCACCTCATGATGGATCTTATGATGACATTGAGGCATGTGAGGAGTCTTACACTTCTCACTCCGAACCTAGATTTGGTGTTCGGTATAACCCTTTCGTTCGCAAAGCTTATGAGAGCTATGATGAGAGTTCACGTCAGGAGTGTGAAAATTCATATTCTCCACCTTGTAGTACTTCTTATCAAGGTCGATATAGTATGAATGGTTATACTAGCTCTAGTGGAGGTTGTCCAACGAGAAGAAAAGGGTATGCATCTCCAAAATTGAGGGGTACTCGTGTTCTTTACAATGTTGATCTGAGAAGGAGTGTACACTCCGGAAAGGTGACCATTTATGGGATACTGGGATGCCTCATTGTGTTAAATGATAGGTACTATAGTAACTACATCGTTCCATCCATGGTTGACTACTTGGGGTTGTTTCGTGAGCCTTTACTTGTTCCATATTTCTTGGACGGGTTTAAGGTTACCGAAAGGGTCAAAGTTGTCTTCTCCCAATTTGAATACCATGAGTAGGTGTGGTGCGATATTCTTCCATTGAAATATGGTCATGTATGCTTAGGTGCCGATGGGTTTGCACAACATAGAGTTCCAAATGTGCAAAATTGGCCTAAGGTTGTAAGAGACCGGTGGGGAAATCACCTCGTGACATACATGCTTCCTGAGCCGCAAAGAGAAGTGAATACTTACTCCAATCCAAATGATTATGAGATACAAAAGATTGATTAGAGTAAGGGTGTGCAAGGTGGTAATCCAAGAGTGAAAAAAGGAGAGGTTGTGTGGAGCGAAGAGAGGGGATTGCCACCAAATCGATCTAACATTGTATGTCCTTCTATTTCTAAGGACATTTGTGTAGGTACCGACAAGGAAAGTGAAGGAGCGCAATTCCAAATTAAAGTTTATGACCAATCTTGTAGAGGACCTTCACGACACAGCAAAAGAGAGTTGACTCAAGAACTTCAAGGTAAAATAGCTAATTCTTACACTTTTGTGCATGTGAATAATAATTGTGTGGATAGTAGCCCAGTAAGTGTGAGTAGTAGCTTACTTACTTGTGAGTCTAATGATTCCTTGCCTTTTGTTGATTATGTACATGTTGTGAGTGTGTATACACTAGTTGATCCTATTGATGACCAAATTGACTCTTCTTGTAAGATCAATTTATGTCCACCTAATGTTGAAGCCTATATGTTGAACGGAAGTACATCATCTTGTGTAATTGGTATTGATCAACCTATTAGTAAAAAATTTCCACCACTTGAGTATGTGTGTGATGTGATTAATCAAACTCAAGTGAGTGTAGTATTTTAAAAAGTTGGTCAACAAAAAGGGAGTGAACCCGAGAGCTATTGTTGGGACAATCTTGTGCTTGAAACTGCTTTGAAACTTGATATTGATCTCTTAGAGAGTGAGGAACTTGCTTGTTCCAAATTTTCCCATGGGTTGGATCATGCACTCATTAGGTATAATGTCTTGTTTGAAAATTATATAAACACTCCTAATGAGCCTAGTGGTGAAAAAGATAGTATAGCTTACCTTGGAGGCTATAGCCTATATGTTAACCCACTATGGTGTAATAACATTCCTCCTAAAGATGAAAATCTCTTCTTGGAAGATGAGAGTACTCTTAAGAGTAAGGAATGTGTAGTCTAGGAAGTTACTCCTTCTACTTTGTATGACTTTATTCTTGAGACTACTCATGGTGATGATTGGAAAACTAGTAGTGAGTACACACATGAGGGCACCTTAGTAAAAGTCGACTTGAGAGATACTTTTCTCTACTCTCTATTTTCTTTCAATGATATGTATGCTATTGTAGAGAGTATGTCATTTAGTTTAGGTGGATACCACAGGAAAGGGGAGTGTTGTTTAGACCCGTTTCTATGGCCACTCTTCCCGTTTGACCTCGGTGCCAAATTTGGAAATGGTGATGTTGGTGCACCCAACTTGTTGCTTGGTCTACATGACAAGCAAAGTGTCACTCTTGGTGAATCCCATAACCAAATTCTTCGTACATATTTCATTGAGTTTTTAATATTTCATTCAAAGGATCCTTGATTATATTGTAAATATGTATAACCTTGGAATGTTGAGATGATTTGTTGTGCTAACCATAACCCTCATGCCATGAGGAGTTTGTATTTGTTTGTCCTCTCTTCGGTTTTGAAAGGTTTGTATTAGAGGTCGAATCCTTTTCAAGAAGGGGAGGATGATACGTGAAAAATGTCCATATTATCTTTTGGTGACATATTTAGAGGCCAACACATAGAGGATCGAGACTTTGTCACCTCGAGGATACGAGAACATGCATGGAGGACCCGTTTTGAGCATGCCATTAAATAAATCCGTGTGTGGAAGATTGCGTGGTGGCTTACATTTGATGCCAATTCGAGACTACAAGTTTTGAGGTGTGACCCCATGATTTTGGAGCATTGAAGAAGCACCCTTCATTAAGGGTATTTTGGGGTTTGCACATGTTAAAGAGACAACCCATGACCTCCTCTTTCATTAAGGGTATTTTGGTCTATTATACTATGTAATAAGCTAGGCTATATAGTTAAGCTAGGCTATATAGTTTCTTATTAGGTATTTTCTCTTTAGTTTATGAATGATGAATGTATTAAACACTTGAAAATCCTCTCTCTTAAGAGTAGACCACCTTAGTGTAGTCTTAGTTAGGGATTGGAAAAGCCATCCTTAGTATAGGGCTTGGAAAAGCCAATATTGACCTTTGCTTGGAAATGGTGGATCTTGAGATGAGTTGATTTCCTTGGAGGTCACCGTAAGAGTGTGGTTTTTATTATTACATTCATTAGGGTTAGTTTTGAAATACACTTTGTTCTTAATCTTGTAATAATCTTGGTCTCACTATCTATCCTTATATTATTTTGCAAATCCGTGTGTTTTTGTGTCTGTCATCTTGTATCTCTTTGTGATGCTTGTTCTTCTCACGTTTTGTGGACTGTTTTGGCATCTTGGTGGGATGTTTTTGTATCAAGGAAGAACCCACTTATAATCCTCGAATTCCACATTTGGGAAATTTATACCCCTGGACTAGGCTATGATATATAAACTCACTTCTTTGTGGTACATAAGTCATGATCAATCCTAAGATAGGAGTTCCGCCTAGAAACATGAGTATTTAAGTTAACTCCACCTTTATTATGGGTTCAAGGTCACTAAAATAGTCCAAATAAGGTTAATCATACTAATCATGTTTCCAATGCTTAAACCACCTCCCAAACCTAGCATCATATTGTATCCATTCTATGAATTAGTTCATTCTAGGAAAAAGGCAATAGGATTCTAAAAATTTAACAAGCATTTCACCTTACGGGTCAAAACCCTTATCTATTCCCCAAACTTTAATAATAAAGACTAAGTAATTCTACTCATAATGAATCTTAACATTCACATTCACATGCAATGTATAACATTCATCGCCTTATGAATAAGAGTAGGCAGAGACCTACCTCAATGCCGAACCGCAAAACGTCACCAAATGTCCAAACGTCCATCTTCATTACAAGATCCCAAAATGTTGTCATTCTATTAAAATCATAATTTACTCATCAATACAAGAATAACTATACCCATATTTCACCATTGTACTTCAGATCCAAAAATCACACCCAAATCCCAATATGGGTCCCAGTTACAAAAAAAACATTTTTGAGACTAGCCCAACATTCATACATGCTCAAGGAATCATAACCCTCAAAATGGGTGAAAACTAAATTAAATTAGGGATAAATCAATCCCTCAAGCTACTGGGGTTGTGAGCAAATAATCAAGAAATTTCACCAAGAAAACGGTGAATTCTTACCTTAAATCGGATGATAATGACGAAAATAGAATTTAAACAAGTTTCCTAGTTACCAACAAGTTCAACTTTTAAGATATCTCGCCATTTATGGTTTTGATCTCAAGAAATGGGTGAGCTAACTCATGACATAAGGGGACTATTTATACCCCTTCTAGGATTCAGATGTTACAATCGCAACATGTATGTCTGCAATCGCACTACATAGCATCAAAAGTAGGTGTTATGATTGCAACAACCCTTAGTGCGATTTCACTATCCCCTATGCCAAGGTACTACGATTACGAGCCTTGGTGTGTGATTGCCAGACTGTCAGATATCAGCTAAAACATTGAAAAACTTTGAAGTTCCCACCAAGGCATCAGGATTCATTTAAAACCCTATATACACAAATGAACTTTGTAGCCACACTAAATTTGATGTTTTGGATGTGATGATGCACTCAGAATTTCCATCTGAGATCGTTTCGACCAAATGTGGCTCCCACACCAATATTTCATTTTCTTAACTTTCCAACCAATAGGTTGAAATGAGCTCAGGTGAATAAGGCCCCGAACCAAGGTCTACCTAGCCGAAAATTAATATTTCAGAGCTTTTGGTGCAGTCGGAATTCTCATTTGAGGTCATCTACTAGGAGTTTTTGTCTAAGACCTAATCCTAACTAGAAAAATCTCCAAAATATAAAAATTAGCCAAAAGTCCAAACAAACTATCCGATCATTGGCCCGACAGTTTCAGCAAGTCATAAATGACCTTTAGCTGCTGTGGAAGCCTCAAAATGCCAAAAATGCATGCAAATTGAAGAAATAACCTAGAGGGTCATTACCATATCCACTACTAAAATGAATTCCATCCTCAAAAAACAATGGATAGAAAGATCTTAAAGCTCAAAAGAATGAGGTACTAGGCCCACTTGCTTCGAGCATGACTTCCTAGATAACTCTGAGAAGAGAGAGCACTTTTGCATGATTTTACCATGGGTATCCATTTTTCAACTATATTTCTCACTTCACTTTGAAACAGCCAAAACTCAACTTCAACCACCAACTAGTCTCCAACTGAATTAAAAAAGGTTGATGCACGCAAACCTGAACCACAACGCACTAATACCATCTTTATACTCGCTCAAATCAACAAAGGCTTATTCGAGCCAAAACCAACCCAAGACATGATTCATACACTGACTCCAAATCCAAATATAACATTTCTTTATCATTCTACACCTACTATTCACTCAAGACTAGGAGGAAAATCACTTGCGTCTTATCTGTGCAATCTTATCACAAAGAACTTGAAGAACTAAAGTTGATTCACTAGAAGTCCATACGACAAAAATGAGAATAAGCCCATAAGGCATTATCTGGGAACACAAATAGAGATAATCAAGGAAGGCAATCTATGCCAATGCTACAACTAGCCCGAATTATAACTAAAACTGAAATTCAGAAGTCCATAACATAACTATTCATCACTGAACGATCCGCTCTAGGATGTCCTATCAATTGAGAATAATACCATACTGAATCCAACTCAAGTATACTACTCCCACCGAGTACATCATCTAAAAATCTCAACACCAATGCCACAAATTAGAAAATGAACCAATCGATTTAAGATAAAGAAATTCCAATTTAGCCAACTCAAGAAGTGATCACGAAAAAGACCACCTGCCTCTAACTCTCTAACTCCACTATAAAAAAAAGCCATATCATGGTAAGAAAAAATATCCAATCTCCACACTCGTACCAAGAGCAAATCATCATAAGGAGATAAACCAAATAAATTTAAGAGATGAATCCAAGAAATCTCGATACTAATATCAAAATCACTATTGGGAAATAAAATAGCCACAAATAAAGAATGGACCCCAAATTACTCAAGCTCAAAAATGGGATATATAAAGAGGGATAGCCGATACAAAATCCTTGGCAACACAAGAGGTAAGTCTAAGAATCCTAAACTTAAGAATGGGCAATATAGCTAAATTGAGAACTCAAGAACCATAACAGAACTAGGGTAGGTAAAATTACCTTCAATACGATAATCCATTCCATAATTAGTCTAGCATAGTCAACCAAAAAGGAACACAACCAACCTCACCTTGCTATTAGGAAGAAATCATCAAATCAGGCTATAGTTGCTCAAGCCACCGAATATGAACCATAAAGAATGAAATTCTAACTAGATTACACTAGTCTAAACAACTACCCAGTGAGGATCAGTGAAATCAACAAATGATAGCAATATCAACATCAATATAATGAGTAGATTGTACCAAAATGAAAATCAATAGCAAGTATTACTCAAGGGCCACAATAAGGCCAATGTTCCAAGATAAATGGGACTCTAACCCAAATGCCACACCCAAGGGAGAAATATCAATAAATATATATTCCATCCACTACTAAAATAAATAAACCATGGGGGTATTCATATAGTCCTGAATTCAATAACAATGCACACAATATGAACTCATCAAAGGATATAATCATCAATGGGTACAAAGACCCCAATACACACAAATAAAAAGGGTAAATGTAGGAAATAAAAATACAACTATCACAGTGAAATCCATAATCACATGCCCGACAAGTCTAAGGGAGAATATATTTGAATAGTCCCAAACTCAAACTGACTGACTGAATTATCAATTGAGGTACCAAGCACACTATCTCTTATTAAAGATGTCACAATGACCATGAGGTTGATTTGAATAAGCTGAATGACTAGAAATCCCATGTCTGAGACACTCTCTAGACCAGTGACCGATCTGTTAAAGTCGTAGCAAACTGCAAAAGACCTAACCTAGCAAGAACATAAACTAAACTCAAATAGTTCACCAAATAATGTTGAGAGAACTTTCTACTATAATGTCCATCTTTCTTATAGTCATAGCCCACCCCAATAACTTTGGGCTGGCGAGGAATATATGTTAACTCTGACTGAATGACCATCTCACATCTGAGGCACTCTACAAACTAATGTATCATCTTGACACAACCACCACAAGATCCTTGAATACTCTAAGGTAATACCCCTCATAATTTAGAATAGCCGTCATGGCTTAAAAAACTTTATCAAAAACTCCACAAGCTCTGATAGGGACTCTTCCTACTATGATCATCATGACTAATCTAAGAACCACTCGTAGCCTAACATACTACTTTTGTAGAGTTGATGGGCTACAAATAAGGCTGATCTCTATCGGAATGATCCTCACTACCAAATTAAATACCAATAGCACTATACAGATGGCATGGCCTCTTTTCTCCACCTCCATAAGTCTCAATATATGCTCTCTCTATGGCTTATCACATAATCCATGACTTGAGAGAAGGAAGACTCAGCTACAATTAAGTTCTCCAACACCAAATAGAGCGGTAATACTGATCCTCTAATAAATCTATGCACCATGTCCTACTCTGAAGGATATAGCATAGGAATATGTCTGGCCTACTCAAGAAACCCAATAATGTGTCTAAAATAATTAAACATCATTAGCACGACTTTAGCCTATACATGTATCCAAAACTCATATCAATAATAATATTTATAAGCCATCTCATAACTATAACCCATAACATATCTATAAAGAATAACATATCTAAGCCATAAAGTATATTTGTAATAATCTCACATCTAGGAGGCATCTCATATCTAAGAGGCATAATATCAATAAGCATCTAACATCTAGAGGGCATAATATCTATAAGCATTTCACATCTAGGAAGCATTTTATATCTAGGACGCATAATATCCATAAGCATCTCACATCTAGTAGGCATCTCATCTCTAGGAGGCATAATATCAATAGGCATCTCACATGTAGGAGGCATCTCATATCTAGGAGGTATAATATATCACTAGGCAATAAATCATAACTGTGAGGAATATCAACTCCATAGGCCAAATATCATATTTATGGCTATATCATAGCCATGAGAAATTAATCACGATCTAAGGAATATCATGATTCACCAAGTCAAGAAGGAACTTTACACTAAAGGCTTACTAGAACCAACTATACCTAACATCCCTAAAGTCCATATGGGCTTTGTAACACCCCGATTTTTTAAACCGGAATGCTACACGATGTTCATAACCCCGAGGGACCACAAGCAAACCCATGACCGATATTCGTACTTGTACACTACATAAAATACATGTAATATGCGGAAAACATAAACAATAGACCATAAGGTTCAACTAAAATAATTATAACATCCATATGGGTGAAAAATACCCAAGATAACTAAAGTCTGAATCAAAACTGAACTAAATTTGAACTGTATCTGAAAGCCTCCAAGTACTGACTGAATAAAGAGTTGAAGGAACATGTCTCCAACTAACTCCGTAAATTGAAAACTAACTAAAATAATAAATGAATCAAATCATATCATCCTCGAATGAAGAGGACTCACTGCAGCTCTATATACTGGAATAATAATGCTACTGCTGGTCTGGAACTCATGTCTCTGAACCTATGGTGTAACACAGAAAGAAATCACCATAGCACAAATGTGTCAGTACAACTGGAATACTGAGTATACAAGTGAGGTAGGCTAAATAAAAAGGGTTTACATGCATCAGAAATGCTAACTGACTGACTAATATGAACGTGAGAGTGCATAGTAACTGGAAACATAAATATGTAATAGTGGATCTGTACGCTAATACATGATTTACTGATTTCTGACATGACTGAAACTATGGTTTTGTCAACATGGGTAACTGTGTCTGATAGTCCTGGGTCTGATGAAACTATCTATGTTCCATACTATAACTGAATTTAACTGTATCTAGCAGTCCTGGTATACTGATATATAAAGAACTATCTGAGTTCTTTTATTGACACTGAGCCTAAAACTGTGGGAGGTAGTTTTTTAACCGACATGCCCCAATAATGCATATAGCTAAGTTGGGGTCCAATCTCTTCCCTGACTGGAGGGGTGTCAATACCGCACCACTAGTAAGGACAGTTGTGAATGACCCTAATCTGGTAGGTACTCAAATGAGAATGGTGGGAACCCTAAACTAACAGGTTAAGCTACCTCATTAACCCTAGTCTGATAGTTTAAGATGTCTCTACCTACGCTGGCTATGTAGTTTTAGAACACAAGGATGACTGCTAAGAATCACACCCTAAACTGGCAGGCGAGTTCCCATCCTTGGGTTCACTCGGTGCTAACTTATACTCCCATTTGAAGAGACTGAACATGATTTAACTGATTGTATATGTACTAAGTAACTGACTTCCATTGACTGACGGAATAGCACTACTATCTGAGATTTTGCTGAGATCATGATATTTCAAAGGTTTCCTGAGTCATATGACTGACTGAGTTCTATAGATCATGACTTGATTGAGATTATCAGGATAACGTGACTTGGATCTAGGTACACAACTATATTTTTTGGGTATGAATACCCCTAGGACTTGATGGAAGGAAACTGACACACATGGCATGACTTGATCACAAGATTTGACTTCACAATTCATGATATCATAAGTAGGGGATAATATACCACATGTAGTTTTCAACATCTTGGGAATGGTAGGGAGTGCATGTTATATATATCATGTACATATTGTATCACTTCATTATTATAAATACTTCATACCACAACAATAGCAACAAAACAATGGCATGGAATTCATATTGAATTACATAATTAACATGGACTTTTCATGTAGATAATATGGGACCATGTAAACATAAAATTTCTAGAATTCTAAGCATTTTATCAAACACCTTGCATACATTTTTTAAGGCGTACGGGTGTTCATGAATTTCACCATATTAAACTACCCAAGTTCATGGGTTCTAACTACATGATCATAACCTTCATGAAAATACATCAAATCACTACTCTATATCACAAACAACAACCACCAACATGAATATAATCATATCACCACAAAACATTTATGATTTGGTATTTAAAGATTGATTCTTGAACTCCACAGACGAAAGAAATCCGTGGATGAACACTACGCATACCTAACTTAGGGTTCTTGATGTTTTTGAAATTGAAGGGTTTGAAATCCTTTGATTCTTGAATACGATTGGGTATTGTTCTTGGGTACTAAATTCAGAGAGAAATCCTAGATTTGGTTTGTGGAATAATAATGAGAAAAATGGCTGAATTCGCACTCATCTAGGTATATAGGCGAGTGGTAAGTGACCAAAATACCCTTGTTAAAATGACCTGGAAATAAAATAAACGTGGCGTATGATGGCTCTACTGACGGTCCTTCAGACACTTTATGGTTCGTCACTTATCCCGTCAGACGTGGACCAGAAATGGGGTTCACTGGATAAGAGTTGACGGCCTAGATGACGGTCCGTCACAACTTTGACGGTCCGTCAACTCGTCCGTCAGTCTTTATCCAGTACGAAGCTCAACTGCCTTGGCTATGACAGTTAAAGTGGTGGTCCGTCACTTATGTGATGGTCCGTCAAATTGGCTGTCATACCTAGACATTTCCGACAGTTCCAAGTAAAACGTCCATATCTTCCTCGTCTGATGTCGGATTTGGACAAATTAGTTACCGTTGGAAAGCTAACTCAATTTCCCACATGATAGAAAGTGAAAATCTAAAAAATACCATGTGTACAAAGATAGTTTTGCATTTCAAAGTAAGTCCTAGTGTCCTTGAGATGATTTCTAGCTAGAAAAAAGGCATGGGTATTAGAATATCTTCTTCTTGAGAACATTCATCCTCAAATGGAACTAACTGAGAGGGGAAACAATAATCTAAACATGAGTAGCTTGAATATGATCTTATAACTAAAAACTGAATGCATTATACTGAACAAGCATATCTGATGCACATGTAACTGATTCATGAATGCATGACTGAGATTATTAAAATGTGAATGCATATCTGATGCATGATTATTTACTGTACTGATACATGTATGCATGACTGAATATGCAATGGTACTTGATACCAAATTTGTGATGGAAAATGAACATGAAATGAAATATCAAGTTGTATTAAATGTTGAACGTGAAACTGAATAAGCTTAAGGAGGACTATTACCTTGAGCTTGATATGGGTTGGCAGATAAAAGGTAAGGGTACTTGGTATGCATGTCTACTTCTGCTTCCCAAGTAGCTCCCTCAATGGACTGATTTCGCCAAAGAACTTTGACTAGAGGGACTTCTTTGTTCCTCTACCTATGAATCTGATGGTCTAAAATTTTGAATGGAATCTCTTCATAAGAGAGGCTGTCCTAAAAATCAATGTTCTGAATAAGGACTACAACTGTTGGGTCACCTACATACTTCTTGAGAATGGATACATTGAAGACCGGATGAACTGAGGCTAGATCTGAAGGCAATTCGAGCTCATAAACTACCTAGCCGAAGCGACTGAGAATCCTAAAGGGATCGACATAGCAGGGAATGAGTTTCCCTTTCTTGCCAAACCTCTTTACTCCCTTCATGGGAGAGATCTTCACATAGACATATTCATTGACCCCAAACTCGAGATCTTTTCTACGAATATCTGCATAGGACTTCTGTCGGCTCTGAGCTGCCCGAAGTCTCTCTCTGATCAACTGAACTTTCTCTAAGGCATCTAATACCAAGTCAGGACCGATGACTGAGGCCTCACTAACTTTGAACCAATCGAATAGAGATCTATACCTCCTACCATAGAAAGCTTTGAATGAAGCCATCTAAATACTGGAATGATAGTTATTGTTGTATGCAAACTCAATCAGAGGAAAGTGGTCATCCCAACTTCCCTTGAAATCAACTGCAAACGCCCTTAGAATATCTTCAAGAGTCTGAATTTTCCTATTTACTTGACCATCTATCTGAGGATGAAAGGCGGTACTGAGATAAACTTGGGTACCATGATCCTTTTAGAATGCTTTCCAAAAGTATGAGTTGAACTATATACCTCTGTCTGAGATGATAGATAATGGAACACCGTGTAATCTGAACAAATCCTTGATATAAAGTTTGGAATAATCCTCGACTGAATAAGAGGTACCAACTGGAAAGAAATGAGCTGACTTGGTCATTCTATCTACAATGACCCAAACCGAATCATTCTGATGACGAGTTCGAGGAAAAACCGTCACGAAATTCATGTTCACTTCTTCCCACTTCCAAGTAGGAATGGTGAACTCCTGCATGGACCTACTAGGTTTCTGATGCTCTATCTTAACTTGCTGACATGTAGAGCACTTAGCGACAAACTCTGCAATATCTTTTTTCATCCCACTCCACTAATAGATCTCCCACAAGTCACGACATATCTTAGTGGCCCCTGGATGAATAAAGTATCGCGCACCATGTGCCTCTGCGAGAATTCGTTGCCTCAAGTCATCTACACCTGAAACACACAGATGACCCTAACAACGAAGAACACCATCTCCCCCTTGGGAGAAAGCCTCTACTTTCTGATTCTGAACTAACTATTTTAGCTTGACAAGGATGGGATCCCTGACTTGCTTTTCTTTTACCTCAGAAACTAGAGATGAATCTGAACTACTCTAAACACATACACCACCATATGAAGAGTCAAATAAGCGAACGCCAAGTCTGGCAAGATGATAAATTTCCTGGTCTATCTTTTTCTTTAAATCCTCTACGTGAGAAACACTACCTATGGAGAGTCTACAGAGAGCATCGGCCACAACATTGGCCTTGCTCGGATGATAAAGAACACTCATGTCATAATCTTTGAAAATCTCTAACCACCTTCTCTGATAAAGATTGAGATATTTTTGAGAAAAGACATACTGGAGACTTTTATGATCTATGAAGACATCTACATGAACTCCGTATAGATAATGCATCCAAATCTTTAAGGCAAATACTACGGCTCCTAACTCAAGATCATGAGTAGGATAATTATTCTCATGGGGATTTAGCTGTCTGGAGACATAGGCTATGACCTTACCATGCTGTATGAGGATATAACCTAAACCCACTCAGGACGCATCACAATAGACTACAAAACCGTCTGAACTATCTGGAAGAGTTAGAACTGGGGCTAAGGTGAGTCAAGTCTTCAACTCTTGAAAACTTTTTTTCAAGAATCTGACCACTAAAACTTAACCTTCTTCTGAGTCAATATGGACATAGGAGATGCAATAAAAAAAAATCCCTTGACAAAGCATCTGTAATAGCTAGCCAAACCCAAGAAACTCCTGATATCTGATGGAGAGATAGGGCGAGGCTAGTTTCTTACCACTTTGGTCTTCTGAGGATCTACTCTAATCCCATCACTAGAAATAATATGTCCAAGGAATTCTACTGATCTTTACCAAAATTCGCACTTACTGAACTTGGCGAACTACTGATGATCTCTAAGAGTCTGAAAAATAATTCTGAGATGGTCTGAATGATCACGTTTTGTGCGAGAATATACCAGAATATCATCTATGAAGACTATGATGAACATGTCCAAGTACTTATTGAACACCCGGTTCATCAAGTCCATGAAATCTATAGGGGCATTGGTAAGACTAAAGGACATAACTATAAATTAGAAGTGACCATACCGAGTATAGAAAGCTGTCTTTGGGGTGTCACATTCTCTAACTCTGAGCTGATGATAACCTAATCTAAGGTCTATCTTGGAGAAATAACTGGCACCCAGAAGTTGGTCAAACAAGTCATCTATCCTGGGAAGAGGATACTTATTCTTGACCGTAACTTTGTTGAGATGACGATAATTGATACACATCCTGAGAGAACCATCTTTCTTGCGTACGAATAAGACTGGTGTACCCCATGGGGATACACTAGGACTGATGAATCCCTTATCTAAGAGATCCTTCAACTGAACTTTCAGTTCCTTGAGTTCTACTGGTGCCATTCTGTATGGAAGAATAAAAATAGGTTGAGTTTCTGGGAAAAGGTCTATGCCGAAGTCTATTTCCCTTTCGGGAGGAATGCCTGGAAGATCTTTGGGAAACACATCTGAATATTCATTAACCATTGGGACTAATTCAAAACTAGTAGATTCAGAACTGTAATCTTTAATATGCACGAGATGATACATGCACCCCTTAGAAATTATTTTCCTTGCCCGAAGGTAGGAAACAAGCTGACCCCTAAAAGATGAAGTACTACCTTCCATTCTAAGATGGACTCATTCGGAAACTGAAACTGAACTATCCTATTTTTGCAGTCAACTATGGCATAGTAGGAATGAAGCCAATCCATGCAGAGAATGACATCAAAATTAGTTATCTCTAACTCAACTAAATCTGCTGACGTGGATTTCTGAAATATCATAACCGGGCAGTTCCTGTATACCCGCCGAGCTATGATGGTTTTACCCACTGGGGTAGAGACTGAAAAGGGCTCTGCTAATATTTTGGGACTGATTTTGAAATAGACTGCTGTGTAAAGGGTAACAAAACACAAGGATGCACCTGGGTATAGCAAAGCATAAACATGAACATGGAAAATCAATAACGTACTCGTAACGACATCAGAAGAATTTTCCTGATCCTGTCGATTCTAGAGAGCATAGAGTCTGTTTGGGCATTGCCCACTAATAGCACTGGAAATGGCACCCTACTGGTTTAGGCGATCAGACTTAGCTGTGGAACAATTTTGCTGACCCTGATAACTGGACTGAGGATAATCTCTGACCCTGTGGCCTGGCTTGCCACAACCAAAATAAATATCACTACCGGCTCTACAAACACCCTGGTGGTTCTTACTACAAGTTTGACATTGGGGATTAGTTTGGGCATTGCTGACACTGCCCTGAGATTTAGAGTTGGGTGATCACTTAGGATATGGAGCACTGGATGAAAACTGAAATGGAGCAGATGACTTGGGACAAAACTGGGAACGATTTCTTCCCTTTGATTTGGGCTGAGCAAAACTGAAACTGCCTGATCTTGCTCTCTTATTCTGCCTCTCCCTAGCCCTAACCTTTTTCTCCTCTATTTGCTAAGCATGGGTCATGAGCCTAGATAAAGTCATATCACTGTTCAGCATCGCAGATCTACACTCATTTACCACGCTATCATTCACTCCTGACATGAACTTGCTCATCTTATCCCTATTGTCTGTGACCACATGAGGGGCATATCTTGATAGTTGAGTAAATTTGAGAGAATACTCCTTAACCGTCATATTTCCCTTCCTGAGGTTGATAAACTTAAGAACTTTAGCCTTCCTCAGCTCTTGGGAAAAGAATCTGTCTAAGAAAGCCGTGAAAAATTCCTCATACTCTTTAGGACCTACATCCTCTAACCTCTCATACTTCCACTGTTTGTACCAAGTGTGAGAAATATCCTAGAACTAGTATGCGGCTAACTCGGTGCTCTGAACAGAAGTAACTCTCATGATGTTAATGACCTTCTGGACTTGGTCAATGAACTCATGAGGGTCTTCATCAGACTTAGACCCGAAGAAAGATGGAGGGTTTATTCGAGTGAAGTCCCGAATTCTAGCTACTATGAATTTGGCCACTAGATTGGCCAGAATAACTGGTGGCCATTCATTCTGGGCATCCACGGATAGAGAAAGTATGGTGAATGCGTCTCAAAACTCTGTATGAGAAACATGCTCATCCAAAGGGTCTTTGGGCTGAGGAACTGGCTGGTTTCTTCTCTTTGGAGGCATATTCTAAATTAAGAGAAGAACAGATTAGACTGAGAGTTTAACTTGAGATTATGCTCACTAGCATGACATGAATACTGAAAGAAGGGAAACTATTCCTAAAACATCTCATAGCCTCCTGTACATAAATGTGACGCGCAACACACCCATTCACAAGACTCTACTAGATGCGGCTTTCAGACTTGCTATGACTCTATTGAACCATAGGCTCTTATACCAAGTTTGTAACACCCTAATTTTCTGAACCAAAACGCTACACGATGCTCACGACCTCGAGGGACCACAAGCTAACCCATGACTAATATCCGTACCTGTACACTGCATAACATATATGTACTATGCAGAAAACACAAACAATAGACCATAAGGTTCAACTAAAATAATTATAACATCCATATGGGTGAAAAATACCCAAGATAACTGAAGTTTGAATCAAAACTGGACTAAATATGAACTGTATATAAAAGCCTCGAAGTACTGACTGTATAAGGAGTTGAAGGAACATGTCTCCAACTAACTCTATAAATTGAAAAATAACTGAAATAATAAATAAATCAAATCATATCATCCTCGAATGAAGAGGACTCACTACAGCTCTGTATACTGGAATACGAATACTACTGCTGGTCTGGAACTCGTGTCTCTGAACCTATGGTGTAACATGAAAAGAAAGCACCATAGCACAAATGCATTAGTACAACTGGAATACTGAGTATACTAGTGAGCTAGGCTAAATAAAAAGGGTTTACATACATCAGCAATGCTAACTGACTAACTAATATGAACGTGACAGTGCAAACATACATACATAATAACTGGAAACGTAAATATGTAATAGTGGATTTGTACTCTAATACATGATTTACTGATTTCTGACATGACTGAAACTATGGTTCTGTCAACATGGGTGACTGTGTCTGACAGTCCTGGGTCTGATGGAACTATTTGAGTTCCGTACTATAACTGAATTTGACTTTATCTGGTAGTCCTGGTATACTGATATCTGAAGAACTATCTGAGTTCTTTTATTGAGACTGAGCCTGAAACTGTGTGAGGTAGTTGTTTAACCGACATGCCCTAATAATGCATATAGCTAAGTTGGGGTCTAATCTCTGCCCCGACTGGAGGGGTGTCAATAACACGCAATAGTAAGGATAGTTGTGAGTGACCCTCATCTGGCAGGTACTCAAATGAGAATTGTGGGAACCCTAAACTGACAGGTTAAGCCACCTCATTATCCCTAGTCTGATAAGTTAAGATATCTCAACCTACGCCAGTTACGTAGTTCTGGAACATAAGGATGACTGCTAAGAATCATACCCTAAACTGGCAGGCGAGTTCCCATCCTTGGGTTCACTCAGTGATAACTTCTACTCCCATCTAAAGAGACTAAATATGATTTAACTGACTATACATGGACTGAGTAACTGACTTCCATTGACTGACGTAATAGCACTACTATCTGAGATTTTGCTGAAATCATGAGATTTTAGAGGTTTCCTTAGTCACATGACTGACTAAGTTCTATAGATCATGGAATGACTAAGATTATCGAGATAACGTGACTTGGATCTAGGCACACAACTATATTTTTTGGGTACGAATACCCCCAGGACTCGATGGAAGGAAACTGACACACATGACATGACTTGGTCACAAGATTTCAGTTCACAATTCATGATATCGTAAATAGGGGATAATATACCACATATGTTTTTAAAAATCTTGTACATGGTAGAGAGTACATGGGATATATATCATGTACATATTGTATCACTTCATTATCATAAATGCTTCGTACCACAACAATAGCAACAAAACAATGGCATGGAATTCATATTGAATTACATAATTAACATGGACTTGTCTTGTAGATAATATGATAACATGTAAACATGAAATTTCTAGCATTCTAAGCATTTTATCAAACACCTTGCATGCATTATTTAAGGCATAGGTGTGTTCATGAATTTCACCATATTAAACTACCCAAATTCATGGGTTCTAACTACATGATCATATCCTTCATGAAAAATCATCAAATCACTACTCTATAGCACAAACAACAACCACCAACATGAATAGAATTATATCACCACAAAACATTTATGATTTGGTATTTAAAGATTGATTCTTGAACTCCACTGACGGAAGGAATCCGTGGATGAACACTACGCATACCTGACTCCGGGTTCTTGACGATTTTGAACTTGAAGGGTTTGAAATCCTTTGATTCTTGAAGAGGATTGGGTCTTGTTCTGAGGGATTAAATTTAGAGAGAAACCCTAGTTTTTGTTTATGGAATAACAATGAGTAAAATGGTTGATTTTGGACTAATTTGGGTATATAGGCGAGTGGTTATTGACCAAAATACCCCTGTTAAAATCACCTGGAAATAAAATGAACGTGGAGTGTGATGGTACGAATGATGGTCCATCATACACTTGATGGTCCGTCACTTAGCCTGTCAAACGTGGACCAAAAATGGGGTTCACTGGATAATAGTTGATGGACTGGATGACAGTCCATCACAACTTTGACGGTCTGTCAACTCATCCGTCAGTCCTTATCCAGTACGTGGCTCAACTACATTTGTTGTGATGTTCAAAGTGGCGGTCCGTCACTTATGTGGTGGTCCGTCAACTTGGCCATCATACGTGGGCATTTTCGACAGTTCCAAGTAAAACGTCCATAACTTCCTTGTCTGATGTCAGATTTGGACAAAATTGGTACCGTTGGAAAGCTAACTCAATTTACCACGTGATAGAAAGTGTAAATATCAAAAATACCACATGTACAAAGATAGGTTTGCATTTCAAAGTAAGTCCAAGAATCCTTGAGATGATTTCTAGCTAGGAATAAGGCACGGGTATTACAGGATTACACAAGTCTTTGCCTAAGGTTGGCTGGAAGAAACCACTTCTAATCCTTGAATTCCATATTTAGGAAAACATTAACCCAGACTAGGCTAAGGTAGCAAAATTCACTTTTTGATGGTACGTAAGCAATTAAGTCAACTCCATCTAAATTATGGTTTCAAGATTACCGTAATAGTTCAAATAAGGTTAATCATACTAACCATTCTTCTAATACTTAAATCATATCCCAAACCTAGAATCATATCATATCCACTCTATGAATTAGTTTAATCTAAGGAGAAGGCAATAAGGTTCTACGAGTGTAATAAGCATTTCACCTTATGGGTCAAAACTCTTATCTAATCCCCAAAGTTCAATAATAAAGACTAGTTAATTCTACCCATAATCAATCTTAACCTTCACATCTACATGCAATATATAGCATGCATAATCTTACAAAGAAGTGTAGGCAAAAGCCTACATTAATGTCGAACTGCAAATCCTTGAATAATTTACCAAACATCCCTCTTCACTTCATGATCCTGGGATGGAGTCATGCTATCAAAATCGTAATCTACATAGAAATACGAGAATAACAAAAACCATATTGCACCACGGTGATTTATGTCCAAAAATAACACCCAAATACCCATTGTGTCCTACTCATAGAAAATGTATTTCTAAGACCAACCCAATGTTCATACATGCTCAAGGAATCATAACCCTCAAAAATGGGTAAAAACTAAGCTAAATTGGGTCTAAAATCAAGCCCTTAAGCTATTAGGGTTTTAAGCAAATATCAAGGAATTCCACTAAGAACAGGGTGAATTCTTACCTTAAATTGGATAATAATCATGAAAATAGATGTTAAATAAGCTTCCTAGTCATCAATAAGATCTAAGTTAAAGATATATCACCCTTTATATTGATCTCAAGAGATAGGTGAATGATGAGTAGACTCATGACATAAGGGGCCTATTTATGCCCCTTTTAGGTATTCAGATATTACAATCACAATATGCAGGTGTGCAATTGCACTACATGGCATCAGGACTATGTTTTGTAATCAAAACAAAGATTAGTTTGATTGAATTATCCCCAATTCCAAGGGTACCGCAGTCGCAACCCTTGGTGTGCGATCTCCGGCTTATCAAATATCAGCGAAAACTTAGAAACCACTAAGGTCTCGGGATTCATTCAGAATCCCATATATGAAAATTAACTATGTAACTATACTAAATTCAATGTTCTAGATATGATAGCGCACTCATGATTTCTATTCGAGGTTATTTTAACCATATATGGGTTCCACACCCATTTTTATTTTCTTAACTTTCTGACCAGTAGGTCAAAATGAGGTTGAGTGCATCAAGACCCGAGCCAAGGGTCTACCGAGACTAAAATAAATATTTCAAAGTTGTTGGAACAGTCAAAATTCTCCTTTATGGTCATATACTAAGTGTTTTAGTCTGAGACCAAATACTAATAGCAACAGCTCCAAAATAAAAAAATGAGCCAAAAATTTAAATGAACTATCCAATCGTCGAACTGACAGTTCCGTCAAGTCATAAATGACACGTATCCCTTGTGGGAAGGCTCAAAATACTATAAATTCATGCGAATCAAGGATATGACCTAGAGGGTCATTATATTAGCACTGACCGCTAAAACAACCCAAGGCCCGCTTTAGCAGTACCTGGTACTTATAAAATCTCCACTTGGCTTATTTTCTCTTATATTTTACCTATTTTCAAGAGAGTGGAACCCTAAAAAGTGTGAAAACTTAGGCGAACTATTAGTGGGTGATTTTGGAGTGCTCATAAGCTCGAGTAATGTATTTCCTTTTTGAATTCTTAGTAAGCTCCCATCTGTTTCATGATTAAATCCTTTATCTTTGTCCAAATTTTTTAAAATATTGGTGGTTTGATTGTAGAACCATTTGATCTAGGAAATTTACCGATTTTTAATAATAAATATTCCTTGAGGCATAATGGGAAACATTGATAATTTCATAAGTGTGATTCCACAAGCAAGACCTACATGAGATTTTTACATGATTTTGGACCCGAAGCACAAAAGTGCAATATGGTATCATCATTCTTGTTTTGATGAGTATATTGTGATTTTGATATCTTGGCATCTTGTGAAAGTTTCTCAGAAAGAGAAATTAATGGTTTAGTAGATTTTTTTAGGATTTTATTTATTGTTCAAGTAGTCTAGGTTTACCTTCCTTATAGATTGAGCTAATTCATAGTATATTTATGATATTATGCTAGATATGGAATGGTAATCAGGTCTTGGGGTAGGATTGGTATCATTATTATTATTTAACTTGTTTAGCTGATTAAGAAATTATGAATTAGGCATAATTGGCTTAGTTGCTCATGATTTAGGTAAAATTGTTATCTTAGGGCTAAATGTGGCTTATTTAATATCTAGAAGTGAATTTAGATTCATTATCCTAGTTTGTGGTAGAATTTATCTTAGAATGGATTTCGAGAATTAGAAGTGGGCCCCTTCGGCCCACCTTAGGCCAGGATTTGTGTTAGCACTTGTAAACTTCTATACATAATTTATAAACTTTAAATGCTTATTTTGGACCTTGAGTAGATAAAAGACATGATACTTATATCTGTTTGGTACTTGGGAGTGGATAGATTCTAATTCTAGTCGATGGTTTACAATGTTAAGTTCTAGTTCAAATATGATATTTGATTATATGAGTTTTGGATCAAGTCCGGCATTTGACTATATGAGTTTTATTTCAAGTCTGGCATTGATGGGTTTTTTATGATGGTTATGGAGTTGGTTCTAATCCGAGTATTTGGTATGTATGGATTCCTGTTCATGGCTTAAGATGTGGATAATTAATGAATTCTAATTATTTATATTCTTGACTACATCCTCCGGGCTTATGGGGGCCTGCATTGGGTTATTTACTTTAATGCACTTATTGGCTTTTGGGGTCTAGTATTGTAGCTTTACTTAAGCTTTCTTCCATATTATATCTTCTTTGATTATTTATTTACAGTATTGGAGCACTATTCCAGGTTTGCCCTTTTACTTTGACTTAGCATATTTATCTTGCATATTATCGTACTAATATTATTATTTAACTTAGTAGACTAATGATGACTACAGAGTACCTGTGTCTTGGGTACTCATACTATATTTTTGTACCTTTTTGGTATAGATCTGAGTACTAGATACCATAGACGTAGAGATCATGCTGAGTTGAGTTCGGAGCTAGAGTGAGCTCTTGGAGTCAGAGTTACCTCTTCTTCTTCAATTACTTATGTCTAGTCTTTCACTATTTGAGAAAAATTTGTATTTGACTATTTTAGTTCTTATGTTTCTTTTATTAGTAGGTCTTGTACCGATACGGCTACATCGTGGGATAGGTTATTGATGTTTTATCTATATTTTAGGCAATTATTATTGTAAGTCTTTACTACTAAATTTATGGATTTTATGGCTTTTTTTGCCAAATTATCCCATTGCTTATATCTTCGAGCTACGGTTTGGCTTACCTACTGATAAGACAAAGTAGGTGCGATCATGACTCATAAATTGGGTTGTGACATAGATAACCTTATTCCATGTAGACCAATGCTTACTTCTTCTTGATTCATTATTACTCTAGAAGAAATTAGCAAACATCCTATGAAGCTCTTACATGACACAAATGGGAAGTACAATAGCAGATAAAACATAGATAGGGGTACTTTGAAGTACACTAGAGATTACTACCTTTTTAACCCCATACGACAAACTCTTATCGTTCCATGACTGTAGCTTTCCCTTAACTTTACCTAGTAGTTCTAAAAATATGTACTTTTATTTTCCTAGAATGAGAAATAGGACAACCTAAATACATCATAAGAAAATAACCCCTAGTCATACTTGTATATTCCTCCACCAGAATAATTCTATCAATTTACCCTAAGCATGATTCAAAACCCTACATATATATTCACTATCAATTATTCATGATCAATGAGTCATTTATCCATAATTTACCATAAATGTATCAAGGGTAGAGGGAACAGTTGAGATATTTACTTTATTACTTCTAAAAAAATAATAAACATTGGTCCCAACATAGATACTCACCATCTAATCTATATTGGACAACTAAATACCCAGTTATTCATAATATACAAGAAATTATCACATAACACATAAATACCTCATAAAAGAGTCGAGGTAAATTTCAATTTACATTTAATAAGACCTACAAATCCAAACCATAGCATGAAAAATCAAATGGAATCTCTATTCCCCTAAATATCCGCCATAAACATCTAATTTAATATAAGACTTACACATAAATACAATACAACGATATCCATACTACTATACTTTAGTTCTGGGTCTATAACTACCTCAAAAATCAATTGTGAAAATAAAAGAGTAAAATAGAATTTTAGTAGAAAATCACTTTACCCATAGTTTAAGGGTCTCAAATCTAAAATTCCATCAAAAATGGAATAAAAATTGAGTTTGAAATCACCAAAATATTAATATATTACTTTACTGTTAAAACTTCAAATCTCCATTATCAGATACAGCTTAAAATGAGAAATTTTATATCTTTTTTAGAATTAGTTTACTCATTATAACATGACCTTAGATCCAAACATTAATGAAAATCCATCCCCAATTGGTCCTAAAATGAAGTACTTTTGATTTCATAACTTTGTATTACAAATCTCAGCTTTATCGATCAAAATCATGAAAAAAAGATGGATAATCTTTAAAATTCATAAAATGAAGGTAGAATCACATACCCAAGGGTTATGTTATAAAAACACATCAAGAATCACCTCAAATAGAGCTGCCTAGCTCCTACAATGGTGAAAATAAGATTTTGAATCAAATTGGGCTTATATTATGTCTAGAGGTGTTTTCTCTATGCGCACGCACCCATAGGAATGTGCTCCCGACCATTCACACACATCTATCGGGATTCACACGCAACAATGAAAATGTGCCCCCAACCATAGTAAAGGCACAGGCTGACAGCAAAGAGCTAAGGCACAAAATCCTCTCAATGGACTCTTGAAATCCATTTGAAACCCCCGTAAACATATTTTAACTATGCTATTAGGATAATTTCAATGTATCCGACTGAACAGAACTATCATAATCACCATCCAAGGTCATTATCAACAAGACACCTCTGAAATCAACTCTAAAGACTCA
The DNA here is from genome assembly GCA_030864215.1 of Capsicum pubescens. Lineage (NCBI taxonomy): Eukaryota > Viridiplantae > Streptophyta > Magnoliopsida > Solanales > Solanaceae > Capsicum > Capsicum pubescens. The sequence goes on from CM061543.1 coordinate 169,969,644, forward strand.
AAATCAACCCAAAAGCCTCAGAATCCAATTCATCCACGCTACAAACCTAAAATCAATATTTCAGAGGTAATAAAGCTTATGAAATTTCCATTTGATTCTTGAATCACATAATGTTGATCAAAGATAACTATAATAACTTAGAAGTTTCTAAAAAATAAAAACTCGCATAAATCACTTCTGAATGTTTTAGGTATCTAGTCAAACATCTCAATAACTCATAACCGATATAAATAAACAATGAGGAAGGATAAAATGGTCTAAACATTAAAAAAATATAAAAATCACATTGAGGGTTGTTACTGAAAATGACTTGAAGGATGCACATAGTTCATCCATATTTGGGCAAAGTATCCATTTTGGTATGAGTTTTAGAGTGTCTCTTTTGGTTCATCTTATTGAAATTGTTTCCCTTCTGGTGCCGGACTCCTCCCTCTAGTCCATATTAAGTCAATTTTTGTGATTTTTTTAATAATCAAAATAAGTGGTTGTTCCAAGTTCAAAATAATTTTTGGAACTTCATTCCATTTTTGCCCTTATTGTCTATGCAGTTTTTAACTTTTAGGGGTTGTTTTGTTACTAAATTAGACACAAGTTAATACATGAATTACATGATTATTCATCTATTAATTTTATACATTGTTTGGTTTGCAAATAAGATAAAATCTATTTATTTTTGTGTCCTAGTGCACATGAAAGTGTACGTGGTAACTCAAGTAGTAAAGTAGCCTTTAAAAGCCAAGTATCGATCCCACAGAGAATTATGCTTAGCAACAATCTAATTTTAGTGTTACTAATTAGATTGAATAAGTGCAAGTGTAACCAATTAAGCAATTGAATTTGGTTATTATAAAATAAATAGAAAAAAAAGAAAAATGGTAAGAAAATTAGATTTTAAACAATATACGAAGAGTTCCAAGGTTGAGACATTACTAAACATTCATGCATAACTATGTTTTCTAGCCGGTGTTAGTGCTTATCATGATTACTGGTTATCGGGGTTGATATTATAACTTGGAAATTGTAATCCTCTAATTCATCTATACAAATTAATCTCACAACTATATCATTGAGCGGGGATGTGAGTCTTTAACTTGGATGCATTAAACTATCTTCTCATTTCGTTAACCAAGTAAGGAGTTTAGGTATATCATTATCTTAACCGCTAATAATCCTTTAACATTTAATATCTAATGATTAAATACATGATACACACTCCTTAAATTCTTCATTCCATCCCTTCACTCCTATGGTCAATTGGTTTTTGGACTTGGATGTATCCTAAAGTTCATGACGCTCTAAAATGGTATGGTAAGGATGTAAGAACAATCACATACTTGATAAACATATATACCAATTTTAAACCATAATTAAATAATCATGTTTGTAGCCTAAACCCTATAATGAAGGGTTTTATCCACCCATAGTCTTACAAATAATCATCATAGATAAGTTCATAAAGTAAAACTACAAAAAAGTAAAGGTTAAGAACAAAGAACCAAAGTTTAAGCCCCTTGCTTACTTGTCTTCTCTCCATTTCGAGTATTGTTCCCAAAAATTTCATTAAATTATGAATAATTCTCCTTTTATATTGTTTAGTTCTTCCATAGGTATCCCAACACGAAACATATGCATTGACAACACTATACCTTATTTAAGAAGCTGAAAAAATTACTTTTGGCTGCTTTTGTGCCTTAGGCGTCGCACGCACTTACCGCGGATTTACAAGGGAATGTCATACACTTTTATTGGATTAATATTTTTTTTTTCATGTTTAGTTTTTTTTCTTATGTAATGGCACTCCCTTGGCTTAAGAAATTCCAAATTTTTACATCATGAACTCACTTTTGCCTTTGATTTCCACGATTCATGAGTGTCTTTCCACTTAACTTTTAGCTTGTTTAGATTACCAAAATTTCTCCTAACATCTCAAATGGTCTCATATAACAAAAAACACCACTAATTAGTACACAAAACACAATAGAATTCATCAAGAAATACTAGAACAACACATAGCTCAAGCTAGTAACACTAGTTTTCTCGTCTAAATACTATGTGACCAATATGATTCTAAATTTGTTTTGAACACACCTTAAACACTAGAAAAAAGTAATTTAACACATATATGCTCAATTATATTACTCACAACTCATTGAACATACAAAAAGTCCTCAAAACTAGGCTAAACAATTGTAGATAATGACACTTAGATGCATAAGTCCACCTATGATCATTTATGTATTAATTTTTATAATATTTGATTTTTAGCTTCAAAATGTTGTATAAAATTTATTCATGTATTAATTTTATATGGTGTTTGATTGTGTTTTAGTAATTCTACATAATTAGTATTGACATAACTTAAGAGAAAATCCATATTTAATTTTGTGCAGGGTGGAAGGTGGAAAAGCTATGTAGGTATTAGTTATATATGAATTAAATAATAAAATTATATATTTATCCCTATCAATTTATGTAAGAACTCTTAAAACATCAATGATTTTATTTTTGACCCTCCCGCGTGCATAATGTCGATTTTTGACTTGTTTTGTATTTACGAACGTTAGAAGGGTGTTATGGAAAAGTTTTGGATGTTTTGGAAGGTGTTAGGGGACATTTTGGGACCCTGAGGCAGGAGGGTATGCGATATTTGTGTGCCATGGAGGTTAGCGTCCACGATATTGGCCTGGCATGGAGGCTACCCTCCACGATAACGTCGTGCCATGCTGATGGGTTATTTCATCATGTTTTGTTTTTTGTCACTTGGGGTAAGGAGATTTTGGTCTTTTCACCCTTTCCACAACTTAAAAACATAAAAGGGACCCTTTTCATTCAATTTTCAAACATCAAATTCTACTTTATTCATCTTAAACTCTCCACCCAAGAAATGTCAAGGTTTTCTAAGAAATCACTACTCCGGGCTCCAAACTTCAAATTGATCTCAATTTCTTGTGTGTTTCGGGAAAGTTTCTCCTATATAAACTTTAATTTGGCATTATGGGATGAATTGGATGGATTTTTATGTTATTTAAATTGTGGGTTTTGAAATTGGGTTCAGGGGTTTTAGTTGTTACTGGTTGAATTACTTGTCCCATGTTTTAAATTGATTATTCATGCTTTAAATTAATGAATTTGGAACTAAATTGGTGCTTTGTTAAATGGTTGGAATGGGGGAGATGGTTTTACCTAAATAGGATGAATTTTGACTTGGAATTAGAGTGAACCTCAACCCTATCATGACCCGACCCCATGCCTAGTCGTGATGGGTATCTCAAGTCCACCGTGGACCAAAGGCCACCCCCATGCCTATTCAACTGAGAAAAATCCAAATAATAACAAATCGGAAGACAACCTGAGAATAAAGATAAAATAGTTAATGTAACTCAAGAATAGGCTCTAAGATTCAACAACACCATCCAACCCACACATGTACACAAAAGCCTCTAAACCAATCTAAATATCAAACTAGGACGGGATATATCCCCGACCATGATAGTGACAATGACAATGATAATTTAATTGTGAACTCTTCAATTTCAAAATATGGAAAAAAACCATGAAATGACTAAGCTTTTTGGTAGATGGAAGCTCACCACTTCACTGCAAACCAACCAACAAACCGGATAACTTGACACTGCACAGGAATAAAAGAATTATCATCAGACCCTACATTATGCAACATGTAGCATCCTAAGACAGTTAGCAGGGTGAGTGCTAGCATGTAACTCAGGATAGGGATAAGATAATTCCATTTCAAAATAAAGTCCAAACTCAATGTGCATGTTCATATACATGCATACATACAAATATATATGATGATAGGATATGGAACAAGTCTTAGCATGAGATTTAAAACCATTAACATAGATTTTATAGCTCTAACCTTCCTATGGGCACCCATGGGCTCTATAGATTCAGCTCCCTGATGAAAGGGCTTCAACGCGTGTTAGCTGCATGAACGGGAGAAATCCAAGGAAGGGCCAGGGAATGCTTCGACCCCAGCCAATCCAAAATATGTATAAAGTTTGAACTATGCACATGGCCACTAAGTCCCCCACACCGCAAATGTAGGTTTCAAGTGTAGGTTTCAAGTACCGGTCCCTCCAGGACCTCCACGTTACACGGTGAGCTACACAACCCCCTTTAAGTCTAAATTAAAACATTTACACATAAACTATCCATCTAGCAAATGAGTCATCCATTTAGGCATTTACCATATGGTATCGTCATACAAATTAGTTATGCTTGCAAGACAGTTCCATTATGCCAAATCAAACCAAAGGAATAACAAAAATAAAAGAAGTCCATATCATGTAATGGAGCCTTTCGGAGTATGAAAGCTCACCAATTTAGTCTAACTCAATGTTGTCCTCAAATGTAAGTCACTAAGCAGGAGGAATGGCAGTACGACCAATTCCTAGATCGCATAGGGATACAACGCTTGAAGATGGTTAGTGGAATGAAAACTAGCATGTACTCAGAAATAAGATAAAATAATGTCAGTAATTCAAAACCAAAGTAGATAACCATGTGCAATCATATAAATACATATATATCATGCTGGGAAAGGGAATTGGGTTTACCATGCATTTGAAACCTTTACCTGGGTTGTGTAGCTTTATTGCATAATCCACCCATGGGCTATATGGATTTAGTGTTACCCTTTGAACGGGCCCCTGTGTGTAGATGCATGAATCGAAGATATCATAGGAGCCGGGGATTCCCATGTGTCCTTCACCCTCTATGATACATATGTACAAGTATAAACTTGAAGGATTCCCGTGTACTCCTCAAGCATAGGGTCACCAAGACCAACCCTAATGTCAGCAAACATGAGTTACCAATGTCTATCTATCGGACTAACACCTTCACGGTTAGCTGTCATAACCCGCAATTATTGCCTAATTAAAACATTTAGCATATAACTAAACCAGCAATTCAAGGAGTCCATTATCAAGGTATGAAGTGGTATCATCATACCGATTATAGTTTGCAAGCAATGTCACTAGCCAATACTTAGGGGATTCCCATGTACCCTATAAGATCTCCAATTAAACCAAAACCATGGCCACCAAGTCCTTTCCAAGACATTTAAAATCAATCAAATCAATTTAGGTTCCATACCATATTTTGCAATGCAAAGATTTCAAGAATAGTCAAACTATGGGACAAAAATCAATCTCATTGGCATTTTAACAAACATGTTGAGGGCATATAGTTTCCAAAACAAAAAATCAAGTATCAATTGAAAATTCCCATGAAACCGCATGTTCAAACAATAATTATAACATGAAAAAACATAAGAAAAGCATAGGAAAACATTATCCAACCATAAAAAAACCAAAAACCTCTTCATCTATTTCAAAACCAAAACAAATCCACAAAAATAGCATGAAAACCATATATTAAAACATGCTTTTAGTTGAGCTAACAATGAGGTAGGAGTAATACACCTTAGACACTAAGGAAGATAGAGAGAAACTTCCCTTTAGAGCCTTAATTGATTTGTCTTGAAGAAACCCTAGCCTTTTCTAGAACCAAGAGCTTGAGAGAGATTTTAAGATATTTTTAATAGTGTTTGATTTAGAATAATGGGTTAATGAAGTCCCAAAATATATTTTATGTTATGGGGTCCAAAGGAGTTAAGAAAGGAAATCGCCAGAATACCCCCAGTTTAAAACTATAGAAAACTCGTAGGTGGGTACGAAAGGACCCTCTAACTCGTCACCACAACATACGAGTGGTGCCCTCAAGTCGTCACTAGGTCAGAAAGTTGGACACCACATTTGATCAAACATACGACTCTGTTGCCCAACCTGTCACCATACCATACGACTAGTATCCTCAAATCGTATCCTAAGAAGGACATCAAGGGTTAGGCACTAGTCAACTTATGATTAAATTCTACCTTCTTGTCATAAGTCTATATGACTTGTATGGAGTCTCTCATAACTAGGACAGAAATTGGCCAGCAACACACTAACCAACATATATGACTAGGGTCCCTAGACTCGTAGCCACACCATATGACTCATATGGTGAGTTGTTACAAGGAGAGTGAGTTCAAAACTCAGGAAATTTCCAAGGGACAAAACCCATGGTGTTTCAATTCTTCTCCACTTAGATCATTCATCCTTGAATAAGGGAACAAGGCAGTACTAGCACAATTTAGGACCCACACGCCTCTACTCTTACCTTTAACTAAGTTAGAAAATAAAGATACCAAGGAAATCAATCTTTTCTTTAACAATGTAAGAAATCAAAGATAGTAAGATTAGCACATACCTTATGCATGAATTTCTGGAGAAGAAAAGAGAAATAAATACTTGTACTTAATTTCCTCTTCAGTTTTCATAGTAGCCTCTTCAACCTTGTTTTTTCTCCATAGAACCTCTACCGAAGCAATGTCCTTGGTTTGCAACCGACGAACCTGCCGATCCAAAATTTTAATAGGGCCTCCTCATAAGGCAGGAAATCTAAAATATCAATATCTTTGATAGGTAAAATCTGTGATGGATAACCTACTTACTTCCTCAATATAGAAACATGGAATACCGGGTGAATGAAGCTCATACTGGAAGGCAACTCCTACTCATATACAACATTACAGACCCTTCTTAAAATCAAGTACGGGCCAACATACCGAGGACTGAGATTCCTCTTCTTCCAAAACTGTATCACTCCCTTTATGGGAGACACATTTAGGAACAGCCTATCCCCAACCTCAAACTCTAAATTCCTACGTCTCACCTTTGCATAAGACTTTTGGTGACTTTAGGAGGATTTAAGCCTATCCTAAATCACCTTTACCTTTTCCATAGCTCGGTGAACCAAATCCAGGCCAAATATATCCACATCACCAACCTCAAACCACCCAATAGGAGATCTACACCTCCTACCATAGAAGGACTTAAATGTAGTCATCCCAATGCTAGGGAGGTAGTTGTTATTATAGGCAAACTATATAAGAGGTAAGTGCTCAATCCAACTACCACCATAGTCAATCATGAAAGCTCTAAGAAAGTCCTCCAATGTCTAAATATTCCTTTCTACATTCCCATCTGACTGTGGATGCAAAGCAGTACTCAGACTCACCTTAGTCCCCAATCCTTTCTTAAATAACCGCTAAAACTGAGATGAAAATTGTGTACCTCAATCCGAGATGATAGAAATAAGCACCCAACACAACTTCACAATCACTTAGAGGTACAACCTTGCAGAATTCTCAGCTAAGAAGTTATTCCTTACTAGCAAAAAGTGAGAAGCCTTTGTCATCCTATCCATGATGACCCAAATCAAATCAAATTGATTCCGAGACTGAGGAAGACCGGTAATGAAGTCCAAGGTGATCACTTCTCACTTTCACTCTAGAAAGTTAATTTCTTAATATAATCCTCCGAGACCTATGATCTCAACTTTCACTTGTTGTCAAATCATGCACTTAGCCACAAAACTAGCCACATCTTGCCTAATATTGTTCCATCAATACATCATCTTAAGGTCATGATATATTTTCATAAAACTAGGATGAATAACATAGTGAGACTAATGTGCCTCAGCTAAGATCCTCCTGTTAGCCTTCTAAGTTTATAAAGTGTATCTTTTTAGCTGCGAATATTAGAAATATAAAGGAAGCCGACTCCAGAAATAGAAGGATATTAAGAATGGGAGGACATCCATGGTATCCAAAGAAAATCAATCACAACAAGAATAAATGGAAGAAGAATCTCATATCCAAATGTCACAATAAATTATTTCAAAATATTGGTAGATATGGAAGATCACGGCATGGCAAATGGAATGGAAAAACAATTCAAGAATATGGTAAGTAGATCACTCAAATATCATGAAAATAGAAGAAGAATCACAATCCAAAAAATTAAGGCAGACCACATCAATCTGGAAGAAAAGATCATGTGAACATTTGGAAAGAAATCAATCTCTACAAAACCAAAAAGAAAAATAGATCACAGACATATCCAATATGGACGTGATCCAAGGCTATATATGGACATATCTGATATGGACATATCATATGACCATTTGCTTATATTCCTTAATCAAGGAATCAATTTACATCCTTGATTGAGAAGAAATCTCTTAGGTTTCCTAATGAAAAGTAGCAGCTGAAGACTATAAGAGATGAAGACCAAAGACAGACACTTTTCACGCAACTTTAAAGAGAAAATTCAAAGTGTCTCATTCTTAGTATTACAAAGCTCTGTAACTTTAGCTTACAATTATTATATAAAGAGTAGGATCGGGTCAACTTTGTAACATCAACTGAAGTTGTCACAAGATCTAAAGAGCAAAATAAGTCTTCAGAACTTGTTTCCTATCATTATACTCAAGCCAAATTTTTAGCGATCTAAGGAAACTTTGAAACCCAATGGGACTAGACGTAGGCAGTACATTGGTGTGCCGAACCAGGATAAATCCTTGTGTTATTACTTTACTTTTTTTATTTACTTACTTAACTACTCTAAGTTTAATTTGTTTGTGAAGTGTTCTGATATGCAAGTGAGTCAACTGTCAAGAGTCAGTAGTTAACTCACAGAAGAAAATTTTAACCACCCCCGTAAATTTCAATTGGTATCAAAGCAGGTCTCACAGATAGCATTTCTTAACCACAAGTGAGAAAAGATCAAATACTCGATTATCATATTCCCGATGCTCTCCTTTAAGATGGTCACTCCTCCACAAGACCACTATATTTTAATGGACAATATTACTCTTACTGGAAAAATAGGTTCAGGATTTTTGTCCAATCAAATGACTTCCAAGACTGGGTTGTCATCAAGAAAGGTCCAAAGCCAATTCTAGGACTCAAGGAGAAGTCAAAGGACAAAGATAAAGAACCCAGCAGTTCTGACATAGGGGACCTTGAAAGCTTTGAGGTCACCAAAGAACAACAAAAGGTAATTCAAACTAACTCACGTCCTATAAGTTTACTTTTGTGTGCAGTTAGTAAAGGATATACGACAAGATTTCAATGTGTGAAATCATAAAAGAAATGTGGGAGAAATGTGGGACAAACTGGAGGTTACCTATGAAGGAACCACTAAAGTCAAGAAGTCAAAAATTGTTGCTTTTGTCAATGAATACATGTTATTCATATGGAAGAGAATGAGGATATTGAAAAAATGTTCGCCGGAGTCAGTAAAATAGTGTGTGAACTAAAATCACTAGTGATGATTTATCCTCACAGCCTACAAGTCCAAAAGTTGGTCCATAGTCTTCTAAAAACTTAGGAAACCAAAGATGCCATTCTGAAAGACGGAGATCATCATAACATGACATATGATGTACTATGATGTAACCTTATTTCATATGTGAAAAATTATATCAATATGTTTCACAAGGATAAAAATAAGAAACCAGTAGCCTTCAATGTTACTCCAACTAGAGAGGAGGACATTTTGGAAGATTCTAATAGTAAAGGAATGACCCTCATAAATAGTAGGGTAGGCAGATCATGATACAAAGATACCAAAGATCCTAAGGAGACAAAAACAATGAAACCACTAGAAACAATGTTCTTTGTTACTACTGTGAAAGGCCTGGACATTTCTAACAAAACTATCCAGAATTGAGAAAATGATCCTCTAAAAAAACTAAAAATTTTGAAGCCTAGAGCGATGAAGATGAAACTAGTTTAAAAATAGAGGTTGCCAATATGTGCTTTATGGAAATGAGTGAACCTAGTGAGGTAAGATCACATGACTATCATAACTGTAATACTCTTGAGTATAATCTGGATATGTTAACCGATGAACTTCAAAAATTCATAAATGAATATAACAAGCTTGCTCAAGAGAAAAAAAATTATGAAGCTCAATTTAAACAAAAACTCTTAGAGGAACAATGAAATTGGCAAATAGAAATTGAAGAATGTCAAGTTAAAATCAACTTGCTTCATGAATTACGTGGGAACGTAAAATCAAAATTGAACAATCTTAAAAGGTCTCCAAGCCACAGTTTTGTAGGAGAAAACTCCATCAAAAGGAATTTGAGTTCCTTCTCAGGATTGTTTAAATCAGCTAAGACCTCTTGTTCCTATCGAGGACCCATCTATTTTATTTGTGGACAGAGAGGGCACAAATCCTACAACTGTAAGCATAAGCCTAAAAGTGTGTGTGTTTAGAAGCCCAAAGAAAGCACATCTAACCTGCAAGGACCCAAGACAACTTGGGTACCTAAATGAAATCAATTTTCTTATTGTGCAGGAAAAGGTCCGCAAGAGATATTGAAAAGAAATGTAGGTCATTGACAGTGGATGTTCCAAATATATGACCAGAAAAAAGGAGAACTTCTCCTTCCTAAATAAAGTAGATGGGGAATCATCCAAATTTGGTGACAATGCTAGAGGCAACATTATTGGAGTCGGCTCAGTGAGACTTAGCTCATCATGTGAATTCACTGAAGTATACCTAGTAGACGGTCTGAAAGCTGTATAAAGTCGGATTTGGAGTCCTCTTCAAAAATAAAAGTTTCTCTATCAAACACGCTAAAAGAAATATCTCCCTTATTGGTGAATTTGTTGATAATATTTATGTTTTAAATAGTTCTAATTTTTCTACCTTAATCTACCTCACTGTGGAATTCACTGATACTTGGTTGTGGTACAAGAAGCAGGGGTATGCTAGTATGAACATTATTGAGAAATTGTCTAAACTTGATTTGGTGAAAGGTCTACCAAAACTCAAGTTTGAAAAGGATCACATTTGTGATGCCTTCCAACTAGGTAAACAAACTAGAACATCTTTCACTGCCAAAGCATTATGTCTACAACCAGACCTCTCCAATCAATCACATAGATCTGTTTGGTCCCACCAAGACCTCAAGCATTGGTGGAAAAATATATGGTTTTTTCATAGTTGATGATTACTCATGATTTACTTGGGTTATGTTTCTTGCTCATAAATATGAATCTTTCACAAACTCTACGATTTTTTATAGAAAAATATAGAGAGAATATGGTTAACTCATCACTTACGTTTACAGTGATCATGGAGGAGAATTTAAAAATAAGGCAGTTGAGGAGTATTGTGCTTAAAATGGATACTCTCACAACTTCTCTTCCCATGATCTCCTAAAAAATATGGTGTAGTGGAATGGAAGAACCAATCCCTCCAGGAAACTTCCAGGACAATAGTATTAGAACATAATTTCCCAGATCACTTTTGGGTAGAAGCAGTTGGTATAGCATGTCATATCATCAACCTGTGTCCGATTAGATTTATTTTGAAGAAAACACCTTATGAACTCTGGAGAGAAAATAAGCCCAACATCATCTACTTTTATCCCTTCAGTTGGAAATACATTATTTACAGCAATGGTAAGAATACCCTAGGGAAATTCGATGCACAAAGTGATAAAGGAATTTTCCTTGGTTACTCTCCCACTAGTCGTGCTTAAAGAGCTTTTAATAAAACAACTCTATGTTTTGAGGAATCTAGGTACATTGTTTTTTATGAATCTAACCACCTACTTGTGAGTGTAAGTGTTGAAAATTAATAAGTAAGTAATACACAGCCTGCAGAAAATCACAAAACAAATCTAGAACCCTCACAAGACAAGTCAACTACACCCTCGACAAAGTCGACTCCTACTGCAGAAATAGTGAAGCAAAATATTCTAAAAGTATGGAAACATGATTCTAGCCATCCAAATGAACTTATCATCAGAAATCTAAAAGATAGATTGCAAACTAGAACCTCATTAAGGAGACAAGCATCCATTTCCCTTGTGTCCCAAATTGAATCGAAGAAAACTAATGAAGCTCTCAATGATGAATCATGAGTAGACACTGTGAAAGAAGAACTAGAATAATTTGGACAAAATCAAGTTTGGACTATAGTTGAAAGACCAAAACACTGCTCAGTAATTGAAACTAGATGGGTCCATAGAAATAAGGTAAATAAAAAAGGTAAAGTTGTCAGAAATAAAGCCAGGCTCGTAGCTCAAGGTTACTCTCAGCAGAAAGGTATTGATTATGATGAAACCTTTTCCCCTGTGGTAAGGTTAGAGCCAATACGAATTTTATTAGCTTTTGTTGCATTCAAATGTTTTAAGCTATATCAGATGGACGTAAAAAGTTCTTTCTTAAATGGCTTTATTCGTGAGGAAGTTTTTGTAAAACAACCCCCTGGATTTAAAGATCCTTCATTTCCAAATCATGTTTTCAAGTTATCAACAGCACTCTACGACCTCAAACAAGCTCCAAAGTCTTAGTATGAGAGACTGACCACTTTTCTAATAAATAATAATTTTCAAAGAGGTAAAATTAACCCAACTCTGTTCATTCAAAAGCTTGATTCAAACCTCTTCATTGTGCAAATTTACATTGATGATATCACCTTTGGTAGTTCTAACATCTTTATGTGTGAGAATTTTGCTAATTTGATGAAAAAAGAATTCAAAATGAGTCTTATGGGCAAGCTCATATTTTTTCTGGGATTACAAATCAAACAAACTCCCAAGGTCACCTTCATCAGTCATGCAAAATACACAAAATAACTCATCAAAAAGTTTGGTATGGAAAAGGGAAAGGCCTATGGAACACCCATGAGACCATCCACAAGCATTGATTCATACTTGGCTGGAAAAAATATTGATGAAAAAATGTACCGGGGGGTGATCGGATCTCTACTCTACTTAACTACAAGTCGGCTAGAAAATATGTTCAGTGTGTGTAAATGTGCTAGATTCCAGGTGACTCCTAAGGAATCGTATCTCACTTCCATAAAACTAATCATCTGATATCTAATAGGAACTCAAGCCCATGGTCTATGGTATCCCTTCTTCTCTCACTTTGATTTAATTAGATATTCAGATGTTGATTTTACAGGAAATAAAAGTGATAGAAAGAGCACTAGTGGAATATGTCAAATTCTTGGTGATGCTCTTATTTCATGGCATAGCAAGAAACAAACTTTGTTGCTCTCTCAACCAAAGAAGCTGAATACAGGTCTTTCAGAAGTTGTGGCTTAAATATTATGGATTATGCATTAGCTTCTTGACTTTGACTTATCTTTTGAATCTATTCCAATCAAGTGTGATAACACTAGCTCCCTTAGCCTATCTAAGCATAGTGTGCATCACTTTAGGGATAAACATATTGATATCAAGCATCATTTCATTCGAGACCATGTCAAAAATGGTAACTTTTGCCTAAATTTTGTTGACTCTAAAAATCAACTAGCGGATATCTTTACAAAACCCCTACTAGAAGAAAGTTTTTGGTCTCTATGAAAAAGGCTTGGTATTCTTAGCATTCATGATGCTTAAAACCTTTCTGCTTAATTATTGTGTATTTCTTTGTCAACGTATTGCTTGTGTATTGTTTTTTTTATTATGTCAAAGGGGGAGAAAGACAGGACATCAGAGTATCCCACTGGACAGGGGAGCAGGGTAAGTTTACATGTTAGCTAATACTTACACAAGTTAGGTGGAGCAAGCTGACAGACAGGAAAGTAAACTAATGTTTACTCTTTTTTTCATTATCAAAATGGGGGAGATTGTTTGCCTCCTAAGTTTATGTTTTAATAAAAACAAACTAACAAGTGTATGTTTGTAGCTGCTAATATTGGAAAGATAAAGGAAACCGACACCAAAAATAGAAGGATATCGATACTGAAAGGACATCCACGATATCCAAAGAAAATCAATCAAAACAAGAACGAATGAAAGAAGAATCTCAGCTCCAAATGTCACGGAAAATCATTTAAAAATATTAGTAGATATGGAAGATCACGACATAGAAAATGGAATGAAAAAACAATTCAAGAATATGGTAAGTAGATATATCAAATATCACAAAAATAGAAGAAGAATCACGATCCCAAAAAACAAGGCATACCACACCAATTTGGAAGAAAAGATCACAAGCACATTTAGAAAGAAATCAATCTCTACAAAACCAAAAAGAAAAATAGATCACGGACATATCCAATATGGATGTGATCCAAAGCCATTTATGGATATATCATATGATTTTATTCCTCAATTATGGAATCAATTTACATCCTTTATTGATAAGAAATATCTTAGGTTTCCTTATGAAAAGTAGCTGCCAAAGACTATAAGAGATGAAGACCGAAGACAAACACTTTTCATGCAACTTCAAGGAAAAAATTCAAAGTGTCTCATTCTTACTCTTACAAAGCTCTGTAATTTTAGTTTACAATTATTAAATAAAGAGTAAGATTAAGTTAACTTTGTAACATCAACTGATGTTATGTAACAAGATCTGAAGAGAAAAATAAGTCTTCACAACTTGTTTCCTATCATTGTACTTGAGCCAAACTTTCAATGATCTACAAAATCTTTAAAATCCAAGGGGATGGGACATAGGCACTACATTGGTGTGATGAACCAGGATAAATCTTTATGTTATTACCTTACATTTTTCTATTTACTTACTTAAGTATTCTAAGTTTAATTTATTTGCAAAGTTCTTTGTTCTGTAGGCAATTCGACTGTGAGGAGTCAGTAGTCGACTCACAGAAAAAAATTTCAATTCACCCCTCCCCATTTCTCTCTTGAATTTCACCTTTCGTGCAACCCATCAATATCAAGAACACATAATATACCTTGATACCACAAGGTTCCATCATTACTAATCTCAAAATCCATCACCTTCTTCCTACCAATATCACCCTTGATCCTCATCAACATAGGATCTAACATCTACTTCTTCTTGATTTCAGCACCAAGAGATGATCGCGCCACATCCTGCATAACCACACCAATATTCTCGGAGTCCAAGAGACGAACTCTAAGGTAAGACAAACATGAATATACTTGACCAACTCCTACTTATCCTTATCCACATGAGCTAGACTACCCATGGATAACCTTCTAAGAGTATCAGCAACCACATTAGTTTTACCTGGATGGTAGTTAAGACTCATGTCATAGTCCTTGAGAATCTCAATTCATCTTGTTTTTTTGAGGTTAATCTCTTTCTTAGTAAACACATATTCCAGGATCTTATGATTGAAAAAGATATCCATATGCATTCCATACAAATAGTGCCACCAGATTTGCAACACGAACACCACAGCTAATAATTCAAAGTTATGAGTCAGATAATTCTTCTCATGCATCTACAATTGTCTAGAGGCATAAGCTATCACCCTTCCATACAGAATCAAGATGCAACCAAGGCCCACAAGGGACACATCATAATAGAATACAAAGTTGTCAGTGTCTTCAGGCAAGGTCAAGATCGGAGCAAAAGTCAGTGATATTCTATAGAAATATAGCTCTTTTAATGCTTAAAAATGAGAAAAATATGCAAAAATCTAAGTCCTTTTTTTATATTTGATCTATTTAGTGTATGTTTTGCAAAAAATCATATTTTGGATTATAAATTCATGAAAATGGTGAAAAGGGTGTTTTTGGACACTTTGGGAGAAATTATGGATATTTGGGATGTTTTTTGTCTTGATCATGATCAATGAATGTTTGATAGTTAAAGAAGAGATGAAAACTGGCTCCCAATACCTACTAAGTTGACCTACGGAGCACATGTACACCTGCGGATGACATGAAAACAAAGCAGGTGTCAGAAAACCCAAAATCCCAATAGCTAACTTGTGGTAAATTGTCCATCCATAACTTGCGGTGTGCACCTGTGCCCTTTGCCAGACCCCAGGTGCCACCTACGTCCTGCCACACCGGAGGTACAGAGAGCAGGTGGCCACCGACCCTAATTCTCCTAATTTATTCAGGCTTTATTTTTAGGGTTTTATCTTGTACTATAAATACACCTTATATACTTTTTAGTAGGAGTTACACACTTTTAACACTTAGAAACATATTTTGATTTCAAGATCCATCTTTGATCTGGGGACTTATGAATATTGACTTTGATTGATTATTTAGTTTACGGTTGTGGGTTTATATTTATATTATAATTGTTATTTCATCTTTGATTTCCAACATGAATGTTATTGATTTCTTCACAATCATGAGCGGCAAAAACCCATAGTTAGGGTTGTGGAAACCCTAGCGAATTGACAGAGTAGGGGAAGTGCAAATGTTGATTCGAACCAATACCCATGGTATACATTGCTTTATCTTCATTATGATTGATTTATTAATGGGTGCACACATTAGAATCCCACCTAGATATTTCTTCTTACTCCAAAAGAGGGCTAGTGATAAGGAAAAGATAAAGACAACAATAATTTAGGAGTTAATCATCAATCCATTGCAATATAATAGAATATAGTGAATGACCATTAGCTTTTATCTAATAACTATAGACTCAGAAGGTGATATTTAACTGGGATCAATATAAGGGTTAGTAACACAACACCCTGAGACTCAACAGGTAAAGAGTGAAATCCTCCTACTCATCCAAAAGACTATAGGAGGTATATAACTTATCAATTTTTCATACAAGGTATTGGGTTGGTTCAATAACGCACGATAATCCTACAGATTTGAGACGCCAGGGGAATACAAACCTAATTTTCAATTATGATTAATTTAAACTAAGTTAATACTATTCTTTGTTCGAGATTACTGTAAATGAACCCCACCCCCCATTTACTTTTCTTGTTCTGCCCATTGACTAAAACTACTGAGATTTGTAAGTCCATGTGTTCCTTTGGGATTTGACCCCAATATTAGTTAGGTTACTATATATTAATAGCGACTGTATCATCATCTAAAAATAAGGTATTTCTTGGTCATCATTAAGAAATTGGCATCATTGTCGGGGAGCACAGTGTTGATTTATGGAGTAAAGTTTTTGCAGTTTTTGGGTTTATAATTTTTATTTTTGTTCTTAGATGCGCATAGGACAGTGTATGCCAAGCATACGGAGTAGAGTCAATACCTTCATACTAGTTAATACAAATCCAGAGAGGATCCTAAAAACACCTAGTAGAATATTAGAGACGAAAAGAGTTTAAAATCCTAATGAGGTTCGTGATATTGTACCTCCTATTGAAGGAGTACAAGATATGGTTGATTGTCATACTGGTGAGCTTTTAACACAAGATGAAGTAGGGGAAAGAGAAGAAGATAAAGATTAGAGAGTAGCTAGAGAGGCAGAGCTAGCTGAGCAGAGAGAAGCAGCAGGCTTTCGAGCAGTACTCAGTGGAAACCAGAATAGATCTAGAGGTGCCCATGTTCAAGTAATCCCAGAATATCAGTACATACATCCATATATAGATGATGATGAAGATATGAGATATGTTGATTCAACTGAGGCTATAGCCATAATACGTCTTTTTTTGCCACCAGATATCAAATTTGACATCACGGGTGCCATGATCCAGCTTCTAGTGTGTTTGGAGGATTGTCTATCGATGATGCAAAATTGCACCTTGAAAATATTCTTGAGATCTTTAAGTTGTATACCAATCCAATATTAAATCTAAAAGTACTTAGACAAAGGCTTTTCCCCTTCTCACTTATAAGAGAAGCATTTTTATAGTTAGGGGAATTGCTAAAAGTCTCTATAATGACTTAGAATGAGTTGTGTAGGCAATTCTTAAATAGATTCTTTCCTCTATCAAGGATATTGTAGATGAAGGATGAGATCTATAATCTTAGGCAACTTCAGTCAGAGCCTATGTGCGAGGATTAATTCAGGTTTATGAAAAAGCTGAGCATGGTGCCAAATCAACTATTTACAGGGACGAACTTATCTAAGATATTCTACAAATCCCTGACCATCAACTCTAGAGTCATGGTAGACACTATGTCTGGAGAATATTTTATGAGATTACGATGAGAGCCACCATTATAGATGTTAGATCGGATCTTACTCACTAATCGAGGGTGGCAAACTCAAGAGGCTAAGAGGGGATATAGTACTTATGCTATTGGTTCCTCCTATGACCAGAAAATAGTTGATGATAGAGTAGCGCAAGAAATTGTATTACTAAATACTGATTTAGGGGTGCTAGCAAAGAAATTTGTAGTGGCTAGTTCTAAGAAAGTGAATACAGTAGCAGCACAGGGGAAAACTTCCAAAGCATATGAGTCAGCATTGTAAGAGGAATCTAACTATCTAGATTGTCAAATGGCGGGTTTTCGATCCCAAGGGAAAAAGAACCAAGGTCGGAACTATTATGATAGATACAAAGACCATAACAGAGAGCAAGATGGTGACAAGAGAAAGAATGATAACTATAGAGATAAGGGAAATAGGTACATTCCACATGGTAGACGTGATGCAGAATCCAAAATGAAGGAGATGTTGACTGGTCTGAAGTGGATTTATGCACCTCAGTGTTGTTATTCGAGCTTATTTAACCTTGTTTTCAGGAAAACTTATGTTCTTAATGTGTTAAAAATGATATAATTAATAATCTAAGTGTTTAAGTATTTAATTACAATTTTTAAGGTGTATCTCAAACAATATTATGCTTAGTTGCATCACTTAGAATTAAAACGAGAAAAGTAGTGTTACTAGCTTGAGCTAGGTGTTGTTCTAGTTGATCACAATGAATTCTAATGTGTATAATGAGTTACTAAGGTTATTATTGTGTAATTATTTATGGAAAACTTGTTTATAGTGTTCAAAGTTTAATTTAATCAATCCAAGAGTCAAACAATAAGTTGAAGATCAAGATGGGCAAAACTAGTTCTTAGCTTTAGTTTCTAGTTCATTGTCTTGAATGTTGTGTTGTTTTGAACTCTAATCTGTGGTGTTTGATTCTATAAGATTCTTGGTGATTTTATTTTGATGATATATTGAGGATATAAAATCTGTAAAACAAGTAGAAACGACACCACAAGGATTGGTATGGAAGGACAAGTGTACAAGACAAGATTAGACGACAAGAGAACTTTCTAGTGTGTCACCACGATGGAGGGGCGCCGCACACCCTATTCCCTGGGAATAAGAGGTTATTAATGGTCCATATTCCCATTTAATGAGGTTTACATATCACATCCTATTCCCTTGAGAGTGAGGGGTGCATCGGGGACCCTATTCCACTAATGGCCAAATTGTCCTCCTATAAATAGGACACTTGAACTTAATGTTAGAGACCTTGGACGACTTTGAAACTTGGAGAGGGTCTATAAAATACTTCAATAAGGTTTTTTATTATTTTACTTTAATTTTTTATGGATTTATCATGTATTCATCCATGGTGATTATGGTTATGTCCATGAGTAGCTAAAAGCCCCCTTTTCGGGGTTAAAGACAAGAACATGATTAATATTGCTTTGAATTAATTTGGTTTTGATTGATTATTATATTTGTTTATTTATTTATACTTTTTATAACTATTTTAAGGATTTTTGACCCTTGGAATACATCTATTGTTGTTTTGTAAGCCCGAGAGGAGGAATAAGAGGATAGAACACGGGGGTAAATAGAATAATGTTCTTATTCTTTTATAAAATAAAGGATTTGAATTAGAGTATAGGATAGATATATACCTAAAAGACTTATTTTGTTCACTACATGATGAAATATAGATGCGTTAAACTTAGTTCTTACATCACCACTCAATGATGTAGTTATGGGGCTAAGTTAGATAGGTGATTAGAGGCTCGAGAGACCATGATCATAATATAAACCCCATGAATCAATAAACAGGATAAGCAATCTTACCAATGATGTTCAATAGCTCAGTATGATTGTTCGTAGCGCGTTATCCCTAGGTTTTTATTTATTGATTGTCTAAGCTCTTACTTTTCCGCATTATTTACTTTATTTCAATTCACAACTCATAAACTCTTTTGGTTACTTTCACATCAAATTAATCTTAATTGTAAATAAAAATTCAATAGTGTCTTAACACTAGTCTCTATGGGATCGATACTTGTATTCTAAAGGGATTCTTTACTACTTGGTGAGACTACGTACACTTGTGTGTGCAATAGGGTACAACACTGACTAAGATGGTGAAAGGTCAGGAAAATAAAGAGAATAGGCTTAAGGAGATTAAGGCTAATATTTTAGGGTTTACCCAGCAGGTCGAGTAATATGCCACTGCTACCAAGCAGTTGGAGTACCATTTTGGGTAGATGTCAGCCACTCTGAACCAGAGGAAGCCAGGTACCCTTTCAAGCAACACAGTGCAAAATCCAAGAAACGATGATCACGTACTTTTTATTAACATTATAAGTGGTCACTACTATGGACCCCCCACTACCTACTGCTGAAGTTTCTGAAGATGAGATACATGCTACTAAATCTGAGAAGGTAATAAGAGAAATAGGTACAATTGCTGAAGATAAAGGTAAAGGTCTAGTCATTGAGATAGAATTTAGATAGATTTCAAGACCTCCTCCACCTTTTCCTCGGTGACTAAGGCAAAAAAAAGAAAGGTAAGTTCAAGCGGTTTATTGAGATGTTGAAACAATTGGGATTGAACATACCTCTTCTTAAGGCATTAGAGCAGAAGGCTGGATATGCCAGGTTCATAAAATAGTTAGTCACAATGAATAAAAGAGAAACTTTCAAGGATGTTAAGGGTGTGAACCACTATTGTGCATTCACGACTAGGTCCTTGGCGCAGAAAAAAAGTGATCACGTAGTGTTCACTATACCATGCACTATTGGGACATCCAAATTTTCCCGAGCCTTATGTGATTTACGGGCTAGCATTATTCCGATGTCGTTGTACATATTCAAGTAACTAGGCTTGAACCCTCTAAAACCAACTTCGATGCGGTTTTTGATGGTTGACCGCACAGTGAAAAAGATTGTGGGAATCTCTTTTGATGTGATCGTGAGGGTGTACAAGTTCATCTTTCCGACTGACTTTACCATCTTGGACTGTGAGTTTGACATTGAGATACTTATTATTTTGGAAAGACTATTTATGGACACAGGTAGAGCTATGGTTGACATGAAAAAATGTGAGCTAAAATTCTAAGTCAATAGTTAGGAGGCGACATTCAACATACGGAAGTCAATGAAGAAGCCAACCGACACGAGATTAGTGTCAGTGATTGATTATATTGATGACCCTGGAGGATATTCCTATAGGTATCTTGACAAATTCTGAATAGTCAAGACACCAGCGTCGTGTCGCGATGTTAAATCAAGTGTTGCATATAAGGCAAACCATGGTCTTGTTGGTGAAGTTTGAGTAACCAATATAGCCTCATCGTGCTACGATGTTAAATTAAACACTGAGTGGGAGGCAACCCACTATATTTTAGTGTTCACATTTTTGTTGTTTTTGTTTTTGTAGCTTTTTAGATTTTGAAACTTACCGGAAACACGATAAATATTTCTACATTAATTGATTTCCTAGTATGGGGACTATGTGATCAACCCATCATGGTCACAAGTCCCATACGGCAAGTTGAGTAAAAAGTTGAAAAGTTGAAATTTTAAAGATGGCAAAAAGGGTAAGTTATGAACTTTTGAACCTAATTTAACTTGTACGACCTAAAATCTAGGTTTTAGAACCATAAGTATCTTGAAAAATGTCAACACGAAAAGTCCAGGTTGCAGAAAAGTGGGCCAAAAATTTAGGCCCAGCACCTGCGGGCCACAGGTACTACCTGCTCCCAAGACCCGACCGCAAGTACAAGGCGTGGGTATGTACCGCGAGTAGGGTTAGTTTTTGGCCCACTTATTATTTAAAATTTTAGTCCCACTAACATTTAAGTATGACCTAAAATATCTCCCCCCCACCACCTATATAAAAATATTCTTACCCTCATTCTAACTCATTCAAATCCTCAAAAGTTCACTCTTCTCTTTAAATCCAAACTTCCCACTTAAAACATAAACCAACCCCACACTTAAGAAAACACTAATTTAACACTTGTTTGAGATACCAACATGTCCGAACATGTTAAAAACAAGTATGAACCTTTGTTTTGCTTAAGTTCTTCATTATTCTCTTCCGAATTTCATATAAGAGGTAACTTTCTAGGCCCCTAATGGTTATATATTTGTTTATCTATTGTTGGAACAAGTTGATATGTGTATTTAATTTCAAAATATATAGAAATTATAATTATTATATGAAGGGGACTTGAAATGGCCAAAAATTTTAGTGTAGGGCCTTATTTTGAATTAAAATTCTAAGTTTAGGACCTAACCAGAAGTTGAACGTGAATGAATAAAAGTGATACCACGAGTTAAACATGTTTGTTTCCTTTGAAATTTATAATTCTTGATTAGTGTGTATACATTGGAATTGTTGGGATTTTTAATCGGTTATAGGGTTGTGAAAATTGAGGAAAATTTTGAACTTTTCAAATTTTTAGTTTTTCTTCAACTTTTGCTATCCCTCACTTTTGTGGGAAACTGACAGCTGATTTTTTAGGTTCATATGGAGCCTAGAGTTAAGAAGGATAGTACTTCAAGGAGATGGTAAGAGTCTCCTAAAATTAGCGGTTCAGTGAAGGAGTATCCACGGCAGCATCGTGTAGATGCTGCTGTTGTGGTGATACACAGAGTCATGCAAGGACAGACTTGTCAGGCTACTCAGTTAGCTGCAGTCCAACCAAGAATGAAGTCCATAGGATATCACCACCACATACTCCTCCACCTGATGATGATTATGATAAGGAGGAGGAAGTAAAGTCTGAGGCTACACCACAGGTTGCTCAAGACCCCCAATATGAGGAGGGGTCCCAAAATTTTTCTAAGGAGGTTGAGAAGGAGCAGTCATCCATGGTACCCAGTAATAGGAGGGTACCACAACTCATACATAAATATATATTTACCCTAGTATGAGAAGGGTACAACACAGGATTTCGACAATGCACACCCAATGCAAACACCCACACTTGCCAGAGATGCACCTCTCGAGGAGAGATATTTGAGGTGGTGTGTGGAAGAGATGCAACATATATATGATCTTGATAGTCATTCTTGGTAACTATTTAGTCCTACGATATGTATTTATAAGGATTGCCGAATTGACTTATCGGGGCTAGTGTGGTTACTATAGCTGCGAGCAGCATTTGACAGATATCAGCTATAGTGGATGACTAGGCCACTCGGTACTTATGACTCGGCTATGGTATGTGATTTTTATACATGTTATAAAGATATAATAGTCCTTACCATGATCCATCATCCAGGCTTTATCATATTTTGCACGACAACCACAGCTTGATCATACACTTGTCAGAGGGGTTAGAGTTGACATCAGAGAGGAGACTATCTGCAGACTCATATTTGGACTATATTATATCACTCCTACATCTACAGTTGAGTTCAACCATATACTAAGGATTACATAAGATCATTATATTATGTGGGATGCTGAGCACAGAGCTAAGAGGATCGAGATGGCTAGGTTGATAGCCAGTTACATTTCACTAATGGGTGATGAGAACCCATGGACTGAGGGGCCAACTGTGATCAAGAAAGGCCTGTTGACACTGGAGGCCAAATTTTAGTGGATATTGATTAGATACCGCCTGCTACCCACAGCTTCAAATAACACATTGACATTGGAGGAAGTTTCCTGCTTGATGAATGGTTATGATATTGATTTTTCTACCATCCTTAGGCGTAAGATTTATGCTCAAGCCTTTGGACAGCTGACTAAACTTCTATTTCCTTGTATGATATAGAGGATATGCAATGAGGTAGGCGTGCTTGAGTTTCCTTGTATTGATGAGAGGATATCTTTGACCACGACTATGCAGACGAGGACCATGAAGGGTCTGGCAAATCCAGACACTTCTAGGAAATCTAGACAGCGAGCAGCAGTACCACAGGCCCAATTTGAGGGGCCGATAATTTATGTATAGCCTAATGAGGCACATATTAATGATGTAGGTTTTGCGGTAGACATGGAGATAGGGGAGAAAAGAGATGATTTGGATTCGAGTACATAGGGCGAGGGGACACAAGCTACTTCTTCTTCAGCCTCGACTTCAATCTCAAAGCAGTTTGGTGCATCTACAAAGCCTACTCGCCTATACACTGTATTTCCTATAATAGGTATGATTACTGTATCCAGTGAGTTTTTGCAGAGCCTAATGGACAGCCAGAGGGCTATAGCCACTCAGTTAAAGAATGTTGAGACTGAGATAACTACCCTCTTTGGGCAGATGAGATCAGGGGTCAGGAATATATTTGAGTAGGCAGAGGCTAAATGGGAGGCTTCTCAGAGGTCCATATTGTCAGAGTTGCATGTTGATTTTTTATGTGGATCGATGAGCTAGAAATATGGGTTACATCACGATATACAAAGACAGGTGCCCCAGATCTAGTTCGGATGAGGGAGGATTTTGATGTCTTATGTGCAGAGGTACACTCTTTTGCAGAGAGTCATATAGTATCTACTCTCTCAACTTTATCCCTATAGTATAGATATCACCTTCATATGTGCCGAGATATTTTAACTTCTTTGTAGAGGATAGGGAGAAGGTCTCCAGAGAGGTCACTTACATAATTTGTAGGATCTTGTTATGATAGAGGGGGAGGCCCTTAAAAAGGCCAGATATGATTCTTTAGAGACTATATTCGTAAATAGGTAGAGGCGTAATTATATAGTAGTGGTTGTATCATCTAGTAGTACACTGCCATCACCACCGCCTCCGCCAGTTTATATTCCCCCTTCTGGGGATGCTCCAAATTCAGGCACCTAGTACATCCCAGGTATGTTCTCACTTCCCTTTGTTTTGTTTTATTTTATCATATTAAGGATAGTGCGCAGTTTTTAGTTGGGGGTGGGCATACCATGCTGCTAAGGGTTTTTGTTACCGTGCTTGTTTTCCTATCTATCGTAGTATGATGTTAGAACCAACATGTCTAGGATAATTATATGTCGTATTGTATTTTTCTTTGTATTATGATATTTTTGTGTAATTACGATAATTTTAAGTATTTAAGGCAGTAGTCATAGTTTGATTGATTATTGATACCCCTCCAAAAATTTATGTTTTATAACTGCATAGATGTATGTATGTGTGAACTTTGTGGATCTTGGTATGGTATTAGGATTAAGGACATTATAACCACTTGTTGACAATTGCATGAAATGGATAGGTAGTAGTATGTAGTTCTGGAGTGCAAGGATTGCTTCGAAGAATCACACCCTATACTTGCAGGTGAGTTCCCATCCTTGAGCTCACTTGGTGCTAAAATCCTACTCCCATCTTAATAGTCACTGAACTAAATATACTGGAGTAAACTGGACTGAGTTCACTGAATTCCGTTGACTGACGAAATATTACTGATATCTGATAACTAACTGAGATTACTGAGATTACTGAGATTCCTAGACTGATACTGAATTTGTTGAGTTTTCCTGAGTCATGTAACTGACTGAATTCTATTGATCATGGCTTGACTGAGATTATCATCAAACTGACACTGTCTCTATGCATACAACTAAATTGTCAGGTACAAGTACCCCCAGGACTCGATAGCATGAAACTGACATGACATGACACTTCATGAACACATGACCATAATCAATAATTCATAATACACTTACTTGGGAGTTTCATGAAGCACTTGGCTCTCATACTCTTGTACATAAATAGGAATGCATCCAAATATATCATGGTTACACTATTTTAGTCTCATGGGCATTCCATCAAACAATTTAAATGCATCACAATGCATGAGAGTTATGTTGAAACATAAGGATAAAGTATGGATTCATCATTTAGGCCCTATCTAGTTAATAAGCATAAATTTTACTCTCTTAGGCATTTTATCAAACATCTAGTATGCATGATTTAGGGCTTAAGCATGAACATCAACTAAATACATCAAGTTCCTTCAATCAACTCAATTTCATTGATTTCAATCCATACATTAACAAATTTCATGAAAACATATTAAAGCTTCCAACTTGGAAGTCGCACAACAACATAAACATGATTATAATCAATCCACAACATGGGTTTCACAATTTGTGATTTTAAAAGAGGATTTTTGAGCTTCATTGGTGAAAGAAACCCATGAATCAAAACTGAACATACCAGGGTAGATGATTTCTTTAATATTGGTGGAGAAAAACTTGAATTTTTTACTTGGAATTAAACACCTAGGGTTTCTTGTTCTTGGGGATTGATCTTTGAGAGAAACCCTAATTTGGTGTTGTAATTAGGTGTTAAAACGGGTGGAAAAAGACCCAAATACCCTTTTAAAAATCATTTAAAATCTCTAATCGGAAATGGCGACGGTATGGGCGATGGTCCGTCTGTCCATCCCATCGTACCTGGACAGAACCTGAACTTCCTATCTCGTCTGCGATGGTTTGGGAAATGGTCCATTGCTAGATTGACGGTCCACTGGGCATGACCATTGCACTAGTCCAGAAGATGGTTTCACTTCCTTAGTTGTGACGGATTGGGCGATGGTCCGTTGGCCTGACCATCGCTTCTGGGTAGTTCCGACTGTTTTTTGTAAAACGTCCATAACTTTTTACTCCGATATCAGATTTGGATGAAATTGCTATCATTGGAAAGCTAATTCAATTTCTCACATGATTAAAAGTCAAAATTTGGGAAATTCTACCTGACTTAAATATTAATCATTTAAGAAGTCATCATTAACTCTTCTGGAGACTAAATTAGACTTAAAAAAAAGTTTGGGGTATTACAATATCTCCAATGGTATTTTTGTGTGACTTTTGGACCCAAAGCACAATGGTTCTATATTGGAATCATTATTATCATAATTATGAGTAGAGTGTTATCTTGATAGCTTGACATCTTGTTGAATCTTATCGAAAGAGAAAATGGTGATTTAGCGGATGTTTTAAGCTTTCTTCGGCATCCAGGTAGGTTAGGTCTTACCCCTTGTTAGATTGAGATAATTCATAGTTTAGTTATGATACTAGGTTATATTTGGGATAGTTTTTTGGTGTTGGTGTGATAAATTTTAATACTTGTGTTAGTTGGCTTGTTTAGGCTATTTTGGATATTTCTTCTGGCATAATTAGCCTAGTTAACCCTACCTTGGTGAAGTTGAACTTATAGGCTCTTTTTTAGCATTGAAATTATTTAGTTACTCAACAAATGAGGAGATTTATTTTGTCAATAGAGTTTAGGGTGGGACTTACCCTAGTATCATTACATTAGGAGGAATTTGTCTTAGTTTTCCTCTTTTGGGAGGAATTGACATCCTAGCGCTAGTTACGTCTTATCCAATATCTAATAATGAATTTAGATACCTCAACCTTGTTCAAGGGAGACATTTCTAGGTAAAGAATTTATGAGATTTACAAGATTTATCTTTACCCACCTTAGTCCAAGACTTGTGTTAGTTATTGAAGACCTTTTATATGTTTGTGTACATCTAGTAAATATTTATTACAGTGATATTGAGATTTCTTGGTACTTGATGGTTATGATGGATTGATGTTGGGAGGAATGTTTATAGATTATGATAAGAATGAGATATTGAATCGTGTTATGAATAAGTTATTAATGAAGCTAATGATGAGCTATTGAATGTGTTATTGATTGAACTATTGAATACGTTATTCAATAAGACCTTGAATATGATATTGATTAAGGCATCGATTATACTATTGAATGGGACATGTGGAAGGCCACTGACTAATTTAGTGATATTATTAGATATCATGCTATCGTTCATACTAAATATCATGTCTCTTGATTATATTAGCAATTATGCTATTTATTACGCTAAAGATCATGCCTATTGATTATATTCGCAATTAGGCTATAGATTATACAAAAGATCATGCTAATTTGATATATTAGCAATTATGTTATTGATATACTTATTGATTATATTTACAATTATGCTATTTATTATGTTAAAGATCCTATGACAGCGCCTAAGCACATACGCAAGTGTACGTGGTTTTATCAAGTAGTAAAGTGGCCTTCGAGAAGCCAAGTAACGATCCCATAGAGAATTGATTCAACAATAATTCTATTCTACTTCACAATTTTGATTTAGATGGTGCAGGTGAAATAAAAAAAAGAGTTTGTAATTTATAACTTGAGAAAAGTAAACAATGTGTAAAATTAATAACGTGAAACAATCAATAGGAGAAAACCCAGGGTTAAAGCACTTTTTAACAATCATACTATGTTATTGAACTTCATTCGTTAACTTACTTATCTTTGTTGTTGATTCATAGGGTTAGTTGTATCATTATGATTTCCCAACCTCTAATCCCTTACCTATGTTGAACCTTACAACTACATCATTGAGCGGGGATGTAATGATCCACATATGTTCTTTAAGCTATCATCCTATGTTTGAATCAAGTAAGGCATCTAAGTATATCCCTGTCCTATATACTAATTTGAATTCCTTATTTCATAAAGAAATACAAACAATACTTTATTTATTGCCATGTTCTATCTCCCTATTCCCTCTCCCGAGATCAAAAGTAGAAAATTGATGTATTATAACGGTCGTGAATACTTACAATAGTTAAAAAAGAATAAACATACAACCAATAATGATAAGCAACTTAACAAACTTAATTAAAAATGAAAGTATTCATGATCTTGGCCTTAACCCCGGAAAAAGGGTGTTTAGCCACACATAGTAATAATAAACATCCAAATATTGTATGAATGATTAAAACCATAACTAAAGCTAAATTAAAGAAATAAAAACCTATAAAGAAGTTGTGGCAGCCTCTAATGTGGTTCCAATCGATCTAGGGATTCCAAGATGTTTAAAACGTGTTTTAAGATGTTTTATTCATAGTAGAAAAGTCATAAACCAAATAGTATTTGGTTTACATGAAAATTTCCTTTAGATGGGCACTTTTTTCCACTTTTGATGGCCATCGTGTGGCGGTGTCGAACCAATTCGCAATTGTCGCAATTTGTCAGAATCTAGAATCTCATTACGATTATACAGCGTCGCGGTGCCTCCTTAATTGCTATAATCATCATGAATCAGCGGGTTAAAATTTAGGGCCCCTCCTGAATCCAGTTGTGGGTGGAACACACCCAGGAGACGCTTCACACGCCCACACTCGCCCAATATATTGCAGGTGTCCAAATTGCGTCCAACTTGTGTCTTATGCCTTCATAGTCATTTCCAAGCCTTTTAAAGCTTGCATATGCTTAATATAACATCATAATATATTCACCAAACCTCCTATATAGTTAAAAACAAAAATTTAGAACTAAAAACAACACAACATCCTCAACAGTGAACAAAAAACATGATCTAAGCATAGACTATTTCACAGTGAGCTTAAGCTTATTGTTTTGACTCTAGTCTTGATCCAATTGACCCTTGAAAATTATAATAATGTTGTTTCACATATGTATACATAATAATGACCTTATTAACTCATTTAAACACATTAGAACCCAACACAATAGAATAGACAAATACCTAGCTCAAGCTAGTCACACTAGTTTTCTCAGTTGAACTCTAAATGCTCAAATTGAATCAAAACTCATGTAAAAACACAATTAAACATTTTAAACAGATAATTGGACACAAAAATTCTCATTTATATCATTATCAACACATATAAAAAAACAATCATCCTCAAAACAAGGCTAAAAGGCTAGAATAGTAACACTAGAATGCATAAATACATCCAACATCACCACCCCACACTTAAATCCTTCTTCGTCCTCAAAAAATTCTTAACTATAAGAACCATGATCTGTAAAAACTTAACACTTCTACTACAAGAAAGACACTCACGCTATACCTAAAATGATTACATGGAATACAAGTTTCTTAACTAAGCATGTTATACACAATTTAAAGCTCAAGAATCCTACTTCAAAACATCCTAGCCCAAGAATTGACTCCACAAGTGGCAAACTCATGCATATTTATCAATCAAAGGTGTCTCATAAATCACCCATATTCATTAAACATGTGCCCTCACAATAAGAGAGTTACCCATAATCACTCATAATAATACAATTTATACATTGGGTACATGGATCAAGTTATGCTCACTCTCACAAAGAATTCACAAGTTACACTAGATGAACCATAGTCTTTCCCTTAGTGTAGTACTCCACTAATATCGGAATGTTGAATTTAGGATCAAATAGGTCATTTTCGGGTTTTAATATAGGCTAAGTGTAACACCCTGTAAAAGTCGTGCATGGATTAGCCTTTAATAGAGTGCCCTTAGACTTAAAAACTTGAAAAAATTTCTAAGTGTAATGAGGACTTAGAGTCATTTTAGCTGGCAATCTTCGGGATACAACTTTTCAACCTTCCCGACATCTGCTTTTAGATTTTCAAGTTGCGTTATGATCGGGAAATCTCATAGTACATCTCAGATAAGTTTTGGAATTTTTCGGAACGCATAAGGCTGTATTTGGATTTAAAAACAGTAGGAAAACGCATAGACTATTGCCCAATTTTCAGCATTTCAGGGTCAATTTCAAACGATCATAACTCCCTGTATATAATGAAATGTGTGAGATATAATATATCAAACAAAAGATCTTTGAGTCCTCTTTCAATTTCAGTTGGTTTCATCCAATTTGAGTATATGAGTAAAAAGTTATAATCGATTTACTCTAGTCTACCAAACTGTCAACTGAGGGACAGATTTTCCCTTAATTGTTCCTTAGGGGTATTTTGGTAATCCTCCACCTCTATATATACCACCAACACGGGATTTAATCCCTCAAACACCATAATACACATACTTTTCCCAAAATTGCTCAAGAACTCTCCCTAGGCTTTCAACATTAAAACCCAAGCAACTCAAGATTCAACCGCGGGTTCGTGAAACAAATTACAGATTTGGAATCCTCTCGACGTAGGCTTCGATAGACACCCAAAATTCGTGGAGAACAAGGTACGCGGGGTTTTCCTAAATTCTCATGGGCATAGAAAAATCATGTTTTAGAATGGGGTTTTAAATTATGTATATATATTTATGTATAAGATGTTTTAACATCATTGTTTTGGTCTTTTGACCATCTCCAAAGCGATTTGACAGTTTATATACATATATGAATGAATGTGTTTCAATTTTGAATACATGAACTTGCTAAAGACATTTGACCACTAGGTGTTTGATGAAATTTCTGCATGAATTGAACTTTAAGTTTTGGAATATGAAATTCTTTACATCAGTTACATGTTTTGGTGGTCTAAACTATGTTTTGAATGAAAGCTCTTTCTTAATACATTATGGCTCAGAAAAATCATGACTTGAAAGTCTTGGTATGACGATACCAACTCAGACTAATGCCATATCAGACTCAGACTAACAAATATTTCAGACTTTCATGATTTTAGATATTCAGAATGTTGCATGTACAGAAAAGGTTAAAAATGGGCATACAGAGATGTTAGGTGGTTCCCCGAAGAGGGCTTGAGTTCAAGTGACTCATTGCCTAAAACCGTGGTTTGCCGACCCGGGTATACTATTATGGGCTGACTTAAATGTCCTGTGGCGTATCAGACTCAGACACTCCAACCCTTGCGGCACACTTGGGTTGGGGGCTTCCCCGCTGAGTCAATGGCGGATTCCATACAGCCCGTGGAATATCAGACTTGTAGGGGAATACCACCTAGCTCAGAAGTAAAACACAGATCATGATTTGAAATGAATAGACAGGTTACATGTTTTCAGAAAGTGCCCATGTATTTTTCAGAAACAGTTTTATACATGATGTCTTGATGAAAAATTGCTTTCACTTAATATGTATATATATATATATGTATGTTCCATTATACTATTTTTTTGGATTGCTTCGCGTGCCAGTACTTTTGTGCTGACCCCCCCTCCTTCCAGGTTCTGAGGCACGGTCTAGGGGTCCAGCTACTCAGTAGACATTCTCGGATTTGCAGACTTGATCTCACAGTGGTGAGCCTTCTATTATTCGAAAGGCCTAATTATGTCATACATTATCTTATTTATTATTTTTTTGGTTTACTGGGGGCCTTGTCCCAGTTTCTTTTCAGACAGATGTTTATGTTCTTAGTAGAGATTTCGCAGACTGATGTCAGATAGTATTATTCAGAAATGTTGCAGAACTTGACCATGTTTTCCGTACTCAGTTTCAATTCCGCATTTTATTATGATTATGAATGTTGTGCATGATAACTAGATAGAGAATGGGTGTTCCGGGCCTTTATGGTTCGGGATGCTCGTCACGGCTAGGGCCTAGGCTCGGTTCGTGACACAAAGGGACGGGTTGGAACTATTTAGGAATAGTTACTAACCTCTCTAAGTGCTTTAATACACTTCATTATACATTTAAAAACCGATTTTCAGCAACCAAATTACACTTTTCCATCAACCCATATCTTTTGTTTTACCCCATCTCTTTTAAGCATTTTCACAAATACATTGTAAGAGTATTTTTTATTCCTTCAAGATTTTTTTTTTCTTTTTCTACAACCATGGGGATATTTCTAACACAATTTATATCATTTCCAACCACCACACATCAAATATAAACATCAATAACTATTACCTTGTGGCATCAATTTCATCTTTTTCCTCTTACTTTTAAAACTCCTTACTCACTTAATTTTTCAGTAAAGCACCTAGAAGCTTTTGGATCAAATTAAGGTCCACCAACAAAGGGTATCAGGCTACATATGAGTCTACAAAAAAAATAGGCTAAAGTCTCAATGGGGTTCACAATGCACAAAGGGTAGGTCAAATAGAAGGTAAAAATAAGGCTATCAAAGAAATGCCTATATCATCTCCTAAATCCACGCTCTTTATTTCACTTTATACACACACCGAGCAAGTTCTAGACATAACATGCATCAAGGAATATGCAAAAACTTACATCACCTATGGAACATGCTTGACTAACATAGGATCATCATAGACTCTCAACCAATAATAGCTTGAATTCAAATTTTAAGCCAAAAGAGCTAGATTCACAAACATGAGCCTAAGAGTATCAAAAGTAGTAATTCCATAAATCAACACGCTTTTACAAACAACCCACTTTCATTATGTAATCAAAAATAGCACCAGCAAGAATATCTCACTAATTCCTAACCTAATTTTTTTTAAATCAAACCAAAAATTGGGAATATCCCCACCCCACACTTAAAAATCTACTTTGTCCCTAAAGTGAACTTATAAGTAAGAGATAGAATCTAGAAGAATCTTGTTGCATCAAGAAGGTCTGTGACCCCACACTCAGTCTTCGCCATGCTCCTTAGCTCAGGTTTCTGATACTCAGACTTCCCATTAACCTGCGATGTAATAAAAAACCAAAAACTAAGTGAAATAAAAAACTAAAAACTAAAAATAAAACATACCTTAGCTTGGGTTGCCTTCCAAGAAACGCCTAATTTAGTGTCGTGGCATGACCTACATCAACATTTTTCTCCACCTTGAGGACATAAATTTCACCCTTAACATCTCATTCATTTTTTTCCTCGCACATAGGATGGTGGTACAAAGACTAAGGATCTGAGTAAGGGAATGTGCGTAGTAAACCACTCGAACTAAAAGTTGGGTGTGTTTTTATGTTGTTTATCCGGTGTAAAGTCAATAATATTGGATTCTTGTTCCTTATCTTCACACTTTTCAACAACTTTTGATAATTCCACAAATAATATATCATCTAAACATAATATAGAAAAGTTCTTTGAATAAGGCCCAACCAATCCCTCTTCAAAATTTACACCATCTTCAACACCCTCACTTATATTCACCTTCTCAATTTTAGTCTAAAGAAAATATGACAACTGAATGGTTGTGATTGTTGTGGTGGTGGTTGTATCCTCTTAACCAGTTCAATAATTTCAGTTTTCGAGTACTCAGACTTTCTCAAATTGTGAGCTACTTTATCTTCAACAGTTTGGGAAGTCAACTTTGTATCTACCTCCTTAATTGTCTTTGAAGGTTCTTCATTGAGCTTTGTACCATTCCTCAAAGTGATTGCAATTATTTGTTCACTGTCACTTGGCAAATCACCTTGATGTCTGGTATTATGTACCTGTTGCACTTGCCCAATCTTCTCACCAAGTTCCTCATGATAATTTTCTGACACTTTAAATTTGTCCTATAACTCGTTATATTTGCTGACAATTGTGCTTTATCAGCAAAAAATTGTTTCAGCATCTCTTCTAAATTGCTTGTTTGAATTAGGGCCTGGTAATTCTAAACCTACGGCTGCTGAAACTGTTGTTGGATTGTAGGCATTCACATAGTATTGCCTTTGATTATATCCCACAAACATTATTGATTCGGGGTTGATAGCACGTATATCTTCAGAATGACCACTATTTCCAAAAACCATACACCATATAGAATCGTAATCACTCGTAAAACATCTATCCCTGGTTGCCATGTCAAGAAGTGTGATAAAAAGAGAAACAAGAAAAACTAAAAAAGACTAAAAAAAACAAACTATTTACAACTCAATGTAGTTAAACTAAAAATAAGATAGTTGTCATTCTACAAGTTTCCGACAGTAGCGCCAAAAACTTGACTGCGCTCAAGAGCACACACAAGTGTACATGGTCTTATAAAGTAGTAAAGTGGCCTTAAAGAAGTCAAGTATCGATCACACTGAGATTTGATTCAACAACAATTCTATTTTTGTTCAAAATATCAATTTTGTTGATGCAGGCGTAACCAAAAAGAGAGTTTGTAATTTATAACTTGAGAAAAGTAAACAATGTGTAAAATAAAGATCTTGAAACAATGAATAGGAGAAAACGCAGGGTTAAAGAACTTTCGAACAATCATACTATACTATTGAACTTCATTTGTTAACTTGCTTATCTTGGTTGTTGATTCGTAGGGTTAGTTGCATGATTATAGTTTTCCAACCACTAATCTTTTACCTAAGTTGAACCTTACAACTACATCATTGATCGAGGATATAATGGTCTACTTAATTTCTTTAAGCTATCATCCTACATTTGAATCAAGTAAGGCATCTAAGTACATTCCTGTCCTAGATACTTATTTGAATTTCATATTTCATAAAGAAATACAAACCATACTTTGTTTATTTCTTTTTTCTATCTACCTATTCCCTCTCCCAAGATCAAAACGTAGACAATTGATATATTCTAAGGGTCGTTAATCCTTAAAATAGTTACAAAAGAATAAACAAATAACTAATAATGATAAGCAACTTAACAAACTTAACTCAAAAAGAAAGTAGTCATGATCTTGGCCTTAACCCCGAAAAAAGGGCGTTTAGCCACATATTGTCATAATCAACATACAAATAATTGTAAGAATAATTAAAACCATAAATAAAGATAAATTAAATAAATAAAAACCTAAAAATAATTTGGGGTAGCCTTCAATGTTTTTCCAATCGATCTAGGGGTTCCAAGATGTTTAAAACATGTTTTAAGATGTTTTATTTATAGTAGACAAGTCATAAACCAAATAGGATTTGGTTTCCACGTAATTTTCCTTCATATGGGCAATTTTTTCTACTTTTGATGGAAATCACGTCGCGGTGTTGAACCAATTTGCAATTGTCAAAATATGTCAAAATCTAGGTTTGGCCCTCAGTTAACTTATAAACCTCAGTTATAGGTTTGGCCCAATCATGAATAGCCTCTATCATTGTTGGTTGTACTATAATCCCATCCTTAGACACCATATGCCCAAGGAATGCCATCGGCTTAAGGGAAAACTCACAATTAGAGAACTTGGCGAAAAACATATGCTCCCCCAAAGTTTAGAGCACAATCCACAAATGTTGCATATGATCATCTCCACTCTTAGAATATACCAGGATGTCATTGGCAAAACACGATTACAAAATAATCCAAATAAGGCCTCAACACACGGGTCATAAAATCCATATCCGTTGTTTGGGCATTTTTCAACCCAAAAGAAATCCCTACAAACTTATAATGACCGTAATAAGTTGTTAAAGTTGACTTGGGATATAGTTGACCGAAATACTCAACTGATGGAAAGTGGACCTCAAATCAATCTTAGAGAACACTTCTCCTCCCTGAAGTTTGTCAAAAAATTCAACAATGCGAGGCATAGGATAATGTTTCTTCACCATCGCCTTATTAAGTTGCCTATAATCAATACACAAATGCATGATCCACATTTCTTCTTCACAAACAACATATTAACTCCCTAAGAAGACACACTCGGTCTAATAAAACCCATACCAAAATCTATTCATACTGATAATTTATCTTCTTAAGATCAGGAGGAGCCATACTACTAAGCTGCCATAGAAATAGGTTGGGTACACATCTCAAGATCAATAAAAAGAGTCAAAACTACGCTCAGGAGGTACGATAGGTAGATCGATAGGGAAACATAAGGAAACTTAGAAACTAAAGGAACAGAGGAAAGCAATGGACTCTTCACACTAACTTCACAAAAATAAGCGAGATAAGACTCGTAACACCTAAAATAAGCCTCTAAACACAAATAGAAGAAATAATCCCCATCGGCTCATGAAAAATATCTCTCTTCCACACTATCTAGGGTATGCACGGAATGGCTAAGGTAACGTTCTTGGTAAAACAATATAGGACCACATAATAGTAGGATAACTAGTCATGCCTAGAATCACATAAGAATCCACAATGTCTAAAATGATAAGATTAGTGTGACTATTAAACTCAAAAATAGTCACAATACATGATTTGAAAAACCGATCCTCTACTAAAAAACACCTAAAAAAGTAGATACACGTAATGACATAGATAATGAACCCAAGATAACTCTAACCACCTAGCATAATAAGAAGACACAAAAGAATAAGTGGATCTCAGATCAAATAAAGCAAAGCTGACTGGAAGCACACCAAGATCGTAACTTTGATAACAACATCTGAAGACTCAACCTTGGGTCTAGCCAGTAAGGAATACAACTTACTTTGCTCGCCACTAGGTCGAGATCCTAACTGATCTCCTATCCTACCTTCTTATGAACCTTCACGAGCACCCTGAGGGCCATCCCTAAGACCATGCATACCACTTCTACTTAGGGGAATATCTACCTAAATTAGTGGAACACTCTAAACTTAAACAACCATCGTTCCATGAGGGCCGCTCTGTCACGAAATGACGAAAAGCTCCATAACCATAACATTCCCCATGCGCTGAGCTACACTAAAATATTAAGCTAACCTAGAGTAACCACCATGACTAGAATATATAGAAGAAGAACCCCTAAAATATTTACCACGACCCAGGCAAAGATGATCACTGGATCCATACTGGCCTAAATTGGTATTTGAAGCACGACCTGAATGGGTCTACTAGGCTAATGTTGATACTGATATAGCTGACATAGA
The DNA here is from genome assembly GCA_030864215.1 of Capsicum pubescens. NCBI lineage: Eukaryota > Viridiplantae > Streptophyta > Magnoliopsida > Solanales > Solanaceae > Capsicum > Capsicum pubescens. Next base: position 170,006,766 of record CM061543.1, read on the forward strand.
GGATACCTTCCCAAAGATCCACTACCTTTGAACTATGAAAAACTATAGATCCTACTGAACCTACCCTGGTATCACATCCTCTTATTGGTTTCTCATCAAGCCTCGCTATACATCTCTTTCATAAACTGAGCATTATTAGAAACTTTAGAAAAAGACCTACTAGTAGCAACAAAACTCAGTTTACATATTGAAAGAGGAAGACTCAATCCTCGAACAAAGCAATAAACCCTCTCATACTGAGTAGTTAGAATAGAAGTAGCAAGCCTATCCAACCCGTGAAATCAATACTCAAACTTCACAAAAGTTTTGGAGCCCTGCTCCAACCTTGAGAACTAATATTTACAATGATCCCTAAGACTCTGAGACATGTACTTCTCTAAGTAGATCTTAAAGAACTTGGTCCATGTCAAAGGGGAAGATATAGTTGGCCTAAAATTAAGATGACCTCTCCATCAATGTCCAGTTGCCAAGTCCAACTAAAAAGTAGTGTAAACCATATAATAAGTCTCAACTAGGCCTAAATTATAGGGACTATCCTCACAAGATATCAAGAAATCATACACAACCTCGCACGATATACTAGAAAACCTAGGCAGAGCTAATATCAAGAATATACCCAACATTTTTTTCTCCTCAATAGACATAGCAAGATGGACAATTATCGGTGAAACGACTATCGTGGTAGAAGGGACCTGAACTCTAGGAGCTGCATCTATAGACTATGTCTCTGCCTCAGTGCTACTCTGATTTATAGACTATGCACCATCAGATGATGAACTATCTACCATTCCCAAAAGCTAAACCAAAGCATCTTTTAGTATTAAAGAAGAAATAAATCTCGATGGAGCCTGATCTAGTTCCTAGCCCACCGTTAGCTTGGGCAAAAAAATCTATTGCTCGGAAGTAAGAATAGGGTCTGGTGAAGGTTCCCTATCCTGGACCCTATTAAGAGATATATCTTGAGGATGTCCATGACCTCTAGGTCGTCCATGTATAGAGATAGGATCCCTTGTCTCAATCTTGGGAACCTAGTCTCGTATAGCGATAACATATGTCCAAGTAATTTGCGAAAGAGTGATACCAAAAGAATTCTTTAGAAACCAACTCAGACTCTTAGCGTGAAATGAGTGAAAGAAGTGAATAACTCGTAAGAATGTCACATACCCCCTAAAGAAAAAAACAAACATCATCGTTTCAATCCATAGGACTTTACAAGACACTTGCTCTTGTACCAATAATACCGGTGAAACCTAGGCTCTAATACCAATTTGTTACAATCCAATTTACAAGTCATTATGGAACCTACTCTAATTTACCAGTAGGTAAGCCGAACCATAGTCTGGAGCCAAATGGAATGGAATAACTTAATAGAAAATGGCCAAAATGTTGGAAATTAATGAATGAAGACTTCAATAACAATAATACAATCATAATGGTCTAATAGATAGACAGAAAATTGACAGTCATCCCAAGACTCAGTAATGTCGGTACAAATGCTACTAAACTAAACTATGAGTACTAAATTGTCAAATATAATCTCTCAAAAATTAAAAACTAGGCCAAGAAATATAGATGAAAAAAGGGGTAACTCCATATCCAAGAGCTCACCCAATCTCCAAAATTACTAAGCATGATCGCTCAATCAGCAGCGAACAACTAGTACCTGGATCTACACTAAAAAGGTGTAGAAGTGTAGTATAAGTACCAAAACCACAAGTACTTAGTAGGTGTTATCGGCCTACAAATCTAAGTCATGATATGAATACGATAAGATACAAGATAAAATATGCTAAGTAAGGAAAAATGGGACAAACCTTGAATAAGCTGTGACCCTATTGTACACAAATAAATAAATGCATATAAGATAGTACCATAATGATCACACAACTATAACTACAATATTGGCTCCAAAGGAAATAAATACGAAAAATTAAATAACCCAATGCAGGCCTCCATAAGCATAGAAAGTATAATCAAGGAGATTAAGAAACAGAATAGCCGTGAATTACCAAATTATGATTCCATAACCAAGAAACCATCCGAAACGTATCATCTCATTCATAATTCCCAATGCCAGACTTTAACCAAAACTCAATAGTATCATCATCGTTATCATTATTTTCTTGGCTTGGATAATAACTTATATTATCAAGATCATTATCAACTACCAAACTTGAATTAGATCTCACATTTATTAATTGTATAAATGAACCATATCAACAAGACTTAACGATAAACTAGCCTAATAGGCTATATCAATACTGCATCTTTAAGTCATGCCAATAACCATGCATGGAGGCCATGTCTGTAGTCACAATCATAAGTTATTTCAATAATCCTATCTATAAGCTAGTAATCATATTTGTAAGCCATTAACCATATCAATAAGTCATATCATATCTATAAGCCATATTATATCAATGAGCCATATCATATCTAAAACCAATATCATATGTTTGAGACATAGCATATCTATAATCCATTAATCATATCAATAGGCCATAAAATCATTAATTGCGTAGATATTTATATCATTAAGCGTACTGATAGGCCATATTATTAATCATATTTTCTAGCCATATCAATAATCATGAATATAAAATCCATATCATTAGTCGTATATATAAATTATATCACTAATTATATCTGAAAGCCATATCATTAATCATGTACAAATAATCCATATCATTAGTCATATTTATAAATCATATCCAAAAGTCATATAATTAATCGTACCCAGAAGCCATATCATTAATTATATCTAGATAAGTCATATCATTACTCACATCTATAAATCATCTAATTTATCATGTCTGAAATCCATGTCAATAATGTTATACATATACATATATATATACATATATATATATACATATATATATACATATATATATATATACATATACATATATATATACATATATATATACATATACATATATATATACATATATATATGCACCATATCATTAGTAATACCCAAAATTATCATCAATCTTTCAATATCTAACCACAAACACAATTTATTCTATTTAAAAACCCAACCCGACCGATATTCAAAAAATCCGAACCAAGAGTGAAAAATCAAATTCAATTTTTTTCTCAAATCATCCCTTTCACCACATTTCATTTCATTATGAATGTTTTTAAAGTTATGAGACTTTCTCGAGCAATTTTTGACCTTATCAACTTGTGGTTGTCTGATATTGCCGCTAAACTTTCTCTCTCCAAATTTTAATTTCATCTTCGAATTACCATTCCTCTCACTACAATTAGGTTTCTCATTAAACTAATTTAGATAGGGCATCCAACAACAGTCTAAGTTCTTGGACACCGAACTGATTATTCGAAGATCCAATTGTTTAGGGTTGACCAAATTAAAACTTGATTCTTTCATGTCAACAATTTTAGGACCTGATTGTTTCCTCAAATTTTCCCTTGATAGATCCGAAATATCTGAACCCATCATATGAAAACTAAGCAATCAAATTCTTTAATTTGTTTCCTCTTGGTTTAGGTTTTTTGAATATGGGTCGGGTAGGATTTTTAAGTAGAATAAAATGGGGAGATGATAATATGATTAAATGGAGTGATTTTTCACGTGTATGCTAACATAGATTAATTAACTATTTTTTTTCTTTTATGGTGTATTTGGTGGCATTCCGTTTGAGAGAAGGATATTTTTTAGCCAAAAAATTAATGGAAGTATATTTTTGAGTCAAAGGAACAAGCAAAAGGTTTTTTTTGAGCCAAAAAATAAGTAGAAGATATTCTTGATCATTTTTCATAGTTCAGGGATATTTTTGACCCTTTTCCGTAATTATAATAATAATATTCTATCGGCAACAAGTAAGGTGATTTTAATAGCCTTACCTTTTGGTCTTGATGTCCTAGTTTCAAGCATTCTGTTTACCATTATAGAAAATACCAAAAAGAAAAAAAAAATCTTTCAGCCTCAAGGACCCTCGATTTTTTCAGAAGATGAGTTATGTAGAGAGAAAAAAATTCAAAATAACAGGATAGGAGATTTCTTTCCCATTATTTTTCTACTCATTCATGGGAAGAAAAATTCCATTGGGAGAGGTCCATCCCAATCATCCTCTCATATATTTCTTATTTCTAACTGCTTTTGTTGCTGCAATCCTTAGTATAGTTTCTTCTCTGTGTGGTCTTTTGGAAAGAATTAAAGGATCTCCTGATCATTGTGTAGGAGATATCAAAGAAAATGCAGATGTTGTTAGCAGTTCGCCAAATAAGACAGAAAATGCTACAATACTAGATGCAAAACATGAGGAATCAATAGATAAAAAAAGTGAGGAAAATATCTTGCAACAACCATTGCCTCCACCACCAGCTATGATGGTAGATTCTTCTAATAATTTAAGGACAAATTCAATGGCTTCTACTCGAATTTCCAGGTCGAATTCAAGTATGAAATCTCTACAAAGAAAATTAAGTGCAAGTCTGAGCATGAAGGCAATTTCGGAGGTATTAACACATCGTCATGAAAAAATTAATTCCAAGATTAAACATGAAGACTCAATTTGGAAGAAGCAAATTATCTTAGGAGAGAGGTGTAAAGTCCCAAATCAAGATGAAGATGACACGATTCTATATGATGAAAATGGAACTAGAATCTCAACTTATCACCCCAAACAACTCAGTGTCGTGTCCATCTCAAGGCAGTCATCAGAAATAGATGCAAATGCAATTCCAAAATGACATGTTAAAATAAGGGAAGAAACTAGGTATGAACATAGCACAAAATTATCTATATAGCAATTTTGTTTCTTCTGAATGATGATGACATATAAGAATTAACATGGTTTCCTTCAAACTATTATTTTATTATTTTGTGTATATAAAGTAATTAACTTGTTCAGGTCAAGTACATTTCTCCCTTCATATTTCATTTTATTTCATATGTTCGATCTTTGAATATGATTTTAAATGAGTTTGTCATGTCAGGGGTATCACGGTGACTCAAATTATGAGAGGGATCAAATCCTACCATATTCTTAATACTAAAGAATACCAAATTATACATTCTTATATTTCTTTCTTGGCCTTAACTCATTAATGTGATGATGACAAATATTATATGGTAAAAATTCATTATTAGATGATTAATTCTTCTTAATTATATTTCTATGATCAATTTAATTTAATTTCACTTAAATAAAATATTTTATTTTTGATATAACAATTTCAACACATCGATCATAGTTGAACCTTTTGCATGATATATCTGTTTATGACGTACCATAGTATATCACAACTCGAAAAATCATGCAACAGAAATACAAGCTGGTTTTCTTCATTCAGGTAAGACAACATGAGTACATGACAGTAACACATAGATCCACCTAAAGAGATACAAATATATATTAGCAAGTCTTAAATACCACTTATCATGTTGAACTTTAAAATAGAAGTTTGAGATTCAACAGTCAACCACCTAAAATATGAAAGTTATTAGTACAAGCCTCTACTTCAACAAGATACAAATGAAAGAGTCTCAACCCAAAAATAAGAAGAAAGGACATAAAATAAAGATAGAGAAGATATGGTAAAGCCATGAATAAACCAGTAGCTATCCATAATATCAAAATTAATAGCCTCGAACAAAGGAACTGGATCAATGCTTTGGGATGATCAACTCATTTTACCTGTATGCAAGGTGTAAAAAATAAAAAATCATGAGTACTAATCCCCATGTACTAATAAGCATTATTGATAGAGCCTAATGCAAAGTGTCATGACCTAAATTATGGGATCATTCGATCACTTACTCTATTCAAACTAGATAGGAGAACTATTACCGCCCAACCAATATTATGGAAAAATTCAAGAAAAAGCCTCATAAGTATGTCTACATAATTAATAAACAAGGTCTTCATAATATTCCTTACCTAAGGCCTAGTATAGATATGTACAAGATCTTATATTAAAATAATAAGACAAGATAAATAGAAATCCACAACTTCCACAGAAAAGAGGTGCAAATGTTAATGTTGAATGACAATCGGCTCCAGACAAGAAACTCCTAAACAACCTGCAACATACCTATATGCCATAAAAGGGTATAGAAAGATTAGTATAGTATACCACAAGTACTGGTATACATCATTGGTTGACCAGGGTTAGATAAAGCAAACATAATACATAAAACACAAAAAGAAAGAATGAAAATTACATATAGGAGTTCAACACCTCGCAATTCACATTCCCACACTCCACTTTCAAGTATGTTTTGATTATATCTTGTAAGCTTGGTTTTACCAATTTAGTAAAGAGTGCAAACCCAATTTCCGTCTAAGGATTTTGATTTCCTCACTAAACATCTGGCTTATGCGCCCAACATGCTTAACCACAATTTTTCTATCCTTTTATCAAATTATGACAACATCACAATACTTATCAAAGTGTAAAGTCACATAACATGTGAAATACCTCAACTAACAAATAAGCACTATCACACTAACATAAATCAAATATGAGTAGATTAGCAATTACAACGCACATGCAAGTTTATGTGGTCTACAAAGTAATAAAGTGGCCTTCAAGAAGCCAGGTATCGATCCCACAGGGGCTTAATCTAACAACTATTCAATTCTAATTTGCAGTTTAGATTAATTTGATGCAAGAGTAACCAAAATAGAGTTTGGAATTTGTAACTGTATGTAAGGTAATTCACCCACTATTTTTCTTCCAACAAGACCGGAAAGGTCGAGCCTACAACGATAGATATAGATATTGCATAAAGTAAAGATCTTGGACAATCAATAGGAGTAAAACCCAGGGTTAAAGCACTATGAACACTCGTACTATGTTATTGAACTTCATTCAATAACTTGCTTATCTTGGTTATCTATTCATAGGGTTAATCGCATGATCATGGCCTCCCGACATCTAACCAATTACCTAATGTGGACATTACAACTACATCGTTGAGCGGGGATGTAAGAATCAAATTAAATTCTTTAAGCTATCATCCTATGTTTGAATAAAGTAAGACATCTAAGAACATCCCTATCCAAGATACTAATTCATATTTCTTATTTCATAGAAGACTACGAACCATACTTTGTTCAATTCTATGTTCTGTCTCCCTATTTCCTCTTCCTAGTTCACAAGGATGAAAATAGGTGTATTCTAAGGGTGATCACGCCTCAAAATAGTTAAAATAAGATTGAACACATAAACAACAAAGATAAGAAAATCAACAAAATTAACTCAAAATAATAATACTCATGTTTTTGGCTTCAACACCAGATAGGGAGGTTTCTAGCCACTCATAGTCATATTCATGACCCAAAAGGTTAAAATCGTGTTATAATCTAATGGAATGCTATATAAATAAAGTAAAACCCTAAGTTATGAAGTTGTGGAAGCCTCTTTGATGTTCCAAGACGTCCAAAAATAAATAATAATATTTACAAAGATGTATTTATGGTAGACAAGTAGTCCCACACCCTGTAGGATTGAATTTGCACTTCTGGCCATATGAGAATTGGACCTCGCATCACACTTGATAGAAATAAGAGTGGAATTCGCGTCACACGAGATGGAAACGAGAGTGAAAGTTGCATCGCGAGGCTTAAAAGGTGGTGTGGAGGTTGCGACGCACCCTCATCGCGAGCGATCACTGTTTTGGGTTCCTTTTGAAGATTTTGGTCTATATCACCACCAATTGGCCTTTCAAACAGTCCACATGTTCCCTTGAAATTCCAGGACTCCAAATTGCATCCAAGTTGTGTATTGTGCTTTTGTTGATCCATTCCGAGCCTTTTTGAGTTGTTTTCATTTGATTTGAAGCTTTTATATCCTTCACATATCATCATAATCCATTCACAAAGAATCCTATAGCATTAAACACCTCAATTTAGAGCTCAAATCAACACAACATCAAAAAAAGGGAACTAGAAACACAAACTAAGCATAGGCTACTTCACATTGATCTTAAGCTTATTATTTTGACTCATGTCTTGATCCAATTGAACATTGAAAATTCCCAATAAGTTGTTCCTAATATAATTATACAAAACAACCATTTGGAATGCCTTGAACATAATAGAATCCAGCGAAACCAACTAGACTCACACCTAGCTCAAACTAATAGCACTAGTTTCCTCGATTGAACTCTAAGTGATCAAATTAAACCCAAACTTGTTTGAAATACACTTTGCACATTTAAAATCTTAGATGCTTATTTATATCCATATGAACACATTAAGAACTCAAGTTACTCTGAAAACAAGGCAAAATAAGCTAGAATAATGACCCAAAAGTGTACATAACAACCTTAAATCATCACCCCACACCTAAACTCTTGTTCGTAGTCGAACAACTCTTTACTTTAAGCATCATAAGCTTAGGTGACTCTACACTTCTTCTACTACAAATACACTCAAGCTACCACTAAAATGACTACAAAGAATTCAAGTTTCTATACTAAATATGTTATATACACAATTGACAGCTCAAGAATCCTACTTCAAAATATCCTAGCCTCAAGAATTGACTCCACTAGTGTCAAACTCTCGAATATTTATTAATCAAAGACAACACATGAATCACCCACATATATCAACACATGTGCCCCTCACAACAAAGAGAGTTACCCAATATCATTCACAATAATATAGTTAGAACAAATAGGTACAAAAATCAAGTTACTCTCACTCTAAAAGGAATTCACAAAATACACATAATTAACCATAGGTTTTCCCTTAGTGTAGTACTCCACTAATATCAGAATGTCAAGTATAGGATCAATTAGGTCTTTTTGAGTTATAATAAAGGCTAAAGGATGGGTAGGAACTATTTTGGAATAGTGACTATCTTCTCAAGAACTTTAATGCAACACATTATCAATTAAAACCATTCTTCAACAGCCAATTTACTCCTTTTTTGTTTACCCATTTTTTTGCTTTTACTCCATTTCTTTTAAGTATATTCACAAATACTTTGGTGGCAGTATTTTTTTTCCTATTTATTCATGAACCAAATTTAAGAATAAATCTTCTTTAGCATTATTAAAATCCCCACCACAATACATAAAAGTTGTACACATCAATCACTATCACTTTGGGACTTTAATTTCACCTTTTCCATATTATTTTTTGAACTCTTCACTCAGTTGATTTTTCATTAAAATGCTTAGGAGCTTTTGGATCAAATTCAGGTTGTTTAAAGAAGGGATTAGGCTACTCATGATGCTTTCAAAGAACAAGCTAAAGACTTAAAGGGGCTGACTATGATTAAGCACACATGGTGGGTCAAAAAATGGCATAAAATAAGGCTATCAAAGAATTGCCTAAATCATCTCCTAAACTCACATTCTTTATTTCTCTTTGCACACACACCGGATCAATTCTATACATCACGTGTAACAAAGAATGTACAAAAACTCACATCACATATGGCGCATACTTGACTCACACAGAATCATCATAGACGCTTAACCAAAAAATAACATGAATTCTAATTTTAAGCCAACAAGAACAAGAGTCAAAAAAATGAGCCTAAGAGTCTCAAAAGTAGTAATTCTTACAATTCAACATGCTTTCACAATCACAACACTTGCACCATGTAATAAAAAATATCACCAATAAGAATATCTTACACAAAAAAAATTTAAATTGGCCCTAAAAATAGGAATTTTCCTACCCCACACTTAAAAACCTACTTTTTCCCCAAAGTGAACTTTAAAGTTAGAGATAGAAATATTACCTGAGGTCTCTAGCCTTAGCTAGAAGCATCTTTTTGCTTAAAGGAAGTCTGGGGACCCCACACTTAGTTTTTGCCATGCTCCTTAGCTAAGGTTTCCGGTACTCAGACTTTTCATTAACCTGCGACTCAATAGAAAACTAAAACTATGTGAAATAAAAAATTAAAAGCTAAAAATAAAACATACCTACTTAACTTGGGTTTTCTCCCAAGCAGCGCCTGATTTAGTGTCGCGGCACGACCCAACTAACGACTTAGTCATTCTCTTTCCTTCTCTTTCCTTCTCTTTCTCACACTTAGTCTCTATCTTATTATTCTTTTCACCCTTCTTAGGTGTGGATTCTCAAGGGTAACATGTTTTTTAGCTTTAGCCTTTTAAGGCTGATTAATTTCCATCTTGTCAGGTTGCGGTATTAGAGGTTGTTGTCGCTCAATGATGGTTTTTGATGATTTCCTTAATGGATTAAGCACCCCACACTCATCCCCTTCAATTATAGAGATCATAAACAAGTCTTTATAGTGGGATGGTATGTTAAGTGATTTAAAGACTTTAAAAACTGCCTCTTTATCCTCCAACCTCATTTTGAGCATTCCCTCTCTTACATTAATTAATGCTACTTCAGTTGCTAAGAATAGACTCCCTAAGATGATTGGTACCTATTCATCTGCATGATAATCAAGAACAATAAAGTCTATAGGAACAACAAATTTACCAACCTTTATGATGACAATCTCAATTATTCCTTTCGAATATGCGATGGACCCTTTAACCAGTTACAGAACCACGATGGTCGGTCTAGGATTTTCCAAGCCTAATTTGTTGAGTAAAAATCAAGGCATAAAATTTATGCTTTCCCCTAAGTTATTCAATACGCGGAACACCCTACTCCCAATTTGAATAAAAAGAGTAAACCTCTCCAGATATCTCAATTTCTTGGGGACTTTCTATGTCATTACAACACTATACTCTTTAGTGAGTGTTATCGCCCCAACATCCTAAAATTTCACCTAATTAGCAACCACACCCCTTAAGTACTTAGCATACTTCGGCATTCCCTGTAAAATATCTAACAAAGGTAAGTTGAAACAAAGATCTCTAAACGTGTCAAAGAACTTCTTGAATATTGTATCATTCTTTAATTTTCTTTTTTTCTGAGGGAAAGGAAGTGGCGACATCTTTTTCTTTTCTGGATAAACAACAACTTTCGTTTTAGAGTACTCAAACTTCTTTAAATTTTTAGCAACTTATTCAGATACCTGTGGGGTTACTGCATCAACATCTACTTCCTTAATTGCCTTTGGAGGTTCTTCTTGAAGCTCTTTACCACTCTTCAAGGTGATCTTCATAACCGGTTTTGGATTTTCTATTTCTCCGAGAAATCCACCTTGTGGAGTACTACTTAATTCTTGTTGTAACTGCGCCATCTGTAACTCTAAGCTTCTCTGGGAAGCTTATGATTTTTTTATATCCATAGCCAACTGTGTTTGATTAGCTAGAAGTTGTTTCAACATCGCTTCCATATTTCTAGTTAACTGATTTACTTGTGCCTAAGGTTGTTGAATTTGCTATTGTTGTGTGTTCCAAGACTGAGTGTACCACTTTATATTGTAGGCATTACCATAATTTTGACTTTTAGCATTGCCCATATACATTATTGATTTTGGTTTGAAGCACACATGGCCTCTGAATGGACATTATTTTCGCAGACCTCACACCAACCACTAGTTTGCTGAAATGCATTGACTACTTCGGTAGGCTGTGAAGCTCCCAGTTTCAGGCTGTTGAATTGATTGTTTATCATATTTTGTAATGTTGTAAACTGAGCTTATAAGGCGGTGAACTAGTCTACCTCCATTACACCTACAATTTTTTTCATGGCACTTCTAGCATATGCATGAAACTCAAAATTTCCTAGTGCTATACGGTTCAACAATATGAACAACTCATCATAAGTCAATTCCAGCACTTGACCACCTGCGGCTGAATCAAGAAAAATATTTGTATTATGATCAAGTGCTTCTACTAAAGTATGAGCAAGTACCTCATTGGACTATTGATGATGTGGACAGTCCCAAAGATGAGCCTTGAGGAATTCCCATGTATTATAAAGGGTCTCGTCTGGATTTTATTTAAAGCACACTATCTCACTGAGAAGTTTCTCATTCTTACCAGATGGGAAGTACCGAATAAGAAATTTTCTGGCCCAATAATCCCTTGAAGTGATTGAATTTTCCAGTTCCACAGCCAACCATTTTTTTTATTCCCCCAATAGAGAAAAGGGAAAAAGCGTTATCCTCACATAATCTTGATTTATTTCTATCAGGATGAATATAGCAGTAATTTCCAGAAAATTCTACAAGTGGACCTGTAGATCTTCATGTGAAAACCCTGTGAACTATCCACTTCTAATTAGAAGCTATACCGTATTCTATTTAAGCTCAAAATTACCTCCAGCTTCTGTCTTTTAAAATTGGAAGGTCAAATTGGTTGGAAATGGGATTGACACTTATATAACTATCCTGCGGGCTGCTGGTTCATTATCCATGATGGAAGGATGATCTTGGGTGTATTTATATATCCAGTCACCAATATTCACCTGTTGAGTTCAAATGCACATGCAAGTGCATGTGATCGTACAAGTAATATAGTTACTTAGACAGTCAGATATCGTTCCTACGGGATAAAGAAACTAGAAATTTAACCAACTTTAGTTTTAGACAAGGAGGTATTAAGTGTTGTAAAGTATCAAGATGATTGTGAAATTGTCAATAAAAATATAAATTAATAAATAAGACATAATAGTTTGTGACAACAGTAAAGCAAGCAACGATTGTAAACAGTAACGATGAGAATTCAAGGATTGAGGCACATCTAACAATCATACAATTCTATCTTCTTATCGCATTCAAGTTGGTTATCGGGTTATTGATTTGCAAGGTTAATGATACAATATTGGTCTCCCAACCTCAAATCTTTTATCTATATTAATATTGCAACTACAGCTCCCACAGAGATACAATAATTCATCTATATGTATACAAGTATCTTCTTGCAATTGAACCAAATAAGGCACCTAGGAATATCCCTATCCTAGGTGCTAATTCAAATCCTCTATGTAATGAAAGGATGAGAACCTTTCTTTTTTAATTGTTTTATTCTTTTCCATGATTCTCCTCATGGATTCACATAGAGATATAGATTTATTTAATGGTGGTCACTCATTAAAATATTAAGCTGAAGAAATTAAGAATAACCCATACAATAATCTAGTAAGAAACTAAGATAAAAGAGATCAAAGAGTAATCATGTTCTTAACCTCAACCCCAGAACAACGGTGTTTAGCCACTCATGTTGAATTCAAATTCAAAAATAAGTAATTAATCATACCCAAAATTAATCTTGAAGTGAAGAAGTTCAGAAGAAATTCTAAGAACCCTAAAATAATGATTTTTGTGCTTTTTCGTTGCTGTTGTGCTTGCCAAAAAGTCCTTTAATTTATGTTCATATGTTTCTTAAATAGTTCAGAAGATTTTTCCTAACTGGGAATGAGCATCATACCACGAGGGTTATTTCTCATTTCTAAATATAAAGATGTGAAACGTGCTCCTCATTTCTAGACCATGCGACGCTAGGTGTAGGTCTCGTTTCTAAAGTTCACACTGCGAGCTGATCGCGAGAGCTCAATAGAATTGTCTTTAGAAATTTTTGCTAAGTCCTCATCCTTACTAGGGCTCATGATATGAGATTGGATTTATTTTCTGGAGATTGTGATGCGAGCAATTCGCGAGAGGTCACTGGAAATGTCATTAACAATTTCGGCTAAGGTAAAATCTTAACCTGCTAGTTTCTCTCCTTATTTGCTTCAGCTGTCCATGAATGGTCTACAAATCCAGTGAAAGTGTCTTCTCAAACTAATATAGTCAATTCCCCACATTAATCTTCATTTACTTCATATCATTCAATAAAATGTTTTTCTATTACGTTGAAAATTCACCCTACATGACTAAAATTATGTCCATTATCTAACTAATGCAATTACACATCAAACAAGAATAAAATCAAACATTTTAGCTCATCGAACAAGTCCTATTATGGGTGAATATAGGTGACTAGACATATAAATATGCCCAAGATCACCACCCCACACTTAAAACCTTGTTCGTCCTTGAACAATTACTAACATAATACTTAATGAAGCTTCATATCACAACCTATGAGTTATGCTTGCATCGGGCACTTACAATTTATAACAATGACTTTTCATCTCAAAACATGACAGGAATACTTTTATGCACATGAACAAATTGTTTCAAACCTCATCATCTCAATATTGACATCCGATTTATTGGTCAACTTAATCAAATCACTCAATCAAACAACACAATAAGTAATCCAAACTTTCATCCACATGCACCCACACAACAAGAAAGTTCCCCCTTACTACTCATAATTTTTCAATATTTCTCATGATGAGAATATCAAAATTCAATCACACACTCTCAACAAACAATTCATACATGATAGACAATGAACCATAAACTTACCCTTAGTGTACTACTCCACTAATAATTAGATGTTCAAATGTAGGATCAATTAGGTCTTTCATGGTTACAATGTAGGCTAAAGGACGGGTAAGATCTATTTAGGAAATAGTGACTAATCTCCCTAAGCGCTCTAATACATGTAAATCATCAATTAAAATAACATTCTACCAACCCAATTTTCACTTTATTGCCTTTACACATCATTTGTTTCACCCTAAATCTCATTAAGCACATTAACATAAGCTACGGTGGGAACATTTTTCTTTAACATCATGATTCATTTTGAGCTCTTCTTCACACCCATTTACTATTACGCACCCCGATAATAGCCACCCTCAACTAAAGAAATTCGCCTTGGTTGAGGTGCCCTATGTCCAAAACGGACTAGGGCCAAAACAGGTTTATTGTAACCCAACTAGGAAATAAGAAAGCTGAACTTCTTTTTGAACAATTTCTTTAACTTCCAACCACAACAATTTTACACCAATAACTTATAATTTTTGGGCTTCACTTTCACCTTTTTCCTTCTTCAATTTCAAACTCCTTATTCAATTACTGTCCGATACAAAAACTCTTAGGATCTTTGGATCAAATTAAGGTTATTAAAGAAGGGATTAGGGCCAGTACAAAGCTACCAAAAAATTTAAGCTATTGGCTCAAAATGTCTCACTAGGGACAAACATAAAGGTAGGTAAATAAATTCTTTACAATTCAGCTAACAATGAAATGCCTAATCACATCCTATACTCAACACTATTTATTTCACTTTGTAAACACACCGGGCAAGTTCTAGACATTCTATACACGTAGAATACAAGAAAATACTCATACTCTCGGTGTATGCTAGTAATTAAGTCGTATCCTTAAGGTTCCTAATCTTGTTCTTTTTCAAATTCAACATTAATCCAACAAATCGTATTACACTTATTGAGTTTAGCATCTAAAAATATCTTATTTTTCCTTTTGTTTCAAAATAAATTTGTTCAAAGTCACTATAAAAATGTCCCAATGCAAACCATTTCTCAAAAAATATGATTGGGTTCTCATCAGTTTCTCATCTTCTAAAGATTAATTCCCCTTAAGATGGTCATCATTCTTCTATCATAGGGGAGGGGAACTAACTATGACAGAACTGCCAAAGAGGGCAAAAATAAAAACTTTAAACTAAAATTGCCAAAGAAGGCAAAAATAAATACTTTAAATTGAATCAATATGCGAAAATTGCCTTGAGGGCAAATTCTAGAAATACTTTTAACTTACTAACTATTACAGACATAGTGTTCTGAATAGTTAGATTAACACCCAAACACAAAAAAAAACATCCTAAAGCAAAAATAAAGATAACATTGTCTAACCAACATAATCATAAAAAAAAGGACTGATAATGAAAATTCCACCACCACATACTTAAAAGGAAGCACTATCCCAGCACATGTAAAATAAGTGGCGTATGTGGTGGAGAGGGACTCCCTGATCACATGTCATTATTAGATTCTAGGCCATAGGCCTCAACTCCCAAGTATTGATGAACTACATCATCATACTCATTTGACTCTATGTCTAAATCCAGCAATCGATACTCCTCGTTGGTGGGCACATCATCATCAACTGGCTCTAAAAAATCAAGACCAATCCGCAGCAGTGCTCTTGCATGTTAACCGAGAGTATAGTCAAGCTTAATAACTTGAATCTCCTGTTGGGTAGTTGGGCGACCCCCAATCCTTAACTGTAGCAGCTGCAGCCCATACATACGGGTTGTGATCTCGTCAGTCTGAGCCTAACGCTTGGGCATGGTCAATATCAAACTTTGAGAACCAAAATCCCCTTACTATGGGATATATCTACTGGACGCATGTCCACCGGTGGACTATAGTCAAAATACTCTTCATCTACACCCTCTCCCTTAAGAAACTATATCAATAACCCACCAAAACCATACCTACATATCGCACGACTCCTTTTCTTTTTAATAGATAAAAAGATGACCACATCTACATTCACGTCAATATCTTCACGCATTAAGGCATAGATAAGACACACCCTATCATATGTAACCTCAGTCATATGTGTACCATTAATGAGACTAATATAGAAGATCTTGGCCTACATGCGGGCCTCTCTGTTCATCTGGATGAAGGGGAGAGTGAGGTGAATGCAATTGCCTGTCTTATATTTCTACTTAGCTGTAGAGTTTTTCCAAATAATAGATAGCGGATATCAACTTACGGTGATTAAATGTTCAACTTCTTCAGAGTTTCAGCATCCACCTCTGGTGTACCTAGGAGGAAATTTAGTGTGTGAGCATTAAAAGTACTCACTTGGCCCCTTATCTTGACTTTTGAGTCCTTGTCTTGCGGTTCCCAATTTGCATAAAATTCTCTTACGAGGCTCAAGTTACATTCGGTGGGCTGGTCGAACAAGAAGTTCATATGTAAAGCCTCTATGTGGCGCACTATGCTTGATAATTCTCTAAATAAGCTGACTCAATTAATGAATTAGTGCGCACAATATTTGGACTCATCATGCTTCGCATACCATTTTTTTCTAGCCTCTACGACCCATCTAGTGGCATATTTCCTTTATTTCCCTTATGGAATAGTTCAAGGTCATAGTACATGACTAGATTGTCTACTTCATTTATGTGCTGGCTCAGAAGGTCCCGCTTGGGGTCTTACCCTTTTCCTGATGACTCAGTATTTCCCCTTGGTTGGCTTGAATAAAATGGTTGAACTCTTATTATTAGGATGAAAATACATAAAGTAGAAGAGAATTAAGAGTATAAGTAGGGGAGGACAGAGCTATTAGGGTATTGAGGAGAAAGGAATTTGGTAGCAAGTGAGAATTTAAAGGGAATAAAGTGAATAAAGGCTGATCTTTGGGTTACTCTAGGTCAGGATTGGGCCTCGCAACACGGGAATAAGTTCCATGTCCAGGCATTGCGATGCGAGAATAATTTCTATTTGTGGGCCTCGCAATATGAGAAGTAGTTCCATTTCTAGGCCTCGCGACATGAGTTCATCATGAGAAGCCACTAGAATTCCTACATTTGTCTTGGTATTGTTTTCATTATGGGGAATATTTTATTCCCTCTTTTATTTTTCACCCTATACCTCTCTGCAGTGTGTATTTTACTTACCCGATAGTTATGCATGTCTCACTTACTTCTCGTTATCCTTCAAGAAGCCACAATTCTCATTACTGCATACTAACCAAAATCAACAAACTAACGTAAGAAAAAGTGGGTTGCCTCCCACGCAGCGCCTTATTTTTGGTCATGGCACGACTCTTTTTTTGTATTTTCACTTTTTTTTTCTTTTATAAAAATTAAAAATAGAAAAAAACTACCCTATTACATTACATGAGTGGGTTTCCTCCCATGTAGTACCTTATTTTACATCATGGCTCAACTAATTTTGGTCTTAATCATCAGCAAAGGTGATGTACACATTGTGTTTATCTCTATGATCAGCCAAATTATGCTTCACATATTGTCCATTCACCAAAAACTTCTCAGTCTTTTCTTTTTTCCACAACTCCACCGTACCATGAGGCCTTATTCACACCACCTCAAAAGTCCCAGATAACTTAGATCTCAATTTACCAGGAAACAACTCTAACCTTGAATTGAATAGTAAAACAAAATGTCCTGGTTCAAACACTCTATCCTGAATATGTTTGTCATGCCATATCTTGGTCTTTTCCTTGTACATTTTCTCATTCTCATAAGCATGTAGACAAAACTCATCAAGTTCAACCAGCTGCAATAACCTTTTCTCACCAGTGGCCTTCATCTCAAGATTCAATTTTTTAACTGCCTAATAAGCTTGATGTTCCATCTCTACAAGAAAATGCCATACTTTTCCGTAAACCAAGAGATACAGAGAGGTCCCTATGGGCATCTTATAAGCTATCCTTTAAGACGATAGTTCATTATCTAGATTTTCAGCCCAATCCTTCTGCTGACCATTTACAGTCCTTTGTAATATCTGCTTTATGTCCTGGTTGGATACCTCAACTTGACCAATTTTTTTTGGATAGTAAGTAGTGGTCACATTGTTCCAAACACCATATTTAGCTAAAAGATTCTTAAACCAAGTGTTGATGAAATGCGTACGTCCGTCACTGATTATAGCTCTTGGAATGCCAAACTGGGAGAATATGTGCTTTTTCACAAATTTTAATACCACTCTTGCATCATTAGTGGGACAAGCTACAACTTCCACCCACTTTGATGCATAATCAACTGCCACTAAGACATACAAGTTTCCATTGGATGGTTGGAATCGTCCGATAAAATCTATCCCCCAAACATCCAATGCCTCAATATCAAGAATATTGATCAGTGGTATCTCATGATGCTTTGATATGGTACCCAATCTCTGACACTGATCACAACTCTTAATAAAATTAACTGCATTCTTGAATAAGGTAGGCCAAAAGAAACCTGATTACAACACTTTTCTAGCTGTTCTTTCAACCCCATGATGGCCACCATAAGGAGATGAATGGCCCATTTGTAAAACTTATGTGAATTCAGCTTTTGGACCACATTTGTATACAATCCCATTAGTACCATTCTTGAAAAGATATGGTTCATCCCATATGTAAGCGCGATAATTATAAAGTAGTTTCTTTCTTTATTGAGTGGTAGCTTCGGGAGGATAAACCACACATGCTATAAAGTTCATAATATTAGCATACCACGAAAACTTACACGCATCTAGAGACAACAAATTTTCATTTGGAAACTCTTCCTGAATATAGAGAGAGTCATCAATAATATGGTCATGAGTCTCCAGCCGTGAAAAATGGTCTGCAACTTGATTCTCTGCTTCTTTTCAATCACGATCCTCTAGGGAAAATTCTTGCAGTAATAAAATCCACCTGATTAATCAAGGATTTGTATTCTTTTTGTTAAAGAGATACTTGATGGAGGTATGGTCAATGTGACAATAACCTTGGTGCCAACCAAGTATGATCTAAATTTGTCGAATGCATTAACTAGTGCGAACATCTCTTTTTTTAGTGATTGTGTAATTTAATTGGGCATTATTCAAGGTTTTACATGCATAATAAATAGAATGAAATTCCTTGTCTTTTCATTGCCCAAAAAATGCTCCCCCAGCCATGTCACTGGCCTCACACATCAATTCAAATGGAAACTCCAAATCTTGGGAAATCAAGATAGCTTCTTCTGTCAGTTTCTCAAAAGATTCTTGACAATCTACCCCAAAATCAAACTTGGATTTTTTTACTAACAATTTACATATCAGGCTTTCAATCTTTGAAAAGTCTTGAATAAAATACCTCTAAAACCCGACATGCCTCAAGAAACTTCGCACTCACTTCACTGTTACCGGATGTGGAAGCTTTTCAATAACGTCTAATTTTACCTCTATCTACTTCCAGTCCTCTACTTGAAACTCTATGGACAAGGAATATTCCTTTCTTGACCAAAAAGTGGTAGTTTTCCCAATTGATCACCAGATTTATCTCTTCTCATGGATCTAGGACTCGAACTACATTGTGCAAGAATAAGTCAAAAGAGTTACCATAAACAAAGAAGTCATCCATGAATAACTCGACAAATTCTTCAACCATGTCATAGAAAATTGCCATTATGAATCTCTGAAATATTACAGGTGCACTACAGTGGCCAAAATGCATATGTATGAATGCATATGTTCCATATGGGTAAGTAATTATGGTCTTTTCTTAGTCCTCTGGCACAATGTTGTTCTGATTATATCCCGAGTATCCATCAAGAAAATAGGATTACTCCTTCCCTACCAACCTATCCAATATCTGATTAATGAATGGAATAGGATAATGGTCTTTTCTTGTGGCTTCATTCAGCATCAGATAGTCAATACAGATTCTCCATCTAGTCACCATGCGAGTAGGAATCAACTCATTAGCTTTATTAGTAACAACAGACATCCCACCTTTCTTTGGGATATAATGTATTGAGCTTACCCACTTGATGTCTAAAATTGGATAAACAATCCCATTATCGAGCCACTTGATGACCTCTTTCTGCACTATGTTTTTCATCACCATATTCAATGTACGTTGTTGTTGTACCCTTGGTTTGAATCCTTTTTCCGTGTATATATTTTGCATGCAAAAAGCTGGATTTATCCTTTTAATGTCAAACATCTACCAACCAATTGCCTGTTATCTTCTTTTCAAGACTTCCATTGCTTTTCTTACCTACACATTAGATAAACTTACAAATAAAATAACATGGAAGGTATCATTGTCAGCAAGGTAAACATATTTTATGTGAGGAGGAAGAACCTTAATCTCCAATTTTGGAGCATCATCAATTAAAGCTTTGGGAGATAGGCCAATTAGCCTATTTAATGTCTCAAAAGTCAGCTTCTTTATTTGAATCACTGCAAAATTCATAACTTAGACCAATTCCAGCTCTACTACTTCTCCATAAAGATCATGGCCCATCAAAGTTTGCTCTAGTAGATCATCAGACAACAACAGATGTAGCTCAGATGCAAGGTCAATAACTAATATGGAAGACAATTCTTCATATATAACTGGTAATTTCAGCGCCTTGTATACATCAAAATCCTCCACTTTATCATGCGCTCTCATTTTCATCTTCCCTGCTGCTACATCAATTAGTGACTACCCTATTGCTATGAAGGGGTATCCTAAAATAAAAAGAACAACTGGATCAGCTTCAAAGTTAAGAAACGCAAAGTCTACTGGAAAGATCAGTGATCCCACTTGCACTATAACATCTTCCATAATTCCATCCGTCCTACAAGGGACCTATCAGCCAACTACAAAACAATAGTCGTGGGTTTAGGACTCCCAAGACCATTATTTTGGTACAAAGATGTGGGCATAATATTTATGCTATCCCCCAAGTAACACAATCTACAAGTACTGATGGTCTACCCAATAGTGACCTGTAAGGTAAAACTACCTGGATCCTTCAGCTTCCTGGGTAGTTTGTTTTATATCTTGGATGTGCACACCTCAGTAAGTGCAATTGTAGCATACTCTATCAATCGATTTTTGTTTTCCACTATGTCTTTTAGATACTCTCCATATATTAGAACACTTTGTAGAACATCAATGAGAGGAAGATTTACATAAACCTATTTTAGAAAATCCAAAAAGTTCTTGTAACTAGCCTCCTCTTAGTGCTTCCTTTTCCTTTGAGAGAATCATAAAGGTAGAGAATTCTTCTCTATATGAGTTTCATCACTTGCAGCTTTTTCTTTTTCTTTGACCATTTGCTTCTCATTGTCTTTAGTATCCTCATTAGTGGCTATAGGAATAACCTGCCTAGGTACCACCTCCTTTAATTATAACCCACTCCTTGATGTAACTATATTTACCTTCTTTGGATTTGCCTTATTATTGCTAGGTAATACTCCTTATGGTCTTGTGTTTTATGTTCCCATAATATAATCAAGTTGCAACTCCAAATTACTAGTGATCAACAATGGACTCTTTAAATCTGCTGCAAATTGTGCTTGATTTTCCAAAAGTTGCTTTATCCTCTCCTCAATATTACTTGTTTGAATAGTAGTTTGACTATCCTTAACCTGTTGTTGATTTTGTCGCACAGGCCCCTTATATTGATTATTATTCTGTGCCTGATGTCCACCCAATAAGAAATTGGGATGATTCCTCCAGTTGGGATTGTATGTGTTACTAAAGTTCTGTTGTCTTGGATGATTCACATTCCCCACATGATTCACAGAATGTGGATTAACCACACAAGAATCTGCTGCGTGTTCACTACTTCCAAAAAACTCACACCAAGAATTCACTTGTTGGACTACATTAGTTGTAGCTGCTACTTGAGGAACCCCCAACATTATGTTGTTCAACTGAGTAAGCATCTAATTTTGCATTGATACAACTTGGGTTGATAATTCTGTGAACTGATCTACCTCTAATACACCAACAACTTTCTTAGGAGCACTCCTCGAATCAGCATGCCATTTACGATTACCTTGTGAAATTTGATTCATCAGAGTGTATAATTCATCATAACTCTTCTCAAGAGCTCGCCCACCTGCTACTGAATCAAAGAAAATTTTGGTATTTGGATCTAACCCCTCAATCAAAGTATGAACAAGAACATCATTATACTAAAGATGGTAAGGGAAATTTCTGAGCATACTTTTAAATCTCTCCCAAACTTGGTGGAGATTCTTTTTTTCTTTCTGTCTGGAACTCATAATCTCACTTCTCAAACATACAGTCTTCCTAGATGGAAAGAATCGAATAAGGAACTTTCAAGCTAGATATTCTGAAGAAGTGATGGAGAATGGTGGTTTATCATGTAACTATCCCTTTTTTTCTCCAATTAAAGAAAAAAAGAAGAGTGTCAGTCTGACATAATCAGTATTCACCCCTGTAGGAATGTAAGCATCACTTATTTCCAGGAAGGTCTATATGTGCTGTTGTGTGTCTTCATGTGAAATGCTAGAAAATTGCCCAGCCGAATTCAGCAACTGCAACATATTCTACTTTAATTAAAATCAACCAACTGGCTTGGGCTTGCGAATACTATAGTCGATGGTTCTTGAGTGGGATTGCCACTTCACAAATAGGTCTAGCAACTAGTTGAACAGGAACAAATGGGATAATCGATGGTGGGACATGCCCGACATTTGGATCAACAGGATCATTTGGATCAACAACATTCGTATCTCTTTTTTTCGCCATTTGAATCCATTGAATGGGATACTGAGCTCTTCGCCTTTGTTGAAATACCAATTCTGGTTTTGAAAAAGGCTCTACCAACTCTAGGTCTCTCACCAATCTTGTATTCAGCAAAACTTGTAAAATTTGATCGCTAAGATCAAGTCATTAACACTTAAAGTCATTATCAAAAAAGACAAATTTAGCAAATTAATAATTATACTAGTCCCCGACAACAACACCAAAAACTTGTTGTGTTCAAACGCACATGCAAGTACATGTGATCATATATGTAATATAGAGACTTAGACAGTTAGATATCTTTCCCACGAGGACTAAGCAACTAGACACTTAGCCAAATTTTAGTCTTAGACAAGGAGGTATTAAGTGATGTAAAGTATCAAGATAATTGTGAAATTATGAATAAAAATGTAAGTTAATAAATAAGATTTAACAGGTTATGACAATAGCAAAGCAAGCAATGGTTGTAAACAGTAAAAATGGGAATTCTAGGGTTGAGGCACATCTAATAATCATACAATTCTATCTTCTTATCGCAATCTAGTTGGTTATCGAGTTATTGATTTGCAAGGTTAATGGTAAGATCTTGGTCTCCCGACCTCAAATCTTCTACCTATCTGAATATTGCAACTACAGCTCCCATAGAGATACAAAAATTCATCTAGATGCATACAACTATCTTCTTGCAATTGAACTAAATAAGGCACCTAGGTATATCCCTATCCTAGGTGCTAATTCAAATCCTCTATTTAATGAAAGAATGAGAGCCTTGCTCCTTAATTTCTTCGTTCTTTTCCGTGATTCTCCTCAAGGATTGACATAGAAATATAGATTTATTCTAATGGTGGCCACTCATCAAAATAGAAAGCTCAAGAAATTAAGAATAACCTATACGATAATCCAACAAGAAACTACGGTAAAAGAGATCAAAGTGTAATCATGTTCTTGCCCTCAACCCCATAACAAGGGTGTTTGGCCACTCATGTTTGAATTCAATATCCAAAATAAGTAATTAATCTTACCCAAAATTAATAGTGAAGTGAAGAAATTCAAAAGAAATTCTAAGAACCCTAAAAGAGAAATTTTTGTGCTTTTCTGTCGCTGTTGTGCTTGCCAAAAAACTCTTTAATTTGTGTTGATGTGTTGTTTATATAGTTGGGAAGATTTTTCCTAAGTGGGAATGAGTATCGTACTACGAGGGTTATTTCTCATTTCTGATGCTCGCAATGCGAGATATGCTCCTTATTTCTAGACCACGTGAAGCAATGTGTAGGTCTTATTTCTAAAGCTCACAATGTGAGCTGATCACAAGTTCTCACTAGAATTATCTTCAAAAAATTTGGCAGTGTCCTCCTCCTTGCTGGGGATCTCGATGTGAGAAAGAATTTGGTTTCTGGAAATCGCGACACGAGCAATTCATGAAAGGTCACTGGAAATGTCATCAAAAAATTTTAGGTTAGGCAAAATCTTCTCTAGCTAGTTACTCCCCTTATTTGCTTCAGCTATCTATGAATGCTCTACAAATACAGTGAAAGTGTTTTCTTCAACCAATATAGTCAATTCACTAAATCAATCCTTACTTTCTTAATATCATGCAGTCTAATTTTGTTCAATTCTATGTAAAATTCATCCTGCATCACCAAAATTATGTCCATTAGCTAACTAATGCAATTACAAATCAAAATACAACAAAAACAAACATTTTATCTCATCGAACAGGTCTTATTATGGGTGAATATGGGTGACTAGACATATACATACACCCAAAATCACATGATTCTCTTGGTTTTCGTGTATTTGCAAAATTCCTGGGAGAAGGTTTGCTTCTCTCCTATATTGATGATAAAGTTTCTCAGGTTCAGCGCATGGTTCAACCAAGTCCTAATCCTTTGCAACCTTTTGTAACCTATTTCCGGCAAAAATAGAGTCATGACCAAGCGTAAAAACACCAAATAAATCTAAAAGTAAAACTAAAATAAACAGTTGCCAAATTATAAATCCCCGACAACGGCGCCAAAAACTTGATAGTACACACGTAAGTATATGTGGTCTACCAAGTATTAAAGTGTCCTTCAAGAAGCTTGGTATCGATCCCTCCGGGACTTGATCAAACAACTATTCTAGTGTAGTTCACAGTTTAGAATAATTTGATGAAAGAGTAACCAAAAGAGTTTGGAATTTGTAACTATAAGTAAAGTAATAATGTGCAAAGTAAATAACTTGGACAATCAATAGGAGTAAAACCCAGGGTTAAAGCACTTTGAACACTCATACTATGTTATTGAACTTCATTCATTAACTTGCTTATCTTAGTTGTCGATTCATAGGGATAATCACATGATCATGGCCTCCCAACCTCTAACCAATTACTTAATGTGGACATTACAAATACATCATTGAACGAGATGTAATAATCCAATTGAGTTCTTTAAGCTATCATTCTACATTTGAATCAAGTAAGGAATCTAAGTATATCCTTACCCTACACACTAATTAATATTTCTTATTTCATAAATGACTACAAACCATACTTTGTTCAATCCCATGTTCTATCTCTCTATTTTCTCTCCTGAGTTCACAAGGTTGACAATAGGTGTATTCAAAGGGTGATCACACCTCAAAATAGTTAAGATAAGATTGATCATGCAACCAATAATGATAATCAAATCAACGAACTTTACACAAAATAATAATACTCATGTTTTTGGCTTCAACCTCGGAAAGGGGGGTTTCTAGTCACTCATAATCATATTCATGATCGAAAAGGTTGAAATCATGTTATGATCTAATGGAATGCTAGATAAATAAAGTAAAAACCTAAGTTATGAAGTTGTAGAAGCTTCCTTGATGTTCCAAGATGTCCAAAGATGAAGAATAATATTAATAAAGATATATTTATGGTATACCAAGCCATGTAGGATGGAATTCTCACTTCTGGCCATGTGAGAATTGGACCTTGCATCACACTTGCTGTAAATGGAAGTAGAAGTCGCGTCGCACAAGATGGAAATAAGGGTCGCATCGCGAGGCTTAAAAGGTGGTGTGGAGGTCTCGATGTGACCTCATCTCGAGCGATTACTATTTAGGGTCCCTTATGAAGCTTTTGGTCAATAGCACATGTAAATTGGCCTTTCCTACAGCCTAAACGTGCCCTGGACATTTTGGGTCTCCAATTTGCATCCAAGTTGTGTATTATGCTTTCATTGATCCATTCTAAGCCTTTTTGAGTTGTTTCCACTTGATTTGAAATTTGTATATCATTCATATATCATCATAATCCATTCAAAAAGCATCCTATATCATTAACCACAATAATTTAGAGCTCCAAACAACACAACATCAACAACCGTGAACTAGAAGCACAAGCTAAGAATAGGCTACTTCACATTGATCTTAGCTTATTATTTTGAATCTTGGATTGATCCAATTGAACTTTGAAAATTCCCAACAATTTGTTCCACATATTATTATACACACAAGCCATTTGGAACACATTAAACACAATAGAATCCAACGAAACTAACTAGACACACACCTAGCTCAAGCTAATAACACTAGTTTCCTCGATTGAACTCTAAGTGATCCAATTAAACCCAAACTTGTTTGAAATACAATTTGCACATTGTAATCACATATTTTAACACTTATATTCTTATTTATATCCATATGAATACATTAAGTACTCAAGTTACTCTCCAAACAAGGCAAAATAAGCTAGAATAATGACCCAAAAGTTTATAAAACCACCTCAGATCATCAATCAACACATAACAAGTAGTTTCAAATTAAAAATTACCATTCGTAAATGACTAGTTAAACAACCCATAACCTCAAAAATACCAACATTTACTCCATCACTAATTAAAAATTACAACACAAGTATAAATTCAACAATCAAAATAGAAAGGGTCTATGACTCCTCTAGATTACACAAGTGAACACTTCATCAAACTATTCACCACTTAATCAGCTCACAAGAGTAGTATAATGCTACTTTGTCATGACACAAAAACTCTAGTCATTATGACACATACTATAACCTTCTTTTATGTGAGACCAAATCATAGCCTTAAATAACAGTAATGGGCTAATAGGCGTAAGAGAGAAGAATAGGGGAAAATAGAAACTAAACAAACAAATAATGAAAATAGATAGAAAATCCATACAATCAAGAGAAAAGGGATAAAATATACAAAACAGATCTCCTAAGTCCTGGTAGAGTTCGTATAAGAGCTACTAAAGCATAGAGAGTACTAAAAAATTGCTATATATATAGAATAGTCTCTTAAGGTATGTTATATGATCAATCCCAAAATAGAAGGAGATATATCAACTCGATTCATAAAAAACTCACCCTACATTTCTTTATAGTAGCTCAACGTAAGGATAAAATTAATAAAAATAATGCATATTAGGATCTGCAGCTAGAAAAAGATGCAAAAGTATAGTATGAGTACCAAAATATGAGGTACCTAGTAAGTACCATTGGCTGACTAAGCTCAAATAAGATAAAATCTTCATAAAGTAAGAATATAGGCTAAATGTTAGAGAAATAAAAAAATAGAGCAATAGGCAAAAACATGACAATGGCAAAGAATATAAGTAATCAACTCAGCAACAAAAAAGTAAGCATCTATGTTGTCACGACCCGAATCAGGGCTTGGCCGTGATGGGTATCTCAAGTCCCACGTAGATCGGAAACCACCCCAGTGCACCTAACCAAACAATACAATATACCTAATGTCAGATGAATTCCAAACATATAACAATAAAAGTGTAAAGAATAAAGGTTATGTCTATAACTTGGAACCATCGACCGGATAAAACAATCGACCAACATCCCCCAAGTCCATAGTAACCCAAAAAAGCCTTATAACACAAGAACCAAAACATGTCTTGGTCAGTACATGTCCCTGACAATGAAAGATGACAATGATAATCAAAATGATCATAGAAACTCTTAATTCTCATCTATGATAATAATGGATGAAATGTCTAATTCTTTTGAAGAATGAAAGATTACCACTTCACCACAATGAACTTACGAACCAAGACAATCCACCTAACTTTGTGCAAGAAAAGTAGAGGCATCTTAGGCTCCTACATTGCATTGGGATACAATATACTAAGATGATTAGTGGGGTGAACACTATCAAATAACTAAAGGATCAGGGTAACATAATGCCATGATTAATAGTCCAAAATCATGCAAAACTAATGCACAAAATAAAATCCATAGAAATATATATATATATATATAACATGTTGGGATAGGTAATGATTTTTGGTGTATTTATGCATTCTAGCCTCACAATTTTAGGCTTTTAGCCTTGTTTTGAGGATAATTCATGTGTTTAATGTGTTTATAATGATATAAATAATCATAAAAGTGTCCAAGTATATGTTTAAAATGTTTAATTATGTTTCAAATAAGTTTTGATTCGAAATTAATCATTTAGAATTCAACCAAGAAAACGAGTGTGAGTAGCTTGAGCTAGGTGTTTGTCTAGTCTATCACATTTGGTTCTAACATGTTTAATGAGTTATTGAGGGTATTATTGTTTATTTATATGTAAATAATGGTTATAATGTTCAAGGGTCAATTTAATCAAAACAAGAGTCAAAATAATGAGCTAAAGATCAAAGCGAATGAAGCCTAGTCTTAGCTCGTGTTTCTAGTTAGTCGTGTTGGATATTGTGTGGTTTTGAGAACTTAATTGTTGTGTTTAATGGTATATTATGCTTTATGAATTGATTATGATGATATATTAAGGATATACAAGCTTCGAATCAAGTGGAAACAACTCAAAAAGGCATGGAATGGATCATTAGAAGCATAATACACAACTTGGACTCAATTTAGAGACCTGGAATATCCAGGGAGAGTGAGGATGCATGGGAAGGTCTTTTCACATGTGCATCACTTAAAACGGTTTGGAAGGAACCAAAATAATGAACCAGGTCCTTAAGCCTGCGGTTCCCTAGCCATAGAGGGGTTCTAACTAAGGCGACGCCCCACCAAATTTGGGGTTCAATCTAGCGTGGCACTCTTACCACTCTCAGGCTCAATAACTGAACGTTTCCAACTCCTACATGAGTTTGGTCTACCATAGGGCTATAAATACATCATTGTAACATTTTTACATAACTTTGGGATGTCTTTGTACAATTGGAGGCTACTCAAAATGTTCTTTAGGGTTTTGTTTTCTTAACTTAAATTTATTTCATGGTTTGTATCATCGATCTAAGATATTGGATGATGAATATTTCCATTAAAGTCTAAAACCCCCTTTTCAGGGTTAAGGCCAAGATCATGACTACTTTCGTTTTGAATTAATTTCGTTTAATTGCTTATTATTATGGTTGTTTGTTTATTCTTGATTTAATTATTTTGAGGATTTATCACCCTTAGAATACATGTATTGTCAACCTTGTCATCTCGGGAGAGAGAATTGAGAGATAGAATGTGGGAATAGACGAAGTATGGTTCTTATTTCTTTATAAAATAAGGAATTCAAATTAGCATCTAGGACAAGGATGTACTTAGAAGCCTTACTTGATTCACCCATAGGATGATAGATGAGATAACCTAATTGGATTATTACATCCCCTCTCAACGATGTAGTTGTAAGGTTTAAATTTGGTAAAATATTAGAGGTTGGGAATCCATGATCATGCAATTAACCCTACAAATCAACTACCAAGATAAGCAATTTAATGAATAAAGTTCAACAACGTAGTATGATTGTTCGTGAGCCTTAACTTTGGGCTTCTATCCATTGATTTTCCTAAGTCATTACTTTTCCGCATTAGTTTAGTTTATTCTTAGTTTACAACTCGAAAACATTATTTTCTACTCTTCTAAATTTTGTTAAACTAAAATTTGATAGTTATTTAACGCAAGTCCCTGTGGAATCAATATTCAACTTTATTGAATGCCACTATATTGCATGGGATACCATGTACACTTGCGTGTGCACTTGGGTGTTGTCAAGTTTTTGGCACTGTTATCGGGGACTTGAATTGGCAACTATCTTATTTTAGTTTTTCTATATTGAGTTGTAAATAGTTTTTTTAGTTTCCTTTTATTTTTCTTTATTTCTATTTTTCTCACACTTTTTTTGAGAAGTCAGATTTGGATAGATGGTTTTAGAGGATGATGATTCTTTTCATTTTTGTGGAGGACCCTACCATGAGGCTTTTTATCCAGATTTTGATCCAGGCATTTGGAGGGGACCTGCTTATTTCAAACCTGTGGAGCAAACCTCAAGTTAGTGTGCGGGTTGTTACAGTATGTATCAATCTTCAGATACGTATGCTTTTAATCCTGATTTTATCATGTTTGAGGGTAATGCACAAAAGACAACTACAGAGGTAGATGCATAGTTGAGTCTGCAACCAGATGCAGATAAAGTTGTTGATAATTTGAGGAAGTCTAAGTACTCAAAGACTAAAGTTGGTTAATAGTTTAAGGAGATACCACCACCACCATCTCTATAGGGGCAGAGAAAAACACAAGAATCACAGCCACCCAATTGCCATCTTTATCTTGAGACTGAAATTGAGAAGGTGAATGAGAGTGAGTGTGTTATTGATAGTGTAATTTAGAAGTTGGATTGGTTGGTCCTCACTCAAAGAACTTTTGTGCATTGTGTTTAGATGATATCTTGCCTATGGAATCATCTAAAATTGTGGAAGATTGTGAAGATGAGGAACAAAAATCCTATATTCTTGATTTTGCACCAGTCAAGCAACATAAGAACACACCTCACCTCAAGACCGATGGTTTACCATTAACATTCCATTACTCGGTTCCTTAATCTTTGTACCACCTCCCTATGATAGAGGCAAAAAGATGGATACAATGTTGGGGGTGAAATTTATATCCTCAAGGTGGGGAGAAAAGTTTATTATGTCATGCCATGACACTAAATTAGGCTCTTCTTAAGAGGAAACCAAATCTAAGGTATGTTTTCTTTTTAGTTTGTAGTTTTTTATTTCATATAGTTTTTGTTTTTGGTTGAGTCGCTGGTTGATGGAAAGTCTGAGTACCAAAAACCTGAGCTTAAAGCATGGTAAAGACTGAGTGTGGGGTTCCCAAACTGTCTTGATTTTTAAAGATGCTCCTAGTTAGGCCTAGAGGCCTTAGGGAGTATTTTTATCTCTTACTTTTAAATTAACTTTGGAGACAAAGTAGATTTTTAAGTGTGGGATGGGGGAAATTCCCAATTTTGGCCTCAATTTAAAATTTTTAGGTTAGAAATAAGTTAGATATTCTTGTTGGTGCTATTTTTTAATACATGATGCAATTGTTTTAGTTGTAAAAGCATGTGAATTGTGACAATTGCTACTTTTGACACTCCTAGGCTCATGTTTGTGACTCTTGTACTTGTCGGCTTAAATTTGAATTCATGTTATTATTTTGTTGGGAATCTATGATGATCCTATGTGAGTTGAACATGTGTTATATGAGGTTGTTGTATATTCCTTATTGCATGTGATGTCTAGAATATTCCTGTTGTGTGCATAAAGGGAAATATAGAGTGTGGGTTTAGGAGATGATATAGGCATGTAAGACCCCGTAGAAATCCTATGAGTAACTCAGTCCCTTAGAGCTTATAAAGGGTCCCAGACTTAGAAAAAATTATCTAAGTGTTTGGACTTAATCTTTTCTAAAGCCCTCAAACTTTGAGGAATTTATTTATGACATTCCCGACCTCCTAAACTTAGTTTTTAAGTTGATTCATGATCGGGGGAGCCAATAGTACATATCGAGAGAGTTTTAGAATTTTTGGACAAGTGTAAAGGCGTGTTTGAAACACCAAAATAGTAGCTCAAGGTGATTATCCTGCGGCGCCTCACCCAGTTCGGTGCACAGGGAAGTTCGCAATGGAGAATGCGGTGCCTCGGCCAGAGTGGCGCTTCAGAGCCTACGATGCCCTAGCCTGTCTGGTCTAGGTAATTTCTACAGTCATGCTTGGGAAAGCCTGCGATAGAGACCGTAACACCTCATCCAGAGCGACGCTCTAGATCCTGCGGTGCCCTGGATAGTCCGGTCCGAGTAGTACCTTCACCCAATAACTCCATAACATGGGATTCAAGCCCCAAATAGCAAAATTACTCACTATTTTCACAAAATCCTCTCAAGAACAAGCACTAGCTTCATCAAGTTGAAGAAATAAGCATCAAGAATTCACCCTAATCTCCATAAAGTTAGCAATTAAGGTATATGAAGTGTTCATCGAAGGGTTTTCTTCCACCCTTGGAGTTTAAGAAACCTTTTTAAAACTTGAGTTATGATTTCCATGATGTGAATTATATTTTGATAATGTTGATGTTGTTATATGGTTTCCAAGTTGAGATCTTTATTGAATATCATGAAATTATGTTAGCATATATGTCAAATTATGATTCTCTCATATTGAAATCCTTGAATTGTGAATTTATTATGGTAGTCAAGATGCATTAGCATGTTGTTATGCCCAAGTATAAGGCTATGCCTCCCATGTGTTTGAAAAATGCCTAAGCAAATAAATTGTACATTGTGACCCATTGGTGACCTTATGATGAATCGATGCTAGAACTACATGTTCCAAATTTTCTTCCATTTTAAAGCTACACCTTTTAAATATTTGATGGAATGTCCATGAGGATTGAATAGTGAAATTATGATATGCTAGCATTTGTTTCTATGCATGTACAAGTCCAAATTTATGGAAAAATGTCTCAATGATTGCATTGTGAGTAGTTAACTGTTACCATGTTTACAAGAATTTCCATGTATTAGTATTATATATTCTATCGAGTCCTGGGGGTATTTAATACCAGATAATTTAGTTGTTTACCTAGATCCAGTGCTAGTTATAAAATAGTATCAGTTATGTCACGTTCAGTAGTACACTCAGTTAGTTACAGAACTCAGGGAACCCAGTAAACTTAATATCAGTTCAGTTCAGTTATATAGTACGATCAGTAATAGCCCAGTCCAGCCTAGTATAGTTTAGAATTCAGTACAGTGTCTATTCAATTGGGAGTAGGATTCATCACCGAGTGAACCCAAGGACGGGGACTCACCTGCCAGTAGAGGGTGTTATCCATAAAAGCAGTTCT
This sequence comes from Capsicum pubescens, assembly GCA_030864215.1. Lineage (NCBI taxonomy): Eukaryota > Viridiplantae > Streptophyta > Magnoliopsida > Solanales > Solanaceae > Capsicum > Capsicum pubescens. The sequence continues at coordinate 170,039,859 of CM061543.1, forward strand.
TGCATTCCAGAACTACGTAGCGAGTTTAGGTTGAGACACCAACCAGCCAGTTGAGGGTTGATGAACTATTTTAGCCTACCAGTTTAGGGTACCACAGTTCTCATTCAGAGCACCTGCCAGATGAGGGTGACTCAATTTGTCTTTACCCTTGGCATGGCACTGACACCCTTCCAGCTGGGGTTACACGTTAGACCCCAATAAGTTCAAAGAGGGGCATGTCGGTTAGATGATTACTTCCCATAGTCTAAGTTTCTATTCCAGTCTCAGTATAGAACTCAATTCATTTCAACATAATTAGGACTGTCAGACACAGTCACTCAGATTAGTACGGAACTCAGATTAGTTCCACAAAGTTAGGACAATCAGACACAGTCACTTAGTTATCAATAGTATAGCATCAATAAACTTAGATATCAGTGAATCAATATTCAAAACTCAATATTTAGTGTTATCATGATTTTAGTTACCGTTTACGTAATCATACATGTCCACATATTTAGATATACTAATGTCATTCAGCCAGTATTGTTCATGCATATAAACCCATGCATATCACCCTACCTCACTTAGCATACCAGTTCGTTCAAAGTACTGACGTATACTTTTCTGTTTCACTATAATGTCTTATATTATAGGTTCAGACGCACGGGCTCCTGATCAAACTTATCAGTCCTATCTATCAATAGTAGAGTTAGTGGTGAGTCCTCATAGTTCAAGGAAAGATTTATCATTTTAGTTATATTAGTACTAAGTTTACTTCAGTAGTCGGAGTTAGTTGGGGACTTATCCCATCAACTTCTTATTCAGACTATAAAGGCTTTTTCAGACTAGAGCATTTAAGACAGATGTTTAGTTTCAACATATTTATTCAGTATTTATTTCAGATTTGAACCTTATGGAAGATTTCCATCTAATTTCCACATAATTACAGTATTTTTATTCAGTTATTGCAGTTGGTACTAGTCATGGGCTAGCTTGTGGTCCTTCAAGATTATGAGCACCGTTTGGCATCTGGGGTATAGACTCGGGGTGTTACAAACTTGTTATCAGAGCCTATGGTTCAACAGAGTCCTAGGAAGTCTGAAAGTCGCATCTAGTAGAGTTTTATGCGTGGGTGTGTAATGTGCCACACTTATGGGCAAGAAGCTATGAGGCATTTTTAGGAAAGGTTTCCTCTCTTTAGTATTCATGTCGTGCGAGTGAGCGTGAGCTCAAGTTAAAACCTCTTTCTAATCCTTTTATCCCTTTCATTTATAGAACATGCCTCTTAAGAAGAATAGAATAAGAATAAGAAATCAGCTAGCACCTAAGCTCGTTCAGGCAGATCCTCTAGACGAGCATATCTCCCACGCTGAATTCAGAGCAGCTTTCACCACCCTAGCTCATTCTTTGGAAGCCCAGAATGAACACCTGACTACTGTTCCGGCCAACCCAGTGGCCAATACTGTTGCAACCAGGATTCGAGACTTCACTTGAATGTGCCTTCATATTTTACCAGGTCTAAGTCAGATGAGGACCCTCAAAAATTTCTTGATCAGGTGCAGAAGGTTACATATATCATGAGAGTGATAACTAGTGAGAGTGTTGAGCTAGCTACATAACAGTTGAAGGATGTGGTTCACTCATGGTTTAAACAGCGGAAAGAATAGAGGACCACAGATGCAGGGCCCATAGAATGGGAGGAGTTTTCCACTACTTTCCTTGATAGGTTTTTCCTATAGGAGTTAAGGGAAGCGAAGGTTTTAGAATTTATTAATCTGAAGTAGGGAAACATAACAGTGAAAGAGTATTCTCTCAAGTTTACTTAATTAGATAGATATTTTCCCAGGTGGTAGCAGATGGCAGAGTAAAGATGAGTTTCTGTTAGGGGTGTCTAGCAGTATGGTCAAAAAGTGTAGTACCACAATATTTATTAAGGAAATTGACATATCTATGCTCATGGTCCAAGATCAGCAAATAGAGGAGGCTAAGAATAGGGAGAAGGAAAGGGTCATAAAGAGATCAAGAACAGGTAGTTTCAAGTTCGCTCAATATAAGTTAGAGGGTTGGAATCATCCTCAGTTCTGCTGCCAGTGCTCTAGTGCAAAAATTTAGAGATGACAATAGAGATAGGGCACTAGGCCTTAAACCTATGGGTAGTGTCAGCAGTGCCCGAACTAATCCTCTTTATTAGAAATATGGTAGAAACCACTAGGGTATCTGTAGAGCTAGAAGTGATGTATGCTTTAGGTATGGCAAGCCAGGTCACAGAGTCAGAGATTATCCCCAGTCAGGTTCTCAGGGTCAACTTAATCGTCCCCCAACCCAGTCAGGTCGTCCGAACTAGTAGGGTACCTCTTCGAGTGGCACCAGTAGGTAATGCCCAAACAGACTTTATGTGATTTAGTCCCGACAAGATTAGGAAAGTTCTCCTGACATGATCACTGGTATGTTATAAGTTTATCATTTACATGTTTATGGTTTGCTAGATCTAGGAGCTTCTCTATTTTTTGTAACTCCAAAAATAGTTGTTGACTTCAAACTCAGTCTCGAAATCCTAGTAGAACCTTTCTCAGTCTCTACCCTCGTTGGTAAATCTATCATAAACCGATGGGTATATAGGAACTGTCCGGTTATGGTATCTCAGAAAGTCACCTCAGCAGACTTAGTTAAGTTAGTGATGAACGATTTTGATGTCATTCTCGGCATGGATTGGCTTCATTCCTGATATGCCTTAGTTAACTGCTGAAATAGAATTGTCCAGTTTTATTTTCCAAATGAGCCTATTCTTGAGTGGAGGGGTAGTACTTCAACACTTAGGGGTCAACTTGTTTCCTAACTAGGGGCAAGAAAAATGATATCTAAGGGATGTTCCTACTATCTCGTTCGACTTCGGGACTCCAGTTCAGAAACCCTTACTCTTGAATTAGTGTCAGTAGCATATGAATTCCCTGATGTGTTACTGAAGATCTTCCTAGAGTTTCTTCAGAAAGTGAAATTAATTACGGAATCAATCTTCTTCCAAATACTCAGCCTATATCTATTTTGCCATAAAGAATGGCACCTGCAGAACTCAAATAATTAAAAAGATAGTTAAACGATCTCCTAGATAAGGGATTTATCATACCCAGTGTGTCCCCATGAGGCGTACCAATTTTATCCGTGCGTAAGAAAGATGGCTCTCACAGAATGTGTATTGACTATCGTCATCTAAATAAAGTCACGGTCAAGAACAAATATCCACTCCCAAAAATCAATGACTTGTTTGACCAACTTTAGGGTGGCAGTTACTTTTCTAAGATAGACCTCAGATCAGGCTATCATCAGCTCAGAGTCATGGAATGTAACATCCAAAAAATAGCCTTCAAAACTCGGTATGGTCAGTTTAAATTCTTAGTCATGTTATTTGGTCTTACCAATGCCCCAACAACTTTCATGGACTTGATAAACCATGTTTTCAAGTAGTACTCGGACATGTTCATCATAATCTTCTTAGATGACATTCTTATCTACTCCCACAATAGGTGTGATTATGTTGACCATCTCAAAATAGTCTTATGGACTCTCAGAAACCATCAGTTTTTCTCCAAATTTAGTAAGTGTATATTTTGGCTAAAATCACTAACTTTTCTCTGCCATATAGTTTCCAGTGATGGCATTACAGTTGATCCCTAAAAGACCAAAGCAGTGAGAAGCTGGCCTGGACCCATCTCTCCATCAAATATTAGAAGTTTCTTGGGTTCGGCTAGCTATTACCAATGGTTTGTTGAAGAATTCTCGTCTATTGCGTCCCCCATGTCCAGATGGACTCATAAGAAAGTCAACTTCCAGTGGTCAAATTCTTGTAAGAAGAGTTTTCAGGAGTTGAAGACTCGATTACTACAACTCCAGCTTTGACTCTACCAGATGGTTTAGACATATTTGTGGTAAATTGTAATGTTTCGAGAGTAGGTTTGGGGTGTGTATTAATGCAGTAAGGTAAGGTCATAGCCTATACCTCTAGACATCTTAAGCCCCATGAAAAGAACTATCCTACTCATGACCTTGAGTTAGAAGCAGTAGTATTTACTTTAATAATTTAGAGGCATTATTTGTATGAGTGCACGTTAATGTATTCACTAACCATAAGAGTCTGCAGTATGTGTTCTCTCAAAAAGACCTAAACCTCTATCATAGAAGGTGGTTGGAGTTTCTAAAAAACTATGACATGATCATTTAATATCACCCAGGAAAGGCCAATGTAGTGGCTCATTCTCTCAGTAGGATGTTTATGGGTAGTGTTGCTCATGTGAAAAAATATAAGAAGAAGTTAGCTCAGGAAGTTCATCAGCTTACCCGACTAGGTGTTTGCTTAGTCGATTCAGTGGAAGGTAGTGTATGGGTGTAGAGTAGTTCAAAATCATCTCTTATCTCAGAAGTAAAGGAAAAATAGAATAGGGATCCGAGTTTAGTCAAGTTGAAAGAATCAGTTAGAGATCAAAAAGTAGAGGTTTTCTCCCAGGAGGGAGATAGTGCGTTGCGTCATTAAAGTCAGTAATGTGTGCCAGGTATAGATGACTTGAGGCAGTAGATTGTTGTAGAAGTTCATGGTGTGCTCTACTCGATTCATCAAGGGGCCACCAAGATGTACCACGACTTGTAGGAAGTCTATTAGTAGAGTGGGATGAAGAAAGGCATTGCAGAGTTTGTAGCTAAGTGCTCTACATGTTAGTAAGTTAATATTGACCATCAAAAGCCTAGTGGGTCACTGCAGGAGTTTAGTATCCCCACTTGGAAGTGGGAAGAGGTGAACATGGATTTTGTGATGGGTTTGCCTCTCACCCTTCATCAGCATGATTTAGTTTGGGTCATTATAGACAGGATGACCAAATCAGCTCATTTCCTACAAGTTTGTACCTTCTATGCAGATGAGGACTATGACAAAATCTATATTAGAGAGTTGGTCAGGTTACACGGAGTTTTGTTATCAATTATCTCAGATAGAGGTACCCAGTTTACCTCTCATTTCTAGAAAACATTCCAAAAGGGTCTTGGAACCCAAGTTTACCTCAGTACAACCTTTCACCCTCAGATATGGTCAAGAATAAAGGACCATTCAGACTTTGAAAGATATGTTAAGAGCATGTGTCATTGACTTTAAAGGTAATTTGGATGACCACTTGTCTTTGATCGAGTTCGTATATAATAACAGCTACCATTTCAACATTCAGGTGGCTCCATTTGAGGAGTTTTATGAAAGAAGATGTAGATATCCCATTGGATGGTTTGAAGTAGGTGAGGCTGCAGTAGAGGGTCCTGACATGGTATTTGATACTTTGGAAAAAATTCAATAGATCAAAGAAAGTCTTAAGATAGCTCAGAGCCAACAAAAATCATACGCAGATGTGCGAAGAAAGGATCTCGAGTTTGAGATTGGTGACTATGTGTATTTGAAAATATATCCTATAAAAGGAGTGAAGAGATTTGGGAAGAACGGGAAGCTCAGTCCCCGTTATATCGGTCCATACCGAATTCTCAGCCATTTTGAAAAGGTAGCTTATGAGCTTGAGTTGCCTTTAGATCTAGATTCAGTACATCCAGTGTTCCATGTCTCCTTTCTTAAAAAGTGCATAGGCAACCCAATAGTCGTATTCCCTATTTAGGTCCTAGATATTCAGAATAGTATCTATTACGAAGAGGTTCCTGTCAAAATTCTTGACTATCAGATTCGCAGACTGAGGACCAAAAAACTCCCTCTAGTCAAAGTTCTTAGGCGGAATCAGTCCATTGAGGGAGATACTTGGGAAGAAGAAGAAGACATATAAACCAAGTATCCTTACCTATTTTCCGTAAACTTAGACTCAGCCCACGGTAACAGTTTTCCTTAAACTTACTCAGTTTCATGCTCAGATTTCCCTTACAGATTTGGTGTCGGATATTATTGTATATTCAGTCATGCATTCACGAGTCAGTTCAGTCAGTTATTCATGCTTCATATGTGCATGTTCAGTTGTGCATGTTCGGTACGTGAATTTAGTCTATTTGTAATCTCACCCTAGCCACCCTCATTTGAGGATGAATGTTCCCAATAGGGAGATATTGTAAGACTCCACAGAAATTGTAAAAGTAACTTAGTCCCTTAGAGCTTAATAAAGGGTCCCAGACTTAGAAAAATTCATCAAAGTGTTAGGACTTAGTCTTTTCTAAATCCCTCAAACTTTGAGGAATTTATTTACAACCTTCTCGACCTCTAAAAGTTAATTTTAAAGTTAATTCATGATCATGGAAGCCAATAGTACATCTCGGGTGAGTTTCAGAATTTTTGAACAAGCGTAAGGGCGTGTTTGAAACCCCAAAATAGTAGCTCAGGGCAATTACCCCGCGGTGCCTCGCCCAGTCTAGTGCTCTGGTAGCCCATGATGGAGTCCATGGTGCCTCAGCTGGAGCGACGTTCTAGAGCCAGCGATGCCCTGGCCAGTTCGGTCAGGGTAATTGCTGCATTAGGGCTTAGGGAAGCCTACGATGGAGACCGCGGAGCCTTGGCTAAATCGGTGCCCTAGAGCCCGCAACGCCCTAGCCAGTACGATTTAGGTAGTCCCTTCACCCAATAACTCCATAATATGGGATTAAAGCCCCAAATAGCAAAATCACTCACTCTTTTCACAAAATCCTCTTTACAACAAGCCCTAGCTTCATAAAGCTTAAGAAATAAACCTCAAGAATTCACCCTAATCTCTATGACGTTAGAAATTAAGGTATATGAAGTGTTCATCCAAGGGTTTTCTTCCACCCTTAGAGTTTAAGAAACCTTTATAATACTTGAGTTATGATTTCCATGATGTGAATTAGATTATGCTCATGTTGATGTTGTTGTATGTTTTCCAAGTTCAGATCTTTATTGAATTTCATGAAATTATGTTAGCATATGTTTGAATTATGATTCTCTCATGTTGAAATCCTTGAATTTTGAATTTATTATTGTAGTCATGATGCATTAGAATGGTGTTCATGCCCAAGTATAAGGCTATGCCTCCCATATGTTTGACAAAATTCCTTAGCGAATAAATTGTACATTGTGATCCATTGTTGACCTTATGATGAATTCATGCTAGAACTACATGTTCCAAATTTGCTCCCATGTTAAAGACATACCTTGTAAATGTTTGATAGAATGTCCATGAGGATTGAATAGTGAAATTATGATATTCTAGCATGTTTTTCCATTTATGTACAATTCCAAATGTATCCCAAAATGTCTTAATGATTTCATTGTGAGTAGTTGATTGTTTTCATGTTTACAAGAATTGCCATGCATTAGTATTATCTATGCTATCGAGTCCTGGGGGTATTTAATTCCCGAAAATTTAGTTTTTTACCTAGAGCAAGAGTCAGTAATAGAAACGTATCAGTCATGTCACGATAAGTAGTACTCTCAGCCAGTTATAGAACTCAGGAAACCCCAGTAAACTCAGTATCAGTTCAATTAAGTTATACAGTCGATCATTAACAATCCAGTCCAGCCTAGTATAGTTTAGAATACAGTACAGTGTCTATTAGTTGGGAGTAAGATTCAACACCGAGTGAACCCAAGGATGGGGACTCACCTACTAGTAGAGGGTGTTATCCTTAGAAGAAGTCCTTGCATTGCAAAACTACATAACCAGCGTAGGTTGAGACATCAACCTGTCAGTTGAGGGTTGATAAGGTGTTTTAGCCTGCCAATTGAGGGTACCACCATTCTCATTCAGGGAACCTGCCAGATGAAGGTGACTCAGTTTGTCTTTACCCATGGAATGGTACTGACAACCTTCCAGCTGGGGTTACAGGTTGGACCCCAATCAGTTTAGAGAGGGGCATGTCAATTAGATGATTACTTCCCATAGTCTCAGTTTTAGTTTCAGTCTCAGTATAGAACTCAATTCAGTTCTACATAATCAGGACTGTCAGACACAGTCACTCATATTAGTAAGAAACTCAGATTAGTTCAACAGAATCATGACAGTCAGACATAGTAACTCAGTTATCACTAGTATAGAATCAATAAACTCAAATATTAGTGAATCAGTATTCAAAACTCAGTATTCAATGTTATCCTAATTTTAGTTATAGTTAACGTATTCATGCATGTCCTCATATTCAGATATACTCATGTCATTCAACCAATATTGTTCATGCATATTAGCCAACCTCACTTAGCATACCGGTACATTCAAAGTACTGACGCATACTTTTATCTTGTGCTATGATGTCTTATATCATAGGTTCAGACACGTGGGCTCTTGATCGCACTTAGCAGCCTAATCTATCAGTAGTAGAGTTAGTGGTGAGTTCTCCTAGTTTGAGGATAGATTTATCATTCTAGTTATATCAGTACTCAGTTTACTTTAATAGTTAGAGTTATTTAGGGAATTGTCCCATCAACTCTTTGTTCAGACAGTAGGGGCTTTTTCAGACTAGTGTATTTCAGACAGATGTTTAGTTTTAACATTTTTATTCAGTATTTATCTTAGATTTGAACCTTATGCCAGATTTTTGCAAAATTATTGTACTTTTTTTAGTTATTGCAGCAGGTACTAGTCATGGGTTAGGTTATGGTCCTTCGGGATTATAAGCACCGTGTAATGTCAGAGGTACAGACTCGGGGAATTACAAGGCATTTCTTTGATAGCCTTGTTTTTACCTTTGATTTGACCTACCTTGTGACCATAATACTAGTAAGATCCATTGATCCTTTAGCTTATTTATATTTGGTATCCTCATATGTAGCCTAATCCCCTTTCTTTGATGGACCTTAATTTGATCCAAAAAGCTTATAAGTGTTTTAATTATAAAAATAATTGAGTGAGGAGTGTGAAATTTAAGAAGTAGGAGGAATGTTAAATTGATTCCCCAATGTAATAGTTATTGGTGTTTATATTTGATGTGTAGTAGTTAGGAGTGATGTAAATAGATTTAGAAATATTCCCATGGTTGTGAAAAAGAAAAAAATTTGAATATTGATGAAATAGACAATACGTCCACTATGTGCTTGTAAAAATTCTTAAAAGAAATGAGGCAAAACAAAAAGATATAGGTAGATAGAAAAGGTGTGAATGGGTTGTTGAAAGTGGTTTTATGTGAAAAATTGTGATGTATTAAAGTGCTTTGGAAAGATAGTCATTATTCTTGGCCAAAATAGTTCCTACCCATCCCATAGCCTACATTACAACCTGAAAAATACCTATTTGATCCTAAATTTTACTTTCTAATATTAGTGGAGTATGACACTAAAGTCAAGCCTATTGTTCATTATGTGTAATTTGTGAATTCTTTGTATGAGTTAGCATAACTTGATTTGTATACCTATTATGATAATTACATTATTGTGAGTATTTAGGGGTAACTCTCTTGTTGTGAGGGAACATGTTTCATGAATGTGGGTGATTTTTATAATGTCTTATATTGAGAAATATCCTTGAGTTTTCCATGTATTGAGTCAATTTTTGAGGCTAGTATGTTTTGGAGTAGGATTCTTGAGCTTTCAGTTGTGTATAACATTCGTAGTGTTGTAAACTTGCATTTCATGTAGTCATTGTAGTACTATCTTGAGTTTCTTGTATGTAGTAAAAGTGTGGAGTATCTGAAGATCATGATTCTTATAGTTGAGTATTGTTCGAGGACGAACAAGGCTTTAAGTGTGGGATGGTGATGTTTGGTGTATTTATGCATTCAAGCCTTGCTATTTTATACTTTTAGCCTTAATTTAAGGATAATTATGTTCTTAATACGTTGATAATGATATAAATAAGCATCTAAGATTCCAAGTATGTGTTTATATTGTTTAATGATTTTTTCAAACAAGTTTTGATTCAAACTGATCATTTAGAATTCAACCGAGAAAACTAGTGTGACTAGCATAAGCTGGGTGTTTGTCTAGTCTATCATGCTGGGTTCTAACATGCTTAATGAGTTCTTGAGGTTGTAATTGTGTATTTACATGAGAATTTTTTTTTTATAATTTTCAAGGGTCAATTGGATCAAAACAAGAGTCAAAACAATGAGCTAAAGATCAAAGTGAATGAAGCCTAGTCTTAGCTCGTGTTTCTAGTTCATAGTGTTGAATGTTGTGTTGTTTTGATTTCTAAATTGTTGTTTTTAATGATATAGGATTCTTTTTTAATGGATTTTGATGATATATGAAGGATATACAAGATTTAAATCAAGTAGAAACAACTCAAAAAGTCCTGGAATAGATCAATAGAAGCACAATACACAACTTGGACTCAATTTGGACACCTGGAATGTCCAAGGAGAGTGAGGGCGTCTGGAAAGGACTTTTGGCATGTGCATCAGTCCAAAAATTTCATAAAGCACCAAAATAGTGAACCAAGGCTATAAGACCATGATTCCCTAGCCATAGCGGGGCTCTAACTAAGGCGACTCCCCACCCAGTCTAGGGCTCAACCCAGGGCGGCGCCCTCTCCACTCTCGTTCTCAATAACTGAATGTTTCCAAATCCTACACGGGTTTGGTTTACCGCAGGGCTATAAATACATCATGGTAACATTTTTTACATAACTTTTGGACGTCTTTGGATAATTGGAGGCTACTCTACATGTTCTTTAAGGTTTTGTTTTCTTAGCTTCAATTTTTTTCATGGTTTGTATCATCAAACCAAGAAATTTGATAATGAATATTTCCATTAAAGGTTCAAACCCCTTTTTCGGGGTTAAGGCCAAGATCATGAATACTTTTATTTTGAATTAATTTTGTTTAATTGCTTATCGTTATGGTTGTTTATTTATTCTTGATTTAATTATTTTGAGTATTGATCACCCTTAGAATACATGTATTATCAACCTTGTGATTGTGAAACAACCTAATTGGATTAGTACATCCCCGCTCAACGATATTGTTAGAAGGTTCAACTTAGGTAAAGTACTAGTGATTGTGAAACAATTATCATGCAATTAACCTAATGAATCAACTACCAAGATAAGCGATTTAACAAATAAAGTTCAATAACATAGTATGATTGTTCGTAAGCCTTAACCCTGGGCTTCTATCCATTGATTTTCCTAAGTCATTACTTTTACGCATTAGTTTTTTTCATTTTTAGTTTATAACTATAAAACTTTATTTGTTACTCTTCTCAATTTGTTAAACTAGAAGTGGATTAGTTGTGTAACAGAAATCCCTGTGGAATCAATATCCGATTTCCTTGAAGGCCACTATATTACTTGGTAAACTAGGTACACTTGCGTGTGCGCTAGGGCGCTGTCAGGGAAGAAGGCTTAACATGCACTTTTAAACATTAGCCTGGAGTGTGTAGCTCAACCGTCATAACATAAGAAGGCACCCATGAGATATATGGGATCACCTCTCCCCCAGCTGGTAGCACCCCAGTGCGTGTGGTCGCATGAACCCGAAGGTATATGTATGCACTATAAACAACTCAAACCTCCCAATTTACAATGGTGACACGATCACCAAATCACGTAATTTAATAGGGGGACTCAAACCTCCTAATTAAGTGATAGTAATAAGGTAGACTTAAACTACTCTGTTATATAGACCACCCGTGTCGGCTACTACGATTTCCAGTTTTGGTCCCTTGGGACCTCCACTTTCATGACTCATCTACACAACCCTAATTAATGCCCAATTAAAACAAGTATGGAACATTACCATTAATTGATCCACATTACACATTAAGTCATACATTGTTGGTATCATCATACCAACTACACTTACACGATAACATCAACATCCCACACCAGTTGCCATCACTTAGGGGAAATCACAATCTCCTTTTGGGTTAATTATACATTATCTTAGGGAATTATAAAACCCCTTAAGGTTTAATTAAAAATCATTATGCTTCATTAACCTTTAACAATATGCAGTAGTTCAACAATAGTCACTATGTATACTTTTCATATTCAAAACCAATTTCACAATTTGGGGTTGAGTTCTTAAACACTTCAAAAGTCACAAGTTTGGGAAGTCACAATCCATAGTACATGCATCAATTTTATTTTTTAAAACCACCATATAAACATAATCCATGAAGGGAAAACATGAAACATCACATAGACAATAGTTATTCAGAATCCTCAACCCATGTTTTCAAAACCAACCTCAATACCATATGAACAATTGTTTAAAATTTATTCTTTTTACAAATTAATAATTATTCAAGAGTAACATGCTTGAAATATGAAGTTTCACGGAATGAATTTAACCCTTGAGCTCTTAGATGGCCTACTTCTTGGAAATTCTTAGTATGGCTGCTTGAGAGAATTTAAGCGAGCTTTGAAGTGATTGAGTATGTTATGAATAAGAAATAACCACTCTTAAGTTCCTTCTAAATGTGGGATCTTAAATAGGTGAGAAGGGAATTGTCCATAGTTCCCTCAATTTAAAATTGAAATTAAGTCGTCAGTGACTACGGGTCACTACACGACTCGTATAGACTCATTATGTATGATCACCACAAGTCGTAACCAAGACAATTTCAAAGGGACTAACAATCTGTTGACTTTATGAATTAACCTTAATGACTCGTTATAGGACCTTATGACTCAAAGGGTCCAGTGGTAGACAACCCATCAATCATTTGGGTCATTAATAACCCCATGTATGCAAACAAAATACTACTCTTCAAGAAACGACATTTTTGACTTACTTGAAACTACAAAACTTACCAATAGACATTTTAAAAAAAAATAAGTCGTACACCAAGTGTTCTATTTCTACAAATTTCCAACAATTAAAGCAAAATGTGCCTAGAAGCCTCGAGGCCCAAAGAAAAGGTCTTCTAGCCTAAAATCCATAATTTAGAGCTTACATAAATGTGAAGATTGCCATCGAAGGTAATTTACTAAGAGTTTTGGATAAACACTAGTTTCTTAACTCTACAATGTCTAAAAAAGAAAATTAGCAAAGAAACCAAACGAACTACCTGGGAACCAAACTATAAAACCCAACAAGTCATAAATGACTTAGAGCAACAATAGGAATGCTCTAAATATAGAAAAATCACAAAGATGAGAAAAATGACTGGGAGGGTCATTACAATATCCATTACTAAAAGATATTTTGTCCTCAAAACACAAGAGTAAAGATGTACCTGAGGGTTCGAAAATCTCAAGATACTAGGTTAGAATATCATGCTCGGTCTCGCTGGAGACCTTCTCAATCGGAAGGTGCCAATATTAAATCATTTATTTTGGAATAATGATAGAATGCCAATGTTTGACATCTACGGCAAGAAAGTTAACTGGATTCTCCATGAATGTCAACCTATCTTCCATCCAAATCGAATCCCACTAGAGCACATGATACTTATCTAGAATATAACACTGAATTATCGATACATGGTAAATACGATGAATGGTATAAAATGTTATAGGTAACGCTAACACATATGCTAGATCCCGAATGAAAAATCTCAAATGGCTCAATACACATAGGGATAAACTTGCCCCTTTTCCCTAAACTCATCACGTCCTTCATGGTCGGCACTTGAAGAAACACCCAGTCACCAACTCCAAACTCTAATACATAAAGTCTATTGATAGCATAAATATTTTACCTACTATAAGCAGCCCAAAGTCTATCTTAAATAACCCAAACTATATTCAACAACTCTCACAACAAATAAGTACCCTACAACCTAGCTCGAAAGACATCAAACCATTTTATAGAAGATCTACATCACCTCAAATGGAGTTATTTGGATACCCAAATGGTAGATGTTATTATAGGAAAACTTAGCTAAGGATAAAAACTACTCCTACTGACCTCCAAAGACCATATCATATATTGGAGCATATCCTCTATGATATAAATAGTCCAATTTGACTAGCCTAGTTTGGGGAGAAAAAGTATGCTATGGTCAACCTGGATACCTAATTCCTCCTATATATCTCTTCAAAATCTAGAGGTAGACTGAAAAGATTTATCATAAATAATAGATACTAGCATACTATAAAGATGAACTACCTCTCAAACTTATATTTGAGCCATTCTCTAGGCATTATAGGAATATTAAATAGGTAGAAAGTGTACAGACTTGGTCAATTGGTCAACACCTAAATTCTATTAGAACCTAGTAAAGTGTGTAATAAAAAATTATGAATCCATTATAATTCACTCCTTCATCCACTAAGGAATTCTTTGCCTCTAAAGTAACCAACTAGTTTAAGAATCATCAAACTTCACCATTAAACACCATTATATAAAGTCTATAAAATCCATTTTAATCCCATACCATAAGTAATGCTACATCTAATCCCTATACATCTTAGTTGTGAAAAAATGACTAGAGTATCTAAAATAATTAGCCTGTTATAATATCAACTAAACCAAATCACAAACCCTTGAAATACAAATACGACCCTCAAATCTCAAGACACCCTCAAGAACCAAGGTGAACCTCTATTCCTCTCCCCTCGATACCTAATCTCAAATGTGACATAGATAACTATCCTCAAACTACCACCCTTATATCTGCTGTAATGAAATAAATTGCATCGCAACACCCAAAAAATCCTCTTGAGGTTAAGAATGTCAAGTAAAATTAACCTACTGTCTAAATAATGTATGTCTAAGGCTAATAGAAGCTTTGAAATAGAAAGAAAATCCAAAATCCCCTTACCTACACCTTTTTGCTCAAGGCAACTATTGCCACATTTGCCCTGTCTAAATGGTATAAAATAGAAATGCTATAGCAACTCTAGCCACCTATGCGACCTCGAATTAACATCCTTCTGGCTCAAAATATGTTGTATATTATGATGATCAATAAATATCCTGCAATGAACACCTTAAAGGTAAATCTTAAGCATAATTTTTTATTCGTGCACCTTCACATGTTTAGAAGAATATGCAAATAATCAGTCCTAGTGCATTATAACACAACCCAAACTAATTTTCAAAGCATCACAATATGCTGAAAATATCTTTCTCCCAAATGGAAGAGTAAAGAATAGAGATAAAATAAGTCATGCCTTGAATTTTAAAATTCTCACCTTACACCTATTGTACTACAAAAATGGGATATCTTTCCTAGTCAATCTATGAAGTGGTGATAATATAAATGGAAACCCATGGACTAAAACCATCTTTAGTACCCTACCAACCCAATAAAACTACAAACCTTTGCAAGACATTTAAGCCTGGATTAATTATTCACCACCACAATCTTTGTTGGGTCTACCATAATTCTATCCATGGACACCATATGCCCTAAGAATGTTATAGACTCAAGAAAGAACATGCATATTGATAACTTGGCATAAAGTCAATGTTCTCTTAATGTCTGGAGTGCAATCATCAAATAGTGCTCGTGCTCCTCCCTGCTCCTTGATTAGATAAGGATAAAATCATATGAAGGAGTCAAAATAAGGCCTAAACACATGATTCATCAAAGTTCATGAATAATGCTGGGGCATTGTTCAACAAAAAAAAATCACCAAGAACTCATAATGGCCATATCGAATCCTAAAAGCTATCAATTTCTTGAATCTATAATTGATTCTAGCAAGTTTTAAAGTCAATCTTAAAAACATTGTTGCACCCAAAAGCTAATCAAATAGATCATTAATACATGGTATTAGATAATTTTCTTTAAGTTCACCTTATTCACCTGCCGATAATTGATACACATACTCATGGAACCATTTTTTTCTTCAAAAATAAGATAGGGGAACCCTAAAAAGGCACACTCAGCCAAATAAAACCCTTACCTAATAGATTTTGAAGTTAAACATTAAGCTCTCTTAAATTAGCAAGAGCCATATAACAAGGTCAAATAGAAATTGGTCTAATTTTTGACTCAATATCAATAACATAGGCAATATCACACTCATGTTTGAGGACTAGTATGTTGGTAAGAAAGACATCAGTAAACTCACAAATAGAAACACAGTAAAAAATAAGAGTGTTAGCACTAGTATCACAAACATAAGAAAGATAAGCTAAGCATCCATTTAAAATAATTCTTCTCGACTAAATATAGGAAATAATCCCTACTGATTCCTGACTAGAAGAACCCCTCTGCATAATTGGGAGAATGTCAAGGACAACAAAGGTAATGGTTTTGGTGAAACAATCCAAGGCAGTGTAATAAGGGTATAACTAATACATGCCTAAAATAGCATCAAAATATCTATATCAAGAGAAATTAGATCATCCCAAGGATCATACACCGTAATAGCCAGTGAACAAGATGTCAAAACCTGATCCACTAATAATAAATCACCTGCTGGAGTAGATACATGCATATGCATAGATAAAGTGTCACTAACTATCCCCAACAAGTAAGCAAAACACATCAACAAATAAGAATAATTTGAATTCAAATCTGATAACATATAAGTTGACTGTCGGCACTAAAAAACCATACATGGTCACTGAGTCTAATGCCTTTACCACTCTCCAATCAGGAAAGGCATATAGTTAACTACTCCAACCATAAATTTGAGAACCTGACTAACTACCTATCTTGTATGAATCGACACCTCAATAATTACCCTGCAAACCTTATCTACTGCTTTTGAAACCACTTATTGTTAGTGGAACCAGTGATCTAAAAGACTAAGTTTCTTGTGATAAAGGCCTAATTATTGCTCGTTATGGACAAGCTTTAGAAAATGAACAATAACACCACACTCATAAGAAGCCAAGGATGTCCTACCGTGACAAGATTAACTAGCTACACTAGATCAGCCACCATAATTTAAAGACCTTGAATAATTATCCCATAATGGTTGATCGATGCCCTAACTGTTGAAATTACTATAACCAGGTTGATCCCCAATTAGGAATATGAAGTGATACCAATAAGAATGACTAGACTGACCATACTACCATACTGATATCAAGCTATGCTAGTGAAATCCCTACCTTATATATGTGATTCACTAGGACTATCACTGTAACTACCTAATGACGGTGTCTTTTATAGTTGTCCACATTGGAATCATATTACAAATACTCCATAGTGTGGGATTGATAAGCAATATCTATGAATGACCCAAAGATAAATGGCCTTAATTGGTATACAAAATTAAAATCTTAATTCTTTAATGAAACAACACACACTCTCGATCTTAGTAGGTAGAATCATAGCGGTATGGCTGCCAACTCATGAAATCTAACTTTACACTTTGACACATATATGGAATCCTAATTCATCCTTAAAAATAGGTCCCTCAAACGCTCACAAACACTATAAGGCACATATTTTTTTTCACGGCTCAAATCCTATTAGGGCGGATAGGCACCCATAGTCTTAAAGGACTAAGAGTGCCAACCCATAACCTTGTACTTCTCGTGCATGTAAATATGATAATAAAGGTTCTTCAAAGTATGGATATGATGAATCAATAAAACTAAAATATATAGGAGATCTCAAAATACATATATAATACATGGCCGTTAAGTCCACAATGACTAAAAGATGAGACACTAACATTATTAACTTTACATTAGTCTACAAAAACTTCTAAAAAAAACATTCTGACGCCCCAATATTTAGTTCCCAGAATACCACACGGTGCTCTAAACTATAAGTAGCCCTAAGCTAACCCTAGCTGCTTTCTACTAAGTCTTGGTCTCCACATAGGGGAAATATGAATATGAAATAATAATAATGCGAAAAAATCTTAAATGAAACATACTAGAAGTCTTGGTAAAACAATACTGAAAAATTTGAATTCTGAATCAAATGTCTAAAACTGAATCTAGTAGTCCGACAAGCCTATACTATCTGAATCTAGAGAGTCACTGGGACGAGCCCCCAGCTAGCTCAAACTATCTGAAATAAATTAAGGAACATTTACTAATAAACTGAAAGTATGAATAACTAAGTCCCTAAACTATGAGGACTTATCAACTGTAGGAATATAGATGAGATGCTCGGGAATCACTCACCCTGCTGAGACTGAGCACCTGAACCTACATTATGAGACAATGTAGCACATACACATATATGTGGGTAAGTACTTTGAGGATGTACTAAGTATATGGGGGTGCATGCGATAAGTAAATAAAAACATTACAGTTTATAAATTCATAAATGATAAATTTAAATGACTTACACAGTCTGGAGTAATCTAAGATCTGAAGATCATAAATCATAAATGATAAAGCTTATAACGTAAACCTGGTTAACCATTACACTTAGTTCAAAAAATTTGTAAAATGTTTTATCTTAAATCTTAAGAATTTTAATGCCATAACTTCTAAAGCATATGTTTTTATCTTAAAGCTTTAAATGAATAGACTGTTGAAATGTAGGGAACATCTTTTGGGAGGTTCTTCTAATCGACATAAATCATATGAGCATCCATGGAGTTCCACGTCTGGCCCCCATTAGGTAGGGTTGTTCTACCCTTGCCATTGGAATAGAACTTCTATCTTAGTGATCACAATCTTAGTCATCCACGTAGAAATGGAAATAAATTTGAATCCTACGTTGGCACATAGTTCGGGGGTCTAAAACCATTGTAACCTACCAATCTCGGTGCTAAATACTACTCCCATTCTTATGCTTAAAATCTTAAGAAAACCACTAAAAAATAGCACAAGGGTTTATAGGAAAACCAATTATGTTTTTCTTTCTTTAATCTAAAGTTATCTGAACAGAGTGGATTCTTATCTTAGCTTTGGACCAAAAGGTCAAATCTTTGTCAAAATCTGTGAATAATCTTATCTAAGAGAGATCATGGCACAAATAATCTCGAAACAACAATCTTAAAGTGGGTCTTAACAACCCATACATCAATCTCATGTTTAAACATCTAAAAATTCATGCTTGATAATGTAAACACTTATAATTCATCATAAAATTTGGAACTTACTGCATAATGCATAGAAATACTAATATAGTCATGTAATTCAACCTCTAAATCATGGTAAATCTAAAAATCTTGCAAATAATGTTAATAGGTATAAACCCTAACTTGAATTTCACGGGAAATCTCATAAATTACAATAAATTTGTAATTAAAGTAAAGTTTTGGGAACAAGGATGAAAGAATTATCTTTGTTCAATCCCCAAATAACTTAATTTGATGATCTAGATACTAGAACTTTAATCTTGGATCTCTATTGATGTTTTGGTGATGACTTCTTAGAGTTCTTGAATTGAAAATTCTCAATCTTGTATTACCTTGGAGAATTGATGGAGGAAATTGTGGGTTTCTTGGAGAGGAAGTATGAGTCGTAGGGTTTTGTTTAAGAGTCAATGATGAATAAAGCATAAAGTGCTCTCAAATATGATTAATCTTTTGTTTTTGGACGGATTGGGGGTTAGAGATTTACAAAAACACCCCCTTTAAACATTGTAACAGAACTGGGAAAAGTATATTTTTCCCTATTCGGGTGGCCAACTCGACGTGCCTCTATCGCGGTGGCTCACTGGAAATTGATGAATGGAAACTGGGCAGACTCCGCGATGCGGAGACATCGCGGTGCCCCTTTGGAATTCTATTTTGGCATATGGCGGGATGCGCCATTATCGCGCTGAACCTCTAAAAATTGACAAATCAAAATTTGACCCTCTTCATGATGCGCTAATATTGTAGAGTGCCACTGGAATAGGAAAATTGGAAATTTACACTGATCCACAACGCTCTAAGGGTCCAAACCACGGTGTTTTACGACTAGAACTCAAAATAGCCGTAACTTCTTACTCGGTTATTAGATTTAGGCAAATCTTATATCATTAGAAAGTTAATTCAATTTCCTACGTAATGAAAAGTCTAAATGTAAGAAATTCCACGTGAAATAAAGAGTATTCATTTTGGAAGCTATCCCTTAACATTCTAGGGATGTATTTAAGCTAGGAAAAGTGTGGGGTATTACAAGATCTCCCCCTTAGGAACATTCGTCCTCGAATGTGGATACTTAAGATGAAATTTTGGAGGAATCTAAGAATATAAGGTAGTATGCACAACTAAAATAAACTGCGAGTCTGAATCTAAATCATTCCGAGCTTCTGAGTAATCTATGAGTTCATAAACTTACATGAGGACAACTATATAGTTGAATGTAACATATGATTAGAAAAGAATTATATCAAGGAAGAGTGTTACCTCCAGCTACATCTGAGTTCGTGAAGAAAAGGTGAGGGTACTTGGCTCGCATATCTACTTTTGATTTCCAAGTAGCGCCCTCAACAGACTGATTCCGCCAAAGAACTTTAATTAAGGGAACTTCTTTGTTCCTTAGTCTGTGGATTTTATAATCTAAAACCTCAACTGGAATCTCTTCATAAGAAATATTGTTCAGAAAATCTGAGCTTTCTAAAGGAACCACAATAATGGAGTCACCTATACTCTTCTTAAGCATAGATACATGAAACACAGGATGAACGACTGCAAAATTTGGGTGCAATTCAAGCTCATAAGCTACTTTCCTAACACGACTCACAACTCTGAAAGGTCCAACATATCGGGAACTAAGCTTTCCTTTGTTGATAAATCTCTTCACCCCTTTCATGGGTTAAATCTTCAGATACACAAGATCACCAACCTCAAACTAGAGGTCCCTACTTCTTATATTCGCGTAGGATTTCTGATGACTCTGGGCTATTTTCAATCTTTCTCTAATCAACTCAACTTTTTCCATAGCTTCAAACACTACATCAGGCCCAAGAAAAGCGGCCTCACCCATCTCGAACCAACCTATGGGTGATCTACATCTCCTCCCATAAATAGCCTCAAACGGAGCCATCTGAAAGATAGAATGGTAACTATTATTATAAGCAAACTCAATAATGGTAAATGATCATCCCAACTACCCTTAAAATCAGATGTGCATGCCCTCAATATATATTCCAGAATTTTGATGGTCCACTCTTCTTGACCATCTGTGTGAGGGTGGAAAGCTTAGCTAAGATGGACTTGGGTACAAAAAACCTTCTGAAAAGCTCTCCAAAATTGGGAAGTAAATCGAGTACCCCTATCAGAGATGATAGACAAGGGAATCCTATGAAATGTAACTAACTCTCGAATATACAACTTAGCATAATCCTTACCAGTAAAAGACTTGTGAACTGGAAAGAAATACGCTGACTTAGTCAATCTATATACAATAACCCAAATCAAATCATGATAATGTCGCGATTGGGGTAAACCAGTCACAAAATCCATATTCACCTCTTCCCACTTCCAAGTGGGGATACCAAACTCTTTCAACATAACACCAGGTCTTTGGTGTTTCACCTTGACCTGTTGACAAGTTGCACACTTTGCTACAAACTTCGTTATATCTCTCTCTCTTCATTCCACTCCACCAACAGATTTCTCGTAATTCATGGTACATCTTTGTATCACCTGGATGGATAGAATAACGCGCACCATGTTCCTCATCCATAATTCTCTATCTCAACTCATCAACATAAGACACATACAATCTATTCTTGTATCTTAATACACCATCTCCGCCTTGAGAGAAAACCCCTAATTTTTGGTCTTTAATCGACTCCTTCAGTTTGACCAAACTTGAATCCTTATCTTGCTTCTCCTTCACTTCTGAAACTAGTGAAGATTCAGAACTACTCTGAACCCAAACATTCCCTTCAGCTGAATCAACCAACCTAACACCCAATTTAGCCAAATGATGAACTTCTCAAGATAACTCTTTCTTATCATTCTTCACATGAGAAACACTGCCCATAGACAACCTACTAAGGGAATCTACCACAACATTGGCCGTACCCGGATGATATAACACACTCATATCACAGTGTTTCAACAACTCCAACCACCTTCTCTAATGGAGATTCAGCTCCCTTTGAGTAAACACATACTACAAACTTTTTTGGTCCATGAATACATCAACATGCACACCATACAGATAATGTCTCCATATTTTCAAAGTAAACACCACAATAGCTAATTCCAGATCATGGGGTTGGTAATTCTTTTCATAAGGCTTCAATTTTCTAGAGGCATAGGCTATGACCTTACCTCTCTACATCAACACATAACCCAAAAAAACTCAAGAGCCATCATATTAAACAACAAAGCTATCAGTACCATCAGGTAATGCTAGAACAGAGGCTAAAGTGAGTCGAGTCTTCAACTCCTAAAAAGTCTTCTCGTAGGAATCTAACCACAGGAACTTAACTTTTTTTTGGGTCAATCTAGACATAGTAGATGCAATAAAAGAGAAACATTCAACAAAATAGTGGTAATAACCAGCTAGACCCAAGAAACTCCTAATGTCTGAGAGAGAGAGAGGTCTAGGTTAATTCCTTACAACTTTTGTCTTTTGGGGATCGACTCTAATGCCATCGGCAGAGAAAATATGGCCGAGAAAGGCTACTAATCTTAGCCAAAATTCACACTTGCTGAATTTAGCAAACAATTGATGGTCTCTAAGGGTTTGCAATTCAACTTTAAGATGATCTACATGGTCATCCTCACTAAGGGAGTACACAAGGATGTCATATATGAATACTATGAAAAATATGTCTAGATGATGTTTGAACACTCGATTCATGAGGTCCATGAAAGCTAATGGGGCATTGGTTAGCTCGAAAAGCATGACTAGAAATCTAAAATGACAATAATGGGTTCTAAAGGTTGTCTTTCGAATATCACACTCCTTTACTTTAAGCTGATGATAGTCGGATCTAAGGTCTATCTTTGAGAAATAACTTGCACCTTGGAGTTGATCAAATAAGTCGTCAATTCTAAGAAGAGGATACTTGTTCTTAATTGTAACTTTATTTAGCTGATGATAGTCGATGCGCATACGCAAAGAACTATCTTTCTTTCGCATAAATAGGATGGGAGCGCCCCACGGAGAAACACTAGGCCTTATGAAAACCTTATCTAAAAGTTCTTTGAGTTGCTCCTTCAATTACTTAAGAACAACGGGAGCCATACAGTAAGGAGGGATAGAAATAGGCTAAGTATCTAGGAGAAGGTCAATACTAAATTTTATCTCTCTATCGGGAGGTACCCCTGGAGATCTTCTGAAAAAACATCAGGAAACTCGTTGACCACTCGGACGGACTGAAGTGTTAGAGTCTCAGACTTTATGTCTTTAACTCGAACTAGATGATAAATGCAACCTTTTAATATCAACTTTCAGGCCTAAAAGTGAGATATGAAATGACTCTTTAGAGACACTGAATTACCTGACCACTCAAAGACTGGCTCATCTAGGAACTAAAATTTCACCAGACGGGTGTGACAGTCTATAGAAGTATAACAAGAATGGATCCAATCCATACCAAGGATAGGATCAAATTCAACTATATCTAACTCTATTAGGTCCGCTAACATGACTTTATAAAGGACAGTGATAGAACACTTCTTATAAATCTATTTGGCAACAACTGGCTTACCACTGGAGTAGACACCAAGAATGGCTCAGGGATTTTTTCAAAACTTATCTCAAAATTCACAGAAACTAATGCGGTCACATAAGAGAAACTCGACCCAGGGTCTAACACATATAAACATCAAAATGAAAGATAGGAAGCATACTAGTCCCAACATCGGGTTAATCCTCCTGCTCCTGACGGGATGGTCAGGCATAAACCAATTCAGGCGCTTACCACCACCGGTACTAGATGATGCGCCATAAGGAGGAGCTGGGCGACCTAGAGGAGCTGGTGCACTATTAGACTGATTTTGAGGACAAATATTTCTATTACCCCATCTAGTATATGGGCACTCTTTGATTCTGTGACCCTACTTCCCACAACCATAACAACCCTTCTTACCGGATAGACATTTACCTTCATGATTCTTACCAGACTTAGCACATAGGGGATGATTAGGCTTCCCACTCACACTTTTCAAAGATCTGGACATTGTAGACTTACATCACTATTCTTGCCTATTTTTTGGTATAGTAGCACTGGCTGTAGTGGGTGCTGGCATGGATGAATGATTTTGAAACTGGGAATGATTTCCTTCTCCAGACCTATTCTGACCAAGATCAAACTGCCCTGTTCTAGCCCTTTTATTTGCTCTATCTTTCCTTCATTTTTTTGCCTTAATCTACTGAGAGTGCATAATCAATCTAGGAAGATTCATATCTCTAATAAGCATAGCATTCCTACACTCCTTAACTACTAACCCAGACACACCTGTCACAAACTTACTCATGCTTGACCTTGGGTCAGCCATCTATTCAGGGGCATACTTAGACAACTGGTGGAACTTGAGGCAATACTGTTTCACTATCATAGAACCCTACCTCAGGTTCATGAACTCTTCTATCTTAGCTTCCCTCATCTCACGTGGGAAGAACTTGTCTAAGAATGTATCCTTAAATAACTGCCAAGTCATGGAAGCTGCATTCTCTCCTTTACTTTTCTTCCACATCACCACCTAATTATAAGCAATATCCTTCAGCCTATAGGATGCCAATTCTATATTTCTTCTTTAGAAATATGCATAATTTAAGTGATCTTCTTCACCTCATCTAGAAAAAGTTATCGGTCCTCATCTGCTTTCGAC
Source organism: Capsicum pubescens (assembly GCA_030864215.1). Classification (NCBI taxonomy): domain Eukaryota; kingdom Viridiplantae; phylum Streptophyta; class Magnoliopsida; order Solanales; family Solanaceae; genus Capsicum; species Capsicum pubescens. The sequence goes on from CM061543.1 coordinate 170,064,290, forward strand.
CCAAAGAATTCCGGTAGGTTCATTATCATAAAATCTCATATCCAAGCCATGGGTAAGTCCCTATCTTTCTGAGGTGGAAGTACAGTCTAATGATTTCCCTAAACATTAGCTGTCATAGCTATGGCTAGCGCCTGAAAGGGTGCCCAAAACTCGGCAAGTGACACATTCTCATTCAAAGGGTCTGCGGGCTGAGGTGGATGGTTATCAATTCTGTGGGCGTTAGCTAGATGAGGATGCATTTTCTTTCATGTGAAAGCATGAGTTACAAGAAGATAAATACATTGATTGCATGATATATCATCAAAGAAGAGATGACTTTCTAAAATGCTCTCTATCCTTTTTCTCAAAGATGTGGTGTGCTTCACACTGATGATTAAGACTCTATGCAACACGGCTTATCTGACTCCCTAGGACTCCTTAAACCTTAGGCCCTGATACCAAGTTTGTAACGCCATGAAATCTAGTTCTCGGGACGCCACACGGTGCTTCGAACAAGTAGTCCTGAGATAATCCTGGCTGCTTTCTACTAAGTTTGGATCTCAATATAGGGGAAATATAAATATTAAATCATAATAATGCATAAAAATATTATCTAAAATATGCTAGAAGTATTGGTAAAACAATAATGAAAAATCTAATATCTGAATCGAATGTCTAAAACTGAATCTAGTAGTCTGACAAGCCTATACTATCTGAATCTAGAGAGTCAATGGGACAGGCCCCCAGCTGACTCAAACTGTTTGAAATGAATAAAGGAACATGTACTAATAAACTGAAAGTATGAATAACTAAGTCCCCAAACTATGAGGACTCACCAACTGCAGGGATGTAGATGAGATGCTTGGGAATCACTCACACTGCTGAGACTAAGCACCTGAACCTAAATTATGAGACAATGTAGAACATAGACATATATGTGGATCAGTACTTTGAGGATGTACTGAGTATAAGAGGGTGCATGTAATAAGTAAACAAAACCATCACAGTTGATAAAATTATGCATGCTAAATGTAAATGACTCATACAAGCTTGAATAATCTAAAATCTGAAGATCATAAATCATAAATGTTAAAACATATAACGTAAACATATAAGCCATTATCTTAAAGCTTAATAATCTTAAAATCATATCTTCTAAAACATATGCTTTTATCTTAAAGATTTAAATCAATAGACTATTGAAGAGTAGGGGACAACTTTTGGGAGGTTCTTCTAACCAACATACACCATGTGAGAATCCATAGAGTCCTACGTCTGGCCTCCATTAGGATGAACATACACCATGTTCTACCCTTGCCATAGGAATAGAAATTATGTCTTAGTGATCACAATTTGAGTCATCCATGTAGAAGTGGGAATAAATCTGAATCTTACATTGGCACGTAGTTCTGGGGTCTGAAACTGTAGTAACCTACCCCTCTCGGTGCTAAATACTACTCCTATTCTTATGCTCAAAATATTAAGAAACCCACTAATAAAATATAACAAGGGTTTACAAGAAAACCAATTATGGTTTTCTTTCTTTAATCTCAAGTTATCTTAACAAATTGGATTCTTATCTTAGCTTAGGACCAAAAGGTCAAATCTTTGTCAAAATTTGTGAATAATCTTATCTGTGGGTGCTCATGGCACATATAATCTTGAAATAACAATCTTAAATTGGGTCTTAATGACCAATGCATCCATCTTCTGTTAAAACATCTAAAAATTCATGCTTGGTAATGTAAACACTTATAATTCATCATAAAATCTGGAAATTACTGCATAATGCATAGAAATATGAATACAGTCATTTAATTCAACTTCTAAATCACGGGAAATCTCAAAATCTTGCAAATAATGATAATGAGTATAAACCCTAACTTGAATTTAATGAGAAATTTCATATATTACTGTAAATTGGTAATTAAAGTATAGTTTTGGGCACAAGGATAAAAGAATTATCCTTGTTCAAACCCCACATACATTAATTTGATAATCTAGATGCTAGAACTTGAATCTTGGATCTCTATTGATATTTTGGTGATGACTTCTTAGAGTTCTTGAATTGGAAATTCTCAATCTTGTATTACCTTGGAGAATTGAAGAATGAAATTTTGGATTTCTTAGAGAGGAAGTATGAGCATTAGGGTTTTGTTTAAGAGAGAAAGATGAATAAAGCATAAAGTGCTTTCAAATATGATAAATCTTTTGTTTTTGGATGGATTAAGGGTTGGAGATTTACCAAAATACCCCCTTTAAACTTTGTAACGGAACTGGAAAACATTAATTTTTCCGATATGGGTGGCTAACACGATACGCCACTATCGTGGTGGCTCTCTGGAAATCGATGAATAGAAACTGGGCAGACTTCGCGATGAGGAGACATCGCGGAGCCCCTTTGGAATGCCATTTTTCCACATAGCGTGATGCGCCATTATCACGCTGGACCTCTTGAAAATGACAAATGGGAAATTGATCCTCTCCTCTATGCACCAATATCGCATAGGGCCCTTGGAATGTGACCATTGGAAATATACACTGATCCACGATGCGCTAAGGGCCCAAACGATGGTGTTTGATGACTGGAACTTAAAATATCCATATCTTCTTACTCGGTTATCGAATTTAGGAGAATCTTATATCGTTGGAAAGCTAATTCAATTTCCTAGGCAATGGAAAGTATAAATCTAAGGAATTACATGTGAAATAAAAAGTATTCATTTTAGAAGCTATCCCTTAACATTCTATGGATGAATTTAATCTACGAAAAGTGAGGGGTATTTCAATATCTCCCCCTTAGGAACATTCGTCCTCAAATGTGGCTAGTTAAGCTGAAATTTCTTAGGAATCTGAGAATATAAGGTAGGATGCACAACTGAAATAAACTGCGAGTCTGAATCTAAATCATTTTGAGCTTCTGAGTAATCATGAGTGCAAGAACTTACTTCAGGACCACTATATGGCTGAATGTAATGTATGATTAGAGAAGGATTGAAGAAAGGAAAAGTGTTACCTTCGGCTACATCTGAGTTTGAGGAGAAAAGGCGAGGGTACATGGCTCGCATACTGCTTCTGCTTCCCAAGTAGCATCCTCAATATACTGATTCTACCAAAGAGCCTTAACTAAGGGAACTTCTTTGTTCCTTAGTCTACGGATTTTATAACCTAAAACCTTAACTGGAATATCTTCGCAAGAAATATTGTTCTGAATATCTGAGATTTATAAAGGATCCACAATAGTAGAGTCACCGATACTGTTCTTATACATAGAGACGTGAAACACAGGATGAAAGGCTGACAAATTTGCAGGCAATTTAAGCTCATAAACTACTTTCCCAACACGACTCACAACTCTGAAAGGGCCAACATATCGGGGACTAAGCTTTCCCTTCTTGCAAAATCTGTTCACCCTTTTAATGGGTGAAATCTTCAGATACACGAGATCACCAACCTCAAACTCGAGTTGCTTTCTTCTCATATCCGTATAGGATTTCTCATGACTCTGGGATATTTTCAATCTCTCTCTAATAATCTTAACTTTTTCCATAGCTTCAAACACTGCATCAGGCCCAAGGAAAGCAACCTCACCCACCTCGAACCAACCTATGGATGATCTATATCTCCTCTCATAAAGAGCCTCAAATGGAGCCATCTGAATGCTAGAATGATAACTATTATCATAAGCAAACTCAATCAATGACAAATGCTCATCCCAACTACCCTTGAAATAAATAGCGCATGTCCTCAACATATCTTCTAGAATTTGGATGTTCCTCTCTACTTGACCATCTATGTGAGAGTGAAAAGCTAATCTAAGATGGACTTGGGTACCAAGGCCCTTCTGAAAAGCTCTCCAAAACTGGGAAGTAAATTAAGTACCACTATCAGAGATGATAGATAAGGGAACCACATTCAATCTAACTAACTCTCAGATATATAACTTAGCACAATCCTCAGCTGTATAAGATGTGTGAACTAGAAAGAAATGCACTGACTTAGTCAATCTTTCTATAATAACCCAAATCAAATCATGATGACATCGCGATTGGGGTAAACCAATCATAAAATCCATATTCACCTCTTCCCACTTCTAAGTATGGATACAAAACTCTTGCAACGTACCACCAGGTCTTTGGTTTTCTACCATAACCTATTGACAAGTTGCACACTTTGCTACAAACTTCACTATAACTCTCTTTATTCCACTCCACCAATAGATTTCTCGAAAGTTGCAGTACATCTTGGTTGCTCCTAGATAGATAGAATAACGCGCACTATGCGCCTCAGCTAAGGTTCCAAACGACAGTGTTTTACGACTAAAACTTAAAATAGCCATAACTTCTTACTCGGTTATCGGATTTAGCCAAATCTTATATCATTTGAAAGCTAATTCAATTTCATACACAATGGAACGTCTAAATCTAAGGAATCCCATGTAAAATAAATAATATATGTTTTAGAATCTATCCCTTAACAATATAGGGATGAATTTAAGCTAGGAAAAGTGTGGGGTATTACAAACATAGACTTAGTGAAGGTTTGGACAATACCCTAACTCACTCTTAACTAATATACAATACAAAAACATATATAATAGTCTTGAAAAGCATCGAATAAACTTGGAATTCACAAATAGCCACTAGATGTCTTGTGCTTCTATTGGGGAAGTATATTAGCAGAAGCATCTATGCATGTAATAGGAAATATAGGTCCCCCTTGAGGGACGATAGTACAAAACTATTTACTAAATATTTAAAGTTGAAAGTAATTATATATAACACAAGATCTCAAATGAAATCAAGTAGAAGTGTATCAATAGTGCTAATAGACCACCTTTACTTATACTTGTGGAAAAAATACATTCCATTCATTTTTTTATTTACCTTTTATTAATTTATAATCTTTGTATGCCATGTGATACAAATAACCAAATGATTAGTTTTAAATACACAAGTTGGTATTAACCCATGCTAAGGTTCTGCCTCTGAGCTGCCACCCATATATAAAGAGAAAAGTATCGACCCATTTTAGGAGTTTGCTTCTGATGTGCCACTTGTACATAATTATACTTATATTTTTTAGTATATTAGTCTTTGACATCGTTACTTTGGTGGTCATCATATTACTGAGCTTTGGGATAATAGTTCACTCGTGAGAGACTTATAATTAAAAACTTGATGTAGTAATAATGAGGTAGGGAGTAATTTGTTCAAAAATTAAATGCTTAGGATCTAAACTAACACATGGCTCTTATTTCACTAAAAGGAAAGCTCCTAAAACTCACTAGAAAAAGTACACATACAGACATAATAATAAGCATGTCTTAAAGTATTTTAACATCTAGGAAATGGAAAAAGGTCGTTAGCTACATCAATGATTATATATTTACACTAGGTATCACTTATTATAAGATAAGTTTAGAAGCTTACATTTGTAACACAAGACTTATATCTCATGCTAATGAATACATAGTAGAGTAGGCTTTTATAACTTGATGTACCACTACAATATTAATTCAAATTAACCTCTTTCCTTTCAAATTACTTATCTACAGTAAAGTATGTGGTCAAAAAATTATTAGTAGCTAATAAACACATTGGGATGACTTATGTTCACCAAAATAGTAGTTGTGCAATAAGCTCATAATTTATCAAATCAAAGGGGTTCATTAAACCCTTACTCCTCTAATGACACCAGCATACCACAATAATTCTTATAGGATCCCACCAAAAAACATTATCATCATCACACCCTCAAAAAAATATACAAAAAGGAATGGACAATAAATATACACATCATTTAATTCATTGGTGTACCACTACACCCTTATTCCATATTTCAATACAAATTACTCACATCTTTCCCTAACATCAACCCAAAAGTCACCAATATGTACACATAAAATAGTCCCCAAAATAGCCCCAAATTAAGTTTATCATAGCAAAAAAATATTAAACTCATCATCCCTTGAATTTTTAATGACAATACACCCATTATTTTATACCCAAACTAAAACATAAGGAGGAAAATAATGGAGTAGTTACTTTACCTTAATTTCTATAACTTATCCCTTTAACATAAACTCTTCAAGAATTTGAACTTCACTTTAAAATTTTAATCAAAGAAGAAAAGAAAAGTCCCTCAATAACTAAGAAAAGAGAATTGTTAACTTGTGCAAACATTTTGCCCTATATTTATACTTTAGCATCAATGACATACTTTCCTATTCTTCCATGGTAGAATTAAGCTAAAACCATAAGTGTTTCACTTACCTTGGCTTGCAAAGTGAGGGTTTCTTCAAGAACCCTAGAAGGAATTTTAAGGTTTCTATTTTAAGTCTCGGGAGAAAAGGGAGAAAGCTGGAGATAAAACACTGAAATTTGTATTTAAATGATTAAACTACACCATCTATATTTGTCTTATATTGATCCCTCTAGAACCTTCCTTTTTAACTCCATTTTAATCCCCACATTGGACCAAGTAGTTGATTCACCAACTTAGGAGTTCAAACTATCCAAAAGCTCAAAGTAGGTGATGCACCTACTTGCTTTATTTATATTAAAATTTAGCTTTTAACTTATTGGGCTTTTTGGACAGATTTTAGGTGTTGGACCTCCCATTCTTTCCTCATTTTATGTTACTTAGTTTGGTCCTTAGAAGAGTCAGTTAATATAGAAATTAATCTGATTCATTATCTTAAGGAGGTAATTTACCTACTTGGCATATTTAATGTGGACCATATAGCTCTAGTAGGTGACTCACCTACTAGCTTAATTAAGTTAATCCAGGACCTTAATATTTTATTCCATTTTTAGTACTTAATCCCTTTAATTTGACTTAGAGATTGTATAAACTCGGTCATTTTAAACTTGGTTGCATTTCTTCTAACTTGGTTGTGTCACATAAAATGTCAGAGAAATATTTTAACACCTATCTACACCATCAATACTCGCATAAAAAATCTAGTCCATTAACTATACTCTAAGGCTATATTAAGTTCCATATAAGTAGAACAAGTATAAAATGAATATGGGGTGTTAATCCTACCCCTTAGGAACACTCATCCTCGAATGTTAGCATAATTATCTAACCTCAACAAGTACATGCCTATGTTTAATATTCATGTTTCTACATAATACTTATATATTTATATTTTCTTGTTATTTCTCCAATTCAACATCTTGGACTTTATATTTTGATTAAAATAAATGAGGATACATAGATTTCATCGCTTTCTCATCTTCCCATGTAATCTGTTCAATTTTCCAGTTCCTCCAAGGTATTTTTACAAAAGATATTGTTTTATTCCTTAGCTTCTTAATATACTTACTGAACTAGAATATATAGGTGAGATTTTTCATAACTTGTACATCTTTAGTAGGAGTAATATAAGATATATCTCCAATGTTATTTTGAAACATTGATATATGAAACACCAGAAGGACTATTGAGAACGCTTGGGGTGGCTCTAACTCATATTCAACTTGACCAAACATTCAATGAATCTTATATGACCTTATATAATGCATATATATTTTTTCTATCTTAAAAAATCTCATTACCACCTTTCATTGGCAACACCTTCACGAATACCAAATCACCTATAAAAAACTCTAGCCTCCTTCTTATAACACTCACATAGGATTTGTTTTGACTTTGCATTGTTTTTAGATATTGTTGATCACTCAACCTTTTTGATAGTTTAATGAAAAGGATATGGCCAAAATAAGGCAGTTTTCCCCACTTGAAACCATTAATTAGTGATCTACACTTTCTTACATATAAAGCATCACATGGTTCCAATATGATAATTGAATGATAGCTGTTGTTGTAGGTAAACTTTATACGAGGAAAAAATCATCCCAAACTACGTTTGAAGTCCAATACACAAGCTTTCAGGATATCTTCAAGTGGTTGAATGGTATGTTTTTCTAGACCATCTATTTGAGGGTAAAAAGTTGTACTTAAATTCACTTTTGGTACCAAAACACTAGAATGACTTAAAAAAAATTGAAGTAAATTAATCTTTTTTTTTTGATATAATAAAGATTTGTACTCTATGTATAAGAACTATATACTTAATATATAATTCCATATTGATCCACTATGTAACTGATCTTAATTAATAAAAGGTTTTTTTTATTTAGCAAGTCTATCAACTATTACTCATATGGAATCAAACTTCTAAAATTTGCGAGGTAAACTAGAGATAAAATCCATGTTGATATTGCCCTCTATCTAAATTGGAAGATTCTTACATTGTATAAAAAACCTCAAGTATTTGGTGCTCTACTTTAACTTGTTAACAACTTTGACATTGAGCTATATATTGTGAAATGTTCTTCCTCATTTCACCTCACCAATACACTCCTTTCATATAATGATAAATTTTTGTTGACCCCAAATGGATGGAATATCTTGAATGATGTGCCTCCATATAATCTTCTTTATTAGCCCATCTAAATTATGTACACATAATCAGTTTTGGCACCAAAGTACTCCCTCTTGTGTAAACTCAAATGCATTTGTCTTACCTTGTTGAACATTTTTCTTAAGTTGTAATTGAAAATGATCTACATACAACTTCTTTTCCACTTCATCTCTTAATGATGATTCTGATGTGTTATGAAAAATAACATTATCATCTAGAGTTCAAATAAGGAGAACCCCCAAATTAGCTAGTTAGTGTAGATCCTTGACAATTCCCTAGCTTTCCATTGACTCCCCATAACTTTTTTCCATTATCTTGCAACTATCACATCGATAACCACATTTTCTTTCCTTGGATGTTGCAAGATATCAATATTATAGTATTTTAATAGCTCAAGCCACATACACTACCTCATATTTAGGTCCTTCTACATATATATATGTTGCAAACTCATATAGTTAATATATAAGTAAAAATAAATCCCATACAAGTAGTGGTTCCATATCTTTAAAGAAAATACAATCGTTGGTAGCTCAAGATCACATGTTGCATAAGTTTTCTTATGTGGCCGCAATTGTCTTGAGGCATAAGCTATGACTTTACTATACTTCATGCATATGATATCATAATACTATTCTTGATGAATCACAATACACTGAATATCTATTTATGCCTTCTAGAATTACCAATACGGATGTACAAGTAAACTAATTCCATAGATCTCAGAAAGTCTTTTCACATGTTTGATTCCACTAAAACTTGGCTACTTTGTGTGTTATCTTTATTAAAGGTGTATAAATTGAAGAAATCCTTTAACAAATATTCAATAATAACCTGTCAACACAAGGAAACTATGAACCTCTGTAGCTATTGTAGGTCTTGGCCAGTTCTTCACAACTTCTATCTTTTGAGTATGAACCCTTATTCCTTCATCAGACACTATATGACCAAATAATGTCATGGATTTTAACCAAAAAGTCAAATTAAGAAAATTTGCATATAACTTATGATCACAAAATTCTGTAACACTTGGAACAAAAGATTGACATGGTACTATTTAGATCTTAAATACTACAAAATATGATTAATAAATACTATCACAAACCTATCAATGAATGCTTTCAATACCATATTCATCAAATTCATAAAAACTACTAGTGCATTTGTTAGAACAAAGGACATATCTAAGAACTCAAAATGACCATATTATGTTCAAAAAGCTATCTTAGGTTTTTCTCTCTTTGAGCTTCACTTAGTGATAATCTGACCTCAAGTCGATCTTTGAGAAATACTTATCCCCTTGTAACTGATGAAATAAATCATTAGTTTTTTGAAAAAGGATATTTTTCTTAATAGTCACCTTATTTAGTTGCCAATAGTTGACACACATTCTCAATGAGCCATCTTTTATACATAAAAATAACATTGGTGCATCCCTATAGGACATATTAGGACTTATGAATCCTTTTGTAACAAGTCTTTCAATTGTGTTTTCAACTTAAATAATTATGTTCGGGCCATTTTATATGGTGGAATAAAGATAGGTTGAGTACCTGGAGTTACATTAATACAAAATTCTACTTCTTATTCTGGAGGAAAACCTAAATTATCTTCAGTAAATACATTGGGAAATTCATTTACTACATAATAGTTTAAAGAATTGATGTCTCTCTCTATATATCTTTCACTCTTACTCAATTACATAGATAACCTTTTGGTCATTATCTTATTTTCCTTTAGATAAGTAATACATTACCTTTTAGTTCACCAATATTACCCCTCCATTCAAGGACTACCTCTTTTGGAAAATGGAAATGCGCCCTCTTAGGTTAGCAATATACTATGGCACAATAAGAAGCCAAGCAACCCATACCTATTATAACATCAATAATTACCATTTATAGCTTAACAAGGTTATCTAGTGTATCATGAAAATAAATAGTTATTGTGAAATCTTGATACACTCTCTAGCTAAAATAGACTCACCTATCAATGTAGGCCCTTCAAAGGGTTAACTTATGATTGTGATATTCATTTGAATTTTCCAGCAACCGATGGAGTGAAATATGATAGGTATAATATGGATCAATTAATGAATATATATTATTCTAAAAGATGTACGATGTATATATAACCATATTATGAGAAGTATCTAAATTTAGTCGATCCTCTAGAGCATATGTATAATTCTATACATCGTTATAACTAGTTGCTCCTTTAATAATTATACCATGATATGTAGGTTGCATATCCCAATCTAAAGAAGGAACCAATGATGATGATGCAATGGCTGATCCACTAGGTCATGCCATACCCCCAATTCCCCTTTGTGGGCACTCTCTCATTATGCGCTCAAACATACCGCAGCGAAAGCTAGCATCTGCCCCATACTCAAATGTACCTAGATGAATATTTCCCCATTTCTTTCATGACTTTTAGGAGTCCTTATTTGACTCATACACCAATGCTCTTAATACCTCACTGTCTACTAACCTTGACTCTTACTTCTTTACCCATACAGATTGCCATTGGACCCTTAATATTTTGGTAGAGCACTACCTGTACAGTAAAAATATAATAGTTAAGGAAGTTTATTAAAAACTAAGGACTAGACTCTCCTTGGGTTTCCATACACTTCTTCATAGATCTGTCCCTCTTGGAATGCCCTCTTTCTTATTCTTGTGTTCTTCCTTGATTCTGATCCTTTATTTTTCATGTAAGAGCTTGAATCCTTGCAATATCTATGTCTTCATTCAAAGAAGCAATGGTATAATTTTTAACCAAACATGGATCTAACCTATATTAATACCAATAAACTCTATCATCCATATCAGCTACTACCTTAGGAGCATACTTATCTAAAGAGTTAAACTTAAGGTTGTACTTCCTCATGCTCATATTACTTTGGCGAAGATTTGAAAAATAATTTGCACAAGTCTTTCAATTCAAAAATAGTAGGTAATTATCAGGAAATGCCTCTCTGAACTCTTTCAAACTAGCTGAAGTTACTCCTATACACCACAAAACATTTCTAGTCTTCATAACATAATATAGAATTTCCTTTTTATCTATACATTTCTAGATCAATTGTCTCTTTGCCGAATACATGCATAACATTTATAGCCCTTTTTATTTGATTAATAAGTCTTATGGGACTTTATTAAGATTTGACTCGGTGAATATGGGAGAATCCAATTTATGAAAAATCTTATGTCCATAGCCTAGGTTCCCTATCCATACCCTTAGGTACCTATAGTTGAAATAACTTGTACTTGAACTTTTTCTGCAACTATATGAGTCAAAAATTGTGCCATATTTCTTAAATCTAGTCCAATAGAATTAGTAGGTCATTTTAAGGGTGTTTTTTTCATCCTTAGACCTTCAGAAGATGGAGGAGTAGAAGTACTCTGTGATACAAAATCAGACTGAGCCTTACTTTAATTAGCTTGTATAGGTGATGAATTTTTGGTCCCTTTATCAGCAGCCACATATACTTGCTTGCTTATATTCTTACTTTTTCTTGTAACTGACATCTTTACTATAATATTGTAATACCCCAAAAAATCAAAACCAATATTAGAGCCATGTACCAAGCTCATTCATAGTACATCATGGTTATTTAATAGTTTTATGAGTATGTTAGATGTATATTAAGGCTTCAAATAACTCCCAGCTATCAGACAAATCAAAATATTCCTTACCGATTCAATTCTTGAGAAGGATATTGGTATAGTCAACTTCAAACAAGCATATCTCTCATTATACTTTTAATTTTTGAGCTCATGACCTATAAACAGATATATAATTGAATTATATTTCCAACGATACCAATTTCGCCTAAATCCGATATCGGAACAAAGAGTTATTCCTATTTTACTCAATCATATCAGGCTGGAAATTGTGTGACGACCTTCGTGGTAGCTTACCACATTTGTGATGCCCTACCACGAAGGTCTTCATCCTTAAGTAGAATCCAACTCTTGTGTGATGACATTCGTGGTATCTTACCATATTTGTGATGCCCTACCACGAAGGTCGTCATCCTTAGGCAGAATCTAACTCCTGTGTGACGACATTCGTGGTAGCTTACCACATTTGTGACGTCCTACCACGAAGGTCGTCAGCCTTAGGAAGAAACCAACTCATAAGTGACAAAATTCGTGGTAGCTTACCACATTTGTGATTCCCTAACACTAAGGTCATCAAACTTACATAGAAACCATCAGTTCCAGCTCCTGTGTGATGACATTTTTGATGGCTTACCACACTTTTGACGCCTTGTCACAAATATCGTCAACTTTGATTTTCAGAAACTGGGAATTTATTTCATAAGGATATTTTGGTCTTTTCCCTTCACTTTCCACGACTTATAACCTTCAAGGAACGTATTATCTTCCATTCTCTTTAGTTAAAACATCTCAAGAAGCTCTCTCATACACTTTCAACCACAAGGTTAGGGTTTCTTCTCAAGATCATCTCCTCAGGAACAAGAATAGTCTTTCCCAAAGGGGTTAAACCCTAGTCAAGAAAAATCAAGGGAAAGCCTAAGGATTTCTTCAAGAACCTTCAAAAACATTAGATCTCTTTCGTGTCAGGGGTAAATAATAGCGTGGTAATTAAGTGTAGGTCTGCGATACTGAACAGTGATATGACTTTAGCCAGGATCATGACCCACACTCAACAGATAAAGGAGAAGAATGTTAAGACTAGGGAGAGGCAGAACAAGAGAGTAAGAGCAAGCAGTTTTAGTTGTGCTCAGCCCAAATCAGAGGGAGAAAATCATTTGTAGTTTCATCCTAAGTTAGCAGTTCCAGCCCCTACCTCCGCTAGTGCCCCAGTGCCGATGTTTAGGGATGTCAATAGAGACAGAGCACCAGTCTCTAAATCTCAAAGCAGTGTTAGCAGTGCCCGCACTTATACTCAATCTCAGACCAGCGGTAAGCACCATCAGGAAGTGTGTAGAGTGGGTTAAGGCATTTGTTTTGGTTATGGAAAGACAGGCCACAAAGTTAGGGAATGTCCTAAGCCAAGTCCTCAGGGTCAGCAGAATCATTCCACAGCTCAGTCCGGTCTCCCGAACCTACAAGGTGCCGCTTCTAGTGCTACTAGTGGGCAATGCCTAAATAGACTCTATGCTCTTCAGACCCGATAGGATCAGGAAAATTCTCCTGATGTCGTTACTGGTACGATACAGATTTTCCATGTTTATGTTTATGCTTTAATAGACACAGGTGCATCCTTGTCTTTTGTCACTCCATACATAGCAGGCGATTTTGGAATCAGTCCTGAAATTTTTAGCAAATCCCTTTTCAGTCTCTACCCCAGTGAGTAAAACCATCATAGCTCGGCGGGTATACACGAACTGCCCGGTTATGATATTTAAGAAATCCACGTCAATAGATTTTGTCTAGTTAGAGATGACTGATTTTGATATTATTCTCGATGTGGATTGGCTTCATTCCTGCTATTCCATGTCAACTGCAGAAATAGGATAGTTCAGTTTCAGTTCTCGAATAAGCCTGTCCTAGAGTAAAAGGGTAGCACTTCGTATTTCAGGGGTCAGCTTGTTTCCTACCTTCGGGCAAGGAAAATAATTTATAAGGGGTGTATGTATCATCTCGTGCATGTTAAGGATTACATTTCCGAATCTCCCAGTCTTGAATCAGTCCCAGTGATTAATGAATATTCAGACGTCTTTCTCGAATATCTTCCAGCCATTCCTCCCGAAAGGGAAACCGACTTTGGCATAGACCTTTTCCCAGATACTCAGCCTATTTCTATTCCACCATATAGAATGGCACCAGCAGAACTCAAGGAACTAAAAGATCAGTTGAAGGATCTCTTAGATAAGGGATTTATCAAGCATAGTGTATCCCCATGGGGTGCGCCAGTCTTATTCGTGCGCAAGAAAGATGGTTCTCTCAGAATGTGTATTGATTACCATCAGCTCAACAAAGTCACGGTCAAGAAAAGGTATCCACTGCCTAGGATAGACGACTTATTTGACCAACTTCAGGGTGCCAGTTATTTCTCCAAGATAGACCTCAGATCAGGCTATCATTAGCTCAGAGTTAGAGAATATGACATTTCGAAGACAGTTTTTCATACTCAGTATGGTCACTTTGAATTTCTAGTCATGTCCTTTTGTCTTACCAATCCCCCTGTAGCTTTCATGGACTTTATGAATCGGGTGTTCAAGCAGTAGTTGGGAACATTCGTCATATTCTTCATTGATAATGTTCTGGTCTATTCTCGCACAGAGCGTGATCATTCAAACCATCTCATAATTGTTCTTCAGACTCTCAGGGATCACCAGTTGTTGGCCATGTTTAGTAAGTGCAAACTTTGGCTAAGATCAGTAGAATTCCTTGGCCACATTATTTTCGATGATGGCATTAGAGTAGATCCTCAGAAAACCAAAGCGGTAAGAAACTGGCCTCGCCCTGTCTCTCCATCAGATATCAGGAGTTTCTTAGGTTTGGTTGGCTATTACCGATGGTTTGTAGAGGGATTTTCTTCTATTGCATCTACTATATCCATATTGACTCAGAAAAGGTCAAGTTTCAGTGGTCAGAACCTTGCGAGAAGAGTTTTCAGGAGTTGAAGACTCGACTCACCTCAGCTCCAGTTTTAGCACTTCTCGATGGATTTGTAGTATGTTGTGATACACCCAGAGTAGGTTTAGGTTGTCTTATCATGCAGCATGGTAGAGTAATAGCCTACGCCTCTAGGCATTTAAAGCCCCAAGAGAAGAATTATCCTACTCATGACCTTGAGTTAGCAGCAGTTGTCTTTGCCTTAAAGATTTGGAGGCATTATCTATACGGTTTTTATGTAAATATCTTCACAGATCATAAGAGCCTTCAGTATGTCTTTTCCCAGAAAGATCTCAATCTTCATCAGAGAAGGTGGTTAGAGCTCTTGAAGGATTATTTCATGAGTGTCCTTTATCATCCTGGCAAGGCAAATGTAGTGGCCGACGCACTCAGTAGACTGTCTATGGGTAGTGTTTCCCATGTTTAGGATAGTAAGAAGAAATTAGCTCAGGAGATTTATCAGCTTGCCAGACGAGACGTTCGCTTAGTCGATTCTTTAGAAGGTGGTGTATGTGTTCAGAGTAGTTTAGAGTCATCTCTAGTTTCTGAGGTGAAAGAGAAGAGAGACAGGGATCCTAGCCTTGTCAAGCTAAAAGAGTCAGGAAATAGAGGTTTTCTCCAAAGGGGGAGATGGTGTTATTCGTTATTAGGGTTGTCTGTGTGTTCCCGGTGTAGATGACTTGAGGCAGCAAATTCTTGAAGAAGTGCATGGTGCGCGATACTCTATTCATCTAGGGGTCACTAAGATGTATGGCAACTTGCGGGAGATCTATTGGTGGAGTGGGATAAAGAGGGATGTTGCAGAGTTTGTGGCTAAGTGATCTATATGTCAGCAGGTTAAGATAGAGCATCAGAAACCTAGTGGTTCCATGCAGGAGTTCACTATTCCTACTTGGAAGTGGGAAGAATTGAGCATGGACTTTGTGACGGGTTTGCCTAGAACACGTCATCAGTATGATTCAGTTTGGGTCATTGTAGACAGAATGACCAAGTCAGCTCATTTCTTTCCAATTCGTACCTCTTACTCAGCCGAGGATTATGCCAAACTCTATATCAGGGAGTTGGTCAGATTACACAGTGTTCCATTATCTATCATCTCAGACAGAGGTACCCAGTTCACCTCTCACTTCTGGAAAGCGTTCAAAAAGGGTCTTGGTACCCAAGTCCATCTCAGTACAACATTTCATCCTCAGACAGATGGTAAAGTAGAAAGGACCATTCAGACTCTAGAAGATATGCTAAGGGCGTGTACAATTGATTTCAAGGGAAACTGGGATAACCACTTTCCTTTGATTGAGTTTGCATACAACAACATCTATCACTCAAGTATTCAGATGGCTCCGTTCGAAGCTCTCAAAGTTAGTGAGACCGCAGTCATAGGGCCTGACTTAGTATTCGATGCCTTAGAGAAAGTTCAGTTGATCAGAGAAATACTTCGGGCTGCTCAGAGCCGACAGAAGTCTTATGCAGATGTTCATAGAAAGGATCTCGAATTTGAAGTCGGTGACTATGTCTATCTCAATATCTCTCCTATGAAGGGAGTGAAGAGATTCGTCAAGAAGGGAAAGCTCAGTCCCCGATATATCAGTACCTTCAGGATTTGTAGTCGCTTCAGCAAGGTAGCCTATGATCTTGAATTACCTAAAGATCTAGCCTCAGTTCATCCAGTCTTCCATGTCTCTTTGCTCAAGAAGTGCATAGGTGACCCAACAGTTGTAGTCCCTATTTAGAGCATTGAAATTCAGAATAGCCTCTCTTATGAAGAGATTCCAGTCAAAATCCTCGACTATCAGACTCGTAGGCTGAGGAACAAAGAAGTCCCTCTATTCAAGGTTCGTTGGCGGAATCAGTCCATGGAGGGAGCTACTTGGGAAGCAGAAGCAGATATGCAAACCAAGTACTCTCATATTTTCTATGCTAATTCATACTTAGCTCGAGGTAACGATTTTCCTTAAGCTTATTCAGTTACATGTTCAAAAGTCCAGTATAAAATTTGTATCAAGTATCAGTGCATAGCTAATCATGCATTCATGAGTTCAGCTTATCAGTCATACATCAAATATGCATGTTCAGTTGGGCTATATTCAGTTTAGAATTCAATTCAGTCCTAAAATCATATGACATTTGAGCATTATCAGTGATGTGTCATTTTATCTTTTCACCCCTCTCAAGAAGTCATCATTTGAGGACGAATGTTTCCAAGGGGGAGATATTGTAATACCCCAAAAAAATCCAAAGCAATATTAGAGCCATGTACCAATCTCATGCATAGTACATCATGGTTATTTTATAGTTTTATGAGTAAGTTAGATTTATATTAAGTCTTCAAATAACTCCCAGCTATTAGACGAATCAAAACGTTCCTTACCAATTGAATTCTTGAGAAGGATATTGCTATAGTCAACTTCAACCGTTCATATCTCTCATTATACTTGGAATTTTTTATCTCATGACCTATCAACAGATATATATTTGAATTATATTTCCAAATATACCAATTTTGTCTAAATTCGATATCGGAGCAAAGAGTTATTCCAATTTTACTCCAGCATGTCAGGCTGGAAACTGTGTGACAACATTCATGGTAGCTTACCACATTTGTGATGCCCTACCATGAAGGTCATCAGTCTTAGGCAGAATAAAACTCCTGTGTGATGACATTGGTGGTAGCTTACCACATGTTTTATGCCCTACTACCAAGGTCATCAGCCTTAGGCAGAATCCAACTCCTGTGTGACGACATTCGTGGTAGCTTACCACATTTGTGACGCCCTACCACGAAGGTCGTCAGCCTTAGGAAGAAACCAACTCATAATTGATGAAATTCGTGGTAGTTTACCACATTTGTTACGCCCTACAACGAAGGTCGTCATACTTAGGAAGAAACCATCAGTTCCAGCTCCTGTGTGACGACATTTTTGATGGCTTACCACACTTTTGATGCCTTGTCACAAATGTCGTCAGCTTTTATTTTCAGCAAATGGGAATTTATTTCATAAGAGTATTTTGGTCCTTTTCCTTCACTTTCCATGACTTATAACCTTCAAGGAACATATTATCTTCCATTCTCTTTAGTTAAAAGATCTCAAGAAGCTCTCTCATACACTTTTAACCACAAGGTTAGGGTTTCCTCTCAAGATCATCTCCTCAGGAACAAGAACAGTCTTTCCCAAAGGGGTTAAACCCTAGTTAAAAAAAATCAAGGGCAAGCCTAAGGATTTCTTCAGCAACCTTCAGAAACATTAGATGCCTTTCAAGATCAAGCTTTAAGGTATGTGTAGTGTTCATCTATGGATTGAATTCATTCATAGAGTTCAAGAACCATTCTTTTAAATGTTCTTTTGTAAACTTTTGTGGTGATATAAGCATGTACACGTTGATGATTGTTGTTCAAGTTTCAAGATGATATATAAGGATGTTTTCATGGAATATATGTGATTGTTGGTTGAAAATCATGAACTTTGGGTGGGTTGAACTAATGCAAGTATGAAATACACCTATTCCATAAAGAATGCATGTAAGGTGTTTGATAAAATGCCTAGGATGTTAGAAGTTCATATTTACATGATTTCATGATATCTAAATGACAAGTCCATGTTAGCGATACACTTCAATATGAATGCCCATACTATTTATGTATTCTTATGTTGATGGCATGAAGTATTTATGATGATGGAAATATGAATTTTGTGTGAGAATTATATCCATGCTTTCCCTACCATGTTTGAGGTGTTGATTAAATGCATGAAGTATACTATCCTCTACTTATGATATAGCGAATTGTGGACTCCAATCTTGTGATCAAGTTATGCCATGTGTGTCAGTTTTCTTCTATCGAGTCTTGGGGGTATTCGTACCCAAAAAACATAGTTGTATGACTAAAGCTATGTCATGTTGTCACAATAATCTCAGTCAAGCTATAATCTATAGAACTCAGTCAGTCATGTGACTCAGGAAACCTCAGAAATATCATGATCCCAGTTAACTCTCAGATAATAGTACTACTCCATCAGTCAACGGAAGTCAGTTAATATGTCCATGTACAGTCAGTCGAATCATGTTTAGTTTCTTCAGATGGTAGTAGGAGTTAGCACCGAGTGAATCCAAGGATGGTAACTCACCTGTATATGAGGGTGTGATTCTTAGTAGTCATCCTTGCATTCTAGAACTATGTAGCCAGCATAGGTTGAGACATCGCTGCCTATTATATGAGGGTAGATGAGGTGACTTAACCTGTTATATGAGGGTTCCCACCGTTCTTACTAGAGTTACCTGTTATATGAGGGTTCCCACCGTTCTTACTAGAGTTACCTGTTATATGAGGGTTTCTCACATGTTGTCCTTACTAGTGGCGTGGTATTGACACCCTTCCAGTGAGGGCAGAGATTGGACCCCATCTTAGCCATAATGGCACTTATGGGGCATGTCAGTTAAAAAACTACCTCCCACGGTTTTAGTATCAGTCTCAGTAAAAGAACTTAGACAGTTCTTCAGATATTAGTATACCAGGACTATTAGATACGGTCAAATTCAGTTATAGAATGAAACTCAGAGAGTTCAACCAGATTCAGGGTTGTCAGATACAGTCATCCATGTTATCAAAACTACGGTTCCAACTATGTATTAGTGTACAGATTTAGCCATCATGTACTCGCAATCTTAGTTACTATGTATGTATGTTTGTACTCTTACATTCATATCAGTCAGTCAGTAGTATTATTCATGCACGTAAACCCTTGCATTAGGCTACCTCACTCGTATACTCAGTACTCCAGTTGTACTGACACATTTGTGCTATAGTGCTTTCTTTTCATGTTACACCATAGGTTCAGATGCATGAGTCCCAGACTAGAAGCAGCATTCACATTCAGCATACAGAGTTGCAGTGAGTCCTCTTCATTCAATGACGACATTATTTGATTTATTCATTTATTTCTTCAGTTCAATTTTACGGAGTTAGTTGGAAACAAGTTCCTTCCACTCCTTATTTCAGACAATACTTAGAGGCTTTCAGATTTACGCTCAGATTTATCTTTCAAATTCAGTTTTCAATTGTTTTGGGTATCTTTCACCCACACGGATGTTACTATTTTACAGATTCTTTATTTAGTCGAACCTTATGGCTTACATGTTCATGTTTTCTGTATTATTACATTATATATTGCAGTGCGCAGGTACAAATATTAGTCATGGGTTAGCTTGTGGTCCTTCGGGGTCATAAGCACCGTGTAGCATTCCGGTTAAGAAAATCGGGGTGTTACAAATATGAAAACAAATAGATTCAATAGTTAAATATGACTCCACCTATAACTTTGGATTTATTGCACGATCTAAGATATGAAGAATAAGAGAAAACTCCTTAATTTCCCATAGTCTCATGTTTACAGATGTGGTGCACAATACACTTATAAGTAATAATGTATTAAGACGAATATTTGTACATTCCCTAGGATGACCCGCTCTAATACCACTTTTTTCATTCCTCAAATCCTATTGGGGCATATAGGTAACCATAGTTGTACAGTCCAAAGAATACTAATCCATAACCTTATACTTCTCATGTATATAACTATAATTTATTCCTAGTTTATATCATGTATCAATGAAAATAAACCACATAGGCAAGCCCATAAAAGATATACAAAAAATTTTCATTGGGGATATAATGTCTAAAAGACAAGATACTACCATGCTTAACTTTACATCATTCTATAACTCTTTTAAATGATACATATACTTCGTTAAGGTTGGGAAATCCCCCATCCCACTCTTAACTACTATACAATACCAAAATATTTATAAAAGACTTGGGGATCCCTAAATAAACTTGGGGCTGACCGAAAGCTGCTGGATGTCTTGTGCTCCTATTAGGGAGGCGTATTAATTGAAGCACATATTCCTATAGCATAAAATACAGGTCCCCAATGAGGGATATCAATATGAATGTATTTATTAAATATGTAAGGTTGAAAATAAGTATACATAAATAAGAGGTCAAATAAAATATGGAACAAATGTATAGATAGTGCTAATAGACTACCTTTATATATAGTGGTGAAAAAATGTATATTCCATTACTTTATATACTTTACCTATTATTAATTTATGCTTTTTGTAAGCCATGTGAAATAAATGACCAACTAATTAGTGGTAAATAAATAAGTTGGGATTGTCCCAAGCTAGGTTTATCCCCTTGAGCTGCCACCTATATATAAATAGACCGGGATTGACTCAACATACGCCTTTGACCTTGAGTTTCCACCCATACATAATCAAATATGCATTCTCTATTTTATTTAATATTTGAGATTGTTACTTTGGTGGTCATAACAGTATTGATCTTTGTCACAACAATCCATAAATAAGAGACACGTGAATAAACTATTGATATAGTAACAATGATGAATGGAGTAGATTTTACACAAATACAATCCTTAGGAGTTGAAATAACACATGGATCTTATTTTACTAAAAGGAGAACTCCTAAAACTTTCTAGTGAAAGTAGACATGAAGCCTTATTAATAAGCATGTATTAAAGTGTTTAACAATTAAGGAATAGAAAAAGGTACTTAGATACATGGAGATCATACACTACCACTATGTACTATTTACTAAAGGATAATGTTGGCAGCTTACATTTAGGACACAAGTGTTTGATCATATGCCAAAGACTATAGAGTAGAGTAGCCTTGCACGCCTTTCTGTAAAACATTGATGTTAATCTAAATCAACCTTCTTACTTAAGGATTACTTATATATAATAAAATATACAACAACCCTCTTGGTTGTTGGATAACATAACCCTTTTGATGATTGAAAGTTCCATCAATGTGTGGTGGCCCTCTTTGAAACTGATGACACTTTATGTTGAAGAGTTTCTACAACAATAATCTTTTGTCCATGTGGAAACTCTCCTTGTTAACTATAATACTTCTTGAATTTAAAATTATAACATCTTCACATATGCCTCAATTAAGCCTTTTGCATCTTCTATACAGGTATTACTTATATATATCATTTAAATTATCAATCTTCGAGTAAAACTGAATCTTCTCAAACATTGTATATGATGTGAATTATAAATGACCTTTGATTTAATGGTATTCTAGGTGATCCTACACATTCTATAACTTAGAATAATTAATGGATTACAGATATCCCTCAAACTACTAGCCTTTTTGTTAATTCTGCACATTATTAAACAGTGGATGCGATGCAGCCTATGGATATCTCATAAATTGTCCATTTTTGCATAATATTACACATAATAAATCTTTGATATGACACAAATTATAGAGAATCCTCGTATTGACAATTTTTGTAATCTTTCACATTAACTTATAAGGACTTAGTTGTGGCTTATGAATAACCTATGAGTTGTCAACTTTTGATAATCGCACGTACTTTCTTATTAGGATTTTGTTGCAACTTACGAATACCATATGGAATATCAAGTCATGGTTAATCTTGTATACTATCCTATCTTATATATTGAAACTTAAAAATGACCCTCAAATTGTCAATTTCTAGGAAATTTGGTATAATGTGTACCATTAGATAATGACTTAATAATGTACCTTTGGATCATAGACTTCTTCAACTTTTATATGTTGATGTATTCAAATGCTAGTACATTAAGTGCTAAGATATTGGCAATACCAGGATATATCTCCTTTTGTGTGGTCAACAGATATAAAATACAGAAATATCCTAGATGCCAAATTATGTTATCTTTGCATGGTCAACTGATATAGGTTCTCTAAGGCACTTTCTAATTCCAGACCTTATCATTTGTGCATGGTGAGTGATTATGAATACTTAACTTCATGGTATGATAATGTAATGCCCCGAAATCTGATCTTGAGATATAACACAGTGCTCAAGACTACGAGTAGCCTTAAGCTAACCCTGTCTGCATACTACTGAGCCTGAATCTTAAGATAATGGAAATATAGACATAAAAGTCATGCTAGATTGCTGAAACTATTTATAATATCTGAGAGTAATCTGAACATAACATCTAAAACATCAAAACTGAATAATTAGTATCAAAACTAGTAGTCTGACAAGCCTCTACTACTAATACTAGTGAGTCACTAGGATAAACCCCAACTAACTCGAACTGTCTCAAAAGAAATGCTAAATCTCATAAATTGATAAAATGCAAAATCTGAATGAATAAGTCCCAGAACTATGAGAACTCACCAACTGTCGGATGTGGATGGAGATGCTCGAACTACTCACACTACAGACACTGAGCACTTGAACCTACATCATGAGACAAGAAAGAACATAGATGTATATATGGATCAGTACTTTGAGGATGTACTGAGTATATGGGGGTGATATGAATAAGTTAAAAATCATCTCATAATCATAATTTATAAAACAATGCATGCTAAATGTAAATGACTCACGAAATCTGGAGTATCTAAAATACTAAAATATGTAGCAATACGAAGCAAAACATACTTTATAAATCTTGTGAGCCATAACATTTAGTTCAAAAAGTTGTACTAAAACTTTGTATTCAAATCATATTGTCCATGTGTAAAAGAGCTCTCTCTAAATCTGAAATGTGAAAGCTAAAATCTGAATCTATTGTCTTTTTGTAAAGAATATTTGGAATAAAATTGTGAGCCTTTACACTTAGTTTTCTAAAAGAATTTCTTTCATTCTTTTACTTTGATAAGCAGGGTTTGTAACATATATTTTAAATCTTCAGGGAGGTTCTCTTAACCGAAATATACCATGAGAGCTAACAGGGAGTCTAACATCTCATCCTCCTAAGGAAGAAACCTCACGTTGGGGAGAGGCATCATACTCTTGCCAGGGAGTATAACCTACCCATGTGATCGATCATAAGCTAAATTTGTCATCCATATAGAAATGGGAATAATATGATAATCTGTACCTACGTTAGCTACGTAGTTCTATGGAAGTAGGATGCACTAAACCCATACTTCCTACTTGGTGCTAAATACTACTCCCTCTTTATTTGCTGTGCTTATTCTGTTGAAAATCCAATTTAAAAGTAACATAAGGGTTTATCTAAAACCAATTATGCATTAATTTGATAAAATCTGTAATAATCTGAAAAAAGGATTCCAAAACTAATTTGAGGATCAAAAGATCACAACTTTATTGTAAATCTGCTATAATCAGCTCTTACGATGCTTAAAGCATCATTTTTCTTAAAATATCAACATATAAACTTAGGTATTAAAACCCATGTATCAAATTCATTTAAAAATATCATAATAATCATGCTTGATAATGAAAACAATGATAATTCATCTCAAAATATGGAAATTACCGCAATATGTATGAAAATATGAAAATAAACATGCAATTCAACTTATAATTCACTTGAAATCTCATGATCTTTTAAATGAAAACATTGGGTATGAACCCTAATTTCAAATTCATGGAAAATCATATAAAATCATATCACTTTCAAATTTAAACAAGTTTTGGGCACAAGGATGAAAGAAGATCCTTGTTCAAAAACCCCACATACCTTGTTGGATGAATAGATGAAGAAACCTTGAATTTTAGATTCCTATTGAGTTCTTGATGATGGGTTCTTGATTACCTTGCTTTGGGATCCATCAATTTTAAGCTTCCTTGGAGAATCTATGGAGAATCTGGATTTGTTGGAGGAACTTTGATGGTCTAGGGTTTTCTTTTGAGAAAGAGTGGATGAAATAAGTATAAAATGACTTAGGATATGTTAAATGTTGTGTTTTGGATGGATTGGGGTCTTGGAAAAAGTACAAAATACTGCTTTTAAACTCCTAAACGAAGATGGAAAAACGTAACTCAGGTCCCGATTTATTGGGCCACCGCAACGCACCACTACACAGTGGATCACTAGAATTTGATGATTGGGGACTTGGGTGCCTCCGCGATGTGAAGCTATCTCATTGTCCCACTAGATTTTGACAATTGGGACCTGGAACTTCAACGCGATGCGTTACCAGCACGGTGCCCTATAGAAATGTCATTTTAACCTTCGGTGCGATGCGTCACTATAGCATTGGACTAATGGATATTGACAATCGAGAAAATGGACCTCTCCGTGATGTTCCAATATTGCGGAGGCCCACTGGAAAATGACAATTATGAATTTAACCACTTCCGTGACGTGATAACTACCCAGGTGGCACACTGTCAACTTAAAAATGTTATAACTCCTTCATCGAGTGTCGAAATTGGGAGAATTTGGTATCGATGGAAAGCTTATTGAATTTCCCACACAATGGAAAGTCTAAATATAAAGAATTACACACTAAATAAATAATATTCACTTTTGAAGCTATCCCATAACATTCTAGGAACGAATTTAAGGTAGAAAAATTTATGGGGAATTACAATATCTCCCCCCTGGAAACATTCATCCTCTAATGTGGCTGGTTAAGCTGAAAATACTGAGAAATCTAAGGCTATAAGCTATCATACGCAACTAAAATAAACTGAATGTCTCAGTCTCAAATATAATGAGCTACTGAACTGAAAGTGCATGAATTAACATAAAGGTAACAATATAGCTGAATCTGAGAATAGTAAAAGACTGAATGAAGGAGAACTATTACCTTCAGTTGAATCTGATTTCATGGATAAGAGATGATGATACTTGGTATGCTTTTATTCTTCTGTTTCCCAAGAAGCACCCTCAATGGACTGATTGTCGCCACAGAACTTTGACCAATGGAACATCTTTGTTCCTTAGTCTATGAATCTGATGATCAAGAATCTCTACTAGGACTTCCTCATATGAAAGCCTATTCTGAATATCGGTGCTTTCTAAAGAAACTATAATAGTGGAATCGTCCATTCACTTTTTCAACAAGGACATATGGAACACTAGATGAACTTAGTATAAATCTGTGGGTAGTTCAAGATCGTACACCAGCTTCCCAACATGACTCAAAATACGGAAGGGACATACATAATAAGGTCTAAGGTTTCCCTTCTTGGCAAATCTCTTCACCCCTTTTGTGGGGGAATCTTTTAAATACACAAGATCATCAACCTCAAACTCAAGATCTCTTCTCCTTACTTTTGCATAGGATTTCTATTGACTTTGGGCTACTTTTAATCTCTCTCTAATTAACTAAATTTTCTCCATGGCTTCAAACACCATGTCTAGCCTAATCAAAATGGCCTTACCCACTTCAAACCAACCAACTGGAAATCTACATCTCCACCTATAAAGAGCTTAATCGGAGCCATCTGAATACTAGCATGATAACTATTATTATAGGAGAACTCAATCAATGGCAAATGCTAATCCCAACTACCTTTGAAATCAATAACACAAGCTCTCAACATATCCTCTAAGCTCTAGATGGTAATCTCTACCTATCCATCTGTCTGTGGATGAAAAGATAAACTAACATGAACTTGGGTACCAAGACCCTACTAAAAAGCTCTCCAGAACTGAGAGGTAAATAAAGTACCCCTATCTGAGAAGATAGACAAGGGAACTCCATGCAATCTGACTAACTCTTGGATATATAACTTAGCATAATCCTCAGCTGTATAAGACCTATGAACTGGAAATAAATGCGTTGACTTAGCCAATCTATCAACCATAACCCAAATCAAATCATGATGACGATGCGAATGGGGTAAACCAGTCACAAAATTTATATTCACCTCTTCCCACTTTCAAGTGGGGATACCAAACTCTTGCAATGTACCACCAGGTCTTTGGTGCTCTACCTTAACCTGTTTACAAATTGCACACTTGGCAAAAATCTCTGCTATATCTCTTTACATATCACTACACCATTAAATTTACCGCAAGTTTCGGTACATCTTGGTAGAACTTGGATAAATAGAATAACGCGCACCATGAGCTTCTGCCATAATCCGCTATCTCAGATCGTCATCACAAGGAATGCATAATCTACTTTGGTATCTCAACACACCATCTCCCCTTTAGGAGAAAACCTCTATCTTTTGGTATTTAATTGACTCCTTTAGTTTGACCAAATAAGGATCCTTATCTTGTTTCTCTTTCACTTCCAAAACTAGGGAAGATTTGAAACCACTTTGAACCCAAATATTTCCTTCGGTGGAATTAACTAATCTAACACCCAATCTGGCTAATCGATGAACTTCTCTAGCTAACTTTTTCTTATCATTCTCCACATGAGAAACACTGCCCATAAATAATCTACTAAGGGCATCTACAACTACATTGTCCTTTCCCGGTTGGTACAACACACTCTTGTCATAATCTTTTAGAAATTCTAACCACCTTATCTAACGGAGATTCAACTCCCTCAGGGTAAACACATACTACAATCTCCTGTGGTCCGTGAACACATCAATGTGAACAACATAAAGATAATGTCTAAAGATTTTCAAAGAAAACACCACAACATATAATTCAAGATCATGGGTTGGGTAGTTCTTTTCATGAGGCTTAAGCTGTCTAGAGGCTTAAGCTATGACCTTACCTCTCTGCATCAAAACATTTCCTACCCCAAACCAACTCTAAAGGTATCATAATACACCACAAAACCATCTGTACTATCGGGTAATGCTAGGATTGGAGCTGAAGTTAGTCGAGTCTTCAACTCCTAAAAACTTTTCTCGCAGGAATCAGACCACTAAAACTTAACCTTATTTTGGGTCAATCTAGACATAGGGGATGCAATAAATGAGAAACCCTTAGCAAAATGTATGTAATAACCGGCTAGACCCAAGAAACTTCTAATGTCTGATGGAGAGATATATCTAGGACAATTTGTTACAACTTCTGTCTTTTGGGGATCGAGTCTAATACCCTCACTAGAAATAATATGATCGAGAAAGGCTACTAATTTTAGCCAAAATTCACACTTGCTGAATTTGGCAAACAACTGATGATATCTAAGAGTTTTCAATACCATTCAGAGATGTTCTGCATGGTCATCCTCACTATGAGAGTAGACAAGGATATCATCTATAAAGACTATGACAAACATGTCCAGATACTTTTTGAACACTCTATTTATAAAGTCCATGAAGGTTGTCGGGGCATTGGTTAATCTTAAGGACATGACTAGAAACTCAAAATGACTATAACACTCTGAAAGTTATCTTTGGAATATCACATTCCCTTACTTTAAGATGATAATAGCCGGATCTAAGGTCTATCTTTGAGAAATAACTCGCACTTTGGAATTGATCAAACAGGTCATTGATTCTAGAAAGAGGATATTTGTTCTTGACTATGACTTTATGTAGTTGACGATAGTCAATGCACTTTCACAAAGAACCATTTTTCTTTCGCATGAATAGGATGAGAGCGCCCCATGGAGAAAAACTAGGCCTTATGAAACCTTTATCTAGTAGATCTTTGAGTTGTTGTTTCAAATCCTTAATCTCAGTGGTGTACATACAATATAGAGGGATAAAAATAGCTTGAGTATCAAGAAGAAGGTCAATTCTGAATTCTATCTCTCTATCGGGAGGTAACCCTGGGAGATCTTTGGGAAAGACATCTGGAAACTCACTAACTACACTGACTGACTAAATTGTTGGAGTCTTGGTCTTAGTGTCCTTAACTCGAACGAGATGATAGATACATTCTTTGGAAATCAACTTTCTGTCTTTAAGATAGGATATGAAATAGCTTTTGGGAGACAATGAATTACCTGACCACTCAAAGACTGGCTCATCTGGGAACTGAAACTTCACCACACGGGTACAACAATCTATAGA
Organism: Capsicum pubescens; assembly: GCA_030864215.1. NCBI lineage: Eukaryota > Viridiplantae > Streptophyta > Magnoliopsida > Solanales > Solanaceae > Capsicum > Capsicum pubescens. The sequence goes on from CM061543.1 coordinate 170,093,019, forward strand.
GGAATAATAGGAATGGAGCCAATCTATTCCAAGAATAAGAACCAAGTCAACCATATCTAACTCTATTAAGTCTGCTAACATGACTTTATAGAGGATAGTTATAGAAAACTTTCTATAAATCTATTTATCTACAACTGACTTACCTACTAGAGTAGAAACCAAGAAAGGCTCAGGTATATTTTAAGAACATATCTCAAAATTTACTGTAACTAATTGTTTCACATAAAAGAAACTTGAACCAGGGTCTAATAACACATAAACATCAATATCAAAGACACGAAGCATACCCGTAACCATATCTGGTGAATCTTCTTGCTCCTGGAAGGATGGTAAAGCATAGAACTAATTTTATCTCTAACGACCACTGGTACTGGATGATGCGCCATGAGGAGGAACTGGGAGACCTAGAGGAGCTGGTGTACTACTATCCTGAGTCTGAGGACGGTAATCTCTATTTTCTTGCTTAACATGCAGACAATATCTAATGTTCTGACCCAACTTACCATAACCAAAGCAGCCTTTTTGACCAGCCAAACACTTACCATGATGATTCTTACCACACTTAGTACACGTAGGATAATATGGCCTACCATCCACACTACTCTAGGATCTGGACATAAAAGACTTACCCCACTGCTCCTGTCTACCTCTGGGAGTGGGAGAACAAGCTGAACATGGTGCAGGCATGGATGAATAATTCTGAAACTAAGAATGATTTCCTTCTTCAGACCTATTCTGACCATAATCAAACTGCCCTCTTCTAGCCTTCTTATTTCCCCTCTCACATCCCTTAAACGTCTCTGCCTCAATCTGCTAACCATGCATCATCAATCTAGCAAGATCTATGTCTCCAATGAGCATGGAAGTCCTACACTCTTTCACTGCCAATCTAGATACTCCGGTCACAAACTTACTAATGCTTGACCTAGGGTCAGCCATCTGATCAGGGGCATAATTAGAAAACTGATTAAACTTGAGACAATACTCCTTCACTGTCATTGAGCCCTGCCTCAGGTTTATGAACTCTTCTATCCTAGATTCTCTCATCTGACATAGGAAGAACTTATCTAGAAACACATACTAAAAAATCTGCCAAGCCATGGGAGCTCCATTCTCCCCTCTACTCTTCTTCCACATCACTACCCAGTCATATGCTATATTCTTCAGCCTATAGGATTCTAATTCTACACCCTCCTTTTCAGAAACATGCATAATTTTGGTGATCTTTTCACCTCATCTCACCTGCCTTTGACCCAAAGAACTCTGACGGGTTTTCTATCATAAAATCCAAAATTTTGGTTGTGGCTAAGTCCCCATCTTACTGAGGTGGTACTGCATCCTGACGGTTGCCCTGAACATTACCTTTCACAGCTTGGGCTAACGCCTAAAGGAAGCACAAAACTCTATATGTGACACATTCTCATTCAAAGGATCTGGGGTCTGAGGTGGTTGGTTATCATTTTTGTGGGCATTAGGTCGATGAGGATGCATTTACAACTGTCATATGAAAGCACGAGTTAGAAGAAGATAGAGATACTATAAGCACGACAGATCATGTAAGAAAGAGATGATTTCCTAAGAACGTTTTGTAGCCTCTTTTTCATAACTATGGCGCCCTTCACACCCATTATCAAGAGCTAAGTAACGCGGCCTATCTGACTCCCTAGGACTCTTAAAAACCTTAGTCTCTGATACCAAGTTTGTAACGCCCCAAAATTTTATCACGAGATATCACACAGTGCTCAAGACTATGAGTAGCCTTAAGCTAACCCTGTTTGCATACTACTAAGCTTGAATCTTATAATAATGGAAATATAGAGATAAAATTCATGCTAAAATGCGGAAACTGTTTGTAATATCTGAGTGTAATCTGAACATAGCATCTAAAACATCAAAATTGAATAATTTGTATCAAAACTAGTAGTCTGAGAAGCCTCTGCTACTAATACTAGAGAGTCACTGGGACAAACCTCTAACTAACTCGAACTATCTGAAAGGAAATGCTAAATCTCACAAACTGATAAACTGCAAAATCTGAATGAATAAGTCCCTGAACTATGATGAATCACCAACTGTCGGATGTGGATGGAGTTGCTCGAACTACTAATGCTACTAACACTGAGCACCTGAACCTACATTATGATACAATGTAGCATAAAGACATATATGTGGATCACTACTTTGAGGATTTACTGATTATATGGGGGTGATATGCATAAGTAAAAGATCATCTCATAATCATCATTTATAAAAAAATGCATGCTAAATGTAAATGACTCACGTTAGCTGGAGTATCTGAAATACTGAAATATGTAGCAATACAAAGCAAAACATACTTTATAAATCTTGTGAGCCATAACTTTTAGTTCTAAAAGCTATACTAAAATTCTGTCTTTAAATCATACTATCCAAGTGTAAAAGGGATCACTCTAAATCTTAAATCTGAAAGCTAAAATCTGAAGTTATTACTTTTTTGTAAAGCATATTCTAAATAAAACTATGAGCCTTTACACTATGTTTTTTAAAAGCATTTGTTTCATTCTTTTTCTTTGATTAGCAGGGTTAGAAACATATATTTTAAATTTACAGGGAGGTTCTCTTAGCCGACATAAACCATGTGAGCTAACTTGGAGTCCAATATCTTATCCTTCTAAGAAAGAAACCTCACGTTTAGGAGAGGCATCATACACATGTCAGGGAGTATAACCTACCCATGTAATCGATCACATGATAAATCTGTCATCCATATAGATATGGGAATAATCTGATAATTTGTACCTACGTTGGCTACATAGTTGTGTGGAAGTAGGATGCGCTAAACCCACACTTTTCGCTCGGTGCTAAATATTACTTTATTTTTATTAGCTACACTCATTCTGTAGGAAATCCACTTTACAACTAGCATAAGGGTTTATCTAAAACCAATTATTCATTAATGTAATAAAATCTGTAATAATCTAAAAATTGGATTCCAAAACTAATCTGAGGATCAAAAGATCACAACTTTATTATAAATCTTATATAATCAGCTCATAAGATTCTTAAAGCATTATTTTTCTCAAAATCTCAATATAAAAACTTAGGGATTAAAACCCATGTATCAAACTAATGTCAAAATATCATAATAATCATGCTTTATAATGAAAACAATGATAATTCATTTCAAAATCTGGAAATTACTGCAATAAGTATGAAAATAAACATGCAATTCAACTTATAATTCACTTGAAATCTCATAATCTTGTAAATGGCAACATAGGATATAAACCCTAATTTCAAATTAATGGGAAATCATATAAAATCATATAACTTTGAAATTTAAACAAGTTTTGGGCACAAGGATGAAAAAAGATCCTTGTTCATAAACCCCACATACCTTGTTGGATGATTAAATGAAGAAACCTTTAATTTTGGATTCCTATTGATTTCTTGATGATGGGTTCTTGATTACCTTGACTTGGGATCCCTCAATTTTAAGCATCCCTAGAGAATCTAAGGATAATCTAGATTTCTTGGAGAAGGAGCTTTGATGGTCTAGGGTTTTGTTTTGGGAAAGAATGGATGAAATAAGCATAAAATTCCTTAGGATATGTTAAATCTTGTGTTTAGGACGGATTGGGGGCTTGGGAAAAGTCCAAAATACCCCTTTAAAACCCCTACAAGAAGCTGAAAAATGTAACTGGGGTCTTGATTTATTGGGCTACCGAAACACGCCACTCTCGCGGTGGCTCACTAGAATTTGACGATTGAGAAATTGGGTGCCTCCGCGATGCGAAGCTATCATGTTGTACCACTAGATTTTGACAATTGGGACCTGAAACTACAATGCAATGCTCTACAATTGCGGTACCCTATAGAAATGCCGTTTTGACCTTCAGCGCGATGCACCACTATAGCGTTGGACTACTGGATATTGACAAACGGGAAAATGGACCTCTACACAATGCGCCAATATCACGGAGGTCTACTGGAAAATGAAAATTATGAATTTAACCACTTCGGTGACGCGGTGACTGCCCAGATGGCACACTGTTAACTTAAAAACGTCATAACTCCTTCACCGAGTGTCGGAATTGGGTGAATTTGGTATCGATGGAAATCTTATTCAATTTCTCACACAATGTAAAGTATAAATCTAAATAATTCCACACTAAATAATTATTCTTCATTTTGGAAGTTATCCCTTAACATTCTAGGAACTAATTTAAGCTAGAAAAATTTATGGGGTATTACAGATGACCTCCTCGGCATGTCCTTCTCAAAAAATAAAATTAGTAGGAAGAAATAACTATTTAGGCATGGAACTTTCAATAATGATAAGCAAGTAGTTTAAATGGACCTCTCGATGATGATATGAGCTGGAATGAAATTCCCTTCTCAATATGCACTTATCGATAATGATATGGATAAAGATTACATGATCCTTTAATATTATCCCTCTCAACAATGATACATAATTGGATGTAATTCCTTCTTAGAATGGACCTCTCGGCAATGATATGAAATTGGATGAAATGTCCCTCTTTCCATGGCCTTCTCAATTTGTCAATCAAACACCAAAATATCACAAATATATTCTTTCAAACTCATAAGTTTGGCTTTTTGAAAAATCTATTACCACAATACTATTCTTACATATAAGAGATTCTATTATGTAAATTAATTTAATTTATTGTTCACACCTATTCCTCACCCTCTTCTCTTTTTTCAAGGATGAATTAATTCAACTTATTGTTCACACCCAATCCTCACCCTCGTCCCCTTTGTCAAGGATGATAAGGGTTTAAGGGAAGTAGAGTTTGCAACTTCTCTCAATTAAAACATGTGCTAAAAAACCATATTTTCCCCAAAATTCATGATCAAGTGAAATTATGAAAATTCCACCACATTGGTAACCTATCGGTGTAGGTGCCAGCATATGTGGATGACCTGCACGCATGGTTCATCAAGTAGGTGGCTCTGTTTCTTACAAATTAGACACCTGTGTGTGCATGTCCCTCATATGTTTGTGCAAGCGGGTCCCGGCAAGCCCAATTGGACTTTTAAGCTCTAGTTCTCCAATTTTTGACCATTGATTAACTCAAATGACTTGTAAACTTCATTTTGGACCTTTACTTATATAAATAAGCATTCTAACATGAGAATAAACTCAAATTATTGGAAAATCATGGTAATTCTATCTTAAAAGATGATAATAAGTCATCCAATTGGCTACTTATCAACCCCCAAACTTAAACTATTACTTGTCCTCAAGCAATCAAGAATAATCACAAGGAGATATGGCCATTCATGATCACAAAACCATCATAAATAAAGCTATACTATATATATATATATATGCTAACAAGGCTCAAAATATCCCTCAACCATGTCATGGAAAAAAAGAAACAAAATTTTTTCAATAAGCACGATTCTATGAAGCAAGGATGAAAAATAACATCAAAAGAACCGTTAAAATCAATAATTCTTCTCAAGAAGTGACACAAAATATTAAAAGATTGTATCAATTTTCATGATACAACTAAGTTTGCTCATTTACCCAAATCAGTATTAAAACATCACCATCCACCCTAAAGTATCTATGCCACTCACATGCAAGTGTTATCTCCACACACATAAGACATTTCAATTCTCAGGGGAGCTCAAAAATTAAAAAAATTCACACTCACTCTCGTAAAGAAATTCAAGTACAATGAATAGAACCATAGGCTTGCCCTTCATGTTGTTTTCCCCTAATATTGATTAACAAGTTTGGAATGATCGTAGTCTTGTGGGATTAAAAGAAGGTTAAGGTATGGGAAGTATTTTATGTATCAAGTAACTAAAAGGCCTCATTTAATGCAATCGCTTATCACCTTCTACCATAAAAAATTCAAATATTCCACATTATTCACCTTTAATTCTTTTCATTATTTCCCTTAACATCTATCTTTGTGTTTACTAAACAAATTCAAAACAACACTTCTTTCTTCACTCCTTTGGTTGTTCAATAGGTATTTCTAACCTTAAGCGCTTTATTTTTATAATTTCACTTTAAGTTCTATGGGTAAGGCTATTCTATCTTGTTTTCAAGCATATATCTTGCCTCATAGGTACAAGATTAGACATCCAAGAATAAGCCTTTCTTGGAGTATTCTAGCGTATCATAATTTCCCCCTAAATTAAGAGTTTGAATTATGCTTAAATAAATATCGTCATTAAGCACCCCCCAAAACTTAGGATTTCGCCTATATTTTCTTAATTTTGAATCATGCAATACATTCAAGAAGGTTAGGTTTCAAAAGAGAAATTCTCAAAAAGGGTTTAGTCGTCATAATATAATTATTCTTAAACAAAGAAAGAAAACTAGGAAAAGACTCAAAAGGGTTAATTAAGGAACAATGTTAAGGTAGGATTTTGGTCATGTGATGGATCAGAAATGGCCTTGGGTCATCCTCCAATCTAAGATTGCCTAGGATTTTTCTTTGAATAAACTCGGGTCAAGTTCTAGACTACATGTATGTATTAGAATTATTCAAATATATCACCACACAAAGCATCATACTCAGAGAGTAAAAAGGTAGTCTTCTGACTAATTGCAGCAATTGACCTTAATAAGTTACTCTGAATCAAAGACTAATCCTTTTAAAGAGAAAAATAAAAATTGAATTTAATGGTCTCAAGTAAAGAGAAAACTTATAACCCTCCTTGCTATTTTTCAAAAAAAAAGAAAACCATTTTCTTTCTTTTTCTCAAAATCATTGCATTGCTTGCCAATGACATTTGAAAGAATTTTTTTTGAACTTTTGCCTATTCCTAATTGACTCTTGACTCAAAATGCTAGATACTTTACCTAACAATATTGCCTCTACTTCTATCATGGGTGAAATACCACTTATTTTGTAAAACTGAAATAAAGTAAAGAAAAAAAAAAGAAAAAAGAAAAAAAAATATTTTCACGTTGGGAAATAACTGAGTTTTGAAGAAAACTCTTGGGGTTTATTGTAAACTTATTTTGAAAAGGAAAAAAATAACAGTGCATCAAACTTTTATAATCGTTATGCAAATTACAAAATAAATACCAAGAAAATCACAATCGGGTATCACATCATATCACATGCACCTACTAGGAAAATATCCAACATCATCATCAATATTCCCAACAATGTCAAAATACATATATCATTGTCAATCATGAATAAAAAAGCCCCACGAGGAGAAATCTACATGAAAAATGTAAAATAGAGTACATCAATACAATTAATCAAATGAAATAAGTATAAACAATCAAATAAGAAATAAGGATTCTGCACCCCCCACTAAATGTCATTGGAATATCCCAAATGAAAAAGAAAAAAAGAGAAAAGAAGGGTAAAGACTCCCTATGGCGCACTAGGCACTTGGGTCCACGTTTATAGCAGGCTGTACAAAAATACTAGGAGCCTTGTTACACTTGGTTGCTTTAACTGGGTCAGAAATAAAAGCCACCTCATCATTTGGTTAGGAGATAGAACTATCCCCAAACATTCTTACATGATCCTCAAATCTGGTTAATTTCTTTGCGAGCACAACCTATTAGGCTTCATTAAGCCCCCTGCTGAAATAAATTCTAAACTCATCACTAAAGTGATCATTTCCAAAAAAATCTGCAAAAGAAAGTATTGGGCCTACAGTCTCTGGAGGAATATCTATTTCTGACTCATCAAGACAAAATAAGGGTGGTCTAGAGTGAAACTCTAGATGAAGGCCAACTAGATTAGCCCATAAAGAAGAAACCCCCTCACAATCCCCTCTAGCCACTACTGAGGCAAATCTTTACTCATACTCTTCCATCAACAGTTGTAGAGATGCTAAGCTCTGCTCAATAACGATCTACATAAATAAGAGATGTCAGCGACCAACTATGTATGGTTAATGTTCTTTTCCAAAGTCACAAAAACAAATTTGGGAAATATTATAGTGGAAGACTAAGGTGGTTGGGAAGGAAAAGGAGGTTGTGTGGTGCACAAAGGAGGAAGAGCATCAGTAGAAGTTCATAGAGAATCCAAAATAAGTGGAGAAACTAGAGGGGCCTTTATCCTTCAGAATAGGCAAATCTCTCACAACCAAATTCATCCATATCAAAGATTTTCTCTGAATTCCCATGGTATTATTGTAATACCCCAAACTTTTCCTTAAGCCTAATTTTATCTCTAAAGGGTTAAGAAATTACTTCCTAAGTGATTAAAGTTTAAATCATATAGAGTTTACCTAATTTTGACTTTTTATCATGGGGAAATATAATTAGCTTTCCAACAATATAAGATCCACCCAAATCCAATAACCGAGCAAGAAGTTATGGCTAATATAAGTTCTAGTCGTAAAAACACCATTATTTTAGTGCTTAGCGCATCGTGGAGAGGGTCTAATTAATAATTGACAAATTCCAGTGGAACTCCGCAATAGTGGCGCATTGTGGAGGACCCCAATTTCCCAATAGTCAATTTCCAGTGGCCTAGCATGATTGTGACGCGTCGCACTGAAGTTCCAAGTCCCAGCCAGTGGGGAAACGCAATGTCTCCGCGTTGCGGTGAGTCACAGATTTCCATTTGTCGATTTCTAGTAAGCCACCACGATAGTGGCGCGTTGCGTGACCCATAAAATTGGGCGTCCAGTTTAATTTTTCCATCTTCGTATAGAAGTTAAAAAGGGAACTTTGGACTTTTTCCAAGCCTCTTAAACCATACAAACATCAGAATTTAGGGCCACTACAAGCATCATATGAGATTTTCTCAAAATTTCCCTCAACCAAAAACCCTAAGTATCCAAATCCTCTTCTAAGAATCTCAAGGGTTCACTATAGATTTTCTAAATTGAGTCAAGATTCAAGGTTCTCAAGTCAAAGGCTTCAAGAACCCTCATTCAAGAGTATGAATAGAGTCCCTAAAGAGAGAGTTCATCCAAAGCTTCTAATTCAAGGTATGTGGGGTTTGAACAAGAACACTCTTTTCATTCCTGTGCCCAAATTGTCGATTTTTATTAAAGAATTTCATATTTTTGCAAGTGGGTTTATACCCAATTTACTTTATTTTTAGATTATGAGATTACGAGTTGTTCAAGTCTTGATTTCCTTGATTATTTCACTACTTTATGATATGAGTTGAGAAATTATGATATGAGTTGCACATCCCCGTATTGATTTGATATTACCAAGATTGATGTCATGATTTAAGCTTTATTATGAAAGTGAGATTATTTGAGCATAAGTATAAGTTTTAAACCAAGTATGAATTTTGATTTTTTCTTGAAGATTATGTTGTTTAGTATGATTCAATCAACAAGTACTTTGATTTTTAAAGAAAGATTACTTTTGAGCCTGAGTTAAGATAGGAATGCACATTATTCAGTCTTTATGATTTAAAGCTAAGAGAATTATAAGTTGGTCTTTACTATAGACCCTTGAGTTATTTTATGGTGGATTTCCTAAAAGTTCTGAGCTTGAGTATGGGAGTAGTATTTAGAACTGAGCGGAAAGTGTGGGTGTAGCGCATCCTACTTCCCCAAAACTATATGCCCTCGTAGGATTGAGATTTATGGGCATGAGGCCGAGATAGTGATCACTAGAGTTGAGGTTCTATTCTAATGACAAGGGTAGAATAACTCTCCCCAACATGAGCGAGTTGTTGGACTCCATGTAGCTCACATGTTTTATGTCGGTTAGAAAAAAATCCCAAGTTCATAAGATCTAGAGTTTTTCCCATGTCTTGAAGTTTCTAAAGTTCTAAGTCCTTGAGTTTCCAAGAAGTTCCATTCTCCTCAAGACGAAAGCATGAGTTTAGAAAGCATTGTTTAAAGTTCTAAGTCTCTTCTTTGATAATATGGAGACACTATCTTTATGGTGTTCACGTTGATGTGTTTACCGATCACAAGAGCCTGCAGTATATGTTTACTCAGAAGGAGTTAAATCTTAGATAGAGAAAATGGTTAGAGTTGCTAAAAGATTATGATATGAGTGTGTTATATAACCTGGGCAAGGCTAATGTGTGGCTGATGCCCTTAGCAGGATGTCTTTAGGTAGTGTTACTCATGTAGAGAAATACAAGAAAGAGTTAGCTTGTGAGGTGCATCGTCTGGATAGATTCGGTGTTAAGTTGCTTGATTCTGATGAAGGGAATATTTTGGTGCAGAGTAGTTCTAAATCCTCTTTAGTTTCAGAAGTGAAGGAGAAACAAGACTTAGATGCTAGTTTGGTTAGACTGAAAGAGTAAGTTAAATACCAAAAGGTAGAGGTTTTCTCCCAATGGGGAGATAGTATGCTGAGATTATAGGGTAGATTATGTGTTTTGTGTGTTGGTGAATTGAGGCATAGAATTATGGCTGAGGCACATAGTGTGCGGTATTCTATTCATGTCGGTACTACCAAGACGTACCGCGACTTATGAGAAATCTATTGGTGGAGTGGCATGAAGAAGGATATAGCCGAGTTTGTGGCAAAGTGTACAATGTGCCAACAGGTTACGGTAGAGCACCAGAGACCTGGTGGTGTAATGAAAGAATTTAGTATACCCACTTGGAAGTAGGAAGAGGTAAACATGGATGTCGTGACTAGTTTAACTCTTTCACATTGTCATCATGATTTGATTTGGGTCATTGTAGATAGGTTGACTAAGTCAGTGCATTTCTTGCCGGTGCATACATCATATACAGCTAAGGATTATGCTAGATTGTATATTTAGGAGTTAGTCAAATTGTATGGAGTCCCCTTGTCCATCATCTCAGATAGGGGTACTCAGTTCACCACTCAATTTTGGAAAGCTTTTTAGATGGGTCTTGGTACCCAAGTGCATCTTAGTTCCACTTTTCATCCACAAATAGTTGGTCAGGCTGAGAGGACCATCCAAACCTTGAAGGATATGTTGAGGGCATGTGCTCTTGATTTCAAGGGCAGTTGGGATGAGCATTTTCCATTGATTGAGTTTACCTATAAAAATAGTTACCATGCTTGCATCAAGATGGCACTATTTGATGTGTTGTATGGGAGGAGGTGCAGATCACTTATAGGTTGGTTTGAAGTAGGTGAACCTACTTTTGTTGAACCTGATACAGTATTTGAGGCTATGGAGAAAGTGAAGTTGATTAGAGAAAGGTTGAAGACAGCTCAAAGTCATCAGTAGTCATATGCATACATGAGAAGAAGAGACCTTGAGTTTGAATTTAATGATTTGGTGTATCTAAAAATTTTGCCCATGAAAGGGGTGAAGAGGTTTGGCAAGAAAGGGAAGCTTAGTCCCTAGTATATGGGCCCCTATAGAATCCTAAGTCATGTGGGGAAGTAGTTCACAGATTTGCATCCTATCTTTCATGTCTCCTCGCTTGAGAAGCACATTGGTGATTCCGTCGTAGTGGATCCTTCAGAGAGCGCTGATATCTCAACTAGTCTTTTGTTTGAATAGATTCCAGTTGAGATTCTACACCACCAGATCCGTAGACTGAGGAACAAAGAGGCTCTCTTTGTCAAATTATTATGGCAAAACCATTCAGTCGAGGGTGCTACTTGGGAAGGCGAGGTAATATGCGATCCAAGTACCCGCATCTCTTCTCCGTGAGTTTAGACCAAGCCGAAGGTACTATTCTTCCTTAATTCAGCCCCTTTTAAAATTAAAGTTTCAGCTATATAGTTATTCCTAATATAAGTTCATGCATTCTCTGAGGTATTCAAGAGTTTAGAATATTGTGGAGTCAGTTTAGCAAGTTGTTTCAGTTGTGCATACTCATTTTTCTCTGTATCCTTAGCCTAGTTAGCGATTTCCGATGAGGAATGTTCCCCAAGGGGAGATATTGTAGAACCCCAAACTTTTCCTTAAGCCTAATTTCGTCTCTAGAGGGGTCAAGGAATGACTTCCTAAGTGATTAACGTTTAAACCATATGGATTTTCCCTAATTTCAACTTTTTATCATGTGAGAAATTTAATTAGCATTCCAACGATATAAGATCTTCCCAAATCCAATAACCGGGAAAGAAGTTATGGCTAATCTAAGTTCTAATAGTAAAAACACCGTTATTTTAGTTCTTGGCGCATTGTGGATAGGGTCTATTTAACAATTGACAAATTCCAGTTGAACTCCATGATAGTGGTGCATCACAGAGGACCCTTATTTCCCAATAGTCAATTTTCAGTGTCCTAGCACAATTGTAATGCATCGCGCTCAAGTTTCAGGTCCCAACCAGTGGAACAATGCGATGGCTCTGCATCGCGGTGACTTATAGATTCCTATTAGTCAATTTCCACTGAGCCGCCGCAATAGTGGTGTGTTGCAGTGTCCCATAATTTTGGGTTTCCAGTTCAATTTTTCCAGCTTCGTAAAGAAGTTAAAAAAGGAACTTCGGACTTTTTCCAAGCCTCCTAAACCATACAAACATCAGAATTTAGGGCCACTACAAGCATCATATGAGATTTTCTCAAAATTTCTCTCAACCAAAAACCCTAAGTATCCAAATACTCTTTTAAGAATCTCAAGGGTTCACCATAGATTTTTCTAAATTGTGTTAAGATTCATGGTTCTCAAGTCAAAGGCTTCAAGAACCCTCATTCAAGAGTACAAATAGAGTCCCAAAAGCAAGAGTTCATCCAAAGCTTCTAATTCAAGGTATGTAGGGTTTGAACAAAAACACTCATTTCGTTCTTATACCCAAATTATCAATTTTTATTGAAGAATTTAATATTTTTGTAAGTGGGTTTATACCAGATTTACTTTATTTTAAGATTATGTGCTTACGAGTTGTTCAAGTCTTAATTTTCTAGATTATTTCACTATTTTATGACACGAGTTGAGAAATTATGTTATGAGTTGCACATCCCCGTATTGATTTGATGTTTCCAAGATTGATGTCATGATTTAAGCTTTATTATGAAAATGATATTATTTGAACATGAGTATAACTTTTAAACCAAGTTAGAGTTTTGATGTTTTCTTGAAGAGTATGTTGTTTAGTATGATTCAATCAACAAGTACTTTTGAGCCTGAGTTAAGACAGGAATCCACATTATTCAGTCTTTATGATTTAAATCTAAGAGATTTATAATTTGATCTTCACTATAGAACCTTGAGTTGTTTTAAGGTTGATTTCCTAAAGGTTTTGAGGTGGAGTATGGGAGTAGTATTTAACATCGAGTGGGAAGTGTGGGTTTAGCCCATCCTACTTCCCCAAAACTATTTTCCCCCGTAGGATTGAAATTTATGGGACTGAGGCTGAGATAGTGATCACTAGAGTTGAGGTTCTATTTCCATGGAAAGGGTAGAACAAATCTCCCCAACATGGACAGCATGTTGGACTCCATGTAGCTCACATGGTTTATGTCGGTTAGAAGAAACTCTCAAGTTCATAAGAGTCTAGAGTTTTTCCCATGTCTTGAAGTTTCTAAAGTTCTAAGTCCTTGAGTTTCCAAGAAGTTCCATTCTCCTCAAGACCAAAGCATGAGTTTAGAAAGCATTGTTTAAAGATTACTTTAGATTACAAGTTATGAGAATAAGAGGCGAATACAGATTTTTGAGCTAAGTATAATGACTCACGAGATTTATACTACATGTTTCATTATTCATGATTTATGAGATTTATGTTTCAGACTTACTCAGGCCATGTGAGTCATTCATATTTGCATGCAAGATTTTATAAAAAGTAACGATATTGTTAATGTAAATGCATACACCCCCATATACGCAGTACATCCTCATAGTACTGATCTACAAATATGTCTAAGTGCTAAATTGTCTTATAATGTAGGTTTAGGTGCTTAGTCTCAGCATCGTCAGTAATCTCCGAGTAACTTGATCTACCCTCTACAGTTGGTGAGTCTTCATGGTTCGAGGACCTATTTCTCAGACCTTCAGATTTGATATCAGTGGTTATTTCTTTTCAGTTGAGTATGAGTTAGTTGGGGAGGTGTCCCAATGGATCTCTAGATCTTAAGTAGTAGAGGCTTTTTAAGACTAGATTTTTAGATGTTAGTTAGATATTTTCAGTATTTCGTGTTTCAGACATTATATTTTTAGTCCTTTCAGTTGAGATTTGATGAGATTTATTCTTATTATCTGATTTTGAATCCCTGAAGTAAGTATGAGATTTAGTAGCAAGTTCAAAGGGTTAGGTTGAAGCTACTTGTAGCCTTAAGCACCATGTGATGCTTTGGGATGAGATTTTGGGGTGTTACAATTATCCTCCTCATGGCAATGTGTAATGTCAATCATACTTGTGCATATAAATCTCTAGACAATATCGGAGAAGAAAGGAACCTTATACTTAAGGCGAAGCAATGAAATAAGAAAAGAAAAGGGAAATAAAGTACCCAGTTATTTTGACATTATCTTGATCATTTCCATGATAAAGTCTTTTCGATTAACTATAATAGCATCCATAATGCATCCAACAATGATAAACCATTTTAAACTAACATATTGACCATTTTGTTAACGAAGTAGGCAGTTACTAACAAATCTAAGCTAATGTTAACTTGAATTGAAAGTTCCCACCACTTGATATTACCAATTCCATTAGTCCATGGAGGGAGCCCTTTTTCAATCACCTGAGATATCCAAGGAAAAAACTCATACCAATTAAGCACTTTCTTCTTGCATTCAACCCTAAACTCAACATCACAAGAAAAATAAATCTTATTTATACCTAAGGCAGTGCAAGGAGTTCGACACACCAAACTAGTAAACTTGGAAGGAATGGTTGTTCTGATACCAGAGGCTTGTACTTGTGTTCATTGTGTCTAACAACATAAGCCGTGTACAATTCTTGCTCTAGTACAGGCAATTAACTGGATGGATAGGAAGTAGAGTCCATATCCATGAAAATATCCCAAATAGGCTGCTTGACTTGTGAAATGATCTCATACAAGTATTCATCACCCCTTTTATACAAAACATATTTTATGGAATGAAGACTTGAGTGTTCACGCAATCATTATTTAGATCAACCACACCTTCTACAACAAATCAAGTTTGATCGACCGCTTTTCCTAACCTTTTTTGTATGTTCAATGGTGCTTGGTACTTAGGACCTTTTTAGGTTTCTTTTGTGGTTGTAGCTTTAGAATTTGTAAAACATGTTTTTGGAATATTTATATATTATGAAAGAAAAAAAATAAAAATAAAAACTAGGGTGAAGGAAATCCGACATGTTACATTAAACTCATGGGAATATTTTATAACAAAAATTAACCATTTGGAACTCTAAATAACTATACATTCTTCACATTATGCCAATAAAGCACATGGGACACTCATGACACTTTTAAAAGAAAAATGACTCTACACCCTTAATAATGGTGTCACCCTATCTATCATAGGGAAAGAAAAGCATTCTTGTCTCCCAAGTTACTAAGACTTAACCCACGTGTTCTATGCCATGTCATTATATCAATCAAAGTCTTGGTGCATCAAAATAAGTAACAAATGTATTCAATAAAAAACTACTTGGTTACCATCATTAATGGAAAATATAAATCATATTCATGCTCAAAGAATGGGAAAATGATGCCCCAAGAGTAAAAGCGCTAACAATTTGTAGCATTCAAGTCAGCACCCTCAGATTGGATTTTAGAAAACACATGGTGATCAAGAAAAATAAGAACTTGGACAATAAGGTAAAGGAACATGTAATCAAACCAAGTTTATCAATTCACCCCCAAACACATCCCAGATACTCCTACTAACATAATTGGATCAGCCACCACAGGTATTGGCAAAGAAACTTTATGCAGCTATTTTAGCAAACACATGGTGGGCGGAAGTTTAGGTACTCAATAATCCCCTATTAATGAAGAAAAAAAATGGAACCAATTTAACATTCTCAATAACAATAACCAAATTTCATAAAAACTAAAATCAAATAATCCAAATTATAATCATATAGTACTTGGAATATAAATCACCATTAAAACTTTAAATAGAACTTAAACAACTTTTCACATGAGAACATAGCTTTATATTTCCATTAATTGATGAGAGTGATGAGAGAAAGTTAAATTTAAATTTTTGGAGTTGAATTTTTGATGTAGGAAGGAAGAATTTATAATTTGAGTTGAAGAAATTTTGAAATTTGAAGAGAGAGAAAATGTAGAATTCGAGGTGATTAAAATTGAATATTTGAGCATATTTTTGGCTAAAAAATTCTAAGTGTTGTAATAATAGATCAATTTATGTCTTTTATTTTGAATTTTGGATTATAGGGTTGGGTAATCCCATAAAAATTTAACCTATACTCTACTTAGCCTCAAAGTTGCATGTGCCCAAGCCTGCACACATAATTGTCCAACCTACATGAGCAGGTGACCTTTACAGGCCAAGGAAGAATACTTATATACATAAGGGATTCCCGCATAGTGGTTCTACCCTCGCTTATGTTGGTCTGCAAGCGTACTGTGCAATCAAGAGTTGTACACTTCTTAATGTAGGATAATTTTTGAAGCCACATGTGTGGACACATGCACAATCAGGTGCTAGGCATGTGACCGTTGGTAGTCTTTAGAATATCAGGGCATGGTTTTGAGCTCTCATAAAAGGTGCAAGGCATGTGCTTGTAGGTGGTTTTTAGCACCTCAGGGCATGGTTTTGAGCTCTCGAACACATGTTCAAGCTTCCAAACTTTCTATATCACCTACAATCACCAAAACTAAGAAAAAATTATCACTCAAACACCCATAACATAACAAGTATAAACCTTTTGATGTCTCCCAAGAAGTACCTCAGTAATCAATGTGGCCCGACGTTGTTTTTTCATCACTTGGCATCACTGAAATTAAGTGACTAAACCTTAGTCAGTGCTGGTCCACCCATATGGTAATGCTTTAGACATTGATTCTTCATGAAAAAACTCCTTTTCTCATGGTCCTATAACTCAATTTCCCCACTTGGATATATATTTGAGGCCATAGATGGGCCCATCCACTTATATTTTATCTTTCCCACGATGAGTTTCTATCTTGATTTGAAGGGGAAAACAACGTCAATTGCACAAAACTCTTGTTTCAAGATCCTAGCATCATTCCACATCATTAATTTCTCTATATACAACATAGAGCTCTCATATTTCTTGATTTGGAAATCTTCTAACTCGTGAAGTGGATAAACTTTTAATTTTGAGGAATCTTCCCAATTCATATCCAACTTACGCAAGTGTAACAACCAATATTTTTGCCTCTAAAAATTTCATGACTTTTGAGCTTACTTTTTAGGCTATAAATCACCTAACGAGTCGTAAGGTCTCCTTATGGATCACATGGCTCGATTCGTATGGTGACCAATGAGGGTTGCCTATGTTTCTATTGTGACTATGATTGGGATGTCATGAGATGTAATGAATCTTTGTGAGTCATATGATGCTTTCCATAGTAAAACTAGTGTAGGTGCCCAAGTCACTATTATGGTTATGACTGGGACCCCCGGGAGTCGTAAGATATGTATACGAGTCATAGGGTACAACTCATATAGTTAATAGTGCTAAGGCCCCATGTATAAACTAAAACTATTAGTAATGTCTATGACTCATAACTAGATGTCTCGAGTCATGACGTGACTCGTGGTCACTGGCGATAGTTTTTCCTGTGTTTCAATTAGGGGAACTTTGTTCATTTCCATCTTTCCATAATTGTGACCTGTGACTTAAAAATACTTTTGTGTCTTGTTATTACTCAAAAAGAAATTAAAATACATTTCTCTTTTCTCAAGTTCCTCAAAGAAAGAACAAGGCTAGGTTTTCTCAAGGTTGATCATCTTGGTCTCAAAGGTTGATTTCTCTCCATAATTCCTAATACTTTCAGGATAGTACCTCTCTCCTTAAACTTGTTTTACTTAAATCTTGTGTTTAAATTGTTATTAATGTGGATTTGAATATAGATTTTTATTGGGTTGAGGGTTTTGGAAGGACTATTACTTGATTTCAATTCCCATGGTTTTAGTGGAAGTACTCATGTTTTATTTATTTATTTATTTTGAAACACGTTGTGGTGCATAGGTATGGTGAATAGGATGGGGGTCGATTCATTACCTAATTAGATAATTTTTGTTTGGAATTTGGTTTCGGAAATTGTGTTTCCTCAACCTATGTAATACCCCAGGAAATTTTTCGTTGAAATTTTGTGCGTAAACGTGTTGGGTTCTATCTTCTAGAATGAATTATAAATTTTCCGTGCGGAATGTCTTAGATTATGACCCACCATTGCGTAGAGTATCGAATAAGCTTTCCAACTATTTTTGGATCATCCAAAACGAATACCCGAGCGATGAGTTATGAACATTCCGATCAAACCGTGAAAAGTAGTGAACAGTAAAACGTGCAGGAAAAAAGTACTGAAGCCTGGCGTATTTTTGCTACAACTTTAAACGATCATAACTCTTTGTACATAATGATCTAGGTGATCTACTATATATCAACAGAAAGCTATGTGAGTCCTCTTTCCGATGAAATTAGTTTCATCCAATTTGTCAATCGAAACAAAAAGTTATGGTCGATCTACTTCATCCTAACAAAAGTGAATTTTTGGGTCAACTTCAAATGATCATAACTCCTCATACACAATGATATGGGTGAGATACTATATATTAACAGAAATATATGAGAGTCCTCTTTCTAATGAAATTAGTTTCATCCAATTTGGATATCGGAGTAAAACGTTATGGTTGATCTACTTCAGACTATCAAAACAGTCCACCAAAGGACAGATTCGAGAATTATTTGATTTTTAGGGGCATTTTGGTCATTCCTCCTCACCCAAAATCCGTCCAAACCCTATATTAAAGCCTATTAGAATCATTATACGTTATATTTCATCAAAATCCCTCAAAAAAAAAAACCTAAGCTCCTACATCCAACTTCAAGAACCTCCAAAATTCACCATTAATTCTGCAAATTTATTCAAAATTCCAACTTCCTAGTTTAAGAACTCCAAGAACCATCATTCAAAGGCACGATTAATATCTCAAAAACGAGTATCGATCTAAAGTTCATCATTCAAGGTATGTGGGGATTTTCAACAAGAATAATCTTTCGTTCTTGTACCCAAAAGTAATTTTCTTTACAAAGGCATGATTTTTATGAATTTGAAGCATGAAACCATATCTTATGATGATTATTATGAAATCTTGATATTTATGATTTTGAAAGATGAATTTACATGTGTGGTGATATAAAGCATGAATCTTGAAAGAAATTTACTATGATTTTGATATTTGGGTCTTGAACCCCATTTGAAATTGTGTCTTTGAAAAAATGTGAGCTATATGCACGTTGATATTGAATATTTGAGATGTTTTGAATTATTTGACGTTTTGGTCGTGAATGAGTTATTCTGAACTCGACTGTGAAAGAAATACACGTTTTTATTGATTATGATAAAGGGGTAGCAAATTGGCTCCCGATGAAAATTGTTGAAGTATTTATTGTAGATTTTCTTTAATGTGAGCCTGAGGCTGATTTAAATTTCTGAGCTAAGTCCGGAAATAATCTTTAGCACCGAGTGGGAGGTATAAAGTGACCTTACTTCCCTAGAACTACGTACCCCCGTAGGATGTGAGCCTGAGGCTGATTTATATAGTGATCACTAGTATTTTTGAATTGATATTGGAAGTCCTACTCCGATGGAAAGGATAGGATGGCTCTCCCCAACGTGGGTTATACGTTGGACTCCATGTAGCTCACATGGTTTATGTCGGTTATAGGATCTCCCAATGTGTGTGTGTACTCTTCTATCTGAGATGAAAACATATTTGCTTAAAAGGATGAGTTTGAGAAAGTCATTATTCTTAAAAGATTTAAGGAATATATTCTAATGAGAATTGACATGAGATTTGATTTTTTTGATGATTTGAAATTGAGATGAAAGTGAATTGAGAACGTATTGTAATGACTCACTTGTTTTACTTTACATGTATTATTCATCCATGATTTTGATGATTTAATTCGAGCTAAGTGAGTCATCTATATCAGTATGCATAATTTTATAAACTGTGATGATATTAAGATATTATTTTATATATGCATTGCACCCCATATGCTTTGTATTTTTCCACGGTGTTGACCCACATATTCATATATGGGCTATATTTTCTCGGAATGTAGGTACAAGGCATAGTTGCACCTTCGGATCCAGTCAGTTCGTGGTATCCAGTCAGCAGGTGATGAGTCATTTTTATTCAAGGGCTTGGGTTAGTTATGCAGAGTTATAGTGTTGTATTTTCTTTATTCAGTCGTATTGAGTTGGGGTAGTCGGGAGTCATGACCTGTCTACCTACAATCAGTACTAGTAGAGGCTTCATAGACAGTCAGTAGAAGTTGATGTATTTTGTTTCAATTTTGGTTGTAAAGACAGAATTGTAATCCTGTAAAATTCCATTTTTGTATCGATCAGATTCAGAAAAGAGTTAATTTCTGCTGATTTGTATGTATTTGTATTTTTATTCAGTTGCTTATGAGTTATGCCAGTAGAAGGGTTAGATTGGGGTCACTTGTAACCCTAAGCACCGTGTGACATCTCAGGACCCGATTTCAGGGCGTTACAAACTTGGTATCAGAGCACAGAGTTCAAGTGTCCTAGGGTATCTATGAAGTCGTGTCTAGTAGATTCTTACAGAACGGTATGGAGAAGTCTGTACTTTTCTTCGAGAGTCTATAGGGCATTTAGGAAATATTTCCCTTCTTTCAAGTCGAAGATCGTGCTATAAAAAGGTTCTCCAAGAAGTTTATATAGATTCTCATCTTACTCTATTCTAGCCAACTCTGCTTCATTTTCAAGGTATCAGAAACAATTAAGCTTAATTCTCCGTAGATAGTTATGGGATTATAAGAGAGCTAGAAAGTATCCTGTCAGTGCTTTTTGGGTTCTAAAGATTGAAGTACTTTATTCATGTTCATAAAATTCATGAACTAAGCCTAGGTTAGATGTGCTTTCAGATTCCTCCTAAGAATCTACAATGTTAATCTATACTTCTCCCTCTATATATTATTCTTGAGATAACAAGATTCGCAAGCTCCAGTTCTTCCCCAGGTAATGCTTCTATATTTTCTAGAAGAAATTTCAAAAGTTACATGAAGGGCTTGAGAGGAGCTCTCTAGTGTGTTAAGTTCCTTAAGCTGAAAGTTATGCCCTCATTCTTATGAGTTATTTAATTAAGACAGAGTAAGGTGTATTCTTAGATCATTGAATGTTGTGTGTCAAGTTTCTATCTCTTGTATTATGTAATCTTGTTATCATTATGTTTGTGAAAAATCAAAGTCTAGCGAAGCCGTGTGGGGATCTTTCGATTCACTAGCATAGCTTCTTTGTTATTCATCTCATTTTCTTGTTCAAAATTCAAACCAAAGTCTAGTGAAGCCGTGTGGGGCCTATTTCGATTCACTAGCATAGTTACTTTGTTATTCATATAACTTTCTTGATCAAAACACAAAACCAAAGTCTAGTGAAGCCGTGTGAGGCCTATTTTGATCCTCTAGCAACTTGTAGTTTATCTTGTTCCTTGTGCTGGATGAAAATGTGGGATGTGGAGGTGTAGTAGTAAGAAGGATGGTAAGTGTGATTTGTTGAGAATAAGTATAGCAAAATCCCTTTTTGCATGCAATTGGGTTAATAGGAAGTGATATAGTTTGTTCGAGGTATGAAACGGGTGTTGACGGTATTTGTATGACAGAGAGTATAGGTTAGTGATGGAAGTACTCGGTGGGTAAGTGTTGTTAATCTAGGCGCTCTCCAGATTGCAAGAGGAAGTTATGTTAAGACGTAGAGATCTATGAACTGTGTTAAGTTGTGTATGAAGGATAGATAGTAGTGACGAGTGAAAGAAAGATGTGTTAATGGATTGTGAATAAGATAGGCTATATGATTAGGACCAATTATTATTGTTATGAAGTTTAAGTGGGCTAGTGTTCATGGATGTGTTATTTTATAATCTTCACGTGGGAGTTATGAGTAAGGTGAAATTGTAAATTATGTGAAGTGTGAGACCTTAAGTTTGAACGATTGGTGATCATGAAGCTGAATGTGATGGCTTTCAGATTAATGGTATTAGTTGTCGTAAGTGACCTAATAGGCTTGAATAGTGTACACAAGATTTTAAGTGTAGTTGACTTGTAATTAAGTTTAATATTATATTATGATGAGAAAGTTCACCCAAGATATTATGGGACTGCTTTAATTTCGAGGATTAGTGTATGTGGTGTGTGAGTCGTGCCATGGGATTATTAGATGGATAAATACTAGTTAGACGATGAATGATGTTTTGATGGTTATGTTAAGGCGAGGCGTATGATTGGAAATGTTGAGCCTCTTAAGTGTGATTTTGATTCTTATGGGTTAGAAACATAAGTTCATAGGCATGGTATTAGAGGGAGAAGACAGAAGTAGCATGGTCTATCAAAAGGTTAGAAAGTATTTAAGTTAAGCTAATAGAAATAAGAGTTGAAGAACTAGATGGTGTACATTCCGGCGATAGAGATGTTCGTGGAGATTCGAAATTAGTAAGCATTTGAGAATTTGAGTGGTGGCTTAAATCTAAGGGGGAGATGATAGAAAAAGTAGTCAAGTCAAGCTTTTACATTTTAGTAGAAGTACCAGTAAGTTGTAAATTTGTTGTGAGAAAGATCGGTGCTTGACCCAATGTTATTTTAGTATTTTCAGTTGTCCCAAAACCTACTCATGTTTTACATTTCAGTTCCATGATCTTAATTCATGTTCATACACGTGATGGAGAATTACATACTCTTCTAGTTTCCAAAAATGAGAAATTCCAATTCTTCTAGAAGTTGGAATCACATTCCATAAGTTATGAGCTCTAAATTCAGGGCATACCGTCCATGACTCATATACTCAAGTTTTACAGTATGTTCAGTTCCAGTACTCAGGCAATACTCTTATTGATCAGTGAGATTTAGTTTCCGTTATGGGTGTCTTCAGTTTTGATACCTTAATGAACCCATTGTATTTGATATTTTATTCCTAAGGCCTCAATAGAGAGAGTCAAGTTATTTACATTATCCCTTTATGTTTCAGGTCTTCATGTTTTAAAATTTTGTGACCTTTTCATTAAGTCAAGCTAATGGTGTTGAGCAGTTGTCTAGAAGGGAGAGAAGATACTTCGTTATCTATGATAGAAGGTGGTGTACTCACGGCGGTGAAGTGAAGTTAGATTGAGGCTAAGTCCTTGATACATGCCGTGGTTAGTTGAAGTTTTAAATGTTTATTTGAAGAGATTGTTGTGTGTTGGTTTTATGCACTTTTATGAGGTAGTAGGAATAGTAATACAAAGTTTTTGTGTATAGTTCAATTGGTTGAGAAAATGTTATGTGTGCCATTTAAAGAATTAACCAGTATGTGTGAATGATGTAGTTGATGGAATCGTAGAGAAAGCGATGAAGATGCTTTATGAGTGCTCATTTAGAGGTGCATGTGCGAAGTGCGTATGTGGTTATGAGTATAGGCTTGAATTTTATGGTTGTATATCTAAAAGAATGCACCGCAAGTTAGTGGATCCCTAGTATAAGATTGTATGTGGTTGTTGGAGTAGCAATAAGAGTTATGTTTGAAGTGAGGAGTTGTGAGGCTCAGTGTGTATTGAGGTTCATGATATAGATTAATATTATAGTGTTATGTGGCGTATCTCATGAGTACTTGGAGTTAGGCTTGAACATAGTCGAGGGAGTAGTTGGGAAGTGTTGCTAAGTTTGGAAGCAAGGAGTTATGTTTCCCAAGACCTAGAAATTCCTATCTTAATTTATGCCATATGGGTCCTTGTTCCCATACGATAGGATTGAATCAAATTATGGTTCATTTTCTCCCCGAACAATATCATTTGAATCTTTTGGAGGGAGTGTTGAGGGACGTTTCATTTGGGCGCAAGTGGTCCTTCTTTTAATGAGATCCCCTTCGAGACCTTTGATTCTCAGTCTCTAAATAAACCAAAGATATCGATTCCTTAAAATCAGTCTCCTTTGTTTAAGATCCAACTATGTGACCATTCTCATTATGAATCGCATGTTCTATGAAGTATTCAAAAGTTTGGAGTGAAGTAAGTGGATTGACTTCATTATCCCAGCCTTTTTTCCTCATTTCCATGGTATTCTGTACTTATTCATCGACATTCGAGGATGAATGTTTCCAAGGGGGAGATGATGTAATACTCCGGGAAATTTTTCATTGAAATTTTGTGCGTAAACGTGTTGGGTTCTATCTTCTAGAATGAATTATAAATTTTCCGTGCGGAATGTCTTAGATTATGACCCACCATTGCGTAGAGTATCGAATAAGCTTTCCAACTATTTGTGGATCATCCAAAACGGATACTCGAGCGACGAGTTATGAACATTCCGATCAAACCATGAATAGTAGTGAACAGTAAAACGTGCAGGAAAAAAGTACTGAAGCCTGGCATATTTTTGTAACAACTTTAAACGATCATAACTCCTTGTACATAATGATCTAGGTGATCTACTATATATCAACGGAAAGATATGTGAGTCCTCTTTCTGATGAAATTAGTTTCATCCCATTTGCCAATCGAAACAAAAAGTTATGGTCGATCTACTTCATCCTAACAAAAGTGAATTTTTGGGTCAACTTCAAATGATCATAACTCCTTATACACAATGATATGGGTGAGATACTATATATTAACGGAAATATATGAGAGTCCTCTTTCTAATGAAATTAGTTTCATCCAATTTGGATATCGGAGTAAAACGTTATGGTTGATCTACTTCAGACTATCAAAACAGTCCACCAAAGGACAGATTCGAGAATTATTTGATTTTTAGGGGCATTTTGGTCATTCCTCCTCACCCAAAATCCATACAAACCCTATATTAAATCCTATTAGAAGCATTATACGTTATATTTCATCAAATTACCTCAAAAAAAAAACCTAAGCTCCTACATCCAACTTCAAGAACCTCCAAAGTTCACCATTAATTCTGCAAATTTATTCAAAATTCCAACTTCCTAGTTTAAGAACTCCAAGAACCATCATTCAAAGGCACGATTAATATCTCAAAAACGAGTATTGATCTAAAGTTCATCATTCAAGGTATGTGGGGATTTTCAACAAGAACAATCTTTCGTTCTTGTGCCCAAAAGTAATTTTCTTTACAAAGGCATGATTTTTATGAATTTGAAGCATGAACCCATATCTTATGATGATTATTATGAAATCTTGATATTTATGATTTTGAAAGATGAATTTACATGTGTGGTGATATAAAGCATGAATCTTGAAAGAAATTTACTATGATTTTGATATTTGGGTCTTGAACCCCATTTGAAATTGTGTCTTTGAAAAAATGTGAGCTATATGCACGTTGATATTGAATATTTGAGATGTTTTGAATTATTTGACGTTTTGGTCATGAATGAGTTATTTTGAACTCGACTGTGAAAGAAATACACATTTTTATTGATTATGATAAAGGGGTAGCAAATTGGCTCCCGATGAAAATTGTTGAAGTATTTATTGTGGATTTTCTTTAATGTGAGCCTGAGGCTGATTTAAATTAATGAGCTAAGTCCGGAAATAATCTTTAGCACCAAGTGGGAGGTATAAAGTGACCTTACTTACCTAGAACTACGTGCCCCCGTAGGATGTGAGCCTGAGGCTGATTTATATAGTGATCACTAGTGTTTTTGAATTGATATTGGAAGTCCTACTCCGATGGCAAGGATAGGATGTCTCTCCCCAACGTGGGTTGTACGTTGGACTCCATGTAGCTCACATGGTTTATGTCGGTTATAGGATCTCCCAATGTGTGTGTGTGTACTCTTCTATCTGAGATGAAAACATATTTGCTTAAAAGGATGAGTTTGAGAAAGTCATTATTCTTAAAAGATTTAAGGAATATATTCTAATCAGAATTGACATGAGATTTGATTTTTTTGATGATTTGAAATTGAGATGAAAGTGAATTGAGAACGTATTGTAATGACTCACTTATTTTAATTTACATGTATTATTCATCCTTGATTTTGATGATTTAATTCGAGCTAAGTGGGTCATCTATATCAGTATGCATAATTTTATAAACTGTGATAATATTAAGATATTATTTTATATATGCATTGCACCCCCATATGCTCGATATTTTTCCACGGTGCTGACCCACATATTCTTATGTGGGCTATATTTTCTTGGAATGTAGGTACAAGGTATAATTGCACCTTCAGATCCAGCCAGTTCGTGGTATCCAGTCAGCAGGTGATGAGTCCTTTTGATTCAAGGGCTTGGGTTAGTTATGCAGAGTTATAGTGTTGTATTTTCTTTATTCAGTCGTATTGAGTTGGGGTAGTCGGGAGTCATGAATCGGCTACCTACAGTTAGTACTAGTAGAGGCTTCATAGACAGTCAGTAGAAGTTGATGTATTTTGTTTCAATTTTGGTTGTAAAGACAGAATTGTAATCCTGTAAAATTCCATTTTTGTATCGATCAGATTCAGAAAAGAGTTATTTTTTGCTTATCTGTATGGATTTGTATTTTTATTCAATTGCTTATGAGTTATGCCAGTAGAAGGGTTAGCTTGGGGTTACTTGTGACCCTAAGCACCGTGTGACGTATCAGGACCCGATTTTGGGGCGTTACAACCTACCTGCATAATTTGATCTTAAACATGGTTAATCACATAATTTGTCTTAATTCCCTAAAATATGACATTACATAAAAGGTTAAATGGATAAAAGGTATTTGAAGGCCTTGTTGGCTAAATTTTTTATTTTAAACATAATTTAATGAATAAAGGGGTATGTGGCATTTTTCTAACTTGATTTAATGTACAAAGTAGATCGTGGCATTCCCCCAAGTTGATGGAATTGATATGGCATAATTATAAACTTACAAGTGTAATGGTATGATGCTAACTGTAGTTGATGCCTTAACGGATAATTTCCTGATTAAATGGGTGGGTTGTGTTAAACTTGTTTTATTTGGGCTTAAAAGGGATAGTGTAGCTTGCTGTGGATTGTGGAGGTATCGGCGGGACTGATACTAGATACCTTGTTTGCCAATATAGGGGTCTTATGACCGTATGCAAAATTCACATGTATATATTTTTAATTTGATGGGGTCGAGGCATTTCCTGGCTCATCCTTGTATTTTCCTAGTTTGTGTAGATAACATGCAGTGGCACCCTTTCTCTAGGGGAGTTAAACCCATATAGTCAGTGGATGCCCTTAGGACGGTTAGATCAACACAGTCCAGGCTAATGTTTTAACTTTCATGCCAAACCTTGTTGCCTATATTGATATGTTATTTGTACGAAAAAAATTATATGCATTGCTTTTGAATGATTTTGAATTGATTCAATCATGGCATTATTTATCATTTCCCTGAGTTATATGCTAGCTCTCACCCCGCTACTCATCTCAAGATATTATATCCCTATACCATGCAGGAATCAGAGACACTACCTTTCTTTCATAGTGATTTGGTGATTTCTTGATCGATCATGCATCTGCTTGAAGTGGTTAGCTTCCATTCTTTTAAAGATCTTTATTTCAGGTTTTGGTTTCACTATATCATAGACTATCTTTTAGTTTCCTTATTGTTGTCATTGAGGGCATGTCCCAACATATATTGATGTTGGTTTCTTAGAGGATTGTGGATTACTATGGATTGGGATGGATGTTAAAGTTCATAGATTAATTTCTGAGCTAGTTGCTTAACTATCTCTTTATATGTTTAAAACTCAACTCTAACTTGGTATATGTTCAGAGTTCACTCATTGCTACTTGTTTTGTGTTTTGATTTGATAGGGTAAAATGGGTGGTATCATGTATTTGGCAGACTTGAGATGCCCGTCCTGGCCAGGACCTTGCTTGGGTTGTGTCAAGATTGGTATTATAGTGATAGGTTCATGGTCATTTAGTGTCCATAAAGTCATGTCAAGTAGACTCTCTTTTATGGGTGTGTAGAACTTCATACTTATAAAGAAAAGGCTACGAGGTATTTCAGTATGTTTCCCTTTCTTGTGATAAATTTTTCAGTCTATAGAGTCTAAGGTCTTGAAAACTCCTCTAATTCTGTTTGTACACATTTCAGATCATGTCGCCTCAAAGATCTGATGCTTATGGAAACTCCTCTGTCCCAATTGCAGATAATATGGATATAACTCATTCTATTTTTGGAGTACAAACCCAATCTAGGGTCCCTGCTCCTAACTCTACTCCCCTTCATGGAGTTCCACCGGTCCCTAATAGTCCTACTAGAGATTTATGATTGTGATGTTCATTCCCCATCACCCTAACAAGATATTTCTAATGCTGAATTCCATTAATCTATTCATCTACTAAATTGGTTAGTGACTTCTCAATCTCATTAACCTGATCGTGTTAGTTTGGTTGCTCTATTCTCTAAGGTCACTAGAGTTGGCCTATTTATGAGGCTGAATCCTCTGACCTTTATAGGATCTAACATTAAGGAGTATCCTAAAGGATTTGTTGATGAATTGAAGAATATATTTTGGGTGATGGATGCTACTGATGTGTAGGGTATAGAGTTTACCATATATCACTTGAAGGATGTAGCATACTAGTATATAAAGAATGTGAGTAGTTGATGGGTGATAATGCTGGGAAGGCTATATATGAGAGATTTTTTGGTACTTTCCTTGATCATTTATTTCCTGAGAACTTGAGGGAGGCTAAAGCTAAGGAATTTATGAACTTGAAATAGGAAAGGATGACTGTGAAAGAGTATACTTTGAAGTTCTACCAACTATCTCGTTATGCCTCAAAAATCGTGTCTAGTATAAGGGATAGAATATGGAATTTTTCCTTGGGTTTGTCTCGAGACCTGGTACTATAGTGTAAGGCAGAGATTTTGAATAATGACATAGACATCTCTAGGTTGGCGGTGTGTATGCCATAAGTTAAAGATAAAAGGAGGAAACAAGTAGAAATAAGAGAGAGGTGGAGTAAGAAATTCAAATATTCAGAGCTGGGTAGAGGCCAGTAGATTAGTAGTAGAAATAGAAGGCAATGGATCAAGAAGAAGGCTTGGGAAATTCTTGTTCTTATTCTATGTCTAATACTCATTATCCTAAGTCATCTAGAGATTATTTCTTTCAGGCTTACAATGGGTTTAATACCCAGGGTGCCCAGACCAAGGCTAGTAGAGCTTAGTCATCTCCATCATTTCCTCTTTACAAATTCTATGGACAGATGCACTATGGTTATTGTGATTAGAGGAGGGATTTGTGTTTCAAATGTGCCAGCCTGGGCATTTTCAGAGGTACTATCTATCAACAGATATTTCTACTGGAGCTAAAATGGTTCTAGTTTCTACTTTTTTAGCTCTTGCGACAAAGGGTGCTACTTCTAGTACTTGTACTGGTCGGAACCGTCTTTATGCTCTTACCACCCATTAGGAATCTGAGGCATCTCTTGATACTGTCTCTGGTATGTTATATATTTTGTCTCATTATGTGTAATGTTTACTTAATTTGGGCTCTACTCTTTCTTATGTGACCCCTTATATAGCTGTTCATTTTAGTTTTAGTCCTGAGAGTATTTTTAATCCCTTCTCTGTGTCTACCTAGTGGGTGATTTTACTATGGCTAGAAGGGTTTATAGGGGTTGTTTAGTGTCTATTGGTGATAGAAAGACATTGATGGATTTGATTGAATTGGATATGGTAGATTTAAATGTGATCTTGGGGATGGATTAGCTTTACTCGTGTTACGCTTCTGTAGATTGTCGAAAGGATAAGGTCAGTTTCCCATTCCTAAATGAACCGGTAATGGAATGGGAAGGAAGTTACTTAGTTCCCAAGGGAAGGTTCATTTCATATTTTAGAGCACGTAAGTTAATTTCCAAAGGGCGTCTATACCATATAGTTTGGGTTAAAGATTCTAGTTTTGAGGTTCCCTCTTTACAGTCTATCCATGAGGTTAATGAGTTTCCTAAAGTATTTCCCAATGATTTTTATGGTATTCCTCCTTATAGGGAAATAGATTTTAGGATTGATCATTTATCTAATACCTGTCTTATTTCTATCCCTTTATACAGAATAACTCTGATTGAGTTGAAAGAATTTAAGGAGCAGTTAAAGGATCTTCTCAATAAGGGTTTCATAATTCCTAGTGTTTCTCCATGGGGTGCCCCTGTTCTTTTCATTCGTAAGAAAGATGGTTTCCTATGTAATATGCTTAGATTATTGACATCTGAATAAGGTTGCCGTGAAAAATAAGTTTCCTCTTCCTAGGTTAGATGATCTCCTTATCTAGCCTCATGGGGTTAGATGTCTTTCTAAGATTGAATTTTTGTTGCGTTATTATCAGTTTAGCATTAGGTAGGCGTATATCCCAAAGACTGCCTTCCTAACCAAATATGGTCTATATGAGCTTTCGGTAATGCCATTCTTGGTAACTAATGCTCTATCTGTATTTATGGACTTGATGAATTGGGTATTCAGATAGTTCATGGATTTATTCATCATTATGTTTATTAATGACATCTTTGTATATTCTAAGAATGAGCAGAACCATGCCCATTACCTCAGAGTAGTGTTACTGACTCTTAAAAATCAGTGATTGTATGCCATAATTTCGAAGTGTGGGTTTTGGTTTAATGTTGTGACCTTTCTTGGTTATGTTGTGTCCAGTGATGGGATCATGGTAGATCCAAAGAAAGTTGAGGTGCTTAAGAAGTTGCCTAGATCTATGACTCCAAAAGATATTTGAACTTCTTAGGTTTAGTCGGGTATTATAGGAGATTTGTGGAGAGTTTTTCATCTGTTGCTTCTCCATTGAATATGTTGACTCAGAAAAAGGTAAAGCTTATGTAGTCAGATACTTGCGAGGGTAGCTTTGAGAGGCTAAAGGATAAGTTGACTTTAGCTTTAATTTTGACTCTTCCCAAGGGTACTGATGGGTTTGTTGTTTATTGTGATGCTTTGCATGTGGGACTGGGCTATGTCTTGATGCAATAATGTGTAGTTGTAGCCTATGCTTCTAGGCAGCTAAAAGATCATGAAAGGAATTATTCGACTCATGATTTGTAGTTAGCGGCTGTTGTGTTTTCTATGAATATTTTACATCATTATTAGTATGGGGTTCATGTTAATATCTATTCAAACCATAAAATCTTGCAATATATTTTCACCTAGAAGGAGTTGAATACCAATAAAAGAAGATAGCTTGAGTTTCTTAAGGAATATGACATGAATCTTCATTACCATCAAGGTAAGGCTAAAGTGGTTGTTGATCTTCTTAGTAGGTTGTCCATGGGAAGCTTGTCTCATGGGGATGAGGATAAGCAAAGATTTGTGAATTATATTCATCGGTTAGATAATCTTGGAGTTCGTCTTTTATATTTTGAGGATGGAGGTATATTTAAGTATTGGTGATCAATTTGGAAATACTTGGGTTAGTTGGACCTTCTAGGTCTTTCAAAAACCATAACATAGGTGTTTTGGCTTATTTTCTTATATCATTAGTAGAATTTCTATCTTAGGACTTACTAAGTCTTGTTTAATAGCTAAAAGATTATTAGATACCTTAGCCTATTTCGTGGTAGAATTTGCTTAGTAGTGGATTTTGGGGATTTAGAAGTGGCCCGTTGACCCACTTTAGGCCATGATTGGTGTTAGCTATTCACAACTTTTTATACACTTGATGTAAGTTATGAAATTGATTATTAAGGTAATATTAATAAACTTGGATACTTGATGGTGATGTAGGGTTAAATATTGAGAGTTGAAGCTTGTTGATTATGCTAATGATTATGCTATTGCTTAATATATATATATATATATGTATATATATATATGCTTACCGATTCAAGTCCAGATATTGTTTATACCATTAATGATATGATTACCGATTAAAGTTTGGATAATGATGATGATATGATAATAAACTACCTGTCTGAGTTTGAACATTGCTAATGATATTGATGTCCTATACCCGATTCAAGCCCAGATGATTACTTTGAAATTGAAGATATGATTAATGGTTTGAGTTTGGATATTGGTATGATTAGGGGTGTACATAGGTCGGGTTGGTTTGGTTTTCTATTGAAAAAAAATCAAACCAATTATGTCGGTTTATTATAACTATAAACCAAATCAAACCAACATAAATCGATTTTTCCGATTTAGGTTTTAGTCAGTTCTTTCAGTTTTTCTCAATTTTTTATAATATTTATTTTTACAATTATATTGTGATTGAAGTTTAGATCAAGTATATTTTCACTCATGTGCTAATGAAAAACCGCAATTATGAAAAATTGAGGAGCGAAAAACTTTCTTAAAACTAAAAAAATAAGATGAAGAGTGAAAAGTTTAGGTTTTGAGTTTATATTGGATTTTGGATCATTTTATTAGCAATTAATGGACAAATATTACAACTTAAAGTCCCAAATATATATATACACACACACACACACACATCTACTTACTAAATATTAAATATTAATAAAACTAATTGGAAAAGTAGATTATAATTAATATTTTATGTATAAAAAGTTAAATTATATACATGCATATATATATATATATATATTATGTCAGTTTGATTTGGGTTCGATTTGACTTTTTTTTATTAATACCAAACCAACCATTAATGGTTGGTTTTGTTTCAAACGCCAAACCAACCAAACCAAACCATAAGTCATTTTTTTTCTCAGTTTGGTTTGGTTCGGTTCTTTGAATTGGTTTGACTTGACAGTTTAGTCTGTATACCCCTATGGTATTGGTCATGGAGTTTGATAAATACGATGATATGGATAACAGATTCAAGTTCGAGAGTGGGAATTGTGGTAATGTTTTATGATATAGATAAATTTTGGTTGTATCTGGGGGAATGGTAATGATGGTGGTTTGGGTTAGATTATCTTTGCATTTACCCTCAAGGTTTATGGAGGCCTACGTTGGGTTATTTACCTTTCCACACTTATTGGCTTATGGGGGCCAATTTGGTAGTTATAATTCTGTATGTTTGATTCTTTATATTGTGTTATTATTCCGATTATCTATTTATTTATGTACGGCGATATTTGAATGCATTAAGGTTTGACTGTATCTCGACTTTAGTTATGTTATCTTTTATTTTACATATTTATATCATGATTTAGCTCAGTTGGCCGATGATGCCTACTTACTATTTATGTTTTGGTACTCATACTATACTTCTATACACTTTTAGTATAGATCCAAGTACTAGTTCCCATCGTTGATTCGAGGATCGTGCCATTGTTGGTTCAAAGATAGGGTGAGATCTTGGAATCGGAGTATCCCCATTTCCTTCTATCTTATTTATGTCTAGTCTTTTCTTTCGATACAGGATTTGTATTGACTATTTTAGAACTTGGGTTGTATTTATATAGTATCTCTTGTACTGGCCAGGTCGTGGGATGGTTTTCTATAATGTGACGATCTTTTAGACTAGCTATTGTCTTGCTTATTTCTTGTGTTGGATTATCTAATTTTCCCTTTGGGTCGATTCCACCAAGTTAACCCATTATGTTTAGCTCTGGGTTACTGTTTGGCTTACCTACGAGTGAGATTTAATAGGTGCAATTATGACACATAAATTCGATTGTGACACAAAAAAATTCACAACAAGAGATTGGTCCACCCGATCCACCACTAAAGAGTCTCCTATGGGGAAAGATAC
This sequence comes from Capsicum pubescens, assembly GCA_030864215.1. Lineage (NCBI taxonomy): Eukaryota > Viridiplantae > Streptophyta > Magnoliopsida > Solanales > Solanaceae > Capsicum > Capsicum pubescens. The sequence goes on from CM061543.1 coordinate 170,126,624, forward strand.
ACGGATAGACATATCAAGAGACTCATAAGTAGAACCAAAACCCAAAGAAAAATATTTAGACACATAGGAGAAAGTTGACCCCAAATCAAATAACATAGATGTAGATTTGAAACAAATAGGGATGATACCTTTGATGAAGGCATCGGTGGACTTTGCCTCTAGCCCGGCAGGTATAGCATAAAACTTACCATGTCCAGCACCTGGCTGGGTTAGCCGTCGACCACCACCATAGGCACCACAACCTCTACCTTTCGAACCTCTAGTAGAACCTCTGCCTCTCACTGTCGATGTAGGAATAGCTCTAAAAACACGTTGGGGATAGTCCTTGTCTACATGGACAGTGTCTAACACACATAGCAAACCATACAGCCCAGCTTAAAAAAAAGAGGTACAGGTGAACTAGGACGACCACCTAAAGCTGCTGGACCAGAAGACCTACTACTTCAACTCTACAAGGCTGCCTGCACTGGTGTACCATGATACTTGCGGAATTATTTATAATCTCTACCTTGAGAGATGTGACCTCTAAACTCACCCAAATGGCGCACCTTCTTGGTGCCTCCCTGAGATGATCAAAGAATGGACTCAGTCATATTATCATGAACCACTATACTCTAAAATGATGCTTCATACACTCCATCAGAGTCATAGAAAGCTGAAGAGAAATATCCAACCCTTTTACGAACTGTTGAATCTTCTCAGACTCAGTGGAAATACTAGTATAAGGATATCTAAAAAGGCATGGAATCATGCCTCATACTCCAAAATAGTCATGGAGACTTTATCCAAGCGATCAAACTCATCTCTCATCTAATCCATGAAACTAAAAGACACAAAACCATCCGAAAAGGCCTCAATAAACTGATCACAAGTCATCTCTAACCAAGCGTTAGGGAACCAATAAGTGACCTTAACCAATCTCTGACTGAATATATCAACATATAAGTAGTATAAGAAATTCCATGTAACTCACGAAAACCAAGGTTATGAAACTTCTCAAGACAATCCATCAAGAACACACAAACATCCTCATCTACAACACCATTGAACCTAGGAGGACCCAAATGAGTGAATCTCTCAAACCTCTTCTAGTCCTCAGAAGACATAGTTGTACTTTCAATAATAGGAGGCATAGTAAATATGGTTGGCTGAGAACCCATCTGTGTAGGAATAATAGAAGAAAGAGGAACTTTAAATATCAAAACACCATACTCAGATACAAGCACTAAAGGAGGATCCAGACTTAAAACTAGAGAAACACCATAAGTAGACTCTGGAGCAGATGGGTGTACAATACTCAGAGCTGGAGGAACACCAGGTGCATTAAAGGGAGCACCCTCCACTAGGCCAGCAATCAAAATAGTAACCCCTCCAAGACTGGGGTATAAGAACTCGGTGGAATAAAAATAGAACACATATCTCCAATATGCTCATCTTGAGGCACAGGGGAGAGTCCCCTAGTGCTATCTCTGGATAAATAAGTTCCTTGTTCCCATCCTCTACGTTGAGCCCGACCATCACTGGAAACTCTGCCTCTAGGCTAGGCTCTCTCCTCAGATAAAGGATCTAAATTTCTATCCTTAGTAGATGTAGTCCTCATCATTTATGCATAAGATAGTGAAATATGAATTATAATACAAGGTATGAAAGATCCGTATAGTATAGGATAAAATAAGGGAAGTTCACAAAGACATCTTATAGCCTCTCAAAGATAGATACGGACGTCTATGTACTGATCCATAGGATTCTATTAGACACGTAGTTCTTACACTATTGAGACTAATGAAAACCTGGCTACTCTGATACTAATTTGTCACAACCTAAAAACTAAAGGTAATGATGGCACTTGCCGCATCAAGCATTGATAAGTAAGACTATTACCCAAGCTAATATAAAATGAGAAAATGATACCAAACTAAGGCAAGACCCCTAGAATAGAGGTGTACCATATATACATATAGTAAAAGAAAAAATAAAATCAAGATACCAACCGAGTCCCAAAACCTGATGTTATAAGGAAAGAACTAACTAGTACAACTCGAGCTCAAAATACATAAGATATCCAAGTATAACAAAACTCTCTCTAATTACAAGTAAGACATAGTCTAGATAAGAAAAGGTAGAAGTCAACTCTGAATGCATAGATTAACCGCTACCTCAAATGGGCTCCAAATAACACATGAATCAATTATCCATACAACGCACTTTACCTGGATCTGCATTGAAAGAGAACTGTAGGGATGAGTACAGTTCACTTGTACTTAGTAGGTATCATAGGCCAACTGAGTAAGGTAAAAAATAAAGCATATACATACAGACTATGAGCACATCACCTGCAATTAGAAAATATCCCAAATGGTAGCCCACACCGTCTCTACTAACAATTCTAATATAAAAACATAAAACAAATAAGGGTGGGGAAAGAAGGAAAATTATACACATACATCAAATACAAGTATAGGAAGGTAGAACAAATGGATAGATATTAAATCAAAGACAAAAATAAAATCATAACATAAGCATAATATATGAAGTGTAATGAAGAAGATGATGATGATGTGATGCATTAGGTCGTCGCACAACCTCTATATACACCTATAGAGATAAAGCTTCCCGATGTAGGACCGACAGGTGGTTCATCAACCTTTTACAATTAATATCCATTACAAATATCCATAACTCCTTTTCGACATATACATTAGTAGAGGGTTTTTAAAGATGTCATATTTTCTGTCAGAAAATCCAGTGTTTCTTGTATTCCAGCATATCCGTAATGGTACCAATGTTTTATGAATGAATATGATATAAGGATGTAATACTCACAACCAACCAAAATGAAAATATCCAATATTAAACCAATATACCAACCAAGTAAGCCAAAATCCACTCAAATCTACCAACCATCCATGTTCCACATATAATAGCAAAGGGGAAACATGCTACTACATCATACTCCATTCAACAAGGTCTTGCATCACGTACTTCGCAGGTATATTAGTCTTAGAATGTATTGGATAGCACACGATTGGGGAAACTTCATACTATCATGTCACAATTTACTCATCAAGAACTTGGTATGTATTAAAGGCTTAGCATGTAACAAAGAGTACGTAATTGGGGAATTTCCTAGTATCATGTCTCAACTTTTCACTAAGGCCTTTCAACAAGTACTAGGCATGCATGGGTTGCACCTAGTTGGAAATTTTATGCTATCACGCCATTATTCATCACTATGGCATTTCATCAAACACTAGGCATGCATGGGTTGCACCTAATTGAGAATTTCAAGCTATCATGCCTCAATTAACTCACTAAGTCATTTGATCAAACACTAGGCATGCATGGGTTACACCTAATTGGGAATTTTATGCTATTATGCTACAATTCATTCACTAAGGCCTTTCAACAAACACTTGGCATGCATGGACTTGCACATAATTGGGGTTATCCTAATCAATATGCTATAATGTCCCTAATTCCTTCACATAGATATTTTATCAAACATATGGGTAGCATGCTTTGCTTATTCAACCATTTCTACACTTAATTGAAATAAAAACTTCACATACAAAGCAATTTTAAGAGGGTTTATCATAAACATCACATCAATCCCACATACTAGGGTCAAATCTTGAAAATCTTTTAAACAAACATGAATCAAAACTCAATAACAACTGGAACATTAATTTCAACTCATATAAATTATGAAATCTCATATAAATAAAATCTTTATTTTTGAAAAGGGTTATTGAGCTTCTTGGATGAAAGGGACCCAAGAATCAACATCTACATACCTTGGGGAAACTTCCTTCTTGAAGGTTCTCGGAGAGATTCTTGATTTCTCTTGATTCTCTTGATCTCTCTTGATTTTTCTTGAAGAAGAAATAAGGGATTTAATTTTTCTATACAAACCCTTGTTTTTCATATTATGGATGAATGAGAAGTTATGTACTTTTATTGGAGGTGATTGGGTGTTAAATAGGGTGGAAAAAGACCCCAAAATCTCTTTAAAATGGTGTTTCAGTGCTATTTCGGATAAAACTGACGGTCCGAGTGATGAACCGTCACTCTGGTGACTAACCATCACTCTAACCGTCATTTTTGGTCCAGAAAATGGCCTTACTGGTTCAGTTTTGATGGACAAAGTGACGGTCCATCGCTGACTTGACAGTCCGTCAGTTTGCCCGTTGCTCCTAGGCAGCTCGAATAACTCTCAGTAAAACGGCCATAACTTCTTACTCCGATACCGGATTTTGGCAAAATTGATATTTTTTGAAACCTAATTCAATTATCTATCTGGTGGTAGGTCATGAGCTCAAAAATTATTTGTAGAATGGGAGATATGCTTATTTTAAGTTTACTATGGCAATGTCCTTCTCAAGAATTCAATTGGTAAGGGATGTTTTGATTCATCTAATAGCTAGGACATATTTAAGGCCTTAATAATCATCAAAATTGATCATAAAATTGCCAAATCACTAATATTTATTTCTCATGATCTTGAATCATGGTTCTACTATCGATTGGAATTCTCGGGGTATTACAATATCTCCTCCTTGGGAACATTCGTCCTCGAATGTCACTTGATAGGATAAGAATACTGATCAACTGAACTTACTCAAGGAACAAAAACATCTCAAAACATGACTATACAACTGGGAAAACTGACACTCTGAGTTCTCATACTGGGTATGCATATCTGATGCATGGAATACTCGACTGAAGCTGCTCATAAGCTGAATTCTCATAATACACATGCATATCTGATGCATGGACTCATAACTGGGATGATCTCATGAATGCATGACTGAACACACTGACAAGCTGAACTCTTTCTACTGAATGTGCATATCTAATGCATGAATGTCTGACTCAACTGACTCTCGAAAGAATGACTGGCAATGCAATGACAACTGATGTTAACTTCAAAAAGAAAATATGAGCATGCATCTTAATGAGTCTAAGGACATGCAAACATTGTAATATCATGGGGTATCTCCTCCTTGGGACTCTATGTCCCTCTAAACACAAGTCGCTGAAACACTGGGGCGGTGCATGGGGCACCTACGAACTGGGTCATGATTGACCAATTGAGATCCAAAACTACTATGGTCAAAACTTAAAAACCTTGTAAACAAACACGAATCAAAACTCAATAACAGTTGGAACATCAATTTCAACTCATATAAATCATGGAATCTCATAAAAAATAAAATCTTTGAGTTTTTGAAAAGGGTTCTTGATCTTCTTGGATGAAAAGGACCCAAAAATAAACATCTACATACCTTGGGGAAACTTCATTCTTGAAGGTTCTTGGAGAGATTCTTGATTTCTATTGATTCTCTTGATCTCTCTTGATTTTTCTTGAAGAAGAAATAAGGGTTTTAATTTTTTGTAGAAACCCTAGTTTTTAATATTGTGGATGAATAAGAAGTTGTGTGGTTTGATTTGAGGTGATTGGGTTTTAAATAGGATGGAAAATAACCCAAAAATCTCTTTAAAATGGTGTTTCAGTGTTGTTTCGAACAAAACTGACGGTCCGAGTGACGAACCGTCACTCTGGTGACTAATCGTCACTCCAACCATCATTTTTGGTCCAGAAAATGCCCTTAATGCTTCAGTTTTGACATCCAAAGTGACGGACCATCGCTGACTTGATGGTCCGATAGTTTGTCTGTTGCTCTTGGGCAGCTCGAACAACTCTCAGTAAAACGGATATAACTTCTTACTCCGATATCGTATTTTTGTAAAATTTGTATTGTTGGAAAGATAATTAAATTATATATATGTTGGTAGGTCATTAGCTCAAAAATTCTTTGTATAATGGGAGACATACTCGTTCAAAGTTGACTATGGCAATGTCCTTCTCAAGAATTCAATCGGTAAGAGATTTTTTGATTCATCTAATAGATAGGACGTATTTAAGGCCTTAATAAACATAAAAATTGATCATAAAACAACCAAATAACTAATATTTATTTCTCATGAGCTTGAATCATGGTTCTACTATTGGTTGGGATTCTTGGGGTATTACATAAAAGCATAAACATATATATGTATATATATATATATCACATGTCAGGGTAGGGAAGATAGCTTAACATATATTTCAAAACTTTATCCTAGATTGTGTATCTTAACCATCATATAATAGAACCTATGATCTATATGTTCCCCATCTATCACCACCTGTTCGGGCCCTATTGCATGTAGTCGCACCAATCGGAGATTAATCTCATATATATGCACACAGAAGACTTGAACCTCCCAACACATCCTAAGGTGACTTAAGCACCTGATCATATAATTATTTATGGGAACTCAAACCTCAATAATCATGAAATAATAAAAATAAGGGGGACTCAAACATCCCTGGTCACTTTAACTCCCGCATTGTTAAATGCGGTTTCCAGTGTTGATCACTCTGGCCTTCACTTTCATGAGTCAGCTACACAACCCTTATTAAAGCCCAATTAAAATAAGTATCACACATTCAAATTAATTTAACCTCATTCCATATTAAGTCATACATTATTGGTATCGTCATACCAACTACACTTGCAAGCTAACAATAATATACCAATACAATTTCCATTAACTCAAAGGAAACAACTCCCTTTATTAATTAATACACGGAGGGGATCACCGACTCTCTTTTTTCCATTAAATCATACCATTTTATTTCAAATACCTCTTTGTATCATGAAATAATTCAAGACTGGGTAAATTTTACAAATTCCCATAGTTCTCATAATCAAAATGAATTTCACATTGTGCGGTTGGGGTCATAACCACTTCAAAAGTCTCAAGTTTGGGAAAATCACAATTCCCCTGTTCATTCACGATACCCATGCACCCACAAGTTCAAAACTATATTTAAAGCATGTGAAATATTGATCAATTCATAAATATTCAAAACCCCAGACCTTTATTTCAAAACATATATAAACATCTCATAAATAATACATTAAAACACATGATTTTAAAAAATTAACAATGAATGAAGAGTTACATGTTTGTAATAGTAAGATGTATGGAAAGAAATCACCCTTGAGATCCCTAATTGATCAACCTTTTGAAAACCCTAAGAGTTCTTGACCTTAATATTTTGAGTGTATTTACGAAGTTACTTAGATGTTCCAGAGTTATAATAACACTCTAAAGAGGTTATAAGTTATGGGTTTCAATTTGGATAAAAGGGGAAATGTCCAGAATGCCCTCAACATAAAAGCTAAAAAAGTACCATCTTTGGCTATGAGTCAACCCCTTGACTCGTAACCACTCCTTACAACTCATAGTGATGAGTCGTAACCAAGCAGTACCACTAAGGCACCCTATACTATTATTCTAACGAATTAATGACACCACTTATAATGGGACCTAGAACTCATTGGGTCCAGTCGTAGTCAAACTAGAACCCAAATTGGGACTTACACTGGACACTCTATCATTACACCTAATGAATCATAACATACCCTTATAGCTCCTAGTGATCCACTCATACTCAGAGTAGAATCATGCCATACACTTACTTATTTGGTTATGACTCATCCCAATGACTCGCCAGGACACCCTACGACTCATGGGGTCCAGTCATAACTAGGGAAGTGAGCTCAAGGCTCAGGAAATTTTCAATGGTAAAAAATTTGGGGTGTTTCAAATCTTGCAGGTGACCTATTGAAATCTATGGTTGTAATTTAGTTCTTGGACTTAGGAACTTCTACTAATGGTCTCAGCCTAACTGATGAGTGATCCTTTATCCCCGTATTTTGTCAGTGCAAAGTAGTACTCCTAACTAAATTTTAATCTGCTATACTAAATAGCTCAATAATACTAATATTTTGAGACTAAATGATAAATACTTTATCCGAAAGTAAATTCTAAAATTTACGAAATGGAAGAATTAAATTTTGAATAACTTATGGAATGCTAAATCATCTGATGTTCATAACCCACTACTTTTAGAAGATTAATTATTCGTGAAAATTTCCATGTTCTAAATAGACTATAATTCATAAAGCACAGATCCCAAAATACTAAATATTTATATACTGATGGTTCATAAAACACAAGTTTGTAAAGGTATTGAATTTAATGGGAAAACATGTATTTATAAACTATTAGTAATGATGAATTGAAGTATAAAGAGAATCATGCTTTTATTTAAGAAACTAAGTTTTGAATAATGAATTACTTGACAAACTGAGTTCACTTAGGGACAAAATAGGTGAAAGGATACCCATTAATGAGATTCCACATTCATAGAGTGAAGAATTTTTTATAAAATCTTTAAAGCTTGAACTTGAAGCCTTAAGAAAAAAAGTCCTAGCTCTTGCTTTAGAGAGGAAGAATTGTTTATTTCTAGTATATTCTATGTTTGAAGAGGGAATAAGGAGAATAAGTTGACTAATATCCTTTAATCACACTTAGGATTGTCCTAAACGATACAATATAGGGGTCAAAATAGTGAGAAATGACCCAAAAGTTCATGAAAAAAACATATTTGAAACTATTATACCTAGTCGTTATAGGTCATAGAATAAGTCATCATGTGTGATAGTGACATATCATCAGATTAATTATAACTGGTGGAATTTTTGGGGTCTAGGGATAACTGAATACAACGATACATCATCATTGATAATGTCTCATTATGATGAGTTGTTAGGACTAGAACAAATGTTAACTTTTAGGACATCCTTATAATGGACACTCATAATGATTAAGAGGGTCTAGAAATAACTTTTTATCCTAAGTTGTTGTCCTTAGGATGATTTTTCTTCCATCAAGACTTGGCACAAATTTACTCAAAACAAGCATCGATGACTCATCATAACTGGTGATGACTTATCCCTCGAAGTCATTTCCACAAGGAAAAGATCAATCTTCAGGCCTTTTGGTAAAGTCCTTAGAATGGATTAACCAACGAGTCATGCCCAACAAAAAAAACTCATTGGTTGAGTCATTTGGAGGAGAAATTTTTTATTTTCAATTGGTTTTTGTGCTAAGCCTTAATTGGAGTCTTAGGAAATTATGGGATGTTACAATTATATGGTAGGACATATAGGTCTCTATTGGGTTGGTTTGATACTTTTGAGGTAGGCTAAGGGGAACTATTTCATTATGTTATTCTTTAGATAGAGTTCAGGTGGTTTAAGAGAGACTTCATACATATCAGAGTAGGAAAAAGAGTTATGCTAACAGAAGGGTGTGAGACTTGGAGTTATCATTTAGTGATAAGGTTTTCTTGTAAGTGTCTCCCATAAAGAACATTATGAGGTTTGAGAAGAAGGGAAACTCAAAATTAGATTGTTGGCCCATTTTGGGGATGTTGCTTATGACTTAGCTTACATACTAATCTTTAGGTTTTAACCCAATGTTCCATGAATCTAAGTTGAGATGGTATATTCTAGATAAGTCTCATGTGATCTAGTGGGATTCAGTTCCCTTGGATTAGAACTTGGCTTTCAAGGAAGAGTTGGCTGTTATTTTAGGTAGAGATATCAAAAAGTTGAGGTCGATGGAGATTCCTATTTATAAAGTTCATTAGAAGCATCGTCCAGTCAAGTAAGAAACTTTGGATAACTAAAAAGACATAGGACCTGTAACACCCTAGATTTTTGGCTTTTAAAAATTTCAGGTTTTGAGCTCACTACTCAGAATCTAAAGTTCATTGAGGTATCCTTGTGGGTTGTTAGGATCGGGTCATAAGGTAACTAGTGAGGGTTTTTTTGATTTCTTCCTTGGTTGTGACTTGAACCTAGAGAGTCGTAGAGACTCATTACGAGTTGTAATATGTGACTCATATACTTCCCAGTGTAGTGGTCCCTTGTTTTTTTTATGACCACCATTATACCTAATAAGTCCTAAGGTATTTATATGAGTCATAGGGTATGACTTGTAGTAAGATCAGTATGGGTGCCCTGAGCTACTATCCAGACTATGAGTTATGCTGACGACACATAAAATTTTCTCATGAGTCATAGGGTGACCCGTAGTCACTAGCGATAATTTTTAATTTTTAATTAAAGGTACTTTGGTCAATTCCCTCTTTCCCTCCTTAAGACCCACGACCATAAAGAACCTTGGAACCTTATTTCCATTCTTTATCAATCATATAAAACTCTCAAACTCTCTCAAATCCCTAAGTCAAGAACAATTAGTATTTTTTAATGTTGATCAATTAGAGCTTCCAAGGGTGATTTCTCTCTGTAATTATGATACTTTAAAGCTTGTTACTCTTCCCCGTAAACTCATTTTACTTAAAGCAAGGTTTAAATAGTTATTCATGTGGATTTGAATATGAGTATTGACATGGGTTGAGGGTTTTGGAATAAATATTACTTGAATTGGATTTCCCGTGATTTTATATGCATTGTTTGTGCTTTATCAATAGTTTTTGAACTAATTGGGTGTATGGGTGTGAGAATTGGAAAGGGTGTCGAGGCATTCCCCCAAATTGATAATTTTGGTTTGGAATTTTATTTTGGAAATAGTTTTCCTCAATCCACTTGCATACTTTTCTTTGAAATATTATTTGTCACATAGTCTGACTTACTCAATTGAGCTATTGCATTGCATATATGGTTAAGCAAATGAAAATGATTTTAAAGGCCTTATTGGCCATGTTTTTTAATTTTTTTTAAATATGAAGCTCGAGGGGCGAGGCATTTCCCCAAGTTGATTTGATAAACTAAAAGGGGTCGAGGCATTCCCCAAACATGATTTAATAAACTAAAAGTGGTCGAGGTATTCTCTAAACTTGATTAAATTAACAAATGGGGTTGTTGCATTCCCCCAAGTTGATGGAATCGGTATGGCATAATTATAATCTTGCAAGCATAATGGTATGATGATACCTGAAGTTGATGTCTTAATGGATAATCCTTGATTTAATGAACAGGAATGTGTAAATATTTTGATTAGGCTTAAAGGGGTGGTGTAGTTAAGCTGTAAAGGTGGAGGTCCTGAGGGATTGATACTGGAAATGACATTTGATAGCATGGGGACTGGTCTTTATAATCCTGTTCTTAGTTCACATAATACATACACGTATATATTTTGGTATGGTTGTAGACTTTATGGCTTTTTCCCTTACTTGGATTTCTCTGGTTTATGCGACTAACCTGCATTGGGGCCCAACCAGCAAGGAGGGAGTTAGACCCATATATCCCATGGGTATGTATGATGGTTTGAGATGCACAATCCTAACTAATGTTTTAGTTTTATGCTAAGTTGTGTTCCCTATCCTGATATGTTATATATATATATAACACATACACATATATATAATTATGTGCATTAGTTTTGAATGATTTTAGACTAATTTATTCTTGCATTACTTTATCCATTGCCTGAGTTACATGATAGAGAATACCTCACTGACTGTCTTTGAATGTTGTACCCCCATGTGATGCAGGAATCAGAGACACTTCTACTTTTTGTATGTAGTGAGTAGGTGATTTTTGTATCCATTGTGAGTTAGCTTAAAGTGGTGAGCCTCCTTCTTTCAGAAGTCCTATTTCTTCTTGGTTTAGTCATATCATAGAATGTTTATTAAGTTTCTTTTTTGGGCTATCGTCGAGGGAATGCCTTGACTTAAGATGTCTTTTGATTAGTAGATGCTTTGTGGATTACTGTGGATTGGGATCGTTACTTAAATTCTTAGATTCTTTTTCTGAGTTGGTTGAGTTACCTATCTTGTTATATGTTTAGAATTCATCTAGTGCTAGCTGTATAGTGTTTTGACAGATAGGTAAAGGGGATGGTCTCCAGTCCTTTATAAACTTAAGATACTTGTAAAGGCTAGCCCTGGTTCAGGTCATTACAAGCTGGGTATCAGATCCCAGGTTCACATTCATTAGGTGTCCATAAAGCTGTGATGATTAGAGTCTCTTTTATGGATATCTATCATGCCACACTTATAAGGGAGATGCTACGAGGCATTTAGGATTATTTACCTTTCTTGTGATCCATTCTGTGGCTATAGAGTCTAAGGTTTTGAAATCTCTTCTAATTTCATTTGCTTGCATTTCAGATCACGCCTCCCCAAAGATCTGATGCTCATGGAAACTCCTCTATCCCACATGAGGACAATGTGGATGGAATTCATCCTACTTATGGAGTACATACTAGTTCTAAAGTCCCAACTCCTGATTTTACTACCCCTCATAGAGTTCCATCGGTCCCTACCTGTCTTCTTTTGGCTTCTCGAGCTAATGATGTTCATGCCCCACCTCCACAAGGAGTCATTTCTAATGCTGAGTTTCATCAATCTATTCATTTAATGACTCAGTTTGTAACTTCTCAATCTTTTCATCCTGATCTTGTTGCTTCTGTTGCTCCATCTTATGAGGTTACTAGATTTGGACAGTTCATCAATCTAAATCCTCCGACCTTCATAGTCTCTAAGGTTGAGGAGGATCTTAAAGGGTTTGCTGGTGAGCTGGAAAAAATATTTAGGGTGATGCATGCTACTGATGTGGAGTTGCCGCATATCAATTGAATGATGTGGCATGCTAGTGGTATGAGGAGAGGGAGCAGTCGAGGGGTGATGATATTGAGAAGGTTATGGGAACTACAACATTTTAGTCATATTGCCACCATTGTTAAGTGTGGCCTAAAGTAGCACAAAGTGTTTCCTTTGATCAAAGGCTACACTTTCGAACTTTAGGAAACACTTTTTGGGGGGTGGCCTAAAAAGATAGAACCTTTGACTTTACACCACTCTTTTCAAGTGTTTCCATGCCATCTACAATAATTATGAATATTGTTTTCTACATCTTCCAAAACCTTTAAAATGTGCAGTTTTATATTCTAAAAAAATTATACGATGGGGTCCATAAGAAGCAGTTTCAAAAAAGGTTGAAAGTGCCTTCCAAAATTAGAATATAAATAAGTTTCAAAAGAAAAAGAGAAGAGAGGAATTGATATATTTTGATAAATGCTCAATCCACATTTAGAAATGAATTGTAATTTTATTTGTTATTTGTCGCTACTGGTGCTAGTTATCCGTAATTGTCATTGTTGATGAGAGTGTTTGGATATATTTCTCTAGGATGGCATAGTAAGGCTTTGTAGATTACTTCTAAAGCTAGCAGTACTCCTTGTTACTAAGGGCCATGTGACATACAAGGTTTCCTAACAGTCTGAGGACAGAGCGCAAAGCAATCAAGAAGAAAGAAAAGAAAACAAAAAAATCCAAATGACAAAAATGAGAAATGAAAAATACATCAAGGTATTTTTGTATCTAGAGCCAAGTGTTATTGGGGAAATGCTCCCACTAAGTTGATTCCCATCAAACAGACTGACATTCAGAAGTTCACAAAGTGAGAATTGTAGGACCGAAAGAATAATGTGAATCCCTCTTTTATTTCTTGACTTACACATGTATTAGCACCATGTAAGCACTAAAAAGAATGACTGGAATGGATCCTGAAATTTTTTTTTTGTTAAAATAGTTGCGATAATGACATAATACAGAAGTCAGACCTTAAGAGTTATATATCCTAACTTAAGAACAGTATGTAATATGAATAGATAAAGTTTACCCGCAAGTGTTCTTCTTTTTTCAAAAGGTCCAATCCCGGACACGAGGAGGTCTACAACTATTTATCAACTTTATGTAATCAAATACAACAACATAACTAGTGTGTATTGGAGAAATTACCTGAAAGCCATCTACCAAACATGACAATCCCTAGTTGAACATGAAGAAAACCTTGTATTGTTAACCACGAACATATTTTGCCGGGGGAGTTGGCTCACACCCATTGTCAGCACAGTGGGGTTACTAGCTCGATGTTTCTTTCATAGAACATAGGATAGGAATACTAAAAAAAATAAACAACAACTAAGACAACAAAATCCAAAATTTTCCTAGTTTTACAGTTATTTTTCCAAGTAAATAACTGTAATAGAATGTGTGCAATCGAGCAATTGTAATAAAAAGTTAACAGTCAATCTAGTGCCATAACAAAATATAACCATACATTTTGGTAAGAACTTTCCACAGTTTATCCAAAGTAGAAAACATACTGTTAACAATATATTGTAGATATAAAAATAAATCGAGCAAGTACATGAAATAGCAGGAGCACCAGATAACAGAGCAAAAGTTGGAGGTTCCATGTTAGACTCACTAATCCTTTGTTATAAGCATATCAGTAAGAACAATTTGAGAAATGCCAATACAAGCCTTCAACTAAATCCCTAGGAGTTTCTTCCAACTCATCTAAGATACTAAGTACTGAATGCATTTTTAAAAGTTGATGACTGACCCATCTAGGTGTGCCTTTACTATTCTAGCCTTCCAGGTATACATTCTTCCACTGAAGGTAGAGAGATTATTTTCCATAGACCCTCAGCTCAATAAAAAAATACCTTCCAATAGTGAGATGACCAGTTGTCCAGTAATAGATTGTGCTCAACTACCGTAACCATTTTTTCATTGAACTTTATAGAAAAAAATCATCCAAATAGTGAGATGACTTATTGATCATAAAATTTAATAAAAAATAGGAACAACCAAAATAAGTAATAGTTATCTAAGAAGCAAACAACTATCAATAAAGAAGTAAAGTAAAACATTATAAGTAAAGACCTGAGTTGGTTGAGTTACCTATCTTGTTATATTTTCATAATTCATCTAGTGATAGTTGTATAATGTTTTGATGGATAGGTGAAGGGGATGGTCTCCCGTCCTTGATGGACTTAAGATTCCTGTAAAGGCTAGCCCTTATTTGAGTCATGACAAGCTTGGTATCAGATCCTAGGTTCACATTCATTGGGTGTCCATAAAGTCGTGATGAGTAGAGTATCTTTTATGGGTGTCTATCATGCAACACTGCTAAGGGAGAGGCTACTAGGCATTTAGGATTATTTTCCTTTCTTGTGATCCATTCTCTGGTTATAGAGTCTAAGGTTTTGAAATTGCTTCTAATTCCATTTGTTCACATTTCAGATCATGCCTCCCCGAAGATATGATGCTCATGGAAACTCCTCTATCCCACATGAGGATAATGTGGATGGAATTCATCCTACTTATGGAGAAAAAGCTAGGTCTAGAGTCCCAACTCCTGATTTTACTACCCCTCATGGATTTCAATTGGTCCCTACCAGTCTTCCTTTGGCTTTTCAAGCTAATAATGTTCATGCCCCACTGCTACAAGAAGACATTTCTAATGCTGAGTTTCATCAATCTATTCATTTGATGACTCATTTAGTGACTTCTCAATCTTGTCATCCTAATCTTGTTGGTTGTGTTGCTCTATCTTCTGAGGTTACTAGAGTTGGCCAGTTCATCAAGATAAATCCTCTTACCATCACAGTGTCTAAGGTTGAGGAGGATATTCAAGGGTTTGTTGGTGAGCTAGAAAAAATATTCAGGTGATGCATGCTACTGATGTGGAGGGTGTGGAGTTGCCGCATATCAATTAAAGAAAGTGGCATGCTAGTGGTATGAGGAGAGGGAGCAGTCGAGGGGTGATGATGCTAAGCAGGTTATGGGAACTACAACATTTTAGTCATATTGCCACCATTTTTAAGTGTGGCCTAAAATAGCACAAAGTTTTTCCTTTGATCAAAGGCTACATTTTTTAACTTTAGGCAACACTTTTTGGGGGATGGCCTAAAAAGATGGAACCCTTGACTTTAGGCCACAATTTTCAAGTGTTTCCTTATTAGCTACAATAATTATGAATATTCTCTTCTACATCTTCCAAAACCTTCAAAATGTGCAGTTTTTTATATTCTAAAAAATTTATACGATGGGGTCCATAAGAAGCAGTTTCAAAAAAGGTTGAAAGTGCCATCCAAAATTGGAATATAAATAAGTTTCAAAAGAAAAAGAGAAGAGAGGAATTATTATATTCTAATAAATATGAAATCCACATTTAGAAATGAATTGTAATTTTATTTGTTATTTTCTGCTACTGGTGCTAGTTATTCGTAATTATCATTGTTGATGAGAGCGTTTGGATATATTTTTCTAGGATGGCATAGTAAGTATTTGTAGATTACTTCTGAAGCTAGCAGTACTCCTTGTTACCAAGGGCCATGTCACATAGAGGGTTTCCTATACGTGTGGCATGATAGACACCCATAAAAAAGACTCTACTCGTCACGGCTTTATGGACTCCCATAAAAGAGACTCTACATTAAAGTTCCATAAGTTATCTCATTACACTACAAAGTTGGTATCTAGTATGAGGACCAGGATAAGGAAGTTTACTTTGGGTTTGTCTCTGGACTTGGTATTAAAGTGTAAGGTAGTGATATTGAATAATGACATGGATATCTCTAGGATGGTGGTGTACGTACATTTGGTTGAAGATGAAAACAAAAATCAAGTAGAAATGTGAGAGAGGTAGAATAACAAGTTCAGACATTCATAGCAAGGTGAAGGTTATCAAAATAATGGTAGAGATGGTAGGTAGTATGGCAAGAAGAAGGCTTAGGGAAACTCGATTCTTATTCTATAGCTAGTGATCCATATCCTAAGCCATCTTATAATCAATGTTTTCATACTGACAGTCATTGAAGGCACAAGGTGCCCAGTCTTAGGCTAGTGGAGCTCAGTCGGCCTCATTTTATATGCCTTGCAAAGCTTATGGGCGGTTGAACTGTGTTATTGTGATGAATGGAGGAATCAGTGTTTCAAATATAGTCAGCATGGTCATATCCAGTGGAACTGTCCTTCAACTAATGTTGCTACTAGAGATAATAAGGTTCTGGTTTCTACTTCTTCAGCTTTTGTGCCAAAGGGTTCTATGTATAGTAACGACATTATTGGCTAGATTCATTTTTATGCTCTTGCCCCCTAATAGGAATTTGAGGCATCTCCAAATCTTATCACTGGTACATTATGGCTTTTCTCTTGTGATGTGTACTATTTAGTTGATCTAGGGTCTACCCTTTCTTATGTGACCCCTTATGTGGTTATTTATTTTGGTTTTGATCCTGAGTGCATTGCTAACCCTTTTCTTTATCTACCTTGATAGGTGATTCTGTTTTGGCTAATAGGCTCTATAGGGGTTATGCAGTATCTATCTGTGGTCGGGAGACATTGGCGGGTTTGATAGAGTTTTATATGTTAGATTTTGATATGATATTGGGGATGGATTAGCTTCACTCATGCTATGATTCTATAGATTGTAGGACCCAAAGGGTCAGTTTTTAATTCTTGAATGAACCTATAGTGAAATGGGAGGAAAGCTCCCTAGTACCTAAGGTAAGGTTTATTTATCATCTTATACCTTAGAAATTGATTTCCATGGGGTTTTTATACCATCTAGTTTGGGTTAAGGATTTCGATTCTGAAAGTCATTCCTTGAAATCTATCCCTATTGTTAATGAGTTTCCCAGAGTGTTTCCTGATTATTTTATAGTATCCCTCCCGATGTGGAAATAGACTTTGTGATTGATTTTTTCTCGGATACCTATCTTATCTCTATTCCTCCTTATAGAATGACTCCGGGTAAGTTGAAAGAACTTAAGGAGAAACTAAAGGATCTTTTTGATAAGGTTTTCATTTATCCTAGTATTTCTCCGTGGGATGCCTCTGTTCTCTTCATGCGTATAAAAGATGGATCCATTCGAATGTCCATAGATTATTACAAGTTAAATAAGGTGATAGTGAACAATAAGTATCCTTTTCAGGGTGCTAGATGTTTTTCTAAGATTTATCTCTGATCGAGGTATAATTAGTTGAAGATTAGGGAGGTGGATATCCCTAAGACTATTTTTCCTACCCGATATGGTCACTATGAGTTCTTAATCATGTCTTTTGTGTTGACAAATACTTTGGCGACGTTCATGGATATTTTGAATCGGGTATTTAGACAGTTTTGGACTTGTTCATTTTCTTGTTTATTGACGACATATTTGTATATTCTAAAAGTGAGGAGGACCATTTGGATCACCTCCGAGTAGTGTTCAAGACTCTTAAGGATTAACATTTGTATGTCAAGTTTCCTAAGTGTGAATTTTAGTTGAATGTTGTGACCTTCCTTGGTTACGATGTTTCTAGTGAGGGGATCATGGTTGATCCACAGATGGTTGAGGCGATTAATTAGTGTCCTTGACCTATGACTCCAACTAACATCCCGTGATTCTTGGGTTTAGCCCGGTTGTAGAAACCCTTGGGGGTTGCACCACACAGTGAGCGACCAGGTTCCTCAAAGTCAATCATACGCAAATAAATACTAATCATGTAGAAAAACAAAAGATAGTGTAGGAAGAGTAAAAACACACTAATTTTTATGTGTAAACTCAAGAAGGGAAAAAACACCACTTTCCATCACAAGCACCAAAGAAATCCGCTATAATCAACCTCCTAATTATAGTCTAGATTTTAGAATACCTCAAGGTTCCTTTTGCTTGTAATAACTCTACTACAATCTTATCTTGGTAACTCTACCAAGAATCCTCTCTATCGATTAACTCTAATCAGCAACTACCATAGGCTACTTTACCTAAGAACCTCTTTCAAAGATAAAACAAGACATTACTATTATAGCTTGAGTAATTCTTTTACAAAGAAATACTCGAGAACACTCACTTATTCATTAAGCATATTATAAAGATACAAACAGGAGCAATGCTTGAGAAATCTTTAAATTGGGTTTTTGCTGCCTCTCTTTACTCTCTCAGATTTTGTAAAAACTATTTGATGAAGAGACGTCTCTTTTCTTTTATAGCTGAGTGATGATTAGGGATGAAAGATCATAGGACCAGCTATCCTAATAAGTATAAAATAACACTTGCAAGTTTGTTACACAAGAGAACAAAACTGTACAGACAACGTGTGCCAGGTGTACTGAATCTTGCACATTGAGGGACCTAGTCCCTTGCAGTTAGTCGCTCATCATCAAAACTACATGTAGAAATTCCCCCTTCTGATGATGACAAACCAACCATGCAATTTTGAGCACCAGTGCACATTCATCACATTTAATCAGTGTGATTACCAACCTAAAGATGAATGTTCCCCCAATCATTATGCTTCCTCGATCATGCAACACAGGGACCTGGTCGCTTGTTATTATTTGCAAAAAATCTCTAATTTATTCTCCCTATCATCATGAACCTTCATTTAGTGCATTTGCATACTTTCCCTATTAATATGACTCCATTCATTCATTTATTCAGCACATCACATACTGCAAAACATCAACTCAGATCTTCAGATCAAATTAATTGGTACATGGTCCCTACTACATAAACTCATTATTCTACTTTTCGGCATCATTGAAAAGTGAGAACAGTAAACCAAGAGTAAATTAAGCATAAATTAGTTAACTCATGGCCACTGGGCCAATACTAAAATAAAGAATAATGTCAATTGTTAAATAATGTTTTCCCATGATTTATTTATGATTTTCCATGCTTTGATTATTGGTTTTGCATATATGGGTGCATGGGAATGGTGAATTAACTAAGGGGTCATTGTTAACCCCTAAATTGATGATTTTTTCCTTAATCTTGTCTTGATAATGGTACGCCCTAAATCCGTATTTAAAATTGTTATTGAGAATGATCGTGACACAAGTTTGAATTATACGTTGAACTAATGCATGGGCATAAAATGGTTAGCAAATGATGAATGTATTTATGAAGGCCTTGATGTCCATAAATTTATTCAATTGTAACCTTGGGATATGGTTGGCTAAATGGGTTCGAGACCCAAATGTTGAATTAATTGGATGTCCTTTTTTTGGACAATGGGTTCGAGTCCCAATTGATGAACTTATTGTTATGGCATATTATATGCTTACAAGTGGAGTTGGTATGATGATACCAATGGGTTGCCTATATTTATAATGTGTTAATAAATGGTGATGTATATTAAATATTTTAAATTAGGCTTAAAAGCAAGATGTGTAGTCGGGCCGTGAAAGTAGAGGTTCAGAAGGATTAACACTGGAAATTGCTCTAGTCGGTGCAGATGTCTAAATGACTGAGAGGTGGGTGGTTCGAGTCCCCCATATTGTATATGTTGGTGCTTAAGTATCCTTGATTATGCCGAGAGATTTGAGTCCCCCATTGGTATATCCAATATGAATATTCTTTGGTTTGTGCAGCTACATGCACTAGGGCCCATCCAGTTTGGGGAGATCTAGGCTCACATAGCCTATGGGTGCCTTGTCTTATGAAGGTTATGCTACACAACACAGGTTAAGGTTTTCAAAGTTCATGCTAAACCTTGCTCCCTGCCTAGTATGTGATATTATATACATGTATATGTTCTTTATATGATAGTATACATTGAATGTTGTATTGGTATTAAACTGATATCATGGAATTATTTTGTTCCTTTATCCTTAATTTGTGTACTAGTGCTATAACTGCTAATCATTTTTGGGAATTGTATCCCCATGCAATGAAGGAACCAGCCGTACTTCTAAATCTCCTTCTCAGTAACTTAGATTTAGGATTAGCTAGCGAGTTAGATTGAAGCGGTGAGCTCTGTACTTTGGGAGACCCTATTTCTTTTTGTGGTTTTTTCTTATGAGTTTACTATTTACTTGGATATTTTATTGGGCTATTGTCGGGGGCATGTCCTGATATTTTATTGACTTTTAGTTTTGTAGAGGCTTTATCGGATTGACTTGGGTGGTTTAGTTGATTTTTTGGTGACGGATGGTTGTCCGATTACCGGTGGTTGGTATAGATATATCATGAATTATCATGACTTTTGTTATATGTTATCTTGTTATATATTCAGAATTCATCCGACATGGGGTGTAAGGTAGGTTATGGTTTGGGAAATTCGGGGTGATCTTTGATCCTCGGTGGGCTGGAGATACCCATCAACGCCAGGACCTAGTTAAGGTAGTGATAAAGATGGTATCATAGCCTAGGTTCATGGTCAATTGGGTGTCCATAATGTCATGTCATGTAGAGTCTCTCTTATGGGTGTGTAGTTGTAAAACCCCATAATATTCTCTCATAGTTTGAGCCATAGAGCGTGTTCAGTAAAGTGTTAATCTGGCCCTAAAAGGTTGAGAAGTGTTTTCCCAAATTGAATAAGCTTTCTATTGATACCAAATTTTCCCAAATGCGACACTCGGGTAAAGAGTTAGAGCTATTTTAGAGAGACAGTCTACCACCTGGCACTTTAGCGTATCGCAGAGCTAGCCAAAATGGCAATCGCCAAAATCTAGTAAGCCTCTGCAATTATGGAAATTGTCAGAGATTTTTAGTCCCAGCTCCATCCTCAGCTAGTGTACTCGCACCGAAGTTTGGGGATGTTAGTTATGATAGGGCACTAGTCCCTAAAACCCAGAGTAGTGCTAGTGGTGTTCGTACCTATCCATTTTGTGGAGAGTATGGTAAGATCCACCTAGACATATGTAGATCCAGCAGTGATGTGTGCTTTGGGTGTGGTAGGCCAGGCCACAGAATGCGAGAGTGTAGAGTTCTAGCTTAGAGGTGTAGAGAAGTTCATCAGTAGGGTGCCCCTTCCGGTGCCAGTAATGGTCAGTATCAGAACAAACTTTATGCGCTTCAGATCCACCATGATCCGGAAAGGTTTCCTGATATAGATTCGGGTATATTATGAGTCCTTCATCTTTAAGTTATGCATTGTTAGATCCTTTGCTCCCATTTTAAGCTTATATGTCAGCATGAGTTATGCATTAGTTTCAGATCTCAGTCGGTCAATCATGACCTAGTTCGAAGGTGCCCTGTGCACCGCCCCAGTATTTCAGCAAAGTGTGTTTAGAGGGACATAGAGTCCCAAGAGGGAGATACCCCATGATATTACAATTCTTTCATATCCTTAGACTCATTCAATTGCATGTTTAGACTCTCCTTATGAAGTTAACATCAGTTATTATTGCATAGCCAGTCATGCTTTCGAGAATCAGTTCAGTCAGACATTCATGCATTAGACATGTATGTTCAGAAGAAAGAGCTCAGTTTTTTAGTGTATTCAGTCATGCATTCATGAGAACAACTCAGTTACGCATCCATGCATCAGATGCATATCTATTATGGGAATTCATCTTATGAGTAGCTTCAGTCGAGTATTCCATGTATCAGATATGCATGTCTAGTATGAGATTTTAGAAAATTAGTAGTTCTAGTTGCATAGTCATATTTCAGATGCTCCCGTTCCTTGAGTAGGTTCATTCAATCAGTATTCTTAGCCTATCAAGCGACATTCGAGGATGAATGTTTCCAAGGGGGAGATATTGTAAAACCCCACAAAATTCTCTCCTAGTCAGAGCCTTAGAGTGTGTTTAGTGAAGTGTTAATCCGGCCCTAAAAGGTTGAGAAGTGTCTTCCTATTTGAGAAGTATTTTAAACCATGTAGAATTTCCCTAATTTGACTTTTTTCATGTAGATAATTGAATAAGCTTTCCATCGATGTGAAATTCGCCCAAATCCAATACTCGGGCAAAGAGTTAGGGCTATTTTAATAAGACAGTGTGTCACCTAGCACTTTAGCGCGTTGCAGAGCCAGCCAAAATGGCAATCATCAAAATCCAGTGAGCCTTTGCGATTATGGCGCGTCATACCAAGGCTTAATTTCAGAGTTGTCAATTTCCAGTGCACCAACGCGATTCCACCGCGTCGCGGTGCCTTTCCAGTTTGTAACCAAGGTAGCAACGTGATTTCCACTACACCATTCCATCAAGTAGTTTCCCAATTGTCCAATTTCCAGTAAGCTGGCGCGATTATGGCACATTGCGCCAGCATGTAAAATTGAGATTTTTCAATTTAATTCCAGGGGCGAAAAGGGTCATTTTGGTACCCCTATATATACTCCTTAACACGGGATTTGGCCATATTTTAACCTAAAAATACTAGTTTTCTCCCAAATTTGTTCAAGAACAAGAGCTAGGGTTTCTACAAAATCAAAACCCTTCTTTCTTCTTCAAGAGAAATCAAGAAGTCAAGAATCTTTCCAAGAGATTTCAAGAAAGAGTTTCACTAAGGTATGAAGATGTTGATTCTTGGGTTCCTTTCATCCAAGAATCTCTATAACCCTTTTCTAAATTTCAAAGCTTTTATGTTTATGAGTTTTCATGATTCATGCGTGTTGAAATTGATGTTCATGCTATTATTGAGTTGTGATTCATGTTTGTTTTCAAGGTTTTCAAGCTTTGACTCTAGTATGTGATATTCATGTGATGTTCATGATAAACCCTCTTCAAGTTGCTTGTTAAGTGGTGTGTTTATGTCAATTAAGTGTTGAAATTGTTGAATAAGAAAAGCATGCTCCCCATGTGTTTAATAAAAAGCTTATGTGAAGGAATTAGAGCCGTTATAGCATGTTGACTAAAAATCCTCAATTGTGTGCAAGCCTATGCATGCCAAGTATTTGTTGAAAAGCCTTAGAGAATGAATTATGACATGTTAGCATGAAATCCCCCAATTATGTGTTCTTTAATGCATGCTAAGTGTTTGATGCAAGATCTTATTGAATGGAGTATGAGCCAATAACGTGTCTCCCTATACTATCACGTGTTTATGATTCCCAAATGCTTGAAGAGATGTTGTAGTGATTGTGATGGTGAATGAATGTCTATGGTCTTGATAATTCAAGAATTGTTATTCTTTACTTTTATGTTATCGTGTCCTGGGGATATTTATACCAGACATTTTAGTTGTAGTCTAGAGTCAGTGTCAATTTTCCCGATAATTTCAGTCAATCTATGATTCTCAGAACTCAGTAAGTTATAGAACTCTGTACTCTCAGACAGATACAAAACTTAAGTAATCTCAGTAATCTCCGTAGTCTCAGTATTGCTAGTAATCTAGCCTCAGTTTTGTAATCAGCTCAGATCTAGAAGTATTTAAGTGTTTAGTTCTGTCCTCAGTATTATTTTAGTAAACTATCACGAGCTCAGTATCCTTCAGTTAGATAATGAGATTCAGTAGTATTCCGTCAGATACAGAACCAAGTGAATTTAGCTTAACTCAGTCAGATCATTCGACAAACATGATTAGTATCAGATTCATCTTAGTTTATGTTAAGTTAAGAATTAGTTCAGAGTCTTTTAGTTGGGAGTAGGAGCTAGCACTGAGAGAGGGAAAGGATGGAGGCTCCTCGTCAGAGATGAAGAGTCGTTAGGAGAAATCCCTGAACTCCAAAACTACGTAGCCAGCGCAGGATACAGGAGTCACCCATCAAGAAAGGTTGGTCACCCGTCAGATAGGCTTGACTATTATATTTCCTTAGGCTTGACTTCCTGTAAGGGTCACCCATCAGATAGTCTTGACTAGAGAGGTCATTAATTGTGGAACGGTATTGACACCCTTCCAGCTAGGGTTATAAGTTAGACCTGACCAGTTGAGATTCGGGGCATGTCAGTTAAGTGATTACTTCCTACAGTTGCAGTTTTAGTATCAATCTTAAGAAATCAGGACTGTCAGATATAGTCATCTATCTCAGTGAGGAACTCAGATAGTTCCATTAATTCATGGACCACCTATAAGATAGGCTTGGTCCCATATAAAGTGTACTATCCCATACTTTTCCTAGCTTGAAAAGTTTCCTAAGAATGTTAGAAGCTTTATTTGAAATATGAATCCACTTTTTTACACGTGGTATTTTTAATATTGTAACTTTTTATCATGTGTGTAATCGAATAAGCTTTCCATCGATACCAAATTCATCCAAATCCGACACCCGGGTAAAGAATTAGAGCCTTTTTAGTGAGACAGTGTATCACCATAGCCTTTAGCGCATCACGGAGATAGCTCAAATGACATTTGTCAATTTCTTGTTACTCTGCGATAGTGGCACATCACTCCAAACTTCTAGATAATATACAAGGTGGCAACGCGATAGCTCTGAATCGCGCCACCATGCATTTCCCATTTGTAACTTTCCAGTGACTTGGCACGATAGTGGCGTATCACGCCAAGGATGAATATCGGGAATTTTTTTCAGATATTAAATACCCATCCAGGGTTAAAAGTATCAATTTCCCACCCCTATATATACCTAATAACACGTGATTTAGTCATTTTTCACCCAAAATATACTAGTTTCTCTCAAGTTTCTCTCACTAACAAGCTAGGGTTTCTATTGGGGATTCAAATTCAAGAAGGTTTCACCGTCAATCATCAAGAAATCACATCCCAGGTATGCATAGTGTTCATTCATGGACTCCTTTTGTCCATGAATCCCAAGAATCTTTTTCCTAAAGTCAAGATTTTAGATTTTCTTTATGAATTTCATGTTGGGTTTATTTTGTTGTTATTGAGAATGATCAATTGAATTCAAATCCATGTTGGGTGGTTAATGTTATGTGAAATTGATTTGTATAGACGTATATTCATGTGAACCTATGATTAAACTCTAGGATGATGAAATTAGATGTTGAATCATGATATGTAATTGTTGTATAATGGTGTCTACGTATACTATGCCTATCATGTGTTTGATTAAGTGCCTATATGAAGGAAAAGTGCCGAACTAGCATGATACTATGAAATCCCCATTTATGTACAAGTTTATGTATATAACATGTTTGATGAAGTGTTTCAATAGATGAATTATGAATTCTGTTGTTAGTCATGTGTTCATGTAAGTCATGCTATGTCAGTTTCTTTCCATCGAGACCTAGGGGTACTTATACCCGACAATTTAGTTGTGTGCCTAGAGCCATGCCATGTTTACACGATACTCTGAGTCAAGCTCTAATCCATAGAACTCAGTCAATCATGTGACTCAGGAAAACCCAAAAATCTCAGAAATCTCAGTAATCTCAGTAGTTCAGTAATCTCAGTGATCTCAGTACTCAGTAATCTCAATAACCTCAGTATTCCTTTGCAATCTCAGTAACTTTAGTATTATCAGTCAGTTCTCAGAACTCAGTACATTCCATCAATTAACGAAACTCAGTAAATTCAATTTAGTTTAGCTCCTCTAAACAATACCACTAGTACCAGTTCAGTTCAGTTAATCAGTTTAGTGTCTTCAAGATGGGATTAGGATTCAGCACCGAGCGAGCTTAGGGATAGGGACTCACCCGCTAGAAAGGACTGAGATCCCTAGAAGCAACCCCTAAATTCCAGAACTACGTAGCCAGTGTAGGTTGAGATTCACCCTATGCGTTTAGGGAAATATATACGTCTCATTTGGGTTACCTACCAGGAGGAATTGATGGAAGAGCTCCCTATCAGAGAGGGTATACTCACAGCAGATCTTTACCAGTGGTGCGGCACTGACACCCTTCTAGTTGATGTTATAGATTGGACCCCACCAGTTTAGTTTCGAGGTATGCCGGTTAGATGATCACTTCCCATAGTTAAAGTTTCAGTCTCAACCTCAGTAAAAGAATCAGCTAGTACTTTAAATTTCATAACTGCCAGATACAGTTAACTCAGATATAGAACGGAACTCAGATAACTCCATCAGATTCAGGACTGTCAGATACAGTCATTCACATTATCAGTTATATCAGTTATCAAAACTTATGTCATTAGTATTCATCTTTAGGGATGTCAAATACAGTCAACCAGACTATTTCTTCATTATCAGAACTATCAGACACAGTTATTCATGTATCAGTAACATAGTATTAGTCCCTCAGATATCAGTAATTCCATCTTATTAGTAAAACTTAGTAGTTAGAACTCAGTATTCAGTCCTAGAACGATCTCAGTTACAGTTACGTATGCATGCATGTATCCCCCCGAGCCAAGTGGAGCATGCATGAAGTAGTCAATGCTTATTCTATTTGTTTCCCTGGCGTAGCTGGGCAGTTCATGTTAGTCAGTCAGTTAGTATTGTTCATGCATATGAACCTATTGCATTCAGCCTACCTCACTTGCATACCAGTACATTCAAAGTACTGAGACATTTGCGCTATGGTGTCTTATACCATAGGTTTAGAAGCACGAGCTCCAGAGAACTAGTAGTATCCCAGTTTAGCGATCAGAGTTAGCAGTGAATCCTCATCCTTTGAGGACATGATGATTTCATTACTAAATCAGTTTTCAGTTTATTTTATTAGTCGGAGTTAGTTGGGGACGTGTCCCATCAACTCCTTATTCAAAAAATTTAGAGGCTTTCAGACTATAGCATGTTAGACAGTTATTTTAGATTTTCTTTGGTTTTGTTATACCATTTTCAGACATTGTTTATCAGATGTTTATTCAGTTTTGAACCATATGGCCATTCAGTTTATGTTTTCCATATTTTATGGTATATTATGTAGTATACAGGTACAGATATCAGTCATGGGTTAGCTTGTGGTCCTTCGGGGTCATAAATACCGTGTAGCATTCCGAGTACCAAATTTGGAGTGTTACAAACTTGGTATCAGAGTCTAAGGTTCTATAATGTCCTCGGAAGTTAAAAAAACCGCATCTAGTAGTCTTGTACATGCGTGTGTTGTGCATCATACTTATGTGCAGAAGACTATGAGATGTTTTAGGAATAGTTTCCCTTCTTTTAGTATTCATGTCATGCCAGTGAGCATAGGCTCAAAGTTAAACTCTCAGTCTAATCGTTTTCTTTCTTTCTTCTACAGAACATGCCTCCTAAAAGAAGAAACGAGAATCAGTCAGCCCCTCAGCACGAAGAACCTTTGGGCGAACATGTTTATCATGCAGAGTTTAGGGTTGCATTCACTAATCTTTCTTAGTCAGTTTCTACTCATAGTGAATTACCATCTATCGTTTCGTCCAACCCAGTGGCCAATTCAGCTGCAACCAGGATTTGGGACTTCACTAGAATGAACCCTCCATCCTTTCTTGGGTCTATGTTAGATGAGGACCCTTAAGAATTCCTAGATCATATTCAAAAGGTGACTGACATCATGGGGATTACTACTGTTGAGAGTGCTGAGCTAGTTGCATACCAATTGTAGGATATTACTCATACTTGGTTGAAGAAGTGGAAGTCAGAGAGGGCAGACGATGCAGGGCCAATTGAGTGGGAAGATTTTGCTTCCGCATTCCTGAATATATTCTTTCCCTAAGAGCTTAGAGAATCCAAGGTGCTAGAGTTCATCAACCTTAGGCAGGGCAATATGACAGTGAAATCGTATTTTCTTAAGTTTACTAAATTAGCAAGATATGCCCCTCATGTAGTTATAGATAGTAGGGCCAAGATGAGTAAGTTTGTGTTAGGGGTGAATGATAGTGTGGTTAATAAGTGAAGATCCGCCATACTAAATCGTGACATGACTTTAGCCAGACTTATGACCCATGCTCAGCAGATAGAAGATCAAAAGATTAAGATAAAGAAAAAGCAGAATAAGAGGGTAAGGACAGGTAGTTTCAGTTTTGCTCAGCCTAAGTTAGGGGGAGGTACCCGTTCTCAGTATAGTCATAAATTTTTAGTCCCAACTCCATCTTCAGCTAGTGCACCAGTACCCAAGCTCGATTATGACAGTCGTGATGGGTCACTAGGATCCGAGGCCCAGGATAGTGAGAATAGGAGTCTTACCTATCCGCTTTGCGAAAAGTGTGGTAAGAATCATCTAGGTATATGTAGAACAAGCAATGAGGTAGGTTATGGATGTGGGAAGCCAAGACACAGGCTACAGAAATGTAGAGTAAGGGATCAAAAGGGAAAACATTTTCCCCAGCAGGGCGTCACTTCCAGTACCACTAGTGGTCAGTGTCAGAATAGGTTTTATGCACTTCACACTCACCATTATCAAGAAAATTCCCTCGGCATAGATTTGGGTACATTATAGGTCCTTTATACTCATGATATACATTGCTAGACCTCTTGCTCTTATTTTAGCTTATGATTTCCAGCATGAGTTATTCAGTCATGAATCAGTCCGTGGATGCCCTGTGCATCACCCCAGTATCTCAGTAAGGTGAGCATTCTTAGAGGGACATAGTGTCCCAAGGGGGAGATACCCCATTATTCCCCAATGTTCTCATGCCTTAAATAAAGTTTCTCTTCGAATAAAGAATCCAGTTTAGAGTAGAAGGTATTTATAAGTTGACCCTCAAAGTCCCAACCTCAGCTTTGGGCCAAGTATTCAGAGGCTCAGCACCGTTCATGATGTTCAGTTCGTATGTTACGTATTAGACCAGACTCAATTAGGTTCTTGTATTTTCGCTCATGCATGTTTAGTAAGATGATCTCGGATTCATTAGAATATCCGATTAAGATAACAGTTCTCTTTAGTCTTACACAGTTTCATGTTCAGTGTTCATCACAAACATTGTACTAAGTACCCTTGCATATTTAGCCATGCATTCATATATCAGTTCAGGCATATAATTATGTATTAGACATGTATTCTCGCTGTGAGAAATTTAGTTCATCAGAATATTCAGTCATGTACTCATAAGTCAACTATCAGTCATTCATCAGATATGCATGTTCAATATGTTATATTCATCCATCAGTCATGTCAGTCATGAAATCATATTCCATCCAGTCATGTTCAGTATGTACGTCAGTTTATATTCTTTCCCTCTCACTTAGTCTCATTCGAGGACGAATATTCTCAAGGGGGAGATATTGTAATACCCCATACTTTTCTTAGCTTGAAAAGTTTCCTAAGAATGTTAGAAGCTTTCTTTGAAAGATGAATCCACTTTTGTACACATGGTATTTTCAAATAAGATTTTCATCGATACCAAATTTGCCCAAATCCAACACCCGAGTGAAGAGTTAAAGCCTTTTTTAGTAAGACAGTGTATCACCTGAGCCTTCAGTGCATCGCGGAGATAGCTCAAATGGAAATTGTCAATTTCTAATGTTTCTCCATGATAGTGGCGCATCACGCTAAACTTCCAGGTCACAGACAAACTGGCAACGCGATAGATCCGCGTTGCGCCATCATGCAATTTCTCATTTGTCACTTTCCAGTTACTTGGGGCGATAGTGGCGCGTCACGCCAAGGATGAAAATTGGAAAATTTTATTAGAAATTAAAGACGTATGCATGGTTAAAAGGGTCAATTTATCACCCCTAGATATACCCAATAACACTTGATTTAGTCATTCTTTACCTAAAATAAACTAGTTTCTGTCAAGTTTCTCTCAAGAACAAGCTAGGGTTTCTATTGGGGATTCAAATTCAAGAAGGTTTCACCATCAATCGTCAAGAAATCACATCCCAGGTATGCATAGAGTTCATTCATGGACTCCTTTTGTCCATGAATCCCAAGAATCTTTTTTCTAAAGTCAAGATTTTAGATTTTCTTTATGAATTTCATGTTGGGTTTATTTTGTTGATGTTGAGAATGATCAATTGAATTCAAATCCATGTTGGGTCATTAATGTTATGTGAAATTGATTTTTATAGATGTATATTCATGTGAACCTATGATTAAACTCTAGGATGATGAAATTAGATGTTAAATCATGATGTGTAATTGTTGTCTAATGGTGTCTACATATACTATACCTATTATGTGTTTGATTAAGTGCCTATATGAAGGAAAAGTTCCCAACTAGCATGATACTATGAAATCCGCATTTATGTACAAGTTTATGCATATCACATGTTTGATAAAGTGTTTTAATATATGAATTATGAATTGTGTTCTTAGTCATGTGTTCATGTAAGTCATGTGTTCTTTAGTTGTGTGCCTAGAGCCATGTCATGTTTTCAGGATACTCTCAGTCAAGCTATAATCCATATAACTCAGTCAGTCATCTGACTCAGGAAAACCCAGAAATCTCTTAAATCTCAGTAATCTCAGTAGTTTTGTAATTTCAGTGATCTCAGTACTCAGTAATCTCAATAACCTCAGTATTCCCAGTCAATCTCAGTAACTTCAGTATTATCAGTCAATGCTCAGAACTCAGTACATTATTTCATTCAATGAAACTCAGTAAATTCAATTTAGTTTAGCTCCGCTAAACAATACCACTAGTATCAGTTCAGCTCAATTAATCAGTTCAGGGTTTTTCAGATGGGAGTAGGATTCAGCACCGAGCGAGCCTAGTGATGGGGACTCACTCGGTAGATAGGACTTAGATCCCTAGAAGCAATCCTTAAGTTCCATAACTACGTAGCCAGCGTAGGTTGAGATGCACCCTATGTGTTTAGGGACATATATATGTATCATTTGGGTTACCTACCAAGAGGGGTTGACAGAAGAGCTCCCTGTCTGAGAGGGTATACTCACAATAGGTCTTTACTAGTAGCACGGTACTAACACCCTTCCAGCTGGGGTTACAGGTTGGACCCCACCAATTTAGTTTCAAGGTATGTCAATTAGATGATCACTTCCCACAGTTACAGTTTCAATCTCAGTCTCAGCCTCAGTAAAAGATCTGAGATAGTTTTTTATATTTCAGGACTGTCAGATACAGTCAACTCAGATATACAATAGAACTCAAATAGGTCCATCAGATTTAGGACTTCCGGATACAGTCATTCACGTTATCAGTTATATCAGTTATTAAAACTCATGTCATCAGTATTCATCTTTAGGACTATCAGATACAGTCAACCAAACCAGTTCTTTATAATCAGAACTGTCAGAGACAGTTATTCATGTATCAGTAACATAGTATCAGTCCCTTAGATATCTATAATTCCATGTTATTAGTAAAACTCAATAGTCGGAACTTAGTATGTAGTCCTATCATGATCTCAGTTACAGTTACGTATGTATGCATGTATTCTCGCATTCATGTTAGTCAGTCAGTTAGTATTGTTCATGCATATGAACCTATTGCATTCCGCCTACCTCTCTTGCATATCAGTATATTCAAAGTAGTGATGCATTTGTGCTATGGTGTCTTATACCATAGGTTTAGAAACACGTGCTCCAAAGAACCAGTAGTATCCTAGTTCAGCGATCAGAGTTAGGAGTGAGCCCTTATCCTTCGAGGACATAATGATTTCATTACTAATTCAGTTTTTAGTTTATTTCAGTAGTCGGAGTTAGTTGGGGACATGTCCCATCAACTCCTTATTCAGAGAGTTTAGAGGCTTTCAAACTATAGCACGTTAGATAGTTATTTCATATTTTCTTTGGTATTTTTAAACCATTTTCAAACATTATTTATCAGATGTTCATTCAGTTTTGAACCTTATGGCCATTCAGTTCATGTTTTATGTATTTTATGGTATATTATGCAGTATAAAAGTACATATATCATTCATGGGCTATATTGTGGTCCTTCAGGGTCATAAGTACCATGTAGCATTCCGGGTACCAAATTTAGGGCGTTACATAAAGTTATTCAGTATCAGGTCTAGAGATCACCCGTCAGATAGGATTGATCTCAGTCTTATATTCAATTGAGTAATCTAAATATTAGATCCTAAGATTACCAATCAGATAGGCTTGATCTCAGTTTTAGATTTAGTTAAGTATTCTTGTTATTAGATCTAGAGATCACCCGTCAGATAGGCTTGATCTCAGTCTCAGATTCAGTTGAGTATTCTTATTATCAGATCTAGAGATCACCCATCATATATTATTGATCTCAGTATCATATTTAGTTGAGTAATCTTATTATCAGATCCCGAGATCACCCATCAGATAGGCTTAATCGCAGTTTCACATTCAATTAAGAATTCTTACTATCAGATCCCAAGATCACCTATTAGATAAGATTGATCTCTGTCTCAAATTTAATTGAGTATTATTCTTTTCAGATTCGGACATGATCATTTCTTATCATTGATAGTAGATTCTAGAATTATCCGCTAGAGAGGTTTGATCTCCGATGCAGTAAGTCGAGAGTGGCAAAGCTTAAAAGTCAGTCAATGACGTGAGTATATTTTGTCAATCAGCTTCAGTATCCTCAGATTCTGAGATCACTCGCTAGATAAAACTAATCTCATCTCCAGTACACAGTTATGAGTATCAAATAATTTAGTTGTTCAGTGTCTCAGGCATTAGTAGTAAGTTCGGATGATAGTAAACCAGTATCTGAGTTTCAGTATTTTGAGTCACGATGATTTGGGTTATGGTTTGTGCATTCATTCATGTGTTCTCATTCAGTACTCTCATGATTAATCGGTTAAGTAATTGTTCATGCATGAGACCTTATATTTGGCTTTTCCTCATCTTCATACTTGGTACATTCCCGTATTGACACATTTGTTCTATGGTGCTTTATTTGACACCAAAGGTTGGGAGGCATGAGATCCAGAGTACCCTTAGCATCTTCATCCCAATCAGTAGTAGTAGACATAGCAGTGAGTCCTCTTCAGTCGAGGACGATCCTTATTTTTATTATTATCATATCAGATTTGGTTTAATTTAAGTAGATGGAGTTAGTTGCGGACATTACCCATCAACTCTATAGTTCAGATAGTTTAGAGGCTTTTAGGATAGATGTATCAGTATTCAGTTTTCAATTTTGAGTATTTTTAGATGTTTTAAACCTTATGGCCAATTTCAGCACTTATTATTTATATTATGCAGTATTTGGGTACAAATATCAGTAAAGGGTTAGCTTATGGTCCTTCAGAACCATGAGCACCATGTGAGGTAGGTACTGGTATGCAAGTGAGGTAGGCTAAATGTATGGGGTTCATATAGATGAACAAATATATCCGACTGACTAACATGAACGTAAGAATACATGCATGACTACGTAACTGTAACTGAGATCGTATTGGGACTGAATACTATATTACTCAATACTGAGGGACTGATACTATGTTACTAATACATGGATAACTGTGTCTAACAGTTTTGATTATGAAAAACTGTTTGGTTGACTGTATCTGACAGTCATGAAGCTGGAGACTGATTACATATATTCTGATAACTGATAACATGAATGATTGTGTCTGACAGTCCTGAATCTGATGGAACTAGCTAAGTTCCTTACTGTATCTAAGTAACTGAATTTATGATCAGTCCTATCTAGTGGGGGATTTCTGAGTATACTAATAATAAAGAAGATTTGACTTAGTGTGAGATCAGTCCTACCTAACGGGTGATCTCTCAATCTGATTATGCTTCTACTAATTAGACATAGTTGATATCAGTCCTATATAATGGGTGATCTCGTAGTCTATTTATAATGAAAAGGATTGACTATTTCTGACAGTTCTAAATCTGTATTACTGAGTTGAATTGACTGTATCTGACAGTCCTGATTTCTGTAACTGAAACTGTGGGATGTATTCATCAAACCGACATACCCCATACTAAGCTAACTGGGGTCCAACCTGTAACCCCACCTTGAAGAGTGTCAGTACCGCACCACTGGTAAAGACAACTGATGTGGAGTCAGTCCTAATCTAGCAGGTGACCCCTAGGATCAATCCTATACATTTAAATGTGCTAACGGGTGATCCCTTAGTATGTCAGTTCTATCTAACGGGCGACATCTTGTACCTATGCTGGATATGTAGTTCTAGAACTTAGGGATAGCTTCTGGGGATCTCAGTTCTATCTAGCGGGTAAGTCCCCATCCCTAGGCTCGCTCGGAGATGAATCCTACTCCCATCTGAAAGAGACTGAACTGAACTGATTGGCTGAACTGGACTGAGATGATTAACTGAACTGATTTGATACTAGTGGTACTGTCTAGTGGAGCTAAACTGAATTTACTGAGTTTCGTTGACTGACGGAATGTACTGAGTTTTGAGGACTAATTAAGAATACTGAAGTTACTAAGATTGACTGGGATTACTAAGGTTACTGAGATTACTGAGCTATTGAAATTACTGAGATTACTGAACTACTGAGATTACTTAGATTTCTGAGATTTCCTGAGTCACATGACTGACTAAATTCTTTGGATCATAGTTTGACTGAGGAGATCTAAAAATATGACATGGCTCAAGGCACACAGCTAAATATTCGGGTACAAGTACCCATAGGACTCAATGAGAAGAAACTGACATAGAATGGCTTACTTGAACACATGACCAACAACATAATTCATAATTCATTTATTGAAGCACTTCATCAAACATGTGATATGCCTAAGCTTGTACATACATGGGGATTTCATGATATCATACTAGTTGGGCATTGTTCCTTCATCTAGGCATTTAATCATACACATGGTAGGCATAACACATGTATACAACATTAAACAACAATTAATCATCATGATTCATCTCTAATTTCATCATCCTAGGGTTTATTCATAGGTTCACATGAGTATACATCTATACAAATCCATTCCACATAAAATTGATCACCCAACATGGATTTGAATTCAATTGATCATTCTCAACATAAACAAAACAAACCCAACATGAAGTTCTTAAAGAAATCTATAAACTTAAACTTAGAAAAGAGATTCTTGGGATTCATGGATGAAAGGAGTCCATGAATTAACACTATGTATACCTTAGCTTGTGATTCTATGAAGATTGACGGAGAGATTCTTGAAATTTGACGGTGAATTCCCTTGGAATTGAACCTTCTATGAAAACCCTAGGGCTTATTCTTGAGAGTTTTTTAGATTAATTGTATATAAGCTGCTGAATTATGGACAAATCTCGTGTTATAAGGATTATATAGGGTTGGAAATTGACCCGTTTAACCCTAGGACACGTATTTAATTTTTGAGAAAATTTCCTAATTTTCATCCTTCGCCAAGTCACTGAAAAGTGACAAATGGGAAATTGCACGGTGCCGCAATGCGGAACTATCGAATTACCACCTTGTCTATGACCTGGAAGTTTGGTGCGACACGCCACTATCACGGAGCAACACTGGAAATTGACAATTGCCATTTGAACTATCTCCGCGATGCGCTGAAGGATCAGGTGATACACTGTCTCACTAAAAAGGGTCTAACTCTTCACCCGGGTGTCGGATTTGGGTGAATTTGGTATCGATGGAAAGCTTATTTGATTACCCACAGGATTAAAAGTGAAAATATTGAAAATACCACGTGTACAAAAGTATATTTATATTTCAAAGAAATCTTCTAACATTCTTGGGAAAACTTTTCAATCTAGGAAAAGTACGGGGTATTACACATTTGGTTTGGGTTAAAGATTCTAAGTCAGAGGGCCCTTCCTTACATTCTATCCCATAGGTAAATGATTTTCTTGAAGTCTTCCCTAATGATCTGCTTGGTGTCCCTCCTGACAGGGAGATTGATTTTGAAATTGACCTGGTTCCGGACACTCATTCTATTTATATCCCTCCGTATAAAATGGTTCCATTAGAGTTGAAGGATCTCTTAGAAAATGGTTTCATCCACCCCAGTGTGTCTTCGTGGGGTGTACCTATCTTGTTCATGCGTAAGAAGGATAGTTTCCTTCAAATATGTATTGATTATCGGCAACTGAATAAGGTGACAGTAAAGAACAAGTTCTCTATTCCCAGGATAGATAATTTTTTTGACCAAATTAGGGTGTCAAATTCTTCTCTAAGATCAACCTTCAATCTGGGTATCATCAACTAAAGATTAGGGAGGTGGATATCTTCCAGACTGTCTTCCTTTCCTGGTACAGTTACTTTGAGTTCTTGGTTGTCTTTTAGGTTTACCAATGCCCCATCAACATTAATGGACTTGATGAATAGGGTCTTTTGATAGTTTCTGAATTTTTCCATGATTGTCTTCATTGATAACATTTTAGTGTACTCCAAGAGAGAGGCAGATCATACCGATTACCTCCGCATTGTGTTGCAGGCCTTAAATACTAGCAGTTGTATGCCAAATTTTCAAAATGTGAATTTGGTTGAATATTTTTACATTTATGGGTCATGTGGTGTCTGGTGAAGGGATCATGGTGTATCCACAAAAGTCTACAGTATTTAAGAAGTGGCCTAGACCCAGGAATCCAACTAATATTCAGAGTTTCTTGGATATATCCAGTTACTATAAAAGGTTTGTAGAACGTGTCTCTTCTATTGCTACCCCATTGACCAAGTTGACACAGAAAAAGGTGAAGTTTTTATGGTCTGATGTGTGAGAGGGTAGTTTTAAGAATCTAAAAGACAAGTTGACTTCAGCTCCGGTCTTGACTCTGCTTGAGGGCACTGAGGGTTTTATTGTCTATTGTGATGTGTCCTGGGTTGGTTTGGGTTGTGTGTTGATGCCAAATGAAAATATGGTTGCATATTCCTCTAGATAGTTACAGTTTCACAAGAAGAACTCTCTGACTTAGGACTTGGAGTTGTTAGCCGTGGTGTTTGCATTGAAAATTTGGCATCACTATCTATAAGGGGTTCATGTTGATATCTTTTCTGATCATAAGAGTCTATAACATGTGTTTACTCACAAAGAGCTTAATTTTAGGCAAAGGAGGTGGCTTGAGTTTGTAAAAGACTATGATATGAGTCTTCACTACCACCAAGGCAAAGCTAACATGGTTGTTGCTGATCTTAGTAGGTTTTCAATGGGTTTTTTGTCGTATGTGGATGAGGATAAGCGTGAATTAATGAAATATATTCATTGTTTATCTAACCTTGATGTTCGCCTCTTATACTCTGAGGATAGTGGTGTATTTGTGCAACAGGTGGCACAATAATCTTTTGCTTCTTAAATAAAAGAGAAGCATGTGTTAAAACCTCTATTAATGAAAATCAAGGATGATATGGGTAAGTATAAGGGGATTGTCTTCGAGACCGGTGGTGATGGTAT
The DNA here is from genome assembly GCA_030864215.1 of Capsicum pubescens. NCBI lineage: Eukaryota > Viridiplantae > Streptophyta > Magnoliopsida > Solanales > Solanaceae > Capsicum > Capsicum pubescens. The sequence continues at coordinate 170,164,094 of CM061543.1, forward strand.
CTTAAGGAACTAAGGTAGATTGTGTGTTCCCGATGTTGATCGGTTGTGAGTCAGGTTTTTGGCTAAGGATTGTGAATCGTGGTATACAGTTAATCTTGTTACCATGAAAATGTATCATTCTCTCAAAGATATATACTAGTGGAATAACATAAAGAGGGACGTGGCCAATTTCATGGCTAAGTGCATGGTATGTCAACAAGTGAAGGTGGAACACTTGAGGTATGGTGGATTGTCTAAAGAGATTGAAATGTTAGTGCAGAAATGGGAGATAATTAATATAGTATTCATTACCAACCCTCTGCATCACAAAATCATGATTACTCCATTTGGTTAATCGTTGATAGGATGACTAAATCTGCTCAATTTTTTCCAGTGAGGACTAATTATTCTGCCGAGGACTTTGCAAAGTTGTTCCTTTAGGAGGCCATAAATTTATATGGTGTGCCTATCTTTATTTTATTAAATTGTAGTACGCATTTCTCAAGATATTTTTGGTGCACTTTTATGCATGGTTTGGGGACTGAAGTGAGCCTTAGTACTGCCTTTCACCAACAGATGGATGGTCAAGTAGAAAGAACCATTAAGACTTTGGAAGATATGTTGCGATCTTGTGTAATTGACTTTGGTGGTAGTTGGTTTGACCACTTTATTCTCATTGAATTTGCCTATAACAATAGTTACCATTCTAGCATTGTTGTGGCTCCATTTGAGGCATTGTATGGTAGAAGATGCAGATCTCCTATTGGGTGGTTTGAGGTTGGTGAGGCAGAGATGTTTGGCCCTGATTTAGTTCACCAAGCTATGGAAAAGGTAAAGGTGATTAGGGATAGGCTTAAGACCGCCCAAAGTTGCCAAAAGTCCTATGCAGATGTAACTCGTAGAGAGTTGGTGTTTAAGGTTGGAGATTAGGTCTTCATGAAGTTTTCTCCCATAAAGGGAGTAATGCAGTTTGCGAAGAAGAAAAAGCCCAGTCCCCGATATATTGGCCCATACGTGGTTTTCAGAAGGGTTGGTAATGTTGCAGATGAATTGGATTTGGCCTCTAACATCAGTTCCATTGACCCACTGTTCCATGTGTTCATATTACAGAAGTGCATGGGTGATCCTTCCTTTGTTGTTACCTTGGAGAACATTTGCATTTTAGATTTCTTGTCCTATGAGGAGGTCCCAGAAAGGATTTTAGACCGTCAAGTCTAGCGGTTGCGGAGGAAAGATGTAGCTTCGGTAAGGGTTCTATGGCGGGTTTAAAATTTTGTGGAAGCTACTTGAGAAACCGAGGAGGACATGAAGTCCAAGTTTCCATTCCTATTCCCTATTTCAAAAATTCATGCTTGAGGTATGTGTATTCTTAACATCTTTATTTTTTTATTTTGTTAAAGGAAAAAATTTGTGAATTCCTTGATTTCTTTCTCTTTTGACTTTGTTAAAGGGAAGTGTGGTTCTGTATCTATATAAAAATCATGTTAATACGTGCTTGACCCATTATTTGAGGATGAATGATCCTAAATGGGGAGACTGAAACACCCCAGACTTTGGCCCTTGAAAATTTCCTTATCTTTGAGCTCACTAATTTGGTTTTGACTTGACCCCACGAGTCGTAGGGTGTCTTGATAGGTCATATGACCCATTCATAAGGTGTCCACTAAATGTTGTTGAGTTTCTTTTTAGGGTACGACTTGGGAGACACGAGTTATAAAGACTCGTGACGAGTCATTAAGATGATTCGTAACCAAATCATGTAAGTTGGTGGCTTAGTTTTTCTCTGAGTGCAAGTGGCTCATTACAAGCCATAAGGACTCATTATGAGTTGTAATAATCGAACCATAGGATGCCTAGTGTTCACCCTAGTTTGTTCTACTCTGGTTACGAGTAGAACCCCCATGAGTTATAGGGCATGTTACGAGTTGGTTGGTTGAGTCGTAAGAATAACATTGTTCGGTATCCTGGAGACTATCCTGGTTATTACTCAAGGTGACAAGTCATAAGGTGATATTAAGAGTAGATGGATGACTCATAACCAAGGACAACACTTTTCCAGATTTTAAGTTAGGGGCACTTTAGACATTTCCCACTTAAATTCCTTTGGACCTCACATCCATAAAACACTTTTAAGGCATTCATTCAATACTTTAATGGACTAAACACTCTATTTAATCTCTCTAAATCCTCTCAATCAAGTCAAGATAAGGTTTCACTAATTTGGTCATCTAAGGGCTCAAGGATTTATTTTTATCTGTAAATCTTCATAATTCAGGCATGTGACTCTTGCCGCATTGTTAATTTTATAAAAGAATGTGATTTAAAGTATTTTTCATGAGTCATTATCATGGGCTTTGAAACAAGGGTTGATGGTTTTGAATGTCTATTATTGAATAATGTTTTCCTACGGTTTATTTATGATTTTACATGCTTTGATTATTGTTTCTGCATATGTGGGGGCATGGGAATGGTGATTTAACTAAGGGGTCAAGGTTAACCCCTAAATTGATGATTTTTGCCTTGATATTTGCTTTATAATGGTTCGCCAGCAACCTGTCTGTGAAATTTATAATCAGAATGACCTTGTCACAAGGTAGAATTATGTGTTGAACTAATGCGAGCATAAAATTATTAATGAATGATGAATGAATTTATGAAGGCTTTGATGTCCATAAATTGATTTAAATTTTAATCCTGGGTTTGGTTGGCTAAATGGGTTAGAGTCCCAAATGTTGAATCAATTTAATGTGTTTGTTTTGGACAATAGGTTTGAGTCCCAATTGATGAACTTGTTTCCATGGTATATTATAGGCTTGCAAGTGGGGTTGGTAGGACAATACCAAAGGGATGCCTATATGTATAATGGTTTAATAAATGGTGATAAATATTAATTTTTTTTAAACTAGACTTAAAGTGGGGTGTGTAGCTGGGTCGTGAAAGTGGAGGTCCCTAAGGACTAACACTAGAAATTGCGCTAGCCAGTGCGGGTGCCTAAATGATTGAAGGTTTGCGTCCTATATATTGAATATATGAATGGGAGGTTTGAGTCCCCCAGGTTTTATACATTGGTGCTTTAGTCACCTTGATTATGCCGGAGGTTTGAGTCCTCTATAAAGGAATATACGAATATGGATATTCTCTGGTTCGTGTAGCTACACACACCGGTAAGCCTTTGAAGTTCATGCTAAGCCTTTCTCCCTAGCCCAGCATGTAATATTATATATATCTATATGTACTTCATATAATAGTATACATTGAATGTTGTATTGGTATTGAACTATTATCATTGCATTATTTTATTCCTCTATCCTTGAGTTATATGCTAGTGCTTCAGCCGCTACCTATCTTCAGGTGTTGCATCTCCATGCGATGTAGGAATCGTTGATACTACCACATATCCTGGTCAATGACTTGGATTCAAGATTATCTACCAAGTCAGATTGAAGTGGTGAGATTCCATCCTTTAGAAGACACCATTTCCTGTTGTGGTTTCATTTTATGAGTTGAATATTTCTTTGGATATTGTTATTTGCTATTGTCGGGGGCATGTCCTAACATTTTATTGACTTTTAGTTTTGTAGAGGCTTGTCGAATTACTGTGGACTTAGGTGGTTAGGTCGATTGTTTGGTGATGGAGAGTTGTCAGGTTATCGGTGGTTGGTAGGACATATCATGAATTATCATAAGTTCTATAATATGTTATTTCATTATATGTTTGGAATTCATCCAACATGGGGTGTAAGGTAGTTGATGGTCTAGGCAATTAGTGGTGGTCTCTGGTCCTTAGCAGAATGGAGATACCCATCACGGCCATGCCCTGGTTCAAGTCGTGACATGTTATTGCTTGGATTAGAGGCTATAATGATTCTACTTAAGTTGAGCATGTATCATGTGTGAGTGAAGTATTTTATATATTCCTTGTTGCATTTTGATGTCTACAACTTGCTTGTTAGTGTTTCCAAATCAAAATAAAGAAAGTTGGTTCTAGGAGAAGATATAGACATTTATTTGATTGCCATATTTCACACCCTTTTATGTACCCTTGTGCATAATCTTATCCCCGTTGAGCCTTAGTCTATTTTATTAGTAGCCTCATATATATCTTGTTCTCCTTCTTTGATTGACCATGATTTGATCCAAATCTCCTAAGAACTTCAGTTGAAAGAATTTATAAGGTTGAGGAGTGTAAAAGTTAAAAAAGAGAAAAGTGAAATTAAAGTCCCAAAGTAGCAGATAGTGGTGTTGAAAAAGTTTGTGTTGTGGTTGGGAGTAATGTAATGAAAAGAGAAAAATTGAATCATGTGTTGATTATGAATAATCCCTTCTTAATATATGAGAACTAGTTTAAAGAGATGGGGAAAACCAAAAGAGATGTGTGAAGGTAGAGTTAGGGGTGAAAAATTCATTGTGGAGAAAGAATTTCAATATATAATGTGATGTATTAAAGAACTTAGGGAAGATAGTCACTATTACTGTCCAGAATAGTTCTTACTCATACCTTAGCCTATATTACAACCCATAATGTCCTATTTGATCCTGAACTTAGAATAAATTCATTGTGGAGAAAGAATTTCAATGTATAATGTGATGTATTAAAGAGCTTAGGAAAGATAGTCACTATTACTGTCCAGAATAGTTCGTACTCATCCCTTAGCCTATATTACAATCCATAAAGTCCTATTTGATCCTGAACTTCGATATTCAAATATTAGCAGAGCACTACACTAAGGGAAATCTTATGGCTCATCTTATGTGACATGTGAATTCTTTAGGAGAGTGCGCAAAATTTGATTCTTATGACCATTTTTACAATATGTTACATGTCTGTGAGTGACTATGGGTAACTCTCTTATGGTGAGGGAACTTATTTAATGAAGTTAGGTTAATTGTATGGTATCTTTAAGTTAGTAATATGTATGAGTTTTCCAACTTGGTAGAGTCAATTATTGAGGTTAGGGTGTTTCAAAGTGGTATTCATGAGTTCAATTTTAATAAGGCATGATTTGTGGTGAACCTACTATCTGTGTAGTCATTGTAGTTCTAGATTGAGTGTCTTATTTATATAAGTAGTGTAGGAGTCTTTCTTATATGGTGCTCAAGGTAAAGAGTTGTTCAAGGACGAACGAGGCTTTAAGTGTGGGGTGATGATCTTAGTTGGATTTATGCACCTAACTATTCTAATCTATGCTTGTTTAGCCTTGTTTTTAGAACTTCTTGTGTGATTAATGAGGTAATATTCATACACTTGAGAATATATGTGTTAAAATACCTCATTATAATGTTTAAGGTGTGTTTCGAACAGGTTTAGAATCAATTTGGTCACTTAGAGTTTACACGAGAAAACTAGTGTTACTAGCTTGAACTATGTGTTGTTCTAGTTTATCTCAATGGACTCTAGTGAATGTAATGAGTTATTAAGGGTATATTTGTGTAAATATGTGTGGAATAACATGTTAATAGTATTTATGGTTCAATTTAAGGAATCTAAGAATCCAAAAGATCAAATAGAGTTTTGACGACAAGACTAGTTATGCTAGCTTGAGCTATGATTGGTTCTAGGCTACTTAAGTTTAGATGACGAAACTAGTTATGCCAGCTTGAGCTATGATTTATTCTAGTCTACTTGTTTGAATTCTATTATGTTGTATGAGATAATTCTTGTTTTTCAATTTTATATGAGACAATTTATGATGTTAATATCATTTATGGGAAGCTAAAAAAGTTGAACTTAATGTAGAAAGATACCCAAGAAGTGAGGAATGCAAAGGCAAAAAGGAAGGAGCAATCGGTGACGAAATCTGGATTTTTTGAGCACATGGGCGTTTCACGTCCTTGGATATATGATAAAAGGGTGTGGAATGACATTATACACAAAATAAATGTGTCCAAAATAGTGTGCATTCACGATAAGTGCGTACCGCACCCCAAACACGGAGTAACAACAGCGTGGCACACTCAAGGCACCAACATAGACATCTTTTGTCATATTATAAATAAGGCACTTGTGACTTGTAGTAAACACCTTGAACGAATTTTGAGGATTGAAATATCCTTGAGTAGGCTTCAATTAGGGTTATAAATCTTTCCTTTAGTTTGTATTGTTTTTTTATACATGAATTTCATAATTGCAATTCGTTGTACGATCATGAGCAGCTAAACACCCTTATCTAGGGTTGAGGCCAAGAACATGATTGCTTGTGCGTATATTTGAATTGGTTTATGTTATTTATCATTATTGGTTTTCCATATATCCTTTTATTTACTATTATATGTATTCTCAACCTATAGGATAAATATATATTTGTATTGTGAGCCCAGAAGGAAGAATGATAGATTAGAACGTGGGATGTATGGAGTAGGATCTTAATCATTCAAGGGATTAAAGTTAAGATTTGCATTTAGGATATAAATATCCCTGATTCTACCTATTTGGTTCATATTTGGGATGAAATATAAATGTTTTTAACTTATTACTTGTACCCCCGCTCAATGATGTAATTGGGGGCTAAGTTAGATAGACGATTAGAGGCTCGAAAGACCATAGTCATGCTATCAACCCCATGAATTCGCAACCAAGATAATTAACTAAACTAATAATATTGTATGGATAAGTAGGATTGTTCATAGTGCCTTAACCCTGGGTTTCTCCCCCATTATTGTCTCCAACACTTTTCATTATCGCATTATTTACGATTACTTTTAATTCCCAAATTTCAAATGTTATTGGTTCCTAGAAACAGGGATGCCCAGTTAAGGTATTGGGTGGATTTAAATTTACACACTTGTTAGTTACTAGAAAGGGTCAACAAGTGATATTCTTGAGGTTTTGTTGACAAACTACCCTCAAGGACTTTCAACCTAACCTACCGCATCATTAGTAACTAGAATTTGCACCAAATCACCATGTTTCCATGCATAACTTGCCCTTAGGTTGACATAATCCCTCCCATATTGAATTTTCAATCACAAGTGTTGCTTTAATTTGTTAACTTGAGTTGATAGTAATAAACCCTTGTTCCAAATCAAACCACCCATCTTATATCATGTACTTTACTTTGTTTACATTACGGGTATCTTTTTTAGCATTTGTTAACACCCGAAGGACTATAAATCTAATTTCGCTTCTCGTGAATTCGACCTCAACGCAAGTTGAGCTATTGAAAACGTCCATCCTCTACCAAATTTAATGGTATAGGTGAGATTTATCAAAATAGAACCAGTGTCGGGGTGTGAAATTTAACTTTCACTTGTACTGTGTTGATTTGTACTTAGGGTATACTCATAGTGGTGTTTATTTATTTTTATTGTATCTATTTCCTTTTTAGGTGATTCCCATAGTCTTCACGGAACTATGAATGACAATGCAAGTATTGTCGGGTACTTCAACGGTCCTCTTAATAACGAGGAGCAACTCAATGATGTTGGATGTTCAAGTGTTATAATAATCCCACCTACTCAGGGGAATAGGGTCTTTCATGTCACGAGCATCATGTTGCATATGCTACAAATGAAGGGACTATTTGGGGGATAAACCTATGAGGACCCCAACTTGCATTTGAGGAACTTCGTAGAAGTGTGTGCACACTTTAATATTGCACACATAGAGTTTATCTGGTAGCACCTCTTCCCATTCTCTCTAAAAGAGGAGGTGGTATTGTGGTTTCTCTCTCTTCCTGTCAGATCAAATACTTCATGGGATGAACTTATCATGGCCTTCCTGGACCGGTATTTCCCAGCCTCCAAGATGCTCCAATTGAGTGATAAGATCATCAACTTTAGGAAATTGAATGGAGAACTCTTGTGCGAAGTGTGGGAAAAATTCAATGAAAAACTCATGTAATGTCCCAACCACGAGGACCCGGAGAAGATGCTTCTTCAAATCTTCTACTGGGCTGTTGATCCTCTCAACAAAATCATGGTAGACAATGTAGAGGGGGACTCTCTTGTGAAGTTGAATTATCATGCGGCCATAAATTTTCTTGAGGAATTTACCAAGAAAAACTGGTGGTGGTATACCCGTGATGCCGAGGTGCCAAAAGGCTCCCCTACTACCTCTTTTGTTGATAAAGAGCAAAATAAGAGAGAGGAAGAGAGGGAGGGAAACATGGGAAAAATGATGACTCAATTGGAGCTTTTAACTAAGCATATGATGGGAGTACCCTCAAAATGGGTGAATGTCGTGGAATCCAAGGCCTATGATGATGAAAAGGCCAAGAAGTTTGATAAGGAGATTTAGTATTTGTCAAATTATTCGAGGGGTCCCTCCCCGCCTATCAAAGGCAAGGTGGGAACCAAAGTTGAACGGATCATGATCATGATCATGATTGAAGGGATAGAAACTGAGAGTATGATTATTATGTGTCTCCTCATGAATGGGCAAAGAACAAAGAAGGTAACCCCGTCAACCCCAATAAATACAAAACCGAAGATGTCTTGGCAAGAATTTTGTTGAAAGTGGAGGGAACAAACATAATGGTTCGTGAATTGAAAGGTGATTTTTTGCAACTCAACCAAATGGTTATATCTCACTCCATTTTGATCAAACAATTGGAAACGTAAATCGGGAAAATCTCCACTCAATTGAATGCTAAACCAAAGGGGGGTCTTCCTACTTACTCTATTGTGAATCTGAAAAATGAAGACTAAGTGTTAACAATAGTCACTAGGAGCTACATGACCCTTGGTGATCACTTGAAGGAAGTTGAGGGAAAAATTATGGGTGCAAAAGATCCCAATGTTAAGCATATGAATATGATGAAAAAGGTGATGGTTGAGCCAAGAGAAGAAACCCCAAAATCTCAAGAAGAAGGGGATGAAAAAGAACCGATGGAAATTGATGAAGAGGTGGTAGAGAATGATAAGCCACAAAGTGATGTATTACCCACCATTCAAATCCCTCCTCCATTTAGACAAAGGCTTAAAAAGAAAGAGGAGGGTGATAAGCTCAAGAAATTCATGGCCAAGCTTAGCAAGCTCTCTATGAATATGCCGTTGCTTAGGGTGATACAACAAAATCTGGGGTATGCTAAGCTTGTGAAGAAATTGATGTCGAAGAAGAATCTTGTTGAAGGTGACACCATTGAGGTCACCCATGGGTGTAGTGCTATTATGAGTAGTGAAATAGAAGAGAAAAAAAAGGACCCCGGGGCCTTTACAATTCCATGCACCATTGGGACATATAAGTTTGAAAAAGCTTTATATGACCTTGGTGCGAGTATTAATCTCATGCCCTTTGCAATATATCAGAGGCTTGGTTTAAGTAACCCTACTCCAACTTCGATGAGGCTTTTGATAGTGGATCGGTCTATCAAGAAACCAGTCGGTGTTTTATTCGACGTGTTGTTGAAAGTGGAAAGATTCACCCTTCCAATGGATTTTATGGTTCTCGATTGTGAGATGGACCAAGAGGTACCTATTATCTTTGGTCTACTTTTCCTTGGTACCGGAAGATCCCTTATTGTCACGACCCAATTTTTGAGTCATGATGGCACCTACCATAACACACCAGTAGGAAAGTCGACACCTTAACCCTGAGCTAACACAATGGGTTACCTTAGTGGAATCGTCAAACATGGACCCTATATAGGAACACAATATAACAACAATATTCCACAAATGAATCAACTAACATTCGAATACCAATCCCATGTCCTGACAGTATAAGTACAAGAGAAACTCTAAATCTGACAACAAAAATTACAACTCGAAGTCTAATAAACTTAAATAGTCTTAAATGATCTCATACATTTGTCTCGAATACAAAAGACAGAATAAGGATAGAGGGGAAAAGGTTAACTCAAAATCCAAGATCTCACCCTATCTCCTGATGATCAACACGGCACAATCTCAACTCAACGATGGCAACTAGAACTCAGGTTTGCACCAAAAAGGTACAAAAGTGTAGTATGAGTACCAAAAGATGGGTACTTAATAGGCATTATCGGCCGACTGAACTAAATTATAATATAAGAACGATATAAAGTAATACAATAACTTAAATTCAAGGTATAGGATCGAACCTGAATCTTCTTCGATATCACTGTATAAAATAACTAATCTACCAAGGTAATAGCATAACGTATAATATCAATATATAGAATAATCGTCAAACAAATTAGCAATTATTTTGGAAGCATAAAGACACAAATATATAATAACAACCATGTATTTACCCTAATCAACACCAAACATCATTAGAATATAAAGTATAAGAACTCGCTATAACGTCCCATAGTATTGGGAATACATGCAAAAGAATACAACAAAGAACTCATCACGGCGTCCTATACCACCGTAGAGTACACAAAAAGATCAATCCATCAATAAATCAAGGCACAACTACACAAGAAACTCACCAAAGTTGTGGGTTGCACATTCCCGCCATGGCCTCTTACAGAGGTCAACAATTATTATCAATATCGCAATTTATCACATCGAAACCGATATCACCATAGCATAGTTATATAGTTACTTATTCTCTATTTCATTGATGAACTCCAAGTATAGTCTATATTAGCTAACCTCCATATCCATGAAGCAATAGTTTACAAGTCTTATAGATTACTAGTCATCAAAAAAGGAAAAGCTACAAGTTACCAACACTATTATTTATTCACCTATCTCAAGGTCATTTTCTAGTTAGCATCCTCATTATATAAGTAATCAATTAATCCACCACGGCATCACATACTAGATGTCAACTTAACTATTCATCATTCAATACTAAGACCAATATTTTTAGGAATGTTACAACCTTAAGGACTAGTTTCCATATGTTAACCAAGTAAGGTCTACCAACTAGTCTACTATGCTTCTAGCCCATAACTCATAGTCATTTATTAGAGACAACTAGTCATCACATAAGCCACTTTATTAGGTGAAATTCCATAACATGACCATTTATTCAAGTCAAGTAGATTTATAAGGTGAGCCCTTGGTTCTACACAAGATTACACATGTCAATTAGCCTTAACCCAATACTTGGCATAATCCAGTTCTATTTACTAATTAGAATTAATATGGGTCACACCTCTTAACTAGTGATTAGTGACAAAGAATGATTAATAATCTAACAAGAAAGGTGTCATGTAAAAAGTAAACAAACGGGTTTATCCACACACAGCATAACCCCACATATGTCCATATATTCATATATACTCACCACAACACTGTATCATCATAACATCATTACCTCTTCTGGATTAACTGAGCATCATCAAGACATCAACATATCCTCTGGATTCACCAGACATCATCATAACATTATTATATCCTATGAATTCACCAGGTATCATCATAACATCATTACCTCTTTCAAATTAACCGGGCATCAGCATAACATTAACTTATCCTCCAGATTTACTGGGGATCATTATAAAATTATTATATCCTCTGAATTCATTGGGTATCATCATAACATCATTACCTTTTCTGTATTAACCAGGCTTTATCATAATATCAACATATCCTTTGGATTCACTGGGCATGATCAGAAGATCATTATATCCTTTGGATTCACGGGATATCATCATAACATCATTACCTCTTCCGAATTAACCAGGCATCATCATAATATCAACATAACCTCCAAATTCACCAAGCATCATCATAATATAATTACCTCTTCCGGATTAACCGGGCATCATCATAATATAAATATATCCTTCAGATTCACCGAGAATTATCACAACATCATTATCTCTTCCGGATTAACTAGGCATCTTCATAATATCAACATATCCTCTGGATTCTCCAGGCATCATCATAACATCATTATATCCTCTGGATTCATCGAGTATCATCATAATATAAACATGTCCTCAGGATTCACTGGGCATCATCATATAATTAGTATATCTTCCAAGACAACCAACATTCACATACATATGTAGTCAAATCAATGAATATGTACAAGCCACAATTATAGGGTATAAGTGATGTAAGGTAACACTTATCATCATACTTTAAAATTAGTCATCACTACATAATATAAATAGATGTATGAGCATGAATATCTAAATGACATATGCAATTTCCACTTTTCCAAGGTTATCATGTTTATTAGCAAGTCAATTATAAGTTAAGTGCATGCTTTCTAGTTGCCTCTTTTATTCCTACATTTCACAATACTAACCCAAAAAGGGAAATCGTTAACATAAGCATTAGCTTAATCATTAGACTTGGTTCATAGAAAATGTGGCAACATAATAAGAGGTTCACTTGGTGAACTAATCGAGAAACCAAGCGATAGCATAACCATTATTTCGATTCACAAGACATTCCGAGGCTATACATATAATGACAAGAAGATAATCAATCAAGTATACATATTACCCAACCATCAACCACATATATAAACCAACAATCTGGTTTTTCCATTATAATATCAATAACGTAATTTAGATGTTCATCAAGTAGATAGGTCACTAAGAAATTTCATAGTTCAAGCTTAAGGTGGGTCTAGTCCCACTCCTAAATATCAATAATGTCAATGTTTACTTCTACAAGACTAACTTCTACCCGGAGTTTGTCTAGGTTATCTAAATCACACCATAAGGGCTTATCAATCTATACTAAGCCTATAAGGAAAAAATCTTTTTCAAGCAACCTTCCTAAGTCACCCCAAACACTAAGGTCATTTCATAAATAGTCATAACTAGGTTACATACTCTTAAGGTTAGCCAACAACATCATTCTCAACTACTAGAGAAACTAAAGTATTCTCATGTTATTCATGAGACTTCAAGTAGAACTATCCAAGGTTCTAGGCTAAAGGTCAAACATCACACTTTACAAGTTTAATAGCCTACAAGAAACAACTAATCCCAAGTATCGTCATTACTCCATTTATCATCTAAAACTCTGCCCAATATCACAAAATATCAATAATTATTCTACAATCAAGCTCAATCTATCAATAAGTAAGCCTAACCTACCTTGAGCCTAATTGCTCACGAACCAACAAGCTTTGTTTTCCCCTTTCTTGAAGCTTCTTCTTCCACAAGCCAAGATATCAACAACATAATCTACGAATCATTAAAAGAAAAATAACACCCATTATGGCACCATTATGCCATGAGTCCAAAATGATACCAAACCCCCAAGTGGGTCCCACCTTCAAAAAATAAGTTTTCGAGACCAACCCATTGTTCAAACATTATTAGAGAGATATAACCCTCAAGAAATTTGAGTAAAACAATCATATTTGTGGCTACAATTGAGCCTCAAGGAATTAAGGTTTTGGGTCTAGAACTCAAGAAAGTAATACCAAATTTGAAGGAATCTTACCTTAGATTTATAGCAAAAATGGATTACACAAGTTATACAAGCTCCTAATCAACCCACAAGACTCACTTTTAATTCAAAAAATCTTTGTGGCTGATAAGGTTATCAAAAAGGAGAAGAATGCCCCAAAAATTGGCCAAATGTACCTTTTATACGAGTTTAAATGGGCCCGCAAGGTCAAAACTTGTTTTTGACCTCTGCGACTCATTCGGACTTTAATTTACGCAAACGAACTAGGTAACCCTACTAAATTTGACATTCTGAACGCATTGGTGAAGTCAGATTTTCCATATGAGGTCATTTAGACCACTTGTGGGTCCCACACCCATATATTCTAATTTTTTACTTATTGACTAATGGGTCTAAATGAGATCGGGTATTGTGGGATTCAAACCAAGGGTCTACCTATCCTGAAATCAATATTACATAGCTACTAACAAAGTCAAAAATCATATCTCGATGGTCGTTTAGAATCAATGAATACTTCTAAATGGGAAATTGGCTCTAAAATGCGACGAACTACCTGGTAATCGAACTATCAGTTCCAACAAGTCATAAATGACTTGGGGACGCTATGAAGAAGCTCAAACAGCGAGAATAAGCATAAATATGGAAAATAACCTGAAGGGTCATTACAATATCCATTACTAAAAGGACTTTCGTCCCCGAATGTCAAGGAGTAGAATGAATATCAAATGCTCAAAGGGATGAGGTACTGGGCCTATATGCTCCAAGCATGAGTTCCCAGGTAACCTCTATGATGAGAGAACACTTGCATTGGATTTCACCACAGGTATCCCTTTTTTAACCAACACCTGCACTTTACTTCCCAAATAATCAAAACTCAACTTCAAATGCTAACTGGCCTTCAACCAAACTGCAAAGACCGATGCATGAAAATCTAAACCACTACACACTGATACCATATCAATACTTCCATAAATCAACAAAGGCTTATCCAAGCCAAATTGACCCAAGTCATGCATCATACCACTGACTCCCAAATCCAGATATAATCTTCTTCTACCAATCCATTCCTGCTATCCACTCCGAACCAAGAGGAAAATCATCTGAGTCTCGCCCGCACAATCTCATCATTAAGAACTCAAAGAACTGAAGTTGATCCACTACAAGTCCATACGAGAAACATAAGAATAGGCTCATAAGGTACTATTTGGGCACACAAATGGAGATAATCAAAAAATGCAATCTATGCCAATGCTGCAACCCGTCCAGATAAAAATCAAACTAAAATCCTAAAGTCCAAGGTATAACTACTTATCACTGATTATTTTGCTTCAGGATATCTCATCAATTGAGAATAAAGTCATACTAAATCCATCTCAAGTATATTACTCTCATTGAGTAAATCATCCGAAATTCCCAAAGAAAATAAAAAACTCTAAGTCAAGAAAAAAGTAGCCAATACGAGGCCCATGGGCTGTCATTCGAACACTTATCAATTATAATCCAACCAACATCTAGAAGATCGAATAAGCAAAAACGGAGTATGCTCAACCGGCCTATAATTGAAATCTGACAAAGACATGTCTAAAACAAAAGCTATACGCAAGCTCTATAATACTAACTTGAAATCTCAATACCAAGGCTAAATTGCTCAATCTCAAATATCTAAACCAATACTAATAATGGGTAGGCATTAATGCCCCAAATCTATCATAATTCCAAAATGCCACTGCAAGGAGTCAAATCAAAACCTATGCCAATAAGGCTATATCAATGTCAACTATCTCTAATCGACTCTAGTATCCAAATCTGACATATTCAAGATAAATCATACCATGCCACAGTCGAGACATATCTAAAGAGCAAAATTGCCACAGAGAGAACCACTATTCAAAAACACAAGTAACCAACTCTGTATCAGCTAGAGGGCATGAAATTTAGTCGCAAAATATAAATCATGCAAAAGGATAAATCACTAGCTAAAAATGCATATAATCCACTCCATATTCGTTGGAGGGCATGAACGATCCAAAATTACTCAAAAACTTCCAGAGGTTGAAAACCACATCAATAAAGGCTACTCTCACAACTTAAAGAAATGTAACTTTAGTTGGTGACTAATCAAGCTAACACTCTATCCTAGTAATGAATAGCCACATGCATATATCATCGAGGAGAAATACTCCACCAAGCCTCATCAGGATGACGAACTCTGAAATGGGGATTTACTAAATCCACCCCATAATCTCATCATCGAAGAAGAAACATCCAATCTCAAAACCAAAGCCAAAATCAAAAACCATCATCAATAAATCCACAAATTGAGATAAAGAATTTCTAACTTACCAGCTCATTACGCGGTCACAAGAAAGGCCACCTGCTTCTAACTTTCCAACTCCACTAGACAAAATAATGCCACATCAACAAAAGGAGTATCTAATCTCCAAACTGATAACAAAGGTAAACCATCACAACTAACCCAACATACCTAAAAGATAAATCCACAAAATCTCTACATCAAAATTGAAACCGCTATCGAACAAAGAAATAGCCATTAACAAAGAAGGAATCTCAAACTATTCAATCTCACAAACGGCTATATCTAAAACAACAGCCAAAGAAAAAATCTTTGCAACCCAAAAGGCAAGTCTAAGGATCCTAGACTCAATAATAGGCAATGTAACTAAATTTCCAACTCTAGGGTTATAACAGAGCCACAAAAGGTCAACCTTCCTTTTGATATCATAATACATTCCTGAATCATTCTACTACAACTAACCAAGAGGGAACATAGTCAACCTCGCCATGCTACGGGAAAGAAATCATCAAATTGGGTTATATCTACTCAAGCCACCGAATAATATCACAAGAAAATAAAAGTCTAGCTAGATAACACTAGTCTATACAGCTACCCAGCAAGAATCAATCAATTACATGATGGAAAAATATCAAGTAATATAAATAATCCTCACATAGTTGTAGCAATTAAAACAACAACATCAATATCAACATACTAAATAGAAGGTACCAAAAATAAACATCAATATCACGTACCACTCAAGGGCCACAACATGACTAATGTGCCAAGATAAATGGGGACTCGAGGCCAAACCAAACCTATAGGGGAACAATATCAATATAGATCTACTTCATCCACTACTAAAATGATTAAACCATGAAGCAGTAACATAATCATGAATCCAATAAAAAGGCACATAATAACCAATATCAATTCATCAAGCCATATAATCACTTTTTTTAGTTGAGAAGGAATATAATCACAAATGGTTATGAAAACCCCAATACACATAATAAAGATAAATGTGGGAAGTAAAATCACACCAGTCATGGTGACATCTGCAATCACATGGATGATGGGCATAGGAAAAATAAATCTGAATGGGTCCAACTCGTATGGACTAACTGAATCATTAATCGACGCACCACACACACTAGCTCTACCTAAAGATGCCACAGCATCACGGGGCTTATCTGAATGAGCTAAATAAATAGAAATTCCATGTTTGGGACACTCTTTAGATCAGTAGTCGATCTCTCTATAGTCGTAGAAATTCCTGAAGCATCAACATGGAGGGGACATAAACTGAGCTCAAATGCATGGACAACTGATGCTGAGAAAAATCTCTAGAATTATGTGCATCCTTATGCAATCATAGCCTGTCTCAGGGACTCTAGGATAGTGGGAAATATATGTTAACTTTGTCTGATCAACTATCTCATAATCTAAAATACTAACTACGTAGAATCGATGGACTACAAATAAATATGAACTCTACCAGAAGGATCCTCTCTCCTAAATCCAACACCAGTAACATTATACTGACGACATGTCCTCTTGCCAATACATTTATAAGCCTCAATACTTATTCTCTCTATGGTCTTGTCATAATTGAGAATCGGAGAGAAGGAAGACTTAGCTGCTATCAAGTGCTCCGATGCAAAATGGAGAGGCAATGTTAAACATCTACTAATTCCATGCACCATGCCCGGCTCAGAAGGATATAACATAGGAATAAGTCTAGACCACTCAAGAAATCCAATCTTACATTCGAAAACTGGTAAAGAACACTGATGAACACTAATAAATTCAACTCTGGACTAAGAACTGCTCGATGAATCAAATTCCACCAATGGATGTGAGGGAGCTACAATATAACTCAGATTCCTAATATTGAACCTCAAAGGATGAAGAAGTCACAAGCTCAACTGGAGCCTAAGTTGTCCCAAATTCTTTTTGGTTGTCGCTGATGATCTTTAATATCTAGCTTTTACTCTCTAATCTGATGCTGCGCTGAAACTCTAGAAGCGTATATTAAATTCACATTTGTATCTCTCAATAACGTTGCATCATCCTTCGGGGATATAATAGAGTAAAAGAAAGTGCTTGAAGTTCATAGGAATGTAGACACACGATAAGGAATCAAGAACTAAATTTCCTAAACTGTCACTATAGCCCCATTAAGATAGGTTACGGACATCTTTGTGTTGATTCGCAATACTCTACTAACACTTAGCTCTTGTACTAACACACCAATGAAACCTAGGCTCTGATACCAATTTTTTATGATCCAATTTTTGAGTTATGATGGCACCTACCATAACCCACTAGTAGGTAAGTCGATGACGTAACCCGGAGCTAATGCAATGGGTTACCTTGGTGGAATCATCCAACATGGACCCTATATAGGAACACAATATAAAAACAATATTCCACAGATGAAATAACTAATATTTGAATACCAATCCCATGACTTGATAGTATAAGTACAAGAGAAACTCTAAATACCACAATAAAAATTAAAATTCAAAGTCTAATAAACTAAAATAGTCTTAAATAATCTCATACATTCATCTTAAATACAAAAGATAGAATAAGGATAGAGGGGAAAAAGGACAACTCAAACTCATAGAGCTTACCCTATCTCCTGATGATTAACATGACACAATCTCAACTTAACAGCGGCAACTAGAACTCGGGTCTGCACTAAAAAGATACAAAAGTGTAGTATGAGTACCAAAACACGGGTACTCAGTAGGAATCATCGGCCGACTAAGCTAAATAATAATATAAGAACGATATAAAGAAAGACAATAACTTAAATTCAAGGTATAGGATCGAACCTAAATCTTTTTTTATATCACGGTATAAAATAGCTAATCTACTAGGGCAATAGCATAACGTATCATATCAATATATACCATAATCATCATAAAAATGAGTAATCATTTTGGAAGCGTAAAGCCAGATATAAATAATAACAACCATGTATTTACCATAATCAACACCAACCATAATTAGAATATAAAGAACAAGAACTTACAATAACGTCCCATACCACCAAGAAATACACATAAAAGAACACAACAAAGAACTCGGGACATCCAATACCATCGAAGATTACACCAAAAGATCAATCCATCAATATATCAAGGCACAACTACATAAGCAACTCACCAAAGATGCGGGTTTCACATTCCCCCCATAGCATGTTACTGAGGTCTATAATCATAATCAATACCATAATTTAGTACAAAAAAATTTATATCACCATAGCATAGTTAAATAGTTACGTATTATCTATTTCATTAATAAACCCTATGTCTAGTCTATATTAGCTAATGTCCATATCCATGAAGCACTAGTTTACAAGTCTTATAGATTACTAGTAATCAAATAAGGAAAAGCTACAAGTTACCAACACTATTATTTATTCACCTATTTCAATGCCATTTTCTAGTTAGCATCCTTATTATATAAGTCGTCATTAAGCCACCACGACATCACATGCTAGATGTCAACTTAACTTTTCATCATACAATACTAAGACCAATATTTTTAGCATGGTACAACCTTAAGGACTAGTTTCCATATTTTAACCTAGTAAGGTCCACCAACTAGTTTACTAGGCTTCTAGCCTACAAGTCAGTCATTTATTAGAGATAACTAGTTATCACATAAGCCATTTCATTAGGCAAAATTCCATAACATGACCATTTATCCAAGTCAAGTAGATTTACTAGGTGAGCCCTTAGTTCTACACAAGTTTACACATATCAATTAGCCTTAACCCAATTCTCGGTATAATCCACTTCTAGTTACTAATTAGAATTAATACGGGTCACACCTCTTAACTAGTGATTAGTGATGAAGAATGATTAATAATCTAACAAGGAAGGCATCATGTCCCAAGTACAGGAACAGGTTTAGCCACACATGGCATAACCTCATATATGTCTATATATTCATATATACTCACCACAGCACTATATCATCATAACATCATTACTTCTTCTGAACTAACCGAGCATTATCACCACATCAAGATATCCTCTGGATTCACCAAACATAATCATAACATTATTATATCCTCTGGATTCATTGGGTATCATCATAACATTATTAACTCTTTCAAATTAATCGGGGCATCATCATAATATCAACATATCCTCCAGATTCATTGGGCATCATTATAACATTATTATATCCTCTGAATTCACCAGGTATCATTATAACATCATTACCTCTTTCGAATTAACTGGGCATCATTATAATATCAACATATCCTCTGTATTCACCGGGCATGATCATAACATTATTATATTCTTTGAATTCACCGAGTATCATTATAACATCATTACCTCTTCTAAATTAATTGGGAATCACCATACTATCAACATATTGTAACACTCCAAAATTTGATCTCGAGATGTCACATGGTGCTCAAGGCTATGAGTAGCCCCAAGCTAACCCTTTAAGCTTGCTACTAGTTTTGAAACTTACTTCAAGATAAACTACTCAAGAAATAATGTTGTATCATACCAAAACTAAACTGAATAAATTGAAGATACTATCTGAATAGCAAATACTGAAAGTATGTAAATAAACTCATAGTACGACAAGCCTATACTACTAAGGAACTAGAGAGTCATTGGAACAGACCCCTAACTAACTCAGACTAAACTCAAAATAATAAATCAATTATTCTAAAAGTTGGAAAGCTGAAGAAGTAGGCCCTCGAATCATGAGGACTCTCCAACTATGTGAGCGTAGATAGAGATGCTCAAACTACTCATGATGTTGATACTGAGTACCTAAACCTATATTATAAGATAATATAGCACATAGACATATATGTGGATCAGTACTTTGAGGATGTACTAAGTATATGGGGGTGCAATGCATAAGTAAGACAGCATCATAATCAAAAAGTAAATGCATGTTGGATGTATATGACTCACATAAGCTTGATCATCTAAATTACTAAAATATAAAATCATGTATAACAAATCATACTTATAAATCTAGTGAGTCATAACACTTAGTCTTATAAAAGCTCTTCTATCATTCTTTTCTTTTGAAACTTAGAGTCTTTGTAAGCTTTAGAAATCTTGGAACTTTAGGAGCTTCTTCAAACAGACATAAACCATGTGAGCTGATATGGATTCCAATGTCTTGCCTACATTGGGGAAAGTTGTTCTATCCTTGTCATTGGAATAGAACATTAACTTAAGTGATTACTATCTTGGCCCACTATAGGCATTTAAAACCTATGGTGGCTTATATTTCTAGGTCATGAGACCTTAGAATCATACCCAACTCGGTGCTTAATACTAGTCCCATACTTACTGCTCAGAACTTTTAGGAAATTCACCTTAAAATAGCATAAGGGTTTGTACTTAAAAACCAATTATGTTTCTCTTTGTTTTAAATCATAAACCATATGAATAATGTGGATTCCTATCTTAGCTTAGGATCAAAATATTAATATTTGTTTTTGAAAGCACTAATCAAAACTTGTCAATAGGACTTGAGATCATAATCTCCTTATAAAATTATCGATAGTACTTAGGACTCAAAGTATAAAACTTTAATGCATCAATAATTACATCAATAATCATATTTAATCTTCATGATCAATAATCATCTTAAAATCTTTCAACAATCTCAATCAAGATAATGGTACATAACTCATAATACGAATCTTATAATTCCAAACATGAATATATGTAAATTTCTTGCAATTGGAGCCTTAAATATCATAATAATGTCATAAAATAAAATAATGAGGATTTGGGTATCAACCCTAACTTAAATTTCATGGAAAATCATAGAATATTCAGTCAAATTGAAACCAAAATTAAGTTTTGGGCACAAGGACGAAAGGTTTATCCTTGTTCAAAACCCCACATACCTAGGATAATGAAGTAGATGAACAATTTTGCTTTTGGGATTCTATTTGTGCTCTTGAATGATGATTCTTGGAATTCTTGAATTGGAAACTTTGAATCTTGAATTGATTTGGGAAAAGAATGGTGAAATCTTAGGGATTATTGAAGTTGAATATTGAAGCTTAGGATTTTGCTTGAGAGAAACTTTGATGAGTATAGGCATAAAATGCTTGTAATAGTCTTAAATCTTATGTTTGGACGGAATTAGGGCTTGTCAATTGTCCAAAATACCCTTTTTAAACTCCTAAACAAAATTGGAAAAATGAACTGGGGTCCTGATTTAATGGGCCACCGCGACGCTCCACTATCGCCGTGGCTCACTGGAATTTGATGACTGGTAAATTAGGGGTCTCCGCAATACGGAGCTATCGCATTGTCCCACTGGATTCTAACAATTGGAACCTGGAACTTCAACGCGATACGCCACCATTGTGGTGGCCTATAGAGATGTCATTTTGGCCTTCGACACGACGCGCCACTATAGCATTGGACTACTGGAAATTGACAAATGGGAAAATGGACCTGCCCCGACACACCAATATCATGGAGGTCCACTAGAAAATGACAATTATGAATTTAACCACCTCCGCGATGCGGTGACTTCCCAAGTGGTACACTACCAACTTAAAAATACTCTAACTCCTCAATCGAGTATCGTAATTGGGAAAATTTAGCATCGATGGAAAGCTTATTCAATTTCCCACACAATGTAAAGTTAAAATATGGAAAATTTTATATGAAACAAATATTATTCATTTTGGAAGATATCCCTTAACATTCCAGGAATTAATTTAAGCTAGAAAAGTTTGAGGTATTACATATATACTATGGATTCACCTGGCATCATCATAATATTAGTACCTTTTATGGATTAACCGGGCATCATCATAATATCAACATATCCTCTAGATTCACCGGGCATCATCATAACATCATTACCTCTTCCAAATTAACTGGGCATCATATAATATTAACATATCCTCCAGATTCTCCGGGCATCATCATAACATTATTATATCCTTCGGATTTATCGGGCATCATTATAATATCAACATATCCTCTAAAGTCACTAGGAATCATCATATCATTAGCACATCTCCCAAGAAAACAAACAATCATATACATATGTAGTCAAATCAATGAACATGTACAAGTCACAATAATAGAGTATAAGTTATGCAAGGTAATACATATCATCATACTTTACAATTAGTTATTACTACATAATATAAGTAGATGCATGAGCATTACTATCTAAATGACATACACAATCACCACTTTTTCAAGGTTATCATGTTTATTAAAAAGTTAATTATAAGTCAACTGTATGCTTGCTAGTCACCTCTTTTATTCCCTTATTTCACAATACTAACCCAAAAAGGGAAATCGTTCACACAAGCATTAAATTAATCATTAGAATTACTTAATAGCAAGAGTGGTAACATAATTAGAGGTTCACTTGGTGAACTAATCAATAAATCAAGTGATCACATAACCATAAGTTTAATTCACAAGACTTTTGGAGGTTGTCCATATCATGACAATAAGATAATCAATAATGTATACACATTATCCAACATCGACCACATATATAAATTGATAATTGGGTTTAACTATTATAATCTCAATAACATAATTTATACATTTATCGAGTAACCAGGTCACTAAGGAATTTCATAGTTCAAGTTTAAGGTGGGTCAAGTCCCACTCCTAAATCCCAATAATGCCAAAATATACTTCTACAAGACTAACTTCTGCTCGGACTTAGGCTAGGTTATCTAAAGCATTCCATAAAAGCTTATCAATCCATACTAAGCCTATAAGGGAAAAATCATCTTCAAGAAACCTTCCCAAGTCACCGCAAACACTAAGGCGATTTCATAACTAGTCATAACTAGGTTACATACTCTTAAGGTTAGCCAAAAAAATCATCCTCAACTACTATAGCAACTAAAGTATTCTCATGCTATTAATGAGACTTCAAATAGAACTATCCAAGGTTCTAGGCTAAAGGTCAACCATCACACTTTACAATTTTAATAGACTACAAGAAAAAAATAATCCCAAGTATTGGCATTCCTATATTTATCATCTAAAACTCTACCCAATCTCACAAGATATCAATAATTATACTACAATCAAGCTCAATCTATCTACAAGTAAGCCTAACCTACATTGAGCCCAATTGCTCACGAACCAACAAGATTTTCCTTCCCCTTTATTGAAGCTTCTTCTTCCAGTTATCAACAACATAATCTAAGCATTATTACATGAACAACAACACCCATTATGTAACCTTTATTCCATGGGTCCAAAATAACACCAAACCTTCAAGTGGGTCCAACCTTTGGAAAATGAGTTTCCGAGAACAACCCCTTGTTCAAATATCATTAGGGAGATTGAGCCTTAAGGAATTAGGATTTTGGTCTAGAAACTAAGAAATTAATACCAAATTTGAAGGAATCTTACCTTAGATTTGTAGAAAAAATTGATTACACAAGTTATTCAAGCTTCTAATCAACCCACAAGACTCATTTTTAATTCAACAAATCTTTATCGCTGCTAAGGTTCTCAAAAAGGAGAAGACTGCCCCAAAAATCATCCAAATGGGACTTTTATACGAGTTTAAATGGGCCCACATGGTCAAAACTTATTTTTGACCTCTCGAAGTCATTTGGACTCCGTTTTTTGCAAAAGAACTATGTAACCTCACTAAATTCAACATTCCAGATGCATTGGTGAAGTAGGATTTTCCATCCGAGTTAATTTAGGACACTTGTGGATACTACCCTCATATATTCCAATTTTTACTTTTCAACTAATGGGTCGAAATGTGCTCAGGTGTTGTGGGATCCAAACCAAGAGGTCTTCCTATCCTAAAATTGATGTTACAAAGCTGCTGGAAAAGTTAAAATTTGAATCCAAAATCATTTTATTGAAGTTTTGACTTGACGTCCATTAGGAATCGACAAAGACTTCTAAATGGAAAATTGGCTCTAAAAATCAATGAACTACCATGTAACTGAACTATATGCTCTAACAAGTCATAAATAACTTGAGGAAGATATGGAGAAGCTCAAACAATAGAAATAAGCATAAATATAAAAAATGACCTAAAGGGTCATTACACTTGTCGATTTAGAGCTTGGGGAAATGAGGTTTAGAGTTCATTATGGTGAAGTATCCTTCGGGGTGTGCACAATGAAGAAATAAATCATGGAGATTCAAGTGGTATTAGTTATCAATGTTGAGGATGAGGAATTGCATGAGGAGTCCCTTGAGGATCACACTTGAAAAATATGAAAGACGCCGTGCCACGACGATATCTAAGGTGCTATGTGGGAAGCAACCCACAAATGCCATAAAAGTGGCTCATATCCTTTGTTTTTAATTTCTTAGGGTATATTTTAATTTTTTTTCATTTGATTAATCCATACATTTATAGCACTATGGAGTGTGTTGAATATGTTTGAGAAGGAGAAAGTGTGAAATTTTTGCATGTTGGACTGAACAAGGAAAAGTGTACCAAAATTGATTAATAAGCTGAACAAGAGAAAATAGAGGTGCAGAAATGCTCTCTATTACCGCGATCGTGGACTTTAGATCACGATCATGGTCACTTGTGTCATCATGATCGCAGTGCTCTGGATTGCAATTATGGTTAGAGCAAATTTAAAAAGATCATCGAACTCTCATTTCCCCCATACTCCTTTTGCAAATTTCCTGTCAAATTACACCCACTCTTGGACACATTTAAGGCATTAAAAAGAATTAGAGCATCCCTGTTTCATCATTCCCTTTGATAAGTTATTAAATTCATGCTTAAATTTCTGAAAATAGTCCATAGAATGCATGTTATTGGGACGGCCTAAATCTATGATTTTAATTGTTGAATCTATGTTACAATGAACATGGGTGGTAGTTATCTTCTAGAATATGGTGTACACATGCGTGGGGAAGTCTTGAGTACCCAAATTTTGTGTGACATTGAGTAAAATGAAAGGTTCACTCCAAGTGCTCGATCAAATGCTCAAACAAGTCATAACTAAGTGTTTTTGCATTCTAAGGTCATAATCGAATACCTAGTAATCTTGTTCAATGATTTTAGTGTTAATTCTTGTTTTGGAATATGTTTTGAATTAGAATTTAGAGTTATGGATAGTTGAAATTTGGGCATTGAATTGGTCTCAAATACTGCAATCTCAGTTACAAGGACTGCGATCGCAACTCGATGGCATACGATCGCTATACCTAAGGTTGAATTCCAACCTATGCCAAAAATTCTGCACTTCAATTTTTTGTCCAAACACTACCAAGTAACCATCCCATGAGCTTTAGTGGACAATATAACATAGTTTATGCATGAAAATGTCGATAATTAATGGGGTTGTGTTGTTCTCATGTTTTTTAGTATTGTCTCATGGAAGATTACGATCAAGTTTGTTTTATGGTCCCCCAATGCCACACTCAATACTATGGTGATATTTTGAGAACTAAGCTACTTCCGAAGAGAGGAATATGCTTTGAGAAAGTGACAAAAAAGATTATAACATTTCATGAAATACTTGTGGCCCCTACATGGTGGTGCTTTGCCCCAGATCCTTACAAGGAAAATGAGCAGTGGGTCTGGGAATTCTACGCTAACCTTTGCTTAGTATCCTTCGTAGACCCGTCCACCATGATTATCAGGATTTGGGGGAAGGTTATGGAATTTGGGTAGGAGCAAATCAATGATATTTATGGGATACCAAACATAAACATGGCTGACTTTAAAGCCCAGGGTGTGATCCGGGAAGCTAGTTGGCGAACAGGTTATGTACTTGAAAGGAAGTCTCTTAGGCGGCGACCAAAAGAAATATATCCATGAATCACTTCGTTGTCAAGGCCCAAATTTGGTTGCCTATCATTTGTAGCCAAGTCTACCCTTGCACCTACATGACAGCGGTTCCTGATATGCGGGCTAGGATGGTTGCTTGTATTTTAGGCGACATTCTTTTTAATGTTGGTCGACTTGTGCTATTAGAGATGAATTTCTTCAATAACCATGGTGGTACGCACCTCTCTTTACCTTCTTTAATTATAGAGTTGTGGAAGTGAGCAGTAGTTGAGAAGTACCTGAGAGATACTTGGGTGCGCCCTGGCACCCCCATCTACCCTCTCAAAATTTGAGGTGAAGATGCACTAGGTAAGATAAAAAAAAAGATCAACTTGGGTAAGTCAACATGTAAAGAGCTTAAGTCTTGTAGATCATTCACAGCTGGTCCTCTTGAGGATCTTGGTATTGATATTAGGGCCATTAAGAAGCTAGTCTCAGGATTTCCCCAGAGATCGGGAGAGCCCTCCACCACCCATTACTCATATATGTCTTGCTCTAATTATGAGAGGTATCTAGAGGACTAGCGAAAGCAGGGAGATACTATTTCTATGATTGGGAGAGCCTACTTATCTTTGGAAGAGTTGCACAAAGTGCTCTGGGTTTCACA
Source organism: Capsicum pubescens (assembly GCA_030864215.1). Classification (NCBI taxonomy): domain Eukaryota; kingdom Viridiplantae; phylum Streptophyta; class Magnoliopsida; order Solanales; family Solanaceae; genus Capsicum; species Capsicum pubescens. The sequence goes on from CM061543.1 coordinate 170,191,057, forward strand.
CCAGAATATAGTAAAAAGGAAGAAAGAGATAGATAAATTCTTCAGTAAGATGTGGAAGGGGTGAAGGGCCTTTCGAAGTTCCTAGAACCCAAAGATAGACTTTTTTTCCTCCTGAATGGAGAGTGATGATAAGTCCCCAGCTGAGTGGTCCTATCAGGAGGATACAGTTAATGATGCAGAGTCCAAGAGTAATAGCAGATCTTGATGTGGTTACAGGGATAAACCTTATCTCTCTTTATGCTTGATTATTTAAGAAGTGAGGACACTGCTAGATTTCTAGTTGAGGGATTCCTGTCCCTATATTCATTTTATTTCGGCCTGTATTATTGATAATTTTGGATATTTGGATGTTATTTTGGATGATTTTTACTTTTTGTTATGGGTTGTAATATTTGGGCACTCTGATGGTGCCCATATTTTTATGGATTAGGCACTTTGTTTTGTTTTTAGAGTTTTACTTTATCTTTGTGTTCCTTGTGATGATATTCTAGGAGCATTTCCCTATGATTGATTAAGTAAAGACATTCTTAAGGGAAAAACATCATGATTGGGTTTTGAGCAATGAATGCAGGGGAAGTCTGAGTAGCCGTAGTACCCATAGTATCAAAGATTTAAATGCAGGGGAAGTCTGAGTACCCGTAGCATTTTGGATTTGGGATCGCACTTATACCTATGAAAAAGTCTAAGTAGCCATATGGTTTGCCCGTATGAAAGCTAAAATATGAGACGTCGTCATGGTTTGGTGCCATAAAGAGAAAATTGTGCATAGTGCAAATGCAAAGCAAACACCCCCTCCGTCAAAAAAGTTTTTAAAAATCAAGGGCACAGACGTGAGAAGTATTGTAACAATACTTAACCACTTTTTATGACTCCAAAATATTGGATTGTATAAATTAGTAGATACTCCATTTTTTTCTCTAGTAGGAAGGGCAATTGAACCCCTTTGGGGTGTTTGCATGTCATGTATGTTGAGAATTTATGTCTAAATAACATGCCTATTTGTACCATCTAGAACTTGCCCCATTTGTCTCTCAAGGCTAACTTTGATTGTGCTTTGTTGGTGAAATGATCCTGGGCCATCTTTGTGAACGTAGGAACCCACTATGAACCTAAATTGCCTACCCATGCATAGAATAGGACCCTTAGTTCCCAATTCGAGCCTTAAAGCCTTTCTTTTCCAACCAAGTTACAAACCTTGTAACATTAAAAAACTTGTCACTCTGTTGAACCCTACCTTCCTTGATTATGAAAAATGATCATTGAGGCTAAATGACTATCTTGGGAGTGGTAAGACTTTGGGCCATGGTAGTGTAAGTGGATGACTTTTCCCTAAGAAACAAAAAAGTGAAAAAATAAATGATGAAAATAAGAATGAGGCATAGATCCTAAAAAAATTAAGCGAAAGAAAGATGCCCTCAAAAAGTTGGGGAAACCAAGGATCCTAAATTAGGCATGTTTAAAGTGTGGATCAAAATAAGTGGTACATGGTCAAAAGTTGGAAATAATAGTATGATATAGATGTTCAAGGATGGTGAAGCCACTTTGTTCATAAATGTTAACCTACCCTTCCTTGGACCTACGTTACAAGCTCAAAAAGCCCTCCGAGATCTCCAACCAAGTGTATTCATTATAGTGGCGATTGAAAATAACAGAAAGCCTATGGCATGGTACTTTTTAGCATTGAGAGTCTTTGTGTGAGAGATATTTTCATATTTAAATCCCTTATTGTATTTTATATAATTTGGTGTGTGAGATTTCCTTCTTGTGGGGAGGCATATGAACAAATTAAGGTGGGTGATATTTTTATCTTATGAATAATGAGGCAAAAGGATTATAGTAGATTTGTGGTCAATAGAGAGTCACTTTTAGAATGTTAGTGATTGTTGCATTGTTTATCTTTAAAGTACTTTGTATCTTTGAGTTTGTATTTCATGATTAAAGGGTGTTGTGAGAATAGCTTTGCCCATGTTTGAAGAGTTACTTGTGGTAGCAATAAATCTTGAAGTCATTGTGATCATTAGGGTGTATAAATAAGATTAAAGTTGCATTGTCTCATTTAATAAAGGGCTAGTGTTGCTTGAGGACAATCAAAGGTTTAAGTTAGGGGTGTTGATGAGTGGTGAATTTACCACTCATACGCATTTAAAATTTATGTGCATTAATATAATTTGAAGGTATAGATAAGAAAAATATGTGATTGAATGAACTAATTTCAACATTTTGTAGGTTTACAGGTGATGAGGAAGAAAGATGTGGATTTGAGCTCAAAAGGATAGAAAAGAGAAGACAAGAGTAGCTGGAAGGACTGGAATAGAATTTGCTCTCAATTACCACGATCGCAGTCTGAGGTCCATGATTGCAATCAGTTAAGATGGTTGGTCCTCCACAACTACTTGGCTCTTAACATGATTGTGGTGCCCGCGATTGTAGTACAATGCGGGAATATGCTCAGGGGTAATTTTGTAATTCTACACAACCGACCCCAAATCCCTTAAAGGGCTCAAACCCTTCCTCATTTTGATATTGTTGATTTTGGATAGCAATTGAATTTGAATTTACAAACCCTAATTTATGCAACAATTGTATTTGAATTTCTTGCTTGAATTTGGTGAAATTGAAGGATGGATGTTTTGAATGAACCATTTGGTATATTTCTTCCTCCTTACTTCATGAGTAACTAAATTTCTTTGTATCAGGATTATGTTGAACTAAGGTGAAATTATATGTGGGTTGTGATGTATTTGTGTAGATTCTAGCTTATTGATGATGGGTTTCATTATTTCTTGGTTTAATTAGTTGGGATTTGTGGGTGAAAACCCTAAATGCCTAAAATGGGTTTGTAGGTGAAAACCCCAAAATCTTGAAATCTCATATCATCCTTGAAAGAGGGATGCGGGTGAACTTTTGGAATCCATGGCATCCTTGAAAGAGGGATATGGGGGACAAAGCAATAGTGCACAATAATGAATGTAGTTTGCTATCTTTTTTTCATCTTAGAAAGAAGGGTAATTAGATAGTTGACTATGTTTTAGGCATCTTCCTAGAAATAGGAATTCCCAGTTGAGGTGTCTTTAAACTGACACACTTGTTAGGTACTCAAAAGAGTCAACAAGTTATATTCTTGAAGTTTTGTTGACAAACTAGCCTCAAGTACTTTCAACCTAGACAACTGCATCATTAATAACTAGATTTTTCACCAAATCATCATGTTCTCATGCATAACTTGCCTTTAGGTAGACATAATCCCAACATCCCTCTCATATTGAATTTTCAAGCATAAGTGTTGCTTTAATTTGTTAACTTGAGTTGATAATGATAAACCCTTGTTCCAAATCAATCCCCCTATTTTAATTCATGTACTTTACTTTGTTCACATTACGAGTATCTTTTAAGCAATTGTTAACACCCAGAGAACTAGAAATCTAATTTTTCTCCTCCTGGATTCAACCTCAACCTAAGTTGAGCTATTGATAATAATCGTTCTCTACCAAATTGAATGGTATAGGTGAGCTTTATCAACCTTTCTGAACCGAATTGCACATGGTAATACTGATTGGCATGGTAATATCTCTAAAAGTGCAGTGAAAAATAATGTGGGTGTGATTACGGTTGATAGTGTCATAGCATTAGCCAACAAATTGTTAGATATTCAGAATTAGATGTTGACACAGTTCAAAATATTGAGTGTGAACCAATCTCAACATCAAGTGACACTATCAACCTCAATCACACTCACAGTTCAGCAAATTTGGTATTAAACAATCTTTGGCTAAGGTGATACTATCAATCTCAAGGAGCGTGTTGTACTACATTCACTTGATCCCAAGATTTTTTCACAGAAAAATTTCTTAACTGTGTTAGCATCTGATTCTGAAGAGGTGAAAATTAGGCAGCTAATGCTATGACACTATAAATCTCAATAACAGTTAGATGTTTTTCCACTACACTTATGGATATATCATCATGCTAATCAGGATTACGTTATATAATTCTATTCAGCAAGGTATACAACTCATCATAAGTTTTCTCTAACGCTTGACCACCTACATTTAAATCTAGAAAATTTATCATCTTATGGTCAAGAGATTTAATAAAAGTATGAGATAATACCTTATTGATCTGTTAGTTATGTGGGTAGACACGAAGAATATATTTAAACCTCTTCTAAGCATGATACAAGTTCTTATCCAACTTTTGGTTAAAGCTCAAAATCTCACTTTGTAACCTTGCAGTCTTGCTTGATGGGAAGAATCAGATAAGGAACTTTCTTGCTAGATCATCCTATGTAGTAATGGAGTTTGCAGGTTCTACGTTCAGCCATTTCTTTGCTTCCCTTAAAAGTGAGAAGGGTAAGAGCGTGAGCCTTATATAGTCTGTGGAGAATCCAGTGGGGTTGAAGGAGTCCTTGATCTCCAAGTAATTCTTCAAATAGACTTGTGGGTCATTATGTGACAAGCCAGTAAACTTCCCACTATTATGCAATAGCTTCTCCATATTCTATTTAAGCTCGAATCAACCTCCAGGTTTTGGTTTGTGGATGGTAAAGGTAATATTAGTTGCTAGTGGGATCGCCACTTCAAGAACTGTCCTACAAGCTAGTGGATATTCAAACACTGGTGTAGTAACAACTTCCACTTGTTGAATCAGCGTTATCCGATAGAGAAGTACTATTTCTCTCTTCAACTAATGTAAGCATTGCTCAGGTTTAAGATATGGGTCAACCAAATCACTTTCCCTTGCCAGCTTACTTATGTTTCAAACATATACCTATAAATTCATAAGCTAAGATCAAGTTGTTATAACTTAAGAAACCTATTAACAAAACTAAATTTAAGACAACTGCTAATTTTTAAGTCCTCGACAACAACACCAAAAAATCATTACGTCTTACCACACACGGAAGTGTATGTGGTCTCAAGTAGTAAAATGGCCTTTAGAAGACAAGTATTGATCCCACAAGGACTTTTTTTAACAACAATCAAATTATAGATTCACTACTAAGATTAAACAAGTGCGAATGTAACCAATGACATTTTAAATTTGGGAATTAAAAGTAACCATAAACAATGCAATAATGTAAAGTGTTGGAGACAATAATGGGGGAGAAACCTAGGGTTAAGGAACTACAAAAAATCCTACATATCCATACAATCTTGTTAGTTTAGTTAATTATCTTGGTTGTTGATTCATGGGACTAATAGCATGACTACGGTCTTCTGAGCCTCTAATCATCTATCTATCTTAGGCCCACAACTACATCATTGAGCGGGGATTCGCGTAATAATTTAAACACATTTATATTTAATAAATTATATGAACCAAATAGGTATAATTAGGTATATTCCTATCCTAAATGGAAATCTTAACTTCAATCCCTTGAATGATTATGATCCTACTTCATACATCCCACGCCAGGCTCAGAATAGAAATATATGTTTATTCTAAAGGATCGAAAATCTATAGAATAGTAAATTCAAAGATATATGAAAATCAAATTATTATATATAACATAAACCAATTCAAATATAATCACAAGTAATCATGTTCTTGGCCTCAACCCTAGATGAGGGTGTTTAGCTGCTCATCGTCTTACCATGAATCACAATTGCGAAACCAATGTATAAGAATAAAAATAAACTAAAGGAAAGATTTATAACCCTAATTTAAGACTCCTCAAATTTTTTTCAATCCCTAAAATTCGTCCAAGGTGTTTGCAACAAGTCCCAAGTGTCCTATTTATAATATGACAAAAGTTGTCCGTTTCGGTACCTTAGGCGTGCCACGCTGGTGTTGCTCCGCGTTTAGGGTGTGGCACGCCATTATAGAGGATTCAATATGTTTTAGAAATATTTATATTGTTTATAAGGTCATGTTACTCCCTTATATCGGAGGTCCAAAGGAATGCCATACCTTTGTTCTTGGAAATTCTAGATTTCGTCATTGATTGCTCCTTCTTTTTGCCTTTTTATTCCTCACTTCTTGGTTGTCTTTACAATTCAAATTCATATTTTTTAGATTTAAAAAAATTATTTTAACATCAATAATGGTCTCCTATAACAACAAAAAACACGCATTATCTCATAGAACACCATAGAATTCAAACAATTAGACTAGAACCAAGCATAGCTCAAGATAGCGCAACTAGTTTCGTCGTCTATACTCTATTTTATATTTTTTACTCTTATATTGTTTCAATTGAACCTTAAACACTATAAAATATAATTACACACATAATTTCACAATTATACCATTAATTACTCATTAATATCACTAGAGTCCATCGAGATAAACTAGAACAACACATAGCTCAAGCTTATAACACTAGTTTTCTTGTCTAAACTCTAAGTGACCAAATTGATTCCAAACTTGTTTGAAACACACCTTAAATTTTATAATCGTGTATTTTAACCCATATATTCGAAATTATATGAATATAACCACATTAATCACACAAAAAGTCCTCAAAACACGGATAAAGAAGCATAGATTATGAAACTTAGGTGTAGAAATCCACCTAAGATCACCCATCAATAATAACAATGGGTTCCTCTTCATATGAGAGTTCCTTATATATAAATACTTAATCCCAATGGTTGATGAAATCACTATCTGCATGATACTTTTTATTATTAAAAAGTGAAATACAGGATGAATTCCCAATAAACTAGGATGTATAGACAACCTATAAACCACAGACCCTATATTTTCCAAAATCTAAAATAGTTTAATGTACCTTTGATTAATATTACCCTTCTTCCAGAATTGAATCACACCCTTCATGGTGAAACTTTAAACAACACCTACTCATCCTTCTTGAAATGCATAGCTCTCACCTTTTTTCTGCACACTCCTTTTGAAGGATTTGAGCTACCACAAACTTCTCCTATATGAACATTACCGTTTTCATTATCCCCTTCAATAATTCAGTTTCCCAAAACCTCAAATCAATGGCATAAAACCACCTAATGTGTGACCTACATCTTCTCTCATACAAATCCTTATAAGGAGCCATGTCTATACTTAAATGATAGTTATTTTGGCAAGAAAACTCACACACGTGTAAGAACTGATCCCAATGACAACCTAAGTGTATGACACATACCCAAATCATGTCTTCAAAAACTTGGATCATCCTCTCATATAATCCACTAATCTAAGGATAAAAGGCTATTTTCAAATCCAACACTGTACCTAACTCTTCGTGGAACTTCTTCCAAAAGTTAGTGATAAATAGTGTACCTCTATATGATATAATATAGATGTGCATCTCATGTAGTTGAAAAATATCCGTAGCATATATATTTGCCAACTTGGATGTATTATGTGTTACTTGTACTGGAAAAAAGTGCAGGCTTAGTCAATCATTCCATAATCATCAATCACTAATCGTTCTACAATCAAGAAAATAGAATCATTCTTCTTCCAGGTATTGGGAAGAGCAAAAAAAAAATCCATAGCTATACACTCCCACTTTTATTCATGATTGGGCATTCTTGGAAGAATACCACTAGGTATCCATTGTTCATACTTCACTTATTGGTAGTTTTGGTACAACCCCAAAATCCACTCTATCCAACTATGGTGCCACTAATAGTGTTGTTATATTAAGTCATCATAAATTTGGTTGCACAAAGATGTATGGAGTATCTTGAGCTATGAGACTCTGTAAGAATGGTTTGAAGCAAATTACCTATACAAGGTACACGAACTTGGCCTCTAATTATGTAATGACCTTTTATGTCATTTTCTATATTTCTACTCATCTTCACTGTTTAGAGATTTCTGATAAATGCCACAAGTAATTTGTAACTTGTTGTAATTAAAAGTTTGATTATCAGGCAGTTCATTTGGTATTTAGAGCCAATTTCCTATTTTGAAGCCTTCGTTGGTTCAAATGGCACTCGGGAAAAAATTCAATGAAATAACCTCATATGCTAATTTTAATAAATCCAAAAACTCTAAAATATCAACTTTAGGCTAGTTCGACCCTTTGTTTTGGTCTCGAGGCTCTCGAACACTCACTCACTCTTTAAGCATACTACAAAGATAAGAACATGAGAAATTCTTGAATAATCTTGAAATGGAATTTTTTCTACCTCTCTTCACTCTTTAGATTTGTGCAAAAACTAGTTGATGAAGAAGCCTCTTTTTTTCATAACTCAGTGATAATTAGGGCTAAATTCTCATTGGACCAAGTGTCCTAATAAGTACAAGCAGCACTTGCAAGTTTGTAACACAAGAGCATAAAACTGTGCAGACATGTGTGTAAGCTATACTGTACTATGCACATCTATGGACCTGGTCCATAAAGTGAGATGCTCATTATCAAAACTACTTATTGCAATTTTCCCCTTTTTTGTTGATGACAAATCAACCATACAGCTTAGAGTACATCAATAATATTTAATTAGTGTGATTACTACTTTGAATGTGAATTTCCCCTATCATCAAGCTTCTACCATCAAGAAACACAGTGACCTAGTCCCTTATTGTCATTTGCAGAAAAAATCTCTGATTTCTCCATCTGTCATCATGCACCTTCATTTGGTGCATTTGGACACTTCCCTCTGTCAACATAAATTCTTTTATTCATCTATTCAGCATATCACTTATTTTCTCCTATCAGCATGCGATTCAACTCTGCAACTCAGTTCACCTGGTACCCAGTCCCTACTATATAAACTCAGTATTCCACCTTTTAGAATCATTGAAAAGTGAGCACAGTAAGCCACGAGTAAAATAAGCACAAATTAGTTAACTCATGGCCACTAGGGAAACACTATCATAAAGAATAACTTTGCAATATAAAGGTAACAAATGTAACATACTAAGCAACGATTCATTCATAAGTAGAGGATAAATATCATTGTAGTGCAAAAATTAAATATTCTAAGGGAAAAAGCCAAAAGAATCAAGATGGATTAACAAGTCAAGGACTAGGAAAAAGATTTTGAAAGGGTAGGGTCAGGTTGTTATTGAGATACCTTATCTCTAGATTCAGGCTAAGGACCATATCATTTAATATTGAAACCCTCTTCTTCAGTTCAACATTGTTACTTCTGAGAATTTTAGAGTCACGCAGGCTTCTTTTAGAGAGATGCTCAACTTTTCACCTCGAGATTGTTGATTTGACCTTTCGTTCCTCTATTTTTTTGTTGAGATTATTTTGATAAATTCTACCTTATTTGACATATTTAATATTGACCAATGTCTTTATGCCAATCACTTGAAGCACAATCCCTTAGGTTCCATTCTCATAGACAATACCGAATTTGTCAAATACCTTGTTCAACCAATATCCATAAGGCATGCCATGCATTCCATTCTTTCCAAGAACCACTTTGTGAATATGTTCTATCATCAATGCACGTAGATTAATGAATTAAAAGTTACTAAGGCATTCCATTACATATAAATCAATGGCTGAGGCAATGCTTTTCTTTTGTGATCTAGGAAAAATCACCTTGATCACAAAGTCAAAGTCCAATTGAAACTCACTCTTGAGTGATTTTCTATTCACTGCAGCCATATATTTTCTTTTGACCTTGGATTCATTTGCTAAGAATTCTATTAAAGGCAGCTACTTGGAGACAATTCTCACCCCATATATAGGTACTTTCAAAATTCTTCCCAGTGTTTTCTCATTCAGCTTAATTTTCTTCCCTTTGACCTGTGCAGTCAAATTCATCCTATCTTCTGATAATTCCAAAGTGAAATAGAATTCCCTGACTATCTCATTAAAATAGTGGAAATAGGTCCTTCTATGAGATGCTTCCAACCTTGATGTTTAACCAGCTCAACAAATTCCATCATACCAGGTTTTGTGAGCTGATTTGAATCAAAAATCTTTCCAATTACAACTTTTGATTCTTCAAGAACTTGTTTCTAACTTCCTTAGATACAACCTCACTTTTCTCCCCATTCTTTATTCTAGTATAAGTGATCACAGATTCTCTTTTAGTTACTTTTCTCTTCTTTGAACCAGGTCTCTCAAGAGTCAGCTACTTCTTAGTAAAACCTTAAGTCCATTTTAAAAAAAATTAGTTTTTTACTGACATTATTTTTCTTGTGATGAACTATGCTCTTTCCTGGGATATTTGACAATAAGATGAGATTTTTAGCAACCCAGGTTTTATCCTTCATAATATCATCAAAAAAATTTTGAAGATTCAAGAATTATTCTTCATTTATAGGTTGATTAATGAAGGAGTTAAGCTTTGGAAAAGTAGGAGAAGAAGGATGTTTTTCAGGAAGGTTTGGGAAGAGACTATTAACTATGCTAAGCTCTAAATCTTTTGGAGGACATTAAAGTGGGGACCTGCAACCATCAAGAAGGTCCTTTTCTTAAACGGACTATTTGAGATTTGGATTTTCCTTTTTGATAAGAGAGAAAGTGTATATAGCTAGATTTAAGGTAACAATAAGCATAGGGAAGGGTTTTTTAGGGGAACAAGATATGGTCAATATCAGATTTTAGGTGACTCGCCTTCCCTTTTAAATAGGGAAACCTTTTTATGACACAAGGACAAGGAGGACATGATTTTTTCTTGACAGAACAAACAAAATTTGCACATATAAGATACCAACCTGAATAATGGTACCAGATCCCTCTTTAGTTTATGTGAATCTTCAATTTTGTGTTTTTCATATCTATCCACCTCCAAAGTTTCCCCATGGGTGTATATCTACAAAGGTATGGTACTGAGTTACACCAACATGTACCTAATTTACCAAGGATACCTTTCTCCTGAACATAGCTAATTTATTAAAGAGGTGCTGATTCACTTAATAGTAGGTCAGGCTTATTTAATCAATCCCAGCATCAATTTTTTAGACTCATTACACCACTTTATACCATGACAATTTTTTGTAATAGATCTGAAAACCAAGTCTCAGACTTGACTTTATTCACAAGGCTGAAGCTTCTTCACCTGAGATGAGTTTCTTAGTGACAGGGTCCCTAAGAGTTTTATCATGACTCCTTGATATTATTCTTAGTCTTTGCCTGGGATTAGTAACTAGAATATTCTCATTTGCATTTTCCAACCTTTACTCATCATCTTCAGCATCATCAACTCTTTTTCTTCAAATCACATAGTTTTCTTTTTGTCATAGCAATTTTCAACTATATTCTACCATGGATCAAGTTCTTTAAAGTCGATTATTTAACATGATACTTTCATCTTGAAGTGTCTTAAGAGAGAAAATATAGTCCGACCTTTCAACATTGAGGTTTTTTATCACTTATTTCTTATAGTCATTCCTGACTATAATTCTCTTCCTCATACCTGAGACCATGATCACTTGTCAGATTTGGGAACCTTTTTGAGTCTGAGTTCCTGGTAGTATGACAATTGAGTGATCAAATCCTAATTGATACATCTAGGTAGGTACTTTTTATGAATACTTTTCAAGGACATAAAATTCTTTGGATATGAATTTGCTTGCTGGATATATCTACCATTGAACATTCTTTCTCTATGCTAGCTTTGATAGTATTCATTCAAGTATCCATCTCTTGTATAGTGAGTTCACAAGGGTTTATGGACTTTGTTTTTGACATATTGAACAACTTTGTCTTATGACCTAGAAGATTGACCTTTGTATTGATACCCTAGCCCCTTACAATTATTGACTACCTGACTAGTGAATATAGAGAGGATTTATAAGGATAAAGACCGCTGAAGATATTTTGTGAGTTCTTCCCTCAGATGGACTAGGTCCCTCTCCAACTCCTCATTCTTCTGGAATGCATACATGAAATGCTTTCAAGAATTCTCGATCTTCTCTTTAAGATCAATTTGAATCTATGAGGCTTCTTTCTTCCCTTTACTGTTAGAAGCATCAATTTTCTTTAGTTGGCTCACCAAACTCAGATTGTAAGTTTTAACTTGACACATTATTCTTCTATTTCAGAAATTAGGTGAGTTAAGGAAATTAATTCAAGCTCCTGATTTTCTATCATTTCTTATAGAACATTTTTCTCAGTACTTAGTTTGCACACTTTATCAATCAGTACATTTGCTAGCTTTTTTATCTTCCCATCAAAATAATTTTCAAGCTTCTTCTTAATGTCAGAGATTGTTACCTCATTCTTTTCTTCATTTTCAGTGTCTGCTATAAAGGAAAATAAGGATTAAAAGGTCACTTTCTCATCTTCTACTGCAAATAAGTAAATATTTGCAGGCTTCTCAGTATCATCATATTCACTGGAGGAGTCACCCTATCCAGTTAAGGCTTTTTTAACTACAAGATCAGCTGCAACCTATCTTCTTAAATTTATAGGGACCTGGTCCCTATTTCTTCCTTTGTCACCTTCAATGTTGTGATAATCCTGATAGTCAATTTTCTGCATTGAACAATTCTTAATAAAATGTTCAGGACTTCATATCTATGACAAACTTTCATAGTGGCTCCTTTTCTGTTGATACTTCCACTTCATTGAAACTGGCAACTTTTCTTCATAGCTCTACCAATTCTTTTTGCCAAGTACACCACATCAGTGTCTTCTTCATTTGGACCCGAACTTGAAGCTTTTAGAGACAAAGAAATTTCCCTTTTTACTTTTTTCTTCTCTTCTTCTTGTTACTTCTCGAGTTAATGATTTTTTAAGTTCGCAATAAGTTCATCCATAGTGAGGCTTTTCAAGTTTCTTGCCACAGTTATGGAATTCATTTATCTTTCTCATGACCTGGGAAGAACACCGAGAATCTTCCTCACTTACTTATACAATGGAATCACTTTCCCCAAGCAGTGTAGCTCATTTGTAATGGAAGTAAATTTTGTATGCATTTCTTGTATTGACTCTCCTTCTTTTATAATGAAGGTTTCATACTATGTTTTCTGTATGTCAACTTTAGATCCTTCATATATGTACTTTCCTCATGATCATTTTTCAAGTAGTCCTAGATTTCTTTAGCACATTCATATGGAGAAATCCTATTGTATTCCTCTGGACCTATACCACACACTAGCAGTTTCTTTGCCTTGTAGTTCTTCTTAATTCTTTTCCCATCTTCTTCATTGAATTTCCTCCTACTTTTGATAGCTATTTTTGTAACATATCTTTCTTTGACTTATTTTATAGGAACATGAGGTCCTACTAGGAGTATGTCCATCAGTCCACTATCTTCAACCATAATGAAGTCAAACATCCTTGTTTTTCACCACCCATAGTACTATATATTAAATCTAGGTGGTCTGGTAGTAGATTACCCATTTTTCATGTTTGGTGGAGCATCCACTACAACTAAAACACTCTAGGTGTGAACCTTTTCGAGTAATATATCTTTAATACAAATTGTTGGAACCCTTGGGGGTTGCACCACATAGTGTGGGACCAGGTCCCTCAAAGTTAATCACAGACAATCAAACATTAAAGTGCAGGAAAACTAAATATAGTGTAGGAAAATAACAATACACAAGATTTAACATGGAAAACCCCTTGCTCAATGGAGGAAAAACCATGGCTTTCCCTCACAAGCTCAAAACAGTCAAATATAACCAACCTCTTTATTATAGACTAGATTGTAAACCTAACTCTAGGTTCCTCCTGCTTGCAATACCTCTATCACAAACACTCCTTGATATCTCTTCTAAGTATCCCTCAAAACCTAGTTAACTCTTACCAGTAACAAGCATAGTAAATTTGACCTAAGCACTTCTCTCAACAAAACAAACACTACTATAATAGCATGAGTTGTTCAATTATAAATCAACACTCAAGAAAACTCATTCACTCTTTAAGCATACTACAAAGATAAAAACATGAGAAATGATTGAGCAATCTTGAAATGGAATTTTTGTTGCCTCTTTTCACTCTTTCTATTTGTACAAAAACTATTAGATGAATAAGACTCTTTTCACTTATATAGTTAAGTGATGATTATGGCTGAATTCTCATTAGACCAAGTTTCCTAATCAGTACAAGAAACACCTGCAAGTTTGTTACACAAGAGGACAAAATTATTCAGACATGCGTGGCAGCTGTACTGTACCATGCACATCCAGAGACCTGGTCCCTTGAGGTTATCTTCTCATCATCAAAACTACTTATAGAAATTTAGGTATTGAAAGTATAAATGAGGGTATTTGGTTTAGTTAGACAATTAGGCTATCTTGAAATCTTAAACTTAGATTAATTAGTGTAGTGATTCATGGCTTAGGTGAATTTGACTTCATGGTTCATTTTTAGGGTGGAATTATCCTTAGTTGCTTACATTAGGGGAAATTGACTTAGTTTTATTATTTTAGGTAGGATTGCCTTAGTTATTTATGTTTGGGATGAATTACTATCTTGGGGCAATTTATGGCCTAGTTGATATCTAGAAATGAACTTAGATACCTTAGCCTAGTCTGAGGTTGAAGTTTCCTAAAATAGATTTTTGGGATTAGAGTGGGCCCCTCTAACCCACCATAGGCTATGACTTGTGATAGCCTTGTAGACTTATTTACGTATGATATACTTTTATTAATGGTTGGTTTTACACTTGAGGAGATTAAATATATTTTTTGAGTATGTTAGTTGGATATTAAAATATAGAGGCTAATTTTGATTATTTCTAATGATATTCCTTATATACATGATTAATGATATGATTTATAGATAAAATATATATTATATGTAAATTATTGATATAGCTTCCGGATATAATTAATAATATTGCTTATTGACATGCTTAATGATGCCGTGATTAATGATTAATGGCTCATGATATGATATAGCTTATAGATATGATATTACTCATAGATTTGATATGGCTTGAAGATTGATATGGCTCATGATATGATATTACTTATACATATGATATGGCTTATAGATATGATATGGCCTATAGATATGATATGGCTCATAGATATGATATGGCTTATAGAAATGGTTGCAGGCTTATAGATATGATTTGTAGTTTATGGGTATGATTATTGAAATAACTTAAGATAATGATTATTGAAATAGCTTATGGTCATAGTTAATGGAATAACTTAATAAGTGTGGTATTGGTAATGTATATTGGGTTAGTTTATCGATATGTCTTGTTGATATGGTTCCTTGGTATGGTTTATAAACATGAGTTTTGGTGTGAGTTCGATAGTTGATAATGATATTGATAATAAGAGGTTAGGTTCAAGACTGGCAAATGATGATAATGATAATGCTATTATTAAGTTTTGGTTTAAGTCCCGCATTGGGAATTATGTATGAGATGATATAGTTTGGATGGATTCATTGTTATGGCATAAAAATTGATGATTTATGGCTATTCAACTGCTTAGTTCATCGATTTTTCCCTCAAGGCTTATGGAGGCCTGCGTTGGGTTATTTACTTTCCAGACTTATTGGCTTCTAGGGGCCAATATAATAGTTTTAACGGTATGATCTTTATGTTATTACCTTCTATACATTTATTTATTTATGTACAGTAGAGTCATAGCTTATTCCTAGGTTTGCCCTTTTTCCCTTAACTTAGCTAATTTTATATTGTGTCTTATCATATTTATATCATGACTAAACTTAGTTGGCCGATAATGCCTACCGAGTATCTGTGGTTTTGGTACTTATACTACACTTTTGTACCCTTTGGGTGCAGATCCAAGTACTAGTGGTTGCTACTAATTTGATGATTCAACTAAGTGATTTTAGAGATTAGGTGAGCTCTTGAGGTTTAAGTTACCCCTTTTTCCTTTAATTTATCTATGTCAAATCTTTCCTCTTTGAGACAAACTATATTTGTCTATTTGGTACTCATATTTCATTTGTAGTACATCTTATACCAACATTATTAAGTCTTAGGATGGTTTTTGATTCCCTATCTACCTTTAGACCTTTTTTACTGTATTATTACTATTTAAGTCTTTAAATTGTTAATTTATGGCTTTTTGGCCATTTTACACTAAGTTATCCCATTACATCTAGCTTCCAGCTATGGTTCAGCTTACCTACTAGGGGGATGGAGTATCTTCCATCATGATTCATAAACCGGTCCATGACAAATTGGTATCAGAGCCTAAGTTTTACCGATATTGTTGGTACAAGAGAAAATGTCTAGTAGAGTCCTACAGATAGGAATGATAACGTTTATTTCTTATTTTTTGAAGGCTATAGGACATTTTGAGGAGTTTTTCACTTCTTTCACTCATTTTATTCGAAAAGTCTGAGTTGGTTTCTAAAGAATTCTTCAGTTTAACTCTTTTGCAGATGGCTAGGACACGTGCTACCTCTACACGAGATGAGGGTCTCGAGACCGAGCCTAAGGATTCTATTGATTGTCGTGGATGACCTAAAGATCATGGACATCCTCAAGTTGTGTCCCCATCTAGGGGCTAAGAGAGGAGGCCTTATACAGGTGTCAAGTTGAGCACCCTAATAACTACCCCTGCGACTATGTGAACCATCTCTGCCTAATGATGAACTGCCTTAATAGGGGAAGCACCCTGATGTGACATAATCATCGCCCTATGAGTAGGGAATTCTCACTAATAATGACTAGGAGGCCCATAAGTATAACCTGAATCATAAGTAGAACCAAAACCAATAGATCTGTCTAACCTGGAATAACCACCACATCCACAATGACCCCTAAACGAACCTCTTAAAGGTTGATCACCGCCCTTACTAAAGAGATAACTAGTACCAAACTAGACCTATCAATAGTCTAAAAAGCCGCCTAAACTGGTCAACTAGTATAACCTTGAGGCTAAAAAGATGGATTGAGAGGATAGCCAAAATAAGAACTACAACTCCTAAATTGGGAACTATTATGGCTCCCACCAAATCTACCCTTGAATTTATGCCTCTTATCACAACCCTCACGGTGCATCTTTTCTATCACTCTAGCATGATCTAAAACCTCAACAAAATTGCTTCCCGTATAAACTAGACTCTGATTAGCCATCCAAATAGGGACTCTCAGTTCTCTCATAAAGTAGCAAACTCTATCATACTTAGTATCAAAAATAGAAGTTGCATTTCTAGAGAACTCATGGAAAGGAGCCTCATACTCGGTGATGGACATAAAGCCCTGCTCTAATCTAGTGAACTGATCCTTCAATCAATCTCTAAGGTTGTGCAGCATATACTTCTCCAAGAATATCTTGGAGAACTAAGTCTATAAAAATGGAGAAGATTTAGCAGTCCTAGAACTCATAAAACCTCTCCACCAGTGATGAGTAGACAAATCCCACAAAAATATGGTTTAATCGACATCAAGAGTCTTAACAAGGCCTAAACCACTAATCCTATCCTCACAAGCAGTAAGAAACTCAAATACATCATCTTTAGGAGTACCAGCAAATCGAGGCAGATCCAATCTCAAGAATCTACCCAACATCTTCTACTCCTCAGTAGAAATAGTAAGCTGGGTGACAACTGGTTGAGCGGCCATCGGCTGAACAACTACCAGTACAAGAGAAACCTCAACTTCAAAAGTTGCAAGTATAGGCTACACTTCTACCTTAGTAGCACCTTGATCAGTAATTTGTGAACCATCAGGCAATGCACCACCAATAATACCCAAAATCTAAATCAAGGCATCTCTGAGTTATAAAAAAAACAAAGCATGGTGGAGCCTGGGATGGTCCCTAGTCCACTGCTTACTATGGCAGAGGAATCTCTAGCTCAGGTGTGGGAATAAGGTCGGGAGAAGGTAACCTACCCTGGCCCTTAGCTGGGGAAACATCACAAGGCTATACTTAATATCTAGGTCATCCATGAATAGGGGTAGGATTCCTAAGCCCAATCTTGGGACTCTTATCTCGCACAGAGGTAGCACGTGTCTCGAGAGTCCAAAAAAGTGTAAAGTCAAGGGAATATTTTACAACCCAACTCATACTCTTAGTACAATATGACTGAAAGAAGTGAAGGACTACTAAGAATGTCCCGTAGCCTCCTAAAGAAAGGAAATGGATGTCAATATTTCAATCCATAGGATACTATTAGACACTTTCTCTTATACCAATAATATCTGTGGAACCTAGGCTTTGATACCAATTTGTCATGACCTAATTTACAAGTCATGCTAGAACTTACAAAATCACAATAGTAGGTAAGACAACATTGTAATACAAACACAAGCCATACTCAAACAATGTTCCAACAAAAAATAAATAGTCAAACATGGATACCAAACCCTACAACCTAGTAATATCAGTAAAAGATCATCTAACTATGATAATAAGAGAATACAACCTAGAAATCTAAAATAGACAATATATCTATCTTAACCATAAGAGACTGAACTAAAGATAGAGGGAAATAGGCAACTTAAAATTCTAAGAGCTCACCCTATCTCTGAGAGATCAACACCGGTGAACTCAACTCAATAGTGACAACTAGCACTCAAATCTGCACCAAACAGGTTTAGAAGTATAGGTAAGTACCAAAACAATTGTTACTTAGTAGGCATCATCAACCAACTGAGCTAAATTATGGTATAAAGATGATGTAAAGCAAGATAATAAATCTAAGTCAAGGTACAGAATCAAACCCAAATCATCTTCATTATCACTGTATATAATAAGTAATAACACTGAAATAATAATATGATATATCACATCAATATACGTCAATTCTAGCATATATAGAATGAAAATTATCCAAAATCATAACTCAACACCAATATAATCAATACCACTTTAATACAAAGTTAGCGCCCATACACTAACTAGACACAAAGTAAAAGAACCCATCGTGGTGTACCATACCATAGAAGAGTACACCCAAGAAGATAATAACAATGTATATCTACCAACATAACCAAATCTTAAACATTATTCGGCCCTATTGTGAATTTATCATCAATTGAACATCTCCCAAATTTCTCTTAGAAACTAATATCGACAATAGAACATTATTCCATATCATCATTTCTATTAGCTACAATAACTGCATTTACTAATTATCCTAATTCAGTTAAGCAAGATTAATTATCTAATTCATTGGTTTTCTATTCAAGATAATTAAATAGTAGGAAACTAGTCACCACATGGACTATTTCAATTATCGACATCCTCAATTAACCTCTAGTACTCAAAATATTTACTAGGTGGATTCAAAACTTATAAAAAATCACTATCTTATCGACTAGTCTTGATTCAGTATCTAGCATGTGTTGTTTCTACTTACTAGTTAGTAATATGTGGACTTCTCCAATTAGGAAGTGATTAGCATTAGTGATCTATTTGGACATCCTGAGGATGACACTATTCCCTTAATAAACATACAGATGTATTCATCAAAAGCATAACCACATATATATGTACCTTCTATTCATTCCATCATCACATCCTTCGGACACAAACCGAGCAACAATAATATCAACATATCCTCGGAACTTGAACCGAGTATTAATAATATAAGCATATCATCCATTCTCAAACCAAGTTTCAATAATATTTACATATCCTTCAGACTAAAACTGGGTATTAATATTATCAACATATCCTCTGGACTTGAATCGGGTATCAATATCACCATCATATCTGCTAGACTCGACCTGGTATAAATAATATCAACATATACTCCATACTCGAACTAGGTATTAATATTATCAACATATATATATATATATTCAATCAATTCAAAAAAAATTAGCAAGCCCTATGAGGGCTAATATAAAGGAGAAGTAAGGGGGATAACACACCCATATCTCATCATTCACAGCCAAGAAAAATCTATCAATAGATATATGGATATATCTATAGAGAGTGGAAATTCAATACATTACCAGGTGAAACATAATTAGTAGCATACCTAATTATAAAGCCAAGGATATACTTGCTAGAGCCCTTTATTAATATGGCTCACAATATTGACACAAGAGAGATATTTAGCACAGACATTTGTTTAGTCACTAGAGTTGAACATGATATGAATAATAACATAATCCCAAACCTACATCTTCATTGATTCGAGAGATAACATAGACATTGGCAAATTCTTATGACGTTTTATTTCTATCCAAGCATTTATAAGGATTTAATAAGCAATCAAGGACATTACTCCCAATACCAACATCATGGATAATTTTATTTATCAGAGTTTAGTCATCATACAACTGAAGGCATATTCTAGATATTTAATAATCACCTAGGCTTTAATGATACTACAAAATCTTATCTTATTGTGGGTCAAATCCCACTTCTAACATCTCATCTTTCACTTTAAGTCTAACTTCTACCTGGGGTTTAGCTAAGATACCTAAATTATGTTTTAGAGGTTTATCAACCCACGATAGTTCTATAGTGTGGTCCTTCCTCAAGCACCACTCTTAACTTATCCCAAGAAACTAAGGCAATTCCTCAACTATTCACAACTAAGGTCCACTTGCTCTTAACATGAGTGACAAGGTCACTCCCATCTAGTTAGAACTATTGGGACATCCTCATGTTATCCATGAGTGAGAAAATTCAAGCAATGGTTCTAGACTACAAGTAAAAAGTCCCATGATATGAGTTCAAATGGACTAAATGTTTTAACTAATCCCAAATATTACCATATTTCACTCAAATCACCTAAAATCCCACCTAATCTTAACAAGACATCACAATTATACTATAATAAAGCTTAATCTAACAAGAAGTAAACCTAACCTATATCAAATATGAATAAAGCCCTCAAACTACTAAATCTTCACCTTTCTCTTCTAAGAAGATTATTCAAGGTGCCAAGCTATCAAAAATACAATCTATGCATTTTTACGAGAATATCGATACTTATATTGCACCATTGTGCTTCGAGTCCAAAAATGACACCCAAATCCCAAAGTGGGTCCCTCATATGAAAACCATATTTCCAAGGTCAAACCAATAGTCATATACCATTAGGTAATCATAACCCTCGATAACTAAGTAAAAATCAAGCTTATTTCGGCTTAATTCGCACCCTCAAACTAATTGGGGTCTTAGGTTAAATTATCAAGAATCAACACTTGAAATGAAGGATTTCATACCTAAAATCCATTAATAATTACAAGTATACAATTTATTCAAGATCCTAATCAACACCCAAGACTCAATTTATAGGTTGCATACTCTATTAGGGTTTAAGGAACTCAAAGAAATTGGAAAATGGATAATTCTCGACAAAAATGGCATTTAAATACTCCCTTCTAGGTACTCAATTGCTAAGATCACATGCACATGAGCTGAAATCACGACACCATAATTATGATGCTCCTTACATGATTGTGCTACCTTTGGTTGTACTAGATGACAGCTAAAACTTGGAATATTTTCCAAGCTTCGGCCAATGCCTTGGGGTGCATTCAAAATCCAATACGAGAAACTGAAATATGTGTTCACACTAATTTGGATGTTTTAAATGCTTTGGTGAAGTTATATTTTCCATCCGAGATCATTTCAACTAAATATGGGTACCACACCCAAATTTCCAATCTATCAATTTCCAATCAATAGGTCGAAACGAGATCAAGTGTAGTGGAACCGAATCAAAGGTCTACCTAGCCTAAAATCAACATTTAGTAGCTGCTAGCATAGTCAAATTTTTCATCCAAAGTTGTTTCAGGGATGTTTTTGCTCGGTGTCTATTTGAAACAAGCAAAGACTTCTAAATAGAGAAATGGCTCTAAAAACCAAACGAACTGCCCGATTATTGAACTATCAGTTCCAACAAGTAACAAATGACTTGGGAAAGTTATGAAAAATCTCTTTTATGGAAAAAATAATTAGGATTGTCAAAAATGACCTGAAGGGTCATTACATGGCATGATAAATTTGTGATTTGCGGCTATTCGGTTACTTAGTTTCCTTGATTGTACCCTCCAGTCTTATGAGGGCCTTCACTGGGTAATTTAATTTTTTATACTTATTGGATTGTAGGTGCCAATCTTGTAGTTGTAATTGTATTATATTTATATTATTATCTTATATACAGTTATTTATATATAGAGCGCTATTGGAGCTTATTTCCAGGTTTGGCCATTTTATTTTGACTGAGCTTATTCTATCTTGTATATTATCATATTTATATCATGATTTAGCTTATTTAACTAATGATGCAGATTAAGTACCCTTGGTTTTCGCACTCATACTGTACTTTTGTACCTTCTTGGTGCAAATTTAGGTAATAGTTATCATCGTTAATCGATTGATCATGCTGAGTGATTCTAGATATTAGGTGATCTATTAGAGTCAAAGTTACCCTATTTTTGTTTGTTTATGTATAAGTCTAGTCTTTAATCTTCGATATTGATTGTATTTGACTATTTAGTACTTATAGGTCATTTATTGTAGATCTTTTATCGACATTACTGAGTCTTGGGATGGTTGTTGATTTCTTATAAATCTATTATAGTTTTATTATTGTATTATTACTTTTTAAGTCTTAATTGTGAATTTATGGCTTTTGGGCCATTTTCCACCAAGTTAGCCCATTGCACGTAGCTCTGAGCTATGGGTTGGCTTACCTATTAGCAAGATAGAGTAGGTTCCATCATGAATAATAAATCTAGTTATGCAAAAATTCAATTAGAGACTAGGTTTCACTGGTATTATTGGTACAAGAGCAAATGTCTAGTAGAGTCCCGCGGATCAGAACGATGACATTCATTTCTTATCTTCAAGAGGCTATAGGTACTTCTTAAGAGTTCTTTACATCTTTCACTAATTTTGTGCTAAAATGTCTAAGTTGGTTTAAAAATCATTCCTTTGGTTTTACTCATTCGCAAATAGCTAAGACACGTGCTGCCACCACATGAGATGAGGGTCCTAAGATCGAGCCTAGGAATCCTGTCATTATTTTTGGATGACTTAGAAGTTTTGTACAACCTTGATCTGTGTCTCTATTAGGGGCCAGGATAGGGGGCCTTTTCCAAACCTTATTCATTTTCCTAAGCTAGAGGTTCTTTTACCATAGCTAGCATTAGGCTAGTGACTAGCCCAAGCTCCTTCGAGATTTATTTCTTCTTTAATGCTTAGGGATAATTAGGTTCAAATTTTGGGATAGGTTGTGGTGCAATGTATAATGGTGCTTAGTCAATAAATTCAAGTGTTACTGAGGTGGAGGGCAACCTATAACTGTGTCTCCCAAAGTTGAGGTACCTCATGCCCTGGTAGTTTCTTAGCTGATAGTTACCAAACCTATTATGTTTGTTGAGGAGAAAAAGATATTAGGTATATTCTTGAGAATAGCTCTACCTAGGTTTTCTTATGCACGGGGCGAGGATGCGTAAGAGTTCTTGATTACTTGTAAGGATAGGCTCTATAATTCGAGCCTAGTTAAAACTCGTGGTATGGATTACACTAATTTTTAGTAGGACTTAGAATCTTGAAATTGGTGGAGAATTCATCTTGATTCCAAGACAGCTGGATCTTCCCCCTTTACATGGACCCAATTCTTTAGGATATTAAGTACACGACTCGTATTACTAATAGGATTATTTAAGAGATCAATTCTTAAGGGTGTGCTGGGCTCCATGACTGTTGTAGAGTATGAGGCTCGATTTCATAAGTTGTCTAGATATGCTAGCTCTATTTTAACTTATGAGTATGAGAATGTTAGTTGTTTTGTCTAAGGATTCAGATTTCCTCTTTGCATCCTCTTCGTATTTCTATACAGAGTTTGGTTATATTAGGTAGGTCTTTTGCTAAGGTTTTTAATCGTTCTTAATTTATAGAGGAGATCTATTAAGAGGCCCATGGGGACAACAATAAGAGGCCACGATATTAAGGTAGGTTCAGTGAGATTTATAGTATCTCCCAGTTTAAGAGAAGTGGTTCTCAAGGTAGGTATACCCTACATTAGTTGTATCAGCATAAGTGTCTGCCCATTACACCCATTCATTCTGCTCTTCAGGTTACTAATGAAGGAAAGTATGGCTTCAGTCACCGTCTTATCTAGGGTCATAGTCGTTCTTTGAGGGATTCGTCTTCTGGTTATTCGATTCATGGTTGTTATTTGGGGTTAGCTAGATCTTCTTGGTTTTGTATAGCTCTTAGGGCATATTGGACGTGGAGCTTTCAATCATTTCTCGAAGGAGCACCCCAGTCGTGGAGCTATTATTCCTTTATCACAGAGTATTCCACCTATTAAGGCAATTCATCCCCAGATAGAGGTGATATACATTGTCATAGAAGTGGTGTCAAAGGTACTTATAGAGGTTCTTAGGCAGTTAGAATAGGAGAGCGGTCAAGATCCCAGCCAGGTGACGGGCATTATCAGTTGTATGCAGTACCAGCTAGACATGAGGCTGAGTCTTCAGATTATATTATTATAGGTATGATTTTGGTATGCCATTATTCAACTTTTGCTTTGTTTAATTTTGGATCCACTTATTTTTATGTGTCTTTTTATTTTTCTCTATGGTTAAAGTTATCTTGGAATTCATTATTATGTTATTACGTGTATCTACTTCTGTGGGTGATTCTTTAATAGTGGATCCAATTTTTATATCATGTGTTATAACTATTCCAGAGCTTGATACTCAAGTGGATCTTATTATTTTTTACATGGTGGATCTAGATGTGATTTTGGGCTTTCACTGGTTATCCCACTATCATGTGCTCCTAGATTATTTTTCCAAGACTCTTACATTACCCATGCCTAGTATACCCTTAAAAATATGGTGGGACCTTTAGCTGAGAGCCAATAGGGATTATATCTTATACCTATGTGAGAAATCTTATTTAGAGAGGTTATGTGTCTTATCTCAGTTATATTCGTGATGTTAGCAGGGAGAGTCTGTCGTTTGACTTTATTCTTGTAGTTTGTGAGTTTCTTGATATTTTCTGTATCGATCAACCTGGCTTCCCCCCAAGCGTAGTATTGAGTTTGTTATTGGTCTTGAGCTGGCCATCTAACCTATTCCTATGGTACCTTACCATATGGATCCTATTGAACTTAAAGGGATAAATTCTTATTATAGGATCTTCTTGGAAAGTGTTCAATTAGGCAAAGTGTGTTTTCTTGTGGAGCTCCTATGTTATTTGTGAAGAATAGGGATGTCTTTATTTGTATGTGTAATGATTATAGATAGATTAATAAGGTGATGGTGAAGAATCATTATCCTATGGCTTGCATTGATGATTTATTTGACAAAATTTAGGGACCAATGATGTTCTTTAAGATTAAAATAAGGTCTGATTACAATCAACTAAGAATTTGGGGAAAGGATATCTTGAAGATAGAATTTAGGACTCATTATGATCTTTATGAGTTCCTAGTGATGCCTTTTGGATTGACAAATTTCCCAAAAAAATTATGGATTTGATGAACCACATGTTCAGTCCTTATTTGAATTCCTTTGGGATTGTGTTCATTGACGACATTCATTTGTACTCAAAGAGTAGGTTAGAGCATATATATCATTTGAGGATTGTGCTCTAGACTTTGAGAAATCATATGTTTTTCCATGTTCTCTAAGTATGAGTATTTGATTGAGTCAATAATATTTCTTGGATATGTGGTGTCTAAGGATGGGATTATGGTGGACCAAGTGAAGATTGAGGATATGGGTGACTAATCCAGACATACATTTGCAACAAAGGTTCGTAGAGTTATTGGTTTGGCTAAATATTATAGATGATTCATTTAGAGTTTTGCTACTATTGAAGTACCGATAATCAATTTGACCGAAAGAAGGTTCCTTTTCGATGGTTCAAGGAGTATGATTCAAGTTTTTCAAAGATCAAGGGATTTATCACTTTAGCTCTTATTTTAGTTCTTCTTGTTGAGGGTGAGGTATTTATTATTTATTATGATGCTTTTTGTGTTTGTTTGGGTTGTGTATCAATGCAGCTGGGTTAAATTATCTCTTATGTGTTAAGGCAGCTGATGCATAAGCATAACTACCCGACTCATGATTTAGAGTTGGCGGCAGTAGTTTTTTCGCTTAAGATTTAAGGTAATATCTTTATAGTGTGCATTGTGAGAATTTCACATATCATCATAGTCTTCAACATCTTATGACCCATAGAGAGTTAAATTCTAGGTAGTGTAGATGTATGGAGTTTTTTATGGATTATGATATCTCTATCTTGGATCATCCAGGCAAGGCAAATATAGTAGTGGACACCTTAAGTAAGAAGGAGATGAGTATGGATAGCTTGGTATGTATTTTAGTTTCTCAGAGGCCATTAGAATGGGACATTTAGTCCTTATCAAGCTTTATGGTATGACTTGATATGTCTAACTCTAGGATGATTCTTACCTTTGCTGAGGCAAGTTTCTTGCTAATTAAGAAATTTTATGATCACCAGTTTAAAGATAAGAGACTTTGCATCATCCATGATTAGTTGTTGAGTGGTGAGTCCAAGAGGCTACAATAAATTTTGAGAGTATTTTGATATTAAATAGCTGTCATTATGTGTTGAGTGATGATGACTTACGGTTGGGGGTGAGGTTCACACCTCTAGGTATTCTATTCAACCGAATATAGCTAAGATGTATATAGAATTGAGAAAACATTATTGGTGGTGTGGTATGAAGAGAAATATAGAGAACTTTGTAGCTCATTACCTATGTTGTCAGCAGGTGAAAGCTGAGCATCAACGACTTTGCGGTTTGATTTAGAGGTTGCCTATTCCTGAGTGAAAATGGGAGCAGATTATGATAGACTTTGTTAGTTGGTTTCCTCATACCTTATGTGGTTCTGATGGTATTTGGGTCATTATGGATTGGTTGACCAAGCCAGCATATTTTTTTCCTATTTAGATGTCCTTCGGCATAGAGAGTTTAGTTGGTATCTATGTTAGTGAGATATTCCATTTGCATGGTGTTACCTATATTGATCATTTTAGACCGAGGTTTACTATTGACTTTTATCTTATAAAGAGCATTTCAAGAGGACTTGGGTACTCAGGTGGATCTTCGTACGATCTTCTATCCTCAGACTGATGGACAGTCAGAGCGGACTATTCAGGTTCTTAAGTCCTTACATGGTAGGCAATATCACTACCCCATTAGATGGTTTGATACATCCTAGATTTGACCCCGTGGTACTAACTTGCTTTAGGAGTCGTTGGATAGAGTTAGGGTGTCTCAGGATAAATTGAGAGCAGCTCAGTATAGGCAGAAGGATTATGCAGATGTAGACTTCATCCTTAATATTTGGAGTTGGTGATCAGGTATTTCTCTGTCTATCTCCCATGAAG
Source organism: Capsicum pubescens (assembly GCA_030864215.1). Taxonomy (NCBI): domain Eukaryota; kingdom Viridiplantae; phylum Streptophyta; class Magnoliopsida; order Solanales; family Solanaceae; genus Capsicum; species Capsicum pubescens. The sequence continues at coordinate 170,218,162 of CM061543.1, forward strand.
GGTGTGATGAGGTTCACGAGAAAGGCAAGATAAGCCCCAGATATATTGGACCCTTTGAAATCCTTTGCACAGTTGGTGAGGTGGCCTATTAGTTGGCATTTGAAAAAGCTTGGATCTTTCGCTCTTGAAAATTACTTGAGCTTTGAGCTCACTACCCTTGATTCGTAGGGTGTCCAGATAGGTTAGGTGACCCTAATCGTAGGGTGACCAATGAGGGGTGTTAAAGTTTTTGTTCTGTATATGACTTTAGGGAAAGAGTTGTAATGATGTCTGACGAGTCGTTAGGATGAGTCATACCCAAATAATGAAATTTTGTGGCTTGATTTTTCCCTGAGTATGAGTGGTTCACTAAGAGTTGTAGGGATATATTATGAGTCGTAAGGTGTAATCATAATTTTTCTAGTTTAAGTCCCAATTTGGGATCTGTGTTGATTACTGTTAACACTCAACTCACTCCCATATTTGAGGGGTGAGGCGATCGTTGTCAATAACCCAACTAGAGTTGGGGTCGAATCCCCAAGGAGCGAATTATAAATTTCAAGTCCTATAGGTGCTTTAATTACTAAAAGGTTACTCGGAATAATAACAAACACGATATGTAAAATAAAATAGGGTAAGTGGTTTGTAACAATTTTCTACTAGAAATGCACGAATGTTATATTTTTGACTTAAAATCAAGATTTGAGGAGATCTTGGGATTATGTATACCTAAATATAAAGCATCTGGGTTGATGATTGTTTAGGATGAAGCTTAGTTTTTAACTAAAGGATAGGCTAGGTCGAACGTCATTGTGGTCAATCTTTCAATAAAATAACAATGATTTCCCCCATTGGCTCTTTCGAGCACCTAACAAGTGTCCAATTCGTAACCACCCAAAACCTCAATCAAGTATCCTATTTCTAGGATGATTCTCTTGACATGGTTTACACTCCAAATACACTTATATCTAAGATTGCAAAAGGTAGTAAACCATAGGCTCAATTGTCCACCATTGCCTTTCCCCCTATAACTCTCTTTCAAGGATGTTATGGGTTACTTCAAATTCACCTTTATCCCTCTTTCAAGGATGATAAAGGGTTTTTCACCCTTGAAACCCATTTGGATATTTGGGGTTTTCACCCATAAATTCTAACTTATAAATTCAAGAAATGGTAGAATCCATACCCAACAACTAGGAATTATGCAAACACAACAACACCTACACACAATTAAAATTTAGTTCAACATAATCCCAAAACTAATTTACTTAGCTAATCATGAAGAAGGTAAATAAAGACATACCATGAGGATTATCCAAAGCATTCATTCTTTAAAAAATACTATGAAATTAATCCTCCATAATTAGTTACATACTTGTCCAATTAGGGTTTATTACTTTTAATTTTAAAATATCTATGGTCGTCTTGGTCCAAGAGTTCAGACCAATCTAGGGTCGCTGCTTCTGATTTCCCTGATGTAGCACCACTAGTTCATTTAGTTCCTCCTCAAGCACCTCGAGGGGATGTGTCAAATGAAGAGTTTCTCCAGTCGATTCACATTCTTACCCAGTTGGTAGCCTCCCAGACTGAGCAGGTTGTTCAGTTACTTCTTCCATTGAGGGCACAATAGTTGGCTAATTTATGAGATTGAGTCATCCTACTTTTACTGGTTTTAAAGTTGAGAAAGATCCTTAATACTTTATTTATGAGATAGAAAAGAACTTCCATATGATGCTTGCCACTAATGTGAAGGGCGTGGAGTACATCGCTTGCCAACTGAAAGATGTGGTATACCAATGGTAAGAAGAATGGGACCAGTCTAGGGGCAATGATGTTGAGTCCGCTTTATGGTATGATTTCTCTATTCTTTTATGGACTACTTCTTTCCCCAAGAGTTGAGACAGGCAAAGGTGGATAAGTTTATTAACATAAAGCAAAGCAAGATGTCAGTCAAGGAATATTCCTTGAAGTTTCATAAGTTGTCTCAATATGCTCCAAAGTTGGTGTCTAACATGAGGGCAAGAATAAGAAAGTTCAATTCAAGGTTGTCTCGAGATATGATTTTGGAGAGTAGGGTTGCCTTGTTAAATAAGTATATAGATATTTCTTGGCTTGGGGTTTACATGGAGAAAGTCAAAGAAGAGAACAGGAAGTAAGATAAATTTGGGAAGAGGCAGAGCAAGATGTTTTGCTATTCGGATCAGGGTGGAGGTCATCAAGAAGGTGGTAGAGATGGTGGAAAGTGGTCTAAGAAGAAGTGAAGGAGTTTTGGTTTCTACTATATGGATAGTGTTCCCTATTTAAAGTCGTGGGTAATCATTATTCTAAATAGGATAGTAGGTATAGGGCACATGGTGCATAATCTCAGGCTGGTAGGGCTAAATTGGCTCCATCATACCCTCTCTACAGGTGTTGTGGTCGGTTGCATCATGGATTTTGTGAAGAGAAAGGGATAGGTGTTTCAGATATGATCATCTAGGGAATATGTTGAGGAACTTTCCAATATGTAAAGTTGCTTCTGGAGTTAACAAGGTTCCTATTGTCTCTTCACAAGCTCGCGTACTACAGGGTGCCCCTTCTAGCTTCGATACTGGTCAAAACTGTCTCTATGCTCTTACAACCCCTCAGGAGTCTTAGGCATCTCCTAATGTCGTTAATGTTATGTTAAAACTCTTCTGTTGTGATGTGTTCTATTTGCATGATCTGGGGTCCACTCTTTCATTTGTGACCTCAATGGTGGTTGTGTATTTTCATTTTAGTCTCGAGTGTATTTCGAACCCCTTTTTTGTTTCTACCTTATTGGGTGACTCTGTGGTGGCTACAAGTGTCTATAATGGTTGTGCGTTGTCAGTTGGTGGTAGAGAAACTCTGAAAGATCTGACAGAGTTAGACATAGTTTATCTCAATGTCACATTGGGGATGGATAAGTTGCACTCATAATATGCCTCCTTAGATTGTCGAACCCTTAATGTCATTTTTAAATTCCCTAATGAGCTGGTCATAGAATGGGAAGGGGGTTCTCTAGTGACTAAGGGAAGGTTTATATCATATCATAGAGACTAAAAATTAATTTCCAAGGGGTGTCATTACCACTTGGTCTGAGTTAAGTATTCTAACTTAGAAAGTCCTTGATCATTTTTTGTTCATGTGGTTAATGAATTCCCTCAGGTATACCCTAATGATCTTTCTGGTGTCCCTCCCAAAAGGGAGATTTTGGGATTGATCATAGTTTGGACACTCGTCTAATCTTTATTCCCCCATAAAGAATGGATCCAGCGGAGTTAAAAGAGCTTAAGGAGTAGCTAAATAACCATCTATACAATAGATTCATCCATCCTAGTGTGTCCCTATTGGGTGTACCAATATTGTTCATGCATAAGAAGGATGGTTCCCTTTGGATATGTATTGACTACCGATAATTGAATAAGGTGACGATAATGAATACGCACCCTCCTCCAAGGATGGATTTTTTATTCGATCAGTTATAGAGTGTTATGTTTTTCTCCAAGATTGATCTTTGATCTGGGTAATAGCAATTCAAAATTAAGGAGGCAAATATCCTTAAGACTGCTTTCAGAACCTGGTACAGTCATTTTGATTTTTGGTGATATCTTTTTGCTTAACTAATGCCCCAATGATATTTATTAATTTAATGGATAGGGTCTTCTATTAGTTTTTGGTTTTTTTCATCATTATGTTTATTGTTAATATTCTAGTATACTCCAAAAGTAATGAGAATCATGCCGATCACTTCCGCATTGTGTCGTAGACCTTAAAAGATCAATAGTTATATACTAAGTTCTCTAAGTGTGAGTTCTTGTTGAAAGTTGTTACTTTTCTTGGTCATGTCATTTCTAGCGAAGGGATCATGGTAGATTCACAAAAAGTTGTAGTTGTTAAGAAGTGTCCTAGGACCTCAACTTCGACCCATATTCAGAGATTCTTGGGTTTAGCCAGTTTCTATAGAAGTTTTATGGAGATGTTCTCAACAATAGCTAAAAGAAGATGAAGTTTTTGTAGTTTGTAGTTTTGAGAAGCTAAAAAATAAGTCGACTTTAGCTTCAATTTTGACCTTGCCAGAGGGTAATGATGGTTTGTGGTTTATTACGATGCATCATGTGTGGGACTTGGTTGTGTGTTGATGAAGCATGGTAGAGTGATGGCCTATGCTTCTAGGCAGTTGAAAGTGCATGAGAAGAATTATCTAAGTCATGACTTAGAGTTGTTACTTGTGGTGTTTGCTTTGATGATTTGGCGTCACTATTTGTATGGATTCCATGTAGATACCTTCTTTGATCATAAGATCCTACAGTATGTGTTCACTTAGAAGGAGTTAAATTTCAGGCAGAGAAGATAGCTTGAGTTGCTGAAAGATTATAATATGAGTCTCCACTATAACCCAAGTAAAGATAACGTGGTTACTAATGCTCTTAGCAGGTTATCCATGAGGAGTATGGCTCATGTGGATGAGGACAAGTAGGAATTTGTGAAGGATAGTCACAATTTGGCAAACCTTAGAGTTCATCTCTTAGACTCTGAGGATGGTGGTGTGTTTGTACAAGAGGTGGTAAAGTCATCCGTTGTTGCTAAAATAAAGGAGAAGCATGTAATGGATCCTGTCTTACTGAAGATTAAGAGGGATATGGGACAACAAAGGTTTTCTCTTTTAAGATTGGTGGCAATCATATCTTGAGGTGTCAAAGAAGGTTATGTGTTCCCGACATAGATGTATTATGATAGAAGATATTGGTTGAGGTTCATGAATCATATTTTACTATTCATCCTGGTTCGACAAAGATGTATCATGATCTTAAGGAGATTTATTAGTGGAAAATATGAAGCTAGATTTGGCCAGTTTTGTGGCCAAATGCATAGCGTGTCAACAAGTGAAGGTTGAGCACTTGAGGCCTAGAAGGTTATATCAAGAGATTGAGTTACCTGTATGGAAATGGGAGATAATTAATATGGATTTTGTTACCGGTCTTCCATGGTCACGGAATTGGTTTGATTCAATTTGGGTCATCATGGATAGGATGAATAAGTTTGCTCACTTCTAGCCAATGAGGACTAATTATTCGGCAGAGGACTATTCTAAGTTATTCCTCTAGGAGATTATGAAATTGCATGGGGCGCCTATTTCACCATATCAGATTTGGTACTCAGTTCTCATCACACTTTTGGCATTCATTTCAGAGAGGTTTAGGAACTAAAGTGAGCCTTAGTACTTCTTTCCACCCGCAGGCAGAAAGGACTATACAGATGTTGGAATATATGCTTCAGGATTATGTATTGACTATGGTGGTAGTTGGATCGATCATTTTCCTCTTATAGAGCTTGTGTATAATAATAATTACTACTCTAGTATTAGGATGGCTCCGTTTAAGTCATTGTATGGTGGGAGGTATAGATCTCCTTTCAGGTGGTTTGAAGTTGGTGAAGCTGAGATGATTGGACCAGATTTGGTTCACCAAGCATTAGAGAAGGTGAAGGTGATTTGGGATAGACTTAAAGCTACCTAAAGTCATAAAAAATCCCATGTGAATGTGAGGCATAGGGAGTTAGAGTTTGAGGTTGGAAATTAGGTGTTCTTGAAGGTATCTCCCATAAAGGGAGTAATGCAGTTTAGAAAGAAGGAGAAGCTTAGTCCCTAGTATGTCGTCACGTACTTTGTCTTGAAGAGGGTTGGAAATGTCTCTTATGATTTAGAGTTACCTTCTAGTTTGAGATCCATTTAATCAGTGTTTCATGTGTTAATGTTAAGGAAGTGTGTAGGTTATTCGTCGTTGATTGTGCCTATCAAGGATATTGGTATTTATGATTCCTTGTCTTATGAGTAAGTTTCTAATGAAATTTTGAATCGGCAAGTTTGTTGGCTGCAAACAAAGGATGTAGCTTCGATAAAGGTTATATCGAGGAACCATAAGGTTTAAGAGGCTACTTGGAAAGCCGAAGAGGACATGAAGTCCAAGTATCCATTCTTGTTATCTGCTTTAAATAATCGTGCCTAAGGTTTTTGTTATTCTTAACATCTTTGTTTTCTAACTTTGTTAATGGTAAGAGTAGAGGTGTATAGAGTCCAATCGTGCTAGAAACTACCTTAACCCATAATTTGAGGACGAATAATCCAAATGGGGGAGAATTGAAACACCCCGGATCTTTTGACCTTGAAAATTCCTTGAGCCTTAATCTTACTACTTTATGACTTAACCCATGAGTCGTAGGGTGTCCTAACGGGTTAGGTGACCCTAATTTTAAGGTGACCAGTAAGGTGTGTTGATGTTTCTATTCTTGGTAAGACTTCAGTGCATGAGTCATAAAGATGTGTGATGAGTCATTAGGACAAGTCATAACCAAATAATGAAATTTTTTGGCTTTATTCTACTTTGAGTACGAGTGGCTCACTTAGAGTCGTAAGGATATGTTATAAGTCATAAGATGTAAACATAGGGTGTCCACTGTAAGTCCTGATTTGGGTTCTGTGTTGATTATGACTAGACCCTATGAGTAGTAGGGTCTTATTATGAATGGGTTGGTGGGGTTATAAGGTCGACAGTGTATGGGGTATATGTCACTGTTTCAGTTACGACTCATGGTGATGAGTTGTAAGGTGTGGTAATGAGTCGATGGTTGACTCATAGTCAGAGGCAACACTTTTTTAGTTTTTAAGTTGAGGGCACTCTGGACATTTCCCACTCTAACCCCTCGGACCCAACAACTTAAAGCTTTTCTTGGGGCTTCATTATCACATTATTCCTAATAAAACTCTCCCAAATTCTCTCTTAAACACTTTGTTTAAGTTAAGGCTAGGGTTTCAAAGAAAGTGGTGATATAGGGTTCTAATGGTGCCTTCTTCTCCAAATTTCTTTGTATTTCAGGCATGTTACTCTTACCACATTGTCAATTTTGTAAAAGCATGTGATTTAAAGTATTGTTCATAAAATATTTATGTTGGGTTTTTTACTATGCATTAAGGGTTTTTTAACATAAATTGTCTAAGTGTTTTTCCATGATATCAATGAAACCATTGTGCTTAAATTAATGGTTAATAAATACATGGGAGTGCATGGGAATGGTAGATGGAAATAGAGGTAAAAAGAATCCCAAAATTAATTGGTTTGGTATGGAAATTGGTACAACCTCAACCAACTTGGATACTTGATTTTGGTTTATGCATTATTACTTGGTTTGGTTTGTTTCTTGAAACTAATGCATAGCATAGATGGTTAATTGGTTAAGGATGGTTTTGAAAACCTTGTGGGGTACAAAAGAATCCCCCAAGTAATTTTAACAATGGAGTCTGCAGGGTCAGACTGAAGTGGCGAGCTTCCATACTTTGGAAGGACCCATTTCATGCTATGAATTTCTTTATATCTTTACTATATCTTTGGTTTAGTTTTGGCTATGGTTGGGGGAATGTCCCTACTGGATATTCTTTGGTTTCGATTAGAGGCTTTGTTGGACTACTGTGGACATGGGCGGTATTGGAGTCAGTATCGGTCTTGGTATTAGTTGGTTTTTGGTTGTTGGTTATTGGTTTTAGTCATAAACTTAGCATAATGTCTTTAAATTAGTATTCTCTTATCTTGTGATATGTTCAAAATTTATCCGATATAAGGTGTAAGGAGGTCAATGGATGGGTATTGGGGGTGGTCTCCAATCTTGGTTGGACTTAAGATACCTGACACGGCCAGGCCCTGGTTTAGGTCGGGTCAGCCTTACCTCTATATTTTGCTTCTCTCCATCTAGTTTTCCATATTTTTATACTGTGGTGATACATTCCTGACCCGTCTCTCGTGCTTAGATAGGACCCAATTTAGTTGGATGACCGTTTGACGTTTGTGGAGAAGCCTGTGCTCATTTTATCTAGTGATGTCAGGCAGTTGCGCACTAGAGAGATTCTAATAGTTATGGTTCAGCAGAGGCACCTCTAAGTAAAGTAGGCTACATAGGAGATCGATAACGAGATGCGGCCTTAGTATCCTCACTTATTTGAGGCTTTATATACATGTTAATCATTTACTTTCGCATATGAAAATTCTTTTAGTAGGGGATATTGTAATGACCCTTTAAGAAATTTTTTCTATTTCCACTCATTTTTGTTGTTTAGATCTTTCCTATCGCTGCCCCAAGTCATTTATGACTTGCTGGAACTAATAGTTTGGTTACCGGGCAATTTGTTTAGTTTTTAGAGACAATTCTTTTTTTAAGCCTTTACTAGTTCAAATTGGATACTGGGAAAATAATTATTTAAACGACCTTGTATGCTAACTTTGACAATTCCCATAACTCTGGAATGTCGATTTTAGGCTAGATCGGACCTTGGTTCAGGTCATGAGGCTCCCGAACTCATTTTAGGCTATGGGCTAGAAGTTAAGGAAAAATAGCAACTAGGTGTGGGACCCATATTTCTTCGAAATGACCTCAGATAGAAATTTTGACTGCTTTATTGAGTAAAATGTGTCTAATTTTATAGGATTGTATAGTTGTTTGCACAAATGGGATTCTAGATAAATCCAGAGGGGTTGGCGGAGACTCAAAAAAAATTCATGTCTCCAGCTGGTGCCTGATATCTGGTGTGACTGCTAAAGAGGCCCTTTGGGCGCTTAAGCTGAGAGAACTTTAGCATCCCTAACTGAGCCAACAAGTTCCGGAGGCACCTGGGTGTTCAGCGGTTAGTGATAAAGCGGCCCATGGTCCATTTTAGCAGCCTAGCATGTAGGGATGGATACCACTTTAGCCATACCTGGCGCATTAGCAGTGACCACTAAAATGGCCCAATGTCCTCTTTAGTGTAACCTGCATACGTGGGAAGGGTATAAATACCCACTTAGTCCAATTTTCACTATTATTCTCTTATTCTCAAAAGACTAAAACCCTAAATAGTGTGTAAACTAAGGAGAACTATTTGTGGGTGATATTGGAGCTTGGGGAAAGTTTATTTACATGATTCTTCATTGAAATTATGGTAAGCTTTCATTTATTTTATGCTTAAATATTCCATTCTTATATAAAATCCCTAAAAGCTTGGTGACTTAATTTTAGCACCATTATTGTAAAGACCCTCTAGGTCATTTTTGGTATCTTTACCTATTTTTCTGATTTAGAGCTTTCCCATAGCTACTCCAAGTAATTTATAACTTGTAGGAACTATCATTGTGGTTACCCATCAGTTTATTTTATTTTTAGAGACAATTCTACGTTTTGAAGTCTTTGCTGGTTTGAATTGGACACTGACCAAAAACATCAGTCAAAAGACCTCATATGCCAATTCTGACTATTCCAAAAGTTTAGGAATGTTAATTTTAGGTTGGGTGGATCTTTGGTTCAGTCCCAAGGTACTTAGAAATATTTTGGTCTATTAGCTGAAAGTTAAGAAAAATGAAGAGTTGATGAGGGTCCCACTTTTCATCGAAACAAGCACAAATGAAAATTTTAACTGTGTCATTGAGTCTACAACATCGAATTTGATAGGGTAGCATAGTTTGTTTATTCATATTGGATTCCAAGTGAATATTGAAGGGTTGGTGGAGACTAAAAAAAATTCCAAGATATACTGCTGGTGCCTGATATCTGGTGCGACCACTAAAGTGTCCCTTTGGGTGCTTTAGCATCACTTCTCAGCCAGCAGGTACTATTTTAGCAGCACCTGGGTGTTTTAGTGGCTAAGCGCTAAAGCATCACATGGTCCGCTTTAGGGGGTTTAGCTTTTGGTGTCAGATACTACTTTAGCGGTACCGGGCAACCACTAAAGTGACCAATGTTTACTTTAGCAGCACCCATGTGCCTAGAAAGGGTATAAATACCCCACTTTGCTTGATTTCACCATTATTCTCCCATTCTCAAGAGACTAAAACCCTTAATAGTGTGGAATCATAAATTTAAAGTAATTAGCGTAGTGATTCACATCTTAGGTGAATTTTACTTTGTGTCCCATGTCCAAAATTGAAATACCTTAGTTATTTAAGCTAGGTGAAATTGCCTTAGTCATTCATGTTTAGGGTGAAATAGATCTTAGATTCTTCAGTTAATAGAGACTGCCTTAGTTTCTATTATTTTTTTGGGATTGATTTAGTTGTTCATGTTTGGGGAGGATTACTATCTTAGGGCTAGTTATGGCTTATTGGACATTTAGAAATGAACTTAGATACCTTGGCCTAGTCTGTGGTAGAAGTTGACTAAAATGGATTTTGGGGTTTAGAAGTGGGCTCCTCTGGCCCACCTTAGGCCAAAACTTGTGATAACCTTGTAGACTTAATTCTGTAAGATATACTATTGTTAATAGTTGTTTTTGACACTTGAGAAGTTTTGATATATTTATTGAGTATGTTCGTTGGATATTAAAAGATTAATGCCAATTCAAAGTATTGATTAGTGATATGGCTTATACATATATATATGATTATTGAGATGGCTTTGGGCATGACTAATGATATTATTTATAGATATGTGAATAATGATATGACTTATCTATATATGATTATTGGTATGGATTCTGAATGTGATTAATAATATGGCCTATTTACATTCTTAATGATATAGATATCGACGCGATTAATAATAAGGCTTATGGATATGATATGGCTTATAGATATGATATGGCATGTAGATATGATTAATGGCTTATATATGGTATATGATTTATGGATGTGATATGGCTTGTATAAATGATATGTCTTATAGATATAATTAATCACCCATAGATATGATTGGTTGCTTATAGATATGATTATTGGAAAACTAATGATTATGACTATTGACATGGCCTATGGGCATGGTTATTGGCATGACTTTTTGATATGGTATTGGTATAGTCTATTGGGTTAGTTTATCGGTATTGATTGGTGAGATGGTTCATTGATATAGTTTATAAATATGAGTTCTTGTTTGAGTCCAATAGTTGATAATGATCTTGATAATATGAGTTCCAATTTGAGTTCGACAGTTTATAAAAAACTTGATAATAAGAGTTCTGGTACAATCCCGATAAATGGTGATAATGCTAATAATGTTATTGAGTTCCGGTTCAAGTTTAGCATTGGGAATTATGAATGAGATAATACTGTTTGGATGGATTGTTGGTTATGGCTTGATAAATTGGTGATTTATAGCTATTTGGTTTCTTAGTTTCATTGATTGTACCCTCAAGGCTTATAGGGTCCTGCATTGGGTTATTTACATTTCTACCCTTATTAGCTTATGGGGATAATCTTCTAGTTATAATTGTGTGACCGTTATGTTATTATCTCATATCCATTTATTTGTTTATATAGAACGGTGCCAGAGCGAATTTCCAGGTTTTCCCCTATTATCTTGACTGAGCTTATTCTATCTTGTATCTTATCGTATTAATATCATGATTTAGATTAGTTGGTCATGATGCCTACTGAGTACTCGTGGTTTTGGTACTCATACTACACTTATGTACTATAGTGACCCTTCAGGTCATTTTCTATATTTCTATTTATTTTCATCGTTAGGGCCTTTACGTAGCTGCCCTAAGTTATTTATGACTTACTGCAGCAGACAGTTCAGTTATCGGGCAGTTGGTTTGGTTTTTAGAGCCAATTCCCTGTTTGAAGTCTTCACTGGTTCCAAATGGCCACCAAGCAAAAACTTCAGGAAAATAATCTCTCTTTCAAATTCTGATTGCGTTAGCAACTTTGAGATATCAATTTTAGGCTAGGTAGACATTTGATTTGGGTCCCGGGACACCCAATCTCAGTTCTACCTATTGGTAGTAATGTTAAGAAAATAAAATATGGGTGCGGGACCCACATTTGGTATAAAAACCATGGATGGAAAATTTGAATTTCCATTGAGTCTAAAATGTCTAATTTGTTGTGGTTACATAGTACATTTATGTATGCGGAATTTTGGATGAATCCCGAGGAAACTTGTAAGATTTTCCTAGTCTCAGCTGATATTTGGTACCATCGCTATCGTAAGCCAAGGGTTACGATTGTGATACCCTTGGCAGTCAGTGGTTACCGCAATTGCGGTATATTATTGAGGTCGCGATTGAGCTTGGCAGCCACAACATGTGGCAATCGCGAAGCCGGAGGTTGCGATAGCGATAGTCTAGGGCCTGAATTAGGTATAAAAGGATCCCATTTCCATGATTTTGGCCATTCTTCATCACTCCCTTGAGAGCTAAAAACCCTAAATAGTGTATGAACTTAAATTGAAGCTTGTTGGTGGTTAGGAAGATAGATTAACATTTATTTTCGCAATTATCTTTCGATTTGAGGTAAGAATTCACCCTTTTCTTGGTGAAATTTAATGATTTCTTGCTCAAGACCCCAAAACTTTTATGGCTTGATTTTAGACCTAATTTAGCTTGGTTTTCACCAAGTTTTAAGGGTAATGATTCCATGATCTTGAAAGAATGTGAAAGACGCTCAAAATTTCAATGATTTTATTTTTAACCCTCTCACATGCATAATGTCAATTTTTGACTTGAATTATTTTTAAGGATATTAAAAAGGTGTTTTGGGATAGTTTTGAAAGTGGTTCGGGGTTAATTTGGAACTCCAAGGCAGTGCACCTCAGTCATACTGGCATACCATGCCACTGGAGTTCCACAATAGAAGCGTGGCATGGAGGCTAGCCTCCACAATATTAGTGTGCCACATTGTTGTGTTAAAATTGACTAGGTTTTTTGTTCACTTGGGGTGTGGGGATTTTGGTCTTTTCAGCCTTTCCATGACTTACAAACATAAAAAAAAAAAAAACATTTTCCTCTTTAGTTTTAAATATCACACACTCTTATTCTCTTCTCTACCACCTAAACCAAGAAAGCTCAAGCATTTTTCAAGAAATCATTATTCCGGGCTTCAAACTTCAAATTGTATCCAATTTCTTATGTATTTCAGGCATGTATCTCATACCTAACTTTAATTTTACATTGTGGCATTTATTTACTCATTATTCATATAATTTTAATTGATGGGTTTGAAATTGGGTTAGCGGGTTTTGATTGGTATCACTTGAATTACTTTTCTCATGTTTTAAATTGATGGTTTATGCTTTAATATATGGTTTTTGGACTGAATGGGTGCATTGCTATGGGGTCAGAATGGGAAAAATGGATTTCCCCAAATTGATGACATTTTGTCTTGGTAATGGAATTAACCCCAATACACTTTGTAAATTTGGTTTTCTTTTGAACTTGGATAATTGCATAATTCAATCTATTTATGAACCAATTACATTTAATTAATGGATAGTTGGTTGAAATTGATTTGAAAGGCCCTTGGTGCCCGTGGTTTTGATTTTAAAATAGAACTTGGGAATCAAATCGATGCATGGATTGTTTTGACATAATTATATGAGCTAGCAAGCATAATTGGAATGACGATACCAAGTGGTAAATTCCTTAACATAAGACTCCTGTATTAGTGGTTGGGTTTATGTGCAAACTATTTTAATTTGGTCTTAAAAGGAATTATGTAGCACACCGTGAAAGTGTAGTCCTAGGTGTACTAACACTGGAAACTACGTTTTTCGATGTAGGGGTCTATATGACCGTGTACTTGATTCACACATTATATTTTAGGATTGCAAGAGCCTTGGTGTCCTTAGCCTTTCTTCGAATTCCTTGGTTCATACAACTAATACACATTAGGGCCCACTAAGAAGAGAGAGATAAACCTATATAGCTTATGGGTGCCATGAGGATGAAGCTAGCTACACAGTTTAAGTTAACGATTTAAACTCTCATGTAAATGACCCTTGTCCCTATGTCGTCATCCTATATATATATGTAAATATAAATATTGTGTTTGTGGCTTCGACTGGGTTTTTGGTATTGGCATTATTTTATCACTTTTGCTAAGTTACTGCAAGTGCTTATCCAACTAACCGTCTTTGGATGCTACATCATTTCATGATATAGGGTTCGAAGGGTGTTCTATTGCTCCTATACAGTGTTAGGTGGTAAGGTACATCTGCTAAGTTGATTTCCCATGGTGACCCTTCATCTTGCGGAAAGCCTAGTCATTTCATCTATTTCTTTTACTTCTTAGTATTTCATTTTGGATTCTTTTGATCAAAGTCGGGAGCATGTCCAAACTTAGTTGATATTCTGGTTTTATTGGCTTTTGTGGTTAAGTGTGGGTTGGAATGTTTGTTTCAATTCTTAGAAGTCTCATTTGCTTTATCTATTCTTTGTATCATCATGTTTGGTTCACTTTCTCTGTATTATTTTATTGTGTTTTGGATGTTAGGATAAGGGGTGGTTTTTGGCTCATGGTGGGCTTGAGATACCCATCATGACTAGGACTTGGTTTGGGTTATGACAAACTTGGCATCAGAGAACAATTTATGGTTGTTTGGTGTCCACAAAGTCGTGTTAAGTAGGGTCCCTTTTATGGGTGTGTAGCACGCCATTCTTATAAGGGGCAGAGGAAAAGCCATTTAGGAACTTTTTCCTTTCTTGTGTTCTATTTCGGGCTATAGATTCTAGTTGTCTTGAAACTTCTCTAACTTTTGGCTCGCTCACGTTTCAGTTCATGCCTCCCTAAAGATCTAACATTCATAGAAACTCTAATAGAACTTTTTTCCCACCTGAGGGAAATATGGTGGAGACTCGCTATTTATGTACTATAGACTCGATCTAGGGTTCTTGCTCCTAATTGTGGTGCTCCATATGGGATTTCACCGGTCCCTACTAGTCCTGCTCCGTCTCCTCGGGCTTGTCACTTATGATCAGTCACCTCAGGGAGATATCTCTAATGCAAAGTTCCATCAGTCTATTCATATGCTTACTCAATTGGGTGGCATCTCAGTCTTGTTAGTCTAATCACGTTGGTTCTGATGCTCATTCATCTGAGGCTACTTTGGTTGGATATCTTGTGAGGTTGAATCACCCAACCATTAGTAGCTGTAAGGTTAAGGAGGATTCTTAGGGGTTCATTGATGAGACGGAGAAAATTGTAGGGTTATGCATGATACTAGTTTTGAGATGTATAGTTTATTGTGTAACAATTAAAAGATGTGGCTTATCAGTGGTATAAGGAGTGGGAGCAGCTGAGAGGTGATAATGCTGAGCCAATGGTGTGGTATGAGTTTTTAGGGGCATTCCTTGATCACTTCTCTCCTCAGGAGTTGAGGGAAGCTAAGGCTGAAGAGATTGTGAACTTAAAGCGGGGGAAGATGAGTGTGAAGGAGTATGCTCCGAAATTTCAGAAATTGGCCCATTATGCTTTGGAGTTAGTGGCTAACATAAGATCTAAAATGAGGAAGTTTGCTTTTGGTTTGTTTCATGATCTAGTATTGTAGTATAAGGCTGCGATGTTGAACAATGATATGGACATATTTGGTTGTTTATATGTAGGAGGTAGAGGATGAGAAAAAGAAGCAGGTAGAGATGGGAGAGAGGCAGAATAAGAAGTTTAGATATTCAGAATAGGGTGTAAATCAATAGAACAATGGGAGAGATGGTAGGAAGTGGACATAGAAGAAAAATTGGGGAAGTTCTTATTTGAAAGCTAGTGCTCCCTATCACAAGCCTTTAGGTGATCATCGTTTTCAGGATAGCAATTGTCCTAAGGCACAAGGTACCCAGTCTCAGACTAGTGGAGCTCAGTCTGCCCCAGTTTATCCTCCTTGCTATTTTTGTGGGAAGCTTTACCAAGGATATTATGAGGAGGGGAGAAATCAGTGATATAATTGTGGTTATCTTGGTCACATGCAGTGAGATTTTCCTTCGGCCAGAGTTTCCACTAGAGCTAATAAGGTACCGGTTGCCACTTTTTGAGATCTTGCACCTAAGGGAGCCACTTCAGGTATCGGCACAGGCCAGACTAATCTCTATGCTCTTGATATTTGTAAGGGATTGGAGGCATCCCCAGATGTTTCCACTAGTATGTTACAACTCTTCTCTCGTGATGTTTATTATTTGCTTGATTAGGGTTTTACCCTATTTTATGTGACTCATTATGTGGATGTACATTTTTTTTTGGACCTAAAAGTTTTTTGACCCTTTCTCTATTTCTACTCTTGTGGGTGATTCTATAGTTGCTAGAAAAATCTATAAGGGTTATGCGGTGTTTATCTTTCATATAGAGAGAGATTGGTGGATTTTATAAAACTGGATATGGTGGATTTCAATGTTATCTTGGGGATGGATTGGCTTTATTCATTCTATGTTTCTCTAGATTGTAGGACCTGAAAGGTCAGTTTCCATTTTTTGAATGATCTGTTGATTGAATGGGATAGGAGTTGCTTAGTACCCAAAGGGAGGTTTATTTCTTATATTAGAGATCAAAAGTTGATTTCCAAAAGGTGTTTGTACCATATAGTACGGGTTAAGGATTCAAACTATGAAATTCCTTCTTTGCAATCTGTCCATGTGGCTAATGAGTTTCCTGATGATTTTCTCGATGATCTTTCTAGAATTCCTCCCAATAGGAAAATAGATTTTAGGATTGATATTCTATCGAATACTCGTCCTATCTCCATTCCTCCTTAGAGAATGGATCCGGCAGAAGTAAAGGAACTTAAGAAGCAGTGTAAAGATCTGCTTGATAAGGATTTCATTCGTCCTAGTGTTTCTCTGTGCGGTGCTCCTATACTTTTCAGGAGAAAGAAAGATGGGAGTCTTTAGATATGTATTTACTATCGTCAGTTGAATAAGGTAACGGTGAAAAATAAGTATCGGCTCCCTAGAATTGATGACCTATTTGACCAGCTTCAGGGTGCTAGGTATTTCTCTAAGATTGATCTTCATTCGGGCTACCATCAGTTGAAAATTAAGGAGGTTGATATTCCCAAGACTTCTTTCTGAACCTGATACGATCGTTATGATTTTTTAATTATGTCATTTGGGTTGACTAATGGTCCAACTTCTTTCATGGATCTTATGAATTGGATATTGAGGTAGTTTCTGGATTTGTTTGTTGTAGTCTTCAATGATAAGATCTTGGTGTAATCTAAGAGTGTGTAGGATCATGCCAATAACCTCTGAATTGTGTTGCAGAATCTTAAGGACCAGAAGTTGTATGCAAAATTTTCTAAGTGTGATTTTTGGCTGAGAGTTCTGACTTTTCTCAGACATGTTATTTCTAGTGAAGAGATCAAGGTTGATTCATAGAAAGTTGAGGCAATTGAGAAATAGCCTAGACCCACAACTCCAACCGACATTAGGAGCTTTTTGGGCTTAGCTGGGTATTGCAGTAGATTCTGACATGACCCAAAACAGGTCCTAGTCTTGTCGGGTATCTCAAGTCCAACTAAGATCGGAGACCACCGCCAATACCCCACCGTTAACCTCCCTACACCCCCATGTCGGATGAATTCCAAACATATACAAAGTTAAAAAATAATAATCTAAAGATAGTAAAGTAAGTCTATAACCATAACCAAACAGCCATAACCAATACCAATCCCAATGCCAATACCAACAAAAATACGTACAGTAACACCGACACCGCCCATGCCTATAGTAGTCCGACAAAGCCTCTAACCAAAATAACAGAATATTCGGTTGAGACATGAAACCTACCATAGAAAAAAACAAAAACAAAGAAATAAAAATAATGAAAAGAAGTCCACAGCATGAAATGGGGTCTTTCGGAGTATGGAACTTCACCACTTCAATTTGAGTCAAAGTTGTCCTCGAATCCAAGTCACTAAGCCGAAGAAATGGTAGTATGGCCGGTTCCTGCATCGCATAGGAATACAACGCCCGTAGACAGTTAGCGGAGTGAACACTATCATTTAAATTAGGGATAAGGATATAATAATGTGACTATTTATGACCAAATCAAATAACCATATGTAATCACCTATTTACATATATATACCTTTCCTAGATAGGGAGCAAGGTTTAGCATGCATTTAAAATTTCAACCTGGATTGTGCAACTTAACCGTCATAAATCTACCCACGGGCTATATGGATCCAGCGTAACCCCTTGAATGGTCCCCAGTATATGTAGCCGCAAGAACCAAAGATATCACAGAAAACCGGGGAGTCCACTGTACCCTTCTCCCACCGTGATACATATATACTAGTATAAACTTGCGGGAGTCCCGTGTACCCCACAAGAATAAGGTCACCAAAACCAACCCTCATGTCGGCAAACATGAGTTTTCAGTGTCCGTCCATTGGACTTACACCTTCACGGCTAGTTATCACAACCCGCCATTATTTCCCCATTAAGACCTTTTTACACAAAACTAAACAACCAATTCCAGGAGTTAATTGTTAGGCATTATAAAGTGGTATCGTTAGACTGACTATAACTTGCAAGCAATGTCACCAGCCAACACTTAGGGGAGTCTTTCGTACTTCTCAGACTCCATTTTTAAAATCACATGGGGGATTCCTTCATACCCCATAAGGTTTTCAAAATAAGCCTTAACCATTTAACCATTTTGTTCCATGCATTAGTTTCAAGAAATAGTCAAACCAACACTTTAGGGATTTCATTGTACCCCTAGTTCAAATTCCCACCTTTCTCATGACTACTAACCAGTTTTACAAAACAAGGTTGGGGTTAAAACCACTTAAAAAGTCAAATGTTTAAATAAATTTACTATTATCAAGTTCAACCACCATACCCATGAAACCACATTTTCAAAATCATAATTATAACAAGGAAAACTATAATTAAACCATGAGAAACAATATTCAACCGTGAACTTCCAAAAACCCCAACCTTTATTTAAAAGCCATAGCAATACCAGGAAAAACATACATTAAAATATGTTTTTTAAAGAAAATACCAATAAGGGAGGCGTAACATACCTGAATTACCAAGATTCACGGAGAGAAATTGATCTTTAAGCCCTTAGATGACCACTTTGGAGAAACCCTAAGCAATTTTGCTTGAAAGGATTTTGAGAGTGTAAAGAGGATGTTAAATCTTGCAATATGTGGAATGAATAACCAAAAAGTGTTATAGGGATGTGGGGTCTTAAGGGTTTTGAGTGAGAAATATCTAAAGTGCCCCCAGCTTAAAGCTATAAAAAGTCATCCTTGGTTACGAGTTGACCCATCGAATCATCACCACATCATACGACTCGTATCCTTGAGTCATCACCAAGACATTGAGTTGGACACCCATACACTATGAACCATATGAATGCATGATCCCACTCATGACCTAACCATACAATGCATATGGTCCAATCATATCTAATACAAAACCCAAGAGGATGGACACTGGACAACATACAACTCAACCCTACCACTCATAACCTATCCTCACTACTCTTAGTAAGCCACTCATAATCAAAGCCAAGCCAAGACACTAAGTTACTGATTTGATTAAGGATCGTCCTAACAACTTATCACCACCCCTAACGACTCATACCACCAAGTCATTACTAGGTCTGAAAACCCAACCACCATCTACTTGACACCAAACGACTAAGGTCACCTGACCCATACCTACTTCATATGACTCGTGTGATGAGTCGTTACTAGGACAGCGAGCTCAAAGCTCAAGAGTTTTCCAAGGGCCAAAATCCAGGGTGTTTTAATTATCTCCCACTTGGATCATTCGCCTTTGAATGATGGGACAAGGCGGAGACTAGCATTATTAAACCCCCAAAAAAACTCTAATTTTACCGTTAAGACATAAAACATAATACCAAGGGATTCACAATCTACCTTAAACAAAGACAGGAAAGAGAGATGCTAAGAACAACATATCTCTTAAGCACGATTTTTTGGAATAGGGAATATGAATAGATACTTGGACTTCATGTCCTCTTCAACTTCAAAAGTATCCTCCTCAACCTTGTGGATCCTCCATAGAACCTTTACTGAAGTTGCGTCCTTGGTCCTCAACTGATGAACCTTCCGATCTAGAATTCCAACCGGGACCTCCTCATAAGACAGAGAATCTGAAATACTAATATCCTTGATAGGCACTACTTGCGACGGATCACCCACACACTTCCTCAATATATAAACATAGAACACTGGTGAATGGAGCTCAAATTAGAAGGCAACTCCAACTCACACGAAACTTTGCCGACCCTTCCCAAAACAATGTGCGGACCAATATACTGTGGACTAAGCTCCCCTTTTTCCCGAACTGCATCAATCCCTTTATGGGAGATACCTTTAAGAATACCCTATCCCTAATCGCAAACTCTAACTTCCTATGCCTCACATCTGTATAGGAATTTTGGCGACTTTGGCCTGCTTTAGGCCTATCCCAAATCACCTTCACCTTCTCCATACCTTGGTTAACGAAATTGAGGCCAAACATCTCCACCTCACCAACCTTAACCCACTCAATAGGAGATATACACCTCCTACCATACAAGGCCTCAAATGGAGCCATTCCAATGCTAGAGTGGTAGCTATTATTATACACAAACTCTATAAAAGGTAATTGTTCAACCCAACTACCACTATAGTCAATCACGTAAGATTGAAGTATATCTTCTATTGTCTAAATAGTTCATTATACTTGTCCATCTGACTTTGGGTAGAAAGCTATACTAGGACTCACTTTAGTCCCGAAACCTCTCTGAAACGGCCGCCAAAACTTTGATGAAAACTACGTACCATGATCCGAGATAATAGAAATAGGAACCCCATGCAACTTCATAATCTTTTGGAGGTAAATCCTATCATAATCTTGTGTCGAAAAATTCGTCCTCACTAGCAAGCAATGAGCAGACTTTATCATCCTATCCATAATTACCCAAAGAGAATCAAACTATTTTCGAGACCGAAGAAAATAGGTAACAAAATCCATGATGCTCACTTCCCAGTTCCACATAGGCAACTCAATTTCTTGATGTAACCCTTCGAGCCTCATATGCTCAACCTTCACTTGCTGGCACACAATGCACTTGGCCACAAAACTAGCCATATCTCGCTTCATATTATTCTACCAATACATATCCTTAAGGTCATGATACATTTTTATCAAGCCAGGATGAATAGTATAGCGCGGCTCATGCGCCTCAGCCAAGATCCTCTCTCGATATCCATCCACATCTGGAACGCATAATCTCTTTTGGTACTACAAGGTTCCAACACTACTAACCTCAAAAGACATTACTTTCTTCCCACCTACATCACCATTAATCCTCATCAAGATAGGATCTAACACTTGCTTCTCTTTCACCTTAGCACCCAGGGATGACTTTACTACCTCCTGAACAAACACACCACCATCCTCAGAGTCCAAGAGGAAAACTCTAAGGTTAGCCAAACGGTGAATATCTTTTACCAATTCTCATATTCCCTCATCCACATGAGCTAGACTCCCTATAGATAGCCTACTAAGAGCATCAACAACCAAGTTATCTTGACCGGGATGGTAGTGAAGACTTATTTCATAATCCTTAAGTAGCTCAAGCCATTTTCTTTTCCTGAGGTCAAGCTCTTTCTGGACAA
This sequence comes from Capsicum pubescens, assembly GCA_030864215.1. Taxonomy (NCBI): domain Eukaryota; kingdom Viridiplantae; phylum Streptophyta; class Magnoliopsida; order Solanales; family Solanaceae; genus Capsicum; species Capsicum pubescens. The sequence continues at coordinate 170,239,507 of CM061543.1, forward strand.
ACAAATATTGCAGGCACTTATGATCTAAAAATATATCCACATGCACTCACTACAAATAGTAACACTAGATTTTCAACGCAAGCACCACAACCAATAGCTCTAAGTCATGAGTCGGATAATTCTTCTCATTCACCTTAACTGTCCAGAGGCATAAGCTATCATTTTTCTATGATGCATCAAGACGCAACCAAACCCCACACGGGATACATAACAATAAACTACAAAACCATTCGTACCTTCATGCAAAGTCATGATCAATGTTGAAGTTAGCTTATTCTTCAGCCTCTCAAAACTACCCTTATAAGAATCAGAACACAAGAACTCCACCTTCTTATGAGTCAACTTAGTCAATGGGGAAACTATAGTCGAAAAACTTTCCATAAACCTCTTGAAATAACTAGCAAAACCCAAGACGCTCTGAATATCAATTGGAGTCATGGGAATAGGCCACTTTTTAACCACTGCAACTTTCTACGGATCCAGCAGAATCCCTTTACTAGAAATGACATGACCCAGAAAAGTGACAGGATCCAACTAGAATTCACATTTCAAAAACTTTGCATATAACTGTTGATCCTTTAGGGTCTGCGTTACAATGCGGAGGTAATTGGCATGATCCACCTCACTCTTTGAGTGAAATAGAATATCATCTATGAACACAATGAAAAACAAATCCAGAAACTGACAAAAGACTATATTTATAAAGTCCATGAATGTTGTCGAGGCTTTGGTTAATTCAAAAGACATAATCAGAAACTCAAAATGCCCTTACCAGGAATGGAAAATAGTCATAGGAATATCTACCCCCGTAGTTTTTAGCTGATGATACCCAAACTGAAGATTAATCTTGGAGAAAAACTTACCACCCTAAAGCTGATCAAATAAATCATGTATCCTTTGGAGAGTGTACTTATTCTTTAGCGTCACCTTATCCAACTACAGGTAATCAATACACATACAAAATGAACCATCGTTCTTACACACGAAAAATACTGGTGCACCCTATGGAGGCTCACTAGAAAGGATGAAACCCTTTTCTAAAAGATCCTTTAATTTATCCTTAAGCTTCTTTAACTCAGCTGGAGCCATTCTATACAGGGGAATAGAAATAAGACGAGTGTTTAGAAAAAGATCTATCCCCAAATCAATCTCTCTATCAGGAGGGACACCAGGAAGGTCCTTAGGTAAAACCTCATGAAATTCATTCACAATCGGGGCAGAATGTAAAGAAAGTTCCTCCGAGTTAGAATCTTTAACCCAGACTAAATGATAGAGATGCCTCATAGAGATTAATCTCCGATCTCTAAGATATAATATGAACCTCTCCTTAGGTTCTAAAGAACCACCCTTCCATTCAATAATAGACTCACTGGGGAATTTAAAGATGGCCTTATAAGTACGAAAATCTACTGAAGCATCGTACGAGTGAAACTAATCCATCTCTAATATAATATTAAAATCAACCATTTCCAATTCAAACAACTCCACCAAGGTCACCTAACCACTCACAAATACCACACGACCACTATAGACTCTTCTAGCCACCATAGGTCACCCATAGGGGTAGAAATAGAAAAAGGGTCTGAAATATACTTGGGATCGAAACCAAAATACACAACTACAAATACGGTCACATAAGAGAGAGTGGACACCAGATCAAGTAAAAAGTACACCTCACCAGAGAAGAGTTTCTACATACCAGTAATGACATCAGGCGATGTCTCGGACTCTTGATGGCAAGTGAGAGCATAAAGTCAGTTCCAACAAGTGTTGTAGACATATGGTGCACCCTTTTGTGCTGTAGCTGATGAAGAGGCAACCACAACCTTATTTTCCCCAGAAGCAACCTTAGCCACTGTACAGATTCTAAGCATGTCACCTAGCTGACCACAGATAAAGCACTTGTCCTTTCCTTTAACATAGTAACCCCAATAAAATCGTCCCCAAAATCTATAGAGAGGATAGGATGGAGTTGACTGGGCATCACTTTCTTATGATATGGCACCTTGTTCCCTATAATTGTCTCTACCATAGAAACACCTATCACCAGATGACTTTATGTAGGGAGCACTAGCCATCAAGTGACACCCTGAATTGCCCCACACCTTCTTGGACCACTTTCCACCATTCCAGTCATTCTGGTGTTGGCCACCACCCTGCACAGAAAATCTAAGCTTCTTTTTTGTTGCTCTCCCCTATTTCCACCTTCTTCCTCTTCTCTTTCTTAACTTGATACATGTACACAACCAAATTAGAGATATCTATGTCCTTGTTTAATAAGAAAACCTTACTCTGAAAAATCAAGTCTCGGGACAACTCAAAAGCAAACTTTCTCATTCTAGCCCTCATGCTAGGAACTAACTTCAGAGCATACCGAAGCATCTAGTGAAACTTCAAGGCATACTCCTTGACTGACATTTAGCCTTGCCTCAGGTTAAAAAATACTTTCTCCTTTGTCTCTCTCAATTCTTGAAGAAAGAAGCGGACCAAGAAATTATTAGAAAAGTCATCACATAGGGCTGACTCAGCATCACCACTACTAGACTGTTCCCATTCCTTATACCATTGGTACGCTATATCTTTAAGCTGGTAGGGTGAAATCCACACCCTCCACATTAGTGGTATGCATCACACAAAAGATATTTTCCATCTCATCCAGAAAACCTTTAGGATCCTCTTCAACCTTAACACCAATAAAGGTTGGAGGGTTCAAACTCATAAATATGCCAACCCTTGTGGCCTCAGAAGATGGAGTAACAGAAGCACCATGCTCATCCTAAGAAGATACCAACTGCGTCAACATATAAATAGACTAATGAAATACAACATTTATCACATCAGTCTGAGTACTCGAGAAGGACAACAGGGTACCAGTTGAACTCCAGATGGACAATTAGGAATTAGACACCTAGACTGGGTCTAGATCCCATAAATAAGATATGTCCCATTAACATTATCCTTGGGTGGGATAGAGGAGCTTCCGTGAGCTTCAAATTAACTGGGAGGCATGATCAGAAAAGAAAAAAAATGGTATTTAGTGTATAATTTAGGACCTTAGACTCTACATCTCAAAAATAGAACACAAGAAAGAGAAACATACATAAATGCCTCATAGCCTCTCCCTTATGAGTGTGGTGTACTACACACCATTAAACGAGCCTCTACTCGACATGGATTTGTGGACTCCCAACTGACCAGGAACCTAGGGCTCTGATACAAATATGACATGACCCGAACCAAGGACTATTCGTGTTGGGTATCTCAACTTAACCAGGATCGAAGACCACCCTAATATCACATTGTTAACGGCCCTACACCTCATGTCGGATGAATTCCTACCATATAACAAGATAAAAAATAATAATAATCTAATGACAGTGAAGTAAGTCTATAACCATAACTAAACAGCCACAAACAAATATCTAACCAATACCAATCCCAATGCAAAAACCAATACCAATGCTAACACTAATATCGACCCCGTCGATGCCCATAGTAGTCCAACAAAGCCTCTAACTAGAATCAAAGAATATCCGTTCTAGACATTCCCCCGACCATAGCCAAAACAAAAAACAAAACCAAAGAAATAACAATAATGTAAAGAAGTCCATAGAATGAAATAGAGTCTTCCAGAGTATGGAAGCTCACCACTTCAATCTGACTTAATGTTGTCCCCAAATCCAAGTCACTGAGTAGTAGGAATGGTAGTATGGTTGGTTTCTACATCGCGTGGAGATACAGTGCCCGAAGAAGGTTAGCAAAATGAATGCTAGGATGTACCTCAGGGATAAAGATAAAATAATTCCATCTTTCTAAACCAAAAAAATAACCATATGCAATCACCTATATACAAATATATATACCATGTTGGGATAGGAAACAAGGTTTAGAATGCATTTAAAGTTTTAACTTGGATTGTGTAGCTTACCCATCATAAATCCACCCACAGACCATTGGGTCCAGTATAACCCCTGAACGGGCCCTAGTGCATTTATCCGCATGAACCAGAGATATCACAGAAGGTCGGGGAGTCCCATGTACCCTTCTCCCTATATGATACATATATACAAGTATAAACTTGGGGGAGTCCCGTATACCCGCAAGCATAAGGTCACCAATACCAATACTAATGATTTTCCCGTGCTCGTTCATCGGACTTAAACCTTCACGGCTAGCTATCACAACCCTCCATTATTTCCCCATTAATACCTTTTTACACATACCCAAACCACCAATTCCAGGAGTCAATTGTTAGGCATTATAAAGTGGTATCGTAATACCGACTATATTTTGGAAGCAATGTCACCAGCCAACACTTAGGGTAGTCCTTCGTACCCTAAAGACTCCATTATTAAAATCACTTGGGGGATTCCTTCGTACCCCAAAAGGCTTTCAAAATAAGCCTAAATAATTTAACAATTTTTTTCCATGCATTAGCTTCATGAAAAAGTTAAACCAACACTTTAGGGATTCCATTGTACCCCTAGTTCAAATTCTCACCTTTCTCATGACTACTAACTAGTTTTACAAAACAAGGTTAGGGTTATAACCACTTAAAGAGTCACAAGTTTAATACAATTTACCATCAAAAGGTTCAACCATGTTACGCATGAAACCACATGTTCAAAACCATAATTAAAACAAGGAAAACCATAATTAAACCATGAGAAATAATATTAAACCATGAACATCCAAAACCCCTAACTTTATTTCAAAACCATAGTAATACCATGAAAACCATACATTAAAACATGTACTTTCAAGTAAAATTACAATTAGGGAGGATTAACATGCCTGAATTACAAGGATTCACAGAGAGAAATTGATCTTTAATCCCTTAGATAATCACTTTTGAGAAACCCTAGCCAATTATGATGTAGATGATTTTTAGAGAGTAAAGAGGATGTTTAATCTTGTAATGTGTGGAATGAATGACCAAAAAGTGTTATAGGGATGTGGGATCTTAAGAGTTTTGAGTGATAAACATCTAAAATGCCCCCATCTTGAAACTATAAAAAGACGTCCTTTGTTACGAGTTGACCCATCGACTCATCACCACATCAAATGACTCAAAGCCTTGAGTCATCACCAAGACAGTGAGTTGGAAACCCATACACAATGCACCATATGACTATATGATCCCACTCGTGACCTGACCATACTACGCATATGGTTTAGTCATATCCAATACAGAACCCAAGGGTTGGACACTGGACAACATACGACTCAACACTACCACTCGTAACCTATCTTCATAACTCTTAGTGAGCCACTCATAATCAGAGCCAAGTCAAGCCACTAAGTTTTTTATTTGATTAAGGATTGTCCTAATAAATCATCACCACCCCTAACGACTCGTACCACCGAGTCGGTACCAAATCCAAAAACCCAACCACCATCCACTGTATACCTAATGACTAGGGTGACCTAATCTATACACACTCTATACGACTCATATGATGAGTTGTTACTAGGACAGTGAGCTTAAAGCCCAAGAGATTTACAAGGGCCAAAATCCAAGGTGTTTCAATTCTCCTCCACTTAGATCATTCACCCTCGAATGACAGGACAAGGCAGTGATTAGCATGATTAAACCCCCAAACAACTCTACTTTTACCTTTAAGATAGAAAACTAATTACCAAGGATTTCACAATCTTCCTTAAATAGAGATAAAAAACAAAGCTGCTAAGAACAACAAATATCTTAAGCACGATTTTCTGAAATAGGGAACAGGAATGAAGAAGAGAAAAAGAAGCAAGATGAGTTTAGTGAAAGGCTGACATCCTATGAAGAAATTCTCCTTATGGTTTAAAGCCTCGGTGTTTCAAGTCTCCCCCACTTTGATCATTCGTCCGTGAATGATGGGTAAGGCAAGTATAAACACAAATCGACACATAATCACACATCAAACAATTCTTTAAACAAGTTAGAACAAAGCCCACCACAAGAATGCAACACATATCATGCTCACTATTAATCAATCATTCATTTCATCAATTTTGAGACTCAACCCCATTACTTATCAAATTGTTTACTCATTTCACAACTTAGGGACTTTAACCCATCGACTTATCAAAGATACTTAGTCAGCTTAATGACTAGGGACTCGAATTCATCATCTATCAATGACATGAATTAACTCAAGGTATTAGGGACTTGAACCCATCACAACTAAGTCACACATGATTTCGAAGCATTAAGGAATTGAACTCATGGTCTAACAATACATAAATCAATTCAAAGCTTGGGAACTTTAACCCATTGTCTAAACAAGGCATAACTCAAATCAACACATTGGGGATTTTAACCCGTTGTCCATCAAGACATAAATAAAGGTAAGAAGGTTAACACATACCTTTATCACAATTTCCCAAGATGGGAAATAAATGAAGATACTTGGAATTCATGTCCTCTTCCGCCTCACACGTACCTTCCTCAAACTTTTGATTCCTCCATAAAACATTCATCGAAGCCACTTCTTTCATTTTTAACCCACAAACTTGCCGATCAAAAATCCTCACTGGGATCTCTTCATAGGACAAAGATTCTGAGATATCAATTTCCCTCAAGGGAATAACCAACGAAGGATCACCCATACATTTTCGCAGCTTAGAGACATGGAATATCAAGTGAATAGAGTTCATGCTAAAAGGAATCTCCTACTCATAGGCAACATTTCCAACTCTCTTCACAATCAAGTAGGGACCAACATACCGGGGACTAAACTTCCCCATTTTACCAAACTACATCACTACCTTCATAGGGGACACTTTTAAGAATACCCAATTGCCAACACTAAACTCTAATTCCCTACGCCTCACAACCACATTTGACTTTTGGCAACTTTGAGCGCTTTTCAATCTAGCATGAATTACCTTCACCTTATCTAAGGATTGGTTAACTAAACTAGGGCCAAGAAACTTACCCTCTCCAACTTCACACCACCCAATAGGAGATTGACATCTGCTACCGTATAATGCCTCAAAAGTGACATGCCAATGCTAGAATAGTAACTATTATTATAGGCAAACTCAATCAAAGGAAAGTGTTTGTACAAACTACAACCATAATCAATCACACAAGCCCATAATATATCGTTCAATGTTTGGATGGTCCTGTCTACTTGACCATTCTTTTACGGATGGAAAGTGGTACTTAGGCACACTCTAGTACCCAACCCTTTTTTGAATGACTTCCAAAAGTGGGATGAAAATGGAAGAACATGATCCAAGATGATCAAAACAGGAGCATCGTGTAACTTCATGATCTGTACAAGATACAACATGGCATAATATTTTGTTGAGTAATTAGTTCTCACGGGCAAGAAGTGAGTAAACTTTATGATTCTATCAATAATGACCCAAATAGAATCACATTGATTCTGAGATAGAGAAAGGCCGGTACCAAAATCTATTTTAATTTCCTCCCACTTCAATTCGGTAAAACATAATTTCTTAGTACAAACCACCGGTCCTCATCTTCTTAACTTTCACTTGTTGACACACCATACACTTGGCCACATAACTAGCCACATTATTTTTCATATTACCCCACCAATAGAACTCTCCATTATCATGATATATCTTGGTGAAACCGGGATGTATAGCATACCGAGATTCATGAGACTTAGCCATGATCCTTTTCCTCAATCCATCAACGTCGGGAACACATAGCCTACCTTGGTATCTCAAGATACCATCACCACCAATCACAAAGTCCGCAACTTCATGTTTACCCATATTACTCTTGATCTTCATCATGTCATGGTCCAATACTTTCTTTTCCTTTATCTTAATGACATGAGACGACTGAGATACCAGATGCATAAATACACCACCATCTTCGGAGTCCGCAAGTCAAACTCCAAGATTAGCCAAGCGGAGAATGTCCTTCACCAATTCTCGCTTTTCCTCATCCACATGGGCCAAACTTCCCATGGACAATCTACTAAGAGAATCGATGACTAAATTAGCTTTATTGGGTTGGTAATAAAGACTCATATCACAGTCTTTCAACAATTGAAGTCACCTTCTTTTCCTGAGGTTCAACTATTTTTGAGTAAAAACATATTGAAGACTCATATGATCGGAGAAGATATCAACATAAACCCCATAAATATAATGTTGCCAAATCTTTAATGCAGAAACCACCGGTAACAACTCTAAGTCATGAGTAGGGTAGTTCTTTTCGTGAACTTTTAATTACCTAGAAGCATATACCACCACCCTACTATATTGCATCAAAACACAACCGAGACTAATACCAGAAGCATCACAATAAAGTACAAAACCATCATTAGCTTCTGGCAAGTTCAAAACCAAAGCCAAAGGCAATTTATCTTTCAACTTCTCAAAACTACCCTCACAACGTATCCGACCATAAGAACTTGTCCTTATTTTTGGTAAACTTGGTCAATGGGGTAACTATATTAGATAAACTCTCTACAAACCTTCTATAGTAACTGGATAGACCCAAGAAGCTCCAAATATCGGTTGGAGTCGTAGGTCTAGGCCACTTTTTAACCCCCGTAACCTTTTGGGGATCTACCATATTCCCTTCACTAGAGATAACATGACCAAGAAAATCTATGACTTTTAACCAAAAATCAAACATGGAGAACTAGGCATACAAAAAATGATCCTTCAAAGTTTGCAACACGCCACGGAGGTGATCGACATAATCCGCCTCACTCTTAGAATAGACTAAGATGTCATCAATGAAGATAATGACAAACACGTCAAAGAAACGATGGAAGATCCTATTCATCAAGTCCATGAATGCCGCCAAGGCATTGGTCAACCCAAAAGACTTGACACGAAACTCATAGTCACCATACCGGGTTCTAAAGGCAATCTTAGGGATATCTAGATCCCTAATTTTAAGTTGATGATAACCCAATCTAAGATCAATCTTTCAGAAACACTTCGCACCCTGAAGTTTATCAAATAAATCATATATCCTGTGAAGAAGATATTTATTCTTTATGGTCACTTTGTTCAACTGACGATAATCAATGTACATACGGAGGGAACCAACCTTCTCGCGCACAAACAACACGTAAGAACCCCAAGGCGACATACTAGGATAGATAAAACCGTTATCTAAGAGGTCCTTCAATTGCTCCTTTAGCTCCATTAGTTCCGTTAGAGCCTTTATATAAGGAGGGATAGAAATCGGACGAGTGTTCTAAATAAGATCACTCACAAAATCAATTTCCCTATCGGAAGGGATACTGGGAAGATCATCGAGAAATACCTTGGGAAACTCACTAACCATGGGAATGGATTCTAGAGAAGGCCCTTCCAACTTAGAATCTTTAACTCAGGCCAAATGATACAAAAACCCCTTTGAAATCAACCTTTGGGCTTTAAGATAAAAAACGAACCTTCCTTTAGGCAATAAGGAACCACCTTCCTATCCAATGACCATCTCATTAGGGAATTTGAACTTGACCCTATGGATCCGATAATATAAGGAAGCATCATACGAATACAACAAAATATATCCCTAGAATGACATCAAAAATTACCATGTCTAACTCTATCAAGTCTTCAAGAGTATCTCTACCGCCAACAGATACCACACATCCCCTATAGACCCTTCTAAAAACCACAGAGTCTCCTACTTGGGTAGAAACATAAAAAGAAACTAATAGACTCTCAGAACTACAATCTAGATACACCGCCACATACAGGGTCACATAAGAAATTGTAGACCTTAGATCAAGAAAACAATACACATCACTGGAGAAAAGTCTCAACATACCCATGAAAATATTAGGAGACACCTCTAAATCCTAGTGAGTAGAAAGTGAATACAAGCAGTTCTGGACAGTGTCGGTGCCAAAAACAGAATCATAAGCAGACACCCTTTTGTGCAAAGTAGGTGGAGTAGAAATAGTGGCCCTGTTGGCCCAAGAAGTTGCTAGAGAGGCGCACTTACACTGAATGTGCCCAATCCGACCACAAATAAAACATTTGTTTCTCCCCTTCTTATATTGACCATGATGACTCTAACTAAAGAATCTACAAAGAGAGCAAGGTAGAGTTAACTGGTCACCACTAGCTTGGAATTGAGCACCCTGTGCCCGAAACCCATCCCTAAACTGAGTTCGATAATTACCCATAAACTTTGGGTAAGGATAGTGAGCATTAGACGATGAGAAAGAACCTGAACTCCCTCACTTCTTTCGTGGCCACTTACCCCCATCTCTACCACTAGGCTCAGAAGACCTAAACTTCTTCCCTTGCCTTTCACTATACTTAACTTGCTTCTTTTTATCTTCTTCCACTTGTTGCATATACAAATCAACCCAAAATTATCTATATTTTAAAAAAACAAAGTTGTCTTGCTCTCAAGGACTAACTCACAAGATACTCTCGAGACAAACTTATGCATTCTAACCCTCATGTTAGAAACCATCTTGGTAGCATACCTAGACAATTGATGCAATTTCAAGGAACACTCTTGAATAGACATCCTTCCTTGCTTCAAGTTTAAAAACTCATACGATTTTGCTTTCCTCATCTCTTGAGGAAAGAAGCGAGCTAAGAAAGCCTCAAAGAAATGCTCCCATATGGAGTGACTAGCATCAACACCTCTAGACAACTCCTATCCTTCATATCATTGGTAGCTACATCTTTCAATTTGTAGGAAGCAGACTCAACGACCTCCATCTCTAAAGAAATAAGGATTCAGAAGCTCTTCTACATTTCATCAATGAAGCCTTGAGGATCTTCCTCAACCTTTGTACTCGAAAACATAGGAAGGCTCAACCTCATGAATTGGCTAATTATTATGTCCTCAGAAGAAATAGTAGCCAGAGCACCACTCTCTAATTAAGAGTCTACAAATTGAGTCAAGAGATTGATAGAGTGACAAAAATTGGCACTTTTAGCACCTCTTGAGGTGATGGGGTAGGAGGATCACCCTCATAGTCGGGGCTGGAGGTACAGGTAGAAACCTATGAAAATGGTCAGATGTCGCAGCCCTAGCTCTAGTATGAACTCTAGAAGTTTGATAATCTTCGTCCATAGGGCCCTTAGTCAAGGCAGAAGTGTTTTCCTGAACCTCAGATCTCCTTGGAGGCATTATCTGAGAGATAGCAAATGGAAATCAGAGGAATCCAAGAACTTGGACTCGGTAGCTTAATATTGAAACACAAGGAAGGGAAACATTTCCTAAAATGTCTCGTATCCCCTTTTTTATAAGTGCGGTACACTTCAAACCAGTAAAAGTGGCTCTACTTATCATGGCATTGTGGACACCTAACTAACCATGAACCTAGGCTCTGATACCAACTTGACACGACCCAAAACTGGACCATGTAGTATGGGAACCTTAAGCCAACATAAACCAAAGGTCGCCCCGATAACCCAACTTAATCATCAGATCAATCACAAGGGTTGGATAAATCCCGACCATATAATAAGATAGCGGAAAACATACTACAAGTCATAACTTAAAAACTTCTAAACACTTCATTAGATTCATCAAACTAACCAGTATACCCAAGTCCACAGTTAACCATAATACCTTTATACAAATTGATGTTTAAAAATATATGTGTCGGGATAAGCCCTCAACAATAGACAAAACAAGTCTAAATAAGACTAAGTTTAAAGATAGGAGACCAAGAAGATATATCTTCTGAAGTAAGGAAGCTCACCACTCCAAAGTCAATGCACGAACCACTTTGATTGCCTAATCACTGTGTAGGAAGAGAAGATGATGCTCCAACCCCAATGTTGTATAGGGACATAGCTTCTATACACGGTTAGCGGTTGGAGCGCTAGCATGTAACTCAAGGATGAGGATAAAATAGTATTATCAATCAACAACAAGACAGTATATCATATTCAACAATATTCATGACTTCATCCATACATATAGGTATATTATATTCCAAACAAGTATACAAGTCTTAGCAACATTCTAAAAGAACTCAATCCTGAGATATAAACTATAGGACTCCGACCTTAAACACTTAGATTCAAATAATTTATATTATGTATGGGACTTCAATAACATTCATGTATTACTTAGACGAAGGAATTTAACCATGTATACACTCATTAAGAAAGGGACTCTAACCACATACACATCCATTTAAGCAAGGGACTCTAACCATACATGCACATTTATTTAGGAAAGAAACTCTAACCACATACCCACACATTAGGCAAGGGACTCTACCTCTTGCCATATTAGATAGGGGACTCTCACCCAAACCATGTCATTTGGTGAGGCACTTCAACCTTAAGAGATCTTATTGTGCAAGGGACTTTAACCACAAGCAATTTTATTAGGTAAGGGACTTTAGCCTCAAGCCCTTTCATTAGGCAAGGGGATTTAACCTCAAGCCATTACTACTATCATTGGTCAACATTGGTACTACAACCCTTTGTCCATACATCATTATTTATTCAATTTACACTCAAGGACTTTAACCCAATTAGACAATTCAACACTATACATGACAATATTATCCTCATGGGGGCCTTTGTTGATCAACCATTTCAATAGTCCAATGCCTTAACTCAATTCATCATACAATCCAATTTAGGGACATCAAGACCTTTACATGCCATTGGCAATCTTATACCACATTCTCACCATACTTTAGTTCAACACATAATTCAAGTTCATATTTATATTTTGAGACTTTAATCCCTTATTAACCGTCAAGAAACAAGGTCATCAATTTTAACATACATGACTCATAATACCTTTACAATATCATTTCACAATTATTCATACTTATTAGGACATTTCCCTAGTCCAAAACATCACCAACGTAAAACTAGACATTTTTATAAACTCCTTGTGTGCAAGCCTTTACTGAGGCCATTTTCATGGTAAAAATCATCAAGATTAGAGTTACCCAAGAATCACATGTTATATCACATACAAAAGAACCCACATGTGCAAATCATCATCAATAACATGTATAAACATAAGTCTAAGCAAAAGTCAACATTATTCATCATTAGGAAACAAAACCCTTTTCATTTCATTTAAAAATCACTATGTACACATACTAATTCAAGTGTAAGATACTAGGGTTTAGAGTTGTTTATCAAGGAGAAGAGTTACATGACTTATATAACCTGATTTACCAAGAGTATTGCCTTCACTTTGCCTCTTGAAGACCACCCTTGAAACCCTAGCCTTCAATTCTTCACAATTGAGTTTGAGAGGGTATTTAGGGGGCTTGATCCATCAAAAATGGATGTTTAGGAGGCTAAAAATACTTATATAGTGAGGGGACTTAGGGTTTTGGTTTTAGGAAATGACCACAAGGCCTTTAGTTAAAAGCTGGAAAATGAGCCCGTGTAAGGGTATGACTCACTTAAGGAACTGTACCCTAGGGTACGAGTGGTACCCTAACTCGTACCCCAGACTTCTCCTAGGTCACCTACACTGGTTAGGGTATGAATACACACCTTTGAGTCATATACAAAGGGTACGACTCATGCATTAACTCATACACATCACTCATACTAAGGATAGTGAATGACCCTCACCATAGTACCTAGGGTATGGGAGGAAAGGGAGAGATTATACGACTTATATCCAAGGGGTATGACTCATACCCCTAGTCGTACCTTACTCAGTGACATCCTATGAAGAAATTCTCCTCATGGTTCAAAGCCTAGGGGTTTCAGGATACTTGAACTTTATTTCCTTTTCAACTTCCCTAGTAGCATCTTCAATTTTGCGGTTTATCCATAGAACATCTACCAAAGCTACATACTTTGTCCACAACTGATGAACCTACCAATCTAGAATTTCAACTAGGACCTCCTCATGAGACAGAGAATCCAAAATACCAATATCCTTGATAGGCACTACTTGCGACAGATCACCCATACACTTTCTCTACATAGAAACATGGAACACCAGGTGAATCGAGCTCAAACTAGAAGGCAACTCCAACTCATATGCAACTTTGCAGACCCTTCCTAAAACATAGTATGGACCAATATACTGGGTACTGAGCTTCCCCTTCTTCCAAAACAGCATCACTCGCTTCATAGGGAATACCTTTAAGAATACCCTATCCCCAAGCTCAAACTCTAACTTCCTATGCCTTACATCTGCATAGGACTTTTGGTGACTTTGGGAGGCTTTAAGCCTATCCATAATCACCTTCACCTTCTCCATAACTTAGTGAACCAAATTCGTGCCAACTATCTCTGCCTCACCAACCTCGAACCTCCCAATAAGAGATCTACACCTCCTACTATATAAGGACCCAAATAGAGATATCCTAATTCTAGAGTAGTAGCTATTATTATACTCAAACTCTATAAGAGGTAAATGTTAAACCCAACTACCACCATAGTCAATCACGCAAGCTTGAAGCATATCTTCTAATGTCTAAATAGGTTTTTCTTCTTGTCCATCCAACTGCGGGTGGAAAGATGTACTAAGATTTACTTTAGTCCCCAAAACACTCTGAAACGACTGCCAAAAGAGCGATGAAAGATATGTACCACAGTTTGAGATAATAGAAATAGGTACCCCATGCAACTTCACAATCTCTTGGAGGTACAACCTCGCATAATTCTCTACCAAAAAATTTATCCCCACTGGTATGAAATGAGCATACTTCATCATCCTATGCATGATAACCCAAACTAATTGCGAGATTGAGGAAGACCGTCAATGAAATCTATGTTTATTACTTCCCATATTCACACAGGCAACAAAATTTCTTGAAATAACCCTCTGGGCCTTATGTGCTAAACTTTCACTTGCTGTCACAAGATGAAATTATCCACAAAACTAGCCACATTCCATTTTATATTGTTCAACCAATATATCTACTTAAGGTCATGATATATTTTCATCAATCCAAGATTAATAGCATAGCGTAACTCATCCTCCTCAGCCAAGATAATCTCTTGGAATCCATCCACATCTGGAACGCCCAATATTCCTTGGTACCACAGGGTACCATCACCACTAACATCAAAAGCCATTACTTTTAGCCTACCTACATCACCCTTTATCCTCATCAATATATGATCTAACACTTGCTTATCTTTTACCTCAACACCCAGGGATGACTTTGCCACCTCCTGAACAAATACACCACTATCCTCAGAGTCCAAGAGGCAAAATCCAAGGTTAGCCAAATGGTGAACATCTTTCATCAATTCTCACTTTCCCTCATCCACATATGCTAGACTCCCAATAGTTAGCCTAAGAGCATCAGCAACCATATTAGCTTTACTTGGATGGTAGTGAAGACTCATGTCATAATCCTTGAGTAGCCAAAGTAATCTTATTTGCCTAAGATTAAGCTTTTTTTGGGTAAACACATATTTCAGGATCTTATGATCTGAAAAGATATCTACATTCACTATATACAAATAGTAATGCCAGATTTTCAATGCAAACACCACAGCTAATAGATCCAAGTCATGAGTCATATAGTTCTCATGCACTTTCAACTGTCTAGAGGCATAAGCTAGCACTTTTCCATGTTGCATCAAGATGCAACCAAGCCCCACACAGAACGTATCACAATAGACTACAAAACCATATGTGCCTTAAGGCAAAGTCAAGATTAGTGTCGAAGTTAGCTTATCCTTCAGCATCTCAAAACTACCCTCACAAGAATCTTACCATAAAAACAACACTTTTTTTTGAGTTAACTTAGTCAATGAGGAAGATATAGTCAAAAATCTTTCCATAAACCTCCTTAAATAACCTACTAAGCCCAAAAACCTCCAAATATTATTTGTAGTCATGGGTCGAATCCACTTTTTAACCTTTGTAACCTTATGCGAATCCACCATAATACCTTCACTAGAAATAACATGACCTAGAATAGTGATAGCGTCCAACCAGAATATGCATTTTGAAAATTTTGCATACAACTGTTGATCTTTTAAGGTCTACAATGTAATGAGAAGGTGATAGGAATGATCCACCTCAATCTTTGAGTATACCAAAATATCATCTATGAACACAATAACGAACATATACAGAAACTGATGAAAGACTTTATTCATCAAGTCCATGAATCTCATTGGGGCAATGGTCAATCTAAAAAACATAACTAGAAACTTAAAATTCCCATACCGAGTGCAGAAGGTTGTCTTAGGAATATCAACCTCCCTAATTTTTAGCTGATAACACCCAGACCAAAGATCAATCTTGGAAAAAAAATTTAGCACCCTGAAGCTGATCAAAGAAATTATTTATCCTTTAAAGAGGGTACTTATTCTTTATCATCTCCTTATTCAACTGTACGTAATCATTACATATACGTACGGAACCATCCTTCTAACACATAAACAATATAGGTGCACCCCATGGAAACACAGTAGGATAGATGAGACCCTTGTCTAAAAGATCCTTTTATTGCTCCTTAAGCTCCTTTAACTCAGTTAGAGCCACTTTATACGGGGGAATAGAAATAAGATGAGAAATCCCAAAATTAATCTTTCGATCAGGAAGGACACCAAGAAGGACCTCAGGGAAAACCATAGAAAATTCATTCACTATCAAGATGGCATGTAAAGAAGGTCCCTCCGAGTTAGAATCCTTAACCTAGACCAACTGATAGAGATGCCCCTTGAATATTAAACTTTGAGCCCTAAGATATGATATGAACCTCCTCTTAGGTTCTAAAGAACTACCCTACTATTCAATCACCAGCTTACTAGGGAATTTAAAGATGACTTTATTAATTTAAAAATCTATAGAAGCATAGCACGAGGTAAACCAATTCATCCCCAATATGACATTGAAATCAACCATGTATAATTCAAATAAATTCACCAAAGTATCTGATGACTCACAGATACCACACCACTCTAATAGAGTTTTCTAGCCACCATATAGTCACCGACTGGGGTAGAAATACAAAAAGGTTTTGAAATACTCTAGGGACAAAAAAACAAAATGTACAACCACAAATAGGGTCACATAAGAGAGAGTGGACCCTGGATTAACTAAACAGTACACATCACGAGCGAAGAGTTTCAACATACTAGTAACAACATCAGGAGATGCCTCTGAGTCCTGATGGATAGTTAGATCATAAAATCAATTTTAACCAGTGCCAGAGCAAGATGGTGCACCCTTTTATGTCGGAGCTGAAGCAGAGGCAACTAGAACCTTATTTGCCCCAGAAGAAACATTAGCCACCAGAAAGTTTCTAAGCATGTTCCGTAGCTGACCACATTTAAAGAATTTGTCCATTCCTTCATCATATTAACCCCAGTGTAATCGACCAAAAAATTTATAAGGAGAATAGAATGGATTTGATTGGGCCCCACTTGCCTAAGATAGGGCATCATGTGCCCTATAATTATCATTACCACTGTCACTAAATATATTTGGGTAGGGATCACTAGCTGTTGAGTGAGACTCAAAATTTCCCCACCTCTTCTTGGACCACTTTCCACCATCCCTGCCACTCTGATGTTGGCCACCACCCAGCTTAGAAAATCTTAACTCTTTTCTTTATCTCTCCCCTATCTCCACCTTTTATCTCTTCTCTTCCTCAACCTGTTGCATATATATAACCAACCTAGATATATCTATTTTCTTGTTCAACAAAGTAGCCTTACTCTCAAAAATCAAGTCTCGGGATAACCCAAAAGTGAACTTTCTCATTCTATCTCGTATGCTAGAAACTAACCTCGGAGCATACTGAGAAAATTGGTGAAACTTCAAGGCATACTCCTTGACTGGCATCTTGCCTTACCTTAGGTTAACAAAATTTTTACCTTTGCCTCCCTCAGTTCTTGAGAAAGAAGTAGTCCAGGAAAGCAAAGACATCCCATAGGGTAGACTTAGCATATCCACAACAAGATTGTTCCCCTTCCTCATACCATTGGTGCTCTATATATTTCAATTGGTAGGGGAGAATACCACGCCCTTCATATTAGTGGCATGCATCACACGAAATATCTTTTCCATATCATCTAGAATATATTATGGATCCTCCTCGACCTTAACCCATGTAAAGGTTGGAGGCTTCAACCTCATAAATTGGTCAACCCTTGTGGCCTCAGAAGATGGAGTAACAAAAGCACCACGCTCAGCCTGAGAATCTACCAATTGTACTAATATATGAATAGTCTAACAAAACTTAACATTCATCACATCAGCCTAAATAGCCCGAGAAGGAGTAGAGAAGATTGGTGGAACTCTAGAAGGACAATCAAGAACTGGACCCCTAGACCAGGTTTAGACTTCTTAAGTAGGACGTGTCTTATCAATGTTATCCTTAGGTAGTACAGAGGAGTTTTTGTAAGTTTTAGATCTTCTGGAAGGAATAATTTGAAAGCAAACAAATGGTAATTAGAGGAAAATTTGAGACCTTAGACTCTACAGCTCGACAATAAAACACAAAAAAGAGAATCATTCCTAAATTCCTTGTATCCTCCCCTTTATGAGTGTGGCATGCTACAGACCCTTAAAAGAGACTCTACCCAACATCGATTTGTTGACTCCTAATTGACCATGAACCTAGGACTCGTATACAAATATGACATAACCCAAACCAGGGACTAGTCGAGTTGGGTATCTAAAGTCCAATAAAGACCAGAGACCACACCTAATACCCCACTATTAACTACCCTACACTCCATGTTTCATGAATTCTGAACATATAATAAGATAAAATAATAATAATTTAAAGATAGTAAAGTAAGTTTATAAGCATAACCAAACAACCACAACCATATATACAGGCAATACCAATCCCAAAGCCAATACCAATACCAATGCTAACACTAATACTGACACCATCGATGCTTATAGTAGTCTGACAAGGCCTCTAACCAGAATTAAATATTATCTGATCGGTATATGCCCCAAACCATAGCCAAAACCAAAATAAAATAAATAATAATAATAATAATAAAGAAGTGCATAGAATAAAAATAAGGTCTTTCAGAGTATGGAGGCTCACCACTTAAATCTTACATTCATGTCACTGAGCAGGAGAAATAGTAGTATGGTCGGTTCCTATATTGTGTGGGACTACAACACATGAAAACAATTAACAAAGTGAATGCTTGCATAAAACACGAGGATAATGATGAAATAATGTCATCATTGAAAACCAAATTAAATAACCATAGGCAATCACCAATATGCATATATATAATGTGTCAGGATAGGAAATAAGGTTTAGCATGCATTACAAATTTTAACCTAGATTGTGTAGCTTAACTATCATAAATCCACCCACGGGCTATATGGGTCAAGTGTAACCCCATGAACGGGACCTAGTGTATGTAGTTGCATGAACTAAAGATATCAAGAAGGTCAGGGAGTTCCATGTACCCTTCTCCCTCCATTATACATATATACAAGTATAAACATGAGGGAGTCTCGTGTACCTATCAAGCATAAGGTCACCAATACCATCTAATAGACACCTAATGACTAGGGTCACCTCACCTATACCTACTCTATATGACTCATATGATGAGGCATTACTAGGACAGTGAGATCAAAGCTCAAGAGTTTTCCATGGGTTAAAATCTGGTTATTTCAGGTTCGTAGAGTGATTCTCTTCTATTACTACTCCAATGATGAATTTAACTCAGAAGAAAGTTAAGGTTTTGTTGTTCAATACTTATGAGGGTAGTTTTGGGAAGTTGAAGGATAAGTTCACTTCGATACTTATTTTGACCCTATTTGAGGGTACTGATGGTTTTGTTGTGTTTTGGAATTCATCCCATGTAGGATTGGGTTTTGTTTCGATATAGTATGGTAAATTTAAGGCTTATGCTTTCAGGTAGCTTAAGGTTCATGAGAGTAATTTCTCAACTCATAACCTAGAGTCTGTGGCTATGGTGTTTGCTTTGATGATTTGGCACTATTATCTATATGGGGTGTTTGTGGATATTTATTCAGACCATAAAAGCTTACAGTATGTGTTCACTCAGAAGAAATTTAATCTCAGGTAAAGTCACTAACTCAAATTTCTTAAGGATTATAACATGAGTTTGCACTAGCACCCAGGTAAAGCAAATATTATTAATGCTCTTAGCAGGTTGTCCATGGGGCATTTGTCTCACTTTGATGAGGAAAAAAAGGATTGATGAAGGATATTCATAGGTTGGCTAACTTGGGAGTTCATCTCTTGTACTCCATAGATAGGAGATTGATTTTTCAAGAAGTAGTTAAATCATTTTTTGGTGCAGAAGTGAAGAAGAAGAAGGCTTTGGAGCCCATACTTATGCAGATTAAGGATGATATGGGCCATCTAAAGGTTATGGATTTGGATATTAAGGAGGTGGCATATTTAGGTATCAATGAAAGTTTTGTGTTCCAGATTTTGATGGGTTTCTGAGAAGGATTTTGAATGAGGCTTATGAATCTAGTTATACGGATCACTCGGGTTTGACTAAGATGTACCATAACTTGAAGGAAATCTACTGGTAGAACAATATAAAGAAAGATGTGGTGAATTTTATTGCTAAGTGTATGGTTTTTCAGAAAGTTAAGGTTGAACACTTGAGTCCTGGTTGTATGCCTTAAGAGACAAAGTTTCCCATATTAAAGTAGGAGATGATTAATATAGATTTTGTTATAGGTCTTCTACAGTCTCACAATTAGTATGATTCTATTTGGGTCACTGTGGATAGAATGACTAACTCTAATCACATTATGCCTTTGAGGACTAACTACTGGAGAGAGAATTATGCTAAGTTGTGTATTTAGGAGATAGTAAAGTTGCATGGACCATCGATTTTCATTTTAGATTAAGGTTCACAATTGTCTTCTCATTTCTGGCATTCGTATCAGAAAGGTGTGGGAACTTTGGTGAACCTTAGCACCGCTTTCCACCCTCAAACAAATGGACAAGCATAACAGACTATTCTGACCATGGAGAGTATGCTAAGGGCCTTTTTAATTGATTTTTAAGGTAGTTGGGTTGATCATTTACCTCAGATTGAATTTACTTACAATAACAATTACCATTCTAGCATTCAAATGGCTCATTTTGAGGTTAGTGAGACTAGGTTGTTTGGTATTGACTTGGCTCACCAAGCCATGAAGAGGTGAAAGTGATTAGAGAAATACTTATGACTGCTCAAAGTTGCCAAAAGTCTTACACGGATGTGAGGCAAAGGGAGTTGGAGTTTGAAGTGAGTGATTGGGTTTTCTTGAAGGTTTCTCCTATGAAGAAAGTTATGAGGCTTGTGAAGAAGGGGAATATAATACCCCAAATTAATCAAAGCTCGATTCAATTCATATTTGCATGTTAAGGGGTTCGAGCCTTGGAATTTTCACTAAGTGTTGAGGGCTTAGTCATTTTCAAGACCCCTAAACTTTGATGATTTTAATTTTAACCTTACCATCCTCGGTACGTCGACTTTTGAGATGATTCATGATCGGGGTTGTTCAAAGTATGTCTCGAGTGAGTTTCAGAATTTTTGGATGAACGTAGGGATATGTTTTGAAAACCAAACTAGTAGCACCACCGAGATAAGCACGAGCCGCCCCTCCAGTCCACCGGGGTAAAGCGGGAACCACCCCCTTCAAACGACCGATGTAAGGCGAGCACCACCCAACTTAGTCCTCCGCTTTAGATCCTGTGTCACCCTTTCCATACTCCGTCCACTTTTTTTCTTGGCATTTTAAAGGTATTTGGGTCATTTTCCTTCACTTAATTTGTCCATAACACGGAATTTGTATTCCAAAGGGCATTATTTTCCCTTTTATTCACAAATTTCTCTCAAGAAACCCTCTCATTCCCCAAGAAACAAATTCCAAAACCCAAACCAAGAAATCAAGGAATTCAAGTTTCAAGTTCAAGAAATCCTTAAGCAATCTTTAAGAATTTATCTAGTGAGGTATATGGGATGTTCATCTATGGCCCTTTCACCTATGCATCCCAAAAACCCTCTTTGGTTTAATTTATGAGTTTATACATTCTCAAGATAAAATAAATCTATGAATCTCTTGTTAATGCAATTACAACTTATGTTTTCAAGTGTTTTCAAGTGGAATGAGTCATATCATGCTTTGAGTGTTGCAATTCCCATGTCATTTTCAAGTGAATTTCATGTTAAACACCTAATTTAAGAATTTATCCATGCAAGCATATTATTTCTTCATGCTTAAGACATTCCTATTTTCAGGTTCATGATTTTCATATTTTTGATGAAATGTCTATGTTTTTGGGTTTGAACCATGAGCCCATATTATCATTTTAAATGCTTATTGTCTTAATTTATGGTCATTCAGTGCTGGCAGGTTATGAACACGGGATATATACAGATTTTTCATGATTTTAGATTTTCAAGTAATAATTTAGTGAAACTATGAGTCTTGTTATTTGCTAAGATATTTATGATCTTGATGAGCAATATCATCTATTAGAAATAATGTTTAGTTAAACTTAGTTCAGTTTTGTACCAGTGTCAATTCAGTTGGGAGTAGGATTTAGCACCGAGCAAATGTAGGGATGAAAGCTTCCTTATTAGTTAGGCAGAGTCATTAGTAGAAGTCCCCATTTTCCAGAACTACATAGCAAGAGTAGGATATAAGGGGTCACCAGTCAATTTAGGTTTGACTTCCTCTCAGGGGTCACCCATCAGTTTAGGCTTGACACTATGATATTTTGGGATATCAAATTAGTGGATCCACATAGCCAGTGTTAGTAATCATGGCACGGTACTGATACTCTTCAAATTAGGGTTTCAGGCTAAACCCGAATTAGCTCAAATTTGAGTATGTCGATTATATGATACCTCCCACAGTCTGAGTATAGAAATTAGTGTATTTCTATTCAGGCTTGCTTGACCAAGTGTACATATTTTTAGTTATTTAGTTATACAGCTTTCAGTCTTTCAGATTACAAATTATCTCAGTAACACATTTATACCTGGTCTTGCATTCTCAGATTTTTACATGTTCATGCATTTTATGCCCAGTTATGTCATGCATTTTAGTTTGTCCTTATCTCACGTACTAGTATATTCAAAGGACTGATTGTATACGTTTCTTTATGCTATGTTGTATTATAACATAGGTTCGAACGCTCAGTTTCTTGGCTGCTCTAAGACAGCTTAGCGTACTCAGAAGCAATGGTGGTGAGTCCTTATCCATCAAGGACATAATTTTCTTACATCAGTTACTTAATTATTTTTATATGTTCAGTTAGTTGGAATTAGTTGGGGGTCTGTTCCATCAACTTCACAGTCAGTTTAGAGGATTTTCGTCACTTAGTTAGATAATCAGATAAATAGTCAATCAGTCATTCCAGTATTATCAGTTGTTGCCAATATTTCAAACTTGTCATTTACATATATTCAGTATTTAGATTTTTAGTATTTTATCAATTTATATTTTGTATAAGTTATATCAATGCCATTGTATTCAGTGCTCGCAGTAGGTACCAGCTCAAGGGTTAACTTGTGGTCACTTATGACCGTACGCTCTATTATCTTGACTAGGGGGTAGCCTCAGGTCGTGACATAACTTGGTATTAGAGCCAGGTTTCAGAGTGTCCTAGGGAATATAAAAACCACGTTGATTAGGGTCTTGTCCATGGGTGTGAAGCGCGCCACACTTATAGAAAAGAGGCTATGAAATATTTTAGGAAAGTTTCCCTTATTTTAGTGTTCATGTTGTTCAAAATAGCATGAGATCTATTTAAAATATCTTTTATAACTCATCCTTTATTCTATTTACAGACAATGCTTCCTAAAAGAAACAACAGAAGAAGGAATAAGGATCAGCCTGCACCCCACCTATTTAGAAAGATCCCTTGAATGATTATGTCTCCCATGCTAAAATCTGGATTGCTTTCACTACCTTATCCCATTTAGTAATTGCTCGGAATAACCAGAAAGCTACTACCCCTGCTAATCCAGTGGCAAATACGACTATAGTTACGATTTGGGATTTCACTCAGATGAATCCCCCTCTATTTTTAGTATCTAAGTCTGAGGATGATCCGAAAGAGTTTTTGGATATAGTGTAGAAGGTGACTGATTTATGGGTGTAACTTCGAGTGAGAGTGTATAGTTGGTTATGTATCAGTTGCAGGATATAGCTCACACTTATTTTAAGCCGTAGAAGGAGGACCAAGGTATTAAGGCAGGGCCTGTATAGTGGGAGAAGTTTGCCAAAACTTTTCTAGATATGTTCTTTGCCTTAGAGTTGAGGGAAGCTAAGGTGTAAGAGTTCATCAATTTGAAGTAGGGTAATATGATGATGAAGGAGTATTCACATAAGTTCACTCAGTTGGTGAGGTATGATCCTTCGATGGTGGCTGATAATAGGTCTAGAATGAGTAAATTTGTGTCCGATATAGCTAATAGTATAGTTAAGGACTGTTGAACTGCCAAGCTAATTAAAAAGATGGACCTATCTAGACTTATGGTTTATTCTAAGCAGATTAAGAAAGAAAAGTTAAAGGAGAGAGAAAGAGTGAATGAAAAGGCCAGAATAGGTAGTTTCAACCATTTTCAGCCAAGGTCAAAAGGTGAAAACTATTCTCAATTCCATTAGAAATTTTTAGCCCCAGCTCCATCTTCAGCTAGTGCGCCAGTTCTTAAGTTCTATCAAGGCATTCGAGATAGGGTGCCAGGCTCTAAGTCCTAGGGTAGTGTGAACAGTAGTCGTGCTAATCCACTCTGTGAGAAGTGTGGTAGAAATCATTAGGGTGTGTGTAAGGGTTGTAGTGATGTGTGTTTTAGTTTTCGTAAGCTAGGCCACTGGATCCGCGAGTGTATGGTGGTTGCGCAGAGGGGCAGAAATGATCACTAAAAGGGCCTGACTACTTCTTCAGTAGCTCCAGTAGGTTACTCGAATCAGCAAGGTGATACTTCCAATTCCACTAGTGGGTAATGCCAGAACATACTGTAGGATCTCCAGACTTGATATGACCAGGAGAGTTCTCCTAATGTTGGTACAGGTATGTTACAAGTATTTCATCTTTATATGTATCTTTTATTAGACCCCTGAGATTCACTTTATTTTGTGACTCCTTATATAGCGGTCAATTTCAGTGTCAGCCCTAAATCTTTAGCAGAACCTTTATCAGTATCTACCCTAATGGGTAAATCTATCACAGCGAGAGGGGTATAAAGAAAATATACGATCACAGTATCTTAGAAAACCACTTCAGTTGATCTTGTAGAGTTGATATGACTGATTTTGATGTCATTCTCTGTATGGATTGGCTCCACTCATGCTATGCCTCAGTTGACTATAGAAATAGAGTTATTCACTTTTACTTTCCCAATGAACCAGTCATTGAATAGAGGGATAGTACTTTAATTCTTAGGGGTCAAATTGTTTCTTATCTTAAAGCAAGAAAGATGATAGCTAAACGGTGTGTTTACCATCTTGTCCAAGTCAAAGAATCAAGTCCTGCGACCCCGAGTCTCGATTCAGTTTCAGTAGTATTGGAATTTTCAGATGCATTCCCTAAAGATCTTCCCATAGTTTTTCCTAAAAAGGAAATTAACTTCAGAATAGATCTCCTTCCAGATACCTAACCTATATTTATTCCACCCTATAAGATGGCTCTAGCTGAGCTTATGGAATTGAAAGAAAAGTTAAAAGATCTCTTAGATAAGGGTTTCATCAGGACCAGTTTTTCCCTATGAGGCGCTCCAGTCTTGTTCGTACTTAAGAAAGATAGTTCTGTTAGAATGTGCTTCAATTACCATCAGTTGAACAAGGTCACCATAAAATATAAGTATTTTCTTCCCAGAATTGATGACTTGTTCGACCAATATCAGGGTACCATTTATTTCTCTAAGATAGACCTCAGAATCGACGATCATCAACCTAGGGTTAGAGAATGTGACATTTTGAAGATAGATTTTAGAACTTGGCAAGGTCACTTCAAACTCCTAGTTATGTCTTTTGGACTAACAAAGGGCCCTGCAACTTTCATGGACTTGATGAACAGGGTGTTCAAACAGTACATAGTTTTGTTTATCATAGTCTTCATCGATGATATCCTTGTCTATTGCCATAGTGAGAATGGTCATGCAGGATATTTGAGAATTATGTTGTAGACCTTCAGAGCTAATCAGTTGTTTGCCAAGTTCAATAAGTGTGAATTTTGGCTAAGATTATTATCTTTCCTCGGACATATAATTTTCGACGATGGCATTATAATTGACCCTCAAAAGACTGAAGAAGTGAGAAATTGGCCTACACTCATCTCACTATAAGATATTCAGAGTTTCTTGTGTTTCAGATAGCTATTATAGATGGTTTGTTGAAGGGTTTTCTTTTATTGAATCCCCATGTCTCAATTGACTCAGAAGAACAATTTCAGTGGTCAGATTTTTATGAGAAGAATTTTCAGGAGTTAAAGACTTGACTTACTTCTACTCCAGTCTTGAATTTACCAAATGGCACATATGGGTTTCTGTTTTATTGTGATTCTTCCAGAGTTGGTCTTGGCTGTATTTTGATGTAGAGAGGCAACGCCATAGCCTATGACTCTATACAGCTTAAACCTCATGAAAGAATTATCCTACCCATGATCTTGAGATAGTAATAGTTGTTTTTGCCTTAAAAATTTTGAAGCACTATCTTTATTGGGGTTTATGTTATGTGTTCACTGACTATAAGAGTTTACAGTACATGTTCATGCAAAAAGATTTGAATCTTCATTAGAGAAGGTGGATTATGTTGTAAGAATATTATTATATGAGTGTATTGTATCATCCAGGCAAGGCCAATATAGTGGCAGATGCCCTTAGTAGGTTGTGTATGGGTAGTGTTGCTCAGGTTAAGGAGGATAAGAAAAATTTAGTTCAGGAGGTTCATTAGCTTGCTAGATTAGGTGTTTATCGATAGAATGACCAAGTCAACTCATTTCATACCAGTTCATACGTCGTATTCAGCCGAGGATTATGCTAAACTCTATCTCATAGAGTTATTTAAATTGCATGGTTTTCTGTTGTTTATTATATCAGATAGGGGTACTCAGTTTACCTCTCCTTTTTGGAAGGCTTTTCAATAGGGTCTTAGTACCCAAGTTCCTTTCAGTACAGATTTTCATCCTCAGACAGATAGTCAGGTAGAGAGAACCATTCATACCTTAGAGAATATGTTAATATCCTATGTTATTGACTTTAAAGGGATTTGGTATGGATACTTACCTTTGATTGAGTTTGCCTACAACAACAACTATTACTCTAGTATTTAGATGGCTCCGTTTAAGGCTCTAGATGGAAGGAGATATAGATCTCCTATTTGTTGGTTTAAAGTAGGTGAGGATATAGTGATAGGGCCAGATTTAGTATTTGAGGCGATGGAGAAGGTTCAGTTGATTTGGGAGAGGCTGAAGATAGTCCAATGCCATTAGAAATCTTATGCAGATATGAAGAGAAGAGATCTTGAGTTTGAGGTTGGTGATTTGGTCTATTTGAAAATTTATCCTATGAAAAGAGTGAAGAGATTTGGCAAGAAGGAGAAGCTCAGTCCTCGCTATGTTGGCCCTATAGGATCTTGTGTCCTTTTGGGAAAGTAGCTTATGATCTAGAGTTGTCTGCAGATTTGGTGTTAGTACATCCAGTGTTTCATGTTTCTTTGTTAAAGAAGTGTATTGGTGATTCAGTTGTAGTTGTTCCTTTAGAAGATCAGGACATTAAGGATAACCTTTCCTACAAATAAGTTCTAGTTGAGATCCTTGATCATCAGATTCATAGGCTAAGGAATAAAGAAGTTCCCTTGCTCAAGTTCCTTTGGCAAAATTAGTCTGTTGAGGGAGCTACTTGGCAAGCAGAAGTAGATATGTGAACCAAACACCTTCATTTTTTCTTCAAAAACTCAGGTTCAGCTTGAGGAAATGATTCTTCCTTATATTGACTCTTTTTTGTACTCTATTTTACCTATATATCCATTCCCATGTCATTACATGCATTTACGAAATCAGTTTAATTCATGTATCATATTTTAGACTCAGTTGTGTAATCATGTTCCAAGTCATGAATGTTCAGTTTGTGATACCAATTACCTTATTACGGTACTCTAAGTCTAACCTATCTTATTTGAGGATGAATGTTCCCAAGAGGGAAATATTGTAATACCCTGTATTAATATTAGCTCAATTCTATTCACAGTTGTATGTTAGGGGGTCCAAGCCTTGGAATTTTCACTAAGTGTTGAGGACTTAGTCATTTTCAAGAACCCTAAACTTTGATGAATTCATTTTAAACCGTCCCAACCTCAGGACATTAATTTTTGAGTTAATTCATGATTGGGGTTGTTCAAAGTATGTCTCAGGTAAGTTCCAAAAAATTTGGATAAGCGTAAGGGTGTGTTTGGTAAACTAAACCAGAAGCACCACTGGATAAGTGGGTGTTGCCCCTCCATTCCATCAGGGTAAAGTAGGCTTCGCCCCCTCCATTCCACCAGGGTAAGGTGGGTGACGCCTGACTTAGTCTGCCACTCTAGAGCCCGCGTTTCCCCCTTCTTATTTCGTCCAACTTTTGTTCTTTGTATTTAAGGGTTTTTGTGTTATTTCTCTTCACCTAATTCATCCATAACATGAAATTAGGTATTTAAAGGGGCATTGTTTACCTTTTTATTCACAAATTTCTCAGAAGAAATCCTCCTTTTCCCCAAGAACAAATTCCAAACCCCAAACCAAGAAATCAAGGAATTCAAGCTTCAAGTTCAAGAAATTCTCAAGGAATCTTTAAGAATTCATCTAGTGAGGTAGGTGGGATGTTTATCCATGGGTCCCTTTCACTCATGGAGCCCAAAAATCCTCTTTGGTTTAATTTATGAGTTTATACATGTTCAAGATGAAATAAATCCATGAATCTCTTGTTAATCTAATTACAAGTTATGTTTTCAAGTATTAACAAGTGGAATGTTTCATATCATGTTTTGAGTGCTGCAATTCCCATGTCATGTTCAAGTGAACTTCACGTTAAACCCTAATTTATGAATTTAGCATGTAAGCATAGTGTTTTCTCATGTTTAAGACATTCCCTTGTTCAAGTTCATGATTTTCACATGTTTAATGAAATGTGTATGCTTTTGGGTTTGAACCATGATCCCATATTATCATTTTAAAAGATTTTTGTCGTAATTTATGGTCATTCAGTGCTAGTAGGTTATGAACACCCTATACCTAAGTATTTTACATAATTTTAAATTTTTGGGTAATAATTCAGTGAAACCATGAGTCTTGTTATTTACTCAGATATTTATTGTCATGATAGGCACTATTAGTTATCAGATATAATATTCAGTTAAACTTGGTTCAGTTCAGTACCGGTATTTGTTTATCGAGAGTAGGATTTAGCACCGAGCGAATGTAGGGATGGAGGTTTCCCCGTTAGTTAGGTAAAGTCATTAGTAGCATTCCCTATATTCTAAAACTACATAGCCAGTGTATGATATGAGGTGTCACCCATTAGTTTAGGCTTGACTTCATCACAGGGGTCACCCGTCAGTTTAGTCTTGACACCTTTGTCTTTCGGGACATTAGATTAATGGATCTATATAGCCAGTGTTAGTACCCGTGGCATGGTACTGATACCCTTCTAACTGGGGTTATAGAGTGAACCCCAATTATCTCAGATTAGGGCATGTCGGTTATATGATACCCCCCATAGTCTTAGTACAGAAATCAGTGTATTTTAATTCAGGTTTGCTTGACCAAGTGTATTGATTTTTAGTTATTTAGTTATACATATTTCAGTCTTTCAGATTATAGATTATCTTTGTAACACATTTATACTTGGTCTTGCATACATGTTCATGCATTTTATGCTCAGTTATCTTATATAATTTAATCAGTCCTTATCTCACGTACCAACATATTCAAAGTACTGATCTCATACTTTTCTTTGTGCTATGTTGTCTTATAATATAGGTCTGGATGCTCAGTTTCCCAATCGCTCTTAGATAGCTCAACGTACTCAGCAACAACAATGGTGAGTCCTCATCCATTGAGGATATGATTTGCTTACACTAGTTACTTTAGTATTTTTATATGTTCAGTTAGTTGGTGTTAGTTGAGGGTCTATCCTATCAACTCCACAGTCAGTTTAGAGGCTTTTAAACACTTAGTTAGACAATCAGTTTAATAGTCAGTCAGTTATTTTAGTAATATCAGTTGTCACCAATATTTCAGACTTGTCATTTACATATATTCAGTATTCAGATTTTTAGTATTTTATAAGTTTTTCGTCCACATAAGTTATATTAGTTCCATTTTATTCAGTGCTCACAGCAGGTACCATCTCATGGTTAGCTTGTGGTCACTTGTGATCGTAAGCACCGTTGTCGCAATTAGGGGGTAGCCTCAGGTCGTGACAGGGAAGCTCAATCATTGTTAAATTTATCTTTACCATATGGTAAGGAGAGTGTAAAATTTCACTTATGAGTTATAGTTACCTACATGTTTGGATTTTATTCACCCTATTTTCATGTATCTATGCTAAAAAAGAATATGGTTGATCCTTCTTTTATAGTGCCAATTGAGGATGTTGGTGTTACAGATTTTTTATCTTATGAGAATTTTCTAATTGAGATATTTGTCAAAAAAAATTGTATATTGATTATGAAGGATGTAGCTTCAATGAAGGTTCTTTAGATAAGCCAAAAGGTGGACGAATCTACATGGGAAGCTGAGGAAGATATGAAGGCCATATACCCACTCTTATTTCCCGTGTTGGATGAAAGTTCTTGGGGTATGAGTTTCATCTTTCTCTTTTCATATCTTGAAATTTGTCATTTTATTCTGGTGCATTATTGCTAATGTCGTGCTAAAAATAGCCTAACTCCTCATTCAGTTATGAATGATCCTAAGGGAAAGGGGTACTGTAAGACCCTTCCAAATTTCAATAATTTTATTTTTGACCTTCCCGCATGTGTAACATCAATTTTTGACTTGAATTATGTTTAGTGGTGTTAAAGTATGTTTTATAAAAGTTTAATAATTTTCAAAAGAGGTTCGAGGCTATTTTTGAACTCCGAGGTAGTATTCCTCTGCAATATTGGCATACCACGCCACTGGAGTTTCGTGTTAGCAGCGTGCCATGGAGGCTAACCTTTGCGATATTGGCGTGCCACATTGTTGTGTTAAAATTGCCCAATTCTTATTTTTTCACTTGGGGTGAGGGGATTTTGGTCTTTTCACCCTTTACACAACTTATAAACATAAAAGTGATATTTTCTCCTTTAGTTTTAAAGATCAAACACTCCTATTCTCTTTTCTACTACCCAAACCAAGAATGATCAAAGGTTTTTCATGAAATCATCTCTCTAGGATCCAAACTTTGAATTGTCTTCAATTTCTTGTGTATTTCAAGCATGTATTTTCTCATTATTCATGTGGTTTGAATTGATGGGTTGGAAATTGGGTTGAGCAGTATGGATAGCTATTACTAGAATTATTTTTCCCATCTTTTAAATTGATGATTTATTCTTAATTTATGGTTTTTGGGACTAAATGGGTGAATTTTTATTGACCCACTACATAAATTTGGATTTTTTTGAAGTTGGGTAATTGCATAATATGAACTCATTGCATTGCATTAATGTATAATTGGTTAAAATGGATTTGAAAGGCCCTTGGAGGCTATCGTTTGGATTTTGAAATTTAACTTGGGAGTCAAACGTATACATGTATTGGTTTGGAATAATTATATGATCTTGAAAGCATAATTGGTATGACGATACCAAGTGGTAAATGCCTTAAGATAAAACTCCTGGGTTAATGGTTGGGTTTATGTGCAATCTATTAACTTTGGGCTTAAAGGTAATTGTGTAGCTCACTGAAAAGTATAGTCCCATAGAGACTAACACTGGAAACCACGTTTGCTAGCATGGGGTTCTATATGATCGTGTTCTTGGTTCACATATCGGTTCGTGTTGTTAACGCACACTAGGGTCCTTTTGCTAGGTGAAGATGAACCCATATAGCCCGTGGGTTCCATTAGGATGGAACGAGTTACATAATTTAGGTTAATTTTTTAAACTCTCATGTTCATGACTGTTGTCCCTATCTCGGAATCCTATATATATGTAAATATAAATGTTGTGCATGTGCTTTTGACTAGTTTTTTGGAATTGGCATTATGTTAACACTTCCTCTGAGTTACATGACAGTGCTTATCCTACTGACCATCCCTGGACACTACATTATTTCAAGATGTGGGGTTCGAAGTGTGTTCTATTTCTCCTCTACAGTGTTAGGTGGTTTGGTACATTTGTTGAGTTGTTGTGAAGTAGAGCACCTCCCTCTTACAGAAGGTTTGATCATTTTATCTATTTCATTTACTTCTTAGTATTTCATTTTTTATTCTTTTTACCATAGTCGGGGACATGTCCAGATTTAGTTGATATTGAGTTTTTAGAGGCTTTTGTGGACAAGTGTGGACTGGAATATTTGTTTTGATTCTTATAACTCTTATTTGGTTTATCTATTCTTCTTATCATCATGTTTTTTTGGCTTTTGTTGTGTTCTTGATGTTAGGCTAAGGGGGTAGTCACCATCTCACGGTGGGCTTGAGATACCATCATGACTAGGCCCTAGTTTGGGTCATGATAGAATATTAGGTTGGTTTCAGAAATACAATTTCCATAAGTGGGATCCATATGGGGTTTTGGTATGATTTTTGGACCCGAAGCACAATGGTGCAATATGGGTATAATTATTCTTGTATTGATGTGTAGAATGTATTTTTGATGGCCTGGCATCTTGAGGAGGCTTCTCGAAAAGGAAAAGTGGTGGTTTAGCAGTTCGTTGAGCTTTCTTCGGCGTCGTGGTAGGCTAGGTTTATCCCTTGTTAGATTGATAAATTTCATAGTATTCTTATGATATTGAGTTAGATTTGGCATGGTTTTTAGGTGTTTAATTGATGATTGCAAGACTTGGGATAGTTGGATCGTCTAGGCTAATTTGAAACCGTAGAGTTGAAGCACTTGACTTGTTTCCTCATTTCTTGAGTGAATTGGACTTTATTACTCATGTTGAGAATGAGAATGCCTTATATCACTCAGGTTAGGTAAAAATGCTCTATTTACTGATGCTTTGTGTAAATTGGCTTTAGTTTTTTACACAAATGAAGATTGCCTTAGTTTTCATTGGACTTAGTTAATATGTTTGGAAAGGGTCTCTACTTATGAATAACTATGGCTTGTTTAACATCTAAAAGTTGATTTAGATACCTTAAGCCTAGTTCGGGTAGAATTTGCCTAAAATGAAACATTGAGGATTAGGAGTGGACTCTTAACCCAATTTAGGCTTTGAAACATATTAGTTTGTAAACCTTTTACGCTTGTTAGACTCTTGGAAATATATAGTGAGGAAATATGGAGAAAACTTGATACTTGATTGTAATGCCCTACAAGATCCTAGTCAAGTTTTCAGCTCTTACTTACGTGTTTAAAGGTGCTCAAGGAATTTATTTCACACTAAGTACATAAGAATTAGCCTATTTAAAACCCCAAGAATGCAAACATTTTATTTTTGGCCTTCTCAAGTTCAAAACGTTGATTTTTGAGATGAAATGTGCTTAGGGGTGTTAAAAGGGTCATCCGGGAGAGTTCAGAATTTTTGAAATAGGTTTAGGTTGTGTTTGGACCACGGAGGCAGAATACCTCTCTATATAGGCGTGTCATGGAGGAAGAACCTCTGCGTAAATGGCGTGTCACGGAGGTTAGCCTCCATAATACTTACTGTGTCACGGAGGATAGCCTCAATGATAACCTCCGTAACACAAAGGCTATGTTTTCTGCAGTATTTTCATTAACTTATACAGGGGAATTTTGGTCTTTCCACTCACCCACACCAAATTGACGACTTAAATCTCAAAAAGCGGCATTATTTGCCCTATCCCATCAGTTATCATACCTAAAACCCATCCCATTTCCCAAGAATGTAAAATCAAGCCTCTTCTCAAGAATTCAAGCATTCAAGGTCCAAATTCCATATTTTTCTTAAAGGATTCAAGAAATTAAGGTATGCGGGGTATTCATCAATAGGTTTCTTCCACTCATTGGGTCCCAAAACCCTTTTTATTCAAGTATGAATTCTTTATCCACTTTTCATGATATTTAAATGTTAAGTATGAATTTACTCCATGATTTCTTAATAGTTCTGAATTCAATCCATGCCAAGATGTTTCCCTATGTGAATTATGTTATTATATGCTTTGAATTTCAATCACCCATATAATGTTTAGTCAATATCATGTCAAATTCTCAAGTTATGAAATAAACCATGTGATCATGTTGTTCTCATAAGTTTATCATATTCACATACTCATAATCATGAATTTCATTTGCTTAGTGAAATATATTATGTTTTGGAGTTTACGAATCATGAATTCCCTTACAGTGTTTTAAATGATGATTTTGTATTTAAAATTTTATTTAGTGTTGGTGGTTTATAAACACCCTATACCTATATGTTTACACATGTTTCAGAATTTCAATTAGCAAGTCAGTCAAATCATGATTTTACTATTATACTCAGTTTGCTATGATCATGTTAAGCATTATCAATTGTGATGTCCAATTGGCTTTAAATTAGTACCAGTGTCAGTTTAGTTGGGAGTAGGATTTATCACTAAGCGGACCTAGAGATGAAGGCTCACCCACCAATAGAGGACTGAGACCTTTAGTAGCAATACTTAAGATCCATAACTATGTATCTAGCATAGGATATAAGAAGTCACCCGCCAGTAGAGGACTGACACTCTCTTGAAGGTCACCCACCAATTGAGGACTGACACCCTAGTCCATTGGGAAAATAGTTTAGTGTATTTACTCATCCAATGTTAATTCCCTTGGCAAGGTATTGACACCCTTCCCACTGGGGTTATAGGTTGAACCCTAATTAGCTCAGATTGGGGCATGTCGGTTACATGATAGTTCCTACAGTTTTATTTCAGTACTCAAGTTATATCAGTATAAGTTTACATGACCAAGTATTCATTTGAACATCTATTTAGTAAGTTAGTTTTACAGATTATTGCAGTACTGTAAAGCCCCGAGTCTGTACCCTGGACGCTACACCGTGCTCATAATCCTGAAGGACCACAAGCTAACCCGTAACTGGTACTTGCTGTAATAACTGTGTAATAGATACTGTAATGATTGCAAAAATAGGTGGAAACATATGCCATAAGGTTCAAATCTGTAAATAAATTTGAATGCAATATCAAAATACCAAAACTGAATATAAGTACAGAAAAACTAAACAACTATCTGAAAATACTCTAGTCTGAAAAAGCCACTAACTGTCTGAACTGTGGAGTTGATAGGACATTCCCCCAACTAACTCAATCTACTGAAATAAAACTGAAGTACTGTAAATAATAAGCATGTCCTCGAACTATGCAAACTCACCACTACTTTGAAAGCTGAGAATCTGAACTGCTAAGGGTGCTCTGGAGCCCGTGCATCTGAACCTATGCTATAAGACATCATAGCACAAAAAGCATGCGTCAGTACTTTGAATGTACTGGTATGCTCAGTGAGGTAGGCTGAAATGCATGGGTTCATATGCATGCATAATAATAACTGAATAACATGAGTATGACTGAGTAAGAGTACATGCATAAATACATAGACTGTAACTGAGATCATGCTAATACTAAATACTGAATCTGGATACTGATAGCCGATATCTAAGTTTGAAAATACTATATTACTAATTCTATGAATGACTATAGCTGACAGTTCTAAATACTGTGGAACCATACTGAGTTCTGTACTGAGCTGAGTGACTATGTCTGATAGGCCTAAATTTGTAAAAATAAACTGAGTTCTATTCTAAGACTGAGACTAGAACTGAGACTGTGGAAGATAATCATCTAATTGGCATGCCCCTTCTCTAACTGATTTAGGGTCCAACCCGTAACCTCAGTTGGAAGGGTATCAATACCGTGCAACAAATAAAGACAAGCTGTGAGTTAACCCTCTCTAACAAGAAGTTTTTTCATCAACCCTCGCTGGCAAGATAACTCAGATGAGAAGTATCGAACCTCATAATGTCTAGCAGGAAGATACCTCAACCTACGCTGGCTACATAGTTCTGTACTGCAGGGATTCCTGCTAAGAGTTAAGCCCTCTGCTGACAGGAATGCCCCTATCCCTGGATTAAGTCGGTGCTGAATCCTACTCCCAACTGAATAGACACTGAACTAATTTCTAGTCTGTACTAGGATGGACTGAATGGTTACTGAGATTACTATTTAGCTGAATTGAACTGAGTTCAATGAGTTCTATTGACTGATGGAATACTACTGAATTCTATTAGCTGACTGAGTTTATCGAGGTCTGAACTGGATACTGAATTAGACTGGACTAATATGGATTCTACTGAGTTTTCCTAAGTTCTATAACTGACTGAGAGTACTACTTATCATGTCGTGATTGATACTGTTCTATGACAGACCATGGCTCTAGGTAATCAGCTAAATTGTCGGATACAATTACCCCCAGGACTCGATAGCATAAATTAAGAGACATGGCATTACATGAAACATGTAAACTATGAACTTCATCATCATTCATTCATTGGGGCATTTTGACAAACACTTGCATGATATAACTTGCACATAAGCTAACTTGACATGATTTCATTCTATTAATAGTTCACATGGACAAATTATCAAGCACTTGGTGATCATAGTATATGCACATAGTATTGAACAACAAGTGAGCATCATAAGTCATCTCTAATTTCAAAAGTCAAGGGTTTATCATGGATTCACATGAATCTACACACGTAATGATCAATTTCACATGAGATATATATATAATCATGAATTAGGAACTTAATCCAAATAGTAATCATGGATACACTTTAATTCCAACCAAGTAAATCATAAAATCAATTACTTGAAGTTCAAAAGAGATTCTTGGACTCCAAGGGTGGAAAGAACCCTTGGATGAACAATTCACATACCTTTGTTGAAGAATTTCTGAATGCTTATGGTTGAATCTTGAGTTCTTGATTTGAAATTAGATCTTCGTCGATTTTGTTCTTGAGCAAATTTGAGAAAGAATGATTATATTTTCTCTATAGGGAGTTTAATTTCATGTTTTAGGGGATGAGAGTCAAGAGAAAAGACCTAAATACCCCCAAGAACGTGGTATTTTGATGACTGAAAATTGGGTTACCGACACACAGGTTGATGCGATAGCCAATAGGTGGCGTCATGTTCATATTGATTTACTGGAATTGGACGCTGGTAGCTGGGGAAAATAGTAATCAACGTGACATTTGACGCGGCGCGCTAAGATTGCACTGATACACTGTTTTGGGATTTCAAAGGGGCTTCAAACGAAGTTCGAAAAATCCAAAACTTGTTTGGAAACACCTACGGGCATTCCTGATCATGAATCAACCTAAGCATCAATATTTAATGAACTTAAAGGTTACAAAATAAGACTGCCAAACTTCCTAGGTTAAAATGACACTAAGTCTGAGTACTTAGCTAAAATATTCTAAGTCTGGGACCCCTTGACAAGCCTAAAGGATTAAATTAAGATTAGGATTTTATGGGGTCTTACAAGTACATGTTTTACTTGGTCTTGCATTCTTTTTATATGTTCATGCATCCATGTTCAGTATCCATATGTATTTTTAATTATTCCCTATCTCGCATACCAATACATTCAAAATAATGAACGCATACTCTCTTTTATGCTATACTGATTTCACAATATAGGTTCGGACGCTCAGTCCCCTAATCTCCCTTAGTCAGCTTAGTACCTCTCAGCAGCAGTAGTAGCGAGTGATCATCCATTGAGGATAAGTTATGTTTAGTTACTTTCAGTATATCTTTCATTTTAGCTAGTCCGAGTTAGTTGGGGTTTTATCCCATCAACTTTATATGTCTTAGAGGCTTTTAAACTAGATGTTTAAATATTAAGATATTCAGACTAGATTTTCATCTATTCAGACTTATTTTTAATTTATACTGTAATTCAGACATGTTATTTGCTTCAGCTTTATATCCTAATAGACTTTTATCATTTTAACTTCTGCCTATGATGTTTCATTATTACTTTACTCAGTCCTCACAGAAGGTACTTATAACTACCCGAGACTACCCCTAATGGTCATACAGTGCTTACGACCTCGAAGGACCACAAGCTAACCTATTAATAATATCTGTTGTGAGCACTGAACAAGTAATACTAAAATAAATACGGAATAACAAACTAAAATACCATAAGATTCAAAACATCTAAAATACTGATAATGAATAATAATATCTAAATCTAAAATACTGTCTGAGTCTAGTCTGAAAAGCCTTTAACTAAATCTGTCTAAAAGTGGAGTTGATGGGACAATCCCCTAACTAAGTCCATTTACTAAAATACTGCTAATCTAAAGTACTGAAATAAAAGCATATCCTTGATAGATGAGGACTCACTGCTAAATCTTCTACTACTTTCTAAATTTAGCTAAGCACAGTCAGGAACCTGAGCGTCCGAACCTATGATATGAAACATCATAGGGCAAAAAATAGGTATGCGATCAGTATGTGGGAATGTACTAGTATGCTAAATGAGGTAAGGTTGAATGCATGGGTTCATATTCATAAACAATAACTAACTGAATGATATGCAAGATCTAGATTAGCATACATAGAGGATCTGTAACTACTGAACTTACTGTGACTGAGTATACTAGAACTAAATCTAATAAATGATAATTGAATATACTGATAATCTAGGATCATTGATAATCTGAATTACTGTTAACTGAGTGACTATATATGGCAGTCCTGATTTTATAGAACTAAACTGAGTTCTATTCAGAAGACTAAGACCAAAACTAAAACTGTGGGAGGTAATCATCTAACCTGCATGCCCCAATATGAACTAATAGGGGTCCAATCTGTAACCCCAATTGGAAGGGTGCCAGTACCATGCCACGAGTAAAGACAAACTGAAGAGTGACCCTCTACTGGTAGGTTCCCTAAACGAGAATGGTGGTACCCTTTACTAGCAGGTAGAGCACCTCATTAACTCTCAAATGGCAGGTTTGATGTCTCCACCTACACTGTATACATATTTTTGGAACACAAGGATTTCTTCTAAGGATCACACCCTCTGCTGGCAGGTGAGCCCCTATCCTTAGGTTCACTCGGTGCTGAATCCTACTCCTAGCTGAAAGACACTGAACTGAGTATACTGAACTGGACTGGACTGATATTGAGATTATTGAGCTTTCCTTAGTTCTATAACTGACTGAATTCTACTAAGTTCTGTAATGGACTGAGATTACTACTGATCGCAACATGACTGATATTATTTTTTAACTCTCACTGGCTCTAGGTAAACAGCTAAATTATTGGTTATTAAATACCTCCAGGACTCGATAGCATGAAAAGTAAAGAAAAGCATAATCTTGAATAACATAACAATGTTCACTTGGTCATAATTCATTCATAGAGACATTTCATCAAACACGTGTGATGCATTAACTTGTACATGAATGAGGATTACATGTTAGAATGCTATAATGGCATTATTTCATTCTCATAGAAAATTTATCAAACACATAAGAAGCATACTTAGTTTATTATATCATAAACACTTAGGGTTAACATTGTTACAACAATAAACTTGCAAATTGAAGGGTTTATCTTGAATATCATGTGATACAACGCAGACTAGAATCAATTCCTGGAACTTATAATCTAAATCATAGATTAAAACCTTAACAACACGATAAACATGAATTTAATCTAATTCAAACATGGAAATCATAAATCATAAATTTGTATTTTGAGAACGGATTCTTGGGCTCCATGGAAGATAAGGATCCATGGATGAACATCTAGCATACCTTAATTTGAGATATTCTTGAAATTCTTAGAGAAATTCTTGGGGTTGACCTTGATTTATGAGATCTAGGATTTGTTTTCTTGAGAGAGAATTATCTTTTAATTTTGGGAAAAAGTGAATAATGAAGGGTTTTACATGTTTTTAGGGCTTAAATCCCATATCTGGGCGGAATAAAATTATGCAAAAAGACTATTTTAACCCTGGGCACAACTTTAATTTTTCGTGAAATTTTTCTAATCTGGAACCTTAGCACGATACGCCACTATCACGCCAAGCCACTGGAAAATGATGACTAGGAAATTTCATGGTGGCGCGACGCGGTGGTATCGCGTTGCCACTTTGTTTGTGAACTGAAAGTGCACTGTGACATGGTGGAATTGCATTGGTACACTGGAAATTGACAATTGTGAACTGGGTCTATCGCACGACATACGAATATCATGGATAAATACTGTAACTTGACAATTGCTATTTTAACACACTCCGCGATGCGCTACTGGCCTGAATGACGATGTTTAACAATTGAAACTTAAAATCGCCATAACTTCTTACCCGATTGTTAAATTTAGGCGTATTTTATATCGTTGGAAAGTTAATTGAATTTCCTACGCAATGGCAGGCTCTAATCTAAAAATTACTGAATATTTCAAAAAATTTATTTAGGATAACCTATGTACTGACGGTTAATCTTGGCTAGGGAAATACGGGGTAT
This sequence comes from Capsicum pubescens, assembly GCA_030864215.1. Classification (NCBI taxonomy): domain Eukaryota; kingdom Viridiplantae; phylum Streptophyta; class Magnoliopsida; order Solanales; family Solanaceae; genus Capsicum; species Capsicum pubescens. The sequence goes on from CM061543.1 coordinate 170,280,018, forward strand.
TATAATATCTCCTCTTGGGAATATTCATCCTTGAATGTGGCTAGTTAAGCTGAGAGAATACTGGAAGACTGAATTTTATGTACTAAACTAGGCATAAGCAACTGAAGCTTGATTACGTGACTAGTCTGATAGACTGAACTTACATCCTAAACATGCATATCTGATGCATAGGATACATGACTGAAGATACTGATAAGTTAAGTTTACATATTAAACATGCATGTCTGATGCATGAGTACATGTCTAAACGGATTAATGAATATGTGACTGAATATGCATGAACAGGAACATAAAGACATGACTAAGTCTAAATCTTATTACATGACTTTAGAGTCAGTCCCAAAATTCTAGCAGAGCCTTTCTCAAGCTCTACCCTAGTGGTTAAATCTATCATAGCCCGACGGGTATATAGGAACTGTCCAATTATGGTATCTCAGAACGTCACTTCGGCAGACTTAGTCGAATTAGATATGACCGATTTTGATGTCATTCTATGCATGGATTGGCTTCATTCCTGCTATGCCTTAGTATACTGCTGAAATAGAATTGTCCAGTTTCAGTTCCCAAATGTGCCCGTCCTAGAGTGGAGGGGTAGTACTTCAGCACTTAGGGGTCAGCTTTTTTCCTACCTTAGGGCAAGGAAACTGATATCTAAAGGATTTTTCTACAATCTTGCTCGAGTCCAGGACACTAGATCAGTAACCCCTACTCTTGAGTTAGTATCATTAGTATGTGAATTCCCAGACTTTTTTCCTGAAGATCTTCTCGAAGTTTCTCCCTAAAGGGAAATTGACTTCAGAATAGACCTTCTTCCAGATACTCAGCCGATATCTATTTCTCCATACATAATGGCTCCAGCAAAACTCAAAGAATTAAAAGAACAGTTGAAAGATCTCCTGGATAAGGGATTCATCAGACCCAGTATGTCCCTGTGGGGTACACCAACTATTCATGCATTATAAAGATGGTTCTCTTAGAATGTGTATAGACTACCATCATCTAAATAAAGTCATGGTCAAGAACAAGTATCCACTTCCCAGAATCAATGACTTGTTTGACCCACTTCAGAGTGCCATTTACTTTTCTAAGATAGACCTCAGATCAGGCTATCATCATCTCAGAGTCAGAGAATGTGACATTCTGAAAATATCTTTCAGAACTCAGTATGGTTACTTCAAATTCTTAGTCACGTCATTTGGTCTTACTAATGCCTTCACAGCTTTGATGGACTGGATCAACCGTGTGTTCAAGTAGTACTTGGACATGTTCATCATAGTCTTCATAGATGGTATCCTTGTCTTCTCCCGCAGTAAGCATGATCATGCAGACCATCTCAAAATAGTATTACAGACTCTTAAAAACCATCAGCTATTCGACAAATTTAGTAAGTGAAAATTTTGGCTAAGGTCAGTAGCCTTTCTCGTCCATATTATTTATGGTGATGGCATTAGAGTTGATCTCCAAAAGACCGAAGCAGTGAGAAATTGGACCAGACCCATCTCTCCCTCAAATATCTAGAGTTTCTTAGGTTTTGCTGGCTATTACCGATGGTTTGTTGAGGAATTTTCATCTATTGCATCCCCTATGTTCAAATTGACTCAGAAAAAGGTCAAATTTTAGTGGTCAGATTTTTGTGAGAAGAGTTTTCAGGAGTTGAAGACTCGACTCACTATAGCCCCAATTTTGACTCTACCAGATGGTTCAAATGGCTTTGTTGTGTATTCTGATGCTTCCAGTGTTGGTTTGGGGTGTATTTAGATACAAAGGGGTAACGTAATAGCCTATGCCTCTAGACATCTTAAGCCCCAAGAAAAGAACTATCCAACTCATGATCTTGAGTTAGCAGCACTAGTATTTTCCTTAAAGATTTGGAGGCACTACTTGTATGGTGTGCACGTCGATGTGTTCACTGGACATAAGAGCCTACAGTATGTGTTCTCTCAGAAAGACCTAAACCTCTATCAGAGAAAGTGGTTGGAGTTATTGAAGGACTACGACATGAGCGTCCTGTATCATTCGGGTAAAGCCAATGTAGCAGTTGATGCTCTAAATAGGACGTTTATAGGTAGTGTTAATCATGTGGAGGATGGTAAGAATAAGTTATCTTAGGAAGTTCATCAGCTTTCCTGACTGGGTGTCTTCTTAGTCGATTCAGCAGAAGGTAATGTATGGGTGTAGAGTAGTTCAGAATCATCTCTAGTTTCTGAAGTGAGAAAAAGCAGTATAGGGATCCCAGCCTAGTTAAGTTGAAAGAATCAGTCAGAGATCAGAAGATAGAGGTTTTCTCCTAAGGGGGAGATGGTGTATTGCGTTGTCAGGGTCAGCTATGTGTGCTAGGTGTAGATGACTTAAGATAGTGGATTCTTGTAGAAGTGCATGGTGCACGTTACTCTATTCATCTAGGAGCCACTAAGATATACCGTGATTTACGGGAGATCTACTGGTGGAGTGGGATGAAAAGAGATATTGCAGAGTTTGTAGCCAAGTGCTCAATATATCAGCAGGTTAATATTGAACACCAGAAACCTAGTGGGTCTATGCAGGAGTTCAGTATTCCCACTTGGAAGTGGGAAGAAGTGAACATGGATTTTGTGATGGGTTTGCCTCGTACTCGTCGTCAGCACGATTCAGTTTGGGTCATTATAGATAGGATGACCAAATCAATTCATTTCCTACCAATCCATACCTCTTTTTTAGCCAAGAACTATGCCAATCTCTATGTCAGAGAGTTGGTCAGATTACATGGAGTTTCATTGTCCACTATATTAGATAGAGGTACGCAGTTCACCTCTCATTTTTGGAAAGCCTTCCAAAAAGGTCTTGGTGCCCAAGTCCACCTCAGTACAACCTTTCACCCTCAGATAGATGGTCAACCCTCAGATGACCATTTACCTTTGATTGAGTTCGCATATAACAACAGCTATCATTCTAACATTCAGATGGCTCCATTAGAGATGCTCTATGGGAGGAGATGTAGGTATCCCATTGGTTGGTTTAAAGTGAGAGAGGCTGCAGTGGTAGGGCCTGACTTGGTGTTTGACACCTTAGAGAAGGTTCAGTTGATCAGGGAAAGGCTTAAGATAGCTCAGAGCCGTCAAAAATTATACGTAGATGTGCGGATAAAGGATCTCAAGTTTGAGATTGGTTATTATGTGTATTTAAAGATCTCTCCTATGAAAGGAGTGAAGATTTTTGGCAAAAAGGGGAAGCTCAGTCCCTGATATGTCGGTCCTTACCGAATTCTTAGTCGTTTCTGAAATGTAGCTTACAAACTTGAGTTTCCTTCAGATTTAGCTTCAGTCCATCCAGTTCTCTAAGTCTCCTTGCTAAAGAAATGCATAGGTTCCTGAGCAGTTGTAGTCCCTGTAGAGGGTATTGACTTTCAGAACAGCCTATCTTATGAGAAGATTTCAGTCAAAATCCTTGATTATCAGATTCGCAGATTGAGGAACAAAGAGGTCCTTCTAGTCAAAGTTCTTTGGTGAAATCAGTCCGTTGAGGGAGCTACTTGGGAAGCAGAAGCAGATATGCGGACCAAGTATCCTCACCTCTTCTCTACAAACTGAAACTCATCCCAAGGTAACAGTTTTCCCTTGAACTTACTAAATTCCATGCTTAGATTTCCCTTATAGACTTGGTACCAGTCACCATTGCATTTTTAGTTATGTATTCATACATCAGATATGCATGTTCAGCATGAGAAATTAGCTTATCAGCAATTCCAGTTATGTATTCACGAATTTGTTCATCCATGTACTCATGCATCAGATATGTATGTTCAGTATGAAATTTAAGCATATTGGTAGTGCCAGTCATGAAATCATGATACAGTTGTGCATGTCCTGTATCTAAATCCAATCTATCAGTATTCTCAGCTCAGCCAGCCTCATTCGAGGATGAATGTTCCCAAGGGGGAGATATTTTAAGACCCCGCAAAATCCTAAGCTTAACTTAGTCTTTTAAAACTTGTTAAGGGGTCCTAGACTTAGAAACTTATAGCTAAGTATTCAGACTTAGTGTTATTTTCACCTTCACAGGTTGGCGACTCTATTTCACGACCCTCATGACCTTTAAGTAATGGTTTTTAGGTTGAATCATGATCAAGAATATCAGTGGGTATTCATGGATAAGTTTTAAATTTTTTGGACATCATTTGAAACACATTTGAAAGCTCAAACCAGTGGATCGACGTGATCTCGATACGTCGCGTCGCCCATTTCATCAATGAATATTTTCCTCTAGCTCCCAATGCAAATTCCAGTGAACCAATGCGGACTCGGTGGAGTGCATTGTCCATCGCATCAATGCCAATAATTTGGCGCATCAGTCTGCACATCCCTAGGTCATTTTTCAGTCATTAAAAAGTCGTGTCCTCAGGGGTAATTGGGTCTTTTCTCCACATCTATCAGCCCCAAAATACAAAATTAAACCCTTCTAAGAGCAAAAACTATTCATTCTTCACAAGTTGCTCTCAAGAACAAACCCTAGGAGATTTCAAATTCAATTAAAGGCTCAAGAACTTCCCATCAATCCTTCAGAATTTAATTGGTAAGGTACGTCAAGTGTTTATTCAAGGGTCCCTTCCACCCTTGGAGTTCAAGAATCTATTTTAAAACCTCAAGTGTATTGATTACATGAATTTCATGTTAGGTTTGATTATATTCATGATTATAATGATTAATTGGGTTTTAATCCATGTTTTGTTACAAGTTTCATGTGGAGTTATTTGATATATGTATAGAATCATGTGAATCCATTCTAAACCCTTGAAATTGTAATTGGGGATTTGAGTTATGGTGCCTATATGTGGTTAGTGTCATGTACATGGATTATGTCCTCCAAGTGTTTGATAAATTTCTCATGTAAATAAAGAAAAAGGGAAAACAATCATGTCATGTTAGCTTATGTGCAAGTTATATCATGCAAGTGTTTGATGGAATGTCTCTATAAATGAGTTATGACCAAGTGCATATGGTTATGCCTTTCAAGTTTATGCTATGATTTATTTTTTATGCTATCGAGTCTTGGGGGTATCCAATACCCAAAAACTTAGTTGTTTACCTAGAGTTGTGGTATTTACAAAACAGTCTCAGTAGTGTCATGAACAATTGCCTCAGTAATCAGTCACAATTACAGTTCAGTACTTAGTTCAGACTTTAGTAAATCTATCTAGTCAACAAAACTCTATAGTATTTCATCAGTTAACAGAATTCAGTAGTACTTCATAAGTTAATGAAACTCAGTTCAGTTCAGTTAGATAATACGATCAGTAACAGTTTAGTCCATCCTAGTACAGTTTAGAAATTAGTCCAATGTCTATTCAGTTGGGAGTAGGATTCAGACCAAGCGAACCTAGAGATGGTGGCATTCCTGCCAGCAGAGGGTTTGACCCTTAGTAGCAGTCCATGTGTTACAGAACTACGTATCCAGCGTAGGTTGAGATATATTCTTGCTAGACTAGGGTTGATATATCTCATACGAATTTTCCTGCTAGCAAGGTTTGATAAAAGATCTTTCTATCAGAGAGGGTTAACTCACAACTTGTCTTTACTCATGGCACGGTACTGACACCCTTCCAACTGGGGTTATAGGTTAGATCCAAATCTATCCAGAAAGGGGCATGTCAGTTAGATGATTACCTTTCACAGTCTCAGTTTTAGTTTCAGTCTCAGTATAGAACTCAGTTCAGTTCTACAGAATCATGACTGTCAGATATAGTCACTCAGTTAAGTACGAAAATCAGTACAGTTTCACAGAATCAGGACTGTTAGATATAGTCATTCAGCTATCAGTTATACAGTATCATTAAACTCAGATATCAATAAATTAGTAATTCAAAACTCAGTATCCAGTGTTATCATGACCTTAGTTATAGTTTACGTATTCATGCATGTACTCTCAATCAGTTATACTCATGTGATTCAGTTAGTATTGTTCATACATATGAACCCATGTATCTCAGCCTACCTCACTTATCATACCAGTACATTCAAAGTACTGATACATACCTTTTTTTGAGCTATGATGTCTTATATCATAGGTTCAGACGCACGGGCTCCCGATCATGCTTAGCAGCCCAATCCATCAGCAGGTGAGCCCTCATTGTTCGAGGACAGATTTATTATTCCAGTATTTTAGTACTCAGTTTATTTCAGTAGTTGGAGTTAGTTGGGGACTTGTCCCATCAACTCCTTTTTCAGACAGTAGAGGCTTTTCAAACATAGAGTATTTATAGACAGATGTTCAGTTTTGGTATTGATGTACCGTACTCAGTATTTATTTCAGATTTGAACCTTATGGAATATTTTTGCCTAATTTTTGCATAATTACAGTATTACTATTCAGTTATTGCAGCAGGTACCAGTCATGGGTTAGCTTGTGGTTCTTCAGGACTATGAGCACCGTGTAGCATCCGGGGTATAGACTCAGGGTGTTACGTAATGTTAATATCATTTAGAAGTGTGGGCGTAGTCATATTATTTGCATTATTGACCCACATGCCCATGTCTTCTATCTTCTCTATTTCCTCGTTATATGCCACCATGTCTTGATGTATGAGTTGTATGTTATCCCCAATTGTTTCTACTCAATCCAAGATAAGTTAAAGCATTGCTTCAGCATTTGTTTTTTTGGTGCTTAGTTATTTCTTTTATTGAACATAAGACCTATCAAAATCATTAAAAGAACTAGCAATTAGGTTAGTATAAGGGGGAAGGGGTCATTTGGACAATCACTCCAATATCCATCTCAACCACCATATAAACAACAATCATACTCCTAATGGGATAGAGATGGTGCACACATCTCTCTTCGAGGAGAATATCTACAATCTTGCTAAAAGTAGGGTCCATCATAATATGGACATAGATCATAAAGATAAGATTTCCAACCATCAAACTCACTTTCATTCTAACATGCCATATTAATAAATAAATAAAAATAAAAACATATTTAACAAAATAAACAAAAGAAAATCACAAGCACTTATTTACATGTTTGAATTTAAACAAGTAAGCTAGAATTCCAAACTAACTCAATACGCCAAATTGTTCCCTGACAATGATGCCATTTTTTATAACGCTCAACTTACACGTTAATTCAAGTACAAGGCGGTCGTTGTCAATATATTTACCCAACTAAGAGTTGGGGTCAAATCCACGAGGAACAATGTGAGTGACGATTGAGTAAATTTAAAATAGAAGTTGCTTGCTAAATTCAAACCTATGGTACAAAATGGTTAGGGGGTTCTCAATTTTTTCAAATGTGAACGTAATTCTTGAGATTCTAAAGGAATAATTCAAGACTAATAATAATTAGAGTATAATCAATTAATATGGATCTTGGTACTATGCTTTCCTTGGGGTAAATTATGAATAGGATCATGATGATTCTGTATAAATTTGAATCGTTAATGGTGTGGTAGGCTAGGTTTAAGGTCTTTGAGGCTATTTTTCAATAAAACCTCAAAGATATCACTCATTGACCCTTTCTAGTACCTAACGAGTGCGTTAATCAAAGCTATCCAATATCTTATTTAGATATCCCTATTTCTAGGATAATACCAATGGTATAGTCAACCTCATAATCACCCATATGTCTAAGATAGTGAAAAATTGGAAAGACATACCCATAAATTGTATACTATTGCTTTGGTTCCCACATCCCTCTTTCAAGGATCAGGTGGGTTCCTAAAGTTCATCCAAAACCCCTCTTTCAAGGATGGTTTGAGCTTTCAAGATCTTGGAATTTTCATCCATTAAACCCATTCGAGCATTTTGAGCTTTCACCCATAAATCCCAACCAATTTAATCAAGTAATAATAGAATCCATCATCAACATACTAAAATATACATAAATATATCACATCCCACACACAATTACATCCTATTCTAGCATAATCCTAAGAGGTAGATCTAGAAAATTATAATGATAATAAACCAATATTTCCATCAAAGTTATCCATAAGAAAATAAAGAGAGGGCAAACCAGACTTTAGAATCCAATGAATCTTCAATGGGTGATGCCAAATCTACACTTAAAATTCACTCTAATGTCTTCTCAGCTAGAGATTAGTATAAGTTTTGCTCCAAGCTCTAAGAAATTATAAAAACCCTAAACTAAGGATGGGAGATAGGGTTGTATAAGGATGGTTGTGATGCCTTGAATAAAAGTGTTTTGAGCCTTAAATGGTATTGGGGTTGCCTGGCCAAATGATATTTTTGCCCTGGGTTATTTTTTACTCTCACAGGATCACGGAGGCTTGATCACAATCGCACCTACTGTGGTCACATAGGATGGATCACGATCATTATTGGTTGACTAAATTGACTGACCAAGATCACATCCCTCATCCCTCAATCATGGTAACTGAGAGCCTGATCCTTCTCCTATTTTAGCTTGTCCATCTCTTGCACTTCTATTCCTTTTTTTATCCTTTTTAGCTCAAGGTTTCTTCTTTTCTTTTCAGCACTTGTATACCTAAAAAATATAGGAATTAGTGCATTTAACCACAAATATGTCTCACTTAGATATTTAAATCATAGTAGTGTGCATGAATATTGAGTGCAAATGAGTGGTAAATTCACCACTCATCACCCAGGCTTCGATAGAGTTTTTGACCATTTTAGCATTTCAAGATTCAACATTATGGATCCCAAGACTCAAATTATGGATGGCTCTCAGATTAGTCATGGTGATCATAGCAAGCTAGGTTCTCATCTGACCTTGTGGAGTATTCGATGGGTATTTAGGTGGTGGTGACCATTTTGGATCAGTAGGGAAAGTGCCTCAAAGTATTTTGGAAGCTTATTCAGGGTTGTGGTGAGATTGGTCATTGGTTCAGAGAGTGTACCAGACTTGAGTTGGTTCCTCAGACAAAGTTAGTATATATTTTTCACCAGCCTAGAGTTCTTGAGGTATGTTATGATTATGGAAGGATGGTTATTTTTGTAAGGGTGCCCTCAGCGTCAGTTGGTCGGCTAGTTGAACTCAACTCCTATTTCTCGATAGGTTAGGGCTTAAAAGGTATTCTATGAATCCATAGAAATAGGTCACGGGTACAAAGTGTGTCCTTGATATGGGATTATTAGTTATTCAGCCCATCCAAATTAGTCTCATGGTGTTGTGGCACCTTTAGTTAGAGGTAGTGGACTTAATACCTTAGTTAGTGATTCAGACACTCAGTCTAAGTTTGGACCCCTCAGATTTACTCTCGTATCCATGTCAGGCATGTGACTTCGTATTCCATCGTGATAGGTACACCTTTTATTTTATTCTTTTACTTTTTTATTTGATTTTATTGGGGGTTTTCATACCCATCGATGATTATTTGTCATGGTAGGTTTAGGTTAATCATTGTGTACCTTGGTGTGGAGTTCATGACTATATACTACTCCCATAGATGATTTTTTTAGTAATGGATGGACCAGAAGAGTATTGATATTTCCCTTGGAAGGTATAGCATTTGGGTTTGAGTCCCATTTACCTTGGTGTATTGGCAGTATTATGGCTCTATAATGGCACTTGCTATTGATTTTCATTTTTTGGTTACCACCTACTCTTTAAACTGATGCTTATAGTGTTGTTGTTATTACTGTCATTGTTATGTGTTGATTCATTCTTGCTTGATTGGCAGCTAGACTAGTATTTCTAGTCAGACTTTCCTTCCTAATGGTTCTTATTCGTTGTCTTGGGGTGGTAGCTTGGTGGGATGATTCATCTATGATAGCAAGGCAAGGTTAGTTATTTTTATCTCCCCTTAACAAGGGTAGATCGATTATTGAGTGGGCTATAAAAGAGAAGGTAGGGTGGTCATCGATGGTTCTAGAATTGGCAATTTGATTTCATTGCTCATTTTGAGTTTGACATTCTAGGGCTTGCCTTTTGGTTTCTTAGACTTTTGTATTGGTTTCCCATCTCTATATATATATCTCATTTTTTAGGTTAACCAATTTAAGATCCATTTTTCTAATTTGGCCAGTTCATCACCCAATAGTGGTTTTGATGTTGCTATCGAGAGGTCTTGGATTCACCTTTCAAGTTTGTTGGGTTTGTCCCCTAGTGAACATTGATCTTAATATTGGTGTGGAGTTAGACACTCCATTCTTTCTGGAATTTAATTTTTGTTTTAGTGGAGTTAAGAGAGTTAGAAATAGATGACATTTCTTGTGACTTCTTCTTAAGTTGGTAAACTCGATATTCATTGATAAGGTGGAGTATTGGATTGAACAGGGTTCGGCTAGGGTTGTATTTCTCTGAGTTGCTAGATTTTTTGCTATTGCTATTACGGTTTGAAGCCGTGGTGACTTTTTGGGTATGCTTTGGTGGTTTATATACTACAATAGATATAGAGTTGATTTCTTGTTCTTTCAGTCATTAATTTATCCTCCGTTATGATTTTTGTTCTTCAGCCAATTGTCCGTTTTGGCTCCAGCATAATCAGTAAGGATATGTTTGATTTGGATAGTGAGACTGATTGGGGTATTTGGGTTTAGTTTAGACTTATGGGCTCAATTTTGATTTGACGCCTTGAAATAACAACTTGAAGATTATGGTAGATTTAGAGTGCGGGTGCTTACCAATCTGTAGGGTAGTTTTTCATAGTTGAGATCGAGTGATTCAGCTTTGGTGTTGAGATATCATCTTAGAGTTGTGAAGCTTAGGTGTGGCCTTTATTTTTAGATTTTTCTACATTGGGGGTCATCTATAGGCTAGCTAAGCCTACTGTGTGTCTACCTATTCAGCCTTCATCAGTTTGGATTGATTGGGGTCATTATATTTTTAGATTATAGACCATTGGCACGGTGTTGGATCCTTTAGTCTTGACCTCAATTTTCATCTTTCATCAAATTTTTTAATGATCTACTCAGTAGGAGTAGTATGCTCGAGTTAGATTCAACATGGTTTTACCCTCAGTTGGAGGGGCATCTTGGAGTGGATCATTCAGTGGTGAGTATTTGTGCTTTAGACTCTCGACTATCAGCTTAGAGGGTCATCCGAACTGTTTATAGCATTGGCATATATTGAAAACTTTAACCATCTCCATTTGTGTTCTTAGGTAATGCCTTAAGAGTCTATTTTTATGCTTGTCATTATGATTTGGCAATGGATCAGCTTCAGTTCTTTGAGGTTAGTGTGATGGAGTTGCGTAGATAGGACTCAGGTGACCTTCTATTTGGTTTGAAGTTGATAAAAGATCAGAAAAAGGTAAAAGAAGGTTATATTTGGGTGTTGGAGTTAGTTTCATGAGTCATGCCTTAGATTTCCTTTGGCTTGGATGAGTCTTTTCTTAGTTGTGTTGGTATCAGTATGTTGTGGTTCGAATTAGCGTGTTTTAGCCTTCTTTGGCTCAGTTGGAGGCTAGATGGTGATTGAGGTTGAGTTTGGTTGTTTGAGAAGTGAAGAAAGAAAGTTTGTTTAAAAAGGGATACCTATGGCTAAATCCCTTAGAAGTATTGTCGCTTCTTAGAGGTTATTTGAGTAGTATTGCTTAAAGAATACGGGCCCATTACCTTGTCCCTTCGAGCTTTCGAGTTCTTTCTATCCATTGACTTTCGCAGATGAAAGTTCTTTTAGTAGTGGATATTATAATGACCCTCTAGGTGATTTCCTTGATTTTTGTGTATTTTTGGCATTTCGAGCCTTCTCATGATGGTTACAGATCATTTATGACTTATCGGAACTGTTGGTTTGATTATCGAATAGTTCATTTAGGTTTTAGACTTATTTACCTATTTTAGAGCTTTTACTATTTAGGTTTTCGTATCATACCAAAACTCCTAGTAGATGACCTCAGATGAGAATTCTAACAGCATCATCAGCTCTAGAATGTTGATTATAGGCCAGGGGGACACTTGATTCAGGTTTTGAGGCTTTCAGACTAGATTTGGGATATTAGGCAGATTATATAAAAAATAAAACTAGATTTGTAGCGCCCACATTAAGTCTAAACAATCTTGGATAAATATTTTGATGGTTCTATTGAGTCCGAAATGCGGAATTTTGTATGGTAGCATAGTTCGTATACATACAAGAGGTTTCGAACAAATCTTGAACACCCGGCCGAAGTCCATTTGTGGGCTTAAAAATCTGGTCCCTGATCCCTGAATAGGATCTCTTAATCACCCATGGGGCCACTTTAGCAGCCAATGCTTTAGCGCCCAAGAGCCGCTATGTGGCCTTGGACATTGTGTTGGGTTCTGCTTTAGCAATTAATGGCTGGTAAAGCAGCACCACTTTAGGTCCAAGATTACTACTTTAGTGGTACCTGTGCAAAGTTGCCCGACCATTTTGGTGATAGAGATACCACTTTAGAGGCAGGCGCTTTAGCACCCAGGTGTCTGCTTTAGCGGCACCTGGGACTTTTTAATCCTCTTAGCTTACCCGATTTTCCACCATTTCTTTCACCATTTTCACACCAATTTGAGAGCTCAATGAGGAGAAAAAGTGGAAATCATCCATTGAAGCTAAGGTAAGCTTGCCTATCACTCCTTGGACATGTCCTATTAATTTTCCCATTAATTTTCATCATAATTCATGGTAAATTCTTAGAAATCGGGTCTTTATATTTGTAAACTTTAGGGGCTGATTTGGTCCCTGATTCATGCACCATTTGTGCTCAACTTTTGAGCACATATTCCTTGTCCTTTGGGGGACCTCGTGACGGGTTTAATTTTGCATTCCATTTGTGGGCCCTGCAGGCCCGTTCTTGACTCTAATTTCAACTCGACCCATAGTATAGTATTATGGATCTCATTTTACAGCAAACAATGTGTATATTGCTATTTTGATAGAATGGCCGCATTTCAAAATCATGGAGTAAAGGCAGATTATTTATGGGTGATTTGAGGACTTGAGATTCGGCATCGAGGTAGGCTTGTGTCTACTCTTCTATAAGAGATAGTGTATTATATATGTTGCATGTTAGATAGGGAAATCAGTATATGATTATGGGTAGATTACCATGACTTAGCCTAAGTTATGAGTTTTGGGGATAGAAGGGTGAATCAACCCTTAAGATGAAATACTTATTATACTTCTAGAATCATACTATCCTAGGTTACTCGCATATTGGACATAGTTGAAGCTAATAACCCCTTTAGTATAGGATTACTGCTTAATTCGGTAGATTATGGTGGTTTTTCGGATGATGATATGGTTATGTTGGTTATATATTATTGGGCCCAAGGCCGTAACTATGATTTTAGTTGAATTTTGGGTGAGTGATTTATCCTTGTAAAGGATGTGGTTTATTTTATTAACGCTTAGACACTTGTAGTTGTATTACTTGGATACTAGTGATATCCCTGCATAGTTTCAATATATTTATGCCCATAAATGGTACAATTCTAACTAAAAATATGATTTTACTACTGTTTTTCATAAAAAGGATATTCCCAATTTTCAAGCCTACCTACTGGGATATTCTTTTAATCATGTTATGTCTACATATTTGAAAGTCTTCCTAAATATTCCATCAAAAGATTATTGTTGTTTATATCTCTTCTGAAGGAAGAGTGTAAATACATGAAGTTATAAATGATAAGTTCTTGGTTAGTTTGATTTAGATGAACCGCGAGCTCAGATAAAGGCTAACAAGATGGACGCATTATAAATAGTTGTTACTCAAACTGTTGTTGTCACGTTGCTTGATAGACGTGTAAGTTATATCCTTTTCTATTGTTAAGTGTTCATGGCTAAGAGTTCTCATTAAATGATTAGGTACGTTTTATATTATGTCGGGATAAATTTTTTACTATGTGTTGTAATTAAAGATTTTTTCCATTAACTTCCTATTTTTTCAAAATTAAGTTTAGTTGTTGATTATATATGGAGATAGCATCTCAAAGGTATTAAACTCCCATCTTCTCTTCTTATTAACTTATATTTTGAAAAGAAATTTATATAGATATTGATTGACCATCTATATTTTCCTATTGTCAATGTGAAATGATTTATTATTTTAAGGGTTGTCACTTAAAAGTGTTATTCATGAAGTTTTACTTTCATTTAAATTGTGTGCTGCAGCTGAACCAATTCTTCCGATAAAGAAATAAAGTATCCTAGATAGGTAAATCTTGTATTGTAGTTGCACCAAGTCTTCTAACAAAGGAATATAGTAGTCTAGATAGTTCTAAGTTGGACAAGGTATGTTGCAATAACCTGTAAGACAAAGTAACTTAATAGCATAATGCATATAATGATACATGTTTTACAAGAAGAATGGGATAAAGATTGAAGTAATTAAGGCTCTAGATTAGGTTGATGACGATTAAGTTGGTCATTGCAGGGTTTACTCTTAACATTTGTAGTGTTTATGCGCCATAAGTAGGTTAGATGAGGAGGATAAAAGTGGATTTTGGGAGGTATTAAACGAGGTGGTTAGAGGCATTCCGAGCTCTGAGAAGATTTTCATAGAAGGGGATTTTAATAGGCACATTGGGTCTTTGTCGAGAGGGTACGATGATGTGCACGGAGGCTTTGGTTTCGGGGATAGAAATGATGAGGGAATTATTCTTTTGGATTTTGTGAGGGCCTTTGGGTTGGTGGTTGTGAATTTGAGCTTTCCAAAGAAAGAGGATCACCTGATTACCTTTCAAAGAAGGTTTTCTAGGACCAAGCTTGACTTTTTGCTGCTTAGGAAGGGGGATAGAGAATTGTGTAAGGATTGTAAGGTCATTCTGGGTGAGAATCATACGACCCAGCATAGGCTGCTGGTGATGGAATTGTTTTTCAAGAAGGCAAAAAGAGAAGAGGCGAGGAGGGTCGACCCAGAATTAAGTGAGGTGGCTTGACTCCAGTTAGTGCACTGGAGATAGGGCAAAAGGTGGTGAGGATGAGGACACGGGAGTGTAGGGGAAATATGGATAGTATGTGGGATTGGGTTGCCTATTGCATCAAGGAGATGGATAGAGATATGTTGGATGTCTTGAAGGTCCGTTTCGACTATCATCGAAGGGATTGGTAGTGGAATGGAGAAGTTAAACACAAGGTAGAGACAAAGAAGATGGCTTACACTAAGCTAGTTGATAGTAAGGATGGAGAGGAGTAGTGGGGGAGTAGAAAGGAGTAAAAGTTAGCTAAGAAGGAGGTTAAGGTAGCAGTTACGGCACTAAGATAGCAGCATTTGAGAGTTTGTATGAGGGATTAGAGGAGAGGGATAGGGAAAAGAGATTAATTAGGCTTGCTAAGGGTAGGGAGTGTAAGGGTCATGATCTTGATCAAGTGAAGTACATCAAGAGGGAGGATGACAGAGTATTAGTGGAGGATGTTCACATTAAGAAAAGATAGCAATTGTATTTTCATATACTCTTGAACGACGAGGGGGAAAGAGGCATTGTGTTAGGGGAGTTGGAACACTCAAAAAAGTGTTGTGATTTTAGTTATTGTCAGCGTTTTAAGATGGATGAGTTCAGATAGGGTATTCTCAAGATGAGAAAGGGTAGGGCGACAAGGCCTGATGATATTCCAGTAGATTTTTAGAAGTTTACTGGTGGGGCAGGTTTAACGTGGCTGACTAAATTATTTAATAGGGTTTTTAAGACGGCAAAGATGATTGAGGTGTAAAGATGGAGTAACATGGTTTGTTTATATAAGAACAAGGGTGACATTCATAGTTGCAACAACTACCAGGGTATTAAGTTGTTAAGTCACATGATGAAAATTTGGGAAAGGGTGGTTGAGCGGAGGTTGAGGGAGATTGTGTCTATTTCTGAGAATCAATTTAGTTTTATGCCTGGTCGCTCAACGATAGAGGAAATTCACCTGGTGCAGATACTGGTGGAGTAGTATAGGGAGAGGACGAAAGACTTGCACATAGTATTCATTGACCTAGAAATAGTGTACGACAAAGTTCCTAGAGAGGTTTTGTGGAGATGCTTGGAGGCGAGAGGGGTCCTAGTGACGTATATCAGATCAATTAAGGACATGTGTGATGGGGAAAACACTCGGGTAAGGATAGTGGGGGAATATTCAGAGCATTTCCCTGTCTTGACAGGGTTGCACCAGGGATCAACTCATAGCCCATTTTTATTTTCTTTGGTGATAGATGTGTTGACATGTCATATTCAAGGAGAGGTTCCTTGGTGTATACTTTTTGCAGATAATGTAGTTTTTATTGATGAGACGCAGGGAGGTGTAAATGATAAATTGGAAGTCTAAAGACAAACCCTGGAGTCTAAAGGGTTCAGGTTAAGTAGGACTAAGACGGAATACTTGGAATGCAAGTTTAATAACTTGAGGCAGCAGGTGGTTAGTAAGAGAATTAGTTTTAAGTATCTTGGAGCTACGATTCAAGGTAATAGATAGATTGATGAAGATATCTCTCATAGTATTAGGGCAGGATAGATGAAATGGAGGCTCGCCTTAAGGGTTTTGTGTGATAAGAAGGTGTCTCCCAAGCTGAAAGGCAAATTCTATAAAGTTGCAATCCATCCGTCCATGTTGTATGAAGTGGAGTATTAGCCAGTTAAGAACTATTACATCTAAAAATTGAAGGTGGTGGAGATGAGAATGTTACGGTGGATGTGTGGACTTATTAGGGATGACAGGGTTAGTAATGAGATTATTCGGGAGAAAGTAGGGGTAGCATTGATGGAGGATAAGATGCGGGAAGTGAGGTTGAGATGGTTTGGGAATGTAATGAAGAGGGGCGTTGATGCCCCTGTTATAGGTATGAGAGGTTGTCCTTAGATGGTTTTAGGCGGGGTAGGGGTAGTCCAAAGAAATACTGGAGAGAAGTGATTAAATGTGACATGGAGAAGTTACAGCTTACTGAGGACATGACCCTAGATAGGAAGGTATGGAGGACGCAAATTAAGATAGAGGTCTAATATGTGTGGTTGAGTCGTAGTTAGTAGTTAGGAGTACCTAGGGGTAGCGTGGTTAGTATTCGTAGGGCTTTGTACATAGGTTGGAGCTTCTAGTTAGGTGGATTGGAGGGAGGTGTGTTCCTTTGGTTTGTTAGTATATAGTATTTCCTTGTAGGTGTTGTATCTCTATTATTATATCTTGTTTCTTGTTCTATGATTATTTTGTTTACTGTCATTGTGTCCTGAGCCGGGGGTCTATCGGAAATAGACTATCTACTTCTTCGGAGGTAGTGGTAAGGACTGTGTATAGTCTACCCTCTCCAAACCCCACTAAGTGGGAGTATACTGGGTTTGTTGTTGTTGTTGTTTCCTTTGTAGATATTTGTAAAGAAAATCGCCAGATCATGCGTGTGTGTTTCAGTAGAAGGATCTCCCAATATTGATCTTTCTAATTTAATTAAAAACCTTGTACATCAAAATGAAAAATGTTATGTTGCAAAATGTTGGACCCATTATCATTGATAACTGATTTCGAAATTAATTTGATTTATTCAATTCAAGCCTTATCGGTCATATTTACACACACTTTTGAATTAAAAGGAAATATATCCTATTAAATTTATATATATATATATATATGTGTGTGTGTGTGTGTATTGTCACGACCCAAATCAAGATCTAGCCGTGACGGGTATCTCAAGTCTGATGTGGACCAAAGATCACCCCCTTTGCCTAACCTAGCCAGCACAACCACTTCAAGTGCTAGATAAATTTCAAACATATAACAAGATAACAAAAAAATAAAACTAATAATGATTCATCATATTTCTATACCATCCACCGGTAATCGGACAATCGTCCGTCATCGAAACATTCAACCAAACCACCCAAGTCCACAGTAATACAACAAACCCTCTATGAAATTGAATGTCAATAAAATATCGGGATATGCCCCCAATAGTTGCCAAAAATAAAGTATAACCAAGGTCTAAGACATAGGTATGAAGCCTTCCAAAGTATGGAAGTTGATCACTTCAATGTCAACTCACGTACTCACTCGAACACCTGATCACTGCGCAGAAAGAGTAGAAGAAGTTTTGGTACCTGCATTGCACGCGGATAGAGCGTCCGGAGACGGTTAGCAATTGGAGCGCTAGAATGTAACTCAGGGATAGAGAAATAAAAAATGCCATGATCACAGTTCAACACAATGACAGCATTCGATGCATGACATCATGAGAAATACATATACATATATAATACCACATGATGGGGTAGGGAACAAAGCTTAGCATAAACTTTGAAAATCTTAACCTGGGTTGTGCAGCATCACCATCATACAATAAGGAACTCATAGGCTACATGGGCGCAGCTCCCCTCCAGCTAGAAGGGCACCAGTATGTGTAGCATCACCGTCATATAACAAGCACCCATGTATTCTTCACCCAAAAATTATACAATATCTTCTTCTCCAAAAATGGAGGCTATGAATTCAAGAGCTAAACCTAAAAATTGGGAAAGATGCAATATGATCCATCATGCTAGGGTTTGAATTATTTTGTCAAAATTGGGATCATCCACGTGCATTTCCAGTTTTACCCTTGGGCTGATATCTTTTGCCAAGTCGAGATCCGTAGTTCTGGCTGCGACCGCGGTTATGCGACCATGGGTAACTTCTGCGATCGCGGTTGAATGACTTTTACTAGACTGTCACGATCGCGGTCAGCAGACCACAATCGCAGTACCTGAGGCCTTTCTAATCCAAGTCTTCAGCTACACTTTTCTTGCTCCCTTTTGATTATTTTCAGCTCCAATAAACATCTTTTGATCTCCTCGACTTTATTCCTGCAAAGAGTGGATATTAGTGCATTTTGTCACTAATAAGTCTCATTTATTCATTCAAAACAAGGTAATATGCTTAAATATTTAGTAAGAATGAGTGGTAAAATTATCACTCATCAGGGCATACCATTATTAAAGCCAAAAACCATCATTTTTAGGGTTAAACATGACCCTTTTGTTAAATCACAATTATCATCTAGCCACATGTGCAAAACCATTATGAAAACATGTGAAATCATAATTTAAACCATAAGAAAACAATACACAACATTATGCATTCAAACCCTCAACCATGGTTTCCAAAACCACCATTAATGACTCATGAACAGTGCTCTAAGCATATGCTTTTAGTGAACTAACAATGAGGGAAGAGTCACATGCCCGAGTTACAAAGATTCATGGAGAGAATTTGGTCTTTAAGCCCTTAGATGACCACTTTGAAGAAATCCTAGCCCAATCTTTCTTGAGAAGTTTTAGAGAGTGTTTTAATCTTGTAAAGTGTATAATGAATGACGAAAGGTGTAATAGGACGTAGGTTCTTAAGGGATTGGGGTGGGAAATGTTCAGAATATCCTCAGCTTACAAGCTGTAAAAAGTCTGCAGGTGGCTACGAGTCAAGCCATTGAGTCGTCACTATATCTTAAAACTCGTACCATTGAGTCGTCACCAAGACAGACAATTGGACACTACATACTGTCCAACTTATGACTTTCTAGCCCCTCTCTTCACTAGACTATATGACTCATATGGTTTAGTCATGACCAACATAGAACACCAAGGGATTGGACATTGGACAACATACGACTGGGCCCTAACCACTTGTTACATTATCATACGACTCGTGAGTAGTCTCTCATAACTAGGACAGAACTTGGCCTATAACACTCTAGTTAACTTATGACTAGGGTCACCTAACCTATAACCACACCATACAACTCATATTGTGAGTTGTAAGAAGGGAAAATAGCCTAAATCTCAGGAAATTTGTAAAGGCTAAAGTATGGGGCATTTCAGTCTCCCCCACTTAGGATCACTCATTCTCGAATGATGGGACAAGGCATTGACTTGCACGATTAAACCCCAACATTTCTACTCTTACCTTTAACTAAGTTAGAAAACAAAGATGCCAAGGAAATCAATCTTTCCTTTAACAAAATTACAAAACCAAGATGTTAGGAATACACACAGACCTCAAGCACGAATTTTTGGCTTAGGAAATAGGGATGGATATTTGGACTTCATGTCCTCCTTGGCTTCCCAAGTAGCTTTCTCAAACTTTTGGTTCCGCCATAGAACCTTTATTGAAGCCACGTCTTTCATCCGCAACTGATAAACTTGCCGATCCAAGATCCTAATCAGGACCTCCTCATAGGACAAGGAATCTGAAATACCAATGTTCTCCAAGGGAACAACCAACGAAGCATCACTCACGCATTTTTGCAACATGGACACTTGGAATATCGGGTGAATGGAACTCATGCTAGAGGGAAAATCCAACTCATACGCAACATTACCAACCATTCTCAAAACCACATACGGGCCAACATACCAGGGACTAAGATTTCCCTTCTTCCCAAACCATATTAATCTATTAATGGGAGACACCTTTAAGAACACTCAATATCCAACCTCAAATTCCAAGTCCCTTCACCTTACATTCGCATAGAACTTTTGGCAACTTTTGGCGGTCTTAAGCCTATCTCGAATCACCTTCATCTTCTTCGTAGCTTGGTGAACCAAATCCAGGCCAAACATCTTCGCTTCACCAACCTCAAACCACCCAATAGGGGATAGACAACTCCTACCATACAATGCCTCAAACTGGGCCATACCAATGCTAGATTTGTAACGATTGTTATAGTCAAATTCAATGAAAGGCAAATGGTTGAACCAACTACCACCAAAGTCAATATCTTCCAGAGTCTAAATAGTTTTGTCTACTTGCCCATCCGACTGCGGGTGGAAAGAATTACTAAGACTCACCTTGGTTCCCAAACCACGCTAAAAAGAGCATTAGAAATGCGTTAAAACTGAGTACCACAATCCTAAATAATTGAGACAGGCGCACCATGCAACTTTACAACCTCCTGAATGGATAACTTCACATAATCCTTGGTAGAACAATTAGTCTTCACTAGCAAGAAGTGAGCTGACTTAGTCATCTTATCCATGATGACCCAAATAAAGTCACATTATTTTCGCGACCGCAGAAGGCTAGTAACCAAATCCATAATAATTACCTCCCACTTCCACACCAGTAGTTTAATTTCTTGGAGTAGCTCACCGAGCCTCATATGCTCCACCTTCACTTGCTGACACACCATACACTTAGACACAAAGTTTGATACATCCCGCTTCATATTATTCCACCAGTACATATCCTTGAGGTCATGATAAATCTTTGTTGAACTGGGATAAATCGTATACCACAATTCATGGGCTTTGGACAAAATCTTGCCTCGCAATCCATCAATATCGGGAACACACAACCTCTTTTGGTACCTCAAGATACCATCACCACCGATCTTGAATGCCATCACCTTCTGCTTACCCATATCATCCTTAATTTTTACCAAGAGAGGGTCTAATACCTTTTTCTCCTTTATTTCTAAACCAAGAGATGATTGTACCACCTGTTACACAAACACACCACCATCCTCAGAGTCCAAGAGATGAATTTAAGGTTAGCCAAATGGTGAATATCCTTCACCAACTCCTGCTTATCTTTATCCACATGAGCTAGACTCCTCATGGATAACCTACTAAGAGCATCAGCAACCACGTTAGCTTTATGTAGATGGTAGTGAAGACCCATATCATAGTCCTTTAGCAACTCAAGGAACCTCTTTTTCTTGAGATTAAGCTCTTTCTGAGTGAACACACACGGTATGCTCTTATGATCAGAAAAATATATCAACATGAACCCATAAGATAGTGATGCCAAATTTTTAATGCGAACACCACGACTAAAAATTCCAAGTCATGAGTTGGATAGTTCTTCTCATGAAACTTCAACTGTATAAAGGCGTATGCAACCACCTAACTATGTTGCATCAAAACACAACCCAACCTAACCCAAGATGCATCACAATAGATGACGAAACCTTTGGTTCCTTCAGGCAGAGTCAAGACCGGAGCTGAAGTCAACTTATCTTTAGCTCCTCAAAGCTACCCTTGCAAGCATCAGACCACAAGAACTTTACCTTCTTCTGAGTCAACTTGGTTAATGAGGCATCAATAGAAGAAAAACTTTCTACAAATATCCTATAATAACCGGATAAACCCAAGAAGCTTCAAATATCGGTGGGGTCGTTAGTCTAGGACATTTCTTAACCACCGCAATCTTTTGAGGATCCACCATGGTTCTTCATTAGACACAAAATGACCTAGAAATGTAATAACGTTCAACCAGAATTTACATTTAGAGAACTTAGCATATAACTGCTCATCTTTCAAGGTCTGCAATATAAGGCGGAGGTGATCGGCATGATCCTCCTTACTCTTAGAGTACACTAAAATATCATCAATGAAGACAATCACGAGAAAATCTAGAAACTAATGAAAGACCCTATTCATCAAGTCCATGAATGCCGCATAGGCATTGGTCAAGCGAAATGACATTACCAAGAACTCAAAATGCCCATACCGGGTACGGAAAGCTATCTTAGGGATATCCACCTCCTTAATCTTTAACTAATGATACCCAGATCGAAGATCAATCTTAGAGAAGAATCTGGCACGCTGAAGTTGATCATAAAGATAATTAATTCTCCAAAGTGGCATTTATTCTTTATCGTCACCTTATTCAGTGCCGGTAATCAATACACATCCGAAGGGAACCATCCTTCTTATACACGAATAACACCGGTGCACCCCATGGAGACACACTAGGATGGAGAAAACCCTTGTCTAAAAGATCCTTTAATTTCTCCTAAAGCTTCTTTAACTCAACCGGAGCCATTCTATATGAGGAATAGAAATAGGACGAGTGTCCGGAACAAGACCTATCCTAAAATCAATCTCCCTATCGGGAGGAATACCAGGAAGGTCATCAAGGAAGACCTCAGAAAATTCATCACCACCAAGACAGAATGTAAAGAAGGACCCTCCAAGTTAGAATCTTTAACCCAGACTAGATGATAGAGACACCCCTTGGAGATTAATCTTTGAGCTCTAAGATATGATATGAACCTCCCCATAGGATCAAGGAAACCACCCTCCCACTCAATAACCAACTCATTAGGGAATTTAAAGATGACCTTATGGGTCTGACAGTATAAAAAAGAATAGCATGAGTGCAGCCAATCTATCCCCAATGTGACACAGAAATAAACTATGTCTAATTCAAATAGATCCACCAAAAGTCTCTCGACCACCAACAGATACCATACAACCCCTATAGACTCTTCTAGCATCCACAGAGTCACTCACCGGGGTAGGCATAGAAAAAAGGGTCAGGACCAAAACCAATATACGCAACCACTAATGGGGTCACATAAGAAAGGGTAGACCCCGTATCAAGTAAATAGTACACAGCATGATAAAAGAGTTTCAACATACCAATAACAACATGGAGAGATTCCTATGAGTCCTGACGAGAAGCAAGGGCATATAAATAATTCTGGCCAGTGTCGGTACTAGAAGCAGAAGCAGCATCATTTGGTGCAAGAGCTGATGAAGAGGAAACAGGAACCTTATTGTCCCCAGAAGCAACCCTAGAAGGACAATCACGCTGCATACGGTCAATCTGACCACAATTAGAACATTGGTTTCTCCCTTTATCACATTGATCACGGTGTGGCTAACTATAAAATCTGCAAGAAGGGTATGATGGAGTGGACTAAGCCCCACCATCCTGAGATTGGGCACCCTATGCCCTGAACCCACCATCATGCTGAGAAAAATGATCACCCGACGGCTTCGGGTAAAGAGTACTAGCCTTAGAGAAAGAACCATAACTCCCACACTTATTCTTAGGCCACTTTCCCCCATCTCTACCACTCTACTGCTAGCTTCCACCCTAATCAGAAAACATAAATTTCTTACTGTGCCTGTCACCAATCTTAGCCTGCTTATTATTTTCTTTCGCAGCCTGCTGCATATAAACCACAAGTCGATAAATATCCATATCATTATTCAACAAGACAGCCTTACTCTCCATAATCAACTCACGAGACAATCCCAAAGAAAACTTATGCATTTTAGCTCTCATGCTAGACACCAATTCAAGAGCATACCTGGACAACTAATGGAATTTCAAGACATACTCCCTGACCATCATTCTTCCTTGCCTCAGATTCATAAATTCCTCTGTCTTTGCCTCCCTAAACTCCTGAGGAAAGAATTGGTCTAAAAAGGCACTAGAGAAATTATCCCACAGTGCAGAGTCTGCATCATCTCCCCTGGACTGTTCCCACTCCTTATACCATTGGTTTTCCACATCCTTCAATTGATAAAAAGCAAACTCCACACCCTCAACATTTGAAGTATGCATAATTCAAAGGATCTTCTCCATATCATCAATAAAAGCCTGAGGATCCTCCTTAATCTAAATACTAGTAAAGGTTGGAAGAATCATCCTCATGAATTGGCCAACCCTTGTGGCCTCGGAAGATACAGTACTATGCTCAAACTGAGAAGCTACCAACTGAGCCAATATATGAATAGACTGATAAAACTCAGGGTTTGAATCATTTTGTCAAAATTGGGATCGGCCACGTGTATTTCCAGTTTTGCCCTTGGGCTGATTTCTTCCGCCAAGCCGCGATCATGTAGTTATGGTTGTGACCATGATTACGCGACCGCGAGTAACTTCTAAGATCACGATTGAATTAATTTTGCTTGACTGACTCAATTGCAGTCAGCAGACCGCAATCACAGTACCTGAGGTCTTTCTAATCCAAGTCTTCAGCTGCACTGTTCTTGCTCCATTTTGATCATTTTCAGCTCTAATAAACATCTTTTGATCTCCTTGACTTTATTCCTACAAAGAGTGGATATTAGTGCATTTTATCACTAATATGTCTCATTTATTCATTCAAAACAAGGTAATATGCACAAATGTTTAGTGAGAATAAGTGATAAAATTATCACTCATCAAGGGTATACCATTATTAAAGCCAAAAACCATCATTTTTAGGGTTAAACATGACCTTTTTGTTAAATCACAATTCTCATCTAGCCACATATGCAAAACCATTATCAAAACATGTGAAATCATAATTTAAACCATAAGAAAACAATACACAACATTATGCATTCAAACCCTCAACCATGGTTTTTAAAACCACCATTAATGACTCATGAACAATGCTCTAAACATTTGATTTTAGTGAACTATCAATGAGGAAAGAGTCACATGCCTGATTTACGAAGATTCACGTAGAGAATTTGGTCTTTAAGCCCTTAGAAGACCACTTTGAAGAAACCCTAGCCCAATCTTTCTTGAGAAGTTTTAGAGAGTGTTTTGATATTGTAAAGTGTATAATGGGTGACCAAAGGTGTTATAATATGTGGGGTCTTAAAGGCTTGGGGTGGAAAATGTCCAGAATATCATCAGCTTAAAAGCAGTAAAAAATTCGCAGGTGGCTACGAGTCAAGCCATTGAGTCGTCACTATATCTTACGACTCGTACCAATGAGTCGTCATCAAGATAGAGAATTGGACACCACACACTATCCAACTTATGACTTCCTAGCCCCGCTCATCACTAGACCATATGACTCATATGGTCTTGTCGTGACTATCACAAAAAACTTTTCTTGCTCCCTTTTGATTATTTTCAGCTCTAATAAACATCTTTTGATCTCCTCGACTTTATTCCTACAAAGAGTGGATATTATTGCATTTTATCACTAATAAGTCTCATTTATTCATTCAAAACAAGGTAATATGCCTAAATATTTAGTAAGAATGAGTGGTAAAATTATCACTCATCAGGGCATACCATTATTAAAGACAAAAACCATCATTTTTAGGGTTAAACATGACCCTTTTGTTAAATAAAAATTATCATCTAGCCACATGTGCAAAACCATTATCAAAACATGTGAAATAATAATTTAAACCATAAGGAAACAATACACAACATTATGCATTCAAACCCTCAACCATGGTTTTCAAAACCACCATTAATGACTCATGAACAATGCTCTAAACATATGATTTTAGTGAACTATCAATGAGGAAAGAGTCACATGCATGAGTTACGAAGATTCACGTAGAGAATTTGGTCTTTAAGCCCTTAGAAGACCACTTTGAAGAAACCCTAGCCTAATCTTTCTTGAGAAGCTTTAGAGAGAATTTAGAGAGTGTTTTGATATTGTAAAGTGTATAATGGGTGACCAAAGGTGTTATAAGATATGGGGTCTTAAGGTATTGGGGTGCAAAATGTCCAGAATATCATCAGCTTAAAAGTTGTAAAAAGTTCATAGGTGGCTACGAGTCAAGCCATGGAGTCGTCACTACATCTTACGACTCGTACCATTGAGTCGTCATCAAGATAGAGAATTGGACAACACACACTATCCAACTTATGACTTCCTAGCCCCGCTCGTCACTAGACCATATGACTCATATGGTCTAGTCGTGACTATCACAAAACACCAAGGGCTTAGACACGGGACAACATACGATTGGACACTAACCACTCGTTACATGATCATACGACTCGTGAGGAGTCTCTCGTAACTAGGACATAACTTGGCCTATAACACACTGTTTAAGTTATGACTAGGGTCACCTAACCCGTAACCACACCATGCGACTCGTATGGTGAGTCGTAAGAAGGGCAGAGAGCCTAAAGCTTAGGAAATTTGCAAAGCCCAAAGTCTGGGGTGTTTCATATATATATTTATAAATAAATATACATGTATGTATATATGTTCGTATACATATATGTATATATATATATATGTATATACTAGTTTACTGTACGTGCTTTGCACGTGGATATCACGTATAATAATAAATATATCTGAAAAAGGTAAATTACTATGTGTGTGTTATATTATTAGGTCTAAAACTTTAAATAAGCCATTATACTCTATTAAATCTACAGGTTAATAGTAAAAAACAAAAGTGAAGATCAAGCAATTCTTAAACCATCTATAAGATGGGAAAACACAGTATATTCCTATTCATCTCTCAACATCATCGTCAAATTATTACCTTATACTACTCTCTTTTACAAACAGTAGCTTTTGTATATAACAAATGGACTTGATTAACTCTTATACTTAATTAATGCAACCTATCAATAGATTATACTTTTAATTTTGAATCATAATTATCTTAGTGTATAGATCATAATTAACATATGAATTTTAGTTGTAAGAAGTAATTAGATCTGTAAAAGGAGACAAGAAGAGTATAGCGTCATTAGTATCTCATTAGTATATGACCTCTCCGGCGCAATTTATATGTACAATTCGAATTTTGAGAGTCAAACTCTTTTGTTTTGATCCTGAATTTAGATATACAATGTTTTAAGATTTTTGAAAAATAATTTACATATTTAGAAACTATATAAAAAATATTACTCCCTCCGTCCCATTTTATGTGTCGACATTTTCTTTTTGGTCCGTCCCACAATGAATGTTATATTTTCTTATTTGGTAACTATTTAATGGAATTATACCCATTTTATCCTTAGTGAATTCCACTTATTATAAAAAGACAACAAAAAAGAAAACATCAAAATAACTATAAAAGGGATAATTTTGTAAACTTTATAAAGTCATCATTTATTCCTTAAACTCCGTGTCCGATCAAATAGTGATGGAGGTAGTATAAATAATATTGACATTAGAACTGCTACTAGCAACTTATATAGCCTATGTATAGCTTATGACATAACAGTGGAGGAACAATATATTTGTTAAGCTTTAAAAATAATGTTGATTATGATTTTGAAGATCAGAGTTGAAAATTGGGTTCAAATCTTAGGAGTTTAGAAAATTCTAAATAAAGAATATTTTCTCTAGGAAAAATCATATACCAACTCCATCTTTTGTAATACTTGCATACCTTGGATTTCACTCACATGACCAAGTATCCAAGCTTAGCATTTGCATTTTCTTCATCTCTTATAGAATAGGGTGCTTCCCTTCATATCTGAAAAGGGAGAAGTTGAACATTGTTTTACTCCCTCAGTTCAAGGTGCAATTTTTTGGAAGAGGAATAAAATGCAGAAAATTTAAAATTTCTTAAAATTGGACGTAATATTGTTACGTGGTTTTCTTCTCTAAATTATATTCATTGGTAAATTCTTCTTCTTGTATATATAATATTATTTATTAGCATAAAATATACGTGTAAAGCACGTACACTAATATTTTCTCTACGAAAATCCTACACAACCCAAATATATAATTGTCAGGTTGGTAGATCCCGAATATCAAATGATTATGCTAAAGAATTCTTAAAATTTATAATATGTAATCAAATTAAAGAATAATCTAACAAAATTTATCAAAAAGTCATAATTGTTTGAGATTCAGATGCTACAAATAAAGTTCGACTAATTCAAATTCATGCTACACAGGAGTCATTAGGAAAAAAACGCTTTCGATCAAGGGCTTATAACTAACTAATTAGTTGTAGCTAAATTCTAAGCAAATAGGGGTCGAATGGATTAAGATGAATATAATGTAAAAGTCATACAACTTACCAAATTTTTATATATAGTTCAAAGAGTAGGTTGTCATATATACTTCAAAGAGTTGACTTCAATTCGAGCAATCACAAGTTTTTCAAATCTAGAAATCCACTGCTCAAAAATACATGATGTTAAGAAGAAGATCCAAGATCATACAAATAGCAAGTTAAAAATGTTACTTGGCTCCCGTATATACTTTGAAGAGTTGACATCAAGCAAACAAAAGTTTTTCAAATTTAAAAATTCACAACTAAAAAAATACATAATGTTAAGAAGAAGGCACAAGATAATACAAAAATACATAATATTAAGAAGAAGGCACAAGATCGTACAAATAACAATTTAAATAGGTTAAAAGAGAAAAAAAATAACGGAGCATAGCTTTAGAGTTCTAACCAATAAAAAACAAAAAACTTACTACCACAGTATCAAAAATTGAATTTGTAATGCAAAAAATATTATAAGGAAATTTTTTTCTAAAAACTATGAAAGTAAAAGAACTATCGTTCCTTTTTCAAAATTCAAGGATTCCTACCTTTCATGTGATGTTTGTGGCATATTCTTTTCCAAATAGGATTCCTAAATAATGGAGAAAAGGTTAAATAACAATGTCTAGATATAAGGAAAATAATAACTTTTTACCAATTATATACATGGTCCGTATATTAGGAGGTTTTACTTATTACCGTATATTTTTTATAATTAATATTTAATATTATATTAATTTGAAAAAAAATATGAAAAGACGATTTTGTCTAAAACAGAGATTTTTAATGAAGGACAAAAAGATCAAATCACTTTTCTAAGGGTCTTCACACTTTTAATATATTATAGATATAGATGTATGTATATGTATGTATGTATGTATGTATATATATATACATATATATATATATATGTATATATATATATGTGTATGAATGCATATGTATGTATGTATGTATGTATATATCTATATGTAAGTATGTATGTATATATGTATGTATGTATGTATGTATATGTAAGTATGTATATATATGTGTGTGTATGTGTATATATTTATATGTATGTATATACACAACATATATGTATATGTATGTATATACACATACATATATGTATACACACACACGTGTGTGTGTGTTAATTTAAGTTTTGTTAAAGAAGAATATAAATTTTACTTCAGTAATTCTTTTGTAAGCCTTCTTATGGAGAAATATTCAGTAAATAAGAAATTGCAGCCATAATGATGTTGGGTACGCATCATGAAAACAAACTCAAACCTTCTAACTTGATTCGTCGATCTCTTAAAGGCACATCTATATAGTTCACAACCTTTTTTTTGGATCTTGGCCATTGTCAAGTAAGGTGGCGGCACCTCATTTGATGTCCTTGAGCTCTAATTAAGATGAAAATGCAATAGAGAAATGGAACGGAAATCAAAACGTGGGTTGAAATTGAAGATAACTAGCATGGTTCAAGATGGATCTCTACTTCACCTTTGCAGATTAATTTATTTATTTACAGTCCTACATGACTTATGGTGCATTTTTAATGTTGTCTTCTATCATTACTATATAATTGAGGCCAAATCCATCGGCGGCCCCCTAAACTTGGCACGGTCTTTCACTTTGACACCTCAAGTGGACGTTGTTCACTTTTGGCACCTCAAGTAGCCATAAAGTGTGTCATTTTGACACCTTTTGATATCAGCACTGGTGAGTGTATCTCACTCGCTGCCAACGTGGATAAAATGATCAATTGCTTTATGCCAACTCATTTAAATTGCCACATCTTATTTATGTCTAATAAATTAATGAAAAATATTTTTTTTTACCAAATAATTGCAAAAAAGTCCCCAACAATGTCTTCCCCACCCAACCTTCTTAACCTCCATTAATGGAGGTTAAATTTTCTAAGGATGATAAACATACCTCCCCATTCTCTAAGGTTGATAGATATGCATTAAAAGTTTCATGAATTTCAGACACAAGCTATAAAATGTGTTATTTTCAAACACAAGCTTCACAAAAACGTACATTCCCATTCAGACACAAGATATTAAATATGTCATTTTTCTTCCGTTAATTTTAACCATTCTTGTTTCTTAAAATGGGTTCCCTTCTTAAAATGGTTTCTCTTCTTTGATCGAATTAACAGGAAAAAAAAAAGGGAAAATCAAGAAAAAATTTCTACCATTTTTTTGAATTTCAAGCTTATTTTTCTAAAAAAAAAATTCCACCATTTTTGTCAATCATTAATGCTTGACATTATTCTTTTCTTGAAAAAAATAATATTATTGATGGTGTACAAAAATAAAAGAGGGTTGGGGTGTTTTAGAGAATGATTCATAGGTAGGGTACGGTGGGGGTGGGGCGCTGGGTATTTGGAGAAAGAGATTTGATTGGTTGGTTTGAGGGGGGAGGGAGGGCGGGTTGGGGTGTTTCTTAAACTAATCACATTCTCAAAGAGAATGAGGAGACATGTTTATCATCCATGAAAAACTCAACCTCCATTAATGGAGGTTAAGCTTGAAGAAGAAAAGACAACTTTGGTCTTTTTTTAAAAATAATTGGGGGGTATATAATGATGTGGGAAAGTTAATGGGTTTAAAGAGTGAAGAAAACGGAGAAGAAATATGAAAATATTATGAAAATACCCCTGCCACGCGCCCAAAAACGAGTGTAATACACTTTCTTTGTTGAATCAGCAAAAGGTGTCAAAATGACACACTTTATGGCTACTTGAGGTGCCAAAAGTAAACAACGGCTACTTAAGGTGCCAAAGTGAAAAGATCGTGTCAAGTTTAGGAGGTTGTCGATGGGTTTGGCCTATAATTGAAGTTTCAATTGTAATGCTTATAGAAGTGGCTGAAATCCGTTGATCAATTTGTTCCTCGGATAAGAACCAAAATTTTTCTTTAAATTTTTATGTTGGGCCCGTGCATGCACGGGCATATCACATCTAGTTATAAAAGAAACTTCAATTTAAAGCAAGGACATATGTAAGACCCTGTAAAATTCTCTCGTAGTTTGAGCCTTAGAGCGTGTTCAGTGAAGCATAAATTTAGCCCTAAAATATTGAGAAATGCCTTCCCAAGTGAGAAATATTTTAAACCGTGTAGAATTTCACTAATATCGACTTTTTGTCATAAGACACATTGAATAAGCTTTCCATCGATACCAATTTCGTCAAAATTTGGCATTGGACGAGGAAGTTATGGCTGTTTTACTGAAAGCAGTCGAAACCGCCCAGGTGCGACGGCCGGGTTGACGAACCATCGAGCTTACGACGGACCGTTGCCCAGCCCGTCGCAACCAAGGCAGTGACTCCCTTTCTTGGCCCAAGTGTGACGGTCAGGATGACGGACCGTCAAGGCTGCGATGGACCGTCGCTAGGACCATCGCCGCTGAGGCAGTGTGGCCTCATCCTGGCCAACGTGCGACGGATGATCCGATGGATCGTTGGGTTTGCGACGGACCGTCGCTGAGACCGTCGCATCGAGGCAGTGTGTTCTTTTTCTGATCGATGTGTGACGTACGATCCAACAGACCGTCAGACTAAGCGGCGGACCATCGCTTCGACCGTTGCAGCCCCTGTTCAGCATTTTTAACTCATTTTAAAAAGGGCGTTTTGATCTTTTCCACTCTTTTCAGCCCCTATTTATACCATATCAAGGCTCACAACTTCATTTCTCCTCTTCAACATCAAAAGCTAGGGTTTCTAAAAAATTAAAATTCTTCTTTCTTCTTCAAGAAAAATAAAGAGAAATCAAGAAATCTAGAATCCCTCCAAGAGCCTTCAAGAAAGAGTTTCCTAAGGTATGCAGATGTTAATCTTGGGTCCCTTTCACCCAAGAAGCTTAAGAATCCTTTTCAAAATTCAAAGCTTTTTATGTTTATGAGTTTTCATGATTCATGTGAATTGAAATTGAAGTCCATGCTATTATTGAGTTTTTAATTCATGTTTTGTTGATGAGGTTTCAAGCTTTGACCCTAGTATGTGATATTCATGTGATGTTCATAATAAACCCTCTTCAAGTTGCTTGTTAAGTGATGTGTTCATGTCAATTAAATGTAGAAATTGTTGAATAAGCAAAGCATGCTCCCTATATGTTTGATAAAATGCTTATGTGAACAAATTAGAGCCATTATAGCATGTTGACTAGAAAACCCAATTGTGTGCAAGCCCATGCATGCCAAGTGTTTGTTGAAAAGCCTTAGTGAATGAATTGTGACATGATAGCATGCAGTTCCTCCAATTATGTGCTCTTCGATACATGCTAAGACTTTAATACATGCTAAGTGTTTGATGCAAGACCTTGTCGAAAGGAGTATGAGCCAATAGCATGTCTCCCTATGTTATTACATGTTTATGATTCATAAATACTTGAGGAGATGCTTTAGTGATTGTGATGGTGAATGGTTATGTTTTACTTTTATGTTATCGGGTCCTGGGGGTATTTATACCCGACAATTTATCTGTAGAGCCAGTGTCAGTTTTCACGATAATCTCAGTCAAGCCATGATTCTCAGAACTCAGTGAGTTATAGAACTCTGTACTCTCAGATAGATACAGAACTTAAGTAATCTCAGTAATCTCAGTATCGCTAGTATTCTAGCCTTAGTTCAGTACTCAGCTCAGACCTAGTAGTATTCAAGTGTTCAGTTCAAAACTCAGTAAAATGTAGTCAGACAACGAGATTCAGTAGTATTCCGTCAGATATAAAACCAAGTAAATCCAACGTAACTCAGTTAGGTTATTCGAGAAATATGATCAGTAACAGATTCAGCTCAGTTTAAGTTCAATTAAGAATCAGTTTAAAGTCTTTCAGTTGGGAGTAGGAGCTAGCACTGAGCGAGTGCAGGGATGGCGGCTCCTCGTTAGAAAAGCAGAGTCGTTAGGAGCAACCCCTGAACTCCAAAACTGCGTAGCTAGCGCAGGAGCAGGAGTCATCCCGTTAGAATAAGGCTTGACTATTATACTGCCTTAGGCTTGACTTCTTGTGAGGGTCACCCATTAGAGAGGCTTGACCAGAGTAGAGGTCTTTACCCGTGGCACGGAATTGACACCCTTCCAACTAGGGTTACAGGTTGGACCCCACCAGTTCAGATTCGGGGCATGTCGGTTAAGTGAGAACTTCCACAGTTACAGTTTCAGTATCTGTCTTTAGAGTAGAACTCAGAAATCAGGACTGTCAAATGCAGTCGTCTATCTCAGTAAGGAACTCAAATAGTTCCATTGATTAATGGACCACCCACTTGATAGGCATGGTCTCACATAAAGATATTCAGTATCAGCATTATCAGATTCAGAGATTACCCGTTAGATAAGCTTGATATCAGTCTCAAATTCAGTTGAGTAATCTCATTATCAGATCCAAAGATCACCTGTTACATAGGCTTGATCTCAGTCTCAGATTCAGTTGAGTATTCTTATTATCAGATCTAGATATCACACGTTAGATAGGCCTGATCTCATTCTCAAATTAAGTTGATTATTCTTATTATCAGATTTAGAGATCTTCCGCTAGATAGGTTGGATCTCAGACATAATCATTTTTTATCATTGATAGTAGATTCAGGGATCATCCATTAGAGAGGTTTGATCTCAGATTCAGTCAGTCGAGAGTAGTAAGCTCGGCGTTCAGTTATTGATATGAGTAGATTCAGTTAATCAGTTTCAGTATCATCAGTTTCTGAGATCACTCACTAGATAGGACTGATCTCAACCTCAATATTCAGTTATTCAGTATCTCATTATCTGTAGTGAGTTCAGATGACAGTAAAGTGGTATCCGAGTTTCAGTATTCAGAGTCATGATGATTTCAGTTATGGTTTGTCCATTCATGCATATGTCCTCATTCAGTACTCTTATGATTATTCAGTTAAGTAATTGTTCATGCATAAGCCCTTGCATTTAGCCTTACCTCATCTTCATACTCAGTACATCCTCGTACTGATGCATTTGCGCTATGGTGTTTTATTTGACACTATAGGTCCAGAGGAACGAGATCCAAAGTACCCCTAGCAACTCAGTCCCAGTTAGCAACAGTAGACGTAGCCGTGAGTCCTCTTCATTTGAGGATGATCCTTATTTAATTATCATATCAGATTTAATTTATTTTCAGTAGACGGAGTTAGTTGGGGACATCTCCCATCAACTCCACAGCTATGACAGTTTAGAGGCTTTTCGGACAGTTGTATCAGTTATTCAGTTTTCAGTTTTGAGTATTTTTAGATGTTTTGAACCTTATGGCCAGTTTTCGCATTTATTATTTATATTATGCAGTGTTCAAGTACAGATATCAGTAGAGGGTTAGCTTATGGTCCTTTGGGATCATGAGCACCGTGTGACGTTCTGGTTCCAGAAAATCAGGTCGTTACAACATATCACATCTAGTTATAAAAGAACCACCATTTTTTTTGGGGAAAAAGGACACTCTATAGCACTTTTTAAAACAAATAACTCAAGTTTGATATCTTTCCAAAAAGCGGCTAGTCGAGTATACTATTTTCACTTTATAGTCATTTCCTAATTTGGGTCATTTTGGCTCACATAGTTCAGATATAGTCCATATACAATACTGATACAGTTTTCAACTTGGATCATTCGGCCCTTTTAAAAATATTTCAATTTTTTTTTCCTATAAATTTTTTAACTGAAAAAATATTCTTTTTTTCTTATTGTTTAGAAATAATAATTAAATATAATTATATAAAAACGATATAATTGTTATATAGAATATGTATCTATATAAGATATATGTATAGAAATTGTATAGTTCTATCAAATATGTATATGCATAAAGTATATATAAATATATATATATATATATATATATATATATATATATATATATATATATATATATATATATATATATAAAAAGTGTATCAAAATTATATAATTATTGTATAAAATGTGTAAAAAAAATGTACAATTATTGTTTAAATTGTGCATGTAAATTATATAATTTTCGTATAGAATATTTATATGTATAAGATGTGAATTGAAACTATATAGAATGTGTGCAGAAACGATATAGAACAAGCCAACAAATTGAAATGGCTAGAAAGTGAAATTTAAAT
Organism: Capsicum pubescens; assembly: GCA_030864215.1. Lineage (NCBI taxonomy): Eukaryota > Viridiplantae > Streptophyta > Magnoliopsida > Solanales > Solanaceae > Capsicum > Capsicum pubescens. The sequence continues at coordinate 170,315,396 of CM061543.1, forward strand.
TCATGATCATTTTCGTAGAAATAATTTAATTTGAAGTATCATTTCTGTCCTTTCCCTTTTTTTTTTTTTGAAGCAACGCAAAAGAAACTTTTTTCCTAGATTTCAAAATATTCTTCCAACACTAACCGTGAACAAACGCCAAAAAAGTTCATGGTAAGTGAGCTATAATCTGCTCCGAGTGAACAAGCTCCCTGAATCTCCATTAGCCATGCACCACATTACGGTAAGAGTATTTGAGTAGCTATATGTAGCAGAGTAAGACGAAAAACCACTGCAAGTTTAAGCATGCGTGGAAAGAAGATGAATTTAAGGAGTTGAAAGAAGCATACTTGACTTAATGTGGTAATTATTTAGTATTTAGCAATAAGAGATTTGATTTATTATTTATTTTGTTTCTGGGACTTGAGTATCTTTCAAATCAAACAAAAGGTCTCCCTAACACAAATTTTGATACCTGACTGCATTATAAGTTATACAAGAGCATGAGAAACAAAAGTTCTCCCTGACATTAATTTTGATACCTGATTGCATTATAAGTTTTACGAGCACAAGTTTTGATACCTGACTGCATTATAAGTTATACAAGCACAAGTTTTGATACCTGACTGCATTAATAAGTTATACACGAGCATGAGAAAGTTCTCCCTAACTACTAAGTACTACTACGACAATTTTAGTACCATATCCAAAGTTACCTTTCGGATCTCTTTTTACGTATTTGAATTGCTGAAGCACAGAGGAGCACTACGAAACGGGATAACGTCCATAAGAACATGCTCAACAAATTGATCAATCATCCTCCTAGAAAAACAAATTTTACCAAGGTCACAAAGCCTGCAAACATGATACCACCTTCAGGTAACCACTTTACCAAACATGACCTGTTCTTTAGAAGCTCTCAGGCACTGCTTACACAGTCAAGCACACAAGTGGAGTAATTTCAGCAAGGCTTGCAGATCTTTTAGACTATCAAGATGCAAGTGCAACAACAGAATGAGATTCCTGATTTATACTTTCAGTAAGCAAAGGACTCTTCTGAAACTCATTTCTCAACTGTCCACAAGCAGCACTTGCATCAAGTCCCCTTGTTTGACGTATACTAGCAGTTACTTTACGAGATTCAAGAGCCGAGACAAATGCAAGAATCTGCGCCAAAAAAAATAAAGTTAATGCATCAATGATAGATAACCTCAGATGGAGTATTTAGGAAGATAAATGACGAAACCCATCAGCAGCAGATTGGCAATTAAAGAGATTAGATGAAGCATTACAGATTTTTTAGATGGACGCTTATACTCCACGCCGTCTATTGGATTGAATGGTATTAAGTTAACATGATGACCACGACCCCATTCATGAAGCAATTCTGCCAGTTCAAATGCATGCCTGACGGAATCATTCACTCCAGCTGCCAAAAAAGCAAAAATTGAAGTCACATCATTGGCACATGTTTCCAGAGCAAGGGAACTGGGAGAGAGTCTATCACCAAGGAAAAGAGAAGAAGCACTGACACCTAGAAGTGTATATTCAAAGGAAACCCTTCTTCTAGTTTCCAGGAAGTAGTCCCTGCAATCCTTCATTATTGCATTCAAAGGGTAGGACTTTGCACTTGGTACAATCTTTTCCCGAAGATTCTGATTTGGAGCATGTAAGCTGATGTACAGCAGTGAACAAAGTAGAAATCACAAATTCTAGATAGCCAAGGATAAATTAGAAGGGGACAAAAAAACGTATGTGCTATAACATGCAGCATCTTTGCAGATCTATGTAGGCCAATTTTAGAGTCCCTGAGATAGCTTGGTGTTCCCAAATTAAATAAATAGAGAGAGATAACTTGGTATAAAGTCCCAGTGCAGAGATGAAAACTAATCACATCATGAGACATCACGTTCCACCAATATTTGAAATGACCCGTTTAAATTCCTTGCCTAAGCCTTCTAAGTTTTTGCTGCACTTGAGCCAGGGGTCCTTCGAAAATAGCCTCTACCTGCACGAGATATAGAGGTAAGGTCTGCGTACACTCTATCCTGCCCAGACTCACTTCTTGTTGTTGTTGCCTAAACCTTTGAGTTTGGACATAATCACTCTTTAAATTTACCGAATCTGGTGTTCCTACTCTGTGTAACTTGTAAGAGATCAAGATTCAGGATGCAATCTCAGCACACTTTGTTGTGTTACATTTTGTCAACTTCTACTGGCCAAACTTCTCCGCAATTACTAGCCTGTTTGGCTAAGCTTATTTTTCCCCATAAGTGCTTATTTTTCCCCATAAGTGCTTATTTTTCCCCAAGAGTGCTTATTTTTAAGAAGTGAGGTGTTTGGCCAAGCTTTTGCGAGAAAATAAGCGCTTATGAGGAATAGCAGAAGCTGTTTTTAGAAGATCAAAAAAGTAGCTTTTACCTAAAAGCACTTTCGAGAAAAATAAACTTAATAGCATTTCTGAAAAGCTTGATCAAACACTAATTGCTGCTCAAATGTGCTTTGTAAATTTACTAGCCAAACACAAACTGCTTCTCACCGTAAGTACTTTTTTGAAAGCATTTTTCAAAATAAGTTGATTTTAGAAGCTTGGCCAAACAGATTATAAGTACGGTTATCAACTGTCTTGCTACTGAAATGTGTTCGCCTCGTGGTTCTTAATCTAAAGTCGTCACTAGAGACTCCACGCAATATTCCTGTGTTCTCATTGAAGGTTCAAGTTTAGTCCACATATGTAGTAGAACATTTCCCAAAATAAAATAAAAAAGCACATATGGGGAGGGATAGAAGGACATTTTGAGAAGGGACACAAGAAAATCTCTATGTTAAAAAATGAGGGCCCATTATAATCATCTTATATATATATATATGCATCTTTTAGTGAAATACAATACGTAGGATAATAGGTGAATAATAATTTGGTATAAGCCAAATTTCCTTCAACAATTCCCAGGTTTCCTTCTCTAGTATTTATAAATCTTTCATCTGACAGGTTAATTACTATGGGACAGTCAATTCCCTCTTTAAAAGTAGATTTAACCATTATTTGGATTCCTCCCTGATGAACTTAATTCATCTTTTTTCGATTTCTTTTTGGGATTTTTCTTATATATATATATGCATATATAAAGAGGGCTCAAAAGATTCCATACAACAAACATTTCAAGAAGGAAATAAGCACCCACACCAGTATTATAGCAGTGCAAAATGTTCAGAATCTCATGCACACATCTAGAAGTTAATACTGATTACTGAACAAGCCAAAGTTATCTGCCACCAACACGCATTGCTCAGTTATCATAAGCAAGATAAGTGTGGCCAAACAAAATTCAAAAATTGATACGTTTATGTACCTTTATGTACTTATTCTTTTTCTTCTTTCTTTTGATAAGATTCTAAGGTTCTTTTCTCTTTCCATTTGTTGTGTGTTTATTTTTGTGTTGTTGGGAGGAGGGTTTGAGGAGTAAACGGAGAAACTACTACCTGAGAGCCAGTGTAGACTGAAGTTTGTACGATGCAAGCTTCTTTATAGTGTTTGGAACTCCAACAGTTGAAATCGTAATCATCCTTTGCCCAATCAAAATATCCTGATAAGAAAAAAAAAAAAAAAATTTCATGCTACACTGCTTTTAAAAATTATGGACGTGAAATATAGCAATATGCTGCTTTCATACAGAAATTAAAGGTCAATAATATGGAAGAATATGATATTCTTGCATCAACTCCTGGCAGGGACTGTCCAATGCCCTGATACTATTTCATCAAGTTAGATTTACATTTGAAGGGAAACGTTTATCTAGCACAAACAATAGATCTCTCAAATGACTTGCATATTTGAGATACTTTTACTCTTTGAAAAGGAGCAAGAACCAAGTCCCCTAATCTTTCAAAGGTGAAATTGATCAAAAGCTACAAGCAACAGCCAGTAATGCAATGACATGCACGTTTAAAAAATCAACGCAGCACTTAATCTCAGAATCTGTCAATATTCATGAAGGCTACAGAACTTAGGGAGCCTTCATCCCAAGTAAAATTATATAAAATACATACAGAAAAAGGACCGAAAATATGTATACTTCGACATGTCAGACTTGAGGGTGGAACTGAAATGAACAAAGGAAGTCATATCAAGGATGTTACTAGACCTTATTCAGGCAACGATGTGCTTCAAGAACTTCTTTCATGTTCAACATTGGCTCACCCATACCCATAAACACAACGTTTGTCACTCTTTGGTTGAATAGCTCTTCTATTGCCAAGACCTGCACCAGGTAATTACAAATAAAAATAGTCCCCACAAGTTTGTGCCACAAAACACAACTGCTGCAAGATTAGATAGATTCCTTGTATCTGAAGAATGGATACAAATTTTAACAGCATCAAGCAGTCCATGTTGAACAGGGTGGTCTCTGATCATTCTCCAACTCTACTACAGTGCAGATATTGGGAGAATTCCAAGACCTACTTCAAATTTGAGAACTGTTGGCTACAATCGGAGGGCTTCAACGACAGAGTAAGGGCATGGTGGGAATCTTTCAATTTCAGTGGCAAAGCAGATTATGTGATGGTTGCCAAGTTAAAAGCACTAAAAGGAAAATTGAAGGAGTGGCGTAGGTCCACACAAGAAAATTTGAAAATCCAGAAAGAAAATGTTCTTAGTCAGCCAGCTGGTCTAGAGATTATTCAGGAACAGAGAAATTTGGAAGAGGGGGAAGTGGCATCCAGATTGGCCCTAACAATGGAGTTTAAAAACATAGCAAAGAAGGAGGAAATAGCATGGAGGCAGAGGTCCAGGGAATTGTGGCTTAAAGAGGGGGGACAGGAACACAAAGTTCAACCATAGAACAGTAAATGCACACAGAAAGATACAATGCAATAGAAAAACTAAGAGTCAGAGGAGAGATTATCACTGAAGAACAAAAAGAGCAGAGGAAGATTGTAGAATACTATGAAACTCTTTATACTGAAACAGAAAATTGGAAAGACCACAACTAGTAATGAGAAACTGTCCTATAATAAATGCAGACGACAACAACTTATTTATGGCACCATTTGAGGCAACAGAGATCCTGGAAAGCATCAAAGCTTGTGCAGGATACAAAGCCCCTGGACCAGATGGTACACCATGGCTTTATTCAGTCAGAGTTGGAAAATTATTAGTGATGATCTGGTAGCAGCAGTACAGAACTTTCACAGGGAAGGATCTTTGAGTAAAGCATAAATGCCAATTTTGTGGCTTTAACACCAAAGAAGGTGGGAGCAATAGAATTAAATGATTCAGACCCATTAGCCTGATCGGAGGGATGTACCAGATTATTGCCAAGTTGTTGACTGAAAGACTGAAAATAGTCATTCACAGGCTAGTGGACAGACAACAAATGGCTTTTATTAAAGGGAGGCAGATCATGGAAGCTGTGCTGATTGCAAATGAACTAGTTGATTCCAGAGTCAAAAGCAATAGGCCAGGGATCCCGTGCAAACTAGACATTCGAAAAGCTTGTGATCATCTCAATTGGGGTTTCTTAATTCAAACAATGCAGCAGATGGGGTTTGGCACCAGGTGGATCAGGTGGATTAAGCAGTGTATTAGCACTGTAAAGTTCTTGGTGCTGATGAATAGGAACCCTACAGGATTCTTCTCCTCCCAAAGGAGTCACAGGCAGGGGGACCCTCTCTCCCCCTTCTTGTCTATACTAGCGATGGAAGGAATGAGCAACCTCATTTACACAACAAAGGAGAAAGGGTGGATTAGTGGCTTTCAAGCAGGAGGCAGATCAGGAATGAATATAGAAATCACACACTTACAGTATGCAGATGACACTTTGGTCTTTTGTGATGCTGTAGGAGATCACATTAGGATGTTGAGAATCATTTTTATCTTTTCTGAAGCAATATCAGGCCTACACATAAATTGGCGGAAAAGTTTCATTTACCCAATAATGATGTGGCAGACATAGAAGATCTGGCAGGAACATTGGGGGAAAGAGTGGGAGAACTACCCATGATTTATCTGGGCATGCCTCTGGGGGACAAAAGCAAATCGAAAGGTATTTGGAATGGAGTAGCTGAGAAGTTTGAAAGAAAACTTGCAAACTGGAAAATGCTTATCGGGGGGGGGGGGGGGGGGGGGGGGCGTAAGTATATTGACACTAGTCAATAGTGTTCTTGATGCACTGCCTTCACATATGATGTCAGTTTTCCCCACACCTGCTAGCAAGATCAAGAAGATTGGGGTTCTTAGAAAGACCTCCTTTTGGCAGGGTAATGAAGACAAGAAAAAGTATCATCTAGTCAAGTGGGAGGAGCTGACCGTAAGAAAGACAGTAGGGGGTGCCGGAATTAGAGAGATGGATTGGCAAAACAAAAGTCTAATGATAAAGTGGCTTTGGAAATTTGCATCTTCCGAAAATGCACTGTGGAAGGAAGTGATTACTGCTAAGTATGGTCTGGAATATAAGTGGATGACAGAGAAGATTACTACACCATATGGTTCTACTGTATGGAGATCCATCAGAAACTTATGGGACCTTGTATTGAGTAGGTCTGATTTCAAAGTGGGGAATGGTAGTAAGATATCCTTCTGGAAGGATAGATAGTGTGGGGAGACATCTCTGAGCCATTCTTTCCCTGAATTTTTCAGACTATGCCGACTAAGCAAGCAACTTTAACTGAGCTGCGGACTGGACATGGGTGGAATTTTCACTTTAGGAGAAATTTAAATGACTGGTAAATGACAAGAGTTGCAGATTTTATGGGGACTATAGAACACATCAACAACCTAAATGAAGCAGCGGATAGTCTGGTATGGAAGTTAGAGGGAAAAGGGAACTTCACAGTTCACAGTAAACTCAGCCTATAGAGATTTGAATGTAATAGGTGTGCAGGAATCAAGACGGCCATGGAGAATGATCTGGAAAACTGAAGTACCTTATAAGGTAAATTGTTTTTCCTGGTTATTAGTTAAGGGAGCAGTGTTGACCCACGAAAACCTGAACAAAAAAGGTTTTCATCTGTGCTCTAGATGTTTTCTGTGTGAAGAGCAAGTAGAGACAATAAACCATCTTTTTTTGCATCGCAAGTGCACTGATCATTATGGCAGATGTTCATCAATATGAGGAAGATAATATGGGTGAAACCAAATAGTATCAGTTCTAAAGTGTTGGAACAGTGATGACAATGCAGCAAAGAAGGAAGAGAGATGGAAGATTGTCCCAGCTAGTATTTGGTGGTCAGTGTGTCCGGAACGAAACCAGAGATGTTTAGAAGGGAAGCACAGCAAAATGCAGCAGTTTAAGTCAAAATGTCTAGCTCTGTATTACTTTTGGTGTAAACAGTCAGTGATAGAACAAACAGAAGCAATTAATGCAGTTATTGACTGGTTGTAATTTAGGACCTATGCAACTACAACACTTTTGAAGCGGACTACATATTCAAATGTAGTATACCTGTGGATATTAATATAGATTAACTGTTACCTATTAAAAATAAAATAAAAAAGTTTGCGCCACAAAAGACATACCATGTTCTTGAATTTGGCATCCAACACCAAACAAAAAATAACACAAGCCCATTCACACAATCCTCTTGACGGTGATTAAGTTACAGTTCAGAATCATGACTGATTAAGGTAAAGAGTTAACTATGATGCTTTACATTTAAGCAACTATGGTATGTGACACCTCTATCTTGCACGATAAAGAAAAATGATGGACAGAAAATCTATCGAAAATCCCACATCGTAGCGTTTATAGCTACAGAAAAGAAAGTATAAAGACGCCGCTATATTAGGGACGAACATATTAGCATAACAGAGATGCAAAGAAAACCTGCTCAACAATTTCATGGCTCTTAAGGTTTCTTGAGAATCCTCCCTTGCCAGTCGCGCAGAAGGAACAACGCAACGGACAGCCCACCTGACAAGCACAAAAATGAATGACTACGGTGGCAGAAAATTGATTAAAAGCAACATATGTTTTTAGTAATTAGTGCTGAGAGCATATATTCAATCAATGACCACAATGAATTACCTGAGATGAAACACATGCTGTCAAGCGAAATGAACCATCATTGTCTTCAACTGGAATTCCAACAGTCTCGACCAATCGGTTGTCCTCGAGTTTTATTAACAACTGAATTTATTTGCAGGAATCCTAAGATAGTGAAAGGGGGGAAAGATAGGCAGAAGAAAGAGATATGTACTGCACAAAAGAATTTAACCTTACAAAAAATAACTATTACTAAAAAACAATCTTAGGTAAGACATAACATAGAAACACCAAGACAAACAAAATAGAAAGTCATCTCAGTGCACAACCACAAATTGTATATAGCATGTGCTGGAAGTCCATTATTTGACTCGTCCAAGTTGCTCACCTTCAGTAGCCAGATGCGAACACAATCCTTCCATGTTACAGTGTTATCAAAAGAGAATAAGTGTAAAAAGGATCTAAGGTCCGTTGGGATTTAAGAAAATAGCGCAAATAAAGTGTGGGCTTTAATGAAAAAACACAAATGGAGAAAAAAATTGGATATGTTGAGCCCAAAACTAGTAATGGAAATAAACATGAGTAACAAATATAAACACAAGAAATTGAAAATAGAATTATAATAAAATGAAATATCAATTTTTTAGCATCGCCAATTCAGTAGAGGCTCATTGGCAAGAAAATGTATGACTTAGAGCCTTGGTGAAAACACTAAAGTGCACTTTAAGCTATAAGCGAGGCCAAAGCATGCATCGGGGATAAAGTGAGCCTTTGACAACACTGCCATGTTAACTGAGTTATGTCATCCAAAAGAAAAAAACAGGGTCTGCCAATGTCCATAATAAATTTAGCTGGAAATTTGCAACTTCTTCATTCCTTCAAACAAAGGGAGGGAAAGAAGCTTTTGTATATTCTGAACACCACCAGTTACGAAAAAAAAAAAATGAACACCAACATATATTACATACATACTTTGGCCCGAGAGAAGTGATTAGACGTGACATGGAGCAGTTACATCTCACTGAGGACATGACCCTGGATAGGAAGGTTTGGAGGAAAAATACAAGGATAGAGGGATAAGGTGGGGGGATGAATCGTAGTGCGTAGTTAGGAGGGTTTTGGTGTCTTTTGTTTGGTAATGTACATTATTTTTGTGGATGTTGTATCTATGTTAGTTTTATCATGTTTCATGCTTTGACTATTTTTGTATATTGTCCTGTGTCTTGAGCCGGGGGTCTATCGGAAACAGCCTCTCTACTTCTTTAGAGGCAGCGGTATGGACTGCGTACATTCTACCCTCCCTAGACCCCACTAGGTGGGAATATGCTGGCTTTGTTGTTGTTGACTTTGGCCTGATTTCATTTGCATTAATATCTCCATTTTCTGATGTAGAAGCAAACCAACTCAACAGTGTTGGTAATATAATTAGCTGGACCCACGGGTAAATCAAAGACAGTTTTAAGCCAAGGGACCAGATCTGGATCAGAAGCCATCAAGTTAGAAGGCCAACGTAATGTGCATCAATCTAGGGAGGTCCATGGTATTTTTTGAAATAAGGCTCTCATAAAGATACCTCTTTTCTGCAACAAACTGTCAAATCAGGCATCCTCATGTTCCTTTACTGGTATTGTTCCCACGTGCTTGGCTCTCTCCTTGGTATAGGATTAAAGTTTTGCTTTGTGGGCAGTTAGAGTGAGATGTGAAAACAATATATAGCACATAGGCACTGTATGCCACAGTAGGGCATCAAACTATTTGTTAGCACCATTCATGGAGATAGCAGCAAGGATCTTGTTTCAGTAGTGCTAATGTAATTTTGCACCTTTTGGCTTAGACAAGTTAAGCTAGTATCTTGGGTTAACTCCAGTTCTAATAGCCCCTTAGCACCAAAGTAAAGCTTCATGATATTTCTTCAGGAAGGCAACCCTTGTGCTAATAAAACTTGTTGGTCATTCAAAACTAAGCATGTCTTATGGTTGTTTGGTAGCACCTTAAGCCCCCATGTCAACATTCAGTTACTAAGCAAAAATCAAAATCAATTTTACAAAAAAATTGTCTTAAAACACCAGCACAGACATATCAGTTCTAACTTCTAAAGACATCAACAGCTCCTCCCACAATAAAGATAGTACACCTACTAAAATCACTTGCTGCACTACTCTTGATCCAAGTAGTTATTCAACACTAACAAGAGTTTTTGGTTGATATTTCTTCATCCATTTACAATGAGGTTAAGCCACTAATCTGTATATTTATTCTATGGTTAGTATGGGGTATCTCGGCTGAGCAAGTTTAACATTAGATGGTACATGGCAGGACATTCACCATATTCTGCAATCCATTGACAAGAGAATTGATTTCTGTTGATGGATAAAAAAGGAGGTTGAAAAGCCAGTGTTATTAGAAATCATCACTTCGGCGCTTGAAGGGACACAACAACGCAAAGCAGGGCTCTCATGGGTGAAACTGAAGCGCAGACTGCTTCAGCAAAAACTGATCAATTCTTAGAATTTGAATTTAAAATTTCTGTTACTTGTAAATTTTCATATACTAAGTATTGCTACTTCTCTTTGCAGAGTTCTCTATTGCTTCCTTCTTCTACTCTCTTAGTCCAATTACTAAAGTAATTGAATAATGATTCAATATTGCGAATACTGCAACTTGATTTTCATAATAGTTGACAAGCCAAATATAAAAGGGCACCCCCATGCACTAAGATCCTGTTATCAGGGTCTATTGTACATAGTCTCACCCTTCATTAATTTTGTGATTGAAGTTATCTTTTGTGATCTTAGTCGATTTACATTCTAATGATAATCATAGAAATTCTTTAAGTAGAATTAATATGGTCATTATTGTATACTGGATGCTGAAATTAGCAACTTTGAAGCAACTCGATGTTATATACATATATTTGGCACTTCTTGTGTTTTTGGAAAATGTACACTTTACTCCGAAGACATGTGCGCTTTTATTCAAGCTTTTCACTTGAAGTCCCATGAGCTCTATGCCTCTACCCTTTTTTTTTTTTTTTTGCGTTTTTGGATCTCCATACTGCAAATGGCCAGCACTCCATGGTTAATGGAGGCACCAGACATATACAAATGGGGACGCCACATGCCAATTGGTAAATTGACAATCTAGGGATAAGCTCAGCTGGCCATCTTTTTATAAACTCAATGAAATTACAACAAAACCAAGCAGCCAACTAAAGTTGAGCACACAAGAAAGGGAATTACCTAAAAATTATCCATAGCACTATACTAACAAACAGCATGAACAAACTATAAGCATTCAACAATGTTAACCTTGATGGTCCCATCAGCTGCGGTGACTACTTTATGAATTGGGGACCTCCCAACCCTCCATCCTGCTTCCTGTAAATCGTTCCTGAATGCCAACGGCACTATCCAATTAACAGCAAACAAATAGTAATTACAAAATGACAGAGCAAGCATAAGTATAAAATAAACAGAATTATAGATAAATTCCCAAAAGTAAGAAAAATATAACAGAAAGAAAAACTCACGCTGACTAAATTCCTCAATTTCCTTGACCTTCCTCTTGTAGAGGAAATGATACAGTTGTTTACCTCTAAAACTTTTCTATGCACAGTAAACAGAGTAATTAATTACATTACTAGTTGTTAATGTTTTAACTTTATGGTAACAAATGAACAAACCTGACCAAAGTCGAGGGCAAGTTGCTGAAGTTGTTCCTCAGACAAGCCAAGGAGGAGACGCGACTCCATTTGAGAAGCCTTCTTGAGTGAGTTTACTGTAACGTTCGTAAAAGTGCGAGACAGTAAAGCCCGTGCGAGGGGAACAGAGCAGCCGTACTGAAGGAGACCCATCGCCATAAACACCTGTCTCATGAACCAAAAAGAGCAATTTAAAAAAGACGAAATGAAAATTAACAAACCCGAGAAAAGTCATACTCTTACCATTTAAGTGTGGAATTTATTTAAAAAGGGAAAAACATAGCCATGCATTTATTTATTACTAGTCAAGTGCGGTTGTTCGTGTCTTGTGTTGATAAATATAATTATATACAGAAAAATAAAATTATTAAAAATAGTAATTAAATTGTAATAAATATTGTATCTATTTAAAAAATATAATTTTTGACACTAAAAATATTTCATCTTAATCAATAAAACTATACATAAAATGAAAAATTTAATGAATTAAAAAAATTTTACTCATCAAAGAAGAAGATTCAGAGGAAAATTAAGCCAAGAAGGAGCATTTGTTGTACATATACGTCATATTAAAATAAAATATAAATATTATTAGTAATCTACGATCCAATTTAGGGTTGAGACTAATATTCAAAATATAAAATATAACAAAAAGGGAGAAAAAAAGTCATAAAATTAAGAAAACACAAATAAAAAAATACTTTGTAAGAATATATTATTATCTTTCGATTTTGTCCAACATCACTCCTTTATCTTGCTACGGCTAATGATCGTACATGGACAAACTTTTTACTTTCTTCAATTACTCAAAATCAATATTGTATATATCTTTAATTAAAAAACGTACATGATTAAATGTAAATATTTACTGATACACTTATGGCAACATCATGATGCATATTAAAAACTTTAACCTCAATTTCTTTGTGACTAATCAATTGACCCACATATGATCGATCAAAAAAATTATTGCGAGAATTATTTTCTCCTAAATAATAAATATAGATAGATCATCTAACTTTCAAAAATAATAAATCATATGTTAATTAAATTGATAGAAGATATACCTCAATTATCTGTGTTCTTTTCAAGCTTAGAATTTGAATTGAAATTTTTATCCTTACCACATTCTTCTAGGTGAGGTCACAACCTATCAAACATAAATTATGATAGAATCTCAAAAATTAAGGATAGAATCTCAAAATATGACAAAGCACATGTAAAAAATCAAATAATTAGGCAATCAAACCAACATTTAAAAGCAACAAACAGCCAATAGCTGATAAAAGGAATTTTAAAGTGCAAAGAAAATACAAATGCAAATTAAATAGAAAAATAAAGAGACAAAGATTCATACAATTACTTGGATGCTAACATTAAAAAATAAAATTTACTTAATTTGTTTTCTATTTTAAGTAAAATTCTTGTCAAAATAGCCTACCTCTTTTTGTTAAATTATTGTTAAAAAAGGACTCACAAATTTGATCAATAAATAACTACTAAAGTAGTATTTTGTTAGTATTAAAGTTCATATTTGGTTAGTTCATCGAAAGTGAATTAATAATTGAAAATCAATAGTATTTTTAATTATGTTTAAATAAGGAAGGTGAATTAATAATTGAAAATCAATAGTATTTTTTAGTATCAATATATATAGAGAGAGAGAAAATACTCTATTACCACCTTGAACTATACGCGAAAAGGTTGAGACACACCTGAACTTTAGGAGGGACCTATTACCCCCTGGACTAATTAAAACTGTATTTTTGACAACCTTATTGCCTACGTGGCATATACGTGTCACAACACTATATAAAGGAGAATCAAGACCATACTGATGTAGCATGTCTAAGAGACTAGCATTGAGATTCATCTTTTTTCTCATTTTTTGGAAAATTTTTACTCATTCTTTTGGTGAAAAAATTAAGATAATACACACATTTATTAGAGAAACAATCCCAATAAGAACTGACTGTTACACATTTTTCGAATATTTCACATTCCATATTAATTAAAACGTTACAATCTTTCACCATCAATGTAAGAAGCACCTTCATTAGCAGTGGATTCAAGGTAGTGGTCAAGTTGATGATCGGACTATCCAGAAGTATAAGAAAGAAGCAAAGGATAAGAGTAGAGAGAGTTGGTGAACTTTTTGTTGTTTAAAGTGTTCAACTTGTTCTTTGGCACTTTTTAATGCCTGAACATGTGTCACGCCAGTATGTGTAATCTAAGATGCTTGAATATTCTTGATAAAAAAACATTGTAAGATTTTATTTTCTCCTGTCAATATTGACTGGACTATACCAAGGATTTGATGTAAAATTATCGGTTCTATGGGATCTCACATGAAGAACTTTTGTTTATGGACTTCATTTTGTCTTGTATATCTGTTGTTTTACAGCTTCATAGCTTCGTAGCTTCTCTTGCCTTTCAAATTACCAAATCAAAAGGGGGGGGGGGGAAGAGCTTATCTTATGTTTTTGTTTTTTTCTGTTAGGTATATGGCCTATATCATGAATACAAATGAAAAGGAAAGGGTGAAGGTATCCTTATTATTTGTTTTTTTATTTATTTATTTTCTTGTAAGGTTAGACTGTGCTTATTTATTTTTTGCTTGTAATTTCCTGTGCAGGAAAAAACAATTGAAGTAGGAATAGCACATTTTGAAACAAAGACACCAAGATTTACAATCTTGGATGCCTCAGTAACTTTCCTTACAAATTACTTATCTCCTTTACGATGATATAAAATTACAAGTATAAATCTAGGTGAATGAGTTTATTTTTCATGAGGATTGGTGTTTGCCTTATGTTTTGTAACACCCCGAATCTGGTACCCGAAACGCTACACGGTGCTCATGACCCCAAAGGACCACAAGCTAATTCATGACTGATATTTGTACCTGTACACTGCATAATATAACATAATAATGCATAAACATGCACTGAAAGACCATAAAGTTCAATACTGAACATCATCTAAATGATATAACATCTGTGTGGGGTAATAGAATACCCAAAATAAAACTGAACATACTGAAGTCTGAAACATGATAGTCTAGAAAGCCTCTAACTGACTAAACTGTCTGAGTAAGGAGTTGATGGGACATGTCCCCAACTAACTCCAACTAATAAACTGATTAATGAGATAATAGAGAAATAATCATGTCCTCGAAGGATGAGGACTCACTGTTAACTCTGACTGTTGATATCTGGAATCTACTGATGCTTTGGAGCTCGTGTCTTTGAACCTATGGTATAAGACATCATAGCGCAAATGCGTCAGTACTTTGAATGTACTGGTATGCATGTGAGGTAGGCTGAATGCATGGGGTTCATATGCATGAACAATACTGGCTAACTGACTATAAACGTGAGAATACATGAATGTATACATAGTAACTATATCTGAAGTCGTGATAACATGAGTATGCTGATGACTAACATGACTAATGACTGAATTCTGATAACTGATAATATGAGTGACTGTATCTGACAGTCCTGAATCTAATGGAACTATTTGAGTTCCGTACTGTATCTGAGTTGACTGTATTTGATAGTCCTGAATTCTGAAGAACTATCTGAGTTCTTTTACTGATACTGATACTAAAACTATGGGAAGTAGTTATCTAACCGACATGCCCCGTATGCGCTATAATAGCTGAGCTGGGATCCAATCTGTGCCCTGATTGGAAGGGTGTCAATACCGCGCCACTGGTAAGGACAACATGTGAGTAACCCTCATATAACAGATAACTCTAGTGAGAATGGTGGGAACCCTCATATAACAGGTTAAGCCACCTTATCTACCCTCATATAGCAGGCTATGATGTCTCAACCTATGTTGGCTACATAGTTCTGGAACACAAGGATTACTTCTAAGAATCACACCCTCATATAACAAGTGAGTTCCCATCTTTGGGTTTACTCGGTGCTAATTTCTACTCCTATCTAAATAGACACTGAATATGATTTACTGAACTGAACATGGACTGAGTTAACTGAATTTCGTTGACTGTCGGAATACTACTGATATATGACAACTGACTGAGTTCATGAGATCATAGAGATTTCCTGAGTCATAAGACTGTCTGAAGTCTAAGGATAACCGTTGATTGAGAGATAGGTTGCCATTTTAGAGTGATAGACTAATGTGGTATCAATATTTTAGAGTGTATGGTAGTCTATGGAGGAAGTGTTTGGATATAATTATTAGTTATTCAAAATCCTAGCATGGATAGTTATGGTGGTTATAGAAATCATTTATAGGCTGGGAATATAAAAGGGTAGATTAGTCAATAAGTTATGGGTATAGACTCATTGGTGTATATGGAATTTGAAGGTAGTGGGATGTATATATGGGTAAGTAAATATGACGTGAGAAAGTGGAATATGTTGATAAGATTGTAATGGGTTATATTATAAGATTAAGATTGACTATCCCTATTATATGACTTTACCCCCTTGATTATCTTTTCTCTAGGAGTTATAAACTGGTACTGCACGTAAGAAGGTATGTAGTAGATTTTGGGGTGTAATAGTAATGTCGTGGAGAGGATATGATTATAGGTAGTAGTTAAGTGAAATGTGATATTTGGGTTGCTTTCTTAGTTTCATGGACTAGTATAATATGTGGCATACCTCATCGATGGTACATGATTGGTTCTAGATAATAGGCTTGAACTTTAGATGTGGATTGTGGTGGTAAGAATAGTTGCTTAAGATTAATGATGCATGTTTTGTGGGAGTAAGTAGTAGGCTTGATTTGATGTGTGCAATAGCCTATGTTGGCAACTTGTGGAAAAAAAGAGTGGATAATTATGATATATTTATATACATGAGACTAGTGTTAGAACAATGAATTATGGTTGCGTCACTAAGCGGATAAGAGTGTGGGTACATAAGAATAAGTTGAACCCCCAAGTAGCATGTTGTTCGATAAAGTTTTATGTGTATAAGTGTTTTGCGTACCTAGTTTGTGTTCTTGAAATTTTTAGTATGGATAAGTCTAGGAAGTTGTTGTACGGTGTTCGTTAGAGTTGAATTACGGAAATATAGGTAGGAAATATACGCCTTTGGTATAGTTTTACAAATTTTATTATGTTGTAAGTTATGTGATTAGCAGTAATGTTAGAATTTTAAGTAGTGGAGAGTGGATTTTTAGGTGATAAGGAGTAAGGATGTGTATGCTCATAAGACTGTGAGTTGTAGGTTGGTGGCTATAGAGGATAGCTAAAGTTAAGAGTAGCCCTCCTGGAATGCAATACCTTCAGACTCTAGCTTATTAGGGGGAGTTTAGTGGTTATGTATATGGTGATACCCTATTGTGCTGAGTGTCGTGCTTGTAGATTTAATAAGAGGTTATGTCCTCAAGCCTAAGATTGTGACTTTGATCTAAGGGGGAGAAAATGAATTAAGTTAGTTCCCGAATTTTCTTGTGGTGTCAAGTTTCAGGTAAGAGTCATGATAAATCTATTCCTATTCAAGCAATTTCCTCCTACTTTAATTTAAGCGGCCATTTTACCAATGCCTTATGTATTCAAGTCATTTCTATGCTTAAGATCTGAGTTATCTATGCGATGTATTTCATGTTTTGATCTCCAAAATAAAAGCAATAATGTCCTTATGCAATCTAATATTCCAAGTATCCAAACTCTATGTTATGTTGCTCATGATCCATAAAAATCCATGTCTCATATCATGCTTAGTTCTAAGGAACTATGTTTTTGATATGTTACTGATTCATTTTATGTCAGGATTAGCCAAAATGATAAAGTTGTGCAAACTCATGACTATCTCAGCTCTGAAAATGAGAAGCGGTAGCTTCAAGTAGAAGTCCTTGTCTTAATCGCTGACTTCATGAATTCTAAACTTATGTTATACGACTCGTGATGCAAGCGCTCATGTTTCTCACTATGGTATGTGTTGTGTTTATGCCGAACGACTCTCTACTTATGATCCAGACACTTGATATATGAAGTACTTCGTGTCTATTATATTGTATTTTCACCCCATGTCCTACCTTGAGTAGTGCAATAAGTATAAGTTATAGTCGGATAGTGTTACTCCCATTCATGATGCTTATGCTCGGGTCCTTCAATAACCCTCCGTATGTTAGTATGATTGTGGTTGTGGAAGCATAGTAATGTCTTAGGTAGGGGAGTAGATGTTCTTGAATGTGAAAATTTTGATATGATTCTCGAGCTAAGGTTATAGGTGAAGGGGGAAATAAAGAGATAAACTTTCATTGTGCGAAATAGTTAGGAAGGAGATATGTGGCGAAAAACTTTGTGAGAGTAACTATATTTGTTGGTCTTAGTGGGGAGATCCATGAAGTGGGTGAACTAATGATAGGCTTAGATATTATGATTGATGAAAACGCAAACCAATGTGCTATGCAGTTAGTACTCCTTGAATTAAGACACGAGGTTGTTGGATTACAATGATGAGGTGAGGCGATATTCTTAATGGGAGGTAGAGTACAGGGTTTTGTAGCTTAAGTTAGCACCTTTTAACTCCGGGTTAGGCTTCAACATAGAAGTACTATATGACGGGACTCAAACTCTTGTGGTTAGATGTGTTATGGGAGAATTGTAAGTTGGAAATGATGAAGTATGTTATTTATTATTTGGGGCATAGTTGAGTAGTGTCTCCAAGTTTTAGGTCTATTCGTTGTATCTTGTAAGGTAGAGAATGCTTTTATTTCTTGTCTTTGGCGAAATCTTATTTTATGATTAGTACCGATGTAAATCAAGCCTATGACCACCAAATAAACTCATACCATATGTTGTGATGATCATGATCCCTAGAACTCGTGTGCAAGGTAATCTTTATGTCAATTCTTATTATCTCACGCTTCGTGCTTACGCGATTCACTAAGGGTTATCATGAAGCTTTTTTTATACTTTTGTATACTTTGTTGTGGAAAAATACTCAATGCGAGGTTAAGTTCTTTATTCCATACTTTTAGAGCTTCAACAAGTCCCTACCCATCATTCGGGGATGAATGATCCCAAGGGGGAGGTAATGTAACACTCCGCAGTTTGATCTAACATTGAACCATCCTTCCTATGTTTATAGACCCAAACCCAATGGTTTTTATTTAGATATAAGAGTGAATAATATTTAATTAGTGTGGGAATATCCTTGGGGATGAATATACGTCATAAAAATCTCCTAGCTTAAAAGTTGAGTTGAGCACTTTCCTATCGATTGATTTTAGTTGACAATTTTTCTTGGGTCAACTTCTAGAGACTATTTCTCCTAGGATATGAAGAGTCATGTGGCCTACTATATATCAAATTAAATCCCTTCAAGTCTTCTTTCAACGCCATTGACTGTTTGTCAATTCGAGCATCCCGAAGTAAAAAGTTATGAGTGTTTGAATGAGGCACTGTCCAGACTATGCTATGGGGCATGCGTCGCCCCCTTAAGGCCTATGCCATAGGCTGTGCGTCACACACCTTAGCCTGTGCCATGGGCTATGCGCCGTATGGCTAAGGCAAAGCGGCATAAATGCTCTGCTTTTGTGTTATATTAAGGGCATAAAGGTTTTTTACTATCCCATAACCATTCCTAACCATTTTTTCACTAATCTTAAACCTTAAACACGTCATTCTCTCTTTAAAAATCCCCAAATTATCTTCCCTAAATCAAAAAGGGAGAAACTACCTAGGGTTAAGGAATTCAAGCTTCGGGTGTTCAATTTCTCTACATTCTCTTCCATTTCTCTCCATCAAAAGGTACGTAGGGCTATCCTATACTCCATGGGCATAAAATACATTGTTCAAACCATTTTTTAATGTATATAGTTTCCTACATGAGTTGGATTTTGAAATGGTTAGAGAACATATATTGTAAATCCGTTTTATGATGAAATCTGCACAAACTACGATGTTGCTTCCCAAAACTTGGTTTTTTTCCTTGTATACATGTGTTATTGGTTTGAAAAGTTGTATGAGAGCAATATTTATGTAAATTTCCTTTCTTGTTATGAAATCCATTGTTTTGACAATGTATGGATCGTTTACCTGGATGGTTGCAAATTGAGTTTAAGTGTTTTGTCAACGTTTACGGATTATTATTGTCTTATGAAAGAATTGAGAGGGGATTTTCCTTGATTTATAAATGCTCATATTTTCTAATAAAGGACTTGCATGTAATTGATAAAAGAGATACCACACCTTGCCAAAGTATCGACAAGAGAGTATTTTCATGAGTTTTTCATGTGTTTTGAATCTGAGACTCTCTCATGTTATGTTTAAATATATTTGGTGGTCAAATGACATATTTTGATTGAAAGGACTAAATTAAAATCTGATATGGCGTATAGATATGACTTGCAAGTCTTGTTATGATGATACCAAATAGATGAATGCCATGACAAATTCAAAACATATCAGAATACAAATTTTACTCAGATTTTAGATTTTGATTTCAGAAAGATGCATGTTTCATAAAGATTAAAAAATGGGCTCTAAGAGAGTTAGGTGGTTACCCGAAGTAGGCATGAATTCAGACAACTTAGTGTTCGAAACCATGTTTTGCCGATACGGGTTTTTATTACGTCCCAAAATAGGGATTATACGCTGATGACGGCCCTTTGGCGTATAGATTCAGATACTCCAACCCTTGCGGAAAACTTGGGTTGGGGGATTGGCCGCCGAGTCAAGAAAGGATCCCATATAGCCCATGGGATACTTTTCAGATATGTAGAGTGTACCACCTAGCTCAGAAGTAAAACAAAGAGTTTAAAGCTTATTGATTATGCCCATGTATTTCTAGATATATTATGAACAATTGATTTCAAATGCTCTCACTTATTTTATATAAAGTATGTGTTATTTTTGGATTATTATATATACCAGTACCTTCGTGTATTGATCCCCTATATTTCAAGTTCCGAGGCCTAGTCTCGTGGTCTCGCTAATTAGTAGATCGTTATCAGACCTTCAGAGTTGGTGAGCCTCCTTTACTTCGGAAGACATCTTTTCCCATGTGTTGGTTTTCTTGTGACTTTAGCTCAGGGTCTGATCAGGGGCTTTGTCCTGGCCTAGACAGTTAGTTTTTCATTAGAGGCTTCATAGACGGTATTTGAAGTAGTGTATTGTCATATCTTGTTGGCATATTTCGAATTATAAGTTTCCATTGAACATTGTTATATCTTCCACGCCTTGTTTTATGTATGGATTATGCTTATGAGACTATGCTAAGGGGTTTCTCGAGACTTTGTGATTCGGGATGCCCGTCGTAGCCAGGGCCTCGGTTCGGGTCATGACATTGGTACTACGGGTGGCATGTGTTTTATTTATATAAATTATGTATAATTATACCTATATATAGAGATTTTTTGTCAAAGTTTGTGGGTGGAGTGGCTCCCTCACGGACCTTAATAGATTTTTCCTTGATATAGGTCGTTTCAATAGTTAAGTGTATCTTCGACTTTTTGGGTATAGTTTTCGGTGGTTTTGATGTCTTTTCCCATAAAAATCTATATCTAAAATCTGTCTATATCTATATCTATAATCTATAATCTATAATACATTAGTGAAGGGCCTTAAAAATATTGTTTGAACATTTTGCCCTTCATTAAAAGTCTTTGCTTTAGATAAAATCGTCTTTTCATTATTTTTTCTTAATATTTAAGAGTTGAAATTAATTAAACATATTTATGATTAAACCTTTCCTTATTAGAAGTCATAGAATTTAAAAAAGGGCAACCCGGTGCACTAATGTTGCCGCTATGCGCAGTGTCCGGGGAAGGACCCCACCACAAGGGTGTATCGTATGCAGCCTTACCTTGTATTTTTGCCTGAGGCTGTTTCCAAGGCTTGAACCCGTGACCTCCTGGTCACATAACAATAACTTTATCAGTTACTCCAAGGCTCCCCTTCATAGAATTTACCATGTCATAGAATCCCTAAATTTATAGGTAAGTTTTGGTTAACTAAGAAAAATAATCGGCTGGTCACCCTATAATTTAGGATAGAATTTGATTTTATATGAAAGACACTTTTCATTTACGTATATAATTTGATTTCATTCCAAAAATATAAAGCAAATAGTCATTATAAATAGAACCATAAGTTTAACATAAAAAAAAAAAAGAAAAATCAAACCACGCTCGCAAAATTACGTTGTTGATATATTTTCTTTCACTTTTTGTTCTCTTTCTTTTTTTGATCTTGATTATGAGTTTTTTTATTTATTTGTCTTAGCAATTTTATATTTTGGTTATCATTATATGTGTGTTTTCCTCCCCTTTTCAATCTTATATATAATGTATATTTTTTTTTTAAGTCATTATATAATGACAAAATAATTAATTTATGTGTTGCTGAATTATTTGTTCTCTAAAATTGCATAGATATATAGTAAAAGGGGTGTACGAGGTACTTGACGGTGAGGTATCAAAAGCGAAGATCGTGGAGGATGATTTGGGAAGCATTAAGAAGGTGAAAGGCATGTCGATGGATCCTATTATCTTTGATTAATGGATTTTTTCCCCTGGTTCGATCTATAGAGCTTGAATGTTGCAGCCTTAATAAAGATATATCCCTTAATTTGAACAAATATTGGTGTAAAAAATATCTATTATTTAATAAATATGATGGTGGAATAAAGATGGATGGAGAAGGATGATTCTTAGATACGCCAGAGGCCATATCCAACCATCATGCACTTCGTTGTGGTTCTTATACTATAGTGGATCTCTTTACTGGAGTCAGAGGAAATTTAATTCAATTTGCGAAGAGGTGAGCATATGGTAAGAGAAAAAAAGATTAAACGTATATTTTTTTTTTTTAAAAAAAGACTTCTAAAATATATGGGGAGGAGAATTAATATTAGTAGGTTTTCATTTAGCATATATAATACAAATTTCAATAAACACAAATATATTTGGGTCGAGAAAAATCAATTATTATTTAGATATTTTTATAATATCAACTATAACATTTAAAAATTAAAGAGTTTTAAATATATGAGAGAAAAATATATAGGGAATTAATGTTGGTAGATTTCTTTACGTGAAAAAGGAGTCTTAAAACGTATATAGTAAGAGTGAAAATAAAAATATCAATATTTTCTATCAAAAAAAATAAAAAATTAACTATGACATGGAATCGGTGCTTTCCATCAAAATTAACAAAAAGTATATAATTATGGATAATTTTTTTAAAAGTATTTTCTTTTAATTTAGGATATCCTTCAGTTATTTTCTTTTATTTAGGACATCTAAGTTACCTAGAAGTTCAACTTTTAAAAATCAAAATAACATACTTTCGCGTGAAGAGCTTTAAAAAAATATCATCTCTCAAATCGAATTCATATATGATGACAATATTGTGATAATGCCATATTTCTTTCTTTTTTTTTTGCTTATAAGTCCGTTTTTTTGTGGTTATTTAAATTTTTTTAATTATATTAATTAGATTTTTATAATGCGAAAAAATTTAATTTTGATTTGGTTAAATTTGTGTTTTATCAAGCATTTAGAAACTAATGAATGTGAGTTTGTCTTAAAACTATGAGTTTTGTGGTGAAATTATTTTGAGGAAATCATAGATGAGCTTGCTCACACTATGATTTGGTTACTGATCAGATCTATTTTTAAGCTTATCTCATGGTTGAGGGTGAGTTGAGGGTTTATTGATAACAACTCTCTACCTCCAAGGTAGTGATAAGATCTGTGTACACTCTATCCTCCTTAGATCCATGTTGTGAGATTACGCTGATATATTATTGTTGTTGATCTCTTGGTTGAGGGTGGGGCTCTTCACATAAGAAGAGGATTGAAGAGATGAGGGACTACCTATCAAAAAGAGATAACTAATAAAAAAATAATAGAATGACTTTATGGGCGAAGTTTTAAAAGGATTTCATGTAATATTTTGTTGTTAAATATTTTTTTCTCGATCTCTTTGTACAAAATTGGAGCTTAATTATGAATTTAACGGAGCCCAACGAGTGATTGTGTATCAATTTTTATTGGGGTGAGTAATTGTGGGAGATTTATAATCAGTATAATTGAGTTAAACTATAAGATATTAGACATAATGTCTTTCCATCCGCCTAAGTCTTATTTAGCGGAGTTACTTGATGCCTTTGCTAGCGAAAGGTAACATGTATCGGTGAAATAATTAAATTGCATGCAAGTTATCCCAAATACCATCATCACAAAAAAAAAAAAACTTTAGACATGATTTTCTGTAATCGTACGAACTATGAACCTTAAAAAAATATCCAATAAGTTATTTAAGCGACAAGGATTATTTTAGGACGAATTATGAAAGTTTGGATGGAAAGCTATTATGCTTACGCTAAAAAAACAGAAAACACAAAGTGTGTGGACATTATAGTTATTTTGATTTTTGTGATCCAATAATTGATAGAGCAAGATTTTTAATTTTTTTTCATAGCAACTTTCAAGTTGCATAGCGGAATAACCTTTTATCCTTAAATCACTGACCCATATAAAAGTCAATAAGGTTTATCGAAAAATAAAAGATCTTAAGGAGAAGGGCAAAGGTAGAGAGGAAGGAAGAGTGTGAAATTTATCAATACGGAAAGTAAGAACAGGAAACGAATAGGGTAGTCCTTTTGTCGAGTTACAAGGAGTAAGAACAGGAAACAAATAGGGTAGTCCTTTTGTCGAGTTACAAGGAGATTCCAGAGGAGATTAAGGAGAAAGGTTTGTTGGTTTATAAAATATTTCCTTACACATAAATTATGTAAACTTTAAAATTAATTATAGACCACTAATATTTATTTATCATAAATATAAAATTTATTTTAATAGCACTCTACTTTTTAATGATTAATTTTTTATATACAATTTTAGTGATTAACACGAGATGCACGTGCAACTCACATATCCTAAAATAGTATATATATATATACAAAAGGAGTAAACTACATACATGATCATCGTAGTGAGTGGTTTTGTTTTTTTGTTCCGCGTAATAAAAGTGCTACAAAACTAGTATTTCTTATTTTTTATGTACTGAACAATTGCATATTTGTTCCTCTATTCATCAAACATATTTAAACATCTCTCCATGTTCATTTATCTTTCAACTTTTCTCTTTTCTTTTCTCTTTTTATTATATTTTGATTTTTTTTCTCTTTTTAAATTTTTTTCTCAACCTTTACTTTTTTACTTTTCTCCCCTCAACTTCTTATATATCTCTTTTTTATTTTTTATTTTTTTATTTTTCTCAATCTTTATTTTTTATTTTATCTTTTTTTTCCTCAACCTTTCCTTTTTTCTTTTATTTTGTTCTTTTCTTCTCTCAGCTTTTATTTTTTTTCTCTTTTTATTCTTTTTCTCTTTTTTTATTTTCTTTGAATTTTATTTTTATTTTTTTAAAAAGTTTTATCGACCTTTTTTTTTATTTTTTGTTTTTTGATTTCTTCTTTTTCCTCAATCTTTTTTTTTTCTCCGATGCCTTCCAAACAACAAGTTATGTTTTATGGATACGAGTTGAACTACCACATTGTGTTTTGATTGACGAGATGTTCTCTAATTCTTGCTAAGGCAAGACTTAACCCAAAGCCTTTGAAATAAAAAGTTATGTCCCATGATTAAGAGTTGATACTACCACATTGTGTTTTGCCGTATGAGATATTCTATAACTCTTGTCTTAGAGGCAAAACTTAGCCTAATGTCACGACCCGATTTTCGAATCATGATGGCACCCACTAAAACCCACCAATAGGTAAGCCGACACCGTAATTCAGAGTTAAGGTAATGGGTTACTTTGGTAGAAACGTCCAACATGGACTAAATCTACGAACACAAATATAAGCAACAGTGTTCCACATACCAAAATACAACCAACTTACGAATACCAATCCCATAACCTGGTAATAACAGTACAAGAGCATCTAAGTTCTACAGTAGGAAATACAACTTGAAGTCTAAATAGTCTTATACATTCGTCTCAAATACAAAAGACTGAATAAAGACAGGAGAGAAATGAGCGACTTGAACTCCAAGAGCTCACCCTATCTCCGAAAGATCAACATAGCACGATCTCAACTCAGCGGCGGCAACTAGTACTCAGGTCTATACCGAAAAGGAACAGAAATATAGTAAACAACGGGTACTCAGTAGGCATCATCGACTGACTGAGCTAAATTATGATATAAAGCAAGATAATATCTCTAAGTCAAGGTACAAAATCGAACCTGAATAATCTTCATCATCACTGTATACAATCAATAATCAACTAGACCAAAACTATGACATATCCATTCATCATGCGCCGATACCATTATATATAGAATAATACATGATCCAAAGCGTAAAGCACCACTAATACAACCACAATCACAATAAGACCAAGAAGATATACAACATCCATTAAAATATAAGTAAAAGAACTCACCATGGCATCCCATACCACTGGAAAGTACACACATGGAACAATAAAGTAAAGAACTCATCACGACGTTCCATACCATCAGAGAGTACATGCAAAGATCAAACCATAAAGTAATTACATATGTAACCAAATTCTTAATATCCGAGGCTCACCACTTTTCATATCCAGGTTTCCATAATTCCCATCAAAGGTTATTACCAAGATTCATGATCATCATTATTTACCACATTGAATTAACATACACCAAGGTAATCATAACCATAGTCATATAGCCATTTAGGTACTATGCCATTTTACAACCATAATTACTAGTTACCACATTATAACTAAACAAGGTCCACTAACTAACATTCTAGTCTTTTAGCCATCAAGTCATATAGCCACTTTATATAGACAACTAGTTATCATATAACCCATTTTACTAGGCAAAATTCCATAATTTACCCATTTATTCAAGCCAAGTATACTCACTAGGTGAATCTATGTGGATCCTCTCTATCTTTGACCTATCAAGCTCTTCCTGAACAGTATCGGGCTACCTAAAGATATTTGAGAATTCGAAAATGAGGCCTATATAACTATATTAGATAAGTTCAGTAATTAATTATACACATGATTACACTTACCAATTAGTCTTAACTCAATAATCGACATATTCGACTATTCACTATTTAGCATCAAGAAAAGTCATGCCACTTAACAAGTAGTTAATGGTAGAGAATTATAGACAACCTCCCAAAGATAACATCCTATCCCTAATGGACATACGGACATCATCATAAAAGGGCATAACCACACACATAAACATGTATTTATATATGCTCACCATACATAACATCACCATAATATCAATATTTCTTTCAGATTTGCCAGACATTATCATAACATCAATATATCCTCCGGCCTTGTCGGGCATCAACATATCATCAATATATCATCCAGCCTTACTGGGAATCAAAATATCATGAATATATATCCTCCGGCCTTATCGGGCATCAACATATCATCAATATATCCTCCGGCTTTTTCAGGCATCAACATATCATCAACATATCCTCCGACCTTACCGGGCATTATCACATCATTAATAACCACCAAGACAATAATAAATACATACAAATGTAGCCAAATTAATAACAAGTTCAATCCCACAATGATAGAGTATAAAAGATGTAAGGAAATACATATCATGGTACTTCACCATTAATTATCACTACATTATATGAGTAGATGCATGGGCATGTATATATAAATATGTAACACCCTACATTTTTGGGCTAAAATTCGAACCGTTGTTTCTATGTGTATGAACTCTAATACCATGATTCCTATGTGAATATGTGTGTCATGATCATTTACCTTATGTATAAAGTTTTATTGATGCAAATCATGTTCAGAGGAAGCACTTAGAGAAAAGTCGAGTTGAGAACACTTGTATCGATAGAGTTTTAACGAATTCTCCAACTAGGGTCAACTTTAAATGAGTGTATATCCTAGAATATAATGATTCCGGTGTCCTACTATATTTCAAATGAAAGTTATTTGAGTTTTCTTTCTAATGCATCTAGTTTCACCTTAATCCAACATCAGAGTGGGGAGTTAGATCCATTTTACCTCAGCATATCCATCTATCATTAAGGTGATGACTAGGCTGATAGGCTATCAACTAGTTGACAAGACATTAGCCAAGTCATAAAGCTTAGGAAAAATAACTGAAGAAGGTGATGACTAGGCTGATAGGGTATCAACCAGTTGACAATCCATCAGCCAAAGTCGTCAACCTTAGGCAGTAACTCTAAAGGAGTTGACGACTAGGCTGATAGGCTATCAACTAGTTGACAAGCCATCAGCCAAGTCATCACCCATAACCAGAACATGAAAGGGAGTTCACGACTAGGCTGATAGGATGTCAACCAGTTGACAAACTATCAGCCAAGTCATCAACTAAAGAATTTCCAAAAAAATTTATTCAGCTTTGGAGGGGTATTTTGATCTTTTCCTCACCTCAAACCCTACCCCACAACTTAAAAACATAATATAGCATTATTTTTACCCATCCTCAGTCCCTTAAACACGTTTTCTTCCTTCCATAATCTAGAATCTCAAGAACAATAAGATTACAATTTCTTCTCAAGAATAAAAAATTCAAGAATTCAAGTTCAACTTTAATCTTTTATCAAAGAAATCAAGAAATTAAGGTATGTGGAGTTCATCCATGGGCCCCCTTTCACCCATGGAGTCCAAAACCTCTTTTTGGTTTTAAATTATAATTTTTACATGTTTAAGTTGAACTATCACCATGAATCTCTTGTTAATTCAATTTCAAGTTATAATTATAAGTGCTTTCAAGTGGAATAAGTCATATCATATTTTGAATGTTGAAATTCTATGTCATAATCATTTGATTCATGTTAAATCCCTGAATTATGATATTAGTCACGTAATCATGACATTCCTTCATGTTTAAAGCATTCCCAAGTGTTTGATGAAATGTCTATGCTTTTAGTTTTTTGAACCATAATCACTTATTACAGTATTTTAAGTTTGATATCATATTTTATAATCATTCAGTGTTGGTGGCTTATGAACATGCGATACTCATATAATTTACATAAATTTTGCTTTTCAAGTATTTAGATAGTCAATCCATGAACTTTATTAGTATACTCAGATATTCATATTCATGATGAGCTCTATCAGTTATAGAATAACTCTCAGTTGAGTTTAGTTCAGTTCAGTTCAGAATCAGTGTCTTTCAGTTGGGAGTAAGACTTAGCACCGAGTGAATTAGTTATCCATTTACTTAAATTCATATTTTAGTTATACATTTACTTAAATTCATATTTAAATTCATAAGTTACTTCATATTTCAGTTGATTTTAGTCTCTTGGTTAGTTTACTTGCATTTAGCATGCATGTTTTAACATTATGTACCTACTCAGTTTTACTTATTGCATTCATCTTTGCTTACTCAATACATTCTAAAAGTACAGATCCACATATATGTCCGTGTGGATACATTGTTTCATAATGTAGGTACTAGTTGTAGCCCACACATCTTGATTAGACAATTATAGTTCCAGCCAACAAGTGATGAGTTCTTCTATTTCGATGACTCTAGTTAGATATTGTTCATAAACTTTATTGTTATTATTCTTATGTATTGATTAGTGGTAGCTAGAGGCATGTCCTAACTATCTATAGTTAGTATAGTAGAGGCTTCATAGATGCCAGTCAGAGTCAGTCATAAAATTTTAGTTTTATCAGACTCAAAATTGTAGCAGTATTATAGTTTCCCAGATTATGTTATGATTATCTTTCATGTCTCAGATCGTTAAGTAGAAGTGTCCTTTAAGAAATTTATACAGATTCTCAGTTTTCTCCATTCATGCCATCTTTGCCTTGTTTTAAGGGTTATAGAAAAGTGAAGCTTAAATTCCTACATATAGAGCTTTATCAGACAGTCCCTGAAGACAGTTATGGGATTGCACACAGGCTCAAAAATATCCCATTAGTTCTTCTGTTATATTCCAAAGTTTTAAGATTTCATTAATGATCATGAAAACTTATTCACTAAGTCAAAGTTAGATGTGCTTTCAGATCCCTTCTCCGAGTCCTATGATACCATGTAATCTAGAGTTAGAAGCATGAACCCAGAAGTTTAGCAGTAGTAAATTGGGTTTAGTGTTATCTGAACTTAGTAGATTATGTATCCACGGGGCTAGTTGTATGAAGGGGAATTAGTAGTCTTGAAACAGTGTATGCAAGAATTTAAGTTTATTGGCTTGGGATTATGTATGTTAATTCGAAATTATGTGTTGTTGATGTAGGGTATATTGGTGTAATGGTAATTCCCTTGGTTTAGGAAAAATATAAGTTTAGTGGTATGATATTAGTAGTCTATGAAGAAAGTTAGTGCGGTTCATTAAAGGTTTAGGGATATCTATATTAAGTGTTAGAATCTAAGTTTGAATCTTTGAAGATTGAGCTAATAGAAAATAGTGTTGAAATTGTTGATAGTGTGAACACAGTGTACGGTGATACTTATGAAGATTTTGAGTTAGGCAGCGTTTACAACTATTGTTTGATGACCGTTCGGGCTATAGAAAGTTATGAGTTGTCTATCAGAAGAAAGTACTAGCAATGGGTTTTACACTTTCAGGTGCAGTTTTTCAGGGTGAGTTTAGTATTTATGTTTATTGTTATATATCAGGATCTAAAGTAAAGTGGTTGAATTTCAGTTAGAGTTTATTAAGTGGTTCATAGACTTTGAATGATGGCTTAAATTTAAGGGGAAGATGATAGAGCAAGTAACCAAGTCAGGCTCTTAGATTCTAGTAGTGATGTCAGTATGTTGTAGAACAATAGTAAGGGATGATGATGACCAACCCATTCTTATCTCAGTGCAAAGTTTTTCAGTCATCACGATATCTACTCATGCCTTACATGTCAACTCCATGATCATAGTTCATGTTCATGCATATTCCATAGAATCATGTACGTTCCTAGATCCTTGTATGAGGAGTTCCAGTTCACTCAGTAGTACGAATCCTATTCCATGAAATTATGAACTCCAAACTTAGGTCATGCAGCTAATGACTTGTGTTCTCATGTTTTACAGTATGTTAAGTTTCAGGTACTCTTGCTACACTCTTAATGATCAACAAAATTCAGTTTTTGTCCTGTATATCCTTAGTTTTGATCTCTGTAATGAATCTATGTTGTGGATACTCTATTTCTCAGGCCTCAGTTAAGTGTCACGTTATGCATAATATTCTTTCATGCAGCAGGTCCTTAAGTTCTAACCTTTCAGTGACCTCTTTTTATGAAATGATAGTGGTTATGAGTAATTATTTAGATGGGAGAGAGTAAATGTTTTATGTTGGGGAAAAATCATTGTATGCTTGTTCTATGTAAGGCTATAAATTTAAAGGAATATTGAGGTAGAGCTTTTGATATATGGCATGGTTAGTTGAAATTTCGTGTGTGTCTTCATGGGGACGGTGTATGGAAGTTATTATTGATAGCGGTTTAGAGAATATGAGAAAAATGCTTTTATGGGTGTTTGCTAGAAGTTTGTATGTGGTTATAATGATATGCTTGAATATCATGTTGGTATATATGTGGATAAATGCTTTGTACGTTAGTGAATTCCTAGTAAGGGATTGAATTTAGTTGTTGACGTGGTAAGAAGAATTATTCTTGAAATGGAAGTTGTGAAAGCACAGGGGGTATTGATAACGCCTAAGCGCACACGCAAGTGTACATGGTCTACCAAGTAATATAGTGGCCTTCTAGAAAGTCGAATATCGATCCCATAGGGACTTGTGTTAAACAACTACCCTACTCGAGTCTAACAAATTGAGAAAGGTAACCAATTAAGTTTTAGAATTATAACTAAAAGTAGACTAAGCTGATGTAGAAAAGTAATGACTTTGGACAATCAATGGATAGAGATCCAGGGTTAAATCACTTTGAACAATTATACTATGTTACTGAACTTTATTCGTGAACTTTCTTATCTTCGTTGTTAAATCATAGGGTTAATTTCATGATCATGGTCTCCCGACCTCTAACAGTTTCCCTAATTTGAACCTACAACTACATCGTTGAGCGGGGATGTAATTGTCCAATTAAGTTCTTTAAGCTATTATCCTACGTTTGAATCAAGTAAGGCATATAAGTACATCCCTGTCCTAGACACTAATTTGAATTCCTTATTTTATAAAAGAATACAAACCATACTTTGTTTATTCGCATGTTTTATCTCCCTATTCCCTCTTCCGAGATCAAAAGGGCGACAATAGATATATTTTAAGGGTGATCAAGCCTCAAATAATTAAATCAAGAATAAAAAAACAATCAATAATGATAATCAAAATTAAACAAATTTAATCCAAAATAATAGTACTCATGTTCTTGGCTTTAACCCCGGAAATAGGGTGTTTAACCACGCATAGTCATAGTCGTAATCTCAAGATTGTAATTAACAACTAAAGACATGAATGAACTAAATTAAAATAATAAAAACCTAAGAGATAAAGTTGTAGCAGCCCCTTAATCTCCAAAATACGTCCAAATATGATTAAAAATGTGTACAAAGGTGTATTTATAGCATCAGGGTAAGCGAAAGCCGTGTTGGACAAGGATTTAATTTCTGGCCGTGGTTGAACTCAGTGGTGCATCGCGTTGGTGAACGTGTTGGTTCTAGTGACACGACACATCAACAATATTGGTTGTCACATCATTGAGACACATTGGTTATAGCATTTATGTACTGGTGCGTTCCGTCCATATCGCGTTAGCTCACTGGAATTAGCCTCCAAAATAAATTCGAAGTGTTAAACATCCTATTTTTTTTCATGCCTTTTGTGATGTATTTCCAATTAATTTTCAGCCTTTTATCATCAATATATAACCATATTAATATCACAAAACTTCCTAAATAATCACACACCATATATTAGAGGCAATAAAAGCACAAGATCTATAACGATGAATCAAAACACGAGCTAAGATAAGGTTAGTTCCATCGATCTTCAACTTGTCGTTCCGACTCTAAACTTAATACAATTGAAATTTTCCCATTACAAACAAGTTATTACACTCAAAATTACACATTAAAACCATTTGGAACATATTAAACACATTAGAATAAAAAAAAACCAACTAGACACACAACTAGCTCAAGCTAGTCAAACTAGTTTTCTCGATTGAACTCTAAATGACTCAATTAAGTAAAAACTTATTTGAAAACACTTTGAACCCTTGTAATCACGTCCTTTAACACTTATATGCTTGTTTATATCATATTAACACATAAAGAACACGAATTATCCTCAAAATAAGGCTAAATAAGCTAGAATAGTATCACTAGAGTGCATAAATACACCCCACACAGGTATTGAGTTCATGATTTAGACTAGTATTAAAGTGTTATGTGTTAACTTTGTAGATTCGGGTAGGCTTGAATATAATGAGAGAATTTAGTTCAACTCAGAGTTCGGTAGATAGAGTTATTAGTGCCCATGTAAAGATATTAAGTAGCCTCAAGTGAAATGCAATATTGAAGTGGAATGTATATTTAGGTATAATATTTCAGTATAATTTAGTTCATACAACCAGTAATCTAGTTTAGCCGTCAGACAAACAAGTTCCTATGGTTTTCCATCTTTTTTATTCATGAGGTAATTCATTCACGACCATAATGGTCGTAAATTTAGTTCAATTTATGCGTCATGTTTTAGATTCAGATATTCAATCATTATTCAGTTTGTAAGTGTTCTGTGCATTATCTCAGTCTTTTCTTAGTATTTCAGCCAAACCAGTATTATTCGGGAAACAGAATATCCCTAGAGAGAGATATTGTAATGCCCTGAGTTTTTATTTCCTAAATCTCTCATCTTTTGTTAAAAAAACTAGATCCAACTCAAATTATTGGTTACTCATAAGTTGACTCTCTCATTTCTATCTCAGCCTTATAACCATTCTCATGTCATTGCATGTATTCACGAAATTAGTTCAGTTCATGTATCATGCTCAAACTCAGTTATGCAATCATATTCCAAGTCATGCATGTTCAATATATGGTCGTAGTTACCTTAGTATTCTTTGTCTAACCAGTCTCATTCGAGAATAAATGATTCCAAGGGAGAGATAATATAATACCCCATATTTTTGGGCTAGAATTCGAACCATTATTTCTATGTGTATAAACTCTAATCCTATTATTCCCATGTGAATATGTGTGTCATGATTATTTTACTTGTGTATAAAGTGTTTTAGATTTGAATCACATTCATAGGAAGCACTTAGAGCAAAGTCGAGTTGAGAACACTTGTATCGATAGATTTTTAACGAATTCTCCATCTAGGGTCAAATTTAAATGAGTGTATCTCATAGAATTTAACAATTCCAGTGTCCTACTATGTATAAAATGAAAGGTATTTGAGTTGTATTTCCAATGCATCTAGTTTTACCTTAATCTGATATCGGAGTGGGAAGTTATACCTATTTTACCTTAGCATATCCATCTTTTATCAAGGTGACGACTAGGCTGATAGGCTATCAACTAGTTGACAAGTCATCAGCGAAGACGTCAACCTTAGGTTGAATCACTGAAGAAGGTGATGACTAGGCTGATAGGCTATCAACTAATTGACAAGACATCAACCAAAGTCGTCAACCTTAGGCAATAACTATGAAGGAGTTGACGACTAGGCTGATAGGCTATCAACTAGTTGACAAGCCATCAGCCAAGTTATCACCCATAACCATAACATAAAAGGGAGTTGATTTCTAGGCTGATAGGTTATCAGCCCGTTGACAATCCATCAACCAAGTCATCAACTAAAGAAATTTTAGCAATTTTTATTCAGCTTCAGAGGGGTATTTTGGCCTTTTCCTCACCTCAAACCCTACCCCCATGACTTAAAAACATAATTTAGCATTATTTTTCCCCATCCTCAGTCCCTTAAACAAGTTTTTCCTCCTCCCATCATCAAGAATCTCTAGAACAATAAGATTAGGGTTTCTTCTCAAGAATAAGATATTCAAGATTTCTTCTTCAAGAAATTCAAGAATTCAAGTTCAACTTCAAGCTTTCATCAAAGAAATTAAGAAATTAAGGTATGTGGAAGTTCATCCATGGGTCCCCTTGCACCAATGGAGACCAAAAACCATTTTTGTTTTTTAATTATAAGTTTTACATGTTTAAGTTGAACTATCTCCATGGATATCTTGTTAATTCAATTTCAAGTTATGATTGTAAGTGCTCTCAAGTGGAACGAGTCATATCATGTTTTGAATGTTGAAATTCTCATGTCATATTTAGTTGATTCATGTTAAATCCCCAATTTATGATTTTAGTCACGTAATCATGCTATTCCCTCATATTTAAAGAATTTTTGTGTTCAAGCTCATGATTCCCAAGTATTTGATGAAATGTCAATGCTTTTAGTTTTTTGAACCATAATCACTTATCACAGTATTTCAAGTTTAATATCGTATTTTATACTCATTCAGTGCTAGTGGGTTATGAACATGCGATACCCATATGATTTACATAAATTCCATTTTTCAAGTATTCAAATAGTCAATCAATGAACTTTATCAATATACTCAGTTATTCATAATCATGATGAGCACTATCAGTTTAAGAATAACTCTCAGTTGAGTTTAGTTTTGTTTAGAATCAGTGTCTTTCAATTGGGAGTAAAACTTAGCACCAACTGAACATAGGGATAACGTCTACCCCATCAGTTAGGCATGAGGCATTTCTCCCCCATCAGTTAGGCATGAGGAACTTGTCTCCCCCATCAGTTAGGCATGACACGTTAGTAGCAGTCCTTAAGTTCCATACCTATGGTGCCACTGTAGGCTTTAAGGGGTCCCCTATCAGTTGGTCATGACACCCTAGTCTTTCGGGACATCAGATTAGTGGATTCACACAACCAGTATTTGTACTCGTGGCACGGTACTGATACCCTTCCAACTGGGGTTACAGGTTGGACCCCAATAATAGATTTGGGGCATGCCAGTTATAGCTAGATCCCATAGTCTCAGTATAGTATTCAGTGTATTGTCAATTCAGGTTTGCTTGACCAAGTGTACAGACTTTCAGTTATACAGTTATATAGTTTATAATTTTTCAGATTTTAGACTCATATGAGATTATAGATTTATGCTTGGTCTTGCATTCTCTGATATTACAGTTTTCATGCTTTTATGCCCAGTTATCTCATGTTGTTCAGTTAGTCCTTATCTCATATGCACAGTACCCCATAGTTTCAGTCCAGTTATTCAGACTAAGTACAGTTCAGTATTACATGATCAGTATTCAGTCTTTAACTATTCAGTGTTCGAATATTAATAGTACGTATTCATATATCATCTACTTAGTATATAGGTATTAGTTATCTATTTACTTAGATTCCATTCGTCCCGCCACCCAGGCATCAGTTATTCAGTTAATCAGTTCAGCTCAGTACATGTTATGTTTGGTTTTGTATGTTCATATATTCATGTTTTACCTTATCCCAGCTTCAGTTTTACTTATTCTACAAAAGTAAAGTTTTAAGAAACTAAGTGTAGTGATTCACCGACTTATCAAATTATGATTGGTATTCATGATTTAAGTTACTTTTGATTTCGGTTGATTTCAGTCTCTTGGCGAGTCTACTTGCACTTAGCATGCATGTTTTAAGATTATGTACCTACTTGGTTTTACTTATTGCATTTAATACCACTTACTTAGTACATTCCAGAAGTACTGATCCACATGTACGTATGTGTGGCTACATTGTTTCATAATGTAGGTGCCAGTTGTATCCCACACATCATGATCAGACAGTTGTAGTTTCTAACCAGCAGGTGATGAGTTCTCCTATTTCGGGGACTCCAGTCAGATATTGTTCATGTAATTTATTGTTATCATTCTTATGTATTGATTAATGGTAGTTGGAGGCATGTCCCAGTTATCTATAGTCTGTATAGTAGAGGCTTCATAGATGTCAGTCAGTGTCAGTCATGAAATTTTAGTTTTATCAGATTGTAAATTATGTCAGTTTTATATTTTCCCAGATTATGTTATTATTATATTTCCACAGCAATTTAGCTATTTTTATATGTTCTAAATCAGTTGTTCAAGTATCATGCCAGTTGATGGTTTAGCTTGAGATCACTTGTGGTTCCAAGCACCGTGTTACGACTAGGGGTAGTTCCAGTCGTGAAAAAATGATATGAGCAACCCCACTTTTCCGAGCTTAATCATAATTATTAACAAGCCAAATATAAATCATTGGTATGCCTTCTAGAATCCTTCTTTACCTATATGGTTCACAATATTGGCACAAAGAGATTTTTTTAGACAAACATTAGCTTAGTCATCAAGCTTGAACCATAATAAAAGTTGTAACATAATTCAAGCCTCACCTAGTAAACTAGACAATAAGTCAAGTAATAGCATAACCATAGATTCAATTCACAAGACTTTCCAATGCTATCCATATCATGACAACAAGATAATTAGTCAAGTATACACATTATCCTAACATCGACAACATGCATAAATCATCTACCGGGTTTAGTATCATATCACCAAAAGTATAATCAAGGTGTTCATCACGTATCTAGGTCACTAAAGAAGTTACATAGTTCAAGCTTAAGGCGGATCAAGTTCCGCTTCTAATAATCCCCAAATTCTCTTCTACAAGTCTAACTTCTACCCGGAATTAGGCTAAGTTATCTAAATCATACCTTAAGAGCTTACCAATCCACACTTGTTCTATGGGATAATTCTTCTTCAAGGAGTCATCCTAAGTCACCCCAAGCACTAAAACCATTCCACAACTAAGCATATTTAGGTCAAAATACTTTCATGTTGAGTGAACAAGGTCACTCTCATCTACTAGAGCAACTAGAGTAATCTCATGTTATTCATGAGATTACAAATCCAACCAACCAAGGTGCTAGGATATGAGTCAACTATTCCACTTAATGTGTTTCAAGTCCTAAGGGATTCAACTAGTCCTAAATGTTTCCATCTACCAATTCAACATCTAAGACCCCGCCTAATCTTATCAAGATATCAAAGTCATACAATAATAAAGTTTAATCTAACTACAAGTAAGCCTAACCTACCTTGAATTCAAATAGCTCACGAACAAAAAATTTCCACTTTCCCTTTCCTCGAAGATTCTTCCCCGATCCAAGCTATTAACAACATAATCTATGCATTATTACGAGAACAACAACCCCCATATTGCAGCGTTGTGCTTTGGGTCTAAAATGACACCAAAACTCTCAAGTGGGTCCCACATATGTAAAACGAGTTTTTGAGACCAACCCATTGTTCAAATACCATTAGGGAGTTATAACCCTAAAAAAATTTGTGCAAAAAAACCATATTTGGGGCTAAAATAAAGCCTCAAGCCATTGGGGGTTTTAGGTCTTAAAATTAAGAAATCAACAACAAAATTGAAGGAATCTTACCCTAGTTTTGATGTTAATAGTGAGTACACAAGCTATTCAAGCTCCCAATCAACCCACAAGACTCACTTTAAGGATTTTACACTCTATTAGGGTTTTGGGACTCAAAGCAATGGAAGAAAGAGGCCAATTCTCAGCCAAAAGAACCTTTAACTAGACCTTGCCCAACTCTCAGGAAGCGTGAGTGTGCAAATGCGAAAACGTGCTAGGCCATAATCATGACCATCGCGATTGAACTCAACCCACCACGATTGCGGTATCTTCATCCATGACAGATGACGACTGAAACTTGGAATTTTTGGTCAATTCCTTGGGATGTATTTAAAACCCAAGATAAGCAAACCAAATATGTAACCATATAGATTTTGATATTTCAAATATGTTGGTGAAGTTGGATTTTCTATCCGATACCATTTTATCAAAGTTTTCATTCTGTGGCCATTTGAAACCAACGAAGACTTATAAATGGGAAAATGGTTGTAAAAACCAAACGAACAGCCAGGTAGCCAAACTATTAGTTCCAACAAGTCATAAATGACTTGGAGCAACAATTGGAAAGGTCTAGCAGTAAAAATAAGCAGGAACACAGAAAATGACCTGAAGGGTCATTACACCTAAGGACTTTCAAATAACAAGTTGTGTTCCATATGCAAGAGTTGGCACTAGCACATTGTGTCTTGATTTATGAGATTATGATGGCACCTATTATAATCGATCAGTAGCTAAGCCAATTGTAGTCCGAAACAACTAGTAATGGACTATCCAAAGAAATGGAGAAAATAATGAAAATGAATGTACATAAAAGATTAATGTAGACTGAAACTCCAAGACTTAATGAAGTCAGTACAAGAGCTTCTAATACAATCAGAGTAAAAAAATGGAATATCGAATAAATTTACATGTATAAACCATCTCCAAAATATAAAATAGAGATAAGTTAAATCAATACGATTGAGAGAAGGAACACTTCGAACGTCAAGAGCTCACCCCAAATTTCAGATCCATAGATGCTCTGCACGATGCACACGTCAATAGTAAAAACTCATACTATAATCTGTAGGTCATTGAATGTAGTATTTTCATGACCCAAGGCTACCCCCTAGTTGTAAAACGGTGCTTAGAACCATAATTGATCGAAAGATAACCCATGTAATGGCATTATACTTGAGCAATTGATTTAAATTGTATAAAAAACTAAATTTACTGAGCGGAAACATGATCATGAGAAAGTCTGAATAAATGTAATACTGATAAAGTTTACAACATGATAAAACTGAAGAAAGAACTTGAATTACATATCATGACTCTGACTAACCATCAATGAAGCCCCGACTATACTGACTATTGATAGTTGGGAAATGCCTCCAACTACCACTAATCAATACATTTGGATAATCAAAACACAACACATGAACTACAATGGACTGGAGTTCTTAAAATAGGAGAACTCATCACCTGCTGGCTGAAAGCTGAGAACTGTCTGACCCTGGTGTGTGGACTACTTATGGTACCTACATTATGAAACAATATAGCCACACAGACTTATATATGGTCAGTACTTTTGGAATGTACTGAGTAAGTGGGAGTGAATGCAATAAGTAAGACAAAATAGATACATAATCTTAAAACATGCTTGCTAAGTGCAAGTAGACTCACAAAGAGATTGAAATCAACTGAAAGCTAAAGTATCTTAAATCATGAGTAACAAATATAATTTGATAAGCTGGTGAATCACTACACTTAGTTTCTTAAATCCTTACTTTTGTAGAATAAGTAAAACTAAAGCTAGGAAGCGGTAAAACATGAATACTATATGTAAATCTCATGTAAAGATGAACATACTGTAAAACTAAACTGAGGATCATCTATGGATACTGAGCATGTAAACATGAACATGTAAAACTGAGAATGCAAGACCAAGTATAGAATGTACTAACATGATCTAATTAACATGAATAATTTGTAAAACTTACTGAATAATTACTAAAGTCTGATTACTTGGTCAAGAAAACCTGAACTGAGATAAATTGAATACTGACTGAAAATGTTAGAGCTATCATGTAACCGACATAAACCATGTGACCTATCATGGAGTCCAACATCTGACCGACGTTGAGAAAGGTTGTTCTATCCTTGCCATCGGAGTAGAACCTGAACTGGAGTAATCACTAAACTAAGCTCATATTGGGCAAGGGGAAACACTCTATGGCGTAGACCAAAACCTACAGTGGCATGTAGATTTTGGGGAATTAGGATGCGCTGAATGCAAACTTCCCATTCGGTGCTAAATCCTACTCCCAAATAAAAATACTGAAATACTTACTAATGCATGCACTGATAACTGATAAGCTCAAGTCATGGTACTTTGAAAACAATAATGCATATAAATTAATAAGTAATTATAAACATGTAAACTGATAGTGCTCAACATGATCATAACAAACTGAGATTAACAATAAAATCATGAGTTGACTGTCTCATTACTTGAAAGGTCTGAAACATAGTAAACGTGTAGGTATCGGGTGTTCATAACCCGACAACACTAAATAATTACAAAACATTGATAGAAACACTTAAAACAATACGAAATATCATAATATAAAGACCCAAAACATGATATATTTCAATAGTCAGATAAATTTCATGATTGTAAACATGGGAATGAGTTAACCTTGGGAAAATATCATATTTATACAGTTTAAAGCTTAATTTATGAATTTTAACATGATGTTAACTGAACATGACATGGGGTTTTGGAACTTCGAGCATGTAGGATCATGATTTTCACTGAGTAAAATTATTAGCGTAACTTGAATGTAAAACAATGAGGAAACATGGAGGAATTTCCCGATTTACATTGAATTTGATCATAAACTAGAGTATAATTCATAATTTAACCAAAAAAGAGGATTTTTGGGCTCAATGGGTGAAAGAAACCCATTGATTAATATCCCACATGTATTAATTGGATGAATTCTTGAGGAAATCTTGAAATCGAAACTTAAATTTGTGAGTTATGTTCTTGGGAAAGGGGAGGGTTTCTATGTGAGTATCTTTGAGGATAATGGGAAAATAATTCCCTTTTGAGTGTTATAAGTCGTGTTTTAGATGACTAGGGTTGAAGGAAAATGACCAAATTACCACTTGGCCGACCCCTTTTTCCATGGGAATATCCCTCATGGCGCGACCCCTATTTCGTGGGAATAGCCCTCGTGGAGAGACCTCTATTCTGAGGGAATAACCCTCGTGTCGCAACCCGCTATTTCGAGAATAGCCTACATGGCGCGGAACTATTGCGGACCCTTACTTTTTCTCATGAAAATGGTCATAACTTTTTGCTCGGGTATTGGATTAAGGTAAAATTTGACGCGTTGGAAAGAGGACTCAATTATCTATAATTTTGTGGACCTTGAGCTGAAAAATTCCACATATTCCAAAAGTTATACACATTCAAATATAATCCTTGTAGGACCAAATGCCAAAATTTGGACGAATAAAAGGCTCTTAGCTCAACTTTTCTCTAAGTGATTCCTATGAATATTTTTCACCTAATAAGCACTCTTTACACTAGGATAATGATCATGACACATGTATTATAATGTAAATCATGGGATTAGAGTTTACACACGTAGGAACGACGGTTCAATGTCTAGCCCGAAAATACAGGGTGTTACATTATCTCCCTCTTGGATTCATTCATCCTCGAATGATGGATAGGAACTTATTGAAGTATTATAAGTGTGGAATTATGTACACATGTCATATCTAGTAATGAAGGATATAGCTGAGCTGAAACATTATATCTTTATCATGAAACTAATTTCTGAGTTGACTTGACTCTATTGACTTTAAGGAGCTGATTCACGGTGAGAGTTTATAACTCACTTGAAATGTTCATGATACAATCATACATATAGAACTGCAAAGTCATAACTGATGCAATAAAATTCCAAAAGTTACTAAGGATGGGATAAAGTATGTAACCTCTCATTAGGAATTTTCTCTCAACAAAACACGTATAGGAATTTTAAAAAAAGGGCTTCATGGTATTTCCAAGTACATTATGTAAGCATGAATCATGATATAATGGTACCAAGGTCATACAAGGGGTATTACAATTCTGAGCTGGAATACTTGGAAAACTGAGGTCATTCACCGAACACTTATGAATTGAATCATGACTAAATATCTGAATCTTAGACATGATGCATGGACGGAACTAAATTCATAACTTGCATGGACATGAATGAATTACCTCATGGATCAGCCATTTTCATGAAACTTCAGATCGTAAAACTAGATGGAAAAAAGGAAAACTATAAAAGCTTATGTTGTCTGATTGCTAAATTGACTTGCTGTCTATACGGGTTGAATCATACTGAAATCTTATACTCAACTGAAGTATTTATCCAACACTTTTGTAAGAAGTTCAAATTATATTAGGGAGCAAAGAATTCCTGGGCA
Source organism: Capsicum pubescens (assembly GCA_030864215.1). NCBI lineage: Eukaryota > Viridiplantae > Streptophyta > Magnoliopsida > Solanales > Solanaceae > Capsicum > Capsicum pubescens. Next base: position 170,357,901 of record CM061543.1, read on the forward strand.
TGATTTGAGTGAGATATCTGAGAAAGGAATCTCAATATGGTTACAACTTCTGTAACATGAAATATTGGCTTATAAAACATAGGCTAGGGTAGGATTACTATTCCTTAGGAAATGCAATTGCCCACTTTCAAGCTTAGCCACACTTATCAAATACTCCCACAACTATACCTTTCCCCTTAAATACCATGCTCATTTCATACAACTTATAATTCTTACATGGGTACATACAACCATTGCCACCAACGTCTGAGTTGAACTACACACTCTCACCATGTTCAAGCCTAACTCAAAATCACAAGGTGCTACACATGTCACCATAACACTAGTTTAACCCATGAATTCAATACCCCATGCATTTTTCACAGCTCTCATATCAAGAATAATTCTTATTACCACTTCAACAACTAAATTCAACCTTTTACTAGGAATTCACTAGCGCAAAATGCATCCCTCCGCTTATACACCAACATAACATTCAAGCCTATTATTATAACCATGTATGAACTTCTAGTCAACTAACCCTCATAGAAAATTTTCTCATATTCTCTAAAACCTCTATCAATAACAACTTCCATGCACTATCCCTAAGAAAACACACATAAAATTTCAACTAACCATGGTATATATCAAAATCTTTACCTCAATATTCCTTCAAACTTATAGACTTACATAGAACAGCCATACAATGATCTTTTCCTAATATGGAATACTTAATCTCTTCCATCTAAATAATTGTTCAACACCACTATCTTGACATACAGAGAGGTCACTGAAAGGTTAGAACATGAAGACCCGAGGCAAGAAAGAATACTATGCATAACTTGGAAACATAATTGAGGCCTGAGGAATAAAGTATCCATGACATGGATTAATTAAAGAGATCTAAACTGAGGACATACATGACATAATCTGCATTTCGCTAATCATTAAGAGTGTAGCATGAGTACCTAGAACTGAACATACTCTAATGCATGAGTACATGAGTCATGAGATGCATGACCTGAGTTTGGAGTTCATAATTTCATGGAATATGATTCGTACTGCTGAGTGAACTGGAACTCCTCATACTAGGAATGGAAGCGTACATGATTCTATGGAATGTGCATAAATATGAGCTATGATCACGGAGCTGGAATGTAAGGCATGAGTAGATGTTGTGATGATTGAAGTGTAAAACTTTGTATCAAGATAAGATTGGGTCGGGCATCTTTCTCCCTTAGCCTGACTTGGTTCCTTGTTCTATCATCTCCCCCTTAGATTTAAGCCATTATTCTAAGTCTGTGGACCTCTTTAATAAACTCTAAGCTGAAATGTAACCACTTTACTCTAGAGTTCAAGATATAACAATACACATAATAATAAACTCACCCTGAAAGACTATATCTGAAAGTCTAAAACCCGCTGCTAGTACTTCCTTCTGAGATAGAACTCTTAACTTTCGACAGCCCTAATAGTCATAATATAACAACTTAAACACTTACTAATGTAGAATCTTTAGGAGTATCACCATACCCTATGTTCACACCATCTAGAATTTCAACACTTCTTTCTATTAGATCAATCATCCAAGATTCAAACCTAGATTCTAACACTTATCATGGATATTCCCGAACTTTTAATGAATCATACTAACTTTCTTCATAGCCTACTAATATCATATCATTAAACTTATATTTTTCTCTAAATCATGAGAATTACTATTACATCAAATATCCGACATCAACCACCTATAGCCCATAACTTAGCTGGTAAGAACATCATATACTACATTGCCTCATTCGCACTTAACAACTTAAGGTTACTATCTAAGCACACACGTTAAAAATTAGAAATAATACAATCCCATATCACCTTGGGTAAACCTCTTGATCATACATATACCATTATACTTTAACTTTGAATCAATAAACTTAAATTCTTTTATACATTGTTTCAAGACTACTAATTTACCTTCATTCAACTATCCCCATGGATACATAATCTACTAAATTTAGATAACACTATCCCTACTTTACTGCTGTTAAACTTCTAGGTTCATGCTTCTAACTCTAGATCATATGCTGTCATAGAATTCTGAGAAAGGATTTGAGGGCACATCTGACTTTAGCTCAATGCATGATTTTTCATGATCATGAATGAGATTTTTCATACTTTGGAACATAAAGACACTAGTGGAATACTTTTTGAGCCAACATGCAATCTCATAACTGTCTGTGGGGACTGTTTGAGAAAACTTTATTGATAGAAATGTAAACTTCACCCTTTTTTGTTATCTTGAAAATAAGGCAGAGTTGACATAAATGAAGCATTATGAGAATTTGTATAAGTGTCTTAAAGACCACTTCTACTGCATGGCATAAGACATTAAAGAAGGGAAACATTTCTTAAATACCTTGTAGCCTCTCAAAGAAAAGTACAAACATCTCTGTACCATTCCACAAGAATCTACTAGTCACGACTTCATTGAACTTTGTGCTTTGATACCAATTTTTTCACGACCCAAGGCTAATACCTCATTGTAACACAGTGCTTAGAACCACAAATGATCCCAAGCTAACCTACGTACTAGCATGATACTTCAACGACTAAATTAAATTGTATAAGAACTAAATTTACTGATCAAAAACATGATCATGAGAAAGTCTGAATAAATCTATTACGGATAAAGTTTACAATATGATAAAATTCAAGAAAGAACTTGAATTACATATCATGACTCTAACTGACTATCTATGAATCCTCTACTATACTGACTATCAATAGCGGAACATGCCTCCAACTACCACTAATCAATACATTTGTATAATCAAAATACAACATATGAATAATAATGGACTGGAGTTCCTAACAAAGGAGAACTCATCCCCTGCTGACTGAAAACAGAGAACTGTCTGACCCTGGTAGGGGTGGGCATTCGGTATTCGGTTCGGTATTATCATAATTCAGATTCGGTTATTCAATAATCGGTAAATAAAAGTACATACCAAATACCATACCATTAAACTTCGGTTTGGTAATTCGGTAATCAGTAAATTAAACTTCGGTTTGGTATGGTATTTTATAATACCATATTAAAGTTAAATTTGGTAGACTCTACTCTAGGCCAACTATAATAGTTTACTTTAGAAATGAATCAAAACACAAGATAAAGTTTTTGCCCTATGCCTTATGGGAACAACACTTTCTAACACTTTATCAGTGATGTTTTATAGCTCATTCATTATCTGCTGATTTAACATAATAACTATTTAATGTAGAAATGACTCCGGAAGATAATAGCCACATCTGTTCCTTAAATATTTGCCTCGTAGTGACTAGTGAGTGAGTTTAAATAAAAGAATTCAGTAACCCTTTTATCAAGAATAACTTATGAGATATTTAAAATCATACAACATAGTGTCAAACCTTTTTGATAACTTAGTTACTTAGATATGGCAGGAAATGAGTATCTCTGCATCAACTCTCTTACTGGACATATCTTAGATATACCTACAAGTTGCATCAAGACTAGACAAGTTCAGGTTGTCTTGATAGATAGAACCAAAATGAAGAAAACGCGAGTAATATGAAACAATAACTTCATATTTGAACATGTTGTCCACTGCTGCTAACAATAAAAATTTTAAAAGTGATTTTCATTTTAAAATTTTAAAATGAATATAGTAATATAGACTTTTAGGTTATGGGCTATTTTTGACCTTTTGTAGAATATTAATTTGGACTAGTGGCCTATGGAGTATAGACTATGGTCAGTTAATAATAATTTGGTATTCGGTAAATACCAAATACCAAATGGTAGTAATATCTTTTACCAATCCCGAACCCAAATACCGTAATTTTAAAATTTTACTCCCAATTACCATACCAAATATTAAATTACCAAATATTGAATACCAAATTCTTCAGTTCGGTTAGGTAATTCAGTTTTTGGTATTTTATGCACAGCCCTAGACCCTGGTGTGTGGACTAATTCTAGTACCTACATCAAGAAACAAAGCGGCCACATAGACGTATATGTGGTCAGTACTTCTAGAATATACTAAGTGAGGGTGAATGCAATAAGTAAAACAAAATAGATACATAATCTTAAAACATGCATGCTAAGTGCAAGTAGACTTACCAAGAGACTAAAATCAACCGAAAGATGAAGTATCTTAAAACAAGAGTAACAAACATAATCTGATTAGCTGGTGAATCACTACACTTAGTTTCTTAAATCTTTACTTTTGTCAAATAAGTAGAATTGAAGTTGGGAAGAGGTAAAACATGAATACTGTATATAAATCTCATGTAAAGATGAACATGCTGTAAAATTAAACTGAGGATCAAGTATGGATACTGAGCATAAAAACATGAACATGTAAAACTGAGAATGCAAGACCAAGTATAGCATGTACTGACATTATCTGAATAACACAAATAATTGTAAAACTGACTGAATAATTACTGAAATCTCATTACTTGGTCAAGCAAACTTGAACTGAGATAAATTGAATACTGACTGAAATAGTGGGAGCTATCATGTAACCGATATAAACCATGTGAGCTATCATGGAGTCCAACGTTTGACCCACATTGAGGAGGGCTATTCTATCCTTAGCATCAGAGTAGAACCTGAACAAGAGTGATCACTAAATTGAGCCCATATTAGGCAAAGCGAAACACTCTCTGGAAAGGCTCCTAAACCTACGGTGGTACGTAGTTTTTGGGGAACTAAGATGCGATGAACCCACACTTCCCACTCAGTGCAAAATCCTACTTCCAACTGAAAGATACTGAAATACTAACTGGTGCTTGCACTGATAACTGATAAGCTCAGATCATGGTATTTTTAAAATAACAGAGCATATAAATTCAAAAGTAATTATAAACATGTAAACGATAGTTCTCAACATGATCATAACAAACAAAGTGTAATAATAAAATCATGAGTTGCCTGACTCATTACTTGAAAGGCCTAAAACGTAAGTAAACGTGTAGGTATCGGGTGTTCATAACCCGTCAGCACTGAATGATTACAAAACATCGATAGAAACACTTAAAATAGTACATAAAATCATGATACAAAGACCCTAATTATGAAATATTTAAATAGTCCAATAAATTTCATGAATGTAAACATGAGAATGAGTTAACCTTGGGAAAATATCATGTTTATACAGTTTAAAGATCAATTTAAGAATTTTGACATGATGTTAACTGAAAATGACATGGGGTTTTGGAACTTCAAGCATGTAGGATCATGATTTTCGTGGACTAAAATTATTAGCATAACTTGAATGTAAAACAATGAGGAAACATGGAGGAATTTCCTGATTTACATTGAACTTGATCATAAACTAGAGTATAATTTATAATTTAACCAAAAAAGAGGGTGGGATGAATGGGTGAAAGTAACCAATTGATGAATACCACACATACATTAATTGGATGAATTCTTTAGGAAATCTTGAAATCGAAATTTAAATTCATGAGTTCTTGAGAGAAAAAGCTTCAGTTTTGTTCTTGAGAAAGGGGAGGGTTTTTATGTGAGTAGTTTTGAGGATAATGGACAAACAATGCCCTTTTGATTGTTATAAGTCGTGTTTTGGACGACTGGGGTTGATGGAATATGTAACGACCCAATTTTCTGGAATCAAAATGTCACACGGTGCTCATGATCCCGAAGGACCACAAGCTAACCCTCTACTGATATCTATACCTGAACACTGCATAATATAAATAATAAATGCAGAAACTGGTCATACGGTTCAAAACATCTAAAAAGTCTCAAAATTTAAAACTGAATACTGATACATTTGTCCGAAAAGCCTCTAAATAATTTGAATTATGGAGTTAATGGGACATGTCCCCAACTAACTCCATCTACTGAAAATAAACAAAATCTAATACAATAATGATAAAAGGATCATCCTTGAATGAAGAGGACTTACTGCTATGTCTACTGCTGCTGATTGGGACTGAACTGCTAAGGGTACTCTGGATCTCGTGCCTCTGAACCTATGGAGTCAAATAAAACACCATAGCGCAAATGCGTCAGTATGGGAATGTACCGAGTATGAAGATGAGGTAAGGCTAAATGCAAGGGCTTATGCATGAAAAATTACTTAAATGAATAATCATGAGAGTACTGAATGAGAACACATACATGAATGCACGAACCATAACTAAAATCATCGTGACTCAAAATACTGAAACTCGGATACTACTTTACTGCCATCTGAACTCATTACTAATGCCTGAGATACTGAATACTGAATCATCTGATACTGATAACTGAGTACTGGAGTTGATATCAGTTTTATCTAGCGAGAGATCTTAAAAACTGATGATACTGAAACTGATTAACTGAGTCTACTCATATCAATGACTGAATTCTGAGCTTTCTACTCTCGACTGACTACATCGGAGATCAAACCTCTCTAACGGATGATTCTGGAATCTACTATCAATGATAAGAAATGATCATATCTGAATCTAACAACAAGAATACTCAACTGAATCTGAGACTGAGGTCAAGCCTATCTGACGGGTGATCTCGGGATCTGATAATAAGATAACACAACTGAATCTGAGACTGAGATCAAGCCTATCTAGCAGGTGATCTATGGATCTAATAATGAGATTACTCAACTAAATCTGAGACTGAGATCAAGCCTATCTAGAAGGTGATCTCTTGATCTGATAATGAGATTACTCAACTGAATCTGAGACTGAGATCAAGCCTATCTAGCAGGTGATCTCTGGATCTGATAATGAGATTACTCAACTAAATCTGAGACTGAGACTAAGCCTATGTAGCGGGTGATCTCTAGATTTGATAATGAGATTACTCAACTAAATCTGAGACTGAGATCAAGCCTATCTGACGGGTGATCTCTGGATCTGATTATGAGATTACTCAACTGAACCTGAGATTGAGATCAAGCCTATCTAGCGGTTGATCTCTAGATTTGGTAATGAGATTACTCAATAGAATCTGAGACTGAGATCAAGCCTATCTGACGGGTGATCTCTGGATCTGATAATGAGATTACTTAATAACTTTATGTTGGACCATGCCGATCTAGCGGGTGGCCCATGAATGAATGGAACTATCTGAGTTCCTTACTGAGATAGATAATGTATCTGACAGTCCTGATTTCTAAAGATTGATACCGAAACTGTAACTATGGGAAGTAGTCACTTAACCGACATGCCCCAAATCTCAACTGGTGTGGTCCAACCTGTAACCTCACCTGGAAGGGTTTTAATACCGTGACATGGGTAAAGACCTTTCTGGATAAGCCTATCTGATGGGTGACCCTCGCAGGAAGTCAATCTTAAGTCAATATAATAGTCAAGCCTATCTGACGGGTGACTCCTGCATTCCGCGCTGGCTACATAGTTCTGGAGTTCAGGGTTTGCTCCTAATGACTCTGCCTCTCTGACGGGGAGCCGCCATACCTGCCTTCACTCGGTGTTAGCTCCTCCTCTCAACTGAAAGACTCTAAACTGATTCTTAGCTAAACACAAACTAAGCTGAATCCGTTAGTGATCTATTTCTCGAATGATCTGACTGAGTTAAGCTAAATTCACTTGGTTTCATATCTGACGGAATACTACTGAATCTCATTATCTTACTAAACAACACTGAGATTTGAATAGATTACTCAGTTACTAAAGAAGCCAAAACTAAATACTTGAATACTACAAGATCTAAGTTGAGTACAAAACTGAGGCTAGATTACTAGCGGTATTGAGATTACGAAGATTACTGAGAATGAGAGTATAGAGTTTTATAACTCACTGAGTTCCGAGAATCGTGGCTTGACTGAGATTATCGAGGAAACTGACACGGGCTCTAGACTGCAGCTAATTTGTCGAGTATAAATACCCCCAGGACTCGATAACATAAAAGTAAAACATAATCATCTTGAATAATCAAGACTATGGACATTCATTCACCATTACAATCACTAAAGCAACTTTTCAAGTATTTAGAAATCATAAACATGTGATATTATAGGGAGATATGCTATTGGCTCATACTCCATTCACCAAGATCTTGCATCAAACACTTAGCATATATTAAAGTCTTAGCATGTATCGAAGAGCACATGATTGGGGAACTTCATGCTATCATGTCACAATTCATTATCAAACACTTAGCATGTATTAAAGTCTTAGAATGTATCGAAGAGCACATATTTCAACAAAAACTTGGCATGCATGGCTTGCACTCAATTGGGGATTTCTAGTTAACATGTTATAATGTCTCTAATTCCTTCACATAAGCATTTTATCAAACATATAGGGAGCATTCTTTACTTATTCAACAATTTCTACACTTAATTGACATAAACACGCCACTTAACAAGCAACTTGAAGAGGGTTTATCATGAACATCACATGAATATCACATACTCAGGTCAAATCTTGAAAACCTTGTAAAAAAACATTAATCACAACTCAATAATAGCATGAACATCAATTTCAACTCACATGAATCATGAAAACTCATAAACATAAAAGTTTTGAAATTTAGAAAAGGGTTATTGAGCTTCTTGGATGAAAGGGATCTAAGAATCAACATCTGCATACCTTAGAGAAACTATTTCTTGAAAGCTCTTAGAGAGATTCTTGATTTCTCTTGAAGAAGAAAGAAGGGTTTTGATTTTGTAGAAACTCTTGCTCTTGTTCTTGAACAACTTTGAGAGAAACTAGTATGTTTAGGTTAAAATAAAGCCAAATACCGTGTTAAGGAGTATATATAGGGGTATCAAAATGACCCCTTTCGCCTTTGGAAATAAACTGAAAAATCCCAATTTTACATGCTGGCACGACTCGCGCCAGCTCACTAGAAATTGGACAATTGGGAAACTGCTTAATGGTGCAACGCGGTGGAAATTGCATTGCCACCTTGGTTGCAAACTGGAAAGGCACCGCGATGCGGTGGAATCGCATTAGTACCCTAGAAATTGACAATTCCAAAATTAAGCGTTGGCGCGACGCGCCAAAATTGCGGAGGCTCACTGTATTTTGACGATTGCCATTTTGGCTGGCTCCGTAACATGCTAAAGTGCCAGATGGCACACTGTCTCACTAATATAGCTCTAACTCTTTGCCTGAGTATCAAATTTGGGTGAATTTGGTATCGACGGAAATATTATTCAATTCTCTACATGACAAAAAGTCGATACTAGGAAAATTCTACACGGTTCAAAATACTTCTCACTTGGGAAGGCACTTCTCAACCTTTTTGGGCCGGATTAACACTTTACTGAACATGCTCTAAGGCTCAGACTACGAGAGAATTTTGCGGGATCTTACAATATCTCCCCCTTAGAAACATCCGTCCTCGAATGTCTCTTGATAGGCTAAGAATACTGATCGACAGAACTTACTCAAGGTACGGAAGCATCTCAAAACATGACTATGCAACTGGAACCACTGATATTCTGAGTTCTAATACTGGACATGCATATCTGATGCATGGAATAATTGACTGAAGCTACTCATAAGCTGAATTCTCATAATAGACATGCATATCTAATGCATGGATGCGTAACTAAGCTGTTCTCATGAATGCATGACTGAATACACTGAAAAACTGAACTCTTTCTACCAAACATGCATATCTAATGCATGAATGTCTGACTGTACTAACTCTCGAAAGCATGAATGGCTATGCAATAATAACTGATGTTAACTTTGTAAGGAGAGTCTAATAATGCAACTGAATGAGTATAAGGACATGAAAGCATTGCAATATCATGGGTTATCTCCCCCTTGGGACTCTATGTTCCTCTAAACACACTTCGCTGAAATACTGAGGCAGTGCATGGGGCACCAATGAACTGGGTCATGATTGACCGACTGAGATCTGAAACTTATGCATGACTCATGCTGACATATAAGCTCAAAATGGGAGAAAAGGATTTAACAATGCATATCATAAAGATGAAGGACTCATAAGATACCCGAATCTATATCAGGGAACCTTTCCTGATCATGGTGGGTCTGAAGCGTATGGAGTCTGTTATGACGCTGACCACTACAGGCACTGAAAGGGGCACCCTGCTAATGAAACTCTCTACCCCTCTGAGCTAGCATTCTACACTCTTGCATTCTATGGCCTGGCCTACCATACCCAAAGCACATATCACTACCATCTCTACACACACCTAGGTGGATCTTGCCACACTCTCCACAAGGAAGATAGGTATGAACATCACTAGCACTACTCTGGGCTTTGGGGTCTGGCACCCCATCAGGACTGACATCTCCAAACTTCGGTGTAGGCACACTAGCTGAGGATGGAGCTAGGACTGAAAATATCTGACTATGCTGAAAACAGCTACCACCCTAGGACCCTGCCTGAGAGAAACCATGACTACCTATTCTGGCTCTCTTACTCACTCTCTCTCTTTCTTTTGCCTTATTAGCCTTAATCTGCTACGCATGCATCATCATCCTAGCAAGGCCTATATTTGTATTAAGCATAGCAGTTCTACACTCTTTCAATACCAACCCAGTAATACCAGTCACAAACTTACTCATACTCGCTCTTGGGTCAGATATCAAGTCAGGAGCATACTTAGCTAACTGGTTAAACTTAAGACAATACTCTTTCACTGTCATGGAGCCTTGCCTTAGGTTAATGAACTCTTATACCTTAGCTTCCCTCATTTGTAGCGGGAAAAACTTATCTAAAAAGGCATCCTAAAATGCTTGCCAAGTCACGGGAGTTAGATCCTACCCTCTACCCTTCTTCTACATCATAATCCAATCATAAGCAATATCCTTCAGCCTATAGGATGCTAAATCTACACTCTCCTCCTCAGAAACATGCATAACCTGGGTGATCTTCTTCACCTCCTCAAGATAAAGCTGTGGGTCCTCACCTTCTACTGACCCAAAGAATTCTAGCGGGCTCATTCTCATGAAATCTCTAATTCTAGATGCGGCTGAACCCCCATCTTGATGAGGTAGGGCCACAGCCCGAAGGTTACCCTAATCATTAGTCACAGCTTGGGCTAGCGCCTGAAAAGCTGCCCAAAACTCTGCATATGACACATTCTCATTCTCAGGATCTATTGGCTGAGGTAGCTGGTCATCAACCCTATGGGCATTCTCTGCGAAGAGGCATACTCTATACATGGAAGAAAGAGGTGGATTAGACTGAGGATCAACTTGAGCTCATGCTCACTTGTACAATATGAATACTGAAAGAAGGGAAACTTCTCCTAAAACATCTTATAGCCTCTTGTACATAAATGTGGTGTGCAACACACCCATGCATAAGACTCTACTAGATGCGGCTTTTTCAGACTCCCTAGGACACTATTGAACCTTAGGCTATGATACCAAGTTTGTAACAACCTGATTTTCTGGAACCAGAACATCACATGGTGCTTATGATCCCAAAGTACCACAAGCCAACCCTATACTGATATTTGTGCCTGAACACTGCATATTATAAATAATAAATACGGAAACTGGCCATAAGGTCCAAAATATCTAAAAATACTCAATTTAAAACTGAATATTGATATATATGTCCGAAAAGCCTCTAAACTATCTGAACTATGAAGTTGATGGGACATGTCGCCAACTAACTCTATCTACTATAAATAAACAAAATCTGATACAATAATGATAAAAGGATCATTCTCGAATAAAGAGGACTCACTGTTACGTCTACTGCTGATGACTAGGACTGAACTGCTAAGGGTACTCTGGATCTCGTGCCTCTGAACCTATGGTGTCAAATAAAACACCATAGCGTAAATGCGTCAGTACGGGAATGTATAAGGCTAAATGCAAGGGCTTATGCATGAATAATTACTTAACTGAATAATCCTGAGAGTACTGAATGAGAATACATGCATGAATGCACGAACCATAACTAAAATCATCGTGACTTGAAATACTGAAATCGGATACTACTTTACTGCCATCTGAACTCACTACTAATGCCAGAGATACCAAACACTGAATCATCTGATACTAATAACTGAGTATTAGAGTTGAGATCAGTCTTATCTAGCGAGTGATCTAAAAATCTGATGATACTGAAACTAATTAACTGAATCTACTTATATCAATGACTAAATTCTGAGCTTTCTACTCCTGATGATACTGAAACTAATTAACTGAATCTACTCATATCAATGAATGAATTCTGATCTTTCTACTCTTGACTGACTGTATCGGAGATCAAACCTCTCTAACAGATGATTCTGGAATCTACTATCAATGATAAAAAATGATCATGTATGAATCTGACAACAAGAATACTCAACTGAATCTGAGACTGAGATCAAGCCTATCTGACGGGTGATCTCGAGATCTGATAATAAGATTACTCAACTAAATCTGAGACTGAGATCAACTAGTGGGTGATCTCTGGATCTAATAATGAGATTACTCAACAAAATCTGAGACTGAGATCAAACCTATCTAGCGGGTGATCTCTGGATCTGATAATGAGATTACTCAACTGAATTTAAGACTGAGATCAAGCCTATCTAGCGGGTGATCTCTGGATCTGATAATAAGATTACTCAACTAAATTTGAGACTGAGATCAAGCCTATCTAGCGTGTGATCTCTGGATCTGATAATGAAATTACTCAACTGAATCTGAGACTGAGATCAAGCCTATCTGATGGGTGATCTTGGGATCTGATAATGAAATTACTCAATTGAATCTGAGGCTGAGATCAAGACTATCTAGTGGGTGATCTCTGGATCTGATAATGAGATTACTCAACTGAATCTGAGACTGAGATCAAGCCTAGCTGATGGGTGATCTCAGGATCTGATAATGAGATTACTCAATAACTTTATGTGGGTCCATGCCTATCTAACGGGTGGCCCATGAATCAATGGAACTATCTGAGTTCCTCACTGAGATAGATGACTGTATCTGATAGTCCTGATTTCTGAAGATTGATACTGAAACTGCAACTGTGGGAAGTAGTCAGTTAACTGATATGCCCCGAATCTCAATTGGTAGGGTCCAACCTATAACCCCAGCTGGAAGGGTATCAATATCGTGCCATGGGTAAAGACCTCTCTGGTCAAGCCTATCTGATGGGTGACCCTCACAAGAAGTCAAGCCTAAGGCAATATAATAGTCAAGCCTATCTGACGGATGACTAGCCTTTCCTGATGGGTGACTCCTACATCCTGCGCTTGCTACGCAGTTCTGGAGTTAATGGATTGCTCCTAACAACTCTGCCTCTCTGATGGGGAGCCGCCATTCCTGCCCTCGCTCGGTGATAGCTCCTACTCCCAACTGAAAGAATCTGAACTGATTCTTAACTGAACACAAACTAAGCTGAATCTGTTACTGATCATATTTCTCGAATGATCTCACTGAGTTAAACTGAATTCACTTGGTTCCGTATCTGACGGAATACTACTGAATCTCTTTATCTGACTGAATGACACTAAGATTTAAATAGATTACTCGGTTACTATCGAGGTCAGAACTGAATACTTAAATACTAGTAGATCTGAGCTGAGTATAGAACTGAGGCTAGATACTAGCAGTACCGAGATTACAGAGATTACTTAAGTTCTACATCTGTCTGATAGTATAGAGTTCTATAACTCATTGAGTTTTGAGAATCGTGGATTGACTAAGATTATCGAGAAAACTGACATGGGCTCTAGACTGCAGCTAATTTGTCGGGTATAAATACCCCCAGGACTCAATAACATAAAAGTAAAACATAACCATTCTTGAATAATCAAGACTATGGATATTCATTCACCATCTCAATTATTAAAGCATCTCTTCAAGTATTTAGAAATCATAAACATGTGATAGTATAGGGAGACATGCTATTGGCTCATACTCCATTCACCAAGATCTTGCATCAAACACTTAGCATGTATTAAAGTCTTAGTATGTATAATTCATTCATCAAACACTTAGCATGTATAATTCATTCATCAAACACTTAGCATGTATTAAAGTCTTAGCTTGTATCAAAGAGCACATAATTGGGGAATTTCATGCTATCATGCCACAATTCATTCACTAAGGCTTTTCAACAAACACTTGGCATGCATGGCTTGCACACAATTGGGGATTTCTAGCAACATGCTATAATGGGTCTAATTCCCTCACATAAGCATTTTATCAAATATATGGGGAGCATGCTTTGCTTGTTCAACAATTTCTACTCATAATTGACATAAACACACCACTTAACAAGAAACTTGAAGAGGGTTTATCATGAACATCACATGAATATCACATACTAGGGTCAAAGCTTGAAAACCTTGCCAAAAAACATGAATCACAACTCAATAATAGCATGAACATAAATTTCAACTCACATGAATTATGAAAACTCATAAACATAAAAGCTTTGAAATTTAGAAAAGGGTTCTTGAGCTTCTTGGATGAAAGTGACCCAAGAATCAACATCTGCATACCTTAGAGAAACTATTTCTTGAAAGATCTTGGAGAGATTCTTGATTTCTCTTGAAGAAGAAGGAAGGGTTTTGATTTTGTAAAAACCCTAGCTCTTGTTCTTGAAAAACTTTGAGAGAAAACTAGTAGTTTTAGGTTAAAATGAGGCCAAATCCCGTGTTAAGAAGTATATATAGGGGTAGCAAAATGACCCCTTTCACCTCTAGAAATAAACTAAAAAATCCCTATTTTACATGCTGGCGTGATGCGTCATAATCGCGCAAGCTCACTGGAAATCCGACAATCGAGAAACTGCTTGATGGCGCGATGCGGTGGAAATCGCGTTGCCACCTTGGTTGCGTACTGGAAAGGCACCACAACGTGGTAGAATCACGTTGGTGCACTGGAAATTGACAATTCTAAAATTAAGCCTCGGCGCGACGCGCCAAAATCGTGGAGGCTCATGGATTTTGATGATTGCCATTTTGGCTGGCTCCGCGATGCGCCAAAGTGCCAGGTGGCACACTGTCTCACTAATACAACTCCAACTCTTTGCCCGAGTGTCGGATTTGGGCGAATTTGGTATCGACGGAAAGATTATTTAATTCTCTACATGATAAAAAGTCAATACTAGGAAAATTCTACACGGTTCAAAATACTTCTCACTTGGGAAGGCACTTCTCAACCTCTTAGGGCCAGATTAACACTTTACTAAACACGCTCTAAGGCTTAGACTATGAGAGAATTTTGCAGGGTCTTACAAAATAGGATTAAATTACCCCTTGGACGATCCTTTTTTCCATGGGAATAGCCCTCGTGGTGCAGACCCTATTCTGTGGGAATTCCCTCATGGAGAGACCCCTATTTTGAGGGAATATCCCTTATGTCGCAACCCCTATTTTGAGGGAATAGCCTGCGTGTCGTAGATCTATCACGGACCCTTATTTTTTCTCATATAAATGGTTATAACTCTTTGCCCGGGTATCAGATTAATGAAAAATTGGATGTGTTGGAAAGAAGACTCAATTATCTATAATTTGGTGGTCTAAAGCTAAAAAATTCCATATATTCCAGAAGTTATACATGTTCAAAGTCGACCCTTATAGGATAGAATACCAAAATCTGTCTGAATCAAAGGCTATTTTCTCAACTTTGCTCTATGTGATTCCTATGAACATTTTCACCTAATAAGCACTTTTCACACTAGGACAATGATCATGAAACATGTATTCAAATACAACTCATGGGATTAGAGTTTACACTTGTAGGAATGTTGGTTCAATGTCTAGCCCAAAAATATGGGGTGTGGGGTGTTACATTATCTCCCCCTTGGAATCATTCATCCTCGAATGATGGATAGGAACTTGTTGAAGTCTTATAAGTATGGAATGATGTACACATGACATGTCTTGTATGAAGGATATAGATGAGCTGAAACATTATAACTTTATCTTGAAACTGATTTCTGAGCTGACTTGACTGTAAAGAGATAATTCATGTTGAATGTTAAGAACTCACTTGAAATATTCATGATACGATCATACATATAGAACTACGAAGTGATAACTGATGCAATAAAATTCGAAAAGTTACTAAGGATGGGATAAAGTATGTAACTTCTCATTAGGAATTGTCCCTCAACAAAACACATATAGGAATAAAAAAAATAGCTTCATGGCATCGCCAAGTACATTATGTAAGCACGAAGCATGAGATAATAGGACCAAGGTCATACAAGGGGTAATGCAATGTCTGAGCTGGAATACTTGGAAAACTGAGATCATTCACTGAACACTTATGAACTGAATCATGACTAAATATCTGAATCGTAGACATGATGCATAGACGGAACTGAATTCATAACTTGCATGGACATGAATGAATTACCTCATGGAATAACCATACTCTTGAAACTTCAGATAGTAAGACTAGATGGAAATAAGGAAAACTATAGGTTTTAAAAGTTTTGTTCTTGACCCAAAACAAAACGACTCTCATTATAAAGAAATCTGTTTTAAAAGTGAAAAGTGGGAATAAATTCATTTTTAGAAAAAAGAGTAACAAAACCATATTTTTGTTGGAAACATAGGATTTAATATCTAAGTGATCATGAATGTACCTAATCTATGCATGCCATCACCAGTATGCGATCAATATGATTATATGCATAAAAACATCTAACAGCTATGGTCAAAACACTTCTCAAAATCCAACCACTATCATAATCACGACCTTGGGCCAAATGATATACATATCCAACTTAACCATAACAAAATCATGGGCTTAGGCCCAATAATATACATAGCTGACATAACCATAACATAATCACGGACTTAGGCCCAATAATGCATCCAACATAATCATAACATAATAATCCGGGGAAAACCATTACAATCCACCGAGTCACGTTGTAACCTTATACTAAAGGTTCATTAGTCTCAACTATGTCTAACATGATAACAAGTGCGTACAATTCTACAAAAGCTTAACGCCAAATCTTTGCCTATGATGGGCCAAAGTCCCACTTCTAAACCTCAAAATCCATATTTTAGACAAGCTTCTACCAAAACATCTAGCCTAGTCCCACCTAAATTATGGATCAAAGGTAGCCTAAATTGTCCAAATAAGACTAATCATACCAATCATGCTTCTAATACCTAATCTCATCCCATATCTAGCATACTAGCATAAATATATTATGAAATAGCTTAATCTATGAAGAAGGTAATAGAGTCATAGAAGTATGATAAGTATGTCATCATAAGGGTCAAATTACCCTCTATTCCCTAAAGTCATAAAAGGCTAAGTCATGGTATTCTACCCATAATCATATCCTAACATACCTATCCAATATGCAACATATATAAAACACCATCTCAAGCAAAAGAGCCGACAGAAGCCTACCTCAATGTCAAACCACAACCCTTGAATCATCTATAAATTATTCATCTTCTCTCTACGATCCTAAAATGCCATCACATTATCAAAATAGTAATCTATAGATTGTTAAGATTAAAAGAAGAACCATAATACTATAGTAAGGGTTGGGTTGAATTTTGGGTCAAGAACGGGCCCGTGAGGCCCACAAATGAAATTCAAAATTGAACCCATCACGGGGTCCCTCGAAGGACAAGGAATGTGTGCTCAAAATTTAACTACAGACGGAGCATAAATTGGGTCTCAAATCAACCCTTTAAGTTTAGGAACTCAAGACCTAATTTCTAATAATTTTACCATGAATTATGATGGAAATTGAAGTGAAATTTAATGGAAATATCCAAGGAGAGTTAGGTTAGCTTACCTTAACTTATGTGGATGATTTACTACTTTATCCTCTCTTTAATCTCTCAATTAGGTATAAAAATAGTTGAAGAAATGGTAGAAAATTGGGTGGGGAAAAAGGAATAAACAGACTACAGGTGCTGCTAAAGCAGACACCTATATGTTAAAGCATCGGTCGATAAAATAGATTCTCCACCGCTAAAGTAGTCTGGCAACATACACGGGTGCCGCTGTAATACCACATACTTTTTCCAAGCTAATTTCATCTCAAGAATGTCTAGTATTAGCTTCTAAATTGAATGATGATTATTCCATGAGGAATTTTTAAGATTTTCACTTTTTGTCATGTGGGGAGTTCAATAAGCTTGCCATCAAATATAAGATTCACCCAAAATCCAACAAACGGGTCAAAAGTTATGACTATTTCAAGTTCCCATCATAAAACAACGACATATTAGTCAGTGGCGCACCGCGCCACAAGCTAAAATGGCAATTGTTCTTTTCCAATGTCTCAGCGTAATTTTCTTCACGTTGCGCCAAAGTTCTAGGTTGAAAAATAAGGGGCAATACGATGTCTCTGCATTGCGCCATCCCTCAGTTTCCCAATTGTCAAATTCCAGTGACACGGTGAGATAGCGCCGCATCGCGCCAGGGGTCCAATTTGGGAAATTTTTACTGAAATTACAAGACACATCCAGGGTTAAAAGGGTCAATTTCCCACCCCTATTTATGCCATTTAACACGTGATTCAGCCACTTTTCACCCAAAATATACTAGTTTCTCTCAAGTGTCTCTCAAGAACAAGCTAGGGTTTTCATAGAAGATCCAATTTCAAGAAAGTTTCACCGTCAACCTTCACAAAATCATGAACTAAGGTATGCATTGTGTTCATTCATGGATTCTTTCCATCCATGAAGCTCAAGAACCTTGTTTTATCTATAAATCATGGTATTTATGTTGTGGGTTATTTGTCACCATGTTGTTGACATTGATTGATTTCAAAGTTGGAATCTATATGTGTTTTTCATGATCTTATGTTACCATACAAGATAAAATCCATGAATTTAGTTTCTTATGATGTGTAATTTGATTAATTCACTTATGTCCTAAGTTGTGCATGCAAGGTGGTTGATAAAATGCTTGAAAAAGTAGAAATCATGCTTTATAGCTCAAGACATAAGCTAAATGTGACATGCTTGTCATCCTCCTATATTTAAATAGTTTCCATGCTATCATTATGAAATGTGTATATTGTCGGAATGGCCATAATATTAGAATATGAGATTATGATATGATTATCAGTATTCTCGTCCATGTTAGATAGTATGATAACCCTGTACTTCATGAAATCCACAACTTATTAAATTATGTATTATTGATGTGGGTCTTGTACTTGATAAAGTCATGCTTCATCAGTTTCCTTCTATTGAGTCCTGGGGGTACTTGTACCCGAAACATTAGTTTTGTGCCTAGAGCCATGTCATGTTTTCACGATACTCTCAGTCAAGCTATGATCCTTAGACTTCAGACAGCCTTATGACTCAGAAAATCTCCATGATTTCATGAACACAGTCAGTTGTCAGATATCAATAGTATTCCATCAGTCAACGGAATTCAGTAACTTAGTCCATGTTTAGTTCAGTAAATCATGTTCAGTGTCTATTTAGATGGGAGTAGAAATTATCACCGAGCGAACCCAAGGATGGGAACTCACCTATTATATGAGGGTGTGATTCTTAGAAGCAATCCTTGTGTTCCAGAACTATATTGCCAGCATAGGTTGAGACATCATAGCCTGCTATATGAGGGTAGATGAGGTTGCTTAGCCTACTATATAAGGGTTCTCACCGTTCTCACTAGAGTTACCAGTTATATTAGGGTCACTTACATGTTGTCCGTACTAGTGGTGCGGTATTGACACCCTTCCAATCAGGGCATAGATTGGGCCCCAATTCAACTGTAATACATCATTTGGGGCATGTCAGTTAGATGACTACCTCCCACAGTCTTAGTATCAGTCTCAGTAAAAAGACTCAGATAGTTCTTCGGAATTCAGGACTGTCAGATACAGTCAACTCAGATACAGTATGGAACTCAGCTAGTTCCATTAGATTTAAGACTGTCAGATACAGTCACTCATGTTATTAGTTATCAAAATTCAGTCATTAGTCATGTTAGCCATCAGCATACTCATGTTATCACGATTTTAGATATAGTTACTATGTATGCATGCATGTATTTCACGTTCATATTAGTCAGTTAGTTAGTATTGTTCATGTATATGGACCCCATTCATTCAACCTACCTCATATGCATACCAGTATATTCAAAGTACTGACGTATTTATGCTATGGTGTCTTATACCATAAGTTTAAAGACATGATCTCCAGAGCAGCAGTAGATTCCAGATAACCACAGACAGAGTTAGAAGTGAGTCCTCATCTTTTGAGGATATGTTTATTTCTCTATTATCTCATTAATTATTTTATTAATTGGTGTTAGTTGGGGACATATCCCATCAAATCCTTACTCAGACAGTTCAGTCAGTTAGAGGCTTTCTATACTATCATGTTTCAGACTTCAGTATGTTCAGTTTTGTTTTGGGTATTCTATTACCCCACACAGATGTTATATCATTTAGATCACGTTCAGTATTGAACCTTATGGCCTTTCAATGCATGTTTCCACATTATTATGTCATATTATGCAATGTACAGGTACAAATATCAGTCATGGGTTAGCTTGTGGTCCTTCAGGGTCATGATCACTATGTAGCATTTCGGGTACCAGATTTGGGGCGTTACAAACTTTGTATCAGAGCCTAAGGTTTAATAGAGTCCTAGGAAGTCTGAAAGCCGCATCTAGTAGAGTCTTTTATATGGGTGTATTATGTGCCACATTTATGTATAAGAGGCTATAAGATGTTTTAGGAACAGTTTCCCCTTTTTCAGTATTCATATCATGCCAATAAGCATAATCTTAAGTCAATCTCTCAGTCTAATCCATTTCTCCTTTCCTTCTATAGAACATGCCTCCTAAACTAAGAATCGGAAATCAGCCAGCCTCTCAGCCTGAAGAACCTTCGAGCGAACATGTTTCTCATGTATAGTTTCTTGCTGTATTTACTACTCTTGCTAACCCAGTTGATGCTCAGAATGAATGACCAGCTGTAATTCCAGCTAATTTAGTGGCCAATTCAGCTTTAGCCAGGATTCAGGATTTCACCCAAATGAATCCTCCATCCTTTCTCGGGTCTAAGACAGATAAGGACCCTCAGGAATTCCTAGATCAGGTGCAGAATATGACAGACATAATGGGGTTACGTCTAGTGAGAGTGCTAAGATAGCTGTATATCAACTGCAGGATGTGGCTCATACTTAGTTCAAGTAGTGGAAGTCATAAAGGGCAGGCGATGCAGGGTCAGCTGAGTGGGAGGAGTTTGCTTCAGCGTTCGTTGATAGATTCTTTCCCCTAGATCTTAGAGAAGCTAAATTTCTAGAGTTCATCAACCTCAGGCAGTGCAATATGATAGTGAAAGAGTATTCTCATAAGTTTACTCAATTATCTCGATATGCCCCTCATGTGGTTGCAGATAGCAGGGCAAGGATGAGTAAGTTCGTTTTAGGGGTGAATGATAACATGGTTAATAAGTGTAAATCTACTATGCTAAATAGTGACATGACTTTATCCAGACTCATGACTCATGCTTAGCAGATAGAGGAGCAAAAGATTAAGATGAGGGAGAAGCAGAATAAGAGAGCGAAGACAGGTAGTTTCAACTTTGCTCAGCCTAAGTCAGAAGGAGGAAACCATTCTCAGTTTCTTCCTAAGTCATCAGTTCCAGCTCCTTCTACAGCCAGTGCTCCAGTTCCTAAGTTCAAAGAGGGTAACAAAGACAGAGCGCCAGGATCTAAGTCCTAGGGCAGTGTTAGCAATTCCCACACCTATTCTCTTTGCCAGACTTGTGGCAAGCACCATCAAGGTATTTGTAGAGCTAGTAGTGGTATTTACTTTGGATGTGGCAAGCCAGGCCACAGAGTCAGAGACTGTCCTCAGCCAGGTCCTCAGGGTCAACAGAATCACTCCTCCACTCAGTTCGATCGTCCAAATTAGCAGGGTGCCACCTCCAGTGATACTAGTGGGAAACACCCAAATCGTCTCTATACTCTTCAGTCCTGATAAGATCAGGAAAATTCTCCTGATGTGGTTACCGGTACATTACAGATCTTTTTTGTGCATATTTATGCTTTGCTAAATCCAGGAGCTTCTTTGACTTTTGTCACTCCCTATATAGCAGGCGATTTCAGAGTCAGTCCTAAAATTCTAGCAGAGCCCTTTTTTGTCTCTACCCCAGTGGGTAAAACTATCATAGCCCGATGGGTATACAGGAACTGCCCGATTATGATATCTCAGAAAGTCACTTCAGTAGACTTAGTCAAATTAGAGATGAATAATTTTGATGTCATTCTCGGCATGGATTGGCTTCACTCCTGCTATGCCATAGTCGACTACAGAAATAAAATAGTCCATTTTCAATTCCCAAATGAACCCATCCTTGAGTGAAAGGGTAGTACCTCAGCGTTTAAAGGTCAGCTTATTTCCTACCTTCGGGCAAGGAAAATAATATCTAAGGGATGTGACTATCATCTTGTTCATGTTATGGATTCCAGTTCCGAAACTCCAAGTCTTGAATCCATTCCAGTTATGAATGAATATTCAGATGTCTTTCCCAAAGATCTTCCAGGAATTCCTCCCGAAAGGGAAATAGACTTCGGCATTGATCTTCTTCCAGACACTTAGCCTATATCCACTTCTCCATACAGAATGGCACCAGCAGAACTCAGAGAACTAAAAGAATAATTGAAGGATCTCTTAGATAAGGGATTCATCAGGACCAGCATTTCCCTGTGGGGCGCTCTAGTATTATTCATGGACAAAAAAGATGATTCTCTTAGGATGTGTGTAGACTACCATCAACTCAACAAGGTCACAGTCAAGAACAAGTATCCTCTTCCCAAAATCGATGACTTGTTTGACCAACTTCAGGGTGCTAGTTATTTCTCTAAGATAGATCACAGATCCGGCTATGATTATATCAGAGTTAAGGAATGTGACATTCCAAAAATAGCTTTCCGCACTCGGTATGGTCACTTTGAATTTCTAGTAATATCATTTGGTCTTACCAATGACCCAACCGCTTTCATGGACTTGATGAACCATGTGTTCAAGCAGTACTTGTACATGTTTATCATAGTATTCATAGATGATATTCTGGTCTATTTCCGCAGTGAGCGTGATCATACAGACCATCTCAGAACAGTACTTTGGACTCTTAGAGATCATCAGCTATTCGCCAAATTCAGTAAGTGAAAATTTTGTCTAAGGTTAGTAACATTCCTTGGTCATATCATTTCCGGTGATGGCATTAGAGTTGATCCTTAAAAGACCGAAGCAGTAAGAAACTGGCCCTAACCTATCTCTCCATCAGATATTGGGAGTTTCTTAGGTTTAGCTGGCTATTACCGATGGTTTGTTGAGGGATTTTATTCTATTGCATCCCCTATGTCTAGATTGACTTAGAAGAAAGTCAAGTTTCAGTGGTCAGATCCTTGTAAGAAGAGTTTTTAGGAGTTGAAGACTCAACTCACCTCAGCTCCAGTATTAACTCTTCCATATAGTTTTGAAGTGTATTGTGATGCATCCATAGTAGGTTTGGGTTGTGTCCTCATACAGCATGGTAAGGTCATAGACTATGCCTCCAGATATCTTAAGCCCCATGAGAGGAATTATCCTACTCATGATCTTGAGTTAGAAACCGTAGTATTTTCCTTAAAGATTTGAAGGCATTATCTATACGGTGTTCACGTAGATGTGTTTACAGATCATAAGAGCCTTCAGTATGTTTTTTCTCAAATAGATCTCAATCTTCATCAGAGAAGGTGGTTAGAGATCTTGAAAGATTATGACACGAGTGTCTTTTATCATCTGAGCAAGGCCAACGTAGTGGCCGACGCTCTCATTAGACTATCCATGGGTAGTGTTTCTCATGTTGAGGACAGTAGGAAGAAATTAGCTCAGGAAGTCCATTATCTTGCCAGACTAGGCATTTTCTTAGTCGATACAGATGAGGGTGATATATGGGTTCAGAGTAATTCAGAATCATCTCTAGTTTTTGAGGTGAAAAAAAAGCAAGATAGAGATCCCAGCCTTGTCTAGTTGAATGAGTTAGTTCAGGATCAGAAAGTAGAGCTTTTCTCCCAAGGAGGAGATGGTATTTTGCATTGTCTGGGTCGTCTTTGTATTCCAGGTATAGATGACTTAAGAATGCAAATTCTTACAGAAGTGCATGGTGCATGATACTCTATTCATCCAGGGTCCACAAAGATGTACCGTAACTTGCAGGAAGTCTATTGGTGGAGTGGGATGAAGAGAGACATTACAGAGTTTGTGGCTAAGTACTCTATATGTCAGCAGGTTAAGATAGAGCATCAGAAGCCTAGTGGGTCCATATAGGAGTTTAGTATTCCTACTTGGAAGTAAGAAGTTGTGAACATGGACTTCGTGATGGGTTTTCCTCGAACTCGTCATCAACATGATTCAGTCTGGGTCATTGTAGATAGAATGAATAAATCAACTAATTTTCTTCCAGTTCATACCTCTTATTCAGCCGAGGATTGCGCTAAAATCTACATCAAGGAGTTGGTCAGATTTCACGGTGTTCTTTTGTCCATTATCTCATATAGAGGTACCCATTTCACCTCTCATTTTTGGAAAGCATTCCAAAAAGGTCTTGGTACCCAAGTTCGTCTCAGTACAACCTTTTATCCTCAAACAGATGGTCAAGCAAAAAAGACCATTCAGATGTTAGAAAATATGCTAAGGGAATGTGCAATCGATTTAAAGGGAAGTTGGGATGACCACTTACCTTTGATTGAGTTTGCATACAATAACAACTATCATTCTAGTATTTAGATAGCTCCATTCGAAGCTCTCTATTGTAGGAGATGTAGATCTCTAATTGGTTGGTTCGAAGTTAGTAAGGCATTAGTCATAGGGCTTCTCAGAGCCGACAAAAGTTTTATACAGATATTCATAGAAAAGATCTCGAGTTTAAGATTGGTGATCATTTCTATCTAAAGATCTCTCTCATGAAGGGAGTGAAGAGATTCAGCAAGAATGGAAAGCTCACTCCCCAAAATATTGGTCCCTTTAATATTCTCAGTCTCTTTGGCAAGGTAGCCTATGAGCTTGAATTGCCTTCAGATCTAGCCTTAGTTTATCCAGTCTTTCATATCTCTTTGCTCAAGAAGTGCATAGGTGACCCATTAGTTGTAGTCCCTATTAAGAGCATTGATATTCAGAACACTCTCTCTTATGAAGAGATTCCAGTCAAAATCTTAGACTATTAGACTCGTAGATTGAGGAACAAAGAAGTCCCTCCAGTTAAGGTTCTTTGGCGAAATTAGTCCGTTGAGGGAGCTACTTGGAAAGCATAGGCAGACATGCATACCAAGTATCCTCACCTCTTCTTCAACAACTCAGATTAAGCTTAAGGTAATAATTCTCCTTAAGCTTACTCAATTTCATGTTCAGTGTTCATCACAAACTTAGTATGCAGTTTCATGCTTATGTTCCCATTATAAACTTGGTATCAATTACCATTGCATATTCAGTCATGCACTCATGTACCAGTTTAGTTATGTAATTATGCATCAGACATGCATTCTCATTGTGAGAAACTTAGTTCTTCAGAACACTCAGTCATGCATTCATGAATTAGTTACACATGCATCAGATATGCATGTTCAGTATTATATGTTCACCTTTTCAGTCATGTCATCCATTAGATCATGTTCCAGTTATTCATGTTCAGTAAGTATGTCAGTTGTCTTTTCTCCCCTCTCAGTCAGTCTCATTTGAGGACGAATGTTCTCAAGGGGGAGATATTGTAATACCCCATACTTTTTCCTAGATAATTTTATCTAAATAATGTCTAGTATTAGTTTCTAAATTGAATGATGATTATTCCATGAGGAATTTTTAAGATGTTCACTTTTTTTCATGTGGGGAATTCAATAAGCTTTCCATCGATATAATATTTGCCCAAATTCGATAACCGGATCAGAAGTTACGACTATTTTAAGTTCCACCGTAAAACAACGCCATATTGGTCAGTGGCGTGCCGCGCCATAAGCTAAAATGGCAATTTTCCTTTTCCAGTGTCTAAGAGAGATTTCCTCCACGTCGCACCAAAGTTCTAGATTGCAAAAGAAGGGGCAACGCGATAGCTCTGCGTCGCGCCTTCCCTCAGTTTCTCAATTGTCAAATTCCAGTTACACGGCGCGATAACGCCACGTCCCGCTAGGGGTCCAATTCGGGAATTTTTTACTGAAATTACAAGACACGTCCAGGGTTAAAAGGGTCAATTTCCCACCCCTATTTAAGTCCTTTAACACGTGATTTAGACACTATTCACCCAAAATATACTAGTTTCTCTCAAGAACAAGCTAGGGTTTTCATAGAAGATCTAATTTCAAGAAAGTTTCACCATCAACCTTCATAAAATCTCGAACTAAGGTATACGTTGTGTTCATTCATGGATTCCTTCCATCCATGAAGCTCAAGAACATTGTTTTATCTATAAATCAAGGTATTTATGTTGTGGGTTATTTGTAATCATGTTGTTGACGTTGATTAATTTCAAAGTTGGAATCTTTGTGTGTTTATCATGATATTATGTTACCATGCAAGATAAAATCCATGAATTTAGTTTCTTATGATGTGTAATTTGATGAATTCACTTATTCCCTAAGTTGTGCATGCAAGGTGGTTGATAACATGCTTGAAAAAGTAGAAATCATGCTTTATAGCTCAAGACATAAGCTAAATGTGACATGCTTTTCATTCTCCTATGTTTAAATGGTTTCCATGCTATCATTGTGAAATGTGTAGGTTGTCGGAATGGGCATGATATTAGAATACGAGATTATGATATGATTATCAACATTCTTGTCCATGTTAGATAGTATGATAACCCTGTACTTCATGAAATCCACAACTTATAAAATTATGTATTGTTGATGTAGGTCTTGTACTTGATAAAGTCATGCTTCGTTAGTTTTCTTCTATTGGCTCCTGGGGGTACTTGTATCAGAACCATTAGCTGTGTGCCTAGAGCCATGTCATGTTTTCACGATACTCTTAGTCAAGCTATGATCCTTAGACTTCAGACTTTCTTATTACACAGGAAATCTGCATGATCTCATGAACTCAGTCAGTTGTTAGATATCAGTAGTTTTCCGTCAGTCAACAGAATTCAGTAACTCAGTCCATGTTTAGGTAAGTAAATCATGTTCAGTGTCTATTCATATAGGAGTAGAAATTAGCACCGAGCGAAACCAAGGATGGGAACTCACCTATTATATGAGGGTGTGATTCTTAGAAGCAATCCTTGTGTTCTAGAACTATGTAGCCAGCATTGGTTGAGACATCATAGCCTGCTATAAGAGGGTAGATGAGGTGGCTTAGCCTACTATATAAAGGTTCCCACCGTTCTCACTAGAGTTACCTGTTATATTAGGGTCACTCACATATTATCCTTACCAGTGGCGCGGTATTGACATCCTTCTAATCAACGCATATATTGGGCCCCAATTCAACTGTAATGCATCATTTGGGGCATGTCGGTTAGATGACTACCCCCCACAGTCTTAGTATCAGTCTCAGTAAAAGGACTCAGATAGTTCTTCAGAATTTAGAACTATCAGATATAGTCAACTCAGATACAGTACGGAACTCAACTGGTTCTATCAGATTTAGGACAGTCAGATATAGTCACTCATGCTATCAATTATCAGAATTCAGTCATTAGTCATGTTAGTCATCAGCATACTCATGTTATCATGATTTCAGATATAGTTACTATGTATGCATGCATGTATTCTTAGGTTCATATTAGTCAGTTAGCCAGTATTGTTCATGCATATGAACCCCATGCATTTAGCCTACCTCACATGTATACCAGTACATTCAAAGTACTGACGCATTTGCGCTATGGTGTCTTATACCATAGGTTCAGAGACACGAGCTCCAGAGCAACAATAGATTCCAGATATCCGCAAACAGAGTTAGAAGTGAGTCCTCATCTTTCGAGGACATGATTATTTCTTTATTATCTCATTAATTAGTTTATTAGTTGGAGTTAGTTGGGGACATGTCCCATCAACTCCTTACTCAGATAGTTCAGTTAGTTAGAGGCTTTCTAGAATATCATGTTTCAGACTTCAGTATGTTCAGTTTTGTTTTGGGTATTCTATTACCCCACACAGATGTTATATCATTCAGATCATGTTCCGTATTGAACCTTATGGCCTTTCAGTGCATGTTTCCGCATTATTATGTCATATTATGCAGTGTATAGGTACAAATATCAGTCATGGGTTAGCTTGTGGTCCTTTGGGGTCATGAGCACCGTGTAGCGTTTCGGGTACCAGATTTGGGGCGTTACAACTGCTAAAGCGCACCTGCTGCAAATGGGTCATAACAGCTAAAGCGATCTATGTGTGCTAAAGCCCTGAGCTCTAAAGTGACCTAATAGGCTCTTAAGCGGGCCTATCAGGTGACATGTACCAAATTTTTACTAAGTCCAAAATAGACTTCGACCAGGTGCTCAAAATTTATTTGAAACCCCATACGCGCAAATAAACTATTGTACCACACCAAATTCGACATTTCGAACTCAATGAAACAATTAAAACTTTCATCCGAGATTGTTTAGACTAAGTGTGGGGCCCACACCTTTAGTTTTATTTTTCACATAATTCACCCAATAGCCCAAAACAAGTTCGGAAGCCTCGGGACCTAAACCAACAGTCCCCCTAGTCTAAAATCAATGTTTTGGAGCTAACGACGCTATCAGAATTCTCATTCGAGGTCATATACTAGGAGTTTTTGTCTGATACCAAATCCTAAATTACGAAAGCTCCAAAATAGGGAAATAAGCCTAAAATCCAAATAAACTATTCGATCACCAAACTGATAGTTCTAGCAAGTCATAAATGACCCGTAGCCACTATGAGAAAGCTTGAAACTCTGAAAATACATGCAAATCGAGGAAATGACCTAGAGGTTCATAACAATTTCCACTACTAAAAGGATTTTTGTAAAAGTCAATTGATAGAAAGATCTCAAAAGCTCAAAAGCACGATATACTGGGCCCGCATGCTCCGAGCACGACTCCTAGATAACCTCCACAAAGAAAAAACACTTCCAAGGGATTTTTTTGCAAGAATCTCTTTTTATACCTACTTCCTTTCTTCACTTCTCAAATAAGTAAAACTCGATCTCGGCAACCGACCGACCTCTAATTAAATGGAGAAAGGAGAATGAACACAAAATCTAACCACGACAAACTGATACCGCATCGATTTCGGCACAACCAAGCAAAAATTCATTAGAGACTAAGGCAATCCAAGGCATGAAGCATGAAACCAATTCCAAAATCCAAATATAACTTTCTTTTGCCTTTTAGGCCTACTATCAACTCCAAACCAAGAAGAAAGTCACCCGAGTCTTGCCCATGCAACTTAATCACACTAACCTTAAAGAACTGAAGCGGATCCACTGAAAATACATATTGGCAAGCATGAGAATAAACCCATAAGGCGCTACCTGGCCACATAAATGGAGCCAACCAAGGTCTGCAATCTATGCCAATGTTATAACTGATCTGGGTGACTATTAAAACTAAAAATGAAAAGTCCAAGCATACACATACTTGCCAAGGAAAAATCCACTCCAGAATGCTCTACCAACTGAGGGATAAGCCATGTTGCTTCCAAATCAGGTGTACTAGTCCTATATTGTAGATCATTCAAAAATTTCAACGAATACTGAGAATTGAGGTCAATGCTGAAGAGACCAATACCGTGCCAATAGACTATCATCTAAACACCCATCAACCATATTTTATCTCAATGGAAGAAGGACGAATAGGTAACCACGGAGTAGGATTATCCAACCTATAGATGAAATCCCAAATGAGACAAATCGAAAAACGGAGGCTACACCCAAGCTCTGACACTTCCTACTGAAATCTCAACACTAAGTCTGAACCACTCAATCTTAAATACCCAAACCAAACTTGAAGATTGGTAAGCATCCGCACTCCCAATCTATCATAATCTCCAAATTTCCATCCCAAGGCGCCAAGTCCGAAACTAAGCCAACCAGCCCAAGCTAAGGCCAAATACTTCTATCAACATTACTACCCAATCAGACATATCCTTACTGAATCATGTCGAGCCAAAAATCAAAACATAGCTGAAGAAAAAATTCACAGCAGAGGATAAATCACTAATTGAAAACATAAACACCCAACTCCATATCTGTTGGAGGGCATAAACCACCAAAACACACTCAAAAACTCACCAAGGCTGCAAACCATACTAGTAAGAGCAAAAACTCTAGCAACTCTGAGAAATGCAACTTTACTTAGGCACTGGTAAATCCAATACTCTATCTCAGTAAGGAATATGCATAGGCACATATCACCAAGGAGAAGCACTCCACTAAGTCTTATTAAGTCGAAAAACTTCCAAAATGAGGACTTTCCGAATCTACCTAAGTAACACGACAACCCATTCAAACCATAAATCACATCGCCGAAGAGTAGAGTACCAACCTCGACACCAATGCCATGGTCAAGCCTACTACCAAAATTGAATTAAGTAACTCAAAATAATAATCTCTAATTTGCCAACTTAAGAAGCAGTCACAGGAAAGATCACCTATCTCCAACTTTCTAACACCACTTAGAACATGAGCCCTATCATGGCAAGAACAGAGTATCTAACTCTACACCAATACCAAGAGAAACCATCACTAGGAGGCAAAACTGACAAACTTGAAAGACGTATCCAAGACTTCTCGACATCAACATCAAGATTATTACTAGGAGATGAACTAGTTAAATCAACAGAATGTACCCTAAACTAATCAGCCTAAAAAATCTTTTACATAGAGAGGGATGTACAAAGCTAAAATCTCAGCAAGACAGAAGGCAAGTCCAAAAATCTCAAACCCAAAAATAAACAACATAGCAAATTGCCATCTCTAGAACCATGTAAAAAAAAGGTTAACTTACCTTCGTATCCATAATCCACTCCACAACTGATCTAGCATACCTAAGAGAAGAGGAAAATGACCATCTGTACCTCGCTATAAGAAAGAAATCATCCAACCAATATAGGTGCCCAAGCCAACAAATAAGAATAGTGAGGAAGGGAATTCTAACTAGATAATGCTAGTCTAATCATTTACCAAGAGACGATACATTAAAATCACATAATAAAATAATGGCAGTAGTAATATAATCATCAACATAATAAAATATCTAGTACCAAAAATGAAAATTAATAGCAATTACAACTATAGGGCCATAAGAAAGCCATTATGCCATGGTAAATGGACTCGAACCCAAATAGTACATCCACAGAGAAATATCACACTAATCTACTCTATCCACTTCTAAAGAAAATCATCTAAGGTAGTCATATAAGAATGCATTCTATATCAAGGAACATAACAATCAATATGAACCTGCCAAGGCATAAAATTACCAGTGGATACACGAACCCTAACATATAAAGAAAAAGGTAAAGGCATGAGATAAGAGTTCAACTATCATAGTAAAATCCAAAGTCACATGCCTGATGGGTATGGGGAAGAATGAATTTGAATAGTTCCAAACTTGAAATGGGCATCTGAGTCATCAAGTGAGGCACTAAGCGCACTGCATCTAATCGAAGGTGCCATAACACTACAAGACTAATCTGAATAAGCTGAATGACTAATAATCCCATGTTGGATGCACTCTCTAGACAAGTAACCAATCTCTCTATAGTCATAACAAACCCCTGAAGCTCTAACCTGGCGAAAAATATAAGCTAAACCCTACCGGCTGACCAAATAACGCCGAGGGTACTCCCTACTAAAATAACCATCTTCTCAGCAATCACAACATACCTGAAAAACTTTAACCTCGTGGGTAATACAAGATAACTCTATCTGAACAACCAACTCACGTCTAGGGAACTCTCTAGACCAATGTCCCATCTTTCTACAACCAAAATAAGCTTCTGGAATATTTTGAGATACTGGTCTTCCTAGTCTAGAATGACCACCACGGCCTAAGGATCCATGAACAACATTACTCAAAATTCGATGATAACTTTACCAATAGTAATCAACAGAAGTAATTTGAGAGCCATTCATAGTCTGAAATGCTACCTGTGTAGAATCGATAGGCAACAAGTTAATCTTACCTCTATCGAGAGGATCCTCCCTCCTTGATGGTGTACCAACAACACTATACAAATGATATAGCTTTTACCGCCAGCTCTATAAGTCTCAATACATGCTCTCTCTATGGACCTTACATGATTAACAACTAGTAGGAAAGAAGACCCAACCACTATTAAATTCTCTGATGCCAAACTAAGTGATAATGCTAATCCTTTTATAAATCCACACACCATATCAAGCTCCAAAGAATATAGCATAGGAATATGCCTGGCCTACTTAAGAAACCTAATCTCATACTTCACATCTGTCGAGGAACCCTGATAATATTAACAAACCCAACTCTGGCATGAGAATTGCTTAATGAATCAAATGCTATCCTTGGCTATGAGGTATCTACAAAAAGACGTGGGATCCTCAAAGCTGAATCATGAAAGATTGAAGCAGTCACAAATTCTATCGGAGCCTTGGCTGGCCCCAAATCCTCTGACTGATGCTGAAGATCTGACATCCATTCCTGACTCCCCGGTCTAATGCTGCACTGAAGCTCTGGAAATGTGGTCTGAAGTCCCATCCGCATCTATTGACAACTTCGTTTAATCCTTCTTGGATAGAATTGGGTTAAAGAACGTACTTGAGGATTATAGAAATATGGAGACATA
The DNA here is from genome assembly GCA_030864215.1 of Capsicum pubescens. NCBI lineage: Eukaryota > Viridiplantae > Streptophyta > Magnoliopsida > Solanales > Solanaceae > Capsicum > Capsicum pubescens. The sequence continues at coordinate 170,390,558 of CM061543.1, forward strand.
ATAAGAAGTAAAGAATAAAATTTCTTAAGAATTCCCTATAGCTTTCTAAAGATAGGTTAGACGTCTCTACACCGATTCGCAGGACTCTACTAGACACTTAGCTCTTGTACCAACACACCATGACCCAATTTCTCAAATCATGATAACACCTACTATATCCCACCAGTAGGTAAGCCAACCCATAGTCTAGAACCGCTAGTAATGGACCACCAAAGAAAATAAAAGAAGAATCCAGAATAAATATAGAGAAAAAGTAAATTACATAAGATAGTCCCAAAACTTTGTGGAATCAGTACAAGAGCTTCTAATATAACAAGATTACAAAAAAAGCACTAAATGAATATTTTGATACAACCCATCTTTGAATATAACATAGAGATTAGTTTAATACATATAAGGGAGAATAGAAATATTTTGAATGCCAAGAGCTCACCCTATATCTCTGAACTATAGTTTCTCCGCACGACATACACAACATTGATGAGAACCCATACTATAATCTACAGACTTCAGAAGTGTAGTATGAGTAAAAAACATGTGGTACTCGGTAAGCAACTACCAACAAAGCTCTAAAGATAATGAAAATATACATAATATGTGAGCAAGAATGTAAACTATGCCCAAATATCCATGAAAGCTAACATAGTAAAACTAAAGAGGCAATAAGGATAAACTATCTTATTCTAGCCATACTTCAAATCCTAAACACCATATTGTAGATCACTGACCAATATACAAATAAAGAGCAGAAGAAGGATATATATATATAATAGTATACAGGTCCAAGGAATGGATATAGAACATGAATAAATAAAGAAAGAGTGGGATATACAGTAATGCCATAACTAAACGTATATATATATATAATATTCCCATATCAAGGATAACTCAAAGGTACAAGCTAAGTAATCACACTAAAATCTCCAAGACTCCTAATCGTAGTAGTAACTCATGCTAATATAATCAGGGTCTCTAATCCATATGCCTAAATATGATATAATTACCATAAATAAGAAATCATAAGGAAATAAATCAGACTATCAGGGTCTAAAGCCATGATTCCAACTATGGAATAATCATGCATAATAACATAACGATAAGGTAAAAGTATCAGAATCATACCTCAAATCTCAATACTAGGCTGATAATCAGCCTACCACAGACAAACCATAATAACCACAATAATGTAATCGGCTAGTCTAGACAAATAATACCCAATTGAGCCTTTCATAAACCCCAACCGCCATAGGCTCAAAATGTTCAATCAACACACAACACACTACAAGCCATACTCTTCTCCTATACCTATGTAACCCCTATAAGGCTGATAGATTAGGCACATACTGGTGATAGGCAGTACACATGTATGAATAAATTCAAGAAGAATCCCTAATACCATTACCAATCTAAGTACCATGAAGTAATCTAGTGTATATACCTCATTTATCATAATAGCTCACAAAGAAAGGACCTACGTGACCTCTTTTCTTTGGCACAATGACTCATGGATGAAGGAGTCCCTATGTCATAACTTGAGACTATCCCCTAGTCATAACTAGCGCAAGTGTGCAAGCTATAAATACTGAAAGAAAGATAATAAAATACCATGCAAAAGTCATTTAACAAAATATCAGAATAATCAAATTCATAACAAAAGGGGTCTGCAATACATTGTTGAAAAACATAACTAACTATCTGAAAGACTCTAAACATGATGAGTTATTGGGACATGTCCCCAACTAACTCTAACTACTAAAATAGCATGAACTAAAATACTAAAAGCATGATAAATAATATAACTAGTCCTCGACTGATAAAGACTCACCAATGTTGCAGTTGAGTGATATAAGAATGAGCTACATATGATCGAGGAACTGAGTATCCAAACCTATGTTATAAGGCAACATAGCGCAAAAACGAGTATGAGGTTAATACTTTTAATGTACTGGTATGTGGGATAAGGACTAGATGATATACATATAGGTACATAGCATGAATGCATGAACATATAAAATGACTATACGACCAAGCTTAAATATGTATTGAAATAATCTGACTAACTGAATAACTGATATATGGACACTTGGTCATGCAAACTTGAACTGATATAATCTGAATATTGAACTGAAAATGTAGGAGCTAACATTTAACTAATATGCCCCAATCTGAGCTAATTGAGGTCTAACCTGTAACCCTAGTTGGAAGGGTATTAGTACCATGCTAAGGGTACCAACACTGGCTATGTGGATCTACTAAACTGGTGTCCTAATGGACTAAGGTGCCAGTCATATACTGGCAGGTGACCCCTAAGAGAGTTTCAGTCCTAAACTGGTGGGTGAACTCTCATAAACTACGATGGCAACTTAGTTTTGGAATACAGGGACCTTTACCAAAGGTCTCTGTCCTCCACTGATGGGTGAGCTTTTATCCCTAGGTTCGCTTGGTGCTATGTCCTACTCCTAACTGAACTGACACCGATACTGATAAAATTTTAACATAATTCACAACTGATAAATTCTCAACATGAATATCATAATCTGAATATAGTGATGCAATCATGATCTGAATAACTTGTTACTTAAAAATCTAAAACATGCCTGAATATTTAGGTACGAGTGTTCACACTCCACCAACACTAAAAAATACAAACTGATCATGGTAATTATGGAACTAGCCATGGTGTCAAAAATCATGAATGACATTTAATACTTCAAAAACTGGTCATGATTTAGACATGTGCATTGTTTAACATATGGAAACACAATTTCTCATGAGGGAGTATATTTTTATGTTTCATAATAAAAACAATTGAGAGAAGATTCATTAAATTTATAGATAACTTAGAACTCCATAAAAAGGAAAAGAGTTTTACACTTGAAGATAAAGAGAGTTTCTTGGGACTTAGTGGATGAAAGGGATCCACTGATGAATATCACACATACCTGGCAGTAAGAGCCTTGGGAAATTCTTTGGAATTGATCTTGCTTTTAAGAAACCCTAGTTTGTTTTAGGAAAATAGGAAAATCACCTTTTTTATCTCTTTTGGTGGAGTATGATTAATTGATAAATTTGGGGCTTTTAGATATTTTATACCACCCCTTGGGAAGCCAAAATAACATGGGTTTGGCTTTTAAGGGAGTGGGAAAAGACATAAAAGTCCCTAGAATAATGTGTAGGAAAACTTGCTCCCAGTTATTATGAATCATCTCACGATTTGTTACGACTGGTTATAAGTCGTGGTCTAAATCGTAACTTGGGATCCTGGGATCATGGGTTCATTCTATTCTGACTATGACTCACCACCTAATGACTCATTATGACTGACTACGAGCCGTTGGGTGAAGTCGTAGTCTGAGGTTGGGTCCTTGGATCATAAACTGGTCAGGAAATGAGTCCACATAATGACTCATAAGGTCAAACTATAGGTCACAGGCTGGACTCATAACCACTGGAAAGGATTCTGGGATGAACACTGTTGAAACTACGAGTCCCTTCCTTCGACTCGTAATGCCTAATTACGAATCATGGAGTGGGGTCGTTCGTAGTCACTAGGCTAAAACTTGGGGCCCTTACTATTGTGACTACGACTCCTTGTAACAACTCGTAAGGTCTGATTATGGGTCATCAAGTGAGTCATGATCACTGGCAGCTGACAGACTCCTGGAGGAAAATTTCCATAACTTTTTGCCACGATGCCGGATTGAGGCAAGACTTGTGGTGTTGGAAAGCTAATTAAATAGACAATCCCTTTGTGAGGTTTAGAATATGAAAACTCAGGGTATTACACTCTGGAGGTTCAGTAGTACCCATATACACTGACCTGGTCCCAATATAGGATTTTTAATAATCAATAATGTCATCTTTAATCGTCGGACTAGAATTGGAACTCGTTTCATCAATACCATCACCAATCAACTGTCCCCAGTACCATATATATATATATATAATTGTATACACATAAAATGAAAGGGCTAAAATCATGGCTAAAAGAGTATAAGTCTGTAAATCTATTGCCCCAAATAAACTTTGGGACTAAATCATCATAAAAGTGTTAAAAGGGTCAAAATCTGTATTGATTAGGGTAAATATTAGTAGCAAATTTGTGGACCGGAATCTATCTCAGTCAAATATACAAATCATCATTTTTAGTCTCAAAGTCTCATAAGTTACTTATTAAGATGGTACGATTCCCATTATGAAGTAATCCACTTTAAAAGTGAAAAGTACGAATAAATCTCTTTTTAGGAAAAAGAGTAATAAAACTATATTTTTGTTGGAATTATACCATTTTCTATCTAAGTAAACCTGAATAACCGAATCTATGCATGACATCACCAATATCCAAACAATATGATTATAATCATAAAAATGTCTAACAGATATGGTCATGTCTTTTTTAAGGATAAAATATTTCTCGGAATCCAACCACTCTCATAATCATGGCGTTGGATCCAATAATATACATATCCAACATAACCATAACATAATCCCAGGCTTAGGCCCAATATTATACATATCCAAAATAACCATTACATAATCATGGGCTTAGTCCCAATGATGCATTCGGCATAACCATAAAATAATAATCTTGGGATAACCATTACAATCAACTAGGTCATGAAATAGCCTTATACTAAAGCTCATTAGTCTCAACTATGTCTAACATTATAAGAAGGACATACAAGTCTACAAATTCTTTACACAAATCTTGTCCTAAGGTGGGCCAGAGGGGTTCACTTCTAAACCTCGAAATCCATATTTTAGACAAGCTTCTACGTCGGGCTAGACTAAAGTATCTACATTCACTTATAGATATTAAATTATCCATAAGTAGCCTTAATATAGAAATTCTTCCCAAACATGAACAACTAGGCCAATTTCACCTGAACTATGAGTAACTAAGTCAATTCTACCTAAATTAGGTTTCCAAGTTAACCTAAACAGTCAAAATAAGACTAATCATACCAATCAGGCTTCCAATACCTAAATCCCATCCCATATCTAGCATTCTATCATAATAATACTACAAAATAACTTAATTTATAAAGAAGGTAAGAGGGTCATAGAAGTATAATCAGTATTTCACCTTAAGGGTTAATTACCCCTCTAGCCCCTAAACTCGTAAAAGGATAAGTCTTAGTATTCTACCCACAATCACATCCTAACATCACTATCTAATACGCAACATATATAAAACACCATATCAAGAAGAATAGTAGATAGAAACCAACCTCAATGCCAAACTGCAACTCTTAAATCATCCATCTTCTCTCTACAATCCCAAAATGCCATCACATTATCAAAATAGTAATCTACAGATCGTTAGGAGTAAAACAAGACCCATATTACTATAGTAAGGGTTGGATAAAATTTTGGGTCAAGAATGCGCCCACAAATAAAATCCAAAATTGAATCCGTCATGAGATCCCTCGAAGGACAAGGAATGAATGCTCAAAAGTTGAGCACAGATGGAGCGTAAATAAAGTCTTAAATCAATCCGTTAAGTTTAGGAACTCAAGACCTAATTTCTATCAATTTTACCATGAATTATGATGGAGATTGAAGGGAAATTTAATTGAAATAACCAAGCAGAGTTAGGTTAGCTTACCTTAACGTATGTGGATGATTTCCCACTTTATCCTTTCTTTAAAGCTCTTAATTAGGTGTAAAAATGGTGGAAGAAATGGTTAAAAATAGGGTAGGGAAAATAGAATATATAGTCTACAGGTGCCTCTAAAGAAGACACCTGGGCTAAAGTGCCATCTTCACCGCTAAAGTGGTCTGGCAGCATAGATGGGTACCACTAAAGCGGTTACAATAGCGCTAAAGTGGTGCCCGCTTTAGCGGCCATTAGGATCTGAAGTGTACCTTCTACCAATGGATATGACCACTAAAGTGAACCATGATTGCTAAAGAAATTAACACTAAAGCGACCCAATAGGATCTTAAGCGGACCTATCAGGTGCCATGCACCAAATTTTTACTAAGTCCAAAATGAACTTCGATTGGGTGCTCGAGATTCATTTGGAACCCCATGCATATAAACAAACTATGCTACCATACCAAATTCAACGTTCCATACTCAATGAAACCATTGAAAATTTCATCCGAGATTTTTTTGAGTAAATGTCAGGCCCACACCTATAGTTCCATTTTTCACATAATCTTTTGAATAGCCCAAATGAGTCTGAAAGCCTCGAAACCTGAACCACATAATCTTTCTAATAGCCCAAATGAGTCTGAAAGCCTCAAAACCTGAACCAAGGTTCCCCTAGATAAAAATCAATGTTTTGGAGCTTATGGTACCACCAAAATTCTCATCCGAAGTGATCTACTAGGAGTTTTGGTCTGAGACTAAATCTTAAATAACGAAAACTCCAAAATAGAGAAATGAGCCAAAAATCCAAATGAACTGTCAAATCACCAAATCGACAGTTCTAACAAGTCATAAATGATCTGAAGCTACTATGGGAGGCTCAAAATGTCAGAAATACATGCAAATAAAGGAAACAACCTAGAGGGTCATTACAACGAGTATGGTTTTCAACGCCTAGGTAGGTTGCGACTTGCCTACTTTTAGACTTTGCTCATTTAGGGTATTAGTGTGATAGTTTGATAATTATGGCTGAAATCTTGTGGCTTGAATAATCTTTTTAAGTGTTTATGATCCTTTTAGCCAGTTTTGGAGACTTGGATTAAAATTTTGCCAGGAATCTTTAATTTAATTAGTTTTTGTCCTAGTAGGCCTAGTTTAGTGTTCCTGCTAGCTTTTAACATTAGTCTTTGATACCTTGGTCTTGACTAGGGTAGTTTCTTGCCTTAGGCTGGGTTTCTTAGGGCTCATAGCTAGTATTACCCCCTTTTTAGAGGGATCACCTTATTGTTGCATACTTTACTATTATAGATGACTGTAAAACACATAGGCAACATAGTGATTGGACTGATTATTTCTATTTGATTTGAATTGTTTGCTTAATTTTACTTGCTGGTTTTAAATCTTTGGTATATTGGTAGTTGTTCTAAAAACACTATTTTCAGCTCGATTATTAGGAATTTGGATACTTTAAAATGAACTTGGTTTTCTAAAAAGGAGAATTTGCTATTTAATCCTAGTTTGAGTCCAGGCACCTAATTTTACATCTTGTAACACATTTATCGTTGGTTTGAATCTAAGCATGCATCGTTATTGATTTCATCTTGGAAGTTTAATTTTATTCTAGCCTTGGTGTCATAACCCAAATCCGTCGTGATGGTACCCACTCTAACCCTCTATTGGTTGAATCGACTACTCCAAAACATTGACCAACAGTTAGGTAAACAAGCAACTAGCAAATTTTATTAATCCAAAAGCCATATGCAATGTTAAGATAGTACAATAGAATGCAAAAATATTATCAAACTACTATAAAATGTCAAAAAGGTGTTGCATCCCAGAAAATTTAAGAATATGAATAAGTACAAAACAAGGGACTTTAACATCAATGGAAGAATCCATGGTAGGCCAAAAAATTAAGAATTTGAATCAACACCGGTATCCCAACTGAAGTCACGTAGTAGCCATTGGAATATGCTCTGTGCAAAATAAAAGTAAGATAAGGTGTAGTGTCAATATAAAGAAAACTATAGTGTACTAGTAGGGTCATTTGGCCATCCCAAGATGAGATATGTAAACACATAACTATAACTAAGTAAAACAAGCCAACTTATGCTCACTACCTAGCAACCTTAATTCAGTTCACAACACCTAACTTTATTCAAGAGACTAATTAATAACTATTATGATTTAGAAAGAATAATTATTCAAGCCATGTTAAGTTCACCTCAACACTCTAAGTCAATTAACAAAACTCAACACTATAACCACGTCAACAGTATATAACTCCATACCATAACCAAGTCAATAATATATGACTCCATACCACAACCAAGTCAAAAATTAAATTATTATGCAACCCAATTCATATAAGAATTATGATAATAATAAAACACACAACTCCCGATTCACTCCCAAAACCATCACACTCACCTATACCTTGTACATACACTCGAAGGGTCTTATGATTCTCTACTAGTCATGACCTATATAGGACTAGCTCTGTCCAGGTACCAAAACCCAGACATCAAGTGTTTGCCAATCTTATTCCACCCAAATCCTATAAAGATGTCCAATTAGCGATACACCCCATAAGTAAGCAATAGGTATCACAACACCACAGAAAAAGGATATCACTTAAAACTTGTAACAACAAACAATCTTACATTTAAGTCCATTGAATGTGACCTCATTTATTATATTCAACAACCTCTTTTAAGGCCTTTTTGTGATTAACAACATACATTGAACATGAAGTACTAAGGAAATGTTATTATACACACGTAACACAAATTGGATTAAACTACATTAGCCATCATCTACCTTAATCCAAGCTTGCACCACTCAATTAGCATGAGCCTTGCCTTTCTATGCATTTCTACTTGATTTCAGTGTAGAGACATGAACACAACATATAATAAACTCAATTTCCTATAATGTTGAGGATTAAAACCTAATCCCAATCCCACCCCAAAGGCCAAGTTCATGATCATCCCCTCCATTCTAGGGTTTTTCTACCATCAATTCACCTAAAACCTACCAATTCTATGGCAACTTTAGTGAATTAATGATATGTCAGAGTAATTTAATAGTTATTAAGGAAAACCCAAAGGTTGTTCACCTATTTTAACCCTTTACACTAGGAAACTAGCTATAACAAACTTAAAAGCCTTCCTAAAGTACGTAAACTAGTAATTCTATGGCCAATTCAAGAAAATACTAGTTAAAGAGGATAATTTACTTATCATAGTAATGAAAAATGATGAAAATTGGTTGAAATTTCCCTAAATCACCTTTACCCATCCCAAAAATGTGTTTTTGAAATAATGAGATAGTTTTTCTAAAACATCAATTTACCTGCTATAGCGACATTGACTAGGTTTGACCGTTGCCATAGTAAGATTTATTCCAATTTTGAGCATATTTCTATTGCAACATCAATGAGGCAGAAAGTCAAGAACACTCCCAAATTTTCCCTTTTCACAACATATCCATATACTATGAAATTCCAAACTAACCTCTTTAAGTCGAGATAAAAACCATGAGTTTTACCAACCTGAATTCACTTTTGAAAAGTCCTACGGGTTTCGTATCATCTTAGCTAACATAAAATCAAGATAAACTTAATTACCTTATACCAATCCATTATCAAATTTCCCTAGAACGTAACTTATTTAGTTTTTATTAGAGCCAAGCCTACTCTAAAATTTCTAACTCCAAATATGGTGAATATCTTAATGAAAATTTTTGGACAAATGACTTACTCATAATGATAAAGAGGGTAATTAAAACAGATACCAATTTACCCATCATTCATCTCAAATGATCAAGAAAGAAAAATGGACCAAGTCAAAAAAATAAAGAGTACCTATATCCCCAAACAAGTAAGCATAGGTTTCCTCAACTGGACGATGCTTCCACTGAACCTCCACCAAAAGAATTTCCTTTGTACGCAATTTCCAAACATCTTGATCTAGAATTTCAATCAATTCCTCCTCATAAGATAAGTTTTTATCTAATAATATCGAGTCTTTCTTCATGATATAGTCTCTATCACCATGGTATATTTTGATCATAGATACATGGAATACTTAATGACTAAACCTTATCTTTTCCTGAGCTTCCTCTATCAAATCAGTACCCAAAGGTTTCACATCAGTAGTTTTAAAAGACCACCCTGTAGGTGACCTATATCTTTTGCATATAGTGCCTCAAATGGTGTCATATCAATGCTGGATTGATAGTAATTGTTGTATTAGAACTCCAACAATGGCAAGAACTTGTCCCAATGGCCCTCAAAATCTATTAGACATGCCCTCAAGCACCTGAATCATCCTCTTCAACTATCTATTAGTCTGAGGATGAAATGCTATACTAGAGTAAGTTAGTTCCCAATTCCTCATGTGACCTATCCCAAAATTTAGAAGTACAGATCGTATATCTATCTAAAATAATGGTACATGGCAAACATAGATCACCACTAACTGCTTAGAGTTATAGTTCACTCTAATTGGGATAAAATAAGTCGACTTCATCAGCCTGTCTACTATGACCCAAATTGAGTCATACTTTTCCAAGATTTTAAGGAGACCTCCCACAAAATCTATAGTGATGTTCTCCCATTTCCGTTTAGGTATTGGAATCCTTTGGATCAAACCCATAAGTATTTGATGTCCTACTTCACTTGAGGACAATTATGACACTTGGATACATAATTCACTATGTCCTTTTTTATCCTAGGCCACTAATAAGGATACCTAAAGTCACGATATATCTTAGTTTCACCTAGATGGATGGAATACCACAAATCATATGCTTTGGCAAGAATAGTTGAATCAAATTATCAACCAGAGGAAAACATAACTGCCCTTTAAACTATAATACCTCACTCATATCAAGAGCAACATTTGAAGCCTCTACACGAACCACTTTGTCCCAAAGTCTGTTCAACTTCCCATCGTCAAACTATTTAGCCTTAATTTACTGAAGGAATATTTGCTTTACCTCTATACTAGACAACATCTGTCTCATTTCTAAAATACCAAACTACATATTTTGAGATGCAGGAGTTTGAACTCCCTAGCCAAAGGTTTCCTTAATACCTATTACAAAGGTCAAACTACCTATACTCCTCACTTATGGCTCAATGTGTCTGCCTCCACATTAGCCTCATCTGCCTCCACATTAGCCTCATCCAAAAGATACTAGACGGTCACATCATAGTCTTTCAACAACTACATCCACCTAATATATCTTAGATTCAAATCTCTTTAGGTAAACACATGTTGTAGACTTCGGTGGTCTATGAAGACCTCAGACTTGACACTATAAATATAGTGTCTCTAAATCTTGAGTGCAAATACCAGCACTACCAATTCTATTCCATGAGTTGGTAATTCTTTCATGAGGCTTTAACTACCTCGAAGAATAAGAAATGGAATTCCTATCTTGCATCAACACAACACCCAAACCCAAAAGTAAAGTATCATAATAAATTAAAAAATCCTTACCTTTAATTGGTAATGAAAGAATAGGAACTGTAGTCAAAAGTGTCTTGAGCTTTTGAAAGATCTCTTCTCCCTTATCTGTCTATATAAATAACACCTTTTTCTAAGTTAACCTTATCAAGAAAGTAGAGATAGATGCAAAATTCTTGATGAACCTAAAGTAATAACTGACAAGACCCACAAAGCTCATAATCTCAGTCACCAAGCTAGCTCAAACCCAATTCTTAACTGCCTCCATCATCTAGAGATCCCTACCATTACCCCCTTTTCTAAAATAATATTTCCTAAATATCCAACAAAAGACAATTAGGACTCACATTTTGAAATTAGTTTACAATTTCTTTTCCTTCAAAATTTTCAAAATAATGAGAGATGACATGTATGTTTCTCCTTGCACTTGGCATAAACCAAAATGTCATCAATAAAAACTATAACAAAATAATACAAAAATGACTTGAATATACCATTAATCAAGCTCATAAAGGCCGCCGGCACAATGGTCAACTCAAAAGACATCACTAGGAACTCGTAATGTCCATACCGAGTTCTAACAGTTGTCTTAGGTATGTCTCCAGTCCAAGTTTTCAACTGATAATAACCTAACCTTAAGGAAATCATGGTGAATATTATCGCATCCTATAAATGGTGAAAGAGATCATCTATCTAAGGTAGGGGATACTTATTCCGGATAGTAACTTAGTTCAACTGTCATAATCAATGTAAATCATCATGATACTATTTTTTAACAAATAGTATTATATCACCCTAAGGTGAAACGATTGGATGAATAAATCACTTATCCAAAAGTTCCTGCAACTAAGTTTTGAGTTCCCTTAACTCAGCTGGAGCCGTGCAATAAGAAGGAATAGAATTGGGCGAGTGTACGGCTCCAAGTCAATATAGAAATCAAGATCCCTATCTAGAGGCATACCAGGAAAATCCACTAGAAATACTATTAAAATTCTATAACCACTAGAATTAACTCAATAGAGAGAGACACCACACTTATATTCTAAAGATATGCCAGGAAGGATGAATCTCCCTAACCCACTAGGTTTCTAGCCCAAATGAAAGATATGATTTTATAGGTTTAGCCTTATACATACCCTCCCACTCTAGTTTATCTATCCGCAACATGACTAGAGTAACTATCTTTATATTATAGTTGGAAAAAATGATATGGAGATAACCAGGTCATACCAAAAATAACATCAAAATCCATCACGTCCAATATGGTAAAGTGTACCAATGGCTTATGTTTGTACACTCGTGTTGCCTCACTACTTCCTATGGATTTTATTTGGGTTGTTCACAAGTTCATAGATGTGTTTTCTATAGATTTGCCAGGTATGCCTCTGGATCGTGATATTAATTTTGTCATTTCTGTAGAGCTCGGCACTACGCCCATATCCATACCTCCTTATAAGATGACCCCAGCTGAGTTGATGAAATTGGTCACAAACTAGAATAATACATTTAATGACTACATCAAAAGCCTAGAAATTAATTTTGCTTGGAAAGGCATAATAATTTAGTCTTTCTTAGAAAGACATAATAATGATCCCAATAATCAATCTGGGCTAATTCTCTCACTGGATGCAAAACACCTCTCCCTACACCACTATTTTCTTGACCACCCTAATTTTTCTATTGATTACCTAATTCATCTTGTAGATGAACCTTGCTATTACCATCTCCACCTCTGCCTACTGGAACTAAAGCCTAAGTTTATTATTGTGCCTGGCCACCTGACTGTCTCAAAGGACATTCCCTTTTGAAGTGATAGGCAACAACAGAATAATAATAATCTCACTTAAGAAAAGGCTGACTAGTAAAAGAGTAAAAACCCTTTAGGCTTCTCGTAACTAGCGGCTGAGAAGATATTGATGCTAGACTTACAAGAGAAGCTGGTAATGTAGACTGAATAGGCTAAGATGGATAGGTCTGCTGGCTATGATCCCTAGAAAAAGAAATACTAAAGTTATCAATGATTTGATACTTCTTAGCTAGTGCCTTAGCCCGAATAACCTGATTAATCCCCTCAAGTTTTGCCACATAATTTGATGCCTTATTAAAAATCTTCCTGGCAAAAGTCATGTGAATAGACAATACTTGTAGATCAGTATTTAGTCCCTTCACAAATAAGCAGACCCTCTCCTCCTTAGTGCCTTATAGTTGAGTAATATAATGAGATAAGGCATCGAACTTAGACACATAACTGCAACTAACTGTCATGAACCAATTATGGGTCATGATGGCACCTACTTTATCATATCGGTAGGTAAGCCGAACCGTAATCCAAAGCTAAATACAATAGGTTAAATTGTGGAAAATTCCCAAAAGAGGCAAAAAATAGACACTTATAACTTATAAATAAGCAAAGTAATAGTAATAGATAAGAGGTAACCAATAATGCAGATAACCATCTGCCTCAAAGAAAAAGACTAGACATAAATAAGATAGAAGGAAATGGGCGACTCCGACTCCAAGAGCTCACCCTATCTCTGAACTCCAACACAACATGATCGATGTATCAACTAAGACAACTAGTACTCGTATCTGTACCAAAAAGGTACAAAAATATAGTATGATTACTGAAACCATGGGTACTCAGTAGGCATCAACGATTGCCTGAGCTAAATCATGATATAAATAAGATAAAATTCAAGATAATATAACTAACTCAAATATAAAAAAGCGAACCTGAACTACTCCATATCACTGAGCAGAAATAAGTATATAACCAAAATAATAATATAACATAAAGAATCAAACACATGTGATTATAACTACAAAATTGGCCCTCATAAGCCAATAAGTGTAAAAAAGTAAATAGCCTAATGCCAGCCCCCATAAGCCTGGAGGCTACAATCAAGTAAAGCATAAATCGAACCACCACCATTTACCGACTTCTATTATATGACTAGAACCCATCCATGTCATGCCACACCATAAAAAATTTCCATTTTTGAACTAAAACCAATACCCATTTATTAATATTATCCTTCATTATCAGACTTAGATTAGTGTCATATAATCAATATCATAAGTAATAGCTGGACTCAAATCGGTAATTATATAATCAGTATCATAATCAATATCTAGACTTGAATTAGAAAATACATCATTAATATCATAATCATTATTTGGGATTAAATCGGTATATATATCATCAATATCATAATCATTATCTAGACTAGAACCTATATATATATCATCAATATTGTAATTATTATTTGGACTCAAATCGGTATATATAATCTATATCATAATCATTATCCATCATCTCTCAATATTAACCCATCATAACCATCAGTATCAAATCCCCTAAATATTACGTTAACAAGCATTTTCTAAGTACATAACAAACATATAAAAAGTTACAAGGATTAATACGAATCTTGACCCAAGGTGGGCCAAAGAGCCCACTTCTAAGTCCCCGAAGTTTATTATAAGGCAATTTCTACCCCGGTCTAGGCTAAGGTATCTCAATCCATATTTAGATTTTAACTGTAATTCCCTAACTCAGTTTAGCTTTCAGTACATGAGAATTTCTATATAAAACTTTCAAAATACTCAGATTTTTCCAGTTTAAGACTTACCAATGTGTAGGAAATTTAGTTCGCTTTCCATCGATATAAATTTTTCCCAAATTCGATATCCGGGTGAGAAGTTATGGCCCTTTTTATAAAATAGTATGCCAAATTAAGAAGCATCGCATCGCGGTGGGGGTCAAAATGGCATTCGTAAATTTCTAGTGAACCACCATGATTCCAATATGTCGTGGTGAAGTGCCAGTTCCCAATTGGCATTTTCCAGCGGGGTACCGCGATTGGCCCGCGTTGCACCAATGCTTATTTTTAGAATTATCACTTTCCAATTAGGCTCTACAATAACAGCGCATCGCGCCAAAAGTCAATTTCACAGTTGTCCATTTTTGAATAGTTTCAGCCGACTTCTAGTGGCTCACCGCGATGCCATTGCGTCGCGGTGAAGGCCAACATTGGGACTTTTAGTGGCGAAAATTTAAATCCTTCCAGAGGTAATTTGGTTTTTTTCCATGGCCTTAATGAGTCTAAACACGTTAATTAACCCCTAAATAACCTAGTTAAGTCATTATTCACTCAATTTTCTCCAAATTGAAGATTATTCTATCAATTAGCAAAACCCTAACCTTTAAGAATCAAGAGCAATTCTCAAGAATTCCACCAAGAAAATTCAAGAACTCTTCTTCCTAGGTATGTTAGGTGTTCATCCATGGGCCCTTACCACCCATGGAGTTTAAGAACCCTTTTTCAAGAATACAAGTTTTTTGATTTATGATGTTGTTTGGGTTTCAATCCATGATTAATTACAAGTATCATGAAATTAAGATAACATGTGTAGTGAATTATGTGATTCTCATGTTAAATCCTTAAATTTACAAGTTGAATGCTATAACCATGATATTTATATATGTTTATTATTATGTGAAATAATCATACTACCTAAGTGTTTGTTAGAATGCCTGTGTGAATTGAATAGTGCAATAATCATACTACCCAAGTGTTTGTTAGAATGCCTGTGTGAATTGGATAGTGCAATCATGAAAAGTTAGCATGTGTTCCCATTCTTTTACAAGTTCATTCCTTGAAAGTGTTTGACAAAATGTCTCAATGAATGAACATTACTAAGTGACTAGCTAGTATGATTTCAAGATTGTGCCATGTTTTACTATTGATGCTATCGAGTCCTGTGGGTATTTAATGCCCAAAAAATCTAGTTGTTAATCTAGATCATAGTAGCTATAGAATAGTCTCAGTAATAACATAAATAATAGTACTTATAAGTTACAGAATTCAGTGAAACTCAGTCTAGTTCAGTTCAGTTTAATAATCAGTGTCATTCAGTTGGGAGTAGGATTCAACACCGAGCGAACCCAAGGATGGGGGCTCACCTGTCAGTAGAGGGTGTGATCCTTAGTAGTAGTCCTTGCATTCCATAACTACGTAGCCGGTATAGGTTGAGATATCAACCTTCCAGTTGAGGGTTGATAAGGTTTTTACCTTTCATCTAAGGGTAATACCATTCTCATCAGGGAACTTGCCAGTAGAAGGTGACCCTTAGTCCTTCGAGATGACATTTTAGTGGATCCATATAGCTAGTATCTGTACCTATGGCACGGTACTGACACCCTTCCAACTGGGGTTACAGGTTGGACCCCAGTCAATTCAGAGAGGGACATGTCGGTTAGATAATTACCTACCACAGTTTCAGTTTTAGTCTCAGCATAGAACTCAGTATAGTTGTATAGAATCAGGACTGTCAGAAATAGTCACCCAGTTATCAGTAATCTTAGATATCGGTTACTCAATTACCAGAACTCAGTACTCAATTTCAGTATAAATCTCAAACATAGTATATATGTATATGCATAGTATTGCAGAACCAGTGTTTACAATGGCTTCAATTATCCATATACTCTTATTCAGTTATTTCAATCATTTAGACAGTTATTGTTCATGCATATGAACACGTGCATTCAGCCTTACCTCATCTAGCATACCAGTATATTCCATATACTGATCACATACTCTTTTTTTATGCTATGATGTATCATATCATAGGTTTGGATGCTCAGGTTCTTGACCACACTTAGCCAGATTTAGTTAGTAGCAACAGATTCAGTAGTGAGTTCTCATTCTTCGAGGATATTATTTGTTTTAGTATTTCAGTAAATTTAATATTTTATTAGTCAAAGTTAGTTGGGGGCTTTTCCCATCAACTCCACTTTCAGAAAGTTCAGTTAAAGGCTTTTCAGACTAGACTAGTTCAGACAATATTCAATTTTTAGATGTTATTATCAGTTGCTATATTTTTTAGCATTTAGATTATGAAACTTATGGTATTTCAACCTAACTTCCATGTTATCTCAGTATTATTATTCAGTGCTCACAGAAGGAACCAAACATGGGTTAGCTTATGGTCCTTCGAGGTCGTAAGCACCATGTGGCTTCCGAGGTTCAGACTCGGGGTGTTACATTAACTAAGCCACAATTCAATCCTAAGATTAAAGCATGAGTAACAAAGTCATTTATGCCAAAATAACAATTTTTGAATATCTTAAACGGTTCAACAAACCGACGTATTACAATTCATCACACCAATACCTAAAACCCATCCCAAATCTAACATATTTCATAAATATACTAAGACATAGCTCAATCTACGAAGGGGAAACCTAGCCTAACTGGATGCTATAGAAAGCTCGAAGAAAATGCTAAATCACCAACTTTACCTTTCAAGAAGCTTCCTCAAGATGCCACACTATCAAAATCACATTCTAGTCAAGAATATGAGAACGATGATATCTATATTGCACCATTGTGCTTCGGATCTAAAATTACTCAAAAATCCCATATGGGTCCCACTCAGTGAGTAATTACCCTAAAAATGGGTAAAATCTAAGCTACATTGGTGCTAAAATCAAGTCACCAAGTTTTAGGGATTTTGAACAAGAAATGAGAAAATCCACCATGAATGAGAAGGAGTCTTACCTCAAATTTGAAGGAAATTATGAAATAATTGTTATCCGAGCTCCCCAAATCACCCATAAGATCTAATCCCAAGCTTTATCAATACTTAGGATTTAACTCTCTTAGAAATGGATGAAAAATGGGCTAAAAAGGGCTTTTTATACATTTCCCAGGTGTTTGAGTATCACAATCGCGACCTGACCCTTGCGATTACGGCATCTGGAGGATGCCAGGTGAGTTGCTATCGTGACATACCCCTCGCTATCACGATACTTAGGGCCCTATGAAGGGTATCACAATTTCGACCCATGGCTCGCTATTAGCGAGTGCACTAACATAGTTGAGACTATTCCAAGTCTTTGCCAACACCTTAAAATTCATATAGATTCTTGTATACGCAAACAAACTATGCTACCCTATCAAATTTGATGTTACAGGTTCAACGACATAGTTAAAATTTCCATCTAAGGTCGTTTCAACAAAAAATGGGTCCCATATCAATTTTTCATTTTCTTAACTTTTCGACCAGTAGGTCAAAATGAGATCGGATACCTCGAGACTGGAACCAAGAGTCCATATAACCTAAAATTGACATTTTAGAACTTTTGGAACAGTCAGAATTAACATATTAGGTCATTTGATTAATGTTTTTTCTCGATTGCTATTTGGGACCAGCGAAAACATCAAAATAGGGAATTGGTTCTAAAACCAAACAAATTGCTTGATAACTAAATTGTTAGTCACAGCAGGACATAAATAACCCGAGATAGCTATAGAAAAAATCTAATTAAGCAGAAATATAGAAAATGACCTGAAGGGTCATTACAATATCCACTACTAAATGGACTTTTGCCTGTGAAAGTAAAGGATTAGGATATACCTGAAGCCTCAAACAAGTGAGAATATTGGATTCACATCTCGCTCTTGATCTCCCAAGTAGCCTTCTCTACCAAAAGTATGAGGAAAAGCACTAAAAAAGTCTATGGTAATCCACTCCCACTTCCATTCGGGAATGGGTAACCTCTGAATCAAAATACCTGGTCGTTGATGCTCGGCCTTCACCTGCTAACAACAGAGGCAATGAGCTATAATGTCCACTATATCTCTCTTCATGCTACTTGCCAATAATGCTACCTTAAATATATATACATCTTAGTTGTACCCATATAAATGGAAAACCTAGAGCTATGTGCCTCGTGAAAAATCAACTAAATCAAATCGTTGATCCTCAAAACACAAATACAACAACCACATCTCAAGACACCCTCAAAATCTATGGTAGCCTTCTTGGACTCACCACTCAACACCTCTTCATGGAGGATGCAATATCTGTTATCCTCAAACTGATGATTCAAAATTTGCCCAAATAGTGAGGAGCCAGCCTCAAAACTAGCAAGAATTCTTTTAGGATCCAAAATATCATAAAAATCAAGTTGGCTAAGGACTGATGTCTCGTGCTAACAACCTCCGAGAAACTGAAATACAAGCCAAGATATCCTTACTCAATGCCTTCTGACTCAAGGTGTCTACTACCCATTCGCGTTGCCTGGATGATACAAAATGGTAATTTCATAGTCCTTAAGTAATTCCATCCATATGCTCTCTTAGAATTAAGCTCTCTTTGGGTCATAAGTTGCTAAAGACTATGATGATCTGTGAAAATCTCACAATAAACACCATAAATATAATGTCTTAAATTTGAAGTGTAAAAACTACTGCCGCTAACTCCAAGTCAGTAGGGGTAGTTGAGCTTATGCACCTTAAGTTGACTTATAGCATAAGAAATAACACAACCCCGATGCATCAATACACAACCCTAACAAAACACTAGAAGTATCACAATACATGGTGAATCCCTTAGCCTCAATAGAAAGAGGCAAAAATAGGAGCTGATGTTAGGAATACCTTGAGCTTCCCAAAGATCTACTCACACTCCTCGGACCATCAGAAAGGAAACTCATTTCAAGTTAATCTGGTCATAGGTGCTAAAATAGCAACAAAACCCTCAAGGAATTATCTATAATAACCAGCCAAGACAATAAAGCTACGAACCTCAGTCGGAGATGTAGGTCTAGCCCAATCACGAATCGCCTCAATTGTCGCCAGGTCTAATATAATCCCATCCTTAGAAACCACATGCCCAAGGAATGTCACCGACTTAAGTCAAAACTTGTCCATTGAGAACATGGCAAAAAACACACAATCTCTCAAAGTTTGGAGCACAATTCTTAAGATATTGCTTATGCTCCTCTCTATTCCTCGAATACAAAAGGATGTTGTTGATAAACACAATCACAAAAGAATCTAAATAAGACCTGAACACTTAGTTCATCAAATCCATAAACATGACTGGGGCATTAGTCAACCCAAAAGACATCACTAAGAACTCATAATAACCATAACGGGTCCTAAAGACTGTCATCAGGATATACTCAGTCTGAATACTCAACTGATGGTTACCATATCTCAAATCAATCTTAGAAAATACCACTACACCCTGAAGCTAGTCAAATAAATCACCAATATGAGGAATAGGATAATGGTTCCTCACCGTCACCGTATTAAGTGGCGTATAATCAATACACATCCATATGAAGCCATATTTTTTCTTCATAAACAACACAAGAGCTCCCAAGGAGACATGCTTGATCTAATAAAACCCTTACTAAGAAGATTCTAAAGCTAAGAAATTATCTCTTTAAGCTCGATAGGAGACATAAGATAAGGTGCCATAAAAGCAGGTTGGGTGCCAGGCTTAAGATCAATAACAAACTCAATCTCATGGGTAGGAGGTATACCTGGTAGATCGATAGTGAAAATATCAAGAAACTTACAAACTACAAGAATAGAGTCAAGTGATGGACTCTCCACACTAACATCTTAAATATAAGCGAGATAAGATTTGCAACCCCTCAATATAAGTCTTCTAGAACATATATAATAAATAATCTCTGTCATCTTGTAGTTAATAGCTCCTTGCACATGATCGGGGTATGCCCAGACATTGCTAAGGTAATGGTCTTTGAAAAATGATCCGTGACCTGGGATAACCAGTCCGTGCCCACAATCACATAAAAATCCACCATATACAATATATTAAGATCAACATTAGTATAAATATCTCTAATAGTTATAACATAGGATCTGAACACCCGATCCAATACTAAAAAATCACTTATGGGAGTAGATACACGTAATGACACAGATAATATATCCTAAGATAACTCTAACCATAGAGCACACTAATAAGATACATAAGAATAAGTGGATCTCAGATCAAATACGGCAAAGGCCAACTGATAACACACCAGAATAGTACCAGTGATATCAATATTTAAATACTTAGCCTCGGGTCTAGCAGGTACTACACTATAACACCCACAAAATTTTGGGTATTTATTTTTGTCATTTTCATGCTTGAAATATTGATTTTGACTTAAATTATGTTTGGAGATCTTAAAAGAGTAACCCAAAAGAGTTTCAAATTTTTTAGATGGGGTTCGTGGTGGTTTTGGGTCACGAAGGTAGTAACCCTCAGCGATATTGGTGTGCCACGGAGGTTAGTATCCACAATAAACTTCATGACACAGAAGACAATCACCATAATAAGGTACGTGACATAGAGGCTTGACCTTTGTGATAAGGTCCATGCCACCGACCTATAGTAATTTTGGGTTGTCTTGTTCTTTTTAAAATAGGATAAGGGGTAAAGGGGTTCTTTTACCTATAAACAATTTTTAACCACTATAAGGACCTATTTCTATTAGTTTTCATCATACAAGGTCATTCTCATTACTCTCCACCATCCTCTCTCAAATTCCCCTTTTTCAACTCAAGGCTAGGGTTCAAGAAGGTGATCATCAAGGGTTCTAAGGGTGTGGTTTTCTTTGAATTTCTTAGAAATTAAGGCATGTGTTTATTTACCTATATTTGTATTTTATTAATGGTATGAAATTAGTTATTATTTATGGTTTTGATAATGGATTTTGAGCTATGGGTTGAGGGTTGAATGTGATTAGTTTATATGTTTTTCCATGGTTTATTATGCAATAATTATGATTTTTTTTTTTTAACATTTTGGGATTAATGGGAATGGTATTTAAACTAAGTGGCCATGATAAATCCCCAATTTGATGATTTTGCCTTGATATATGGTGTTGGAAATTATGTGCCCTTAACCTATTTGTGAAATTGACAATGAATATGATTTTGTCACATAGTTTGACTATTCTTGGAATCCTTGCATTGCATAAATAGTAAATGGAACATGAATTTGTTTGGTTTGGTTTTCAAATGATTTTGGATTAGTTGGAAACTTTGGAGTCAAAATTTGTTTAATGGTTTTGTATGGCATAAAAGGATAGACTTGCAAGCTCTAATTTTGGTATGACGATACCAACTGGAAATGCCTAATTATAAGACTCCTTGGTAAATAATTGGTAATATGTAAATAGTTTTAATATGAGCTTAAAGAGGGTTATGTAGCAAAACCATTAAAGGTGGAGGTCCTGGGGGGACCGATACTGTAAACTCATGTTTTCCAATGCGAGGTTTGGTCATGGTTACCATGTGCATGAGACACAATTTATATTTTAGGGATGGCATTTGCCTTCTTGGGTTTTCTTTGGTACGTGCGGCTGACACACATAGGAGCCCTTTCAATAGAGGGAGCGGAATCCATATAGCCCGTGGGTACCTTTAGGATGGAAACACTACACAGTCTAGGTTAATGATTTAAAAATACATGCTAAGCCTTGTTCCTTTTTTCTCGGCATATGATATATATAGATGTACCGATTGCATATGATGTTGTGCATTGGGTTTTACTTGTTTTCATATTATGGAATTTGGTATTACCTTACTCTTTTATCCCTGAGTTATATGTTAGCGCTCCAATTATTAACCATCTTCAGATGCTGTATCTCCATGCGATTCAGGGTTCAAAGGCAAGTCTATATTTTTTGCACAGTGATTAGGTGTTCGTGGTTGGATCGAGAGTTGACTTAAAGTGGTGAGCTTCCATCTTTTGAAAGACTTCATTTCATGTTTTGGTTTTCCTTATCTTGGACTTTTTTTAGATTTGTTTTGACCATGGTCGGGGGAATGTACCGATATTTTACTGGTAGTCGGTTTTGTTAGAGGCTTTGTTGGACTACTGTGGACATGGGCATTATGGTCGATATTCGGTATTATTTTTGATATTGTGGATGATTTTTGGATATTTCTATAATATAGACTTTTGGGTTTATATTTCCCTATTTTATCAGTTATATATATTGGTTACATTAGAATAGGCTAAGGGGGGCGGTATCTGGTCCTTGGTGGACTTGAGATACCCATCACGACCAGGTCCTGGTTTGAGTTTTGACATGTACACAACTGATCATTCCCATCACCTGGCTAGGATCTTGATCGATCATCTCCCCTGCTAGCCTGAGAACCTCCACGAGCACCCTGGGGACTATCCCCTCTACGACCATACATACCACCCCTAATTGAGGGATGAACTTCTTTAATAGGGGGACACTCTGAGCTACGATAATAATCACCCCACGACTAGGGCGCTCATGTGAGTAATGATCAAAAGCTCCACAACCATAACATGTCACATGAGTTAAACCAGAACCAAAAGATCCAACTGACCCAGAACAACCACCATAACAAGAATAACCAGAAGATGAACCCTTCAAAGGATGACCACTACCCTGACTAGGGGCGATCATTAGCACTAGATTGATCTCCATCGGTAATTTGGAACGTTGACTAAATAAGTCTACTAGGCTGGTACAACTGATGAGAAGGGTACCTATCCTAAAAACTACTACTTTTGAATTGGGATACCCTAATAGCAAGATCTCTTATCACTTTTCTTTTGGACCTCACAATACATCTTCTCCATTACCTGAGCATGATTTAAAAACATAGCAAAAGACATACACGCAATAACCAAAATCTGAGTAGACATGCAAAGAGGAATTTTTAATCCACGAACAAAGCAACAAACCCTCTCATACTTAGTATCCATAATAGAAGAAACATTCTTATCCAACTTATGAAAACGAGCCTCATACTCCATAATAGTCATGGATCCCTACAACAAACTAGAGAACTGATCCCTCAAGCGATCTTTAAGGCTGCAGGTCATGTACTTCTCAGAGAAAATCCTAAAGAACCGAGTCCATGTCAAAGGAGAAGATCTAACTGGTGTGGAATCAAGATGACCTCTCAACATATGTTGAGATTCCAAGTCTAACTGAATGGTAGTGTATTCTAGACCACGAGTCTTAACTAGGTTCAGATTATGGAGCCTATCCTTATAAGCAATCAAAAACTCAAAGGCATCCTCACTCGGTGTGCCAAAAAACCTAGGTTGAGCCAATCTCAAGAATATTATAAAAATCTTTTTCTCCTCATTAGACATATCAGGTTGGTCAACTATTGGTTGAGTAACTACCGACACAGGAGGGACCTAAAATACCCTAGTTTTTGGACCTTAGAAAAATTTCTTAGAATTTTGATCTCTGGAACCAATAGGACTCATAGGTATGAGCTGTATGTTGGGGTACAAATGGTAAGGTCCGGTCGTATGCTGACTAGTTTTGGTTGGTAGGATAGATTTTGGTCACTGGAATGGGTACGACTTGGTGGTACGAGTCGGATGGTTGGATACAAATCATTTTGTTCCTTCACTTAACCTTAAACTTGGTAACTTAAGTTGGATATGAGTATGAGTGGTTTATCATGAGCCATAAGAAAAGGTAAGAGTCGTACCCAGGACTCATATGGTGGACAGTGTTCAAATCTTCTGTGATTCTATCTTACCAGGGATACGGGTGAAGGGTACGGATTGTATGCTGTCTATATGACTTGGGTAGGATGAGTCATACACTTGATAGTATTGGGTCCAAGGGTTAATCCTAGTATATGATTGGTGGGTACCACTCGTATCAAAGGTTACGACTCATGAGGGTCAGTCGTACCCTTGTGATGGGATTTTATGCAACTTAAGTGAGGGTATTCTAGATATTTCCCCACTTATCCTAATATGGTCCGATGACTTATAGCTCTCTTGGGAGTTTATTTACCCTATTATTCTATTTATTAACACTTAGAAACTCTTTCTAAACACTTTATAATTCTCTCAAAAGCTTTTGTGCAAGAAATCTAGGGTTTCAACTAGAGGAATAATTTGGGGATCTTGTTGGTGGTTTATCTCCATCTACTTTGTCAATTAAGGTATGTTATCTTCCCTCATTGTTAGTTTCAACTAATGACATGGTTTTATATAATGTTTTTGTTATTTAAATATTGTATGATTTTAGGTTTTCAAATATGATTTGGGTGTTTTGGTTATAAATGCTTGGTTATGGTTTTTCCAAGTTTTAATTATGATTTTATATGCATTAATGGTTGTTTTGGATAATTGATTGCATGGGAATGGTTCTTTGGTAATGGACATTGGTTTTGTAAATACTATGCCCCCAATGTGCTTGACAAAATGCCTTTAACAATGTTTTCATTATAATACTGGTTTTTCAATGGAACTTATGCATGATTTAAACTTGGTAATGGAATCCTAAATGGCATGAATGGTTTAAATAGTTTTAAATTAATTGGAAAGGCATTGATGTCCATGATTTTGGTTAAATTGGAAATCATGATGGGTACATGGAATCCCTTAAACCTATATATGGTTGGCTATGGACAAAACTTGAAAGTATAGTTGGTATAACGATACCACTTTTAACAACCTTGGTTAATAAATGGTTAATCGATTGGTTGGTTGCTTGGTAATAATTTTAATTCGGCAATAATGGTAGGGTGTGTAGCAAAGTCGTGGAAGGTGGATGTCTTAAGTGGACCCAAACTGGAAATTCATATTCACCGATGTGAGGTTTGGTCTTTGTGACTGTGTGCATGATGTCATACTATATTTTGGGGGATGTACTAGTCATCCCAGGTTTTATTCCCTGGTCGTGCGGCTTCACATACTGGGCCCTTTCAACTGGGAAAGCAGAACCTATATACCCCATGGGTGGTTTAGGACGACAAAGCTACATAGCCCAGGTAAAGGTTTTAATGGCATGCTAAACCTGGTTTTGTTTCCCAACATGGTTATATATATATATATATGGTTGTGTACATATGGATGGTTTTACTTTATTTTATAAATGACATTATTTTATCCTTATTTTGAGTTCATGCAAGCGATCACTCGCTAACCCATCCTCAAGCGGCTGTATACCCACTTTATATAGGAACTAGCCATTCTACTCCTACTACATAGTGATTTACTCGGGGACAACTATTGGATTGAAGTGGTGAGCTTCTATCTTTTTGGAAGGCTTTATTTCATGTTATGGATATATTTATACATTCTAACTTATTTATCGATGTTGTATATGGCTATGGTTGGGGGCATATCCCAATTGGGTCTTCTTACTCTTTTGGTTAGAGGCTTTGTGTTATAGCTATGGGTTTGAATGGATGGGATTGATATTGGTGTCGGCCTTAATATTGGCATTGGAATTGAGGCTGACATCATTGGACATTATTTCTTACTGTTACATCATATTTCATTTTGGAATTAATCATATTATGTTTTGGAACTTATTTAGTTAGGGCTTTTATTTTGGTATTGGTTTGGTTTGGTATGATTGGACGGTTGGTATAGGATGGTTGGACTCGATTGGGTCAGTCGCGGTTATGATCCTATCTAGAGTCTTTATGTGAAATATTACACTATATTGTTATATGCTCGGAATTCAGCCAACTTAGAGCAGGGGGCTGGAGGTTGGTTAGGAACGGTGGTAGTCTCTGGTCATGATTGGACTTGGGATGCTTATTACGATAGGGAATCCGATCGGGTTATGTCAAGTTGGTATTTGAGATTTAGGTTCATGGTCAATTGGGAGTCCATAAAGCTATGTCTAGTAGAGTCTCTTTTAGAGATGTGTAGTGCGCCATACTCATAAGAGAGAGGCTACAAGGCATTTAGGAATGTTTCACTTTCTTGGTATTCTATTTTCAATCTTAGAGTCTAAGTCTCGAAATTCTTCTCTAATCCTTGGTTGTTCACTTTTCAAATCATGGCTCGATGATCTGGAACACAAGAAAACTCTTCACTCTCATCTGGGGGTAATGTTGAGGGGGTGCATCCTACGTCTAGAGTTTGTCTTTGATCTCAGGGTCCTATCCTAAATAGTTCTAGAGTTCCTTTAGTTGCTACTAGTGCTCCTAGGGGTGAGGTGACTAATGCAAAATTTCTTTAGTCTATTAACACTTTTTCAAAATTAGTTGCTGCTCAGGCTGGGCGAGATACGTATAGTGGGTTATCTTCTATGGAAACAAGGGTTAGTAGGCTTATGAAATTGAATCCTCCTACTTTTATCGGTGTGAAAGTAGAGAAGGATCCTCAGGTTTTTTTGTATGAGATAGAGAGATATTCAGGGTAATGCAGGCCACTAATGTGGATGGTTTAAACTTCATAGCTTGATAGGTCAAGGATGTTGCAAACCAATAGTACAAAAAGTGGGATAGAGATAGAGAAGATATGGAGGAGTCATCCAATTGGATACCTTTTGGATCATTTCTTTTCTTAAGAGATAAGGGAAGAGAAAATAGAGGCGTTTGTGAATCTTAAGCAAGAGAGAATGTCTGTCAAGGAATATGCCTTGAAATTTCATCACCTGTTAAGGTATGTTTCTTATTTGGTGGCCGACATAAGAGCGAGGATGAGAAGTTAACTTATGGATTAAATCGGGATTTGATCTTGTAAAACAAAACTATTTTTCTAATTAAAGATATAAAAATTTCTAGGTTGACTATTCACATGCAACAGGTGGAGGATGAGAAGAAAAAATAAGTGGAGCTTGGAGATAGGCAAGGTAAGAGGAGCAAGTTCTCTGATCAGGGAGGTTCCAGTTGTAAGGTGGTCGAGATAGAGGTAAATGAAAAAAAATGCAAGAGAGTTCTGGTTCTTTCTCTATTGCTAGCACTCCTTACCTGAGGTAGTCGGAAGATAGGCATCAACAGGATGGTAATAATTTTTGGGCATAGGGTGCCCAATCTCAGGCAAGTGGGGGCCAGTCAATTTCTTCATGCCCTCCTTGTCGGTTCTCTGGTCATCCTCATCGGGGATATTAAGATGAAGGAAGAGACAAATACTTCAAGTATGGTCAGACAGGCCATTAGCTGAGGGATTTTCAGATTAATATAAGGTTGCTACGGGAGCAAATAAGGCACCAACGGCTTCATTTTCTGCTCCTGCACCCGGTGGTTCCACGTCTACTTCTGTTACTTCTCCTGGTTCTAGTATTGGCTAGAATAGGTTGTATATTTTGGCGTCCCGATAGGAATTTAAGGCATAGCCTAATGTCATTACTGGTATGTTATAACTCTTTTCTCGTGATGTGTATTGTCAACTTGTTTTGGGCTCCACTCTTTCATATGTAACCCTATTTGTAGCTGTATGTATTGGTTTTGATCTTGAGGTTATTTCGATCCTTCTTCTGTTTCTACCCCTATAGGTGACTCAATGATTGCTAAGAGAGTCTATAGGGGGTTTGCTGTATCTTATGGTTGTAGGAAAAATTTGGTGGATTTGTTTGAACTTGATATGGTGGATTTTGATGTTATTCTGGGGATAGATTGGTTATACTTTTATTATGTATCCTTGGATTATCGAAACTGTAAGGTTGTCTTTAGGTTCCCTGGTGAACCGATTGTAGAGTGGGAGGGTGATTCCCTAGATCCTAGGAGGAGGTTTATTTCTTATCTTAGAGCTTAGAGGTTAATCTCTAAAGGTTTCCTTTATCACTTGGTTTTGGTTAAAAAATCTAACTTAGAAGGTCTTTCTTTACAGTCAGTCCCAGTGGTTAATGAGTTTCCTGAGGTCTTTTCGGATGATTTTCTTGGTGTTCCTCTGCATAAGGAAATAGAGTTTGGTATTGAATTAGTTATGGACACTCGTCCAATATCTATTCCTTCTTATAGAATGGCTCCGACTGAGCTAGGGGAACTCAAGAAGCAACTTAATGATATTCTAAATAGGGGGTTTATTTGTCCTAGAGTATCTTCGTGGGGTGCAAGTGTTGTTCGTGTGCAAGAAGCATGGTTCCCTTCGAATGTACATTTACTATAGGCAGTTGAATAAGGTAACAGTGAAGAACAAGTATCCTCTTCCAAGGATAGATAACTTGTTTGAACAGTTGCAAGGTGCCAAGTTCTTTTCTAAGATAGATTTTCGATTTAGGTATCATCAGCTTAAGATTAGAGAGGAGGATATCCCTAAGATGACTTTTCATACTCGGTATGGGCACTTTGAATTCTTAGTGATGCCACTTGGATTGACTAATGCCCCAATAGCATTTATAGACTTGATGAATAAGGTTTTCAGGCAGTTCTTGGACCTCTTTGTCATTGTGTTCATTGATGACATTCTGGATTATTCCAAAAGTGAGGTGGATCATGCTAATCATCTCTGTGTGGTATTGCAGACCTTGAGGGAATAATAGTTGTATGCCAAGTTCTCCAAGTGTGAGTTTTGGTTGAACGTTGTTACTTTTCTTGATCATATTATTTCTAGCGAGGGGATCATAGTAGATCTGCAAAAGTTGGCAGTGGTTAAAGGGTGGCCTAGACCCATGACTCCAACCAATATCTAGAGCTTTTTGGGTTTGACTGGGTATTATCAGCGGTTTGTGGTATGCTTTTTGTCGATAGCTGCTCCTTTGACTAAGTTTACTAAAAAAATGCGGAGTTTTCTTGGTCGGATGCTTGTGAGAGAAGTTTTGAAAAGTTAAAAGATAGGCTCTGATTTTGACATTGCGTGAGGATAGTGAGGGGTTTATGGTTTATTGTGATGTATCTAGGGTAGGACTTGGTTGTGTTTTGATGCAGCATAGGAAGGTGATTGCCTATGCTTCTAGGTAGTTAAAGGTACATGAAAGGAATTATCCTACTCATGATTTGGAGCTATTGGCGGTGGTTTTTGCTTTGAAAATATGGCGGCATTATTTGTATGGAGTAGATGCAGTCATATTTTCTGATAATAAAAGTCTACAATAGTTATTCATTCAGAAGGAGCTCAATCTCAGGTAGAAGAGATGGCTTGAGATTTTCAAGGACTATGATATGAGTCTTCACTATCACCCCGGCAAGGCTAACATGGTTGATGATGCTCTTAGCAGGTTATCCATGGGGAGTTTGGCTCATGCTGAGAAAGTAAAATGGGAGTTAGTGAAGGATATTCACCCCTTGGCTAATCTTGGAGTTCGCCTCTTAGACTCCAAAGATGGAGGTGTAATGGAACAAAAAGTGGTTCGATCATCTTTTGGTGTAGACATCAAGGAGAAATAAGTGCTGGATACTATCTTGATGAAAATCAAGAGTAATATGGGTATGCAGAAGGTAATGGTATTTGAGATCAGTGGTGATGATTCTTTACAGTACCAAGGAAGGTTATGTGTTCCTGATGTCGATGGTTTGCTGCAAAAGATTTTGGCTGTGGTGCATGAATCGTGTTAAGTTGTACATCCCAACTCGATAAACATGTATCATGATCTCAAGGAGATGTATTGGTGAAACGGTATGTAGAGGGATGTAACTAATTTTGTGAACAAGTGCTTGGTGTGTCAATAAGTTAAGGTTGATTACATGAGGCCTAGTGGGTTATATCAAGAGATTGTTTTGACCGAATGGAAATGAGTGGTAATCAATATGAACTTTATTATCGGTGTTCCACGATCTTGAAATCAATATGATTCAATTTGGTTATCGTAGATAGGTTGAAAAATTCTGCTTACTTCTTACCAGTGAGGAATACCTTTTCGGGGGAGGATTATGCGAAGTTATATCTTTAGGAGATTGTGAAGCTGCATGGAGTACCTATTTCGATTATCTCTGATCGTGGTACACAGTTCTCGTTCTATTTCTAGTGGTCTTTTTAGAAGGGATTGGGTACTAAGGCAAACATGAGTACTGTTTTTCATTCTCAGATGGATAGGCAAGTGGAAAGAACTATTCAGACATTAGAGGATATGCATCGGGCTTGGTTGATTGATTTTGGTGGCAATTGGGTTGAGTATTTATCTTTTGTAGAGTTTGCTTACAACAATAACTATAATTCTAGTATTGGCATGGCCCCTTTTGAGACATTGTATGGTGGGAGGTGTAGATCTCCTATTGGTTGGTTTGAGCTTGGTTAGACAGATATGTTCGGTCCGAATTTGGTCTATCAAGCTATGATAAAGGTGAAGGTGATTCGGGATAGGCTTAAGTCTACCCAAAGTTGCCAAAACTCCTATATGGATATAAGGTGTGAAGACTTAGAGTTTGAGGTTAGGGATAAGGTATTCCTTAAGGTATCTCCCATGAAGAGAGTAATGAGGTTTGGAAAGAATGGGAAGCTCAGTCCCTAGTATATTGCTCTTTATGTGGTTTTGCGGAGGGTTGAAAATATTGCTTACAAATTGGAGTTGCCTACTAGTTTGAACTCTATTCATTCAGTATTTCATGTCTCCATGTTGAGGAAGTGTCTTGGTGATCCTTCTTTGATTATTCCCCTCAAGGGGTTGGGTATCTAAGATTCTCTGTCTTATTAAGAGGTCTCGGTTGAGATCTTGGATAGACAGGTTTGTCAGTTGCGGACCGAGGATGTAGCTTTGATTAAGATTATGTGGCAAACCCATAAGATGAAAGAAGTTATATGGGAAGTGGAGAAGGACATGAAGTCTAAGTATCCGCATCTATTTTTCGCTCCTAGGATTCGTACGGAAGGTATGTGTCTTCAACACATCATTATTTTCTGAGTTTGTTAAAGGAAAGATTAATATCCTTGCCTCTATGTTTTCAAACTTTGTTAAAGATTGGAAATATATTTGATAATTCAAATGTCTCGTGTGTGTGGTTACAACTACCTTGTCTGTCATTCGGGGATGAATGTTCCTTGTGGGGGAGATTGAAACACCCTAGTTTTTGGACCCTAGAAAATTTCTTGGAATTCTTGTCTCTGGACCTAATATGACTCATGGGTACGAGCCATATGATGGTGTACGAATGGTATAGTCTAGTCGTATGCTGACTGGTGTTGGTTGGTGGGATGGATTTTGGTCAATTTAAGGGGTACGACTTGGTGGTCTGAGTCATATGGTTAGTTACAGATCATTTGGTTCCTTTACTTAACCTTAGACTTGGTAACTTAAGTTGGATCTGAGTACGAATAGATAACCATGATCCATAAGCTAGGGTACGAGTTATACCCAGGACTCGAATGGTGGACAATATTCAAACCTTTTGTGATTCTATCTTTCCAGGGATACGGGTGAAGGGTATGGATCCTATGATGTCAATACAACTTGGATAGGATGAGTCATACACTGGATAGTATTGGGTCTAAGGGTTAAGGATTCGGATACATATGGTTGGAACCACTTATATCAAAAGGTATGACTCGTGAGGATCAGTCGTACCCATGTGATGAGATTTTCTGTAACTTAAGTGGGGGTATTCTGGATATTTCCCCACTTATCATAATAAGGTCCCACGACTTCTAACTCTCTTAGGAGGCTATTTACCCTATTATTCTATTCATTAACACTTAGAAACTCTTCCTAAGTACTCTATAATTCTGTCAAAAGTTTTGGGTAAGAAATCTAGGGTTTCAACTAGAGGACTAATTTGGAGATCTTGTTGGTGGTTTATCCCCGTCTACTTTGTCAATTAAGGCATGTTCTCTTCCCACATTGTTAGTTCCAACTAATGGCATGGTTTTATATAATGTTTTTATTATTTGAATATTGTATGATTTTTTGGTTTTCAAATATGATTTGGGGGTTTTGGTTATAAATGTTTGGTTATGGTTTTCCCATGTTTTAATTATGCTTTTATATGCATTAATGATGGTTTTGGATAATTGGTTGCATGGGAGTGGTTCTTTGGTTTTGGAAATACTATACCCCCAATTTGTTTGATAAAATGCCTTTAACAATGTTTCATTATAATATTGTTTTTTCATTGGAACTTATGCATGGTTTAAACTTGGTAATAGAACCTTAAATGGTGTGAATGGTATAAATGGTTTAAAATGGATTGGAAAGGCGTTCGTGGCCATGGTTTTGGTTAAATTGAAAATCATGAAGGGTACCTGGAATTCCTTAAACCTATATATGGTTGGCTATGGACAAAACTTGAATGTATAGTCGGTATAACGATACTATTATTAATGACCTTAGTTAATGAATGGTTAATGGATTAGTTGGATGCTTGGTAATGATTTTAATTGGGAAATAATGGTAGGGTGTGTAGCAAAGTCGTAGAAGGTGGAGGTCCCGGGGGGATCAAAACTGGAAACTCATATTCTTTAATGTGAGGTTTGGTCTTGGTGACTGTGTGCATGATGTCACACTATATTTTGGGAGCTGTACTAGTTATCCCAGGTTTTATTCCCTGGTCTTGCGGCTTCACGCACTGGGGCCCTTTCAGCAGAAGAAGTGAACCTAAATAGCCCGTGGGTGGTTTAGATCGACAAAGCTACATAGCGCAGGTAAAGGTTTTAAGCACATGATAAACCCGATTCCCTTTCCCAACATGGTTATATATATATATATATATGGTTGTGTACATATGGAGGGTTTAACTTTGTTTTATAAATGGTATTATTTTATCTTTATCCTGAGTTTATGCTAGCGATCACTCACTAACCCGTCTTCAAGAGGTTGTATACCTACTTTATGTAGGAACCGACCATTTTACTCCTCCTTCATAGTGATTGACTCGGGGATAACTATTGGATTAAAGTGGTGAGCTTCCATCTTTTCGGAAGGCTTCATTTCATGTTATGGATATTTGTAGACATTCTAATTTATTTACTGATTTTGGATTTGGCTATGGTTGGAGGAATGTCCTAACCATGTATTCTTATTCTTTTGGTTAGAGGCTTTGTGTTACAACTATGGGTTTGGATAGGCGGAATTGGTGTTGGTGTCAGCCTTAATATTGGCATTAGAATTGAGGCTGATGTCATTGGACATTATTTCTCACTGCTCCATTGTATTTCATTTTTGGATTAATCATATTATATTTTGGAACTTATTTGGTTATGGCCTTTATTTTGGTATTGGTTTGGTTTGGTATGGTTGGATGGTTGGTATGAGATGGTTGGACTCGATTGGGTCAGTCATGGTTGTGATCCTATCCTAGAGTTTTCATGTCAGTTGTTACACTCTATTGCTATATGCTTGGAGTTCAGCCCACTCAGGCAGGCGGGTGAAGGTTGGGTTGGGTAACAAGGGTGGTCTCTTATCCCGATCAGACTTAGGACACCCATTACAACTAGGACCCCGGTCGGGTCCTATCAAGTTGGTATCAGAGCTTTAGGTTCATGGTCAATTGGGAGTCCACAAAACCGTGCCTAGTAGAGTCTCTTTTAGAGGTCTGTAGCACGCCACACTTATATGAGAGAGGCTACAAGGCATTCAGGAATGTTTCACTTTCTTGGTATTCTATTTTCAAGATTGGAGTCTAAGACTCAAAATTCTTCTCTAATCCTTGGTCGTTCACGTTTCAAATCATGCCTTGATGATCTGGAACACAAAGAAACTTTTTACTCTTATTTGGGTACAATGTTGATAGGGTACATCCTACGCTTGGAGTTCATCTTTGATCTCAGGGTCCTATCCTTGATAGTTCTAAAGTTCCTTTAGTTGCTACTAGTACTCCTCAGGGTGAGGTGACTAATGCAGAATTTTGTCAGTCTATTCATACTATTGCTAAATTGGTTGCTGCTCAGGCTGAGCGGGATGTATCTGGTGGGTTTTCTTCTGAGGCAACAAGGGTTAGTTAGTTTATGAAACTGAATGCTCCTACTTTTACTGGTGTGAAGGTGGAGGAGGATCCTTAGGGTTTCTTGTATGAGATGGAGAAAATATTTAGGGTGATGCAAGCCACTAATGTGGAAGGTGTATACTTTGCAGCTTATCAGCTCAAGGATGTTGCGTACCAATGGTATGAAAAGTTGGATTTTTTAATCATTTCTTTTCTCAAGAGTTAAGGGAAGCAAAAATAGAGAAGTTTGTGAATCTTAAGCATGAGAGAATATCTGTCAAGGAATATGCCTTGAAATTTCATCAGTTGTCAAGGTATGCTTATGATTTGGTAGCCGACTGAGAGCGAGGATGAGAAATTTAGCTTCTGGATTGAATTGGGATTTTATCTTGGAAAACAAGACTGCTTTGCTAATTAAAAATAGGGATATTTGTAGGTTGACTGTTCACATGCAATAGTTAAAGGATAAGAAGAGAAAA
The DNA here is from genome assembly GCA_030864215.1 of Capsicum pubescens. NCBI lineage: Eukaryota > Viridiplantae > Streptophyta > Magnoliopsida > Solanales > Solanaceae > Capsicum > Capsicum pubescens. The sequence goes on from CM061543.1 coordinate 170,425,476, forward strand.
TAGGTAGAGTTTAGAGATAGGTAGAGTAAGAGGAGTAGGTTCCCTGATAAGGAGGTGCTCAGTCGCAAGGTGGTTGGGATGGGGGTTAATGAAAAAAAGTGGGGTAGTTCTGGTTCCTTCTCTATTATTAGCACTCCTTACCCGAGGTGGTTGGGTGATAGGTGTCAACAGGGTGGTGATAATTTTCGGGCATAAGGTACCCAATCTCAGACCAGTAGGGTTCAATTTGTTTCTTCATGCCCTTTTTATCAGTTCTGTGGTCATTCTCATCGGGGTTATTATGATGAAGAGAGCGATAAATACTTCAAGTGTGGACAGGTAGGCTATCGACTCAGGGATTGTCGGATTAAGAAGGTTGTTATAGGAGCAAATAAGGTACCGGTGGCTTCATCTTCTACTCTGCACTCGATGGTTCTGAGTCTACTTTTGTTACTTCTCCTGTATCTAGTGTTGGCTGGAAAAGGTTGTATTCTTTAGCATCCCGATAGGAATTTGAGGCATCGCCTGATATCGTTACTAGTAAGTTATAATTCTTTTCTTGTGATGTGTATTGTCTGCTTGATCTGGGGTTCACTCTTTCTTATGTAACCCCATTTGTGGCTGTCTATATTGGTTTTGATCTTGAGGTTATTTCGGATCCTTTTTCTATTTTTACCCCGGTAGGTGACTCAATGATTGCTAAGGGAGTCTATAGGGGGTGTGTTGTATCTTATGGTGGTAGGCAAACTTTGGTGGATTTGTTTGACCTTAATATGGTGGATTTTGATGTTATTCTGGGGATGGATTGATTACACTCTTGTTATGCAACCTTGGATTATCGGACCTATAAGGTTGCCTTTAGGTTCCCTAGTGAATCGATTATAAAGTAGGAGGGTGATTCCCTAGCTCCTAGAAGGAGGTTTATTTCTTATCTTAGAGCTCAGAGGTTAATCTCTAAAGGTTTTATTTATCACTTGGTCTGGGTTAAAGATTCTAACTCAGAAAGTCTTTCTTTATAATCAGTCCTGGTGGTTAATGAGTTTTCTGAGGTCTTTTTTGGATGATCTTCTTGGTGTTTCTCTGGATAGGGAAATAGAGTTTGGTATTGATTTGGTTTCAGATACTTATCCAATATCTATTCCTTTTTATAGAATGGATCCGGTTGAGTTGAGAGAACTCAAGGAGCAACTTAAGGATATTCTGGATAAGGGGTTTATTCGTCCTAATGTATCTCTGAGGGGTGCACCAGTGTTGTTCGTGTGCAAGAAGGATGGTTCTTTACGGATGTGCATTGACTACAGGCAGTTGAATAAAGTAACAGTTAAGAACAAGTATCCTCTTCCAAGGATAAATAACTTGTTTGATCAGTTGCAAGGTGCCAAGTTCTTTTCTAAGATAGATCTTCGATCTGGGTATCATAAGCTTAAGATTAGGGAGGAGGATATCCCTAAGATGGATTTTTGCACTAGGTATGGGCACTTTGAATTCTTGGTGATGCCATTTGGATTGACTAATGCCCCGGTGGCATTTATGGACTTGATGAATAGGGTTTTCAAGAAGTTCTTGGATCTCTTTTTCATTGTGTTCATTTAAGGCATTCTGGTTGATTCTAAAAGTGAGGTGGATCATGCTAATGACCTTCGTATGGTATTGCAGACCTTGAGGGAACAAAAATTTTATGTGAAGTTCTCCTAGTGTGAGTTTTGGTTGAACGCTTTGACTTTTCTTGGTCATATTATTTCTAGTGAGGGGATCATAATAGATCTACAAAAGGTGGTAGTGGTTAAAGAGTGGTCTAGACCCACTACTCCAACTGACATCCAAAACTTCTTGGGTTTGACTAGGTATTATCGGCGGTTTATGGAAGGTTTTCGTCGATAGCATCTCTTTTGATTAAGTTGACTCAAAAAATGGTGGAGTTTTCTTGGTCGGATCCTTATGAGGGGAGTTTCAAGAATTTAAAAGATAGGCTACCTTTGGCTCCAATTTTGACATTGCCTGAGGGCAGTGATGGGTTTATGGTTTATTGTGATGCATCTAGGGTAGGACTTAGTTGTGTTTTGATGCAACATGGGAAATGATTGCCTATGTTTCAAGGAAGTTGAAGGTTATGAGAGGAATTATCCTACTCATGATTCGGAGTTATAGGCAGTGGTTTTTGCTTTGAAAATATGGCGGCATTGTTTGTACGGAGTGTATGTAGACATGTTTTCTGATCATAAGAGTCTACAATATGTGTTCACTCAGAAGGAGCTCAATCTCAGGCATAGGAGATGGTTGAGCTTCTCAAGGACTATGGCATGAGTCTTCACTATCACCCAGGTAAGGCTAACGTGGTTGCTGATGCTCTTAGCAGGTTGTCCATAGGGAGTTTGACTTATGTGGAGAAAGGAAAGTGGGATTTGGTGAAGGATATTCACCCCTTAGCTAATCTTAGAGTTCATCTCTTGACCTCTAAGAATGAAGGTGTAATGGTACAAGAAGTGGTTCGATTGTCTCTTAGTGTAGAGATCAAGAAGAAGTAGGTATTGGATCCTATCTTGATAAAAATTTAGAGTAATGTGGGTATACAGAAGGTAATGGTGTTTGAGATCAGTGGCGATGATTCTTTATGGTACCGAGGAAGGTTGTGTGTTCCTGATGTGGACGGTTTGCGGTAAAAGATTTTGGTTGTGGAGCATTAATCATGCTACGTTGTACATTTTGGCTCGACGAAGATGTATCTAATCTCAAGGGGATGTATTGGTGGAATGGTAGGAAGGGGGATGTGGCTAATTTTATGTCCAAATGCTTGGTATGTCAACAAGTTAAGGTTGAGCACATGAGGCCTAGTGGGTTCAAGAGATTATTTTGACCAAATAGAAATGAGAGGTAATCAATATGGACTTCATTACTGGTCTTCCTCGATCTCAGAATTAATATGATTTGATTTGGGTCATTCAGGATAGGTTGTTTATGTCGTCTTAATTCTTAGCAGTGAGGACTACCTTCTCGGCCTAAAATTATGAGAAGTTATATCTTCAGGAGATTGTAAAGTTACATGGAGTACCTATTTTGATTATCTCTGATCGTGGTACGCAGTTATTGTCCCATTTCTGGTGGTATTTTCTTAGGGGATTGGTTACTAAGGTGAACTTGAGTATCTGTTTTCATCCTATGATGGATGGGCAAGTGAAAAGAACTATTCAGACATTAAAGGATATGCTTTGGGCTTGTGTGATTGATTATGGTGGCAATTGGGTTGAGCATTTACCTTTGGTAGAGTTTGCTTACAACAATAGTTATTATTCTATTATTGGCATGGCCCCTTTTGAGGCATTGTATGAAAGAAGGTGTAGATCTCCTATTGGTTGGTTCGAGCTTGGTAAGATAACTTTGTTTGGTCCGAATTCGGTCTATCTAGCTATGGAAAAGGTGAAGGTGATTCTGGATAGGCTTAAGGTTACCCAAAGTTTCCAAAAGTCTTATGCGGATGTTAGGCGTGGAGACTTGAAGTTTGAGGTTGGGGATTAGGTATTCGTAAAGGTATATCCCATGAAGGGAGTAATGCGGTTTGGCAAGAATGGGAAGCTCTGTCCCTGGTATATTGTTCCTTGTGGATTTGTGGAGGGTTGGAAATATTGGTTACGAATTAGATTTTCCTTCTATCTTGAACTCCATTCATCCGGTATTTCATGTCTCCATGTTGAGGATGTGTCTTGGTGATCCTTCTTTGATTGTTCTTTTGGAGGGGTTGGGTATCTTGTACTATCTGTCTTATGAAGAGGTCCCGGTTGAGATCTTAGATAGGTAGGTTTATCGGTTGCAGAGCAAGGATGTAGCTTCGGCTAAGGTTCTATGGAAGAACCATAAGGTGGAAGAAGCTACATGGGAAGCAGAGAAAGACATGAAGTCCAAGTATCCGCATCTGTTTTTTGCTCATAGGATTCGTGCGGAAGGTCGTATTTAACATATCTTTATTTTCTGAGTTTGTTAAAGGATAGATTAGTATCCTTGCCTCTTTGTTTTCAAACTTTGTGAAAGGTTGGAAATATATTTGATAATTCAAATGTCTCGTGCGTATGGTTATCCCTACCTTGTCCGTCATTCGAGGATGAATGTTCCTAGTGGGAGAGACTGAAACACCCTGGTTTCTGGATCTTAGAAAAATTTCTTGGAGTTCTGGTCTCTGGACCTAATATAACTCATGGGTATGAGCCATATGCTGAGGTACAAATGGTATGGTCCAGTCGTATACTGACCAATGTTAGTTTGTGGAATGGATTTTGGTCACTTGAATGGGTATGACTTGGTGGTACGAGTCGTATGGTTATATATAGATCGTTTGGTTTGTGGGATAGATTTTGGTCACTTGAAAGGGTATGACTTGGTGGTACGAGTTGTATGGTTGGATACAGATCATTTGGTACCTTTACTTAAGCTTAAACTTGGTAACTTAAGTTAGATTTGAGTACGAGTGTCTCACCATGAGCCATGAGCCAGGGTACGAGTTATACCCAGGACTCGTATGGTGGGCAATGTTCCAACCTTCTGTGCTTCTATCTTTTTAGGGTTATGGGTGAAGGGTACAGATCGTATGGTGTCATTACAACTCCGGTAGGATGAGTCATACATTGGACAGTGTTGGGTCCAAGGGTTAAGGCTTAGGATATGAGTGGTGGGTTCCACTCGTATCAAAGTGCACGACTCGTGAGGGTCAGTCGTACCCCTTTGGCGGGATTTTATGCAACTTAAGTGGGGGTATTCTTGACATTTTCCCACTTATCCTAATAGGTCTCACAACTTCTAACTCTCTTAGGAGGATATTTACCCTATTATTCTATTCATTAACACTTAGAAACTCTTCCTAAAAACTCCATAATTCTCTCAAAAGCTTTTGGGCAAGAAAGCTAGGGTTTTAACTAGAGGACTAATTTGGGGATCTTGTTGGTGGTTTCTCTCCATCTAATTTGTCAATTAAGGCATGTTCTCTTCCTTCATTGTTAGTTCCAACTAAACGCATGGTTTTATACAATGTTTTTATGATTTGAATGTTGTATGATTTTGGGTTTTCAAATATGATTTGGGGGTTTTGGTTATAAATGCTTGTTTATGATTTTTCCATGTTTTAATTATGCTTTTATATACATTAATGGTGGTTTTGGATAATTGGTTGCATGGGAATGGTTCTTTGGTAATGGACTTTGGTTTTAGAAATACTATGCTCCCAATTTGTTTGAAAAAATGCCTTTAACAATGTTTTCATTATAATATTGTTTTTTCAATGGAACTTATGCATGGTTTAAACTTGGTAATGGAACTCTAAATGGTATGAATGGTTTTAAATAGATTGGAAAGGTGTTGATGGCCATGGTTTTGGTTAAATTGGAAATCATGAAGGGTACATGGAATCCCTTAAACCTATATATGGTTGGCTATGGACAAAACTTATAAGTATAGTCGGTATGACGATACCACTATTAATGGCCTTTGTTAATAAATGGTTAATGAATTGGTTAGTTTATTGGTAATGATTTTAATTGGGCGATAATGGTAGGGTATGTAGCAAAACCGTGGAAGGTGGAGGTCTCGGGGAGACCAAAATTGGAAACTCATATTTGCCGATTTGAGGTTTGGTCTTGGTGACTGTGTGCATGATGTCACACTATATTTTGGGGGATGTACTAGTCATCCCAGGTTTTATTCCATGGTCATGCGGCATCATGCACTGGGGCCATTTTAACAGGGGGAGCTGAACCTATATAGCCCATGGGTGGTTGGGGACAACAAAGCTACACTGCCCAGGTAAAGGTTTTAATGGCATGATAAACCCGGTTCCCTTTCCCAGCATTGTTATATATATGTATGGTTGTGTGCATATGGATGGTTTTACTTGGTTTTATAAATGGAATTACTTTATCCTTATCCTTAGTTCATGCTAGTGATCACTTGCTAACCTGTCTTCGGGCGACTGTATACCCACGCTATGTAGGAATCGGCCATTCTACTCCTCCTACATAGTGATTAACTCGGGGACAACTGTTTGATTGAAGTGGTGAGCTTTCATCTTTCCGGAAGGCTCCATTTCATGCTATGATTATTTTTATACATTATGATTTATTTACGGATGCTGGTTTTGTCTATAGTTGGGGGCATGTCCTAACTGGGTATTCTTACTCTTTTGGCTAGAGGCTTTGTAGTACTGCTATGGGTTGGAATAGGCGGGATCGGTATTGGTGTCGGACTTAATATTGGCATTGGAATTGGGGCTGACATCATTGGACATAATTTCTTAGTGTTCCATCATATTTTATTTTGGGATTAATCATATTATGTTTTGGAATTTATTTGGTTATGGCCTAGTTTATGACCTTTGTTTCGGTTTTGGTTTGGTTTGGTATGGTTGGACGGTTGGTATGGGATGGTTGGACTCTGTTAGTTTGGCCATGATTGCGATCCTATCCCAGCATCTTCATGTTCTGTTACGCTATTTTGTTATATGATCAGAATTCAGCCAACTCAAGGCAGGCAACTGGAGGTTGGGTTGGGTAACGGGGGTAGTCTCCGGTCCTGATCGGACTTGGGATGCCCATTGCGACAGGGCCCCCAGTCGTGTCGTGTCAGGATCTCAACTCTGGCAGTCGCAGATATAGGTTGAACCCTTACCTCATTACCACTCTGATTTGTAGACTATGCACCATTAGGCGGTGCACCACTATCCAACCCAGAAGCAGAACCAAAGCATTCTTGAGCACTGAAGAAGAAATGAATCCTAGTGCATCTTGCGCTGGTCCTTGGCCCACTTCTGGCTAGGGTAGAAGAACCTCTGGCTTAGGAGTGGGAATATAGTGTCTCTAAATCTTGAGTGCAAAAATCATCTCTACCAATTCCATGCCATGAGTTGGTAATTCTTTCATGAGTCTTTAACTGCCTCAAAGCATAAGAAATGACATTCCTATCTTGCATCAACACAACACCCAAACCAAAAAGTAAGGCATCACAATAAACAAAAAAATCCTTACCTTTAATCGGCGATGAAAGTGAAGGGTTGGAGGTGAGAAGCTCCTCGACTCAGGGAACTATTCCAAGAATCACATAAGCAAAAAGAACTAGGAGATAAATAAAACAAGAAGTACAGGAATATTAGAAAGTAAGGACACATGATTTTTATGTTTCCTTGCTAAAGGGAGAAAAACTACGACCTGCCTCCAGGATTTTAAGCTCAACTATATTCAAGCAACTACAGACTCTAAGGATTTACCTTCTAATCCTTTGTTTCCCAGCAAGACATCAATTCAATTCAACACTTAGGGACTCAAACCCATTTAGCCAATTAAACCACCCAGGTTATAATTCAAAACAATTTATGGCCAACAAGAACTTCACAAAACCACTTACCAATCATCAACATTCATAGGCCAATTCTTAGTTCAAAACACAATTCATATGTGACAAGATTCTTCTCATTGACATTTTCACAAACAGGTTGAGGGCATACCATTAACAAACCATTATTCAAGCCAAAAACCACTAAGTCCAGGGTTAAACATGACCCCTTCATTAAACCATTATTCCTAAGCACCCACATGTGCAAAACCATTATCAAAACATGCATAATCACAATTTAAACCATGAGAAAACAATGCTCAACATTATACATTCAAACCCTCAACCATGATTTTTAAAACAACCATTAATGATTCATAAGAAAAGTTTAAACACATGATTTTTGTGAAATAACAATGAAGGTAGAGTCAAATGCCTGAGTTACAAAGATTCACGAAGAGATTTTGGTCCTTAAGACTCTAGATGATCTCCTTGAAGAAACCTTAGCCCAATATTTCTTGAGAAGTTTTAGAGAGAGTTTAAAGAGTGTTCAATATTCTAAAGAGTTGAATAAAATGCCAATAAGTGTTATAGAACATGAGGTCTTAAGGTTTTGGGGTAGGAAATGTCCAAAATACCCTCATCTTAGAAGTTGTAGAAAACTCATAGGTGGGTATGATTGGACCCTCCAACTCATCACCACAACATACAAGTAGTACCTTCAATTCGTCACATGATCAGAAAGTTGGACACCATATTCTGTCCAACATACGACTCCCTTGACCAACTCATCACAACACCATACGACTAGTACCATCAACTCATATACAAGATAGATTATCAAGTGCTAGACACCAGGCAACATATGAGTGGACTCAACCCTCTCATTACACCAACATACTACTCGTACGGAGTCTATCGTACCAAGGATAGAACTTGGCGAACAATACATTGACCAACATACAACTCGGGTCCCTAGACCCATCATCACACCATGTGACTTGTGGTGTGAGTCGTATGATAAACAAAAGGTTCAAGATTCAAGGATTTCTCAAGGGCCAAAGTTTGGGGTGTTTTAGTATCCCCCACTTAGGATCATTCATCCTCGAATAATAGGACGAGGCAATAAAAGCACAATTTAGATTCTATACACCTCTACTCTTACCTTCAACCAAGTTAGAAAACATAGATGCCAAGGAAATCAATCTTTCCTTTAACAAAGTTAGAAAACAAAGATGTTAAGACTAGCGCATTCCTCAAGCACAAATTTTTGAAATCGAGAATAGGAACAGATACTTGGAATTCATGTCCTCCTCATCTTCCCAAGTATCATCCTTGAACTTTTGGTTCCACCATAGAACCTTTACTGAAGCCATGTCTTTCATCCACAACCGATGATCTTCCAAATCCAAGATCCTCACCAGGATCTCCTTATAGGACAAAGAATCTGAAATACCAATGTTCTCCAAGGCAACAACCAAGGAAGGATCAACCAACTCATGCTAGAGAAAATCTAACTCATATGCTACACTACAAACCCTTCTCAAAACCAAGTAAGAGCCAACATAGTAGGGAATGAACTTCTCCAACTTCCCGAACTGCATCACTCCCTTTATGGGAGACACCTTCAAGAACCTACAATCTCCAACCTCAAACTACAAGTCCCTTCGCCTCACGTCCGCATAGGACTTTTGGCGACTTTAGGACTATCCCAAATTACTTTCACTATCCCCATAGCTTGGTGAACTAAATTTGGCCTAAACATCTCCGCCTCACAAACCTTAAACCACTTTATAAGAGATCTACAGCTCCTACCATACAATACCTCAAACAGGGCCATACCAATTCTAGAATGGTAACTATTGTTATAAGCAAATTCAATAAGAGGAAAATGGCCAAACCAACTACCACCGTAGTCAATCACAAAGGCTCACAGCATATCTTCCAAAGTCTGAATAGTTCTTTCAGCCTACTCATCTGACTGGGGGTGAAAGGCAGTGCTAAGACTCACCTTAGTCCTTAAACCATGCTGAAATGAGTGTGAAAAATGCGATGAGAACTAAGTACCACAATATAAAATAATTGAGATAGGTGCTCCATGAAATTTTACAACTTATTAAAGTAACAACTTTACATAATGCTCGATAGAATAAGTAGTCGTCACTGGCAAGAAGTGAGAGGACTTAGTCATCCTATCCACGATGACCCAAATGAAGTCACACTAATTCCGCGACTGTGGAAGGCAATGAAATCCATATTATTTACCTCCTATTTTCACATCGACAATTCTATCTCTTAAAGTAGCCCACCGGGCGTCATGTGCTCCACTTTTACTTACTGATTTACCATACACTTAGCCGCAAAGTTAGCTACATCTCCTTTCATATTATTCCACTAATACATCTCCTTAAGATCATGATACATCTTTGTTGAAATAGGATGAACCATATACCGTGATTCATGGGGCTCGACCAAAATCCTACCTCGGAAGCCATCCACATTGGGAACACACAACCTCTCTTGGTACCTCAAGATACCATCTCATCCAATCTCAAAGTCCATCACCTTTTACTTTCCCACATCATTCTTGATTTTCATCAAGAGAGGATCTAATACCTATTTCTTCTTTATTTTTGAACCAAGAGATGATTGCGCCACTTGTTGCACAAACACACCACCATCTTTAGAGTTCAAGAGATGAACTCTAAGGTTATCCAAATGATGAATATCTTTCACCAACTCCTACTTTCCTTCATCCACATGAGCCAGACTTCCCATGGATAACCTGCTAAGAGCATTAGCAACACCATTAACTTTACCTGGATGATATTGAAGACTCATGTCATAGTCCTACAGTAACTCAATCCTCCTTCTTTAACTGAAATTAAGATCTTTCTGAGTGAACACATACTGTAGGCTCTTACGATCAGAAAAGATATCAACATGGACCCCATACAATTAATGATGCTAGATTTTCAACATGATACCACAACCAATAGGTCTAAGTCAGGAGTCGGATAATTATTCTCATTTACCTTCAACTATCTAGAGGCATAAGAAACCACCTCGCCGTGTTGCATTAACACACAACCTAAACCAAACCAGGACACATCATAATAGATGACAAAACCCTCGGTACCCTCAGGTAGAGTCAAGACTAGAGCCAAGTCAACTTATCTTTTAGCTTCTCAAAGCTACCCTCGCAAGCATCAGACCATAAGAACTTTACCTTTTTCTAAGTCAACTTGGTCGTGGAGAAAAAATTGAAGAAAAACTCTCCACAAACCTCCTATAACAATTGGCTAAACCCAAGAAGATTTGAGTATCGGAGTCGTGGGTCTAGGAAACTTCTTAACCACAGAAACCTTCTGAGGATCCACCATGATCCCTTCACTAGAAATAACATGACCCAGAAAGGTAACACGTTTAACTAGAATTCACATTTAGAGAACTTAGCATACAACTATTGATCTTTCAAGTCTGCAACACAATATGAAGGTGATTGGCATGATCCTCTTCAATCTTAGAGTACACCAAAATATCATCAATGAAGATAATCATAAATAGATCTAGAAACTGACTAAACACCCGATTCATCAAAATCCATAAATGTTGCAGGGGCATTGGTAAAGCCAAATGATATCACCAGAACTCAAAATGCCCATACTGGGTACAAATAGCTATCTTAGGGATATCCACCTCCCTAATCTTTAACTGATAATCCCGTATCAAAAATTGATCTTAGAGAAGAATTTGGTGCCATGAAGGCGACAGAAGAGATCATCAATTCTTGGAAGAGGATACTTATTCTTTACCATCAACTTATTCAACTATCGGTAATCAATGCACATTTGAAGGGAACCATCCTTCTATCCACAAATAAAACCGATGCACCCCATGGGGACATACTAGGATGGATGAAACCCTTATATAAAATATCCCTTAATTGCTCCTTAAGATCCTTTAACTAAACTAGAGCCATTTTATTCGAGGGAATAGATATAGGACGAGTGCCCAAAACAAGATCTATCCCAAAATAAATCTCCCTATCAAGAGGAATACCAGGAAAGCCATCAGGGAAAACCTTGGGAAATTCATTCACCACCAGGACAAAATGTAAAGAAGGACCCATCGAGTTAGAATCCTTAACCTGGACCACATGATAGAGACAAACCTTGGAGATCAATCTCCGAGCTTTAAGATATGATATGAACCTCCCCTTAGGATCCAGGGAACCACTCTCCCACTCAATAACTGGATCGTATAGGAATGAAAAAATGACCTTATGGGTTTGATAGTCTTAAAAAGCATAGCATGAGTGTAACCAATCCATCCCCAATATGACATTGAAATCAACCATATCTAATTCAAACAGATCCACTAAAGTCTCCCGACCACCAATAGATACCACACAACCTCTACAGACATTTTTAGCAACCACAGAATCGCCCACTGGGGTAGACACAGAAAAAGGGTCCAAAATACACTCGGGACCAAAACCAAAATACACAACCACAAATGGGGTCACATAAGAAAGGGTAGACCCCGAATCAAGTAAACAAGACATATCACGATAAGAAAGTTTCAATATACCAGTAATGACATTGGGAGATACCTCTAAATCCTAAAGAGAATCAAAGGCATATAAGCGATTCTAGCCAGTGGCAGTACCAGAAGCAAAAACAACACCCTTTGGTGAAGGAGCTGATGAAAAGTAAACATAAACCTTATTGGACCCAAAAGCAACCCTAGAAGGACAATCACACTGTATATGTCCAATCTAACCATAATTAGAACATTGGTTTCTCCCCTTCTCACATTGGCCATGGTGCGACTGACTATAAAAATTATAAGTAGGATATAATAGAGCAGACTGAGCCCTACTAGTCTGATATTGGGCACCCTGTGCCCTATAACCTCCACCATGCTGAGAGAAATGACCCCCCCGATAGCTTTGGGTAAGGAGTAATAGTCATAGAGAAAGAACAAGAATGCCCCCACTTCTTATAAGGCAACTTTCCCCCATTTCTATCACTCTGCTGCCGACCTCCACCCTGATTAAAAAATCTAAACTTCTTACTCTACCTCTCACCAATCTCAACCTGCTTTTTTTTTATTTCTCAACCTGCTGCATATAAACCACGAGGGGAGAAATATCCATATTCTTGTTCAATAAGGAAACCTTACTCACCAGAATCAACTGATGGGACAACCCAAAAGAAAATTTATGCATTGTAGCTCTTATGCTAGACACTAACTCAGGAGCCTACCTGGACAACTGATGGAATTTCAAAGCATATTCCTTGACCAATATCCTACCTTGTCTCAGATTAAAAAATTCCTCTGCTTTTTCCTCTCTCAACTATAGAGGAGAGAAGTGGTCCAAAAAGGTACTAGAAAAGTCATCCCACTATACAGAGTCAACATCACTTCCCCTAGACTGTTCCCACTCTTCGTACCACTGGTACACCACCTCCTTCAATTAGTAGGCAACAAACTCCACACCTTCAACATCAGACACATGCATAATTTGGAAGATTTTCTCTATCTCATTAACAAAAGCCTAGGGATCCTTCTCAACCTTAACACCAGTAAAAATTGAAGGACTCAACCTCATGAATTGGCCAACCCTTGTGGCCTCAGAAGATAGAGTAATAGAAGCACCACACTCAGACTAGAAGCTACCAATTGAGCTAACATATGAATAGACTAACAAAACTTAGCATTTGTCACATTAGTCTGAGGAGCTTGAAAATGGCTAAAGGGAATTAAAGGAACCCCAGGAGACCAATTAGGAACTGGACCTCTAGATCGGGTCAGAACCCCATAAGCAAGGCGTGTCTCATCAATGATGTCTTCAAGTGGAATAGATAAGTCTCTATGAGCTTCAAATTATCTAGGAGGCAGGATCTGAAAAATTGATCAGATGGGAATTAGAGGAATCCATGATCTTAGACTCTATGGCTCAAAGTAAGACAATAAGGGAAATATTCCTAAATGTCTCATAGCCTTCCTCTTATATGTGTGGTGTGCTACACATCTATAACAGAGAATCTACTTGACACGACTTTATGGACACCCAATTGACCATGAACCTAGGCTCGAATACCAACTTTGTCACAACCCAAACCAGGGCCTGGACATGATGGGTATCTCAAGTCCCATGTGGACCAGAGATCACCCCCTTTACCTAACCTAGTCAATGTAACAACCTCAAGAGTTGGATGAGTTCCAAACATACAATAAGATAGGGAAAGATAAGACTAATCATGACTCATGAAATGTCTAAAAAAATCAACCAAAAAAAACACCTAAGTCTACAGTAATCTAACAAATCCTCTACATAATCAAATATCAATAAAATGTCACGACATGCCCCCGACAATATCCAAAACCATTTTCCAAGGAGATAGTACTCAATTCTTGAGTCTTGAACCTTTTGTTCATTATATGACACCCCAAAACACTTCAAACATGTTCTCAATCTCACTAACCTCGCTATTATTGATCATACTCTTTGAATTATTTATTGATTTTTCATGAATAGGTAGGGTTATTTTGCCTTCTAGTGGATAGGCTTGAACTTCCCTTTTTTCTCATAGCTAAAATGAAGGTCTCTTTTAGAGTTGGGATATCGAAATAAGAGGAGTAAGAACTTTGAATGGTTTAAGAGACAATGATATTTGATGAGAGAAGTTTTTCAAGGTGAGGGAGAAAACTAATATGATTTTGGGATTTATATAAAGCACGAGGGAACGACTGAGATTAAAGAATATGAAAAGTCTAAAAGCATGCGTCTGGATGGATGGATGTGACTGTTGAGTTCAGAATGCAGGTGACAACTTTTTAAAAATGGCCAAAAAGTGACATGGAATAATTATTAAAAATAGAGAATGGTTATTATTTAGGAAGGATAAGTGGTACTCACCTGATTAGGAACCTCATCCCTAAGTGATGATATACTTTTAAGACTTTGTGTTGTCTCACTACTCTTTTCAAATCTTTTCCTTTCCAGCTATGGGTGTATATCTGTGCAGATATGAGACTGAATTAGACACATAAGACATTAACTAATCCAGATACCTCCTTGCCAATTCATATACATGAGTGGGAGATTGAAGGAGTAACCATTCAATAATCAAAATTCATTGCTTTTAGTCTTCCTAGTTCCATCCAGCTAGTTGCCTACGTCCTTTCTTCAAGAAAGTACTGAGATAGATATTTTAGGATTGCAAGTGGTTCAAAACTGTACATCAAGATTATATCATCATCAAGGATACATTGCCTACTCTAGGGGTATTCAGCAATAGAAAATCTTAAAGTCTTCGAGTGTGCTCTAAGAAACCAGTAACATCATCATCTTAATTGACTGCCTTCTCTTGCCTTACCTGTCAACAAGGGTTAGTTAGTAGTCTTGGAAACCCATTTCAATCTTGGTTCCCACTATTAGAACAAGGAAAAGACCAACTTTCTTTTTGCCCAACTAGGTAAGTTTTCTTTTTTTTTCCTGGAAGCAGTAGAATCCCTTATTCCTCTTTGAGTTAAAGCCCTAGATGGACATTTTTCTCTTTTATGACCATCCCTTCCATAATAGAGGCATAGATGAGTATCCCTTTCCTTTGCATTCTTAATAGGAAAAGAAATATTTTGAGCTTTTCCACCTTGACAGTAGTGTTCTAAGACTTGCTTGCTGCTAGTTTTCCCTTAGAATAGAGTAGTCCACTTCAGATCTTTATCAAGATCTGCCCTTGCCTGAACTAGTTCCCTTTCAAGAACCAAGTTTATTTCAAGTGAGGCAGCCATGTTGACCTGGGTTTTAGTTATTTCTTCCTTCATCTGCATTCGTATCCTTCTTCCTTCACCTTTTTTCTTTTGATTTCTCTTAGTGATTTCATCTAATATTTTATTTAAAAGATCATTCTCACCGTACTTTTCTTGATGTTTAGCTATTTGCACACCTATTTCATCATTTCGTCTTCATATTTTGATAGATCTTCCCTTAGCTTTGCCTTTTCATTCTTGAGTCAACTCTTTGGACAATCAATTCTTCCACTTCCTCCTAATAATATTCTTAGTCTTTCTTTAGATATTCTTTACCTTTAGTAAGATTATTTAGGGAATCAATCAGTACTGATGCAAGAGATTTCAGCTTACTGAGGGAGTAGTCCTTCAAGTTTTCCTTGATTTTACGTAGAGTCACTAGGTTATCTTCATTAGCCTTAGAGACTTCCATCAATGAAAAAACTGAATCGAATACTGATGATTCATCTTTCACTATCACCATGGAAATATCTCTTTGTTTTCCTAAATCATCTGAATCACTGGAAGAGACACCCCAACAAGTAGCCAACACTTGATTGACAATTTTATCAACTTCTGCCTTCTTGCCCTGCTTCACTAGAATATTATATTTGCCCTTTTCTGTTCCGTCATTTTGCCTAGTAGGATCCTTGTACTCAATCTTGTTCATTGGGAAATCCTTGATGTAATGACTAAATTTGCAACATTTGTGAAAAGTGTCACTTGTATTACCATCCCCTACACGCTTTCTAGACTCTCTTCTCCTAGAGACAACCCCTGACTTTTCCAAAGCATTGAGAACTCTTTTTGTAATATATGTTGTCTTTATATCTCTATCACAAGTAGTATCTTTAGTAGCTGTAAGAATCAGATTCTTCTCATCTTTGAATTTGGTCTCTAACTGCACAAACTTCTTTAACATCTCATAAGTTTTTAGGTTACCTATGAGCTCATCCATGGTCATCTTGTTTAGATCTCTGGCTTCAGTGATGGTATCAACTTGGCTTTCCCACTTCTTTTGCATAGTGCTTAAGAATTTCCTCACCTATTTTTTAAAGGGATGACCTCACCAAGACGGTAGAGCTCATTGGTGATTGCAGTGAACCTTGTGTGCATCTCTTGAATAGATCACCATCCTGCATAGTGAAGGTCTGGTATTGATGAGTTACTATGTCAACCTTGGACTGCTTGACTTGATTGGTTCCTTCATGAGTTGTTTGAATATAGTCCCAGATTTCCTTTGTAGTTTGGCAGACTGAGATCCTATTATACTTATCGGGACTAATGCCACACACTAGTATCTTCTTTGATTTGTAATTATTCTCTATATTCTTCCTATCAACATCATCAAGATCCATCTTGGTTTAAGGAACTTGTTTGTTCATATCACCAACTTTTCTTGATCTGGTGGGGAAGAAAGGACCATCCTATATGACATCCCAAAGCTCGCAATCTTCAGCCATGATGAATTCATTCATCCTTGTCTTCCACCACCCATAATACTCACCATTAAACCTTAGGGGTCTAGTGCTAGACTGGCCTTCTTCTAAACTTAGAGGAGCTGCCATTTTTTCTGCTCAAGATCCTTCAAAGGTGTTAGCCTTTTTAAAAAAGACCCACTTTGATACCAAATGAAGGATTGGGGGTGGTTTGATCCTCGACTCAGGGAAATATTCCTAAAATCACACACACAACGAGAACTAGTTGAGAAATAAAGCAATAAGTACATGAATTCAGAAAAGTAAAGACACTGGATTTTTACGTGGAAACTCCTTGCTCAAGGGAGAAAAACCATGACCTGCCTCCAGGAATTTAAGATCCACTATATTCAAGCAACCTCTTGAATACAGACTCTAAGGATTAACCTCCTAATCTTTTGTTTCCTAGCAATAACTCTATTACAAGGAAACCAAGAAGTAACTCTACTGCTTCTACCTCCAACTAACTCTAACAGGACTCCTCAAGCTAACTCTAGCTTGGATAATCACCTAACTCTATATATTTACAAGAAGATGGTTACACCACAATACCTAATGACAATCATAAGTAAGCGCAGGCAAGCATTTAAGAATAAAATACAAAGACTCAACTATAATAAGGAAATAAAATTACAACTCAATGAACAATAGGTTCCCTGTTACAGGTCCATCCTTTGATTGTAGTGCTGCACCACTTCCGAAAGATCTTTAATTTTTAGAATATGGAAGTGTTAGTTTTCTTGTTGAGGAAGATGAACATTATATATTGTGACACAAAAAAACCTAGAAGTAATCTCATTGGTTGAGGCAAAAAGGTGGCAGGTAGTTTTTCACCAACTTTTGTACTGTGTGTCAGCTGAACTGTTGACTGTGATAGCGACCAGTGAGCCCAACCTTTTCCCTAATATGTAGAGGTCTTTGTCATCACAACAAGGGATCCAGGGAAAAATTCCCAAACTATGAATTTGTCAATCATAAAAAATAAGGGCTTAATAGAAAGAATAGAAGTTGTAGTCAAAAGTGTCTTGAGCTTTTGAAAGCTCTCCTCACCTTTATCTATACATACAAATGGCACTTTTTTTCTAAGTTAACCTTGTCAAATGAGTAGCAATAGATGCAAAATTCTTGATTTTCCTATAGTAATACCTAACAAGACCCATAAAGCTCCTAATCTCAGTCACTAAGCTAGGTCAAACCCAATTCTTAACTTTCTCTATCTTTTGGGGATCCTCCATCACCTCTTTTTTTGAAACCATATTTCCTAAAAAAGAAACAAAAGACAATTAGGACTCACATTTTGAAATTAGTTTACAATTGTTTTTCCTTCAAAATTTTCAAAATAATGTGAGATGACCTATATGTTTCTCTAGACTAAATGGGAAGATGTCTACGCCAGTCTTACAATAGAAGCTAGTAATATAAACTGAATAAGCCAGGTTGGGTAGGCCTATTGGTTGTGTTCCCTAGAATAAGAACCACTGAAGTTACCTATGTTCTGACACTTCTTAGCCAATGCCTTAGCTTGAATAATCTGCTTAACCTTCTTATGTTTTGCCACATAATTAGCTACCTCATTAAAACTCGTCTTGCAAAAGTCATGTGAATAGGCAAGATCTGTAGATTAGTATTCAATCCTTTCATAAATAAGTGAACCCTATCCTCCTTAGTTCCTAATAGCTCAGTAGCATAACGAGATCAGGCATGAAACTTAGACACAAAGCTGCAACTGACTATCACAACCTGATTGCAGGTCCTGATAGCACACACTTTATCCTGTCGATGGGTAAGCGAATTATAACTCAGAGATAAATGCAATAGGTTAACTTGGTGGAAAATGCCAAAAAAGGCAAAAAATAGACAATTGCAACTTATAAATAAGCAAATCAATAGTAACAGACAAGAGGTACCCAATAATGCAGATAACCATCCCACGACCTGGTAGAGCTAGTACAAGAGCTACTATAAATACAACTTAAGTTCTTAAATAGTTAATTCAATCTTTCTCAAAGCGAAAGACTAGACGTAAATAAGATAGAAGGAAATGGGAAACTCCGACTCCATGAGCTTACCCTATCTTCGGACTCCAACACAACATGATAGATGAATCAATGGTGGAACTAGTACTGGTATGTAAACCAAAGAGGTACAAAAGTGTAGTATGAGTACCAAAACCATGGGTACTCAGTGGGTATCATCGGCCGACTTAGCTAAATCATGATATAAATATGATAAAATGCAAGAAAACATAGTGAACTCAAGGTAAAGAGGCGAACTTGAGCAACTCCAATATCACTGTGTAGAAATAAGTAAATAACCGAAATAATAATATAACATAAATATAAAACACATGCAATTATAACTACAAAATTGTCCCACATAAGCCAATAAGTACAAAAAAATAAATAACCCAACGCAGGCCCCCATAAGCCTGGAGGATAAAATCAAGTACAGCATAGTCGAACCACTGTAATTTACCGTCTTCCATCATACGACTAAAACCCATCCATGTCATGCCACACTATAAAAAATTTTCATTTTTGAACTAGAACCAATAACCATTTATCAACATCAACCTCCATTATGGGACTTGGGCCGGTATCATATAATCAATATCATAAGTAATAGACAGACTCAAATCGGTAATTATATAATTAGTATCATAATCAATATCTGACTCAAACCAGTATATAGATCATCAATATCTTAATCTTTATTCGGGCTTAAACCAGTATATATATATCACTAATATCATAATCCTTATATAGACTCAAACCTGTGTATATATCATCAATATTTTAATCATTATCCAAATTCAAACTGGTATATATATCATCAACATCATAATCATTATCCATCATCTCTCAGTATCAACCCATCACAACCATCAAGTGCCAAATACCCTTACTATTACCTTAGCTAGCATTTTTCTAAGTACATATCAGACGTATAAAGGTTACAAGTATTAATACAAATCTTGGCCTAAGGTGGGTCGAAGAGCCTACTTCTAAGTCCCAAAAGTTCATTACAAGGAAATTTCTACCTCGGTCTAGGCTAAGATATCAAAAACCACATTTAGATTTTTAATAAGCCACAATTCAATCCTACGATTGACATGTTCCTAAACCATGAGTAACTAAGTCATTTATGCCTAAATTATAATTTTCGAATACCCTAAATGATTCAACTAACCCAAATATTGTAGTTTATCACACCAATACCTAAAACCATCCCAAATCTAATATAATATCATAAATATACAAAAAAAATAGATCAATCTATAATAGTGGGAAACCTAGCCTACCTGGACACTATAGAAAGCTTGAAGAATCAGCTAAATCATCGACATTCCCTTTCGAGAAGATTTCGCATGATGCCATGCTATCAAAATGACATTCTACTCATCATTATAAGAATGATGATACCCATATTACAAAATAGTGCTTTGGGTCCAAAATTACTCAAAAATCCCGTGTGGGTCCCACTTAAGAAAATCACGTTTCCAAAGCCAACCCAATATTTTCCTATTCATAAGGAGTAATTACCCTAAAAAATGGGTGAAATTCGAGAAACATTGGTGCTAAAATGACTTCACAAAGTTTTAGGGATTTTGAACAAGAAATGATTAAATCCACCATGAATGAGAAGGAGTCTTACCTCAAATTCAAAGGAAATCAGAAAATAATCATTATTCGAGCTCCCCAAATCACCCACAATCTCTAATACTAAGATTTCTCAATACTTAGGGTTTAAATCTCTTAGGAATGGACAAAGAATGGGCAAAAAGGGCCTTTTTATACATTTCCCAGGTATTCGGGTATCGCAATCGCGACCAAACCCTCGCGGTATCTAGCATCTTGTGAGTCACTATCATGACATAATCCTCGCAACCGTGAAACTTGGTACCCTGCCAAAGGTATCTCAATCACGACCCATGCCTCGCTACTAGTGAGTGCACCAGCATAGTGGAGATTTGGAAATTTTCCTAGTCTGTGCCAACCCCTCAGGATTCATCTGGAATCCTGAATATGCAAATGGACTATGCTACCCTATCAAATTCAATGTTTCGAATTCAATGTCATATTTTAAATTTCCATCCAAGGTTATTTTGACAAAAAGTGGGTCTCACACCCATTTTACATTTTCTTAACTTTTTGACCAATAGGTCGAGATGAGTGTGGGTGCGTTAGGACCCTAACCAAGAGTCTACCTAGACTAAAATCCATATTTTAGAGCTATTAAAATAGTTAGAATTAGTATACGAGGCTGTTTGACTGAAGTTTTTTTTCACTGGCTATTTGGAACCAGTAAAGACTTCAAAATAAGGAATTGGATCTAAAAACCATATGAACTGCCCGATAATCGAACAGTCAGTCATAGCAGTTCATAAATGACCTAGGGTACCTATAGAAAATTTCTAACAGTGAAAATAAGAGGTAATATGGAAAATGACCTGAAGGGTCATTACAATAATATATTCCCATGCTCAAGATCCAGAAACTCATCTTTCTTGTGGTCACAAAGGGTCTGGGGCACATACTTCTCCAGAAATAGGGCATGCAGCTATGTCAAAGTCAAGAAGGTAATACGAGACCCTCTACACAAGCTCTCTACCACTATTTAACCTACTTTTACAGTAGAAAAGTCACAAACTCATCCTCGTGCGTTTACACAATCCTTAACTTAGACAACCTTTCATCACAATCAATGATAAACTCAAAAGCATCTTTTGACTTAGTCAAAAACTCATTTCCAGTATTAATGGGACCCAAAATAGGATGAGAGATAACATCGATCTTAAAGATTATCCATCCTAGGAGCTATGGTAGCAGTAGGATAAACACCTAAAACCTGGAAAGTCAGCATAATGGAACTAGAGCCAATGGAAGCCAAACCACTTAGAAAAGACAACACCTGCTAAACAACCTCATCAGACATCGGAGGTAGTGATGCACCCCCAACTGGTGTCATCGCCTCCTGCTCAATGACATCTTTATCTACTACTTCAAAATCTTAAAAATAATCCTAGGGTGGGGATTTGATATTGATCTCAAATGGCCCTGGGTAACAGCTATCTAAGCATTACCCCTAGTGGTTGTCATTCTCCCTTTTTTTCTTTCTCTACCCCTTTGTTATCTCCTTACCCTAATGATTAAATCTGTGGCTAGAGCTTCCGGTACGCGGGCTGCTGTTTGTGCCCTATTAGACCTAGTATTCACCATCTGTGAATAAATGAATGAAGAGGGTCAAATATAAATTTAGATCGCAAGATACCAATTCAAATCAGTTTATAGCATGAAAGAAGAAAGAATTGAGAGTTTTTTAAAGTCCTGTAGCCTTCCAAAGAAACGTGCAGACATCTTTGTATGTTTTGTAAGACTCTGCTAGACCTATTTTTTTTACAATAGGATCGATGAACCTACGCTCTAATAGAAACTATATCATTACTCAAATCAATCATGAGTGGCACACACACTAACTATATGGTAGGAGAATCAAGTACCATAAAATATTAACCAACACTTAGGTAAATAGGCAACTTGTTAATTTGATTAATCCAAAAGCCATATCCAATGTTGAGATAGAACATAAACATAATACATTGCAGAAACATTGTACTTATATATTTCTTTAGTCATGATGGAACCACTATAACATAACAGTAGGTAAGCCAACCCATAGTTAGGAACTGCTAGCAATAGACTATCCAAAGAAATAGAGGGAAAATATAGAATAAATTTGATAAAAGACTAATACATATAAGGCATTCCCAAATAAGTGGAATCAGTACAAGAGCTTCTAATATAATAAGAGTACAAATGAAGTACTAAATAAATATAAAAGTCCATCCCATCTCTGAATACAATATAGAGATCAGTTTAAAACACATGAATGGAGAGTAGTAATGCTCCAGACATTAGTAGCTCATCCCAAGTCTCAAATCCATAGCTTCTCCGCACGCCATACACACTAATGACGAGAACTCGTACTATGATTTGTAGGATACATAACTGTAGTATGAGTACTAAACACGTGGTACTCAGTAGGCAAATGTCGACTGAGCTTCAAAGTTAATGTAAATATAGGTAACATGCAAAGTAGGAATATAAACTATAAGCAACTATCCAGGAAGCTAACATAATAAAGCTAAGAGGCAATAAAAACATATATTATCCAATTTTAGTTATACTTAAGAACTAAAGTGCTATACCGTGTATCACTAGCAATATACAAATAACGAATGGAAGAAGGATATATAACAATATACACGGCAAAAAAATGCATATACAATGTGAATAATCAAAAGAAGATGGGGATATACGGTGATTCCATAGCTATATATTTATATATGTAAGGATTCAAGACTAACTCAAAGTTACAACCTAAGGTAGCCAGTCTAACATCTTAAGACCTCCTAATTAAGTAGGAAGTAGTGTTGGCATAATCAGGCTCCCTAGTCATAATGTCTAACCATGAGATAATTATCCTTTATATAATAATCGTAAGAGAAAGAAATCAGAATCATACTTTCAACCTCTGCTCCAAACCATAACTAGCCAACCACAAACTAACCATAATAACAACAATAAAGTAATTGGATAGTTCGAAAAAGAAATAACTAATTGGGCCCTATAATTTGGAAGGTTCTCTTAGCACTCAACAGACAACAAGCAATACTCATAACCTATACCTATGCAACCCTATATAAGGCTAATTGATATAGGAACTAAATAATATACTGGTGATAGGAAATGCATATGCATAAGTGAATGCAAGTAAATCCATAATACCATAATCGATCTTAGTGACATAATGTACCCAGTGTATACACCTCCTCCAGCTCGACAACTCACAAAGGTAGGACCTATGATGACCTCTCTTCTTCGGCATGATGACTCGTGGATGAAGGGACCCCTAGGGGGTTCGGGAGTACCTATGTACACTAATCGAGTCTCAATGTAGGATTCCAAATAACCAAAATCATCATTATTAATCTCTTTTTCCTAGTAATAGAGATATATATAACAAATACATAGACTCGAACTATGGCTGAAAGAGTGTAAGTTCATAAATCCATTGCCCGAGGTTTACTTCGGGACTAAATCATCATAATATAGTAGAAAGGATCAAAATATCTCATGAATGGAACTAAAAACACAATTTTTAGTTCCAAAATCATATAAATCATCCATAAAGGTGGTACGATTCCCTTTTTATAAAAGAATTTGTTTTAAAAGTGAAAAATAGGAATAAACCCCTTTATGAAAATAGTAGTAAACTCAAGATTTTGTTGGTATCATGCCACTAAGTGAGCATAAATGTACCATAAGCTGTGTATGTCATCACCAGTATCCAAACAATACATCATAAGCATCTAAGCGTCCATAGAGTAAAGCCGCATCCTTTATAAATATAGAATACTCACTTTAAGTCCAACTGGTATCTAACCGTGGAATCGAGCCCAATAATTTATAACCATCATAATATAAATACTATAAATGGAAAACCATGATCTAATCCATTAAGTCAAGTAAGAACCTTATACTAAGGATACTTAGCATCAACTATGGTTAACAAACTCATAATCTAGGGTGTAGGATTTTACTGCTATAACACGTATTGGGTGCTCGAGATTCATTCGAAACCATGTGTCCTACCATACCAAATATGACATTCTAGACTCAATAAAACCATCGAAAATTACATCTGATATTGTTTTGACTAAATATGAGGCCTACACATATAATTCTATTTTCATATAATCCACCCAATAGCCCAAAATAAGTTCGGAAGACTTGGGCCTTAAACCAAGGGTCCCCCTAGCCTAAAGTCGATGTTCTAGAGCTGATGGCACTATCAAAATTCTCATCCATGGTCATTTACTAGGAATTTTGGTCTATGACCAATTTCTTTTCAATGAAAGCTCCAAAATAGGGAAATGAGCCTAAAACCCAAATAAATTGCTCAATAACAAAATGACAGTTCTGGAAAAGTCATAAATGATTTGTAGCCTCTATGGAAAGGCTAGAAATATTGGAAATATGCATAAATTAAGGAAAATATAGGGGGTTATTACATAATCCATTAATAAAAAGACTTTTATCCGTAAGAGTCAAGGGATAAGAGAAGCACGAAAGTTTGAAGGGATAAGGTATTGAGCCTGCATACTCTGTGCACGACACCCTAGATAACATCTAAGAAGAAATAATGCTTCTAAAGGATTTTTCCTTAGGTATCCCTTCTTCAACCAAATTTCTTACTTCACTTCTCTGTCATGACCTGAGGCTACCCCCAGTCGCGATAATGGTGCTTACGGTCACAAGTGACCACAATCTAACCCATGAGCTAGTACCTTCTGTGAGCACTGAGTATAATAGCAACAAAACACATATGCGGAAGATATATTAAAAAACCTAGTCATGCCAATCTGAACACTGAAAGTATGACTATCAAATTTAAAACAACTGATAATACTTAAAGGTCTGGTAACTGAATAACCATCTAACTGATTATCAAATTATCTGAAAAGACTCTAATAGACTAACTGTGGAGTTGATGGGACAAAACCCAACTAACTCCACCCGACTGAAATAGAGGAATACTGAAATAATTGAATGAAAGATAATCTTTTCCTCAAAAAATGAGGACTCACCACTATTGTTGTTACTATAATACTAAACTATCTAAGCGTGGTTAGGAAACTATGCATCCAAACCTATGATATAAGACATCATAGCATGAAGAAAGTATGCGGTCGGTACTTTGAGTGTACTAGTATATGAGATGAGGTTAGGCTGTAATGCATAGGTTCATGTGCATGAAATAATAAATTATTGAATAGCATGAGATAAATGAGGAAGCATACACAAAATTAAAATATTGAGAATGCAAGACCAAGCATATATAAATTTCTAAAATAATCTGTAAACTGAAATACTAAAATTTGATAACTGAATAGCTGAGAATCTGTATGCTTTTGTCAAGCAAACTTGAGCTAAAACTATACTAATACTGTACTCAGACCGTGGGAGATAGCTATAACCTACATGCCCCAAATATATTGTTGGGGCAAAAACCTGTAACCCCAATTGGAAGAGTGTCAGTACCATTCCTGGGAACTAACGCTGGTTGTGTGGATCCACTAATCTGATATCCTAAAGGACTTGGGTGTCATGCCTAACTGATGGGTAAACCCTCAAAGTCTAGGTTTGGAACTTAGGGACTGCTACTAACGTCTCATGCCTAATTGATGGGGGAAACAAGTGCCTCATGCCTAATTGATGGGGGAGATAAGTGCCTCATGCCTAACTAATGGGGAAGACGTCATCCCTACGTTCACTCGGTGATAAGTTCTACTCCCAACTGAAATACATTGATTCTAAACTATACTAAACTCAATTGAAGATTATTCTATAACAAATAATGCTCATCACAAATATGAATATCTGAGTATACTGATAAAGTTCATGGTTTGACTGCCTGAATACTTGAAAAGATGAATTTATACAAATAACATAGGTATCGGGTTTCCATAACCCGCCAGCACTGAATTAAAATAACAATATAGACACATAAAAGCTTTGAAACCATAGTAGGCAATCATTGTTCAAATATCCAACACTTAGGCATTTCATCAAACACATTAGAGTCATGATCTTAAGCATGGGAATGGGCAAATCATGTGATAATAACATAATTACAATACTAAAACTATGAGTTAGGGATTTTACAAGAAAATTTCATCATTTAAACATGTGAAGGCTCATTCCATCAAAACACTTGTAAACACAATACATAAATTAAAATTCATAAGAGCTTCATGGAAATAATTCATCATAAACATGTAAACTACATCATTTAAAACATAAAAATGGATTCTTGGACTCCATAGGTGAAAAGGGCCCATGGATGAACATCACACATACCTTAAACACTTAAGCTTGAGAAGAAACACAATCTTGATGCATTTCTTGAAAGTTCTTGGATTAGGGAACTTGAATTCTTGGTTTCTTAGAGAGAAAGGAATGAAATTGATGAACTTGGGGGATGATTAGGTTTTGTTTTTTTATAGGAAATTGGAGAATATGGGCAAATAATGCCCTAACCGACATTTTAATTCGTGTTTTTACGAATTGGGTCGATGGGAAAAGACGTAACTATACCTTAGGAAATTAAATCCAGAACTGGAATATGGATTGGAAGGCCACCACAAAGATATGAAGGGCTCATCGCGATACCCACCACGACGTGCCACTATCGCAGTGAGGTTCTGGAATCAAAATCAAAACATGACCCAATCCTCATCCAAAAAATCTAAAATATCCCCGAGACTTGTTCCTTACACCCTTGAACATAAATTAACTCAAAAACCAGCATCTCGGGGTTGGAAAAACTCATTTAAAATTCCTCAAAGTTAAGAGGCTAAAAATAAGACTAAGTCCCCAACACTTAGTGAAATTTTTAGGATTTAAGCCTCTTATGCATGCAACTAGGAGTTGAACTGAGCTAAGAATAATACGGGGTACTACAATATATCCCCCTTGGGAACATTCTTCCTCAAATGAGACTGGTTAGACTGACAGTACTGTACTAAGGTAACTGAGATCATGTACATGCATGACATGGAACATGATTGCATAACTCATTCGTAAACATATTACATGAACTGAATATCATGAACTGAACTAATTTCCTTAAATATATGCAATGAAATGAGAATGGTTATAATGCTAAGATAGAAATAAGAGAGTCAACTTATGAGTAACCATTACTTTAGGCTGGATCTGATTTCATGAAAAAAGATGAGAGGTTTAAGACATGAGATATTACAACATCTCCCCCTTGGGATTATTCATCTCCCGAATGATACTCACTTAGCCAATATACTAAGGAAAGACTGAGATAATGCACGAGATACTTATAAACTTAATCATGACTAAATGTCTAAATCTAAATCATGATGCATGAACTGAACTAAATTCACAATTTACATGGATGCAAACAAACTATCTCTTGGAATGGCAATATTCGTGAAACTTCTGATAATAAAACTAAATCGAAAGATGGAAAAACCATAGGAACATGTCTATCTGACTGCTAAACTTAACTGTTGGCTATACGGACTGAGTTATTCTGAAAGTTTATACTCAACTGGAGTATTTCTTCAACACTCTTTCTAAAAAGTTATAACAACAACAGGAAACAAAGAACTTGGGCATGATCTGAATAAGATATATGAGTAAGGACTCTTAGTATGTCTATAACTCTGTAACATGGAACATAGGCCTATGAAACATAAAATGGAATTGTTATGCCTTAGATAATGCAACTGCTACTCTCAAACTTAGACATACTCCTCAAATACTCCCTCAATTATACATTCTTCTTTAATACCATACTTCATTTGAGGCTACTGCAAATATTCACATGGGCACTAATAACTCTATCTACTAAAGTATGAGTTGAACTGAATTCTCTCACTATGTTCAAGCCTACTCGATTCTACAAAGTGTACCCATAACACTGTAATACTAGTCGGAATCATGAATTCAATACATCCTGCATTTTCACAACTTCGTATCTCAAGAATAATTCTTCTTACCACTTCAACAACTAAATTTAACCTCTTACTAGGAATGCACTAACACACAATGCACCCATCTACTTATATACATCAACATGACGTTCAAGCCTATCATCATAACTACATACGAACTACTAGGAAAAAAACCCATCAAAGCATCTTTTCCATACTCTCTAATACTTCTATCATTAACAACTTCCATGTGCCATTCTTAAGAAAATCACACATAAAATTTCAACTAGCCATGACATATATCAAAAACTTGGCCTCAATCTTACTCCACACTTATAACCTTAGATTAAACAAGCATACAACAATCTTTCCCCAACATGAAGTAGTTACTCTCTCCCATATAAACAATTGTTCAACACCTCTACCATTTCATAAGAAGAGGTCACTGAAAGGTTAGAGCATGAGGACCTGAAGCATGAAAGAATACTATGCATAAATTGGATGCTTAACTGAGGCCTGAGAAATAGAGTATCCAAGGCCTGGATTTATTACAGAGATAAAAACTGAGGATATACATGACATAATATGAATTTTGCTGATCATTAAGAGAGTATCATGAGTACTGGAACTGAACATACTGTAAAGCATGAGTATATAATTCATGAGCTGCATGATCTAAGTTTGGAGTTTATAAATTTCATGGAATATGATTCGTACAGCTGAGCAAACCGGAACTCCTTATACTAAGAATAGAAACTGTACATGATTCTATGGAAGGTGTATGAATTTGAGCTATGATCAGGTAACTAACATGTAAGGCATGAGTATATATCGTGATAACTGAAGTACAAATACTGAAATAAGAATGGGTTGGGCATCATTCTCCTGTACTACTATTCTACAATGTACTCGCATCATTACTGGAATATAAGAGCCTGACTTGGTTACTTATTCTATCATCTCCCCTTTAGTTGTAAGCCATCACTCTAAGTCTGTGGGACCCTTTTGATAAACTCTAAACTGAACTGCAACCATCCAAGATTTAAACTTAGATTCTAATACATAACATGGATATTCCCAAACTTTTAATGAACCATACTATCTTCCTTCATATCCTATTAATATCACATCTCTAAACTTATATTTTTCCCTAAACCATGAGAATTACCATTAGACCTGAACATCTGAAATCATCATCCTATAGCCCATAACTTAGCTGGTAAGAACGTCAATTACTACATTACTAGCCTTACTCAAACTTAGCAACTCAAGGGTACTGTATAAACACCCCATACCATCATAGTTAACTTTGAATCAATAAACATAAATTCTTGCATATACTATTCCAAGCCTTTTAGTTCACCTATCATATAACTAACCCCATGGATACAGAATCTACTAAATTCAGATAACACTATCCCTACTTTACTAATGCTAAACTTTTGGGTCCATGCTCCTAACTCTAGATCATATGTTGTCATAGGACTCTGAGAAGGGATCTAAAAGCATATCACTTAGATATCATCTTTCTTGCTCTAAGATATGAAATGATCTGACCCCTAAGTACTGAGATACACCCCTTCAATCAATAATTGGTTCAGTAGGAAACTAAAAATGAACGACTTTATTTCTATAGTCAACTGAGGCATAACATGAGTGGAGCCAATCCATACTGAGAATGATATCAAAACCAGTCATCTCTAACTCCATAAGATTAACTGATGTGACTTTCTGAAATACTGTAATCGGGTAATTTCTGTATACCCATCTGTCTATAATAGATTTACCCACTAGGGTAGATACTGGGAAAAACTTTGCCAATGTTTCAGGACCGACACCAAATTTGACGTCCATATAAGGAGTCACAAAACAAAGTGAAGCTCCAGGATCTAATAAAACATAAACCCAAAGATGAAAGACTTGTAAGGTATTCGTAACCATATCAGGAGAACCTTACTGATCATGTCGGGACTGGAGTACATACAATCTATTCTGGTGTTGACCACTGGTGTCACTGGAAGTGGCGCCCTGCTGAGTCCAGTGACCAGCTGGAACTTGGGAACGACTTTGTTGACTATGTTGACCAACTTATGGGCATTCTCTAACTCTATGACCTGTCTTGCCACATCTAAAACATATATCACTTATATATCTATACACACCCTTATGATTCCTACCACATTCTCCATAAAGTAGATTGGTACAACCACTGTTCATACTACCCTAGGCTTAGAGCCTAATGCTCTATCCCGATTGTCATTCCTGAACTTTGGCACTGGCGTACTAGCTAAAGAAGGATCTGGGGCTAAACTCTTTTTACAGAACTGGAAATGGTTACCACTCTCTAAACTTGACTTAAAACTACTTATTTTGTCCCTCTTATGATCTCTTTCTTTCTTTCTATGATTCTCTTTCTCACTCTGCTAAGCATGAACTATAAGCCTAAATAGGACAACAACCTGCTGATCATCTTGAAGAACTAATGAATGATCTAAGGTAGTGAAAGTAGTTCTAAATTCGATGTGAGAGACATGCTCATTCAGGGGATCTTCCTGAATAGGCGGATGTGTGGGCTGCTTCTCGTTCCTTTTTCTGTTCTTTCTTTTGGGAAGCATTGTCTATAAAAAAAATGAAGGTGAGTCAGAAAGAGAATTTTAAGTATAGCTTAAGCTTATTGGTATGACATGAATACTTTAAGAAGGGAAACTTTTCCTAAGACGTCTTATAGCCTCTTATCCATAAGTATGGCACACTTTACACCCATGCACAGGACTAAACTCAATGCAGCTTTTTAGACTTATTAGGACATTGTAAAACCTTAGGCTCTGATACCAAGTTTTGTCACGACCCAAGGCTACCCCCTAGTCCAAACAACAGTGCTTACGATATCAAGTAACCACAAGCTAACCCATGAACTGTTACCTACTATGAGCACCGAGTATAATAGCAATAAAGCATATATGCAGAAGATATACTGACAAAAACATAGTCATGCCAATATGAATATGTGATTAGCAATTTCTTCAAAGAGGAGGACGGAGTCCTTTGACTTCTTGGACTTAGGATATTTTCTGGGAAAGTGACCATGCTTTCTACAAATGAAGCATATATCATTCCTTTTCTTGTAATCTACAGGGTTCCTTTATCGTAAATACCTGGTTCACCAGATTGCCCTGCTCCTGTCATCAGGAGGCCTTGTCAGTTTGAACCTCCGGAACAAAAACTGCCTTTTTGATCTCATCTTACAGTATGGGCATGAGTAGTTGGACTTGGTGATGAGGTTGTCTTTGTTGCAGGCTCGATCAAGGGCTGGATTGTTCTAGACTATCTGCTTCAGTACAGACCTCTTTATGCATATGTTGTCCAAAGCTTGGAAGATGGCCTGCCGGATATAGCCTATCTGTGGGACAATAATAGATTTGAACTTCTCCTCCACAATCATCATTGAGTGTCCTGCTAGCATCTTTGGCACTGATGATGAAAAGTCTTGCTTCATGATGGGATCTTCGCCCAACTCAAAGTAGATCTTCTTCATCTTCTAGAAGTGGATATCGATGACATTTTTGTCTAACAATAGGCAATTTATCTTGAAGAACTGTCGCTGGAGCTTTTCTTATCTCTAACCTGCATCTCCACAAAATACCTCATGCAGTATCCTGATATTGAAGGCAAAGTCCTGCGATGTTAGATAAGTGTTCTTACCCATCAATAAGACTCTACTTAACACGACTTTATGACACCTTAGAACACTTTAAACCTGATGCTCTAATACCAAGTTTGTCATGAATCGAGACTTTCCCTAGTCGCAACACGATGCTCAAAGTCACAAGTGACCCCAATCTAATCCATGACCTGGCAAATCACTAAGAATACTGAAGAAAATAATCTCGAGCAAGTAACTTTACTAACTTCAGTTGTAATCAGTCATAGGTGAACATTAGGATTGTATTCCCCAGGTTTCTAAAATCCGTAGGCTTATCGTGCTTTGTTGAACTAACCTGATATTTTTCATATAGAATCGATACATTATTTACCTTCTACAGTCTTTTGGACAAGCGGAAAGATTTCACCCTTTACCATTTGTGTCTTAGGATGTTGCCTTACTAAACTATATCTTGATCCTAGTTAAATATTACCTTTTGAGTCACCAGTTATTAGGCACTAGGGAACTTCCCTTCTATTCAATAATTAGCTCTTTAGAGAATTTAAACATGACCTTATGGGTCCGATAGTCTAGCAAAGCATAGCATGAGTGCAACCAATCCATCCTCAATAAGACACTGAAATCAACCATGTCTAAATCAAACAAATCCACCAAAGTCTCCTGACCACCATCAGATACCATAAACCCCTGTAGACTCCCTATCGGGAGGGTCACTAGGAAAATAATTAGGGAAGACTTTAGGAAACTCATTTACCACTGGGATTGAAGGTACAGAAGGGCCCTCCGAATTAGAATTCTTAACTCAGATCAAACGATAGAGATAACTCTTGGAAATTAATTTTAGGGCTCTACGATATGATATGAACCTTAAAACATCTGATAATACTAACAGGTCTTGTAACTAAATAACTGTCAAACTTAAAAAAACTGATAATACTAACAGGTCTGGTAACTAAATAACCATCTAACTGACTATTTGATTATCTGAAAAGCCTTTAACTGACTAACTGTAGAGTTGATGGGAAAACCCCCAACTAACTTCATCTGACATAAATAAAGGAATACTAAAATAACTAAATGAAAGATCAACTTGTTCTCAAAAGATAAGGACTCACCACTACTGCTGCTGTAAAACTGAACTATCTAAGCGCGATCAGGAAACTGTGCATCCGAACCTATGATACAAGATATCATGGCGCGAAGAAAGTATGCGGTTAGTAATTTGAATGTACTGGTATATGAGATGAGGTTAGGGTGTAATGCATAGGTTTATGTGCATTAAATTATAACTGACTGAATAGCATGAGATAACTGAGTAAGCATACATGAAAACTAAAATATTGAGAATGCAAGACCAAGCATATATATATTTCTGAAATAATCTGTAAACTAAAATACTGAAATTTGATAACTGAATAGCTGAGAATCTGTATGCTTTGGTCAAGAAAACCTGAACTAAGACTATCCTGAATACTGTACTAAGACTGTGAGCTAGCAATAACTGACATACCTTAAATCAATTATTTGGGTCCAGCCTGTAACCCCAGTTGGAAGGGTATCTGTATCGTACCGTGGGTACTAACGCTGATTGAGTGGATCCACTAATTTGGGATCCCAAAGGACTTGGGGGTCATGCCTAACTTACGGGGTACCCCTTAAAGTCTACGGTGGCATCGTAGGTCTGGAACTTAGGAACTGCTACTAATGTCTCATGCCTAACTGACGGGGGATACAAGTGCCTCATGCCTAATTGAAGGGGGAGACAAGTGCCTCATGTCTAACTGGCAGGGACGATGTTGTCCCTACGTTTACTCGGAACTAAGTTTTACTCCCAACTAAAAGTCACTGATTTTGAACTAAATTACACTCAACTGAGTGTTATTCTATAACTGATAGTGCTTATCACAAATATGAATATCTGAGCATACTGATAAAGTTCATGGATTGACTCTTTGAATACTTAAAAAGCTAAATTTATATAAATCACATAGGTATTAAGTGTTTATAACTCGCCAGCACTGAATGAAAATAATAATACAGACATATAAAAGCTTTGAAACCATAGTAAGGAATCATTGTTCAAATATCCAAAACTTAGGCATTTCATCAAACACATGAGAGTCATGATCTTAAGCATGGAAATGGGTAAATTATGTTATAATAACATAATTACAATACTAAAACCATGAGTTAGGGATTTAACATGAAAATTTCATCATTTAAACCTGTAAAGGCTCATTCCATCAAAACACTTGTAAACACAATACATAAATCAAATTTCATAAGAGCTTCATGGAAATAATTCATCATAAACTTGTAAAATTCACCATTTAAAACATAAAAATGGATTCTTGGACTCCATGGGTGAAAAGGTCCCATGGATAAACATCACACATACCTTAAACCCTTAAGCTTGAGAAGAAACACAATCTTGAAGCTTTTTTTGAAAGTTCTTGGATTAGGAAACTTGAATTCTTGGTTTGGTTGGAAAGAAAAGAATGAAATTGATGAACGTAGGGGATTATTAGGGTTTGTTTTTGAGAGGAAATTGGATAATATGGGAAAATAATGCCCTAACCGACGTTTTAATAGGTATTTTCATGAATTGGGTCGATGGAAAAAGACGTAACTGCCCCTCAGGAAACTAAATCTACAACTGGAATGCGGATTAGAAGGCCACCATGATGTGATAAAGGAATCATCGGTATACCCACCGCGACGCGCCACTATCACGGTGAAGTTCTGGAATCAAAATCCAAACACGACCCAATCCTTGTCCGAAAAATCTGAAACTTCCCTGAGACATGTTCCTTACACCCCTGAACATGAATTAACTCAAAAACCAATATCATTTAAATATCCTCGAAGTTAAGAGGCAAAAAATAAGACTAAGTCCTTAGCACTTAGTGAATTTTTTAGGTTTTAAGCCTCTTATACATGTAACTAGGAGTTGAACTGAGCTAAAAATAATATGGGATATTACATTCTCAAACTACCAAAGCTCAACCTCAACAACCAACTGACATCCAACTAAATCGAGGAAAGCTGATGCACTCAAATCCAAATCACAACACATTGAGACCACACCAATACCAGCATAACTAAGCAAAAAATCATCCAAGCAAAATGGCAAAGCAAGGTATAAATCATGCAACAAACTCTAATATTTGAACACAACCTTCTTTTGCCTTTCCAAACCTATTATCTAGTCTGAACCACGCAAAAAGTCATTCAAGTCATGTCTGCGTAATCCCATCACACTAAACTTGGAGAACTGAAGTTGATCCACCAAAGTTCATAACGGTGAGAACGAGGATAAGTCCATAAGGTGCTACCTAGGCACATAAATGGTGATGACCAATGTCTAAAATCTACCACCAATTCTATAATTGGTCAAGATGACCCTCAAATCCGACAGTCGGGAGTTCCAAGCACAAAACTAACCACTGAACTATCTACTACAGGATGTCTCATCAGTTGAGGATTAAATTTATGCTAATCCCAACCTGAGCACACTACTTCTGCTAAGTAGATATTCCAAAATTTTAACAAAACTAAAAGTTGAGGTCAGTATCCGAAGAAACCATCATCAAGTGCCAATGGGTTATCACCCGGGCATCTAGTAACCATAATCTATCTGAATTGAGCCAGCCTATAGATAAAGTCCCAACTAAGTCTAATCTAAAAACAAAGGTTGTACTCAAGCTCTACAACTCCAAGCTGAAATCTCAACACCAAGTTCCTGAAGAGGGTAAGCATCCATACTCCAAATCTATCATAACTGTTACGCCACCATTTTATGATGCCAAATAGAAATTGAGCCAAATAGTCTGGACTAAGGGTAAACACCTAACTCACCTTCACTAACCAAGATTTGTCATATACCCACTGGATCCTTCCAAAGCTAAAATTGAGACGTAGATGAGAACCAAAAATACGATGATGGATAAACCATAGGTCAAAATCACAATAATTAACTCCATATCCGCTGAAGGCACAACACACCAAAGCATAACCAAGAACTCACCAAGGCCGCAAATAGTGATAGTAATTACCAAACTCTAGCAATATAGAAAAATACAACCTTAAACGCAAATGGATCAACCCATTACTCCATATAAGTAATAAATACACAATTTGTCAACATAAAAAGTGGTCATAGAAAAGATCGCCTATATCCACCTCACTTAACTCCATAAAAGCAAGGACCATATCACAATAAGAACAGAGAACCCAACTACACACCACTGCCAGGATCAAGATTTTACCTTGAGGAAAACCCAAGATAGGTAAGAATCCATACTCAAAATCTATCATAATTGTTCGACCACCATTCCAAGGCGCCAAATCCAAAATTGAGCCACCAAGTCTGGACTAAGGGCAAACACCTAAGTTACCTTTTATAACAAAGATCAATAATATCCCCACTGGATCCTACCAAAGCTAAAATTGAGACGTAGTTGAGAACCAAAATCTCGATGGAGGATAAACTACAGGTCAAAAGCACACTAATAACCTCCATATCCGCTGAAGAGACAACTTACAAGGCATAACTAAAAACTCACTAAGGCTATAAATAGTAATAGTGATGACCAAACTCTAGTAACTTAGAAAAATACAACCTTAAACTGAAATAGATCAACCCAATACCCCATATCAATAATGAATACCTAATTTGCCAACATAAGAAGAATTCATAAGAAAGATCACTTATCTCTACATCACTTAAGTCCACTAGAACAAGGACCA
Source organism: Capsicum pubescens (assembly GCA_030864215.1). Lineage (NCBI taxonomy): Eukaryota > Viridiplantae > Streptophyta > Magnoliopsida > Solanales > Solanaceae > Capsicum > Capsicum pubescens. The sequence continues at coordinate 170,461,984 of CM061543.1, forward strand.
CATCATAGTAACAATAGAGAACCCAAATCCATACCACTACAAAAATCAAGCTATTACCAGGAGGAGAACTAAACAAACCCACAAAGCAAGCCCAAGACCTTTTGACATCAACATCAACATCAATATCACTGTCGAGGGATGCAATAGCTAAATTAGAAGAACAGATCCCAAATTAGTCAACCTCAAAAATGGTCTATAGAAAAGCATAAGCAATGCTAAAATCTTATCAAACTAGAAGGTAAGTCCTAGAATTTCAAACTCAAAAATGGGCAATGTAACTAATTCGCCAACTCTAGAACCATAACAGAACCATGGAAGGCTCACCTACCTCAACCTTTATAGCCTACTCAACAATCGATCTAACCTCCCAACAAAAGAGGAAAACAACTAACCTTATCTCACTATAAGAGAGAACCATTCAACTGAGCTAGCCACTTAGGCCAATAAATAAGAATCGCGAGAAAGGAAATTCTAACCAGATAATACTAGTCTAATTGTTTGTCAAGTAAAACTTCATCAACGTCAAACAATGTCAATAATAATAATAACACAAGACATACCAGTATAAGGAGTGGGTAGTACCAAAATTAAACATTATTAACAAGTACCACTATAGGGCCATAAAAAGGTCAATATGCCAAGGTAATTGGGGTTTGAACCTAAATGCTAAACCCCTAGGGAAATATCAATAATGGTCCACTATATCCACTATTAAAAGAAATCATCTACAAGGGTAGTCACATAATCATGAACTCTACACCAAAACACACAACAATTATTATAAACCTACCGAGGCACATAATCATTAATAGGTACGAAAACACCACTACACTATAATGAAAAGGTAAAGGTAGGAAATAAAAGCCTCACCTATCATGATGGAAAACCAAAATCATAATCTTGATGTGCCTAGAGGAGTAAGAATTTGAGTAGGTCCAATCTCGGACTGAGCATCTAAATCTCTAATCGAGGACTAGGTGTACTACCTATAACTAATTGTACCACAACACTATGAGACCGATCTGGATGAACTTAATGACTGATAATCCCATTCCAAGGACACTCTTTAGACCAGTGATCGATCTTTTTATAATCATAGCAAACCCTTGAAGCCCTAACTGAGAAAGAAATACTAGTTAACCCCAACTAGCTGACCAACCAATGCCAGGGGAACTCCCTACTAGGATGACCATCCTTCTCACAATTATAACATACCTCAAGAACTTTAAACTTATGGGGAATAGATGCTACCTCTATCAGAACAACCAACTCAGATTTGGGGCACTCTCTGGACCAATGAATAATCTCGTCACAACCATGGAAAGATCCTAGAATACTGCATAGTACTATACTTACTGATCCATAATGGACACCATGACTTAGAGACCCATACCAAATCCTCCAGAAGGTCCAATGAGAAATCTGCCTGCTGTGACAACCATGATCGATTTGAGAGCCATATGCAGTCTAAAACACTAATAATATAGAGCTGACAAGCTACAAGTAAAGATGATCTCCACTGGGAGGATCCTCACTCCCAGATGAAATACTAATAAAATTGTACTAATGATATGTCCTCTTACCATCACCCCCATAAGTTTTAGTACATTCTCTCTTTATGGCCCTCACATGATCAACAACCTGAGGAAAAAAACCAGCTACTATGAAATGCTCTGACACCAAATATAGTGTAAAAGTTAATCCCTTAATAAATCCATACACTGTCTCATGTTCGGTAAGGTATAGAATAAGAGTATATATGACCCACTCAAGAGACCCAATTTCATACTCTGAAATAGACAGGGAACTTTACAAACAACAATGACCCCAACTCTAGCTTGAGAACTTCTCAATGCATTATATCTCATCTCCTACTTTGAGGTATCTATAAAAAGGCTTAAAATCTATAATGCTGAATATCAAAGGGATAAAGTGGTCACAAACTCTATTAGAGCCTATAGTGGCCCTAAATTCTCTGGTTGACACTAAAGATCTCTGATATCCATCTTCGACTCCTGAGTTTAATGCTACACTAAAGCTCTAGAAACACATGCCAAAGTCCCATCCGCATATATTATCAACCTCATGACATCCATCTAGAATAAAATAGTGTAAATGAATATACTTGTCTGATGCTGCATTGAAGCTCTAGAAACATATACCGAAGTCCCATCTGCATATATCATCAACCTCATATCATTCATCTGGAACAAATTAGAGTGAAATAATGTACTAGAGATTCATACAAACATGTACACACAATAATGAGTCAAGAACATAAATTTTCTATGAATGCTTGTAGCCTCCTAAAGATAAGATATAGACGTCTCTATAGTGGTCCGCAAGACTATACTAGATACCAAGATATTTTACCAACACACCGGTAAACCTAGACTCTGATACTAATTTTTCAAGACTAAATTTCTAGGTCATGATGGCACCTACTATAGCCCCACCAATAGGTAAGCTAACCCATAGTTTGGAATTACTAGTAATGGACTATCCAAAAAAAATAGAAGGAAAATGGAAAATAGATATGATAAAAGACTAATGCATATAAGGCAGTTCCAAAACTTGGTGGATTTAGTATAAGAGAATCTAATACGATAAGAGTATAAATTAAGTACTAAATAAATATACAAATCTGTAACACCCCATATTTTTGGGCTAGAATTTAAATCATTGTTCCTATGCGTACGGACTTGAACCCAATTATTATATGTATATACATGTGTGGTTAGAAAGTATACGATGTGGGAATGTCTTTGCATAGTGATCGAGATCATAATGATCTCCTAACTCAAAGACGAGTTGAGAATGCTTTTATTGATTAAGTTTTAGTGAATGATTAAACTTAGGTCAACTTTAAATGACCACTACTCCTTGTACATAACGAGTTACATGTCCTACCTTATATCAAATGAAAGATATTTGAATATTCTTTCTAACTCATTTGGTTTCACCTTAATCCGATATTGGAGCAAAGAGTTATACTCATTTTACTTCAGCATATCCGTCTGTCAACTTAGTGACGACCTGAGCTGATAAGCCGTCAACTATGAGATGACTTATAAGCCAAGTAGTCAGCCCAAACCAGAAACCCATAAAATTAAGCTCCTAAGCGACAACCTAAGCTAATAATCCATCAACTATGTGACGACTGATCAGCCAAGTCATCACCCATGACCAGAAAGGGCCCAAAAACTGATCAAAAGTGACGACTTGAGGTGATAAACCGTCACCTAAGTGATGACTTATCAACCCAAGTCATCAACTGAAAAATATTAGCAATAAACCATCACCTAAGTGATGACTTATCAACCCAAGTCATCAACTAAATTTTTTTAGCAATTGTGATTATTTTTGTAAGGGTATTTTGGTCTTTTTCTTCACCTCCCACGACTTAAATTATCAAAAACACGTACATGGCCATCATAAATTAGTTTTAAAAATCCTTAATCCTCTTCATCCTCAAGAACAAGATTAGGATTTCCTCTTAAGATTATCTCCCAAGAACTTCAAAACTCCATTTTGCCTTCTTCAAGATAAGCAATAATTTACGCTCTCTAAACCAAGAACTTCAAGAAAAGCATCTAAGATCATAAAATTCAATTTATCCTCTTCAAGAAAGATCGAGACTTTAAGTTCCCTAATCCAAGAATCTCAAGAAATCTTTCAAGATCATCTCCTAGGGTTTCAAAGTCATGTTCTCTACATCAAATCAAGTCTATTAAGGTATGTGGGGTTATGAACAAAGGGTTTTCTTTCACCCTTATGCCCGAAACTTACTTTTAATTATGTTTTTACATGAATATACATCAATTTCAAGATAATTATTGAAGATTATGCTATTACAAGAGATTTGAATGATGATTTGCATCTTTATTTTTTTGATGTCCATACATTTGGCTTGTTTTACACATGTTGAGAATTGAATTTCATTATTATGACTAGAATTATACAAAAGCCCCATGATTTTGGCTATTGACTATGATTCATGAAGATTTTCCTTGAGTTTGAAATATGGGTTATTAAGCCCTAGCTTTGATATTGATAATCCAAGAAATTGTGCTTTTAAGCATCCCATGATATGTTTATAATCAACTTTGAATAAAGATTTGATCTTTTGATCTTTAGCAAAAGATATGGAATCCAATTATAGCTTATATTTCAATTTTAAAAAAATAGATGCACAATTAGCTTTCAGTATGAATCATTATGTATTTTAAGTGAATTTCCTATTAAATGAGCATACAGATTAAAGAGAGTAGTATTTAGAATTGAGTGGGAAGTGTGGGTTTAGAGCATCCTACTTTCCTAGAACTATGAGCCAACGTAGGTACAATTTCAGATTATTTCCATTTCTATATGGATGACAGTTACAGATGTGATCACTTAGCTTAGGCTATACTCCTTGGAAAGAGTATGACACCTCTCCCCAATGTGAGGTTTTCCCCTTAGGGGAACAAGACGGTGGACTCCATAATACCTCACATGCTTTATGTCGGTTAGAAGAACCTCCCTAACAGACAAAAATAACAAAAAAGCTTTTAGAAACTAAGTGTAAAGGCTTACAATTTTACTCAGATATTATTTTACGTAAGTCATTAGCTATGAGATTTCATCTTTTAGTTTACAAATACAAATGTGAGTCCTTTTACACTTAGCATGCATGATTTGAAAACAAACTGAACTTCAGTTCTACTTATTCCACTAGTAGAAAGATTAAAAGTACAACTTCTAGAACTAAGTGTTATGATTTGGAAGATTTATATAGTATGCTTTATCATTCATGATCTATGATTTTTAGCTTTCAGTTATTCAAACCAATGTGAGTCATTTACACTTAGCATGCATCTTTTTAAAAGTTTATACTAATATTGAGATATTGTTTTACTTATGAATTCACCCCCACATGCTTAGTACATTCCAAATGTACTGATCTATAGATACGTCTATGTGCCACATTGTTTAATAATATAGGTACAAGTTATAGTGTACATATCAGAACCAGACAGTTCCAGCTTCCAGTCAGCAGGAGATGAGTCCTTTTGATTCAAGGCCTTAAGTCAGTTAGAGTTTGTGTAGTATTTTATTTTCTTCATTTAGTCGTATTGATTCAAGATAACGGGGTTCATGTTCTGGCTACCTATAGTCAATACTAGTAAAGGCTTCATAGACAATCAATAGAAGTTGATGTATTGGATTTCAGTTTTGATTTTGTATAAAGCAGAGTTGTAATAAGTTTAATATTTTGTCTTGAATATGATCAACTAAAGATTTATCTCCCGCTTATTTCATTTTGATCTTATTTATTTATTTCAGTTGCTCATGAGTTATGCCAGTATAAGGGTTAGCTTGGGATCACTTATGGTCCTAAGTACCGTGTGAGAACTAGGGAGTAGTCTCGGGTCGTTACCAAATCCAACCCATCTCTGAATACAATATAGAGATTAGTCTAAACCATAAGAAAGAGAGTAGTAATGCTCTGAATGTTAGAAGTTCACCCTATATCTCTGATCCATAGCTGCTCCGCACAACGCAGACATCATCGGCGAGAACTCATACTATGATCTGCAGTATACAGAAGGTTAGTATAAGTACCAAACATGTGGTACTCAACAGAAAATTACCGACTGAGCACCAAAGATAATGCAAATACAGATAACATCTAAAGAAGGAATATAAACTATAGGAAACTATCAAGGAAGCTAACATAATAAAGCTAAGAGGCAATAAGGATAAATTATCCTATTTTAGTTGTACTTAAGAACTGAAGTAGTATACTATATATCAATGGCCGATATACAAATAGAGAATAGAAGAAGAATATATAGAAGTATGCAAGGCCAAGATATCTATATACAATGTGAATAAATGAAGGAAGATGGGGATATACAATAATGCCATAGCTATATATATAGGTATACAAGACTAACTCAAAGGTGCCACTTAAGGTAGTCATTCTAACATCCCAAGGCCTCCTAATCAAGTAGGAACTAGTATTGGCATAATCATGGTCCCTAATCATAATTTTTAACCATGAGATAATAATCCTTAATAATAATTATAAGAAAGGAATTAGAATCATACCTCCAACCTCAGCACCGGTCCATAACAAATTTTCCACAAACTAATCATGTTAATAATAATAGACTAACTTGCTAATCTAAACAAATAATACCTAACTAGGCCCCATAAATCAAAAGGTTCAATCAACACACAACACGCAACTAGAAATACTCATAACCTATACCTATGCACTCTCCAAAAAGCTGATAGATATAAGATCCAAGCAATATACTGGTGATAGGCAATATGCATGAATGAATGAATGCAAGTAAATTCATAATACCAAAATAGATTCAAGTGCCATAATGTACCTAGTGTATATACCTCCTCCAACTTGACGGCTCGTAAAGGCAGGATCTTCGACGACCTCACTTCTCAAACATGATGGCTCACTGATGAAGGGGCCCCAAGGGGATTCAAGAGTACCCATATACACTAGTCTGGTCTCGATCTAGGATTTTTAATAATCAACATTATCATCATCAATATCATTACCTAGTATCAGAGAGAGAGATATAATACATATACTGTCTTAAACCATGGCTAAAAGAGTATATGTAAATCCATTGCCCAGGGTTAACCCTGAGAATAAATTATCATTATATAATAGAAAGGGTCGTAATCTTTCATGATAGGTGTAAATAATAGTGGTAAAGTATGGACTGAAATCTATCTGAGTCAAATTTCTAAAAAATCATTTTTAGTTCCAAAAGCCTATATATCATCTATTAAGGTTGTAAGATTCCCTTTTTATAAGAAGAATCCATTTTAAAAGTGAAAAATGAGAATAAATTCCTTTTTAGGAAAATAATAGTTAAACAAAGATTTAGTTGGAATTGTACCACTGAGTGAGCATAAATGAACCATAATCTATGCATGCCATCACTAGTATCCAAAAAATTCAATCATAAGCATATATATATATACTAAATCCATGTCCTTTAAAAATATGGAATACTTACCTAGATTCCTATTTGTATCGTAACCACAAATTCGAGCTCAATAATACATAACCATCATAATATCAATACTATAAATTGACAAACTATGGTATAATCCATTAAGACAAGTAAGAACATTATACTAAGGACACTTAGCATAAACTATGGTAAACATACTTATAATTTATGGTGATAGGCTTCTTTCCCTATAACACACATTTCATCTTAAGGGTAGGCTAACCCTTTTATCCCTAAACTCATAAATTAAGCTAATTCATGGTATCCTACCCACAATCTTATCATATAATCCTTATTTGGCATATAATACATATTATCCACTATCTCATGAAGAGTAGTAGATAGAAGCCTACCTCACTGATGAACTGCAAGTCTTGAGTTGTCCACCAATCGTCTGCCTTTGCTCCATTATCTCGGAATATCGCCATAATATCAAAATAGTAATCTAATCATCATTAGGAGTAATTGAGACCTATATTTCTATATAAAGGATCGAGTTAGAATTTGAGTCAAGAATGGGCCCATGGCTCCCGTGAACAAAATCTAAAATTGAATCCATCATGAGGTCCCTCAAAGGACAAGGAATATATGCTCAAAAGTTGAGCACAAATGGTGCATATATCAGGGATCAAATCAGCCCCTAAGGTCTAACGATTTAAAGACCTAATCCTAAGAATTTAAAATAAAGCTAGAAGGAAATAGATGTGAAAATTAATGAGAAATGGCCAAGGAGTGTTAGGCTAACTTACCTTAGATTCAATGCTTGATTCTCTATTTTTTCATCTCGTCAATCTCTTGAAATGTTGTTAAAATGATTGAAAATCAGGAGAAGAAGGAGATCTAATAAAACCCAGGTGCCGCTAAAGCGGTCACCTAGTTGCTTAAGCGACTATCGCAAAAACGGCTCATCGACTGCTAAAGTGGTCTAGTATAAAGAGCGGGTATCGCTAAAGAGATACCTTGGTGCCAAGGTAGTGTCCTCTTAAGTGGTCCTTGACTACTAAAGAAGACCCCAGCACAATGGCCAAGGCCACTAAAGCGGCTCCATAACTGCTAAAGCAGTTATACCAGATATCAGGCATAAGATTCTTTTAAGTCCAAAATGGACTTCAACCGGGTGCTTGGGATTTGGTTGAAACCCCGTGCATGCTTTGACTAAATGTGGGAACACCTATAGTTCCATTTTCATATAATCTACCCAATAGTCCAAAATGAGTTCAGAAGCCTTGGGACCTGCACCAAAGGTCCCCTGGCCTAAAATTGATGTTTCAGAGTTGATGGCATTGTCTAAATTCTCATTTGAGTTCATATACTAGGAGTTTGGTTTGAGACCAATTCCTTAACAAAAAAACCTCCAAAACTAGAAAATGAGCCTAAAACCCAAACGAACTTCCCGATAACCAAACTGTAGTTCCACCAAGTCAGAAATGATCTATAGCCGCTATGGAAAGGCTTAAAATGCCTGAAATGCACATAAATTAAGTAAATAAGCTAGAGAGTCATTACAATATCCAGTACTAAAAGGACTTACATCCGCAAAAGTCAAGGGATAAGAGGAACATGGAAACTCAAAGGGATGAGGTACTGGGTCCATATGCTCTAAGCATGACTACCCAAATAATCTCTAAGAAGAAATAATGTTTCCAAGGGATTTTGCCATAGGTATCCCTTTTTTAATTAACTTTCTTACTTCACTTCTCAGGCTACCAAAAATCAACCTCAACACCCAACTAACCTCCAACTTAACCAAGAAAGTCTAATGTATGAAAATAAAAACCACAACACACTAATACCAAACCAATACAACAAAACAAAGAAAAAATTCATTTAATCCAAAGGCAACCCAAGGCATAAATCATGCGACCAACCCCAATATTGAAACAGAATCTTCTTTTGCCTTCCCAAACTTGCTATCTACTCTGAACCACATAGAAAGTCATCCAAGTCTATTAGAACAATCCCATCATACTAAACTTGGAGAAATAAACTTGATCCACCAAAGTTCATAACGGTGAGTAAACGGATAAGTCTATAAGGTGTTACCTAGGCACATAAATGGTGATAACCAATGTTTGCGATCTATTACCAATGCTACAACTATTCTAGATGAACGTCAAATTCAACAGTTGGGAGTCCAAAGCACAAACACCCACCACTGAATGATCCACTCTAGGATGTCTCACCAACTAAGAATGAAACCATGCTAAGCCCAACCTGAGCACACTACTCCTACTAAGTACATAATACAAAATTCTACCAAAATTAAAAGTCAAGGTCAATAGTGGAAGAAACCATCATCAAGTACCAAAGGGTTATCACTCAAGCATCTACCAACCATAATCTGACCTGAAAATGACCGAACTGATAGCTAAAGAGTAGGCTTAGCTAGCCAAAAAATCAAGCCCCAACTAAGTTCAATCTAAAAATAAATGTTGTACTCGAGCTCTACAACCCCCAACTAAAATTTCAACATCAAGGTGGAATCGCTCGATCTCAACTGCCCAATCAACCTTAAAGATGGGTAAGAATCCATACTCCAAATCTATCATAACTTTCAGGCCACTATTCTAAGGTGCCAAATACATAATTGAGCCAAAAAGTCAGGACTAAGGGAAAAAACCTAACGTATTAACCAAGATCAAGCATATCCCAACTAGATCCTGCCAAAGTTAAAATTGAGACATAGCAGAGAACAAAAATCCCAATAAAGGATAAACGACAAGCCTAAATCACATTAATCAACTCCATATCCACTGAAGTAATAATGAACCAAGGCATAACAAAGAATTCACCAAGGCTACAAATAGTAATAGTAAAGACAAAACTCTAGTAACTCTAAAAATTACAACCTTAGACTAAAATGGATCAAACCAATACTCCATATCAATAATGAATACCTTATTTTCCAACTTAAGTAGTCACAGGAAAGATCACCTTCTCCACGTCCCTTAACTCCACTAGAACAAGGACTATATCATAGCAAGAATGGAGTACCCAACTCTACACTACTATGAAGATCAAGCTATTACTAAAAGGCAAACCCAATAAACCTTAAAGGAAATCCCAAGACCTCTTGACATCTACATCAAGACCATTGTCGAGCGATGCATTAGCCAAATTACAAGAACGGATCCCAAACTGGTCAACTTCAGAAATATGCTATTATGAATTATAGCCAATGCTTAAATCACAGCAAAATAGAAGGATAACCTACCTTCACCTTTATAGCACACTCAACAACTGATTTAACCTAGCCAACAGAAGAGGAAAATGACCAACCTCACCTTGCCACAGAGAGAAACCATCCAATCAATCTAGCTGCCTGGGCCAATAAATAAGAATCGCGGGGAAGAGAATTCTAACCAAATAATACTAGTCTATTCATTTGTCAAATAATAATCCATCAACGTCAAATAATAGAAAATTATAACAACAACAATAGGCATAACAGTATGGGGAGTATGTGGTACCAAAAATGAACATTAATAACAAGTACCACTATAGGGCCATAAGATGACTAATATGTCAAAAAATAGGACTCGAACCCAAATGCTACACCCTTAAGGAAATATCAATACTGATCCACCCTCAAGACTGGGTGGAGTTTCCATATTGAATAGGATATTTCCTAGGTATTAACCATTTAGAAAGTACCACTTTATACCAATTGATGGTTTGTAAGAGTCTACTACTATAACTAATACCTGATTTTGTAATAGGCCTTTATATAAGGATATTAAATAATAGTAACAACACAATAAAACTACAAGAGAGTAAATGGCACAATATGTTCACGTGGAAACTTCATTGCTCAAGGGAGTAAAACCATAACTTACCACAGTAGGATTTTACCAACAACCTTCACTAAAGATTTGAGCAACCATTGACTACAACCTTGAAATTATCCTCCTAATTCATACAACCTCACAGTAACTCTATTGCAATATACTCTTATAATAACTCAAATATAAAACACCATTAGTTACCTTTAGCTTAGAAATAACTATATACGAACCAAAAGAAGATGAAAAATACTCACTAGAATCTCTAAAATTAGATGTGATTTTACAATTTCAAGATCAAGAAAAAAAAACAATCAACCAAGAATAAAAATCATATATCACTATGAAAAAATAGAGTTTTTAAATTATTGAGTCTTTCTTATTCAATTGAGATCTTTACTAAAGAAATTTCTTTTTAGATATGTGCAAAAGCTTAAGCTTCTCTCTTTAAGGATGATGTGTATATATATGATGAAATTTGAGAGAGAAACTTACTTATTAGTCAATGCTATAAGGATAGAAGTGGGCAGGGTGTGGTATATACTAAAATCAAAAACTTTTATACCGTGGTATAGATGTTATGGTATTTGGTATGGTATTTGGTAGGAGTTTTAAAATATTATGGTATTTGGTACGGTATTTGGTATTTATGCAATAAATACTAAAATACTGTATACCGCACCAAAGTTTTTTAATAATATATAAAATCCAAATATATTATATTTAAGATTATTAAATATATTTATATGTCATCCATTAGATAATTGAACATAAAAGTAACTTTTATTCAGAAATAAATTTTTTGGGAAGCTTATTATTTCGAAGTACTATGCTTAAGTTTAGGTAATGTTGCTCAGGGTTTACATCTTGGATTACTCAATAGGGATTGAAATATTCTTTTTGTGTAGATGATTAGCAAAGATAGTTGTTAGTCTAATATGATTGAGACATTTTTAAGTTTTAAAGTTATAGTTTTCTTATATGAATATATGTAAATCAAAATCAAATAAAGTATGGTTACCGAATTACCGTATCATAAAATACCAAAACCAAATTTAAAAATACTGAACCATACCAAACTAATTTGTTATGGTAATGGTATTGTTCTTTTAGATACCGAAAACTGAAGTTACCGTATCGAAATTTAAAATACCATACCATACCATACCATGCCCATCCCTAATAAAGGACCACTAAAAATTTGTCCCCTTAATGTTGGAATTGTCCAAAAATGTACTCAAAGACTGGCATATAGGACAAATACATATGACGATAACCTGCAAGTTGGGACACAAGATTATGTGACTGGTCCTTTGACTAAGTTAAGCAATCATTGAAACATGAGTAACAATCAGACATGCATGGACCAGGTTCCAATGATGAATTTTATCAATAATAAATATATTATCATAATAAGCATAATAAGAATAAAGTTGGAACCCAACAAAGGCTTTAGAGTGGTCATGTCGTGACACATATAGAGGTAGCAATAAAATATCTTATCAACAACACAGTTTTAGTGGTATTTTTTGTGGAGGTTCAAATCCTTCCAGCAGAGGTCAACATTATCAATAGAATATTAGGTCTATATAGGTAGAACCTAAAATTATAGATGGCCCTTTAATAGGCTGTGGTAGTAACAATAGAAAAGTTTTAGTCAGGAATTTTGGGGTTCTTGATCTAGGTCTTCAAGATATGGCATCCACTTTGGATCACAGTTATATTGGATCAGATATTTTCTATCCCATGTTATGATTTTTAAGACATTGGTCATTGGTCTATATAGTGACCTAGACGTGAGTTGGTTTACCAGTCGGGGTTAGTTTATATTTCTACCTAGATCAGAGCTTCAGGGGTTAGTTAGTACTTTAGAAAGATTGGTCATTAGTATAAAGAGTGTCCCCGACATTAGGTTATTAAGTAATAATCATAAATAAATTATTCTCTTAGAGATGTGGCATATTTGATCAAAGGTGGTGCTCTCAATATTTTTTTTATTCGATTAGATGCTTAGTTTAGGGTAAGATATGTTGAGATTCATACTTCATTGGGAAATCAAATGACCATGGCTTTAGATTTTGTTATTGTAGGTGCAATTTTAATTTTCTAACTTTTGGTTCTTTATGATTTGATTGGTGTTTTCATACCCGTCAGTGTGCATATGACCTGCTTATATTATATTAATTGTTATAAGCCTTTGTATAGATGTATGCTTATGTGAATACCCTCATCAGTGTGTTCTTTTAGTAGTGGATTGAGTTGATTGATATTGTGATTATCTTGGAGTGTAGTGCTTGGGTAAATTCCCTTTTTTCTTTGGCATAGTTGCCTTGATGTGACCTAGAGTGGTACTTATTATTTTTCATTTTATGCGATTTTATGCCACCCCAAATTTATATTTTTGCTACTTGATATTGATTTAATTGTTACCGATACATAATTAATAGATTACTAGACTAGCGTTATCTAGTTTATATCTTTTTTCTAATAATTATTATACGCTTTGTATAGATAGATACCATGGTTATGTATTTTCTTTTTGGTTAGTAAGATGAGATTTGTTGTTGAGAGGGTTTTGTGATTGGAGGTTTGGCCATCTATGGCTATATTGTAAATTATAGCAATAACGATCCTTTTTAGTAGTCCATCCATAAGATTGATGAGTTTGAGATTTTTTCTTTCAATTTGGATGGTTTATCGTAGGGTTGTGATCGTTACATTTGTGTTGGTGTTCAGTTGGGTACTCTATCATTTCTATGATGTTTCTCATGGTTTAGTTGATATTAGAAAGGTTTGAATGGGCAATTTCAATGGCTTCTCATTTAGGGATTTGTTTTGCCTAGTATGATTTTATGGAATGCTTTTTCTTGGTGTAAAAGGATGGTTATATGTTTTTGTGTATTTGTTGTCAGAAATAAAAGGGTGTAAATTTAGGAAGTGAGTATCAATGACTATATTTTTCTAATTTGTTTGATGTGTCTATCATTTGGACGCTTCATAGTGTCGGTACTTTCTTAGTTATGCCTTTGTGTATAGTGTCCCTCAATAGATTTGACTTTGATTGTTCATGTCTTTAGCCTGTGGTTTTTATCCCTTGTGATTGCTTCTTTCACGGAATCTTAGTTTCAGCTCTTGTAAGAATTATTGGGTCTGTGCTTAGTATCAAAATATGAAATTGGCTTTGGTATTTGCTATTCTTGAAGACTTATTGGCTCTAGTTTTCATTTTGACTCTTTTGGATGATGATTGAGAGATGCGACAAACTTTGTTGTGTGGATTCTTACACATCAATATAATCTTTTAGGGTAGTTTAAGTTGAATGGTTGGGATTTATTGTTAAGCTTATCTATGGATTCATCACTGGTTTATAGACTACGTCTCGATGTTTGAGTCAGTTGAGATATCATCAACAAGCTGACTAGGCCCTACCAACTACCAATTAGTTTGAGAGATTTTCTTAGATGGATATTTGGGGGATTGTTTATTGGTACATAGTGTTTGTTCCTAATACTTATAGCCTTTATTCTCAGTTTTAGATAGGGGTAATCAATTTAGTTCAAAGTTTTAGAAATCCTTCTAGAAAGGTATTGGAACCTAAGATCATCTTAGTACATCTTTCCATGTGCTCACAAATGTCAGGCAAGGTAAACTATTCTTCCCATATATGTTTTGTTGTGATTTTGTGTGATTAATTTGAGAGGTAGCGGGGATCATTACATCTGCATTAGGAGTATAGCCTATGATTTAGATTTTGATGTAGATTTAGCATTGGTGCCTCTAGTATTTTATGTGTCTCTATTTAAGAAATGCATTGGTGATCTAGCTTTAGTTATGCCTTTAGAGAGTGTGGCAAGAAAGATTCTCTCACTTATAAGGAGAGTTGAGATTTTTGACTGTTAGGTTTGTAATTTGAGAAACAAGAAAGTCACTTCAGTGAAAGTTCTTTAAAAAAATCAACTAGTTGTGGGATCTACTTAGAAAGCAAAAATAGATATAATAACCAAACCCCCATTTATTCCATTCTAGTTCGATCCCAACTTAAGGTAATAATTTCCTTCTTATTAGTCCTATTAGTTTCATGTTCCTCAATTGCTCTCATCTCTTAGTACGCTTACATTTTTCAAGAGTTTTGTTTAGTCTATGTTTTAGTTAGAAACTAAGTTATCATTTTACTATTCAGGTTTCAAAACTCAGTGTTGGAATTATAGTTATTTTCCTATCTTTTCAACCTAGATAGTCTTTATTTGAGGGTGAATGTTCTTAAGGGAGAGATATTATAACACCCCACTAGTTCCAAAAACCTCATTTCAGACTTAGCATAGACAACCATTATATAACTAGTTGGATAACAAGAAAATTATTCATAAGTTGACTCAGTCTATGATTCATTATCAATGCTAATGACTCATTAGGTGAGCCATTGTAATACCCCGAACATTCTTTAAGTCATATCTACTCTCCAGAAGGGTTAGTGATGACTTCATAAATGATTAATGTTTAAATCAGATAGAATTTCCCCAATTTTGACTTTTTCTCATGTGAGAAATTGAATTAGCTTTCTAATGATACCAATTTCGTCCAAATTCGGTATTGGAGTAAAAAGTTATGGACGTTTTATAGAGAACTGTCGGAACCACCCAAAAGAGATGGTCAGACCGATGGACCGTCAATCTAGTGACGGACCATTGTACAAGCCATTATGACTAAGGCAGTGAACCCATCTTCTGGCCAAGTGCGACGGTCAGGACCGATGGACCATCGAGCTAGCAATGGACCGTCTCCCAAACGGTTGCAGGCGAGGCAAAAAGTTTAGGTTCTGGCCAAGTGTGACGGTCAGGACCGATAGACCGTCGAGCCAGCGATGGACCATCGACCAAACCATCGGCACTTTCGATCAACGATTTTAAGCCATTTTTAAAAGGGTATTTGGGTCTTTTTCCACCCGTTTTGACCCCTAATATACTAGACCAGAGCTAACAACTTCTTTATTCCTCCACAATACAAAATTAGGGTCTCTGTCAAAGATCAATCCCCAAGAATAAGAAACCCTAGGTGTTTAATCCCAAGGCAAGAATTCAAGCTTTCCTCTACCAATCTTCAAGAAATCATCCACCCAAGTATGTTAAGTGTTGATTCATGGGCTCCTTTCACCCATGAAGTTCAAGAAACCGTATTTGAAATATAAACTTTGGATTCCATGGTATGAATTTAATTATATCCATGTTTATGTTGTTGTTTGATTTCCAAGTTGAAGTTTTTAATGACTATCGTGAAAAAATGTTAGTATGTGGTTGAAATTCTTGCATTGGAAGTGTAAAATGTTGCCATGAAGTATTATTTCAATATTAATGCCTAAGCCTAAAGATATGCTTGCAAGGTGTTTGATAAAATGCCTAAGAGACTAGGAATTATGCCTTCTGACTTATTTGTGACCAAAATTGATGAATCCATATTTCTCTCTTATGTTTGATATGACTCCCACATTATTGGTATGCTTTGTAATAGATTGACGTAATTCTCATGAGATTAGGCTTATGAAATTATGATATGTTTACATGCATTCCTATTCATGTGTAAGCTTATAGCATACGAATCCTTCACGAAAATCCCCAATGATTGTACTATGAATTGTTGACTATGGTCGTGTGTCAAGAAGTGTAATGTCTTGTCAGTTTTATGCTATCGATTCCTGAGGGTACTTGTACCTGATAATTTAGCTGTGTACCTAGAGCCAGTGTCATGTTTTCCAGATACTCTCAGTCAAGCCATGTTCAGTAGAATTCAGTCAGTCTTATAACTCAGGAAAACTCAGTAATCTTAGTAATCTCAGTCAGTTATCAGATCTCAGTAATATTCCATCAGTCAACAAAACTCAGTGAACTTAGTCTAGTCAGTTCAGTTAATCATGTTCAGTGTCTATTTAGATGGGAGTAGGATTCAGCATCGAGTGAGCCCAAGGATGGGAACTCACCTGTTATTAGAGGGTGTGATTCTTAGAATCAATCCTTGCACTCCAAAACTATGTAGCCAGTGTAGATTGAGACATCAAACCTGCTAGTTAAGGGTAGATGAGGTGGCTTAACCTGTTATATAAGTGTCCAACCATTCTCCTTAGATTACCTATTAGATGAGGGATCACTCACATCTTATCCTTACCAGTGGCGCGGTATTGAAAACTTTCTAATTGGGGTTACAGATTGGACCCCAACTCAGCTATAATAGCTTATTAGGGGCATGTCGGTTAGATGGCTACTTCCCACAGTTACGTTCTCATTCTCAGTAATAAAACTCAAATAGTTCTACAGAATTTAGGACTGTCAGATATAGTCACCCAGCTCAGTACGGAACTCAGCTAGTTCTATCAAAAATAGGACTGTCAGACAGAGTTATTCAGATAATAGTATATCAGTTATACGAAACTTATGTTGTCAGTATTTAGATTTAGTGATGTCATGATCTCAGTTACAGTTTACGTATTCATGCATATATTCTCACGTTCATGTTATTTAGTCAGTTAGTATTGTTCATGAATATAAACCCTTTGCATTCAGCCTACCTCATTTGTATACCAGTACATTAAATGGTACTGATGCATTTGTGATATGGTGTTTTATACCATAGTTTCAGAAGTTCGAGCTCCATAGCATCCTTAGTAGATCAGACGTTCAGCAGTGAGTCCTTATCATTTGAAAATAGCATGATTATTTTATTACTTTATTATCTTAGTAGTCTGGAGTTAGTTGGGGACATGTCCCATCAACTCTATAGTTTTTAGATAGTTTAGAGGCTTCCATACTATAGCATGTTCAGATAATTATTTCAGTTTTGTTTTGGTATTGATATACCTATTTCCAAATGTTATGTTTTATCAGTTATTCGAACCTTATGGACTTTCAGCCTTTTTCCACATTTATATAGTATGCTATGCAGTTCTCAGTTACAGATATCAATCATGGGTTAGCTTGTGGTCCTTCGGGGTCATGAGCACCGTGTGGCATTCCGGGTACTAGATTCGGGGCATTACAAACTTGGTATCAAAGCCTAAGGTTCAATAGTGTCCTAGAAAGTCTGAAAGCCATATTTGGTAGAGTCTTGTTCATGGGTGTGTTGCGCACCATATTTATGTACAAGAGGCTATAAGATGTTTTAGGAATAGTTTTCCTTCTTTCAGTACTTATGCCATGCCAGTGAGCATGAGCTCAAATTTAATTCTCAATCTAAATTCATTTCTCCCTTTCTTTTACAGAACATGCCTCCCCAAAGAAGAAACAAAAATTTGTCAGACTCTCAGTCTGTCCAAGCAGATCCCTTGAACGAATATATCTCTCATGCGGAGTTCAGAGCTTCATTCAATACTCTTGCTAACTCAATTGCTTCCCAGAATGAATGGCCAGCTACTATTCTAGCTAACCCAGTGGCCAATTCAGCTGCATCCAAGATTCAGGACTTTACCCGAATGAATCTTTCACACTTTATTGGGTCTAAGTCAGACGAGGACCCTCAGGAATTCCTTGACCAGGTTCAGAGGGTTATGGATTTTATGGGGGTTACCGCTAGTGAGAGTGCTGAGCTAGCTACATATTAGTTATAGGATGTGGGTCATACATAGTTCAAATAGTAGAAAACAGAGAGGGCTGGTGATGCAGGGCCCATAGAGTGGGAGGAGTTTGTCACTGCTTTTCTAGATAGATTTTTTCCCCTAAAGCTGAGGAAAGATAAGGTGTTAGAATTTATCAACCTTAGAAAGGGAAGCATGACAGTGAAAGAGTATTCTATTAAGTTTACAAAACTAGCTAGGTATGTTCCTCATGTGGTGGCAGATAGCAGGGCCAAGATGAGTAAGTTTATTTCTAGGGTGAATGATAGTATGGTCAATGAGTGCAGATCTCTAATGTTGATTAGTGATATAGACATATCTAGGCTTATGATCCATGCTCAATAGATAAAAGAGTAGAAGACTAAGATGAGAGAGAAGCAGAATAAAAGAGCAAGAACAGGTAGTTTCAACTTTGCTCAACCTAAGTCAGGGGGTGGAAGTCATTCTCAGTTCCGTCCAAAGTCATCCGTTCCAGCTCCTTCCTCATCCAGTGCTCTAGTGCCGAAATTCAGAGATGGCAATATAGATAGGGTGCCAGGATCTTAGTCTCAGTGCAGTGTTAGAAGTGCCCGAACCTATCCTCTTTGTCAGACATATGGCAAACACCATTAGGGTACTTGCAGAGTTGACAGTGATGTTTGCTTCAGATATGGCAAGCCAGGACACAGAGTCAGAGATTTTCCACAGCCAGGTCCTCAGGGTCAGTGTAATCGCCTTTCATCTTAGTCTGGTCGCCCGAATCAGCAGGGTGCCTCTTCCAGTGCTACCAGTGGGCAACGCCCAAAAAGAATCTATTCTCTTTAGTACCAACAAGATCAGGAAAATTCTCCTGATGTGGTTACTAGTATGTCACAGATCTTTCATGTATATGTTTACGCCTTGCTAGATCCAGGACATTCTTTGTCCTTTGTTACTCCCTATATAGCAGTTGATTTTGGAGTCAATCCGGAAATTCTAGCAGATCCCTTCTCAGTATCTACCCCAGTGGGTAAAACTATCATAGTCCGACGGGTATATAGGAACTATTCAATTATGGTATCTAAGAAAATCACTTCAGCAGACTTAGTCGAATTAGAGATGACTGATTTTGATGTTATTCTCGGCATAGATTGGCTTCATTCCTGCTATGCCACAGTCGACTGCAGAAACAGAGTTGTCCAATTTTAGTTACCGAATGAAACCATCCTAAAGTGGAAGAGTAGTACTTTAATTTTTAGAGGTCAGCTTATTTCCTACCTTCGGGCATAGAAAATAATATCTAAGGCATGTATATATCATCTTGTTCGAGTTAAGGACTCTAGTTCTGAAACTCCCAGTCTCGGATCAGTCCCAATTATGAATAAATATTCAGATGTCTTTCCCGAAGATCTTCTCAAAATTCCTCCCGAAAGGGAAATAGACTTCGACATAGACCTTCTTCCAGATACTCAACCCATATCTATTCCGCCATATAGAATGGAACCAGCAGAACTCAGAGAATTGAAAGATTAGTTGAAGGATCTCCTAGATAAGGGTTTCGTCCGACCCAATGTGTCCTCGTGGGGTGCACCAGTCTTATTCATGCACAAGAAAGACGGTTCTCTCATAATGTGTACAGTCTACCATCAACTCAATAAAGTCACCGTCAAGAATAAGTATCCACTTCCCAGAATTAATGAATTATTCGATCAACTTCAGGGTGCCAGCTATTTTTCTAAGATAAACCTAAGATCAGACTATCATAAGCTAAAGGTCAGAGAATGTGATATTCTAAAAATAGCTTTCCGTACTCGATATGGTTACTTCGAATTCTTAGTTATGTCCTTTAGTATCACCAATGCCCTAGAAGCCTTCAAGGACTTGATGAACCGTGTGTTTAAGCAATACTTAGACATGTTCATCATAGTCTTCATAGATGACATTCTTGTCTATTCCCGCAGTGAGCATGATCATGCAGACCATCTCAAAATAGTAATGCAGACTCTAAAAAATATCAGTTGTTCGCCAAATTCTGTAAGTGCAAATTTTGGCTAAGTTCTGTAGCATTCCTTGGTCATATCATTTTCGGTGATGGCATTAGAGTTGATCCTCAAAAGACCGAAGCAGTGAGAAATTGGCCGAGACCCATCTCTCTATCAGATATCAGGAGTTTCTTAGGTTTGGTTGGCTATTACCGTTGGTTTGGTAAAGAATTTTCATCTATTGCATACCCTATGTCTATATTGACTTAGAAGAAGGTTCAGTTTCAGTGGTCAGATTCATGCAAAAAGAGTTTTCAAGAGTTGAAGACTCGAATCACCTCAACTCCAGTTTTGACTCTTCCAGGCAGTTCAGATGGATTCGTAGTGTACTGCGATGCATCTAGAGTAGGTTTGGGTTGTGTCCTTATGTAGCATAGTAAGGTCATAGCCTACACCTACAGACAACTTAAGCCCCATGAAAAGAATTATCCGACTCATGATCTTGAGTTAGCAGCTGTAGTTTTTGCCTTAAAGATTTGGAGGCATTACTTGTATGGTGTTGATGTAGATGTATTCAAAGATCACAAAATACTTTTGTATGTATTCTCTCATAAAGATCTTAACCTCCATCAGAAAAGGTGGTTAGAGCTCTTGAAAAATTATGACATGAGTGTCCTTTATCATCCGGGCAAGGCCAATGTAGTGCTTGATGCTCTCAGTAGACTGTCTATGGGTAGTGTTGCTCATGTTAAGGGAAGTAAGAAGAATTTAGCTTAGGAAATCCATCAACTTTCCTTACTAGGTGTCCACTTAGTCGATTCAGCAGAAGTTAGTATATGAGTTCAGAACAGTTCAAAATCATCTCTAGTATCCGAGGTGAAAGAAAAGCAAGATAGAGATCCCAGTCCTGTTAAGTTGAAAGAGTTATTCAGAGATCAAATGGTAGAGGTTTTCTCCCAAGAATGAGATAGTGTTCTCTATTGTCAGGGTCGTCTGTGTGTTCCAGGTGTAGATGACTTGAGGAAACAAATCCTTGCAGAAGCGCATTGTGCACACTACTCTATTTATCCAGGGGCCACTAAGATGTACTGCTATTTGTGGGAGATCTATTGGTGGAGTGGGGTGAAGAGAGATATTATATAGTTCGTGGCTAAATACTCTACATATCAGTAGGTTAAGATAGAGCATCAGAAGCCTAGTGGGTCCATACAAGATTTTAGTATTCCTACTTGGAAGTGGGAAAAAGTGAACATGGACTTTGTGATGGGTTTTCCTCGTACTCATCATCAGCATGATTCAGTCTAGGTCATTATAGATAGGATGACCAAATCAGCTTATTTCCTTCCAGTCCATACCTCTTATTTAGTCGAGGATTATGCTAAACTATATATCAGGTAGTTGGTTAGATTGCATGGTTTGTCTATTATTTTAGATAGAGGTACCCAGTTTACCTCTCACTTCTGAAAAGTGTTCCAAAAGGTTCTTGGTACCCAAGTTCATCTTAGTACAGCCTTTTATCCTCAGACAGTTGGTCAAGCAGAAAGGACCATTCTGACCTTGCCTTTGATGGAGTTTGCATACAACAACAACTCTCATTCCAGTATTCAGATGACTCCATTTAAATATCTCTATGGTAGGAGGTACAAATGTCCAATCGGTTGGTTCAAAGTGGGTGAGGCCCCAGTTATAGGGCCTGACTTAGTATACGATGTCTTAGAAAAAGTTCAATTAATCAGAGAAAGACTTTGGGCTGCTCAGAGCCGACAGAAATCTTATGCAGATGTGCGCAGAAAGGATCTCGAGTTCTAGATTGGTGATTATGTGTACTTGAAAATCTCTCCCATGAAGGGAGTGAAGCGGTTCAGCAAGAAGGGAAAACTCAGTCCCTAGTATGTCGATCTCTTCAAAATTCTCAGTCATTTCGGCAAGGTAGCTTATGAGCTCAAATTTCCTTCAGATCTAGCCTCAGTTCATCCAGTGTTCCATGTCTCCTTGCTAAAGAAGTTCATAGGTGACCCATTAGTTGTAGTACTGATAGAGGGCTTAGACATTCAGAACAACCTCTCTTATGAAGAGATTCCAATTGAAATTCTTGACTACCAGACTCGCAGACTTAGGAACAAAGAAGTCCCTCTAGTCAAAGTTCTTTGGTAGAATCAGTCTATTGAGGGAGATATTTGGGAAGTAGAAGCAGACATCCAGACCAAGTATCCTCACCTCTTCTCTACAAACTTAGACTCAGCCTAAGGTAATAGTTTTCCTTAAGCTTATTCAGTTTCATGTTCAGATTTTAGTTACAAACTTGGTATCAAGTACCCTTGCATATCCAGTCATATGTTCATGTATCATGTCATTCACGTATTCATGTATCAGATATGTATTCTTATTACGAGAAACTCAGCTTCTCAGCAATTTCAGTCATGCATTCATGAAGACTATTTATCACATATCCATGCATCAGACATACATATTTAGTATGAGATTTCAGTTTATCAGAAGTTCCAGTTATATAGACATGCTCAAATGTTCACCTCCCTTAAGTAAGATCAGTCTATCAACTTTCCCAGTCTAGTCAGTCCCATTCGAGGATGGATGTTCCCAAGGGGGAGATATTGTAATACCCCAAACTTTCTTTAAGTCATATCTAATCTTCAGAAGAGTTAGTGATGACTTCCTAAATGATTAATGTTTAAATCAGATAGAATTTCTCTAATTTTGACATTTTATCACGTGGGAAATTGAATTTCTTTCTACTGATACCAATTTTATCCAAATTCGGTATCGGAGTAAAAAGTTATGGACGTTTTACAGAGAACTGTCAGAACCATCCAGAAGCAATGGTCAGGCCGATGGACCATTGATCTAGCAATGGACCATCACCCAACCCATCGTGACTAAGATAGTGAACCCATCTTCTGGCCAAGTACGACGGTCAAGACCGTCGAGCTAGCGACGGACCATCGCCCAAACCATCGTAGACGAGGTAGAAAGTTCAGGTTCTGGCCAAGTATGATGGTCAGGAACGACAGACCGTTGAGCCAGTGATGGACCATTGAACAACCCATCGCCACTTCCGATCATCAATTTTAAGCCATTTTTAAAAGGGTATTTGGGTCTTTTTCCACCCGTTTTGCCCCCTAATATACTAGACCAGAGCTCACAACTTCTTTATTCCTCCACAACACCAAATTAGGGTATCTCTCAAAGATCAATCCCCAAGAACAAGAAACCATAGGTGTTTAATCCCAAGGTAAGAATTCAAGATTTCCTCCACCAATATTTAAGAAATCATCCGCCCAAGTATGTTAAGTGTTGATTCATGGGTTCCTTTCACCCACGAAGTTCAAGAAACCCTATTTGAAATATAAACTTTGGATTCCATGGTATGAATTTAATTATATCCATGTTTATGTTTTTGTTTAATTTTCAAGTTGAAGTCTTTAATGACTATCATGAAAAAATGTTAGTATGTGGTTGAAATTCTTGCATTGGAAGTGGAAAATGTTGCCATGGAGTATTCTTTCAATATTAATGCCTAAGCCTAAAGATATGCATGCAAGGTGTTTGATAAAATGCCTAAGAGAATAGGAATTATGCCTTCTGACTCATTTGTGACCAAAATTGATGAATCCATGTTTCTCCCTTATGTTTGATATGACTCCCACGTTATTGTTATGCTTTGTAATGGATTGACGTAATGCTCATGAGATTAGGCTTATGAAATTATGATATGTTTACATGCATCCTATTCATGTGTAAGCTTATACATTCTCAGTCAAGCCATGTTTAGTAGAATTCAGTCAGTCTCATGACTCAGGAAAACTTAGTAATCTTAGTAATCTCAGTTAGTTATCATATCTCAGTAATATTCTGTCAGTCAATGGAACTCAGTCTAGCTAGTTCAGTTCATCTTGTTTAGTGTCTATTTATATGGGATTAGGATTCACCACCGAGTGCGCCCAAGGATGGGAACTCACCTGTAATTAGAGGGTGTGATTCTTAGAAGCAGTCCTTGCGTTCCAGAACTACGTAGCCAGCATAGGTTGGGATATCAAACTTGCTAGTTGAGGGTAGATGAGGTGGATTAACCTTTTATATGAGGGTCCTACTATTCTCCTTAGAGTACCTATTAGATGAGGGATCACTCATAGCTTGTCCTTACGAGTGGCGCGGTATTGACACCCTTCCAATTGGGGTTACAGATTGGACCCTAACTCAGCTATAATAGCTTATTAGGGGCATGTTGGTTAGATGAATACTTCCCACAGTTACAGTCTCAGTATCAATATAGAACTCAAATAGTTCTACTAAATTCAGTACTATCTGAAACAGTCACCCAGCTCAGTACGGAACTCAGCTAGTTCTATCAGAAACAGGACTGTCAGACATAGTCATTGAGATAATAGTATACCAGTTATATGAAACTTATGTTATCAGTATTCAGATTTAGTGATGTTATGATCTCAGTTACAGTTCATGTATTCATGCATGTATTCTCACATTCATGTTATTCAGTCAGTTAGTATTGTTTATTCATATAAACCCCTTGCATTCAGCCTACCTCGCTTGCATACGAGTACATTCAATCGTACTGATGCATTTGTGCTATGGTGTTTTATACCATAGGTTTAGAAGTATGAGCTCCAGAGCATTCTTAGTAGATCAAAAGTTCAACAGTCAGACTAACAGTGAGTCCTCATCATTCAAGGATAGCATGATTATTTTATTACTTTATTATTTTAGTAGTCCAGAGTTAGTTGGGGAAATTTCCCATCAACTCCACAGTTTTTAGATATTTTAGAGGCTTCGAGACTATAGCATGTTCAGACAGTTATTTCTGTTTTGTTTTGGTATTGATATACCGTATTTCCAGATGTTATGTTTTATCAGTTATTTGAACCTTATGGTCTTGCAGCCCTTTTTCGCATTTATACAGTATGTTATGCAGTGCTCAGTTACAGATATCAGTCATGGGTTAGCTTATGGTCCTTTGGGGTCATGAGCACTGTGTGACGTTCCAAGTACTAGATTCGAGGCATACAGCCAACATGAGGAATTGGAAAAAAGTCCACAAGACTAGAATTTTCCTTTGTGAAAATAATTGTTCATGATGAGTCGTTGTCAGTCACAATAAGTCATCCAAACACTCAGTTTGAGTGAAATTTCTTAAAGTCTAGAAGGATGAAAAATCACCCTATTGACAACGACTAATGATGATAAGTCGTCATCAATTATGATAAGTCATCATCTATGGACATTATGACAAAATCTTGAAAGTTAAAAATATTTCCTAGTGATGATGAGCTTTGAGGAAGAGTCATCAGGTGTCACGATGAGACATTGTAACCATTTATCATTAAGCTTCCAAAATCAAGGTGCATTAAATAACTCAGAAGATGAGTCTTTATAGGTGATGATGAGTCATCCCGAGCCTCATTTATCATGATTTAGCAATTTTTAAATATGTTTCCCCAGGGATATTTTCATGCATTCCCTATTTCCTAGACCTATACTACATCATTTTAAAGGTATTTTGAGAGTTCTTAAAGGGGATTAGTCAACCCTTTGCTTTCATTATCACCCAAACTTAGTAAAACATAACAAAAGAGTGATTCCCTCCTCTTTCTCAAGTTTTAAGAAGATAGGGTTCTTCTCCAAAAACTCCAAGTCCACGCTATTAGAATTATTTCTTAAAATTCTAGGTATATGCATATTTAAAGAGGGCTTTCTTTATGTTATTGAAGTTTAGGGCAAGATACTATGAGTCTCAACTTTATGATTTCTGTACGTAATTGTGTTTCAAATATCTTATGACCATGAATATCAGTCAATGCAAGATTTTAAATAAGGATTTTATACTTGTTGGTGTGTTATGAACACACAATACCTAAATTGTCTAACTTAACATAAACAACCTATTTATATTTAGTTTACACACTTGCATTATAATCTAGTTATTAAGACTATCATGATATATCCAGATAAAGTATTTTTGACTCAAATTCAATATATTATTGTTATGAGCTATTAGTTAATCAATTTGGAATTGTGCTTAGCTCTGAGAAGATACGGCAATGGAGGTTCAACCATTAGAAGAGGCTGACACCTTTAATAGAAGTCCCCAAATGCTAGAACTATGTGTCTAGCATAGGTTATTGGCGACCACTTTCTAGTTAAGGTTGATAACTTTGTCTAAATGGATATCAGTAAGTAGATCCATGTCAGTTAGGTTCATTAACCTTGGCAAGGTATAGAACACCCTCCTAACTAGGTCACAAATTGGACATCCTTTAGCATAGATTAGATGTGTTGGTTAACAGGCTATCCCATACACATAAATTTAGGTTTATTATTTGTACATGATCCTCAGCTTAGTTTTTACTTATTATTTTACTATGATTTTACATCTTTACTTTTTTTATCCATTTGTATGTATCATCATAGGGTTAATGTACTTCAACTCAATCTTTGCATTTCAGTTCAGTATATCAATCTATGTTAGCATGCTTAGTTATTTTTAGTTGTATACCTCACATTCTTAGTACATTCAAAGTATTGATCACATATTTTCTTTTGTGTTCTATCATGCTCTAATATACATTTCAGCACTTAACATCAGACTCACAGTTAGCCTGATTTAGTACTCTTTCAACAATATCTAGTTGGTAGTCCTCATTATTTAAGGATGAGATTTCATTATTATTCAATTTTAGTATTTCATTCAAGTTTAGTCAGTTAGAGTTAACTAGGGTCTTCTCTTACCAACTTATTAGCAGTAGAGACTTTCAGACACATGTTAAATATTTCAGTTTGGTAGTGTTTTTAGATTTAGTTTTATTTTAGTATTAACTAAAATATTTATATTCAAATTAGTTAGCTTTAGCACTTAGCATTTCAATGATATTCAGTATTTATAGTGTCATGCTAGGACATGGGTTAGCTTGACGTCATTCGTGACTCAAGACGCTATGTTACGACTAGGGTGAAGTCTTGGATCGTGACAATAGTTGATATGTCTAACTAGTCAACTTTAAATTAATGTATCCACCTAATCCCATTTTAGAATTGGAGACTCCTAATGCATTGTAAGATCCTAAAAAGACTAAGTTGGATAAGCATGATGAGAGTAACCACGAACAAGGGATGTTACCTACAAATCATATTGATCAATTAGCTGATTGTTAAAACCCTTGGGGGTTGCACCACACAGTGAGGGACCATGTCCCTCAAAGTCAATCACAAGCGATAGAATAGTAAAAAAACTATGAGGTGTTTGAAAAAAAAGGCAGTGCAGGAAGTAAAAACACAGAATTTTACATGGAAATCCAAGAAGGGAAAAAACACGACTTGACCTCACAAGCACCAAAATAGTCCACTATAACCAAACTCTTGATTACATACTTGACTGTGAACCTAACTCTAGGTTTCCCCTACTTGCAATACTTCTATTGAAAGGACAACTTGACATCTTTTCCAAGTTTCCTTTAAAAACTGGTTAAATCTAACCAACAACAAGCTTAGGCAACTCTACCTAAGTACCTCTCTTAATAAACAAAAACACTACTCTTACAGCATAAGTAGTTCAGTTATAAATCAGTACTCACTCAAGAATAATTCCTATTTAAGCACACATAATGAGTTATTAAATTGAGCAGTGTTGAAATGGGGTTTTCGCTACCTCTCTTTACTCTTTGTAATTGTGAAAACCCCTTTGATGAAGAAACTTCTCTTTTCTTTTTCTAGATAAGTGATGATTAGGGATGAAATATCATTGGACCATCTGTCCTAATTAGTACAAAATAGCACCTACAAGTTTGTTGCACAAGAGGACAAAACTGTGCAGACAATGCGTGCCAACTGTACTACACCTTGCACATCCAGGGACCTAGTACCTTTTAGTTAGTTGCTCATCATCAAAACTACATCTAGAAATCTCCCCCCTTTTTGATGATGACAAACCAAACAGACAACTTTAAGTATCAATGAACATCCATCATATTTAATCAATGTGATTACCACCTGAAGATGAATGTTCCCCTATAATCATTCTTTCTCCATCACCATCATGCAACACAGAGACCTAGTCCCTTGTTGTCTTTTACAGGAAAAACTTCTTGTTTGCTTGCCCCTATCACTATGCCTTAACATATCATTCCTCCCCCTATCAGCATGCTATTCAAATTCACCTAGAACACCTTGTTCCTGGTCCGCTACTCTATGTACTCAATATTCCCCTTTTTTGCATCATTGAAAAGTAAAGACATTAACTCATGGCATTATTGAAAAGAACAAATTAGTTAACTCATGGCTATTGGGGGAAACACTAACATGAAGAATAGCTTAAAGTAAAAGGAAACAAATAAAGGATACAAGAAAAAATTCATTTATTGTTAGCATCATTTTAATACACCAAAACAAAACATCAAACAACTATTTTCAAAGTCCACAATAGAAGCTGACCCAGAAGACTGACACACTAGGAGCCAGGAAGAAGGGGGCTTAGGGGTAAGGGATTTTAGCAGCATATCCATTCTAGTAGCCTCAGCATCATGAGCATCCAATAACTCTTTAGTGAGGGTCTTTACTTCAACATTTATCCCTTCAACCTCACCAATTAATTCTGCAATTTTGGCCTTGAGTTTTTTATTTTCTGCTGTAAGTAATTTAGTAGAACTAGGTTTTTCTGAGGAAAATTTTTGATGTTATAGTTTCAGGTAAACTATTTCAGTGTCCTTTGCTGCTAACATAATCCTCAACTCCTTTATTTCCTTGATCAGTCTTTCTTAAGAAGCCAACAGTTCTGATACTTGGGATACAATACCCAATTTCCCTTTGATGCACTCATTCTCAACCAAGGTTGTCAGACTAAACTTTTTTTAGTTATTCCTGGGGTTCTTTTTTTCCCAATTACCCCAAAGTGATTTAATACTTTATTTAGGAAGTATCCATATGGCATTCTATGTTTCCTTTCTTTCTCATAAATTACCTTTTTCATGTACTCTATCATAAGAGCAGGTAAGGTTATTAACTCAAACTTACTCAAACATTCAATCAACAACAAGTCAACACTGGAGGCAATTATTCTCTTTTTTGACCTTGGCAGCAGGACCTTGTTGGTGAACTCAAATACCAGCTAATACTAATTTTTAAGAACTTTTTTTTTACTGCAGCTGTTGATGTTCCTCCAACCTTTGATGCCTCAATCATGAATTCTGTAGTAGGATACTTATTTGTCATAGTTCTCACCCCTACAATAGGTATATCAAAGATTATCCCTAGTGTTTCTTCATACAGGTATATCTCTTTCCCTTGCACTAGATATGTAAGACTCATCCCATCTTCTGAGAAGTCCATGGTATAATAAACTTCTCTAACTTCATTTTCAAATAACATAGGAGCCGATTCTTCTAGTAGGTGCAACCAACCTTGATGTTTCACATATTCCACAAATTCTACCATGCTAGGTTTTTCATTAATCTTTGGATCAAATACTCCCCCAGACAGCACTTTCTAGGATTCCAAGATAGCATTCCTTGCTTCTTTAGGAACAATATTCTTTTCCAAGATTATATTCCTTTCTTATTTAGGAACAATCTTCTTTTCTCCCTCTTGTATTCTTCTCTTTGAGTCACCACTTGGTTCTTTCTCTTTATCATTTTTTGTCTTGTTGAGACCAGGTCCCGTAGAGACTTTCATTCTCTTCATAGCTATGTGTTTCTTCTTGCTTACAGCAGGACTGCCAGACTTTGGGTAAGTGGACCTGGTACTTTCAGCATCATGAACTTCTTGTCTTTTCCACTTAGTTGCAATAACAATATTAAAATTGGGATCTTGATCTTCTCTAACCTCTACAACTTTGATATTTTTCTTCTTCTCAGTAATAGATTTATTTAGTTTTCTTCTTTTAATGGTGGAAGACTTGTTTTCCTTCATGACATCTGCTAATAACCTTTTTTTTGGACCCCCGAGTAGAATAAGATCTAGTAACATGTATGCTAGTGTTAATTATTTTCCCTTTTCCTATACTAACTCTTCGTTTATTCATTTTCCAAACTAGAGGTTGTTCATCCTCATCCTCTTCATTTTCCTCATTTAGAGGTAATACAAACTCCTCATCCTTCTTCAAATTATCTTTTTCTATTGCTATTTGCTCTTCCTCACTAGAAGATCTTTGCTTGGGATTATGTCCAAGCAAAAGAAAATTTTTAGCTACTGAGCTTATGCTGTTGAATGGATCTACCTTTTTTACAGGAATTTCTTCATCATCAAGATGGTCAAATATGAGATTTAACTCAGAGGACTCTGGTTTTTCTAAGGAAGTGGGAATTTTTTATTGAGATATTTCTTGCTCACTTGGTGAGTCAAATGCTTAATTTAAGTTAACTTTCAAGGCTAACTCATCAGGGTTTTTACTAAAACCTAGAGGTTCGACTGGAATAGTTTCACTAAGGGTTTCAGAAATTTTAGAAGGATGAATGATGGGTAAAGTATTGTGTAACTCTTGAGGTTGATCTGAGGATAATTCTTTCATGGGATTTCAATATGATAGTATTTCAACTATTTTTAAAATTATGAGAAAGGAAGAAGGACAAGTTTTGATTAAGGAAGAAAATAATGTTCTGAGTTACTTGTGAAGAAGATGAAATAAGAGGATTTAAGTTTGTAGGTAAGGAGATAACCGTTTAAGAGGAATTTTTGAATTGACACGTTTAATTACTAAAGTTGTTACTCTTCACACTAGTTTAAACTTGAAATCTTTGGTTTAGGTATGAGAAGACATGTGACATTTTCCAAATGGAAATTTAATGAATTTTAAGGCACATTATTTTGACACTAACCTGAGAGATGGGACCGGGCCCCTCTTATTTTGACTGAATACTGTACTTGTGAATTCTTCAACTGTTCTCCTCCTAAGCTGTTCCCATGGGTGTATACTTTCAAAGGTATGGAGCTTAGTTAGAATCATATACACTTATTTTAGCAAGGATACCTACCTCCTTATCATAGACAATTATAGGAGTGACACAAATCACATGTCATTCATTCAGTGACATTGAATCACATGTCATTCATTCTAGTGAAGCTTCTTCCTCTGAGATGAATTTTCTATGGACCAGGTCCCTTGAAATCATTTATTTCAAAATGAGACACCTCCATCTTGAAGTGTCTTGATAGAGAGAACATAATCAGTCCTTTCATTATTAAGAATTGAATCCTTTCAATCAATGCGCTATTCCTGACTACAATCCCCTTCCTCATCTCTGGAATCATGATCACAAGTTGGTTTTGGGAACCCACTTAAGTTTGAGTTTCCAGTAGGATGATAATAGTGTGATCAAATCCCTTTTGGCCCATCTAGGCAGTGATGGCTTCCTTTTTGACCTTTTTAGAGACTTGAACCCCTTTGAATATGCATTATCCCACTGAATGTATTTAGTACTCCTTAATTTAGCCTTAAGCCAGTACGGACATCTTTCTTTTAAATATCTATCTCTTCCACAGTGAGTACACAAGAGTTTGTGCCCTTTGTTTTCAACATGATGAACAACTTTTTTTAGACTCAACAGGTTGGAATTCTCCTTGATAGCCTAGACCTCTACCATTATTAACACCTTGACCAATCAAATCAGAAAGGATTAGTGAGGAAGTAGTCCATTTAAGAGACTTTTTTAACTCTTCTTTCAGGCGGACCAGGTCCCTCTCTAATTCTTCATTCCTGTAAAGTGCAGACATAAGGTGATTTTAAGAATTACTCATCTTTTTTTTAAGTTCAATTTGAGGATTTGAGGCCTCTTTCTTCTCTTTACTCTAAGAAGCATTGACTTTCTTCAGTTGACTCACAAAGTTCAGATTGCCAGATTTTAACTTAGCAAACTGTTCTTTTGTTTCAGGAATCTGAAGAGTTAAGGTATTTAATTCAACTTTATGATTCACTAATTTTTATTCTAGAGCATTTTTATCAGTGGTAAGTTTATATATAGAGTCTACCAACACACTAGCAAGCTTTTTTATCTTCCTAAAAGTGTAGTTATCTAGACTTTACTTAATATTGAAGATTGTTACCTCCTTTTCTTTTTCATCTTCTGTGTTTTCCATGAGAGAGCAATAGAAAACTGAGATTATTTTCTTCTCACCATGTTTTAGCATGAAACCATCTCCATACTCTTTGTCTTTCTCAGATTTATTTGAGGAGTATTCCCATGCAGCCAATACCTTCTTTATTATACAACTAGTTACTTCTTTTCTTCTTGATTTTTAGGATTTTGATCATTCTTTTGCATTTGGTAGTTCCTCATGAATTATTCAGAGCTACCACCTTTGTGACACCTTTAATTTTACCATTTATTTTGCTAAGCTGACAACCCCTTTTTATAGCCTTAACAATCCTCTTTGCTAGAAGTGCAATATCAGTATCTTCTTCACCTGGGGCAAATACTAAAACCTTCAAAGTTAGGAATCTCTCCCTGTTTGCATCCTTTCTCTCCACCCCTAGTTCAGTTGTAGCAGGTATGATGACCAGAACACTCTAGGTATCAACCTTTTAGAGTGAACCTGCTCTGATATCAATCGTTAAAACCCTTGGGGGTTGCACCACACAGTGAGGGGCTTGGTCCCTCAAAGTCAATCACAAGTGATTGAACAGTAAAATATCTATGAGGTGCTGTAAAAACAAAGGTAGTGCAAAAATGTAAAAACACAAGATTTTACGTGGAAACACTGGAAGGGAAAAACTACGGCTTGCCGTCATAAGAACCAAAATAGTCCACTATAACCAAACTCTTTATTATAGACTCGACTGTGAACCTAACTCTAGGTTCCTCCTATTTGCAATACCTATATTGTAAGCACACCTTGACACCTCTGCCAAGTTTCCCTAAAAAACTGGTTAACTCTAACCATCAACAAGCTTAGGTAACTCTACCTAAGCACTTCTCTCAATAAATGAAAACACAACTCTTATAGCATGAGTAATTCAGTTACAAATTAGTACTCACTCAAGAACAATTTCTATGTAAGTACACATAATCAGCTATTAACTTAAGCAATGTTAAAATGATTTTTTGCTGGCTCTCTTCACTCTTTATAATTGCAAAAAACCCTTTGATGAAGAAACGTCTCTTTTTTTTTTATAGAAGAGTGATGATTAGGGCTGAAATATCATTGACCAGTTGTCCTAACCAATACAAAATAACACCTGCAATTGGAAGTCGTATATATATGGATTTACTTGATGCGCCTAATCCGCACCCCGTACAATTGGTATCAGAGCCTTGTTATTTAAAAATATACGGAAGTAGTATATATATATGGATTTATTTGATGAATTTATTAATTATGATTTATTTGATAAAACTAGATTTAGATATTCCCCAAAATATTATTTAAATGAATAACGTACAAAAATATAAAGAATTAAAGCAAATAATATCTGAAAAATGTAAAGAATTAAAAATAAGGATAGAAAGACTACAATATAACATAATTGTCGGAGTTAGTAAAAACTCAATAAATGCACAAAAAGAAGAAATATCTAATTTAGAATTAACAATAGATAGTCTAGAATATACATACCAACATGATCTATTAACAATTAAATAAAAAATGAACAAAGAAGAATTTATAATAGACGAAAAAATATATGAAAATCACGAAGGATTAAAATAAAAATAGTATTTTCTAATTTAGGTAGAAGGTATAAGAAAATAGGTGAACATTTATATTTAATGTTAGAAAAAGAAGAATTAAAATTAGAAGATAAATTGACAGCTATGGTGAGAATAGAAAAAGAAAACGAAGAAATAGATATAAAAAAAGGAAATAAAAAAAATAAAACAACAAACTACAGAAGAAATACAAAAAATAGAAGAAACTAAAAATAGTAGGATTGCTGAATTAGAAAAAGAACTACAAATGCTAAAAGATCTGTATGAAAAAAGACAGAAAGAAAAAGAACAAAAAGATAAAGAACCAAAATTATTAAATGAGATAAATCAATTTAAAGAAAAATTAGAAATAAACAATAAAGAAATAGAAACAAAGGAATTAGAAATTAATACAATAGATGTTGAAGAAACAGATAATTATTATTCGAAAGATAGTGAAACATATACAAAAATCTTACCAAATACAAAAAAATTAGGAATCAATGGAAAACAAGAAGTAGTTAATGAAGAAAAGTTAGAAAATATAAACATGGAAATAAACACTCTTGATAAAAAAGAAGATGAAAATATAATACCTAGAACATCAAAAATAAGAAAACCTACATATTATAAGAATAAGTTTAAAAGATATAATCTAAAGAATGAATATGACAAATGGACACCAAAACAAATAGTTAATAAAAATTATAACTTTTAAGACTTAGATTGTGTAATAGATACAGAAAAAACAATACAATTATGGATATGATATATGGCAAAACAATTATTAGATAATAATATAAATGTAATAGATGCACCGGAATATATAGAAAGAACACTAATAGGAACAGTGAAATTATGGTTTTTAAATCTAACTGAAAATAGTAAAAGAGTATTAAGAACTGACAAACCCACAGAAGGAACATCATCAACAACTACAACTAAATTAACACCTATAGAATTATTAAAAAAATATGAAACAGCTATAAAAGACGAATTTAGTAGCATGACAACAACAGAAGAAGAACAAAATGAAGAGAAAGATACAAAAAGGAAATTAATGTTAAAATTAGCAATATGCAATATGTGCTACATAAATGAATATACTTGCGCATTTAAAGAATATTATTATAAAGGAGCATATAATACAAAAGAAAGTAAAGAAATAAGAAAATTATATTTTAGTAAATTACCTGAACCATTTAGTTCAAAATTAATAAAGAGTTGGGATGAAACAAAAATAGTAGATACTCTAGGAGCAAGAACAAAATTTTTACAACAATGGTATAGAAATCTATGTGAAAAATATAGAGAAGAAATAAAAATGAAAACAACATTAATAAGAAATTTAGCATGTTGCAAAGATAAAATAACACCTCAATTTGGATGCGAAGAAAGATATTATAAGAATAGAAAAAGGCATAAGAAATATAAGAAATACAAAAAATCAAAATGTAAGTATAAGAAACCAAGAAAAAGATATTATGTAAAAAATTATAAACATAAAAGACCATATAGGAAAAAGAAATCTATAAAAGAATGTACTTGTTATAATTGCGGAAAATTAGGACATTTAGCAAGAGATTGTAAAGTACCTAAAAATCCAAAAGAATAAACAAATATCAGAAATAAAAATAGAAAATATAGAATATATGCAGATAGATTATATAGATTACGAATTAGAAAGTGAAGACAATATATATGAAATTTTAGAGAATGAAACAGTTAATGAAATAGAAGATAATGAAATAGATAATGAATTAGACGAATTAAATGACTGAAGAAGATATACAAATAAACCAAATGACTGAAGAAGATATATAAAAATAATAACAAAAGAAGAATATTTAAATGACGAAGGAACAGATCAAAAAATAATATTTGATAACAATGTATTTGATGAAATAAAAGGAAAAGAGTTAGACTTAAGTGTAGAAAAAATATTTAAAATACCAACAATAAAAAATATATTTACTAGAAAAAAGGAAGAATATTATGTAGTAAGCCAAAAAGAACATGTAATAGACTGCAGATATGCAAAAGGTAAAGCTAGTATACCACTAGTAACAAAGAGGATAATAAACAAAGAAATAAACGATATAAAAAGTAGAGACCCAATAAAATATGTACACCTTGGAGGTACAGAGATATTGATAAAAGCATGTTTTAGAGAAGGAATAGATACACCAATAGAACTATATTTAGCAGATGATAGGATTATAAGACCTATAGAAAAAAGTATAATAACTGCCATAAAAGGAAATTTAATATACCAAAAATTTAAATTTATAATAAGTGCAAATTATTCAGTAGCAATAACAGATAAAAATATAGATAAATCATTGGTATTATATTGGAAAATATCAGGAATAGAACTAACCCCAGGAAGTAAAATATTTACAGCAAGATGTAAAAATCTATATGTATTAACTACAAAACACAAAATAACAGGAAAAAATAAAATTAATAAAATACAAATAGAAAGTCCTTTTGAACAATTCGTAAAAACAATTGATAATAATGATTATAGTTACAAAAATATAGACATAGAAGAAGATTTAGAAATAATAAATGATAGAATAAGTACAACAAAAAGAATAGCTTATGAAAAAACAGAATCATCAAGTTCATAAAAAAGAACAAGTTATGAAACAAGTTCAATAGTTAATTTAAATCAATATTACGTAACAGGAACAGTAAATGAAAAGAAATATTTAATACTCTTAAATACAGGAAAAGAAGAAAATTATATAGCAAAATATCTAGTAAAAAATGAGGAAATAAAATCTGATAATAATATATGCCCAGATCTACCAAGAAGCTTAATAAACACTAAAAATATAACAGAAAAAGAAATAACAATAGGAGTTAGAAAAATGAAAATAGAATTTGAAATAAAGGAAGAAATGCAAAAAGCAGACATAATATTAGGAATTAAATGGCTAGAACAAGTAAAACCATACAATATAGAACATACACAATTATCTATAACATATAATAGAGAAAAATTATTCCTAAGAAGAGCTTTAACATGATATGAAAATATATGTATTAGTGAAGATAGTAGTAGAAGGATATTACAGTAGATATTATACGCATGTGATAGATACAGGAGCAGAAGCTAATTTATGTAGATATAATTGTTTACCAGAAATTAAATGGGATAAATTAAAAACACCAATAATAGTTAAAGGATTTAATAACTAAGGAAGCTTAATTACTTATAAAGCTAAGAATGTAAAAAAAACAAGTATGGGATAAAATATTAACAATAGAAGAAATCTATAATTATGAGCTAACATCAAAAGATATACTTTTAGGAATGCCGTTTTTAGATAAATTATACCCACATATAATAACTAGAACAGATTGGTGGTTTACAACACCATGTAAACAGAAAGTAAGAGAAAAAAGAGTTATTAATAAAATAAGAAAGAAGACTGATTGGATAAAAGGAAGTGAAAAAATTACACAAAAATTAGAAAACATAAAAAATACTGAAGATACAATAGAACTGGTTGTATTTTCAATAAATAAAAAGGAAATAACTATATTTTCAATAAATAAGATAGAAATAATTAAGAAAAAATTAGAACAATTATATAGTGAAGATCCATTAAAAGGATAGGAAAAACATAAAACCACTATAAAAAATGAATTAATAGATAAAAATAGCATAATAACCCAGAAACCATTAACATATAATTTTGATGATTTATAAGAATTTAAAATGCATATAGAAGAAT
Organism: Capsicum pubescens; assembly: GCA_030864215.1. NCBI lineage: Eukaryota > Viridiplantae > Streptophyta > Magnoliopsida > Solanales > Solanaceae > Capsicum > Capsicum pubescens. The sequence goes on from CM061543.1 coordinate 170,499,723, forward strand.
TATTTGAAAAACAATATATACAAAAAAGTAATAGTAAACATAATAGCCCAACATTTATAGTAAATAAACATAGTGAACAAAAAAGAGAAAAAAGTAGGATGGTTTTTTATTACAGTAATTTAAATGCAAAAACAATGACTTATAATTACCCAATACCAAACAAGATATTAAAAATAAGGAAAATACAAGGATATAATTATTTTAGTAAATTTGATTGTAAATCAGGATTTTACCATTTAAAGTTAGAAGAAGAATCTAAGGAATTAACCGCATTTACGGTACCACAAGGATTTTATGAATGAAATGCACTACCATTTGGATATAAAAATGCACCAGGTATATATCAACATTTTATGGATAGTTATTTTAAACAATTACCTAATTGTATAGTATACATAGATGATATACTATTATATACAAAAACTAAAGAAGAACATTTAAAATTATTAGAACAATTTACAGATATAATAGAAAAATCAGGAATAAGTTTAAGTGAGAAGAAAGAGGAAACTATGACAAATCAGATAGAATTTTTAGGAATACAAATAGATAAAAGTGGAGTCAAAATGCAACAACATATAGTCCAAAAAATAATAAATTCAAAAGAAGAATTAGATACCAAAAAAAAAATTACAATCATTTTTAGGATTAGTAAACCAAGTAAGAGAATATATTCCAAAATTAGCAGAAAACTTAAAACCATTACAGAAAAAAATAAAAAAAGGATGTAGAATATAGATATAATGAAGAAGACAAAAAACAAGTACAAAAAATAAAATTACTTTGTAAAGAGTTACCAAAATTACAATTTCCAGATGAAAATAAAAAATTTACATATATAGTAGAAGCTGATGCAAGTGAATATAGTTATGAAGGAGTACTCAAATATAGGTATGAAGAAGAAAAATTAGAACATCATTGTAAATATTATTCAGGAACGTTTAACGAAACAGAAATAAAATGGGTAATAAATAGAAAAGAATTATGTTTTTTATATTAATGTTTAATAGCATTTGAACCATATATCGTGTATAACAAGTTTATTGTTAGAATAGATAATACACAGGTACGATGGTGGATAACAAGAAAAATACAAAATTCAGTTACGACAAAGGAAATTCGGAGACTAGTATTGAATATACTGAATTTTACATTTACAATTGAAGTAATCAATACTAAAAAAATATCATTGCAGATTACTTATCAAGACAAAGCTACTCAAACTGACTTACCAATGGAAGAGGCTGATGCCAAAGATACCCAGACTGATTTATTGCTCCAAATATTTAAACAAATGGAGTTATTACAAGAACAAATTATTACACTAACTACTGAAGTTACAAATGTAAAAGTGCAAATCGAGCACTATAAAAAAAAAGATACTATGCAGGAAGAGCACATTAAAAAACTAGACCTAGAAGGTGACGATGAGAAACACCTTAAAACTCAAATTACTGCCAAAACTTCAATTACAGCTGCAGGAACATCTAAAGGGAAAAATATAGTCACTCAAAATAGACCTGAAATACCAAAGAAAAAGAATTATAACCTCAGCCAAATATTTTCAAAACCATATACACCAAATATACAAAATTTAGAAGCATTTGCACCTCCCCAGATACATACCTATTCTGAATCACTTAGCCAAGAAAAACAGACATACAATTATTCTTCTAGTAAATACATTGACAACATACACACCTTACAAACCTTATTAAATACCAAACCTATTCAAAGTGAAGAGCTAGCCGCACAACAAAAAGGATATATTACCCAGAAATGCCAAAATTACAATAAACTTATTGCCTTACCAGATACAAGCCCAAATTTTATTAAATCATGTTACTATTATGGATTATTATCTACAGTTTACACAACCAATGGAGAAGAGTTAGCAGGAATCCTAGAAATTCAAAAAGAATTTATGACTTACAAGAGAATTACCAACAGACAATTATTCTATGTTCGATTTTATTCCGCACCAGCAGAAATATTATTTGACAAAATTAAATAGACTATTAATGTGGTCAAAATGGGTATGACCAGAGATTATATTATTTTGGAAGAAATATTTGAACAGACCGAGATACCAAAAACGCATATACCAGCATTTTACCGCAACAAAAGAGTGATTGGAATAAGCAATATATTATCAGAGTTACTTAATAGTTATTCAAATAAAAAGTCAGTTTGGATATATAATTCAAGGAATCAAGTATTGATTCATTCAACTTGCAAAGAAGTTAAAGACCAGGACATGGAAGAACTTAGAAAATGGGGATTAACACTCCTCAGACTAGAAGAACAACCATTCACGATATCTATCAGTAAGGGAATTATTTCAGAAGAAGCTATGGATCAATTTTGTGAAAAAGTTGGCCAAAAATACAAAGACCACATATGCAGCAGATGTAGTGGCAAACACAACTTTATTCCAGATGTGATGTAGTACAGACAGTTGTTAGAAAAGAGTAAGGATATATTTTAGTGATGCGAGAGGTACTAGTCCATCTGTGATTGAAATTTGTGATGACACTTCATTGAGGAGGTATAGTTAAGACCTTAATTTTACCGAGTGTATCTTAATGACTTTATCTATATCATTAATCACTTTTATTATATGCAGCCAAATAATGCTCCAACATTGTATTAAGAAGTGTCACACGATAGTGGTGAGTCTGTATCTGGCCCAGATATGTAATAACCACCTTCTATAGCTAAAATAAGAAAAAGTCCAACTTTTATTTTTTGTAACAAGGTTAAAACAACCTTGGATTCTGATATCTTTAAGTGCCTAGTAGCTTCCACTCTGTGTTTAATGGAAAAAAGGTGCCCTAGATGCTCAGAAAAAAATATATCTCTACTCTTTAGACCATAATTCAAGGCTAGATTTCTAAGAGTGGTATTGATTGTGCTTCTTCTCTTGAAGATGAAACCCAAGTAATTATCAAGGAGATAGATTGTAAGGACGTGGATACTTCCCTCTTGAGAAAGTTATTATGTAATTTATTTGACCTTGCTACTTCATATGACCAAGAACGATTAACACTCCATGATATGGATATGGAAGCTGCGAGAATAGAATTATTTTTGGGAGCAAGAGACCATCTCTAAAAGGACATACTTGAAGAGTATGGGAATATAGAAGTAGAATCCTCCATTCATCAGTCACTATAAAGTATGAAGAAGAAGATAAAAGAATTACGGAGGCTTATAAAGTCCTTTTATCAGCTGCGGAGAATGAAGCTAAAAAAGCAAGGTAGGGGCTTTAGTTGCAGGCAAAGAATTTGATGCCTGCTTTGATGCAAACTTATCAAATGTCTTAGAGAAGAAGAAAGTGCATTTGGAAGCTATGCGCCAAGAATTAGTTAATTATAAATTATGCGTAGATTAGGATTGTCTTTTCTTTCTTTCATTTATTTCCTTTATTGATACATTAGACATTTCATGATAATAAATTTCCCTTCTATTTCGTTTTATATTATTCATTTTTTGTTTGGCCTATATCATGATTTAGTTCTTGATTTGATCTTCATTATTGAGTCCAAAGCACCAGTAATTCAAACTTAATACATCTCACATGATGATAAGAAGTTGGATAAATGATGGAGATACCTCTTCTTTCTTGAAGATAACGTCCACCATGTCAACTCTTAATATTTTACTAATTGGATGATCCCAACTTGCAAACCTTGTTAAATTAAGACTTTTATTTGCAAACTTAATGTATTTTGAAGACTTTAAATCTTATTGAAGAAATTCATACTCTGTAGGAGTTTTTCCCCCATCAAGCCACCAACACTTAGTGCAAGACTGAAGATTGATGAAAAAAATACTTATAGACTTGAATTTCATGTAAAGCTGGAACATGTATTTTTTGACACTCATGCAACTAAACTTAGAATGAAATTTCAAGTGCCTATTTACCTCAGTGAAGAGGATAAAGTCGTAACGTAGTTCTGGGTGAGTGTTTTTTCTGAATATAATTTTTTTTTGTGTCTTAACTTTTGCCTAGGTCGCCTTTTTTGAGGGTTTCAACCTAGAAGACCTCTTGGTTTTTGATGAATATAATATTTATACTCTTGAGGGCCAAGAGTGGACATACATTTTATGCTCATGCCTTAAGAAGGATCATATTCATTCAAGGATGGCACTTCTTCATGAACTTGGCATTGATAGGACCAATTTTCATGCTTTCTGCATCAATAAGTTTGTAATCACCATTTGAATATACTTCTTATACGACATATATGGTCCATTCTTTTTTATGTGAATTTTTCCCCAAACTTATGAGAAGTGATAATTAGCCTCTTACTGCAAGGAGTTGGTCTCCGACTTGAAAGATCCTCAAGCGAACCCTTTTATTAGAAGAAGAGATAGACGAGTTTGATAATATTCAAGATTTTGTTGATCATTTAGCCTCTTATCATCAAGAGATTTTAACTCTGCAATATGCAACTTAGAATTTTCTTCTTTGGTGAGCCCTTATTGACTAGCTAGTCATAAAGAAGGTATTTGACGCTCAAGTGGTAGGACTGCTTCAACTCCAAAAGAAAATAAGCATGGAGTTTCTTCTATCGATGTGCGGTAAGTCCTCCGGTATGCCCACAAAGCTTCTTCTATTTGTTCATGCCAATCTTATTTGGATTTGAAGATGACTTTCTTCAATAGTTTGCATAAAGTCTTACTGAATGCTTCAACTAAACCATTGGCGATAACATGGTAGATAGAAGATTTATATTTTTTGAAACCAAAGTGATCACAATCTTATTCATCAACTTGTTATCAAATGGTTTTTCATTGTCAGTTAATTTGAACTTTCGGGATTCTAAAATAGTAGATTATATTAACTTGGATAAAGTTTGCAATATTTTCTTTCTTTACTTTATTAAGAACAACAACTTCGGTCTTTTTTGAGAAGTAATATGCCACAACAAACATGTATAAATGTCCACCAGAAGACTTTGGTAATGTTCAAACAATATCCAACTGCCAAGCATTGAATGGCCAAAATGTGATGGTTAGGTGCAACAATTCGGAGGCTGGTGTATGAATTTGCATGAAATTGACAAGACTTACAACTTTTCGCCTAGTTTAAGCAATATTTTACCATTTTTGGCCAATAATATCCTATCTTTTTTATGTGGAAGTATATCTATGGTCAAGACTTATGTGATCTACATACTCACATGCGTGCTTTTTTCTAAGCTTGAACTGCTTCTTTCTCTCCAAAATATCATAAGGGTATTATTTCAAATGATCTTATGTATAGTATGTCTTTGTAGTAAAGAAATAAAGGTGCATGAAGATGGATGTTAGTACTTCTCCTTGGGTCCTCTAGAAGTATCCCATAACAGAAGTAGTTAATGACAGGTTGCCACCAATCTACCTTCACAACTTTAGACACAGCAAAGAGGTGCTCAACCTTATTTTCTACATATTCATCTTCATTTGGTGGTGGTACTACCATTCATGGAAAATAGTGACTCGTATCTAATTCAAAAGAGTTAGGGTTGAGGCTAAAGCATCCAAGGCACCAACTTGCTTATTTTATTTCCTAGGCACATGCTGGAGCGTCACTTCTCCAAACTATCCCATCAATTTCAAAGCATAATCATGATATGTGTGTATCTTAGGATTTTGACTTTGTAGCTTTCCAAGAGCTACTTGATCACTAATTGGGAGTCACCAAAGACTTATAATTGTAGTTGATTCTCATCGACAACCATCTCAAGTCGGAAGATTAACGCTTGATATTTAGTAACATTGTTAGAGTAATTGTTAGTTAGGGTAAAAAAGTATGGGATGATTCCTCCTTGTGGATGAAAAACTCCATGCTAGCACCATCTCCACCTCGATGTATGGAACCATCAAAGTACATGTTACTTAGGGGTCTAACTTTAATAACCATTGTATCTTCATCAAGAAGTTCATCGGTCAGTTTCCAATCAATAGGTATTGGGTGGTCTACCAAAAAGTCTGCCAATGTTTGTCCCTTTATGTCCTTTTGGGGGATGCACATGATTTCAAATTGTTTGAATTGAAGATACCACTTTTCAAGTCGGTCACTAAGGACTGTTTTCGACATTACAGACTTTATGGGATTTTCTCTAGACACCTGATGAATGACATGGGCTTGAAAGTAGTGCTTTATCTTTTGGATTGAGAATGCCAACGCCAAACACAACTTTGCCTTCACCATTTTGTTAAGCCAGTAGTTCTCCAGTTGACCTTTCTTGTATCGTGATGTAGAGTATCAACAGTTTTCCAGGTATAGGTGCTGAAAAAACTAGAGGCTTTATGAATTATGATTTGATACTTTTAATCCCATTCGAAAGTATCATACTTCTTTATGAGACGGCTAAATGGTTGACATTATATCAATGATTTTCTAGGTATAGGTCCGACAAAAACTGGAGTCTTTATCAAGTAAGATTTGATACTTTCAAAGGCCTAACTACAAGCTTGGTCCCATTCAAAAGAATCATCCTTATTTATGAGACGGCTAAATGGTTGATATTTTCTCGACAGGTTTAAGATGAACCTCCTTAAATATGCTAGCCTTCCTTGAAGATTTTTTAATTCATGAATATTTTGAGGATCAAGCATCTCTAAAATTGCATCAACCTTGGATTGATCAATTTCAATCCCTCGGTGTTGTACAATAAAGACAAGAAACTTTCCAAAAGTAACTCCAAAGGCACATTTTTTGGGTTTATCCTAAGTTGATATCTTCAGAGCAACTCAAATTCCATCTTTATGTACTTCAAGTGGTCGTTCCTCTTTATTGACTTCACCACTAAGTCAACCATATAGAACTCAACATTTTTATGGAGTAGGCCATCAAAGACATTTTTTATAGCTCTTTGATAAATGGAACCAACATTTTTCAAACCGAAAGGCATCACCTAGTAGCAAAAAATACCTTTGGGTGTAAGAAATACAGTGAGCTCTTCATCCTTTGGCACTATGTTGATTTGGTTATAACTGAATCAACCATCCACGAAGGATATCGCCTTATAACCAGTGATACCATCAATCATAAACTCTTGAATGGGTATTGGAATATCATCTTTAGGGTAGAAATTATTGAGATTTCTAAAGTCAACACAAACTCAAATTTTTCCATTCTTCTTCCTCACAGAACAACACTTGAAATCCTTGTAGGGTATTTAACTTCAAAAATTAATCCAGATTCAAATGATTTGGTTATCCTCATTTTCTATAAATGGAACCAATTCTGGACTAAAGCACCTTTCTACTTGCTTGATAGTACAAGCACCATTTTTGACTGCCAACTGATGGACTACTACTTTTTGATCTAAGTCAGGCATCTCCTTATAACTCCAAGTAAATATATCCCTATATTCTTTGAGTATGTCCATATAAGAAATTTTCTTATCCATTTCTAGACAAATGCTTAGGTAAGTTTCTCTTGGGTGTTAATTAGTGCAAAGACTCACTTCCTTCAAGGGTTCTATTATGTTCTTCACTCTTTCTTTAAGTTCTGATGGAGTACCTCCAACATATTCCACCTTTTGTCATCATTGTTGATAGATATGTGATAACACTTGGAAATATCTTTCAACTCTTCATTATCCCTTATCTGAGATGAGGCATCATTCTAACATTGGGTAGTAATATAATATGAAATACCTACACTTTCTTTATCTTAATTATGTTTCTTGGTATAAACCACAACATGAGTCTTTACTTTTAAGACCTCTATGTATAAAACCACTATTTTTGTCTGTTGCCTTATTCTAGAAGGAATCAAACTTTCAAAATCTTTCTAGATTCTAGTTAAAGAGTGCATTGTCATGCTTTGACAACATCTTCGATGCTTGTTGCTTTTCTTCTTATTTAGTGGACCCAACCTCTTAAACACAATAGTATTTATGGTTAATTCTCTAAGTCGATCAAATAAAGAAGGACTTTTATTGGAATCAATGGACTCCTCTTCTATGGTAATATAGTTGTTAATTGCCCTTCTTATGGAGATGAAAAATGGAGGTGGCAGCATGTACCCTTGACCTTCACGTGCCTGCCTAGTTGTACTTTCTAATGGAATTTTTCCTAGGCTTGATAGCTCATTAGGATTGTATCCAGCCTTTACAAATTACTTGTAAGCATTTGGATCAAAACCTTTTTTTGTATGCTTTATAGGAACTGTCATATCTTGTGGAGAATTTCGAGCCACAAATTCTCCATATAGCTTTATAGATGGGTTTATTGTGTCAATCTACTTGATAGGTAGATTCAGCTTCCCAAGCACATTACTTAGGTATCGGATGAATGCTATTATTCTTTCTTTACCTTTGGTATGCAGTGGAGCATAGAAGTTGGCTTTCTTGAGGATGCAATATTTTCTTTATTTCAAGTAGAGGGAGGTTTCTTAGTGGTAATTTTCTCAAAATCTGCCGCGGCCCACTTAGATGCAAGATCATCGTGCTTGGTTGTTGTGACATCATCAACCCCTTCTTAACCACTACATAACTCTTTACGTAGAATGTTGCATTGTCAAAGTGTGACTCAACTTCATTGAATGAATTATCATTGATAACTATTTTTCTTTCCATTATGCCTTTGAGATACTTCAAGCATTAACGGTAACAGAATGAGACAATATTATTACTATGTAACCAAGGCCTACCATGAAATATGTTGTATGAAGTCTTGGCATCGATCACATGCATCAACGCATTTGTTTGCAAATCATCCATATTAATCCCTAACTTAATAGATTTTGTATTACAACCTATCCCCCTTTGCTTGCTTGATTGAGAGAATAGTTTGACTTAAGAAATATTCTAGTCTATTTGTAGTAGTTCTGTTTAGGTAGAACCTGGTGAACTGGGCATACTATTTCCAAACCTTTAATGAACTTTTCTTCTCTTATGGTTTTTGCACTCCTCTATGCTAGTTCACTCTAGAAGACCTAGTCTATCCTAGGGTGAAAATCATCGGATGGAAAAATGGATTGAGCTAGCTAATCACTTGATAATGTATTGATTCCTCCTAAATTGCATTGATTTATCCTAACGATTTTTTTGAAAGGTCCTGACTTTTGTACTTTTGTGGGCTTCCAAGATCCTTTTAATGACCTATATTGAAGAGATATCTATCTAATCTAAACTCCTAACTAGGAACTGGATGAGGGGAAACTAGTCTATTAGAAGGCAGTTCTTGAGAAAGTGAGATCCATGACTGCCTTTCCTACCGAAAAGCTAACCAACAAAATCCAAGTTTTTTCTAGACTAGACCTTAGGGATTTTTTTAGAGGCCCCATCTTGTATGTTATCCATTCCACGCGGACTTCTATTTAGGAAAAATCACTTGAAATAAGTTCTCTAACTCTAGCATAATCTATTGATACAAAAAAGTCCTTAGGGGCATACAAAGATTCTTCCACGACCTTTGGTTTTAATTTACGGCTCCGATGGGTTCCCTTAACCAAGCTACTGCCTATCTTATGGACCTCTGACCCCATTTGGTTTAATCCTTGGATAATCAAATGACTTTTATTAAGTTCATCAATAGTGATGCCAAGTTCCTTTACTATGCAAATAAGAAGGATATTGACTTTAAATCCATCATCTATAAAGATTATATTTATCTTCTTTCCTAAAACATAACCCATAATATGTAATGGATGGTTGTGTACCATTTCACTAAGCATAAGATTATTATTAGTAAATTTGATTTTTTATCATGTATATGTGCCTCTTAGGTAAGAGGTTCGGTGGGCTTTTAAAAAGATGAAAGAACTTCAATGGGTAGGTTTTCTCCCTTTGCCATTTTTTTCAGTATTAAAGAAAGATGCCTCAAGGTTGACTTGAGAAATCTTTCTATAGAACCAACTTTACAAGAATTCTTCCAAAGTAATACGAAGTCATGATTTTTGGTGGTGATGTTCCACTACCCTCTCCCTCTTTAAGGGCTCAACCAACCTCTATTTTTTCTCAATTTCTTCACCATCCTTCTTCTAGTTGGCTCCTTAGACTACTCTTTTCATAGACTCATTTTCTTGGGTCTACACCTAGTCACCAAAGTTAAACCTTTGTTACCTTCATTAACTAAAGAATTGTTATGATCTAATGGTTTATCCTTATGTTATTCAAAGCGTACATGGACTAGATTGAGTGAACCTAAAGTGATAGAGATTTTATTAGAACTGGTCTTGTCATCATGAATGAAGACTTTCTTCTTATTTTCCAGTTGCATGATTTGTCCTTGAAGACAAAGCATTTCTCCAGAGGCTAACCCACAAGCCTATGATACTTGAAATAGTTTGGGTCACTAGCCCTTCTAGCCTCATTTGGTCACTTCATATATGGTAGATTAAAGAGCTTATGCTCATGAAGTTCATTGAAACTTTTAGCAATATTAGAATCAAGGAAGAGGTATTCCTTTTCTTATATCTCCTTCAAAGACAACTTAATATTTGGATGTACTTGAGAAGTTGTCTTCATGCCTTAATTCTTACTTTCCTTTATGGTGAACGTCACAGGAGACATGTCGATACTTATGGATTTTGTGCTGTCATTCTTGGTGACAAACTTGCTCTATCTTCTGGGTTTCTACTTATTGTTTACCCTTCGGGGGTTATGGATAAGTGCTACTCCTTTTTTGATAACAACTCAATGTCGTGAGCACGAGTAGATAAATCTTCAAAGGATTTTTTTAAAGCCTTACAATATATAGAGAGGCTCTATGTTTATTCCTTGGATGCACATCTCTATTGTAGAAGTTTCATTAAGCCTGTCTTTATAGTTTAGGCTTGAATTTATCCATTAATTAATAAAGTCAATGACTAGCTCATCCTCTCTTTGATGAGTATATGTAAGCTATACCATGATCATTGTACGTCTTGTGCTATAGAAGTAATTCAGGAAATCATACTTCAGTTGCTCCCAGCTATCAATGAAATTAGGCTCAAGGTCCATGAACTAATCGAAGGAATTTCCCTTTAGGGAACGGATAAATAATTTGACAAGATATCCACTATAGTTTCCAACATTGTTAAATATCTTAACAAAGTGTGTGAGATATTTCTTTAGATTTCTTTTACCCTCCGATTATTCAATTTGGGGGTTTGATAGCCAACAGACATTTTGAAGCTATTAATCCTTAAAGTGTATGGCTTGGCATATGATAGGGAAAACTTGGTGGAAACATCATATTTGTCTTTGAGGGTCACTTCAATGAACACTTTTAATTGATCAATCAGGATTATTCCATTTGAAAATAGTTGTACCTCTTTAGTAATTAGTGTCTGTTTCATAGGATTTTCTATCTTGGGAACTTCTGGAGGTTTCCCAGGTTCATAGTTAGACTCCCTATCTATTAAGCCATATACCCTATCCACCAACTTATCAATCCGAGTGTCTTGATTTTGCACATATTTGGCCAGACCGTTAATTTCCTTTGCTAACTTTACAAGATGTTCCTCTATAGACGAGGTATCAGTTTTTATTGCTTGCACGATCATTGAAGACATCGAAGAGTAACACAGATCATCACATTAGTTAATTTTTAAAGTGCTCAACTTACGTGGTGTAAGTGGTGATGATATGTTTGTTGAAAAACCATAGTTCTTCGTCCCATAGTTTTTTGAACAAGAGTTCTTAACTAGAACTAGAGTCTTCTTAGTTATCTCTTACCATATTTCTTCCTTCTTCTGAAGCACTTGCATGAGAGCTCACTACTTTTGGGATTGAAGAACCAAAAATTAGAGTGTGTGGATGACACTTGATGTGTTTGTTGTCCTAACATGCTGGCTTTACTCTTTGTGATAGCTCCAAAGCCTTCAAAAGTAACACCAAGCTACTTCAAAAGAGAATTTAGAATCAACTGCTTTAGAGATAGTCGATTGAGAGTTGACCTTCTTAGAAGTGATTTTTGTGTTCTTGAACTTTGATAATAGAAAAGTTGAGATAAGCGGTAGAGATTGTCCCGCTAGGCGTGCCCGAATTTGTTAGACAGTAAAATTTGAGCAGAGTAAATAATTATCAGGACAAGAAAGATTTGCAATAATTATTTAATTGATTCCAATATTTAAGTGTTATAATATCTATTAATCCTCTAATTCTCCTTTACATATATAAATTCAATGGCTTTGATCTTGATCTTGAATTTGAACTTGCTTTTTGCATTTGATGGATTTGATCTTGAATTGTACTTGAATTCAAGGGATTTTGAGCTAGATATTGAATCTTCCAGTCTTGATCTTGAATATTGATGAACTAGGTATTGATTTGTGGATCTATGAACTTGATCTCATCTTTTACTTGAATTCAAGGGCCTTTGATATTATTCTTGAATCTTGTGGCCTTAATCTTAAATCTTGATGAACTGGATCTTGAATGCTTGAATGGTAGAGAAATTCATGGCATTTCATCGATGAGCTCTCTCTTGCTTCTTTTTAGAATTGTTGTTTGAATTTTTAGAATTATGAGACCCCTATTTATAGTTGAAAGAAGGAAAGAGTCATGGTGAAGGTTCATTTCTTTTGGCCAATCAAATTTAAGTGACATGGTGTATTTTAATGGGATTTTGATTTCACTAGGCATATGGCATCATTTTGATATGTCGAATGATCCTATTGGCTACTTTACTAGGCTTGGCATACCACATCGTTTGAAATCGTGGCACTCAATTGGGCCTCTAGAATATGGTGACATCTCGGGCTTAGCATAATGGGCTTATTATTTGTAGCCCAAATCAACGGACTAGCCCAAAAAAATTAGATTTTAATTAATCCATAATTCTTTGAATTAAAATCATTAATCCAATTATATTAATCAATCACATTTATTTGGAATAATATAATTAGATTTATATGATCAGAATAAGATTTAGGAAACTCAGACCCAGGAATATTCTAACCATTATTGGTCCATTACTTGTTAGTACTTGCTCTTTTTAGCTGAGGGAGATTCTAACTATACAATATTCTACCCTTATAGTCTCGGATATGATCTCAGACGCTAGATCTTCTTACAAATTTCCGCTCATTTTGTCTAGGATTGATGTCAAGCACTTTTTTTATACTATTACATCTCTTTGATACTGGGCGGATAAGATTGGTTGTAGTTAATAATTAGAAGTCCTGGTTTGGGACCAGGCAGTATATACAAATTTCTTGAGTCCCTTATGGGTTCCTTTAACTAGGAATCACATACTAGAAGAGAGGATGTCCCATTGGGCGTGCCTTGCAAAATGGTGAGCCAAAAGAGATATATATACTTTTTAAGATATGGCACTTAATTTGTATGGTAGTATTGTATTCACATTGCATTCATTCATTCCTATTCATTGACTATAACTATTGTAATTGTTTGGCACTTGTATCTATTGATCTTATGAGGGCTAAAAAGAGAAAGGTTATGTTTGTGGTTTGTTGATTGATTGTTTGTACCTTACAAGCTTATAGAGCCTTTTTATGTTATTATTTGTTTGGGCTAGGCAACTATGTTATTGTTTGGATATTATTACATGGTTTATGGCATGTTGGTTATTGGTTGGTACCCGAGGTTGTAGGTATGTTTCCAAGATCTTTCATTATTATTATGCTTTATTATTGTTATACAATCTTATGGTTATTCATATTACATGTTAGATGTACTTATTATACTAGAACTATCTCCCTTCTTGATATTGTAATCCTCGTGTTATTTAGGTTGTTAGGATAGCTCCCTCAGGATGGAAACATCGTGAGCAGTTATACTTATGGTAGATGACATTCTTCCGTGTACTATAATTGTTTATACCTTTTTTCTTTGTACTACTAGTATATATCTTCCTTTGTACTACTATTATGTATTTCTTCCTACATAATACTGCAATATATTATTTAGCTACTAAGTGTATCACACCATTATTCTTAGTTACTAGTAGAGTATAATAGTTTTACTTTTACCTTTCTATTATCCTTATTGTGTTTCACTTATTAGTTCGTTTGCAGTTATGTATATTCCTCTTTTACATGAGACTTATACTTGTATTATATTTGAAGCTCAATCGGCTGATACCTATTAAGTACCTCGTGTTTAGTACTCATAGTACACTTTTGTACCCAGCAGATCATAGTTTGAGTTCTCACTACTAATATGTGCATCCTCTATAGTTGCCATGGATAGAAGGCTTGGGGTGAGATCTTGGCGTATTTCCTAATATTTAGTCCAAGGTCAAATTAGGGAGCCAGATACTGATATTGAGTTTTATTAATATCAGCTAGAGAGTCCACGACCAACCTAGGCCGTAGAAGGATTTATGACCACCCCAGTTCTTCAGGATTCAATGTTACAGAATCTAAGCCTTTTTGGGTTATGTCACAAGCAAGAGTGGTGTCAAGTACATTAGTGGTTCTCAAGACAAAGTTGGGTTTGTTCATGTTTAACAAGGTTCTTTATCAATTTTAGATTATGAGATAGGGTTTCTTGAGTGGGTAAAGCATACTTCTACGTTATTTCCTATAGAGCATTTGATGGTACAAGGGTTTTTCATATGTTATTTCTTATAGAGCATGAGATGGTACACAGGTTTTTCAGAGGATTAACTTTACTACTCTGCTTGACATCAAAACATCTGATAGTAGCTGGGTCTACCTTCCTCTAGGTTGTTGATCATGAGAGGATGATGATTCATAAGACTCCACCACTATAACAGAGAGCTAATTTGGTATAAGGTTCATATATGAGGATATTGAAGAAAAATAAGAACACAATAAAACTCCAGTAAATTAAATAATACATGATATTATATGGAAACCTTCTTTCTCAAGGGAGTAAACCACGAAAAACCCCAATAGGATTTCACCAACAACACTATCTCTAGAATGAGATTTGTGTTTGTAATTATAAGATCAATAAAAACACTCAATCAACCTAGAAAAAAAATATATCATAGAAAAAAAGAGTTTTTAAATTGTTGAATCTTTTTTTATTAGCTGAGGCCTTTGCTTGAGAAAATTAATTTTAAATTTGTGCATAAGCTTGAGATTCTCTCCTTAAGTATAATATGTGTATATATATATATGTATGTATATATATATGTATATATATATATATGTATGTATGTATATACGATAAGCATTGAGAGAGAATCTTCTTCATTTGTGGATAATAGAAAGGACCACTGAAAAGTCATCCCACTAATGTACTAACATTGTCCAGAAAAGTACTATGTAGATGACACATAAGACAAATGCATGTGACTGTAACACTACACGCTTAAGACACCAGTAAACGTAACTGGTCCTTCGACTAGGTTAAGCAATTACTAAAATATGAATAAAGATCAGACATGCATGGACCTCGTTCCAATGATGAAGTTTTTAATCATCAAAATAGGAGCAAAATAAGCATATTAAGAACAAAGATGCACCCTAACATTTTCCCCCTATTTGATGATAATAAACCCGAACATCTAGATTATACATCTCAGAGAAACCATCCACATATTACTTCCTTCTTCCACTAGTACCACTAATTAGGCCATCATTTGAAGAGTTCCCTTGATTCTAGCACAAATATCAGTTCGCCTTTACAATTGTGTATTTGTTCCTCTTCTATCACTCGTCACTCATATTTATTATTTCCTATTTTGGCATCTTTAGAAATGGAAAATAATAAAATAAAATAAGGTGTAAGCAATGATAACACTAGAAGCATAGGCTAACAGGAACGAGGAAAACACATAAATAGAGGTAAACAAGGATAACTTAATTAAAACAAACAAAAACAAAAGTTAATATCCTTTTCTTATATAATGAAACTTTAAAAAATAGCATATAGTGACAGAATTATAATTAGGTTAAAAAAGGAAAGGACATAAGGGACTTTAGGAGGAGGATTGTTTAGACATGAATTGATCAATACATATTAGAACAACATTATTGTCATCGATAATTTGTTGGCTTAGATCAACAATCTTTTTGTTTAGCTTAGCAAATTCATGTATAATTTAATTATTTTGGGCCTTAAGAGTTTTTGAAGCACCTGTAGTTGTACCAGGTTCCTTGGTAGCCTGAAGTTGAGCCTAAAGAACTTTAATTTTAGAGTCTTTTCAGCCACTTAGGTAGTCATTTCTCCAAATCCAATGTGATTTTCTCCTAAGCAATGATCAATTAGGAAATAGTAGAGGTTAAACCCACGCCTCCCTTCTTTTCAACACATTCATATTCCTCTAGAGTGGTAAAATTGAAGGTTTGTTTCTTGGTAGAGTAAGTCCTTGAGTTAGACTTTACTTCAAATTATTCAAACACCTTTGAGAGAAAAAAAATCCATAACCTATCTCATGATTCTATTCCCCCATACCACATATCTTAACAATTTGATTAATAACTATTTGGTAGATTGAATGGGGTACATTAATTAAAATCCTTCAAAAGGAATAGATTTACAATTGAGGCAACTGTTTTGCCTAAAGATATTTGGAACAAGACTTTGTTTACCAACTCAAATAGCAACTGGTATTCTGGCTTCATTTTCTTTTTTGAATTCTTTCACCACTAAAAATCCTCTTTTATTTAGCAACATTGTAAAGAAATTTGATGGCTGCAAGTTTAATTATTCACCATTGTATAAATCCCAAATGTAGGCACTTTCAGGATTTCTACTAGAACTGATTTTGAGAGAATAAACTTCACACCATTCATAGTTGCAACAAGAATATTTCCTTTATAGAGATAAAGAGATCATGTAGAAGTTTTGAACTTCTTTCTCATACAGCACACCCGACCCCTCAAATTGGTTCTTTCACTCTTGTACCTCAACCATAACAACTAGTGGTTCCATTCTAAATTCATCAAATATTGTAATATCTAACACACAAATATTTAAAACCTTTTGATTTCAAAGTTTATCACTTTTCTCTTTAAATTGGGGATCCTTAGGAGGATGTTGAAAACCCTTTTTCTTCTTCAATTTAGGTGTAGTGCCTTCCTAAGGTGTTTCAATCCCTTTTCTCATTAGAATTTTCTTAGAAGGAGTTTTCTTAGAAAGTCATTGAAAATGTTATCATTTTTTACATTTTTTCTAAATAGTTTTGCTTTTTTTGATTTTTTTTGGAATAACCAATTCTTCCTCAATATGTGTGTAACGCCCCGAAATCGGGTCCCGAGACGTCACACGGTGCTTAGGGTCACAAGTGACCCCAGGCTAACCCTTCTACTGGCATAACTCATAAAAAACTGAATAAAAATACAAATCCATACAAATCAGCAGAAATTAACTCTTTTCTGAATCTGATCGATACAAAAATGGAATTTTACAGGATTACAATTCTGCCTTTACAACCAAAATTGAAACAAAATACATCAACTTCTACTGACTGTCTATGAAGCCTCTACTAGTACTGACTGTAGGTAGCCGGGTCATGACTCCCGACTACCCCAGCTCAATACGACTGAATAAAGAAAATACAACACTATAACTCTCCATAACTAACCCAAGCCCTTGAATCGAAAGGACTCATCACCTGCTGACTGGATACCATGAACTGACTGGATCAGAAGGTGCAACTATACCTTGTACCTACATTCCGAGAAAATGCAGCCCACATCCGAAGATGTGGGTCAGTACCATGGAAAGGAACCGAGTATATGGAGGTGTATACAGTTGTATAAACATCATCATCATAAATATTTATAAGAAATATGCAGGATGTATGAAAGACTCACATAGCCCGAAGAAAATTATCATAATCATGAGAGAATGAAATAAGTATAACAACACATGTGAGTCATCATATAATTTGTCAATCACTTTCAGTTCATCAAGAATATCAATTCTCATAATGTAAATATCATTTAAATCTTTCGAAAGAATAACTTTCACAATTCCATTTTCAAATCACTTCACCATTCACCATAGACACAAGGAAACACACACAAACTGGGAGATCCTATAACCGACATAAACCATGTGAGCTACATGGAGTCCAACGTACAACCCACGTTGGGGAGATTTGTCCTATCCTTGCCATCGGAGTAGGACTATCGATATCAAATCCACACAAACTAGTGATTACTATATAAATCAGCCTTAGGCTCACTCCTATGGGGGCACGTAGTTCTAGGGAAGTAAGGTCACTTTATACCTCCCACTCGGTGCTAAATATTACTCCCGGACTTAGCTCATAAATTTAAATCAGCCCTAGGCTCACATTAAAGAGAATCCACAATAAACACTTCAACAATTTTCATCGGGAGCCAATTTGCTACCCCTTTATCATAATCAATAAAAATGTGGATTTCTTTCACAGTCGAGTTCAAAATAACTCATTCACGACCAAAAGGTCAACTCATTCAAAATATCTCAAATATTCAACATCAACGTGCTTATAACACACACTTTCTCAAAGAAACACAATTTCCAATGGGGATTCACGACCCAAATATCAAAATCATGATAAATATCATTCAAGATTCATGCTTTATATCACCACACATGTAAATTCATCTTTCAAAATCATAAACATCAAGATTTCATAATAATCATCATAAGATATGGGTTCATGCTTCAAATTCATAAAAATCAAATAAAAATCATGCCTTTGTAAAGAAAATTACTTTCGGGCACAAGAACGAAAGAGAGTTCTTGTTGGAAAACCCCACATACCTTGAATGATGAACTTAAGATCGATACTCATTTTTGAGATGTTAATCGTGCCTTTGAATGATGGTTCTTGGAGTTCTTGAACTAGGAACTTGGAATCTTGAATAAATTTGCAGAATTAATGGTGAACTTTGGAGGTTCTTGAAGTTCTTGAACTAGGAACTTGGAATCTTGAATAAATTTGCAAAATTAATGGTGAACTTTGGAGGTTCTTGAAGTTAGATGTAGGAGCTTAGGGTTTTCTTTTTGAGGGAATTTAATGAAATATAACATATAATGCTTCTAATAGGCTTTAATATAGGGTTTGGATGGATTTTGGGTGAGGGGGAATGACCAAAACTCCCCTAAAAATCAAATAATTCTCGAATCTGTCCTTTGGTGGACTGTTTTGATAGTCTGAAGTAGATCAACCATAATGTTTCACTCCAATATCCAAATTGGATGAAACTAATTTCATTAGAAAGAGGACTCTCATATATTTCCGTTGATATATAGTATCTCACCCAGATCATTGTGTATGAGGAGTTATGATTGTTTGAAGTTGACCCAAAAATTCACTTTTGATAGGCTGAAGTAGATCGACCATAACTTTTTTCTCCGATAGAAAAATTGGATAAAACTAATTTCATCGGAAAGAAGACTCGTAGATCGTTCCGTTTATATATAGTATATTACCCAGATCATTATGTACAAGGAGTTATGATCATTTAAAGTTGGAGAAAAAATACGCCAGGCCTCAGTATTTTTTTTCCTGCACGTTTTACTGTTCACTACTATTCACGGTTCGATCGGAATGTTCATAACTCGTCGCTCGGGTGTCCGTTTTGGATGATCCACATATCATTGGAAATCTTATTTGATACTCTACGCAATGGTGGGTCATAATCTAAGACATTCCACACAGAGAATTTATAATTCATTCTTGAAGATAGAACCCAACACGTTTACGCACAAAATTTCCCAGGGTATTACAATGTGAGCCACATTTTTTCCCAATTTTATTACCTTGGCATCATAGATTTCCTATTCAACAATAAATTTTCCAAATTTCTTATTTTTCTAGTAAATTTTAGATTTTATCGCATACTTTCCTGATAATGGACTTAGTAGTTCAAACAAGTCCTTTCATATGATATTTATCACTAGGAATGGAGGTGTAATGAACATCTAGGTCATTTTCTACATTTAAGCTCTCTTTTTCCATTTAGAACTATCCTACAGCTGTCCTAAGTCAATTATGTCTTGATAGACCAGACAATCCAGTTATCGAGAGTTCATTTGT
This sequence comes from Capsicum pubescens, assembly GCA_030864215.1. Lineage (NCBI taxonomy): Eukaryota > Viridiplantae > Streptophyta > Magnoliopsida > Solanales > Solanaceae > Capsicum > Capsicum pubescens. The sequence continues at coordinate 170,519,625 of CM061543.1, forward strand.
TTTTTAGAACTAGTTCTCTATTTTGAACTCTTCACTATTAAGAGTTGTCTATCAAGAAAAAACTTTACTCAAATGACCTTCTATGCTAATTCTAATAGTTCCAACATCTTTGGAACATTGATTTTTGGCTAGGGGAACCATTGGTTTTGGTCTCAAGGCTTTTGAACTCATGTCGGGATATCGGTCAGAATTTGAGAAAAATGGCCCTTAAGTGTGGGGCCTACTTTTCATCGAAATAACCTCGAATGAAAATTTTGAGTGCTCCATTTAGTCTAGAATGTTGAATTTTATAGGGAACATATCTCTTTTGTACATACGGGATTTTGGATGAATACTGAGGGGTTGGTGAAGACTTGGAAAATTTATAAGTCTTTAGCTGGTGTACTTAGTTGGTGCATCCTTAAAGGTGCCCATTCAATGCTTTATAAGAGGCCACTTAAGCGGCTAGTTGGTCTCTTAAGCGACCTATCTTTTCCAGTTGAGGGCCACAAAATTAGAGTTTGTCTGCTAAAGAGAAAGCCGCTTAAATGTTTCCTCATCTGCTTTAGAGGAAGGGAAAGGTTTGGCGAGTACCACTTAAGCGGTAGATGACCTCTTTAGCGGTGACCACTTAAGAAGTCAAGTGGCTTCTTAAGCGACACCTGAGGGACATTAAATTCTCCACCAACCCAATTTTCTACCCATTTTTCAACAAGTTCAAGAGCTTGGAGCCCTACAAAAGTATGAAAAGTTGGGGGAGAATTTATTTGGTGATTTTGATGTGTTCGTGTACTTGGATTTCTTATTTATTCATCAAAATCTAAGTAATTTTTCATCAAATACATTGTTAATTTCTCAAATAATTCCCAAAATCCCTATAATATTAGTAGGTTGATTTTAGCACCATTTGAGCTCAGAATTTACCCATTCTTGAGGGTAAATGTTCCTTGAGCATAAAGGAAGTGTTGACGATTTTGGAAGTGCGATTTTTGCAAGCAAGTCCCACATGGGATTTATATGTAATTTTGGAGCCAAAATATTTAAATAAAATATGGGTGCCACTATTCTCGTATTGATGAGTAGATTATCATTTTGATAAGTGGCATCATTCAAAAGCTTCTCAAAAGGGGAAATCGACTATTTAATGAATTACACCAGGATTTCGATGGCATCCAGGTTGTCTAGGTTTACCTTTCTCATATATTGGGCTAATCAATAGTATATTTATGATAGTGTGCAGGAAATGAGTTGGAAATTAGGTCTTGAAAGTATGTTTAATATAGTTTAGATATTTTAGCCAAATAAGGACCGTAATTAGGCATAAATGACTTAGTTTCTTACCTTTTAGGTAGACTTGCTGTCTTAAGACTAAAATTTGTCTTAATTAATATCTAGAATGAAATTAGATTCCTTATCCTAGTCCAGGGTAGAGTTTACCTTAGAATGGATATTGGGGATTAGTAGTGGGCCCTTTCGATCCACCTTAGGCTAAAACTACTTTTAGCTCCTTGTAGACCTTATAGGTGTGTTGCATCTTCTAAATGTATATTCTAGAGGTTAAAGAGATTATATAGGGGATTCCTTATTCTGCATTGATACTTGGGAGATGATATTTATCCCAGATCAAGTGCAACAATATATGATATGAGTTTTGATTCAAGTCCGACATCTAGAGGTTATCTATGTTGGTTATGGAATCGGTTCGAGTCTAGTGATTTCAATGTGAAAGGATTCACGATTATGATTTTAAGATATTGGTATTTGGTTTAATTTTGGTTATTACTTCCCTTTTGATTGCACCTGCAGGCTTATGAGGTCCTATATTTGGTTGTTTACTCTATCACACCAACTGGCTTATAGGGTACAGTTATATAGATATAGCTATAATGTTCTTTATTATTATTTTTCGGCTATTTATTTACAACAATGGAGCGTTATTCTAGGTTTTCCCTTTCGTCTTGGCTTAGTTCATTTATCTCATATTTTATTATACTTATACTATGATTTAGCTCAATCGACTGACGATGCCTACTGAGTACCCATGGCTTTGGTACTTATACTATACTACTATACCATTTTGGTGTAGATCTGAGTGCTAGTTATTTCCATTGATGGTGAGATTTGTGTTTGTCAGAGTTTGAAGACAGGGAGAGCTCTCGAAGTTAGAGTTGGCCTTTTCTACTTCTATTTTTTCTAGACTTTTTATTTTTGAGATTGATGTATATTTGACTACTGTGGTATTCATATTTTTTTGGATTAATGGATCTTGTACTGACATTACTAGGTCGTGGGATATTGTTACTCTTTTTATTTCTCATACCTTATGATATTATTGATGTTTATTGCTTGTGAATATTTTACTTGTATATTTTAGCATTTATGCTATTTTCTGCCAAATAGCCAATTACATATTATTTCAGGCTATGACTTTGGCTTACCTACTGGTGGGGTAAAGTAGGCATCATCATTACTTATAAATTGGGTTATGACAAATTGGTACCAGAGCACTAGGTTCAACCATAATGTTGGTACAAGGGAAAGTGTCTAGTAGAGCCCCATGAATCAGAATGATGACATTCGTTTCTTATCTTTGGGAGGCTATCGGACATTCTTAGAAATTCCTCACTTACTTCACTTATTTCTTGCTAAGTGTCTATGTTGGTTTCTAAAGATTCCTTTGACTTCACTCTTTTGTAGATGGCTAGGACACGTGCTACTTGTCACGATCCAGTTTCTCAGGTCATGATGATGCCTACTATAACCCACCAGTTAGAAAAGTTGACCCGTAGTCCAAAACTACTAGTAATGAACTACCAAGAGAAATGGAGGGAGAATGTAGAATAAATGAAATAAAAGGCTAAAATACATAAGATAGTCCCAAAACTTGGAGGAATAGGTACAAGAGCTTCGAATATAATTAGACTACAACGTGAAGTACTAAATAAATATACTGATACAATCATCTTTGAATACAACATAGTGATTACTCTAGTACATAAGAGGAAGGATAGCAATACCCTGAATACCAGGAGCTCACCGTATGTCTTCAAACTATATTTGCTCCGCATAATGAAAACAACAATAGCGAGAACTTATGCTATGATCTGCAGGTTATAGAAGTTTAGTATGAGTATCAAACACGTGGTATTCAATAGACAACTGCCGACTGAGATCCAAAGATAATGCAGGCATAAGTAACATGCAAGAAAGAATGTAAACTACACTTAGATATCCATTAACAAAAGAGTATAACTAAGGAGACTATAAGGATAAACTATCCTATCCTTGCCATACTTAGGTACTTAAACACCATACCGTATATCACTGACCAATATACGAATAAAGAGCAAAAGATGGATATATAGTAGTATACAAGGCCAAAAAACAAATATACAACATGAATAAGTGAAAGAAAAGAGGGATATAAGGTAATACCATAAAAACTATAGATGGATACATATACATAAACAAGGCCAACTCAAGGTACCACATAAATCATTACACTAGCACCTCAAGGCCTCCTAATCATAGTAAGAACTAGTGTTAATATAATTATGGTCTCTAATACATAAGTCTAAACATGAGATAATTACCATAATGAAGTAACTGTAATGAAAGGAATCAAAATATCAGGATCTAAAACCATTATGCCTAACCAATGGATAATCATGTGTAATAATATAATTGTAAGATAAATGAATAAGAATCAAACCTCAAATCTCAATGCCAGTCCACTAATCGACCTGTCATAGACTAACCATAATAATAATAACAATATAAAGTAATTGGCTAGCCTTGACAAACAATACCTAACTAGTCCTTTCACAAAACCCTACCACCATAGGCCCAAAATTCACAACCAACAAATAACATACTACAAGCCATACTCATCACCTATACCTATGAAACACCTCATAAGGCTGATAGATATAGGTTTATATTGGTGATAGGCAATGCACATGCATAAATTAATGCAAGGAGAATCCATAATACCTTAACAATTATGTAACACCCCGTATTTTACATGTTCTTATTATATTTATATGGAACTTTATATATCCTTGTGGTATAGGAAATGAACGAGATTTGTTATGTGAGTATTGATGGTGTAAATATAGTTATAGATACTGCCCATACATTTTAATGTGATGGAACCAAGTTAACATCTATACAACTATTTAAACTTGGGATCGTAAGCTAGTATTTGAATCTAAAGTTTAAGTGACCAAGTGTATACAACTTGTAAGTCAGATTAAAAGAATTAAGGACTCAAAATGAAATAAAATATTGAAGTACTGTCTTGACTTAATTAAGCTAGTAGGTGAGTCACCTACTTGAGCAATTTGGACCAAGTTAATGGACCCAAGGATATGGATCAAATTTGGGCCTATATTAATGTACTCATTTGGGCATAAATTAAGTAAAAAAGAAAGAAAATTGAGAAAAGGCCCAACACTTAAATTTTCCAAGGACCAATTTAATTGAGCCCAACTAAGAATTAAGAAAGTAGGTGCATCACCTACTTTGACATTTTGAGCAGCTTGAACCCTTAAGTATGTGTATTGCCTACTTGGACTAATTTATGGCTGAAAATGGAGTCAATTAGGGAGGTTCTAGAGGTCTCACTATAAGACCAATATAGTTTGTCTTTTTACGCATTTTAAACACAATATCCACCCTTTTAACTTCAGTTTTCTCCCTTTTTTTTATCAAGGATAAGAACAACAACCCTAAAATTTCTTCTGGGGTTCTTGAAGAGACCCTCATCTTTACAATCCAAGGTAAGTGAAAACACTTAAGGTTTAGTGTGATTCTCTCATAGAAGATTAGGAAAGCATGCTATAAGTTCTTAGTTATAAAGACATGGCATAATATAAGACAAGGTATCTTCTTACTTTTCTTTTCTATTAAGAGACATCTCTTTTCTTCTTTGGTTTAAAGTGTGAAGGAAAATTAAAGTTCTTAAAGAGTTCAAATTAAAATGATAAATTGCAAAAAATTAAGGTAAGGTGACTGGTCCATTTTTCCTTCTTATATATGAATTTGGGAAATAATTTTGGATGTATTGTTATTAAGAAGTCAAGGGATGATGAGTTTAATATTTGGTTGCTGCGACAAAGGTATGTTGGGTCTATTTTATAGATTGTTTTACGTGTATATGTTGGAGACTGTCGGGTTAATATTGGGGAAAGGTGTGGCTATTTTGTATTGAAATATAGAAGAAAAGTGTGGTGGTACACCACCAAACTAATTGTTGTATATGTTTATTGCCTATTCTATTTTGTGTATCGTTTGGAGGGTGTAATAAAGCCAAAGTTATTTCTGGGAATCTTATAAGAATCTATATGGTATGTGGATGTAATTGGAGGAGAAAAGGGTTAACATAACACCCTTGATTGAAAAATTAAGGGCTTACTGCCTGGCTACTATTTTGGTGAAGTTAAGTAGCCCAAATATGCCTGTTAGTTACTAATACTAGTTTTATTATATACTTTATTTTAGATAAGTAATCCTAAAGGCAGGAAGTCAATTGAGTTGTCATGGAAGTTATACGACCAGGTATAAAAGGTATACTCCATTTCACACTCTTTGGCATGAATCGAACACATATCCCACCAAGTAGGCTTCCAAAGTTCTCCTATAGAAAATGATACATAATGGCATCATATGATCTCCCATGTAGATAACGACCTTATTCCCAATCTTTAATATGTTAAAACACCTCAATACATGATTATAATCATGTTTGTATGTTTACTTTCACTAGAAAGTTTTAGGAGTTCTCCATTTAGTCAAATAAGACTCGTGTGTTATTTTTAACTCCTAAACATTTCATTCATGTACCAATAGCTCTCTAACTTATTTCTATTGCATTAAGTGCTTATTCACATATCTTTTACTAGTGGATTATTGTTACAAAGTACCATAATGTTATGACCACCAAATAACAATCTCAAAGGCTAAATAAACTAAGTAACACAAATCTAAATTGAACAGGTGGCATCTCAGGGGCATAATCCTAGCATGGGCTGATCTTGAAAATCCTAGCATGGGCCGATCCTAATGTTTATATATAGGTGGCAGCTTGGGGGAATAAGCCTAGCATAGGCCAATCTCGATTCGTCTATTTACCACTGATTAGCTAGTCATTTGTATCATATGGATTACAAATATTATAAAGAAATAAAGGTAAAATAAAGAAAAGAATGTAATGTACCTGACCCTCCAAGTATATATAAAGGTGATCTACTAGCACTATTTATACACTTGTACCTAATTTCCATTGAGATCCTATGTCATGTATGGTTAGTTTCTGCCTTACATATTTAGTATATATTTTTGTATTAATTCCCCTTATTAGGGACTGGTATTTCATTCTATAGGAACAATAGGAGCCCATTATATCTAGCAGCTATTGGTGAGATCCAGATTGATTTGGGGCTTTTCGAGTCTGTTATATATGTTTTGGTATGGTACAGTAGTTAAGAGTAAGACGGGGTTTTGTACCGACCTTAACTAAGTTTATGTATCTTTTAGAGGATTTGTGGACCAATGTAAAGTCAATCATGATAGTGTCTAATCTTTTAGATGTTATTACCTCAACGACCAAGTATTGTATATATAGTTCTGGGCTTATTATTTATTTCTCATCGATGCATTATATTCATGTATGAAAAAACCTTTGGTTATTATAGTTACTGGCATGAGAAGTAACAGGTTATGGATTGGTTCTCTCGGGCCTTTACAGCTACGGGTGCCTGTCTGCTCTAATAGGATTTGCGGTGTAACAAAAATGGAGTCAGAGCTCATCATCCTAGGGATTCCACAAAGTTGTGTCTAAATAGAGTCTTATTTATGGATATGTTGTGCACCAGATCTATAAACAGGAGTCTATGGGATATTTAGGGGTTGTCTCTATTTGTTCATATCTTAGATCGTGCAATAGAGCCCAAGTTGTAGGTGAAGTCATATTTAACCAATGAATCTATTTTTTTTCTTATTATAGTAAAGATGTCATTTATAAGGAGTAAGAATATAGGTAAGTGAGTAGACGTGGCTTCCAAAGAAGTGACCAAAAGGTCACCACCTCAAAAATCTAATCAAAGTGAGGCTCAAGCTGAGTTTGTATCACAAACTTCTTCTACACCTCCATCACCATAAGAGCTAAGAGGAATAACAACACCCTTAGAATCACCTATTAATGCTACTAAGCAAGATCTAAGGAATTCGATGCAATTTTTGACTCATATAGTTTTTGGATAAGCTCAATGACAAGTTATTATAACCATAGTTTCTAGTGGTGCAAATAGGGAAACTAACCTATAAACGCAGGGTTTTCTTATATTGGATCCTCTCACATTCACCAAATCAGATCTTAATGAAGACTCTTAGGACATTATTGACCAAATCCATAGGGCTCTAGATATCTTGCATGTATCGGGTAGAGAGATGGTTGAGATAATAGGGTATAGATTAAAAGTAGAGGCTATATTATGGTATGCAGACTGGAAATAGTCTAGGAGTATCGATGTGCTTTCAGCTACTTAGAAAGAGTTCAAAGAGGTATTTCTTGATCATTACCTTATATTTGAGATTGGATAGGCCCATGTAAATTAGTTTTTGAATCCTTTTCAAGGGAATATAAGCATGAGGTAGTATAGCCTCCGATTTAACTCTTTGGCTAGGTATGCTCCTAATGTAGTAGAGTTCATCGATATGTGGATAGATTGGATCCATATCAGTTTAGATATTGTATGATTGTTTCTTTGAACAAAGTCATGGATATAGCAAAGATACAAGCTTTTGCACAAAAAAAATGGAGGATCAGAGGCAAAAAAAAATAAAAATCAGAAAGAGGGTATTCCAAGAGGGCCAGATCAATGAGGTAGTTTATGGAAGCCTAAAGAGAGTTTAGGTCTCTATTTTCTAATAGATTACCTAGGACATCATCTTCTTATTATGTAGCTAGTGCTTTATCATGGTTTCAAGGGTCCAAGGGCAATTAGTTTAGGTAAAAAAGTAAGAGCCAGGGTTCACAAACAGTGGGGTACAAAGAGCAATGGAGTATGAGAAAATTAAGAATTATCAAAAACCATGTAAACAATATGGAAAGCTTCATTTAGGTGCATGTCAGTTTGGGAAAAATGCTTTCTTTTGGTGTGGAATGTCAGGGCACATGATGAGAAAATGCCCACAAAGAGGCATGGGTGGTATGGCACGACCTACTGGATCTGTCATTGCATCATCATCATCGGTGCCTTATTTAGGTATATGTGTACAAGCTATAGGTTGTGGAAGGGGTGTTAAAGGAGCAACTAGTTCTAGAGGAGTTTTGAATCATACATATGCTCTAGTGGATTGACAAAATTTAAGGCTTCTCCAGATTGGGTTACGGTACATTTTCCATCTTTTCACATAATGTGTATGCATTAATTGATCTAGGTTCCGCATTATCATATGTTATTCCATTGGTTGTTGGAAAATTCAAAAGAATGCTGAAATTACTAGTTAATCCATTTGAAGTGTCTACACCGGTTCGTGAATCTATTATAGCTAGGAGAGTGTATCAAAATTGTATAATAACTATTTGTGGTTGTGATACAATAGTTGACCTTGTTGAGTGAGAAATGGTAATTTTGATGTTATAATGAGTATGGATTGGTTGGGTTCTTTTTACACCACAGTAGATTGCCAAACTAAATGGGTGTATCTCCATTTTCCATGAGAGGAAATCCTTGAATGGAGAGGCAATATTAGTGTGCCAAAAGGCAAATTTATTTCTTATTTTAAGGAAAAAAGAATGGTTTCCAAAGGTTACATGTACCATCTAGTTAGAGTGAAGAATATAGATGCAGAGCCACCAACTCTTAAACTATTCCAGTGGTAAATGAATTTACCAATGTATTTCCTGAAGATCTTCCAAGTATGCCTCCCGAACGAGAAGTAGAGTTTGGTATTGATATGATTCCAGGTAACCAAATAATCTCAATTCCTCCATATAGAATGGCCCCAACGCTAGAAGAATTACAGGAGTTGAAATAGAAATTAAAAGACTTATTTGAGAAAAGATTCATAGGGCCTAGTATGTCCCCTTGGGCCACACCAGTGTTATTTGTACGTAAGATAGATGGTTCATTGAGAATGTGTATTGACTATTGGCAATTGAATAAAGTGACTATTAAGAATAAATATCCTCTTCCAAGAATTGATGACTTATTTGATCAGTTACAAGGTGTCGGGTGTTTCTCAAAGATTGATTTGAGGTCGGGTTACCACCAAGTGAGGGTTAAAAAGAATGATATACCCAAGATAGCTTTCCGAACATGGTACAACCATTATGAGTTTCTATTCATGTCCTTTAGGATAACTAATGCACCCAAAACTTTTATGGATTTGATGAATAAGGTGTTCAAGGTCTTAGATATGTTCATGATAGTTTTTATAGATGATATCCTAGTTTATTCAAGATAATAAAAAGGACCATACCAGCCACTTACGATAGGTGTTACAGATTTTTTGTGATCGTAAGTTATATGCAATGTTCTCTAAATGTGATTTTTGGTTAAAATTTGTGGTATTATTGGGTTATATTGTATCTAATAAAGGAATAAAGGTTGATACTTAAAAGATAGAAGCTGTGAAAAACTAGCCAAGATCTACAATGCCTATAGAGGTTCATAGTTTCCTTGGGTTGGCAGGCTATTATGAAAGGTTTGTTGAAGAGTTTTCTTCAATTTCTGCACCTTTAATAAATCTAACACACAGAGCATCCAAGTTTTAATGGATTGACATATGTGAAAGAAGTTTTCAAGGTTTGAAGAATAAGTTTACTTCTACACCCATATTGGTACTTTCAGAAGGCACAAAAGGGTATGCAATATATCGTGATGCTTCAATAATTGGCTTAGGATGTGTGTTTATGCAGCATGCTAAAGTAATAGCATATACCTCAAGACAATTGCGGCAACATGAGAAGAATTATCCAACACATGATCTGAAGCTAGCAGTAGCTATATTTGATTTAAAGATATGGTGCCACTACTTGTATGGGATTCATGTTGACATATATAATGACCATAAGAGTTTTCAATATATCTTTAATTAGAAGTACCTAAATTTGAGGTAGAAAATATGGCTTAAGCTATTAAAAGACTATGATGTTGATATCTTATATCATCCGGGGAAAGCCAATGTGGTAGATGATGTATTAAGTCATAAGGCTAAGGTGAGCACTTATGGGCAGTCTACAAAAAGACTAGGGATGAATAAATATCCACACCAACTAGCCAATCTGGGGGTTTTCCTTATTGAAACTGCAGATAAGGGGATTATTGTGTATAATGCGGTAGAATCTTCATTAGTAGCTAAAGTGAAAGAGAAATAATATGTAGATCCTATTCTATTACAACTTAAGGAGATTGTACAATTCAGTATGACATCGGCATTTGAGCTTATGCAAGAGGGAGTACTTCGGTGCTAAAACAATTTATGTGTGCCAAATATAGATGGTGTAAGAAAGATAATTATGATGGAGGAACATCATTCAAGGTATTCTGTCTATCCGAGGTCAACTAAAATATATCATGATTTGGAAGGAGTGTATTTGTAAGGTGACATAAAGAAGAACATTGCAAAATTTGTAGCCCGATGTCCAAATTATCAAAGGGTTAAAGTAAAGAACCAAAATCCTGGGGGTTATTTACAATGTATAGATCTTCCAATTTTGGAAGTGGGACATGATCAACATGGATGTTTTCACTAGGTTACCTCTCACATCTCGAAAGTTTGATTCCATATGGGTAGTAGTTGATAGAATTACTAAATCAACACACTTTCTATTGGTTAGGACCACTTACACAGTTGAAGAGTATGCGAAATTATATATCAAAGAGATATTTTGGCTACACGGAGTACTAGTATCTATTATATTAGATAGGGGAGCTCAATTTACTGCAAGTTTTTGGAAGTATTTTCAGAGAAATTTGGCAACACAAGTGAATTTAAGTATAACTTTTAACCTCAAACAGATGGACAAGCAGAACATACCATTCAAATACTTAAAGATATGCTACGAGATTGTGTATTGGACTTTAAAGTTAGTTGGTATGATCATTCACCTCTCATCAAGTTCTCCTACAACAATAGCTATCATTCAAGTATCAAAATGTCACCATATGGTGCTTTGTATGGAAGGAAGTGTAGATCACCAATTGGATGGTTTGAAGTGGGTGAAACTGCCTTGTTTGGGCTAGATCTTGTTCATCAATCTATGGAAAAGGTTAAAATGATCCAACAATAGCTAGAAATAGCCCAAAGTAGACACAAGTCATATGTCGATGTTAGAAAAAGAGGGTTAGAGTTTTCTATAGGTGATTAGTATTCTTAAAGGTATCACTAATGAAAGGGGTAATGAGATTTGGTAAAAAGGGAAACTATGTTCATGTTATATAGGCCTATATAAGATTATTCAAAGGTTTTTCCAAGTCACATATGATTTAGATATACCCCAAGAGATCTTAACACTCTATCCAATGTTTCACATCTCAATGCCTTAAAAGTGCTCAGATATCCATCTCATATAACTCCTACTAAAGATGTACAAGTTAAATAAGATCTCACCTATGAAGAAATACCTATTGTTATTCTAGATTGAATAGTTAAGAAGTTAATAAATAAGGAAATGGATTCTATAAAAGTACTTTGGAGGAACCAACAAGTAGAAGAGATCACATAGAAAGTTGAAGAAGTTATAAAATCCGAGTTCCCCCATTTATTCGAATGCAAAGAGAAAGTCCAAGATGCTGAATTGGAGAAATAATAAGTAAGTATAATATATAAGTACTATGTGATAACAAGAATATTAACCTTAGGCTTGAACTTGTTTAGGTTGGACAATTATGTAAATATTCGAGGATGAATGTTCCAAAGGGGGGGATGTAACACCCCGTATTTTTCATGCTCTTGTTCTATGTATACTTGATATGGCCTAGTGGAATATGTAATGGACGAGATTTGTTATGCGAGTATTGATGGTGTAATTGGAGTTCTTGATACTGCCTGTACGTTTTAATATGATGCAACCAAGTTAAAATTGATACAACTATTTAAACTTGGGATCACAAACTAGTATTTGAATCTAAATTTTAAAGTGACCAAGGGTATACAAGTTGTAAGTTAGATTAAAAGGATTAAGGACTTAAAACGAAATAAAATATTGAGGTGCTTACTTGATTTAATTAAGCTAGTAGGTTAATCACCTACTTGAGCTATTTGGACCAAGTTAATGGACCCAAGTCTATGGATCAAATTTGGGTCTATATTAGTATAATCATTTGGGACAAATTAAATAAAAGAGGAAGAAAATGGAGAAAAGGCCCAACAATTAAATATGCCAAGGCCCAATTTAATTGAGCCCAACTAAGAATTATGTAAGTAGGTTCATCACCTACTTTAATATTTTGAGAAGATTGAACCCTTAAGTAGGTGCATCACCTACTTGGGAAAATTTGGGGATAAAAATAGGGTAAATAAGGGACGTTCTAGAGGGCTTAATATAAGACCAATATAGTTGGTCTTTTTACTCATGTTAAACAAAATATCCACCCTTTTAACTTCAACTTTCTCCCTTTTCTATCAAGGATAAGAACAACATCCCTAAAATTCCTTCTAGGGTTCTTGAAGAGACCCTCAACTTTGCAAGCCAAGGTAAGTGAAAAAATTTAAGGTTTAGCTTAATTCTCTCATGGAATATTAGGAAAGCATTCTATAAGTGCTTAATTATAAAATATATTGTAGAATATAAGACAAACTACCTGCTCACTTTTCTTTGTTATTAAGAGACATATCTTTTCTTCTTTGGTTTAAAGTGTGAAGGAAAATTGAAGTTCTTGAAGAGTTCAAATTAAAAGGATAAAATTCAGAAAATTGAGGTAAGGTGACTGCTCCATTTTGTCCTCCTTATATATGAATTTAGGAAAGAATTATGGATGTGTTGTTATTAAGAACTAAATGGATGATGAATTCAATATTTGGTTGCTATGATAAAGGTAAGTTGGGGTGGTTTTGTGGACTGTTTAATATGTATATGTTGGAGACTGCTGGGTTGATGTTGGGGAATGGTGTGACTATTTTGTATTGTAATATAAAAGTGTGATGGTACACCACCAAACTAATTATTGTATATATTTATTGCCAAATCTATTTTGTGCATTGTTTGGAGGGTGTAATGAAGCCAAAGTTATTTCTGGGGATCTTATAAGAATCTATACGGTATGTGGATGTAATTAGAGGAGAAAAGGGTTAACATAACCCCTTGATTGATAAATTAAGGGCTTACTTCCCAACTACTATTTTGGTGAAATTAAGTAGCCCAAATATGTCGGTTAGTTACTAATACTTGTTTTATCATATACTTTATTGTAGATAAATAACCTTAAAGGCAGGAAGTTAATTGAGTTATCATCGGAGTTATATGACTACGTATGAAAGGTATACTCCATTTCACACTCTTTTGCATGAATCAAACACATATCCCACCAAGTAGGCTTCTAAAGTTCTCCTATATAAAATGATACATATTGGAAGAATATGATCTTCTATGTAGCTAACAGCCTTATTAGCAATCTCTAATATGGTAAAACACCTCAATATATGCTTATTATCAAGTCTTATGTTTACTTTCACTAGAAAGTTTTAGGAGTTCTACATTTAGTCAAATAAGACCCGCATGTTATTTTCAGCTCCTAAACATTTCATTTGTGTACCAACAACTCCCTACCTCATTATTATTGAATTAAGTTCTTACTTACATGTCTTTTACTGGTGGATTATTGTTCCAAATTACCATAATGTTATGATTACCAAAGCAACAATATCAAACGCTAAATAAACTAAGTAACATAAATCTAAATTGAATGGGTGAAAGATCAGGGGCATAATCCTACAATGGGAAGATCTCAATACACTTATATGTGAGTGGAAGCACAAGGGAAAAATCCTAGCATAAGCCAATGCCAATGTTTATATACTTGTGGAAGCTCAGGGGCGTAAGCCTAGCATGGGTCAATCTTGATTTATCTTTTACCATTGATCAGCTGGTTATTTGTATCATATGGCTTACAAATATTATAAAGTAAGAAAGGTAAAATAAATAAAATAATATAATGTACCTGACCCTACAAGTATATATAAGGGTTTTCTACTAGCAATATTTGTACATTTGTTTCTGATTTCCATTAAGCTCCTATATCATATGTGGTTACTTTCAGCCTTACATATTCAGTACATATTTTTGTACTGACGCTTCTTATGATGGACCTTTATTTCATGCTGCAGGAACATATGCTTAAGATAATACACCTTCTCAGTAGGAGCCCATGATATCCAACGGCTATTGGTAAGCTCCAAATTTATTCAAGGTTTTACGAGTCTGTTATATATGTTTTGGTATAGTATAGTAGTTTAAGGTGGGGATTTGTCCCAACCTAAACTAAGTCTATGTATCTTTTAAAGGATTTGTAGACCAATGTAAAGTCAAGCATGATAGTGTCTCATCTTTTAGATGTTATGGCCCCAATGACCAAGTCTTGTATATATAGTTTTGGGCTTGTTGTTTATTTCTCATCGATGCATTATATCCATGTATGGCAAAACCTTTAGTTATTATAGTTACATGCATGAGAAGTACTATGTTATGGATTGGTGCTCTCAAACCTTTATAGTTACTGGTGTTTGTCCCCATAATAGGATTTAAGGCGTGACACATTATATCATCAATAATCCCTGGACTAGAACCGAAACTCATATCATTAATATTATCTATACACTCTTCCCAGTATCATATATATATACATATAATATGCACCGCTAGGACCATGGCTAAAAGAGTATAAGTCCATACATCCATTGCCCATGATAAACTATGGGACTAAGTCATCATAAAAGTGTTGAAAGGGTCATAATCTCTCACGGTCGAGGCAAATAGTAGTAGCAAAATTAGGAACCAGAATCTTTCTTGGTCAACTCTCTAAATCATTAGTTTTAGTCTTAAAGGCTCATAAGTTATTCATTAAGATGGTACGATTCCCATTATGAAGAAATTCATTTGAAAAGTAAAATGTGGGAATAAATACCTTTCTAGTAAAAAGAGTAATAAAACCATATTTTAGTTAAAATCGTACCATTTATCGCTTTAGTGATCATTAATGCACTAAACCTATGCATGACATCACCAGTATCAAAATAATGCAATCATAAGCATCAAAATATATAACAACTATGTTCATGCCCTTTACAACGACAAAGGACTTCCCAAAATCCAACCAATATCATAATTATGGTTGTGGGCCCAATAATATATCTAACATAACCATAACATAATCCAAAAAACAATCACAATCCATTGAGTCATGAATTACCCTTAGACTAAAGGATTATTAGGCTCAACTATGTCTAACATGCACAAATAAATCCACAAAGGCTAACACAAGTCTTGGCCAAAGGTGGGCCAGAGAGACCCACTTCCAATCCTAAAAAATAATATTTAGGTAGTTTCTACCCTGGACTAGGCTAAGGTATCTAAATTCACTTCTAGATGTTAAAGAAGCCATATTTAGCCCTAAGGTAGAAATTCCACCTAAAATAAGAGCAACTAAGTTGATTCCACCTAAATTATCATTCCAAGATATCCCAGGTAGTCCAAATAATACTAATCATACCAATTATGATAATAATACCTAAATCATATTCTATATCTAGAATAATATAATAATCATACTACAATTAGGTCTATCTATAAAGAAGTAAATAAGACTAAAGAATTATCATAAGTATTTCAACTTAAGGGTCAATTACCCTTATAGCCCCCAAACTCACAATTTAGGCTAAGTCACGGTGTTCTACCTACAATCTTATCCCAACATCCCCATATAATATGTAACATATATAAAAAAAACCATCTTAAGAGAAGAATCGACAGAAGCCTACCTCGATGATGAACTATCACCATTAGATTGCCTATGAATCATATGTCATCACACCACAATCCTTAAATACTATCATGCTATCAAAATAGTAATCTTCATATCATTAGGAGTAAAACGAGACCCATATTACTATATTAAATGTCAGGTCAAAATTTGGGTTAAGAATGGACGGCGGGGCTTGCAAACAAAATCCAAATTTGAACCCATCATGAGGCGCCTCTAAAGTCAAGGATGTTGTGCTCAAAAGTTGAGAACAAATGGAGCACAAATCAAGTCTTAGATCAACCCTCAAAGTTTAGGAATTCAAGTTCTAATTTTCTAAGAATTTTGCCAAGAATTTGGATGGAAATTGAAGAGAAAATTAATGGGAAATGACCAAGAAGAGTTTGGTTAGCCTACTTTAATTTCTATGGATGATTTCCCACTTTTTCCTATCCTCGTGCTCCTAATTTTTGGTGTAAAAGTGGCGGAAGAAGTGACAAAAAATCGGGTGGAAAAAAAGGGTAAAATAGTACCTGGTATCGCTTAAGAAATCATCCTATAGCTTAGAAGATAGTCACTCAAGAGACTTACCTATTGCTTACGCAACCTGGCATGAGGGGTCGGGTATCTCTTAATCAATCTCTAAGTCACTTAAGAGATTACCCGCTTAAGCGATCTCAGTGATCATTGACCAAATAGTCAATGTCGCTTAAGAGACAACATGTCGCGTATGTGGGGTCTACATAAGTAACACTATGTTCTCTAAAGAGGTTGCATCAGTAACCTGATTTACAAGATTTATCTAAGTCAAGAATAGACTTCGATCAGGTGCTCGGGATTCATTCAGAACCCCGTTCGTGCAAACAACATATGTTATCACAACAAATCTGATATTTCAAACTCAATGGAACCATTACAACTTTAAAACAAGAATGTTTTGACTAAATATGGGACCCACACTAAAGTTCTATTTTTCATATAATTTGTCCAATAGCCCACAATGAGTTTAGAAGCCTTGAGACCTGAACCAAGGGTCCCCTAGCCTAAAATAAATATTTCAAAGGTGATAGTACTGTCATAATTTGTATCTAAAGTCATCTACTAAGAGTTTTGGTTTGACACCAAATCCTAAACAACAAAAGCTCTAAAATAGTGAAATGATCCTAAAATCTATATTAACTATCCGATAACAATATCGACAATTCTGGTACATTATAAATGATCTGTAGCCACTGTGTAAAGTCTCAAAATGTTAAAGGATTTTTGCAATTAAAAGGAATCACCTAAAGGTTCATTACACTACTGCTACACAAGACGAGGACCCCTAGTCTTTAACTAGGGATCTTTACAAGTTAAGTGGATGACCTCGAGGAAAGGATACCTAAGACAAGCAACCCCAACCAGAGAATAGGATGGGCGTCTTCTCTAGACCATAGTCCTGATCCCGCACTAGAGATTCCTCTCCTCAGTTAGTAGTGGTCCACGGTTCATCCCATGCTCCATTGGGGTTCATTTCTTCATTACTACTCAGGGATTCTTTGGTTTATCCCTTAGGTATATTGGTGGTACATAATCTGTGGTTCCGAGTTTGCAGATAAAATAGTTTAGAAGAAGGGGTACAACATGTGACTATGGCTCTTAGAGTTAAGATTCCTCCAGCATTAGTAGTTGCTCAGTCGGTAGTTTCTCAACCTACTATATCTATTAAAGAGTAGAAGACATTGGGTAGATTTATGAGACTGACCCCCTTAGGTTTTCTGGTGCACCAAGTGAGGATTGTTATGAGTTCTTGATTACTTGCGATGATAAGATCTATAATTTAGGCCAAGTTGAAACTTATGGTTTAGACTACACTACTTTCCAATTGTATTTAGCTGCTCGACATTGGTGGAGAGGTTATCTTTGTTCTAGGACAATTGGATCTCACTCGCTAACATGGGCTCAATTCTCCAAGGTCCTCTTGGAGAAATATATGCCTCGCAGTCTTAAGAATTGCATTAAGGATCAATTTTCAAGATTAGAGCAGGGATCTATGACTATTGTGGAGTATGAGGATCGATTTTATGATTTTTCCAAGCATGCTACATCTATTTTTTTGGCCAAGTATGACCAGTTTTGGTGTTTTATTCAGGGATTAAGACTTTCTCTTTGTATGTCCACACAAAGTGTAGTTGCTATTGGTTGGTCTTTCACTAAGGGTTCTAATCATGTCCGGTCCATGAAGGAGATGCATCGAAAGGCCCAAGGGGCAGCAATAAGAGGTTGCATTATCAGGGCAATTTTGGTGGGAGGCAAAGTGGCTCATGGTTCAAAGGTAGTAGTTTTAAGGGTAGATACCCTCTGCATCAACCTTATTAGCAAAAGTATTAGTCTAGTTATCCCATTCACTACCACACTTTAGATTACTAATGAAAGTCAGTCTATCTTCAGTGATCATCTTAATTAGATTAGTGGCAAGCCTTCGAGAGGTTCATATTTAAGGTATCTATTCAAGGTGGTAATTTTGGGTCACCCAGATCTTTTGGTTTTAATACAGTGTCTGGGGTACTTTATATTTGTGGGGTCTTTGGCTATTTCTTGAGAGAGTTTCCCAATAATAGGGTGATGGTTCCTGTAGTTTAGTGTGTTCCACTGGCTAGGGCGGTACTTCCCCTATCTAGAGGTGGTATGCATGGTCGTCAGAATGGTCCCAAGGGTGCTTGTGAAGTTCCTCAGAAGGTAGGATAGGAGATCAGCCAGATGCCAAACCAGGTTGTAGGTGTGATCAGTTGTATGCCATTCTTGGTAGACCCGATGTAGAGTCTTTGGAATTTGTCATTATAGGAATGATTTTAGTGTGCCATTACCCAGATTTTTTTATTTATTTGATTTGGGATCAATTTATTCCTATGTATCTGCTTATTATGCCCCATGGTTAGAGATATATTAGGATTATTTATCAATGTTGTTATGTGTATCTACTTCTGTGGGTGATTATTAAGTAGTGGATCAGGTTTATAGATCATGTGTTGTGACTATTTAACAGGCTAATAATCAGGTTGATCTTATTGTATTAGACATGATGTATTTTGATGTGATTCTACAGTTGGACTGGTTATCCTCTTATTATGCGGTCTAGGATTATTTTGCCAAGACCATTACTTTAGCCATGTCTAGCATACCCTCAGTTGTGTTGCAAGGATATTTTAACCATAAGCCGATGGAGATTATTTCTTATATTAATACTAGAAGACATATATCAAGTAGTTGTTAGTGTTATCTTGCTTATATTCATGATATTAGTATAGAGATTTTGTTGCTTGACTCAAATCCCATAGTTATGAGTTTTTTGATGTTTTCCCAACCTAGTCTTTATTTTGAGCATATTACTTAGATTATTATTGATCTTGAGTCACACACCCGACCTATTTTAATGTCACCTTATCGTATGGATCAAATCAAGTTTAGGGAGCCAAATTCTTAGCTTTATGATCTTCTAGTTATGGTTTCATTAGACCTAGTGTGTATTATTGGGGTGTTCCTATCTTATTCATGAAAAATAAGGGTATTTCCTTATGTACGTGTATTCATTATAGACAACTTAATAAGGTGATAGTATAGAATATGTATCATATGCCTCACATTAAAGATTTATTTGACCAGCTTTAGGAAACGACTATGTTTTCTAAGATTGACTTGAGGTACAATTGCCATCAGCTGAGGATTCGTGTTGAGGACATCCCAAAGATAGCCTTAAGGACTTATTACGGTCATTATGAGTTCCTGGTGATGTCTTTTAGATTGACCAATTCCCTAAATAAGTTCTTGAATTTGATGAACTGCATGTTCAAGTCTTATTTAGATTACTTCGTGATTGTTTTCACCAATGACATTCTTATGTATTCCAAGAGTAGGGAGGATCTTATGCAGTATTTGTGGATTGTGCTCCAGACTTTGAGAGATCATAGGCTTTTTGCCAAATTCTCATAGTGTGAATTTTTTCTTGAGTCAGTGACATTCCTAGGACATGTGGTTTCTAAGGATGGGATTATGGTGGACCTAACAAAGATTGAGGTTGTTTGTGATTGGAACGGGCCTATATCTTCATTGGAGGCTTGCAACTTCATTAGTTTGGCCAATTATTATAGGCGGCTCATTGAGGGTTCTGCAACTATTGTAGTGTTGATGATAAGATTGGCTCATAAAAAGGTTCCTTTCTAGTGGTCAAAGGTGTGTGAGTTGATATTTTAAAGGTTTAAGGATTTTCTTACTTCAACTCCTATTTTAGATCTTCCTATTGAGGGTGAGGGATTCACAATATATTATGATTCTCCTATGTTGGTTTGGGTTGTATTTTTATATATCAAGGTTGATTTATTTGTTTTACATCGAGGCAACTGAAGGTGCATGAGTGTAACTACCCCACTCATGATTTGGATTTGGTGGCAGTAGTTTTAGCACTTTAGATTTGGAGGCATTATCTTTATGGCATGCATTTTGATGTCTACAACAATCATCATAGACTTTAACATATTATCACCCAGAGAGATCTTAATTCAAAGCAATGTAGATGGATATAATTGCTTAAGGATTATGACATTTCTATATTATATCATTTGAGAAAGGCAGACGTGGTTGCAGATGCCTTGCACTGGAAGGCAGTGAGTATGGGTATATTGGCTTCTATCTCAGTTTCTCAAAGGCTGTTGGTGTGAGACATCCAGTCCTTAGCCAAATTAATGGTGAAACTTGATATTTCAAACTCTAGGAAGATTCTAGCTAGTGTTGAGGCAAGGTCTACTTTATTCGAGCAAATTTAGAGTCGTCAGTTTGAGGATATAAGAATTGGCATCATTCATGATCAGATATTGAGTGGTGAGTCCAAGAGGGATACCATAGATTCTGAGGGTATTCTAACATTTGAAGGATACATTTGTGTTTTGAGGGTTGGAGATTTGATTTAGCCAATTTTGCGTGACTCACAACTGCGTATATTTTATTCACTGTAGTATTGCTAAGATGTATAGAGATTTGAGGTAACACTATTGGTGGAGTGGCATGAAGAGAAATATGGCAGACTTTGTGGTTTATTGCCTATGTTATCAGCAGGCGAAGGTTAAGAATCAAAGGCCTAGAGGCCTAATTTAGAGATCGCCTATTATTAAGTAGAAGTTGAGCGGATCACCATGGAATTCATTAGTGGTTTACCTCATACCTCCCGTAGTTCTAATGGTATTTGGGTTATTGTAGATTGGTTGAACAAATTAGCATACATAATTCCTAATCATATGTCCTTTAGTGTTGAGACGTTAGCCCGTATATATGTTTGTAAGATAATTTGCCTGCATGGTGTGCCTATATCAATTATCTCAGACCGGGGCTCAGTGTTCACTTCTATCTTGTAGAGAGATTTTCAAGAGGCATTCGGTACCCAGGTGGACCTTAGCATAACTTTTCACCCTAAGACCGATGAACAGTTGGAGCGGATAATTCAGGTTCTTGAGGATATACTTAGAGTTTGTGTTACAAATTTCATACATCAGTGGTAATAGCTGCTAGCTTTGGCAGAGTTTTCATACAATAATAGCTACCATTCAAGTATTGACATGGTGTCATTTAAGCCATTATATAGTAGACATTGTCATTCTATGATTAGATCAATCAAGACCTCTGAGATTAGATACCGTGGTACTGACTTGTTTAAGAGCCATTGGATAGAGACAAGGTGATTCAGCATAGGTTGAGGGCAACTCAAAGTAGATATAAGGCTTAGGCAGATCATAGACTTTGTTCATTATGGTTTGGAGTTGGAGATCGGGTATTCTTTTGAGTATAGATCATAAAGGGCATAATAAGATTCGAGTGGAAGGGAAAGATCAGTCCCAGATATATTAGACCTTTTGAGATCCTTCGTACAGTTGGAGAGGTGGCATATAAGTTAGACTTACCCCTAAATTTTGTTGTTGTTCATCCATTTCTCCATGCTTTTATGTTGAGGCAGTATATTTTTTATGAGTCTCATGTGCTTCGGTGGACTCAGTTCAGTTGGGTGAGAGATTGACATTCATGGAAGGGTCGGTGTTCATATTAGCCAAAGAGTCAGGTGATTGGTGTAGGGAGATTCTAGTGGTTAAGGTTTAGTGGAGACATCGCCCAGTAGAGGAGGCCACTTGGGATATTGGGAGCAAGATACGGGCCCAGTATCCTCACTTGTTTGAGTATTTAGGTACATCCTAACCCTTTACTTTTGTAGATTAAAGTTCTTTTAGTAGAGGATATTATAATGACCCTTCATGTCATTTTCTACATTTTCTCTTATTTTTTCTATCTCAAGTTAGTTATGACTTGCTAGACCTAACAACTCAGTTATCGAAGAGTTCATCTGGTTATTATAACTAGTTCCCTATTTTGAACTCTTCGCTTGTATGAATTGGCTATAGCACAAAATAAATCAGTCAAACAACCTCGTATGCCAATTTTGACAATTCTAATAGCTCCAAAACATCAATTTTAGACTAGAAGGACCTTTGGTTTGGGTCCCAAGGCTTCTGGAATTTAAGAAAAATGTCCCTTGGGTGTAGGGCCCACATTTAACAAAAAAAACCTCAGATGAATATTTTGACTGCACCATTGAGTTTGGAATGTCAAATATGGTAAGTTAGCATAGTTTATTTCTATATACTGGATTTTGAGTGGATCCCAAGGGGTTAGTGAAGACTTGTAAAATTTTCAATTTTTCAGCTAGTGTATCCGCTAAACTGGGACATTGGGTGCTTCAGTGGAGGCTGCTTAAGCTGCCAGACGGTAGTTTAAGCAAGCTGGCTCTTCCAGTTGAGGGTCGCTAAAGCAGAGGCCACTTAAACAACTTTTTGTTTGCTTTAGCGGATGGGACAGGTTTTGTGAGTACTACTTAAGCGGTGCTTTACCACTTTAGCGGTGATTGTATATGCGGTTAAGTAGCCGCATAAGTGGTACCAAGGGGCCATTAAATCCTCCACCAACCCAATTTTCTCCCTATTTTTTCACAAGTTCATGATCTTGGAACCCTAGAAAGTGTAGAAAGTTGGGAGAGCATTTATTAGGTTATTTTTGTGTCTTTGTGAGCATGGATTTCTCATTTCTTCATCAAAATCTTGGTATGTTTTTATCAAATTCCCGGTTAATTTTTCAATTATTTCCCAAAATTACTAGATTATTTGTGGTTTGACTTGAAAAGAATATGAGCTTCGAACTTATCCATTTTTTAGGGTTAATGTTCCTTGAGCATATAGGGACATGTTAATGGTTTCAGAAGTGCTATTTTTGCAAGCTAGCATGGGATTTTACATAATTTTAGACCCAAAGTATAATGCAATATGGATACCACTGTTCTCATATTGATGAGTAGAATATCATTTTGATAGAGTGACATCATGCAAAAGCTTCTCGGAAGGGTAAATCGATGATTTGGCAGATTTCACCGGGGTTTCTACAATATCCTAGTAGCTAGGCTTACATTTCACATAGATTGGGAAAAATTATAGTATATTTATGATAATGTGTTTGAAATTAGGTCATGCAAGTATGTTTAGTATAATTCGGATCTTTTAGTCGATTAAGGAACCATAATTAGGCATAAATGACTTAGTTGCTTACCTTTTAGGTAGACTCCTATTTTAGCCTTTTCTATTGAGGGTGAGGGATTAGCTGTATATTGTGATGCTCCCAGTGTTAGTATGGGTTGTGTTTTGATGTACCAAAGTCAAGTTATTGCTTATGCATTGAGGAAGCTAAAGCTATACGAGCGCAACTACCCTACTCATGATTTAGATTTGCTGGCAATAGTTTTTGCACTTAAGTTTTGGAGGAATTATCTTCATGACGTGCATTATGATATCTACACTGACTGTCGTAGTCTTTAACATCTTATGGCTGAGAGAAAGCTTAATTCAAGGAAACTTAGATGGAAGGGGTTGCTTGAGGATTATGGCATCTCTATCTTTTATCATTCAGGAAAGGCACACATGGTATCAGACACCTTGAGCTGGAAATCAGTAAGTATGGATATCTTTATTTATCTCTATTTTTATTAGAGGTTTTTGGTGTAGGACATCAGTCCTTATCCAACTTGATGGTGCGTATTGATATTTTAGACCCCAATAGGTTTCTTGCTAGTGGTGAGGCAAGGTCTACTATATTCTAGCAAATTTGGAGTCATTAGTTCGAGGATATGAGAGTTTGCATCATTGTGATTAGGTAATAAGTAGAGTGTCCAAGAGGTATAACATAGATTTTGAGGGTGTTATGAGATTTGACAATTATATTTGTGTTCTGAGGGTTGGAGACATGATTTAGTCAATTTTACGTGAGACTCACAGCTCTAGATATTCTATTCACTATTGTATTGCTAAGATGTATAGAGATATGAGGTAGCACTATTGGTGGAGTGGCATAAAGATAGATATGGCTGGCTTTGTGGTTTGTTTCCTATGTTGTCAACAGGTGAAGGCCAATCATTAGAAGACTGGAGGCATAATTTAGAGATTACTTATTCTCAAGTAGAAGTGGAAGAAGATCACCATGGACTTCGTTAATAGTTTGACGTGCACCTCCCAAGGTTCCAATAGTATTTGGATTATTGTAGATCAGTTGACCAAATCTTTATACTTCATTCCTATTCAGATTTCCTTCATTTTCGAGAGTTACACCATATCTATATTTGTCAGATAGTTTACCTACATGGTGTTCCTATATCCATTATCTCATATGGGGGCTTAGTGTTTACTTCTAGATTCAGGAGAGCTTTTAAGGAGGAGTTAGGTACTCTGGTGGACCTTAGCATAACTTTTCACCCTCAAATCGACGAATAGTTAGAGCGAGCTACTTATTTACAGTGTTGGAGTGTTATTCCAAGTTTTCCCTATTACTTTGACTTAGTTCATTTTTCTCCATTTTTTTATACTTATATTATGATTTAGCTCAATCATCCCATGATGCCTACTGAATACCTGTGGCTTTAGTACTCATACTATACTTTTGCACCTTTTTGGTGCAGATTTGAGTACTAGTTTCTACCGTTGACGTTAGGATTTGTATTAGTGGCTCTTGTACCGACACTACTCGATCGTGGGATATTGTTACTCCTTTTATATCTTTTCCCTTATGATATTAATGATAATTATTGCTTGTGAGTCTTTTACTTTTATTATTACATCATGCCATTTTCTGCCAAATATCTCATTACTTATAGTTTCAGGCTATGGCTTTAGCTTACCTATAGGTGGGGTATAGTAGGTGCCATCATGAATCATAAATCGGGTCATGATAGGAGGATAATGCAGGTTTTCACTTAAACACAGCAACAAAAGACATTTCTTCTTTATTCTCTTCTTCATCGAAGACATTAAGAGAATCAGGAAAAGTCATATTTTCTCTAGTCTCAGATGGAGTAGACTCAAGGGCAGAGAGGCTTTCCTTTTCTTTAGTTAGGACCTTGATAGTGGAAAACTCTTCCACTAACTAACTATTTTGGGAAGGAATCTCACTAGTACTAGACCTAACTCCCACTCCCTTTTTTGGATTGAACTTTATCTAGACTAAAAGTCTCACTAAGTTCTAAGACTTGAGTGGTAGCAGGACTAGAATCAAAATTTTAAATAGCATCCTCACTCATAGGAAATTTGGGGTCCAATTTTGATTTATATTATTTTTTAAATCATCATTTCACACTATTCAACGGGTCAAAAGGAATAGTTTCATCTTCAACTTCTTTAGGGGAGGAAGATTTAGTCAATTTGGATAAAAGCGGCGAAGCATTTAGATTCTTAGTAGGTAATGAAATTTTTGGAGTTAGGGTTTTTCTTAAATAGACAACTGAGAAGTCTTAGATAGAGGAGTTAATAGATGAAATGGTGGAGATATTTTAATCTGAACACATTTCTGAGAGATGATAATTAAAGGAGCGATTCAAAGATCTGATGTAAAAAATAAACTAGGAAAGAGAATTTTTTAAAATTGAGAGAAGGATTGTTAGAAATTTGGGAGTATACAAAGAGGTTGACAGTAAGAATATGGGTAGGATGTATTTTAAAGGGGCCTAAGTGATGTTTCATTTTAGGAGATGATGATGTCATTTTGAGTTTAAGAAAAAAGACAAAACCTATTGGTAAGATGCGAGAACACTAAAATAACCTAGCACATAAGTACATTTTTTTCAAAATGTAGAAAAAAATCAAAACTAAGTGGGAAACCAGGTTCGTCATTGTTTCATTGTCCATCATATTATTGAAAAACATTCTCCTAGTTTTGACCAAAATTATGTTCCCCGCATATGTGTACCTACAGAGGTACGTGGATTGAATTAAACACTATAAGAGGCTTTACTTCATATACCTGCCTTTTTTCATAGCCATTGTAAGGGAGAGAGATTGTGGAAATTTTATGTCACATCTTCCTTGTTAAAAAGAAAATTTATTTTCTAGAACTTCACAAAGATATCAATAACCTAGATTTCCACTATTTAGTCAACACGATCCCTTAATGAAATCCTTTCAAAAACACACACGAACGTCTAGAAAATACTCGAGTGAGAAGAGATACTTAGTTCTACTATTCATGTATCTTGAGAAATCACTGTTCATTTACTAATTTTTTATCTTGGTGACTCCTCTCTCTCACTCCAACCTATCTAATCATTTATAAATCTCAGGAACCCATATGTTTTAGGTCTCTTGTTGTGAGTGAAAGGATGGATAAGATTTCTTGGAGCCTCTAATGACTTGATAAAACTTCAAATTTGCTCTTTGTGCTATGAGAAAGACCTGATAACTTTACTTATAGTGACAATACCTTCCACAGTGAGTGCATATCCTTTTAAGAGAATTAAATTCATACTCATTTTGAGTATCGAAGGAAGTATAGTGTTTCTCAAAACCAATTCTTTCTCTAAAGTTGGACTTCATTCTACTCAACTTAGCAAGAATCTCTAATAAAGCAGTCCAGTAAAGAATTTTTTTTCCAACTCACTTAGTATTCTTGAAGTCCTTTATAGTGTTTTGTTTTATTGACGAGAGGCATCAAAGTCTAGAAAGAGCCTTTGCAACTTTTCTTCAAACTTTCAAAAGTCTCAATTGCCATTGCTTTATGTGTTATCCTCTTGAGTTTGTCACTCAAAATTTTATTTTCATCCTTGTTCTTAGCAATGTCTACTTCAAGTTTAGAGTTCCTTGATGATATATTTGAGTTCCTTAAGGATATATAATATTCTCTATTTTTAAATCATTTAGTTCACTAGCTAATGCCTCCTTTTCACTAGCAGGGTTGTAAAAAGTAGCAATCAAGATATTAGCTAAAGCTATTAATTCGTTCTTTGTATAGTTCATTAATTTTTTTGGCACATCACAAAGGTTACTTCAACATCTATTTCATCAACATATTCATTCATGAAAGCCAAACAAATTTTAGATCTTGCTAGGTTATCTTCAGTTACTATTAAGGATGTGTCATTACATTATTAAATTTCTGATAAGTTTCTCCATCATTATTGTTTGAAGATCCATTGCTTCTATGATTTCATTTACTTTGTCCTTAACATATGGAAAGAAGTATACTAAAGAATTTCTTGATTAATTTGTACATCATAATGTTTTCCTTAATACACTTGAATTCGTTCACAATAGATGTGAATCGAGTATGCATGTCTTGAATGGATTCTTCCTCACTCATCTTAAATAACTCATACTGAGTAGTAAGTATATCAAACTTTGATTGCTTCACTTGAATTTTTCCCTCATGAAAATTCCAATGCTACCCATATTTTCTGAGTAGATTCACGAGTAGAGACCTCGTTGTCCTCATCAAGTCTTATCCCATAGAAAAAAATCTTCTTAACTTAGTAATTATTCTCAATCCTCATTCAATCGGCGTAATGACCCTGCAGGTCATTTTTGTCATTTTTTCTCATTTTTGTTGTTTAAAACTTTACCATACCTGAACCAAGTTATTTACGGATTGTTGTAGCTAACAGTTTGGTTACCGAACAATTCATTTGGTTTTATAGCCAATTCCTTATTTTAGCATCTTTGCTGGTTTGAATTGGCCACTAGGTTAAAATTTAGTCAAATGACTTTGTACACTAATTCTGATGTTCCAATATCTCCAGAACATCAATTTAGGCTAACAGGACCCTTGGTTTGGGTCTTTAGGATTTTAGACTCATTTTGGGCTATTAGTAAAAAGTTGAGAAAAATAGCACATGGGTGTGCAACCCACTTTTTGTATATACAACCTTGGATGGAAATTTTTACTATGCCATTAAGTCTAAAATATCAAATTTGATAGGGTAGCATAGTTCATTTTCGTCTACGAGATTTTGGATAAATCCAAGGGGTCGGTGGAGTATCGAATTAATTCCATGCCTCATCAGGTGATGGAGCATTCACTTATGTGCCCATTAGGTCGCTTAAGCGAAGGCAACTTAAGTGGCCATCCATTCACTTAAGCAACTTGGATTGCCCATCAGGTATTGCTTAAGTTATGTATTTGGTGCATAAGCAATGGATGGTTAAGAAACCATAGTTTTCTTAAGCAGTATGTAAAGAGGTCAGCAAGTATCGCTGAAGTGATGCTTGGTCACTTAAGCTACTAGAACTTAAGCGATACATGTGAA
This sequence comes from Capsicum pubescens, assembly GCA_030864215.1. Taxonomy (NCBI): domain Eukaryota; kingdom Viridiplantae; phylum Streptophyta; class Magnoliopsida; order Solanales; family Solanaceae; genus Capsicum; species Capsicum pubescens. The sequence goes on from CM061543.1 coordinate 170,548,194, forward strand.
TCCTATAAATTCCCCACTTGGCCCGTTTTATTTTACACCCATTTTCAAGTGTTTAGAAACCTAAAATGTGTGAAAACTTAAGAGAACTATTAGTGGGTGATTTTTTGATGATGTAAGATCGAGTAATGCATTTCTTCACTTAATTATTTCTAAGTATCCATCAATTTCATGATTAAATCCTTTATCATTTTCCAAAATCCCTAGAATATTAATGGGTTGATTGTAGCACCATTAGAGCGTAGTATTCACCCATTTTTAGGGTAAATTTTACTTTAACATAGAGGGATATGTTGTCGGTTTCAAAAGTGAAATTTTGAAAGCATCCCCCACATGATATTTTTACATGATTTTGGACTTGAAAAATAAAAGTGCAATATGGGTATCGTTGTTTTTGTTTTGATGAGTAGATTATGATTTCAATAGCATTATGTAATGACCCTCCAAGTAATGTTTTGCATTTTCTCTCATTTTTGCCTTTTAAAGATTTCCTATAGCCGCCCCAAGTCATTTATGACTTACTGAAACTGACAGTTCAATTATCAAGCAGTTTATTTGGTTTTTAAAGCCAATTCCCTATTTTGAAGCCTTCACAAGTTAAAATTGGCTACCAGGCAAAAAATTAGTCAAACGACCTTGTATGCTAATTTTAGCTGTTCCACCAGCTCCAAAAGCGTAATTTTAGGTTGGATGGACCCGTGGTTCGAGTCCAAAGGCACCCAGACTTATTTTGAGCTATTGGTTGGAAATTAAAATGGAAAGTGGGTATGGGACCCACTTTTTGATAAAATGAACTCAAATTTTAATGGCGCCATTGAGTCTGAAACATTGAATTTGATAGAGTAGCATATTTAATTTTTGTGTATGAGATTCCAAATGAATATCTAGGGGTTTGTAGAGACTCAAAAAAATTCTAAGTCTCCAGTTGGTGCCTGATATCTGGTACGACTACTAAAGCAGCCCTTTGGGCACTTTAGCGGAGGGTGCTTTAGCGGCCCTTTGCATGCTTTAGCAGCCCTGCTCATCTTTAGCGGCTAGAGCTAAAGCAGACTATATTGTAGGGTTGGGTATCGCTTAGCGGTACCAGGCACTTTAGCGGTGACCTATAAAGTGGCCAAGTGGCCACTTTAGCAGTACCCGCATGCCTGGGAGGAAATAAATACCCTCTTAGCCCAATTTTTCATCTTCTTCACCCATTCTATAGAATCTAAAACCCTAAAAGTGGGAGTTTTTGAGAGAATCAATTATGGGTGATTGTGGAACTTTAGCATCATTATTTTTGGATATTTCCCATTGAATTTGTGATAATATTTCATTATTTCACGGTTGATTTCTCCATTATTTTGCTAAATTTTCTAAAAGCTTGGTGACTTGATTTTAGCTACATTATAGCTCAAAATCCACCCATTTTGAGGATAAAGGTTCCTTGAGCATAGAATGTTGTTTTGTTGGTTTCAAATGTGTGATTCCATAAATAGGCCCCATGTGGGATTTTTATGTAATTTTAGATCCTAAGAACAATAGTGCAATATGGATATCATTGTTCCCATTTTGATGAGTAGATTGTGATTTTGATAGAGTGGAAGCTTCTTAGAAGGGGAAATCAATGATTTAGTGGATTCTTCAGGTTTTTCTTTGGCATCAAAGTAGGCTAGGTCTACCCTCTTCATAGATTAAGTTATCTCATAGTATGATTATGATATTATGATAGATATGGGGTGGGATTTAGGTGTTGTAAGTATGAATAAGAGTATTTGGTTTAGTTAGACCATTTAGGTTATCGTGGAACCGTAAACTTAGAGTAATTAGTGTAGTTATTCATGCCTTAGGTGAATTGGTCTTCACGATTCATGTTTAGAATTGAAATGCCTTAATTACTCAAGCTAGGTAAAATTGACTTAGTCATTCATGTTTAGGGATGGATTGTCCGTAGTTTCTTAAGTTTAGGGAAAATTCCCTTAGTTGTTATTACTTTAATTAGGATTGACTAAGTTGTCTGTGTTGGGGAGGATTACTATCTTAGGGCTAGTTATGGCTTGTTTGACATCTAGAAATGAACTTAGATAACTTATCCTTGTTTGAGGTAAAAGTTTCCTGAAATAGGTTTTAGGGGATTAGAAGTAGGCCCCTCCGGCCCACCTTTAGCAAAGATTTGTGTTAGCCTTGTAGACTTAGTTACACACGATATACTCTTAATATTGGTCAGTTTGACACTTCAGGAGATTGAATATATTTATTGAGAATCTTAGTTGGTTGTTGAAAGATTTATGTTGATTCCAGGTATTGCTAATGATATTGCTCATGTACATGATTAATGATACGATTTATAGATATGACTTATGATACAGGTTATATATATATAATTATTAAGATGGCTTTTGAGAATGACTAATGACACGAGTTGTAGACATATGAATGATGATATGACTTATATATATGATTATCAATATGGCTTTCGGATATGAGTAATAATATGGACTATCAACATGCTTAATGATATAGATATCGACATGATCAATGGTTAATAGCTCACAAATTTGATTAATACTTTGTGGATATGATATGGCTTATAGTTATAATTCATGGCTTATAGATATATTTAATAGCTTAAAAAATAAGTATTGAAATAAATTTTGATTACGACTTTTGACATGGCTATGGGCGTAGTTATTGGCATAACTTGATAGATGCGAAATTGATTTGGTTATTTTATCAGCATGGATTATTGATATGGTTCATTAATACAATTTATAAAAATGAGTTTTGATTTAAGTTCGATAGTTGATAATATGATCTTCGGTTCATGTCCGATAATAAGAATAATAATGATGAGACTATTGAGTTTTGGTTAAAGTATGGCATTGGGAATTATGTATGGATTGATACTGTTTGATGGATTCTTGATTATGGCATGATAATTTCATGATTTATAGCCATTAAATTGTTGCCTATGTTAGGTTATTTAATTTTCCGTACTTATTATCTTATGCGGTCTAATCTTGTAGATTTAATTGTATGTTCTTTATATGATTATCTTGTATGCGTTTATTTACTTATGTGTAGTCATGTTGGAGCTCATTTCTAAGTTTTCCCCTTTTACCTTAACTTAGCTTATTCTTTCTTGTATCTTATTATTACAATATCATAATTTAGCTCAGTCGGCTAATGATGCTTACTGAGTATCCATGGTTTTGGTACTCATACTATACTTGTATACCTTTTTGGTGTAGATCTGAGTACTAGTTGCCCCCACTAATTTGTCAATCGTGCTGAGTTATTTTAGAGATTGGGTGAGCTCTTGGTGTTGAAGTTATCCTTTTCATTCTATTTATCTATGTCTAGTCTCTCATATTTGATTCAAATTGTATTTGACTATTTAGTACTTATATAGTTCATTTATTGCAGTTCTTGTACAAGCATTACTGAATCTTGGGATGGTTGTTGACTTTATATCTATCCACTAGATCTTAATGACTCTGTTATTGCTATTTAAGCATTTCAATTGTTAATTTCTAGATTTTGGCCATTTCCCACCAAGTTAGCCCATTGTATCTAGCTCTGGACAATGGCTCAGCTTACCTACTGATGGGATGGAGTAAACACCATTATGACTCTTAAATTAGGTCGTGACAAATTGGTATCAAAATCCTAGGTTTTATTAATATTGTCGGTACAAGGGCAAGTGTCTAGAAGAGTCTTGTGGATCAGAGCAATGATATCCATTTTGTTATTTTTAGAGGCTATAGGACATTCTTAGGATTTCTTTACTTCTTTCACTTATTTTGTGCTAAAATACTGAGTTGGTTTCTAAAGCATTCCTTTTGTTTCACTCTTTCGCAGATGGCTAGGACACGTATTATTGCTATACGAGATGAGGGTCCCAAGACCAAACCTAAGGATCTTGTTGTTGTTTGTGAATGACCTAAAGGTTGTGGATATCCTCGAGATGTGTCCCCAGCTATGAGCCAGTATAAAAGTCCTTCTCCAAACCCAATTCTCGCTCCCAAGCTAGATATTTTTTTACCCCTGCCAGCGGTGGGACAAGGACCAGCCAAGGCTCCACCGGGGTTATTTCTTCTTTAGTGCTGAAGGATATTTGGTTTAACTTTTAGGATTGGTTAGTGGTACACCATTTAATGGTGCACAGTCTACAAATTATAGTGGTACTAAGGTGGGGGCACAACCTATAGCTATAGCTCTAAGAGTTGAGGTCCCTCATAAGCCGATAGTTGGTCAACCCATAGCTTCCCATCCTACTATTTACCTAGGAGAAGACAATGTTGGGTATATTCTTGAAATTAGCTCCACTAGATTTTCTGGTGTAACGGGTGAGGATGTGTATGAATTGTTGATTGCTTGTGAGGATAGGCTCTATAATTTAGGCCTAGTTAAGACTCATGGTGTGATTACACTACTTTTTAGTTGGACTTGGTGGCTCGACATTGGTAGAGAGATCATCTTGATTCTAGGACAGCTGGATCTTTCTTTTTGACATGGACCAAGTTCTCTGAGATCTGTTTAAAGAGGTATATGCCTTGCATTCTTAGGGATTAGTTTGGAGATCAATTCTTAAGGTTGGAGTAGGGCTTTATGAATGTTCTAGAGTATGAGGCTCAATTTCATGATATGGATAGGCATGTTACTTTTATTCTGACTAGTGAGTATGAGAGGGTTTGTTGCTTTGTCTAACGATTAAGGATTTCTCTTTGCATGTCTACACAGAGTTTAGTTATTGTGGATAGGTATTTTCTTAAGGTTATTAATCATGCTCAATTTATGGAGGAGATGAATTGCGAGACCCAAGTGGGCATTGATAAGAGGCCACGATATCATACTAGATTTAGTGAGAGCCATAGTAGATCCCAGTTTGAAGGAAGTGGTTCTTAGGGTAGGTATCCTCTGTATCAACCGTATTAGCATCAGGGTCAATTTAGTAGACCCATTCTAGAAATTCATTAGACTATAGATGGAGGCTAGTCTAGCTTTAATGATTGTCCTAGCCATGGTCGTGGTCAGTCCTCAAGGGGTTTATTTTTTGTCTATTCAAGTTGTGGTGGTTTTTTTAGGTTAGCTGGATCTTCTAGTTTCAGCCCAACGCCTGGGGCATATTATGGTTGTGGAGCTTTTGGTTATTTCTCGAAGGAGTGCCCCAGTCATGGAGTGATTATTTCTTTAGCTTAGAGTGTTCCACCTATCAGGGCAGTTCATCCCTCAACTAAAGGTAGTATGCATGGTCGTAGTGGTGGTCCCAGGGTACTCGTAGAGGTCTCATCTAGGTAGGATAGGAAATCGATTAGGAGTCTATCCAGGTGGCTGGCATGGTCAGTTGTATGCAGTACCTGCTACACCCAAGGCTAAATCTTTGTATGTTATTTTTACAAGTACAATTTTGGTGTGTAGCCAGTTGGATTTTACTTGGTTTGATCTGATATCCACTTATTATTGTGTGTCTTTTTGTTATGCTCCACAGTTAGAGTTATCTTAGGATTCATATCTATGTCATTATGTATATCTACTCCCACGGGTGATTCTTTAGTAGTGGATTGGGTTTTTAGATCATTTGTTGTGACTATTTGAGAGTTTAATACTTATGTTGATCTCATTATATAAGACATGGTGGATTTTTTTATGATTCTGGGCATGGACTGGTTATCCCACTTCATAAGGTTCAAGATTATTTTTCTAATACCGTTACCATAGCCATATCTGGCATACCCATGATTATGTAGTAGGGAGTTATTAGCCATGATCCGATAGGAATTATCTCTTATATTTGTGATAGGAATCTTATCTTGAGGGGTTTCAATTCTTATCTCACTTATATCTATGATGTTAGTGTGGAGAGTTTGTGTCTTGGCTCTATTCCCGTACTTTGTGAGTTTTCTTATATTTTCCCTATAGATCCACTTAGCCTTTCTCTCAAGCACAATATTGAGTTTGTTATTGATCTTGAGCTGAGAACCTGACCTATTTCTATTGTACCTCACTATATGGATCCTACCGTTCTTAAGGAGCTAAATTCTTAGCTTTAGGATCTTCTTGGTAAGGGTTTTATTAAATCGAGTGTGTCTCCTTAGAGAGCTCCTGTGTCGTTTGTGAAGTAGAAATATGGCTTCCTACATATGTGTATTGATTATAGGCTACTTAATAAGGTGATGATGATGATCTGTTATCCTATGCCTCATATTGATAATTTGTTCAACCAACTTTAAGGAGCAGTGGTTCAATCTAAGATTGATTTGAGGTCTGGTTACCATCAATTGAGGATTCAGGCTGAAAATATCATGAAGAAAACCTTTAGGTCCCGTTATGGTCACTATGAGTTCCTAGTGATGTCTTTTGGGTTGACCAATTCCCCAGGCGCTTTTAGGTATTTGATGAACTGTCTGTTCTGGCCTGATTTGGATTCCTTTATGATTGTGTTCATCAAAAACATCCCTATTTATTCAAAAAGTAGGGAAAATCATATGTAACATTTAAGGATCAAGCTTTAGAATTTGAAAGATCATATGCTTTTTGCCAAGTTCTCTAAGTGTGAGTTTTGTCTTTAGTCAGTGACATTCCTTAGGCATGTGGTTTCTAAGAAAGGGATTATGGTGACACCAACAGAGATTGAGGCTATTTGTGATTAGGCCAGACCTACATCTTCGACCAAGATTCATAGCTTCATTGATTTTCCCTATTATTATAGACGGTTTATTAAGAGTTTTGCTAATATTGTAGCATTGATTACCAGATTTACTCGAACGGAGGTTCCTTTTCAATGGTCCGGGGAGTGTGAGTTGAGCTTTAGAAAGCTCAAGGCATTTCTCACTTCAGCTACTATTTTAGCTCTTCCTATTGAGAGTAAGGGATTCACCATTTACTGTGATGCTTCTGGTGTTGGTTTGGATTGTGTATTAATGCAGTAGGGTTGTGTTATCGCTTATGCATCGAGGAATGTGAAGGTACACGATGACAACTATCCCACTCATGATTTGGAGTTGGCGACAGTAGTTTTCACCCTTAAGATTTGATGGCATTAACTGTATGGTATGCATTGTGAGATCTTAACAGATCATCGTATTCTTTAGCATTTTATGATCTATAAAGAGATTAATGCTTATGATATATCTATCTTGTATCATCCAGGCAAGGCAAATATTGTAGTGGATGCCTTGAGCTGGAAGGAGGTAAGTATGGGTAGCTTGACTTGTCTTTCAGTTTATCAGAGGCCATTGGCATGGGACATTTAGGCCTTATCCAACTTGATGGTAGGACTTGATATTTTAGTTCATACGAGGATTCTTTCTAGTGTGGAGGTGAGGTCCCTCATAATTTGAATAGATTCGAGATTACCAGTTTGAGGATAAGAAACTTTGCATCATCCATGATCAAGTATTGAGATGTGAGTCCAAAAGGGCTACCCTAGATTATAAGGGTGTTTTGAGATTTGATAGCCGCATTTGTGTTTCGAGGGTTGATGATTTGATTAAATCAATTTTTCATAAAACGTATAGCTCCAGATATTTTATTTTCTCGAGTACAACTGAGAAGTTTAGATATTTGAGACAACATTATTGATGGAGTGGAATAAAGAGAGATGTGGTGAACTTTGTAACTCATTTCTTATGTTGTCAGTAGGTGAAGGCCGAGCTTCTGTGACCTGGTGGTTTGGTTTATAGATTTCCCATTCTCAAGTTAAAATGGCAGAGAAATACCATGGACTTCGTTAGTGGGTTGCCTTGTACTTCTCGTGGTTCCAATGATATTTGGGTTATTGTGGATCAATTAACCAAGTTGGCATATTTCATTCCTAGTCAGATGTCTTTCAACGCTAAGAGATTAGACTATATCTATGTTAGTGAGATAGTCTGTTTGCATGGTATGCCTATATCTATCATTTCATATCAGGGTTTAGTCTTCACTTCTAGATTTTAGAGAGCATTTCAGGAGGAGTTGAGCACTCAGGTGGATCTTAGTATAACTTTCCATACTCATACCTACGGGCAGTCAAAAAGGACTATTTAGGTTCTCGAGGATATGCTCCGAGCCTATGTTCATTTTGGGTAGTAATGTTAGTCGGTTGTTCAATAGAGAGATTCCAAAAATTAAGGTTTAGGGGAGGCACTTCCAGTAAGGGGAGCTACTTTGGGAGATCAAGAGCAAGATGTAGACCTAGTATCCTCACCTGTTCGAGACTTCAGGTACATCCTAATCCTTTACTTTCGAGGACAAAAGTTCTTTTAGTAGTGGATTTTTGATACGACCCAAACCAGGGCCTTGTCGTAATGGGCATCTCAAGTCTAACAAGGACCGAAGACCATTCCCTATACCCAATCCAACCAACCAACATATACCTTAAGTCAGATGAATTCCGACATTATAACAAGATAGAGTAATTTACAACTCAAAGACTTTGGGATAGGTACCAACCCAAACTAGTCAAACCAACCAATACCAACTAACAACCATAGCATAACCAAATCCATATCCATTCTATAATATACCCAAGTCCATAGTTTGTTCAAACAAAGCCTCTAAAATGAACCAAGAATATCCGATCGAGACATGCTCCTGCCCATAGCAAAAAAAACAATATCCAAGTTTAAACCAATAAAGACATAAAGAAACTCAAAGCAAGAAGTGGAGCCTTACAAAGTATGGAAGCTCACCACTTAAAGTCAACACAAGTTATCACCGAATCCAAGTCACTGAGCAGGAGGTGTGATAGTATAACCAATACCTGCATCGCATGGAAATACAACGTCCGAAGACGGTTAACGGTTGGAGATCTAGCATGTAACTCAAGGATATAGATAATATAATGCCAACAGTTCAAAACCAATCAAAAAATGCATATAACAAATGCAATACATATATATATATATATAACATGTTGGGGTAGGGAACAAGGTTTTAACATGGACCTTTGAAATCTTAACCTGGGTTGTGCAGCTTAGTTGTCATGTTAATAACAACCAAGGGCTATATGGGCTCCAGTTCTCACCCCTAGTCGGGCCCCAGTTCATGTAGCTGCATAAACTGGCTAACAATTTTACATATACTCTTAGGGGACTCAAACCTCCTATTGCTTTATATGTCCTACTCAAACCTCCCACATCATATATTATGGGAGACTTGAAGCTACCGTTCATAGTAAGAAAGAGGACTCGAACCTCAGGCCATTTGGACCCCCACGTCGGCATACACGGTTTCTAGTGTTGATCGCCCGGACCTTCACCTTCACAACTCGGCTACACAACACTCTTTAAAGCCTAATTTAAAACCATCATTTAACATACACAACTATTAAGCCAATTACTTACCATAAGCACTTTGTTGGTATCATCATACCAACACCACTTGCAAGTGTACAACATGCCATTACCATTATCAATCAACCAATCATTCATTTAAATTTGGGACTTGAACCCATTTTCTAACAAAGACACTAGTACAATTCAAAGTTTAGGGACTCGAACCTATTGTGTAACAATGACATAAATCAATTTAATGCTTAGGGACTCAAACCCTTTTAGCCTATTAAACCACCAAGGTTACCATTTAAATAATTACATGGCCAACAATCCCTTCACGAAACCACTCATATTCATGTGGCCATTTCCTTAGTTCAAAACACCATTTAACATGTGACTAGTTTATTCTCTTACACATTTTCACAAACATGTTAAGGGCATACCATTATCAAGACCAGAACCAAGGTAAAACCATCAAGTTTAGGGTGAACCATGACCCAATTATTAAACCAAAATTACCAAGCACCCATATGTGAAAAACCATCAATATATCATGTATAAACACAATTAAAAGAAAGAATAAATAATACTCAACAATATGCAACAAACCCTCAACAATGGCTTTCAAAACCACCATTAATGAATCATAACCAATGTTTAAAACACATGATATTTGAGAAATAACAATTGGGTAAGATTCACATGCCTTATTCACGAAGATTTAGGGAAAGGACTTGACTCTTGAGCCTCTAGATGAACACCTTGTTGAAACCCTAGCCCAATCTTCAAGAGAGAGTTTAGAGAGGATTTTTTTAGAGTGTTTTGATCATTCAAAGTTTGTTATGAGAGTCTACTAAGTGTTATAATACATGGGGACTTAAGGGTTTTGGGATGGGAATATTCAGAATACCCTCATCTTAAAAGATGAAAAATGGTGCGTGGGAAGGTATGACTACACCACCCAAATTGTACCCACAACATACGAGTAGTACCCACCATTCGTACCCTAGGCAACAACTTGGACAACAACACTGTCCAAAATATGACCACTAGGGCCAACTCATATCCATAGCATACTATTGGTACCCTTCAACCGTAACCTAGGTAGAATCATAAGCTAGACATAGGACATCATACAGTTTTGTGCTATGATCCTCATACCCTAACATACAACTAGTATGATGCCTTCTCGTACTTTGGGCAATAAACAACCAAACCACACTGATTATCATACAATTTGAGGACCCTAAAATGTACCCACATCATATGACATTTACTCTCAGGTCGTATGATGTCCAGACGCTCAAACTCATGAAATTTTCTAAGGGTCAACACTAAAGTGTTTCAATTCTCCCCCACTACGATCATTATCCTTGAATGATGGGTAAAGATAAGCACAATCACAATTTAACACAATATTACCCATAAAACTTTCCTTTTACCAAGTTAGAAAACAAAGGCGACAAGGTTTCACCATTTCTTTAATGAATTCAAAAAATGAAGATGCTACAATCAACACATACTTCAAGAATGGTTTTCCAGAATCGGGAATAGGAATGGATACTTGGACTTCATGTCCTCCTTGGATCCCCAAGTGCTTTCTCGGACTCTTGGTTCTGCCATAGAACCATCACCGAAGCCACATCTTTCATTTACAACCGACAAAATTGCCGATCCAAGATCCTCATCGGGAGCTATTCAGAGGACAAAGAATCTAAAATACCCAAACCTTCTAGAGGAACAACTGATAAAGGACCATCTACTCACTTTCTCAACATAGAGACATGGAAAACCAAATGGAGCTCAACAAAAAAGGCAACTCCAACTCATAAGAAACATTTTCAACCCTCTTTAAAACTAAGTACGAACCAACCTAGTGAGGTCTTAACTTCCCCGTCTTACCAAATCTCATTACTCCATTCAAGGAAGACACCTTCAAGAACATTCAATCTCCAGCCTCAAACTCCAAGGGCCTTCGTCTCACATCCGCATAGGGACTTTAACAACTTTGGGCGGTCTTAAGCTATCCTGAATCACTTTACCTTCAGTCTCAACCTACAAAATCAATTATGAATACCATGCCTCACCAATTCAACCTTATGATTTCCTATAGGTGCATCACTATGAGAGCCTGAGTCTATCTATACATTGTTCCCATCCTTAAGCCTATTCAAAGCTAAAGAGGTTAACTTAGGACACGGGGCTCTATTTCTTACATCCCTCTAAAATACTACTCTTCCCCATGATTGTAGCCAAACATTACATCCTATCAAGATTCCTAACTACCCAACACAACGATTGGTATATCTATGAATCACAATGTTCAAGCCTACCTTTATTATAGCCGTTGTACGGTCTACCATACCAAAGATCCATTAACCTCTAAAATCATCGCCTTGCAACCACTTATTAGGGGTATAGACATCTATTCTTCTAAACACTCAACACTCCATTCTCAATTCCTTATAATACCAATATTACTCATCTAATATCATATCCATATACCTCAATAAGTTTTAAACTTATAACAAGAGTTTACATAGGCCAACTATTTCTCCCCTAGTTCAGCTCTAGCTAACACCAGGTAACAACTCCCTAGACTTTCCCATGCTAAGAAATCTTAAGAACATAAGCTAGGCATACACGTCACCCCTAGCTCGGAACTAAGTATGTATTACTCTTGTAACCCAAGATTCTTAGCCATCTAATGATTTAGCTGCCAATCTTACTTCAACACTCATGCCTCATATCTATATCAACATTTCATATTTCACTCTTTCATAAGGCAACACCCAAACTCCCTCACATATTACATCAAGCACTAATTTACCCCCGCAAATATTGCACCACTGTCCTCGAGTTAACATTCTTATCACCACCCTTAGTATCAAAACTTAAACTTAACGTGTAATAATAATCGTATATCACCCAAAAAATATCTGTAAAACATACTAGCCTACCCTACAAGGAGGTTACTCTAAATTTCCTATCCCATTTTTGACATCCAATACATACCCAAAGAACCCATCTTCCTTACTCATGAAAACATAATAGCACCCCAAGGAGAAACATTAGGGTCAATAAAACCCTTTTTAAGAATCCATTTTATAGAGGGGACGGAAATAGAACTAGTGTCCGAAACAAGGTCAATACCAAAATTAATTTCCCAACCAGGAGGGACACTAGGAAGGTCATCAGGAAAGACCTCAGGAAACTCATTTACCAGGTAACTAGAACAGATTCTAAAGAAGGACCCTCTAAGTTAGAATCTTTACCCCATACCAAACGATATGGACAACCTTTGGAAATTAACTTTCGAGCTCTAAGATATGAGATGAACTTCACCTAGGCACTACGAAACCTCTTTCCCATACAATGAACGACTTATTAGGGAATTTAAACATGATCTTACGAGTTCGACAATCTAGAGACACCTAACACGCATGCAACCATTTTATTCTTTATGTAAAATTAAAATCTATCATATATAATTCAAATAGACCCACCGAAGTTTCCTTAATACCAACAGATACCACACACACCCTATAGACTCGTCTAGCAATCACAGAGTCACCTACCAAGGTAGATACAAAAAAAGGATAAAAAATAAACTCAGGACCAAATAAAATATGCACTACCATACATGGAGTTACATAAAACAGATTTGACCCCAGATTAAGTAAACAATACACATCATGGAGAAAAATATTCAACATACCAAGGACAACATCAGGAGATGCTTCAGACTCATGGCTAGTAGTAGGAGCATTAAGGCAGTTCCAACCAGAGCCAAAGCTATAAGTGGTACCCTCTGGTATAGGAGCTAATGGAGAGGCAACGGTAATCCTATTGGACCCAAAAGTGACTCTAAAAGGACTATTTTGTTGCATATGACCAATCTGACCACATGTAAAACATTGATTCTTTCCCTCACGACAAAAACCATAATGTAACTAGCCATAGAACTGTCAAAAAGGATAGGATGGAACCAAAAAGGCTCCATTCGATTTGTATTGGGTGCCTCGTGCCCTAGGACCACTACTATTTTAGAATTAGCATTCACCGAATAGCCTATGGTGAGGGGCTCTAGCCGACGGGTAAGAACCAGATTTTTCTTAACTCCCTTCCTTACTCCATTGTCTCCTATGACTACCATTATTATAATGACCCTCAACCTATTCTAAATATCTAAACTCCTTGTTCTACCTTTCCCCCATCATCGCCTAACTCCTTCTCCCATCCACAAGACCAGACTAGTATGATAGAGAGACCATTATCTGGGTCAATAGCTGAATAAAATGGCAGAACTCTACATTAGAAATATCTCTTTGAGGTGAATGAGCAGGGGTGTCACCATCTAGAGAAAGAGGGACTAGGGTAGCTCCATAAAGGCCATCAAAAGCAGCGACCCTAGACCAGGTTTGTACCCCATGGGTAGGATGAGCTTCGTTCATATTGTCCTTAGTAGGGATAGAAGAGTTCCCACGAGCTTCAGATTTTCTTGAAGGCATAATCTGAAAGGTGAACAAACAAAAACAAGAGAGATTCGAGACTTTAGACTCTATAGCTCAAAATAGAATAACAAGAAAGGGAAACATTCCTAAATACCTCGTAGCCTCATGATTATAAATATAGTGCACAAAATACCTATAAGCAAGACTTGACTTGACATTGCTTTGTGGATACCCTATGACACTGAAACCTAGGCACTGATACCAACTTAACACGATCCAAACTAGGGCCTTATCAAAATGGCCATCTCAAGTCCAACAAGGACCAAAGACCACCCTTAATACCCAATCCAGCCAACCAAAATATACCTTGAGTCAGATGAATTACGACATTATAACAAAATAGAGTAATTTAGAACTCAAAGACTTTAGGATAGGTCCATGACCATGACCAACCCAAACAAGTCAGACCAACCAATACAAACTAACAACCATAGCATAACAATATCTATATCCATTCTATAACATGTCCAAGTCCATATTTTTTCCTTACAAAGCCTCTAAAATGAACCAAGAAGATCTGGTTGGGACACGCCCCCAACCATAACAAAAAAAACAATATCCAAGTCTAAACCAATAAAGACATAAAGAAACTAAAAGCATAAAATGGAGCCTTTCAAAGTATGAAAGCTCACCACTTCAAGTAAACATAATTTGTTTCCAAATCCAAGTCACTGAGTAGGAGGTGTGATAGTTTGACCAACACCTACATCACGTAAGGATACAACATCTGAAGATGTTTTATGGTTGGAGGACTAGCATGTAACTCAAGTATAAGGATAATATAACACTAAGAGTTCAAAACTAATCAATCAATTCATATAACCAATGGAATATATATGTATATATATATCATGCCGGGGTAGGGAATAAGGTTTTAACATGGATCTTTGAAATCTTCACCTGGGTTGTGTAGCTTAGTTGTTATGTTAATAACATCTACGGGCTATATGGGCTCCAGTCCTCACCCCTAGTCATTCCCCAATTCATGAAGCTGCACAAACCGAAGAATAATCTTATATATACTCATGGGGGAATGAAACCTCCCACTCATATACTAAGGTAACTTGGTAACCCAATTATGTAGTATGATATAGAGGACTCATACCTCCCACATCATATATTATACAAGACTTTAACCTCTCAATCAAAGTAAGAAAGAGGACTCAAACCTCAGGTTGTTTTGATCCCCGCATCGACAAACATGATTTCTAGTGTTGATCCCCCTAGGACCTCCATCTTCACAACTCAGCTACACAACTCTTTTTAAAGACCAATTTAAAACCATCATTTTACATACATAACTATTAAGATAATTACTTACCACAGGCACTTCGTTGGTATCTTCATACCAACACCACTTGCAAGTGTACAACATCCCATTACTATTATAAATCAACCAATGATTCATTTAACTTTGGGACTCAAACCCATTGTCTAACAAAGACACTAGTTCAATTCAAAATGTAAAGACTCAAACCCATTATCTAACAAAGACATAAATCAATTTAATTCTTTGGGACTCAAACCCTTTTAGCCAATTAAACCACCAAGGTTACCATTTAATTCATTACATAGCCAACAAGACCTTCACAAAACAATTTACTAACCATTCATATTCATTAGGTCATTTCCTTAGTTCAAAACACTATTTAACATGTGTATAGTTTATTCTCTTAGATATTTTCACAAAAATGTTGAGGGCATACCATTATCAAGACCAAAACCAAGGTAAAATTATCAAGTTTAGGATAAACCATGACCCAATTGTTAAACCACAATTACCAAGCACCCACATGTGTAAAACCATTATTGAAAAATATATAAACATAATTAAAACTAAGAGTAAACAATACTCAAGAATGTGCAACAAAATCCTCAACACTGGTTATTAAAACCACCATTAATGAATCATAGTCGATTTTTAAAATACACGATATTTGGGAAATAACAATGGGAGAAGAGTCACATGCCTTATTCATGAAGATTCACAAAAAGGACTTATCTCTTGAGCCTCTAGATAAACACCTTGTAGAAACCCTAGCCCAAACTTTAAGAGAGAGTTTAGAGAGGATTTTTTAGAGTGTTTTGATCATTCAAAGTGTGTTATGAGAGGCCATAAATTGTTATATGACGTGTGTACTTACGGGTTTTAGGGTGGGAAATGTCTAGAATACCCTCATCTTAATAGTTGAAAAATAGTGCACATGAGTGTAAGACCACACCACCTAAACCATACCCACCATATACAATTGGTACTCATAACTCGTGCCCTAGGCAGCAACTTGGACCCAAACACTGTCCAATATATGACCAAAAGGGACAACTTGCATCCATAACATACGATTGGTATCATTTAATTATACCCTAGGAAGAATCATCTACGCTAGACATAGGACATCATACGATTTGGCACTATACTTCTTGTACCCTAATATACGACTAGTATGATGCCTTCTCGTACCTTGGACAGTAAACAACCGAACCAAATTGACTATCATATGATTTGAGGACACTAAAATGTACCCACATCATACAATAAGTCCCCTCAAGTCATATGATGTCCAGAAGCTCAAACTTAAGAAATTTTCTAAGGGTAAAAACTAGGGTGTTTTAATATTGTAAGGACCCTTCAGGTTATTTTCTAATTTTCACTTATTTTTTATATTTAGAGATTTAATATAGCTTCTCCAAGTCATTTATGACTTACTAGAACTAATATTTTGATTATCGAGTAGTTTGTTTGATTTTTAAAGCATATTCCCTGTTTTAAAGCCTTCGATAGTTCATATTGGTTACCATGCAAAACTTTAATCAAATAACCTTATATGACAATTTTGACCATTCCAAAAGATTTGGAATGTCAATTTTAGGTTAGATGGACCCTTGGTTTGTGTCCCGAGGCTCCCAGGCTCATTTCAGGCAATTGGACAGAAGTTTAAAAAATGGCAAGTAGGTGTGGAACCTATTTTTCCTCAAAATGACCTCGGCTAGAAATTTTTATTGTGTCATTTAGTCTAGAATGTCAAATTTGATATGGCAGTATTTTTTTTTACGCGTACGGGGTTTGGGATAAATCTCGAGTTGTTGGCGGAGACTAAAAAAATTCAAGTCTCTAGTTGGTGTCTGATATCTAGTGTGACCACTAAAGCGACCCTTTAGGTTCTTCAGTGGGCCTTTGGGAGTTTTAGTATCCCTTCTCTACCAAGAATGTACCTCTTTAGTGGAACCTGGTTCTTTAGCAGCTATTTTTAAAGTGGTCAATGATCTGCTTTAGCAGCCTATCTTATGGTGTCAGGTATCGCTTTAGCAATGACCTCTAAAATGGCCAAGTGGCCTCTTTAACGGCACCCATGTGCCTGGGTAGGGTATAAATATCCAATTTGACCAATTTTACACCATCTTCACCCATTCTCTTGAATCTAAAACCCTAAAAAGTTTGAGTTCTTGAGAGAATAAATTGTGGAGCTTTAGCATTATTAATTTATGCAATTTTCCATTAAACTTGTGATAAGATTTCATTATTTACAAGGTTGATTTATCCATTATTTTGCTAAAATTCTAAAAGCTTGGAAATATAATTTTACCACCATTAGCTCAAAATCCAACTATTTTTAGGGGTAAAGGTTCCCTAAGCTTAGAAGAATGTTGTGTTGGTCTTGAATCTGAGGTTTTGTAAATGAGCCCCACATTGGATTTTTATATAATTTTGGAGATGAAGCACAATAGTGCTATATGGGTATCATTCTTCTCATTTTGATGAGTAGATTTTGATTTTGATAGTGTGGCACCTTGCGAGAGCTTCTCATAAGGGGAAATTAGTGATTTAGCAGATTTATTGGTTTTCTTCAGCATCCAGGTAGGTTAGGTTTACCCTCTTCATAGATTGAGCTATCTTATAGTATAATTATAATATTATTCTAGATATTTTGTTTAGTTGGACCATTTAGGCTATCGTGGAACCATAAACTTAGAGTAATTAATGTAGTTATTCATGTCTTTGGAGAATTGGTCTTCACGGTTCATATTTAGAATGGAAATACCTTAATTAATCAAACTAGGTGAAATTTCCTTAGTCATTCATGTTTAGGGCTGGATTGTCCTTAGTTTCTTAAGTTTAGCGGAAATTGCCTTAGTTATTATTATTCTGGTTGGGATTAACTTTGTTGTTAATGTTGGAGAGGATTACTATCTTAGGTATAGTTATGGATTGCTTGACATCTAGAAATGAACTTATATACCTTATCCTAATCAGGGTTAAAAATTTCCTGAAATGGATTTTGGGGGATTAGAAGTGGGGCCCTCAGGCCCAGGTCGATAATTGTATTAGCCTTGTAGGCTTAGTTACGCATAATGTACTCTTAATATTGATTTGATTGACACTTGAAGAGATCTAATATATATACAGATACATATTAAGAGCGTTAGTTGGATGTTGAAAGATTAATGCTAATTTCGTGAATTGCTAATGATATTTCATATGTACGTGATTAATTATATTATTTATAAATATAACTTATGATATGGGTTATATATATGATTATTAAGAGGGATTTCAGGCATGACCAATGATACAAGTTATAGACATATGAATGATGATTTGACTTATATATATGATTAACGATATGGCTTGGATGTAGTCCAAACTATACCTCCAAAAAGATTCAACGCAGTCAAAGTCAAATATAGTAACCCAACTAAGTAGGGGTTGGTCCCATGGGGAATAGGTCAAACTCGTATCTCAAACTTGCTGAAGTATTCGAAAGTGAAGGAAAGTAAATTGGGGTTTACAATAACCAATTAAGAATGTTTTTGGTTGTAAATAATTCAAGACGAACACTAGGACTATGTTCCCTCTGGCTTCCTAACTCCATAAGTTTCCTATGCTCTACCCAACTATCTTACTATCTCACATGCAGAATCTGACAAGCTAGGTATTACAAATTGTCTTGTGACTCATAGGTAAATATCACCCTTTACCCTGTGAGTCTCAGGGTGTCGCTCTACTATACCTTGTATTTGATCATAGTTTAGCTATCACCTTGTGGGTATCAAGCTATTAGATGAGGGTTGATTGCCTTGAATCACTATCATAATCCTTTTTTCTCAATCTCGATCTCTCTTGTGAAGACGATCTCGAATATAGGCTAGTTCTTAGAGTTGGCCACCACAATAAAAGTAATTAACTTGAAGGAAATCATAATACACATTTAAACATTGATAGAGCTGAATCTCACACATCTCTTACTTCATTAATCTGCTAGGGTTCCCACAACCCTAGTTTAGGAAGTTAGCCGCTCATGGTTATGCAACGATCCATAGAATTCGATAATGAAAGCATAGAATTAATTGCACAAGAATGAAAGAGTAAAATCCAAGTTCTCAAATTGAATAATAATAAAAAAACTAAGAACAGGAGTATAAAGTGTGTAATATATGTCAATGTGCATAACCTAATACAAGAATAACCTTAGGGTACTTATATTTTCTCAAAATAATAATGAAAACCTAATTAAAATAGAATAGGAAATTTAAGTCGCCAGTCATCACGCCTCTAATAATGAGTCGTTATGTCTGAAAATGACTCATAAGTTGTTATCATAACTCTCTTTTGTCTTCAGTGGTCATGAGTCATTGTGATACGTCATAAGTCATTGGCTGGGACTCATTAAGACTCTAGCTAAATTTCACCTTTTAGTACTTTTGTTCCATGCTTAGAACGACTCCTTACCATGAGTCATTATCTTTCATCATGACTTATGAAATTCATCCATTTCCACTGAAGCCTCAACTTGTCAACTCTCAGGACTTTTTCTTAATATGCTCAGCATTACTCACCTCATGACTCATTATCACTCCTAACAAATAGTATTTTGTCTCCAACTTGACTCCTAAGATCAACATCTCCACTATTATCCTCATGACGTGGGTCACGAGTTGTTAGGTGACTAAACGACTCGTTACCCAGTCCATACTTAGATTTTTCTGAATATTTTTCATCCATTTATAATCCATGACACTTCCAACCTAATTTACCTGTAATGCGCACAAAACACACATCATATCCAACAAAACAATCCAAGTGAGTGCATATTTTCACCATTTTAAGCATCGAAAGTGCCATGTGACCATGGCATATCAATACCTTCAACTTAGAATGTTTGCATATCCTCAGGCATCAAAAACAAAAACATACAAAAACGATGCTTAACCAGGACAAACCTAAGATACCTACGACATTCAATTTCACTCTTAAGCTAAAAAATACTACCCCTCCCCCTCCTACTTTTACTTTTTAGAATTAAGACTGCTTGAATTTATAAAGCATAATAATATGAAACAAAGGAATCAAGATATGGTATTACATTAGTAACAGGCAACCACACATATATACTCCAAGAAAACAAACAATTCACAACATAACCCATGTGCCCTTACATCAAAGAAATCCTCATCACTCAGATAAATTATGCATGTTAATGCAAGAAAAGTAATAAGATACTCACACTTAGAAATAAATTTCACGATGTGTACAAAATACCATAGGCTTGCCTTAATTTTCTTTACCTTAGTTTTCAGATAGTTGGGTTAGGATCACTATAAAACTTTATTGGCTTGTAACATAAGCATGGGGGTTGGTATGATATATTTTGGAATTTTAGTGACTAAGACTCCTTGGCACTACATTTACTTTTTGAGGCCCACTTCTTACCAATTTTATTTTATTGCACCTGTATTTCCCCCATTATATTCTTTTATTGTACAATCAGTTTGGGTGTGGTTTTTTATTCTTTTACTTTTCAACTTCTCTTATTTTCTCTACTTTTTCTACCATACCCAAACTTACTTTCTTTTATCCTATTTGCAGTCTTTCTTCATAACCATATTGGACTAAACACCTCTATGATAGCAACCCTCAACTTAGGCAATTTATCTGAGTTAAGTTGCACAAGTCCAAGGAGGAAAAGGGCCAAAACAAATTCATTGTAAAACAATTAGGATGATGAATGGATGTAAACAAGGAAATAGGCCTTTAAGGCTCAAAATTGGGATCAAGGATTTTCACATTTTGGAAGATCATTTAGGCTAAAAGTGGACTATTTTGAAAAATGGCCTATGATCATTTCTTAGCTGACTCTCTTACAACCTAGGAAAGACTAACATGGCAAATTCTAGATTCTGTACACATAGGGAACTAAGTAGTAGCTCACACACACTTGGCACAGGGTTATATCATACATTAATATCTATCTGGTTCATGCAACTATTAGCTACGATAATCATGCTCCTAATCCTAATGCCATGACTAGATTCATTAAGGTCACATATATATCTATCACACAGTTCAAAGTAAATTTTTTTGGAGGGGTATCATATTTAAAGCACGATTAAATAGAACATATCAACTGCCTTAAGTACTTATTTTCTTCTAGTTAAACAAAATCACAAAAGACCAAATGAAACAAAAAAACACAACACTAAACAATTTTATTATTCTAGGCATGCTAGTTCTACAACCATACCACGACCGATAGGAAAAGAAGCACGACAACAAAAATCCGTTGCGGCATGGTACATCCCCAACCCAACTAAGAAACTATGCACTATCCCCAGTGCATCATAATATAAAAGCAATGGGTGAAGACATACCTGGGTGCTCAAGGTGCCAACTCATTTAGTGTCTATATGAGGGGCCTCAAAATAGGACCTGCTCTCATCAAAAGTGGTTTAGGTAGTGTCCGAGATGCTCAAATCAATAGTGGCACCGGTGATGGCTAGTGTAATCAATGTAACCTGTGGGGTGGGAGCAGTGCCCAAATCAACTTGTGTTTATCTGCAACTATATCACCAGCAACTCAAGAGATTATGGCTCCCATCACCATCTCTCATACCCTCACCTAACGGTCCATCTCAGTTTGAATATTGGTTTTCTTGGCAGCCTTAACCTCTCTTTTCTCACTCTTATTACTTCTTTTTCTCTTTCTCAGCCTAGCACAGACATCAATGCCAGTATATGTGTCTAACCTACCAAATCTTCATATGTCGGGCACCTCCTACTTAACAATATCCTTAATAATTAGAATCGAGGGGAAGGTTCTACAATTTAAATCCTTAATGGAACCCCAAAATTCGACCAGCTCCTCATTTATCCCCTTAGGATATGGGGACTGTACATCTGCCATCTTTTGGTTGATCCACCTCTCAAACCCATTAAACCAGGTCTGTATGCTACTCATCTTACCTTTAATCTCTTACTGAACCTGTGGCTTAACCTCACTCTATATGTTCTTCACATTTTTTTCCAATGGTGCAGATCTTTTAGCACCTCATTCAGGAACAGCATAAGGCATAACTGATAGGGGTAAACCTAGCAATGAATGGTCTATCCACATAAAGTGGATTCAGAGTCTGGGAGGTTCTTGTTGCATCTGAGTCCTGAGGCTTAGACTAGTCTATCTCTACGGGGGTTTTGACCCATATCGATGAACCTCAGAGTATCAATCTCATGATCTCCATCTTGGAATGCCTCTTAAAGTAAAGTGGACCCTACCTTAACTATATTGTAGATCAAGTTAGCAGTATCTCAAATTAGGCCCAAATCACTAGTACTTCATGGCTGGAGAAACTGATCAACCCTAGAAATATCTGGCACTCCCTCATCCAAACATATCCTTGTAATCAAGAATGGGAATTCTAGGACTTTATCAAGGCTTAGTGCCCGATCACGGATCTTCGTCTCCATTTACCTGGCTTCATCAAACTCTTATATCTCCATGATGCCATTGATCAGGGCTACTCGAGTAATCTATACATTATCCCCATACATGGGACTCAATATATGATTTACAAGCATTCACCAAGCCTTCACTGCGAAGTTCAAGTTTTTCTTTATAATCCAAGAAGAAGAGCCAACTTTGGCATCCACCTAAGGAGCCTTCCCCTACTCCATAAAAATAATTTTAACCAACCACCAGAAGTGCACAAACTTATCCTTTAAACCAATCTGCTTTACCTTCTTCTTCTATATCTCCTCCATATAGTAGTCAATCTGAGTTATGTTGGTGAAATACCCCAAATTTTAGTCCTTGAAAATTTCTTAAGCTCTGAGATCACCACCTTAGTTACGACATAATCATATGAGTGGTATGGTGTCTTGAACGGTCAAGTGACCTTAGTCGTAAGGTGTCTAGTGAAGGGTGTTTGGGTTTCTATCTTGGTACGAGTTAGGGAAATACGAGTCATTAAGGGTGGTGATGAGTCATTTAGATGAACCTTAACCAAATTAGTAACTTAATGGCTTGACTCTGATCTGAGTACGAGTGTCTTACTTAGATCATTATCATATCATTCTCGATAAAACACTCCAAAAATTCTCTCTCAAACTCTTTGTTCAAGCTAAGGCTAGGGTTTCAAGGAAAGTGATCATCTAGGGTTCTAAGGGTGCAATCTCTTCCAAATTTCTTGGTATTTCAGGCATGTTACTCCTCCCCCATTGTTATTTTATTATAGCACATATTTTAATGTATTTTTTTCATAGTATTGTTAGGGTTTTGAAATAAAAGGTTGGGGTTTTGAATACTTATAGTTGAATAATATTTTTCCATGGTTTAATTATGGTTTTCTATGTTTTAACTATGGTTTTAAATATGTGGGTGCATGGGTATGGTGGTTGAACTTGAGAATGGTAATTTTCTCTAAACTTGTGACTTTTCAAGTGGTTATGACTGATGAGTGGTGAATTTACCACTCATTTGCACTCAACATTTGTGCACACTACTATGATTTAAATGTTTGAATGAGAAAAATTTGTGGTTTAATGAACTATTTAACAGATCTTGTAGGATATAGGTTATGAGAAGAAAAAAAGGAGGAATTGAGATGATCAGGATAAAAAAAAAAGAAAAAAAAGTGCACCTGGAAGACCTGAAGCAGAAAATCAGCCTCAGATACTGTGATCGCGATCTGAGGGATGCAATCGCAGTTAGTTAAGCTAGGTCAAATGACCGCAATCATGGTCAAGATTCACCGATCGCGGAAACGTGGGATTATTCCCAAGGGAAATTTTGTAAGTTTTCCCAGCGGCCCCCAAATTTCTTAAAGGCTCAAACCCTTTCTCATTTTTGAAAATTCTGGAGATTTTTATCCTATCCATAGTGTAGGCTTTTATCACTTGGAGCTTGGAGAAATTTTTTTACTAATCTTGAGATAAGAAGATCAAGTGAAGAATTGGCAAATCCCATTGAGGATTCATTGGAATTTAAAATATGGTTTGCATTCTCTTTAGTTTTCATGAATCAAATTGATGGATATTTTTGTATATTTTTGTTTATTATCTTTATGAGTTACTAGTTCTTCCTCTTGGGATTATGTTAGAATAGGGTGCAATTCTGTTTGGGTTGTGATGTATTTGTATAGATTCTAGTTTGTTGATGATGGGTTTCACTATTGATTGATTTAATTAGTTGGGATTTGTGGGTGAAAACTCCAAACACCCAAAATGATTTCCAACCAAGTATTTTCACAGTAGTGGCAATTGAAAATAAGAGAAATTCTATGGCATGGTACTTGTTAGCATCGAGAGTTCTTGAGTGAGAGAGAGAGAGAGAGAGAGTTTTGCACTTAAATTCCTTATTGCACATATCATAACTTGGTGTGTGAAATTTTCTATCTTATGAGGAGGCATGTAAACAAGTTGAGGTGGGTGATTTTGTCAGCTTTTAAAAAATGAGGAAAATAGAGTATAGTAGAGTAAAGACAAAAAGGTGAGTCACTTCTTGAGAATTAGTGATTGCTACATTGTTTCTCTTCAAAATCCTTTTGCATTCTTAAAAATTGCATTTCATGTTGAGGGGTGTCATGGGAATAGCTTTGCCCATGTGTGAAGAGCTACTTGTGGTAATAATCTAGTTGGAGTCATTATGATCATTAGGTCATACAAATTAGGGATAAATATGCATTGTCTCATGGTAAGAGGTAGTGTTGCTTAAGGACAAGCAAAGATTTAAGTTGGAGGTGTTGATGACTGGTGAATTTACCACTCATTTGCACTCAATATTCATCCAAACTACTATGATTTAAATGTATGAATGAGACAAATTTATAGTTTAATCCAATATTTTCCACATCTTGCAGGCATACAGGTTATGAGAAGAAAAGAGGTGGAATTTAGCTGATCTAGATCAAAAAGGAGAAAAAAAATGCAGCTGGAAGACATGAAGCAGAAAATCAGCCTCAGTTACTGTGATCGCGATCTGAGGGCAACGATTTTGACAAGTTAAGCTAGATCAAATGATCACAATCAAGGCGTCCATGATTGCGGTCAAGCTTCAGCAATAGCAGCAATGCGGGTTAAGGTTTAGCGGAGACATCACCCAGTAGAGGAGGCTACTTGGGAGATTAGGAGAAAGATGCGGGCCCAGTATCCTCACTTGTTTGAGTATTTAGGTACATCCTAACCCTTTACTTTTGTAGATGAAAGTTCTTTTAGTAGAGGATATTATAATGACCCTTTAGGTTATTTTCTACATTTTCTCTTATTTTTTCTACCTCAAGTCAGTTATGACTTGCTAGACCTAACAACTCAGTTATCGAGGAGTTCATCTGGTTATTAGAACTAGTTCCCTCTTTTGGACTCTTCACTTGTACAAATTGTCTATAGCATAAAAACATCAGTCAAACAACCTCGTATGCAAATTTTGATAATTCCAATAGCTCCAAAACTTCAATTTTAGACTAGCAGGACATTTGGTTTGGGTCCCAAGGCTTCTGGAATTTAAAAAAAATGTCCCTTGGGTGTAGGTCCCACATTTAACAAAAATAACCTCGGATGAAAATTTTAAATGCACCATTGAGTTTGGAATGTCAAATATGGTAAGTTAGTATAGTTTATTTCTATATACTGGATTTCGGGTGGATCCCAAGGGGTCCGTGAAGACTTGTAAAATTTCCAATTTTTCAGCTAGTGTATCCGCTAAACTGGGACATTGGGTGCTTCAGTGGAGGACGCTTAAGCTGCCAGACGGTAGTTTAAGTAATATGGCTCTTCTAGTTGAGAGTCTCTAAAGCAGCGACCAGTTAAACAACTTCTTGTTTGCTTTAGCGGATGGGACAGATTTTGTGAGTACTACTTAAGCGGCGCTTTACCACTTTAGCGGTGATTGTATATGCGGTCAAGTAGTCGCTTAACTGGTACCTGTGGACCATTAAATCCTCTACCAACCCAATTTTCTCCCTATTTTCCACAAGTTCATGATCTTGGAGCCCTAGAAAGTGCAGAAAGTTGGGGGAGCATTTATTAGGTGATTTTTGTGTGTTTGTGAGCATAGATTTCTCATTTCTTAATCAAAATCTTGGTATGTTTTTATCAAATTCATGGTTAATTTTTCAATTATTTCCCAAAATCACTAGATTATTTGTGGTTTGACTTTAAAAGAATATGAGCTTCGAATTTATCCATTTTTTAGGGTTAATGTTCCTTGAGCATAAAGGGACATGTTGATGGTTTCAGAAGTGCTATTTTTGCAAGTGAGCTTGGGATTTTACATAATTTTAGATCTAAAGTATAATGCAATATGGATACCAGTGTTCTCATATTGATAAGTAGATTATCATTTTGATAGAGTGACATCATGCGGAAGCTTCTCAGAAGGGTAAATCAATGATTTGGTAGATTTCACCAGGGTTTCTACAACATCCTAGTAGCTAGGCTTATATTTCACATAGATTGGGAAAAATTATAGTATATTTATGATAATGTGTTTGAAATTAGGTCATGGAAGTATGTTTAGTATAATTCGGATCTTTTAGTCGATTAAGGAACCATAATTAGGCTTAAATGACTTAGTTGCTTACTTTTTAGGTAGACTCCTATTTTAGCATTTTCTATTAATGGTGAAGGATCCGTTGTATATTGTGATGCTCCCAGTGTTAGTATGGGTTGTGTTTTGATGTACCAAAGTCAAGTTATTGCTTATGCATCGAGGAAGCTAAAGCTACATGAGCGCAACTACCCTACTCATGATTTAGATTTGATGGTGATAGTTTTCGCAGTTAAGTTTTGGAGGAATTATCTTCATGACGTGCATTGTGATATCTAAACTGACCGCCATATTCTTTAACATCTTATGGCCGAGAGAAAACTTAATTCAAGGAAACTTAGATGGAAGGTGTTGCTTGAGGATTATGGCATCTCTATCTTTTATCATTCAGGAATGGCACACATAGTAGCAGACACCTTGAGATGGAAATCAGTAAGTATTGAAATCTTTATTGCTCTCTATTTTTATTATAGGTTTTTGGTGTAGGACACCAGTCCTTAGCAAACTTGATGGTGCGTATTGATATTTTAGACCCCAATAGATTTCTTGCTAGTGGTAACGCAAGGTCTACTTTATTCAAGAAAATTTGGAGTCATTTGTTCGAGGATATGAGACTTTGCATCATTGTGATTAGGTATTAAGTGGAGTGTCCAAGAGGTATAACATAGATTTTGAGGGTGTTATGAGATTTGACAATTGTATTTGTGTTTTGAGGGTTGGAAACATGATTTAGTCAATTTTATGTGAGACTCACAGCTCTAGATATTCTATTCACTATGGTATTGCTAAGATGTATAGAGATATGAGGTAGCACCATTGGTAGAGTAGATTCAAGGGCAGAGAGGCTTTCTTTGTCTTTAGTTAGGACCTTGACAATGGAAAACTCTTCCACTAACTAACTGTTTTGGGAAGGAATCTCACTAGTACTAGACCTAACTCCCACTCCCTTTTTAGATTGAACTTTATCTAGACATATTTCAACTTTAGTAGTACAAATATCATATAGACTAGAAGACTCACTAAGTTCTAACACTTGAGTGGTAGCAGGACTAGAATCAAAATTTTCAATAGCATCCTCACTCATGGGCTATTTGGGTCCAATTTTGATTTATATTATTTTTTAAATCATCATTTCACACCATTCAACAGGTCTAAAGGAATAGCTTCATCTTCAACTTCTTTAGGAGAGGAAGATTTAGTCAATTTGGATAAAAGAGGCGAAGCATTTAGATTCTTAGTAGGTAATGAAATTTTTAGAGTTAGGGTTTTTTTAAAGAGACAACTGAGAAGTCTTAGATAGAGGAGTTAACAGATGAAATGATGGAGATATTTTAATCTGAACACATTGCTGAGAAATGATAATTGAAGAAGCGATTCAAAGATCTGATGTAAAAATAAACTAGGAAAGAGATTTTTTTTAAATTGAGAGAAGGATTGTTAGAAATTTGGGAGTATACAAAGAGGTTGACAGTAAGAATATTTGTAGGATGTATTTTAAAGAGGGCCTAAGTTATGTTTCATTTTAGGATAGGATGATGTCATTTTAAGTGAAAGAAAAAAGATAAAACCTTTTGGTATGAGTCGAGAACACTAAAATAACCTAGCACATATGTACATTTTTTTCAAAATGTAGAAAAAAATCAAAACTAAGTGGGAAACTAGGTTCGTCATTGTTTCATTGTCCATCATATTATTGAAAAACATTCTCCTAGTTTTGACCAAAATTATGTTCCCCGCATATGTGTACCTACAGAGGTACGTGGATTGAATTAAACACTATAAAAGGCTTTACTTCATATGCCTACATTTTTTCATAGCCATTGCAAAGGAGAGAGATTGTGGAAATTTTATGTCACATCTTCCTTATTAAAAAGAAAATTTATTTTCTAGAACTTCACAAGGATATCAATAACCTAGATTTCCATTATTTATTCAACACTATCCCTTAATGAAATCCTTTCAAAAACACACACGAATATCTAGAAAATACTCGAGTGTGAAGAGATACTTAGTTCTACAATTCATGTATCTTGAGAAATCACTGTTCATTAACTAATTTTTTATCTTGGTGACTGCTCTCTCTCACTCCAACCTATATAATCATTTATAAATCTCAGGAACCCATATGTTTTAGGTCTCTTGTTGTGAGTGAAAGGATGGATAAGATTTCTTGGAGCCTCTAATGACTTGAGAAAACTTCAAATTTGCTCTTTGTGCTATGAGAAAGACCTGATAACTTTCCTTATAGTGACCATACCTTCCACAGTGAGTGCATATCCTTTTATTACAATTAAATGCATACTCATTTTGAGTATCGAAGGAAGTATAGTGTTTCTCAAAACCAATTCTTTCTCTAAAGTTGGACTTCATGCTACTCAACTTAGCAAGAATCTCTAATAAAGCAGTCCAGTAAAGAATTTTTTTTCCAACTCACTTAGTATTCTTGAAGTCCTTTATAGTGTTTTGTTTTATTGATGAGAGGCATCAAAGTCTAGAAAGAGCCTTTGCAACTTTTTTTCAAACTTTCAAAAGTCTCAATTGCCATTGCTTTATGTGTTATCCTCTTGAGTTTGTCACTCAAAATTTTATTTTCATCCTTATTCTTAGCAATGTCTAATTAAAGTCTAGAGTTCCTTAAGGATATATTTGAGTTCCTTGAGGATATATAATATTCTCTATTTTTAAATTATTTAGTTCACTAGCTAATGCCTCCTTTTCACTAGCAGGGTTGTAAAAAGTGGCAATCAAGATGTTAGCTAAAGATATTAATTCGTTCTTTTAATAGTTCCTTAATTTTTTTGTCACATCATAAAGGTTACTTCAACATCTATTTCATCAACATATTCTTCCATGAAAGCCAAACAAATTTTAAATCTTGATAGGTTATCTTCAGTTACTATTAAGGATGTGTCATTACATCATCAAATTTCTGATAAGTTTCTCCATCATTATTGTTTGAAGATCCATTGCCTCTATGATTTCATTTACTTTGTCCGTACCATATGGAAGGAAGTATACTAAAGAATTTCCTGATTAATTTGTACATCATAATGTTTTCCCTAATACACTTGAATTCGTTCACAATAGATGTGAATCGAGTATGCATGTCTTGAATAGATTCTTCCTCACTCATCTTAAATAACTCATACTGAGTAGTAAGCATATCAAACTTTGATTGCTTCACTTGAATTTTTTGCCTTATGAAAATTCCAATGCTACCCATATTTTCTGAGTAGATTCACAAGTAGAGACCTCATTGTCCTCATCAAGTCTTATCCCACAAAAAAGAATCTTCTTTACTTAGTAATTTATCTCAATCCTTATTCAATCGACGTAATGACCCTCCAGGTCATTTTTGTCATTTTTTCTCATTTTTGTTGTTTAAAGCTTTACCATACCTGAACCAAGTCATTTATGGCTTGTTGGAGCTGACAGTTTGGTTACCAAACAATTTATTTAGTTTTATAGCCAATTCCTTATTTTAGCATCTTTGCTGGTTTGAATTGGCCACTAGGTTAAAATTTAGTCAAATGACTTTGTACCCTAATTTTGATGTTCCAATATCTGCAGAACATCAATTTAGGCTAGGAGGACCCATGCTTTGGGTCTTTAGGCTTTTAGACTCATTTCGAGCTATTAGTAAAAAGTTGAGAAAAATAGCACATGGGTGTACAACCCACTTTTTGTATATACAACCTTGGATGGAAATTTTTACTATGCCATTAAGTCTAAAACATCAAATTTAATAGGGTAGCATAGTTCATTTTTGTATACGAGATTTTGGATAAATCCCAAGGGGTCGGTAAAGTATTGAATTAATTCCATGCCTCATCAGGTGATGGAGCATTCACTTTTGTGCCCATTGGGTCGCTTAAGCGAAGGAAACTTAAGTGGCCAGTCATTCACTTAAGCAACTTGGCTTGCCCATCAGGTATTGCTTAAGCTATGTATTTGGTGCATAAGCAATGGCCGCTTAAGTAACCATAGTTTTCTTAAGCAGTATGTAAAGAGGTCAGCAAGTATCGCTGAAGTGATGCTTGGTCACTTAAGCGACTAGAACTTAAGCGACACATGTGAATCCTATAAATTCCCCACTTGGCCCGTTTTATTTTTCATCCATTTTCAAGTGTTTAGAAACCTAAAATATGTGAAAACTTAAGAGAACTATTAGTGGGTGATTTTTGGATGATGTAAGATCGAGTAATGCATTTCTTCACTTAATTATTGCTAAGTATCCATGAATTTCATGATTAAATCCTTTATCATTTTCCAAAATCCCTAGAATATTAATGGGTTGATTGTAGCACCATTAGAGCGTAGTATTCACCCATTTTTAGGGTAAATTTTACTTTAACATAGAGGGATATGTTGTCGGTTTCAAAAGTGAAATTTTGAAAGCATCCCCCACATGATATTTTTACGTGATTTTGGACTTGAAGAATAAAAGTGCAATATGGGTATCGTTGTTTTTGTGTTGATGAGTAGATTATGATTTCAATAGCATTATGTAATGACCCTCCAAGTAATGTTTTGAATTTTCGCTCATTTTTGCCTTTTAAAGCTTTCCTATAGCCGCCCCAAGTCATTTATGACTTACTGGAACTGACAGTTCAATTATCGAGTAATTTATTTGGGTTTTAGAGCCAATTCCCTATTTTAAAGCCTTCACTAGATAAAATTGGCTACCAGGAAAAAAATTAGTCAAACGACCTTGTATGCTAATTTTAGCTGTTCCACCAGCTCCAAAATCTTAATTTTAGGTTTGATGGACCCGTGGTTTGAGTCCCAAGGCACCCAGACTTATTTTGAGCTATTGGTCAGAAATTAAAATGGAAAGTGGGTATGAGACCCACTTTTTGATAAAATGAAGTCAAATTTTAATGGCGCCATTAAGTCTGAAACATTGAATTTGATAGGGTAGCATATTTTATTTTTGTATGTGAGATTCCAAATGAATATCTTGGGGTTGGCAGAGACTTGAAAAAATTCTAAGTCTCCAGTTGGTGCCTGATATCTGGTACGACTACTAAAGCAGCCCTATGGGCACTTTAGCGGAGGGTGCTTTAGTGGCCCTTTGCATGCTTTAGCAGCCCTGCTCATCTTTAGCGGCTAGAGCTAAAGCAGACTAGCTTGTAGGGTTGGGTATCGCTTAGCAGTACCAGGCACTTTAGCGGTGACCAAAAAATTGTTCAAGTGTCCATTTTAGCGGCACTCGCATGCCTGGGAGGGAATAAATACCCACTTAGCTCAATTTTTCATCATCTTCACCCATTCTCTAGAATCTAAAACCCTAAAAGTGGGAGTTCTTGAGAGAATCAATTGTGGGTGATTGTGGAGCTTTAGCATCATTATTTTTGGAAATTTCCTATTGAATTTGTGGTAATATTTCATTATTTCTCGGTTGATTTCTCCATTCTTTTGCTAAAATTTCTAAAAGCTTGGTGATTTGATTTTAGCTACATTATAGCTCAAAATCCACCCATTTTGAGGATAAAGGTTCCTTGAGCATAGAATGTTGTTTTGTTGGTTTCAAATGTGTGATTCCATAAATAGGCCCCATATGGGATTTTTATGTAATTTTAGATCCTAAGCAGTATAGTGAATTATGGGTATCATTGTTCTCATTTTGATGAGTAGATTGTGATTTTGATAGCGTGAAACCTTATGGAAGCTTCTTGGAAGGGGAAATCGATGATTTAGTGGATTCTTCAGGTTTTTCTTTGACATCCAAGTAGGCTAGGTCTACCCTCTTCATAGATTAAGCTATCTCATAGTATGATTATGATATTATGATAGATATGGGGTGGGAGTTAGGTGTTGGAAATATGAATAAGAGTATTTGGTTTAGTTAGACCGTTTAGGTTATCATGGAACCGTAAACTAAGAGTAATTAGTGTAGTTATTCATGTCTTAGGTGAATTGGGCTTCACAATTCATGTTTAGAATTGAAATTCTTTAATTACTCAAGCTAGGTAAAATTGACTTAGTGATTCATGTTTAGGGATGGATTGTCCTTAGTTTCTTAAGTTTAGGGGAAATTGCCTTAGTTGCTATTACTTTAATAAGGATTGACTAAGTTGTCTGTGTTGGGGAGGATTACTATCTTAGGGATAGTTATGGCTTGCTTGACATCTAGAAATGAACTTACATACCTTATCCTAGTTTGGGGTAAAAGTTTCCTGAAATAGGTTTTAGGGGATTAGAAGTGGGGCCCTCTAGCCCACCTTAGGCAAAGATTTGTGTTAGCCTTGTAGACTTAGTTACACATGATATACTCTTAATATTGGTTGGTTTGACACTTCAGGAGATTGAATAAATTTATTAAGAATCTTAGTGGGATGTTAAAAGATTTATGTTGATTCCAGGTATTGCTAATGATATTGCTCATGTACATGATTAATGATACAATTTATAGATATGACTTATGATACAAGTTATATATATATGATTATTAAGATGGATTTTGAGAATGACTAATGACATGAGTTATAGACTTATGAATGGTGATATGACTTATATATATGATTATCAATATGGCTTTCCGATATGAGTAATACTATGGCCTACCGACATGCTTAATGATATAGATATCGACATGATCAATAGTTAATAACTCACAAAAGTGATTAATGCTTTGTGGATATGATATGACTTATAGTTAAAATTCATGGCTTATAGATATATTTAATAGCTTATAAAAATGAGTATTGAAATAAATTTTGATTACTACTTTTGACATGGACTATGGGCGTAGTAATTGGCATAACTTGATAGATGTGATATTGATTTGGTTAGTTTATCAGTATGGATTGTTGATATGGTTCGTTAATACAATTTATAAAAATGAGTTTGATTCAAGTTCAATAGTTTATAATATGATCTTCGGTTCATGTCCGATAATAAGAATAATAATGATGATACTATTGAGTTCTGGTTAAAGTATGGCATTGGGAATTATGTATGGATTGATATTGTTTGATGGATTCTTGATTATGGCATGATAATTTCATGATTTATAGCCATTCAGTTGCTGCCTATGTTAGGTTATTTACTTTTCCGTACTTATTTTCTTATGCGGTCTAATCTTGTAGATTTAATTGTATGTTCCTTATGTTATTATCTTGTATGCGTTCATTTACTTATGTGTAGTAATGTTGGAGCTTTTTTCTAAGTTTTCCCATTTTACCTTGACTTAGCTTATTCTTTCTTGTATCTTATTATTACAATATCATGATTTAGCTCAGTCGGCTAATGATGCTTACTGAGTATCCAAGGTTTTGGTACTCATACTATACTTCTATACCTTTTTGGTGTAGACCTGAGTACTAGTTGCCCCCATAAATTCATCAATCGTGCTGAGTAATTTTAGAGATTGGGTGAGCTCTGGGTGTTGAAGTTATCCTTTTCCTTCTATTTATCTATGTCTAGTCTCTCATCTTTGATACAAATTGTATTTGACTATTTAGTACTTATATAGTTCATTTATTGCAGCTCTTGTACAAGCATTATTTAATCTTGGGATGGTTGTTGACTTTATATCTATCCATTAGATCTTAATGGCTCTATTATTGCTATTTAAGTATTTCAATTGTTAATTTCTAGCTTTTTGGCCATTTTCCACCAAGTTAGCCCATTGTATCTAGCTCTGGGCAATGGCTCAGCTTACCTACTAATGGGATGGAGTAAACACCATCATGACTCTTAAATTATGTCGTGACAAATTGGTATCAATACCTAGGTTTTATTGATATTGTTAGTACAAGGGCAAGTGTCTAGTAGAGTCTTGTGGATCAGAGCAATGATATCTATTTTGTTATTTTTATGAGGCTATAGGACATTCTTAGGAGTTCTTTACTTATTTCACTTATTTTGTGCTAAAAGACTGAGTTGGTTTCTAAAGCATTCCTTTTGTTTCACTCTTTCGCAGATGGCTAGGACACGTGTTACTGTTATACGAGATGAGGGTACCCAGACCAAGCCTAAGGATCTTGTTGTTGTTTGTGAATGACCTAAGGGTTGTGGATATCCTTGAGATGTGTCCCTAGCTATGATCCAGTATAAAAGGCCTTCTCCAAACCCAATTCTCACTCCCAAGCTAGACATTTTTTTACCACAGCTAGTGGTGGGACAAAGACCAGCCAAGGCTCTACCCGGGTTATTTCTTCTTTAGTGCTAAAGGATATTTTGTTTAACTTTTAGGATTGGTTAGTAGTGCACCATTTGATGGTGCACAGTCTACAAATTAGAGTGGTACTAAGGTGGGGGCACAGCCTATAGTTGTTGCTCCAAGAGTTGAGGTCCCTCATAAGCCGATAGTTTCTCAACCCATAGCTTTCTATCCTACTTTTTATCTAGGAGTAGACAATGTTGGGTAGATTCTTGAAATTAGCTCCACTAGATTTTCTGGTGCAACGGGTGAGGATGTGTATGAGTTCTTGATTGCTTATGAGGATAGGATCCATAATTTAGGCCTATTTGAGACTCATGGTCTGATTACACTACTTTTTAGTTGGACTTGGTGGCTCGGCATTGGTAGAGAGATCATCTTGATTCTAGGACAGCTGGATCTTTCTTTTTGACATGGACCAAGTTCTCTGAGATCTGTTTAAAGAGGTATATGCCTCGCAGTCTTAGGGAATAGTTTAGAGATCAATTCTTAAGGTTGGAGTAGGGCTTTATGAATGTTCTAGAGTATGAGGATCGATTTCATTAATTGGATAGGCATGTTACTTTTATTTTGACTTGTGAGTATGAGAGGGTTTGTTGTTTTGTCTAAGGATTGACGCTTCCTCTTTGCATGTCTATACAGAGTTTAGTTGTTGTGGATAGGTATTTTGCTGAGGTCTTTAATCATGCTCAATATATGAAGGAGATGAATTGCGAGGCCCAAGTGGGCATTGATAAGAGGCCACGATATCATACTATATTTAGTGAGAGCCATAGTAGATCCCAGTTTGAAGACAGTGGTTCTCAGGGTAGGTATCCTCCGCATCAACCGTATTAGCATGAGGGTCAATTTAGTAGACTCGTTCTGTAAATTCTTTAGACTATAGATGGAGGCTAGACTAGCTTTAATGATTTTCCAATCCATGGTCGTGGTCAGTCCTCAAGGGGTTTATTTTTTGGCTATTCTAGTCATGTAGTTCTTTTAGGTTAGTTGGATCTTCTAGTTTCAGCCCAACGCCTGGGGCATATTATGGTTGTGGAGCTTTTGATTATTTCTCGAAGTAGTGCCCCAGTCGTGGAGTGATTGCTTCTTTAGCTTAAAGTGTTCCACCTATTAAGAAAGTTCATCCCTCAACTAAACGTGGCATGCATAGTCGTAGGGGTGGTCCCAGGGTACTCATAGAGATCTTAGTTAGGTAGGACAGGAAATCAATTAGGAGCCTATCCAGGTGGCTGGCATGGTCAGTTGTATGCAGTACCTGCTACACCCAAGGCTGAATCTTTGTATGTTATTTTTACAAGTACAATTCTAGTGTGTCGTCAGTTGGATTTTAATTGGTTTGATCTGATATCCATTTATTATTGTGTGTCTTTTTGTTATGCTCCACAGTTAGAGTTATCTTAGGATTCATATCTATGACATTA
Organism: Capsicum pubescens; assembly: GCA_030864215.1. Lineage (NCBI taxonomy): Eukaryota > Viridiplantae > Streptophyta > Magnoliopsida > Solanales > Solanaceae > Capsicum > Capsicum pubescens. The sequence goes on from CM061543.1 coordinate 170,584,350, forward strand.
TGTATATCTACTCCCATGGGTGATTCTTTTGTAGTAGATTGGGTTTTTAGATCATTTGTTGTGACTATTTGAGAGTTTGATACTTATGTTGATCTCATTATATAATATATGGTGGATTTTTTTATGATTCTGGGCATGGGCTGGTTATCCCACTTCATAAGGTTCAAGATTATTTTTCTATGACCATTACCATAGCCATATCCGGCATACCCATGATTATGTAGTAGGGAGTTATTAGCCATGATCCGATAGGAATTATCTCTTATATTTGTTGTAGGAATCTTATCTTGAGGGGTTGCAATTCTTATCTCACTTATATCTATGATGTTAGTGTGGAGAGTCTGTGTGTTGGCTCTATTCCCGTAGTTTGTGAGTTTTCCTATATTTTCCCTATAGATCTACTTGGCTTTCCTCTCAAGCATAGTATTGAGTTTGTTATTGATCTTGAGCTGGGAACCTAAACTATTTCTATTGCCTCTCACTATATGGATCTTATTGTGCTTAAAGAGCTAAATTCTTAGCTTTAGGATCTTCTTGGTAAGGGTTTTATTAAATCGAGTGTGTCTCCTTAGGGAGCCCCTATGTTGTTTGTGAAGTAGAAATATGGCTTCCTACATATGTGTATTGATTATAGGAAGCTTAATAAGGTGATGATGATGATCTGTTATCCTATGCCTCATATTGATAATTTGTTCAACCAACTTCAAGGAGCAGTGGTGCTCTCTAAGATAGATTTGAGGTCTGGTTACCATCAATTGAGGATTCAGGCTGAAAATATCATGAAGAAAACCTTTAGGTCCCGTTATGGTCACTATGAGTTCCTAATGATGTCTTTTGGGTTGACCAATTCCCCGACGCTTTTAGGTTTCTGATGAACTGTCTGTTTTGGCCTGATTTGGATTCCTTTATGACTGTGTTCATCAACGACATCCCTATTTATTCAAAAAGTAGGGAAAAGCATATGTAACATTTAAGGATCAAGCATTAGACTTTGAGAGATCATATGTTTTTTGCCAAGTACTCTAATTGTGTGTTTTGGCTTTAGTCAGTGACATTCCTTAGGCATGTGGTGTCTAAGGAAGGGATTATGGTGACACCAACAAAGATTGAGGCTATTTGTGATTTGGCCAGACTTACATCTTCGACCAAGGTTCATAGCTTCATTGATTTTCCCTATTATTATAGACGGTTTATTGAGAGTTTTGCTATTATTTTAACATTAATTATCAGATTTACAGGAACGGAGGTTCCTTTTCAATGGTCCGGGGAGTGTGAATTGAGCTTTAGAAAGCTCAAGGCATTTCTCACTTCAGCTACTATTTTAGCTTGTCCTATTGAGAGTGAGGGATTCACCATTTACCATGATGCTTCTGGTGTTGGTTTAGATTGTGTATTAATGCAGTAGGGTTGTGTTATCGCTTATGATTCAAGGCATATGAAGGTGCACGATGACAACTATCCCACTCATGATTTGGAGTTGGCGATAGTAGTTTTCACCCTTAAGATTTGATGACATTATCTTTATGGTGTGCATTGTGAGATCTTAACAGATCATCGTATTCTTTAGAATCTTATGATCTATAAAGCGATTAAGGCTAGGTAGCGTTGGTAGATGAAGTTGCTTAAGAATTATGATATATCTATCTTGTATCATCCAGGCAAGGCATATATTATAGCGGATGCCTTGAGCTGGAAGGAGGTAAGTATGGGTATCTTGACTTGTATTTCAGTTTATCTGAGGCCATTGGCATGGGACATTTAGGCCTTATCCAACTTTATGGTAGGACTTGATATTTCAGCTCATACGAGGATTCTTTATAGTGCCGAGGCGAGGTCCTCATAATTTGAGCAGGTTCGAGATTACCAGTTTGAAGATAAGAAACTTTGCATCATCCATGATCAAGTATTGAGATATGAGTCCAAGAGGGCTACCCTAGATTATAAGGGTGTTTTGAGATTTGATAGCCGCAATTGTGTTTCGAGGGTTGATGATTTGATTAAATCAATTTTCCATGAAGCTTATAGCTCCAGATATTTTCTTTCCTCGGGTACAACTGAGAAGTTTAGAGATTTGAGACAACATTATTGATGGAGTGGAATAAAGAGAGATGTGGTGAACTTTGTAACTCATTTCTTATGTTGTCAGTAGGTGAAGGCCGAGCATCAGTGACCTGGTGGTTTGGTTTATAGATTGCCCATTCTCAAGTTAAAATGGAAGCGAATTTCCATGGATTTCGTTAGTGGGTTACCTTGTACTTCTCATGGTTCCAATGATATTTGGGTTATTGTGGATCAATTAACCAAGTTGTCATATTTCATTCCTAGTCAGATGTCTTTCAACGCCGAGAGATTAGGCTATATCTATGTTAGTGAGATAGTCTGTTTGCATGGTGTGCCTATATCTATCATTTCATATCAGGGTTTAGTGTTCACTTCTAGATTTTAGAGAGCATTTCAGGAGGAGTTGAGCACTCAGGTGGATCTTAGTATAACTTTCCATACTCATACCTACGGGCAGTCAAAAAGGACTATTTAGGTTCTCGAGGATATACTCCGAGCCTATGTTCATTTTGGGTAGTAATGTTAGACGGTTGCGTAATAGAGAGATTCCAGGAATTAAGGTTTAGTGGAGGCACTGCCCAGTAAGGGGAGCTACTTTGGGAGATCAAGAGCAAGATGTAGACCTAGTATCCTCATATGTTCGAGACTTCAGGTACATCCTAATCCTTTACTTTCGAGGACAAAAGTTCTTTTAGTAGTGGATTTTTTATACGACCCAAATCAGGGCCTTGTCGTAAAGGTCATCTCAAGTCCAACACGGACCGAAGACCATGCCCTATACCCAATCCAACCAACCAACATATACCTTACGTCAGATGAATTCCGACATTATAACAAGATAAAGTAATTTACAACTCAAAGACTTTGGGATAGGTCATTGACCATGACCAACCCAAACTAGTCAAACTAACCAATACCAACTAACAACCATAGCATAACCAAATCCATATCCATTCCATAACATACCCAAGTCCATAGTTTGTTCAAACAAAGCCTCTAAAATGAACCAAGAATATTCGATTGAGACATGCTCCTGCCCATAGCAAAAAAAAACAATATCCAAGCATAAACCAATAAAGACATAAAGAAACTCAAAGCAAGAAATGGAGTCATACAAAGTATGGAAGCTCACCACTTAAAGTCAACACAAGTTGTCCCCGAATCCAAGTCACTGAGAAGGAGGTGTGATAGTATAACCAACACCTGCATCGCACGGGGATACAACGTCCGAAGATGGTTAGCGGTTGGAGCGCTAGCATGTAACTTAAGGATATAGATAATATAATGCCAAAAGTTCAAAACCAATCAAACCATGCATATAGAAAATGCAATACATATATATATATAACATGCTGGGGTAGGGAACAAGGTTTTAACATGGACCTTTGAAATCTTAACCTGGGTTATGTAGTTTAGTTGTCATGTTAATAACACCCACGGGATATATGGTCTATAGTTCTCACCCCTAGTCGGGCCGCAGTTCATGTAGCTGCACAAACTGGCTAACAATTTTACATATACTCATAGGGGACTCAAACCTCCTATTCATTTACTAAGGTGACCTGGTTACCTGATCATGTTTTATGATATGGCCTACTCAAACCTCCCACATCATATATTATGGGAGACATGAACCTACCGGTCATAGTAAGCAAGAGGACTCGAACCTCAGGCCGTTTGGACCCCTGCGTCGGCATACACGGTTTCTAGTGTTGATCCCCCGGACCTCTACCTTCACAACTCGGCTACACAACACTCTTTAAAGCCTAATTTAAAACCATCATTTCACATACACAACTATTAAGCCAATTACTTCCCACAAGCACTTTGTTGGTATCGTCATACCAACACCACTTGCAAGTGTAAAACATGCCATTACCATTATCAATCAACCAATCATTCATTTAGCTTTGGGACTCGAACCCATTTTCTAACAAAGACACTAGTACAATTAAATGTTTAGGGACTCGAACCCATTGTGTAACAATGACATAAACCAATTTAACACTTAGGGACTCAAACCCTTTTAGCCTATTAAACCACCAAGGTTACCATTTAAATAATTACATGGACAATAATCCATTCACGAAACCATTCACCAACCATTCATATTCTTTTGGCCATTTCCTTAGTTCAAAACACCATTTAACATATGACTAGTTTATTCTCTAACACATTTTCACAAACATGTTAAGGGTATACCATTATCAAGATCAAAACCAAGGTAAAACCATCAAGTTTAGGGTGAACCATGACCCAATTATTAAACCAAAATTACCAAGAACCCATATGTGAAAAACCATCATTAAAACATGTATAAACACTATTAAAAGAAAGAATAAATAATACTCAACAATATGCAACAAACCCTCAACAATGGCTTTCAAAACCACCATTAATGAATCATAATCAATGTTTAAAACACATGATATTTGAGAAATAACAATTGGGGAAGATTCACATGCTTTATTCACAAAGATTCAGGGAAAGGACTTCACTCTTGAGCCTCTAAATGAATACCTTGTTGAAACCCTAGGATAATCATTAAGAGAGAGTTTAGAGAGGATTTTTTTAGAGTGTTTTGATCATTCAAAGTTTGTTATGAGAGTCTACTAAGAATTTTAATACATGGGGACTTAAGGGTTTTGGGGTGGAAATAATCAGAATAACCTCGGCTTAAAAGATGAAAAATGGTGCATGGGAAGGTATGACTACACCACCCAAACTATGCCCACAACATACAAGAAGTACACACCACTCATACCCTAGACAACAACTTGGACCACAATACTGTCCAAAATATGACCACTAGGGCCAACTCATATCCATAGCATACTATTGGTACCCTTCAACCGTAACCTAGGTAGAATCATAAGCTAGACATAGGACATCATACAGTTTTGCACTATGTTTCTCATACCCTAACATACGACTAGTATGATGCCTTCTCGTACTTTGGGCAATAAACAACCAAACCACACTGATTATCATACAATTTGAGGACCCTAAAATGTACCCACATCATACGACATATACTCTCCGGTCGTATGATGTCCAGACACTCAAACTCATGAAATTTTCTAAGGGTCAACACTAAGGTGTTTCAATTCTCCCCCACTAGGATCATTCATCCTTGAATGATGGGTAAAGACAAGCACAATCACAATTTAACACAATATTACCCATACAACTTTTCTTTTAACAGGTTAGAAAACAAAGGAGACAAGGATTCACCATTACTTTAATGAATTCAAGTAATGAAGATGCTACGATCAACATATACTTCAAGAATAGTTTTCCAAAATCGGGAATAGGAATGGATACTTGGACTTTATGTCCTCCTTGGATCCCCAAGTAGCTTTCTCTGACTCTTGGTTCTTCCATAGAACCTTCACCAAAGACACATCTTTCATTTGCAACCGATAAAATTGCTGATCCAAGATCCTCATCAGGAGCGATTCAGAGGACAAAGAATCTAAAATACCCAACCCTTCCGGAGGAACAACTGATAAAGGACCACCTACTCACTTTCTCAACATAGAGACATGGAAAACCAGATGGAGCTCAACAAAAAGGCAACTCCAACTCATAAGCAATATTTTCAACCCTCTTTAAAACTAAGTACGAACTAACCTAGCGAGGACTTAACTTCCCCGTCTTACCAAATCTCATCACTCCATTCAAGGAAGAAACCTTCAAGAATATTCAATATCCAACCTCAAACTCCAAAGGCCTTCATCTCACATCCGTATAGGGACTTTAACGACTATGTGCGGTCTTAATCTATCCTGAATCACTTCACCTTCAGTCGTCAACCTACAAAATCAATTATGAATACCATGCCTCATCAATTCAACCTTATGATTTCTTATAGGCGCATCACTATGAGAGCCTGAGTCTATTTATACATTGCTCCTATCCATAAGCCTATTCAAATCTAAAAGAGGTTAACTTAGGACACGGGGCTCTATTTCTTACATCCCTCTAAAATACTACTCTACCCCATCATTGTAGTCAAACATCACATCCTATCAAGATTCCTAACTACCTAACACAATGATTGGTATATCTATGAATCACAATGTTCAAGCCTACCTTTATTATAGCCGTTGTACGGTCTACCATACCAAAGATCCATTAACCTCTATAATCATCACCTTGCAACCACTTATTAGGGGTATAGACATCTATTCTTCTAAACACTCAATACTCCATTCTCAATTCCTTATAATACCAATATTACTCATCTAATATCATATCCCTATACCTTAACAAGTTTTAAACTTATAACAAGAGTTCACATAGGCACCCTATTTCTCCCCCAGCTCATCTCTAGATAACACCAGGTAACAACTCTCTAGACTTTCCCATGCTAATAAATCTTAAGGACATAAGCTAGTCATACACGGCACCCCTAGCTCGAAACTAAGTATGCATTACTCTTGCAACCCAAGATTCTTATCCATCTAATGATTTAACTGCAAATCTTACTTCAACACTCATGCCTCATACCTATATCAAAATTTCATATTCCACTCTTTCATAAGGTAACACCCAAACTCCCTCACATATTACGTCAAGCACTAATTTACCCCCGCAAACCTTGCACCACTATCCTCGAGTTAACATTCTTATCACCACCCATAGTATCAAAACTTAAACTTAGCATGTAACAATGATCGTAGATCACTCAAAAAACATCTGTAAAACACACTAGCCTACCCTACGAGGAGGTTACTCTAAATTTCCTATCCCATTTCAGACATCCTATATATACCCAAAGAACCCATCTTCCTTACTCATGAAAATATAATAGCACCCCAAGAAGAAACATTAGGGTGGATAAAACCCTTTTCAAGAATCCATTTTATAGAGGGGGCGGAAATAGAACGAGTGTTCGAAACAAGGTCAATACCAAAATAAATTTCCCTATCAAGAAGGACACTAGGAAGGTCATCAGGAAAGGCCTCAGGAAACTCATTTACCAGGTAACTAGAACAGATTCTAAAGAAGGACCCTCTGAGTTAGAATCTTTACCCCAGACCAAAGGATATGGAGAACCTTTGGAAATTAACTTTCGAGCTCTAAGATATGAGATGAACTTCACCTAGGCACTACGAAACCCCCTTCCCATACAATGACCGGATTATTAAGGAATTTAAACATGATCTTACGAGTTCAACAATCTAGAGACACCTAACACGCATGCAACCATTTTATTCTTAATGTAAAATTAAAATCTATCATATATAATTGAAATAGACCCACCGAAGTTTCCTTTGTACCAACAGATATCACACCCCCCTATAGACTCGTCTAGCAATCATAGAGTCACCTACCAAGGTGGATATGGAAAAAGGATAAAAAATAAACTCAGGACCAAACGAAATATGCACAACCATAAATTGAGTTACATAAAATAGAGTTGAACCCAGATTAAGTAAACAATACATATCATGAAGAAAAAGATTCAACATACCAGGGACAACATCAGGAGATGCTTCAGACTCATGGTGAGTAGTGAAAGCATCAAGACAGTTCCAACCAAAGCCAGAGCTATAAGTGGCACCCTCTGGTATAGGAGTCGATGGAGAGGCAATGGGAACTCTATTGAACCCAAAATTGACTCTAAAAGGACCATTTTGTTGCATATGACCAATCTGACCACATGTAAAACATTGATTCTTTCCCTCACGACAAAACCCATAATGTAACTAGCCATAGAACTATCAAAACGGATAGGTTGGAACCAACCAAGCTCTATTCGATTAGTATTAGGTGCCTTGTGCCCTAGGACCACTACTATTTTAGAATTAGCATTCACCGATTAGCCTATGGTAAAGGTCTCTAGCCAACGGGTAATGACTACCATTATTACAATGACCCTCAACCTGTTCTCAATATCTAAACTCCTTGTTCTACCTTTCCCCCATTATTGCATAATTCTTTCTCCCATCCACAAGACCAGACTATTGTGATAGAGAGACTATTATCTGGGTCAACAGCTGAATAGAATGGAAAAACTCTGCATTAGAAATATCTCATTGAGGTGACTAAGAAAGGGTGTCACTATTTGGAGAAAGAGGGACTAGGGTAGCTCCATGAGGGCCATCAGAAGCAGCGACCCTAAACCAGGTTTGTACCCTATGGGTAGGATGAACTTCATTCATATTGTCCTTAGTGGGGACAGAAGAGTTCCCACGACCTTCATATTTTCTTGAAGGCATAATCTAAAAGGTGAACAAATAAAAATAAGAGAGATTCGAGACTTTAGAATGTATAGCCGAAAATAGAACAACAAGAAAGGGAAACATTCCTAAATACCTCATAGCCTTGTGATTATAAATGTATTATACAACATACCTATAAGCAAGACTTGACTTGACACTGCTTTGTGGATACCCTATGACACTGAAACCTAGGCACCGATACCAACTTAACACGACCCAAACTAGGTCCTTGTCATAATGGCCATCTCAAGTCCAACAAGGACCAGAGACCATCCTTAATACCCAATCCAACCAACCAACATATACCTTAAGTTAGATGAATTACGACATTATAACAAAATAGAGTAATTTAGAACTCAAAGACTTTAAGATAGGTCCATGACCATGACCAACACAAACAAGTCAGACCAACTAATAAAAACTAACAACCATAGCATAAATATATATATATATCCATTCCATAACATGTCCAAGTCCATAGTTTGTCCTTACAAAGCCTCTAAAATGAACCAAGAAGATCTTGTTGGGACACGCCCCCAACCATAACAAAAAAAAACAATATCCAAGTCTAAACCAATAAATACATAAAGAAACTAAAAGCATGAAATGGAGCCTTTCAAAGTATGAAAGCTCACCACTTCAAGTAAACACAATCTGTTTCCAAATCCAAGTCACTGAGTAGGAGGTGTGATAGTTTGACCAACACCTATATAACGTAAGGATACAACATCCGAAGATGGTTTATGGGTGGAGGACTAGCATGTAACTCAAGGATAAGTATAATGTAACACTAAGAGTTAAAAACTAATCAATCAATGCATATAACCAATGGAATATATATGTATATATATATATATCATGCCGGGGTTGGGAACAAGGTTTTAACATGGATATTTGAAATATTAACCTGGGTTGTGTAGCTTATCTGTCATGTTAATAACATCTACGGGCTTTATGGGCTCCAGTCCTCACCCCTAGTCGTGCCCCAATTCGTGAAGCTGCACAAACTGGAGACTAATCTTATATATACTCATGGGGGAATGAAACCTTCCACTCATATACTAAGGAAACTTGGTAACCCAATTATGTCGTAGGATATAGAGGAATCATACCTCCCACATCATATATTTTATGAGTCTTCAACCTTTCAATCAAAGTAAGAAAGAGGACTCAAACCTCAGGCTATTTTGATCCCCGCGTTGACAAACATGATTTCTAGTGTTATCCCCCCGGGACCTCCATCTTCACAACTCAGCTACACAACTTTTTTTAAAGACCAATTTAAAACCATCATTTTATATATAGAACCATTAAGATAATTACTTACCACAGGCACTTCGTTGGTATCTTCATACCAACACCACTTGTAAGTGTACAACATCCTATTACCATTATCAATCATCCAATGATTCATTTAACTTTGGGACTCAAACCCATTGTCTAACAAAGACACTAGTTCAATTCAAAATGTAAGGACTCAAACCCATTATCTAACAATGACATAAATCAATTTAATTCTTTAGGACTCAAACCCTTTTAGCCAATTAAACCACCAAGGTTACCATTTAAATCATTACATGGCCAACAAGACCTTCACAAAATAATTTACTAACCATTCATATTTATTAGGCCATTGCCTTAGTTCAAAACACCATTTAACGTGTGCATACTTTATTCTCTTAGATATTTTCACAAAAATATTGAGGGTATACCATTATCAAGACCAAAACCAAGGTAAAATTATCAAGTTTAGGGTAAACCATGACCCAATTGTTAAACCACAATTACCAAGTACACACATGTGTAAAACCATCATTGAAAAATATATAAACATCATTAAAACCAAGAGTAAACAATACTCAACAATGTTACATAAAATCCTCAACATTGATTATTAAAACCACCATTAATGAATCATAGTCAATTTTTAAAATACACGATATTTGGGAAATAACAATGGGAGAAGTTTCACATGCCTTATTCATGAAGATTCACAAAAAGGACTTGTCTCTTGAGCCTCTAGATAAACACCTTGTAGAAACCTTAGCCCCAACTTTAAGAGAGAGTTTAAAGAGGATTTCTTTAGAGTATTTTGTTCATTCAAAGTGTGTTATGAGAGGCCATAAAGTGTTATAAGACGTGTGTACTTACAGGTTTTAGGGTGGGAAGTGTCTGGAATACCCTCATCTTAATAGTTGAAAAATAGTACGCATGAGGGTAAGACCACACCACCTAAACCATACCCACCATATACGATTGGTACTCACAACTCGTGCCCTAGGAAGCAAACTAGTATGATGGTTTATCGTATCTTGGACAGTAAACAACCAAAACATATTTACTATCATATGATTTGAGGACCCTAAAATATACCCACATCATACAACAAGTCCCCTCAAGTCGTATGATGTCCAGAAGCACAAACTTAAGAAATTTTCTATGGGTAAAAACTAGGGTGTTTTAAAATTGTAATGACCCTTCAGGTTATTTTCTGCATTTCACTTATTTTTTATATTTAGAAATTTACTATAGCTTCTCCAAGTCATTTATCACTTCCTAGAACTAATATTTTGATTATCGAGTAGTTTGTTGGATTTTTAAAGCATATTCCCTGTTTTAAAGCCTTCGATAGTTCATATTGGTTACCATGCAAAACTTTAATCAAATAATCTCATACGCCAATTTGTACCATTCTAACAGATTTGGAATATTAATTTTAGGTTAGATCAAATAATCTTAAATGAAAGCATAGAATTAATTGCACAAGAATGAAAGAGTAAAATACAAATTCTCAAATTGAATAATAATTAAAAAACTAAGAATAGGAGTATAAAGTGTGTAATATATGTCAAAATACATAACCTAATACAAGAATAACCTTAGGATACTTATAGTTTCTCAAAATAATAAAGGAAACCTAATTAAAATAGAATAGGAAACTTAGTCGTCAGTCATCACGCCTCTAATAATTAGTCGTTATGTCTGAAAATAACTCATAAGTTGTTATCACAACTCTCTTTTGTCTTCAGTGGTCATGAGTTATTGTGATACGTCATGATTCATTGGTTGGGACTCATTAAGACTCTAGATAAATTTCACCTTTTAGTACTTTTGTTTCATGCTTAGAACGACTCCTTAACACGAGTCGTTATCTTTCATCACTACTCATGATATTCATCCATTTCCACTGAAGCCTTAATTTATCAACTCTCAGGACTTTTTCTTAATATGCTCAGCATTACTCACCTCATGACTCATTATCACTCCTAACAAATAGTATTTTGTCTCCAACTTGACTCCTATGATCAGCATCTCCACTATTATCCTCATGACTTGGGTCACGAGTCGTTAGGTGACTAAACGACTCGTTACCAAGTCAATAGGTAGATTTTTCTGAAGCTTTTTCATCCATTTATTATCCATGCCACTTCCAACCTAATTTACCTGTAATACACACAAAACACTCATCATATCCAATAAAACAATCCAAGTGAGTGCATATTTTCACCATTTTAAGCATCGAAAGTGCCATGTGACCATGGCATATCAACACCTTCAACATAGAATGTTTGCATATCCTCAGGCATTAAAAACAAAAAATACAAACACGATGCTTAACCAGGACGAACCTAAGATACCTACAATATTCAATTTCACTCTTAAGCTAAAAAATACTACCTCTCCTCCTACTTTTACTTTTCAGAATTAAGATTGCTTGAATTTATGAAGCATAATAATATGAAACAAAGTAATCAAGCTATGGTATTATATTAGTAACAGGCAACCACACATATATACTCCAAAAAAACAAACAGTTAGAAACATAACCCATGTGCCCTTACATCAAAGAAATCCCCATCACTCAGATAAATTATGCATGTTAATGTAGGGAAAGTAATAAGATACTCACACTTAGAAAGAAGTTCCACGATGTGTATAGAATACCATAGGCTTGCCTTAATTTTCTTTACCTTAGTTTTCAGATAGTTGGGTTAGTATCACTATAAAACTTTATTGGCTTGTAACATAGGCGTGGGGGTTGGTATGATATATTTTGGAATTTTAGTGACTAAGCCTCTCTAGCACTATAATTACTTTTCGAGGCCCACTTTTTACCAATTTTATTTTATTGCACCTGTATTTCTCCTTTTTTATTCTTTTGTTGCACAATCAGTTTGGGTGTGGTTTTTTATTCTTTTTCTTTTCAACTTCTCTTTTTTTCTCTACTTTTTCTACCATACCCAAACTTACTTTCTTTTATCTTATTTGCAGTCTTTATTCATAATTATATTGGACTAAACACCTCTATGATAGCAACCCTCAACTTAGGTAATTTATCTTAGTTAAGTTACACAAGTCCAAGGAGGACAAGGGCCAAAACAGATTCATTGTAAAACAATTAGGACGACGAATGGATGTAAATAAGGAAATAGGCATTTAAGGCTCAAAATTGGGATCAAGGATTTTCACATTTTGGAAGATCATTTAGGCTAGAAGTGGACTATTTTGAAAAATGTCCTATGATCATTTCTTAGCTGACTCTCCTACAACCTAAGAAAGACTAACATGGCAAGTTCTAGATTCTGTACACATAGGGAACTAAGTAGTATCTCACACACACTTGGTACAGGGTTATATCACACACTAATATCTATCTGGTTCATGTAACTATTATCTACGGTAATCATGCTCCTAATCCTAATGTCGTGACTAGATTCACTAAGATCACATATATATCTATCACACAGTTCAAAGCAAAATTTTTGGGAGGGGTATTATAATTAAAGAACAATTAAAAAGAACATATCAACTGCCTTAGGTACTTATTTTCTCCTAGTTAAACAAAATCACAAAAGACAAAATGAAACAAAAAAACACAACACTAAATAATTTTATTATTCTAGGCATGCTAGTTCTACAACTATACCACGACCGATAGGAAAAGAAGCACGACAAAAAAAATTTGCGGCGGTATGGTACACCCCCAACCCTACCAAGAAACTATGCACTATCCCCAGTGCATCTACAATATAAAAACAATGGGTGAAGATATACCTGGGTGCTCAAGGTTCCAGCTCATGCAGTGTCCATATGAGGGGCCTCAAAATAAGCCCTACTCTCATCAAAAGTGGTTTAGGTAGTGTCTGAGATGCTTAAATCAATAGTGGCACCAGTGATGGATGGTGCAATCAATATAACCTATAGGGTGAGAGCAGTGCCCAAATTAACTCGGGTGTATCTGCAACTATATCACCAGTAACTCGAGAGATTATGGCTCCCATCGCTAACTCTCATACCCTCACCTAACGGTCTATCTCAGTTTGAATATTGGTTGCCTTGGCAGCCTCAACCTCTCTTTTCTCACTCTTATTACTTCTCTTTCTCTTTCTCAGCCTATCGCTAATATCAACGCCAGTAAATGTATCTAACCTACCAACTCCACATATGTCGGGCACCTCCTACTTAACAATATCCTTAATAATTGGAATCGAGGGGAAGGTTCTAGCATTTAAATCCTTAATGGAAGCCCAAAATTCTACCAGCTCCTTATTTATCCCCTTAGGATATAGGGACTATACATCTGTCATCTTTTAGCTGATCCATCTCTTAAACCCATTAAACCAGGTCTACATGCTACTTATCTCACCTTTAATCTCTTACTGAACCTATGCTTAACCCCATTCTATATGTTTTTCACATTTTTTTCAATGGTGATGATCTTTTAGCACCTCATTATGGAACAGCATAAGGCATAACTAATAGGGGTAGACCTAGCAATGAATGGTCTATCCACATAAAGTGGAGTTAGAGTTTGGGAGATTCCTGTTGCATCTGAGGCCTGAGGCTTAGACTTCTCTATGTCTATGGGAATTTTGACCCATATCGATGAACCTTAGAGTATCAATCTCATGCCTTCCATCCTGGAATGCCTCTTAAAGTAAAGTGGACCCCACCTTAACTGTATTATAGATCGAGTTAGCAGTATCTCAAATTAGGCCCAAATCTCTAGTACTTTATGGTCGGAGAAACTGATCAACCCTAGAAATCTCTGGCACTCTTTCATCCCAACATATCCTTGTAATTAAGAATGGGAATTCTAGGACTTTTTCAAGGCTTTGTTCCCAATCACAGATCTCTATCGCCATCCACCTAGCTTCATTAAACTCGTATATCTCCATGATATTGTTGATCAGGGCTACTTGAGTACTCTATACATTATCCCCATACATGGGACTCAATATATGATGCACAAGCATTCACCAAACCTTCGCTGTGAAGTTCAGGTTTCCCTTTGTAATCTAAGAAGAAGATCCAACTTTGGCATCCACCTAAGGAGCCTCCCCCCGCTCCATAAAAATAATTTTGACCAACCACCAAAAGTGCACAAGCTTGTCCTTTGAACCTGTCTACTTTTCCTTCTTCTTCTATATCTCCTCCACATAGCATTCAATCTCAGCTATGTTGGTGAAATACCCCAAAATTTGGTCCTTGAAAATGTCTTAAGCTCTGAACTCACCACCTTGGTTACAACATAATCATATGAGTCGTATGGTGTCTTGATGGGTCAGGTGACCTTAGTCGTAAGGTGTCTAGTTAAGGGTGTTTGGGTTTTTATATTGGTATGAGTTAGGGGAATACGAGTCATTAAGGGTGATGATGAGTCATTTGGATGAACCTTAACCAAATTAGTAACTTAATGGCTTGACTCTGATCTAAGTACTAGTGTCTTATTTAGATCCATAGGGATAGGTTATGAGTCATTAGATAGAGTCGTAAGGAGTCAAGTATCTAACCTATTTGAGTTTGGTTTTATAAAAGACTGAATCTCACGAGTTGTATGGTCTGTCTCGAGTTAGAGGGATAGGGGTTGAGTTTTAAGGTTGAAAGTATATGGGGGTCTTGGTCATTGTCTTAGTTATTACTCAAGGTCATGAGTCGTATGGTGTGGTTACGAGTCGATGGTTGACTCGTAGCCAAAGGCAAAACTTTTTCAGCTTCTAAGTTGGGGCACTTTGGACATTTCTCACTTTAAACCTTTGGACCCTACGACATAAAACCTTCCTTGGGATATCATTATCATATCATTCCCGATAAAATAATCCCAAAATTCTCTCTTAAACTTTTTGTTCAACCTAAGGCTAGGGTTTCAAGAAAAGTGATCATCTAGGGTTCTAAGGGTGCAATCTTTTCAAAATATCTTGGTATTTTAGGCATGTTACTCCTCCCTCATTGTTATTTTATTAAGAGCACATGTTTTAATGTATGGTTTTCATGGTATTGTTAGGGTTTTGAAATAAAAGGTTGGGGGTTTTGAATACTTATTGTTGAATAATGTTTTCCCATGGTTTAATTATGGTTTTCTATGTTTTAAATATGGTTTTGAATATGTAGGTGCATGGGTATGATGGTTGAACTTAAGAATGGTAATTTTCTCTAAACTTGTGAATTTTCAAGTGGTTATGACTTATAAGTGGTGTATTTACCACTCATTTGCACTCAACATTTGTGCACACTACTATGATTTAAATGTTTGAATGAGAAAAATTTGTGGTTTAATGAACTATTTAACATATTTTGTAGGATACAGGTTATGAGAAGAAAAAAGGAGGAATTGGGATGATCAGGATCAAAAAGGAGAAAAGAAGTGCACCTGGAAGACCTGAAGCAGAAAATTAGCCTCAGATACTGCGATCGCGGTCTGAGGGATGCAATCGCAGCTAGGTCAAATGACCTCGATCATGGTCAAGATTCACCGATCGCGGTAACGTGGGATTATGCCCAAGGCCAATTTTTAAATTTTTTCCAGTGGCCCCCAAATTTCTTAAAGGCTCAAACCCTTCCTCGTTTGTAAAATTCTGGATATTTTTATCCTATCCATGGTGTAGGGTTTTATCACTTGGAGCTTGGAGCAAAATTTGTACTAATCTTGAGATAAGAAGATCAAGTGAAGAATTGGCAAATCCCTTTGAGGATTCATTGGAATTTAAAATGTGGTTTGCATTCTCTTTAGTTTTCATGAGTCAAATTGATGGATATTTCTGTATATTTTTGTTTATTATCTTTATGAGTTGCTAGTTTTTCCTCTTGGTATTATGTTAGAATAGGGTGCAATTGTGTTTGGGTTGTGATGTATTTGTATAGATTTTAGTTTGCTGATGATGGGTTTCACTATTGATTGGTTTAATTAGTTGGGATTTATGGGTGAAAACTCCAAACACCCAAAATGATTTCCAACCAAGTATTTTCTTAGTAGTGGCAATTGAAAATAAGGGCAAGCTTATGGCATGGTACTGGTTAGCATCGAGAGTTCTTGAGTGAGAAAGAGAAAGAGAGACTTTTGCACTTAAATTCCTTATTGCACATTTGATAACTTGGTGTGTGAAATTTTTTGTCTTATGAGGAGGCATGTAAACAGGTTGAGGTGAGTGATTTTGTCAGCTTTTAAAAAATGAGGCAAATGGAGTATAGTAAAGTAAAGACAAAAAGGTGAGTCAATTCTTGAGAATTAGTGATTGCTGCATTGTGTCTCTTCAAAAGCCTTTTGCATTCTTAAAAATTGCATTTCATGTTGAGGGGTGTCATGGGAATAGCTTTGCCATATGTGAAAAGCTACTTGTGGTAGTGATCTAGTTGGAGTCATTGTGATCATTAGGTCATACAAATTAGGGATAAATATGCATTGTCTCATGGTAAGAGGTAGTGTTGTTTGAGGACAAGCAAAGATTTAAGTTAGGGGTATTGATGACTGGTGAATTTACCACTCATTTGTACTCAATATTCATGCAAACTACTATGATTTAAATGTATGAATGAGACAAATTTATGGTTTAATCCAATATTTTCCACATCTTGCAGGCATACAGGTTATGAGAAGAAAAGAGGTGGAATTTATCTTATCTGGATCAAAAAGGAGAAAAGAAATGTAGCTGGAAGACCTGAAGCAGAAAATCAGCCTCAGTTACTGTGATCGCGATCCAAGCCGCCCCCAAACTCCTTAAAGTCTCAAACCCTTTCTTATTTTTAGAAAATTTTGGAGATTTTTATCCTATCCTTAGTTTAGGGTTTTATCACTTGGAGCTTGGAGCCAAATTTGTACTGATCTTGAGATATGAAGATATTAGAGTGACTCCCAAGTGAAGAATTGGCAAATCTCATTGAGGATTCATTGTAATTTAAAGTGTGGTTTGCATTCTCTTTATTTTTCATGAATCATATTGATGGAGTTTTTGGTATATTTTTTTTATTATCTTTATGCGTTGCTAGTTCTTCCTCTTGGAATTATGATAGAATAGGGTATAATTGTGTGTGGGTTGTGATGTATTTGTCTATATTCTAGTTTGTTGATGATGTGTTTTACTATTTCTTGATTTAATTAGTTGGGTTTTGTTGGTGAAAACTCCAAACACCCAAAATGGGTTTGTGGGTAAAAAAAACCAAACTCTTGAAAGCTCACATCATCCTTGAAAGAGGGATGTGGGTAAACTTTTGGAACCCATGGCATCCTTGAAGGAGGGATATGGGGGACAAAGCAATGTGGACAATAATGGATGTAGTTTACTATCTTTTTGTTATCTTAGAAATAAGGGTGAATAGAGAGTAGGCTATGTTTTAGGCATCTTCCTAGAAATAGAGATGCCCAATTGAGTTGTTGGGTGGATTTAATTGAGACAATTGTTTGGCACTCAAAAGGGTCAATGAGTGACATCTTTGATACTTTATTGACAAACTAGCCTCAAGGACTTTCAACCTATCCTACCACATCATTAACCATTAGAATTTGTACCGAATCATCATGTTCCCTTGCATACCCTGCCCCTAGGAAAGAATAATCCCAAGATCCATTTCTAACTATTTACTTTCTAATTATTCTTAGTCTTGAGTTAGTCGTTTAGAAGCCCAAAAATAATTATATCTTTGAAAACTTTCAAAATCCCCAAATATTTATATAATATGTTTAATTTAGCAAGTGACTTTAATTTTGAACTTGTTTAATCGCCACTAATGTTGTTCTTCGTGGATTCGACCCCAACTCTAAGTTGGGTAATTATATTAACAACGACCGCCTTGCACGTAAATTGACGTATAAGTTGAGCATTATCAAAAATGGCACTGTTGTTGGGGAACAATTTGGCGTATTGAGTTAGTTTGGAATTTTAGCTTACTTGCTTTGGTTCAAACTTTTAAATATTTTTTTGTGATTTTATTTTATTCCTTGTGTTAGGTAGATATTTATTTTTGTTTATTTGTTACTATGGCATCTTGGAATGAATATGAGTTTGATGCTTGGAAATCTTATCTTGATAATCCATGTCCATATTGTGGTGGACCCCACTTTTGGGAAGATTTTAGATATGCTCCCCAAAAAGAAATGTGTGCACCATATCTATCCTCTTGGGAGTATGATTGTTCCTTATGTGGTGGTCGAGATGGACATTGGAGCGAATGCTTTTTCCCCTCGTTATATTAACCCAAATTCTAGTTCTTCTTATGAGTTTGATAGGTCTTATAATGAGAAAAAGGAAGATCAACTTGCCAAATGAAATAGTGTTGAAGCAAAACTTCAACTTATCTTGGATCGGGTGGAAACAACAGGGGATAACATACATCTCAAGCATCGAGTTGTGGGGGCATGTAAAAGGGAAATCAAAAGGATAGAAAAAATGGGTAATGAGTCTGACATCTCAAAAATCGTAAACATACCCACTCTTTAAAATGAGGTTAAAGAAGAAAAGATGTCAAGCCACATGGATTATGGTGAGCTTGATATTAAAGCATTCTCGATGATTTCCTAACAAACTGAACCAAACATAGGAGATTATGCCAAAATGAGAAAATGGTACTAGGGTCAAAAGAAGAGGCCAAGAAAATCCTTTGCTAAGGCTCTAGTCCATTTCAAGATGAGAATGTCAAGAGGAATGCGACTCTAAAATTTGGAAAAAGACCTCATTCAAACCACTTTTCAATATTGTGTTTAGTGGACGTGATAAAAATCAAACCACCCAATAAAATCATGAATGATGGAGATGAGGTACAAGATTCGTATATTTTTTAGTTTGCCATCCCAAGAGGAAAAAATGAAGCCTACCACTTAAAGGTTAATAAATGCAAAATTCAAGGTGTAGCAAGTGGATTCTTGATGTCCTTACCAATACCCAATGAGCCTACTCAAAAATTTTATGAAAAATTAGGTAAAAGATTCAAGTCCTCAAAGTGGTGTGATAGACCATGTTTCTTCGTGCCCTTCCATTTGCCCAATGCACTTTAAAGGTGTATTGATTGAAAATTGAGCATGAAATCCAAATCCTCTAAATTGAGACATAAATGATGGTTAAAGAGGCATCGTGCTGCGATGTTAAATTAAGCTCTTGAGTGGAGGCAACCCATCGTTTTCATGCTTACATTATTTATTTTTTAATAAGTCACAAAATTTTAATGCATTGCAGATACTTAAGGCATGTTGGAGGCCAAACACAGGGAGAAACCAAGCTTAGAAGTGTGGCAGACATGCAGGAAAACAAAGCAAAATAGAGGAGAAAAATGCCTCAGGTACTGCGATTGCGGCTTGAGGATTACGATCACGGTATCGCGATCGCACCAATCATGTCGCAATTGTACTTCTGTGTCCATCTTTCAACATGGTTATCAATGTGGTTTCATGGATACCTTTAACCCTTCTTATGCTTTTGTGTTATGTAGTGAGGTCACTACAAGTCTTGTAGTTTTAGTTATAGCCCTACCCCTATATGTACTTATCAGCTTGCAATACTTAAATTTAGTTCACACTAAGCATGGAAATTTTGTGAATTGATTATGTTCATTTTTAGTTCTCAAACTCTTTTAATAATGATGTTGGGTGAGCCTTTCCCTATGATAGATTGAGTGACAAAATTCTTAAGAAAAACTCATCGTATTGGGTTTTGAGCCACGGATACAGGGAAAGTCTGAGTACCCATAGCATCAGGGCTATAAATACTACTGAAGTCTGAGTACCTGTGGCTTTTTGGACTTGAGATCAAACTTGTACCAATGGTGAAGTCTGAGTAACCATATGATTTGCCTGTATGAAAGACAAAATGTGAGATGAAGGCTTAGGTTGATGCCATAATTAGAAAATTGTGTGTGGTGAAAATGCAAAGCAAACGCCCCCTCCATCCTAAATTTTCCAAAAATCAAAGGCATGGGTATGAGCGACCTTGTAACAATTTTTTTTCTCTTTTTGTGACTCCAAATTTTTTACTTATGAAAATTTGTAGATACTCCATTTTTGTCTCTAGCGTGAGGGGCAACTAAGCCTCCTTGGCAAATTTACATGCCATGTGTGGTGATCTTATTTGTTTGAATCTCATGTATACTTGTACCATCTAGAACTTTCCCCATTAGTCTCTCAAGGCTAATTTTGATTATATTTGGTTGGCGAGATGATCCTAGTCCATCCTTGTGAACTTGGAAGTTTACTCCAACCAAAAACTCCTACCCATGCATAGATGTTATCCTTAGTCACCCACCTTGAGCCTTTGGGCCTTTCTTTGGAAAACACTTTGCAAGCTATGAGCCATTTGATTTTTATCCCTCTTTTAAACCCCACCCTCCTTTAACTTTAAAATGCAACTAAAGGCTAAAATACCATGTTAGGGGTGGTGAAAATTGAAAGAGGTAACTTTGGGCCACTAGATTGAAAGTTAGTACCTAAGATCTCAATTTTGAGAAAAAATGAATAGGAAAAAAGGTGAAAAGAAAATACTTTCCAAAAGATAGGTAAATCAAGGTAGTAAAAGTAAGAACATGTGTAAAGAGTGAAAACAAGATAAGCGGGTCATGATCAAAAGTTGGATAGAATAGTGTGATGTAGATGTTCAAAGAGGGTATAGCCTTGTTGTTCTTACATAATATCTACCCTACCCAAACCTACTTTACAAGCTCAAAAAGCCCTTCGTGATTTCCAACCAAGTATTTTCATTGTAGTGGCAATTGAAAATAGGGGCAAGCCTATGGCATGGTACTTGTTTCCATCGAGAGTTCTTGAGAGAGAGAGAGAGAGAGAGAGAGTTTTACACTTAAATTCCTTGTTGCACATTTGATAACTTGGTGTGAAATTTTCTAGTCTTATGAGGAGGCATGTAAAAAAATTGAGGTGGGTGATTTTGTCACCTTTCGAAAAATGAGGCAAATGGAGTATAGTGGAGTAAATACAAAAAGGTGAATCACTTCTTGATAATTAGTGATTGCTACATTGTTTCTCTTCAAAAGTCTTTTGCATCCTTAAAAATTGCATTTCATGTTGAGGGGTGTCGTGGGAATAGCTTTGCCCATATGTGAAGAACTACTTGTGGTAGTAATCTAGTTGGAGTCATTATGACCATTAGGTCATATAAATTAGGGATAAATATATGTTGTCTCATGGTAAGAGGTAGTGTTGGGATTTGTTGGTGAAATCTCCAAACACTCAAAATGGGTTTGTGGGTGTAAACCCCAAACTCTTGAAAGCTCACACCATCCTTGAAAAGAGGGATGTAGGTAAACTTTTGGAACCCATGGAATCCTTGAAAAAGGTTTATGGGGGGAAAATCAATGTTGGACAATAATGGATATAGTTTACTATCTTTTTGCTATCTTAGAAATAAGGGTGAATAGAGAGTGGGCTATGTTTGGGCATCTTCCTACAAATTGGGATGCCCAATTGAGGTGTTGGGTGGCTTTAATTGAAACACTCATTAGGTATTCAAAAGGGTCAATGAGTGACATCTTTGAGACTTTGTTTATAAACTACCCTAAAGGACTTTCAACCTAGCCTAACACATTGTTAACTATTAGAATTTGCATCGATTCATCATGTTCCCATGCATAACTTGCCCCTAGGAAAACATAATCCCAAGATCTATTTCTAATTTTTTACTCTCTAATTATTCATAGTCTCAAGTTAGTCTTTTAGAATCCCAAAAATAATTATATCTTTGAAAATATTCAAAATCCTTAAATATTTGTATAATATGTTAGATTTTAGCAAGTGACTTTAATTTTGAACTTATTTAATCGCTACTCACGTTGTTCCGCATGGATTCAACCCTGACTCAAAGTTCTGTAATTATATTGACAACGACCGCCTTGCACTTAAATTGATGTGTATGTTGAGCGTTATCAATGGACCCAACCTTGTATTGTAAAATTGGTTTCTAGTTATGAGAAAGGTGGGAATTTGAATTAGGGGTATAATAAAATCCCTATAGTATTTGGTTTGACTTATTTCTTGAAATTAATGCATAGAATAAATGGTTATATGGTTAAGGATGGTTTTGAAAACCTTGTAAGGTACACTGGAATCCCCAGTTAATTTACAATAAATACCTTACAGGTTACACTAGAATCCTCCAAGTAATTTTAATAATAGAGTCTTCGGGGTACACGGGAATCCTCTAAATCTTGGCTCAATGACATTACTTGCATTCTATAGTCAGTGTGAGGATACCACTTAATAGTTGACTCTGGTATTAGTGGCTAGTTAAGTGTTAAATTTTTTTAATTGGGCAAAAATGGGGGTTGTGATAGCTAGCCGTGAAGGTGTGAGTTTGAAAGGACATTGGAAACTTATGTTTGCCGACATAAGGGGTGGTATGACGACCTTTAGCTTGTGGGGGTATGAGGTAATACCCCAATACTATACACGCATATATGTATCATAGTGGGAGAAGGGTACAAGGGAATCCCCGACCATTTATGGTATCTCCAGTTCATATGGCTACACGCACTGGGGCCCTTCAGGGTTAACACTGGACCCATATAGCCCGTGGGTGGAATTATGATGGTAAATCTACATAATCTAGGTTAAGGTTTTAAAATACATGCTAAACCTTATTCCCTATCCCGGCATGGTATATATATATTTATATATAAAATCATATGGTTATTTGCATTGATTTTATTTGCTTTAATTGATAGCATTATTTTATATTTATCTTTGAGTTGAATTCTAGTGTTCACCCTACTAATTGTCTTTGGGTGCAGTATCCCCACACAATGCAAAAACCGGCCATACTACTACTACTCCAACACAGTGACTTGGTGATTCAAGGATAGCTTTTGAGTCAGACTGACGTGGTGAGCTTCCGTACTCCTGAAGACCCTATTTCATGATATGGACTTCTTTTTGTCATAATTATTCTTTGGTTTTGGTTTTTGGCTATGGTCGGGGGCATATCCCAACTGGGTATTCTTTGGTTCTAACTAGAGGCTTTGTCGGACTACTATGAGCATAGGTGGTGTCGGTATTAGTGTTAGCATTAGTATTGGTATTGTCTCGAATTTGTATTGGAAGGTTAATTGGTTGTGTATTTTGGTTTTGATTATGGACTTGTTAGCATGTCTTCAAATTAATACTATGATATCTTGGTATATGTTCGGAATTCATCCGACATGGGGTGAAGGGTGGTCAATGGTTTGGGTATTAGGAGTGGTCTCAAGTCCCGGTTGGACTTGAGATACCCGACACCGCCAGGCTATAGTTCGGGTCATGTCAAATTAATATTAGAACACTAGGTTTATGGACAATTAGGTTTCCACAAAGCCGTGTCGAGTAGAGTCTCTTTTGAGGATGTGTAGTGTGCCACACTCATAAGGGAGAAGCTACGAGGTATTTAGGAGTGTTTCTCTTTCTTGTGTTCTATTTTTGGGTTGTAGAGTCTAAGGTCTTGGATCTCTCTAATTCCTATTTGTTCGCCTTTCAGATCATGCCTACGAGAAGATCTATTATCTGTTGGAACCCTTCTATCCTAGATGAGGACAATATAAATAGAGCCTATCCTACCCAGGGGTTCAGACTAGGTCTAGGGACACTGTCTCTAATATTCCTAATGGAGCTCCACAAGTTCCTCCTATCCCTCCTCAGACATCTTAAGCTAACGTGTCTAATACTGAGTTTCACCAGTCGATCTATTTGCTCACTCAGTTGGTGGCCTCTCAGACTGAGCATGTGGATTATATTGCTCTATCTTATGAGGCCACTAGAGTTGGACAATTTATGAGGTTGAATCCTCCTCTTTTCGCTGGTACAAAAGTTGTGGAGAATCCTCAGGGCTTCATAGATGAAATGGAAAAGATTTTTCGGGTGATGAATGTTACTAAGGTGGAAGGTGTGGAGTTTGCAGCCTATGATAATGCTCAACTTATATTTCAATTTAAGTTTAAGGTGGTCGTTGTTAATATAATAACCCAACTTTGAGTCAGGGTCGAATCCACAAGGAATAATATGAGTGGCGATTAAACAAGTTTGAAATTAAAGTTACTTGTTAAGTTCAAACCTAAGATACAAGTATGTATAAAATTGAGGAGGGCTTGAGTAAGTATCAATACTAATGTTTGTTTTTGGGGCTTCAAAATGATTAATTCAAGACTAAGAACAATTAGAGTATAATCAATTAAGTACGGATCTTGGAATTATGCTTTCCTAGGGGAAAGTTATGCATGGGAACATGATGATCCGGTGCAAATTCTAAATGTTAATGATGTGGTAGGCTAGGTTGAAAGTCCTTGAGGCTAGTTTTTCAACAAAGTCTCAAAGATGTCACTCATTGGATTTTTCGAGCACCTAACGAGTGTGGCAATTAAAGTCACCCAATACCTCAATTAGGCACCCATATTTCTAGGATGGTACCCAAGGGATAGTCAACCTCATAATCACCCTTATGTCTAAGATCGTGAAAATTAGCAAACTAAACCCAATAATTGTCTACTATTGCCTAGGTTCCCATATCCCTCTTTCAAGGATGAGGAGGGTTCCTAAAGTTCACCCAAATCCCTCTTTCAAGGATGGTTTGAGCTTTCAAGATTTTGGAGCTTTTACCCATAAACCCATTTTGGGTATTTGGGGCTTTCACCCATAAAACCCAACTAATTTAACCAAGCAATAATAGAGCACATCATCACCAAACTAGAATCTACAGAAATACATCACAACCCACACACAATTGTACCATATTCTAACATAATCCCAAGAGGAAGAACTAGCAACTCATAAAGATAATAAACAAAAGTATACCAAAATCTCCATCAATTTGATTCACGAAAAATAAAGAAAATGCAAACTACACTTTAAATTCCAATGAATCCTCAATGGGATTTGTCAATTCTTCACTTTGGAGTTTCTCTAATTAATTCTTGCCTTAAATTAGTATAAATTCAAGCTCCAAGCTTCAAGTGATAAACGCTAAACTAATAATGAAATAATATGTAAGATAAAAGTTAGGATGACAAATGAGCTAAAAACCTTTATTTAAGCCCAATTCCATATTTACCAAATATTACAAAAATACCCTTCAAACTTTTTCGCTCTACCGTGATCTCCATCCCTTGACTTCGATCGTGGTACCGCTATCGCCGGTAGTCATATTGTGATCAACCTTTTGTTGACTTGTTAACTGACCGCGATCGCGACCCTCAGTCCATGATCGCGGTAACTGAGGGTCGACTCCTGGGCCTACAATTTTAGCTTTTGTTCTTTGTGCTCACATTTCTTCTCTTTCACCTTCTCCTTAGCTTATTTTTATCAAGTTTCCTTGCTCATATTCTCATTGCAATTTTTACTTACACTAATGAGAATTAGATAAGAAAGTAACAAAAAATCAATAAAAAAACAAGATAATTTAGGCTTAAAAAATGCTAGTAAGTTGTCAAATTGACGACATATCAACACCCCCAAACTTAAACTATTGCTTGTCCTCATGCAACCAAGAACAATTCAACAAAAGAGATAGTGTATTTAACTCAAATCCACCCAAAAGAAAACTATACTAGAGGAATAAGCAAACAAATCTCTACTAAGACTTTTCAAATATGTCATGGCAACAAGTAGAAAAAAACTTTCTAATAAGCACATATTATGAAGCAAGGATGAAACTTTGTATCAAATAAATCTTCCAAATC
The DNA here is from genome assembly GCA_030864215.1 of Capsicum pubescens. Classification (NCBI taxonomy): domain Eukaryota; kingdom Viridiplantae; phylum Streptophyta; class Magnoliopsida; order Solanales; family Solanaceae; genus Capsicum; species Capsicum pubescens. The sequence continues at coordinate 170,610,554 of CM061543.1, forward strand.
AACAAAGCACCTTAAGAGGAAACACAAAATCTTTAAAAAATTTCTCAATCTTCACAATGCAACTTACTTCACCCATTTACCAAACTGAGAGTAAAACTCCACCCTCTACCCCAAAGTATCGATGCCGCTCACAAGCAAGAGTTAACTCCACACACACAAAATACATTGAAATTTCTAAAGAAACTCAAACAATGAAACAATTCACACTCGCTCTCGCAAAGAAATTCAAGTACAATGAGTAGAACCATAAGCTTGCCCTTTGTATTTTTTGCCACTAATGTAGACTTACCTAGTTTTGAATCACCAAGGTCTTGTGGGATAAGATGAAGGTTTGAGGTACGGGAATGAATATATATTGATAAAGTAACTAAAAGACCTCCTTCAATGCAATTACTCAATCCTTTCTACCCTCAAAATTTTAAAACTCGCCACCTTATTCTCCTTCAATTCATTTCCCATATTTCCCTACCCCCCCCCCTTTTATCATTTACCAAATAATTCAATGTCACCATTTTCTTTCTTCATTTCTTTGACTTTTTCAAGAGACTTTCTAACTTTAAGCCCTCTTAGCCCTTCATTCATCCCATTTCTCTTCAAGTTCTATAGGCTAGGCTCTTCAACTTTATTATTAAGCACATCTCTTGTCTTTTAAGAACATGAGTTGACAACCTTACATACACCTTTATTGGCTCATCTTAGCACATCACATTTATCCCCCCAAACTTGGAGTTTGAACCACCCTTACATTATTTTACCAACAACACAAACCCCCTCAAACTTAGGCTTTCACCTATATTTTATTTTTTTGAATCATGCAGTGCATCAAAGGAGGTTAAGTGACAAAATAAAGAGTTTAAAAAAGGCTTAAGTATTTTATCAAGGTTATCATTAGACAAAGAAAGAAAAATAAGTAAAAAGGCACAAAGGGGTTAACTAGGGAAAAATGTTAAGGTGGGAATTTGGCTATGTGACAAGTCAAAATGGCCTCGGGTCATTCTCTAAAACAAGCTTATCTAGGATTTTGCTTTGAACACACTCGGGAAAGTTCTAAACTACACATATGTACAAGAATTATACAAAAATGTCACCACATATGGCATTGTACACATAGAGAAAAAAGTTAATCTCCCAACCAATTTGAGCAATTTGAGCTTAATAAGTTACTCTGAGTCATGACTCATACTTGTAAAGAGGGTGACAAAAATTGAATTTAATGGTATCACTCAAAAGGAAGCTCGGAAACATCCTTGATATCTCTCTGCTTTTTTTTTCAAAAAAGAAAACTATCATTTCATTTCTAGCCAATGACATTTCAAAAGAATTTTGAGCTTTTGCCTATTCCTAATCAATTAAAGAAAAACTTGGGTGAATGCAAGGCAACATTATCATTACACTTCATGGGATTTTTTCCTCACAACTTCACATATCGTCTATTTAGTTCATAAAACACTCATGGCACCAATGGAAACACAAACGACCCTTTACCCTTAAGAATGGTGTCACCCAATCTTTCATAGGGCAAGGCAAGCATTCATGTCCCTCGGGTTACTTAGGCTTCACCCAGATATGCTATGATAAGCACACTAATTAATTACACCATGAAAAAAACATTCATTTACAATTTCAACCAAAAACCATTGGTTATACCACTTTTAAGACCAATTGGACACAAATCTATACTCCAAAAATGATCACACAATGCCCCAAGAAAGTTTTCATTAACCTTTATAAGCATATAAGACATTTCTCTGTTATTGACATTTTAACAAACATGTGGTGTGCATGTAAAGTAAGAGCTTGAATAGGTAAAATAACAACACATGTGAAAAAGCCCAATGCACCAATTCATCACCAAAAACACCACTTGTAATCATCTAACCCAATTAAATCATCCACCACTCAATTAAGCAAACAAACCTCATATGGGTGTTTTATCAAACACATGGTGTGCACTAGTGTATGAAAACACGAATTTTGCAATTTAGCATTTTAGACAAGGCACACATTCAAAAATCTTTATCCCAACAACCACATTCTACCAAATTAAGCTAATATGAATTAAATTCAAACCAAAAGAAATCATGGAATGTGATCGTCATTCGTATTTTAAAGATCACACCTTGTAAGCTTACTAAAAAGAGGAAAGTGATGAAAAGAAAGTCCAATATACTTATATGGGGTTTCATTCTTGAGGTACCCATTCCAACTTGTGCTATAACATACAAAAACCCAAAAATAATATAAAAATGAATTAAAAAAATTAGAAAACATCAAGAAAAAATCCTAGGGTTGCCTCCCAAGAAGCGCCTTAGTTAAAGTCGCGACACAATATCTTTCTCTTATCAAATTTATATGTCTATTTGGAAGACTTGAAACGGAGGCCTAACTTTAGATCAATACATCTTTGAGTAATTTTAGGAAAAGGTGAGGACACAATGAAATATTTTCTATCTCGCCACTTTGAAGATTTAAACCTTTTACCCAACTTCACATCAAACCTTCTAATAGTCTTGTTGGGTATTGGTGAGAGAATCAAAAATTCACTTGTTACACACCGAATTTTGCATTTATTGGTCTTCAAGTGAAGGGATTCATTTTTCCCTTTTGGAATGACAAACTCCAAAATATAGGGATTTTTCTCCTCACCTCCAAAATTTATCATTTTCTTGGGTGGTTCGACTTTCATCACTTCCACCAAGCATAAGGTTGAAAAGTGGTTTGAGTGAGGTTTTCTCTTTAATTTTGGAGTTGCATCCATTTTGACATTTTTGCCCCAAAATGGACTAGAGCCTTCACAAAGGATTTGCTTGGATTTTTTTTTTACTCTAGTACCATTTCCTAAATCTTGGCATCATCTCTCATGTTTTGTTCGGTTGGTTAGGAAATCATCGAGGATTCATCAACATTGAGCTCTTTGTGAGAGTGGGAATACCCATGGTATTTGAAAAATTAGCCTTCATACGTACTTTTTCTATCCTTTTGATTTTCTTTTTACATGCCCCATGGCTTGATGCATGAGATATATGTTATACCCCATTGTTTCCACCCGATCAAAGATACGTTGAAGCATTTCTTCAACACCATTGTATCCAGCACATTGTTCTTTCTTTTTATCCTCATAGGAACTATTAAACACATAAGAAGAACTATCATTTGAGTTAGTATAATGAGGGGAAGGGACATTTGGACAATTGCTCTAATGTCCATCTCAACCACTACATAAGGAACAATAATACTCCCAAGATGATCGAGATGGTGCACACATCTCTTTACGGGGAGCATATCTACAATTTTGCCAAAAGTGGGGTCCACCATAATATGGACATGGATATATAAATAAGATTTCCAACCACCAAACTCATATTCATTCCAAGATGTCATAGTAACAAATAAACAAAACTAGAAATCTGCCTAACACAAGAACAAAAGAAAATAACAAACAAATTATTACAAGTTTGAACCAAAGCAAGTAAGCTAAAATTTTAAACTAACTCAATACACCAAATTATTCCCTGGCAACGATGCTATTTTCATAACGCTTAATTTACACGTCAATTTAAGTGTAAGGAGGTAGTTGTCAATATAATAACCCAACTTTGAGTGGGGTTCAAATCCACGAGGAATAATTTGAGTGGCGATTAAACAAGTTTGAAATTAAAGATACTTGTTAAGATCAAAGATAAGATACAAGTATTTATTGTTTTCAGGCTTTTAAACGACTAATTCAATACTAAGAATAATAATATTATAATCAATTAGGGATGGATCTTTGAATTATGCTTTCCTAGGGGAAAGTTATACATGGAAACATGATGATTCGATGTAAATTCTAATTGTTGATGATGTGGTAGGCTAGGTTGAAAGTACTTGAGTCTATTTTGTCAACAGAGTATCAAAGGTGTCAATCATTTACTCTTTTAAGTACCTAACGAGTGTGTCAATTAAAGCCATCCAATACCTCAATTAGGCACCCCTATTTCTAGGATGGTACCCAAGGGATAGTCAACCTCATAATCACCCTTATGTCTAAGATAGTGAAAATTAGCAAACTAAATCTAATAATTATCTATGATTGCCTTGGTTTCCACATTCCTCTTTCATGGATGATGAAGGTGCCTAAAGTTCACCCAAATCCCTCTTTCAAGGATGGTTTGAGCTTTCATGAGTTTGGGGTTTTCACGACAAATCCATTTTGGGTATTTGAGGCTTTCACTCAAAAAATCCAACTAATTTGACCAATAAATAGTAGAACCCATCATCACCAAATTAGAATCCACACATATACATCACAACGCACATAATTGCACCCTATTCTAACATAATCCCAAGAGAAAGAACTAGTAACTAATAAAGATAATAAATAAAAAGATACCAAAATCACCATCAATTTAATTCATAAAAAATAAAGAGAATGCAAACCACACTTTAAATACTAATGAATCCTCAAAAGGATTTGTCAATTCTTCACTTTGGAGTTTCTCTAATTAATTCTTGCCTTAAATTAGTATAAATTCAAACTCAAAGCTCCAAGTGACAAACTCTAAACTAAGGATGGCATAATATGTAGGATAAAATATAGGATGACAAATGAGCTAAAAAACCCTATTATGCCCTAATTCTACATTTGCTAAATATTACAAAAATACCTTTCAAACTTTTCTGCTCTACCACGATCTTCATCCCTTGACTGCGATCGTGGTACCAGTATTGCGGTAGTCATATCGCAATCACCCCTTGGTTATATTGTTGATTGACCATGATCGCGACCCTCAGCCATGATCACGATAACTGAGGGTCGACTCCTGGGCCTACAATTTTAACTTTTATTCTTTTTGCTCACATTTCTTCTCTTTCACTTTCTCCTTGGATTATTTTTTTCAAGTTGACTTGCTCATCTTCTCATTGCAATTTTTACCTACATAAATAAGCATTAGGTAAGAAAGTAACAACAAATTATTGAAAAAGCAATATAATTTAGGCTTAAAAAGTACTAGTAAGTTTTTAATTTGATGACTTATCATCCTATTAGTTGAAGGATGTAGATCATTAGTGGTATGTAGAGTGAGAAAAACTCATAGGTATGGATATTAATTCTGCCTTGTGGGAGGACTTTTCTATAACTTTTCTTAATTGTTTCTTTCCCAAAGAGCTGAGGAAGGTGAAGGCGGAAGAGTTTGTTAACTTGAAACAAGGCAGGATGTCAGTCATGGAGTTTGCCTTGATATTTCACCAGTTATCTTGGTATGCTCTAAAATTGGTATCTGGCATAAGGAATAGAATGAGGAAGTTTACTTTTGGGTTATCCCAAGACATGATTTTGGAGAGTAAGGCTGCCTTATTGAACAAAGACATTGATATTTCCATACTGGTTATATATATGCAATAAGTAAAAGAAGAGAAGTAGAAGCAGGTTGAAATTAGGGAAAGGCAAAGAAAGAAATACTAGCATTCAAAGCAAGAAGGAGGTCAACAGCAGGGCATCACGGATGGTGAAAAGTTGTCCAAAAAGAAGTAGGACAATTTTAGGTCCTACTAAACAGCTAGTGCTCCCTACCCAAAGTCATATAGTGGCAGGCATTTTCAGGATGACAATGGTTCTAGGGCACAGGGTGCCCAATCTTAAGCTAGTGGGCCTAATCATCTCTGTTATATCTTCCCTACAGATTTTATGGTCCATTGTATCAAGAATTTTGTGATGAGGGAAGGGACAAGTGCTTTAAATATGGTCAGCCAGGGCATATGCTTAGAAATTGTCCCATTGGTAAGGTTGATTCTGGGGCAAAAAAGGTTCCAGTTGCCTCTTTATCAGCTCTGGCACCTAAGGGTGCACCTTCTGGTTCCGGCACTCATCTAAACTTACTTTATGCTCTCGCTACCCATCAGGAGTTCGAGACATCACCATATGTCAATACTGGTATATTGAAACTCTTTTCCCGTAATGTGCACTATTTACTTTATTCGGTCTCCACTCTTTCTTATGTGACCTCATTTGTGGCTGTATATTTTAGTCTTGATCCCGAGTGTATTTTGGACCCCTTTTCTATTCTACCTTGGTGGGTGACTCTGTGGTTTCCTGGATAGTCTATAGGGTTATGTGGTATCGGTGGGTGGTTAGGAGACATTGGTGGATCTATTTGAATTAGATATGGTTGATTTAGATATCATATGAGGGATGGATTGGTTGCACTCATGCTATGCTTCTCTAGATTGTTCAATCATAAGGTCATCTTTAATTTCCTTAATAAGCTAGTTATTGAGTGGGAAGGAGGCTCTCTAGTGTCTAAGAAAAGGTTAGTATCTTATCTTAGAGCCCAAAAATTAATTTCCAATGAATGTCTTTATCATTTGGTCTAGGTTAAAGATTCTTACTCAGAGGTTCCTTCCATACATTTCATTCTGGTGGTGAATGAATTTCTTGAGGTCTTCCCTGATGACCTTCATGTGTACCTCTCGATAGGGAGATTGATTTTGGGATTGATCTTGTTCCGGACACTCATCTTAACTCTATTCCCTCATACAGAATAGCTCCAGCTGAGTTAAAAGAGCTTAAGGAGCAATTAAAGGATCTTTAAGACAAGGGTTACATCCATCCTAGTGTATCCCGATGGGGTGCACCGATGTTGTGTGTGCACAAGAAGGATTGTTCCCTTTGTATGTGTATTGATTATCGGCAATTGAATAAGGTGATGATAAATAATAAGTATCTTATTCCAAGGATAGATGATTTTTTTCATCATCTTCAGGGTGCTAAGTTTTTCTCCAAGATTGGTCTTCCATTCCGGTATAATCAGTTTAATATTAGGGAGGCAGATATCTCTAAGTCTACCTTCTATACCTGATATAGTCACTATGAGTTGTTAGTTATGTCTTTTGGGTTGACTAATGCCCCAACGATATTCAAGGACTTTATGAATAGAGTCTTTCGTCAGTTTCTGAATTTGTTCGTCAATGTATTTATAGATGATATTCTGGTGTACCCTAAGAGCAAGGTGGATCATACCAATCACCTTTGCATTGTATTATAGACCTTGAAAGATCAGCAGTTGTCTGCCAAATTTTTGAAATATGAATTTATTGAATACTGTCACTTTTTTGGGTTATGTCATATCTAGTGAAGAGATCATGGTGGATCCTCAGAAGGTTGCAGTGATTAAGAAATGTCCTATACCCATAACTCAAATAGAAATTCAGAGCTTTTTGGGTTTATCTAGTTACTACAGGAGATTTGTGGAGAGTTTCTCCTCTATAGCTTCCTGGTTGACTAAGTTAACTCAAAAAAGGTGAAGTTCTTGTGGTCCGAGGCTTGTGAGGGTAGTTTTGAGAGGCTGAAGGATAAGCTGACTTTTACTCCAGTCTTGACTTTTCTTGAAGGCACTGATGGATTTGTGGTCTATTTTTATGCATCCCGTATAGGGCTTGGTTGCATTTAGATGCAGCATGGCAAGGTGGTAGCTTATGCTTCTAGGTAGTTGAAAGTGCATGAAAAGAATTATCTGACTCACGACTTGTAGTTATTAGCTATGGTGTTCACGTTAAAAAATTGGCATCACTATTTGTATGGAGTGCATGTGAATATCTTTTTTTATCATAAGAGCCTGCAATATGTGTTCACTCAGAATGAGCTAAATCTTAGGCAAAGGAGGTGGCTTGAGCTACTAAAGGACTAGGACATAAGTCTTCACTACAATCCAGGTAAAGCTAACATGGTTGATGATGCTCTTAGCAGGTTATCCATGGGGAGTCTAACTCATGTGGATGAGGTTAAGTGGGAATTGGTGAAAGACATTCACCGTCTAGCTAACCTTAGATTTTGTATTTTGGACTCGAAATATGATGGTTTTTTTGTTTATGAGGTGGCAAAGTCATCTCTTGGTGTTGAGGTGAAAGAAAAGCAAGTGTTAGATCCTATATTGATGCAAATCAAGGGTTATGTAGGTGCTTAAAAAGTGATGGCCTTTGAGATAAGTAGTGATGGTTCCGTGCAGTTCCAGGGGAGATTATGCATTCCTAACATAGATAGGTTGCAAGAGAGGATCTTGGTCGAGGCTCATGTTTCACGTTATGCCATTCATACTGGTTTGACGAAGATGTATCATGATCTTAAGGAAATATATTGGTGGAACAATATGAAGGGGTATGTGGCCAATTTTTTGGCTAAATGTATGGTGTTTCAATAGGTGAAGGTTGAGCATTTTTTTCCTGGAGGATTGTATCAACAAATTAATTTGCCTGTGTGGAAGTAGGAAGTGATCAATATGGATTTTTATCGGTATTCCTCAGTCTTGAAATTAGTTTGATTCGATTTGGGTCATCATGGATATCCACAAACCTATTTTGGAGATACCTTTTGAAGAATCACCACCAAATAGTGAATATCATTCACCAAGCCTCATTTCTCCTCATCAACATGAGGTAAGTTCACCATGGACAACCTGCTAAGAATATCAACAACTACGTTAGCTTTACCTGGGTGATAATATAGACTCATATCATAATCCTTGAGCAACTTAATCCATATCCTTTTCCTGAGATTCAACTGATTCTGGGTTAACACACACTGCAAGCTCTTATGATCAGAATAAATGTCAACATGAACTCCATAAAAGTTGTGGCGCCAGATCTTCAAAGAAAATACCTCAACCAAAAACTACAAATCATGAGTCAGATAATTTCTCTCATAGACATTCAACTGTCTAAAAGTATACGCCACCACTTTAACATACTGCATCAGAACACAACCCAATCCCATACGAAAAACATCACAGTAGACCATAAAGCCATTTGTAGCTTCAGGCAGGATCAATATAGGAGCTAAATTCAAATTATCCTTCAACTTTTCAAAGATACCCGTGCAAGTATCAGACTACAAGAACTTCACCTTCTTCTGAGTCAGACTAGTCAACGGAGTATCACTCAAAGAGAATCTCTCCAATAACCTCCTATAATATCCATCCAAACCCAAGAAGCTCCGAATATTTATTGGAGTCGTGTGTATAGGCAACTTCTTAACCACTGTAACTTTTTGTGGATCCACTATGATCCCTTCACTAGAAACAACATGACCCAAAAAAGTAACAACAATCAACCAGAACTCACACTTTGAAAACTTGGCCTACAAATGTTAATCCTTAAGGGTCTGCAACACTATATGGAGGTGATTGGCATGATCCTTCTTGCTCTTTAAGTACACCAGAATATCATCAATGAACACAATGACAAACAAGTCTGAAAATTGATGGAATACCTAGTTCATCAGGTTCATAAATTCCACTGAGTCATTGGTCAATCCAAAAGCATGACAAGAACTCAAAATGGCCATATCGTGAATGGAAAGCAGTCTTAAGGATATCCACCTCCCTAATCTTTAACTGGTGATAACCCAACTGAAGATCAATCTTGGATAAATACTTGTGTATACTCCATTTGCCTTATTGATCGAAAGATGACAAAATTATCTAAAGGATCTCTTAATTGCCCACCAAGCCTTTTTAACTCTACCAGAACCATTCTATAAGGAAAGAGTAAAAATTGGATGTCATCCGAAAATACCTTAAGAACCCATTAACCACCAAAACCGAATACAAGTAAAAGGCTTATCAAGTTAGACCCTTTAAACCGTACCAAATAATAAAGACACCCCTTTGGAGACCAGTCTTCGAGTGATAAGATATGATATATACTTTCCCCTTAATAGCTAGGGAGCAAAACCATCCTCCCAGTCTATAACAGACTCACCATGGAACCTAAAGACAATCTTATGGGTCCAACAACCTAAGGACACGTAGAATAAGTGTAACTAATCCATCCCCAAGATATTATCAAAGTTAACCATGCCCAACTCTATCAAGTTTACAACAATTTATCTACCACTAACAGGTACCACACATCTCTTGTAGACTCTTTTACTAACCATAGAGTCTCCTACTAGGGTAGAAACAGAAAAGAGCCTAGAAAAATTTAAGACCAAAACTAGAATTCATAATCACAGATGGGGTCATATAAGAGTGAGAAGAACCCATACCAAGTAAACAATACCCATCATGGGGAAAGGAGTTTTCAACGTACCAGTGTCAACACCAGGAGATGCCTAAAACTTTTGAAGGATAGTAAGAGTATTGAGATGATCACGACCAGTGTCAGAGCCAGCAGTAGCACCCCTTGGTGCAAGAGCTAGAGAAGTGGAAGTCTATAACCTATTTACCCAAGCGGCAATCCTTATGGGAAACTGCCGCTGCATACGACCCAATTGACCATAGATAAAGCATTGATTCCTCCCATCCTTCCAATAACCATGGTGTAACCGACCATAAAATCAACAAAGAGGATAGGATGGTGTAGATTGAGCCCCAATGTCTTAAGACTGGTCACCTTATTCCCTTGAAGCATTACTAATTTGAAAATGTTTGTTTCCCAACGATTGTGGGTAGGGAGCACTAGTCATAAAATATGAGTTAGGACTCACCCAACTCTTTCTCTTTGACTACTTACCACTATAATAGTGGCCTTCCCTTTGTCCAGAAAACTGAGAACTCTTACCCAACCTTTTTCCTAACCTTGCCTTATTACTCTAAAAGTGACTCACTTTTGATCAAAACTAAGTTATACTCTATTTGCTTCATTGATCAAAAGATGACAAAATTACCTACCTCAACTAGTTTACATGCCTCCTCAAAAGAAAGAAAATCCCACACACCAAGCTACCAAATTTGGAACAAGGAATTTAAGTGCAAAAAACTCTCTTCCTCACAAAAGAACTCTCTATGTCAATAGGTATCATACCATAGGCTTGCCCCTATTTTCAATCGCCACTACAAAGAAAGTAAATGGTTGAAGATCTTAAAGGACTTTTTGAGCTTGTAATGTAGACTTAGGTTAGGGTAGGATATCATTTGGGAACAACATGAATACACCCTTCCTTGAACATCTACATCATACTATTTAATCCTACTTTTTGACTATGGGCCACTCCTCTTGGATCGTTTATCTTTTCATATGCCTACTTTTTGCTTCCTTTGTTCACCAATTTTCTTCTATTACTTTTTCTTGCAATTTTTATGCAATTCTTTCTTTTTGGGGAAAATTTTTTTTCTATTCATTTGTTTCAATACTTAGGCATTTCACTTACTACTTCATGTCCCCATACTTAATTCCATCAATCTTCACCATCCCCAACTTAGGGTTTTAGCTTTAAGTTGCATTTTCAAGTTCAAGGAGGGTATGGTTTAAAAGAAGGATAAAAAGAATGGTTCACAACTTGTAATGTGTTTGCCAAAGAAAGGTATAAAGGCTCATAGAGGGTAACTAGGGATTACATTTATGCATGGGTAGGATTTTTAGGCTAAAGTGGTTTTCCAATGTCACAAAGATAGCCTAAGATTATTTCTCCAACCAAATACAATCAAAATTAGCTTTAAAAGACTAACTGGGAAAGTTCTAGATAACACAAGTATACAAGAGATGAATGCAAGAAGATCACCACACATGGAATGCACAATTCACCAAGGAAGCTCAATTTCCCCTCCGGTTAGAGATAGAATTGGAGTATCTATCACTATTAACAAGTCAAATATTTGTGGAGTCACAAAAAGAGAAAGATTTTTGTTACAAGGTTGTTCACGTCCATGCCCTTGATTTTTGAAAATTTTTTGGACGGAGGGGTTGTTAGTTTTGCATTTGCACCACGTTCAATTTGCTAACTTATGGCTACAACCAAAATTTTAGCCTCACATTTTGGCTTAATATGGGCAAACGAACCATATGGCTACTCAGACTTTGCCAATGGGACCCTAAATTTATAATGCCACAGGTACTCAGACTTTCCTTGCATTAATGATTTAGATGCCACGGGTACTCAAAATTTCCTAGTATCTATGGCTCAAAACCCAAACACAACGTTTTACCCTTAAGAATGTCGTCACTCAATCTATCATAGGGCAAGGCTCATCACGCATCATCATAATTAAGATAAAACTAAAAAAAAAAAAAAACTAAAAATAAAACTACATGATAATCAATGAAAATGTGGACACCATTAGAGTACCCAAATGTAACATCCTAAAAACACAAAACAAAACATCATCTTACAAAATATCTAAGAACATATCAAAATAATACAATCCAGGGGCATCCCCAACTAAAAGAAAACCAGTGTCCTCACTTCATGTGTAATAAAGTAAGAGTAAAAGGGGTCTTCCTGAATATGCATCAGGAGCTATCCTCTCCTACTGACTCTACACCAGCACCACTTGCATCATCAGTTGACTAATCTAAAGGGGCCTCATCATCACTCTCCAACCTAGGCGAAGGTAGTCGATCATTGGGTTTGAGCACCTTGAAGATGCCATTTACCCTTTTCCATAGCTTTCTAAAGAATTTATCTCTCTTCTTCTCTCTCTTTACTATCTTCTTATTTGACTCTCTGAGGTCCCTATGTGATGCAGCCAAGGTTGAATAAGATCTATCCAAGATGGAAACTGTGGATCCTTACTTATTCTACTCCTTTCTGTATATCTCAAATATGACTAAGATACATATGAATAGCAAGTGGTGGATGGCTCTCCCGGTCTTTGAGGCAATCTGGATAATGGCTCCCTAACCACCTGCATCTACCTTGAGAATTTATCGAAGGGATTGGCTGATGAAGATCTACAAGAGTTTTTGTCCTCTTAGCTCGACTTGCCTAAGTCCACCTTCCTTTTCTTGCTCTGAACAGAGGCACCCTCACCCCAAAATTTGAGTGGAAAGATGCGAGGGCCTGGGTGCACTCAGGTATCTACAACATACTTCTCTACCTCTTCTCTCTTACAAAGCTCAGTGATAAGGGAAGGAAAGAGAAGAAGTGTACCTCCCTGGTTTATAAAGTACCGCCACTCTGAGAGCACAATCTCACCCACGTTCAGAGTAATGCTAAAGATAATTCATGCCACCATCCGTGCTCGTAAATCTGTGACCATAGTCATGTGAGTGCACGGTAATACTCTACTATAAATAATATTAAGCCAAAGCTTAGCCTCAGCTTTGAAGTCATTCATCATAATATATATCTTAGTGTGGCACTATAGAGTGCATTGGATGAGCACAAAAAAGTAATGTGTGAAATATTTGTATTAAAAAATGAACAGGGAAAAAGCTGTCAACCTGTGAATTGAGTTGAACAGGGGAAAATAGGGGAGAATAAATGCTCTTAATTACCGCGATCACGGGCCCTTGGTTGTGATTATGGCCACCCGTGTGCCCGCAATCACGATCACTTAACCGCGACTGTGGTTTCTTCAGCTATATGACCAGTTGAATCTCCCATTTTTCTCACACTCCCTTTTCAAATCTTACTCTCTAATTAGACCAAATTCTAGCCTAGTTTGTGAGCTCTCCAACAACATACTTGCATTCCACTTGCATCACAAATCCAGTAGGTGCCTTGAATTCATGCTTTGATTTTATAAAATAGGCCAAAGAATGCATGATGCAGAAAGGTCCTAAGTCTTTGATTCTCATATTTCTGTGTTTTTATACTTGGTATTTGTGTTGTGTTTAGATTTTAGAGTATAGTGTGCACAAGTGGGGAAGTCTTGAGTACCCAAAAATATGTGTGAAATGGAGTGTGCACACTAAGTGTTCAATATATTGCCCAAATGAGTATTCAATAGTGGTTTTTGTATTTGAAAGGGCATAATCGAGCACCTAATAGCCTTGTTCATTAGTCTTAATGTGAAGCCATATTGTAGAACATGCTTATGGTCTAAAAATTTGGAAATTTTGAACATGGGGATCTTAGTTACTATGATTGCAGTCATTAGACCGCAATCGTATCAGTATGGACGCGGTTATGGCCAGTGATCCTGGTAACCAAGGGCAATTTCCTGCCATGCCAAAAATCCTGCGCTCTAAATTTTTGACCTTTTTGGTTTAATATGGATTTTTATAAAGTATTTAACATAATCCACACATAAATGGACCAACCCATCTATACAAAATACAAAAACTGATCCAACACATAATTGGGCCGGTCCGCCTACTGACCCGATCCACTTGAAAAGGAAATAAAAAAGAGTAGGGTTTCTAAATTGGAGCTCATTTAAGCTCAATCTTCTTTCACTGCCTCCTCCATGATCATCTTTAACAACCGCCCTTTGAGTTGATCTAGCTTTGGGTGATTAACACTCTTCCTTGGTTGATTTAGCTTGATTCCTTTTACAGTTTGCAAGAGTAAGTCTTCAATTACTGCTTTTTGACATGTTGAATCTTCTTCTTCAATACTGCTTAACCCATGCTCTTAATTTCTTTCAGTTGGTTTCTTTAGTGTAAGGGTGTGAAAAATGCTTTTGGTGCTAACAAGTCGGGTCTCGTCCACTGAAGATTGATGTAGTATTCACATATTAGATCCTTCCTCGTCCACTTAAGACTATGCTCAAATTTGTCCTTTATTTGAATCTTTTTGCATTTGCAGTTATAGTAGGGAGGGAGATAGTAAGAAGCTCGAACCCACATGTAATTGGATGCTATTAATGACTTCAGTTGGATGCACTGACAATCTGACCATGTGAACTGAAAATCTAATTTTGTTGGCTGGTGTAGATAGACTAAGTAGTACCTCTCTTTTTTTATGTAACTTTGTTGATTGTAAATATATAGCCTATGACCTGTTAATCATGAATCTACCCAGTCTTAGTAGTCTTAGTATCTCTTTGTCAATGCTACTCTCAGGTAAGGACATTGCTGCCTGTCACTATTTAGAATCCTCCTTCCTGTACTTGGTAACTAATCGAATGATGTGTACTTGAATTCCTGCTTTTCCAATGCTAAATTTTCAAGATCGTCTGCTAACTGATTGCCCTCTCTATATATGTGTTGAAAAAGTACCTTCTTAGCTAATAATAACTACCATATTTTACTAATTTTATCTTCTATTTTCCATGGTACTTCCCATTGCTTTGTTAGAACACTTTTTCACCGTTAGTGAATCTGTCTGCATGATAACCTTTACCTACCTTGATTTATTATAATGTGATGTTGCTTGTAGAATAGACATAACCTCTTCTTCCATACTATTAGTCTCTTCAATTACTGCTCCTTCTGCATGTATCAAGTCACCCTGTGTGTCCCTAAGATAAAATGCCCAAGAATTACTTTCTCCATTTCCTTTTGACACTCCATCAGAATTATACTTCACCCAATTAGCTTTAGGCAATTCCTATAACACTGGAATTGTTTTTATCTTAGGCTTTATCTTATTCAACTTCTTTAAAATATCTGGCCATTTTATTGGAAAATCCAAAGTTGGCTTTCTCATTTTTAATAGCATTCTCAAATGCCTAGTGAAATTAAAAATTAGTCTCTGCACTATTACTCCCCTGCCTTTATGTTTCAAAGAATTTATTTATTTCTACAGTTCCCATATAATCATCTCAAGAATTTCTCTAAAATATATTTTCTCTCTTGCTTTCACTTGTGCCTCCCACCATGCTATAATTATATTTCTCAAAATCAATTCTTGTATGTTAATACCTGCACAAGAAGAAAAATAGTACCAAGTCCTGTTAGCAGTATAAGATCTCAGTAGAACATGAGACATTATCTCCTGAGTAGGGTTCTGACAACACCAATATTTGGATGGTCCCTCAATTCCCCATCTTCTAATAGTTACATCAACTGAAATTTTTCCTTTCCAAATTCTCCACATGAATAATCAAATCTTGAAAGGCACTCCTTTTATCCATATCTGCTTGTATATCTCATTAGGATACTCTTTGTACCTCACATATTGCCAAGTTGTGCTCACACTAAATTTCCATTTTAAATCTATACTTCATACTGCACTATCTGATTCGTCTAACTGATGAGAAGGTGTTATAGTCTACTGAATGTGCTCCACTATCTTTATTGGAAATAACTCTATCAATAACTCATCATTCCATTAACCATTAAGCATTAAATCCCTGACCTTCTCCTGGTTATCATCCCACTCTTTACTATCTTGCATGATAGTATATAAATCTCCAATGCCTGTCCAATTGTCATACCAAATATGAGTATCCCCCCTTTAATCCTCCATGTTATTAGATGATCTGTAAGATTCCTTACTTGCAACATCTTTTTCCACACCTGGAGACCCTCACCATTCTTCCACATAACTTCCTTGGGATGTGATTTCCTCCAATACTTGTTCATCATGTAATCACTCCATATAGATCTTTTAGTTCTAATATTCCACCACAATTTACAAAACAAGGTTGTGGATACATCCTGTAATAGTCTAAACCTTGACCCTCATTCTTCTTTTAGTAAGCACAATTTTGACCAAGCGATCCAATATTTATCCCTTTCTCCTATTGTACTATTCCAAAAAACTTTAGCAAAAATTCTTTGAATAGTAGATAGGATATTATTTAGGGAATTCATCATAGATAAATAGTGTATTGGTATGCTTTGTAAAACATGTTTTATCAAAATAACCATTCCCCTAAAAGATAGAAGTTTACCTTTCCAAGTTTGTAACTTACTGCTGATTTTGTGCATTAGTTGCTGGTAATACATCTTCTTCTACCTCTTGAAGAATATAGGACTCCCTAAGTAATTAAAGGGGAATTCCTAACTTAATATACCTGTAGCCATTTTTTCCATGACTATTACACCATTTGACATAAATTCATGCAAATATAAAGCACTCTTGTCCTTATTGATCGTCTGTCCAGATACCCTCTCATATTTTTCCAAAGTAGTAGTAACTAATTGCATAGTTACTAACTCAGCTTTGTACATAATATTCATATCATTTGCAAAAGCATGATGATTGATTTTTGGACTACCTCTAGGCATCCCAAATAGTTTAAAATCTTTCCTCCTCATCAACTCTTTCAAGCTTCTAGATAGCACTTCAGCTGCAATGATGAACAGTATGGGAGATAATGGATCTCCTTGTTTGAGACCTCTTGAGGAGATAAAGAAACCCTTAGGTTGTCCATTCATCAGAATTGAATACCAATTGTTAGACAATAATCTGAACACCATATCAATAGCTTCTTCACAAAAACCTATCATTCTTAACACCTTTTGTCAAAAATAGACACTCAACTCTGCCATATGCCTTCGTCATATCTAGCTTGATTACCATGTTTAGAGGTTTACCTTTTTTTCTAATTTCAGACACTATCTCTTGTACAACCAAAATATTCTTTGCTATACTTCTGCCTTGAACAAAATCAGCCTGCACTTCAGAGACAATATTAGGTAGAATACTCTTGATCCTTTCATGGATGATTTGAGAGAAAATCTTTTTCACAAAATTGCTGAGTAAGATAGGTCTCAAATCTGAAAAATTGTTCACCAACAACTTCTTAGGCAATAGCACTAAGTTAGAATGAGTGATAAACCTATGCAGCTCCCCCCATAGAAAAATACTTTTACCATTTGATATAAGTCGTTTGCTATTATTTCCCAAGTATCCTGAAAGAAATCACCTGTCATACCATCAGGACCTACCGCACTCTCCCTATTTAGACCCATTACTGCCTTCTTAACATCATCAATGGTTGGAATTCTTTTCAATTCCACATTCTGCTCATTTGTCACTATCTTTGGCAAAACATCCAGCATAGAAAAATCCTCTACATCCTCTTGCTTCTTGAATTGATGCTGATAAAAATTAATTACAACCTCAGCTATTTCACCTAGATTATCTAACTAGTCCCCTTCACCATTTTGAATTCTCTAAATCTTAAGCCTTAATCTTCTTTCTTTTACTATAGCATGAAAGAATTTAGTGTTCCTCTCCCCATCTTTAAACCAATCAAATCCAGCCTTTTGTCTCCAGTACTTTTCCTCTTATTTCAATTGCATGTTCATCTCAGCCTGAGCATTGAATAGATTAGCCCTATTTATTCCAGAAGGATCTTCTTTAAATTGTTTTTCCCTTACCTTTATTACCTCTTCAATAGTAGCAATCTCTTGAAATATATTTCTAAAAGTTTGCTTACTTCATTGAGTGAGTGAAGCTTTGGTATTCTTCAGTTTGTAATGGAATATGATAAAATGATTTGCAACTATATCAATATTCCAATTTTGTCTAATCATTTCTAAACATGATACCTCTTTCAGCCAAAAATTCAAAAATCTAAAGGGTTTAATCACATTTACTTACTAGTACTAAGATGCATCAACATTGGTGCATGATCTGAACCACTTCTAATCAAATTCTCCCCTTCTATAACTAGAAACATTTCCTGCATTCTATCATTCAGCATCACCCTATCCAGCTTTTTGAATATGCAATCTCCATCAATTCTTCCATTCCACCAAGTGAATTTACTACCTTTAAAAGAAATTTCTGCTAAATTACATATATTAATACATTGGTTGAAATTAGATGTCTCATCTACTATGACTGGTAAACCTCCTAACTTTTCCTCTTCATTTCTAATTACATTGAAATCTCCCCTACCAACCACGAATCTTGATTTACCATTGCCATATCTTCCAATGATTTCCATAATTGCATTCACTTATTTTGATTGCATTTAGCATAAACTATAGTTACCTTTATAATAACTCCTGCTTGTTGATTCTCTAACTTAATTGTGAGCTATTTTTCATCTCTAAAAACACTAAAAGTCATAAGTGAGTCCATAAAGACCCATATCTTTCCTGATGTGTTGGAAATAGAATGTTGCATTCCAAGCCTTCTTTTATACTCTTCAATACAATGTCTTTCTTGGAATGGCTCCATAATACCTATGAATCCAAACTGAAACTTCTGCTGCATTGTTATCAACCTTGTAAAAGCTTTTTTTCTATTAACAGATCTAATATTCCAAATTAGTGCATTCATTTAGAAACTAATTTGTCAGTATTACTCTTTGCCCTTATTAAGCTTGCTACTGTATTGCCAGATTTATTTCTATGTTTTTTGTTGTTCTTTCCCTTTGTCTCTAAGACTTTAATCAGCTTTGGGGACAAATTTCCTTCAATTACAGCATTATTAAAATTATCCCTCATATCTTCATCATCCAAATCAGCTTTCTTGTTATTCACATCCTTAATCATATTCCCTAATTCAATTGCCAGTGGAATAATATCTTCTAGTACCTCTTGATCTTTTCTCTCTCTGTCTTCTATTATGTCCAACTACTTGTTTGCATCCTCCTGATGATCTACCTTATTATGTATAACTGGTCTAACCTGTTGCTCCTGCTCTTTCTGATTTATTTTATCTGATGTTTTTGGTTCTTGCAACTGTGATTCCTTTTGCTTATCCTTACTTTTGTACATCATTCACCTGTTGTTGCTCTTTATCTTCCTTGATTCTTGCACAACTTGGTCTTGTATGATTTTTTGTGGCCATATCTACAGTTAAGGGCTTACCTACTGTAGCAGCAATGGAGAAAATAGACTCTTTTGCAAAAAAAAATTGGAGGTAAATTGAACCAAGGATCCCACTTGAGTGTCCGCATCTGCCATAACCTTTCCTTTGCTTTAATATAATATACAGTGGTTGATAACAATCTCACATAATCCTCCATCTAATTCAAATGTATTAGTATGTGTCTTGTATCAAGTACTCCTATTATGCACTCCCCTTTGATTCCACATTGATTTAGAATTGCTTTTCGTAACTCAATAACATCTAGTTTACCATATGAGAATTTTCCAACAATTGCATATTAAAGATTCTCATGTATTATCATATTTTGAACCTCCGGAGCTTTCCAAGTGATGCTAGGTTCACCATGCAGCATTACCACCGGCTTAGGGTTTACCTTAATATTCTCATGCAAAATAGGTTTAGTCTTTAATAAATCAACATATTTTGGAGCAGTAACTTTATCTTTAGATTCCCCTTCCACAATATGTTTCAAAGAATCCTCCGGTGGGATATTCTCACCGGATGTAAATGCCATTTTGATCAAAAAGTGTTAAGATAAAGGATGTTTGTGTATTAAAATGTCATTGATGACATCATGTTTGCCTAGTGCTTTTAGTAAGTATCATTATATATGATTCATGGCACCCGAGTGCCACACTTACTACTATAGTGATCTTCTGAGGACAAAGTTGCTCCTGGAGAGAGGAATTTTCTTGGAAAATGTGCCAGAAAACCTTTTGGCATTCCATGACAAGATTGAAGCCATGGGGTGGAAGCATTTTGGCATGGATCCATGCAATGCAAATGAGTAATGGGTTCGTGAATTCTATGCCAATATTAGCACAGTTTCTTTCTTGGATCCATCCACCATGACTATTAAGATCCGGGGACAAATGGTGCACTTTGGGGCAAAGCAAATCAATGATGTTTATGGGCTACCACATGCAGACATGAGGGAATTTAAAGTAAAAGGGTGTAAGCCAAGAAGTTGGTTGGCGGAAAGATTGTGTCCCAAAAAGGAAATCTAGTGGATGAAAATAATAAAGCAACATATCCATGAATGAATTCACATCCGAGGCTTGAATTGGTTGCACATTATATGTAGCTGAGTCTCCTCTTGCACCCAAATGACAGCAGTCCTAGATCTGCGTGCTCGAATGGTTTCATGTATTTTATATGACATTCCTTTGGATGTTGGTAAGCTTATGGTCAATGAAATAAACAACTTCAAGGACTAAGGTGGTACACATATATTTTTTCCTCACTCATTACTAAGCTTTACAGGAGAGTATGGGTTGAGGAATATCCTGGAGATACTTGGGTGCACCCTTCCCCTCTCTCCCATCTACCCCATGAGGATTCGAAAGGAGAGCACACCTAGCAAAGGTAAGAAGTGAAAGATCGACTTAGGGAAGTCAGCATGTATTGAGCATGAGTTTTATAGGTCATCCACCACCGGTCCTCTTAAGGATATTAGAGTTGATATTGTTTCCATCAGGGAGCTTATGTCTAGCTTTCCCCAAGGACCGGGAGAGCCCTTCACCACTCGATATTCATATGTGTCATGGTCTAATTATGAGAAGTAAAGAGAGGATCAAAACAAGCAGGAAGCTACCATTTCTAGGCTTGAGAAAGCTTACTTATTTTTGGAGGAATCACATCGATACCTTTATATTGCACATGAATGGATGGTCATAAGTTAGAAGAAGAGGGATAAGTTCTTTAACAAGATATGGAAGGGGGTGAAGGGCCTATGTAAGTTTCTAAAACCTCAAGATTGACTTTTTTACTCCTGGGTGGAGAGTGATGTTGAGGCCTCGGCTGATTGGTCCGATCTTGAGGAGAATGATCATGATGTAGAGTTTGAGAGTGATAACAACCCCTGGTGCAGTTTCAAGGAGCACTCTTATCTCTTTTATCCTTGATTATTTATGCAGTGGGGACACTGCTACCTTTTTAGTTTGGGTTCCTGTCTCCATATTTATTTGATTGGGCCTATATTATTGATATTTCTTCATATTTTTCTGCTCTTTTAGATAATTTTTATTTTTATTTGGGTTGTAACATTCGGTCACTCTGATGGTGCCCACATTTGCATAGATTAGTTACTTTGTTCTATATTGTTGTTTTATTTAATTTTTATTACTTGATGATCTTTTCCCTATGATAGACTGAGTGATGACATTCTTAAGGGGAAAGCATCGTGATTGGGTTTAGTCACAAATGCAGGGGAAGTCTGAGTACCCCGGGCATCAAAGTCACAAATATAAGGGAAGTCATAGTACATGTGGAATTGTTGTTTTTGGATTACATTCATACCTATTGGCGAAGTTTGAGTATCTATATGGGTGGGTAGCCCATATTAAAACCTTAATGTGAGACAAGTTTGGGTTGTTTCCATGATTAACAAATTATGTGTAGTGAGAATGCAAAAAAAACACCCCCCGGTCCAAAAGTTTCCAAAATTCAAAGGCATGGACATGAGAATCTTTGTAAAAAAACTTTCTCTTTTCATGACTCGAGAAATTGAATTTGAAAAATTATTTATCTCGAGTGGGAGGAACAATTGAACCCCCTCGACGAGATTCACATGCCATGTGAGGGAGCTTATTTGTCTATATCTTATGTGTACTTGTACCATCTAGAACTTGCCCCATTAGTCTTTCAAGGCTAAATTTTGTGTATTTGGTTGGTTAAATGATCTTAGGCCATTCTTGTGATATTGGAAGCCCACTTTAGCCTAAAAACCTACCAATACGTTGGTATAATCCTTAGTTACCCACTTTGAGACTTTGGAATTTTCTTTGGTAAACCCATTACAAGTCGTGAATCTTCTATTATCCCTCTCTTGAACCCTATCCTCCTTGAACTTAAGAATGAAATTTGAGGCTAAAAGCCTAAGTTGGGGATGGTGAAAGTTGAAAGAGGTGTTGTTAGGCCATAAAGTCATAAGAAAGTGCCGACATGATTATGCAAATAAAGCTAAATGATTAGATGAAATAAAGGGTCCAAAAAGGAATGAAATGCATAAATAATGCACCAAAAGAGAGATAAAAAGAAAAGTGGAAAGAAAGTAGGAAAACTAAGAAAGGCAATGTAGGCACAATGGTGAAAAAAAAGAAGTGGCCCAATATCATAATTGAAAAGAGTCTGTTGAAGAAATTCGAGGAGGATTTAGTCTTGTTGTCCAATATTAATATCCTACCCTACCCTAAACCTATATTACATGCTGAAAAAGTACATCGTGATTCCCAACCAAATGTGATTATTGTATGGCGATTGAAAATAAGGGCAAGCCTATGGCATGGTACTTGTTAGCATTAAGAGTTCTTTAGAGAGAGAGTGTGTTTGCACTTAAATTCCTTGTTACATGGTTGATAGCTAGGTGTATAAAATCTTCTTTATTGTGAGAAGGCATGTGATCAAGTTGAGATGGGTGGTTTTTTCACCTTTCAAACAATGAGACAAAAGGAAGTATAATGTGGTTGAGGTCAAGATGTGAGTTATTTCTAGAGTATTAGTAGTTGTCACATGGTTTCTCCTTAAAGTTGATTACGTCCTTCAATATCCTATTTTATGTTGAAGGGTGCAGTCAAAATTATTTTGCCCATGTGTGAAGAGATTTGTGTGGTAATAATCAAGTTAAAGTCATCATGCTCATTGGGTAATAGAATATGGTCATACATGTGATATTGTCTCATGATAAGGGGTGGTGTTGCTTGAGGAAAAGCAAGGTTTTAAGTTGGGGGTGTTGATAAGTGGTGATTTTACCACTCATTTGCACTCAACTATCGTGCACACTACCAATTTTTGTATAAACAAATGAGACATAATCATGAATTAAGGAACTAATATCCACATTTTTGCAGGCATAGAGTTGGTAAGATGAAAAGGTGTGGATTGATGCTAAAAGAAATCAAGTGGAAGCAAAGAAGTGCAGTTGAAGACCTTGAGCAGTCCTCAACCCCAATTACCATGATCGCGGGCCAAAGGCCACGGTCACTGTCAGTAAAGATGGTCAATATAATGCGATCGCAGAACCATACTGCGGTTGTGGACAACCTCATGCAATTGCGGCTAAGCAGCAATGTTGCCCAGGGCATTTTTATAATTTCACTTGGCTGAATCCCAAACCTTATATAGGCAAAAAAAAAACTTTCTTCTTTAGGTATTACACACCTCATTAATATTTTTGAATTTGAAACAAGAACCCTAATTGAGTAAGATTGTAACTAATTTTTTAGACTTGAATTCTTAGTGTTTTGTGAAGAATGGATGTTTAGATAATCCTTATGGTATATCTTTCTTTACTTTCTTCATGAGTAGCTAACTAATTTAGTCTTGGGATTATTTGAATTAAAGTGTATTTGTGTGTTGGTGTTGATGTGTTTACATGATTTCTAGTTGTTGAATATGTATTTCACCATTTCTTGAGTTTAATAGTTAGAATTTTGTGTGTGAAAACCCTAAATCTCCAAATGTGTTTGATGGGTGAAAACCTCAAACTCTAGAAAACCTTCATCATCCTTGAAAGAGCAATGAAGGTAAACCCCTAACATCCTTGAAAAAGGGCTATAGTGAAATAAGTCAATGGTAGATAATTAAGTATGTGGTTTACTACCTTTTGCAATCTTATAAATAAGTATAAATGGAGTGTAAGTCATGTCATGTTCATCTCCCTAGAAATAGGGATGCTCGATTAAGGTATTGGGTGACTATGTATTGCATACTTATTAGGTGCTTGAAAGAGCCAATGGGTGAAATCTTTGAGGTTTAGTTGAAAAACTAGCTGCAAAAACTTTTGACCTAGCCTATCTCTCACTCAAAAACTATACATCATGATAAACTATCTCTAACCTACACACTTTATACATTAAGGAAGACATAATCCCAAGATTCTCCCCAAACTTGATTTTAAAACTAAAAGAGTCATTATAGCTTGTTATAACTCAAAAATTGATACAAACCAAATCTACCCCACCCCCCCCATTTTTATTATATATGTGTTTATTTGCATTCTGGGTATTCTTTTAGTAATTAGAGCACCCATAGGACTTGAAATTTACATTTCACTCCTTGTGGATTCGACCAACCCCAACGCATGTGAGGATATTGATAATGACCGCCTTACCCCTTAAAAATAAGAGTAAGTCGAGCCTTATCAAAATTGATCCATTGTCGGGGACCCGATATACCCAAGTTCCCAAAAGATCTCCCTCTATATTTGTGGTTAAAAAAGAATAAAGAAAGTGGGATGAGGAAAGAGAGGAGTGTATGGCAAAAATGATGACCTAACGTGAGCTCTTGACAAAGCATGTTATGAAGGCACCTGCGAAAATGGTAAATCCTGTAGCATCTAAGGCCAAGGAGGGTGATGAGAGGGCCAAGAAGTTGGATGAAGAGATCCAGTATTTATCAAACTATTCAAAGAGTTTCCGCCCCGCCTATCAAAGATAAGGTGGGAATCAAGGTTGGATGGACCGTGAGGGTGATAGGGATTGGAGGGATAGAGAACGTGATTATGACAGCTATGTACCCCCCATGATTGAGCTAAGAACAAATATTCAAGCTCCATTGACCCCAAAAAGTTCAAGATCGAGGATGTTTTGGCCTGAATTTCTAATAGGGTAGAAGGTACGGACAAGATGGTCCGTGAATTAAAAGGTGACTTCTCTCAACTCTCTCAAACCGTGGTGGCCTACTCCTCCTCCATCAAGTAATTAGGTACACAAATTAGTCAAATCTCTACACAACTAAATGCTAGGACTTGAGGTAGACTCCCTAGTGACACGATTGCTAATCCAAAGAACGATACTCAAGTCCTAGAAATTGTCATAAAGAGTGAGAAGACACTTGATAAGAACTTGAAAGATGACTTAAGTGGGAAGATGCCTAATTCTAAGAGGTACCTATCATCCTTGGTCATCCATTCTTAGCCACCAAAGGGGCCATTTTCAACTTAGAAATAGGGGAGATGAAGTTTAGGGTGCAAGAGGATGAGGTCACTTTCAAGGTTTAAAAGATGAAGAAGCACTCCGCGGAGCTTCAAGTTTTATTTGTGGTGGATGTAGAGATTGAGGAGGTGAAAGAAGGTACACTTGAGGACCTACCTTGAGAATGAAACAAAAAAGAAAGACATTATTCCATGATGTTAACTAAGGCGTTGTGTGGGAGGCAACCCACAAATACCACAAAAGTGGCTCGTATCCTTTCTTTAGGGTGTTTTAGCTTAGATTTTGGTTTTGGTATTTCAATAACCCAGGCATTTATGGAACTATAGAGTGCATTAAATGAGCTTAAAAAGGGGAAAGTATGAAATTTTTGTATTAAAAACTGAACAGGGGAAAAGCTGTCAATTTGTGAATTGAGCTGAACAGGGGAAAATAGAAGAGCAGATGTAATGCCCCACAAAATTCTCTTCCAGTCTGAGCCTTAGAGCATATTTGGTAAAGCAAAAAATTCGAGTCTAAATATTTCAGAAATATCTTCCAAAGTATGAAATACTTTGAATCGTGTGGGAATCTATTTGAGCATGAATTAAGATCCTAGAGGTCCCCTAACTCAAGGACGAGTTGAAATCTTTCCTATCGTTCAAGTTTAGGTGACCATCAAAATTTGGGTCAACTTCAATCGAACATAAATCCTTGTATATATCGAATTATGGGACCTACTATATATCAAATGAAATCTCTTTGAATTATCTTTCCAACGATACTAATTTCATAAAAAACAATTTCGGAACAAAGAGTTATACCTATTTTACTCCAGCATGTGTGGCTGGGAAACTGGTGACGACAATTGTGACAAGCCGTCACGCCCGTAACGGCCTATCACCAATGTCGTCAAACCTGGGTACATTTCTAACCCTGGTGATGACATTTTGTGACAAACCGTCACGCCCGTGATGGCCTATCACCAATGTCGTCAACCTTAACTAGAAACTCAAAAATTTACCCTTTTGTGACGATAATTCGTGACGGCCTATCACCAACTTGACGACTTGTCACGGATGTCGTCAGATAATTTTTTTCAGCAATTTAAGGATGTTTTTGCAACGGTATTTTGGTCATTTCCCATATTTTGGAAGCCTCTATAAATATGAGAACCCTCATTCAAACCCTAATTTCTCCATTTCTCTTCCAATTCTCTAAAGAGAGAATATCTAGGGTTTCAATTCAAGAACCCTAAACTTCCAAAAATCATTCATAAATCTTCAAGATTTCTTCAAGAATCAAGTTCCTCATAGTGTGGGATTTAAGAATTATTTATTACAAGCACTGAAAGAGTTTCAAGCATTAGAATTCATCCAATTTCAAAGATTAAGGTATGTAGATGTTGATTCTTGGGTCCCTTTCATCCAAGAAGCTCAAGAACCCTTTTCAAAACTCAAAGATTGTTATGTTTATGAGATTTTAATGATTTGTATGAGTTGAAATTAATGTTAAATGTGTTGTTGAGTTTTGATGCATGTTTGTTTACAAGATTCATGAGCCTTGACCCTAGTAGGTGGAATCCATGTGATATTTGTGATGAATCTTCCTTATGTTGCTTTCTATGTGATGTGTTCATGTCAAATGGGTGTATAAATAGTTGAATAAGCGAAGCATGTTCCCCCTAGGTTTGATAAAGAGATTAGGTCAAGCATAACGGACATTGTAGCATGTTGAAGATGAAACCCCAAATTGTAAGTTAGTTTATGCATGCCTAGTGTTTGATAAAATGCCCAAGTGAATGAATTATTCCATGATAGTATGAAGTTTCCTCAAGCCATGTGATATCCAAACACATGTCAAGATAGATATAGGTATGAAATAGTTGAGGTAAAACCTTGTTGAATGGAGTACAATCTAGTAGCATATTTTTCCTACGTTATTATATGATTATATTTCTGAGATGTTTAAAGTGACCCCTTGGTGACTGTGATGATGAATAAGATGTTTGTGATTGTTAAATGCTTGAGGTGATGTCTTGAATGATTATGATGATGAATGAATGATTATGATGATGCATGAATGATTGTGATGATATATGAGCGATCGTGATGATGAATAAGATGTTTGTGATTGTTAAATGCTTGAGGTGATGTCTTGAATGATTATGATTATGAATGAATGATTATGATAATGCATGAATGATTGTGATGATATATGAGCGATCGTGATGATGAATGAATGATTATGCTTTACTTTTATGTTATTGAGTCCTGGGGTATTTATACCTGAAAATAGAGCTGTTGTCTAGATCCCATGTCAATTTTTCAATAATTCATGTTGAGCCATGATTCTCAGAACTCAGTGAACTATAGAACTCTGTATCCTCAGGCAAGTGCAGAACTTAAGAAAGCTCAGTAATTTCAGTTATCTCTGTAATCTCTTTATCGCTAGTAATCTAGCCTCAGTCCTATAATAAGCTCAGATCTAATAGTATTCAAGTGATTCAATTCTAATCTCAGAAGCAATTCGAGTAATCTATTCCATCTCTTTATCGTCAGTCAGATACCATGATTTGATACCTTTTCCGTCAAATACGAAACTAAGTAATCTCAGTGTAACTCAGTTAGATCTTTTGAGAAACATGATCAGTATCAGATTCAGTTCAGTTGTGTTCAGTTGAGAATTTAGTTCAGAGTTTTTTAGTTGGGAGTAGAAGCTAGCATCGAGCGAGTAAAGGGATGGCGGCTCTCCCGTCAGAGAGGCGAAGTCTTTAAGAGCAATTCCTGAACTCCAGAACTGCGTAGCCAGTGCAGGATGTAGGAGTCTCCCGTCAGTAGAGGTTGTCACTGTCAGAGAGGTTTGACTATTATATTGCCTCAGGTCGACTTCCTGCGAGGGTCATCCCGTCAGAGAGGCTTGACCAGAGAGGTCTTTACTCATGGAATGGTATTGACACCCTTCCAGCTGGGGTCACAGGTTGGACCCCACCTGTGGTAGGTTGGGGCATGTCGGTTAAGTAACTACTTCCCACAGTTGTAGTTTCAGTATCAATCCTCAGAAATCAGGACTGTGTGGTACAGTTGTCTATCTCAGTGAGGAACTCAGATAGTTCCATTGATTCATGGACCATACCATTAGATAGGCTTGGTCTCATATACAGATTCTTAGTATCATATCTAGAGATCTCCCATCAGAGAGGCTTGATCTCAGTCTCAGACTATGTTAAGTATTCTTATTATTATATCTAGAGATCTCCCATCAGAGAGGCTTGATATTTATCTCAAATTCTGTTGAGTATTCTTATTGTTAGGTTCAGACATGATCATACTTCTTATCATTGATAATTATTTCCAGAATAATCTGTTAGAAATGGTTATCTCAAATCTTGTCTGTCAAAAGCAGTAAGCTCAGAATTTAGTCCTTGATGTGAGTACGTCCAGACTCTCAGGTATCAGTATCAGATGAGTTAGTGATTCAGTACCTTAGTGTTTGTAGTGAGTTTAGTCTGTAGTAAAGTCGTATCCAAGTTTCAGTATCTAGAGTTGCGATGATTATGTCCATGGTCTGTGCATTCATATATGTGTTCTCATGCAGCATCTTCATGATTATTCAGTTTAGATATTGTGCATGCATGAGCCCTTGCATTAGCCTACCTCGCCTATATACACGGTACATTCCTGTACTGACGCATTTGTGCTATGGTATTTTATTTGACACCATAGGTTCAGAGGCACAGGATCCAGAGTATCCTCTGCAGTTCAGTCCCCGTCAGCAACAGTAGCAGTGAGTCCTCTTCTTTTGTGAATGAATTTTAGTTTACTATTATTACTTTAGTCTTTGTTTATTTTCAGTTGATGGAGTTAGTTGGGGACCTGTCCCTTCAACTCTGCAATTCAGATAGTTTAGAGGCTTTTCATACGGATGTATTACTATTCGGTTTTTCTGTATTATGAGTATTCATAGATGTGTTGAACCTTATGGCTAATTTCCGCATTGATTTTAGATATTATACAGTATACAGGTAAAGATATCAGTAAAGGGTTAGCTTGTGCTCCTTAAGGGTCATAAGCACCGTGTGACGTCTCGGGATGGGATCTCGAGGTGTTACAAACTTGGTATCAGAGCCTAAGGTTCAAGAGTGTCCTAGGGAGTCTGAAAAACCGCATTTAGTAGAGTCTTGTGCATGGGTGTGTAGATCGCCACATTTATGGACAAGAGGCTACGAGATATTTTTAGGAGAAGTTCCTCTTTTTTAAGTGATCATTTCGTGTGAGTGAGCATGAGCTCAAGTTGATCCTCAGTCTAATCCAGATCTTTATTCCAATTACAGGGTATGCCTCCTCGCAGAGATTTTGTCCGTGGGGTTGATGATCAGATCCCACTGCCAGTAGATCCTGAGAATGAAAGTGTGCTACATACAGAGTTTTGGGTAGCTTTTCAGGTGCTAGTCCAAGCTGTGAATAGTGTTCAGGGGAATCGTCAGACTACAGCCCCACCTCAGTAAGATGGGGACTCAGCCACAGTCAGAATCAGAAGTTTCATAAAAATAAACCCGCCAGAATTCTTTGGGTCAGTAGTAGGTGAGGACCCGCGGCTTTATCTAGAGGAGGTGAAGAAGATCACCCAGATTATGCATGTTTCTGAGAAGGAGGGTGTTGATTTAGCATCTTATAGGTTGAAGGATGTTGCTCATAATTGGGTAGTGATATAGGAGAAGAGTAGAGGGGAGAATGCAGCTCCTGTGAACTGGCTAGAGTTTTAGAGTGCCTTTCTAGATAGGTTTTTTTTCCTTGAGATGAGATACGCTAAGGTAGAAGAGTTCATGAACCTAAGGCAAGGTTCCATGACCGTAAAAGAGTATTGTCTTATGTTTAACCAGTTAGCTAAGTATGCTCCTGGCTTGATAACTGACCCTAGAGCGAGTATGAGTAAGTTTGTGATTGGTGTATTTGGGTTAGTATTGAAAGAGTGTAGAGCTGCTATGCATATATGAGATATGGAACTTTCTAGACTGATGATTCATGCGCAACAGATTGAGGCAAATAGGATGAAGGAGAGAGAGAGAGTGAGCAAAAAAGCCAAGACAGGTAGTCGTGGTTTCTCGCAATCAGGGTCTCAAGGTGGTAGTAGTTCTTAGTATGGTCAAAGATTTTTAGTTCTAGTTCCATCTTCATCTAGTGTACCCGTACCTTTGTTTGGGGGTGTCAGATCTGAGGGAGCGTCAAGCTCCAAAGCCCAGAGTAGTACTAGTGGTATTCGTACCCATCCGCATTGTGGAGAGTATGGCAGGCACCACCAAGGTGAGTGTAGAGATAGTAGTGATGTGTGTTTTAGTTATGGTGAGCCAGGACATAGAATGCGAGAATGTAGGGTGCTGACTCAAAGGGGTAGGCTCCGTACGTTTCAGGCTTACCTTGATCGGGAAGGATTCCCTAAAATAGACCCAGGTATTTTATGAGACCTTCATATTTATGACATGCAGTGTTAGATCATTTGCTCCCATTTTGAGCTTATACATTAGCATGAGTCATGTCTGAGTTTTAGATCTTGATCAGTCAATCATGACCCAGTCTTTAGGTGCCCCGTGCACCGCCCCAGTATTTTAGAGAAGTGTGTTTAGAAGGACATAGAGTCCCAAGGGGAGATACCCCATAGTATTATGATATTGCATGCCATTAGATTCATCCCGATGCATGTTCAGATTTTCTTTATGAAGTTAGCATCAGTCGTTATTGCATTATCAAGTCGTGCTTTCGAAAGTCAGCTTAGCCGTACATTCATGCATTAGATATGCGCATTTAGTAGAAATGAGTTCAGCTTGTCAGTGTGTTATCAGTCATGCATTCTTGCGATCAGCCCAGTTATGAGTCCATGCATCAGATATGCATGTGAGTTATGAGAATTCAGGTATGAGTATCATCAGTTGAGTATTATATACACCAGATATGAATCATGCCCAGTATGAGAACTCAGTATGTCAGTTATTCTAGTTGCGTAAACATGCCTTGAAATGTTTCCATTTCTTAAGTAGGTTCTGTTGATCCAAATTTTCAGTCTATCAAGTGACATTCGAGAACGAATGTTCCCAAGGGGGAGATAATGTAATGCCCTGCAAAATTCTCTTCCAGTCTGAACCTTAGAGCATATTTGGTAAAGAAAAAAATCCGAGTCTAAATGTTTTAGAAATATCTTCCCAAGTATGAAATACTTTGAATCGTGTGGGAATCTATTTGAGCATGAATTAAAATCCTAGAGGTCCCCTAACTCAAGGACGAATTGAAATCTTTCCTATCGTTCAAGTTTTAGTGACCGTCAAAATTTGAGTCAACTTTAATAGAACATACCTCCTTGTATATATCGAATTAGGGGACCTACTATATATCAAATGAAAGCTCTTTGAATTATCTTTCCAACTATTCTAATATTGTCAAAAATCGATATTGGAGCAAAGATTTATGCCCATTTTACTCCAGCATGTGTGGTTGGGAAACTGGTGACGACAATTGTGACAAGCCGTCACGCCCGTGATGGCCTATCACCAATGTCATCAGACCTGGGCAGATTT
Source organism: Capsicum pubescens (assembly GCA_030864215.1). Classification (NCBI taxonomy): domain Eukaryota; kingdom Viridiplantae; phylum Streptophyta; class Magnoliopsida; order Solanales; family Solanaceae; genus Capsicum; species Capsicum pubescens. The sequence continues at coordinate 170,642,409 of CM061543.1, forward strand.
CTGACCCTGGTGATGAGATTTTGTGACAAGCCGTCACGCCCCTGATGGCCTATCACCAATGTCATCAACCTTAATTAGAAACTCAAAATTTTACCCTTTTGTGACTACAATTCGTGATGGCCTATCACCAACTTGACGACTTGTCACGAATGTCGTCAGTTATTTTTTTCAGCAATTAAAGGACGTTTTTGCAAGGGTATTTTGGTCATTTTCATCTTTTGGAAGCCTCTATAAATATGAGAACCCTCATTCAAACCCTAATTTCTCTATTTCTCTTCTAATTCACTAAAGAGAGAATATCTAGGGTTTCAATTCAAGAACCCTAAAATGCCAAAAATCATCCATAAATCTTCAAGATTTCTTCAAGAATCAAGTTCCTCATAGTGTGGGCTTTAAGAATTATTTATTACAAGTGCGGACAGAGTCTCAAGCATTAGAATTTATCCAATTTCAAAGATTAAGGTATGTAGATGTTGATTCTTGGGTACCTTTCATCCAAGAAGCTCAAGAACCCTTTTCAAAACTCAAAGATTTTTATGTTTATGAGTTGTTAATGATTTGTATGTGTTGAAATTGATGTTCAATGTGTTGTTTAGTTTTGATTCATGTTTGTTTACAAGATTCATGAGCGTTGAACCTAGTAGGTGGAATCCATGTGATATTTGTGATGAATCTTCCTTATGTTGCTTTCTATGTGATGTGTTCATATCAAATGGGTGTAGAAATAGTTGAATAAGCGAAGCATGTTCCACCTAGATTTGATAAAGAACTTAGGTGAAGCATAACGGACATTGTAGCATGTTGACCCTAGTGTTTGATTAAATGCCCATGTGTATAAATTATTCCATGATAGTATGAAGTTTCCTCAAGCCATGTGATATCCAAACACATGTCAAGATTGATATAGGTATGAAATAGTTGAGGTAAAACCTTGTTGAATAGAGTGCAATCTAGTAGCATGTTTCCCCTACGTTATTAGATGATTATGTTTTCGAGATGCTTAAAGTGACCCCTTGGTGACTGTGATGATGAATAAGATGTTTGTGATTGTTAAATGCTTGAGGTGATGTCTTGAAGGATTATGATGATGAATGAATTATTATGATAATGCATGAATGATTATGATGATGTATGAGCGATCGTGATGATGAATAAGATGTTTGTGATCGTTAAATGCTTGAGGTGATGTCTAGAATGATTATGATGATGAATGAATGATTATGATAATGCATGAATGATTGTGATGATATATGAGAGATCGTGATGATGAATGAATGATTATGCTTTACTTTTATGGTATCGAGTCTTGGGGGTATTTATACCCTATAATGGAGTTGTTGTCTAGATCCCATGTCAGTTTCTCGATAATTCCATTCGAGCCATGATTCTCAGAACTCAGTGAACTATAGAACTCTGTATCCTCAGGCAAGTGCAAAACTTAAGAAAGCTCAGTAATTTTAGTTATCTCTGTAATCTCTGTATCGGTAGTAATCTAGCCTCAGTTCTGTAATAAGCTCAGATCTATTATTATTCAAGTGATTCAATTCTTATCTCAGAAGCGATTCGAGTAATCAATTCCAGCTCTGTATCATCAGTCAGATACCATATTTGATACCTTTTTTGTCAGATACAGAACTAAGTAATCTCAGTGTAACTCAGTCAGATCTTTTGAGAAATATGATCAGTATCAGATTTAGTTAAGTTATGTTCAGTTGAGAAGTCAGTTCAGAGTCTTTCAGTTGGGAGTAGAAGCTAGCACCAAGCGAAAGAAGGGATGGCGGCTCTCTCGTTAAAGAGGTTGAGTCGTTAAGAGCAATCCCTGAACTCCAAAACTGTGTAGCCGGTGCAAGATGGAGGAGTCTCCCATCAGTAGTGGTTGTCACTGTCAGAGAGGTTTGACTATTATATTGCCTTAGGTCGACTTTCTGCGAGGGTCATTCCGTCAGAGAGGCTTGACCAGAGAGATCTTTACCTGTGGCATAGTATTGACACCCTTCCAGCTGGGGTTACAGGTTGGACCCCACCGGTGGTAGGTTGGGGCATATCGGTTAAGTAACTACTTCCCACAGTTGCAGTTTCAGTATCAATCCTTAGAAATCAGGACTGTGTGGTACAGTCGTCTATCTCAGTGAGGAACTCAGATAGTTCCATTGATTCATGGACCATCCCTTCAAATAGGCTTGGTCTCATATACAGATTCTTATTTTCATATCTATAGATCTCCCGTCAGAGAGGCTTGATCTCAGTCTCAGACTATGTTGAGTATTTTTATTATCATATCTAGAGATCTCCCGTCAGAGAGGCTTGATCTCCATCTCAGATTCTTTTAAGTATTCTTATGGTCAGATTCGGACATGATCATACTTATTATCATTGATAATTGCTTCCGGAACATTCTGTTAGAAAAGTTGATCTCTAATCCTGTCAGTCAAAAGTAGTAAGCTCAGAATTTAGTCTTTTATGTGAGTACGTCCAGACTCTCAGTTATCTGTATCAGATGAGTCAGTGATTCAGTACCTCAGTGTTAGTAGTGAGTTCAGTCTGTAGTAAAGTTGTATCCGAGTTTCAGTATCTAGAGGTGCGATGATTGTGTTCATGGTCTGTGCATTCATATGTGTGTTCTCATGCAGCATCTTCATGATTATTCAGTTTAGATATTGTGCATGCATGAGCCCTTACATTACACTACCTTGTCTACATACTCAATACATTCATGTACTGACGCATTTGTGCTATGGTGTTTTATTTGACACCATAGGTTCAGAGGCACAGGATCCAGAGTATCCTCAACAATTCAGTCCCAGTCAGCAGCAGTAGCAGTGAGTCCTTTTCTTTTAAGGACGAATTTTAGTTTACTATTATTACTTCAGTCTTTGTTTATTTTCAGTTAATAGAGTTAGTTGGGGACCTGTCCTTTCAACTCTGCAGTTCAGATAGTTTAGAGGCTTTTCAGACGGATGTATTAGTATTCAGTTTCTCTGTATTATGAGTATTCATAGATGTGTTAAACCTTATGGCTAGTTTCCGCATTTATTTTAGATATTATGTAGTATACAGGTATAGATATCAGTAAAAGGTTAGCTTGTGGTCCTTCAGGGTCATAAGCACCGTGTGAGGTCTCGGTATGGGATCTCAGGGCGTTACAAACTTGGTATCAGAGCCTAAGGTTCAAGAGTGTCCTAGGGAGTATGAAAATCCGCATCTAGTAGAGTCTTGTGCATGGGTGTGTAGCGCACCACATTTATGTACAAGAGGCTACGGGATATTTTTAGGAGTAGTTCCTCTTTTTTCAGTGATCATTTCGTGCGAGTGAGCATGAGCTCAAGTTGATCCTCAGTCTAATCCAGATTTTTTTTCCAATTATAGAGTATGTCTCCTCGTAGAGATTTTGTCTGTGGGGTTGATGATCAGCTCCCACAGCCAGTAGATCCTGAGAAAGGGAGTGTGCCACATGCAGAGTTTCAGGCAAATTTTCAGGCGCTAGCCCAAGATATGATTAGTATTCAAGGTAACCGTCAGACTACAGCCCCACCTCAGTAACATGGGGACTCAGCCGCAGTCAAAATTAGAAAGTTCATGAAAATGAACCCGCCAGAATTCTTTGGGTCAGTATTAGGTGAGGACCCGCAGCTTTATCTAGAGAAGGTGAAGAAGATCACCCAGATTATGTATGTTTTTGAGAAGGAGAGTGTTGAGTTAGCATCTTATAGGTTGAAGGATGTTTCTCATGATTGGGTAGTGATGTGAGAGAAAAGTAAAGGGGAGAATGCAGCTCCTGTGACCTGGCTAGAGTTTCAAAGTGCCTTTCTAGATAGGTTTTTCCCGCTAGAGATGAGAAAGGCTAAGGTAGAATAGTTCATGAACCTAAGGCAAGGTTCCATAACCGTGAAAGAGTATTGTCTTAAGTTTAACCAATTAGCTAAGTATGCTCCTGACTTGATAGATGACCCTAGAGCGAGTATGAGTAAATTTGTGACTGGTGTATCCGGCTTAGTGTTGAAAGAGTGTAGAGCTGCTATTCTTCATAGAGATATGGACCTTGCTAGACTGATGATTCATACAAAGCAGATTAAGGCAAATAGGATGAAGGAGAGAGAGAGAGAGAGTAAAAGAGCCAAGACAGGTAGTCGTAGTTTCTCGCAGTTAGGGTCTTAAGGTGGTAACAGTTCTCAATATGGTCAGAGATTTTTAGTTCCAGTTCCAACTTTAGCTAGTGTACCCGCACCTATGTTTGGGGGTGTCAGACCTGAGGGAGCGTCAAGCTCCAAAGCCCAGAGTAGTACTAGTGGTATTCGTAGCCATCCACATTGTGGAGAGTATGGAAGGCGCCACCAAGGTGTGTGTAGAGCTGGTAGTGATGTGTGTTTTGGTTATGGTGAGCCAGGCAATAGAATTCAAGAATGTAGGGTGCTGACTCAAAGGGGTAGACTCCATACATTTCAGGCTTGCCTTGATCGGGAAGGATTCCCTAAAATAGACCCGGGTATGTTATGAGACCTTCATCTTTATGACATGTATTATTAGATTCTTTGATCCCATTTTGAGTTTATACGTTAGCATGAGTCCTGCCTGTGTTTTAGATCTTGATCAGTCAATCATGACCCAGTCTATAGGTACCCCGCGCACCGCCCTAGTACTTCAACGAAGTGTGTTTAGAAGGACATAGAGTCCCAAGGGGGACATACCCGATAATATTATGATGTTGCATTCCATTAGATTCATCCTGATGTATGTTCAGATTTTCTTAATGAAGTTAGCATCAGTCGTTATTGCATTGTCAAGTCGTGATTTCAAAAGTTCAGCTTAACCGGACATTCATGCATTAGCTATGCGCATTTAGTAGAAATGAGTTCAGCTTGTTAGTGTGTGATCAGTCATGCATTCTTGTGATCATCCAAGTTATGAGTCCATGCATCAGATATGCATGTGTGTTATGAGAATTCAGCTATGAGTATCATCAGTCGAGTATTACATGCACCAGATATGAATCTTGCCCAGTATGAGAACTCAGTATGTCAGTTATTCTAGTTGCATAAACATGCCTTGAAATGTTTCCATTTCTTGAGTAGGTTCTATTGATCCGTATTTTCAGTCTATCAAGCGACATTCGAGGACGAATATTCCCAAGGGGGAGATAATGTAATGCCCCGCAAAATTCTCTTCTAGTCTGAACCTTAGAGCGTATTTGGTTCAGCAAAAAATCTGAGTCTAAATGTTTTAAAAATATCTTCCCAAGTATGAAATACTTTGAATCGTGTGGGAATCCATTTGAACATGAATTAAAATCCTAGAGGTCCCCTAACTCAAGGACGAATTGAAATCCTTCCTATCGTTCAAGTTTTAGTGACCGTCAAAATTTAGGTAAACTTCAATAGAACATAACTCCTTGTATGTATCGAATTAGGGGACCTACTATATATCAAATGAAATCTCTTTAAATTATCTTTCCAACGATACCAATATCGTCATAAATCAATATCGGAGCAAAGAGATATGCCTATTTTACACCAGCATGTGTGGCTGGGAAACTGGTGACGACAATTGTGACAAGCCGTCACGCCCATGATGGCCTATCACCATTGTTATCAGACCTGGGCAGATTTCTGACCTTGGTGATAACATTTTGTGACAAGTCGTCACGCCCGTGATGGTCTAGCACCAATGTCGTCAACCTTAACCAGAAACTCAAAATTTCACCCTTTTGTGACGACAATTCGTGATGGCCTATCACCAACTTGACGACTTGTCACGAATGTCGTCAGTTATTTTTAATAGCAATTAAAGGACATTTTGTCAAGGGTATTTTGGTCATTTCCCATCTTTTGGAAGCCTCTATAAATATGAGAACCCTCATTCAAACCCTAATTTCTCCATTTCTCTTCCAATTCTCTAAAGAGAAAGCACAGTAATTTTAGTTATCTCTGTAATCTCTATATCGCTAGTAATCTAGCCTCAATCTTGTAATCATCTCAGATCTATTAGTATTCAAGTGATTCAATTCTAATCTCAGAAGTGATTCGAGTAATCTATTCCAGCTCTGTATCATCAGTCAGATACCATGATTTGTTACCTTTTCCGTCAGATACAGAACTAAGTAATCTCAGTGTAACTCAGTCAGATTTTTTGAGAAACATGATCAGTATCAGATTCAGTTCAGTTGTGTTCAGTTGAGAATTCAATTTAGAGTCTTTCAGTTGGAAGTATAAGCTAGCACCGAGCGACGGAAGAGATAGCGGCTCTCCCGTCAGAGAGGCCGAGTCGTTAGGAGCAATCCCTGAACTCTAGAACTGCGTAGCCACCATAGGATGCAGGAGTCTCCCATCAATAGAGTCCATCACCGTCAGAGAGGTTTGACTATTATATTACCTCAGGCCGACTTCCTGCGAGGGTCATCCTGTCAGAGAGGCATGACCAGAGAGGTCTTTACTCGTGGCATGGTATTGACACCCTTCCATCTGGTGTTACAGGTTGGACCCCACCTTTGGTAGGTTGGGGCATGTCGGTTAAGTAACTACTTCCCACAGTTGCAGTTTTAGTATCAATCCTAAGAAATTAGTACTATGTGGTACTGTCGTCTATCTCAGTGAGGAACTCAGATAGTTCCATTGATTCATGAACCATCCCGTCAGATATCTTGATCTCATATATAGATTCTTATTATCATATCTAGAGATCTCCCATCAGTGAGGCTTGATCTCAGTCTTAGACTGTGTTGAGTATTCTTATTATCATATCTAGAGATCTCTCGTCAGAGAGGCTTGATCTCCATCTCAGATTTTGTTGAGTATTCTTATTGTCAAATTCATACATGATCATACTTCTTATCATGGATAATCACTTTTGGAATAATCTGTTAGAAAAGTTGATCTCTAATCCTGTCAGTCGAAAGCAGTAAGCTCAGAATTCAGTCCTTGATGTAAGTACGTCCAGACTCTCAGTTATCAATATCAGATGAGTCAGTGATTCAGTACTTCAGTGTCAGTAGTGAGTTCAGTCTGCAGTAAAGTGGTATCCGAGTTTCAGTATCTAGAGTTGTGATGATTGTGTTCATAGTGTGTGCATTCATATATGTGTTCTCATGCAGCATGTTCATGATTATTCAGTTTAGATATTGTGTATGCATGAGCCCTTGCATTAGCCTACCTCATCTACATACTTGGTACATTCCTGTACTGACGCATTTGCACTATGGTGTTTATTTGACACCATAGGTCCAGAGGCATAGGATCTAGAGTATCCTCAGCGGTTCAGTCCCAGTCAGCAGCAGTAGTAGTGAGTCCTCTTCTTTCAAGGATGAATTTTAGTTTACTATTGTTTCTTCAGTCTTTGTTTATTTTCAATTGATGGAGTTAGTTGGGGACCTGTCCCTTTAACTCTGCAGTTCAGATAGTTTAGAGGCTTTTCAGATAGATATATTAGTATTTATTTTTTCTGTATTATGAGTATTCATAGAAGTATTGAACCTTATGGCTAGTTTTCGTATTTATTTTAGATATTATGTAGTGTACAGGTACAGATATTAGTAAAGGGTTAGTTTGTGGTCCTTCGGGGTCATAAGCACCGTGTGACATCTCGGGGTGGGATCTCAGGGCATTACAACAGAAATGCTCTCAGTTACCATGATCATAGGCCCTTGGTTGCGATTGCGGCCACTCGCGTGCCTGCAATTACGGTCACTTAACTGCGACCTCGGTTTCTTCAGTTATATGACTAACTGAATCCCTCATTTTCCTTACACTCCCTTTTCAAATCCTACTCTCTAATTAGACCAAATTTTGGCCAAGTTTTTGAGATCTCTAACAACATCCTTGTATTTCTCTTACATCACAAATCCATAGGTACCTTGAATTCATGGTTTGATTTTTGAAAATAGGCCAAAGAATGCATGATGTAGAGATGGACTAAGTCTTTGATTCTAATGTTTCTATGTTTTCATACTTGATATTTGTGTGGTGTTTAGCTGCTAGAGTATGGTGTGCACAAGTGGAGAAGTCTTGAGTACCCAAAAATGTTTGCAAAATAGAGTATGCATACCAAATGTTTGATATATTACCCTAATGAGTATTCAATAGTAGTTTTTGCATTTGAAAGGGCATAATCGAGCACCTAATAGCCTTGTTCATTAGTCTTAATGTGAATCCATATTGTAGAACATGCTTGCGGTCTAAAAATATGGAAATGTTGAACATGGGAAGCTAATAGGAACTGGTGTTAGTTACCGTGATCGCGGTCATTCGACCATGATTGCGTCAACTTGGATGCGGTTATGGCCCATGATCACGGTAACCGAGGGAGATTTCCTGCCATACCAAAAATCCTACATTCTAAATTTTTTACCAAACACCACTAAGTGCCCATCCAATGAGCTTTAGTGAATAGTGTGGCATAGTTTGTGTATTAAAATGTCATTGATTAACATCATGTGTGCCTAGTGCTTTCAGGAAAATATAATGGACAAGTATGATAACATCTGATTCACTGCACACGAGTTCTACACTCACTACTATAATGATATTTTGAGGATGAAGTTGCTCCTAGAAAGAGGAATTTGCTTGGACATTATATTGGAAAAGCTTCCGGCATTCCATGACAAGCTTGAATCCACAGGGTGGCATTATTTTTCCCTGGATCTATATAATGCAAATGAGCAATGGATCTGTGAATTCTATGCCAATATTAGTGTAGTTTCTTTCTCGGATCCATCCAACATGACTATTAAGATTAGGGGACAAACGATGCTCTTTAGGGTGAAGCAAATCAATGATGTTTATGGGCTCCCACATGCAGACATAGGGGAATTTAAAGCAAAAGGGTGTATGCCAGGAATTTGGTTGGCGGAAAGATTGTGTCCCAAAAAGAAAGTCTCGTGGATGAAAACAAAAAGAAAAATCTCCAGGAATAACTTCACTTACGAGGTTTGAATTTGGTTGCATATTATATATAACCGAGTCTCCCCTTACACACATGTGATAGCAGTCCCAGATCTGCATGCTCGAATGGTTTCTTGCATTTTATACACCATTCTTTTGGATGTTGGTCAGCTCGTGGTCAATGAAATGCACTATTTAAAGGACCAAAGTGGTATATATCTCTTTTTTCCCTCATTAATTACTAATCTTTGTAGGAGAGAAGGGGTTTAGAAGTATGCTGGAGATACTTGGGTGCACCCTGGCCCCCTTATCTACCCCTTGAAGATTTAAGGAGACGACGCACCTGGCAAAGGCAAGAAGTGAAAGATCAACTTGGGGAAGTCAGTATGTATTGAGCTCGAGTTTCATAGTCCATCCACCACCGATCCTCTTGAGGATATTGGAGTTGATATTACTGCCATTAGGGAGCTAGTGGCTAGTTTTCCCCAGGGATCGAGAGAGCCCTCCACCACTCATCATTCATATGTGTCATGGTCTAATTATGATAAGTACAGAGAGGATCAGAAGAAGTAGGAAACTACCATTGCTAGGATTGAAAAAGCCTACTCATATTTGGTAAAATCACATCGAGATCTCTGGATTATATATGAAAAGATTGTCATAAGAGAGAAGAAGAGGGATGAGTTTTTCAACAAGGTGTAGAAGGGGGTGAAACCCCTATAGAAGGTCCTAAAACCTCGAGATCGACTTTCTTCCTCCTGGGTTGAGAGTGATGATAAGGACCTGGCCAATTGGTCTAATCTTGAGAAGAATAATGATAATACAGAGTATGAGAGTGACAGAAGCCCCTGATGCGATTTTGGGGAGCACCCTCATCTTTTTTATCCTTGATTATTTATACAATGGGGACACTGCTACCTTTTTAGTTGGGGTGCCTATATTCGTATTCATTTGATTTGGACCTGTATTATTGATATTTTTGCATATTTTTCTTCTCTTTTAGATGATTCTAATTGTTATTTGGGTTATAATATTTAGGCACTCTGATGGTGCCCACATTTGCATGGATTAGTTACTTTGTTTCTAGATTGTTGTTTTATTTAATTTTGGTCACTTGATGATTTTTTTCCTATGATAGACTGAGTGACGACATTCTTAAGGGAAAAGTGTCGTGATTGGTTTTAGTCATTGATATAGGGAAAGTCTGAGTACCCGTGGCATCAAAGTCATAATTGCAAGGAAAGTCTGAGTACCTGTGGCATTATTTATTTGGGATGACATTTATACCCATTGGTAAGTCTGAGTAGCCATATGGGTGGGTAGCTTGTATTAAAACCTTAATGTGAGAGAAGATCATGGGTTGTTGCCATGATTAACAAATTATGCATGGTGTGAATGCAAAACAAACACCCTCCTTTATCCAAAATTTTTGCAAAATTCAATGGCATGGATGAGATCAACTTTGTAAGAAATCTTTTTCTTTTTTTATGACTTAGGAAAATTATTTGTCTCGAGCAGGTGGAATAATTGAACCCCTTCGACGAGATTCACATGCAATGTGTGGGAGCTTATTTTTCTATATCTCATGTGTGCTTGTACCATCTAGAACTTGCCCCATTAGTCCTTCAAGGCTAAATTTTTATTATATTTGGTTGGTAAAATGATCTTAGGCCATTCTTGTGACATTGGAATCCCACTTTAGCCTAAAAATCTTACCAATACATGGGTATAATCCTTAGTCACCCACTTTGAGCCTTTGGAATTTTCTTTGGGAAACGCATCGTAAGCCGTGACCCTTCTATTATCCCTCTCTTAAACCCTATCCTCCTTGAACTTGAGAATAAAATTTGAGGCTAAAAGCCTAAGTTGGGGTGGTGAAAGTTAAATGAGGTGTTGTTGGGCAACGAAGTCATAAGAAAGTGCTGAAATGCTTAAGCAAATAAAGCTAAATGATTAGAAGAAAGAAAGGATCCAACAAAAGAAGGAAATGCATAAATTATGCACAAAAAAAATAGAAAAGTGGAAAGAAAGTGGGAAACCCAAGAGAGGCAATGTAGGCACAATAGTGAAAGAAAAGAAGTGGCCCAATATCAAAATTGAAAAGAGTGTGTCGAAGAAGTTCAAGGAGGTTTTAGCCTTATTGTCCTATATTAATATCCTACCCTACCCTAAACCTACATTACACGCTCAAAAAGTCCTTCGTGATTCCCAACCAAATGTGAACATTATAGTGGCGATTGAAAATAGGGGGAAGCCTATGGTATGGTACTATTAGCATTGAGAGTTCTTGAGAGAGAGAGTGTTTGCACTTAAATTCTTTGTTGCATGGTTGATAGCTAGGTGTGTAAAATCTTCTTTCTTGTGAGGAGGAATATGATCAAGTTGAGATGGGTAATTTTGTCTCCTTCTGAACAATGAGACAAAAGGAAGTATAATGTGGTTGAGGTCAAGAAGTAAGTCATTTATACATTATTAGTAGTTGTCACATGGTTGATTCTTAAAGTCTATTGTGTCTTTCAATATCCTATTTTATGTTGAGGGGTGTAGTCAAAATTATTTTGCCTATATGTGAAGAGCTTTGTGTGGTAATAATCAAGTTAAAGTCATTATGATCATTGGGTAACAGAATATGGGCATACATGTAAAATTGTCTCATGATAAGGGGTGGTGTTACTTGAGGACAAACAACGTTTTAAGTTGGGGGTGTTGATGATTAGGCTTAGTTTGGGTGGTTGAGACCGAGTGATTCAGCATTAGTGTCGAGATTTCATCTTGGAGTTATAGATCTTGAGTGCAGCCTTCATTTTAGATTTGCCTCTATTTGGATTTCATTTATAGTCTGGTTGAGCCTACTCCGTGGTTGCCTATTTGGTCTTCTCAACTTTGATTGGATTAGAGTTGATAATTGTTCAAATGACTGTCCATGGACCCGATATGGGTTATTTTAGTTGTTACCTCGAGTTTCAGTTTTCTCTGATGATTTTGGATGATATACTCAATGGGAGTAATAAACTCGAGTTGGATTTAGTATGGCTTCTTTCTCAGTTGATGGGACATCTTAGTGCGGATGGTTCAGTGATGAGTGGTTATGCCTTGATCTTTTGGATTCCAGTTTTGATTGCCACCCAAACTACTTGTAGCATGGGCATGGATTGCATTCCTTGATTATCTTCATTTGTGTACCCAGATCTTTATGGGTTTATTCTCATATTGGTCGTATAGAATTTTGGCGTATCAATTTCAGTTCTTCAAGTTCTCTATGATAAAATTGAACGGATAGGACTCAAGTAATTTTCTTCCTGGTTTGGAGCAGATAACGAGTATGGATTGGTAAAAGAAGGTTATATTTGGATTAGGAGTTTGTGGTATGACTCATGTCTTGGTTTGTTTTTTGTCTTGGATAAGCCTTTGTTGATTTGTATGGATATCAAGATGGTATCAGTGTGTTGTGGTTTGGATTTGCATGTATCATTCTTTTTGGTTCAGTTAGAGGTCAATTAGTGGTTGAAGTTAAGATTTGACTGTTTGGAAGTGAAGTGAGAGTGCTGGTTGAAAAAAGGATACCATTGGCGAAATCCCTTGGAAGTGTTCTCTCTTCGTGGAGGTTATCTAGAATGTTATGCATAGAGCATATGGGTCCAGTTCCTCGTTTTTTTTAGCTTTTGAGATTCTTTCTATTCGTTGACCTTCGAGAATGAAAGTCTTTTTAGAATTGGATATTATAATAACCCTTCGGGTCATTTCCCATATTTCCGCTTATCTTTATTGTTAGGGCTTCTCCATTGTCCCAAGTTATTTATGACTTGCAAGGACTGACCGTTCAGTTACCGCGCAGTTCATTTGGATTTTTAAAACCAATTCCCTATTTAGAAGTTTTCGCTAGTTCCAAATGGCCAACAAGTAAAAACTTTAGCAGAATAATCTCAGATGCAAATTTTGACTACGCCAGTATCTTTGGAATATTGATTTTAGGCTAGGTAGACCTTTGGTTCAGGTCCCAATGTACTCAAGCTCATTTCGACCTATTGGTCGAAAAGTTGGAAAATCAGAAAGTATGGGTGTGGGACCCATATTTGTTAAAACTACCTTGGATGGAAAATTCGACTTCACTAATGCCTTGGAACATCAAATTTAGTAGGGTTACATAGTTCATTTGACAAAATCAGAGTTTGAATGAGTTTGATGGTCAAAAACAAGTTTTAACTTTACTGGCACTAGTGCCATGGCGATCGCAGCATGGCGATCGTGGTCCATTTGACTGTGATCTCGACATCTCCATGCTTGAAGGGGATATAAATAGGGTCCCAAGTCGTAATTTGGCTATTTTTCCTTTATCTTTGAGACCTAGAAGCCCTAGAAGGGTGAGACAACTCTAAATTGAGTCTTCAGGATTACTTGGGAGCATGCTAAACATCTTTTATCATGATTATCATCCGAATTAAGGTAAGATTTCATCACTTTTTAGATGAAATTCTTGGTTCTTGACCTAAAACCCCAATATAGCTTAGGTCTTGATTTTAGCACCAAAGTAGCTTTGTTTTCATCCATTTCTTGAGGGTTATGATTCCTTGATCATGTATGAGTGTTGGGTTGACCTCAGAAATACGTTTTCCATAAGTAAGACCCACTTGGGGTTTTGGGTATTATTTTTGGACCCATAGCACAATAGTGCAATATGGATATCACTAGACTTGTATTGATGAGTAGATTACTATTTTGATAGTGTGATGGCATTTTGGGGATTGTGAAGACAAGATGGATGTATGGTGAATGATATAAGGTTTTGTAGTTCAGCTTTGAGGTAGGCTTATGTCAACTCATCTCCACAGATGATGTGTGAAATATATTGCATGAAAATGTGAATGCTAAGTTTGATTATGGATAGGATGACTTAGTATTGAATATTGAAGTTTGGGAGTTAGATGAGGGTTTTGACCCGTAAGTTGAAATGCTTAATACCCTTTTAGGATCCTATGGCCTCCTACATTGATTAAACTAGTTCCTAGATTAGATATGATATAATTCTATGTTTGGGATATGGATTTAAGCGTTGGAAACATGATTATTATATTTAATCTTATTGGACTAGTAGGGTGATCTTGGAACTATAGTTTGGGTAGAGTTGACTTAAATGCCCTTGTTTCTAGACGGAGTTCCTACCTTAGGATTGGTTATGGCTTACTTGACATCTAGAAATTGAACAAGATACCTTAGACTAGTTTGGGGCGTAGATTGCCTAAATATTGAAATTGAGGATTAGAAGTGGGATCATCCAGCCCACATTTGGTCAAGACTTGTGTTAGACATTGTGGACTTAGTTGTGGATGTTAGGCCTAGTTGAGACTAATGAACCTTATTTATGAGATTGCTTGGTGAATTGATGGATACTAATGTATTTTTCCTTCGGATAATGACTAATGTCTTATGGCCTTGATATTCCTTATAGAAATGATATTGGGCCTTTAGAGATGCTAATTCGTCTTAGATGTGATATTGGGCCTTTAGAGATGCTAATTTCTCTTAGATATGATATTGGGCCATTAGAGATGCTATTTTTTCTTAGACATAATATTGAGCAATCAGAGATGTTATTTATTCATAGATATTATATTGGGCCTTTAGAGATGTTATTCCTCTTAGATATGATAATTGGCTCCTAGAGATGATATTTCTTATAGTCATGATTCATGACCAATAGGTATGAGATGCCTCATAGATGTGATATGCCACATAGTTATAAGTTATGCTTATTAATGCATTATGACTCCTAGAAGTGAGATGCCTTCTATATGTGAGATGATTATAGATATGTTTCATATCTTATAGAGATGTTATGCCTCTTAAATATGTTGTGGACTATAGTTATGAGATGATTTATATATACATGATTATTGATATAAGTTCCGGATACGTATATGGGCCTAAGGCCGTGATTATGATGTTATGATTATTCTGGACACATTATTAGGACAAATACCATATTATGATATTGGTGGGATATCGAGGGATATAATTGTAGGTTATAAAAATATGTATATATTTGTATACATATCTCTCCAGTATGGAACGAGGGAAGATGCGGTATAATGCTTATGATTTCATTGATTTAGATACTGGTGATGTCATGCATAGATTCGGTACATTCATGATCATTATCTCTGTGAATGATATAATTCTAGTTAAAATATGATCTTATGACTAAGCTTCCTAAATAAGAGTTAAAAACCACTTTTCATCTTAAAAATACATTCTTTACAATAATAGTTGTCTAACTAAATGAACAATTTATACACATAAATGAGGCTAAAAATGATGATTTGAAGAATTGACTGAGTTCGATTCTTGTCCATGATTTGACACTATTATTTACTTGGATCGTGAGATATCCTGACCCTTTCTACACTTTAATAATGATTTAGTCCCGAAGTTCACTTCGGGCAATGGACTTGTGGAGTCACACTCTTTCTATCCACGGCTTGAGTCCATGAACGTATTATATACATACTTATGGATAATGTGGTATTGATGATGAACGATGAATTATGTAAATATACTCCACCTTGCTTCTCTTTTCATGATTATTTACTTTAGCCCTCAGGGAGCTTGTTCTTTACTTTAGCCCTCGTGGGGCTTGCACTTTACTATAGCCCTTATAGGGCTCACTCTCAATTATTGATATTTATTTGGATATTATGATGATGTGATGATGCCCAATAAGGCCAGAGGATATTATGATGATGTGATGATGCCCAGTAAGGTTTGAGGATATTATGATGATGTAATGATGCCCGGCAAGGTCGGAGGCCATTATATACATGCTTATGGATAATGCGATATTGATGATGAACGATGAATTATGGAAATATACTCTACCTTGCTTCTCTTTTCATGATTATTTACTTTAGCCCTCGGGGAGCTTGTTCTTTACTTTAGCCCACGTGGGGCTTCCACTTTATTATAGCCCTCATGGGGCTCGGTCTCTATTATTGATATTAATTTGGATATTATAATGATATGATGATGCCCAGTAAGGCCAGAGGATATTATAATAATGTGATGATGCCCGGCAAGGTTTGAGTATATTATGATGATGTGATGAAGCCTGAGAAGGCCGTAGAATATTATGATGATATGATGATACCCGGCAAGGCTGGGAAATATTATGATGATGTGGTGATGCCCGAAAAGGCCGAGGAATATTATGATGATGTGATGATGCCAGACAAGGACAAATAATGTTATGATAATGATATTAATACCCGATAAGGCAAGAGGATGACTATATTGGTTATGTACCTTGCATTCATTCTTGCATGTGCATCGCCTATCACTAGTATGCACCTATGTCTATCGGCTGGTATGGCACGGTGTCATAGATATGGGTGATGACTATGCCTTGTGTTGTTGTATGCTAATTGAACCTTTCGAGCCTGGGGCGATGGGGACACGTATAGGCTTGGCTAGGTATTTAGTTGTCCTAAATAGTTGGTTACTCGCATTGTTATTGATGTTGTTATTATCATTGTTATGATCATTGTTATGTCTAGATTGTGACAGATTAGTCATTGATCTGGTATCGAGACTTGAGGTATGATTCTGGCCTCTTTTATCTTACAATTTCATTATTATGCATGATGAATTCTTAATGAGACAAATGGATTAGAAACCCTGAGCATGTTAGTACTAAATACTGATAGGATTATAATGAGGCCTTAAAATGAAGATATGATGATCTAGGTTGTACTTTGACATGAACTTACATCTATATATATATATATATAAATATTGAGTTATATGTAGCTATGGTACTACCGTATATCTCTTACCTCATTTATTCATATTGTATATTTAATCCTTGTCCATTTATATATCTATATAATTTTCTTTTGTCCTTTATTCGTAGATTTTCCAGGGATATACGGTATGATATTGAGATTTTTTAGTATGGATTAAATAGGATAGTTCATCCTTGATACTTCCTTAACCCTATTATGTTATTCTCTTGGACATGAATAGGATAGGTTATCCTTATTATCTCATTGGCTATTTATGTGGATGCTGAACATTGGGTATAGTTTCCATTCTATTCATATGTTATGTATATCTGCTTTATCTTTGTAGCACAGTTGGCAATTGCCTCCTGAGTACCGTTTGTTTAGTACTCATACTACACTTCTGTAACCTGCAAATCATAGTATGGGCCATTGATGTGATCAGCATGCAGAGCAGCCATGGTTCGAAGACCTAAAGTGAGCTCCTAACGTGTGGAGTATTACGTACCTCATTCTTATATACTAGATTTATCTATGTCGTATCAGATATAAGTTGTATCAGCATAATTTTTTTCATCTATTCCACTTTTGTACTCTTATTATATTATTATAAGCTCTTATACTGATCACACTAGGTTTTGGGACTTTATTATATATTTGATTCTTTTATTTCATCTATTTCGCATTCTCTTCTATATATATTTAGGTAGTTCGTTACCAACTGTTTTGGACTACGGGGATTTTCTTGCCTACTAGTGGGTTATGGTAGGCTCCATCATGACCTAAGAAATTGGGTCGTGATAGTTTTCCAGAAATTTCTAAACATTTTAAGAAGGTCATTCTGGTGTTTTCCCATTCTTTCAATCCCAAAGCTACATCGTTTAGGCTTTTCTAAGGCTAGACAATAAGGGGAAAATGCCCCAAATTCCTCATTAAGTCGTAGATTCAATTGACACCAAGAAAAAAGGTGATTATTCTTCTCCAAAAGACTACTAGGGTTCCTCAACTTCAAGCACAAATTCCAAAGATTTCAAACAAGATTTCACCTCTAGGTATGTGGGATTTCATCATTGGGTTTCTTCCACCCATTGAGTCCCGAAGACTTCTCAAATTCTCAAGTTTAATCCTTTCCCCCCCTCAAGTTTAGGGTTCCATGACAAATATAAGTTTTGTTAATTTCTTTAGTTTACTCTTATAACTAAACCATGAATACATGTTTTCCTATTAGATTAGCATGTTCCCATAATCATAATCATGAATTCTCTTTTTATTGATAAATTGTTATGTTTTGTGCTTAAATTGTGAAATTCCTCATGATGTTTATTTTAATATTGTCATGTTTAGAGCTGGTATT
Organism: Capsicum pubescens; assembly: GCA_030864215.1. NCBI lineage: Eukaryota > Viridiplantae > Streptophyta > Magnoliopsida > Solanales > Solanaceae > Capsicum > Capsicum pubescens. The sequence continues at coordinate 170,660,405 of CM061543.1, forward strand.
TTATGAACACCCATACCTAGGAGTTTATGCAAACATCAGCTTATATGTTCTTGAGCACTTTCGATTATCCATTGTTGATGTTTTCAAAATATAATTATATTGAACATATATCAGTTATCAATTTTATTCAATTGGGAGTAGTACTTAGCACCTAGTGAACGCAGGGATGAAGGCTAACCCGTCAGTTAGGACTGAGACCTTCAGTAGAATTTCCTACGTTCCAGAACTATGGTGCCACTATAGGTTACTAGGGGTCACTTTCCAGTTGAGGGCTGACACTTTAGTCCTTTGAGACATAAGTTTAGTGGATCCATGCCAGCCAGTGTTTGTGCCCTTGGCAAGGTACTAGACACCCATCCAACTGGGGTTACAGATTAAACCTCAGTCAGCTCAGATTAGGGTATGGCGGTTAATGTGAGCTCTCACAGTCCTAAGTGTATGCTTCAGTTCTAGATTTCACATGACCTTGTATTTAGTTATTCAGTTTATCTTACAACATATGTTCATACTTTGTTTACATTAGATCATCATATGTCATACATTATGTTTAAGTTATATTAGTTGTTTTCCCATCTCACATACTCAGAACATTCAAAGTACTAATTGCATACTTTTTCTGTGCCACTATCTTATAATATAGGTTCTAACACTTAGCATCCAAATTGCGCTTATTACAGTTTGGTACCACATTCTGCAGCAGTGTTTGGTGAGTCCTCATCATTGGATGACTATTCGTCAGCATTTCTTTCAATACTTTATTTTATTTAGTTTTCAGTCAATTGGAGTTAGTGGGGGGCTTGTCCTAACAACTCATATGAGTCGAGCCTTTCAGACAATTAGTTAGTTATATTTCAGCATATTAGGCTTTGTCAGATTGTTCTAGTTTTGACATTCTTATTCAGCATTGATTTTTTTATCATTATTACCATATTATTTTAGTTTAGCTTCTTCCCAATATTTTGGTACTTATTCAATATTCATAGTGTTATGTCAGGCCATGGGTTAGCTTAGGGTCACTTGTGACTCTAAGCACTGTGTTAAAACTAGGAGCAGTTTCAAGTCATGACAAACTTAGTATCAGAGTAACAGATTTAAAGTGTCCTAGGGTATCTAAAAGTCGCGTTAAGTAGAGTCTTATTCATAGGTGTGGAGAGCATCATACTTATGAGTTAGAGGCTATGAAATATTTTAGCAAAGTCTCACTTCTTTCATGACTCATATCGTGTGATAAAGTGTGAACTCTATTAATATCCTTCTTCTAACTCGTTCTCTACCCATGTATACAAAATGTCTCTCAAGAGAACAAACAGAAGGAGGAATTGGAATCTGCAAGGCCCATATCTAGTTCCAGAAGACCCTCTAAATAAAAAGGTCTCCCACGTTGAGTTCAGGGCTGCCTTCACAACCTTACCCTAGTTAATGACAGCCAAGAATAACCAACAAGATATTGTACCAGCCAACCTAGTTATGAATGTGATAGTTACTAGAGTCTGGGACATCACTCGGATGAATCCTCTGATGTTCTTTGGGTCTAAGCCTTAAAAGGACCCACAGAAGTACCTAGATAGTATTTAGAAGGTTACTGAGATCATGGGTGTCACTTCAACTGAGTGTTGATTTGGATACTTATCAATTGCAAGGAGTGGATTATATATGGTTCAAGCAGTGAAAGGAGGACAAAGGTACAGATGCAGGGTCAATAGAATGGGATGAGTTTGTTACTGCATTCCTGGATAGTTCTTTTCATGTGAGTTAAGAGAAACCAAGGTACAGGAATTCATAAACCTGAAATAGGGCAACATGAGTGCGAAAGAGTATTCACTTAAGTTTACTCAGTTGGTAAGGTTTGCTTCATCTGTGGTTGTTGACTCTAGGGTTCGAATGAACAAATTTTTGTCAGGTATTTCTGAGGAGGTGGTCAATGAGTATAGAACAACCATGTTGGTTAAGGAGATGGACATCTCGTTATTAAAAGTTCATGCTCAACAAATTGATGAAGAGAAGATCAAAAAGAAGAAAAGGGAGAATAAAAGGGCAAAAACTGGTAGTTTTAATTTCTCTCAGCAGAAGTCGGATGGTGGTAATCATTCTCTGTTCCACCAAAATCTTCAGCTCCAGCCCTGTCTTCTGCTAGTGCTCCAGTACCCAAGTTTAGGTAGGATACTAGTGATAGAGAGCCAGGTTTTAAGTCCCAGCGTAGTGTGAATAGTGTTTGCACTAACCCAATTTGTAAAAAAATATGATAGGAACAATAATGGTGAGGGTTTGGTAGGTAGTGATGCATATTTTGGGTGAGTGTTTGGGTAGTGATGCGTATTTTGGGTGAGTGTTTGGGTAGTGATGCGTATTTTGGGTGAGTGTTTGGGTAGTGATACATATTTTGGCAGGTAAGAACCATAATTGTCAGTTGAACAAAGTCACAGTCAAGAATAAGTATCACATCCCTAGAATTAATGACTTGTTTAACCAACTTCAGGGTACCAACCATTTCTCTTAGATTTACCTCAGATTGGCCTATCATCAGCTCAGAGTCAGAGAATGTGACATTCCAAAGACAGCTTTCAAAACTTAGTTAGGTCACTTTCAATTTGTTGTTATGTCTTTTAGTCTAATGAATGATCCTGCAACTTTTATGGACTTGATGAATAGGGTCTTCAAGCAGTACTTGGACATGTTTATTATACTCTTCATAGATTACATCCTCGTTTATTCTCAGAATGAAGATGAACATACAGATCATTTGAGGATTGTCTTGCAAACTCTTAAAGATCACCATTTATTCACTAAGTTCAACAAGTGTGAATTCTGGTTGAAATCAGTAGCATTCCTAGGTCATATTATTTTGGGTGAAGGCATTCGAGTTGATCCTCAAAAGACCGAAGCAGTGAAAAACTGGCCTAAACCCATCTCTTTATCAGATATTAGGAGTTTCTTGGGATTAGTTGGCTACTACCGATAGTTTGGTAAGGGATTTTCTTCTCTTGATTCTCCCATATCCAGACCGACTCAGAAAAAAAACAAATTCCAGTGGTTCGATTCTTGTAAGAAGAGTTTTCAAAAGTTGAAGAATCGACTCACCTACGCTCCAGTTTTGACCATACTAGAGGGTTCAAATGGACTTAAGGTTTATTGTGATGCTTCTAGAGTTGGTCTTGGTTGTGTGTTGATGCAGCAGGGCAAGGATATTCTTTTAGACAACTCAAACCTTATGAGAAGAACTACCCAACTCATGATCTTGAGTTAGCAGCAGTCATATTTGCCAAAAAAAATTTAGAGGCATTATCTACATAGGGTTTATGTTGATGTGTTTACTGATCATAAGAGTCTTCAGTATGTATTTAGCTAGAAAGATCTAAATCTTTGTTAGAGAAGATGGCTAGATTTATTAAAGGATTATGATATGAGCGTCTTGTGCCACCCAAATAAGGCCAATATGGTGGCTGACGCCCTCAGCAGGTAGTCTATTAGGAGTGTCCCTTACGTTGAGGATGATAAGAAAGAGTTAGTTCTTGAGGTTCATCAACTTGCTAGGTTAGGAGTCTGGTTGGGTGACTCAATCGAAGGTAATATTTTGGTTCAGAATGGTTCAGAATCTTCATTGCTAGCTGAGGCGAAGGAAAAGCAAGATAGTTATCCTATTTTGCTTAGGTTGAAGAAAATAGTTTAGAGTCGGAAAGTTGAGGCTTTCTCTCAAAGGGAAGATAGTATTCTTTGTTATTCATGCAGATTATATGTTCTAGATATGGATAACTTAAGATGGCAGATGTTAGCATAAGTTCACGATTCTCTGTATTCTATTCACCTAGGATCCACTAAGATATATCATGATTTATGGGAAGTCTATTGGTGGAATGGCATGAAAAATTCATGGCTAAGTGTCCAAATTGCCAACAGGTTAAGGTTGGTCAATAGAGACCTAGTGGTACATTTTAGGAATTTAGTATTCCTACTTGGAAGTGGGAATGGTGAATATGGACTTCATTATAGGGTTGAATCATACTCGTTAACAACATGATTCTATTTGGGTTATCGTGGACCGAATAACTAAGTCAGCCCACTTCTTGCCAGTTAACACTTCAGATTCAGCTGAAGATTACTCTAAACTCTACGTTAGAGAGTTAGTGAAATTACATGGAGTCATTTTAACTATTATCTCATAGAGGTACCCAGTTTAGCTCTCGGCTTTGGAAGGCTTTTTAGAAGGGTCTTGATACCCAAGTTCTCTTAGTACAGATTTCCACCCGCAGATGGATGGTCAGACAGAGAGGACCATTCAAACTTTAGAGGAAATATTGAGAGCTTGTGTGATTGATTTCAAAAGTGGTTAAGATAATCACTTGCCTTTGATTTAATTTGCTTACAATGACAGTTATCACTCCAGTATTTATACTTCGACATTACATTTTGGATAAGTCAAATGTCATTCATTGGGATTAAGCCCAGTTAGATGGGAGATTGTCTTTTATTGAGGAGTCGACCTCTATTCTGGATAAGGATATTGGACAATCGTGTTCTAGAGTTATTCCAGTGGTTAAGGTCTAGTAGAGTCAACGACCTATAGATGAGTCTACTTAGGAGGTTGAGTCTGATATGCGTAATAGTTATCCTCAGTTTTTCGTTGATTCAGGCATTTCTCTTGCCTTTAGTTTGAGAAAGAACTAGATTCTTAGTGGTGGATGATGTAATGACCTAATTTTTGGTAATTTCTGTGAAATATTTATGTCTGTGTGATTTGATAATTGTTCTCTCCTTGTGGTTGCTTTGTGGTATTTCTAGAGTGTGGTGATAATTAGCACGATTCCTAATGCATTTTGATGTGATTTATCCAAAATTGTAGTTTTTGGTGGCTATAAAGACTTTATAGTTGACTTTGGTCAACATTTGTTGATCTATGCATTGGATATCCAAAATATTGATTTTAGGTTGGTAATATAGTTGGTGTAGTTTTATGACTTTTATATCCCATTTCGACCCTTGATTTAGAAAGTCGTGAAATTGGGTTTCAGGGGTCAACTTTGCGAAAATGATGTTTTTTTGAAAATCGAATATCGTCATTGAGTCTGGAGCGTTGAATTTAGTCTAGTAGCATAGTTCATTTGTATTCTTGAGATTTCAAATGAATCACGAGGGATCCGCGGAGACTTGAATCCTCCAAGTCTCCAGCTGGTGCACTACTCAGTTGGTACACCGCTTAAGCAACACTTTGGTCTCTTAAGTGACTTGTATTGATAGCCAAAGTGCCGCCTAAGCAACACCAGTCTCGCCTAGGCGCTTGTCGCTTAAGCGATATTCGCGGGCAAGGCGGGTATCCCGTAAGCGACACATGGTCGCTTAAGTGATCACTACTTAAGCGACACCTGGTCTCCTAAGCGATGGTTCCTTAAGCGACCCGGTGATCACTTAGGAGATACCTGGGCAATATTAAAATCCTCATTTTCACGATTTTTCACCATTTTTGACACTTGGATCTAGGGGTTTTGATTTTTTGGGAAATTTTTTCCATTTTTAAGCTTGGGTAAGCTCCAAACTCCTATTTCAATTACTTTCTTCAATTTTTATCAATTAAATCTTGTTAAAACTTGGATCCAAAAGTGAAATTTGGGAATTTTGGCCTGGAAGACTTAAATTAGCAACTACTCGATTGAAACCCAATTTCAACTCATTTTCACTTAGGTTTTCTATTATGAGTTCCTTTAATCTTGAAAAATATATTTTTGGACTAAAATTCTAGTTTTACCGTTCTTTTTCAAAAACTCATTTTGGGGGTCCATTTTGACCCCTACATAGAAATAGACAATATAGGTATCGTTGGCTCTCTTTTGATGCATAGATTTTATATTTGCATGTTTTAGCTAATTTTGAGTATGTGCGTGAGGTGAAAGCTCAATGTTAAAGGCTTATTTATATTGATTTACGGCATTTGAGATAGGTTATGGCTTAACTTTCTTCAGATTGGGTTGGGTAGTTAATATTGATATAAAATCATGTTATGAGCGTGGGAACCAATCATGAAAATATATTAGTATTGTGTTGTGCTCGTGTGGGGGCCTATTTTGTTGTTATTTGATGGTATTGAGACATTATCTGCTAAGTATTACCGTGTGGGGTCTTGTATGATGTTGTTGGCCTTATGTATTTATATTTGGTGGCGTCTTATTGGTGAAAACACTAAACTAATATTTATATGGTATCGATGGCATATTGTTGTATCTTTCGCTCTATTAGTATATGATTACATTGGATTCATGGATTGCTGGCATATTGAGTTGATTTTGGGTCACATGGTTGGTATATTGGTTGGCTCTAGAAATTCTCATTTTGGTTGGTTGTGATCATTGCATCCTCATATTATATGCACTTGTGAAATATTGGAACCATTGTGGAAATACTGGAGACACTGGCTTTTCCTAATAGAAAATGTGACATCTTTAAAAATCCTCTGCCGATGGATGTGCCGGAGAAAAGTTATGGATATTCGTATTGGATATTAGATTGTATATGAGTTGACGAAACCCCACAGATCCTACCTTGGAAGCATAGCTCGGTAAGTGTCTATGGAGGTTGTGTGACAACCTTGAACATCACATCACCATCCTCATTGCATCTTATATATTATGTTCATTTTGTGTTGTATTATTGTCTTTGATCTGTCTATATATACTTCTTTCTTATACTTGTATTTGGTATACACATATAATTGTGCTTCTTTCTCATATTTGTGTATAGTATATATGTATATTGTAAAATTGTTAGTGTAAACAGTTTAGGCTACCATTTGTGACATTTTTTTATGGAAAAATTTCATAAGTAGCAAACTTAAGGTCATAATTATGAGTTTCATAGCAACTTTTTCATAATTATCTGAAATAGCAACTTGTATTTTGTATTTTATAAAAGTGTTGCTACTAAAATACATATACAACAAGATTTCCTGGTCTTCTTTTACTCAAATCAATTGAGTTAAATAAGGAATAATTATCTCATGTATTTAAAATATTAATTCCTTTTAAGACCACTAGATTCCTTTTCCATTAATTACTCTTATTTAAATTAGTAGATTTCTTTTTAAAATCAAATTCAACTTCAAAAATTCAAAATAAATCATCATTACTGTTTTTTTTTTCTCTTTCTCCTTATATCTCTAACTTTTTTCTTGTTAGTTTTTTTCATCTTTTTTTTTATCGTTTTATTTTTTTATTTTTATTTCTTTTTTCTTTTCCATTTTTTCTTTCGACTTTATTTTGTCTCTTCTATTTCTCTTCTTTTTTCTCCTTCTTTCATTTTTTCCTTTTTCGTTTTCTTTTTTTTTCCTTTCTCATATTTTTTTTCTTTTCTTATTTTTGTTTTCTTCTTTTTTTCTATTTTTATTTTTTATTTCTTTTTTTTGCTTTTATTTTTATACTTCTATTTCTCTTTCCTTTTTCTCTTTTTCACTTTTTTTGAATTTTTCTTTTTCGTTTTTTGTATTTTTCTATTTTTTTTTTACTCTTTTATCTCTATCTTTTATTTCTAAAAGACAAATATCTATATCAGATATACATATTCAAAAGATATACAAAACAAATAGACATACAGATCTGCATATGTATTTAAAGTACAAAACATACATATATATATGCATATGTATTTACACAAACACATATCTGACTCATATATATATATATATATATATATATATATATATATATATATAAACATATAGGACACAAGATCTCTATAACAAAAAAGACAACTATATACATATACAAATAGGTACTCATATGCATTTACAGTACAAAATATACATATATATCTACATATGTATTTACAGAAATATATTTCTGACTTGTATATATATATATAAGCATATAGGACACAAAATATCTATAATAAAATGGACAACTATATACATATACATATAGATAATCAAAAAATACATGATACATATCTTAAATAGTAAAAAATATAAATAAGTAAATATGTTATCCTCTAATAAGTACATAAGTACATGAAATACATAATATGCATATGTTTTCTTTTACATAACACATATTACATTACAAAAAAATATATATAGCTCTGCATATGTATCTACAGAATACATGTCTAATTCATATGTTTATCGCCTTACAAAAATTATAAATATAACTCTGATATGTATTTATAACAAACTAATCATCCATTTCTATATTTGATAGAGTATTACACACACAGAGGGTTCACATTTTTTTCTCTTCACCGGACAAACAACAACACACCATCTTTATCTTCTCCATGCTTCCACCATTAGCAACAGAATACATAACTTTTTCTCCACTTTACAAACCAACCAATAAAATTCTCCATTTTTTCATTTTCAAGCAAACTAAAATACACTCACCTTAACTTAGCAGCAACATACACCTTCTCCTCCATATGAGCAATTTGAAAAAAATAGATTGTGATATTGGAGATTACAAAATATGACAAAAAATAAAATAAGAGAGAGAAAAATACACATAGTGAAGGTGTAACTATGTGAGAAAAATGAGAGATACTTACGAGAATTGAAGAAACTTTTTTGAGAAATTTAGGGTTTGTTTATTGGCGAATTTACGTGAAGAAAATTACACGTTATGAAGGTGTAATTGTGTGGAAAAAAAGAAAAGAGATGATGTTTGTGAAGTTTGTTTTTGGATAAATTGGAGAGAGGTAAAATAATGGAGTGAAAATAGGAAAAAAAGAGTGAAACACGTATTTATAGAGTTAATGAGCAAAAAAATGCTACTTTTGCTATAAAATGTAATTTTGAAAAAGTATTGCTATTTATTGTTATTATGGTCTTAAGTTTGTCACTTCCTGTAATTTTTCCTTTTTTTATTGCAGGTGACGTGTCCATAGTGTGTATGTTATATTCTTTTTTTTTTACTTTGCTCAGTCAGCCTATGATACCTACTGAGTACAAGTGCACCGTACTCACTCCTACTGTATTCTTTCGGTGTAAATCCAGGTACGAGTATAATGGTAGCTGATTCAAGAGGTATTTGGAGTATTATTCGAGTTAGCGGTCAATCTATGCTTCTGGAGTTGATCTACTATCTCTTTTTATCTAGCTCATGTCTTATTTTGTATTCAGAGATAAATTTTGATCTTATTTGGACTATTATTGTATTTTTTTAGGTTTGAGATGTATTTAGTAGTTCTTACACAGTGACACCAGGTTTTGAGATATTGTATGGTACATTTGGTTATGTACTTCCACCATTACCATATTGGTGTGGTTCGGCTTTGCTCTAGAAGCCTTGCATTGGATTTTGGTATTACTTTCGTTTCATATCAATTTAGGTGATAGACCTACTTGTCAAGGCTTGCCATGACAAGTGTCATCATGACCCTTGATTTTTGTATCATGACACTATTTCATAACAATGTGCATAAAAATTCTACCCTTATCTGCTATAGTTTCAAAATATGTAAACATCACAAAAATTTGTAAAATCAAAATACATTATGCAAGAAGAATCTGTTGAATTTCTTTTCTACATTTAAAACAATAATAATAGAAGAGAAAAAAATAAATATTTCTGTATAAATAATAACAATTTTTTTAATATGTAACCAACAACACGTTGTTTAACATAGATAATTATTATTTACACTTGAACTAAAAAAATATTTGACCATGTAATTAGCTTCTATTCAACCCAAAAACTATTTTTAATCTACTTTTCCTTTATTGAGACTTCAATAGCTTTTTTTTTACCAAAAAACCTAGTCATATGTCATTTATTCATAAAAAATATTCCAATACAAAATAAAAGGATTAGGCTAAAATTAAAGGCCCAACCCCAAAATAAAAATAGAAGGAAATAAACTAGTTCATATTCATTCAAGGTTGCATCAATAACAATATTGACATCCTCTAAAATAGAAGGAAATATTGTAAGGTCAACACGAAATATTGTTAATGCGACCGCAATTAATTGATGCAACCTTGAATGAATACTAACAATATTAGTATGATTCGTGTTGACCTCTCCTACATGATTTTCTTTGATTTTGGGGAGAATATACTCTGCTCTTTTAGGTCATATCCTCAATTCGGTGTTTTTCTTTTAAGTCTTTTGATTCTCATTTGTGGTACTTACTGTTTTTCTATGATTAGAATGTATTTTTCTTGCTTAGATAGTTCCATAACAAAGCTAAACATTTTTGTACCTACAAAACTAAAATAATAATTAGTGAAAAAATCTGCAAGTGAATAGATGTTGGATTTGAATCTTGTAGTCCTTTATTTATCCTCTTAATCTCCTAATTACCTCCACAATATTCCAAGGACTCTCCCACTCTAATTTCTTCATTTTAGTAAGGGTCATAGAATCAGTCTCTAAGATATGAAGTAAAAATTGATATTGTATACAATATTTACATCTTTCCATCATTGGTAAAGTTTCAGCAAAAGTACTTAATCCTTCTTGGATTTGCTTACAGTACGCACGTATTAGATTCTCATCCTTATTCATTATGTAAAATGCAATAGAGCTCTTCCCATGATTCCCTCTAGATGGACCATCAGAATTACATTTATACCACCCATGATCTGGCCTTTTCCACTTCACTAGAGTAGTCTTTAATTGAACTTTATAATTATAGAAGAAATCTACCAACAGTGGCCAACTACTTGGTATGTCCTTCACCCAAGGATAACTGTTGCAAGCTAGATAGTGCAGATTCATATTTATTTCATAAACCATTGTAGGAATATCTAAAATAATTAGTTTAAGTCTATTTGAGACTTTTGCATTCCATCATTTGTACAATGTTTGATGACACTATATAAAAGGGCCCTCGCCCCTACACTCAGTGCATAATAGCTCCAAACTCTAGCATCATCTTCACTAGAAACAAGGACATGACGCACTGAACAAAGATAGGATGCACTATTTTTTGTAATACCCCATACTTCTACCTAGATTAAAATCGTCCTAAGAATGTTAGAAACTTACTTTGAAATATGAATCTATTTTTGTACACGTGGAATTTTTAAGATTTTCACTTTTTATCGTGTGAAAAACTGAATTAGCTTTCCAACTATACCAATTCCGTCCAAATCTGGTATCGGAGTAAAAAGTTATGGAAGTTTTACTCAGAGCTGTCAGAATCGCTCAGGTGCGACGGCCGGGTTGACGGACCGTCGATCTAGTGACGGACCATCGCCTAGACCATCGTAGCCAAGACAGTGAGTCAACCTTCTGGATAAGGTGGGCTAGACAGGTTGACGGACCATCGAACTTGCGACGGACCGTCGCCCAAGCTGTCGCTATAAGGAAGTGAGTCTCTTTTTTTGGTCCATGTACGACGGTCAAAACGACGGACTGTCGAGCCAGTGATGGATCATTGCACGAGCTGTCGCAGGTCCCGTTCAGTGAATTTTAAGTTATTTTTAAAGGGTATTTGGGTCTTTTCCACCCGTTTTAACCCCTAATTATATCAGACCAAGGCTCATAAGTTCATATTCATTCACAGCATCAAATTAGGGTTTTCTCTCAAAGATCAATCCCTAAGAACAAGAAACCCTAGGTGTTTAATTTCAAGTCAAGGATTCAAGTTTTCCTCCATCAATCTTCAAGAAATCATCCACCCAGGTATGTCATGTGTTGATTCATAGGTCACTTTCACCCATGAAGCTCAAGACTCTCTTTTCAAAATCCAAGATTTGTATATGTATGAATGTTCATGATTTAAATTGAATTGAAATTCATGTTCATGATATTGTGGGGTTTTGATTCATGTTTGAAATTACATATTCCAATTATTGACCCTAGGATGTGATGATTTGCATAATAATCAGGATAAACCCTTAAATTTACACGTTGATGGATGTATCCATGATTTTTAGATGTGTTGATGATTGTATAACCAAAGCATGCTTCCCGGGTGTTTGATTAAATGCCTATGTGAAGGAAAAGTGTCATTCTAGTATGATAATATGAAATCCCCATTCATGTACAAGTTCATGCATTTTAAGTGTTTGATAAAATGTCTTAGTCAATGAATTATGGAATATATGTGTAGCAATTGTGGTGCTTTAGCAATTGTACTTCATGAAATACCATCTTATTATATTATGGATTATCGATGTTGGTCATGTATTCAAGAAAGTCATGCTTTGTCAGTTTTATGTTATCGAGTCCTGGGGGGTACTTGTACCCGACAATTAGCTGTGTGCCTAGAGCCAATGTCATGTTTTCAAGATACTCTCAGTTGAGCTATGTTCATAGAAATTCGGTCAGTCATGTGACTCAGGAAAACTCAATAAACTCAGTAATCTTAGAAACCTCAGAAATTTAGTAATCTCAGTAGTATTCCGCCATCAATGGAACTCAGTTAACTCAGTCCAGTCAGTTCAGTTAATCATGTTCAGTGTCTATTCAGATGGGAGTAAAAATTAGCATCGAGCAAACCCAAGGATGGGAACCCACCAGTTATATGAGGGTGTGATTCTTAGAAGTAATCCTTGCATTCCAGAACTACGTAGCCAGCGTAGGTTGAGACATCATAGTCTGTTATATGAGGGCAGATGAGGTGGTTTAACCTGTTATATGAGGGTTCCCACCATTCTCACTAGAGTTACCTATTATATGGGGGTTACTCACAGATTGTCCTTACCAGTGGGGCGGTATTGAAACCCTTCCAATTGGGGTTACAGATTGGACCCCAACTCAGTCATAATAACATATTAGGGGCATGTCGATTAGATAACTACTTCCCAAAGTTTCAGTACAGAATTAGGACTGTCAGATACAGTTATTCAGTCCCAGTCATAGAACTCAAATAGTTCTATAGTATTCAGGACTGTCAGATACAGTCAACTCAGAACAGTACGGAACTCAACTAGTTCCATCAGAACCTAGACTGTCAGATACAGTCGCTCAGTATCAGTTATTTCAGTTATACAGATATCAGTATCTCATGTTATCAATACTCAAACTCAGTAATCATGTTATCACGAACTCAGTTACAGTTATTATGTATTCATGCATGTATTCCCACGCTCATGTTAATCAGTCAGTTAGTATAGTTCATGAATGTGAACCCTTTGCATTCAGCTTACCTTACATGTATACAAGTACATTTCAATGTACTGACGCATTTGCGCTATGGTATTTTATACCATAGGTTCAGAAGCACGAGCTCCAGAGCATCAGTAACATTTCAGTCTTCGCAGTCAGAGTTAGCAGTGAGTCCTCATCCTTTGAAGAAATGACCATTACTTTATTATCTCATTAATTAATTTATTAGTTGAAGTTAGTTGGGGACATGTCACATCAACTCCTTATTCAGACAGTTCAGTCAGTTAGAGGCTTTTCAGACTACAGTATGTTCAGACAGTTTATTTCAGTTGTTTTGGGTATTTCATACCCCATCCATATATTATATTTTTATCAGTTATGTTACAGTTTTGAACCTTACGGCCTTACAGCCTTTATTTCCGCATTTATACAGTATATTATGCAGTGATCAGGTATAAATATCAGTCATGGATTAGCTTGTGGTCCTTCGGGGTCATGAGCACCATGTAGCATTCCGAGTACCAGATTTGGGGTGTTACATTTCTAGATGTGGGTTTAAGCAACACCTACATCTAGAAACTAAGTTAATTCCACATCTTTGTAACTAGTCATCAGCTGGTAGCTTAATCTTCCACAACCTCCATAGGAAAAAATTAATCTTAAAAGGAATTCCTTTACTACGTATGAACTTCCAATGGTCTTCAACTATTCTTATTTGTCTGGGGAGGTGGTAGGCACTAGAAACTGTAAATTTACCATTAGTTGTGGACATCCACCAATGGATATCCCAAGGTGATGCATCTTTACTTATGGTAATATTAACCATAATGTGTTGTACAATATCTTCAGGCAACAGACCTTCCAGCTTCTGTATATCCCAACTATCTTCTATAATGAGGGAACCTATATCTCTATTTTCTTCTTCTATCTTAAATGAGGCTCTACCACATGATATAAAGCTCCCTACCTTGTCCAATTATCAAACCAAATGCTTGAGGAGCCAACCGTGGGCTCCAATAAAATTTATTATTTAATAGTCTTTTTCTTCAAGCATCTTCTTCCATATTTGAGTCCCATATTTCTATTGCACCACTGTTAAAATAAGTATTTTACGTGTAATCAATCCACAGTGATCTTGTAATTTTGAATATCCACTAGAGCTTACTTAACAAACATGGCTTTAAAGATATCAAAAAGATTCCTAAAACTTACTCCACCTTCCTTTTTGGGGAAACACATTTTATCCCAATCAACCTGGTATTTGCTTTTATCTTCTTCTTTATACTCCATAAAAACCCATTAAAGATTTTGTGCAATTCATACACAATTAATTTAGGGGGCACAACAACTGATAATAGGTAAAGAGAAATGAACTGTAAAACGTTGCTTATCAAAACTATTTTTCCCCCAAATGATCAAATCTTCCCCTTCTAATTCTGGAGTTTATTCTTTACTTTTTTTATCAAGTGATTATAATCTGTCTTCCTTTTCCTTGCATGTGTAATTGGACACCCCAAATACTGAAAAGGAAATTTTTCTTGCATAAAACCAGTGATGTTACTTATCTCTGCCATCAATGAAACTACCATCTTTTTATACATGTAAAAGAGCTCTTGTGGCTGTTAATTCTTTGCATTGAAATATCTTGATAATCTTTAAATTCCTTTATGATCAACTCTAAAGATAACTTATTAGCAGATGCAAAAATAATTTTGTCATCTACATAAGTCAAATGATTTAAATTTCTACTCCATTTAGGCAAACCATAGCCTTTATACAATCCATTTTTAAATAAATTATTTAGAGCTCTGGATAACACCTCAACAGTGATTATAAACAGTGTAGGTAATAATGGATCACCATGTTTAAATCCTCTAGTAGAGTGAAAAAATCCATTTGACTGTCCATTGATTATGATAGAGTACCAATTATTAGCAACCAATCTCCATATTAAATCAATAAAGTCTTCAGTAAAACCCATTTTTCTCAACACCTTGGTTAAAGCTTCATATGCCTTAGACATGTCTAGCTTTAAAACCACGTTAGCAGGCTTTTCTCTTAATTTAATATCTGATACAATCTCATGTGTTAGTAGGACATTTTTAATAATGCTCCTACCTTTAACAAAATTTGATTGACTGCTTGAGATTATCTTAGGTAGAAGACCCTCTATCCTGTTATGTATGACTCTGTATATCACCTTATTAATAAAGTTGTTGAGACTTATAGGCCTGAGATTAGTAAAACTCTCCACCAATTCTTTTTTAGGGATAAAAAACTTTGGTATGAGTAATCCTTTTAGTAAAAGTATTACCTTTGAAAAAATCTCTCACCATATGAATCACAACATGTCCTACAACTTCCCAACAATGGTTATAGAATATACATGAGAAACCATTTGGCCCATTAGCACTACTATCATTTAAGCTAAAAACAACTTTCTTCACTTCTTCCAAAGTTGGTTCTGCATATAAGACCTAATTTTCTGCAGTTGTTACTGTAGCTGGGAGGTGTTCCTATAACTCAAAATTACTACCTTCCTTTTTATGTGTAAACTAATATTTGAAACATCTTATAGCCTCATCTGCAATCAAGCGTAATTCTTCAATCTAATCCCCATCATAGTTTTTGATCCTGTACAGGTACAATCTTTTTCTTCTTTATTTCACAACATTATAAAGGAATATTGTATTTCTATCTCCCTGTTCAAACTATGTTGGTCCTGCCTTCTACTTCCAGAATTGCTCCTCCAAATGTAAATATCTTTTCATCTCAACATATGTTGTGATAACACTACTCTATTTGTTGGGTAGGTTGTTCTTCAAAAAGCTTTTCTTTTATTGACATTATATCCTTCCTAATGGCTAATTGCTGAAAAATATCATCATAAATGTCTCTACTTTATTTGCTCAACGCCTTCTTTAAATTTTTCAGTTTATCTTTAAACAACCAAAAATTGTTACCAACTTTATCTGTTTTCTAGTTTTGGTTGACCACTTCAATCAAGGATTCATTCTCCACCCAGAAATTGAGAAATTTAAAAGTTTTTGCCAATTGTTGTGTACTTTTTTCAATGATAATAATAAATGAGCATGATTAGTTCCTATCCTTGGCTAATGCTCCACTTCTACCTCTGAAAACCATGTCTGAAGATAATTATTATTGAACAACCTATCTAGCCTCTTAATTATACAGTCATCCCCTGCTCTGTTGTTCCACTATGTGAAAGGACTTTCTTTAAAAGAAACTTCTTCAAGTTCACATGAATTTATGCAAAAAGCAAAGTCCTCCATCTCCTGTAGAGTAACTGGTAAACCACTAATTTTCTTCTCTTCACTAAGAATTGCATTAAAATCCCCTCCAATCAACCAAGATAAATTAGTTTGTGTCATGCTATATATGTTACTCCATAAGGACACTCTTTCCCCCCTCTGTGCATTTAGCATATACCATAGTCACTAACAACCATTTTCGTTCTTCTACAACCAAGATTCTAATGGTAATCTATAGATCTTTATTACTAATAACTTTAACTTTTGTACCCTCTTTAATAAAAAAGTCATATTTTACCATTGATACATATTAGGCTTTTTTATACCTCTGAATATGCTCCACCTACTAAAATGACTCCTTAAGAGCTATTAAAAAGAATCTATAATGTCCGTTGAGCAGTTATAGTCATGTAAATTCCTGTCAAGTGTTTACAGACCTAATATTTCAGAATATTGCTTTTATCATTTACTAGATGTAGACACCCCCACCCCTCTTTTTAGATTGATTTTTTTTAGTTGTTGATCATCTAGTTCTTGTCTATTTCCTTTCTTGCTGCTTTTCTTCTCATGCTTTGGAGATAAATCCGTTTGTTTTCTAATATGCACCATCTCATTGTTTTTCTTCCCATCTCCATTTTTCAGTTGATTTTTAGAGTCCATATTTATTTCTCATGTAGGATTGTCTTTTATCCAATGTGTAACCAGTCCATGCAAATGTAGGGGCTTCTCAACTACAGATACTAGTGCGAATAATGATTATTTGACAAAGAAAGTTGGCAGCAAATCGGAGAGATCCATGCTAAAGTTTGTGTAGTTTATTCCTCTAGCTTGAAATTAGTATTATAGATCAATGGACGCATTTGATATGAATGCCTATCTTTTGAATTTATGTAATATGCACCTTTAGATATTATGTTGATGAAATACTCCACTAATTCTAGCCTCATTAAAATATATCAATTTCATATGAAGCCTATTTTACATTCTCCTTTGATACTACACTGTGTTGGAATTTGTTCTTTCAATTCAGCAACCTCTGGCCAACCATATGAAAAATTACACACCACTGCATATTGAAGATTCTCTATAATGTTCATCCGATTAACTTTCTATTCCATCTATTTAAGAATTGAAATTTCATCTCTAAAATTAATTTTCTTAATTGGAATTGGTGCAATATCAACTTTTGAATTTTTCTTTTTACTATTATTATTTGAAGGATCTGTGATCAATGCATAATTACCAAGTAGAGCTGTAAAGTGGGTCTTAGAAATAGCCTTTGTTAGTGAGTTTAAAGAAGGAAATTGGGATGTAGAGTCGAGTGAAGGGACCGGTTCAGTCACCTATGATAACTGGCCGCCGGTCGATGTCATGTTGGTGATAAGTTTAGGGTTTGATAGCCATAGGGTTGGAAAAAGAGTTTTTAAGTTAGAATTTTTTTCTAAAAATCATGATTGTTTTGGTGTAGTGACTTCAATAGTATTTAACTGATTCCATACTTTAATACTTTTTAATAGCTTTTATGGAGCCATTTCAGTAGGTGGAGCCTGTTATAGTCATGTAAATGCCTGTTAAGTGTTTACAGACCTAATACTTCAGAATATTGCTTTCATTATTTACTAGATGTAGACACTTCCACCTTTCTTTTTAGATTGTTTTTTTTAGTTGTTGATTATCTAGTTCTTGTCTATTTCCTTTCTTGCTGCTTTTCTTCTCATGCTTTGGAGATAAATCCGCTTGTTTTCTAATATGCACCATCTCATTGTCTTTCTTTCCATCTCCATTTTCCAGTTGATTTTTAGAGTCCACATTTATTTCTTATGTAGGATTGTCTTTTATCCAATGTGTAACCAGTCCATGCAATGTTCTAACTGGACTTTTTTGCTTACTACCTGCTACAAGATGCTGACCAATATCCAACCCTCTTCACTGACAGCTACGGTATTATTCTTATTTGAATCTACTATTTTTTCTGTTACCACTGCCAATTGATTTAAATAAATCTCAGGTTCCTTGATCACCAAAGCATTGTGTTTGTGATATAAGGAAGGACTGATAGTTGAAGGCAACTGGTGGCCATTATGAATTTTCCTTTCCTCCAGGTGATCCTCTTTTTCATTCTCCACTCTGCCACCCCACTTGCTAATGATTTCCTTTCTGCTCTCTATGGAATTTTCTTATATTTTGTTAATATTTTGAGCTGGCCTTTCCCTCTTTGTTACTTGAGCAGTGCAGTCTGACTGTACAAAAACATTCTCTATCCATTCCTTGGTGCTACATGCTTGTTGGTGATGTCACCTTTAACATTGGTAAGTTTTTCTTCCGTACCTTCTCATTCAGTATATCTTCATCATTATTTGATTTTTCTTCCTCTTGTACATCTTTATTTAGAATATTGAATTGATTAGTAATTTTGAAAGCTTCATCTGGAGCTACTACTTTCTCACCTAAAATTATGTCGTATTCTTGTTTCTAGTGAATATTCTGTTCGTTGGATGCCATTTTGGCGACCTCTTCCATTCCTCCAGCCCCCTGTCGATTTCAAGTTGTTTCTTTTGATTATTATATGACTCTTTCTCTTGCTCAATTTCTTCTAGCCTTAATTTTGGATGTAAAATTCTGCAATCTTCTTCCTCATGATCTTACATCTCTTACGATATGTTGGGATCATATCATATTTAATTTTAACCTTAATGCTCTTTACTTCCTTTGTAATCTCATTTTCAATATCCATTAAATTATGTTGTTCAGCTAATAAGTCTAATTTTAACTTAACCCTGACATAGATTGACCTTATTTTATTAATGGTCGCACCATCCAAATGTAGGGGTTTCTCAACTACAGATACTAGTGCGAATAATGATTATTTGACAAAGAAAGTTGGCAACAAATCGAGGAGATCCATGCTAAAGCTTGTGTAGTTTCTTCCTCCAGCTTGAAATTGGTATTATAGATCAATGGACGCATTTGATATGAATGCCTATCTTTTGAATTTATGTAATATGCACCTTTAGATATTATGCTGATGAAATCCTCCACTAATTCTAGCCTCATTAAAATATATCAATTTCATATGAAGCTTATTTTACATTCTCCTTTGATACTACACTGTGTTGGAATTTGTTCTTTCAATTCAGCAACCTCTGGCCAACCATATGAAAAATTACACACCACTGCATATTGAAGATTCTCTATAATGTTCATCCAATTAACTTTCTATTCCATCTATTTAAGAATTAAAATTTCATCTCTAAAATCAATTTTCTTAATTGGAATTGGTGCAATATCAACTTTTGAATTTGTCTTTTTACTATTATTATTTGAAGGATCTGTGATCAATGCATAATTACCAAGTAGAGCTGTAAAGTGGGTCTTAGAAATAGCCTTTGTTAGTGAGTTTATAGAAGGAAATTGGGATGTAGAGTCAAGTGAAGGGACCGGTTCAGTCACCTCTGATAACTGGCCGCCGATCGATGTCATGTTGGTGATAAGTTTAGGGTTTGATGGCCATAGGGTTGGAAAAAGAGTTTTTAAGTTAGAATTTTTTTCTAAAAATCATGATTGTTTTGGTGTAGTGACTTCAATAGTATTTAACTGATTCCATACTTTACCAAAACAAAAATAATGGTTGAACTTTTATACAATTAGTTATTTTTCTCTATATAAATATTTTAATCACTACAACACATGATTGATTGTAACTATTTCCGAACAATGTGCATAAAAATTCTACCTTTATCTACTATATTTTAAAATATTTAAATATCATAAAATTCCGTAAAATAAAATATATTATACAAGAAGAATCTATTAAATTTCTTTTCTACATTAAATTAAAAATAATAATAAGGGAAGAGAAAGAAAATAAATATTCATAATTTAAAAACCTAGAAAATATGCTGAAGAGAAAAATGAAATTATCTTAAAAATAAAACTGGACCATCTTTAATTTCAAAGAGTAAACTTAAAAAAAAATAAAAAAATAACCTTGTGTTGTGCTTGTGAAATGAAAGAAAAGAGAGAAAAGTGAGAAAACTTGAAATAGAAAAAAAAAAAAGATAATTAAATGAAAGAAGAAAAAGACGATAGAAATGGAGAAATGAAGAAACGGTTGTGGGGTCTCGATTTATTATAATTTTTTTTAATCTATTTAAATTATATCCTGAACTTTTAAATATTTTAATTCAACCTTTATTTTTTATGATTAAAATATTATACAAAAAATAATAAAAAAAGTATTAATCGTTCAACTCTCACGTGCCTCTTTTCAATTATTTAATGATAACAAAAATTTTGGGATAATAGTCACAAAAATACTTGAACTTTGATCGAATTTACAGTTGAGCTTACTAAACTTTGCGGGGGTCCTATTACCCCTTAGACTTTTTTTTCCGTATTTTAATGGCATATATCCGCCTATTTAGACATGTGTAAATATGAGACTGGCGCGTGTATTACACGCGCCATCTGACAAAAATACACGTGTAAATATCATATTGGTGCATGTATTACACGCGCCAACCCCAAAATTGGGTATAGCATTTCAGGGAAATTAAATTCACTTAAAAAAAGTCTAGGTGGGTAATAAGACGCCCCACAAAGTTCAGTATGCTCAACTGCAAATTCAATCAAAGTTCATGTATTTTTTTGAGTTGTTTCCCAAATTTTTTTATGTCATCTCTTCTTTATGAAACATAATTGCCCTATTATTACTTTGCTCTTAATATTACTTTACTTTACTTTTACTCTTAATAACAAAGGGCAATAAACACGTAGTTGTTCAACATACCTGCTTGTGCTACCTGCTTCAGTTGCTTCAATTATAATTTTATTATTTTATTCCTAATTAATTAATAAAAATTATTTAAGTATTAAAAAATTAATAATATTTAATTAAAAAATAAAGCAAAAATAAAATTACTCTTACTAATAAAGGACAATAAGCGGACAACTGTTCGACATGTATGCTTGTGTTGCCTGCTTCAGCTGCTTCAATCATAACTTTACTATATCATCCTTAATTAATTAATAAAAGTCATTTAAGTATTAAAAAATTAATAATATTAAAAAAAAGGATAAAACATAAATAAAAATAAATTAAATCTTGATATTTTTTGTTGCCTTCTTCAGTTATTCTAAATGCCTGCTTGTGTTGTCTGCTTCGGCTGCTTCAATCATAATTTCACGATATCATCCCTAATTAATTAATAAAAGTCATTTAAATATTAAAAAATTAATAATATTTAATAAAAAGATAAAACAAAAATAAAATTACTTTTACTCTTAATAATAAAGGGCAATAAGCAGACAACTGTTCTACATGCCTCTTTGTGCTTCCTGGTTCAGCTGCTTCAATCATAATTTTATTATATCATTCCTAATTAATTAATAAAAGTCATTTAAGTATTAAAAAAATAATAATATTTAAAAATAATAAAACATAAATAAAATAATAATTAAATCTTGATATTTTGTGCTGCCTTCTTCAGTTGCTTTAATCGTAATTTTACTTATCACCCCTAATTAATGATTATAAGTCATCTAAGTATTACAAAATTAATAATATTTAATAAAAAAGATAAATTAAACATAAAAATGGTAAATTAACTCTTCGTGTTTTAAATTAATTTGATATCTTCTATGAGGCTCATTTAAATTTTTTTCAGAAGTATTTTTTAAGTAATTTTGTTATATCACTTCTAATTAGTTGTTATAAGTCATTTGAGACATACCTGCTTCATTGTTTCAATCGTGCTTTTATTATATCTCCCATAATTATTTTTTATGGTCATCTAAACATTAAAAATTAATAATATTTCATAAAAAAATATAATATGCACAAAATGAAATGTTAATATAAAATACTTGTTTGACATCGAAATTATATCAATGCCACAAAAATGACGATGGAACAGAGGAAGATATAAAGTAACATATATTGTTTAAAAATGAGAAAGCACATAAGCTGAGACTGAGAGAGTATTAATATCTTATTGAGAAATTATGCTAAACGCACAATAAATCACATAATTGCCAATTTAAAAAATGTAAAAGATATAAAATATTCAATTGACTCTCGAACTTATATTAGTGTCGCTTAAATTAGAATAGAAGAAAAAATATTATAAATCATAATAACTAAGAATTTAAATTATTTTAATAATTAATTATTTAAACTATATTTGTGTAATGTAAAATAAAACAAAATTATGTGATTTTTCCAAAATAATATATATTACGCGTCGCCCGTGCTAGCCCTAAACTGTCCAGTATAGTACTGCTACATTTTAAAATTTAAACTTTTAGCACCGACTATTTATGTAAATATTCTCTCCGTTTAAAAAAGAAGAATCTATTTTGATATAATATAAAGTTTTAAAAAAATAAAGATGAATCTTATGATATTAAATTAAAATTATGTTAAATATATTAATATATCTTTTAATTTTATAATTTTAAATATGTTATGTAAAAAGTTAAAATTAAAATATTGCAAAAGCATCATTTCTTTTAAATGGAGTAAACGGACTAAAGAGAAACATCATTCTTTTTTAAGGAGGGAGTATTTATTTATTTATAAATTTGCTAATCTCCCGTACATCAGCTTTATAAACTACTTGTGTTTAGGAATCCTTACTTCGTGAGCAGCTATACCAGGAAGAAATCCTCTTACCATTGATAGACAGTAGTGTTGAGATGATTAAAGGAGGCAAAAAATCATCCGTGCTAACACTTGCTGAAAAATGCAAGGTGACCGAGT
The DNA here is from genome assembly GCA_030864215.1 of Capsicum pubescens. NCBI lineage: Eukaryota > Viridiplantae > Streptophyta > Magnoliopsida > Solanales > Solanaceae > Capsicum > Capsicum pubescens. Next base: position 170,683,468 of record CM061543.1, read on the forward strand.
GACCCCTTTCTTCTTTACAAATATTTCCTTCACTCATTAAATAAATCTTATGCTTGCTTGCTTTTGCAGAATATATTGGCATCTAATTGGCAAGGTTACCTTAATACTGTCAAGGCTGATGTTAAAGGAAGGTACCGCATGCTTTTATTATGATATGATAGAGATGATATTATTAACACTCATTGAAATAATTGAGTCTTTTGTTTCTTTCAGAAAAGAGGTAATATACACTTCAAAAGTCGGCTATTTAGTCAAGAGAGGCAAGCCCTACATCTGGCTACCCGAAAATGATATGCACAATGTGGTATATGCCTGCTTCTTTAGCATTTTTTTACCTTTTCAGCCTGGGTTAGTTAGCTCAGCTTTTGGCATTATGTATACATTCTGTTACCCATACTGAATTGGAAAACGTTGTAGTTGCCAGTGATGCTAAAATGATAACATGTTGTTCTTTCTGTAGAACATTGACTTCAAAATCTTTCAAGCTGATACAAATATGACAGATATTTGTGGCTCTGGATTCTAGCCAACTATTGTTTAACTAACAACTGTGTTTTTTTGTCTACTCTCCTAAATTGTGGAGATTAGTCAGAAGTATTTATTTTAGAAATTTGTGGGTGCTCAGTGCTCTAGTCAATGTGCTTTTTGAACTTCTGTTGCTGCCATTCTGCCTTGAAAGATCTGGAGAGTACTACTACAGTAACTACTCAAAAATTGTTAGCTGATTTTAATATAAATCCCTTTCACATTTTAAGCACTTTGATATGGGATCTTTTTAGTATTTCAAATCTGCATTTACCAAGTAACTTCAGTATTCTAACCTTATTTGAATTGCTTCGCCTTACATTGAATTGCTTATCTACAGGCTGACACTGGGAAGTACTACTCCTCTTTAGAGTATAATAGATTTTCATTTGGATGAGAGTGATACAGTAGACATCATCCTGTTATCGTAACATTAACTGTGTTTTATGGTGTTCATAATGACCAAAATGACAATACAAAACTTGTATAAGAATAATATGTGCCATTTGATTTAGATATTTTCAATCTTATTCATGCAGAAGTTCAAAGAAAAAAAAGAAAGAAATTTGAGCTTGTGAGTTGAGCCTAATTTTCCTTTCTTCGTATATTCTCCCCCCTCCTTCCTCAATTGCCTTGTGCTCATGTGTCTCTCCTTCAAAGAGAGGGTGGAGTGAATAGTGATATTTCTACATAAGGTCCATCCAAATGTTTTCTGCTAGTAGCGCGATTCACATATTGATACCCTAAAAAGTTGTTTTCTTGATCACACATGCTTTTTGGGAACTTCAATCTGGTCCGCTTTACTTCTTATTTGATTTAGCTAGCTGGGGGCATATTTATTTGACCATTACTTTTGGTTTTAACGTCTGACTGGCATGGTGGCTCATTTAATATATGTATCACATGATTAATAATTTGATAATAACTAATCACTATACTATAAATGTCTTACCATGGTACCGATAAAGAGAGTAAAAGTCCTAGATTAAAATAAAATTTGAGAACTTCAAAAAAAGAAAAAGAGCTACATGAACCTTTGAAGGAATAATAATTTGATAGCAGCCTAGAGTTGTTACCCCTTAATCAACGTGGATATCCTTATGGTTAGGAAGATAACAGTATACCATTTTCTCAGTAGGATTATTTTCTTCTCCCAATTTACTAATTCGGGCTTGTGGCAAGACAGATTCTATAAGAGGGCTGAAGTTGAGTTATGACATTTACAAGTGAGCAAAGCCTAGGAGAGGCTGTGGGAGTAATTCAAGGGTGTTGGGTCTATTTGGTATGGACAAAGAATTTTCATTGGTCTGGGAAGAAGATGATTTTTCTGTTTCAGATGTGAGGGCTTTGGCTTCCATTTTTGTTTTAGGTTTTGTTTATTTGTTGGGGCACTCAGTTCCTTCCTGTTCCCTGACCTTGAGGCGCTGTAGTGCAACTCCTGCTGGTCTCAGCTTCCATAAAAAAGTTAGTAGCTTAGTCTTCACAATTACTCCACTTTACTGAATGTGGAAAGTATCGGAAAACATCTATGGGATGTAGAGAATGAACTCGGCCTGTTTGTTAAGAAACTTACTTTAAACAGGGAAGCTTGCTTTCTGTGAAAACTAAATAAGATAAGAAAAATGAGTAATAGGAATTAAAAAAAAAAGAAGAGATAATGTTAAAAAAGATTTTGGGGTGTATTCTCTGATATCTTATGAATTGCTTTTTGTGAAGATTTGAGTTACTTCAGTGTTCGCTCTTTTTGACATTTGCGTTCTTGATTTGTATATATTCCTACAGAGCCAGATTTATTTCATTGTCTTTAGTTTTACTTATAGAGCGTAAGCCCCTTCTCTAGTCAATGAAGATTCTTATTCTCTCAAAACCTTTGTTTTAAAAAATAATATTCTCGTAAAACTATAGTTACCAGAGACAACACAAGATGAGGTGATTATGATGGCATATGAATCGGGGACAACATTGTAAGAATACTATTCTATTTTCCTTGAATTTATATTGCTATAGGACTCCGTAAAGCGTTGTTTTAAGATTTTTGAGTCTTTTTTTTTTTTGTAAATTACTAAAATTTCATTATTAACTCATGATCTCTTGGTTTGGGTTTAAGAGCTCCACATTGGTTTTTGATACCATAAACAACAATAACAACAATAATAACAACATACCCAGTATCATGAAAGTGTTAGAATATGAGTAGGAATAGGAATAGGAATAGTATATAAAATCCTACTTGAAAAAGGATTATAATGTAGTATCTATAAATAGAGTCTGGGTGTAATTATGTGTATACTCACAATTTCAATAATATTTTTCTCCATTATTTCTCACATAGTATCAAAGCATTGGTGAGAAACTTCTGAAAAGAAAACTCAGTCATCGTGCATCAATTTTCGGTGACTGATTTGTTTCATTTTTTGTTTTGTGGGTTGTGTGCAAAATACGACACCACCAAGAGGATCGGAAAACTCAGACGACAAAAATCCAACCAAAATCGCCGAAAAATACCAGCCATGCGCCTGTCGGAATTATGTAATTCCAACGAGATTTGTTTCACGCGTCGGTGCGTGAGCCTATCTTCGGTCGAATTTTTGAATTGCTCCTTTTTTTTGTTGGGGTCGCCGATCTATTCCGACCAGTTACTCTTTTCCAGATTCTGCCAATTCTTTTTAGATTCCGATCGCCTAAACTTAATTCCGGCGACTTCATATTTTTTTTGGCGAATTTTCAGACATCCACATTGTGTTTTTTGGTGTTTTCAAGTCAAAATTCCCAAGATGTCTTTTGGGTATGATATTTTTGGCTCCAAAAATACTGGAATTGGAAGTTCAAATTATTTAGCCTGGGCTTCCTCGGTTGAGTTGTGGTGCAAAGGTCTAGGTGTCCAAGATCACTTAAAGATCAAGGCTAGTGTGGTAGATGAAAAGGCAAAATCTAGCGCGGAAGATGCGAAAGCCAAAAAACAATGGGAGAAAGTTGATGCTCAATTATGTAGTCTCGTATGGTGATCTATTGTTTCCAAGTTGATGCCCTTGTTTTGCCCATTCGAGACGTGTTGTTTGGTTTGGGAAAAGGCTTGTGCTTTATACTCTAATGGGATATCTTGTTTTATGATGTGATATCTCGGATGACCAACTTGAAGAAACAAGAATCCGATATGTCTACTTACTTGGGGGACAAGTACAAACAGTCATGAAAGAATTTGTTACATTGATGTCCGTCACTGCTGATGTGGAAAAACAACAAGAGCATAGAAAAATGTTGTTTTTAGTTCTTTTTAGTTCTTACACTTGCTGGACTTTCTACTGTCCATGATGCAGTGCGTGATCAGATTTTAGCTAGTCCTATGGTTCCTACAATTGATGAGTTATTATTTTAGCTAGTCCTACGATTCCTACAATTGATGAGTTATTATTTTAGCTACGGTTCCTACAATTGATGATTTATTCTCTCATCTACTTCGTCTTGGAAAATCGGCGAGGTAGAGGTCGTTCTGGAAAATCTCTATTGAAGTGTAGTTATTGTCATAAAGTTGGACACACTCGGATATATGTCATAGTTTGCATGTTCCACCACCTAGTTATGATCCTATTATTGTAAAAGAATAAATGAGTTCCTTCGAAATTAAGCAAGTAAGCAGACATCTCTACAAGTAGCCTCGATTGCCTAACTTGATGCTTCAGTTGTTGGTAATCCTTTCGCTTGTGTTTCACAGTCTAGTTCTCTTGGATCATGGGTGGTCGACTCAAGTGCTTTTGATCATATTTCTGGTAACAAATTAGTTCTGTTTGGTATTGTTTTATTCACAATCGCTTCCTGCTATTACTTTAGCCAATGAGATTCGAACAAAACCAAAAGGAGTTGGACAAGCCAAAACCCTATCTTCTGTCACTCTAGACTCTGTTTTTTATGTCCCTGGTTGCCCTTTTAATCTTGCATCTATTAGTTGTTTGACACGTGCCCTTTATTGTAGCATAACTTTTTTTGATGATTCTTTTCTAATGCAGGACCGCAGTACGAGACATACAATTGACACAGGACATGAACCACAAGGCCTTTATTATCTCACCTCTTCAAATTCTTTCACAACATGCTCCGTTACAGACCCTCCAGACCTAATTCATAAACGTTTGGGACATCCGAGTCTATCCAAGCTACAAAAGATAGTGCCTAGTTTGTCTAGTTTATCCACATTAGATTGTGAGTCATGTTAATTTGGGAAACACGCCTGTGCTACTTTTTCACGTAGCATTGAGAGTCATTCTGAGGCTATTTCTCGTTAGTTCATTCTGATGTTTGGGGTCCTAGTAGAGTCAGTTCACCCTTAGGTTTTCATTATTTTGTTAGTTTCATTGATGATTTTTCAAGATGTACTTGGGTTTCCTTAATGAAAGATCGTTCTGAGATATTTTCTATATTCAAAATTTTTTGTGTTGAAATACAAACTCAATTTGGTGTTTCTGTTCGTACTTTTCGTAGTGATAATGCCTTAGAATACTTATCCTCTCAGTTTCGGGAGTTTATGTCTCATTAATGAATTAATCACCAGATGTCTTGTCTGTACATCCCTCAGCAGAACGGTATAGCAGAAAGGAAGAATAGACATCTTCTTGAGACTGCTCGCATTCTCATTGAATCCCATGTTCCGCTGCATTTTGGGGCGATACAGTCCTCGCATCTTGGTATCTATTTAATAGAATGCCATCATCATCCATTCAGAATCAGGTTCCCTATCCTATATAGTTTCAACGGTCACCTCTCTACCCTATCCTGCCTCATGTCTTTGGGAGCACATGCTTTGTGATAAGATAAATTAGCCCCTCATGCTCTCAAGTGTGTCTTCCTTGGTTACTCTCGAGTTCAAAAAGGATATCGTTGTTATTCACTTGATCTTTGTCGCTACCTTATGTTCGCCGATGTCACCTTTTTTGAATCTCAACCTTACTATACATCTTCTGATCATCCTGATATTTTGGAGGTCTTACCCGTATCTCCAGATTTACCGGTACCAACCTTTGAGGAATTAATGATTACTTCTACGTCTCCAGCTGCAGTGCCACCACTTCTGACTTATCATCGTCGTCCGTGTCCAACATTAGTCCCAGATGATTCATGTCATGCGCCAGACACTGCTCCTACTGTGGACTTACCTCTTCCTAGCCAATCAGTTGCACTTCAAAAAGGTATATGTTCCGCTCGTAATGCTAATCCACATTATACATTCTTGAGTTATCATCGCCTATCATCACTCCATTATGCTTCTGTATCATCTTTATCCTCTGTTTTCATCCCTAAGACTATAGGTGAAGCACTTTCTCATTCAGGATGGAAGCAAGCTATGATAGATGAGATTTTTGCTTTGCATACGAGTGGTACTCGGGAGCTTGTTCCCCTTCCTGCAGGTAAATCTACTGTTGGTTGCCGTTGGGTTTATGCAGTCAAAGTTGGTCCAGACGGTCAGGTTGATCGGCTTAAGGCTCGCGTTGTTGCCAAAGGATACACACAAATATTTAGGTTTGATTATAGTGACACTTTCTCTCCTATGGCTAAAATAGCATATGTCCGTCTTTTCTTATCTATTGCTGCTGTTCGTCATTGGCCTATTTATCAGTTGTACATTAAGAATGCTTTTCTGCACAGTGATCTTGAGGAAAGTCTATATGGAGCAACCACCTGGTTTTGTTGCTCAGGGGGAGTCTAGTAGCCTTGTATGTCAATTGTGTAGGTCACTTTATGGTCTGAAACAGTCCCCTCGAGCCTGGTTTGGAAAGTTTAGCACAATAATTCAGCAGTTTGGCATGATTCGGAGTGGAATCACTCAGGTGTCGTTTGATTTGAAAATGGTTATCCCGGGATAACTTATCTCACCATGTATATGGGATAAGTTATCCCGGGACTAAGGGGAAAATGGTGGGATAAGTTATCTCGGGTTGGACTAATCCCTCCAACCAAACAAAGGAAAATGTGTTCTTTTATTTTATCTCGGGATAATCATTTTCAAACCAAACGACCCCTCAATGTTCTATCGACATTCTGAACCAAATCTGTGTATTTATTTGGTGGTTTATGTTGACGATATCGCTATCACCGACAATGATCAAGGTGGTATCACTCAGTTGAAGCAACATCTCTTTCGGCATTTCCAGACTAAAGACCTCGGCCGACTGAAATCTTTTCTAGTTATTGAGGTTGCTCAGTCCAAATCAGGTATTGTTATTTCTCAACGCAAGTATGCCTTAGATATTCTTGAGGAGGCAAGAATAATGGGATGTAGACCCATTGACACTCCTATGGTTATAAATGCTAAACTTCTGTCAGGACAGGGGGAGCTATTTAGTGATCCTGGAAAGGTATAAGCGGTTGGTTGGAAAGTTGAATTATCTCACCGTGACTAAACCTGACATATCCCTTTCTGCGAGTGTTGCGAGTGTTGTAAGTTAGTTTATGACTTCCCCTGTGATAGTCATTGGGATGCAGTTGTTCGTATTCTACAATATATAAAGTCAGCTCCAGGTAAAGGACTACTCTTCGAGGATCAAGGTCATGAGCAATCATTGGATATGCAGATGGTGATTGGGCAGGATCACCCTCTTGTAGACGCTCTACATTCGGGTATTGTGTTTTAGTAGGAGGTAATTTGGTGTCCTGGAAGAGTAAGAAACAGAGTGTGATTGCTCGATCTAGTGCTGAAGCAGATATCGAGCAATGGCTGTAGAAACTTGTGAGCTAGTTTGGATCAAACAGTTGTTGGGAGAACTAAAATTTGCAGAAACTGGTAAGATGGAACTTGTGTGTGATAATCAAGCAGCCCTGCATATCGCATCAAGTCCAGTGTTCCACGAGAGGACTAAACACATACACATTGCTTGTCACTTTGTCAGAGAAAAGATACTCTCAGTAGATATTGTTACAAAATTTGTGAAGTCAAGTGATCAACTTGTAGATATCTTCACCAAGTCCCTCACTGGTCCTCGTTTTAATTACATTTGTAACAAGCTAGGTACATATGACTTGTATGCATCAGCTTGAGGGGGGCGTTGGAATATGAGTAGGAATAGGAATAGTATATAAAATCCTACTTGAAAAAGGATTATAATGTAGCGTCTATATATAGGGTCTGGATGTAATTATGTAAACACACAATTTCAATAATATTTTTCTCCATTGTTTCTCATAGAAAGAAAATAAAATTGCTTGGCTAATGAGTAATACAAAATCTAATTTGTGATGCATGCTTGTTGGTTGAATTAGTGCATTTGGAGGATGTACATCATTCCTGACTCATTGTTTCTCCTATCTGTGCAGAACACATTGATAGATGAGCGTGGTTCTTTTGCTGTGACCAGTCCCTTCCCAGGACCACTGGCAAATTGTCTCAAGTCAGTCAACAAAGTGGGTATAGAACCTTTTGTTTCCTACATCTTGCATCCTGATAACTTTAACCTTTAGCATTCAATACATTTTTTTTCTTATGTAGCTGTTAGTGAGACTGTCAGTGTGAAGTGGTTGTCATGTTGCATGTCACTTCCTTGTTTCCAATTAAGTTCGTTTCTGGATTAACTCTGCACACACAGTGCATCCTTCTATCTGGTGAATGTTTAGCTATATGTACAAGCTGACAAAACATTATGCAGCTACCAGCTCGGGTTGCTTTTGTGGGTGAAGTTCTGCCTCTTAAAGATGAAAAGGTGTGTTTTATAGGGTGCTACTCCTTCTGACTATTCATTTCATTTGTGCTATCTTCTGCTTTTATGAGAAACTTTTGAGTCAATGTATGTATGTTGTGCTGGATAGGCGCCCTTTGGTGATGCCAGACTCCCAACTATTCATAGTAGTGAAACAATGTGTTAGAGCAGGGATGGCCTTTTCGGGAGGGGGTTGGTTTTGATTCTTTTGAAGGCATTCACCAAACGGAATTTTGGATAACCTTTTCCAAATGTGAACGTTTGTGGCTGCTCGGACCTGCATAAGTTTAAATTACTCATTCCAATAGGTATTCGTCTAGGAAACAAATATCATCCTTCTGCATGAACTGAGCAGATATCAGAAGTATGAAGCAATGAGATATTCCCGGTACTTAAAAGTTGTGTTCATCAAAGGGTACAAAATAAAGATAAATTCATGAGTAATAACAGAAGACAGAATGTAAACAAAGGAGAAATCGAGACATTATTCAGTTTATTTGGATAGAGAAAACCAGATAGATTGAAATTGGACCATCCCATACTGAGGAGGAAAACTACCTTTATCAAAAAAAAAATGAGAAAGACTAGGCTGATAAAAATGGAAGTTGTGAACCAGTGCTAACTTTTGCTTACTATGCCTGTCCATTGTTCAATCTTTTGGCTTACTTTTTGGTCTCAAAAAGATTCAGATGTAGGTCATTGAATAACAAAGGAGGAAGGCTTGGCAAATTCCAAAGAATGCTGTGAATCATTGCTTACTATTGCTGACCCTCTCCGTACATTGATGGACTGCAAGTGATTTAGAGGGAGGTGCTTTTGGCTTTTAAGCACTTTTTAATTTTTGGAGCTGTTTGGCAAAGACACAAAGTGCTTGCACTGCATTTTAGGCTTACAAAGTACAAAAGAAAAGCCAAAAGCCAAAAGTTGGTTGCTACCAACTTTTAGCTTTTGGCTTATGAGTCACTGAAAAAAGCTTATCCAGACACCCCCTTATGCCTTTTCATAGTTATATTTCTGCTTTTCATTTAGTTGTTGGGTTTGGTTAGGCTCATGTGACGCCGACGTTGATGAGGAATGCAAAAAAGATAAAAAAAATTCATGTTGGGTTTGACCAGTGATTGTATAGGATTGGCTAACTGAGGAGCTAAGTTGATGTAGTTGTAGCTTGGTAATGCCCATTAGTGGTCATATAACTATATTGTCTAGATAAAAGACCTCGTGCTGGAATTTGAGTTGTCTGTTTAACTGATGGACCTTTTCATGCTAACATGAAGATGTGATTTCTGAAATGTTTCTTCTTGCACCATGACAGGCTAGGTTGCCTGAAGAGAGCCTCAAGGAAGTCATATCATCTGAAAGGAGCATGACAGATAAGTTCTGTTACTCCGTTTTGGGTATACTAAATTCATCAAGCGTTGGTGCTACATGCCGAGCTGACAATCTCCAGGAATTACTTGATTCAGACAAAAGATATAATGTCCTCAAGTTCAGCCCAAGGTGAATAGTTTTTAATTCAGCTCTTATCAATAATGGTTTTTTTATTCAGCTAGATTATCTTGGCCCTCTGCAATATTAGACTGAGTCAACATGGAAATGTCTTTGTGCTCTTTAAGTTCTGGCATGAGTACTTATCCACCAGGAAAAAAGAAGTTAGCAATGGAATTCTTACTTTATCACTTGTTTCTTGGAGCTGCTATTGGTACAACTGGATCTAGATCCAGTGTTATCAAAGGCGAAAGGCGCAATAAAGCTTTAAGATCCATTGGGCTTTAATCGCAGAACGCAATAAAACGTGGGAGCTAATGAAGAAGGTGCTAATGGAGGAAAAATGCAAATACGTATTTGTAGTCCGAGACTAATAATCATATAAAATAGTAACAGGTACATAGATATTGAAAATAAAATTACGGTAAAGTGAAATATCAATTATTTAGTGTCTCCTCTTCAGGATTGTGCTCATTGACAAAGAAAAGTATGCCTTGTAGCCATGATGACGATTATGTACATGAAACGAGGTGAAGTGATCAATATGTTTTGTGCCTCACTTCGGGGCTTAAGCGTGCCTGTGCCTTTGATAATACTGTCTAGAACCAAGTTTGATTGCCTAATTATTGTGAATATATGTATTCTTATCCTTCTAGGTACTAGCTATATTCACAATTTTGTGAATCTTTTATGATACCTATATATAAAAAGTTAGTGACCTTTAGATAAGTAGGAGCAGATCTCTAGAAGTACCTCTGTAAGTGGTAGATTCCCTTTTAATTACTCCCTGGTCATCCGTGCATGTGATGCAATTTAACTGTGTTTGACAATTATGGGGTGAGTTAATACATTAGTTTTGTAATTGTAGATTAGTAGGAATGGTGGATCTCCTTTAATTATTTTTTTGCTTTCGACTTGAAAACCACTGATTACATGTTATTCTGTTTAAGTGTACAAACAATTTTTAGAGCTTTTTTATATGGTAAACCTAACCCAACAAACCCTAAACCCTAATGTGAGAAGCCCAACCGCCAAGAACCTCATAACAATTACAGGTTACCTGCCTAAACCTAGCGAGATTCAAGAATAAATCCATGCTTGGTTCTGTTTGAGTTGGTGACAAAACTACAACCTTGTGGTTGGAGGTGGAGGGCCGTCAGTAGGCTATCCCATGCTTATCTAAAGAACTTTTGGAATATTGCAGTCTGCAAAATTTAATATACCTGAAAACTGGCTAGAAATGTCTTGACATAAAATTTATCCACTCCGCAGTTCGTGCATGTATATTGATAGCAATGGAGGGGCTCATGAAGTAGATCTAAAGGAAGTCCAAGCAACAAAACTTGATCCTCTTTGTAAGAGTTTTAGAACTGAACTGTTATGTTTGCATATCTGATTATTTTGAGGATTAATGCATTCTCATTATTGATGATCATTATTCTCTAAATGTATGTTATTTTGTAGCATCACATACCGTGAGCCTGATTGATGGAATTAATCAAAGTGAGGCGAGGCGTAGAGCTCTAATTCTCTTCTTCATCACGCACTTGAATAAGAACGCAAAGGTGATTTCTGGTAGTCACCTGATAGCTCGGGTAAAATGTATTTGTCTTCTCTGAGTTCTCATGCCCAATATCTAGTAGGTGATTTACTTCTACTTTCATTTGGAACTTCCAAAATTAATTAAGCCACTACACTAGATTTAGGGTCACTCTGCGACTGTGTATAACCAACCCCTCGGAACTTGTTATTTCAATACAAAGAGTACCCCCTCGTGGTCCACCTGGCACGAAAACTGAGTACAAACTCAAAAAGATGCGTGAGGGACTAAAATATTTGCCACATCGTCTTATTCCAACGGTAAAAACTGATAAGTCACCATTTTTCTTTTTCCCATAGTTTCACCCCCCGTCCTATTTATTCTCCCTTCTCCTACATCACTTTCAAAATTTCTCAATATGATTTCTATGCTTTAAATCAAACCCCTAATCGGATAGTAATCAGAATCTAGTGTGAAACACTTACTGGAAAAAACAATCTCATATTTTAACATAACAAACAAAAAAATATTTTTTTAGATAATAGCTTACTTGATCGAAGGAAAATCCACCCGGAGTCAAATATTCACTCAGATTTGACTTTTCTCTATTTTGGAGCGGAGAAAAGCTCAAAAAATTCACCTTGTTCTTCAGTAAAAACTTACGCAAAAGCTTCACTACATCTTCACCACAACCTTCATTGAAATCTTCACCAAAACCTTAACCCTGAAACGTTCAAAGTTCAGGAGGCAGTTTGACTTCTAGAGAGACTCTTGGGAGAAATCGGAGAATTAGGGTGGAAGTGAGTGATTTTTGGTATACGGTAAATATGAAAAGAGGGTCGGATATATTTTTCCACGTGGACATACACATGAGCCATTATTCCACCGTGTAAGCGCGTGTTTACACGATTATGGTCTTTGGACCACGAGGGGGTACTTGACGTATTGAATAACAAGTTCCGGGTGGTTTTTAAGACAACTAGTAGTTTAGGTGTTTACTAAATAAAACCTTACGAGTTCAGTTTTTTTCTAAAAAAAAACTTCTCTCAAATTCTTACACATGTTTACTGCCATTATTTTCATTTTTCAAGGCGGGATTCTTAGATTTTACATGTAATAGTCACAGTATATCATTGATGTGATCACACTAGTTAATATATCATGACACATAAGCCATAAACCCATACCGAACATCAACAAATGTTTCCCTTGGCTTACCAGTTTTATTATATTGCAGATGAGTGATCATGTGATTTGGGATGTGTTCATAGCTGTTGTAACCTAGGTCATAAAATAATAGTAACCTTAGCTAAGCCATGACACCTGAGTTTGAGGTATGTTAAATGACATCGTTTCCACCCCAAATTATACCCGACAAGTCGAAGCCACACCTAAACTATACTAGTGACCTATTACACACCTAAACTATAAAAAAGTGAAACTATTTACACCTTGTCAGGCTACCACCACTTGCATGTGGTGTAGTGTTTTACACGCGCTGCCACGTCAGCACCACGTCAGTAAAAAGTATCACTTTTTTATAGTTAAGGTGTGTAATAGGTCACTTATATAGTTTAGGTGTGGATTCGACTTTTCGACTATAGTTTGGGGTGGAAACGATGTCTTTTCCCTTAATGTTTTTAGCCGTTTACTTTTGTTATTTAATAGGCTGGACGCGCCTAAAATAAGTGTAACACGCGCGCCTTAGAATAGGGGTCGTGGGGAGGTAATAATATCACTTTTATATAGTTAAGGTGTGTAATAGGTCACTTATATAATTTAGGTGTGACATAGACTTTTCTTGTATAGTATGAGGTAGAAATGATGCCTTTTCCCTTAGTTGTGATGTAAACTGTTAAAAAACTGATCGTGGGTGCGAGCTGCATACCATCACCTATAAGGAAAAAAGACAAATATATCCTTGAACTATGATAAATGAAATGTATATATCCTTCATCATACTTTGAGTGCACATATGTTTCTATCGTTAATGAAATGGTACGTATATATCCGTCACACTAGTGGGAAGGGGGTATATATATGACCCAAGTATGACGGAGGGTTATACTTGGGTATATATGTACCCTTTATCATAGCTTGGGGGTATATTTGTTTCTTTTTTGTTTTAATTTTTTTATATCAAATTATTAACCCTTTACCCCCATGCAATGAACCTACTACTTGATTCGATATACCCACACAATACATTAACACGTACTACTACTCATAACACCCAAAAACAATAAATAAATTGAACTCCTTACGTTTCAATTTTCAATGAAATTTTATCGGGCCAACACTATCCACCATTGGTCAACACCATATAGTCACCGTTTCCGTCGAATTGAAAGCACCCCACTGGCGGATCATTGTCTCGCCCCTAGCTCCGGCCACCTCCAGTCTAATATCTACTTTTTCCAATCAGTAAACACCAACTAGTAGCAGCGATCAATCATTGCAATTTGCTGGGATTCACGTTTAAGAGAAAAATATAGAGAGTATCAAGTTTGGAACAAAAAATAGAGGTCGGTCGAGTTTGAGTTTATTGGGTCAGGTAGTAAGTTTGAGTTAATTATTTGGAATAAAAAATTAAAATAAAAAAGGAATAAAATAGAGGGAGTATCAGGTTTGGAACAAAAAATAGAGGTCGGTCGAGTTGGTTTGAAATCGGGCTCGATGAGTTTATTGGGTCGGGTAGTAAGTTTGGGTTAATTATTTGGGATAAAAAAAATTAAAATAAAAAAGGAATAAATATACCCCTGAATTATGATGAATGGTATGTATATACCCTCCGTCATACTTTGGGGTACACATATTCCCTTACCGTTAGTATGAGGGGCATAAACGTACCATTTCATTAATGGTAGGGGCATATGTGTAACCAAGTATGATGAAAGATATATACGTACCATTTCATTAATGGTAGGGGCATATGTGTAACCAAGTATGATGAAGGATATATACGTAGCATTTATCGTAGTTCCTTTTGTGCACCTATAATTAAGGGATCATATTTCATTAAATTTAGCAAAATATAATAGTATATCGGTGAAAGTACAATACTAGACGCGCTAGACTCATTTGCAAGACTGGATAGCAACTAGGAAGTTAGGGCTGGCCAGACGCTTTAATAACCTTAAGTTACCAGAAGAAAATTTTTTCAACTTGCAATTTAGTGTTTTTAATTTACTGATGCTTCCTTTGCTTGGGTTGTCACAGCATAGATATGTAACTCTTCCAGGATATCCAAGTATCAAACTAAGGAAAAAAAACGTATTCTAACAATTTGATAAAAACAGTATGGCACTCTTTACGAAAAAAAATATATAGGTATGTACAACACTTTATTCGGTTCATAAGAGTTTGGGTCATAAAACACTTTATTCGGTTTATAAGAGGTAAAAGAATATAAAGCAGTTTGATACCAGCACTCATCTCTTTGTCATTCCTATTTCAAAACAGAGATTTTAAAGATTTATAGGGCTAATGTAAAATCATTTGACTCTGAGCATGTTAAAATTTGTTCTCATCCATATAATCACCACTAACAAAATTTGTACTATGTTTAAAAATGTGTAATATCACTTAAAATTTAAAATGGGAGGAAAAACATAAAATTAATTTTCCAATACAGGAAAAAAAAGATTTTAGAATAGAAAAGAAAAGTTTTTTCAAAAGCTCTTTCTATACATTTTTAGAAATTAGTTTGAAAAAAATGGAGGTTCATTTTGGATAAATTGTTTATGGAAGGAGGTTCACGTTTTTTTTTTTTTTTAAGGATATGCACATTCTAAAAAAGAGCATCAATATTATTTTGCAAATACATCAACACTTAATTATATTTGAGAGTTGAATATTAGTTGTGAATATTAAAAAAAATAAGAAAACAAAAGAAGATAAGGAGTAGGTAGAAAATGAAGTGGTGAATGACATAAAGTAAAAAAAAAGGCGCAATTTTTATATATCAAAAAAAGAATGAAGGGTCACACAACTGTTTTTCATTGTGTCTCTCCCATTGTAAAATTTTTGGCCCTCTCCACTCAAGTTGTAGAGCTTGTACAGCTTCAACACCATAGTAACCTGGCGCCAAGTGAGTTATTGAACAAGGTAGGGATTGAAGGAATGCATTGATCAATTCGATTTGGTTTTATGTATTATCGATTCAGTTTATCGATTTTCGTTTTTTAAATATGCTAATTCAATGAGATATTTTTTTTCGGTTTTTGATTTATCGATCTTTAGTCTTTAACGGTTTGATTTTTTATTTAATCGATAAGAAAATGCTCATAAAATAGAAATAGTTTCAACTAACGTGAAAAGAAATCGAATCTTAGTTGCAGCCAAAATTCTACGTGATGTATTTTAGTTACAAGAATCTTCCCCAATCCTAGTCGCTCGACCCTCACCATCGTCGTCGCAACCCCCATTAAAAGTTCGTTAACCAAATAACTTAATAAAAGTTCGTTAACCAAATAACTTAATAACTATAAATCAATATTAATTTTATCGGTTCAATTTTTGCACACTCCTTATTGAAATGTATTATCAATTGTTTAGCCAGGTTGAAAAAAAAATCAATTGTTCAGCCACAATAGGCTTCAACGATCTCCTCATTTAATTTCTGACGAGCATGAAGGAGGACTCATCTGCAACAAATTGTTTCTCCTCACCTTTGTAATTGACCACAGTTGTGGGTTCTTCATTAGATCCACCTGTTGTTAGGACCAACATAATATTGGTCACACATAAATATGATTTGTAAATAACTCAATGATCGGAATGAGAATTGGATTATAAAAATTAATTACGTGGTTATAACCTCTTCCTAAGTAAAAGTAAAAGGGCTAATACTAAAAAAAAATAAAAATAACTCACTATACACGTTTTGCAATTTTGATCAAAAAAACATCAGAACTATCTTAAACTATACTTGAAAAGTCGAAGACATAATTAAACAATTATACCTACTCTTACACACTAATACTACTTAAAATGACTTTATTACCCCTTTTAGACCCAGAAAAATTTCGTGGCAAAGATAAAATTAATATTTTCATAAACGCGAGTGAAGAGAAAAAAATAATTTAAAACTAACTAAATTAACTACGTGTCATTTTTAATTGGACGTTTATATTTTTATTTAATTGTTTGTGGACCTCTTTTCAAATTTAATTTTTCTTTCTTTTGGCCTCCTTCTTTCTCAAAGCTGATTAATCTGCAAAATTGGTGGTCCTCTTTCACCCTTTTCAGTTACAAATTAGGATTAAATATATTAGTTTGTTCAATTTTTTTTACTTTAAAAAGTAATATTTTAATTTTAAAATTATTGAATCTAATGATAGAAATAGTTAATTCCGGTGAGAACTATTGTTTCCGGCGAGCTTTCATTTTTTTTGATGAGTTTACATATTTCAGCGAGCTTTATTTTTTTTTCGATCAAACTTAAATCATATTCATATCTTTCATCCTAAACTTTATGTTGATATTGTTATGAAATCACAATTGATTTGGCCAAAAATTTTAAATTCAAACCCACTTTCATTAACAAGCGGAGTATTATAGAAGAGAACAGTCATGACATTAAAAAAGTGAGTTGTAACACAAAGTATGCAAATCTTTTGAAGCCTAAAGTCATGGATAACACTAATATTAGGGTTCCTCTTAAACCCGTAATAATGCTGCATGGGGAGCCTACTATTACGTGGAAGTCATCCGAAGTTTGTAACCTAATCATGCAGGAGAAATTACAATGCACCATCATTGGTAAGTTCTCCTATGGTAAACCACATATTGAAGTGTTGAGAAAAATCATTCCAAATTAGTGTGGGATTAAGGGTCAAAATACAATAGGAGTTTTGGACGAAAGACATGTGTTAATAAGGCTAGATGTATTAGAGGATTATGTTCAATTATTATCAACAACCTTTTACGTTAACTTGATGGATAGATATTGGCAGATGAGGACTTTGAAGTGGGATCCATAGTTTGAGCATTATGTTGAAATCACAATTGCAGTAGCTTGGATCTCTATGCCTAACCTACCCTCGAATTTCTTTGTGAGAGATGCAATATTTTCAATTGCTTCAGCCGTAGGCAAACCCCTTATAGTAGACATGACAACTAAAAATCATACTAGACCTAGCTGTGCATGAGTTAAAGTGGAGGTAGATTTAGTTGCAAAATTACCCCAAAGGAATGAATAAATTAGGAGAATGATATCACAGGTGAGCTCAAATCCAAGTGGGTTCAAATCCAGTACGATTACATGTCAAAGTATTATAAAGAATGCTGTCTACAAGAACATGATGAAGATAGCTGCTGAAATACTCATTCGGAATTATATGACAAAATGAAGGAGAAAAGCAAAGATGCAGAAGCAAAGACATATGACGAAGAGAATAGCAGACAAAGAAAGCACCAACAAAATTAGGATAATGCGAGAAGAGGAAACATAAACAACCAACAGTGGCTCATAAGGAGAAATAGGTGCAGAAGGGATAGATATTGCCATATTCTTGTAGAGGTGAATGAGAACAAGGACAAGGATTTGGAGGTGTTAAATTCATTTGATGCATTAGAAGATAAAGAAGATAAAGCTAAAGGCAACAAAGAGGAAGCAAGAATAAGTGATAATGATAAACAAGTAGAAAAAGAGAAAATCAACACAAAAGAGTGGGTTAACAAAAGTTTTGGAAAAGTACAGAAGCATAACAAGATTTAAAGACAACAGAAGAGGTGCAAGCAACACTAGATACAACTAACAATAATGAAAAGGAGAGGAACTACCAGGAAAGAGTGATAGATATATCACAGTGTAGTGATCAGAAAAGAATAGAAGAGGAGAAGAAGAAGAAGAATAACAAAGAAGAGGTACAAAAGGATGTAAAAGATATGCAAATATAGTTGTATGGGGATGAACCAAATGAATTGATGGTGATAGAAGGGATCTCACCCATAGCAATACAATCAGAGAAGCTGGTGGAAAGCTGTAATAAAGCTAAGGAGGATCTAGATAGAAATGACTTGGAGGACAATATCAATCAGGTGGATAAAGCAGTAGATTTGTCCCCAAAGCAAATTGAGTCACTAAAATCAAAGCAGGGAAAATCAAAGAAGAAGAACAAGAGTAATAGTACAAGTTCAGCTATAACGCATACAAAAAGTTATACTTCTAAAATAAAATCATAATGAATGCACTGATATGGAACATAAGGTTAGTCAATACACAACAAGACTTTACCAGATTAATCACAATGCATAGGAGACACCATTTTTATTTCATAGGTTTCATGGAACCTTTACAATATAGGCAGCAGATAGAAAAATACAGAAGAAGATTGGGTGTAAAATATGTTATGGTAAATGTATCAGGCAAGATATGGTCATTCATGGATGAGAATATGGAATTCACCATGGTTAAAGATGAGGAACAACAATTACCATTAAAGCTTGAAAGTCAACATGCAGATATTTCTTTGATAGTTACTCTAGTATATGCAAAGTGCAGTCCAAATGAAAGACATGTGTTATAGGATTCCTTAGCAGACATGGCTGATACGTATCAAGTACTTTGGTTAATAAGGGGAGATTTCAATGTTATAAGAGATGAAGAGGAAAAATTGAGGGGTTTACCAGTTATACTTAATGAAACACATGAGTTTAATCAGTGTATTAATTTGTGTAATGTGGAAGAACCTCAATTTAAGAGGAGAAAATATACATGGTGGAATGGAAGAACAGATAAGGATTGTATATTTAAAAGATTGGATAGAATTTTATGTAATAACAAACTGCAGAATGTATTTTAGACAATGGAGGTGGACCATTTAGCAAGGAGTAGATTTGATCACTCTCCTCTACTAATACAGTTCAGAATGGAAAAAGAGCAAGTAATTAGAGCATTTAGATTTCTGAATCTGTGGCTTAAAGAAGAATCATGCTTGGAAGTGATAAAGCAGAATTAGACAACAGAGATAGAAGGTAAACCATTCATAGTATTTCATCAGAAATTGAAAAACACTAAATCAACTCTTACAAGGTGGAGTAAAGAAACTTTTGGTAATATATTCCAGAAAATTACAACACTGGAAGACATTATCAAAGTAAAATACAAGTAATTTGAGGAGAATCCAAGTGGAATAAACAGAGAAAATCCATTTAAGGCTCATGATGAGCTAAACATGCAACTTAAAAGAGAAAAATAATTCTAGAGGCAGAAGTCAGGGTATAAATGGTTAAGGATGGAAAAAGAAATACCAAATTCTTCCATACTATTGTTAAAGGGAGAAGAAGAAGACTAAGGATCAGAAGAATGCAGAATAAAGAAGGTGAATGGATGGAATAAGCACAAAACATAGATGATTCATCTATAACTTTTTTGTCAGAAATAGTTTACTAAGTAGGAGAATGCAGAGGAGTTCTCAATGTTAGATGAAATACCTAGTCTGGTAACTGATGAACAGAATAAGGAAATCATGAGAATTCCAACAAAAGATGAAATAAGAGAAACTGTCATGGGATTGAATAGGAATAGTATAGGGGTTAATGAACCTTGGATATCAACTCCCAAGGTTCATTACCCATACTAATTTGGTTTTATTACCAAAAAAGTTAGTAGTGAACACATTCTCAGATATGAGGCCTATATCACTTAGGGGTCGTTTGGTAGAGTATATAAGAATAATGCAAAATATGGTGTATTAGTAATACTTGTATTAGCAATGCTTGTGTTAGTTATGCTTATATTAATTATGCTTGTATTTTTGTTATTCAGTGTTTGGTTCAATGTATTAAAAATAACATGAATTACATAATTTCTTAATTTTTTTTATATATTACCCTCAATATATATGTTGGAAAGTATCCAAATTTTTTTTTGAGGGGCAATAGTATCTTTAAGCATGTTAATGCATGCATTAGATCCATTGCATTACTAATGTCATAGATTTTGAGGTATAAGTAATACACACCTTAATACACAATAAAGCGTATAACTAATGCTTGCATTAGTTATACATAGGGTAAAACGATATACCAAACAAGATACTACTAATACACATTAAACTAATGCATGCATTAATATTCCAATACACTCTACCAAACTACCTCTTAGTAACTTTGTGAATACGAT
The DNA here is from genome assembly GCA_030864215.1 of Capsicum pubescens. Classification (NCBI taxonomy): domain Eukaryota; kingdom Viridiplantae; phylum Streptophyta; class Magnoliopsida; order Solanales; family Solanaceae; genus Capsicum; species Capsicum pubescens. Next base: position 170,703,830 of record CM061543.1, read on the forward strand.
CTTCTCAAGAATTATTCATGAGAGGATTATGGGATTACTACCTTAGTTGATATCACCAGAGCAAACAAGTTTTGTACAAGGGAGAAGTATTGATAAAAATGTATTGGTGGTGCAGAAAATAGTTTCAAAAATAAGAAAGAGAGGTAAACCACCCAATATGGTCATGAGACTAGATATGATGAAGGCATATGACAGGGTGGAGTGGCTGTTTTTAACCAAGGTCTTGAGGAAAATGGGCTTTTCTGAAGTGCTTATTGACATGGTGTACAGACTGCTGGAGAGTACTCAATACTACTTAATGGTCATACTAAAGGTTTTTCCAAATCCTCAAGAGGTTTAAAGAAAGGTGATCCATTGTCACCCACTTTATTCATAATTGCAGATGAAGTACAATCTAGGAATCTGAAGAAATTGATGCAGAAAAAAGGATTTCAAATTATTTGGTATGCCAAGAGGAAGTCCTAAACTAAATCACCTAGCTTTTGCAGATGATATGATTATCTTATGTAAAGATGAGGTGAGAACATCATAGATGGTGACTAAATCTTTTGACAGGTATGAAGAAGTCTTAGGGTAGAAGATAAACAAAGAAATAGTGTAATTTACTTGCACAAAGGGGTTTCAAATGGAGTTGAAGTAATGGCAGAGGTTGCTACTGGCATTCTGAGGAAAGAATTCCCTTTCACATACCTTGGATACCCCATTTTCTATATGAGAAAGAAGAAGAACTACTATCAACAGCTGATGAATAAAAACTAGCAAGGTGCAGACATGGAAAGGAAAACTCTTATCATATGGAGGGAGAGCTGTACTGATTAAACATGTGCTACAGAGCATTCCTATCCACTATTTGTCAATGATGAACCCACATTTGAATGTGATGAATTCCATACAAAGGGTTCTAGCTCAATTTTTCTAGAGTAGGAAAATAGGAGAATAAGGTAGACATTTGGTGAATTGGCAGGAAATGTGTCTACCACAGGAAGAAGGAGGGTTGGGATTTAAAAGAATAATTGATATTTCTATGGCCTTATTCTGTAAATTATGGTGGACCTTCAGGACCACAAGGTCCATTTGGAGAGACTACATATGTAATAAATATTGTAAAAAGGAGCATCCAATAATGGTCTTGTGGAAAACTGGCTCAGGAGGATCACAAGTGTGGAAAAAGATGCTACTTGCTAGAGAATTAGTGGAACATTTGATAGTATGAAAATCGAGGGATGGAAACTCTGACATATGGCTAGATAATTAGACTGGTCAAGGGGATTGATGAAGAGAAATCAGGAAGAAAATGGACAGTATCAGCAAGTAAATGATATTGTGAGGGATGGTAGATGGGATGAACAAGTGATCACAAATATGTTCACACCAGAAATGGCTGAGCATATCCTAACTAAAGTAAAGCCCCCAATAAATGATAGTAATGATAGGCCTATATGGAGCATGGAATCGAATGGAGTGTTTACAGTTAAGTCTTCTTGGCAATACATCAGGAATAAGGGTTATGTATGTAGCACATACAACTGTATATGGATTAAGGGGCTACCTTTTAAAATATGCTTCTTTTTGTGGAGGTTGTAGAAAAGCAGAATAACAGTGGATGATAATGTTAGAAGATGGGGACTGCAAGGTCCATCTAAATGTTGGTGTTGTGATGAACCTGCAGTGGAGACACTTGCTCATGTCTTCAGAAGATCCTTTTATGCTAACAGGACCTGGTCCTACTTTTCTTCTTTTATAGGTATACCTATTCAAGATTTGACACTAAGAGGTACTATTTTTAAATGGTGGAAGGCTGAGGTGAAGATGAGAGAACAACCATATTTCTATGTACTACCCAACATCATTCTATGGGAGTTATGGAGGAGAAGAAATAAGAAAAAAATATGACAACAAAAACATCACTAGACTGAGGCTCATTTATAACATAACAAGGTCTGAGGTTTCTTTTGAAGGTCAGAAAATCAACAGTTGAGTTCCCTATTGAATAGCCAGAAATCTTAAAGGAGTTTGCTAATCTTAAAAGTAAGATGAAGGCTACTACAATGCTTTGGGAGTTGCCAACATATGGATGGGTAAAGTATAATACAGATGGAGCACTCAGAGAAGAAGAAAGAGAAAGCTCATATGCTTTCTGTTTGAGAGATAGGAATGGCGATATACTATATGCTAAAGCAGAACCACAATATTATGCAGACAGTATACAAGCAGAGGCAAATGCTATTCTACATGCAGCCAAGCATTGTAAGCAAACACAATTCAACAAAGTAATCATTCAGATAGATTCTCTCATAATGCACAAGGTATTAATAGGAATATGACAGTGTCCATGGAACATTGAAAGTATAGTCATGGAGATAGAGCAACACATGCAAGATAAGCAAGTCAAATATCAGTATATTTATAGGGAGGAAAATTAGTTTGCTGATCATCTTGCTAATCTAGCCATAGAAACAAGAGCAGTAACTGTTACCAACTTTCAGTAGCTACAGAAAAGAGGAAAAGCCATTCTAAATAGTGATAAATGGCAGTCCCCTTACTTGAGAATTACACCATTAAGAGGATAAAGAGCAGGGGGAGGCTTAGGCTGATTAGTTTATATGCAACATATTTATAATACATTAAAACATCAATAAGAGAGCATGTACTAGCTAACCTATACTATTACAGCCAACAAAATGGACTCTCAGCATCATGAGAGGGTCTATTGATCGAGTGAAGATTCATAAACATGGGCATAAGGAATATATATAAATCTTCATAGGTCCAAGCATCCTCTATCTTCATCCCTACCAGATCTAAGGACCATAAGCAAGAGAAATTAAGCTAACAACAACAGATCCAGAATAAGTACAGAAAGCCAAAAGAAGATCAACTCACTCAGAGGTAACATCCTAACACAGCTGACTAGATCCCTCTTAGCTGAACAAAAAGCTTCTCAAGGCCCCATCTACCAGAGAACTCAGCTATAGAATATGCATCATCAATATCCAAGAAAAATAAAGCAGATACTTACACAATAAAGGAAGGGAAGATCTACTTACTTTTATAAGCTGAATAAACAAGAAAACCATGTAGACGGAGGCAACACATTGATCACCCATAGCAACAGTCGAAGGAAGCTACAGTTAGAGAAGGGTAGCTATATTTTCAAAGGAGGCGTGAAAGAGAGATATATTAGGAAACTAGGATTATTTTGGAAACCCTACTGCTGTTATTTATTTTTTAAGTGGACCCGGGTTAGGTCGGGTAAACCAAATAGTTCTAGCTGTTAATTTGTATAATGGTTTGGTCTATTAGTGTTTGTTGATTATTAATAAAATACTAAATTAAACAAAAAAATCCTCTCTTTTTTCTTCAAAATTATAAAATTATTAGCCATCCATAGAGTCGAATGAGCAACAATACCAAAGTACGGTGGTGATATTTGATGGTGGATGGCATAAAAAAGAGGAATCGAAGGTGATATGGTGGTAGTAAAGAGTAAAGAAATGACGATAATGGTGGTCAGATATGAGTTTTTTGGTAAGGTAAGAGATGGAGTGGGTGAGGTTTAGTGATAAAGAAGATATAATTATTGGAGGATTTTAATTATTAATTAGGATTTAATTAGTGTAAAATATAATGAACAAAAGAAAATTTAATGAATAAAGAAAAAGAATATAAAATTATAATTTTTTAACGTGGCGCAACGTGGCGTTGACATGACGGTGAGTGTAAAACACTAGTTATTGTGAGAGTAGTGTTATGCATCTCGGGATGATACTAAATTCATTTTTAAGTAGTACAGGTGTGTATTCGATCACTTCAATAGTTTAGGTGTGCCTTCGACTTTTCGGGTATAGTTGGGTAAATTCTAACCTCATTTGTAATAGTAACGGACAAGAAAAACATACAAAAGAATCAAGATTGTAGCTTTTTGAGCTTGAGTTTCAAAGTACAATAATAAGCATGCAGAGAAATCTTAGTAGCTTATTATTTAATAACCTGAACTTCCATTTTGTTGGGGAGAGTTCAGTTCTTCATATTATAATCTCTTTCTCCATTCTCCTTTGCCTACTCCTAATTTTAGACAAAATATAGCGCACACAAACCAAATAAATAAGACTATTGTGAAAAGGTGTTACTATTACGCTTGAACTACATTATTTCTTATTTTAAAAAAAAAATACACAAAATATTCTCGTGTTAAATTCCTTACACAAAAATAGCTTGTTTTTTGTTTATTACTTGGAATGGCCCATTCGGCCACTATTACTAAAGTACATAGGTGGAGATAGTTCGACAATACAAAAACTACTACTACTATTCGACACTACAGGCCTACTAGGTCCCACAAAAAAAGTTTCCTCTTTGTCTAATTGAACAGTCCTACAAATAAACAAAGGGGGAATTTCCCATTCTTCTAAAAAGTTACATAATTCCTTTCTTCTTCCCTCCTTTGCTAGCCTATCCGCAACTTTATTTATCAATCACCCTTCATGGATGACCTGCGGGTTCCCCATATCCCGAAGAAGACCCCTGCATAATAACATTATATTAGTAACTGTATCCATATTGTCATTGCATATAGATGTTAAAGTTGCAGAGTCAGTAGCAATACATATCTTAGAACATTTTAGTTGCAGAACCATTTTCAGTCCCATAAATAGAGCCATAGTTTCAGCTTCGAGAGGGTTTTTGACACTTATTCTGGCCATAAAACCTTTGATCCAATGTCCCCTAGTTTCCCCCAATAACTCCCCTGCCTCTCCCAATCCTAATCTATGGTCATAGCACCCATCTATGTTCAGTTTTAGGCCTTCATTTGGAGGAATCCAGTGCTGATTCGTATGTATTTTCCCAACCAAATGATGCATTACCAGGAAATGGTATTCTATCTCTTTTATAGGGATGTATAATAGGAATTGGAACATAGTTATTGTTAAAAATATTGTTGTTCCTTGCAAGCCAGATATTCCAGAAGTAAAAGGGAAAGACATCTTTTAATGGAAGGTGTTTACCAAGTTTAAAATCCTTCACTTTGCAACACTTTCTTATCCGTTCGTTAATGTTTAAGTGAGCATTGCTAGTCAGGATTGGTTCTACATTGGTTATCCTCCAAAACACAACTACTCTAGGACATTCCCTAAAAATATGGTTAATGGTTTTAGGATTCTTACAATGTTTGCATAAGGGGTCTACCTCTAAACCTATGTTGTTCAAGTAAGAACCTGATGGCAACCTATTATGATAGCATAACCATATAATTATTTTTATTTTATTTGGGCATTGAAGTTTCCATATCCACTTAAAGGAGTCCAAAGAGTTTCTTGAAGGGTTGCTATTACTTAGCACTTGTTGATAAGCTAAGTTAGTAGAAAATCTTCTATTGATTGCTAAAGAGCATTTAAGCTTATCCCTCAAACACTTTTTGTTGGGAATGAAAGTAGCCAAAATGGTGTTAAAAATGTCAGGTGGAAGGTAGTACCCTATTTGATTAAAGTCTCATTGACCATCCTTCAAAATATTATGTACTGTAAGGTTTTGCATTTCCAAACTTAAAGGAGTGTGTAGTTTCTTGGCTAGAAGGATAATGAAGGAGGACCAAGTATCCCCCCATACTTTAATGTCCTTTCCTTTACCTAACTCCCAATGGGCACAACTTGAACAAATTTGCCATCCCTCGATAATGTTTTCCATGTTGGCTACAAGTTCTCAAGCTCCTTTTTAGATCAATTATTCAATTATTCTTGTTATATTTGTGGTGTAGCACCACAGCCCAAAGAGAGGTAGGGGTTGTATGCGTTGTCCATGCAAGTCTTGCATGGAGTGCTTTATTTTTTAAGTTGGATTTTTTGACTGGCTAAACCTCCGAATTCTTTTGGTTTTACAAGGGTGTCCCATCCAACTAAATACAACTTTCTGGTGGTATCCTTTGTCCCTCAAATGAAATTATATTGAATTTTATCAGTTTTCTTTATTACCTCCTGTAGTAACTTAATGAAGTGCATAATGTGAGTCGGAATACTACTAAGACAGGCCTTTGCTAGAGTGGTTCTACCTGTAATGGTAAGAAAATTAGATTTCCAGCCCGAAAGTTTTTGTTTTAAGTTCTCAATAATGAATTGAAAGTCTTTGTTAACCAGTTTGGAGATGAGTACTGGATATCCAAGATATTTACCATAATTTTTACAAGGGTAAATATTTAGGATAGTGGTAATATCTTATTTTATATGATCATTGTAATTCCCTGAAAATATGATTTTTGATTTTTCAAAATTGATGCTCTGCCCCAACCAATAGTAGAAATTCAAAAGAGTATTCTTAATGTTAATGCAACTATTTTTGTTAGTAGTTGACATTAGCACTAAGTCGTCAGCAAAAAAGAGGTATGACAAGTATGGGCCTGACCGAAAAATTTAGATAGGGCTCCATAATTTGTCAGAAAGGTTTTGGTTAATGTTATCGGACAACATCTCCATGCAAAGAATAAAGATGTATGGAGACATTGGATCTCCTTGTCTAGTTCCCTTTAAGGGACTAAAAAAATTGGTCCTCATGCCGTTGACTAACATTGTTACAGAACTGGTGCAGATGCAAGACATGATAAGGTTAATAAAATTTGAAGGAAGGTTAAAGTAGTGCAAGGTATGCCTAATAAAGAACCATTCTAGTATGTCATTGTCCTTCTCTAAATCAATATTCATGATGATGTTTCCCTTTTTCTTTTTATTTTCCTAAATTTATTAATAATCTCCTGTACGATGATAACATTGTCAGTTGCCTTTCTATTCATAAGGAAACTTGTCTGACATGGCCCAATTAATTTGTCCATAAGAGGTTTAAAAATCTTAGAGATGATTTTGGTAATTATTTTGTAGGAGGTGTTGTAGAGGCTTATTGGTCAGTAATTTTTTAGAGACTGAGCATTTGAGCACTTGGGAATTAGGCAAATGTGAGTGGTGTTAATGGCCTCATCGATTTTGGATTCCTGAAATGTTTTATAGCATAAATACAAGACCGAATGTTGGATAATATCCCAGTATTTTTTGTAAAAATATGGATGGAGCCCATCGAGCCCGAGGGCTTTGAAGTGGTAAAAAGAAAAATAGCTTGCTTTACTTCCTCTATAGTAGGCATCTTTCCCAGATCCAATTTATCAGGTTCAGAAATACAAATTTTTCTTTTTGGGATAGTTACCTTAAAAGCTTTATGGTGACTAGTTTTAAACATGTTCTGAAAATCAGAGAAGGTATGGTTTATAATCTTAGCTTGCTCATGAATAAAGGTATTATCTTCTAATTTTAGAGCATTAATTATGTTTTTCCTTCTCCTAATTAAGGTTAAGGTGTGAAAAAATTCTGTATTTGCTTCTCCCTTATTAAGCTAAGTTATTTTGGATTTTAACTTCCAGTAGTCCTCCTCCATTCTAAGAATTTGGTTGAACTCACTCACGAGTCGTACTTCTAGTTATCTAAAAAAAGTGTTACTGCAGTAGTTATCCGATTTTTGGATACCCTGGATCCTATGTAGTAGCTTACCCTTTCTTCTAAAAATATTTCCCACATTGTTGTATGCCCATGCAGACGCCTTACGTTTAAATTCCCTAATGACGTGAGCTAAAGGCGGGTTATTTTCCCAGACTTGGGAAATAACATTAATGTAGTCCAAGTGAGCAGTCCATATTTATTCAAATTTGAAGAATTTCTTTCGTAAGGCTGGATCGTCTTTAAAAATTGATAAAAGGAGAGGACAGTGATCCGAATATGTACGGGGTAGATATGTTACCTGAGCGTCAAGATAGGCTAACATCAACTTATTTGTACCAAGAAACCTATCTAGTCTTTCAAAAATTAAGGCATTCCTCAATCTAAACCCTTTATTAAGCCATGTGTATTTACTACCCTTATAACCCATATCAATAAATTCACAGTGATTTATCATATCTAAGAAATATGAAGAGAAAGAGTTATTAATTAACTTACCTCCTTTCTTTTCTGTGTTGGATAGTAGTTCATTGAAGTCTCCTCGAATCAACCACTTACCTGGATTCGTGTCCTTGATGCTCTTAATACTTTGCCATAATGCCCTATATTTATGTCTGAGAGTGCTAGCATATATGCAGATAAATAACCAAGAGTCATTTTTATTTCTTACCTTAATAATGGTATGAATCTCCTGGTCTGTATTAGCAACTTTATCCAAGTCCAGCAAGGAATCATCCCATAGAACTGATAGTCCACCGGCATTCCCAACTACTGGCACCTTAATGACTCGGTTGAAGGAAAAGTCATTGAGGAGTAGCAGGTGGTCTTGAATTTTAGTTTCCAATAAAGCCACCAATGGTGGTTTGTGCCAGTCCACCAATGATCTAAAGTTTCTCCTAAAGTCCTGCCCATTGGCACCCCTACAGTTCCATTAGATTATGTTTATGTATCTGTTCCTATAAGGTGGGTTTATCAGATATATTTCCCTTGAGGAGTTCGTTAAGGGGGAAGTTTGGTGCATCACTGTTGGGTTTATGACCAATACGTAATTCCCCACTTAGGGATTGAAGGGATGATGTATGTCTAATGATGTCTTTATTAAGTTTTGGGGGAAAATAAGGATGTATTTCTTCGCGTACTTATCATTGAGCACCATTGCTTTTATATCCTTTAACACAATGATTTCAATTTATTTTTCTCTCATAACCTCTAAAGCTTTCTCTATTTCTTCGGTTGACGTATTCACAGGTCTGGGGTGAACTAGAATGGTATTTGGAGGTACCTGAGAAGATGATGCCACATTGTTCGGGATCGATGGTGCTGCAGTCTGCAGTGTCCCTGTTGGGATCATCTGGTTCTGCAGCGGCATCTCTCCCATAGTTGTCCCTTGCATCTTCCAATGGTAGTTCAGGGGGTCTAGGTCTATAAAGTTGTGGTAGACCGGTAAGTGGGGTAGAGTACTCGAATTCATCACTGGATGTTGCGGCATTGGTCTAACCATCGGGGGAATTGGTGTTTCCTACGTGGGTATGTGAAAGAAGGGTATGGCTGGGACTGGTAGGCTCATTGAATCTTGGAGAATTGTCGACATCTATAACTGGCTATTGTATAGTTCCATTGCTCATCTCATCCCTTCTGATGCTAGGTGAGCTAGTAGCTCTAGTGTGTGAATTATGAACATTACTTCCCTGGTTTCCATGTAATCCATCATGACCAGGGACTTCTCTTGTAGTTCCATTTCGACCCATGAGGATGGGTTGGGGTTTAGTGGAGCCACCAAAGTCAAGTAAATCAGGGTTGACCCCTCCGACAGCCCCGGTACTGGGTACAGATGGATTGGAGGTAGATAGATTTAAGTTAGTGGTGGGTTTATGGGATTCATCGGTGTGAGGAGGGAGTTGTTTCTTCTGTATTATCTGGAAACTTGTCTATTTTGAGTTCTGCGTGGGTTCCTGGTCATTCTTATTTATAGAAGATTATTTAGGCAATGTTAAGTTAAATAAAGAGGGGACAATATCTATTGTGGTTCCTGGGATATTAGAAAGGAGAATGTTTGGATATTTTGTGGGTCCATTATCCAAATCTAGTAAGGTTGTACTTGAGATCTATTTATTGTTTTCACTATTATTAATAAGTGGCTCTCCACTAAAAGTAGTATTTTGGATTATTGATTTTGTGGTGCTAGTTTTTCCCACATTTTTTGTAGGTTGATGTGTCAAATTCCTATTGGTCAGTAGTGCGGCCGCTTGGGGATGTGGAAATTTAGTTCCCCTATGTGATTTATAGGGGTCATACTAGGTTGAATAGTAGAGATGGGGTCATTTACTGTGCCACTATGGAGGGGCATATTTGGAATTTTCCTTTGGGGATCTAGGCTGGCAGAGTTATTTCCTCCAGCCGCCTCAAAGTTCAAGGAGGCAAAAAGAGTTCAGTTTATTGATTACTTTGTGGGAAGATTTTGGGTTGTTAATCACGTCTATTTTCTGTAAGTCCCCCGTAAATTTCTAAGATTAAATCAGTCCTTTAAGCTTGTCAAGGGGTCCCAAACTTAGAAAATTCTAACTAAGTTCCCAGACTTAGCCTATTATTGGCCTTCAAAAGTTGCCAGTCTCATTTTGCCACCTTAACATCCTTTAATGGTCTATATTTTTGTTAATTCATGATCAGAGAGGTCCATAGGTGGTCCCGGACAAGTTTTAAATTTTTTAGACCACGTTTAGACCACGTTTGAAAGCCCAAAACAGTGGACCAATGCGATCTTGGTGGGTCGCATCGCCAATCGCGTTGGTTGATATTGTTGCAGGTTGCCAGGGTTAAAGTACCGAGACTCGATGTGATGATGGCGTGATGCATCGACTATCGGTCAATAATAGCGTCGATGCCCAGTTTCAGTCATTAAATGTCTGTATTTTTAAAGGCAAAAGGGTCAATTTCCCATCCCTATATAAGTCTAAAACATGGGATTTAGCCCGAATTCAACCAAAATATAGTGTCTCTCTCAAGTTTCTCTCAAGAAAAAGTTAGAGTTTTCAATTAAGGATTCAAATTTAATACTCAAATTCAAGAATCTCTCCGTCAATCTTTGTATAACCAAGAACTAAGGTATGGATAGTGTTCATTCATGAATTCCTTTCATTCATGAAGCCCAAGAATTAAGTTTTAAACTATGAATTTTGATATTCATGTTATGGATTGATTATGTTCATGTGGTTGTTGTTGTACAATTCCCAAATTGGAATCTTTATTTGTTTTATGAAACTATGTTAGCATGCAAGTTGAAAACTATGAACTTAGTTGGTTATGGTGTGTTAATTTATGATTATGCCTATACCCTAAGTGGTTCATGTATGGTGTTTGGTAAAATGCCTAAGAGAATAGAAATTATGCATTATAGCTTAATTGTGACCCAAACGGTATATACATGTTTTACCCTTATGTTCAAATGACTCCCATGCTATTGATGTGCTTTGTTGGAATGCTCATGATGTTAGAGTATGAAATTATGACATGATTATATGCATTCCTATCCATGTACAACATTATGATAACCATATGCTTCATGAAATCCCCAACTTATTGTATGATGAATTGTTAATATTGGTCATGTGTTCGAGAAGTGTCGAGTCTTGTCAGTTTCATGCTATTGAGTCCTGGGGGTACTTGAACCCGACAATTTAGCTGCATGCCTGCCAGTGTTAGTTTTCACGATACTCTCAGCCAAGCCATGATCATTAGAATCCAGTCAGTCTCATGACTCAAGAAAATTTAGTGAATTCAGTATTAGTCCAGTCCTACTCAGTAACCTCAGTAATCTCAGTAATCTCAGTAACCTCAGTTATCTCAGTAATATTAGTAATCTCTGTAATCTTCATAATCTCAGCAATCCCAGTCAGTTATCAGATCTCAGTAGTATTCTGTCAATCAACAGAATTTAGTGAACCAAGTTCAAATCAGTTATGCAATACGATCAGTAACAGTTTAGTTAAATCAGTTCAGTGTCTTTTCAGTTGGGAGTAGGATTCAGCACCGAGTGAACCCAAGGATGAGGGCTAACCTATCATTCAGTAGAGGGTGTGATCCTTAGATGCAATCCTTGCATTCCAGAACTATGTATCCAGTATAGGTAGAGATGTACCCCTACGAGTCTAGGGACTATACATCTCATTTGAGTTTTTCTACTAGGAGGTGTTGACAGAAGAGCTCTCTATCAGAGGGGGTTTACTCACAGCTTGTCTTTACTCGTGGCACGGTACTGACACCATTCCAGCTGGGGTTATAGGTTGGATCCCACCAGTTTATATTCGGGGCATGTTGGTTAGATGATTACCTCCCACAGTCTTAGTTTCAGATCCAGTCTCAGTAATAAAACTCAGTTCAGTTCTACAGTTTCAGGACTGTCTGATACAGTCGCTCAGCTCAGTACGAAACTCAGTTAGTTCTATCAGAACCAGGACTGTCAGACACAGTTACCCAGTTAATAGTATATTAATTATACGATATTCATGTTACCAGTATTCAGATTTCAGAACTATCAGATATAGTCAATCAGACCAGTTCTTCATAATTAGAACTGTTAGAAATAGTTAGTCCTTTATCTATAATATAACATCAGTCCCTTATTATTCAGTAGACTCTGTTATCCGTACCAGTAAAATCAGATTGTCAGCAACTCAGTACCCAGTGTCAGTATGATCTCAGTTATAGTTTACGTATTCATGCATGTATTCTCACGTTCATGTTATTTGGTCAGTTAGTATTGTTCATGCATATGAACCCCATGTATTCAGCCTACCTCACTTGCATACCAGTACATTCAATCGTACTGACACATTTTCGCTATGGTGTTTTATACCATAGGTTTAGAAGCACGAGCTCGCAAGCATCCTTAGTAGATCAGTTGTTTAGCAACTGGACTAACAGTGAGTCCTCATCATTCGAGGATAGCATGATTATTTTATTACTTTATTATTTCAGGAGTTTGGAGTTAGTTGGGGACATGTTCCATCAAATCCACAGTTTTCAGACAGTTTAGAGAATTTTAGACTACAATATCTTTCAGACAGTTTATTTCAATTTTGGGTATTTTTATACCCCATTACAAATATTGTTTTATATTTAGTACTAGTTCAGTTTTTAACCTTATGGCCTTATAGCTTATATTTCGCATATTTAAGGTATATTATTCAGTGCTCTGTTACAAATATCAGTCATGGGTTAGCTTGTGGTCCTTTGGAGTCATGAGCACCGTGTAGCATTTTGGGTACCAGATTCGGGGCATTACAAACTTGGTATCATAGCCTAAGGTTCAACAACGTCCTAGGAAGTCTGAAAAGATGCATCTAGTAGAGTCTTGTACATGGGTGTGTTGTGCACCACACTAATGTGCAGGAGGCTATGAGATATTTTTGGAATAGTTTCCCTTCTTTCAGTATTCATGTCGTGCGAGTGAGCATGAGCTCCAGCCAAACTCTCGGTTTAATCCCTTCTTCTCTTCCGTTTACAAAACATGCCTCCAAAGAGGACTCGGGAAAGAGGAATGGGAGATCAGCCAACCCCTCAGCCCGATCAGTGTAACCCTTTAGGCAAACATGTCTCTTATGCAGAATTCAGGACAGCATTCGCCACTCTTGCCAATTCAGTCATAGCCCAGAACAACCGTATAGTTACTGTTCCAGCCAACCCAGTGGCCAACTCTGCTGCATCCAGGATTTAGGACTTCACCCGAATGGATCCTCCTCTATTCTCAGGTTCTAAGTCCAAAGAGAATCCACAGGAGTTCCTCGATCAAGTTCAGAAAGTCACAGATATCATGGGAGTGACTTCCAGTGAGATTGCAAAGTTAGCCGCCTATCAGCTACATGGTGTAGCCCATACGTGGTTTAAATAGTGAAAGGTAGACAGGGGTATAGATGCAGATCCTATAGAATGGGAAGAGTTTTCTACGACCTTCTTAGATAGATTCTTTCCCCTAGATCAGAAAGAAGCCAAAGTGTTAGAGTTCATCAATCCCAGACAAGGTAGCATGAGCGTAAAAGAATACTCTCTCAAGTTTACTCAGTTACCCAGGTACGCTACCCATATAGTAGCAGACAGTAGATCTATAATGAGTAAGTTTATGTCTGGGATATCAGGTAGAACGGTTAAGGAGTGCAAAATTGCGATGTTGATTAAGGAGACGGACATATCTAGGATTATAGTCCATGCTCAACAGATTGAGGAGCAAAAACTTAAGAAGAAGGAGAGGGAAAATAAGAGAGCCAGAATTGGTAGTTATAGTTTTTCTCTGCCAGGGTCACAGAGTGGTAACCGTTCTTAGCCTAGACAGAAGTTTCCAACCCCAGTTCCATCTTAAGCTAGCGCACCAGCACCAAAGTTCATGAATGACTGTAGAGATGGGGTACCAGGCTCCAAGGTCCATGGTAGTGAGGGCAGGGTTTTTATTCATCAACTTTGCGAAGAGTGTGGTAAGTATCATAAGGGTATATGTAGAGCCGGTAGTGATGTGTGTTTTGGATGTGGCGAGTCAGGTCAAAAGATCCGATATTGTCCTAGGACTAGCCCTAGAATCAAACACGCTCGTCCTTCAGCTCAGTTCGGTCTCTCGAATCATCAGGGAGCCAATTCCAGCGCTATCAGTGGGAAACGCTCAAACAGACTCTATGCACTTCAGTCCTGACAGGATCAGGAAAGTCTTCCTGGTGAAACCACTGGTATGTTACAGATCCCTCATTTATATATTCATGTTTCTTTAGATTCAGGAGATTCTTTTTTTTTGTAACTCCTTTCATAGCAGTCAACTTTAAGGTCAGACCAACTATTAACAGGACCTTTTCCAGTCTTTACCCCAGTGAGTCAGTCTAACACAGCCCGACAGGTATTCACTAACTGTCTAGTTATGATATCTCAGAAAGTCAGGCCTTCAGATTCTAGTAGTAATGTTAGTATGTGTAGAAAATCAATAAGGGAAGATAATTCCTAACCCATTCCTACCTCAGTGTAGAGTTTTGTACTTCAACCCTCCCGATACTTACACATGCGTTACCTTTTATTCCCACGAATACATCTTATATCTATGCGTTTTTCATAGAATAGTGTGTGTTTCAAGTTCCTCGTATGAGGAGTCCACGTTCATCCAATTTTGCAGATCATGTTCCACGAATTCAAAAATTCCAAACCAAGTTTCTTCAGCTCATGTCTCATGCACTCATGTCATGCTTTACAGTATGCTTAGCCCATACGATTCATGACTTCACTCGCTGTATTCAGTCAAACTCAGATTATGCCACGTATACCCTCAGTTTAGATCACTCAATGAATTTATAGTGTTAATGTTCCGTCCTGTAGACCTCTGTTATAGTGTTAGTTTAGTAATCAATATTCAATAAAGGACTCAGATAGTCCCACAGAACCATGGCTTTCATCTATCAGTTACTTATCCATCAGGATTTAGTGCTCCCATACCAGTCTAAACCTCAGATATAGAAAACCAACATTTAGTCTCAGTTACAGTCTTAGTTACAGTTACAATCTCAATTACCGTCTTAACTACAATCTCAGTCCACTCCTAGTACAGTCAGATCAAAAACTCAATCTAATTTTAAGATTACCCGACCATAGACTATATCCATCAGTTACTTAGTTATTAGTATTTCGATACCTTAGTTTACAGAATGTTTTCAAATCATGTTAGACGCCTAGTCTTACATTCTGTTCCTAAGGTAATACAACTTTTCCTCACTCATGCTTAGTTACCTCATGTTACCCAGATATTCATTACCTTTTATGCATAATACAATACTCTATAGTTCTAGTCCAGCTATTCAAACCACGTGCAGTTCAGTTTTACATGTCCAGTATTCAGCTATCAGTCATTCAGTTAATCAGATAAGTTAGTATATTTATGCATTCGTACTTAGCGTCCATGTGAATCTTTTTAGTAGTCTTAGTTACAGTGCATAAGTTTTAGTCACTTTATCTTAGATGATGTTTCTTAGGCCTTGCCTCTTAATACAAGAATCCCAGCTATGTAGCAATCACCTATTCAGATGTCCTGCTCCGGCCAGACCAACATTTGCTTTCTCCCTACCGTCACTAGAGCTCTATAGAAAGAATGTCATAGAAATGCTTCGGTCGAGTATAAGTTTTCAACATGAGTTAGTCCATAAAGCCGGTAAGTTACTTTAGCAGTTGGACGGATAAGTTTGGATGGTGTGATTTCCCTATCTTTCCATCTAATCGCACTATTCGGAATCTCATAAATGTGATCCTTCTAAGATGGACCAACTAGGTAGTGGCGCATTCAACTTGGTTCATGTATCATGCCTTAGTTTCAAATTCCAGGTATTCAGTCATGATTCAATCCGTAGGTGCCTCGTGCATCGCCTTAGTTTTCCTCAATATCTCAACAAAGTCAGTTCAACATTCTTCAAGGGACATAGTGTCCCAAGGGAGAGATATACGATAATTCCCCCGAACATCCATGAATTAAACATGTCACTCTCTCTTCTCGTAATGAGTTCAGTTTCGGATAAGGGATACTCATAAGTTGACCCTCAAAACTTTGACCTCAGCTGTAAGCCACGTACTCAAGGTGCTCAGTTCAGATCACGATATCCATCTCAGGTGTCACATTCCAGACTTAGTTACATTCTCATGTTTCCACTCATGTGTACTTAGTAATTAATCTCAGACTCACCAGCATTTTTTTATAGTTTAAGGTAACAATCTTCCTTGAACTCATTCAGTTTCATGTTCAGGTTTCAGTTACAAATTTGGTATTTAGTTCCATGTTCAGATTCCCATCACAAGCTTGGTATCAAATACCATTGCATATTCAGTCATGCATTCATGTGTCAGATCAGTCATATAATTATGTATCAGATATGCATTCTCATTGTGAGAAGCTCAGCTTATCAGAAATCTCGGTCAAGCATTCATGAACCAGTACTCATGCATCAGATATGCATGTTCAGTATGATATATTCAATTTATTAGTCATGTCAGTTGTGTAATCATGTTTCAGTTATTTATGTCCTACATATACTTTAATCTATCATTTCTCCCCTCTTAGTCAATTTCATTCGAGGACGAATGTTCCCAAGGGGGAGATATTATAAGACCCCATAAATTTCTAAGCTTAAATTAGTCCTTTAAGCTTGTCAAGAGGTCTCAGACTTAGAAAATTCTAACTAAGTTCCCAGACTTAGCCTATTATTGGCCTTCGAAAGTTGGCAATCTCATTTCGCCACCTTAACGTCCTTTAATGGTCCGTATTTTTGTTAATTCATGATTAGAGAGGTCCATAGGTGGTCCCAAACAAGTTTTGGAATTTTTGGACCACGTTGCCCAATCACGAATAACCTTAATGTTTGCTAGGTCTACCATAATCCCATCCTTAGACACCACATGTCCAAGGAATGACACCGACTCCAGCTAGAACTCACAATTAGAGAATATGGCAAAAAGCCTATAATCTCTCAAAATCTGGAGCACAATCCTCATATGCTGCATATACTCTTCTCTACTCCTCAAATACATAAGGATGTCGTTAATGAACAAAATCATGAAGGAATCCAAATATGTCATGAACATGTGGTTCATCAAATCCATGAATGTGACAGGGGCATTAGTCAATCTAAAAGACATCACCAGGAACTCATAATGTCCATAACTAGTCCTAAAGGTTGTCTTTGGGATACCCTTAACCCAAATCCTCAAATTATATTAACCTGATCTCAAATAAATCTTAGAGAACATTGCTGCAGCCTGAAGTTAGTCAAACAATTATGAGTATGAGGAATAGAGAATCGGTTCTTCAATGTCACTTTATTATGATGCCTTTAGTTGATACACATACGCAGGGAACCACTTTTATTCTTCATGGAAAAAAATGGAGCAACCCAAGGCGATACACTCGATCTAATAAAACCTTACCTAGAAGATCCTGAAGTAGAGAATTTAGCTTGTTGATCTCCGTAGGATCTATACGGTATGGTGCCACAGACCTGAATCAGGTGCTTAGCTCAAGATTAATAATAAACTCAATATCATGCTCCAGAGGAAGACCAAGTAGATCAGTGGGGAAAACATTCAGAAACTCATGAACTATAGGAACAAAGTCAAGTGACAGGATCTCTATACTAACATCACAAATATAATAAAGATAAGACTCACAGCTCCTTGAAATAAGTCTTCTAGTCTTGATGTAAGAAATGATCCCCATCGGCTTGTGGCTAATATCTCCCTGCCACACCACATGGGGTATGTCATGCATAACTAAGGTAATGGTCTTGGAAAAATAATCCAAGACCGCATGATAGTAGGATAACTGGTCCATGCCCAGAATCACATCAAAATCAAACATGTCTAAAATAATAAGATTAGCCTGAGTACCAAACTCTTGAATAGTCACATTACATGATCTATAAATTTGATCCACTATAATAAAATCACCTATGGTAGTAGATACATATAATGACATAGATAATGAACTCTAACTGAGGAGCATAATAAAAAGACACATAAGAATAAGTTGATCTCAGATAAAATAAAGAAAAAGTCAATTGATGTCACAATGAAATTCTACTTGTCATAACAACATCCAAAGACTCAACCTTGAGCAAGTACGACATACAACTTACCACGCCTACCACCTGACTGGGCTCCTGATCCATCTCCCATCCTACCTATCTAAGAACCTCCATGAGCACCCTGGGAACCACCCCGACGACCATGCATACCACCCCTAGTCTAGGGAAAAATTGCTCGAATCGGTGGAATGCTCTAGTTGAAGGAACCATCACTTAATGACTGGGGAACTCTCTCCAAAATTGGATAAAGCCCCTATAACCATAATATTCCCCAGGCGCTGCACTGAAACCAGATGATCTGGATAACCCAAAATAACTACCAAGGCTAGAATAACTAGAAGATGAACCTTTTGGAGGCTGATCACTACTCTGGATAGGATGGTTAATGTAATTTCACTAACCTCCATTGGTGATCTAAAGTATGGCATAAATGGGCCTACTAGACTAATCCTGATATTGATACAGTTAAGCAGAGGGTACCTACCCTGAGAACCACTACGTCTTAACCGTGAGCAACTATAGCTCCCATTAAAACTACCCTGATATTGCAGCCTCTTATAGTTGCCTCCTTGGTCCACATAATGCATCTCTTCCATAACTGGGTGTAACGCCCCGATTTTCTGAATCGAAATGCTACATGGTGCTCATGACCCCGAGGGACCACAAGCTAACCCATGACTGATATCTGTACCTGTACACTGCATATATAACATAATAATGTGTGAAACATGAACATGTAGGCCATAAGGTTCAACTGAATAAAGAATCTATCAAAACATAATATCCATATAGGTGAAAGATACCCAAAACAGCTGAAAACTGAATCAAATCTAAACATAAGTCTGAATACTGAATCTGAAAGCCTCTAAGTACTGTCTGAATAAGGATTTAAAGGAACATATCTCCAACTAACTTAGTAAATTGATAACGGGCTAAAATAATATTGAATAAATCAAATCATATTGTCCTCGAATGAAGAGGACTCACTGAAATCTCTGTGACTAAAAATGCTACTGCTACTGTTGATCTGGAGCTCGTGTCTCTGAACCTATGGTGTAACATGAAAAGAAAGCACCATAGCGCAAATACGTCAGTACGAGGGAATGTACTGAGTATACGAGTGAGGTAGGCTAAATATAAATAGGGTTTACATGCATGAACAATGCTAACTATCTGACTCATATGAATGTAAAAGTACAAATATACATACATAGTAACTGAAATCATGGGTGCATGATAGCTAGTCCTGTATGCTAATACATGGTTTACTGATGGATAACATGACTGATACTGAAATTCTGATAAAATGGGCGACTATATCTGACAATC
This sequence comes from Capsicum pubescens, assembly GCA_030864215.1. Lineage (NCBI taxonomy): Eukaryota > Viridiplantae > Streptophyta > Magnoliopsida > Solanales > Solanaceae > Capsicum > Capsicum pubescens. The sequence goes on from CM061543.1 coordinate 170,723,220, forward strand.
CTGAATCTGATGGAACTATCTGAGTTCTGTACTGTAATTGAGTTTGACTATATCTGACAGTCCTGATATACTGAAATCTGAAGACCTATCTGAGTTTTTTTACTAAGACTGATTTTGAAACTGTGGGAGGTAGTTGTTTAACCAACATACCCTAATAACGCATATAGCTAAGTTGGGGTCCAATCTCTGCCCCGACTGGAGGGGTGTCAATACCGCGCCACTGGTAAAGACAGTTGTGAATGACCCTTAGCTGGCAGGTATTTGAAATGAGAACAATGGGAACCCTAAACTGATAGGTTAAACCACCTCATCAACCCTAATCTGACAAGCTAAGACGTCTCCACCTACACTAGCTACGTAGTTCTAGAACACAAGGATAACTGCTAAGAATCATACCCTAAATTGGTAGGTGAGTTCCCATCCATGGGTTCACTCGGTGCTAACTTCTACTCCCATATGAAGAGACTAAACATGATTCAACTAACTATACATGGACAGATTAACTGACTTCCGTTGACTTACGGAGTAGTACTATTATCTGAGAGTTAACTGAGATCATGAGATTTCTGAAGTTTTCTGAGTCACATGACTGACTGAGTTCTATAGATTATAGCTTGACTGAGATTATCATGACAACATGACATGGCTCTAGGCACACAACTATGTTTTTTAGGTACGAATACCCCTAGGACTCGATAGAAGGAAACTGACACACATGACATAACTTGATCACAAGATTTGAGTCCACAATTCATAATATCATAAGTAGGGGATATCATATTTCATATAGTCATTCAACATCTTAAACATTGTAGGGAATGCATGGATATATTTCGTGTACATATAGTATATCTCCATTATCTTACATGCTTCATACCACCATAATAGCAATATATGAAAAGCATGGAATTCATATTGAAGTATATAGCTAACATGGACTTGTCATTTAGACATCATAGAACCATACAAACATGAATTTCTAGCATCCTAAGCATTTTATCAAACACCTTGTATGCATTCTTTAAGGCATAGGTGGGTTTCATACTTACACCATATTAAACCACCTAAAGTTCATGGTTTTCAATTAACAAACATATATATTCCATGAAAACGCCCTTAGACATCACATTGAAACTTAAACAACAATCGTCAACATGTACATACTCATATCACCATAAAAAGTTTACAAAATAATATTTAAAATATGGTTCTTGAGCTCTATGAATAGATTGGATCCATAGATGAACACTACGCATACCTTAGAAAGGAAACCTTGATGATTTGCTGGAGAGTTCTTGGATTGGGAAACTTAATTCTTGATTATCTTGGAAAAATACTTGAATCTAGCTTTTGAGAGATGAGTTTGATGGAAACCCTAATATTGTGGTTGAGAGCATATGAAAAGGGTTTTGAGATGCTTAACTAGAGAAAAATGGGAAAAATTATGCCTCTTTTGGGTTATAAGTCGTGGAAGGTGAAGGAAATGACCAAAATACCCTTATGAAATAAATTCCCAATTGTTGAAAAATCATAGCTAACGACCTTCGTGATACGACATCACAAATGTGATAAGCTATCATGAATGTCGTAACTTAGGAGTTGGTTTCTGCCTAAGGCTGACGACCTTCGTGATAGGGCATCACAAATGTGATAAGCTATTACGAATGTCGTCACACTGTTTCCAGCCTGACATGCTGGAGTAAAATAGGAATAACTCTTTGCTCCGATATCATATTTATCTGAAATTAGTATCGTTGGAAAGATAATTCAATTATATATCTGTTTATAGATCATAATATAAAAAATTCCAAGTATAATGAGAGATATGATCGTTTGAAGTTGACTATACCAATATCCTTCTCTAGAATTCAATCGGTAAGGAATGTTTTGATTCGTCTGATAGATGGGAGTTATTTGAAGCCTTAATATACATCTAACTTACTCAAAAAACTATAAAAGAACCATGATGTACTATGCATGAGATTGGTACATGGCTCTAATATTGGTTTAGATTTTTTGGGGTATTACACTAGGACATGATTAGACAACGTAAAAAAAGACCTACCCACAGTAACTAAAATCTGCATAAACATGCGAAGAGGAAGTCTCAATACATAAATAACACATCAAACCCTCTCATACTGATAGTTAATATAGAAGTAGAATGTCTAGGAAACTCATGAAATTGAGCCTTATACTCCACAACAGTCATGAAGATCTTCTCCAACCTCAAGAACTAATCCATCAGACGATCTGTAAGACTGCGAGACATATACTTCTCTAAGAAGATATCAGTAAACTAAGTCCATGTCAATGGGGGAGATCCAGCTGTCCTGGAATCAAGATGACCTTTCCACCAGTATTGAGCTACCAAGTCTAACTAAAAAGTAGTATAATCCATACCACGAGTCTCAACTAGGACTAAATTACAGAACCTATCATTATAAGCAATCAAGAACTCATATGTATCCTTGACCAGTGCAACAGAAAAGCTAGGCAAAGCCAATCTAAAAAATCTACCAGACATTTTCTTTTATTCAATAGACATAGCAGGCTGGGTAACTACCGGCTGAGTAGCCACCGATATAGAAAGGATCTCAACTCTGCAAGCCTTAGATATAGACTACTCCTCATCTCAGTACCTATATAATCCACAGAATAAGCACCATCAGGAGTCACACCACCAACCAATCCCAAAAGTTAAACCAATGTATCCCTAAGCATTGAAGAAGAAATAAATCCTGATGGAGCCTGGGATGGTCCCTAGCGCACCACTGGTTAGGGTAGAAGAATATCTGGCTCGGGAGTAAGAATAGGGTTTGGTGAATATCCCCAATACTGTTCCCTGGATGAGGATGCTTCTCTAGGATGTCCTCGACCTCTCCATCATCTATGTACTATTATAGGATCCCCAGTTGCAGACTCGAAGTCCTCTTTTTATGTAGCGGTAGCACATGTCCTAACCATCTGTGAAAAGGAATCTTTAGAAACTAACTCAAACTCTTTTAACAAAGTTAGTGAATGAAGTGAAGAACTCTTAAGAATGTCTTATAGCCTCCCAAAGATAAGACAATAATATTAGTGAACCTGGCTCTGATACCGATTTGTCATGATTTGATTTATGTTTCATAATGGTACCTACTTTATCCCACCGTAGGTAAGCTAAATCGTAGATCAAAGCTATAAGCAATGGGCTAATTTAGTGGCAAAAGGTCATAAAAGTCAGTATTATCAAGTAAAGACTAACAATAATAATTCAAGTAATAATAGTAGTTTGAAGGATAGATAAGATGAAACAACATTCCATGACCTAGTAGTGTCGGTACAAGAGACACTAGGAACAAGAAGTACAAGTACTGTAATAGTCATTATACACCAGTCTCAAAAAAGGGAAGACTAAATAAATGTAGAAAAAAGAGAAAGGGAAACTCTGGATCTAAGAGCTCACCCTACTCTGAACTCTCAACAACACGATTGTAACGTTAACATCGACTACTGGTACTCAGATCTACATTAAAAAGGTACAGAAGTAAAGTATGAGTACCAAAGCATTGGGTACTGAATAGGTATCATCTTCTGACTGTGATAAATCAGAATTTAAGTATAATAACAATGCAAGATAAATAAGCTAAATCAAGTTAAAAGGGCAAACCTGCCTAAAATGCCCTAACCAAACGAATGAATCCCCCTTGATCCAAATAGTTGAGCCTTCATAGACCAATTTTTCTTGTTACACTTATCACCCCCCATTTAACTTACAATGTACCTGTTTTGTCCCTGGTCCTCCTATGTACACTATGAACTTCAACTCATGCAAATCACCTGAGTTGAAGGTGGCTATTATAGGGGTGCATAAGAGGAAACCAAGTATGATAAAAATGGGTAGAAGAAAATAGTTGAAATCTGATTAGGTATGGTGAAAAGAAAACAAAGAAAAGGTACAATAAAAATCAAAAGAATAAGAAAAATAAGTGCTAGAAAACCACACCTGACCAATTAGAATGTGCTTAAAATAAAAAAAGGAGACATAAAAGTAAAAATAAAAGAAGTGAAAAGTAAGCGGACCCCGAGAAAGGCATAGTGTCCAGGAGGTGTAGTCACTAAATGAATCTCAAAAGATATCATACCAGCCCAAAGCCTACGTTACAAGACAAATAAATTCCTATAGTTATCATACCATGACTGTCTAAAAATGTAGAAAAAGAGCATAAGGGAAAGCTTATGGTATTTTTTATACATTGGTGGTACTTATCTATGAGTGAGAGAGTCATTTGTTATATCCTTTAATAGATTGATTTATCTAAAAGGATAGTGAATGGTATTTCTTTGACCGTGAGCGCACATGGGCCATGTTGCTAGGTTTCTAGGTTGTTTGATGAATTGATGCCCAAATGTCTATTGCTAATATAATGCCATCATCGGATTCCCGCATGTTTCTAAGTGTGCTAAATTCTTATATGCATCTCTGTTTTGAAAATTAGAACTAAAGAGGAAAACAACAAGAGTTAAATTAAGTTCAAAATCACTGCCATGGGTTGCTTGAGAATTTCCTGTTTAAGCATTGTCTCTATGCTAGAAAATAGTTAGTTTAATTTGTTTGCCTGAATATATGCAAATGTCTAAGTTGAGGGTGTTGATGTGACATGGAAACACGATACTTTCGATGCTTAAAATCATAAATTTATGTGTGAACTTAGGATATTTTGTTGGATATGATGCACTTCGATGTGAATTACAGGTAAAACAGGTCTACAATAGGGTTTGAATAAAAAAGGAAGAAAAAAACCTTAAAAATACAAACTTTGAGCAGTATATGAGTCAATACTTGAATCATACCCATCTGATATGACTCTTATACTGAATCTTACTCACAACAGAACCAAAGGCCAGCCTATAGAGTCAAGTATGGGGAAGATACGAATCAAGTATCTGAGTCTTTAGATAGGATATGAGTCGTAAAAAGAAGTCGTAAGCATAACAGAACCTAAGCTACTGTTCGAAGATTGAGGTATCATAAGTATACGAGTCAGAAGTCTGAGTACGATTTTTATAGGGATATCATATACAAACTAGTGTTAAAGGCTTAGAAAGAAAAAAGTCCCAGGTGGATATAAGTGATGGACATGAGTCGTACACTCAAGTACAGCTTGTAAGAAAGTCGTAAGATGAACAGGAAGTTAAAACCTTGGGAGATGGACATTGAAACGGATACGAAAAGGCAGGGTACGACTTTTATGATACAGATACGAGTGAAGATCGAGTCATACCGACTGTCGACTTAACTTTACCTTTCCTATTTTTATTAGAATTTTAATGATATTTTGAGATACTATAAATACCCTAGGGTTTATCTTTTATTAGGTTACGCTCTTTTATATATTATTACAATACTTCTACAATTGCTCTTAAGATTTTGGGTTGTTATTCAATTAAAGACTTTGTAGTTTATTCATCTTATTCTTGTGCAATTGATTTTATGTATTCTTCATTGATAATCATGGTTTCTTGCAAAAACATGAGCGACTGATCTCCTTGACTAGGGTTGTGGGAACTCTAGAAGATTAGCTATGTAGAGAAAATGTGAAACTCATCTGTTCTAGGGTTCTGCATGTATCCTAATATTCTTCACATTAATTAATATCGAGTATCTACAGTAACTTGACATAGTCTGTATTTGCATCCATCCCCATAAGGGAGCTTGTGATTGGGAAAAAAAGATTAGGACAGTGATTTGGGATTTATCTCCACCTTTTAGTTCCCGCCATTTCATCTAATCACTTGATCCTACCACGTGATAGTGAACTGAGGTCATAGCAAAAAGTAACAATGCGACACCCTGAGACTTACCCGGTATTGGGTGAAATTTATCTTCACGCTTACCAGGCGGCAGATATTACCTATCTTATAGACTTTGCATGCAGAACAACAAAACAGTTGGGTTTATCACGAGAAATTTATGGAGTCGAGAAGCCAGGGGGAACACAACCTAGTGTTCATCTCATATTGTATACAACTCAAAAATATTCAAGATTTGGTGATTACTTATAATTGATACTACAATCCCCCCATTTACTTTCCTGTATTACTTACGGATTATATCATGTCAAGCAACTGTCTACGTTTTTCCTATGGGATCAACCCCAACCTAGTTGGGTTACTATATTTGTAATCGACCGTATTATACTTCTAATTAGAGTGTAATTTTGAGAGACATCACCCCTCTACACACCATCTCGGGTTTACCTTATCAATAAGCTTTGCCGAGACATGTGTGGGGTCGGGTGTCTGATCATATTGAGCTGGTGCCTCTGAATCAGAAGTTGGCACCTGGTGTGAAGACTGGTCTGTATCCCTCCTCCTAGACTGGGGTACAACTGATGGCTTCTCCTGAATTGCGGTACACTTCTCAAATTGGGATACTACTAATGACTCATCCTTATTTTATGACCCATCCTTAGACTAGGAGTCTTGTACGTTTACCTTTGGTGATGGCTCCGACTCTGCCTCCTCCTTGTCATCATCATCACCACCCTCAACTAGATAGGAAGAGTGTGGTAGTTCTCTCATAGATAACTTCATCCTTGGCCTGTATATGGACTAGAAAGCCTCGGTCTGGGTCCTAGGAAAAATAAAAAAAGGTCGTCTGCCCCACTGTGATTTCTATGCCAGTGGTATGCCCAAGGTGGTCATAATGATTGTCTTAGCTACATCATGCCTCTTGCCCCTAGTCACTGGTCATGTCACTCTGGTCGAGGATGCTGTGATCCAAGCAATTGGGTATTCCTCTTATGAGCTACTACTCTTAAAATAGTCAATCTATTACTTAGAAGATGCAACCTTCTTTGTTGAGTCTTTTGATGCCGTATGTACTTGAAAAAACAATTGTTAGGGTATGAAAGATAGTGAGGGACTGAAAAATTTGTATAAAAACTCTAAATTTTTCCTCTATTTTTTCACCCCTATAACATATACTTAGTCCCAACAAGTCCAATAAGCACACATTCAACTAGAATAACTTTTCAACATAAACTAGCATTCAAAAATTTTGGTATTCTTCTACTTTTTCAAATTTAACTTCTATTTTAGGGCATGATCTTAAGGTTTAATTAGAGAACAATGCCCCTCATTAATATTTTAAGCTAATTCAAGGATCCTATATACAATCATGATGGTTTCTACATATTTTGCATGAAAGTAAACATACCAACTTACTTATTTCACGTTTAACACAAGGTACTACTATTAGGAGCCAAGAATATTATCTTTTATTTGAAAAACTAAAAGTGAACTATGAAAAGCAGAGTAAAACCAAATATTGAACATTTACTTAGTGCTTTTGGACATGTTGGTGCAAAGAACAAGTAACGTTTCAGCCTTTTCTCAAGTGTGGGAAAGTGGGGTAGTTTGAATTTTAAGAGGGAAGAGGGAATTTTAAGGATTTATATATTTAAAATAGGGTAAAGGTGCTTAAATACCTGGTGGGTCAATTTAGGGTTAATATATGTTTAGGACCAAATTTTTAAACAAAATTGGTCCCAAAAGGTGCCCACTTACGGTAGACACCTACGGTCTGTAGGTGTCCACCATAGGTAGGCCTAAATTTTTGACCTAATGCCCTACTCTCTGGACTTTGTCTTCTGATACTTAATTTACTACTTATGAGGTCGTAAGTGGTATTTACAACCTTGTAAGTAAGTTCGTAGGTTAAAGTCCAGAAATTCCCTAAAAAATCCTTAAAATTCCATCTTTTCAGTTAATACATAACTTACTTGGCCTAGGTGGGACTTATGAACTTGATGAATTAGTCTCAACATACCCTTACCTAGAATATTCTGAATTAGAGATGTTTTACCGTATTCTAGGTCATGTTTTACCGTATTCTAGGTCACTTTGCATTCCATTAAACATATAAGAAAAAAAGAAAAACAAATGTGAACACTAAAATATGGGTTGCCTCCCACCCAACGCTTGCTTTAACGTCGCGGCATAATGCGGCTATGATGATTACTCACACTTCACCAATAATTCCATAGGTTGCCTCTCATGAAGATATTGATTTAACATCATGGCACAATGTGGGTACCTTGATTACTCATAATTTATCAAGGTACCCGAAAGAATACTCTCTGGGGTCATTAACACAACAAATCACCAACACCGCCCTCATGTCGGTAGGCTACTTCATAGTTCTTCGGATGTTGAAGGTTACTTCTTCATTATTGACTCTAAACTTGAGCTCCCCCTTTTCCATATCAACTATTACTCTACCTGTGTCCATGAACGATCCCAATATGATGGGCATCTTAAAGTAAACCTCATAATCCAAAATGACAAAATCAGTCCAAAAGATGAAGTTATTAACTTTCAACACATCAAACAAAATGCCCATGAGTTTCTTTACTGTGCAGTCTGCCATCAACAACCACATAGTAGTCAGTTTTGGAAGGCTCAAACTCAATTGCTTGAATACATCCAGCGGCACCAAATTAATGTTGGCTCCCTAGTCACATAACGCCCTTGCAAATCTAGATATCCCTATAGTATATGGGATTGTAAATGCATCGATATCACCCTTCTTCTAGGACAGAGATTTAGAAGTGATTGCATTGTAATGGTGTAATCCACCAACATCCTCAAAACTAGTTTCTTGCATCTTCGTCACCAATTCTTTCATAAACCTGGCATAACCATACATTTGCTCCAAAGCCTCAAGGAGAGGGATGTTTAAGCTCAGATCTTTCAATATCTCAATGAATCTCTTGAACTTCCATTTCTTTTTCTTCTATTTCAGTCTTTGAGGAAAAGGTGGGTGCATTCATGGAATTTGTTTCATTACAGGCTCATCAATGTTACCTTACCTTTATCTTCACCAACACTAACATTAACACCTCTCTCCAAATCTGACTCCACAACAGGTGTCTCATCAACCATAATACTATCATTATTTGGCATCTCATTAGTAGGAAATGGGGATAAGTAGTAGACTTACCACTTCGAGTGGTGATAGAAAGACAGTGACCATCATTCTTAGGATTTTGAACTGTGTTACTCGAAATGCTACCTGGCTATCTCTGATTCAAATTAGTTGACATCTGCCTAAACTGGTGCTCTAACTGCTTGAACTCAGTCGCATGAGACTCGACCTTTTGGGTCAACCTTAAAATATTAGCCTTGATCTCCTTAAGGCTAACCTACTAACTTTCTTTCCCCTTCACCACTTTGTTCAACATCACTTCCATTCTCGATTCGGTATCACGACTACCCGACAAACATACCTATCTTCTTTCTCCTTATAGTCGTCCTTTATTGTCCAATCACCATCACACTCCCTACTATGATCTTTGTATTTATATCTATAGGAGTTTTGATCTTGGTTTCCTTTCCCTTTGGCTCAAAAACCCACCAATTCTTGATCAAGATACTTAGCCTTTTTTTCAAGTCAAACTCATATGCTCTAAAGGCTGCACCTTATGAACCTGCCGCATTTACCTCCTAAGAATTCACTAGTGTAATTTGCTTATTCAACAACCTACTATCATTCCTCAGCTATGTAATCTCTTTCTCTACAGAATTATTAACCGCTTTATGGTAGTCGAAAGCTCCAATGGCATAAGTTCCAGCATTCCTCACAACCTTCCAAATATGCAACCCTCGATTGGGGAGAGAGATCGGGTCTAGAACCTTAGAAGTTGCTTCCAAACATAATCTCATAAATGCTCCTCCAGTGATTATATTTGCCAAAGCTTGGGAACTGATGTTCAGGGCTCTATAAAATATCTCCAGCAAGCTCATCCCTAAAATACGATGAATGGGGTACCATGCTCAACTTCTTAAATCAAAACCAAGCCTTATGCATTGATTCAGAATATAGCTGGACAAAATTATATATCTCTTCTTTAAGATGCAACATCCTGTATGGAGGAAATAAATGGTTTAAGATTTGCCTACATAACTCATTCCATGTGGTGATCAACTCTCTTGAAAGTTCCCCCAACCACAAAAAAGCTTCTCCAGTTAATGAAAAGTGGAACAACCTCAATTTGAGTGCCTTATGGTCTACCCCCAGAATACTATAAGACATGTAGATCCCAATAAAATTAGCAAGATGCATATTGTTTCATTTGTATCCGAGCCCGAAAATATACCTTTTGAGTTCAAGAGTTGGATCATGCACTGTTTATGTCAAATTTCACATTAGGGGGCAGTACAGAAGGAATGATAGCTCCTATTTCCACCATCTCAACATATCCCATATTCTTCTCATTATCATATGGTTGAAATTACTGATATGATGGGAATACTTGTGCTCAACCACCTCAAAATCCATCTTAATTATCGGTGAGTGAGCTCGATGATCAATTGGCGGTTTTGGTCTAGCTAACTCTGTCTGCTAAGCTAAGCATACCTTCTCATCCCTTCTCTAGGTAGCAGTATCTTTTAACAACTACTCTATTTTCCAATCAGTAATATTCTAGGGATCACCTAGAGAAGAGGGAGGTACCACATTAGGATCATCCCAAACCCCTTGTAAATAGCATACACGTACTGGTTCCGTCATCATATAATTAGGCTGTAAGATTCTCTATGGGTTAAGATTCCATAGGAGTAAGGGATTTTCATGACTCCTAGTGTTAGGCATATACCCAACTAAGAACAAAAAAATAAAGACCCCAAAACTACAAAAAACTTCAATCAATACCCACACTATCTTCCCCAGCAACTGTGCCAAAATTTAAACAACGCCTAAACTACACCTCCAATTAAAGGATAAAACGGTCACTGTCAAGTAAAGCAACCCAACTAGGTTGGGTTTATACCTATAGGAAAGATGCAGGTTTGTATCTCTAACTTGCTAAACTCAACGGTATAAATAAAAAATAAATGGGGGCTTTGTAGTTTCAAGTAGTCAACAACAACAAAACTTAACTTTGGTTGTAATCAATTAGAGATGAACACTAGGACTGTGTTCCCCCTGGATTCTCAAATCCATAGGTTTATCGTGCATTCATAAACCAACCCAATATCTTGCATGCAGAATCTGATAAGTTATGTACCATTAACTATTTTATGGACTTATTGAAGGATTCCACCCTTTACCTCTTGAGTCTTAAGATGTTTTATTACCACCCCTTATCCTATATCTCAGTTAACTATCACCTTTTGAGTCTTAAGTTATTAGATGGAAGTTAACCTTCTTAAGTAGATAATGTTGGTAAGCTTATTTCGGCAATCAACTCCAAATTACTATTATGGTTATCTTTTTCTAGTCACTACTCCTCTTGAGGAGTAAGTAGTGATATTCTCGAAAGGATCCAAATGTTGGCAACTATTAAGATATCAATTAAACTGAAGGTAAGACAATACATGCAAGAATACTAGTTTAAAACAACTTCTCACTTCCCCTAATTCATCAATCCGCCAGGGTTCCCACATCCATAGCTAAGGGATCTATCCGCTCATTATTGGGAATTGATCAAGGGATTTCATTATTGAAGACATTCAAACAATATCTTAATAATCAATGAATAAAACCCAAAGTCTGTAACTGAATTATCAACCAAAATTAAGAACAAAATAAACCCAAGATCAAAATTTTATCTTGGAATCAATAATATATTTGTAAGTGTTAAGAGTGCGTAAACTAACTACAAAACATCCAAAGAGTATTTATACAAAGAAACCCTAAAAAAAAACCCAAATTAAAAAGAAAAATTTAGGTTGGTGGCCACATACTTAGGCCACCTACAGATTGTAGGTGGTCCTTGGTAAGTGACAGACCTCCTTCACGGCTCATAAAGGTCTCTGGACTTAGCCTTCTAACACTTACTAAGGTCCCCCCCTATGGACTGTAGATGGAACCTACATACTATAAGTGCCCTTGGTAAGTGACAAGGTTTTCTTTTACCTGCTTCTGAGTGTCTAGACTTCAAGTTTTGATACCTACTTTGGTCACTTACGCTTAGCAAGTGGCACTTATGCCCTCAAGTTCCTCGATAAGTAGCCCAAAACTTCAACTTTCTTCCTTTTTTTCCGTTTAGCATCCAAAACCTTGTTTCCTATAAAACATACCTAGAACACATCATATCTCACAAAACAACCTAACAAACTTGCATATTTTTATTATTTTAAGCATAGAAAGTGCTATAAATCCATAGCACATCGCTCTCTTCTTGTAAATCAAACTCATAATTGATAATTAGAATCTAAAAGAATTATAAACAAACCCCCACTTTACTTTTATTTCATTTTAAATAATATGACAAAAAATATAGTGAATTATTACACTCTAAGGTGAACCTTTTCATTCATTCCCTATGGGACTAAACCTGAAACAAAAGTTGGTAAATATATTGCTATAGATTTTGTACATTATATTGGTATTATTAAGTGCTATAATAACTGAAACACCTCAAATTTGGCCCTTGAAAATTTCTTGAGCTTTGGACTCACTGCCTTGGTCACGACTTGTGGTGATGAATCGTGAGATGTGGTTATGGGTTGTGGGACCCTGGTTATAACCAAATTAGAAACTTAGTGGAAAAGTTCTGCTCTGAGTACGAGTGTCTCACTATGAGCTATAAGGATATGTCACGGGTCATATGATCAAATCATAAGGTGTCCTAAGTTCATTTGGGTTTGTATTGCTCACAAATAGACCTTACAAGTGGTGAGATCTCATTATGAGTAGGTTGGTGGATTCGTAAGGTAGGTAGTAAATGGGGGTCCAAGTTACTATCTTGGTTATGCCTCGTGGTCATGAGTCGTAAGGTGTGGGTACGAGTAAAAGGGTTGACTCATAACCAAAGACGATATTTTTCCAGCTTTTAAGTTGGGGGTACTTTTGACATTTCCCAGTTAAAATCCTTTAGACCACACATCCATGAAATACTTTTGGAAAATTCATTCAGCACTTTGAATGAGTATACACTCCCAAATTCTCTCTCAAACTCTGTGTTCAAGTTAAGGCTAGGGTTTCAAGAGGTTGATCAATTAGGGCTCTCAAGGGTGGTTTGTCTTTGTACATCTTATTATTTTAGACATGTTACTCTTCCCTCATTGTTAATTTTGAAAAGGCATATGATTTAAAGTATTATCCATAATATTATTGATTGGTTTTGAAAACAAAGGTTGGGGTTTTTAAATGTTTTGAATTAAACCATGTTTCTCATGGTTTATATATATGATTTTCATGCTTTTAATATGGGTACGAACTTATGAATGCATGAGTATGGTGAATGAACTATGGAATTGTGATTTTCCAAAACTTCTGGCTTTGAAGTGGTTATAACACCAACCCCATAATGTGAAATTTATTTTAGTTATGAGAACTGTAGGTGTTTGTAAAATTAAACTAGTCTTGAACTATTTCATGATATAAAGTATTCGAAATACAATGGTATGATTTGAACTATTTCATGATATAAAGAAGTATTTGAAATACAATGGTATATTTAACGAACAAAGAAAGTCGATGTTCCCCAATGTGTATTAATGAGCAAAGGGAGTTGTTCTCCCCAAGTTAATGGGAACTATTTTGGCATGATGTGTTACCTTGTAAGTGTAGTTGGTATGATAAAACCAACATTGTATACCTTAATATGGAATATGGTTAAATGAATGAAAATGTGTGAAAATTGTTTTAATTGGGCTTTAATAAGGGTTGGGTAGCTGAGTCGTGAAAGTGGAGGTCCAAGTGACCAAAATTGGAAACTGTGTTTGCTGACGCGGAGGTCAAAGTGACCAGGGAGGTTCAAGTCCTCGTTCTTATTATTTCATGATTAGGGAGGTTTAAATCCCCAGTAAATCATTATATGATCGGGTGCTTAAGTTACCTTATTATATTTTGTATGGTTTGAGTCCCTCATGTGCATATATATGAGATTATTCTTCGGTTTGTGTGGCTACACGCACTGGTCCCAACCAGAGGGTGAGAGCTGAGGCCCATATAGCCCATGAATACTATTATATGACGGTCGAGCTACACAATCCTGGCTAAGGTTTTGAAACACATGTTAAACCTTATCCCCTATCCAGTATTTTATATATGTATATATATATTTATGCATTTAATTATGTGCACTGCTTGAATGATTTTACACTATTGATCATATCATTAGGTTATCTTTATCCTCGAGTTACATGTTAGCATTCGCCCCGCCAATCTTCTTCAAATATTGTATCCCCATGCGATGTAGGAACTGGTCATACTACTACTCCTCCTACTCAGTGACTTGAATTTGAGATCATCTAGCGAGTAAGATTAAAGTAGTGATCATCCATACTTCGGAATACCTCATTTCATGTTTATGGTATCTTTTACATTTTGACTATTCCTTTGGATTTGGTCTTTGGTTATGGTCGGGGACATATCCCGACTGGATATTCCATGGTTTTGATTAGAGGATTTGTCAGACTATTATTTTCATGGGTGGTGTCGGTATTGGTATCGGTATTGGTATTAGTATTGGCATTGATACTGGTATTGGTTGGTTTTGGGTTATAAACTTATTTTAATGTTTTGAAATTGATATTCTCTTATCTTGTTATATGCTCAAAATTTAACCAAACTTGGGGTGTGATGTATTTGGTTTGGATAGGTACAGGGGGTGATCTCCGATCTATGTAGGACTTGAGATACCCGTCACGGAAAGGACCTGGTTTGAGTCATGACAAAGGTGGTATCAAAGCCTAAATTTGGTGTCATTGGGTGTCTGACAAAGCCGTGTCGAGTAGAGTCTCTTTTATGGGTGTATAGCATGCCACACTTATAAGGGAGAGGCTATGAGATATTTAGGAATATTTCCTTTTCTTGTTGTTATATTTCAAGCCTTAGAGTCTAAGGTCTTGAGTCTTTCTAATTCCTGTTTGTTTTCTTTTTAGATCATGCCTCTCAGATGATCTAAAGCTCATGGATGCTCCTCTATCCCACTTAAGGAAAATGCTGATGGGACACTCCCTACTTATGAGGTGCAGATTTGGTGTAGGGGTCCATTTCCTGATTGCTCTCCTGAAGTTCCATTATTTCTCTCTGGTCCTTCTTAAGCTCCTCAAGCTGATGTGTCAAATGCAGAATTTTGTCAGTCCATTATATGTTGGCATGATTGGTAGCTTCTCAGTCTGAGCGTGTAGTTTCCGTTACTCTATCTTCTGAGGCCACGAGGGTTGGCCAGTTTATGAGGTTGAGCCCTTCTGTGTTAACCGGTGTAAGGGTTGAGGGGGATTCTCAAGGTTTCATTAATAAGATAGAGAAGTTCTTATGCATTATGCATGGTACTAATATGGAGGGTGTAGAATTTGCTACCTATCAACTAAAGAATCTCGGATACCAATGGTATGAGGAATGGGAACAATCTAGGGGAAATGATGTTGAATCTTTATAGTGGGATGATTTTTCTAGTACTTTTTCATACCGCTTCTTTCCTCAGGAGTTGAGGGAGGCAAAAGCAGAAATATTTGTTAATCTGAAGCAAGTCAGGATAACGGTCAAGGGATATGCCTTGAAATTCCATCAGTTGTGACGATATACTCCTAAGTTAGTGTCCAAAATAAGGGATAGAATGAGAACATTTTCTTTTGGGTTATCCCATTAGTTGATTTTGGAGAGTGACGCTTTCTTGTAAAACAGGGATATGGACATCTCAAGATTGGTTGTGTATATACAGCGGGTTGAGGAATAGAAGAAGAAGCAGGCTGAAATTAGGGAGAGGCAGAATAAGAAGTTGAGTTTTTTTTAATCAGGGCAGAGGTCAACATGTGGTAGAGATAGTAGAAAGTGGTCTAAGAAGAAGTGGGGGAGTTCTAGTTCCCATTCTACGGCTAGTTCTCCTTATCCGAAGCCAGCTGGTGACCGTCGTTCTCAGCACAATAGTCAATTGAGGGCATAGGGCTCCCAATCTCAAGTTGGTAAGGCTCAGTCCTCTCTATCATATCCTCCTTATAGATTCTACGGATAGGTCGTGAGTTTTGTGAAGAAGGGAGAAACAGGTGTTTCAAATATGGTTAGAGAGGTCACTTGAAGAGAGATTGTCCTGCTAAGGTTGCTTTGAGGGAAAATAAGATTCTTATTTCCATTTCATTAACACCTACACCAAAGGGTGCTACTTCTGCTTCTAGAACTGGCACGGGTCAAAATTACTTATATGCTCTTGCTACTAGCCAAGACTCTGAGGCATCTCCCAATGTTGTTACTGGTATGTTATGACTCTTTTCTCATGATGTGTATTGCTTGATTGATACGGGGTCTACTCTTTCTTATGTGACCCCATTTGTGGTTGTGCATTTTGGTTTCAGTCTCCAGTGTATCCTCAATTTTTTTTTGTTTCTACCCTGGTGGGTGACTATGCGGTTGCTAAAAAAATCTATAGGGGTTGTGTGGTATCTGTTAGTGGTAGAGAAACTCTGGTAGACCTGATAGAGTTAGACATAGTTGATTTTTGATGTCATATTTGGGATGGATTAGTTGCATTCGTGCTATGCCTTCTTAGATTGTCAGACTCAAAAGGCCATGCTTAAATTCCCTAATGAGTCAGCCATTGAGTGGGAAAGGGTTCTCTAGTTCCTAAGAGAAGATTCATGTCATATCTTAGATCTCGAATATTGATTTCCAAAGGATGTCTCTATCATTTGGTCTAGATTAAAGATTCTAACTCAGAGGGTTATTCATTACAATCCATTCCCGTGGTTAGATTTTTTTGAGGTTTTTCCTAATGATCTTCCTGGTCTCCCCCTCGTGATGTGTATTGCTTTCTTGATCTAAGATCTTTATCCCTCATAATAGAATGGCTCTAACTGAGTTGAAGGATCTTAAGGAGCAGCTGAAAGACCTTCTTAACAAGAGTTTTATCCATCCTAATGTGTCTCAGTGGGGTGCTCTTGATTGTTCACACGTAAAAAAGATTTTTCCCTCGAATGTACATTGACTACCATTAGTTGAATAAGGTTATGGTGAAGAATAAGTATCCTCTTCCTCGAATTAATGATTTGCTTGACCAAGTTCAGGGTGCTAGGTGTTTCTCTAATATCAATCTCAGGTTAGGTAATCATCAACTAAATATTAGGGAAGTGGATATCCCTAGGACTGTCTTCCAAACCTAGTATGGTCATTATGAGTTCTTAGTCATGTCTTTTGGTTTGACTAATGCCTCAACAACATTCATGGACTTGATGAATAGGGTCTTCCATCAGTTTTTATAGTTATTCATTATTGTGTTTATAGATGATATTTTGGTGTATTCTAAGTGTGAGGCAGATCATGCCGATTACCTTCGTATAGTGTTGCAAACCTTGAAAGGTCAGTATTTATATGCTAAGTTTTCGAAGTGCAAATTCTGGTTGAAAGATGGTATCTTTCTTGGTCATGTCATTTCTAGTGAAGGAAATATGGTGGATCCACAGAAAATTAAAGTGGTTAAGAAGTGGCCTCAGCCCACGACTCCAATCGATATTCAGAGTTTCTTGAGTTTAGATAGTTACTATAAGAGATTATTGAAGAGTTTCTTGACTTTAGCTGCCCCGTTGACTAAGTTAACCTAAAAGAAGGTGAAGTTTTTTTTTGGTCTGACGCTTGTGAGGGTAGTTTTGAGAAGCTGAAAGATAAGTTGACTTCGGCTCCAGTTTTGACTCTGCCTGAAGGCACTGAAGGTTTTGTTATTTATTTTGATGCACCCCGTATGGGACTTGGTTGTGTATTGATGCAGCTTGGTAGGGTGGTGGCCGATGCTTCTAGGCAGTTTAAAGTTCATGAGAAGAATTACCCGACTCATGACTTAGAGTTGTTGGCTCTGGTGTTTGCATTAAAGATCTGACATCACTATTTGTATGGAGTCCATGTAGATATCATTTCTAATCACAAGAGTATGCAGTATGTATTCACTCAAAAGGATATTAACCACAAGCAGAGAAGGTGGCTTGAGTTGTTGAAAGACTATGACATAAGTCTCCACTATTATCCAGTTAAATATAATATGGTTGTTGATGCTCTTAAAAGGTTATACATGGAAAGTCTATCTCATGTGGATGAGTATAAATGGGAATTGGTTAAAAATATTTATCGTTTAGCCAACCTTGGAGCTCGTCTCTTGGACTATGAGGATGGTGGTGTATTTGTGCAAGAGGTGGTGAAGCCATCCCTTGTTGTTGAAATAAAGGAAAAATAGGTAATAGACCCTATCTTAATGAACATTAAGGGGGATATAGGTAAAAAAAAGGTTGTAGCTTTTGAGATTGGTGGCGATGGTATCTTGAGGTACCAAGGCAGATTATGTGTTCCCGATATAAATGTATTGAAAGAGAGGATCTTGGTTGAGGCTCATGAGTCGCGTCACGCCATCCATCCCAATTCGATGAAGATATATGATGATCTTAAGGAGATTTATAGGTGGAACAATATGAAGCAAGAGATGGGTATTTTTGTGTCTAAATGCATGGTGTATCAACAAGTCAAGGTTAAGAGCTTGAGGCCCAGTGGGTTGAATCAAGAGATTGAACTGTCGATGTGGAAATAGGAGGTAATTAAAATAGATTTTGTATCGGTCTTCCTCGGTCTCGAAATCAATTTGATTTGATTTGGGTCATCATGGATAGGATGACCAAGTCAGCCCACTTCTTTCTAGTAAGGACTAATTATTCAGTAGGGGATTATGAGAAGTTGTTCCTCTATGATATTGTGAAGTTTTATGGGGAAACTATTTCTATCATGTTAGATCACAGTACACAGTTCTCATTGTATTTTTGTCATTCATTTTAGAGAGGTTTGGGAATTAAAATAAGCCTTAGTGCTTTTTTCCACCTGCAGTTGAATGGGAAAGCAGAGAGGACTATACAAACATTGGAAGATATGCTTTAGGCTTGTGTGATTGACTATGGTAGTAGTTGGGTTGATCATTTTCCTCTTATAGAGTGTGCATATAATAACAGCTACCACTCTATTATTGGATGGCTCCGTTCTAGATGTTGTATGGCAGAAGGTTTAGGTATTCTATTGGGTGGTTTGAGGTTGGTGACGTAGAGATATTTTTCCCGAATTTGGTTCACCAAGCAATGGAGAAGGTGAAGGTGATTTAGGATAGACTTAAAGTTGCCCAAAGTTGCCAAAAGTCCTATGAGGATGTGAGGCATATATGGAGTTAGAGTTTGAGATTGGTGATTGGGTGTTCTTGAAGGTATCTCCCATAAAGGGAGTAATGCGGTTTGGGAAGAAAGAGAAGCTCAGTCCACAGTATATTGGCCCGTACTTGGTTTTAAAGAGGGTTGGTAATATTGCGTATGACTTGGAGTTGCCTCCTAGTTTGAGCTTCACTCATCCGGAGTTCTACGTGTCAATGTTGAGAAAGTGTGTGGATGATCCATTGCGGATTGTTCCTATCAAGTATTTTGGTATTTTGGATTCTTTATCGTATGAGGAAGTCCAAATTGAAATCTTGGATCGGCAAGTTCATTGCTTACGGACAAAGAATGTAGCTTTAGTAAAAGTTGTATGGAGGATCCACAAGGTTGAGGAGGCTACTTAGGAAGCCAAAGAGGACATAAAGTCCAAGTATCTATTCTTGTTTTCTGCTTTGGATAATCATGCGTAAGGTGTGTGTTATTCTTATCATCTTTGTTTTTTGAATTTGTAAAAGGAAAGATTAATTTCCTTGTCATCTTTATTTTCTGAGTTTATTAAATATGAGAGTAGGGGAATATAGAGTCAAATCATGCTAGCAATTGCCTTGTCCCATCATTCGAGGATGAATGATCCAAGTGGGGGAGAATTGAACACCCCTATTTTGGCCCTTGAAAATTTCTTGAGCTTTAGGCTACTGCCTTAGTCACGACTCTTGGTGACAAGTCGTGAGATATGGTTACGGTTCATAGGTCCCTAGTCATAATCAGATCAGAAACTTAGTGGCAAAGATCTGCTCTGAGTACGAGTGGCTCACTATAAGCCGTAAGGATATGTCACGAGTCATAGGATCAAATAGTAGGGTGTCCAGTGTTTAATTCATTAGGGTCCTATGTTGCAAAGGACTATACCTTACAAGTCGTAAGATCTCATTACGAGTGGTTTAGTGGAGTCGTAAGGTAGGCAGTGTAAGGGGGTCCTAGTCATTATCTTGGTTACGACTCCTGATCATGAATCGTAAGGTGTGGGTACGAGTCAAGGGGCTGACTTGTAATCAAAGATGGTTCTTTTCCAATTATTAAGTAGGGGAACTTTAGACATTTCCCACTTGAAACCCTTTAGACCCTACATCATTAAAACATTTTTGGGGAATTCATTTAACACCTTAACAAATGAAACACTCCCAAATTCTCTCTCAAACTCTCTATTCAAGTTAAGTCTAGGGTTTTAAGAAGTTGATCAATTAGGTCTTTCAAGGGTGGTTTCTCTTCGTAAACCTTACTATTTTAAGAATGTCTCTCTTCCCTCATTGTTAACTTTGCAAAGGCATATGATTTAAAGTATTGTTCATAAGATTATTAATTAGTTTTGGAAACAAAGATTTGGGGTGTTGAATATTGTGAATTGAACCATGTTTCTCATAGTTTTTATATATGATTTTCATGCTTTTAATATGGGTTCAAACTTGCGGGTGCATGGGTATGGTGAATGAACTAGGGAATTGTGATTTCCCAAACTTGTGGCTTTAAAGTGGTTATAACACCAACCCCATAATGTGAAAATGGTTTTAGTAATGAGAACTATGGGAATTTGTAAAATTGAACTAGTCTTGAACTATTGCATGATATACAAAAGTATATGAAATACAATGGTATGATTTAATGAACAAAGGGAGTCGGTGTTCCCAATAAATATTGATGAACAAAGGGAGTTATTCTCCCCAAGTTAATGGAAACTATTTTGGCATGATGTGTTACTTTGAAAATATAGTTGGTATTACGATACCAACATTGTATGCCTTAATGTGGAATGTGGTTAAATAAATGGGAATGTGTGACAATTGTTTTAGTTGGGCTTTAATAAAGGTTGTGTAGCTGAGTCGTTAAAGTGGAGGTCCGAGTGACCAATACTAGAAACCACATTTGTTGATGTGGTGGTCAAAGTGACTAGGGAGGTTCGAGTGCCCCTTTTTATTATTTCATGGTTAGGGAGGTTCTAGTCCTCCGTAAATCAGTATATGATCGGGTGCTTCATTCATCTTAGTATATGTTAGAGGGTTTGAGTCCCCTACGTATATATATATATGAGATTATTCTCAGGTCAATGCGGCTACACATATAGGGGCCCAACCAGTGGGTGAGAACTAGGGCCCATATAGCCCATGGGTACTATTATATGATAGTTGAGATACACAATCTAGGCTAAGGTTTTGAAATGCAAGTTAAACCTTATCCCCTATCCCAGCATGTGATATATGTATATATATGTTTATGCATTTGATTATGTGCACTGGCTTGAATGATTTTACGCTATTGATCATATCATCATGTTATGCTTATCCCCGAGTTACATGTTAGCGTTTACCCCTCTAAATGTCTTTGAACGTTGTATCCTCATGCGATGCAGAAACTGGTCGTACTTTTACTCCTCTTGCTCAGTGATTTGGATTCGGGATCACCTAGCAAGTCAGATTAAAGCGGTGAGCATCCATACTTCAAAAGACACTATTTCATGTTTATGGTATCCTTTACAGTTTGACTATACCTTTGGATTTAGTTTTTGGCTATGGTCGGGGGCATGTCCCAACTGGATATTCCTTAGTTTTGATTAGAGGCTTTGTCAGAGTACAATTGACATGGTTAATATCGATACTGATATGGTATTGGCATTGATACTGGTATCGATTGATTTTGGGTTATAGACTTACTTTAATGTTTTTACTTTAATATTCAAATTCAGCCGACCTTGGGATGTGATGTGTTTGGTTTGGATAGGTACAGAGGGTGATCTCTAGTCTACATAGGACTTGACATACACATCACAGCCAGTCCCTAGTTTGGGTCGTGACAATAACCCATGAATGGTGTGATAAGGCCCAATAATAGGGCAAGCTTAGCCCCAGGTATATTGGGCCATTTAAGATCCTTCAAAGAGTTGGGGAGTAGCTTATAAGTTAGCATTGCCTCTAGCCTTTTTAGCTATTCATCCAATTTGTCATGTGTCCATGCTTCAACCCTATACTTGGATGAGTTTCACATTCTTCGGTGGTACTCAGTTCAATTGGATAGGAGATTAACCTTCGTGGAAGAGCTAGACTCTTTTCTCGATAGAGATGTCAGACGGTTGCATTCTAGAGAAATACCTATGGTTAAGGTTTAGTGGAGACACCAACCAATTGAGAAGGATACTGGGAAATAAAGCATAGCATGAGGACTCAGCATCCTTACCTATTCAATTCTTCAGGAAAGTATTAACTATTTACTTTCACAGACGAAACCCTTTATATAGTGGATTTTGTAATAACCCTCTAGGAAATTTTCTACCATTTTGTGCTTTTTTTTATATTTATAGATTTCTAATAGATGACCAATGTTATTTATGACTTATTGAGTCTGACAGTTCGATTATCGGGAAGTTTGTTTGGTTCATATAACCATTTCTCTATTTTGGAGCTTTAGAATTTGAGAAAATAGTTTTAAGCCAAAACTTCAGGTAAATAGCCTTGGATTCTAATCAGACAGCCTCATTGTCTGTAGAATATTTTTTAGGCTAGAAGGACTCTTGGTCTAAGTCACAAGGCTTTTAATCTCATTTTGGTCTATTGGGGAGATTTTGATAAAAATGAAACCTTGGGGTGGACCTAATTATTGATAAAACAACCTCGGATGGAAATTTTACTGGTTCTATTAAGATCAGAATGTCAAATTTGGTAGGGGTAGAATTGTTCATTTGTCTTATGGGATTCTGAATAAATCTCAAGGGCCTTTCCTGAGATTTTGCAACTCAACAAAGTTCTTAGTACATCAGCACCTAGTGTAAGCTCAGACCCTTTATCACTATCACATTGAGGACCTTCACGATTGTAAGGGTCTATAAATTTTGGTTATCACTATTGAGATTCTAGGGCCTGCGATAGTGATCAAGAAAGGTTGTAAGACTGGGCCAGCTTATGCATTGCAATTGGATCATCCCATTAGTGGGTCCCCATGATCATAACCAAGGGATACGATGGTAGAGATAAGGAAACCTCAGGCAGTATATGTAGTCCCTTCCTTTGTTCTAAGCATTTATTCTATTTTCCATCATAAATGACCTTGAGAGATAAAAAACCAGTGGGGAATCAATAATGGGAGTTAGGATTGTCTTGGAAATATTAAAGTGATTAATTTCTCATCTTAATCTCATAAGGATTTTGTCAAATTTCTATTTAATTTGTAGTTATTTTCTTTATTTATACTCAAACTTCATGGGCTATTTTTAGCTTTAATTTGAGGGGTGGTCATGTGTAATTCTAGATCATTGTGACCTGAGAGACGTTATGGCAGTTTTGATTTTGGGTTCTGCAAGCGAGTCCCACTGGATTTTTGCTCATTTTCTAACCCAGAGTGTAAATTTGCAATATGTGTATTGGTGTTTTCATAGTATTGACTAAAATATTATTTTGATAGCATGGTAGTGGTTTGAGGCTTCTTGAAAGCTCCATTATAGAGGATTTCACGTGCTTTCGGCAGTGTCCAGTAGGCTAGGGTTATCCTTCTTCTAGACTTTGCTCTATTATGGTATTAATGTGATATTCTGTTATTTGTGGGGTGGGTTCTTATGGTTCAGATATTTCTTTAGAAAATTTTGATTATTTTATCCAATTACGAAACCTTAGAAAAGATTTCAACCTATGTTTTCCTAAAACTGGTAGTTCCCTTCTTCCTAATTCTTGCCATAGCATATTTAGTCTCTTGGGACGACAATAAGGAGCTTTAGCCTAATCCTAGGTAGGTGTTTGCCTTAAATTTGGGTCCCCGGGGTTGAAGTTGACCTTAAAGATCCTTTGTATGATAGGTTGCTTTAGAATAGTGCCCAGGATGACTTAAATGATTGTAAAACTTCTTCTTTAGACTATTATACGAGATTGGGTTGACTTGATCATTATAATAGGCTAGTGTAGTTTTGTTACCCTTCGTAGATTTGTATTTTACTTTAATTCACGCCTTCTAACTTAATTTTCAATTTTGGATCCCTTTTAATGAATTCAGCCCTCTAAAATGAGAAAAGTGACTAGACGGACTTGGGATGAATAGTAATTTTGGGATATTGCTATGTATTGCTTATTCTGGAGTTTTGATTCAAGTCTGTCACCTGGTTACTATTTATTGTTGGATAGTTTTGGCTTGAGTCCGGCACATGGGTTACTATTTATCACTTATTAGTTCCAGTTCAAGTCCGACATATGTTATATTGCTATTATCCGTTAGTTCTGATTAGAGTGCAAGATTTTTCATTATTATTTATCTTGGGTTAGGAGATCTAGTTCAATATTGGTAAGGTTCTGGTTATGGTTGGAGGAGTACTATACGCTACCATATCACGTCTTGACTCACTTTTACTTATCTTACTGTTATATTTGTCTTTGTACTTGTACTACACTTTGTTTGTATCCACCGTCCTTATGGGGGCTCGGTTGGATTTAGTTCTCCTTGTGTGTAACTTTTGCGGCTTATGGGGTTCAATTAGATTATAGATAGGTATTTATTTCGGCATTGAGTAAATAATATTTAATTTACTGCTTTCGTTTAGCATAGCTTATTATTCCATATATGGCCCTCTTTCTACTGTTGGTATACATATTTGCATTTTTTTTATGTTTTTAGTATAATTGAGCTCTGTCGTCCTATGATGCTATTGAGTACCCCTTCTTTTTGTACTAATACTACACTTCTGCATTTTTTCCCCTAAAGCAGATTCAAGTATGAGTGACCGTCGTTGATGTTGAATTTTAGTTGTGTTGCTGAACAAAGATTTGGGTGAGCTTTCAAAGTACGGAGTTGGTCCTTCTCCATCTGCTTTCATGACAGTTTTATTTTATATATTTTGAGACTATGTTGTATATTTTGACACTGTCTAGTACTCTTTTTTGGTATAGTGGCTCTTGTAATAACCTTACCATGTCTTGGAGAATTCATTTTTGATATTTTGTCCTCTACCCTCTCTTGTATAGCATGCTTATATATATATATATATATATATATTCCTCTTCTAGTTGTTTATTATTACTATTTTACCCCTATTCCTCTAGCTTCCACATGTTAGTCACCGCCTAGGATTATGGTTTGGCAACCTATTGGTGGATTAAATTAGGTGTCATAATAACTTGAGAAATTGAGTCATGTCAATAGATATTTTATAAATAGATATGTAATGTATAGATATTGTATAAATGATATATAATTATATATAGATATCATATACTAGATAGGCAGTTATGCAATAGTTGGTAGTCTTTCATTTATGTTTATTTATGTCTCAATAAAGATTGTCTCTTTCAGATGTAGCTCATTGTCTCAATAAATTACATCTAAATACATCATGGATGGTAAATATTTATTATTTCGATACCATTATAAGTAGTTTAATTTATTATATTATGTTATCTTTTATTATTAGACAGATTACTAATTACCCGTGCTTATCATAAAAAATATAAGTAATTGTCTAATAAGTAATTTAATTATAGGCTTAATTCATATGCAGTCTCTTACAGTTGTCCACATAATTCACTTAGCATCTTAACTCGACCTTGTACCGAGTGAACATCGTTACCACTTTATATTTGAACCATTTAAACACTATTTGACTATCATTTAAAAATATAAAATGAGTGTGATACACACGAGATGACATGTCAAAGTAACAAATCAAATAATGACATTTGGCACATGCATCCAAAAAATTATTAAACATAATTGTGAAATGAAAAAAATAAATCTATTTAAAATTTATTACTTACCTAATTTTAAAATGTATTTTATATTTATATTAAAAATATTTTTGAAAAAAAGAGAATCCACCCACCCACCCCACCTTTATCCTAATATCCATCAACATTCTAGCTATTGTCGTTTCTCTCATTCTTACCATCTTCTTCACATGTCAATTCAGATTCATTGTTATTTTTTTCTTTTTGTGTTGTAGGTTTTTTATGATTCGAATTAATTAATAACTTTTTTAAAAAATTCAGATTCATATTAATCTTACCAGAAAAAATAGAATTTCATCGGAATTTTTTTTAACCCAATTTGATTTTTATTTTTCAGATAAAATTCTCTTTTACAGTTGTAAGTATTGAAATTTTAGTAAATTTAAATTCATATATTTATTTGGACCATATTAAATTCAAGACAATAGTTCAAATAATATGACTAATATGTTCGGGTTAATCATCGAATCTCAAATACATTGGTCTAATTTAATTGAAATGACGAGCCCTTATTTATTAACCTAGAGCCCAAATGGGTGCTAGCCCATCTTAACAGTCCAAGCCCGTGTCTCTTGTCACATAAGGTGGTAATCCATGTTAAATAAAATGAGCCACTAAAAGCATGTCACGTGTCAATCTTATACGACAATTCAAGTTAAATGAAATGAGCCATTAAAATCATTCCATGTGTGCAGATGACATGTTCAAGCCAATCAAATTTAGAGCTTGTCACAAAAAAAATGTGATTGGTCAATTTCAAATTGACCAATCAAATCACACAATTGCCTTACCCCTCCAACTATAAATAGGGGTCCTCAAAATTCACAAAAAGAGAGGATTTTGAGAAACAAGATGCAAGAAGAGAGCTCATAGATTAAAACCCATAATTTCTCTGCAAGTTATAAATTTTAAGAAAATCAAGCTCAAGATCAAGTTCAAGATCAGGAACAAAGGAAATTTTGTTCAAGATCAAGTTACTTGTTCATATTCATCATTCGTGAAAATCATCTAACTGTTTTGATGAATTGATATCCAAATTCAAGTCCAAAAATAAATATTCAAGATCAAGCTACTCAAGCCCTTGAATTCAATTTCCCTGTCTTAATTATTGTTTTTCTTGACTAGGGGAATTTGTTGTCTACAAATTCTGGCATGCCTAGTGAGACCTTCTCAACCTCTCATCTCTTTGCATTAATAATCCTATTTAAGAATACCGAAATGGAATCCAAGAAGTTTTACTCCAAATCTGTTGTTGCTAAGGTTACTGATTTCAAGTTTTCCTCTAAGGTGGATAATATACTTGATTCTACCATGGAAAGTATAGAGCCCATTATTAGGAACAAAGCAAACTTACTAGGACAACAAACACTTGAAGTGTCATTCGTATCAGCTCCTACATTTGATCTTCATTCTTCAAAGGGGGAAAGATTTTTTCCCAATGAATTGGATGAAAGGGAGAATATCATTGAGAAGACTTTAGCTTGACTTAGCCCATTTAAGACTAAGGACCACACCACGCATGAATATTATCATGCCTTGATCACTAAGTCTACTCCAATCACTATGTGTGAACTATTTAACTCAGATTTTAGTTTGAGGAAAAATCCATGCTTTAATCCTTCATCTTTGGTGGCTATCCAAGAAATGGTGACTAACACCTCAATTGTTGAAAAATAGCTAGTAAGTTTGGCAAAGTCGATTAAAGTCCTAACAAAATATGTGCAAGATCAAGATAATCAAATTGTCAAGTTGACAGATAAAATTAAAAGTGTTATAGAGGGAGGCTCAAGTCATGCCACTAGGAAGCATCAGATGGAACAAAATAAAGGAGACTCATCCGCAAAGCAAAAACATGTTATTGATGAACTGAAAGTATCTACTGATTGATTAATCCTAATTCATCAACTGAAGAAATTTATAATGGGAACCATTAAGACAAGTACGATGTTGCTTCCAAACCATATCTCACATATACCAACCCATATACTTCAAGAATTGATGATTTGAAGATGCTTGCAGCTTATCAACCTCTGAAATTTCAACAATTTGATGGTAAAGGAAACCTAAAGGAACATGTTTCACACTTTGTTGAAACTTGCAATAACTCCAGAACATACGGAGATTATCTTGTTAAACAATTTGTGCGCTCCTTGCAAGGAAATGTATTTGATTTGTATACTGACCTCGAGTCTGGTTCCATTAACAGTTGGGAACAACTCAAACATGAATTTCTCAATTATTTATATAGCACGAGATGTACTATAAGTATGGCTGAACTTACAAATATTTGCCAATGAGAGGATGAATACATCATCGAGTTCATCAATCGATAGAGGAATGCGAGTCTTAATGGTAAAGACAGACTTAGTGAGGCTTCTAGGATAGAAATGTGTATTCAAAGAATGCATTGGGCACTTCGTTACATCCTATAGGGCATCAAACCCAAGTCATTTGAAGAACTTTCCACATGTGTTTATGATATGGAATTAAGCATATCCTCGACTGGAAATTAAGGACCACCTATTAATGAGCCTTGAAAAGGAAAAGACAAACTAGAAGTGAAGAAAGGGGGCAAATTTGTGCCAAAGTTTGAGAGTAACGAGGCGGTAAATGTTAATTTTGCCCCATTGCAGGTCACCACAAAGATAAGTAAATACCAAAATGCAAAAACTACATCTTTCAATAATAATGCTAGTAGAAAGTTGACTTTAAAGGACATGCAAGCAAAAGAGTATCCATTTTTTGACTCAGATGTACTAGCAATTTTTTAGGAACTCCTTTTGTTGAAACTCTTTGAGTTACCTGAAATGAAGTATCTAGATGAAGCTGGAAATACTAATAATCCAAACAAATGCAAATATCATCGGTTGTTGGGTCATCCCATAGAAAAGTGTTTTATCTTCAAGAAAAAGGTCATGGACTTGGATCGTGAAGAAAACATATTGCTCAAAGATAAGAAAAAAGTTTGAATCAAGTCTCTATCACTTTTGGTTCACTTGATCCCATATTTCTTTGCAACATTGTTAAAGTAGATGAAATTGATGATGTCCTAGTCACAACCTCACAAAATATGGTTAAATTTGGCAACTTTGAACCCATCGATGTTACCATGCAATTTCTCCTTCCTATGGTGCATGAAGTAATAATGAAAGAGGAACCATTGGAAGAAAGGCAATCCCTTATTGAGCACACTGATGATGAAGGATGGATCATGGTGACTCAATGGAGATGTCACAAAGTGAGCTCACGAAAGGATCCAAAAAAGAAAGCAACAAGAGGAATGATGATCAAAAGACCCCAAAAGAAAATGGTGAGAAGAATGCGAGAAAGCTGAAACTTAAGAAGAATTATCATCCAAAGACCTATTATCTAATTACTTTAGAGGAATTCTTGCCAAGTTAGTTTCGTAAGGAAATATCTTATATTGGCATCAAGGTCTGATGTTGTAATATCGATAAAAAAGATAACAACGGGAAACTCGTCATTGTCGTTAATCCTGTCACATCAAGAACCCGTTAAGTCCCTTTCTAAAGAGGTGAACACTTATGATGCAAATATCACATTCACTAATGATGACCTCTTTTTAGGTGAGGCATCACACAATCACCCCTTGTATATGATTGTCTATATGCGCTAGCATAAAGTTAAAAGAGTTAAGATTGAAGATAGTTCTAGAGTCAATATTCTCCTAATTCACACTGTGAAGAATCTTGGAATATCGATACATGAATTGTATAAATGTCATCTTATGATTCAAGGATTCAATCAAGAGGTGCAAAGAGCCATAGGTTCTATCAAACTGGAAATCAATATGGGAGATATATGTTCAAGCGTGTTAATGTATGTAATTAATGCAAAAACCTCATATAACATCTTATTAGGAAGGCCATGGATACATGATAAAAAAATAATCACATCCACCTAACATCGACGCTTTAAGTACTTTGAAAATAGAATCCAAAAGAAGGTAGTTACTGACGATGAGCCTTTTACAGAAGCAGAAGCCCATTTTACTGATGAAAACTTTTACTTAAAGAAACATATCAAAAAGAGATAAATATTAGTGATGTGGGTCCTATAAATGAGGTTGATACTGCAAAAAAGAATGATGAGGTAACAGGAAATGCAAAGGTGGTAGTTGAAAAGACTCCAACATTTTCTAAGCTGAATAAGTTACCTGAGATTAATGTGGCATTATCGAGTAAGAAGGTGACTCCAATTATCTTCTATGTCCCAAAGAAAAAAAATGTTGAAGTCCAATCATCTGGGCTACTACAAAATATGTTAGGAGGGTTGACCTTTCCTATTAAGCAAATTGATGTGATCAAGTCAGCTTCATAATTGGTGGAAGGGTTTATAAAGTCATCTAATCTTGATTCACATAAAATATTTCCTAAAAACCATATGAGTGAGGGTTTTAACCCAAACTCCTATAAATTATTGGTAAAGTTGGGTACAATCCCGATGAAGCATTTAAGTTGGGAAAGCTCCCACCTGAAGCATTTGGAGGGCCAAACCATAGTCTAAATCCTACTCAGAGAATGATAATATAGAAAGGGTATTGTCATGACCCAAACCAAGTCCTGGCTATGATAGGCATCTCAAACCTGCCGAGGACTCGAGACAACCCCTATTCCTAGTCAACAGAACACAACCCACACTAACATGGACTAAGGTCCAAACATATAACAAGATAGAGTAGCATAAATTCAAAGATTTTAAGTTATATCAATAACCATCAATCGACACTGATAACCAATACCAAATACCAATACAACACCTAAGTCCACAATAACCATAAAGCCTCTAACAAAATCGAATACCAATAATGTGTCGGGACACGTCCCCGACTATAGCTAAAAATAAGTCTGAAACAGCATCTAAGATATAAGAAATCAAAAGATGAATTGAAGTCATTCAAAGGATGGAATCTCACAACTGTAATTCAACTCACGAACTATCCATGAACACCTGATCATTGCACAGAACAGGTAGAAAAATTTATGACGCCTGCATTGCGTGGGGATACAACATCAAAAGATGGTTAGGTGTTGGACCGCTAGCATGTAACTTGGGGATAAGTGATAAAATTATGCCATAAGTATTGATTCAAACCAGTCAAATCCAATGCACATCATCAAATGCAAATACATATATATATATATATCATATGTCGGGGTAGGAAACAAGGCTTATCATGAACTTTTAAAATTTTAACCTTTATTGTGTAGCATAACCATCATAATCAAGGCACCCACGGGATATATGGGCCCATATATACCCTATATGGAAGGTCCTCAGTGCATATCACTGAACAAACCAAAGGATAAACATATGTCATATGCATGATGGGGGACTCGAACCTCCCGACATAAATAAAAGTTAACTTAAGCACCAATTTATATAGCATGGGGGACTCAAACCTCTCAATCATATAATAATAATAAGTGGGACACGAACCTCTCAGTGTTTTAGACCCCCGCACCGACTAGCATAATTTTTGGAATTGGTTCCTCGGGACCTCCACTTTACTAACCCGAATACACAACTCGATTTTAAGCCCAACTAAAATATTTAACACATATTCCCATTTATTGAACCAATTATACATTTTGGCATCCTATTGGTATCATCATATCGACCCTACTTGCAAGTTCATTATCATGCCACAATTCATTAACCATCACACGGGGGAAGTTCATGACCCTTTAGGTTCAATTAACATTCACATAGGGAATTCACATACCCTAAAGTTCAATAAAATCATACCATGGTTCATTAGCCTTTTATGCCAATGCATTAGTTCATGTGAGCAAGTCAAAACATGCGACAAAGCCATGTATCATTATCAATTTCACATTTAGGTTAAGCGAACTTAATTTTCAAAATCATATGTTAAAAAAATCATCACAATTTGGGAAAACATATCCCCTTTTATTATTCACCAATCCCATGCACCCCACATGTTCAAAAATATTAACAAAGTATGAATAATTCATAATAAACCAGGAGAGATCCATTTAAGAACCATCCAAGTCAAAGACCTTAACCATATCAAAACCCTTAAATCCACATAATTAACCATGTAAATTTATGCACTAGATAAAATGAGCTTAAAGGTAGAGGCACATTCCTAAAATACCCAAGATTATGGAGAGAATTCAACCCTTAAAGCTCTACTTGACCCACTTCTTATAAATCGTCAATATTGATGCTTGAGAGAATTTAAGAGAGGAGAGAGTGTATTTGATGTGCATTATGGATGAAAATAGGGTTTTAAGTATATTTATAGGCCATGGGTTATTATTGGAATAATAGGGAAATTTTTAAAATACCCTCATTAAAAGGCTAAAAAATAAGCCACTAGTCTTTACGAGTTACCATAAGACTCGTAAGGTCACCCTATGACTCATTTTTCCTCAATCGTGTCTGGATAGTTTCCCAGACCACCAACACTGGTCCAATTATGAAAGGACCTTATGACTCGTGACAAGTCCATATGAATCATTACATCCTATTCATACTCAGGACAAAATACTTTAGGCATCACACTGGTTCCTTTACGATAAGGACTATACGAGTCGTTTAGAGACCTTACGACTCTAACATGGTAGATGTAGTCAAAATAGTGACTTAGAAAAATCTTACTAGGCTTATTGCAACTGGTTCCTATGACAAATAATGATTACTTATGACTCGTAAAGAGAGTCGTAGTTAGGGTAGTAAGCTCAGAACTTAAAAATTTCCATGAACTAATACCTGGGGAGGTATGCTGTTAAGGTTTGGGTTACAAACAACCATCACCATTCCATATATCTATATATAGGGTTTGTATCAACTACATTACTCCTAAGGAATATTTTATAGCATCTAAGAAAATAGCTTTTGTGTTTGATCGGTGCACTTACCCTAGTTCAAAAACTTTTGTGTTTGGTAGGTTGGGGCCAATGAAGAGGAAATATAAATGTCAAGGAACTGGTAGAAAAATGGAAGAACATTTTTATGCTAAAGAGCCTAATTTTTACAAGAGTTTCTCTAGTTTGATTCCCTCTAGAATGAGGCGAGAAACAAAAGTCCTAGTTTTATTTGAAGATGTCCTCAAATCAAGAACTCATATAACAGTTCATACTAAGGAGCGTGATAAATATTTAGAAAGTGTAGGATCATCATATTGCATCACAATTTGTGAAGAGGAAGGTACTCTCCAATATGTGAAGATTGAAGATGAGTTTATTAATAGCAACACATGTCATCACATATCTTTAAATGATGGTGATACTCGAGAGATTGAAGATACTAAAGATGCACCACCTAAACTCAAGAAAAGGGTGAGGAATACTATTCATGCCCTGAAGGAAGTCAATCTTGGGACTGACAAAGATTGAAGGCCTATATATATAAGTACCTTACTGGATATAGATGAAGAAAACAAGTATATTGAGTTGCTTATGGAGTTTGGAGATGTATTTCATTGGAGCTATAAAGAAATGTCAAGATTAGATCCTAAAATTACAGTTCATCACCCCTCTATGAAGAGAGGTGCTCTCCATATTAAGCATGCTCAACGTAGCTTTAGACATAAATTAGTCTGTTTAATTGAAACAAAAGTCAACAAGCTCATCAAAGAAGATTTCATCCTTAAAGTCAAGTATCTCACGTAGATTTCAAGAATAGTACCTATAATAAAGAAGAATGGTCAAATTCGAGTTTGTGTTGACTTTAGGGATCTTAATAATGCATGTCCTAAAGATAAATTTCCTCTTTTGATATCCGAGCTTATGATTGATTCCACAACTGGATATGAGACAATGTCTTTCATAGATGGTTCATCGAGTTATAATCATATTCGTATGACACCAAAAAATGAAGAACTCACAGCCTTTCGCAATCCTAAGGGATTATATAGCTACAAGGTGATGCCTTTTGGTATAAAGAATGCTGGTGCTACTTACCAATGAGCTATGCAAAATTTTTTTATAATATGCTTCATAAGAATGCTAAGTGTTATGTTGATGACTTAGTGGGGAAATCAAGAAAGCGAGATGACCACCTACATGATCTGAGAATGGTATTTTAATGGCTTTGAAGATACCAACTCAAAATGAACCCTTTGAAGTATTCTTTTGGATTTTCTTCTGGAAAGTTCCTTGTCCTTATTGTTTGACATTGTGGGATTAAAATTGATTAATATAAGGTAGATGCTATTTGAAGATGTCTGAGCCTAAATATATTTACAAATTGAAAATTTTGCAAGGAAAGTTAGTGTATCATAGGAGGTTCATTTCAAACCTAGTTGGGAGGTGTCAACCATTCAGTCGTCTTATAAAGAAAGATGTCCCCTTTGAATGGGACTAGGCCTGCACCAATGTTTTAAGAGTATAAAGTCTTATCTGATGAAGCCTCCAGTACTTGTAGCTCTCATACCTGGAAAGCCATTAATATTATATATTATGGCACAAGAAAGATCAGTAGGGGCATTTCTAGCACAAAAAAACCATGAAAGGAAAGAAAATGCCCTTTATTACTTGAGTAGGATAATGACACCAAATGAGATAAAGTATTCTCCTATAAAAAATTTGTGTTTGGAACTTTTATTCTCAATTCAGAAAATGAAGTATTACTTTTAGGCTCATGTTGTACGACTTGTCTCAAAAGTAAATCCTATCAAATTTTTCATTTCCAATCCTGTCTTAAGCGATAGACTAGCAAGGTGGTACCTACAATTCCAATAATTTGAAATTGTATATATATATATAGCTCAAAAAGAGGTAAAAGTATAAGTACTGGTAGATTTCCTGGTTGATCATTCGATTTTGCATAATTTGAAGTTATCTCATGAACTACCTGATGAAGATGTTATATTTCGTAGAAATCCAGTCTCCTTAAAAAATGTACTTGGATGGAACTGCACATCATAAAGGAGTTGTCGCTGGAGTAGTATTTATCACTCCAAATGGGGATGTTTTTCCATATTCCTTTATTTTAACACATTGTTGCTCTAATAATGTCGTTGAATATCAAGAGATCATACTTGAACTCGAAATGGCCGTCGATATGAAACAATTACAATTGTAAGTCATAAGAGATTCCAAGTTAGTGATCAATCAAGTTTTGGGCAGTTACAATGTCAAAAAGCCCAAGTTACTTCCTTATTGTGATTACGCTCAAAGGTTGATAAGTTGGCTTGGAGAGGTGACCATTTGTACCTAGGATGAAAAAAAAAAGGTTGATGCATTGGCAATGTTATCTTCTACATTGGTATCTCCTGATCAAATGCAAGTCATCATTTGCTAAAGATCAGTAGTACCACCGCCAAAAGAAAATGCAGAGGAAGTTGAACAAATTATCACTGCTCTTGGGTTAGAGATTGAAGACTAGTGATAACCAATAACTGATTACTTGTGCTATAGAATTTGAAAAGAAAGCCATCAAAGAAGGACAGAAAGAATTTGACGACGAGCCCTTCACTTTCTTTACTATAAGGGTATACTCTATAGACAATTTATTGACGGAGTACACTTATGTTGTTTGGGCATAAATGGGTCTGTTCAAGCTATGCAAAAAGCTCATTATAGAGTATATAGGGCACATCATTCTGGGAAAAAGCTTTATTTTCATATAAAAGGGATAGGTATTATTGGTATACTATGATGAAAGATTTCTTGGATTACGCTCGAAGGTGTAAAGCTTGTCAATTCAATACAAATTTCATACATCAACCCCCAGAGATATTACACCCGACTATTGCTTCATAGCCATTTGAGGCATGGGGATTGGATGTTGTTGGACCATTATTGAAGTTTTTTTGGTAGACATTTGTACACCCTATCTATAACTAATTACTTTTCAAAATAGGCCGAAGTTGTTTTCCTAAAAGAAGTAAAGAAAAAGAATGTGGCAAACTTTATTTGATTCAATATTATCTATCGCTTTGGCATTCCTAGATATATACTGATGGATAATGGTGAGACACTTGATAGTAAGTTGATGACTAAGATATATGATCTTTTTGGCTTCAAGCAACGCAACTCCTCTATGTATTATAGTGCTGGCAATGGCCTTACTGAAGTATTCAACAAGACACTTTGTAACTTCTTGAGGAAGGTCGTATCAAAGTCTAAGAGAGATTGGCATGATCGGACAACGTATCACACACCAATATAAGAAAATCCTTATTCACTTATTTATGGAGTTGAATCAGTCCTGCCACTTAAGCGTCAAATCCCATCATTGCAGCTTGCTACTCAAGAAATTCTCACTGATGAAGAAAATGCTCGGTTATGCTTCAAAGAATTAGAGGTTTTAGATAAAAAGAGGCTAGATTCCCAACAACAACTGGCATGTTATCAATATTTCCTATCTTGATCTTTAATAAGATGGTCCGCCTTAGATGCTTTCAAGTGGGTGACCAAGTTCTTATTGTAAGAAAGCCCATTATCACCTCTCGTCGATCTAAGAGCAAATTTTCAGCTAAGTGGGATGGGCCATATATTGTACAAGAAGTATACTTAAGTGGTGCTTACAAGCTTATTAACTTGTAAGGTTAGCTGATTGACCCCATCAATGGAAAGTTCATAAAGGGATACTATCCTTGAAGAGAAAAAGAATGCTCCTTAAGGAACGAAGTTAAACTACATGTCACTCCTGGCCCGTAAGAGTATAAACTGTGAACGACTCCCCAAAAAGAAAAGAAAAAAAAATAAAAAAATTCTTCTATGTTGAAAATATCGAAAGAGGCGGCCTAGTCAAAAGTTGGAATCCAAAAATAAATAAATAAATGAGCAAACTTATTGCTCCTTCAGGACTACGTTATGACTTGATCCTCTTCACTGAGGTACGTAGACATTTATAGTTTCATTCTAAGTTCAGTATCATTAGTAAAAATGATAGAATCTCATAGTTTCAGAATTCACACTCCGAGTTATGATTTTTCTATCACAAGATGTGCAAAGCTGAAAAGTCGAGAAAAGCAGAACCTGAGTTGACTTCTAAATATTATTTAGAACTATCCAAATGTTCTAAAATTTTGAATTTTGGATATGTTTTAGATTTGGTAGTTTAGTTTATGGTGAATTAAACAAATTTTAATTTTGTTACTTCTACATCAAGATACAATTTTTTGGTGTAGTCGCACAAATCTAAAAATATCTGTCTGGCAACATTTAAACTTGACTTCAAAATATTATTTAGAATGATCCAAATACTCTACGATTCTGAATTTTGGATATGTTTTAGATTTGGGAGTCTATTTAATGTAAAATTAAGCAAATTTCAATTTGTTATTCCTACATTAAGATACAATTTTTTGGTGTAGTCGCGCAAACCTAAAAATATCTGTCTGACAACATTTAAACTTGACTTTAAAAATACTATTTAAAACAATCCAAATATTCTTAAAATTTGAATTTTGGATGTGTTTTAGATTTGAGAGTCTAGTTTACGGAGGGTTAAGAGGATTTTAATTTTGACATTCCTACATTAAGATACAATTTTTGGTGTAGTTGCGCAAACCTGAGAATGTCTACATGCCGGCATTTAAACTTAACTTCCAAATATTATTTAGAACGACCCAAATGTTCTAAAAATTTAAATTTTGGGTATGTTTTAAATCGGGAGGTTTGATTTTTGAAAATAAATTAAGTAGCTCATAATTTTGGCATTTTTACCTCCAAATACGAATTTTCTTCTGTAAAGACACAAGTTGTTGAGCAACAAAACGTAGCTGAAGTTGAGACTTAATACAATATCATTAATGTATTATAAGTAAATAATTTCAGAAGCTAAAAAATAAAAGAAGTTTTGAAAAGAATGTGTAATGTAAATCCAAATGAAAGGAATTTATTAATATTGTTGAATTCAACTAATTAGACAAAACAGAAGGAAATAAAGCAAAAAGGTTTGAAAATAAAGAAAGATATAAAGCTAATCTAAACACAACTTATAATTAACTAAATTCGGAAGAGAAGCCTCCAAGACTTTCTTCTTTCTTCGACATCATTCGAGGCATTTTTAGTTGCCAAGAAAAGTTAGCACACTTGGTGAACTCTTCTTCATAAGTAGAAACTTTGGATTCAGTTTCCTTAGCTTCTTCCTTGGCAGCATCTCAAAGAGCTCTCAACTACTTCACCTTCTTTCTTTCCTTCTAAAGAGATTGGAAAGCAACAGATGATTCTCCAAATTTCTCATCCCTTTCCTTCTTTATGAGTTTAAAATGCTCCTTGGCTTTTAGATATAACTCTAACTTTTTAATATTTGCGACCTTATGAATAAGGGTCGATTGTGCTTGGTCATAGGAAGTGATGAGCTTAACAAAAGACTTCAATAAGTTCTGCAAGGAAGAAATGTCTACACCCATTCCACTCATGTATTTAAGTACTACTTGGACCTCATCTGTGAGAGAGAAAACACGGTCCACAGTAAGGCTTTCTAATTTGGTGTGGATGCTATCCCAAGCTTTCATAACAAATTCCCTTTTAAGCTCTGAGACAACCTTTCTTCCATTAAAAATGGACATGGTTATCGCTGGTTATAGGTGGGAATTTGATTTTGTATTTGCTTTAGCTTTCACATTGGGGGTAGAAGTGACCTTTTGCTCTAATTTTGAGGCAGGACATGCTTTTATAGAGTTTGGTCCTGCTATAGATTCACCACTGGCTTGTGGTTCACCGCAGTAGGAAGTACCCAGTATGTTGACATTTTTTGGCAATACAAAAGAAATAAGATAACAATTAGAGAAGTAATTGGGTAACCATACAATAAGTGAGAAAGCTTGAATCATTACCTCTTTGATAAATGTCAGTGTCCTTAAAGAACTAATATTGTCACCAGAAATCTCTACCACGCGCAAATTAGTATTTGGCGGTTCTTCTAAGGATGGTCTCACTTTCTTACAACAACGATCTCCATGATTGCTAGCACTCTCATCTTCAAATGATCACTTGTTTGAAGCTTGACGAGGTAAGATTGGCATCTGTTCTTCTCAAACTTCGTCATGCGAAGGTTCCTTAGTCCTCTCTATGACTCCGTTGGGATTTAAAGTAAGAGGCTTGTTCAAAAATAATGCCTCTTACTTATATTCTTGAGGGGCGTCGGTGCTAGGACCCACGACACTTACTAGAGGTTGTATGTGATCTACTATAATACTCCTATGCACCTTTTCCCACCAAAACTTATAATTTGATGATGAGAATTTCTTTAGTTTAGAGTCGCTTGGGTGAAATGTCACCTTGGCCATGGATTTATATAACATACAAATGCATGCAAATCTCAATCTATCTTCTAATGAAGCTTCTCAAAAATCTGGGTCTAGTAAGCTAGGGAAATCCTGGAAGAAGCCAAATTGATGGCTAAATCTGTAGGGACTATAAGGCTCAATAATGAAGGCATTCCCATCCCCTAAAGCAAGATGGTTCAAGCAAATTCTCATGAAGAAATTCAACTAAAATTCCTTGGAATTTCCATCATTGCAGTTGTGATAGGCTTGAGGCCTCTCAAGCAATGTACCATCCCAAATAAAAATTCCTCCTCCATGTATATATTTTCATACTTCTTCCTTACCATAGTACCTAGAAGAACCTTCACCAGAATATCAGGCCATGATAGGATTGGTTAGTTCATTTGTCAATAAAAAAAAGAGTATTAAAGGAGCGGGTCAACCAACCATAAACGTAATTAACTGGGAAGCATACCCAAACGAGATCAATTTGCGGACATTTTGATATTGTGTTTAGTCTCCTATAGATTTTAGCTAAGACCAAAATTTCTAGGCTAACTCTTCGTCCACTTGCTAAGTGGCCAGCAACTCTAAAGACTCTTGGATGGATAACATCTCCTTTCTTCGTAGAAAACACAAATACACACAACCAGTAATTTAAAAGGCCAACCAAGTATATATCATCCTTCTTGTGGCTATTAACTCCTATTTATAAAATAAGCCTTCTTCATCAGATGACTAATCAATAGACTTATCGAGTTCCCCAGTCAAGTTATGCGATGATTTGAGATGAATGGATTTATTCTCTCTTCTTGGAGGGGGTGGTCCGTACTTAGAAGTTTTTTTACACCAAAAATTTCTCCATTTGCTCATGGGTACACTCGGATTATCACTGGTCCCTTCTCATAGATGATGAAAGGCATAGAATAGATACTCACAAGTTTTGGGAGAAACCTTTTCCCCTTATCATAAGTACCTGTAAGTTTTGTAACATTTGGAAGAACTTCTTCATAAAGACTTTCAATTATTGGAAGACCTCTACTTGTGTGTAAATCCCAAAGGGATAGGGATATTTCTCCAACCGAGGGAAGCAACGTATTCATAACAGGACACTAAGCTTCACAGAAAGCTTGTAAGATGTTTTTATTATGGTCATAAGTAAAGAGTGAACCATATACGACATAGTAAATCTTTGCATCCTTTAAAGTATGGCAGCTCATGCTAAGAACATCTTCAACCCATTCCCAATAACCAGGAATGTAGTGAAACTCACCACTGAGCTAAAAAGTATCACCCCACCTATTCACTCTATTTATGATTTATCATCCCAAGAATGGTAAAGTACTAGCAATATTTTTTATATGATAATTGGAAGAACGAAGTACCCATTTCTTAGGTAGACGACTATGGTATTCAAGAGTCAATTAGTCCAAACAAGATATATTTTCCAAAGGTGGCCATGGAGCAACATATTGTCTAGATAATGGCGTACCAATGAGTAGCTTTGTTTTGACCTCGCTATCTGTGTGATCTGATATTACAAGATATTGCAGCTTGGAGGAAGAATATACTGAATCTCTAAAGTAAACCATGATTCAAATAGCAAAAGAAAAAGATTATTTCATTAGCACTTACTCAGATGGAACTATGACTCAAGGAAGAGGTATATTAGTCTCTTATGCAGGAAATCATTGCTTGAGTTGGTGATCATCTATCATTACTGGTGAATCAAGCATACCGATAATCAATTTTCTTGAGAGAACAATTCGAGAAGGAAGATCCCAAGCCAGCCCAAGCAAGAAAGAGGAACTAAAGTCAACTAATGCTTAAGCCATCCAAGTTCAGACATCTAAGCCAGTTTCGGTCCTTCTATCTGCTTCTATCTCAATAGATTTCAAAATTAAGTGAATATGAATTCTAAATTCAAACATGATCAAAATCAGTTAAGTATGATCATATAAAGTCTTTGACTTGGACAATGTGAGGCCTTCGGCTCAGATAGTGTAAAGTAGTTGCCTCAAATAATGTAAAGTGTTTGGCTTAAACAGTGTAAAAGTCTTATCTGCATCGCATGTAAAGTCTCTACCTTAGACGGTGTGAATTCTTTGGCTTGGACAAGGCAACATTTTGGCACAGATTGTGTAAAATCTTTGCCTCAGGCAACATAAAGTCTTTGGCTTAGACGGTGTAAAAGTTTTAGCTGCAGATCTTGTAAAGTCTTTTTCTTATATGGTGTACAGTCTTTCGCTCGAATAAGGCAACACTTACAATGCCTTATGCTCAAATATTCAGTGTTTCTAAGGCCTCAAATTTATAATGTTGAAGAAATAATATTAAGCACATTCCTTCACACCATAAGATTAGTAGGTTGTGCTATGTTAAAGCTTTTCAAGTTATGAAATCCACAATATAATGTTGTTCTTGGTGACCTACGAAAAGGAGGCGACAACAAAGAATACGCAAAAGAGAAAAGGAAAAAATTGCCTTAATGTTGGCATATGTTCATTGTCAAAGATGGTAACATCAATTTATACTAAAAAAAAGAGAAAAATAATTACATCAAAATTACGTACTTGTCAAAAATATTACCTTAATGTGGCTAATGATTTTACATTAGCAAATCACCAAACTCAAAGCAAGAATGAAAATAAAATCTTAACAAATATGCACGTGATCAATAGAGATAATTTGTTAATTAAAAGAGCTATTAGTTAATAAATTAAATAGCAATGCTAGAAATAAAATGCTAGTATTTTTAAAAATCAAAGGGTTAAAAAAAAAAAAGGAAAAACAAAAACGCTGCTAACTGCTAAGTATCAAAAGCAGCTACTTGATTTTCTTTTTTATTTTTTTTAAATAGTACGCAGTCAGCCGCTTCTCATGAAATGGAAAAAGTATTAGTAGTTTTTTTTTATATGCAGTCGAAGAATGAAAGCTAATGTAAAAACTTACTTAATAAACATGGATGGTTTTTTGAGATACTCTATAATTGAGTTGAAAATTTTTTTAGGCTACTATTTAGAGAGGGGCAAAGAAAATATTAGTCTCCTAATACAACATAAATTAAATATTTTTTAGAATGGACAAAAAAAACTATTCCTTTTTCAGTCAAGAGTTCTCATAAAGTTTATCAAGAACTTTAAAGATAATAATCCATAAAGTTTCTTGATAATGTGGGCCCCGAACCCCACTTTACAAGCAACAAATCACCATTTCATTACTAGTGAAACTCTTGATCACGTAGAAATTTTCAACATGGACATTTATTTACTCTCTTTATTTTATTTTATGTGGCATACTTTGATCGGACACGGAGTTCAGAAAAATAGAAAATATTCTTGTGGGATTTCGTGAATACAAGAGCCAAGTTAGAAGCCAAAGAAACAAACATTTGCTACGTACAAGATAATGGAAAAATTATATTGTTGTCTTAATTGTACTTCAAGACTAGTCCGTCGATTTTTTAAAAAAATTCAGACTTGACAAGTCTTGAATTAGGAGACATTTGTGAATATTGAAATTTAATTAAATTTAAATTCATATATTTATTTGGACCATATTACATTCAAGAAAATAGTCCAAATAATATTACTAATATGATTGGGTTAATCATCTAATCTTAAATACATGGCTAATTCAATTGAAATGATGAACCCTATCCAAAGCCCAAATGGGTGCTAGCCTAGCTTAAAAATCCAAGTCCATGCCTCTTGTCACATGAGGTGGTAATCTATGTTAAATGAAATGTGAAACTAAAAGCATACCATGTTTCAATACTATGTGGAAATCAAAGTTAAATGAAACGAGCCACTAAAATCATGTCATGTATGCAGATGATATGTTCTAGCCAATTAAATTAGAGCTTGTTACCAAATGAATGTGATTTGTCAATTTCAAATCGACCAATAAAATCATACAATTGCCTTACCCCTCCAACACTCGATCCTTGATGGGGTTACACCAAGGATCCTTGGTGTAACCCACGAGTGTTTTTAAGAGAGATAACAAAGTAGGTCGCCGTCTATTTCAAGTTACAAAGTAGGTCGAGTAGTCATTTCCAGTTATAAAGTAGGCCGATTGGATATTTTCAATAATAAAAAATGGATTATTTTTATGTAAGAAATTTAACTTAGGCTTAAGTCATTGATAGGATCCTAAATTATTTTGAAATTTCACTTGGACCCCTCAACTAAGACTGGTACCTATTGAACACCTATATTATGTAGAAAATTATTCCTATTAGGTACTTTCAGATATTTAGCAAAAATTTTAAAGTTTGTGTAACACACTTGCGGTGACATGGAAAAAACGACTAATTAAAAAGTTTCATGTGGTATTGAGGGCCCAAATAATTATTAAAAAGTAATTATAAAATTTTTAAAAGAATAAAAATCAAAAACCGGTCCCCTCTCCCCCCTCTTTCATTTTTTTCTTCATTTTCTGGCCATCTTATTCCTTTTCTCCAACCATAAAATTCAATTTTTTTCCAAATAAATTTCAGATACAATCTTCTACCTTTTTTTCACATCTTTTCATATCTGATTTGGGAACTATTTTAATGAAGATAATTAAAAATCATATGAAGAACACTACGGCCCGTTAGTATAGCATCCACAATAGACTCCCTCACTTTTGATTTTCTAAAGAGTATTTTTGAAAAATGCATTGCTTAGAAAATTTAAATGAAGAAGACGACAGCTAAAGAGTTGGAGAAAGTTGCGACGGCTAAAAGTGGGGTGTGGTTTGCTACAGTTAAGAGGAGTGGAATGGGGGTGGGGTTGGGGGTTGGGGGTGGTTTGATCTTCTTTTCTTATAAAATAAAGACGACG
Source organism: Capsicum pubescens (assembly GCA_030864215.1). Lineage (NCBI taxonomy): Eukaryota > Viridiplantae > Streptophyta > Magnoliopsida > Solanales > Solanaceae > Capsicum > Capsicum pubescens. Next base: position 170,767,115 of record CM061543.1, read on the forward strand.
GCTACGAGGAGGGTGGGGGTGTGAAGACGACAAGGACTGAGGGGTGTGAAGACGATGATGACTGGGGCGGGGGGTTTTTCTTTTCTTTTTTTAAATTAAGAAATTATTATAATTAAAAAATTTATTAATAAAATAATTTAAGTTTAAATTTTTTAATAAAAATAAAAGTAAAATATTAATGGCTACTTAATCACGTGCACACTTTCCTTGTCACATCAGCAATTTGTGCCTAATAGATATACATTTTGAATAGTTTAGATGTTCTATAGGTTCAGGACTGAGTTGAGGGGTCCAGGTGAAATTTGAAACAGGTTTAAGGAATTATCGATTACTTAAGCCTTTAACTTAATTATGGATGGTGTAATAGATGACACTATGTGATTTAGTTAAATCCGTATTGATTTCATTGGATTTCCTTCGGTTACCAATCACCATTAATGATGAATTATTTTACTCCATATTCTTTCCATCTGAAATTACTTGGCATATTTACTTTCTACATAATTTTTAAGGATAAATTAATAAAGAGTGTAAATTGACTAATATGATTTTATTTAATCATGATTAAATGGTTCTTCTTCAATTAATATGGGAGTAGTCTTTATTACTAAGTGTGGAGTTGAAAATAACGATTAATTATCTCTTGATTTTTTAAACATTTAATATTTTTAATATAGAGGGAGTATTTATTTAATTTATGATCCATTTTTCACTATTAATAATAACTTAATTATTCAATCTTTGAGAGAGTTGTTGAAATTTATATTTATTTTTGTCCTTCACTTATATTTTTTAGTTGATGAGTTCAATAGGCTAAATTGCCCATATGTATAATTTTAATTTGACTTTTAAATAACAAAAGTGAAAAGTAGTATCCGTCTTAACTTTTTGATAAGCATTACCTCACAAATTAGTAAAAGTTAATATGAACTACACTCTTATATAAATGAACATTCATTGGATGAAACAATTGAGCAAAGTTACTAAGTTATTAGATATGTAAATATTTCTCTTCGGTATTCAAATTCGAGGCAGCCATTTGCTATAACTTTTTTCATTTCCCACCAAATTATCATGAGTTGTTCTATTATGCATCATTTCATATATGGAGCTTAAACCCAATATCTGTCTACGTATAATATTAATTTTGAAATCACCAACTCAAAAGATGGATACAAATATATGGAAAGCACCCAAGTTAAAAGTTAAATTACGAAAATGTCCATAAAAAATTGAACGACCCTCAATTTATAGCCATTTTAGCTTCTTCAATACTATTAACGAACCAAAAATATGTGAAGACATTTATAATAAAAAGCAAGATTCTTGCCCATGAGTTTCTTCTGTTCCCTCTAAATTGATTCTCTTTTACTACTCCTTGCATGATATGTTGTCACGATCCAAATCCGTCGTGAGTGACACCCACACTACTCACTCGGTGGGAGAATCGTCCATCCCAAAATACCATCTCAAAATCAACACTTGAAGAGATAATAAAACTAATCAATCAATAAAGATTTATAAATCTTAATCAAAAGCATAATACTATTAAAATGCAGAACATTGTACTCAAACCATATCTAGGACTCGCACGTCATTTGTACCAAAACTACTAAAGATTGTCAAGAAGGGGATTCAACTCCAAAAACTAAAATGAAAAACTTAAGTCCAAAAGTGAAAATTTTGTCATCCAAGAAGGATTCATGGTAGCCCGATACATGTTGCTCGCCCTTGAATCCGAAGTCAACTGCTGATATCAGAAGTGAGGTCTCATAGGAGTCCCTGGAATATGTGTTGCACTCATAAAAGTAAGAGCAGATATAGTATCAGCACACAAGAAAACAATAGTGTATTTATAGGGTCATTTCACCAACCCGAGATAAGAATATAAACACATAACTAAATTATAGTACCATAAGTTAATCCATGCTCAAAATCATCATACACTTAGCATATTAATTACCAAATAAGAAGTTTAAGATTTTGAACAATAAGTCAACATATTATCACCAAGTTATGTTCTGTAAAGCCAAGTCAAAACAAGTCAAGAAGTTAATCCATTATCAACCATATAAATATATTCTCTGGTTCACTAATGGAACCATCAAACTAACCTGACCCTCGTACATACACGCTATAGGTAATACATCCACCCTCTAGCCATGACCCGTATGGGATAATTTTCGTCCATGTGCTAAGTCCTAGACACAAGTGTCTAATGATATTATTTCAACATGTAATGACACTCCAGGTTATTTTTTGTATTTTTGCACCTTCTCATCGTTTAGAGATTTCACATAGCTTTCCTAAGTCATTTATGACTTGTTGGAGCTGACAGCTTGGTTATCGGGTAGTTTGTTTTATTTTTAGAGCCAATTTCCTATTTTAAAATTTTTATTGTTAAGAATTGGCTATCGGGTAGGTTAACATCCTCGTACGTAAATTTCAAAAATTCCATCATCTCTGGAATGACGATTATAGGATAGGGAGTCCTATGATTTGGGTCCCAAGGCTTCTGAACTTGTTTTGAATACTTGGGTGGATTTTAGTTAAAATGGCCATTGGGTGTAGGACTCATATTTTATCAAAATGACTCCAAATGGAAAATGTCAAATTTGATAGGATATAATAGCTTGTTTGCATTCATGGGATTCCGAGGGTGCGTTGAAAACTTTGCAAAAACCAAGTTCCAGTTGGTGCATGAACTCAGCTGGTTGAGCTGCTTAAGTGGTGGTCTCTTAAGCGGTGTTTTTTTAAGAGGCAAAGTAATTGTATTAGTGGCCAAGCTGGTTCCCCACCTAGAAATATTAGCAGAGGTCGGTTTGGAGCATGGGTCGCTTAAGTGGCCATATTCCGCTTGAGCGACGATTGCTTAAGCGGTCAAATAACCACTTAACTCACAACCGCTGGACATTTATTTCTCCCTTCACCCATTTTTACCTCATTAGTTTTAAGTCACAAGTTTCGCAAAGCCCTAGAGAGTTAGAGAAAGAAAGAGAAGTCGATATTGGAGTTTCAAGGTGAGTTGGAGAGTGCGTAGGGTTGTTTTCTTATCTTAATTTTTTTATGTTTCCATCTAATCCCTTGATTAATTCTTCATTTAACCTTAATCCCTAGTTCCTTGGTGAGTTAATTTTAGATTTGTTTGAGCTCAAAAATTACTCATTGTTGAGGGTAAATGATCCTTGAGCTTAGAGGGACATTTTGATGGTTTTAAAGTTGTAATTTTACAAGCGGACCCCACATGAGATTTTTTACCCGATTTTAAACCCAAAGTATTTATGCAATATGGGTGTCATTATTCTTATATTAATTCTTAGATCTTTGTTTTGATAGCATGTCTTTCTATGAAAACTTCACAGAAGGAAAAAACTCTAATTTAGTGGACTATATCAGGCATCTGTCGGCGCCCACGTAGGCTAGGCTTATTTTTCTTATAGATTGAGGTTTATTTTGGTATTAGTATGATATTATTCTAGTTTTGGGTTGTAAATAATGACTTGGGTGCATATTTAGTGGAATTTGGAGTATCTAGTCGGTTAGTGAGTTGTAATTAGGTAAAATTGACCTACTCATCCGTTCCTTAGAATGAATTGTGACCTTAGAACTTGTTTAGGTTAATTGACAGCTTATAGTATGAATTCGAGACCTTATTATAGTTTTAGGTAGAGATTAGAATTAGCATGGACTTTTGAGGTTAGAAGCAAGCCCCACAACCCTTTTTAGGTCAATGTTATAATTAACTCCCTATAGACCTAGGAGGCCTTTTCTGTCATCCTATAGATATATATTTGTGCCTTAGGGTGATCTAGGGATCTTTCTAACTCTTGACTAGACTTGTACCTTAGACTTACTTTAAAGACTGGTTTGAGTCCAAAATGGTTAGTCAATTTTGGAATTATATATTTGGTTCAAGTCCAATTTTTATGATACTATTTCTAGTTTGAGTCCAGCATCTACGATACTACTTCCGGTTTAAGTCCAACACTGATGGGTTACCTATTATGTTAATAAATGGTTTCAAGTATGGTGCTTATTTATTCTCAGTTATTTGGAGCATTATTCTAGGTATGCCATTTTATCTAAACTTTAGTTTGCATCTCGCGTCTTATTATCCTTTTATTATTATTTAGCTTAATTTTCCAATGATGTCTACTGAGTACCCATTATTTTGGTACTCATACTACACGTCTGCATTTTTCTGATATAGATCTGAATACTAACTACTACCATTGGTGTTCATTCTAGTGCTTGTCAGGGTTCAGAAATAGGGTGAGCTTTTGGAGCTGGAATTGATTCCCTCTCCATCTACTATTTTTGCATAGTCTTTCCATTAGAGACTACTTGTATATTGATTCTACTAGTACTCATATTATTTTTCTTAGAGGCTCTTGTACGAACATTAATAGGTCGTGGGACATTTCTTTTCTTTTTCTCTCTTATTTATGTTATCGTACTTATATTTCTTTTCTAGAAAATAATTATATGCCTTATTTTGATATTATTTATACCTTCTACTATCTAACCTATTACTTGCCATTCCAGTCTATGGTTTGGCTTCCCTATGGGTGGGTTAGAGTAGGGGTCATCATCAATTATGAAATTGGGTCGTAAAAAATTGGTATCAGAGCCTAGGCTCACTGTTATTGTTGATACAAGAGCAAGTGTCTAGTAGAGTCATATAGATCAGAACGATGACACCTATTTTTTATTTTCAAGAGGCTATAGGACATTTTTTGGAGATATTCACTTTCTTAATTCATTTCATGCTACGAGTCTATGCTGGTTTCTAAAATTTACTTTATTTTACTCTTTTGCAAATTCCTAGGATGCGAGCTATGGCTACTGGGATGGGTGTCCTGAGTTTACGACTAGGACTCCTGTTAGAGGTCATGGCCAACCTAAAGGTCAAGGGAAGGAGAGAGTTGCATCCCTAACTAGGGGTCTACAGAAAGAGACTTTACCAGATCATATTGCTTCTTCCGCAACAGAGATTCCCCCTCCCAGCCATTGGTGGGATAGGGTGCAACCCAGGCTTTACCAAGGTTTATTTCTTCATCACTACTCAGAGGTGCTTTAGTTCGGTTGAGGAAATTAGATAGCATTGAACTATTTGATGTTAGTCTGGGGATCAAAGTGGTACAGATGCAGGGGCACGACCTATAGCTACGGCCCTCAAAGTTTAGATCCCTCTAGCACCCATAGTTTCTCAGTCGATAGTTTCCCTACCGACTATGTCTATTAAGAAGTGGAAGATGTTGAGAAGATTTCTGAGATTGACACCACTTAGGTTTTTTGGGGCACCAGTTGATAACGCTCAACTCACTCCATACTTGATGGGTGAGGCGGTCGTTGTCAAATAACCTAACTATTAATTGGGGTCGAATCTCAAGGAGTGAATTATAAACTTCAAACCCTATAGGCAATCAAACTACTATAAGATTACCCGGAATGCTAACAAAAATAACATGTAAAATAAAATGGGGGGATTTTGTTGGAAAATTTTCGTACAATCTTTAGCAAATGATCAAGAAATGACACTTTTGTTTTAAGTAACAATGTTTAGGGAAATCATTGGATTATGTCTACCTAAAGTTAATGCATGTGAGTTGATGTTGATTCGACATGAAATTTAGTTTTTAACGAAAGGATAGGCTAGTTTGAAGATCATTGGGGTTAATATTTCAACAAAACCACAATAATTTCACCCGTTGGCTCTTTCAAGTACCTAACAAGTGTGCAATTTTTTTTTATAATCATCCAAAACCTCAATCAAGCATCCCTATATCTAGTATGATGATCTTGACATGATTTACACTCCCAATACACTTATTTCTAAGATTGCAAAAGGTAGCAAACCATAGACTTAATTGTCCGCCATTGCCTTGTCCCCCTATAACCCTCTTTCGGGGATGTTATGGGTTACCTAATGTTCATCTTCATCCCTCTTTTGAGGATGATAAGGGGGTTTTAAATTTTGCGGTTTTCACCGATCAAACCCATTTGGAGATTTGGGGTTTTCACCCATCAAATTCCAACCCATAATCTCAAGCAATGGTGGAATCCATTCTCAACTACTAAAATCCATGCAAACCCAACAATACCCACACACAAATTACACTTTAGTTCACCATAATCCCAATCCTAAAGAAGTTATCTACTCATTAGATAGGAGAAAATAATTTTACCAAGTGGTGCATCCTTGGAGTTCATAATAAGAGAGGGTAAAATAATCTTCAATTCCACACTTTAATTTCACTAATTTCCCCTTGGAACAATAATTACAAATAACTAAGAACAATCAAAATTTTCTCTCTTTAATTGTAAGGTTCCTCACACACCTCAAAGTTTTTTGAATCCACCATATAAATATTTAGTCAGCTCTCGAATTTACCACAGTGCCCTTTACACATTTATCCCGTTATGTTTTGGCCGCAGAGCTTTGATTGCGATCGTGCAACCGCAGTCGCGGCCATGACTGAGCGGTTGCATTGTTTTGGCCAACTTGACTGACTGCGATCGTGTTACTCCGACCGCAATCGCATCACCTGAGGCTAGATAGGTTCTCTGCTTAGCTGACTGCGATCGTGGTGCTCAGAACGTGACCGCAGTACCTGAGGCTACTCTGAGTCTTCAGCTGAACTTTTCCTGCTCCCTTTTGGTTATTATAAGCTTCAATCCACATCTTTTAACCCAATCAACTCTATGCATGCAAAGAGTGGATATTAGTGCATTCACTCACAAGTATGTCTCATTTATTCATTCAAAACAACGTAATGTACACGATTGTTAAGTGAGAATGAGTGGTGATTAACACTCCCAACTTAAAGAATTTTCTTTTCCTCAAGCAACACTACCTTTCACTATGAGACAACAATTTTATAAGCCCAAATTTCTATGCCTTAAAGGCTATACCGACTTCAACTTGAGTAGCAAACACAAGAAGCTCATCGTACATGTGCTAGGCTAATTTTGCTACACCCCTCATTATAAAATACAATACTCAAGGGTGCATAATACTTTAAAGAGAAACCAAGCAACAACGACCAATACTATAGAGGTGACTCCCTTTTGACCACAATTAAGCTATACTCTATTTACCTCATTGCTTGGAAGGTGACAAAAATCACCCACCTCAACTTGTTCACATGCCATCCTTACAAGAAAGAGAATTTTCACACACCAAACCACTAAATATGTAATAAGGGATTTTAAGTGCAAGAACTCTCTCCCTCACAAAAGGAACCTCAATGCAAAAAGAGTCATACCATAGGCTTGCCCCTATTTTTAATTGCCACTACAAAGAAAGTAAATGGTCAGAGATCTCAAAGGACTTTCTAAGTTGTAATCTAGGTTCGAGTTAGGGTAGGATATCAGTTAGGATCAACACGGCTACACCCTTTCTTGAACATATACACCACACTTTTTAATACTCTTTTTTTCTACTAAGGGTCACTCTTCTTTATTTTTTTTCTTTTTGTATGACTATCTTTTTCTTTCTTTGTTCACTACTTTTATTTTACTCCCTTTTCATGCAACTTTTGTGCAATTCATATCTTTTATGGACTCATTCATTTTCTAACCATTTATTTTCATGGTTTAGGCTCATAAGGCATTTCACTAATAACTTTGTGGCCTCAAACTTTCTTTCATCAACCTTTATTGCCTCAACCTTAGACTTTAAGCCTCATATTACATTTTTAAGTTCAAAGAGAGTACAGTTCAGAAGAGGGATAAAAAGAATGGAACACGGCTTGTAATAAGTTTACCAACGAAAGGTCCAAAGGCTTAAAGTGGGTAACTAGGGATTGCAATTATGCATGGGTAGGATTTTTAGGCTAGAGTGGGTTCCAAAATCACAAAGATGGCCTAAGATCATTTCTCCAATCACATACAATCAAAATTAGTTTTGAAAGAATAACGGGGCAAGTTCTAGACAACACAACTATGCAAGACATGAATACTAAAAGCTTATCACACATGGCATGCGAAATTCGCCAAGGAGGCTCAAATTTCCCTTCTGCGAGAGACCAAATAGAAGTATCTATTTCTATTCATAAGTCACACTTGTGGAGCCATAAAAAGGGAAAGTTTTGTTACATCATTGCTCACATCCATGCCCTTGATTTTTCAAAAATTTTGGATGGAGGGGGTTGTTCATTTTGATTAGCACCATGCACAACTTGCTACACTATGGCTACCACTAAAACCTTTGTCTTACAATTCGGCTCCAAATGGGAAACCATATGGTTACTCAAACTTTGCCAATGGAGTACAAAGCGATCCTAGATTTTCCATTTGCAATGCTACAGGTACTCAAACTTCCTTTGCATTCTTGTGTTGTCACTCAATCTATCATAGGGAAAAGTTCATTCATAGCTAGGGGACCCCACCAAGCCTCTCCACTTACACCCCCAACTTACAGGCCTGAAGTGCCCTTACTAAAGTAAATTTAAGAACTAAAAAGGATGAGAAAGGCTCTCATGAATAGTGGGTGTTGTAAGAGTCTGATGCTGCGATTACGGTGACATATCCGCGATCGTGGTAACTGAGGTTGAAATCCCCTGTTTTTGCTCTGTTTTTCATTTCCTGCACAATTATCAGTTTTCTAGCTCTGTTTGTCCCCTATTTTTCTGAGTACACCATTTATGTTAAATGACCTACAAAGCATCAAAACAAAAACAAAATGAGTTAAGGATGGGTTGCCTCCCATCAAACACATAATTTAACATCGCAGCATGACTCTCTCCTTTCACTATATAGTATCTTTGAAGTTAACGCATTCCACCTTAGCCACCATGGGGATTTTCTCATTGTAGTACTTCACCCTTTGGCCATTGACTACGAATTTATTCCCTTTATTATCTTTCAACTCGACTGCACTACTTGGGTAGACATTAGAAATCACAAAAGGTCCCGACCATTTTGAGCGGAGCTTCTCCGCAAAGAGTTTCAAATGAGAGTTGTAGAGGAGTACATTCTCTCCAAATGTAATTCTCTCCGTAATATTAAAGCATCATGCCATTTTTTTCATTTTCTCTTTATATAATGCCGCATGCTCATAAGCCTTTAGTCAGAACTCTTCCATCTCATGGAGTTGTGTCATCCGTGCCTCGGATGCTTCTCCCCAATTCATATTTAATATTTCCAAAGCCCACAAAGCCTTATGCTCAAGCTCAATGGATAAATGGCATACCTTACCAAATACCAATTAATAGGGTGACATGCTAATTGTGGTTTTGTAGGCCATTTTATAGGCCCAAAGTGCTTCATCGAGTTGCCTAGCCTAATTTATGCGGCCTACATTTACCGTCTTTTCAAGTAAGGCTTTGATTTTTTGATTCGACATCTCCACTTAACCACTCATTTAGGGGGTGGTATGGAGTGGTGACTTTGTACTTAACTCCATACTTGTCAAGAAGAGCACCAAACACCCTCTTGCAAAAATACGAGCCGCCATCACTAATGACGGCCTGAGGGGTGCCAAACCTTGTGAAAATGTTCTTTTTTAGGAATGAAGTAACACATTTGCTCTCATTAGTGGGGAGTGTGATGGATTCCACCCATTTGGAGACATAGTTGACTTCCACCGAAATGTATTTATTCCCAAATGAACTTACAAAAGGACCCATGAAATCAATCCCCTACACATCAAAGAGCTTTACCTCATGGTTAGGTTTGAGGGGCATCTCGTGCCTTCTTGAAATACACCCATGCATTTAAAATTCATGACAAAATTTAACCCACTTAATGGCATCCCAATGCATTTAAGGCCAATAAAACCTATATTGGAGAATCTTTGTGGTGGTGCGAATTCCTCCATGGTGACCGTCGTAAGGTGAAGAGTGACAAGCTTCCAAGATATCATTTATTTCCATGTCCATGAAAAACCTCCTAATAAATCCATCGTCACACTCCCAAAACAAAAATGGCTCATCCCAAAAATATCATTTTACGTCAAACAAAAACCGTTTCTTTTGATGGTAACTCAATCCTTCGGGGAGTACTCCACTCGCTACATAGTTGGCAAAATTTCCATACCATGGTGCATTATTCCCTTTGATGGACATGATAAATTTTTAGGGTAAAGCATCATCAATTTCTATTTCCCCACACTTCTCATTATTGCCTTCAAGTCGAGAGAGATGATCGTTCACTTGATTTTCACACCCTTTCTGGTCTTTCACTCAAAGTTGAACTCTTGTAATAAAAAAATCCACCTAATTATTTATGGATTTGCTTATTTCTTGGACATGAGATACTTAAGGGCGGAGTGATCCGTGTGCACCACTACTCTCGTGCCTAACTAATAGGCCCAAAACTTTTCAAAGGCATATACCACCGCTAATAATTCTTGCTCGATGATGTGTAGTTGCGTTGGTCGCCATTCAAGGTTATTTTTGCGTAGTATATAGGATTAAATAGCTTATCCTTGTGTTTCCCTAGCACCGAACCCAATGCAATACCACTTGCATTACACATTATCTCAAACGGTAATGACCAATCCAGGGCCACGATAATAGGGGCTGAAATGAGAAACTCCTTGAGATTCTCAAAAGCTTTCAAGCATTCCTCATTAAATTTGAATTTAGATTCTTTCTCAAGGAGTTTACACATGGGGTACGCTATCTTGGAAAAATCCTTGATGAAATATCGATAGAACCCGGCATGGCCAAGGAAACTTCAAACACTTTTTAAGGAAATGGGATGTGGGGGATTAGAAATTACCTCAACCTTGGCTTGATCCACTTGAATGTCCTTTCCCGATATCTTGTGGCCAAATATGACCCCTTTTCTTACCATGATGTGGCACTTCTCCCAATTCTAAACAAGGTTCATTTTTACGCACCTTTTAAGCACTTTGTTCAAATTCTCAAGGCATGACTTGAAAGAGTTACCCACTACCAAGAATTCATCCTTAAACACTTCCATAGTGTCCTCAACCATATCCGCGAATATTGACAATATGCAACGTTGAAAGGTAATCGGGCATTACATAACCCAAAGGGCATTCGCTTGAATGCGAATGTACCATATGGGCAAGTAAAATTTGTCCTTGGTCCTCTGGGGTGATACAAATTTTATTGTACCTCAATTACCTATCCAAAAAGTAATACCACCCTCTACCGACAAGCCTATCTGGCATTTGATCTATGAACGACATTGGAAAATGGTCCTTCTCGGTGCATGAGTTTTAATTTTTGATAGTACATACACACTCTCCATTTGGTGACCAATCGAATGGGGATAAGATCATTTTTTTCATTTTTGAATACCATGATACCACCTTTTTTTGGGACACATTGCACGGGGCTCACCCACGTGCTATTAGATATAGGATAAATTACCCCACATCATGCCACTTTATAATTTTCTTTTTTCCACCTCTTGCATGGGTTGATTTAATCTCCTTTGGTTCTCTACACTTGGTATGTGATCTTGATCGAGTTTAATTTTGTGCGAACAAATTCCGAGAGTTATTCTGATGATATTCGCTATCATCTAACCAATGGCCCGAATGGATTTTTTTACCACCAATTTCAACGCTTCTACTTAAGAAGAGTCTAGGTCACTAGCATTAATGATTGGCAAAGTCTCATCCTCCCCCAAGAACATATATTTTAGATGGGGTAGCAAGGGATTTAATTTGATTTTGGGAAGTTTAAGTATGGATGGTTTTACGGGTGGACTTTCATGGTTTTTAAGATCAAGATCCAACTTAACCGGGTTCTTGGTGTGAAACCCAAGACCGGTTAAAGAAGCTACAACTTTATTATAGTCCTCTACTTCTTCTCTTTAACAATTCCGAAGTACCCAAACTAAAGAGTCATTCAACAAACCCACATCGACATGGTTTGACACCTTTCCATTAGCAACATCGACCATCGAGATAACTTGTAGGTCCATTGGTTGTTTCATGTTCTTGCATACATTGAAGGATACCACTTCATCATTCAATCTAAACTTCATCTCCCCGAACTCATATCCACCAATGCCTTCCCGGTAGCTAAAAATGGCCTCTTAAGGAAATAGAAATTTCGACATCCATTGTACAATCCAAAATAACAAAGTCGGCTGGGTAGATGAACCGGTCTACTTTTACTAGAACATCATGAAGGATCCATGTAGGCTTTTTAATGGATCGATCGTCCATAAGCAAGTTCATTTTAGTGGGCTTTGGTGTACCCAATCCAAGTCTGTGAAATATAGCATAAGGCATGAGGTTCACACTTGCCCCCAAGATCAAACAATGCCTTAGAGAATGTAAAGGTGCCGATGGTAAATGAGATTGTAAAAGCACCGGGATCCTTCTTCTTTTCGACACACATACTTTTCATTATGGAACTACAATGGAGAGTAACCTCTATGGTTTCATCCTCCAAAAGGTCTTTTTTAGTTATCAAATCTTTCATAAATTTAGCATATCTCGGTGTGTCTTGCAATGCCTCAATAAGCAGAATATTAATAGAAAGGTTGCTAAATTTGTCAAAAAGTTTGCAGAGTTTATCATGCTTTCCCTTTCTCAATGACTATTTTGGGAAAGGAGAATGAATGGAAACAATTTGACAATCTTTAGTCATTGGCTTTCCCATCAACATCTCACTTAACTTTGGCTCTTCTACATTGGGCCTTTTTCTCTTTGCCTTTGTTGCCTCTCTATTTTGCATTTCTTCACTTTACCTCTCCATTAGATACTTTGATATTTGTCTTACTTTTGCCTCAAGTTTTTGGATGTCATAGGAGTGAGATGTAACCATTTGGTGGATCATAGATAATTCACTTCGCATCTTATTCACCATTTCTTTAGTCCTTTCAATACTATTTAAGATCCACTCCAACATATCTCTATCAATCTTCTCTCTCCCTTTACAATGTGCCATGCTTAGACTTTTCCAATTCTAACCTTGTTTTCCGTCTTGTCCTTGTGGGGAAAGATGGAAACCCTCCGAGCTCGTAGGTTTCATCCCTAATTCGTCACCAATCACCTCTTCCTCCTTGTCTTCATAAGTTTCAACTGCAATTGCATTTATCACACTTGCACTTCCACTGGTTCAACTAACATATGCTCAAGTAGGAGTTCAAGGCATGACATTACTTTGTTGATATTTTTATTGTTCTCTTCCACTTCATATTTCCTATCATTCCACACAAATGACGAGGAGGGAGACCTCATGTCCACCTCGACATACTTTATGTCCCAACCCCTACACCAAATTGCTACTTGGTCTAAGACTTTTGAAACAATCCCATATGGTGATTTGATGAATGATCCACTGGATGCGTTGTCTACTACAGCTTTATTTTGTTGGTCCAATGCTCGATAAAAGATTTGGAGAAGCATCTTCTCTGGCACCTCGTGCGCAGGGCACTTCAAAATTGTTTCTTTAAATCTTCCCCATGCATCGTACCATGATTCTTTGTGGTATTGGTAGAAATGAACAATCTCATCCCTTAACTTCAACTTTCTAGATGGTGGGAAGTATTGTCCTAAGAAGGCTTCTGTGAGGCTTGTCCATGAAGTGATAGGACCTACGGGTAAAGACCTTAGCCATAGTACCGCCTTTTCCGTGAGAGATAATGGAAAAAGGCATAACCGAATGGACTCTTGGGATATATGTGAGACTTTGAATGGGGAACACACTTCCACTAAACCCTTTAAATTAACATTTGGGTCTTCATGAGCTTCACCCTCGAAGAGTCCTTTTAATTGGAGCAATTTCATCATCGCCCTTGTATCATAAAATATTCCATGCTCCTCGGTGAAGGGAATGAGAATTGCACTTTCATGATCTCTGTCCCCAAAACAAACCAAGTCCCCGTGATTTATGATGATTTGGGAATAATAATGTTTGCCTACTCAAAGATCAAAAACAACAAAGGAATTAAATTGCACCACTTCGGGTATTCCTACGTAAGAATAGTACCACAAAAGAGAAATCTATATTTCACTCCTTAGCAACGGTAATATTTTGATAATTCTCAACTCACTCCCATACTTGAGGGGTGGGGTGGTCATTGTCAAATAACCCAAATATGAATTAGGGTCGAATCTTAAGGAGTGAATTATAGACTTCAAACCCTATGGGTGCTCAAACTACTATGAGATTACCCAGAATGCTAACAAAAATGATGTGTAAAATAAAGTGGGGGGATTTGGTTGGAAACTTTTTGTACAATCTTTAGCAAATGATCAAGAAATGACAATTTTGTTTTAAGCAACAATGTTTGGGGAAATCTTTGGATTATGTCTACCTAAAGATAATGCATTTGGGTTGATGTTTATTCAACATGAAATTTAGTTGTTAACCAAAGGATAGGCTAGGTCGAAGATCATTGGGGTCAATCATTCAACAAAACCACAACTATTTCACCCGTTAGCTCTTTCGAGCATCTAACAAGTGTGCAAATTTTTTTTATAATCACCCAAAACCTCAATCAAGCATCCCTATTTCTAGGATTAACCTTCTTTTGAGGATGTTATGGGTTACCTAATATTTACCTTCATCCCCTATTCGAGGATAATAAGGGGTTTCTAGAGTTTTGGGTTTTCACCCATCAAACCTATTTAGAGATTTAGGGTTTTCACCCCTCAAATTCCAACCCATAGGCTTAGGCAATGGTGGATTCCATACTCAACAACTAAAATCCATGCAAACCCAACAATACCCACACACAAATTACACTCTAGTTCAACATAATCCCAAGACTAAATAAACTAGCTACTCATGAGATAGGAGAAAAGAATTTTACCAAGTGGTGCACCCATGGAGTTCATAATAAGAGAGGGTAAAATAATCTTCAATTCCGCACTTCAATTTTACGAATTTCCCCTTAGAACAATAATTACAAATAACTAAGAACAATTAAAATTCTCTCTCTAATTTTAGGGTTCCTCACACTTCTTCAATTGTTTTGAATCCTTCATATAAATCTTGATTCAGCTGTCGAATTTAGCACAATGCCCATTACATATTTATCCAACTATGCTGTGGTCACAGAGCTTTGACTGCGATTGTGCAACTGTGGTCGCAGATATGACTGAGCTATCACATTATTTTGGCCAACTTGACTGACCGCGATCGCGTTACTCTAACCGCGATCATGTCACCTGAGGCTAGATAGGTTCTCTTCTTATATGATAGAAATATCGGTGCTTAGACCATGATTGTGGTGCCCGAGGCTACTCTGAGTATTCAAATGCATTTTTCCTTCTCCTTTTTTGTCATTATAAGCTTCAATCCACATCTTTCTACCCAATCAACTCTATACCTACAAATAGTGGATATTAGTGCATTCACTCACAAGTATGTCTCATTTATTCATTTATAACAAGGTAATGTACATAAATATTAAGTGAAAATGAGTTGTAAAATCACCACTCATCATTAGTCGAGGATGCATTTTAGTTCTTGACTTCTTTCAAGGATAAGCTCCATAATTTAGGCCTAGTCGAGGCTCATGAAGTTGACTACACAACGTTTTAGCTGGACTTCATAGCTAGATATTGGTAGAGAGGTTATCTTGATTCTAGGCCAGCTGGATCTCCCTCTTTGACATAAACTCAATTCTCCGAGATCTTCTTGGAGAGGTATATTCCTTGCAGTCTTTATGAGTATTTAAGACTTCAGTTCTCTAGTTTAGAGAAGGACTCCATGAATGTTTTAGAGTATGAGGCATAATTTAAGAAGTTGGCCAGACATTCTACTGCTATCATACCAACGGAGTATTAGCGGATTTGGTATTTTATAAGATAACTATAACTTTCTCTTTGTTTGGCTACTCAGAGTTTGGTTGTAGCTGGTAGGTCTTTCTTTAAGGTCTTTTATTATGGTTCGACCATGGAAGAGATACATCACGAGGTCTAAGGGGGCAGTGATAAGAGAATGCATTACCAGGGTAGTTTAATAGGAACCAAATGGCTTACAGTTCATAGCCAGAGGTTCTCAAGGTAGGTACCTTCCATGATAGTCTTATCAGTATCAGGTCAGTTTAGTAGGCCTATTCATGTCGCACTTTATATTATTGATAGGGGTTAGTCCAGTTTTAGTGATTATCCTTGTCAAAGAAGTAGTTAGCCTTCTATAAGTAAACATATGGGGGTTTTATCCAAGGTGGCTATTTTGGGTTAGCCAAATCTTCTGGTCAGAGTGCATCCTTAAGGGCTTATTATGATTGTAGGGCCTTCGGGCATTATTCTAGAAAGTGTCATTAGCTTAGGACAATTGTACCTGTAGTGAAAAGTGTTCCACCAATTAGGATAGTGTCATCACTATATAAAGGTGGTGTGTAGGTTCTTTGAGGTACTCCCCAAGGTTCTCGAATGGGTTCTTATACAAGTAGGAAAGGTGATCAATCAAGCTCCCAGCCAGGTGGCACATGAGATTATTTGGATACTATACCTGGTAGGTTGGTTAAAGGGTCTTTAGATGGTATTTTTATAGGTATGATTTCGGAGTGCCATCAACCATCTATTAGTGTATTTGATCTTCATTCCACTTATTTATATGTATATGTTTATTATGCACAGTTAGAGTTATCTTGATAGTGATTATCTGTGCCATTTCATTTATTTACTCTCGTAGGTGATTTTTTATAGTAGATTGGGTTTATAAATCATGTGTTGTAATTATTCGAGAGTATGATACTCAAGATGATATTATTATGTTAGATATGATTGACATTGATGTGATTCTGGTCATGGACTACTTATCCCCCAATCATATGGTCTTTTATTATTTTTCCAAGTTGTCTTAGTCCTACATAGAGTACCCCCAGTTGTGTGGAAGGGATCCATTAGTCGAGCATTGATAGGAATTATTTTGTATATTCAGGATAAGAGACTTATATCGAGGGCTTGTGAGTCTTATCTTATTTATATCTATGATGTTAGTGCAAAGATTCCTTCACTTGATTTTTTTCCCATAGTTCGTGATTTTCCTGATGACTTTTCTACAGATCTACCTGGCCTTTTTTCTAAGCATGATATTGAGTTTGTTATTGACTTGAGATGGGAACTCGACCTATTTCTATGGAACCTTATTGCATGGATCATGTCAAGCTTAAGGAGCTAAATTCTCGACTTTAGGGTCTTCTCGATAAGGGTTTCATTAGGTCGAGTGTATCACATTAGGGTTCTCCATTTTATTTGTAAATAAAAAATAGTTCTATGTATAGGTGTATCGACCGTAAATGAATAGGGTTCCAGTGAGTAATAGGTATCCTATTTCTCATATTGATGATTTGCTTAACTAGCTTCAGGAAAAGTAGTGTTCTGTAAGATTGACTTGAGGTTTGGGTGCAATAACTTGAGGATTCGGGTTGAAGGCATCCCTAAGATAGCCTTTAGGACTCGTTATAGACATTATAAGTTCCTAGTGATATCTTCTGGGTTGACCAATGTCCTAGCTATGTTCATGGATTTGATGAACTACGTGTTCATACCTTACATAGATTTATACATGATTATGTTTATCGATGACAATCTTGTGTATTTGAAGAGAAGGGAGGAGCATGAGCATTATTTGAGGATTATATTCCTAACTTCATGGGATTTTTGCCAAATTCTCAAAGTATGAGTTCTGCCTAAAGTTTGTTATCTTCCTAAGACTTGTGGTGTTTAGGGATAGGATTATGGTGGACCCAATAAAGATTGATGTTATTCATGATTGGTCCAGACATACATCTCTAACTGAGGTTTGTAGCATTATTGGATCGGAAGGTTACTACATGTCCAGTGACTAGATTAACTAGGAAAGAGGTTCATTTTTAGTAGTCTAAAGAGTGCAAGTCAAGCTTTTGGAATCTCAAGGACTTTCTCACCTCAGCTTCTATATTGACTCCTCTTGTTGAGGGTGAGCGGTTTATCATATATTTTGATGCTTTTAGTTTTGGTTTAGGTTGTGTTCTATGCAGTAAGGCCAAGTTATTCTTATGCATTGAGGTATTTGAAGATGAATGAATGCAACTACCACACTCATGATTTAGAGTTAGTGGTGGTAGTTTTTTTGCTTAAGATTTGGAGGCATAACTTAGATAACATTTATTGTGAGATCTACACTTACAAACGTATCATTAATGCAACTACCCCACTCATGATTTGAATTTGGTAGTGTTAATTTTTGTGTTTAAGATTTGGAGGCATTACTTGTATGGCATTCATCATGAGATCTACACTAATCACAATAGTCTTTAGCAACTTATGACTCAGAAAGAGCATAATTCTAGACACCGTAAATGGATGGAGTTTTTAAAGGACTATGACATCTCTATTTTATACTTTCTGTGCAAGGCGAATGTAGTAGCAGATGCCTTAAGTCAAAATGCAATGAGTATGGGTATCTTGGCTTTTATTTCATCGTCTGAGTGGTCATTGGCATAGGACATCAAGTCCTTAGCCAACTTAATGGTTCTACTTGAAATTTTAGACTCCAAGAAGATCCATGATAATGTTGAGGCTAGGTCTTCCTTATTTGAGCAAATTCATAGTTGTTAATTTTAGGATAGTATACTTTGTGGCATCCATGATCATGAGCTGAGGGGTAAGTCTGGGAGGGCTACCTTGGATTCTGAGGGTGTATTGATACATAATGGTTACATTTGTGTTCCAAGGGTTGGATACAAGATTCAGTTGATATTGCGAGAGGCTCAAAGGTCTAGATATTCCATTCACCCTAGGGCAGCTATGAGGTATAGAGATTTGAGGCAATACTATAGGTAGAGTAGAATAAAAAGAGATGTGGTAAACATTGTAGCTCATTTCCTATTTTTCAGTAGGTAAAGGTCGAGCATCAGAGGCCTGGTGGCTTGATTTAGAGATTACACATTCCTAAATAGAAGTGGGAGTGGATCATTATGGACTTCGTTAGTAGTTTGCCTCACACCTCTCGGGGTTCTGATGGTATTTGGGTCATTGCAGATTGGTTGATAAAATTGGCGTATTTTCTTCCTATTCAGATGTCTTTCAACGTTGAATGGTTCACATGTATCTACGTTTATGAGATATTTTGCTTGCATGGAGTACCCATATCTATTATTTCAAACAGAGGCTTGGTAAATACTTCTACCTTTTGGACAACTTTTCAAGAAGAGTTGGGTACTCAGTGGGACCTTAGCACCGATTTTCACCCTCTGACTAATGAATAGTTGTAGCAGACTATTTAGGTTCTCGAGTATATTCTCTGAGCTTATTTATAGAATTTGAGGGTCAGTGGGAGCAACACTTAGCATTGGTGGAGTTTGATTATAATAATAACTACCATTTAAGCATTGAAATGGCATTATTTGATGTATTATATGGTAGGCATTATCTATCTTCGATTGGGTGGTATGATACCTATAAGGTTAGGACCTATGTTACTAACTTGCTTTGGGAGTCGGTAGATAGAGTCTAGGTGATCCAGGATAGGCTGATGACAGTTGTGTGTAGGCAGAAGAATTATGCAGATCATAGACTTTGGGCCTTGAAATTTGGAGTTGGAGACCGAATGTTCCTTTGAGTATCGCCCCTGAAGGGTGTGATGAGGATTGGGATGAAGGACAAGGTCAGCACCCAGATTTTTCTATTGTTCATCTAATTTTTCATGCTTCTATATTGTGGTGATATATCACTGATGAGTCACATGTGCTTCGGTAGGACTCGATTCAGTTGGATAAGAGGTTGACCTTCGTGGAAGAGCCACTTCCCAAATTATCCAGGGATGTCAGATGATTGTGCTCTTAGGAGATTCCAATAGTTAAGGTTCAGTGCCAACACCGCCCAGTAGAGGAGGCTACCTGGGAGATGGAGAACAAGATGTGGTCCTAGTATCCCCACTTATTCAAGCCTTCAGGTACACCTTGATTTACTTTTACAAATAAAAGTCCATTTAAAAATGGATATTGTAATAACCCTCCAAGTCATTCTCTGCATTTCAATACTTTTTTTCTATTTAGAGCTTTCACATAGCTGCCCCAAGTCATTTATAACTTGTTGGAGCTGATAGTTTGGTTACCAAGAAGTTTGTTTTATTCTTAGAGCTTATTTCCTATTTGAAGTTTTTTCTATTAAGGGTTGGCTATCAGGCATAAAATTTATGTTAACGACTTATTATGCCAATTTTGACAATACCATTAGCTCTAAAATGTCAATTTTAGGTTAAGGGGCCCTTTGGTTTAGGCCTCAAGGCTTCCAGACTTATTTTGGTCCATTGGGTGAATTTTGGTTAGAATGGTCATTGAGTGTGGGACCCATTTCATCGAAATGACTCCATATGGAAATATCAATGGAACTTTTTGCTCCAAAATATTAATAAGGTAGCATAGTTTGTTTCTGTTCATGAAATTCCAAATGAATCCCGAGGGCGCATTGAAAATTTGGCAAAAACCAAGTTTTAGCAGGTACATAGACTCAACTGGTGTAGCCGCTTAAGAGGAACTTTGAAAGATTAATAAGCAGTCTCTTAAGAATCCTAGTAACCTCTTTGGAAGCAAATTCGGGTCCTCACCTAATCGCTTTAGTGGAGGTCAGTCTGGGGCATAGGTTTCTTAAGCGGCCATGTGCCGCTTAAGCGGTCAAATAACCACTAGGCATTTATTTCACCGTTCACCCATTTTCCCCCATTATTTCTATGTCTCAAGTTCCATAAAGCCCTAGAGATTTAGAGAGATAAAGAGGAGGCAATCATTGGAGTTTCAAGGTAAGTTGGCGAATGTGTTGGGGTCGTTTCCTCATCTTAAGTTTTTAAAGTTTTCATCAAATTCCTTGATCAATTCTCTGATTTATCCTTAAATCCATAGTTCCTTGGTGGGTTGATATTATCTTCATTTGAGCTTGAAAATTACTCATTCTTGAGGGTTAATGATTCTTGAGTCAAAAGGGATGTTTTGACAATTTCAAAATTATAATTTGCAAGCGGGGCCCACATGGGACTTTTGACCCAAAGAATTTATGAAATATGGATACCATTATTCTAATATTAATATGTAGGTCCTTTTTTGATAGTAGAGCTTCGTGCGGAGGCTTCTCGAAAGGAAAAATCGCTAATTTAGTGGACTCTCTTGGGCATTGTTAGTGTCCAGGTAGGCTAGGCTTAGTTTTCTTATAGATTGATCTTTATTATGGTATTAGTATGATATTATTCTAGATTTGAGTTGGAAAATACAACTTGGGTGCATATTTAGTGGAATTTTGAAGATCTAGCCAGTTAATGAGTCGTATTTAGATGAATTTAGCCTATTCATCTATTCCTTTGATCGAATTGTGACCTTAGAAATTGGTTAGGATTAATTGAAACCTAGTAGTTTGAATTTGAGACCTTAGTCTAGTTTTGGATAGAAAATGGCCTTAGCATGGACATTCGAAGTTAGAAGAGGTCCCCGTCAGCTCTTTTTATGTCAATATTATAATTAACTCCCTATAGACCTAGGGGTCCTGTTTCATCATCCTATACATATGTTCTTGATCCTTAGGATAATTTAGGAACTTTTCGACTCTTGATAAGACTTGTACCATGGATATGCTTTAATGATCGGTTTGAGTCCAACAATATTTATTCAGTTATGGAACTATTTTTCCTGTTTGAGTCTGCCATTTATGATATTGTTCCTGGTTTGAGTCCGGAATCTATGATACTACTTTCGATTCAAGTCCAACACTAATAGGTTACTTATTATGTACTGGTTCAAGTCTTGTGCTTATGGTATAGGAGTATTCACGGATATGGTTTCGATGTTTGGTTACGTTATGATTATCGTTGTTGGTTGGATTACTTTCCTATTGTTTTCACCTTCTGGGTATATGGGGGCCTAATTAGGCTAAAGTTAGTTGCATTATTTTTTATATTATTTGCTCTGTTATTTATTCTCAGTCATTCGGAGCATTATTCCAGGTTGGCCTTTTATCCTGACTTTAGTTTAAATTCTCATATCTTATTATGCTTTTATTATGATTTAGCTTAGTCGGTCTATGGTTTCTACTGCGTACCCATTGTTTTGATACCCATACTACACTTT
Organism: Capsicum pubescens; assembly: GCA_030864215.1. NCBI lineage: Eukaryota > Viridiplantae > Streptophyta > Magnoliopsida > Solanales > Solanaceae > Capsicum > Capsicum pubescens. Next base: position 170,789,105 of record CM061543.1, read on the forward strand.
TGCATCTTTTTCTAATGTACATCCGAGTACTAGTTGTCGCCACTGACGTCTATGCTAGTGCTTGTCAGGTTCGGAGGTAGGGTTTGCTTTTAGAGCTGGAGCTGATTCTCTCTCCTATTATTATTTTTGGATACTTTGTCCATTCGAGACTACAAATATATTGATACTACTAGTACTCATATTTTTTCCTTAGAGGCTCTTGTACCAACCTTACTAGGTCATGGGACAATCCTTCACTTTTCCTCTCTTATTTATGTTATCATATTTACGTTTCTTGTCTAGAACATAATTATATGCCTTATTTCAATATTCTTTATACTTTCTACTATCTAGCCCATTACTTGACACTCTGGGCTATGGTTTGGCTTACCTACAGGTGGATTAAGTAGGGGCATCGTGACTCGTAAAATCGGGTGTGACACTCCAATAACCCATGGGAACATTCCAAATACCGAAACATCCCATATTGAATAATTATGTAGGTCAAAAATCATACAACAACATAAAACCATTTGCATTGACCTCACCAAACAACATGCACTAACAAGCCACAAAGTATTTAACATGCACATATGGTACAAATTGGATTAATCTTCAATACCATAACCTACTTTGAACCAAGCTTGCACAACTTCGATAAGCCAAAGATTTGCCAATCCATGCAATTTTCGCTTACTCTTGGACTAGAACATGCATATAAATAGATAATTAATGAAATGGCCTACCATGTTGGGAATTATTATACACTTAACCCCTAAGGTCAAGTTTATGATCATTCATTCCCTGGTTTAGGGATTTTCTACCATAATTCATCTAACACTACCAATTCTATGAATAAATTAGTGAATTAATGAAATACTAGGGTAAATTAACCGTTCATAAATAAACCCCATTAATTTATTACATAATTTCCTCCCCTGCACCATGAAATAACCAAATTCATCATTAAATCTCTTCCTCAAACTCTGTAAATTAGCAATTATAAGGCTTAGTTGTCAATTACAAGTTAACGAAAAATAATTCCATACCTTATCAATTCCAAATGATGAAAATCTAGTGGGAATCACCCAAAATTGCCCCTCCTTTTCCCTAAAATGAGTTTTATATAAATAAACTATTTTGGGGGGAAATTTAATTAAAACCATGACTCTCACCATAACTGCAGCAGGTGTCTCTATAGCGGGCATTGACTAGGTATGACGGGTGCTAAATCAGGAGTTTCTTAGCTACACTGACACCTTGCTATAGAGGCATGCATTCTACTATAATGGTATTTATGAGACAGTCTGTCCAATTTTACCCATAATCCAAATTTTTGCAACACACCTTATACCAGGGATATTCCAAACACTGTCGTTTACACTTGTAATACCCCGTACTTCTACCTAGATTAAATTCATCCCAAAAATATCAAAGAATTATTTCAAAGATGAATTCACTTTATACATGTGGGAAATTCAATAAGCTTTCCATCAATATCAAATTCGTCCAAATCCGACACCCGGGTGAAGAGTTAGATCCATTTTAGTAAGACAGTGTCCCACCTGAGCCATCAGTGCGTCGCGGAGCAGGTCAAAATGGCAATCGTCAAAATCCAGTGAGCCTTCGCGATTATGGCGCGTCGCGCCAGGGATCAAATTCAAAATCGTCTTTTTTCCAGTGTCTCAACGCGATTTCACCGCGTCGAGCCGTTAGCCCAGTTTCTAGTTGGCATTTTTCAGTGACACGGTGCGATAGCGCCGCGTTGCGCCAGCCTACCAAATCGGGAAATTTTTCCAGAAATATAATACGCGTCTAAGGGTTAAAAGGGTCAATTTCTCAACCCTATATAAACCCACTAACACGTGATTCAGCCATATTTTATCCAAAATAAAGGGTTTCTCTCAAGTTTCTCTCAAGAACAAGCTAGGGTTTTCACTTGGGGATTCAAATCCAAGACCCAAATTCATGAATCTCTCCATCAATCTTCATAGAATCAAGAACTAAGGTATGCACAGTGTTGATTCATGAACTCTTTTCATCCATGAAGCTTAAGAACCCTATTTTAAACTATATGTCATGATGTTCTTGTTTTGAATTGATTATGTTCATGTTGTTATTGTTGTATGATTGCCAAGATTGCATCCTTATCATGTTTTCATGAAACTATGTTAGTATAGGGTTGAAATTCATGCAATTGAGTTAAATTGTGGAACCATGTTGTATTAAATTGATGATCATACCTATGCCCTAAGTGTGCAAGCAAGGTGTTTGATAATATGCCCCAATGAATGAATGATGATCAAGTACTTAGTTTCCATGTGTCAAGATCATGTCATGCTTCTCTAGTTATGCTATACCTACTTGACTAAGATGATTCCCATGCAATACCTATGCATTGTGATTGCTTGATGAGATGTTAATAAGATTAGAAGTATGAAATTATGCCATGTTTATACGCATTACTATCCATGTACAACATTATGATGATCATGTGCTTTATGAAATCCCCAACTATAAAATTATGAATTGTTGATATTGGGCATGTGATCAAAAGTGTCAAGCCATGTCAGTTTCATTCTATCGAATCCTGGAGGTACTTGTACTCGATAATTTAGCTGTGTGCCTAGAGTCATGTCATGTTTTCATGATAATCTCAGTCAAGCCATGATCAGTAGAATTTAGTCAGTCTCATGACTCAGGAAAACTCAGTAAATTTAGTATCAGTCCAGTCTTACTCAGTAATCTCAGTCAGTTATCAGATTTCAATAGTATTCCGTTAGTCAACGGAATTTAATGAACTCAGTTTAGCTCCGCTAAACAATACCTTTAGTATCAGTTCAGTTAAGTTAATCAGTTCAGTGTTTATTCAGTTGGGAGTAGGATTCAACACCGAGTGAACCCAAAGATGGGGACTCACCTGTCATTCAGTGGAGGGTGTGATCCTTAGAAGCAATCCTTGTGTTCCAGAACTATGTATCCAACGTAGGTTGAGATGCACCCTACGCTTTTATGGATTTATACATCTCATTTGAGTTTCCTACTAGAAGGGGTTGATGGAAGAGATCCCTGTCAGAGAGGGTATACTCATAACTTGTCTTTACCCGTGGTACGATACTGACACCCTTCTAGCTGGGGTTATAGGTTGGACCCCACCAGTTCAGTTTTGGGGCATGTCAGTTAGATAATTACCTCCTACAGTCTCTGTTTCAGTCTCAGTAATAAAACTCATATAGTTCTACAGATTTCAGGACTATTAGATACAGTCACTCAGTACAGTAGGGAACTTAACTAGTTCCATTAGAAATTAGACTGTCAGATATAGTCGCTCAGTATTAGTATACTAGTTATACAAAAATCATGTTATCAGTATTCAGACTCAGGACTGTCAGATACAGTCAATGAGATCAGTTCTTCATAATCAAAACTATTAGAAACAAATATTCAGATATCCATATCTGTAAACTCAGTTGTCAGCTTACCAGTAATACAGTTAATCTGTATTCCATTTATAGTAAAATCAGATATCAGTAAATCCCTATTATCAGTAGACTCAGTAGTCAGAACTCAGTATTCAGTCCTATTACGATCTCAGTTACAGTTACGTATTCATGTATGTATTCTCACGTTTATATTATTCAGTCAGTTAGTATTGTTCATGCATATGAACCCTTTGCATTCAGCCTACCTCACTTGCGTACCTATACATTCAAAGTACTGACGCATTTGCACTATGGTGTTTTATACCATAGGTTTAGAAGAACGAGCTCCCGAGCATCCTTAGTAGATCATACGTTCAACATCCAGACTAGCAGTGAGTCCTCATCATTCGAGAATAGCATGATTATTTTATTAATTTATTATTTCAGTCGTTCGGAGTTAGTTGGGGACATGTCCCATCAACTAAACAGTTTTCAAATAGTTTAGAGGCTTTCAGACTACAGCATATTTCATACAATTTTATTTCAGTTTTGGGTATTGTTATGCCCCGTTTCAGACATTGTTTTATATTCAATATTAGTTCAGTTTTGAAACTTATGGCCTTACAGTTTTTACGTATTCCACATAATTTTAGTATATTATTCAGTGCTCAGTTACAGATATCAGTCCTTCGGGGTCATAGGCACTTTGTAGCATTCCGGGTACCAGATTCGGGGCGTTACAACACTAAGATCAACTATTGGAGTTTTACCTACCCAAATTCAATTTTGTAATTTCCTATGGGTTTCTTAATGTCTTAAATAACTATAAATAAAATTAAACACCACCAAACTTGACCAAATCATTCCTAAATTTTCCTAAACCATACCCTGCTCTAATTTTGCTTGAAAATAGCCTAGTCTAAAATTTATAACTTCAAAACTAGGAAGAATTTTACTAAGAGATTTTCCATAAGAGGTTTATTTATAGTGATAGGAATGATCGTTGTAATCGATACCAATTTACCCATTGTTCATCCTTGAACAATGAAATACAAACAATAGGCTAAAAGAGGAGAGAAGATAGTACTTGTATCCTCAAACAATTAAGGGTACTTGTGTTGCATACCCTTCTCAGTTTCCTAACTGGCTTTCTGAATCAAACGATGCTTCCATTGAATCTTAATCAAACAAATTTCCTTAGTCATCAATTACCAAATTCTCGATCTAAAATTTCTTCTAGTTCCTCTTTATTAGACAAGTCTTTATCTTAAAGATTTGAGTCTCACTTGAAGATGTAGTCCCAATCTCCATGGTACCTATTAAGCATATAAACATGAAAAGCCAAATATACTGCCAACAACCTCGGTGGTAGATCCAACCTGTACGCAACTAGACTCACCTCTTTAATAACCTCAAGGGGACTGATATACCGAGGGTTGAGCTTGCCCCTCTTGCAGAACCTCATAACTCCCTTCATGGGAGACATCTGGAGTAAACTTGATCACCAAACTTAAAATCCATCCTCTTATTTTATAGTCCAGATAATCCTTCTTCCTACCTTGAGTAGCCACTTGTTGGTTTGAATAAACATTACTTTCTCTTGATCCTACTTTACCAAGTTAGTTCTCGGAGGTTTGACATCTCCAGCCTTAAATCACTCAATAGATGACCTCACTTCCTTCCATTAAGTGCCTTGAATGGTTCCATATAAATGTTGGAGTGATATTTTTTGTTATGAAAACTCTCACAGTGGAAGAAATGGGCCCTAATGACCACCAAAATCAATCACCTATGCCATCAACATGCCCTCTTGCACCTGAATCTTCTTCTCTAAGTGTACATCATTTTGAGGATGAAAAGTCATACAAAATGTAAGCTTGGTGACAAACTCCTCATGCAACCAATCCCAAAATTTGGAAGTGTACTTTGCATCTCCATAAAAAATAATGGTCAGGGCACCCCATGAAGTCTGGAAATCTCCTTGACGTTGCTTTTACTTAACTAAGAGAGTTGTAGTCTACCCAAACTGGCAATAAGTAAGCTAATTTTGTCAATGGTCCACTATCACAAATGGAATCATAATTTCCCAAAGTATTAGGAAGACCCACTACAAAATCATGGCAATGTTCTCCTATTTCCACATAGATATAGTCATCCTCTAAAGCAAACCCGCAGGCCTTTGGTCTTCATATTTCACCTGCTGATAATTTTTCATTGTATAGAATATTTTATTTTGAGCACTATTTTATTTTGAGCCAGAGGTCTATCGGAAAAAGCCTCTCTATCTCATTTCTAAGGTAGTGGTATGTACTATGTACACTTATCCTCCCCAGACCCCACTTGGTGGGAATATACTAGGTATGCTATTGTTGTTAATGTTGGACATATAATCCACTATGTCCCTCTTCATCCCAATCCACCAATAAAGTTGCCTCACATCATGGTACATCTTGGTCATATAGGAAGAATAGAATAACACAAACCATATGTTCTCTGAAAGTACACCACAAATCAATTTATTAAACTTAGATGCACATAGCCTTCCCTTAACTATAACACCCCAATTGAGTCAAGGATAAAGTCTTCAACTTCCTGACATACCACTTTATTTCTAAGTTCATTCAACGTATTGTCTTTAAATTATTTGGCCTTAATCTGCTCCATAAATGTGGACTTTACCTCATCACCAGCCAACATGCCACCCCTATCTAAGACCCCAAACTGCATGCTTGGAGATTCTAGAGTTTGAAACTCTCTAGCTAAAGGTTGCTTGGACACCCTTGAAAACTATAGACTACCTATACTTACAGCTTTTCAGCTTAATGAATCAACCACCACATTAGCCTTACCCCGATGGTACTAAATAGTCATATCATAATCCTTCAATAATTTCATCCTCCTTCACTACCTTTATTCAAATCCTTTAATTGAAAATGAGGTACAGTCTAGGGTGGTCTTTTAAGTCTTCATAATTTCCACCACAAAAATAGTGTCTTCAATTCTTTAATGCAAACACCACTGTTGCCAACTCTAAGCCATGTGTCAGGTAGTTTCTTTCATTAGGATTTATCTTCTTCAAAGCATAAGAAATGACATTCAATACTGCATCAACACAGAACCCAAGTCCAAAAGTTAAGTATCACAAAATACTATAAAGTCCTTAGCTTATATCGGTAGCAAAATGATAGGTGTTGTAGTCAAGAGCGTCGTGAGATTTTAAAAGCTCTCCTTACATTGATCTAACCAAAGAAATGTTACTTATTTCTAAGTCAACCTTGTAAAGCATATTGCAATGGAGGCAAATTTCTTGACAAACCTATAGTGATAACTAGCAAGACCCACAAAACTCCTTACCTAGGCAAGTGAACTATATTTGTACGTCAACCTTCAACTCTGATGGAGATATTTAGTAAGGAAGAATTGAAATTGGGAAAGTGCACAGCTCTAAGTCCATACAGAAATCTATATTTCTATATGGAGGTATTCTCGATAGGTCTAAAAAACCACATCCTGGAATTCAAAAAACTACTAAAATTGACTATATAGAAAGGGATCCCTCACTCACACCCCGAATATGGGCTAAAATGCTAAACACTCTTTTTTTACTAACTTTATAGACTGTACAAATGATATAATTCTCACCGGCTTGGCCTTCCCACAGTCCACAGTTCAGATTCAAATACTTGCATGACCTTGTATTCTAATATTTAGTTTATCCTACGGTACATGTTTATTACTTGGTCATGCATCAGTTACCATGTTACATGCATCGTGTTCATCCTATATTATTTATTTTCTATCTCACATACTCAATTCATTCAAAGTATTGATTGCATACTTTCTTTTGGACTATATTATCTCATAATATAAGTTTTGACGTTCAGTATCTGGATTTTGCTTAATGTGATCTCTTACTACCTCAGTAGTAGTACTTTGGGGTGTCCTTATCATTTGAGGACTAGTATTAGTATTTTATTTTATTTTATTTCAATTTCAGATAGTTAGATTTATCTTGGGGATTGTCCTGGTAACTCGTCTTAATAGAGGCTTTAGGAAAGACAGTAGAGATTTAGTTCTATGTGATGTTTGGTGATTTCCATTTTTGTTTTAACACTGATATTTGATTTTTTTCATATATCATTCAATTTATCTTCCGCACAGTGTTAATCAATTTTATACAATATTCTTAGTAACGTGATAGGACATAGGTTAGCTTGGGATTACTTGTGATTCTAAGCATCATGCTATGATTAGGGGGTAGCCTCGGTACATGAAAAACTTAGTATTAGAACATCAAGTTTAAAGTGTCTTAAGATGTTTAAAAGTCTCGCTAAGTAGAATCTTATTCATGGGTGTGAAGTGAACCATACTTATAAGTAAGAAGCTATGAAACATTTTAGTAAAAGTTTCACTTCTTTCATATGCATATCATGCGATAGAGTTTAAACTCTAATAAAAAATTCTTCTAACTCATTCTCTACATATTTATAGTATATTCCTTATAAGAGAACTAACAGAAGGATAAATAGGAATTACAATGGTAATGGGAATCACCGAGAACCACCACCAACTCCAACAAACCCTTTGAGTGAACAAGTCTCTCATTCCAAATTTAGGGATGCTTTCACAGCTTTAGCCTAGTCCATGAACACCTAGAATAAACAGTAGAATATTGCAGTAACCAATGCAATAGTGAATACGACAACATCCAGAGTCTGAGACTGCACTTTGATAAATCCTTCAATATTCATTGGGTCCAAGTCTAAAGAGGATCCATAGGATTACTTAGATAGTATTCATATAGTTATTGAGATCATGGGTGTCACTACAACTGTAAATACTGACTTAGCTACTTATCAGTTTTAAGTAGTAGTTCATACCTTGTACAAGCAATGGAAGGATGATAAAGGTGTAGATGCAGGACTGGTAGAATGGGATGATTTTGTAGTTGTATTTTTGGAAAATTTCTTTCTATTTAAGTTAAGGAAATCCAAGGTATATGAATTCATAAAAACATAGGGTAAAATGAGTGTTAAGGTGTATTCTTTTAACTTTACTCTATTGGCTAAATATGCTTCGTCTATGGTTATTGACTCTAAAGCCCAAATAAGAATGTTTGTTTTATGTATTTCTGAGGATATGGTCAAAGAATGTAGAACGGCTATGTAGGTTAAGGAAATGGACATCTCCAGATTAATGGTTCATGCTCAATAGATTAAAGAAGATAAAATCAATTAGAAGGAATGGGATAGTAAGAGGGCCCAAATAGGTAGCTTTAATTTCTCTCAACGGAGCTTAGATAATTGTAATTGTTCTAAGTTTCGCCAAAAATCTTTAACTCCATCCCCATTTTCTTCTAGTGTTTTAATGCCCAAGTTCAAAAAGGATAATTTAAATAGAGCGCCAGGCTCTAAGTCCTAGGGTAGTGTGAATAGTATTTGTACTAACCCAATTTGTAAGAAATATGGTGAGAACCACAAGAGTCAGTGTATGGGTGATAGTGATGTTTGTTTTGGTTATGACAAGATAGGCCATAAAATAAGAGAATTCTTAGTGGCTTCAGAGAGAAGTAGGGATGATCATCAGTAAAGGCAGTATAACTCTTTAGTATCTCCATCATGTTGCTTGACTTAGCAGGGTACCTTACATAGTGAAGCTAGCAGACAACAACAAAATAAGTTTTATTCCCTTCAGACTCAATAGGATCAGTAAGGTTCTCCTGATGTGGTCATTGCTATATTACAAGTCTTTCATATTCATGTATATTTATTGTTATATCCCAAAGACACACTTTCCTTTGTGACTCCCTATATAGAAGTATACTTTAGTTTCAGTACCAAAATCCTCTCAGAACCCTTCTCAGTCTCTACCCAATTTGGTAATTTAGTCATAGCTAGACAGGTATATAGAAATTGCCCAGTCATAGTTTCCCAAAAAGTCACTTAAATCGATCTTGTAGAGTTAGACATGATAGATTTTGATGTTATTCTTTTCATGGATTGGCTCCACTCTTGTTATGCCTCAACTGATTATAGAAATAGAGTTGTCCAATTTTAATTTTTAAATGAGCTAGTCATAGAGTAAAAGGGTAGTATATTAGTGCCTATAGATCGATTTGTCTCATACCTTAAGGTAAGAAAAATGATTTCCAAAAGGTGAATCTATCATTTTTTGGATTAAGAATTCAAAGTCCAAAACTCAACTCTTGAGCCAGTTCCTGTGGTAATGAATTTCTAGAAGTATTTCCTTAAGATCTTCCCGGAGTACCTCCCAAGCATAAAATTGACATTGGAATAGATCTCTTTTAGATTCCCAACCTATTTCAGTCCCACCCAACAAAATGGATCAATATGAGCTTAAAGATTTAAGGTTATAGTTGAAAGAATCTCCTAGACAGGGGTTTCATCAAGTCCAATATCTCTCCATGGGGTGTCCGATTATTTTTGTTCACAAGAAAGATGGTTCGCTCAGAATATGCATTAAATATCACTAGTTGAATAAAGCCATATTCAAAACAAAGTATCCTATTCCCAAGATTAATGAATTGTTTGACCAACTTTACGATGCCAATTCTTTCTCTAAGTTCGGATTCGGCTATCATCAATGCAGAGTTAAAGAGCATGGCATTCTGATGACAACCTTCAAAACTCTGTATGGTCACTTCAAATTTATTTTCAGATATTTTAGAATAATGAATGCTCCTTCAACTTTTATGGACTTGATGTATAAGGTATTCAAGTAGTACTTGGACATGTTCATTATTATCTTCATAGATGACATCCTCATTTATTCTCAGAGTGAACATAAACATGCAGACCATTTGAGAATTGTCTTGCAAACTCTCAATGATCGCTAGCTATTTACTAAGTTTAGCAATGAAAATTTTGATTAAAATTAGTGACATTCTATGGTCTTATCATTTTCGGTAAAGGCATTCAGGTTGATCCTCAAAAGCGAAGCAGTTACGGACTGGTCTAGATCCATATATCCATCAGATATCCAAAGTTTCTTAGATTTAGATGGTTTGTTGAAGGATTTCCTTCATGGCTTTTCCTATGTCCCCACTGACTCAGAAAAATTCAAACTTTAGTGGTTCGATTTGTGTAAGAAGTATTTATAGGAGTTGAGGACTCAACTCACTACCGATCTAGTTTTGACTTTACCAGTAGATTCAGATGGTTTTATAGTTTACTTTGATGCTTCCATAGTTGTACTTGGTTGTATGTTGATGCAGAATGGAAAGGTTATAACATATGACTCTAGACAGCTCAAGCCTCATGAAAAGAAATATTTAACTCATGATCTTGAGTTGGCAACAGTTGTTTTTACCTTAGAATTTTAGAGGCATTATCTCTATGGGGTTCATGCTAATGTGTTCACTAATCACAAAAGCCTTCATTATGTGTTCAGTCAGAATGATCTAAGTCTTTGTTAAAGAAGATAAAGTTTTAAGATTATGATATGAATGTCTCGTACCATTCGGGAAAAGATAATATGGAGGTTGACGTTCTTCGTAGGTTGTCTATGAGAAGTTTTTATCATATAGAAGATATGAAGAAAGAATTAGTTCATGAGGTTCACCAGCAAACTAGATTGGGATTTTGATTGGACGATTTAGTTGAGGGAAATATCTTGATTCAAAATGGTTTAGAATCCTCTTTGATAGCAAAGGTGAAAGAAAAGAAAGGTAGTGATCCTATTACGCATAGGTTGAAAGAAGTGGTCCAGATTCAGATGGTTAAGGTTTCTCCTAAGAGGGAGATGGTATTCTTCATTGTCAGGGAAAACTATGTGTTTCGTATGCAGATGACTTTATCATTGGATGTTATCAAAAGTATATAGTTATAAATATTCTATTCTCCCAAGAGCCACTAAGATGTATCATGATTTACATGAAGTCTATTTGTGGAATGGTATGAAAAAGGGTATCGCAAAATTTATGGCTAAGTGTCTAAATTGCCAGCATGTCAAGGTTGAGCACCAGATACCTAGTGATACACTTCAAGATATTAGTATTCCTACTTAGAAGTGGGAGGTGGTGAATATGGACATCATTACTAGGTTACCTCATACTTGTTGAAATCATTATTCTTTTGGGGTATAATGGTCCAAATGATTAAGTCGACCTAGTTCTTGCTAGTTAATACTTTAGATTTATCTGAGGATTATGCTAGAATCTACCTTAGGGAGTTTATGAAATTGCATGGAGTCCTAAAGGCTACATTTCATATAGAGGTGATTAGTTTACCTCTTGATTTTGGAAGACATTTTAGAAGTATCTTGGTGCTCAAGTTTATCTTAGTACGACCTTTCATTCGCTGGTTGATGGACTGGTAGAGAGGACCATTCAAACCTTAGAGGACATGTTGAGAGTGTGTTTGATTGATTTCAAGGGTAATTGGGATAATCATTTTCCTTTGAGTTTGTTTATAATAACTACTACCGCTTTAGTATTCAAATGGCCCTATTTGAAGCACTTTATTGTATGATGTGTAGATATCCAGTTGGTTAGCTTAAAGTTGGTGAAGCTACATCAATAGGGCAAGATTCAATTCATGAGGCTATGGAGAAAGTTCATCTGATTAGATAAAGGTTGAAAATAGCTCAGAGTCGTTAGAAATTCTATGTAGATGTAAGGATAAGGGAACTTGAGTTCGTTACTAGTGATTTTTTATTCTTGAAAGTTTCATCCATGAAAGGGTGAAGAGATTTGGTAAGAGTGGACAACTCAGTCCCTACTATGTTGGTCCTTATAAAGATTGTGAGTCATTTTGGAAGTGTAGCCTATGAGTTAGAATATCCCATAAATTTAACATCAATGGATCCAATTTTTTATGTTAAAGAAATACATTGGTGATGTCACATCAGTTATGACCTTAGAGAGAGTGGGTGTGAAAGATAGTCTCTCTTAAAGGTTCTTTGGGCAAATCTGTCAGTTAAGGGAGCTACTTGGGAAATAGAGGCAGATATGATGACTAAGTACCCCCATTATTTCTCTTCGAACTCAATTCCATCTTGATGTAATAGTTTCTCCTTAATTAAATAATTTTTCGATCTCATATCACCCAGTTATTCTTATGTCATAAAACGTATTCATGAGTTTGGTTCAGTCCATGTTTCAGTTGCAAATTTAGTTATCATGTTAGTATTCAGATCTTATAAATTTAGTGTAGAAATACAGCTCTTTCCAAAACACTTCAACTTAGTTTTCATTCTTAGGGATGAATGACCCCAAGCGGGAGATATTTAACACCCCAAAAAGGGGCTATGATTAGAACAATGCTTCAAGTTCATGTAAAATCAAACATCATATTTTGGTGGCATGAGAAGTGATTTAGACATGTATTAAGGCCTCAAGTGACTCTTAGCGCGTGGCCAACTCAAAAACTTCCTTACCGATTGAATTCTTCAGAAGAATATTGCTATGGTCAAATCAAAATGAGCATAACTCCTAGGATTGGAAGTATTTTTATCTAAAAACATACCAAATTAAATTTCCTTGAGTCATTTTTCTTATTCATCTAGTTTTTCCTTAATACAATATCGAAGTATAAGGTTATGGCCATTTTAGTGAAGCATTGTCTAGTAGTGAGAACCTACAAGCGTAGGTATGATATGGGGAGATTGTATGCTTATAAAATGCTCTCGTCTAATCAAAATATCCCAAATATCTGAAAGTTGACAAGTATACCTTCCAACTACAAGAGGGAATAGTGACCATGGTTAGGAACCACGATCTTAGGTATGATCTTGAATTTTAAAGTTGATCTGGTTGGAAAATACAACATACAAACCAAGGTACTTCGTAGGTGCATTTGGCAATTGTACCAAGTCTTGTTTGTTGGGGTTCAAAGAGCTCATATCCAACTTTCAACCACTAACAGCATCCACGATCGTAGGTGGGTTATATGATCATGGGAAGGTCTCATATGTCTCTTCCAGCAACTTATCAATTACGAATTTAAGAGGGTATATCAGTCCTTTCCAACTCTGCTTACATTAAAACTACATAGTTTAAGGTATTTACAGGCTGAAATATTCAGGGTCAATATCTCCCTAAGCCCTTATTACTTTAAAAATAATCTACACTTAGCTTTAACACAAAGAAAGAGGCAATTTTCTATCCCCGAGGCAGAATTAGAGTTCTTCAACTTTAGTACCAAATTTCAATAATTTCTTTAGGGTTTTCATCTCCAGGTATATGGGATTTCATCAGTGAGTTCCCTTTCACCTATTGAGTCCCAAAGTTAATTTAATTCCTTAGTTTAATTCCTTCCTCGGAGCTTAGGGTTCATAAATGTTGTGATTTCCTTCATATTCCAATTCATTTATATCACTAAGTTATAGAACCATGTTTAACATGAATTTAAGTACCATTACATGTTCAAATCATAAACCCTAATTATATTATGAAATCCATGTTTGTTGGACTTGAATAATTAAATTCCTTAAATACACTAATTTGATAAAATTGGCATAATAGTTGTATTCTTTAGAAATGGTGGGTTATGAACTGTAATGCCCCAATTTTCTTAACCGAAATGCTACACGGTGCTCATGACCCCGAAGGACCACAAGCTAACCCATGACTGATATTTGTACCTGTAAACTGCATAATATCTCATAAAATATGCAAAAACATGAACTGTAAGGCCATAAGGTTCAATATTGATACATATCTAAAAAACATGGTATAACAATACCAAAAAAGGAACATAAATACTGAAGTCTGAACATCTAATCTGACATCTAGTCCGAAAGCCTCTAACTGAACTGAATAAGGAGTTGAAGGAACATGTCTCCAACTAACTCCATGAACTGAAAAACTAATCTGAAATACTGTAATAAAGTAATAATAATATTGTCCTCGAATAAAGAGGAGCACTGACTGCTGAAATCTGCAATGCTATTGCTGCTCTAAAACTCGTGCTTTTGTACCTATGGCATCAAATAAAACACCATAGCACGAATGCGTCAGTACGACTGAATGTACTGAGTATACCAGTGAGGTAGGCTAAATGCAAAGGGTTTTATATGCATGATCAATGTTAACTGATATGAATGTGAGAATACATACATACGTAACTGCAACTAAACACGTGGTGATACTGACTACTGAGTCTAAATACTGACAACATGAGCTTACTGATGCTGAGATACAGAATGACTGAGTTTACTGATATTGAGATACTGAATGACTGAGTTTACTGATGTTGATATGTAATTCACTAATAAGTAAGGAACTGATACTGTATTTCTGAATACTAGGAGACTGATACTATATTACTGATAAAGGAATGATTGTTTCTGATAGTTCTGATTATGAAAAACTGATTTGAATTGACCGTATATAATAGTCCTGAAACTAAGCTCGTGATAACATGACTACTGAGTATGAATACTGATGACATGTATTTACTAATAGCATATCATGAATGATAACTAAATTTTGATAACTGATATATCTGATAACATGAGTTCTGATAACTGATAGCATGAATGACTGTATCTGACAGTCCTAAATCTGATGGGACTAGCTGAGTTCCGTACTGTATCTAACAGTCTTGATATCATTAAGAAATATCTGAGTTCTTTTACTGACACTGATATTGAAACTGTGGGAAGTAGTTATCTAACCGACATGCCCCAAATACTCTATAATAGCTAAGTTGGGGTCCAATCTCTACCCCGATTGGAGGGGTATCAATATCGCGCCACTGGTAAGGACAGCTGTGAGAACCCTATACTGGCAGGTACTCAAATGAGAACGGTGGAAACCCTAAACTGACAGGTTAATCCACCTCATCAACCCTAATTTGATAGGTTAAGATGTCTCAACCTACGCTGGCTACGTAGTTCTGGAACAAAAGGATGACTTCTAAGAATCACACCCTGAACTGGCAGGTGAGTTCCCATCCTTGGGTTCACTCGGTGCTAACTTCTACTCCCATCTGAAGGACACTGAACTGAATAACTAAGCTAAACTGAATAACTGAACTAATACTGATTAACTGGACTGATACTAGTGGTATTGTTTAGCGGAGCTAAACATTGTTTACTGGATTCCGATGACTGACGAAATATACTTAGTTCTGAGGACTGGTTGAGAGTACTAAAGTTACTAAGATTGACTGTGAATACTGAGGTTGCTGAGGTTACTGAGCACTGAGATTACTGAGATTACTGGACTACTGAGATTTCTGAGTTTTCCTGAGTCACATGACTCACTGAATTCTATAGATCATGGCTTGACTGAGAGTATCGTGAAAACATGACATGACTCTAGGCACACAGCTATATTTTTCAGGTACAAGTACCCCCAGGACTCGATGGAAGGAAACTGATACAACTTGAATTTCTTGAGTACATGACCATCAATAACAATCAATAATACATGAGTGGGGGATTTCATGAAGTACATGGTCATCATAATATCTATCATGAATAGGAATGCTTATAATCAAGTCATAAATCTCATATTGTAATATCATGGGCATTCGAACAACATATACTATTCATAGCAATGGCATGAAAACCATTCAAGCATAAGGGAACGGCAACATGTAACATTTAGTTCATATTGTAATGATTTGGGGATATTATACTTCATGTATTTATTCAACATCTCAAACATGGTAGGGAAAGCATGGATATATTTTGTGTACATAATTTATATCTCCATTATCATACATGCTTTATACCACAACAATAACAACACATAATTTGCATGGAAATTCATATTGGAGTGTATGACTAACATGAACTTGTTATTTAGATATCATGAAATCACGTAAATATGAAGTTCTAACATACTAGGCATTTTATCGAACACCTTGCATGCATTCTTCAAGGCATAGGTGGATTTCAAACTTGCATTCTATCAATCCATCTAAAGATCATGTTTTTCAACTAACAGCATAACTTTCATGAGATATACAATTACGATATTATTATATAGAAAAAAAACAAGCATCAACATGGGTATGATCATATCACCACAACCAACCAAGCTTTTGTATTTTAAATATTTATTCTTGAACTCAACAGATGAAAGGAATCCATGGATGAACACTACGCATACCTTGGAAGAGAGGTTCTTGACAATAGACGGAGGAATTTCCTTGAAATTTGATCTCCAAGCTTGATTGTGCAACCCTAGTTGTTTTTCTCCTATGGTGCTCTTGGATAATGATCTTTGAGATGTTAATAGGGTTGTAATGTGTTTAGAAGCAATACATTTCGTAGTGTTGAGTTTAGGGACGTGTAAGGAGTGTTAAAAGACTTAATTACCCTCAAAATAACTCAAAACGGAGTGTTTTTGGCACATGGAACTGACTTAGGCGGCACCCAAGTAATTGCACAAGTCAGATTTGGTGGCGCCTAACCAATCGCCTAAGTTTGATTGGGCGGCCCCTAACCAATCTCCTATCCTTACTGTCTCTCACGAAAATGAGCATAACTTTTCGCTCGGGTATTGGATTAAGGCAAAATTGGTATAGTTGGAAAGCTAATTCGATTCTCTATAATTTGGTGGTCTAAATCAGCCAAAATACCAAATTAACATTGAGTTATACTCATTCAAATATGACCGTTAAAAAATCTAACATAAAAACTTAATGGATTCAAAAACTCTTAGCTTGCATCACTCTAAGCAACTCATATGAGCATGCTTAAGACATCACAAGCTATCCTATCACTAGGATATTCATTGTAAGTCATTCACTAAAATGCTACTCACAGGATAGAAGGTTTCATACGTAGGAAAACTTATTCACTTCCTAGCTTAGAAACATGCGGGGTATTACATGAACACCCGATGACCTAGGATTTCATGCATATACTTTTGAGTGTTACATCTTCCAATTTACATATTTTGAATGTTTTCATATAATTCATTAATTTTTAGACTTCATATTATTGCTATTATTGAGCATCTCATTTATTAGTGTCATTTGGGAGTAGTACTTTGCACTGAGCAGACGTAGGGATGAAGGCTCACCGTCAGTTAGGTTGAGACCTTTAGCAGAAGTCCCTAATTCCTAGAACTATGGTGCCACCATAGGTTCTAAAATGTCACCCGTTATACTAGACTTGATGCCTTATCCCTTTTGGACATCAATTTAGCGGGTCTATGCCAATCAGTGTTTGTACCATTAGCAAGGTACAAAATAGCTTTCTATTACTATGTTACATTTATCAAGTTAACCTATATTAGTTATTTCCAATCTCACAAACTCGGTACATTCCAGGTACTGATCGCATACTTTCTTTTGCAATATATTATCTCATAATATAGGTTCTGGCGCTTAGCATCCGGATCATGCTCAGTATGATTTCCTACTACCTCAGCAGCAGTACTTTGGTGAGTCCTCGTCATTCAAGGACTAGTATCGATATTTCATTTTACTTTATTTTGGTTTCAAATATCTAGAGTTAGACAGGGGGCTTGTCCTAGCAACTCCTCAAGTAGAGGCTTTCGGACACACAGTAGAGATTAAATTTAATATGATATTTAGTGATTTCCATTTTTGTTTTAACACTGATATTTGGTTCTGATTATCATATATCATTTAGTTTAGCTTTTTCACAGTATTAATTAGTTTTATACAGTATTCTTAGTGTCATGTCAGGCTATTGATTACCTTGGGGTCACTTATAACTCTAAGCACTGTGTTACGACTAGGGGGTATCCTCATGTTGTGACACCACCCAAGTCTGAAAACCCACAAATAACATAAGGAAAAAACAACGGATAGAGGTTACTACCACAGACTCACCAATTGAAGAAAACACCATAAAAAGGCTAACCAAGTACATCACAAACCATATTAAGACCCACTGTAAACTGAACAAATACATAAGAATAAGTAGAACCCAAATCAAATAAAATAGAATCCATCTGGTCACAAATAGAAATAGTACATATGATCAGTCTTTCTCAAAAAAGCATCATAGTGAGCCCAGTCATCACTATGAGATAACTCCTTCTCCGACTGCAATCTCCCCCTACGTCGTCATTTCCTCGACCAGCCCTACAACCTATCTTATTTACCTGTCGACCCTATGTACGACCCTTGCCATTGCCTTTTTCCTCTTTACCTATTGGAACTATAGCCCAAATTTATTGTTGTGCCCAAGCATTTTCTTTTCTAACAGGACACACCCTTTTAAAGTGATCAACAACCCACAATGGTAACATCCTCACTTGAGAGAAGGTCTGCTGATGTAAGCCCCAAAAATGGGTCTCGAGATGTCACACGGTGCTTAAGGCTATAAGTAGACCCAAGCTAACCCTTTGATCCTACTAACATATATAAACACTTAAATAAAGATTTTTTTAAGCAATATCAAGAAAACCCATTGTATCAAGTCTAAATGAAATGCGCATAAGTACTGTAAAAGTAACAAAATACGGAACCTCTGACAATTCTGGTAAATCCAGCCTGA
Organism: Capsicum pubescens; assembly: GCA_030864215.1. Lineage (NCBI taxonomy): Eukaryota > Viridiplantae > Streptophyta > Magnoliopsida > Solanales > Solanaceae > Capsicum > Capsicum pubescens. Next base: position 170,807,953 of record CM061543.1, read on the forward strand.
CAAGCCTCTACTACTCAATGTACTATTGAGCCATTGGGATAGACCCCAACTGACTCGAACTCAAAGGAGCAAAAGTAATCAACTCATAATGAAACTAAAAGTCTGAATAACACATCCTCGAATCATGAGGACTCACCACTGCAGAAGATGTAGATCAATGTGCTTGGGAATCACTATCAAGGCTGGGACTGAGCACCTGAGCCTATATTATGAGAAAATGTAGCCCACATACGAGTATGTGGGTCAGTACCATGGAAAATATACCGAGTATATGGGGGTGTGTGCAATTTTAATAATCAAATATCACAATATTTATAATAAACATGCATGCTGATGTAAATGACTCACTTAGCTTGAATTAAACCATCATAATAATGGATGAATAATACATGTAAAGTAAAACAAGTGAGTCATTACAATAAATTCTCAATTCACTTTCTTCTCGGTTTCAAACTTGTAAAGTAATCAAGTCTTAAAACAGCTCTCTTTAGAGCATACATTTCAATCTTTCAGAAATAAGAAACTTTATCAGAAATCATAGTTTTCAAACCATACACACTTATCTTAGATAGAGTAAAGACACACTATGGGAGTTTATCATAACCATGATAAACTATGTGAGCTACATGGAGTCCAACGTCCAACCCACGTTGGGGAGAGCCGTCCTATCCTTGCCATCAGAGTAGGACTTTAATAATTTATTAATTCACTAGGGATCACTAAATCAGCCTCAGTCTCACATCCTATGGGGAACGTATTTCGAGGGAAGTACCACACTTCCTCACTCGGTGCTAAATACTACTCCCGTACTTAGCTCAGAATTTTTAACGCCCTGAAAGTTTCAAAGCTAAAATTTGTCCCTAAAAGTATCAAGCATGGGATTCTAGAGTGAATTATATTTAAATCCCTATGGAATTATTTAACTTTTAACTTTTCATTACATAGGTGACTGAATAAGCTTTCCATTGATATAAGATTTATCCAAAAAGGACACCCGGTGAGGGGGTTATGGCCATTTTATGTGCTAGTCATAAAACATCATCATTCAGGTGTTTAGCGCATCGCGGAGGATCCTAATTTTGCATTTGTCAATTTCCAGTGAGACTCCGTGATTGTGGCGCATCGCAGAGTGAGACAATTTCCCAATTGGCAATTTCTACTGAGCCACCGCGATTGTGGCATGTCGCGGAGGCCCATAAAATCGGGCACCAGTTATATTTTTACTCCGTCTCATTAATGGTAAAAATGGTACTTCTCCAACACCTTTTCATCTCAAACACGGGGTTTAATCCCAAGAACACCAAAGAAAGTTTATTTTCATCAAAATCTCTCAAGAAACTCCATTAGGGTTTTAGACTAAAAATCCTCATAGCTCAAGATTTAACCGTGGGTTTTAGAAGATAATTGGAGATTTGGAATCCTCGCATTGTAGGCTCCAGGAATCATCCATTTACTTTCTGAAATAGAGGTACGTAGGGTTGTCCCAAATTTCATGGGCAAGATTTTGGAAAAGAATTTACACAAGACCTTACTATCTATACATATACATATATTTTTACAAGTGGGGTTTTGTTTTAATATCAATAACATATTTTGTGATATGGTTTTGAAAGAAATATTGAAATATCATGGGGTTGTTATCTTGCATATATTTCAATTGTTAAATTGTTAACATGTGATCTAAATTTCGAAAAGGTGCGATGTATATGAATTATGAATTCTTTAAATCCCCCATGACAATGCTTTATACCCCACACTATACTTGTGTTAAAAAATCGAAAGCATGAGTTTTTGCAATTGACATGATATTACTCATAAATGATAAAGTTTCTTGAAAATATTACATGTTGAGAACCATGGTGCATGTGTTTGATGTGTGTGAAAGTTTTATATATGTGAATGTTGTAAATGACATGAAAAGTTGGAGAATTGATGTAGTACTGTGACTTGCAAGTCAATGGTATGACGATACCATATAAATGTATGCCATGACAGAGTTAGAGCTTGATTTAAGAGAGTTAGATGGTTACCCGAAGAAAATACGAGTTGAAAGACTCTATGCTAGAAACTGTGATTTGCCGACATGGGATTATGGTACCATGCTTTGTGATCTTGTGTACCTTAATTCATGTCATCCCAAATTGGGACTATAGTTAGGTGCCCTGCTTTGTGATCTTGTGCAATACCATGACATGTTGACTTGATTAGGAATTTTGGCACCCTACTGTGTGATTTTGCGTGTCCCTCTTATAGATACTCCAATACTTGCGACAAACTTGGATTGGGGACTTGGCCGCCGAGACAAGGGCATATTATATATAGCCCATGGAATTACAGGTTGTAAGGTGTACTATCTAGCTAAAGAGTAAGACTAAGAGTGAGTCATGGTTTCAAAGAAATATTTCGAAGTCATTAAAATGCCCATGTGATTTCTTACTATATGATATGTTTATGAACTGTTTTAAATTGCTCTCATATATGTTGATTATAAATGACTATTTTGGATTAGTTCTGTGTACCAGTACATATGTATTAACCCCCCTCCCCCTCCAACCTCTCAGGTTCTGAGGCACAGTCTAGGGGTCAAGATAAGCAGTAGATAATTCGGACAACAAAAGAGATTGTGCAGTGGTGAGCCTTCTATATTTTGGAAGGCCTAATGTCTTACAAATATTCATCATTCTATAGTTTTGGTCTACTAGGGGCCTTGTCCTAGACTTCAGATAGTATTATTTTGAGATTTAGTAGAGATTTCACAGACTGGGTCAGATGTTATTTAGATGTTGTTAGAGTTTTCCTTCATTGTTAAACTAATTTCAGAGCATGACCATGTTTCCGTATTTGATTTATAATTCCACATTTTTCTTTTATTATATGAATATTATGCATGATTACCAGATAGAGTGGGACATCCGGGCCTTCATGGGTCAGATGTCCGTCATGGCCAGGCCCTAGTTTGGGTCATGAAAAACTTGGTATCAGAGAATGGTTCATGGTTCTAGGGTATCTGCGAAATCGCATCGGGTAGAATCTTGTTTATGGGTGTGTAGCGTGCCACACTTATAAGCAAGAAGCTACTAGGCATTTAGGAAAGTGTTTCCCCTTTTTGTGATTTAGTTCGTGCTTTAGAGTCTGAATTAGAACCCTCCCCTAACCAGTGATCCATTGTATTTCGGAAAACAGTCATGCCCCCTCGTCGTTCCAGCAACCAGGATACTCAGGATGATGAAGTCCGCCCCACTCATGGCATGCGGACCCGTAATAGAGCCCACACCCCAGAACCTGTTCCTACTCCAGGAGTACCTCCAATCCCGACCAGTCCTCTTCGAGCTCCGAGGATAAATGTTAACCGTCCCCAGTCTTCTCAGAGGGACTTATCAAATACAAAATTCAGGCAGTCCATTCACATGCTTGCACAGTTGGTAGCATAAAGACAAAGAGGTCAGAAGATACTGGGTCTGCATCTTTCACTTCTGAGGCCACTAGGGTGGGCCAGTTCATGAGAATGAACCCACCCAAATTTTCTGGCACTAAAGTAGAAGAGGACCCTCAGGAGTTCATAGATAAAATGGAGAAGATTTTCAGAGTTATGCATGTTGATCAGGTAGAAGGATTTGAGTTAGCAGCATACCAACTTAAGTAAGTAGCGAACCAATGGTACAACGAGTGGGAGAATGGGAAAGGGAAGAGTGTTGAGCCCACAGTTTGGGATGAGTTCGTGGGAAATTTTCTTGATCGATTCTTTTCTCTAGAGTTGAGGGAAGCCAAAGTAGAGAAATTCATGAATCTTAAACAAGGGAAGATGAGTGTCCATGAGTACACTCTAAAGTTTAATCAACTAGCTCGTTATGCACCAGAAATGACAGGAAATATGAGAGCCCAGAGGAGGAAATTTGTATCCGGCCTTTTCGATGATCTAGCACTTGAATGTCAAGGGGCGATGCTAAATAGGGAGGTGTACTTTGCTAGACTGTCAATCCATATGCAATAGGTAGAAGAGAATAAAAAGAAAATGTTTGAATCTAGAGAGAAAGACAGGCAGGTGAAGAGAGCCAGAACAGCATATCAGAACCACAGTCAGCCACAAAGCGGTAACTGGGGCGGTAAATAGAAAAAATAAAAGTTTTGGGGCAAGCCGCAGTCTATAGATAGCACCCCAATTCCCAGATCCCCAGTTGATCGGCGATATCAGAGTTTTCAGACTAGTCAGGGACCCAGAGCTCAGGATACTCAGTCGTAGGGCAGTGTGGCATAGCCCGCTAGATCTTTTCACCGTTGTAACACCTGCGGGAAGAATCATCCTGGAAAGTGTTACTTCGAGAGGAGAAATTGTTATTCTTGCGGTCAGGTGGGACACCTTCATAGAGATTGCCCTGATACAGGAGGTAATGTTGGGGGAGCCAAGTCACAGGCAAATTCTTTTGCACCAGTACCTCAGAAGGGAGCCACTTCGGCTGCCGGGAGTGGTCGCAACCGTCTATATGCTTTGACCAATGGTCAGGAGGCAGAGGCCTAACCAGATGTGGTCATGGGTATGTTACAAATCTTTTCCCGTGATTTATATGTGTTGCTTTGACAAATCTTTAGCACCTAGGGGGCATTTCATATCTTATCTCAGGGCCCATAAACTCATTTCCAAAGGTTTCTTGTATCATCTTATTTGGGTTAAAGATTCTAACACCAAAAATCTTCCTCTTCAGTATGTTCCTGCAGTGAATGAATTCCCAGAAGTTTTTCTAGATGATTTCCCAGGAATTCCACCTGATAGGGAGATAGATTTTGGCATTGATGTATTGCCAGATACCCGTCCTATTTCTATTCTTCCATATAGAATGGCTCCTGTAGAGTTAAATGAGTTGAAAGAACAGCTAGCAGATATCCTAGTTAAAGGTTTTGTTAGACCTAGTGTTTCTCCTTAGGGTTCACCTGTACTCTTCATGCGGAAGAAAGATGGTTCCCTGCGTATGTGCATAGATTACCGCCAGCTGAATAAGGTCAGAGTGAAAAATAAATATACTCTTCCTAGAATCAATGACCTTTTCTATCATCTTCAGGGTGCTAAGTATTTTTCTAAAATAGACCTTCATTCGGGCTATCACCATTTGAAAGTTAGGGAGTTAGACATTCCTAAAACAGCTTTCTGAACCAGATATGGTCATTATGAATTCTTGGTCATGTCCTTCGGGTTGACTAATGCTTCTGCAGCTTTCATAGACCTAATGAACAGGGTTTTTCGTCAGTTCCTAGACCTATTTGTCATAGTTTTTATCGATGACATCTTGATCTACTCCAAAAGTGAGGAAGACTATGCCAATCACCTCCGGATTATTCTTCAGACTCTCAAAGATCATAAGTTGTATGCGAAATTCTCCAAGTGTGAATTCTGGCCGAATGCTATTGCTTTCTTGGGGCATATTGTGTCCAGTGAGGGGATTCGGGTTGATCCCCAAAAGGTTGAGGCAGTAAGGAAATGGCCCAGACCCACGACTCCAACTAACATTCGGAGCTTCTTGGGTTTGGCGGGTTATTACAGAATATTCGTAGAGAGTTTTTCTTCCATAGCTGCACCACTTACTAAGTTGACTCAGAAAAAGGTGAAGTTTTTATGGTCTGACTCTTGTGAGAGTAGTTTTGAGAAGCTGAAAGACAAGTTGACAACTGCTAGAGTAGTTTTGACTCTTCCAGAGTGTACAGAAGGTTTTGTTGTATACTGTGATGCATCCCAAGTGGGACTTGGGTGTGTTCTTATGCAGCACGGTAAGGTAGTGGCTTATGTATCTAGGCAGTTGAAGGTGCATGAGCAGAACTACCCTACTCATGACTTGGAATTAGTGGTTGTGGTTTTTGCACTTAAGATTTGGCAGCACTATTTGTATGGAGTGCATGTTGATATATTTATTGACCACAAGAGTTTACAGTATGTTTTCTCACAGAAAGAGTTTAATCTCAAGCAGAGACGATGGTTGGAACTTTTAAAGGACTATGACATGAGCCTGTAATATCATCCGAGTAAGGCAAATATTGTAGCCAACGCCCTCAGCAGATTGTCTATGGGTAGCCTCTCTCATGTTGAGGAAGGGAAGAGAGAAATGGTGAAGGATAGTTCTATAGATTTCAGGACTATTAGATATAGTCACTCAGTACAGTAGGGAACTCAACTAGTTCCATCAGAACTTAGACTGTCAGATATAGTCGCTTAGTATTAGTATACTAGTTATACAAAACTCATGTTAGCAGTATTCAGACTCAGGACTGTCAGATACAGTCAATGAGATCAGTTTTTAATAATCAGAACTATTAGAAACAAATATTCAGATATCCATATCAGTAAACTCAGTTGTCAGCTTACTAGTAATACAGTTAATCTGTATTTTATTAATAGTAAAATTAGATATCAGTAAATCCCTATTATCAGTAGACTCGGTAGTCAAAACTCAGTATTCAGTTCTATTACGATCTCAGTTAGAATTACGTATTCATGTATGTATTCTCACATTTATATTATTTAGTCAGTTAGTATTGTTCATGCATATGAACCCTTTGCATTCAGCCTACCTCACTTGCATACCTGTACATTCAAAGTACCGATGCATTTGCACTATGGTGTTTTATACTATAGGTTTAGAAGCACGAGCTCTGAAGCATCCTTAGTAGATCAGACGTTCAACATCCAGACTAGCAGTGAGTCCTCATCATTCGATAATAGCATGATTATTTTATTACTTTATTATTTCAGTCATTCGGAGTTAGTTGGGGACATGTCACATCAACTCCACAGTTTTCAAATAGCTTAGAGGCTTTCAGACAACAGCATGTTTCATACAGTTTTATTTCAGTTTTGGGTATTGTTATGCCCCATTTTAGACATTGTTTAATATTCAATATTAGTTCAGTTTTGAACCTTATGGACTTACAGTGTTTACGTATTCCACATAATTTTAGTATATTATTCAGTGCTCAGTTACAGATATCAGTCCTTCGGGGTCATAGGCACTTTATAGCATTTCGGGTACCAGATTCGGGGCGTTACAACACTAAGATCAACTATTGGAGTTTTACACCTACCCAAATTCAATTTCTTAATTTCCTATGGGTTTCTTAATGTCTTAAATAACTATAAATAAAATTAAACACCACCAAACTTGACCAAATCATTCCTAAATTTTCCTAAACCATACCCTGCTCTAATTTTGCTTGAAAATAGCCTAGTCTAAAATTTATAACTTCAAAACTAGGAAGAATTTTACTAAGAGATTTTCCATATGAGGTTTATCTATAGTGATAGGAATGATTTTTGTAATCGATACAAATTTACCCATTGTTCATCCTTGAACAATGAAATACAAACAATAGGCTAAAAGAGGAGAGAAGATAGTACTTGTATCCTCAAACAATTAAGGGTGCTTGTGTTGCATACCATTCTCAGTTTCCTAACTGGCTTTCTGAATCAAACGATGCTTCCATTGAACCTTAATCAAACAAATTTCCTTAGTCATCAATTATGAAATATCTCGATCTAGAATTGCTACTAGTTCCTCTTTGTTAGCCAAGTCTTTATCTTAAAGATTTGAGTCTCACTTGAAGATGTAGTCTCCATCTCCATGGTACCTTTTGAGCATATAAACATGAAATACCAAATTTACTGCCAACAACCTCGGTGGTAGAGCCAACCTGTACGCAACTAGACTCACCTCTTTAATAACCTCGATGGGACTAATATACCGAGGGTTGATCTTGCCCCTCTTGCAGAACCTCATAACTCCCTTCATGGGAGACATCTGGAGTAAACTTGATCACCAACCTTAAAATTTATTCTCTTATCTTATAGTCCAGATACTCCTTTTTCCTACCTTGAGTAGCCACATCTTGGTTTGAATAAACATTACTTTCTCTTGATCCTACTTTACCAAGTTAGTTCTCAGAGGTTTGACATCTCCAGCCTCAAATCACTCAATAGATAACTTCACTTTGTTCCATTAAGTTCCTCGAATGGTGCCATATAAATGTTGGAGTGATAGTTTTTGTTATGAAAACTCTCACAGTGGAAGAAATGGGCCCTAATGACCACCAAAATCAATCACCTATGCCATAAACATGCCCTCTTGCACCTGAATCTTCTTCTCTAAGTGTACATCATTTTGAGGATAAAAAGTCATACGAAATGTGATCTTGGTGACAAACTCCTCATGCAACCAATCCCAAAATTTAGAAGTGTACTTTGTATCTCCATCAAAAATAATGGTCAAGGCACCCCATGAAGTCTGGAAATCTCCTCGAAGTTGATTTTACTTAACTATGAGATCTGTAGTCTACCCAAACTGGAAATAATTAAGCTAATTTTGTCAACGGTCCACTATCACAAATGGAATCATAATTTCCCAAAGTCTTAGGAAGACCCGCTACAAAATCATGGCAATGTGCTCCTATTTCCACATACATATAGTCATCCTCTGAAGCAACCCCGCAGGCCTTTGGTGTTCATATTTAACGTGCTAATAATTTTTAATTGTATAGAATATTTTATTTTGAGCACTATTTTATTTTGAGCCAGAGGTCTATCGGAAAAAGCCTTTCTATCTCATTTCTAAGGTAGTGGTATGGACTATGTACACTTATCCTCCCCAGACCCCAATTGGTGGGAATATACTAGGTATGCTGTTGTTGTTAATGTTGGACATATAATCCACTATGTCCCTCTTCATCCCAGGCCACCAATAATGCTTCCTTACATTATGGTACATCTTGGTCATATAGGAAGAATAGAATAACGCAAACCATATGTTCTCTGAAAGTACACCATAAATCAATTTATTAAACTGAGATGCACATAGCCTTCCCTTAACCATAACACCCCAATCGAGTCAAGGATAAAGTCTGCCACTTTCCCACATACCACTTTATTTCTAAGTGCATTCAATGTATTGTCTTTAAATTATTTGGCCTTAATCTGCTCCATAAATGTGGACTTTACCTCAAGACCAGCCAACATGCCACGCCTATCTAAGACCCCAAACTGCATGCTTGGAGATTCTAGAGTTTGAAACTCTCTAGCTAAAGGTTGCTTGGACACCCTTGAAAACTACAGACTACCTATACTTACAGCTTTTCAGCTTAATGAATCAACCACCATATTAGCCTTACCCCGATGGTACTAAATAGTCATATCATAATCCTTCAACAACTTTATCCTCCTTCACTGCCTTTATTCAAATCCTTTAATTGAAAATGAGGTACAAACTAGGGTGGTCTTTGAAGTCTTCACATTTTCCACCACAAAAATAGTGTCTTCAATTCTTTAATGCAAACACCACTGTTTCCAACTCTAAGCCATGTGTCAGGTAGTTTCTTTCATTAGGCTTTATCTTATTCAAATCATAAGAAATGACATTCCTATATTGCATTAACACAACACCCAATTCCAAAAGTTAAGTATCACAAAATACTATAAAGTCCTTACCTTAAACCGATAGCAAAATGATAGGCGTTGTAGTCAAAAGCGTCGTAAGATTTTAGAAGCTCTCCTTACATTGATCTAACCAAAGAAATGTCACTTCTTTCTAAATCAACCTTTTCAAGCATATTGCAATGGAGGCAAAGTTCTTGACAAACCTATAGTGATAACTAGCAAGACCCACAAAACTCCTTACCTAGGCAACTGAACTAGGCTGAGTCCAATTTTAACTACCTCAATCTTCTAGATATCCTCTATTACCCTTTTTTCAGAAACCACACGCCTTAATAAGGCTATTGAATACAACCATAACTCATACTTTGCAAACTTAGAAAATAGTCGCTTCTGTCTTAGAATCTCCAAAAGTATGCAAAGGTGACCTGCATGCTCCTTTTTACTCTTGGGGTAGACTAGAATATCATTAAAAAAACACGATTACAACAGAATCAAAGAATGATTTAAAAGTGTCATTCATTCAAGCCCATAAAGGTTGCAGGTACATTAATTATCCCTAAAGACATCACCAAAAACTCATAATGGTCATACAAAGTTCTAAAAGTTGTCTTTGGTATGTCCTTCGATCTTATTTTCAACTTATGATTACCCAACCATAAATTAATCTTTAAAAACACTAAATCACCCTATAATGGTCAAGAAAATAAGAGGCAACAGATGTTATTTCTGATAGTAACCTTATTCAGCTATCTATATTTAATATACATCCTCAAACTACCATCCTTCTTCTTAACAGAATGGATTGGTGAACCCCCAAGGTGAAGGACTTGGAAAATAAAACCCTTGTCAAATAGGTACAATAATTGAGTTTTGAGTTCCTTCAACTCTGCTGGAGATATTTAATAAGGCAGAATTGAAATTAGGCAAGTGCCCAGCTCTAAGTCCATACAGAAATCTATATTTCTATATAGAGGTATTCTCGATAGGTCTAAAAAAACACATCCTGGAATTCAAAAAACTACTAAAATTGACTATATAGAAGGGAATCCCTCACTCACACCCTAGATATGGGCTAAAATGCTAAACACTCTTTTTCTACTAACTTTCTAGCCTGGACAAATGATATAATTCTCACCGTCTTGGCCTTAGACACTCCTTCTCACTCTAGTTTATCCATTCTCCATATAGATATCATTATTTTCTTAGCATTACGGTTTAAAATAGTGTGATATTGAGATAACCAGGTAATACCTAGAATCACATCAAAGTCCAATATACCAAAAATAATCAAGTCTACGTGTAACACCCCAAATATCTAGGCTAGGACTAGAACCATGCTTTAAGTACATGTAAAATCAAACATTATATTTTGATTGTAGGATAAGTGATTTAGACATGTATTAAGGACACAAGTAACTCCTAGTGCATGGTCAAGTCAAAACCTTCCTTATTTAATGATTTCTTGAGAAGAATCTAGTTATGGTCAAATTCAAACAAGCATAACTCCTAGATTCTTAAGAATTTTGTAAATAAATACCTACCAAATGAAAGGTCTTTGAGTCATTTTTCCTAAGCATCAAGTTTTTTCATAATCCTATATAAGAGTAAAAGGCTATAGCCATTTTGGTATAGCAGTATCCAGCAGTGAGAACCTACGAGTGTAGGTACGAGCGTGGGGAGATTGTACGACCTTACAATGCTACCATATGATCAAAAAATCCCCAAACATCTAAAAGTTGACAAGTATAACTTCCAACCATGAGATAGAGCAGTGACCATGGTTAGGAACCACGATCTTAGAAGTGATCTTGGCTTCTAATGTTGATCTAATTGGAACATACAACCTACAAACCAAGGTACGATTGTAGGTGAGTCCCACAATTGTACCAAGGATCGTCTGGTGGGTTTTAGAGAGATTATTTCCATATCCCAACTGAGAGCACCACCCACGATCATAGGTGGGTCCTACAATCATGGGAAGGTCTTATACATCCCTTCCAACAACTTATAAGTTATGAATTTAAAATCCCATATCAGTTTTTCCACTCTTTTAACATTGAAACTACATCATTTAAGCTATTTTAAGGTTGAAATATTTAGGATCAATATTCCCATAAGCCCTCATTACCTAGAAAATAATCAACACTTAGCTTTAACACTAAGAAAGTGGTAATTTTCTTTCTGCAAGGTAGAATTAGGATTCTTCAACTTCAGTCCCCAATTTCAAAGATTTATTTAGGCTTTAATCTCCAAATATGTGGTGTTTCATCAATGATTTCCCTTTCACCCATTGAGTCCCAAAGTTGATTTAATTCCTTCCTCAGAGCTTAGGGTTTATGAATGTTGTGAATTCCTTCATATTCAAATTCCTTTATATCATTGAGTTATAGACCCATGTTATAACATGAATTTAAGTACCATTACATGTTCAAATCATAAACCCTAATTATATTGTGAAATCCATGATTGTTGGACTTGAGTTATTAAATTTCTTGAATGCACTCATTTGATGAAATTGGCATAATAGTTGAATTCTTCAGATTTGGTGGGTAATGAACACCTGATGACCTAGGATTTCATGTATATACTTTTGAGTATTATATCCTTCAGATTACATGTTTTTAATATTTTTGAAGAATCCAATATTTTCAATCTTTATATTATTACCATTATATAACTTTTCAGTTACCAGTGTCATTCAGTTGGGAATAGTACTCAGCATTGAAATGATGCAAAGATGAAGCCTCACCCATAATTTAGGCTAAGACCTTTAGCAGAATTCCTTAAGTGTCAAAACTACGGTGCCACTATAGGTTCTAAATGGTCAACCATCAGACCAAGCTTGATACTTTAGTACTTTTGGATATCAGTTTAGTGGATCCACATTAGTTAGTGACAGCCTTCCAACTAGGGTTATAGGTTGGACCCCATTTAGATCAAATTGGGTTATATTGGTTATTAGTAACTCCCACAGTCCACATTCAGATTCAAATCCTTGCATGACCTTGTATTCTAATATTTATTTTATCCTACGGTACATGTTTATTACTTGGTCATGCATCAGTTACCATGTTACATGCATCGTGTTTAGCCTATATTATTTATTTTCTATCTCACTGCTCAGTTCATTCAAAATATTGATTGCATACTTTCTTTTGCACTATATTATCTCATAATATAAGTTTTGACGTTCAGTATCTGGATTACGCTTAATATGATTTCTTACTACCTCAGCGATAGTACTTTGGTGAGTCCTTATCATTTGAGGACTAGTATTAGTATTTCATTTTATTTTATTTCAATTTCAGACAGTTAGATTTATCTTAGGGATTGTCCTCGTAACTCGTCTTAATAGAGGCTTTTGGACAGACAGTAGAGATTTAGTTCTATGTGATGTTTGGTGATTTCCATTTTTGTTTTAACACTGATATTTGATTTTTTTTCATATATCATTCAATTTATCTTCCGCACAGTGTTAATTAATTTTATACAATATTCTAAGTAACGTGCTAGGACATAGGTTAGCTTGGGATCACTTGTGACTCTAAGCATCATGCTATGATTAGGGGGTAGCCTCGGTACATAAAAATCTTAGTATTAGAACATCAGGTTTAAAGTGTCTTAAGATGTTTAAAAGTCTCGCTAAGTAGAATCTTATTCATGGGTATGAAGTGAACCATACTTATAAGTAAGAAGCTATGAAACATTTTTGTAAAAGTTTCACTTCTTTCATGTGCATATCATGCGATAGAGTTTAAACTCTAATAAAAAATTCTTCAAACTCATTCTCTACATATTTATAGTATATTCCTTATAAGAGAACTAACAGAAGGATAAATGGGAATGACAACGATAATGGGAATCACTGAGCACCACCACCAACTCCAACAAACCCTTTGAGTGAACAAGTCTCTCATGCCAAATTTAGGGATGCTTTCACAGCTTTAGCCTAGTCCATGAACACCTAGAATAACCAGCAGACTATTCCAGCAACTAATGCAATAGTGAATGCGACAACATCCAGAGTCTGAGACTGCACTTGGATAAATCCTTCAATATTCATTGGGTCCAAGTCTAAAGAGGATCCATAGGATTTCTTGGATAGTATTCAGATAGTTATTGAGATCATGGGTGTCACTACAACTGTAAATACTGACTTAGTTTCTTATCAGTTTCAAGTAGTAGTTCATACCTAGTACAAGCAATGGAAGGATAATAAAGGTGTAGATGCACAACTGGTAGAATGGGATGAGTTTGTAGTTGTATTTTTGGAAAAAAAAATCTATTTAAGTTTTGGAAAGCCAAGGTATATGAATTCATAAATAAATATAGGGTAAAATAAGTGTGAAGGTGTATTATTTTAACTTTACTCTATTGGCTAAATATGTTTCGGCTATGTTTATTGACTCTAGAGCCCAAATAAGAATGTTTGTTTTAGGTATTTCTGAGGATGTGGTAAAAGAATGTAGAACGTCTATGTAGGTTAAGGAAATGGACATCTCCAGATTAATGGTTCATGCTCAATAGATTAAAGAAGATAAAATCAATTAGAAGGAAAGGGATAGTAAGAAGGCCCAAATAAGTAGCTTTAATTTCTCTCAACGGAGCTTAGATAATTGTAATTGTTCTAAGTTTCGCCAAAAATCTTTAACTCCATCCCTATTTTCTTCTAGTGTTTCAATGCCCAAGTTTAAAAAGGATAATTTAAATAGAGCGCCAGGCTCCAAGTCCTAGGGTAGTGTTAATAGTATTTGTACTAACCCGATTTGTAAGAAATATGGTGAGAACCACAAGGGTCAGTGTATGGGTGATAGTGATATTTGTTCTGGGTGTGACAAGATAGGCCATAAAATAAGAGAATGCTTTGTGGCTTCAGAGAGAAGTAGGGATGCTTATCACTAAAGGCAGTATAACTCTTTAGTAGCTCCATCATGTTGCTTGACTTAGCAGGTTACCTTATATAGTGTAGCTAGCAGACCAGCAAAATAAGTTTTATTCCCTTCAGACTCAACAGGATCAGTAAGGTTCTCCTGATGTAGTCATTGTTATGTTACAAGTCTTTCATATTCATGTCTATTTATTGTTATATCCTAAAGCCACACTTTCCTTTGTGACTCCCTATATAGAAGTACGCTTTAGATTTAGTACCAAAATCCTCTCAGAACCCTTCTCAGTCTCTACCCAATTCGGTAATTTAGTCATAGCTAGACAGGTATATAGAAATTGCCCAGTCACAGTTTCCCAAAAATTCACTTCAATCGATCTTGTAGAGTTAGACATGATAGATTTTGATGTTATTCTTGCCATGGATTGGCTCCACTCTTGTTATGCCTCAACTGATTGTAGAAATAGAGTTTTCCAATTTCAATTTCTAAATGAGCTTGTCATAGAGTAAAAGGGTAGTATATTAGTGCCTATAGGTTGATTTGTCTCATACCTTAAGGTAAGAAAAATGATTTCCAAAAGGTGAATCTATCATTTTTTGGGTTAAGAATTCAAAGTCCAAAACTCAACTCTTGAGCCAGTTCCTGTGGTAATGAATTTCTAGAAGTATTTCCTTAAGATCTTCCCGGAGTACCTCCCAAGCATAAAATTGACTTTGGAATAGATATATTTTAGATTCCCAACCTAGTTCAGTCCCATCCAACAAAATGGATCAAGCTCAGCGTAAGAAGTTAAGGTTATAGTTGAAAGAATCTCCTAGACAGGGGTTTCATCAGGTCTAATATCTCTCCATGGGGTGTCCAATTATTTTTATGCACAAGAAAGATGGTTCACACAGAATATGCATTAAATATCGCTAGTTGAATAAAGCCATATTCAAAACAAAGTATCCTATTCCCAAGATTAATTAATTGTTTGACCAACTTTAGGATGCCAATTCTTTCTCTACGTTCGGATCCGGCTATCATCAACTCAGAGTTAAAGAGCATGGCATTCTGATGACAACCTTCAAAACTCTGTATGGTCACTTCAAATTTATTGTCAGGTATTTTAGAATAATGAATGCTCCTTCAACTCTTATAAACTTGATGAATATGGTGTTCAAGCAATACTTGGACATGTTCATTATGGTCTTCAAAGATGACATCCTCATTTATTCTCAGAGTGAACATAAACATGCAGACCATTTGAGAATTGTCTTGCAAACTCTCAATGATCACTAGCTATTTAATAAGTTTAGCAAATGAAAATTTGTATTAAAATTAGTGACATTCTATGGTCTTATCATTTTCGGTGAAGGCATTCAAATTGATCCTCAAAAGACCGAAGCAGTTATGGACTGTTATAGGTCTATATATCCATCAGATATCAAAAGTTTCTTAGATTTAGATGGTTTGTTGAAGGATTTCCTCCATGGCTTCTCCCATGTCCCCACTGACTTTGAAAAAGTCAAACTTTAGTGATTCGATTTGTGTAAGAAGTGTTTATAGGAGTTGAGGACTCAACTCACTACCGATCTAGTTTTGACTTTACCAGTGGATTCAGATGGTTTTGTAGTTTACTTTGATGCTTCCATAGTTGTACTTGGTTGTATGTTGATGCAGAATGGCAAGGTTATAACATATGACTCTAGACAGCTCAAGCCTCATGAGAAGAAATATTTAACTCATGATCTTGAGTTGGCAGCAGTTGTTTTTACCTTAGAATTTTGGAGGCATTACCTCTATGGGGTTCATGCTAATGTGTTCACTAATCACAAAAGTCTTTATTATGTGTTTAATCAGAATGATCTATGTCTTTTCCAAAGAAGATAGAGTTTTAAGATTATGATATGAATGTCTCATACCATTCGGAAAAAGACAATATGGCGGTTGACGTTCTTAGTAGGTTGTCTATGAGAAGTGTTTCTCATATAGAAGATATGAAGAAAGAATTAGTTCATGAGGTTCACCAGCTTGCTAGATTGGGATTTTGATTGTACGATTTAGTTGAGAGAAATATCTTGATTCAAAATGGTTTAGAATCCTCTTTGATAGCAAAGGTGAAAGAAAAGAAAGGTAGTGATCCTATTACGCATAGGTTGAAAGAAGTGGTCCAGAGTCAGATAGTTAAGGTTTCTCCTAAGAGGGAGATAGTATTCTTTATTGTCAGGGCAAACTATGTGTTTCGTATGCAGATGACTTTATTATTGGATGCTATCAAAAGTATATAGTTATAAATATTCTATTCTCCCAAGAGCCACTAAGATGTATCATGATTTACAAGAAGTCTATTTGTGGAATGGTATGAAAAAAGGTATCACAAAATTTATGGCTAAGTGTCCAAATTGCCAGCATGTCAAGGTTGAGCACCAGACACCTAGCGATACACTTCAAGATATCAGTATTCCTACTTAGAAGTGGGAGGTGGTGAATATGGACATCATTACTAGGTTGCCTCATACTTGTTGAAATCATTTTTCTTTTGGGGTATAATGGACCAAATGATTAAGTCGACCTATTTCTTGCTAAATAATACTTCAGATTTATCTAAGGATTATGCTAGAATCTACCTTAGGGAGTTTATGAAATTGTATGGAGTCCTAAAGGCCACATTTCAGATAGAGGTGATTAGTTTACCTCTTCATTTTGGAAGACATTTTAGAAGTATCTTGGTGCTCAAGTTTATCTTAGTATGACCTTTCATTCGCTGGTAGATGGTCCGGCAGAGAGGACCATTCAAACCTTAGTGGACATGTTGAGAGTGTGTTTGATTGATTTCAAGGGTAGTTGGGATAATCATTTTCCTTTGAGTTTGTTTATAATAACAGCTACCGCTTTAGTATTCAAATGGCCCTATTTAAAGCACTTTATGGTATGATGTGTAGATATCCAGTTGGTTATCTTAAAGTTGGTGAAGCTACATCAATAGGGAAAGATTCAATTCATGAGGCTATGGAGAAAGTTCATCTGATTAGATAAAGGCTGAAAATAGCTCAGAGTCGTTAGAAATGCTATGTAGATGTAAGGATAAGGGAACTTGAGTTCGTTACTAGTGATTTTTTATTCTAGAAAGTTTCATCCATGAAAGGGTGAAGAGATTTGGTAAGAGTGGACAACTCAGTCCCTACTATGTTGGTCCTTATAAAGATTGTGAGTCATTTTGGAAGTGTAGCCTATGAGTTAGAATACCCCATAAATTTAACATCAACGGATCCAATTTTTTATGTTAAAGAAATACATTGGTGATGTCACATCAGTTGTTACCTTAGAGAGAGTGGGTGTGAAAGATAGTCTCTCTTAAAGGTTCTTTGGGCGAATCAGTCAGTTAAGGGAGCTACTTGAGAAATAGAGGCAGATATGATGACTAAGTACCCCCATCATTTCTCTTCGAACTCAATTCCATCTTGATGTAATAGTTTCTCCTTAATTAAATAATTTTTCAGTCTTAGATACAGTATTTATGAATACTGGGAGACTGATACTATATTACTGATAAAGGAATGATGGTTTCTAATAGTTTTGATTATGAAGAACTAATTTGAATTGACCGTATATAACAGTCCTGAAACTGAGCTCGTGATAACATGACTACTGAGTATGAATACAGATGACATGTATTTACTGATAACATATCATGAATGATAACTGAATTCTGATAACTGATATATCTGATTACATGAGTTCTGATAACTGATAGCATGAATGACTGTATCTGACAGTCCTAAATCTGATGGGACTAGCTGAGTTCCGTACTGTATCTGACAGTCCTGATATCCTTAAGAACTATCTGAGTTCTTTTATTGAGACTGATACTGAAACTGTGGGAAGTAGTTATCTAACCGACATGCCCCAAATACGCTATAATAGCTAAGCTGGGGTCCAATCTCTACCCCGACTAGAGGGGTGTCAATACCGCGCCACTGGTAAGGACAGCTGTGAGAGCCTTATACTGGCAGGTACTCAAATGAGAACGGTGGGAACCCTAAACTTACAGGTTAATCCACCTCATCAACCATAATCTGACAGGTTAAGATATCTCAACCTACGATGGCTACATAGTTATGGAACACAAGGATGACTTCTAAGAATCACACCCTAAACTGGCAGGTGAGTTCCCATCCTTGGGTTCACTCGGTGCTAACTTCTACTCCCATCTGAAGGACACTGAACTGAATAACTAAGCTGAACTGAATAACTGAACTGATACTGATTAACTGGAGTGATACTAGTGGTATTATTTAGCGGAGCTAAACTAAGTTTACTGGATTCTAATGACTGGCGGAATGTACTGAGTTCTGAGGACTGGTTAAGAGTACTGAAGTTACTGAGATTGACTGTGAATACTGAGGTTGCTAAGGTTACTGAGCACTGAGTAATCTCTGAGTTTTCCTGAGTCACATGACTCACTGAATTCTATAGATCATGGCTTGACTGAGAGTATCATGAAAACATGAGATGGCTCTAGGCACACAGCTATATTTTTAGGGTACAAGTACCCTCAATACTCGATGAAAGGAAACTGACACAACTTGAATTTCTTGAGTACACGACCATCAATAACAATCCATAATACATGAGTGGGGGATTTCATGAAATACATGGTCATCATAATATCTATCATGAATAGGAATGCTTATAATCAAGTCATAAATCTCATATTCTAATATCATGGGCATTCCGACAACATATACTGTTCACAACAATGGCATAGAAACCATTCAAGCATAAGGGAACGGCAACATGTAACATTTAGTTCATATTTCAATGATTTGGGGATATTATACTTCATGTATTTATTCAACATCTCAAACATGGTAGGGAAAGCATGGATATATTTTGTGTACATAATTTATATCTCCATTATCATACATGCTTTATACCACAACAATAACAACACATAATTTGCATGGAAATTCATATTGGAGTGTATGACTAACATGAACTTGTTATTTACATATCATGAAATCATGTAAATATGAAGTTCTAACATACTAGGCATTTTATCGAACACCTTGCATGCATTCTTTAAGGCATAGGTGGATTTCATACTTGCATTCTATAAATCCATCTAAAGATCATGTTTTTCAACTAACAACATAACTTTCATGAGATATACAGTCACGATACTATTATATAGAAAAAAAACAAGCATCAACATGGGTATGATCATATCACCACAACCAACCAAGCTTTTTTATTTTAAAGATTGATTCTTGAACTCCACGGACGAAAGGAATCCGTGGATGAACACTACGCATACCTTGGAAGGGAGGCTCTTGATGATTGACGGAGGAATTTTCTTGAAATTTGATCTCCAAGCTTGATAGTGCAACCCTAGTTGTTTTTCTCCTATGGTGCTCTTGGATAATGAGATTTGAGATGTTAATAGGGTTGTAATGTGTTTAGAAGCTATATATGTCTTAGGGTTAAGTTTAGGGACGTGTAAGGAGTGTTAAAAGACTTAATTATCCTTAAAATAACTCAAAACGGAGTGTTTTTGGCACTTGGAACTGACTTAGGCGGTGCCCAAGTAATTGCACAAGTCAGGTTGGGCGGCGCCTAACCAATCGCCTAAGTTTGGTTGGGCGGCGCCTAACCAATCGCCTATCCTTACTGTCTCTCACGGAAATGGGCATAACTTTTCGCTCGGGTATTGGATTAAGGCAAAATTGGTATCATTGGAAAGCTAATTCAATTCTGTATAATTTGGTGGTCTAAATCAGCCAAAATACCACATTAAAATCGAGTTATTATCGTTCAAATATGAACCTTACAAAATCGAACACTAAAACTTGATGGATTTAAAAACTCTAAGCTTGCATCACTCTAAGCGACTCATATGAGCATGCTC
The DNA here is from genome assembly GCA_030864215.1 of Capsicum pubescens. Taxonomy (NCBI): domain Eukaryota; kingdom Viridiplantae; phylum Streptophyta; class Magnoliopsida; order Solanales; family Solanaceae; genus Capsicum; species Capsicum pubescens. Next base: position 170,828,135 of record CM061543.1, read on the forward strand.
AAGACATCGCAAGCTATCCTATAACTAGGATATTCATTATAAGTCATGCACTAAAATGCTACTCACAGGATAGGAGGTTTCATACGTAGGAAAACTTATTCACTTCCTAGCTTAGAAACATGCGGGGTATTACATGAACACCCGATGACCTAGGATTTCGTGCATATACTTTTGAGTGTTACATCGTCCAATTTACATATTTTGAATGTTTTCATATAATTCATTAATTTTTAGACTTCATATTATTGCTATTATTGAGCATCTCATTTATTAGTGTCATTTGGGAGTAGTACTTTGCACTGAGCAGACGTAGGGATGAAGGCTCACCGTCAGTTAGGTTGAGACCTTTAGCAGAAGTCCCTAATTCCTAGAACTATGGAGCCACTATAGGTTCAAAAATGTCACCCGTTATACTAGTCTTGATGCCTTAGCCCTTTTGGACATCAATTTAGCGGGTGTACGCCAATCAGTGTTTGTACCATTAGCAAGGTACAAAATAGCCTTCTATTACTATGTTACATTTATCAAGTTAACCTATATTAGTTATTTCCGACCTCACAAACTCAGTACATTCCAGGTACTGATCGCATACTTTCTTTTGCAATATATTATCTCATAATATAGGTTCTGGCGCTTAGCATCCGGATCATGCTCAGTACGATTTCCTACTACCTCAGCAGTAGTACTTTGGTGAGTCCTCGTCATTCAAGGACTAGTATCAATATTTCATTTCACTTTATTTTGGTTTCAAATATCTAGAGTTAGACAGGGGGCTTGTCCTAGCAACTCCTCAAGTAAAGGCTTTCGGACAGACAGTATAGATTAAATTTAATATGATATTTAGTGATTTCCATTTTTGTTTTAACACTAATATTTGGTTCTGATTATCATATATCATTTAGTTTAGCTTTTGCACAGTGTTAATTAGTTTTATACCACATTCTTAGTGTAATGTCAGGCCATTGATTACCTTGGGGTCACTTATAACTCTAAGCACTGTGTTACGACTAGGGGGTATCCTCATGTTGTGACACCACCCAAGTCTGAAAACCCACAAATAACACAAGGAAAAAACAACGGATAGAGGTTACTACCACAGACTCACCAACTGAAGAAGACACATAAACAGGCTAACCAAGTACATCACAAACCATATTAAGACCCACTGCAAATTGAACAAATACATAAGAATAAGTAGAACCCAAATCAAATAAAATAGAATCCATCTGGTCATAAATAGAAATAGTACATGTGATCAGTCTTTCTCAACAAAGCATCATAGTGAGCCCGGTTATCACTATGAGATAACTTCTTCTCCTACTGTAATCTCCCCCTACGTCACCATTTCCTCGACCATCCCTACAACCTATCTTATTTACCTGTCGACCCTATGTACGACCCTTGCCATTGCCTTCTTACTCTTTACCTATTGGAACTATAGCCCAAATTTATTGTTGTGCCTAATCATTTGCTTTTCTAATAGGACACACCCTTTTAAAGTGATCAACAGCCCACAATGGTAACATCCTCACTTGAGAGAAGGTCTGCTGGTGTAATTCCCCAAAAATGGATCTCGAGATGTCACACGGTGCTTAAGGCTATAAGTAGACCCAAGCTAACCCTTTGAGCCTGCTAACATATATAAACACTTAAATAAAGATGTTGAAAGCAATATCAAGAAAACCCATTGTATCAAGTCTAAATGAAATGCGCATAAGTACTGTAAAAGTAACAAAATACGGAACCTCTGACAATTTTGGTAAATCCAGCCTGACAATCCTCTACTACTCAATGTACTATTGAGCCATTGGGACAGACCCCAACTGACTCAAACTCAAAGGAACAAAAGTAATCAACTCATAATGAATCTAAAAGTCTAAATAACACGTCCTCGAATCATGAGGACTCACCACTGCAGAAGATGTAGATCAACGTGCTCGGGAATCACTATCGAGGCTGGGACTGAGCACCTGAACCTATATTATGAGAAAATGAAGCCCACATACGAGTATGTAGGTCAATACCATGGAAAATATACCGAGTATATGGGGGTGTGTGCAATTTAAATAATCAAATATCACAATATTTATAAGAAACATGCATGTTGACGTAAATGACTCACTTAGCTTGAATTAAACCATCATAATCATGGATGAATAATACATGTAAAGTAAAAAAGTGAGTCATTACAATAAATTCTGAATTCACTTTCTTCTCGGCTTCAAACTTGTAAAGTAATCAAGTTTTAAAACAGCTCTCTTTAGAGCATACATTTCAATCTTTCGAAAATAAGAAACTTTATCAGAAATCATAGTTTTCAAACCATACACACTTATCTTAGATAGAGTAGAGACACACTATGGGAGTTTCTCATAACCATCATAAACCATGTGAGCTACATGAAGTCCAACGTCAAACCCATGTTGGGGAAAGCCATCCTATCCTTGCCATCGGAGTAGGACTTTAATAATTCATTCATTCACTAGTGATCACTATATCAGCCTCAGACTCACATCCTATAGGGCACGTAGTTATAGGGAAGTACCACACTTCCCCACTCAGTGCTAAATACTACTCCCGTACTTAGCTCATAATTTTTAAAAGACAACCCACCTTAAACAATTTAATACTTTGCATTGGGAGCCAATATGCTACCCCTTTTATCATAATTCAATCAAATGGTGTGGATTTCTTTTCTCACTTGGGTTCAAAATCAACTCTTTCACGACCAAAAAGGTCAAATCTTTCTACATCATGTCAATTCATTCAATTCTCAAGATACTTATAACATATGATTTCTCAAAAATAACAATCTCAAGTAGGGTTCAAAGAACCACATATCAATATCACAATTAAACCTTTAAGATTTACGCTTTATATCGTAGACATATATATAAATCATTTTAAATCTTAAAAGTTTAGCTTTATGTATAACCATATCAACATTCTCATGAAAGCAATATATGGTATAAATTCATACTTCAAATTCATAGGAAAAAGTATAAAATCAAGTATCTTCGTAAAACAAAACCAACTTTGGGAACAAGAACGAAAGAGTGTTCTTGTTGAAAAACCCCACATACCTTTATGGTAACGAAATTGTTGAAAGATTGGACATTCAATCTTAATTGTGTAACCCTAGTTGTTTTGGTTCTATCGTGCTCTTGGATGATGTGCTTAAACTGATAATAGGGTTATGATGTGATTAGGAATAGTTAAATTCATAAGGTTAAGTTTAGGGACGTGTAAGGAATGTTAAAAGACTTAGTTGTCCTCGAAATAACTCAAAACTGGAGTGTTTTCGTTGCTGGAACCCTAAGTATGTGTCGCATACCTCATCGCATATGCTAGGGTATGCGCCGCACACCTTATCGCACAAGCTAAGGTATGAGTCACACACCTTATTACACACTTGAGGGTGTACGTCGCTCAACCTATCGCACACCCATTCCAGTAGCCATGTACAATTGGTTAGGCGACACACTCCACTTTACAAAGCCATAACTTCTTGCTCGAGTGTCGGATTTAGGTAAAATTGGTATCGTTGGAAAGCTAATCCGATTTTATACAATTTGGTGGGTCGAAATATACAAGAATACCACATATTCATCAAGTTATTCTCCTTCAAAGATGACCCTTGTGAAATCAAATACTAAAACTTAATGGATTCAAAAACTCTTAGCTTACATTACCTTAAGTGACTCATATGAATACATTTAACACATCATAAGCTTCTTATAACTAGGATAATCATGGTAAGTCATATGCTCAAATATGAATTACAGGATAGGAGTTTTCACATGCAGAAATAACAGTTCGTGTTCTAGGTTAGAAATGTATGGGGTATTACAGCTGGTAGAAGAGTAAGAAGCTCCTTGGCCCCTAATAGTCTACTTTTGAGAGGAAACCATAGTTGGAACCGCAGTAAAAGCTGGCAAGGGCGACTGAATAGGAAAGGCCAAATAGGTCTGTTGACCATGGACCTTAGAGTAGGACACATTGAATTTCCAACATTGTAGGACTTCTTGGATAACATCTTAGCCTTAACCACTTATGTTACCTACTCAAGCTTCTTCACATCATTAGAAACTTAATTGAATCCCTTTTCTGCAAAAGTTAAATGCATAAATAAAACCAGAAGATCATAATTAAAATCTTTAATGAAGACACAAATCCTCTCCTCCTCAGTAGTCAACAGTTGAGTGATGTAGCGAGACAAGGCATTGAACTTAGACTCATATATTTCCACTGATATGTCACCCTACTCCAATGCTAAGAATCCATCCTTCTTGTGATCTCAGAAAGCACAATGCATATACTTCTCTATGAATAAGACATGAAACTAATCCTAAGTCAATAGAGGAAAACTCGATGACTAACTTTCTACGAATGCCCTCTACCATTGCTTAGCTTTATTTTTCAATAGAAAAGTCACAAACATAACTCCATATTGCTACACAATACCTATCTAATGTAACCTATCATAACAGTCAATGATGAACTCAAAAGCATCATCAGACTCAATACCCTGGAAAGTAGGTGGTTTTATCTTTAAAAATTTTGTCAATAAGTCATGTTCCATATCTGTCTTTACCAAACCCAAAATTGGATAAAAACAATGATCCCTAGAGCTTCATCCATTCTAGGAGCCATAGTAACTATAGGATAAACAACCAGGGCCTAAAAAGCCGGTATATTGGGTGTGGCTCCAGTCCCTACCAACCCACATAGAAAAACACCTACTGAACAACCTCACTCAACAGAGGAGGTAGAGCTGTAACGCCAGTTGGTGATGAAAACTCAGACTCCACTCATGTTACCTCTATTGCTTCCCTTTTCTCAACATAATCATGAAATAGGGGAGGTGACACTGAACTTTTGTAATGCCCCAAGAGTTTCCAAGCTAAAATTTATCCCTAAAAGAATCAAGCATGGGATTCTAGAGTGAATTATACTCAACTCCATGTGGAAAACTTTAAGTTTTAACTTTTCATTACGTAGGTGACTGAATAAGATTTTCGTTGATATAAGATTCGTCCAAAACGGACAATCGGTGAGGGAGTTATTGCTATTTTATGTGTTAGTCATAAAACATCATCATTCAGGTGTTCCTCGCGTCGCGGAGGATCCCAATTTTGCATTCGTCAATTTCCAGTGAAACTTCGCGATTGTGGCGTGTCGCAGAGTGAGACAATTTCCTAATTGGCAATTTCTAGTGAGCCACCGCGATTGTGGCACGTCGCGGTGGCCCATAAAATTGGGCACCAGTTATATTTTTACTCCGTCTCATTAAGGGTAAAAATGGTACTTCTCCAACCCCTTATCATCTCTAACATGGGGTTTAATCCTAAGAACATCGAAGTAAGTTTATTTTCATCAAAATCTCTCAAGAAACTCCATTAGGGTTTCAGACTAAAAATTCCCATAGCTCAAGATTTAACCGTGGGTTTTATAAGATAATTGGAATTTGGAATCCTCGCATCATAGGCTCCAAGAATCATCCATTTACTTTCTGAAATAGAGGTACGTGGGGTTGTCCCAAATTTCATAGGCATGATTTTGGAAAGAATTTACACAATACCATACTATCTATACGTATACATATGTTTTTACAAGTGGGGTTTTGTTTTCATATCAATAACATATTTTGTGATATGGTTTTGAAAGAAATATTGAAATATCATGGGGTTGTTAGCTTGCATATAGTTCAATTGTTGAATTGTGAACAAGTGATCTGAATTTCGAAAAGGTGTGATGTATATGAATTATGAATTCTTTAAATCCCCCATTACAATGCTTTATACCCCACACTATACTTGTGTTAAACCATCGAGAGCATGAGTTTTTGCAATTGACATGATATTACTCATAAATGATAAAGTTTCTTGAAACTATTACATGTTGAGAACCATGGTGCATGTGCTTGATGTGTGTGAAAGTTTTATATATGTGCATGTTTTAAATGACATAAAAAGTTAGAGAATTGATGTGGTACTGTGACTTGCAAGTCAATGGTATGACGATACCATATAAATATCTATCATGACAGAGTTAGAGCTTGATTTAAGAGAGTTAGATGGTTACCCGAAGAAAGTACGAGTTGAAAGACTCTATGCTAGAAACTGTGATTTGCCGACATGGGAATATGGTACCATGCTTTGTGATCTTATGTACCTTGATTCATGATATCCCAAATTGGGACTATAGTTAGGTGCCATGCTTTGTGATCTTGTGCACTACCATGACATGTTGACTTGATTAGGAATTTTGGCACCCTGTTGTGTGATCTTGTGTGTCCCCCTTATAGATACTCCAATACTTGCGACAAACTTGGATTGGGGGCATGGCCGCCGAGTCAAGGGCAGATTCCATATAGCCCGGGGAATTACAGATTGTAGGGTGTACTATCTACCTAAAAAGTAAGACAAAGAGTGAGTCATTGTTTCAAAGAAATGTTTCAAAGTCTTTAAAATGCCATGTGATTTCTTACTATATGATATGTTTATGAACTGTTTGAAATTTCTCTCATATATGTTGATTATAAATGACTATTTTTAATTAGCTCTACGTACCAATACATATGTATTGTCCCCCCTCCTCAACCTCTCAGGTTCTGAGGCACAGTCTAGGGGTCAAGATAAGCAGTAGATAATTCAGACAGTAGAAGAGATTGTGCAGTGGTGAGCCTTCTATATTCCAGAAGGCCTAATGTCTTACAAATATTCATCATTCTATAGTTTTGGTCTACTGGAGGCCTTGTCCCAGACTTCAGATAGTATTATTTTGAGATTTCGTAGAGATTTAGCAGACTGAGTCAGATGTTATTTAGAAGTTGTTGGAGTTTTCCTTCATTGATAAACTAATTTCCGAGCATGACCATGTTTCCGTATTCGATTTATAATTCCACATTTTTCTTTTATTATATGAATGTTGTGCACGATTACCAGATAGAGTGGGACATCCAGGCCTTCATGGGTCAGATGTCCATCACGGCCAGGCCCTAGTTTAGGTCATGACAAACTTGGTATCAGAGAATGGTTCATGGTCCCAGGGTGTCTACGAAATTACATTGGGTAGAGTCTTGTTTATGGGTGTGTAGCGCGCCACACTTATAAGCAATAAGTTACTAGGCGTTTAGGAAAGTGTTTCCCCTCTTTGTGATTTAGTTCGTGCTTTAGAGCCTGAATTAGAACCCTCTCCTAATCAGTGACCCATTATATTTCGAAAAACAGTCATGCCTCCTCATGGTTCTAGCAACCAAGATACTTAGGATGATGAAGTCCACCCCACTCATTGCATACGGACCCATAATAGAGCCCACACCCCAGAACTTTTTCCTACTCTAGAAGTACCTCCAATCCCTACCAGTCCTCTTCGAGCTCTGAGGATAAATGTTAACCGTCACTAGTCTTCTTAGAGGGACATATCAAATACAGAATTCAGGCAGTCCATTCACATACTTGCACAGCTGGTAAACGCATAGACTAAGAGGTTAGAAGATACTGGGTCTACATGTGTCACTTCTAAGGCCACTAGGGTGGTCCAGTTCATAAGAATGAACCCACCCAAATTTTCTAGCACTAAAGTAGAAGAAGACCCTCAGGAGTTCATAGATGAAATAGAGAAGATTTTTAGAGTTATGCATATGGATCAGGTGAAAGGGGTTGAGTTAGCAGCGTACCAACTTAAGTATGTAGCGAACCAATGGTACAATGAGTAGAAGAATGCAAAAGGGGAGAGTGCAGAGCCCACAGTTTGGGATGAGTTCGTGGGAGATTTTCTTGATCGATTCTTTACTCTAGAGTTGAGGGAAGCCAAAGCAGAGGAATTCATGAATCTTAAACAAGGGAAGATGAGTGTCCATGAGTACACTCTAAAGTTTAATCAACTGGCTCGTTATGCACCAGAAATGACAGAAAATATGAGGGCCCAAATGAGGAAATTTGCATCCGGCCTTTTCGATGATCTAGCACTTGAATGTCAAGAGGAGATGCTAAATAAGGAGGTGGACTTTCCTAGACTGTCAGTTCCTGTAGTGAATGAATTCCCAAAAGTTTTTCTAGATAATCTCCCAGGAATTCCACCTGATAGGGAGATAGATTTTGGAATTGATGTATTGCCAGATACCCATCCTATTTATATTCTACCATATAGAATGGCTCCTACAGAGTTAAAAGAGTTGAAAGAGAAGCTAGTAGATATCGTAGATAAAGGTTTTATCAAACCTAGTGTTTCTCCATGGGGTGCACCTATACTCTTCATGCAGAAGAAAGATGGTTCCCTGCATATGTACATAGATTACCGCCAGTTGAATAAGGTCATAGTGAAAAATAAATATCCTCTTCCTAGAATCAATGACTTTTTTTATCAGCTTCAGGGTGCTAAGTGTTTTTCTAAAATAGACCTTCATTCGGGCTATCACTAGTTGAAAGTTAGGGAGTCAGACATTCCTAAAACAGTTTTCTGAACCAGATATGGTCATTATGAATTCTTGGTCATGTCCTTCGGGTTGACTAATGCTCCTGCAACTTTTATGGACTTAAGGAACAGGGTTTTCCGTCAGTTCCTAGACCTATTTGTCATAGTTTTTATCGATGACATCTTGATCTACTCTAAAAGTGAGGAAGACCATCCCAATCACCTTCATATTATTCTTCAGATTCTCAAAGATCATAAGTTGTATCCGAAATTCTCCAAGTGTGAATTCTGGTCGAATGCTATTGCTTTCTTGGGGCATATTGTGTCTAGTGAGGGGATTTGGGTTGATCCCCAAATGGTTGAGGCAGTAAGGAAATGGCCCAGACCCATGACTCCAACTAACATTCGGAGCTTCTTGGGTTTGGTAGGTTATTACAGAATATTCGTAGAGAGTTTTTCTTCCATAGCTGCACCACTTACTAAGTTGACTCAGAAAAAGGTGAAGTTTTTATGGTCTGACTCTTGTGAGAGTAGTTTTGAGAAGCTGAAAGACAAGTTGACTACTGCTCCTAATTTGACTCTTCCAGAGGGTACAGAAGGTTTTATTGTATACTATGATGTGTCCCAAGTGGGACTTGGGTATGTTCTTATGCAGCACGGTAAGGTAGTGGCTTATGTATGTAGGCAGTTGAAGGTGCATGAACGGAACTACCCTACTCATGACTTGGAATTAGCGGTTGTGGTTTTTGCACATAAGATCTGGTGGCACTATTTGTATGGGGTGCATGTTGATATATTTACTGACCACAAGAGTTTACAGTATGTTTTCTCACAGAAAGAGTTAAATCTCAAGCAGAGACGATGGGTGGAACTTTTAAAGGATATGACATAAGCCTGCACTATCATCCGGGTAAGGCAAATGTGGTAGAAGATGCCCTCAGCAGATTGTCTATGGGTAGCCTCTCTCATGTTGAGGAAGGGAAGAGTGAAATGGTGAAGGATATTCATCGACTTGCAAATCTTGGAGTGCAACTCTTAAATTCCAAAGATAGAGGGGTGGTGGTGCATGAGATAGATAAATCATCCTTTTGTACAGAAGTTAAAGAAAAGCAGGCCAGAGATCCCATCTTGATTCAGATAAAGAGTGATGTGGGTCAGCAGAAGGTGATGTTGTTTGAGATTAGTAGTGATGGCATTTTGAGATATTAGGGTAGGATGTGTGTACCAGATGTAGATGGTCTGAGGAAGAGAATCCTTGATGAAGCTCACACTTTGAGGTATGTTGTTCACCCAGGCTCTACTAAGATGTACCATGATCTGAAATCTATGTATTGGTGGAATAATATGAAGCGTAATATGGCTGACTTTGTTTCTAACTGTTTGAATTGCCAACAAGTTAAAGTGGAGCATTTGAGGCCAGGTGGTTCTTCCCAAGAGATATCTTTACCCTTGTGGATGTGGGAGATAATTAATATGGACTTCATTACATGGCTTTTGAGGTCCCGAAACCAGTATGATTCCATTTGGGTAATTGTAGATAGGTTGACCAAGTCAGCCCACTTTCTACCTATCAGGACTAATTACTCAAGAGAGGATTATGCCAAGTTGTTCATTGCCGAAATAGTTCATTTGCATGGGGCACCTGTGTCCATCATATCCAACCGAGGTACACAATTTTCTTCTCAGTTTTGGAGATCTTTTCATAGAGGCTTAGGTACCCAAGTGAACCTAAGCACTGCTTTCCACCCTCAGACTGATGGTCAGGTTGAGCGCACCATTCAGACCCTTGAGGATATGTTGAGGGCTTGTGGGATTGATTTTAAAAGAAGTTGGGAGGAGCACTTGCCCCTAATAGAGTTCGCGTATAATAACAGTTTCCATTTCAGTATTAAGATGGCACCATTTGAGGCATTGTATGAAAAAAGATGTAGGTAATCAATAGGGTGGTATAAAGTGGGTGAAACGCAGATGTTTGGGCCTGATCTTGTTTATCAGGTAATGGACGATGTGTAAGTCATTAGAGAATGACTTAAGACAGCCCAAAGTCATCAGAAGTTATACGCCGATGTTAGGAGAAGAGGTTTAGAGTTTGAGGTTGGAGATTGGGTGTTTCTCAAGGTTTCTCCCGTGAAGGGAGTCATGCGGTTTGGGAAAAAAGGTAAGTTGAGTCCTCGCTACATAGGACCATATCAGATTTTGAGAAGGGTAGGTGCAGTCGCGTATGAGTTAGAATTGTCTGCCAGTTTGGGTTCCATTCATCCGATATTTCATATATCTATGTTGAAGAAGTGTATTGGAGACCATTTTTTAGTGTTTCCTGTCGAAGAAATCAAAGTGACATACTCCTTATCCTATGAAAAAGAGCCTGTAGAAATTTTGGATCGCCAAGTTAAAAATTTAAGAAATAAAGAGATTGCCTCAGTTAAAGTGTTGTGGAGAAACCAGAAAATTGAAGAAGCAACTTGGGAATCCGAAGTTGACATGAGAGCTAGGTACCCAAACATTTTTACCCAGTGGATGACGAAATGGAAGGTACAATCCTTGCCTTATTCTTTCTATGCCTTAGTATGCTTGAATTCATGCTTGTATGTGTTCCGCATCAATATTCGGGGACGAATGTTCCCAAGGGGGGATATTGTAATGCCCCGAAAGTTTCCAAGCTAAAATTTATCCCTAAAAGTACAAGCATGGTCTTCTATAGTGAATTATACTCAACTCCCTGTGGAATTCTTTAAATTTTAACTTTTCATTACGTAGGTGACTGAATAAGCTTTCTGTTGGTATAAGTTTCATCCAAAACGGACACCCGGTGAGGGAGTTATGGCTATTTTATGTGCTAGTCGTAAAACATCGTCATTCAGGTGTTTAACGTGTCGCGGAGGATCCCAATTTCTTGTTCGTCAATTTCCAGTGAGACTCCGCAATCGTGGCGTGTCGCGGAGTGAGACAATTTCCCAATTGGCAATTTCCAGTGAACCACCACGATTGTGGCGCGTCGCGGTGGCCCATAAAATCGGGCACCAGTTATATTTTTACTCCATCTCATTAAGGGTAAAAATGGTACTTCTCCAACCCCTTATCATCTCTAACACGGGGTTTAATCCCAAGAACACCAAAGTAAGTTTATTTTCATCAAAATCTCTCAAGAAACTCCAATAGGGTTTCAGACAAAAAATCCTCATAGCTCAAGATTTAACCGTGGGTTTTAGAAGATAATTGGACATTTGGAATCCTCGCATCGTAGGCTCCAAGAATCATCCATTTACTTTCTGAAATAGAGGTACATGGGGTTGTCCCAAATTTCATGGGCCTGATTTTTGAAAAGAATTTATACAAGACCTTACTATTTATATGTATACATATGTTTTTACAAGTGGGGTTATGTTTTAATATCAATAACATGTTTTGTGATATGGTTTTGAAAGAAATATTGAAATATCATGGGGTTGTTGTCTTGCATATATTTCAATTGTTTAATTGTGAACATGTGATCTGAATTTCAAAAAGGTGCAATGTATATGAATTGTGAATTCTTTAAATCCCCCATGATAATGTTTTATACCCCACACTATACTTGTGTTAAACCATCGAGAGCATGAGTTCTTGTAATTGACATGATACTACTCATAAATGATAAAGTTTCTTGAAAATATTACATGTTGAGAACCATGGTGCATGTGTTTGATGTGTGTGAAAGTTTAATATATGTGCATGTTGTAAATGGCATGAAAAGTTGGAGAATTAATGTGGTACTGTGACTTGCAATTCAGTGGTATGATGATACCATATAAATGTATGCCATGATAGAGTTAGAGTTTGATTTAAGAGAGTTAGATGGTTACTCGAAGAAAGTACGAGATGAAAGACTCTATGCTAGAAACCGTGATTTGCCGACACGGGATTATGGTACCATGCTTGGTGATCTTGTGTACCTTGATTCATGTTATCCCAAATTGGTACTATGGTTAGTTCCCTGCTTTGTGATCTTGTGCACTACCATGACATGTTGACTGGATTTGGGATTTTGGCATCCTGCTGTGTGATCTTGGATGTCCCTCTTATAGATACTCCAATCCTTGCGGCAAACTTGGATTAGGGGCTTGGCCGTCGAGTCAAGGGCGGATTCCATATAGCCCGTGGAATTACAGATTGTAGGGTGTACCATCTAGCTAAAAATTATGACAAAGAGTGAGTCATGGTTTCAAAGAAATGTTTCAAAGTCTTTAAAATGCCCATGTGATTTCTTACTATATGATATGTTTATGAACTGTTTTAAATTTATCTCATATATGTTGATTATAAATGACTATTTTGGATTAGCTCTGCATACCAGTACATTTGTATTGACCCTCTCCCCCTCTAACCTCTCAGGTTCTGAGGCACAGTCTAAGGGTCAAGATAAGCAGTAGATAATTCAGACAGCAGAAGAGATTCTGCAGTGGTGAGCCTTCTATATTCTGGAAGGCCTAATGTCTTACAAATATTCATCATTCTACAGTTTTGGTCTACTGGGGGCCTTGTCCCAGACTTCAGATAGTATTTTTTTTAGATTTAGTAGAGATTTTGCAGACTGAGTCAAATGTTATTTAGATGTTGTTGGAGTTTTCCTTCATTGTTAAACTAATTTCAGAGTATGACCATGTTTCCGTATTAAATTTATAATTCCACATTTACCTTTTATTATATGAATGTTGTGCATGATTACCAGATAGAGTAGGACATCTGGGCCTTCATGGTTCAGATGTCCGTCACGGCCAGGCCCTAGTTTGGGTCGTGACAACTTTCAAGTATCTAGCCCAATACTTCTTGAGGTCCAACTCTGGCGGGTGTGACACTCCTCCTTTTTTCCCTGCCTCTCCCTCTAACTCTTTATCTTTCCCTTACCGCAAACTCCAAGTTGGAGAAGATGGTGCAGGGGTTGCTGGTCTGACTTTTTTATCTAGTCTTTACTATTTACAGACAAAAGAGTGAAGAAGATTAGATACCAATTTGGATCAACGGATACCAATTGGAATAAAGTTATAGCATAAAAGAAACAAGAATGGCATCATTCATAAGCCCTATAGCCTCCTGAAGAAAAGTACAAACATCTCCATACCTTTCTGTATGACTCTACTGGACACATTTTGATACGACGACATCAATGAACCTAGGCTCTGATACCAACTCTGTCACAACTCAAATTTGTCATAAGTGTCACCCATATTGCTTACCCGGTGGGAGAACAATCTATCCCGAAACACTATCTCAAAATCAACACTTAAAGTGATAATAAAACTAATCCATGAATAAAGATATTCAAATCTAAATCAAAAACATAAGTACAACTAAAATTCAGAACATTATACTTAATCAAACCATCCCTAGGACCCATAGGTCATCCAGACCAAAACTGCTATAGATTATTAAAAAAGAGATGCAACCCCATGAAAAGAAAATGAAAAACATAAGTCCCAAAGTGAAGACTCTAGAATCCAAGAAGGATTCATGGTAGCCCAAAATATGTTGCTCACTCTTGAATCCAAAATCAACCACTAGAATCACAAGTGAGGTCTCATAAGAGCCGCTTGAATATACTCTGCACTCACAAAAGTAAAAGCGGGTGTAGTATTAACACATAAGAAAACAACAATGTACTGGTAGGGTTATTTTGCCAACTCAAGATGAGAATATGAACACATAATCAAATTATAATACAACAAGTTAATCTATGCTCAAAATCATCATACATTTAGCAGATTAATTACCAACTAAGTAGTTTAGGATTTCAAACAACAAGTCAACATATTATCACCAAGTTAATTTCAGTCAAAATAAGTCAACAAGTTAAAACCATTATCAACCATATAAATATATTTCTCTAATCATTCATGGAACCGTCAAACTCACATGACCCTCAAACATGCATGCTATGGAAAATACATCCACCCTCTAGCCATCACCTGCAGGGGACAATTTTTATTAATGTAGTAAATCTCAAACACAAGTGTCTGTCAATCTTGTTTTACCAATAACCCGTAGGAACATTCCAAATACTAAAACATCCCACATACAAGAATAAGGTAGGTCACAACTCATACAACAACGTAAAATCATTTGCATTGGCCACACCAAACAATATGCACTAAAAAAGCCACACTACAAAGTAGTTAACATGAACTTATGGTACAAACTAGATTAAACTATAATACCATCACCCACCTTGAACCGAGTATGCATAGCGCCTCTAAGTCGGAGCTTTGCCCTTTTGTGTAATTTTTGTTTTTTCTTGATCTAGAACATGCATATAAATACATAATTAATGAAATGACCTACCATGCTGGGAATTTTAACTCACACTCAACCCCTAAGGTCAAGTTCGTGATCACTCTTTCCCTATTCTACGGCTTTTGTATCATAATTCACTTAACACTACCAAATCCATGAATAAATTAGTGAATTAACGAAATTCAAGGGTAAATTAACCATTAATAATAGAAACTCATTAACTTATTTCATAATTTCCTCCCTTGTACCAGAAAATAAACAAATTTAGTCCTAAAACCCTTCCACAAACTCCATAAATTAGTAATTTTATGGCTTAATTATCAATTACAAGTTAATTGGAATAAATTTCTTACCTTAACGATGCCAAATGATGAAAAATTGGTGGGAATCACCCAAAATCTCCCCTTTTTTTCTCAAAATGAGTTTTTAAGGAAAAACTATTTTTGAAAAAAATTTGAGAAAATTGAAAAATACCCAATTACCCCCCTGAACTATACCCAAAAAGGCTATGACACACCTCAACTTAAAGGACGTCCTATTACCCCCCTGAACTTATTAAAAGTCTAATTTTGACACCCTTAGTTCCTATGTGGTGCCTATGTGGCACAACACACTGAAGTGTCCACGTAGGCACACGTGTGTGCCACGTAAGCACCACATAGGCACTAAAGGTGTCAATACTACACTTTTAATAAGTTCAGGGGGTAATAGGACCTCCTTTAAGTTGAGGTGTGTCATAGCCCTTTTGGGTATAGTTCAGGGGGGTAATTGGGTATTATCTCAAAAATTTAATTAAATCTGCAACTTTTACCACTATAGCGGGCATTGACCAGGTCTGACCGCCGCTATAGTAACCCCCCGCTAAGCGGGATACATGTCACTATAGCTGTGTAGATGGGACAAAATGTCCAGTTTCACCCAAAAAATTTAGTTTTTGTAACACACCTTAAATCAGAGACATTTCAAAATATTGTGTTTTACGCTAAGATCAAATTCGAGAGTTCTACTCACACAAATTTAATTTTGTAATTTTCTATGGGTTCCTTCTCATCTTAGATAACTGAAAATCAAATCAAACACCATCAAACTTCTCCAAATCATTCCTAGATTTTCTTAGATCATACGTCGCTTCAATTTTGCTTAAACTGGCCTAGCCTGAAATTTATTACTTCAAAATTGAAAAAAAAATTAACATGGAATTTTCAACGGGAGAATTATACATAACGACATAAAGGACCGTTACATATGGACGAGGTTCAATGTTCATGAAAAGCTGTAATTTAGAGATTAGCGGTAAATTTTTATATTCTCAGACAACCTATATATTAAATTTTTGTATTTTCACATACGTCAATGTAGCATATTGAAGAGAAAAGGGATGTTCATATTTGACAAGATATATGCGCATTAGTGTTTAAATTAACAATTTTTGGATGTTTTGTGCTTGGAATTAAAAGAAAGTAGTGTATGTTTCATTTACTTTTAACTTGCCAACTTTCGTCATAACCAATATAGAGTTTAAAAGCATATATATATATATATATATATATAGAGAGAGAGAGAGAGAGAGAGAAAGGGGCAGGGGTATAAGGCAGAAACAAATATATAAGATTGCACTTCGATAATAGCATCTCATTAACTGGGTTGGTTACTAATATCCAGATAATTTTCTGTCTTCAACTTGAAAAATTGGTCTATTTTGATTTATATTTTAGCATCTTTATCTATATCTATATCTATCTATCTATCTATCTCTCTCTCTCTCTCTCTCTCTCTCTCTATATATATATATATACACACATACACACACAATCACATTTACCTATAAATGGCAATGAAGCCAATCAAATTATGTTAAAGCAAGCATGTTGACCTGCTGCCTGCTTTGGCACTTAAAGGGTATTTTGGTAATTTTAAAATTATAATTGAGGCTAAATTGGTCAATTAACATGCTAATATCGATACACTTTTATCTATTCTTCTTTAAATTCAAATCAATGCCAATTGAGTCACAAAAATTGAATTGCCATGGATGATTCAGTTAAAGACTTCAACCATTCTTTTGATGGTATTTTAGAGAAGGCCCTCAAAAACCCCGGCCCACAAGAAAATTACATTTTTAAGGACACCAAAAAGTGAATAAATTCCACCACTGCATTGTTCTATAGAAAAATCAAATTCCTTTTTCAAAAATCTAACATCACAATCCACTATATACAAGAAAGACTACAAATATGAGCAACTTTTCCTTGAAAGAAGACATGTTCGAGATCTAAAAATTCATAAATCTTCTACTGTATAGAGAAGTGAAATCAAACATGGCAATTCAATTTTATAGAAATTGATTAGATCTGCACCATGAAGGATTAGAACTTCTAACAACGTCGAAGATATTAACTATAGATTTTATATGGGAGGAGAAGAATGATGAAAGGAAAAAAGTTATTTTAATATGGTGTTCCCAGCCAACGGTGGGGGTGACCAATGATGGTGAGCATAGTGGAGGTAGAAAGGGGAAGGAGAGGAGAATGGAATTTGGTTAGGGCTTAGGGGTGATAGGGTAAATTAAAAAGAAAATACTAGGAATGGATTGGGACCACCAGATCAAAGAGTGTCGACAATTTAGATTAAAATTAGGATTTTGGTTGGGTTTGGGCATATTGGATTGGGTTAGCTGATTATTTTATAATGGGCTAATTCAGGCCCTATTTTTTGATAAAATTAGTATTATGATGGGTAGAAAAGTTCATACATTGAACAGTTGAACGAAAAATTGTTCACTGTTATTTATTAATAACAAAAATTTTAAAAAGTATTATAAATCACAATAGTTACAACTTAAAATATCTAAACAATAGATAAAAAAATTAATTGGCTATCTAAAATTATATATATGTCACATAAATTAACATAAAGAAAGTAATAAAAAAAAATAATTGATTCTCTAAATTATATCAGCATCACTTAAATTGGGACAAAAGAACAAATATTACAAATCACCATAATTAATAAACTAAAATATTTAAAAAATTTAATTATCAATACCATAAAAGTCGGGACAAGAAGTGTAACATATCTATAATCTATAATATATTAAAAGCGTGAAGACCCTTAGAAAAGTGAATTAAATTTTTTGCCCTTCATTAAAACATTCTGTAATAGAAAAAATCGTCTTTTCACTTTTTTTTATTCAATTATTATTTAATAAATATATGAATAATTAATGTTGGTAACTTTTTTTTCTCCTTGTATATGTAAAAAGGGAATCTCAAAATCTATGGCAATAGAAAAAAGAAAAATATTTATAGGCTTTTTTCTTTTTGTATATGTAAAAAAGGAGTCCCAAAATCTACTAGAATAGAAAAAATGAAAACATTTATAGGGTTTTTCTTTCCCAAATTAATATTGATATGTCTTTTAGTTAATAAATAGTTTGCTAACCTTTTTTCGGTCTACGGTTGTATATATGTTCTAGCTTATGTGAATGAACCTTTTTAAAATTATAAAAGCATAGAACCAAGTTAAAGGAGAAATTAAATTAGCAAAAAGGTTAAATTATTTCTTCATATACGCTATGGTAGGTTTTCATCTACGTTTTTTCTCTTATTTTGATTTAAGTCGTTTTCTTACAATCATTATTATTATTATTATTATTATATTTTTCTTTATTTCTTTAGTTAATAATTTTAAATTTTATATATGAATTATGCATAATCAACATTAACAATGAATTATAATTTTGATAATTTCTCACGTTTCTCTTTAATTTGATCCTATTTGTTGAACAAGAACGTAGCAACTATAGGTGCTCGTGCGGATAACTTGGGTAACTTAAATAGATCTATTATAACTTTTATTTTTAATTTATTATTTTAGTTTTATTGATGTTCATATGTTGGGAGGTGATTAAATGGTATTTGATTAAATGTTTTACTTTAATATTCTTTAGTTTTTTCTCTTAGTCTTTGTAATTCTTGCATATTATTTTGAAGGTATTCAAAATATTTTATATCTTTTGTTCTAAAATATTCAATTAAATTCTCTTTCATAAGTATTTCTGTTAATCTTATTTCTTTCATATCTTGTCTCCAATATTTTAAATATTTATAGTTTATCATTTTATCCTAAAGTAGTTGTAATACTGCAAATTTCTTTGTAATAATTTATTCTAATTGTACTATATCTGATATTAAATTCTAGGTTATCTATTTCGTTAATTATCCTGTCTTTTTCTTCTATGAATAATTCTATGTCTAAATCATATTCTAAACTGTCTTTTAATTCTAGTTGTTTCATGTTTTATCTATCCAAATTAATCTTTCTTTTAATTGTTTTCTTCCTTTTCTAAGCTGGTTTCTATAATTAATTTCTTCATATAGTCAACTTTGTTTTTCTCTAACTCTTTTAATATATTCTAATATTTTTAATTTGTATAATATCCATCTGAATAATAACTATTATTATCTGAGTAATAACTATCTGAATAATATAAGCTAAGATCATGCATATCTTCTAACCATTCTAGACTTAATGATTCTTCATGAAATATTTTTTCCCATATTATTTTCTTTATGTCTTCTATTTCTATGTCTTTAATGATATATAAAACAAGTATATTAATTTCATCAGATATATAGCTTGTCATATTGTCCATATGATGCTTAGGTTTCTACGAATAACTTGAATAACTTGGAATTGGATTTTAGTAATTTATGGTTCATTAAATGCTTTATCATAATATTTACTGGTTGTTTGTTTTAATCTTAATAATTCTACTATATTTTCATTAAGGAATTCTATATATTTTATATCTTTAGTTCTCATATATTTTTCTAGATTTGTTTTCATTAGTCTTTCTATTAATTGTATATTTTTCATATCCATTTTTCAATATTCTAAATATACGTAATTTATCATGGTTGATGTGTAGGTTTGGCATGTAGATATTTATAAGAGTAGGTAGGTAGGTGTGGTATATAATTTATTCTAGTCATAAAATATTTACCAAATATTTTTTACCATATGATTTTTCTTATATCTATATTTTCTATATCCTTAAGTACATACAAAACAAGTATTTTAAATTTGTCTACCATTTCGTCAGATAAATCAGTATTCATTTTTCATATGATGCTATTTCAAAATATTTCCTTCAATCATACACATAACAAAATATGATCATTTTAGATAACTATATACTAGATTATTCTTAAATAACATGTTCCTTGGTCACTATTAGCATGGTAATCTGGATACTTTTTCCTTAAACAGTGCCTCTACTCTGGCTACTTCCCTATCACGGCTTTCTTGCCTCACCGGTTTTACCTTTATGATGGCATAGTTCTTAGGAATTTTTCTCCTTTCCACTTTGCTAATAAACTTCTTAACATGCTATTCTTCAAATAATTCTACTATAAAGTAACTAACATGAACTTATTTTATCATATCATGATTGTCAGGAATTTATGAATTTAGCTATTCATAATCGTAAATAAATATACCTGTTCTGGTAGGTTTGATAATTCTGGGCTTTGTTCATCCATAGATTTTCCTTAGAAATATATCTATTTTTTATTAAATATTCAAAAAGTTTTTTGTGTACAAGAGGGAAGGCTTGCTTTCAACACATAAAAGTCTTGCCTTTAACTTAGCCGGATAGCTTACATATTTATAGAAGGAAAAAAACTATTCCTACTTCACACGTTTTACATGTAAACTATACTTTCCTACTTTTTACAAAAAAGTCTTTCTTTTCGAAAAGTAGAAAAGGACTAGACTAAACTAAACTAGACTTAAAGTATAAAAAGACAAAACTTTAATAATGGCACTTGCCAAAAAATTCTAACCTAATAAAGCTATACAATATCTTTACGTAAAGTAAAGTCAAGAATACTATTCACATTTTGCTTTCTATCTTGTCTTCTTTCTCTTCCATTATTGCTCCGTTGATTTTTATCTTCTAGCTGGCGTCCTTATCTTCTTGGTTGATTTTTTCTTTTATTCTAGCTGGACTTCCGGGATAATATTATTTTCTCCATTACATCTTGAACATAGATGGTCTGGATATTTATGTCCTATCATTTTGCAATATCTTATTAATAATTCTTCTGAAATAAATCCCTTCCTAATTTTTCTTGCAGTTGGTTATTTCTCTAGGTTGAGTAATATCAGAATCCATTGTCTAGCATCTTTCATATTTGTTTGTCGTAGTTCTCTTGAATTTGAATAATCATTTGATGATCTCTTGAATAATAGCTCCATATAGGGTTTCCATTGATATAATTATTTGCTAATTCTTGAACAATTGTAGATATTTCAATAAGTCATTTATTTGCATAAAAATTAGGTATCTCTGGCTACTGAACAATATCTTTCGATTTTAATCATATCTCTGGTTAATCCTATTTTTACAATTTGTATAACTGGTTTGATCTCGTCATATAATATCTCTGCTGGTGCAGTATAAAACTTTATAAAAAAATACATTCCCTTTGGTTATCCTTTTATAAGTGGTGAATGCTCTATATAATTCTGGTATATCTGTTAGTTCATTTCCTCCATGGGTATATACAATATTTAATAATCCTTAACTGAAACAAGTTTTAACTAAGCTTGGGTTGGTTTTCGGTAGTGCGATTAACTTGTTGTAACCTTGTAATTTTTGGGTTATATAGTTTGTGTTTGGTTCTTGGATATCTGTGGCTCTGGGTTTAAGGTTTAGATAAGTATGTATTTTGTGGATACTTTCTATGTATGCTCGGATTATGTGGTTATAGGCTTTTTTATCTTGGTACAAACTTTCTCGATATGTGGTCATTTGTGAGGGTATGAACAAGGGGTCTTTTTGTGTTTTTGGTATAAATGGTTTTTCAAATATCTTATTCATGTTCTGATATCTTTGTCCACTATATCTTTGTCCACTAACTCCTTTGCTTGTACCTGCAATTGTAGATTGATAAACGTTATGGGTTTTATGGAGTGTCCCAACGTCTCCTTTTAGCTCTGAAATTTTGATGTCTTCCGATCGGCATAGCTCTGCACACTGCTGAGTTAGCTGATTCATAGTTTTAGACTTCAGTTTAACTTCATTAGTCTTTAGTTTTTCTATTTCATTACACATACTGTCCACTTTCATTGAAAGCGTAGTTAGAGTTATATTTTCTAAAACATCATCTTCTATTATATCAGTCTGTGTAGCTTTGTCTTGAAATGTAATCTGCAATAACATTTTTGTTAGTACTAATTACTTCAATTGTAAATGTAAAATTTAATATATTTAATACTAGTCTCCAACTCTCTTTCGTTGTAACTGAATTTTGTATTTTCTTTGTTAACCACCAGCGTACATGTGTATTATCTATTCATACAATAAACTTGTTATATACAATATATGTCTCAAATGCTAATAAACATTTATATAATGAACATAATTATTTTCTATTTATTTCCCAGTTTATTTCTGTTTCATTAAACGTACCTGAGTAGTATCTACAATGATGTTCTAATTTTTTTTCTTCATATTTATATTTGAGTACTCCTCCATAACTATATTCGCTTGCATCTGCTTCTACTATATATATAAAAAATTTATTTTCGTCTGGAAATTGTAATTTTGGTAACTCTTTACAAAGTATTTTTATTTTTTGAACTTGTTTTTTATTTTCTTCGTTGTAATTGTATTCTACATCCTTTTTAATTTTTTTTTCTGTAATGGCTTTAGGTTTTCTACCAATTTTGGTATATATTCTCTTACTTGGTTTACTAATCCTAAAAATAATTATAATTTTTTTTTTGTATCTAATTCTTCTTTTGAATTTATTATTTTTTGTACTATATGTTGTTGTATTTTTACTCCGCTTTTATCTATTTGTATTCCTAAAAATTCTATTTGGTTTTTCATAATTTCGGCTTTCTTTTCGCTTAAACTTATTCTCGATTTTTCTATTATATCTGTAAATTATTCTAATAATTTTAAATGTTCCTCTTTAGTTTTTGTATATAGTAGTATATCATCTATGTATACTATACAATTAGGTAATTATTTAAAATAACTATCCATAAAGTGTTGGTATCTACCTGGTGCATTTTTATATCCAAATGGTAATACGTTCCATTCATAAAATCCTTGTGGTACCGTAAATGCGGTTAATTCCTTAGAATTTTCATCTAACTTTAAGTGATAAAATCCTGATTTACAATCAAATTTACTAAAGTAGTTATATCCTTGTATTTGTCTTATTTTTAATATCTTATTTGGTATTGGATAATTGTATGTCATAGTTTTTGCATTTAAATTTCTATAGTCAATCACCATTCTACTTTTTCCTCTTTTTTGATCACTATGTTTATTTACTATAAACGCTGGGCTATTATATTTACTATTGCTTCTTTGTATATACTGTTTTTCTAATAATTCATCTATATGCATTTTAAATTTTTTTAAATCGTCAATATTATATGTTAATGGTTTTTGAGTTATTATACTATTTTTATCTATTAATTCAATTTTTATAGTAGTTTTATGTGTTTCCTATCCTTTTAATGAATCTTCACTGTATAATTGTCTTAATCTTTTCTTTATTATTTCTACCTTATCTATTGAAAATATAGTTATTTCTTTTTTATTTATTGAAAATACAACTAGTTCTACTGTGTCTTCTGTATTTTTTATATTTTCTAACTTTTGTGTAATTTTTTCACTTCCTTTTATCCAATCAATTTTCTTTCTTATTTTATTAATAACTCTTTTTGCTCTTACTTTTTGTTTACATGGTGTTGTAAACCACCAATCTGTTTTAGTTATTATATGTGGGTATAATTTATCTAAAAATGACATTCCTAAAAGCATATCTTTTTATGTTAGTTCATAATTATAGATTTCTTTTATTGTTATTATTTTATCCCATGTCTGTATTTTTATATTTTTAGCTTTATATGTAATTAAACTTCCTTCATTATTAAATCATTTGACTACTATTGGTGTTTTTAATTTATCCCGTTTACTTTCTGGTAAACAGTTGTATCTACATAAGTTTGCTTCTGCTCCTGTATCTATCATGGGTGTATAATACCTATTATAATATCATTCTACTATTATTTTTACAAGTACATATATTTTCATATCATGTCAAAGCTCTTTTTATTAATAATTTTTCTTTATTATATGTTATAGATAATTGTGTGTGTTCTATATCGTATGGTTTTACTTGTTCTAACCATTTTATTCCTAATATTATGTCTGATTTTTGCATTTCTTCCTTTATTTCAAATTCTATTTTTATTTTTCTGACTCCTATTATTATTTCTTTTTCTATCGTATCTTTAATGTTTATTAGACTCCTTGGTAGATCTGGGCATATATTACTATTAGATTTTATATCTTCACTTTTTACTAGATATTTTGCTATATAATTTTCTTCTTGTCCTGTGTTTAAGAGTATTAAATATTCTTTTCCTGTTATATAATATTGATTTAAATTAACTGTTGAAGTTGTTTCATAACTTGTTCTTTTTTATGAGCTTGATGATTCTGGTTTTTCATGAGTTATTCTTTTTGTTGTACTTATTCTATCATTTATTATTTCTATATCTATATCTTTGTAACTATAATCATTATTATCAATTGTTTTTACAAATTATTCGAAAGGACTTTCTATTTGTATTTTATTAATTTTATTTTTTCCCGTTATTTTATGTTTTGTTGTTAATACGTATAGATTTTTACATCTTGCTGTAAATATTTTACTTCCTGGGGTTAGTTTTATTCCTGATATTTTCTAGTATAATACTAATGATTTATCTATATTTTTATCTATTATTGCTACTGAATAATTCGCACTTATTATAAATTTAAATTTTTGGTATATTAAATTTCCTTTTATGGCAATTATTATACTTTTTTCTATAGGTTTTATAATTCTATCATCTGCTAAATATAATTCTATTGGTGTATCTATTCCTTCTCTAAAACATGTTTTTATCAATATCTTTGTTCCTTCAAGGTGTACATATTTTATTGGGTCTTTACTTTTTATATCATTTATTTCTTTATTAAAAATTCTTTTTGTTACTAGTGGTCTACTAATTCTTCCTTTTGCATATCTACAGTCTATTACATGTTCTTTTTGGCTTACTACATAGTATTCTTCCTTTTTTCTACCTAATATATTTTTTATTGTTGATATTTTGAATATTTTTTCTGCACTTAGGTTTAACTCTTTTCCTTTTATTTCGTCAAATATATTATTATCAAATATTCTTTTTTGATCAGTTCCTTCTTCATTTAAATATTCTTCCTTTGTTATTATTTTTATATCTTCTTCAGTTATTTGGTTCATTTTTATATCTTCTTCAGTCATTTAATTCGTCTAGTTCACTATCTATTTCACTATCTGTTTCATTCTCTGAAATTTCATATATACTGTCTTCACTTTCTAATTCGTAATCTATATAATCTATCTGCATATATTCTATATTTTCTATTTTTATTTCTGATATTTGTTTATTTTTTGGGTTTTTAGGTAATTTACAATCTCTAGCTAAATGTCCTATTTTTCCGCAATTATAACAAGTACATTCCTTTATAGATTTCTTTTTCCTATATGGTCTTTTATTTTTACATAATATCTTTTTCTTGGTTTCTTATACTTATATTTTGATTTTTTGTATTTCTTATATTTCTTATGTCTTTTTCTTTTCTTATAATATCTTTCTTCGCATCCAAATTGAGGTGTTATTTTATCTTTACAACATGTTAAATTTCTTATTAATGTTTTTTTCATTTTTATTTCTTCTCTGTATTTTTCACATAGGTTTCTATACCATTGTTGTAAAAATTTTATTCTTGCTCCTAGAGTATCTACTATTTTTGTTTCATCCCGACTTTTTATTATTTTTGAACTAAATGGTTCAGGTAATTTACTAAAATATAATTTTCTTATTTCTTTACTTTCTTCTATATTATATGTTCCTTTATAATAATATTCTTTAAATGCGCAAGTATATTCATCTATGTAGCACATATTACATATTGTTAATTTTAACATTAAATTCCTATTTATATCTTTCTCTTCATTTTGTTCTTCTTCTTTTGTTGTCATGCTACTAAATTCGTCTTTTATAGCTGTTTCATATTTTTTTAATAATTCTATAGGTGTTAATTTTGTTGATGATGTTCCTTCTGTGGGTTTGTCAGTTCTTAATATTCTTTTACTATTTTCAGTTAAATTTAAAAATCATAATTTCACTGTTCCTATTAGTGTTCTTTCTATATATTCTGGTGCATCTATTACACTTATACTATTATCTAATAATTGTTTTGTCATATATCTTATCCATAATTGTATTGTTTTTTCTGTATCTATTACATAATCTAAGTCTAAAAAGTTATAATTTTTATTAACTATTTGTTTTGGTGTCCATTTGTCATATTCATTCTTTAGATTATATCTTTTAAACTTATTCTTATAATATGTAGGTTTTATTATTTCTGATGTTCTAGGTATTATATTTTCATCTTCTTTTTATCAAGAGTATTTATTTCTGTGTTGATATTTTCTAAGTTTTCTTCATTAATTACTTCTTGTTTTTCATTGATTTCTAAATTTTTTGTATTTGTTAATATTTTTGTATATGTTTCACTATCCTCTGAATCATAATTATTTGTCTCTTCAACATCTATATTATTTATTTCTAATTCCTTGTCTTTTATTTCTAATTTTTCTTTAAATTGATTTATCTCGTTTAATAATTTTTGTTCTTTATCTTTTTCTTCTTTTTCTTTCTGTCTTTTTTCATACAGATCTTTTAACATTTGTAGTTCTTTTTTTAATTCAGCAATCCTACTATTTTTAGTTTCTTCTATTTTTCGTATTTCTTCTATAGTTTGTTGTTTTATTTTTTCTATTTCCTTTTTTCTATCTATTTCTTCGTTTTCCCTTTCTATTCTTACCATAGCTGTCAATTTATCTTCTAATTTTAATTCTTCTTTTTCTAACATTAAATATAAATGTTCACCTATTTTCTTATATCTTCTCCCTAGATTAGAAAATACTATTCTTATTTTTAATCCTTCGTAATTTTCATATATTTTTTCGTCTATTATAAATTCTTCTTTGTTCATTTTATTGTAAATAGTTCATGTTGGTATACATATTCTAAACTATCTATTTGTGATTCTAAATTTGATATTTCATCTTTTTGTGCATTTATTGAGTTTTTACTAACTCCGGCAAATATATTATAACTTAATCTTTCTATTCTTATTTTTAATTCTTTACGTTTTTCAGAAATAATTTGTTTTAGTTCTTTGTATTTTTGTATTTTATTCATTTAAACTACCAACATGAACTATTTACAATAAAATGAACAAAGAAGAATTTATAATAGACGAAAAAATATATGAAAATCACGAAGGATTAAAAATAAGAATAGTATTTTCTAATCTAGGGAGAAGATATAAGAAAATAGCTGAACATTTATATTAGAACATCATTGTAGATATTATTCAGGAACGTTTAATGAAACAGAAATAAAATGGGAAATAAATAAAAAAGAATTAAGTTCATTATATAAATGTTTATTAGCATTTCAGCCATATATTGTATATAACAAGTTTATTGTACGAACAGATAATACACAGGTATGTTGGTGGCTAACAAAGAAAATACAAAATTCAGTTACAACAAAAGAAATTCGGAGACTAGTCTTGAATATATTAAATTTCACATTTACAATTGAAGTAATTAGTACTAACAAAAATGTTATTGCAGATTACATATCAAGACAAAGCTAGAGAGACTGATATAATAGAAGAGGACACTCTAGAAAAGATATTCAACACCCTAACTACGCTTTCAATGAAAGTGGACTCTTGGTAGATCTGGGCATATATTATTGTCAGTTTTTATTTCCTCATTTTTTACTAGATATTTTGCTATATAATTTTCTTCTTGTCCTGTAATTTGTGGGGGTATAAACATAGGATCTTTTGGTGTATTCGGAATAAATGGTTTATCAAATAGCTTCTAATAGAAACAGTGAAATTATGGTTTTTAAAATCTAACTGAAAATAGTAAAAGAATATTAAGAACTGACAAACCCACAGAAGGAACATCATCAACAAAATTAACACCTTATCAAATTTGAAACTTTACATGATAATTTACAGTATATTATTTTTTTAACTCTATTTATAGTATTATTATCTAGGTTTTAAACTTCTTATTTTATTTTAAAAAAGGTTGTACACCACTAAATTTTAAAAATGATCAAATTGTCCTAGCAATAATATTTGTAACATAATTTCTTATTATATTTAAAATATATAGTTATACTTCTTTCGTCTTTACAATTGTTTTAAAAATTTTAGATCCTTTGTAATAGAAATTATTATATAGTTATACTTCTTTAGTATTTTCAATTGTTTTAAAAATTTTACTTCCTTTGTAATAGAAATTATTTATCTTTCATATTTTTCTCTCGTTTTGTTTCTTTGTTCATTGAAAGAATTCTTAATTATATATTCATATATTTTGAATTTATGTAATAATTTTTAGTAAATCAAAAAAAGCATCAAACTAAGTTTGATCATAGATGAAGTAGTATTCTCCAACTTAATGATACTTCTCATGCTACATATATGAAATGACTATATGTTTTTCAAATTTTTCTTTCAAATTATTTCAAGTATTGTATTAAAGAGAGAGGTCTTTTCATATATGATTTGAGAGTATTTAAACATATTATTACAAAAAACTTGGAAAAAGAATTTATAATTTTTTTGATTGAATAATTTCCAACTAAATGCAACAATTGAAATTCAAAACGTGTTAAAATGATATTAATTTGAAATAGTATAATAAATATTAAATTGTAGATTATTCTGAGAATTTTATTTTGGGTTATATAGCTACAGTGAGAAGTGAGAAGTAGTACATTTTAAAGAAGAGCGGAAAGATTGAATGAAAAATGGTGCCCACAAAATTCACATGAAGAAAACTGACGTAGAAAGAAAAAGAAAATTGATTCTTGTACCACAGTGATATACTATATTATGGTTGTACTTTTCTCAGTTTCTCTGTATTCACTTTTTTTTTTCGCTTTTAGGTTGTATATCTGAGTGCAATAGAAAAAAAAAATACTTACACAACTATACATTAATGATTACCCATCAAGAGCCTCGACTTTGAGGATTTTCAGTTATATCAAAATTATGATTACACTTTGACCTGCTTTAAATGCTCAATCCATTTATAAAGAAATTCATAATAAATATTGACATTCAATTAAATTTTGAATAAGCAAGTATGTGACCTCGTTTCTTATACTGGTTCAAGTCATCGATGTTTAATAAGCAATTGAAATATACGTAAATAAAGTGAACTTTTATTGAACATTTAAAGTAATATGTGATAATCATAAAGTGATCTTCATAGAAAATCTCATAGTTCGAAGGAAAGTCAAATGTTAGAAATTGACAACATTTACAGAATATTATCTTGTATAGAGATTTACCAATCTTGCCACATTTTTTCCATAACTTTCATCTTTGGCTCATATTGATTTCATTTTTCCTCATAATTCTCAATACCTGGCCTTAAAAATATATTTTTCTCTTTTTTTTTCTCTCTACAGAGTTGCCTTTATTTTCAAGAGGATATGCCTCTAAGATCAATAAGAACTGAACATGGTACCTGAAGAGAGTTTAAATAAATAAAGTGGTTAATGTATGCTATTGTTGATGTTTAACCACACTTAGAACCTGTTATAAAAGAAATAAATGGCACCTTAGTGACTTGGGTCTTTAAGCTAAAAGTGAAAAAAGAGTTTTAAAATGAAGTGTGGTGACTCAAGTTTTAATAATTGAGTGTAGGTGACGATTACTTTATTAAGGATTAAGAAAGTAAGAAAAGTTTGAAAATAATCCATAAATTTTTTAATTTATACTTTGATCTAATGTAAAACCTAATATAACTAGAAACGGGGGGGGGGGGGGGGTTCTCTCTTTTCTCATTTATTAGAGTTTTCTCTCTCTTCGCAATTTTTGTTGTTTATCGTTGTTGTTGCTTTATTGATCATCTTCTTCTTCATTATCATCATCTTGTTCTTCATTATCATCTCTTCTTGTTCATCATCATCATTTTCTTATTGTTGAACATTGTTGTTGTTACCGCTACTTTGCTACTTGATCAAATTTTTTAGGTCAAATTTTATTCGTATATCACTTGGGAATTACTTCATAGGTGATTTTAGTAAGTAAAATTATAATTTTTATTTGAATTTCTCATCTGGGCGTATCTGCTATTGTTGTTTTTTCAACAATGAATAAAACATGTAACGTGAATCCAACAAATGAGTAATCTGTTACAACATATAGACTAATTGGTTGCAACAGATGAGTAATTTGTTGCAACATATATGACTAATCTGTTGCAACATATATGACTAATTTATTGCAACAGATGAGTCATATGTTGCAACAACATGTGGGTAATTTATTGCAACAGATTACTCATATGTTGTAACAGATTACTCATCTGTTGGATTCATACTATAGTGTTGTAACATGAATCCAACATATGGGTCATCTGTTGCAACAGATTAGTCATATGTTGCAACAGATTACTCACTTGTTGCAACAAATGACTAATACGTTGGATTCATGTTGCGGGTTCTATCCATTGTAGATATACCTAATAAAAAATTCAACAAAAATCATAATTATACTTACAAAATCACCTATGAAGTAATGTCCAAGTGATATATGAACAAAATTTGACCCAAAAAATTTTCAACAGGGGCACAATGAATAAGTGAAACACATGAAAAATTTCATGAAACGGGTAAAAAGACAAAAATAGTATATCATACATCAAAAGCAAAAGTATCAAGGGGACAAACGTTTGAGTTCTCCTAAAAACGTTTAAGTACCCTAGTATTTTAATTGTTTTCTAATGGATTACCCATCTGTTATAACAGATTTTCTATCTGTTTGATAATTTCCAATAGATGAATCATCTGTTGCAACATGTTAGTCATCTGTTGGTTCAAATTAAGACATTATTAGTAATAACTAAATTGATTTAGCTAAATTAAAGACAAGTCTTTAAGACAATGGGACAAATATTTGAGTTCTCCTAAAAATGTTTGAGTTTTCTAATATTTTAATTATTTTTCAACAGATGACTTATTTGTTGCAACAAGTTAGTTATCTATTGCAACAAATGTTTATAATAGGTTAGTCATTTGTTGATTCAAATTAAATAATTATTAATAATAACTAAATTGATTTAATTAAAATTAAAACAAGACCTTAGACAAGGGGACAAACGTTTGAATTCTCCTAAAAAATATTTGAGCTTTAGTATTTTAGATTGGTTTTCAACACATATTTTGTCTATTTAATAATTTCCAACAAATGAGTCATATGTTGCAACAACTTAGTCATCTGTTGCAACAGATGTCTATATCTGTTTGATAATCTTCAATAGATGAGTTAGTTGTTGCAACAAGTGAGTCATCTGTTGCAACAGATATCTATATCTGTTTGGTCATTTTCAACAGATGTCTTTATCTGTTTGGTCATTTCCAACATATTACTCATCTGTTGTAACATGTTAGTCATTTATTGATTCAAATTAAGTCACTATTAGTAATAACTAAATTAATTACTAAAATAAAATATGAATTAATATGTTCAATTATAGTTTCAATTAATCTCATGGTAATTACACGATCAGTAAAGTATTTTCGTCCTGAGTAGAGTGATCAATTGACCAATTTTATTTGAAATGATTCAAACTAAGTCATCATTATAAATAACTATATTGAGTTAACTAAAATTAAAGATGAATTAGTAAGTCCAATTACGATTTTAATTAATTTTATAGTAATTACATGATCAATTAAGTATTTCGTACTAAGTAGAATGATTAATTGACAATTTTATTTGAAATGATTCAAATTAAATCATTATTAGAAATAACTATATTGATTTAACTAAAATTAAAGATGAATTAGTAAGTTCAATTACGATTTCAATTAATCTCATAGTAATTACATGATCAATTAAGTGTTTCAACATTAGTAGAATAATTAATTGACCAATTTTATTTGAAATGATTCAAATTAAGCCATTATTAGTAATAACTATGTTGATTTAACTAAAATTAAACATGAATTGATGAGTTCACTTATAATTTCAATTAATCTCATGCTAGTTACATGATTAACTAAGTGTATTCGTCTCGAGTAGAGTGATCAATTGACCAATTTTATTTGAAATAATTCAAATTAAGTCATTATTAGTAATAACTAAATTGATTTAACTAGAATTAAAGATGAACTTACAATTTTAATTAATCTCATAGTAATTAAATGACCAACTAAGTGTCTTCGTCGTGAATAGAGTGATCAATTGACCAATTTTATTTGAAATGAATCAAATTAAGCCATTATTCGTAATAACTAAATTGATATAACTAAAATTAAAGATGAATTGATAAGTTCATTTACAATTTTAATTAATTTCATAGTAATTACATGATCAACTAAGTGTATTTGTCTCGAGGAGATTGATCAATCGACCAATTTTATTTGAAATAATTCAAATTAAATTGTTATTAGGAATAACTAAATTAATTTTAACTAAATTAAAGATGAATTGATAAGTCCACTTACGATTTCAATTAATTTAATAGTAATTACATGATCAACTAAGTATATTCGTCCTAAATAGATTGATCAATTTTATTTGAAATGATTCAAATTAAGCAATTATTAGTAATAACTAGATTGATTTAACTAAAATTAAAGACAAGACCTTAGACAAGGGGATAAACATTTGAGTTCTCTTAAAAAAATCTGAGCTTTAGTTTTTAAAATTATTTTCCAACTTATATCCTATCTATTTGATAATTTTTAATAGATGAGTCATATGTTTCAACAACTTAGTCATCTGTTGCAACAGATGTCTATATTTGTTTGATAATTTTCAATAGATGAGTCATTTATTACAACAGGTTAGTCATCTGTTGCAACATATGTCTATATTTGTTTGGTTATTTTCAACAGATGTCTTTATCTATTTGGTCATTTTCAACAGATTACTCATCTTTTGCAACATGTTAGTCATCTATTGATTCATATTAAGCCATTGTATTAGTAATAACTAAATTAATTTAACTAGAATTAAACATGAATTAATAAGTTCAATTACAGTTTTAATTAATCTTATGGTAATTACAGGATCAACTAAGTGTGTTCATCCTGAGTAGAGTATCAATTGACCAATTTTATTTGAAATAATTCAAACCAAGCCATAATTAGAGATAACTATATTGATTTAAATAAAATTAAAGGTGAATTAGTAAGTTCACTTATAATTTTAATTAATTTTATAGTAATTACATGATCAACTAAGTGTTTCGTCTTAAGTAGAATGATCAATTGATCAATTTTATTTGAAATAATTAAAATTAAGCAATTATTAGTAATAACTAAATTGATTTAACTAAAATTAAAGATGAATTGATAAGTTTAATTATGATTTCAATTAATCTCATAGTAATTACATGATCATCTAAGTGTATTAGTCTCGAGTAAAGTGTCAATTGACCAATTTTATTTGAAATGATTCAAATTAAGACATTATTAGTAATAACTACATTGATTTAACTAAAATTAAAGATGAATTGATAAGTTCAATTACGATTTCAATTATTCTTATATTAATTACATGACCATCTTAATGTGTTCGTCCTGAGTAGAGTGATCAATTGACTAATTTTATTTGAAATGATTCAAATTAAGTTATTATTAGTAATAGCTAAATTGATTTAATAATTATAATTTTAATTAATCTTATAGTAATTACATGATCATTTAAGTGTATAACCTATTGCAACAAATTTAACCTGTTGCAACAGATGTGTCATCTGTTGAAAATTATCAAACAGATATACACATATGTTGCAACAGATTGGTCATCTGTTGTAACAAATGTCTTATGTCTTTATCTGTTGGTCATTTCCAATAGATGACCAACCTGTTGTAACATATGACTTTATCTGTTTGTCATTTCCAATAGATTACTAATCTGTTGCAATAGATAACTAATCTGTTGCAACAGTTGTCTTTATTTGTTTGGTCATTTTCAACATATTACTAATTTGTTGTGATAGACGATCAATCTGTTGCAATAGATTTCTTTATCTACTTGGTCATTTCCAATAGATTACCCACCTGTTGCAATAGATGGGTCATTTGTTATCAATTTATCTTTAACTTTATTGTAATAGTAAATAATCTTGTGTTGTTATTTAATTTTAGTCTATGACCTTGCTCTCAACCAAACACTTTCTTTCTTGTAATTGATTCTTTCCACTCTCGAACATTCCAAAACCTACACCTCTCAACATCTTAAAAAAATAGGCAGAATGAAAAAAATAAAAATAAACTCAGTCGATCAAATATACATTTTCTCATTCATTACATACAAAACATTTACAACATTAGGTAGATCCGATAAAATAAATTACATAAGATAAAAAAAAATATAGCCTAATTATTATTATTATTATTATTGTCAATTGGAAATCCATTGGGCCGCAGACCCCTCAGCCTTCGAATCCCAAGAAGCACCCTTGCTCTCGTGGCGCCCAACTCTCACTCGAGTTCATAAACCAGCCTTTCAAGTTCCTACACAGTGTCAAGCAGAATCGCCATATACCAAATCAGGTCAGTCATATCTAGAACATGCATGAACAAATAACGTAAAATACTAAACCAGATATACTACTAACTGGTAGTTAAACCAAAAATATGTGAAACTTAACTAGAAAATAGATGCATGTTAATAATTTTCATATTAGAACAAGAAAATAAAACATACCTCAACGGACGAACAAGAAATTTATTTTTGAAAGAGAAGTAATTGAAGATGTAATGATGGTTGTATGCTAGACAAGATGCAAAAGATATAGCTGAGGAGACCTATTTATAAAAGATTGAATGAGTGAGTAGTGCAGTATGTTAGGAAAAAAATCACGACCGTTCACCTCTTTTTTAATAATTATATCTCTTAATTAAATCAAACTTGGTGACTTTTCAATTATTTAAATTAAAAAAATAGATTTAAATACAGATTAGGTGAAAAGTTTAGTATTTCAGTTATTTAAATTAAATAGCTACAAAATTGTGTTTATCATATTTTTTTCATATTATTTATTTATGAATTATTTTTTAAATTAAATGATCGAAAAGTCATGTCACTTGAGTTCTTCCAACAGATGATCTATTCGTTGCAACATATAGTCATCTGTTATAATAGATGACCCTTCTATTGCAATATATGACTCATTTGTTGGAGTAATTGATTCCTTTTTGCAACATATGGTTCATCTGTTGCAACAGATTGTTCATTTATTACAACAAATTATTCATTTGTTGAAAAAATAAATCAATAGCAAGATTTATTCAATAAAAAAATTACAAATCATCATTTTTCAATACACCATTTTACCATGAGATTAATTGAAATCGTAATTGAACTTACTAATTCATCTTTACTTTTAGTTAAATCAATATAGTTATTTCTAATGATGGCTTAGTTTGAATCATTTCAAATAAAATTGGTCAATTGATCACTCTACTCAGGACGAACATACTTAGCTGATCGTGTAATTACCATGAGATTAATTGAAACTATAATTGAACTTATTAATTCATATTTTATTTTAGTTAAAACAATTTAGTTATTACTAATAATGGCTTAATTTGAATCAACAGATGATTAACATGTTGTAATAGATAAGTAATCTGTTGGAAATGACCAAACAGTTAAAGACATCTATTTAAAATAACCAAACAGATATAGACATTTGTTGCAATAGATGACTAACCTGTTACAATAACTAACTCATCTATTGAGAATTATCAAATAGATATAGACATCTGTTGCAACAGATGACTAAATTGTTGCAACATATGACTCATCTGTTTAAAATTATTAAATAGACAAGATATATGTTGAAAATCAATTTAAAATACTAAAGCTTAAATGTTTTTAGGAGAACTCAAGCATTTGTCCTCTTGTCTAAGGTATTATATTAAAGACTTGTCTTCAATTTTAATTAAATTAATTTAGTTATTATTAATAATTACTTAATTTGAATCGACAAATGACTAACCTGTTATAAATATCTGTTGCAACAGATGACTAACTTGTTGTAACAAATAGGTCATCTTGTTGGAAAATAATTAAAATACTAGGGAACTCAAACATATTTAGGAGAACTCAAATGTTTGTCCCATTGTATTAAAGACGTCTTTAATTTTCGCTAAATCAATTTAGTTATTACTAATAATTGCTTAATTTGAATCAACAGATGACTAACATGTTGCAACATATGATTCATCTGTGGGAAATTATCAAACAGATAGAAAATTTATTGTAACAGATGGATCATCTATTAGAAAGCAATTAAAATACTAGGGAACTTAAACGTTTTTAGGAAAACTCAAACGTTTTTTCCCTTGATCCTTTTGCATTTGATGTATGATATACTATTTTTGTCTTCTTTATCTGTTTCGTGAAATTTTTCATGTGTTTTACTTATTTGTTGTGCCCTTGTTGAAATTTTTTAAAAAAATTTAGGTCAAATTTTGTTCGTATTTCACTAGGACATTACTTCATAGGTGATTTTGTAAGTAAAATTATGATTTTTGTTGAATTTCTTATTTGGTGTAGCTGCTACTGCTACAATGGATAGAACCTGCAACATGAATCCAACATATGAGTTATCTATTGCAACAAGTGAGTAATCTGTTGCAACATATGACTAATCTGTTGTAATAGATGACTCATATGTTGGATTCATGTTACAATACTATAATAAGAATCCAACAGATAAGTAATCTGTTGCAACATATGTAATCTGCAGTCATATATACTGCAACAGATGATTGCAACAGATTACTCATCTTTTGCAACAGATTACTCATATATATTGCAATAGATTACTCATCTGTTGTAATAAATTAGTCATATATGTTGCAACAGATTACTCATCTGTTGGATTTACGTTACATGTTTTATCCATTCTTGAAAAAACAAC
This sequence comes from Capsicum pubescens, assembly GCA_030864215.1. Taxonomy (NCBI): domain Eukaryota; kingdom Viridiplantae; phylum Streptophyta; class Magnoliopsida; order Solanales; family Solanaceae; genus Capsicum; species Capsicum pubescens. The sequence continues at coordinate 170,864,935 of CM061543.1, forward strand.
AGTAGCAGATACATCCAGATGAGAAACTCAACTAAAAATTATATTTTTACTTACTAAAATTACCTAAGTAACACACACTAAGAACAACAATATTTACCAACAACTTCAATATTGTACAAACACAAATAAGAAAAATCATAAAAAAATAAAATAACAAACACTAATAAATCAATAGTTGTTTGTTAGATTTGGTCACAAAGATGTCTCTGAGAAAAATTAAAATTCAACTCTTGCTATTTTTACAGCAATGTTCGACAATAAGAACTATAGTAACAGTAAAAAATCATATTTCACTCTGAAAAGAGAAGAAAGAAAATACCACAAATTAGGGTATTCTTGAGTCCCAATTGTAAATTTAAGCAACAAATATTACAATTGTTAACTTAGAAGAGAAGTTAACTCAAGTTCCTCGTTTTCGTCATAACTATAAAGTTGTAATGCCCGTGCTTTTTCTTAGATTGAAAATCCTCTCAAGGATGTTAGAACTTTCTTTGAAATAAGAATTCATTCTTATACACGTGGCAAATTGAATAAGCTTTCTATCGATATATAATTCGCCCAAATCCGACATCCGGGCGAAGAGTTAGGTCCTTTTTGTGAGACAGTGTTTAACCTGAGCCTTCAGCGCGTCACGGAGATAACTCAAATGGAAATTTTCAAATTCCAGTGTTGCTCCGCGATACTGGCGCGTCGCGCCAAACTTCCAGGTCATAGACAAGGTGGCAACGCGATAGCTCCGCGTCGCACCACCGTAAAATTTCTTATTTATCAATTTCCAGTGACTTGGCGCGATGGTGACGCGTCGCGCCAAGGACCCAATTCAGGAAATTTTACTGAAAATTAAATTGCGTGTCCAGGGTTAAAAGGGTCAATTCACCCTCCTATATAAGCTTCCAAACACGGGATTTAACCCTTATTTATCCAAAATATTGATGTTTTTCTCAAATACTCTCAAGAACTCAAGCTAGGGTTTTCATAGAAGGTCCAATTTCAAGAAGGTTTCACCATCAATGTTCATGAAATCACGAACTAAGGTATGCATAGTCTTCATTCATGGACTCTTTTCGTCCATGAAGTCCAAGAATCCCTTTTCTAAACTCAAGTTATGGATTTTCTATATGTTTTCATATTTTGGCTGCTCATGTTCATGTTTGATATATGTGAAATTGGATTCTACTCCATGATTGTTGATAATTTCTATGTGGGTTTAATTACTATAGCCATAGATTCATGCAACCCTAAGATTTAAACCCTTGAATGATAAAATTAGAATTGAATAATGATATTTACATGTACCATACCTGTCATATGTTTGATTAAATGCCTAGATGAAGGAATATTGTCTAACTAGCATGATTTCATGAAATCCCCATGTATGGACAAGATCATGCCTATTACATGTTTGATGAAATGCTCCTATGAAGGTAGTATGTATTATGATGATAGTCAAGTCTTCAAGTAAATCATGTTATGTCAGTTTCCTTCTATCGAGTCCTGGGGGGTACTTGTACCCGAAATATTAGTTGTGTACCTAGATCCATGTCATGTTTTCACGATACTCTCAGTCAAGCTATGAACTCTTAGACTTCAAATAGTCTTATGACTCAGGAAAAATCTCCATGATCTCATAACTCAGTCAGTTGTCAGATATCAGTAGTATTCCATCAGCCATGGAAATTCAGTAACTCAGTCCATGCTCAGTTCAGTTCAGTAAATCATGTTCAGTGTCCATTCAGATAGGAGTAGGAATTAGCACCGAGTGAACCCAAAGATGGGGACTAATCTGTTATACGAGGGTGTAATTCTTAGAAGCAATCTTTGAATTCCAGAGCTATATAGCCAGCATAGGTTGAGACATCGTAGCCTACTATATGAGGGTAGATGAGGTGGCTTAACCTATTATGTGAGGGTTCCCACCGTTCTCGCTAGAGTTACCTGTTATATGAGGGTTACTCACATGTTGTCCTTACCAGTGGTGTGGTATTGACACCCTTCCAATCAGGGCATAGATTGGACCCCAACTCAGCTATTATAGCACATTTGGGGCATGTCGGTTAGATACTACTTCCCACAATTTCATGTTATAGAACCAGGACTGTCAGATACAGTCAATCTGCCTCAGTAATAGAACTCAGATAGTTCTTCAGATTTCAGAACTGTCAGATACAGTTAACTAGGATACAGTACAGAACTCAGATAGTTTCATCAGATTCAGGACTGTTAGCTACAGTCACCCATGTTATCAGTATTATTCAGATATAGTCCTTCATGTTATCAGTCATAACAGTTACTAGCATGTCACGTTATCAGTATACAGACTCAGAAATCACAAAATCACGTTGTCAGTTATAGTTATGTATTTATGCATGTATTCTCACATTCATGTTAGACAGTCAGTTAGCATTATTCATACATGTGAACCATTGCATATAGCCTACCTCACATGTATACTCAGTACATATGTACTGACGCATTTGAGCTATGGTGCTTTCTTTTTATGTTACACCATAGGTTCAGAGACACGAGTTCCAGATCAGCAGTAGATTCCAGATTCAGCAGTCAGAGTAGAAGTGAGTCCTCATCCTTCGAGGACATAATGATTTTTGTAGTATCTCATTGATTAGCTTATTAGTTGGAGTTAGTTGGGGACATGTCCCATCAACTCCTTATTCAGATTTTTCAGACAGTAGAGGCTTTCAGACAAGATGCAGACTAGATACAAACTATTATGTTTTAGACTTCAGTTTTGTTTTGGGTATTATATTACCCCACACAGATGTTACGTTATTCAGTTATGTTCATGATCGAACCTTATGGCCTTTCAGTGCATGTTTCTACATTATTATGTTATCTTATATAGTATACAGGTATAAATATCAGTCATGGGTTAGCTTGTGGTCCTTCGGAGTCATGAGCACCGTGTAGCATTCCAGTTCAGCAAATCGGGTCGTTACAAACTTGGTATTAGAGCCTAAGGTTCAATAGAGTCCTAGGAAGTCTGAAAGTCGCATCTAGAAGAGTCTTGTGCATGGGTGTGTTGCACGCCATATTTATGTGCAAGAGGCTATGAGATATTTTAAGAACAGTTTCCCTTTTTTCAGTATTCATGTCGTGCCTGTGACATAATCACAAGTCAGTCTCTCAGTCCAATCCGTTTCTTCTCTTTATTTTAGAACATGTCTCCTAAGAGAAGAAATCAGTCAGCCCCTCAGCCCGAAGAACCTTTGGGCAATCATATTTTTCATGCAGAGTTTAGGACCGCATTTACTACTCTTGCTCAATCGGTCACTGCTCATAATGAATGGCCAACAGTTATTTCGGCCAACCTAGTGTCCAACTCAACTGCAGTGAGGATTTGGGACTTCACCCGAATGAATCCTTCAACCTTCCTCGGGTCTAAGGTAGATGAAGACCCTCAGGAATTCTTAGATCAAGTTCAAAAAGTGACAGACGCCATGGGGTGACTACTGTTGAGAGTGCTGAGCTAGCTGCATACCAGTTACAGGATATGGCTCATGCTTGGTTTAAACAGTGGAAGTCCAAAAGATCAGATGATGCAGGTCTTATAGAATGGGAGGAGTTTGTCACTGCATTTTTAGACAAATTCTTTCCCTAAGAGCTTAGTGAAGCCAAGGTGCTACAGTTCATCAACCTCAGGCAGGGCAATATGACAGTGAAAGAGTATTCTTTTAAGTTTACTCAATTAGCCAGGTATGCCCCTCATGTGGTTGCAGACAGTAGATCCAAGATGAGTAAGTTCACTTCAGGGGTAAACGACAGCGTGGTTAATGAGTGCAGATCCGCCATGCTGAATAGTGACATGACCTTAGCTAGACTTATAACCCATGCTCAGCAAATAGAGGAGCAGAAGATTAAGCAGAGGGAGAAACAGAATAAGAGAGCGAAGACAGGTAGTTTTAACTTTACTCAGCCTAAGTCAGAAGGAGGAAGCAGTTCCTAGTTTTGTCCTAAGCCATCAGTTCCAGCTCCCTCTACATTTAGTGCTTCAATTCCTAAGTTCATAGAGGGTAACAAAGATAGAGCACCAGGCTCTAAGACCCAGGGCAGTGTTAGCAGTGCCTGTACCTATCCTCTTTGCCAGACTTATGGTAAGCACCATCAGGGCATGTGTAGAGCAGGTAGTGGCATTTGTTTTGGTTGCGGCAAGATAGAACATAGAGTTAGAGACTGTTAGAATCCAGGTCCTCAGGGTTAACAGAAACGCTCTTCAGCTCATTCTGGTCGCCCAAATCAGCAGGGTGCCACTTCCAGTGCTACTAGCGGGCAACGGCCAAATCGTATATATGCTCTTCAAACTCGACACGATCAGGAAAGTTCTCCTAATTTAGTTACTGGTATGTTACAGATCTTTCATGTGCATGTTTATGCTTTGCTAGATCTAGGAGCTTCCTTGTCTTTTGTTACTCCTTATATAGAAGTTGATTTCGGAATCAGTCCCAAAATTCTAGAAGATCCCTTTTTAGTCTCTACCTCAGTGGGTAAAACCATCATAGCCCAACAGGTATACAGGAACTTCCCGATTCTGATATTTCAAAAAGTCACTTCAGCAGACTTAGTCGAATTAGAGATGATTGATTTTGATGTCATTCTCGGTATGGATTGGCTTCATTCCTGCTATGCCATAGTCTGTAGAAATAAAATAGTTTAGTTTTAGTTCCCAAATGAACCAGTCCTAGAGTGGAAAGGTAATGTATCCGCTTTCAGTGGTCAGCTTATTTCCTACCTTCGGGCAAGGAAACCGATATCTAAGGGATGTGTTTATCATCTAGTTCATGTTAGAGATTCTAGTTCTGAGGCTCCCAGTCTCGAATCAGTCCCAGTAGTGAATGAATATTCAGATGTCTTTCCCAAAGATCTTTCAAGAATTCCTCCCGAAAGGGAAATAGACTTCGATATTGATTTTCTTTCAGACACTCAACTTATCTCTATTCCACCATACATAATGGCACCAGCAGAACTCAGAGAACTGAAAGATCAGCTCAAGGATCTCTTAGATAAGTAATTCATCAGACCCAGCATTTCCCCGTGGGGCGCACCAGTCTTATTCATGCGCAAAAAAGACGGTTCTCTCAGAATGTGCTTTGATTACCATCAACTCAATAAGGTTACGGTCAAGAACAAGTATCCTCTTCACAGAATCGATGACTTGTTTGACCAAATTCAGGGTGCCAGTTATTTCTCTATAGACCTTAGATTCGGCTATCATCAGCTTAAAGTTAGAGAATGTGACATCCCAAAAATAGTTTTCCGTACTCAGTATGGTCACTTTAAATTTTTAGTTATGTCATTTGTTTTTACCAATGCCCCAGTAGCTTTCATGGACTTGATGAACTGCGTGTTCAAGCAGTACTTAGACATGTTCATCATAGTCTTCATACATGATATCCTGGTCTATTTTTGCATTGAACGAGATCATACAGACCATCTCAAAATAGCACTTCAGACTCTCGAAGATTATCAGTTATTCGCCAAATTCAGGAAGTGCGAATTTTGGCTAAGTTCAATAGCATTCCTTGGTCATATCATTTTCGATAATGGCATTAGGGTACATCTTCAAAAGAACGAAACGGTAAAAAACTGGCCTCACCCTGTTTCTCCATCAGATATTAGGGGTTTCTTGGGTTTGGCTGGCTATTACAGATGGTTTGTCGAAGGATTTTCATCCATTGCATCCCCTATGTCCAAATTGACTCAAAAAAAAGTCAAGTTCTAGTGGTCAGATCTTTGCGAGAAGAGTTTTCAGGAATTGAAGACTCGACTCACCTCAGCTTCAGTCTTAGCTCTTTCAGATGGTTCAGATAGGTTTATAGTGTATTGTGATGCATCCAGAGTAGGTTTGGGTTGTTTCCTCATGCAACATGGTAAGGTCCTACCCTACGCCTCCAGACAGCTTAAACCCCATGAGAGGAATTATCCTACTCATGATCTTGAGTTAGCAGCCGTAGTATTTGCCTTAAAGATTTGGAGGCATTATCTCTATGGAGTTCATGTAGATGTCTTCACAGATCATAAGAGCCTTCAGTATATCTTTTCCCAAAAAGATCTCAATCTTCATCAGAGAAGGTGGTTAGAGCTCTTGAAAGTTTATGACATGAGTGTTCTCTATCATCCGAGCAAGGTCAATATAGTGGCCGATGCTCTCATTAGACTCTCTATGGGTAGTGTTTCTCATGTTGAGGATAGTAATAAGAAGATAGCTCAAGAAGTACACCAACTTGCTAGACTAGGCGTTCGCTTAGTCGATTCTTCAGAGGGTGGGGTGTGTGTTCAGAGTAGTTCAGAATTATCTCTAGTTTCTAAGGTAAAATAAAAGCAAGATAAGGATCCCAGCCTTGTCAAGTTAAAAGAGTCAGTTCAGGATCAAAAAATAAAGGTTTTCTCCCAAGGGAGAGCTGGTGTTCTTCGTTGTCAGGGTCGCCTTTGTATTCCAGACGTAGATGACATAAGGCAGCAAATTCTTGCAGAAGCGCATGGTGCACGCTACTTTATTCATCCAGTAGCCACAAAGATATACCGCAACTTATGAGAGATCTATTGATGGAGCGGAATGGAAAGAGATTTCACAAAATTTGTGGGTAAGTTCTCTATATGTCAACAGGTTAAGATAGAGCATCAGAAGCCTAGTGGGTCCATGCAGGAGTTCAGTATTCCTACTTGGAAGTGGAAATTTGTCAACATGAAATTCATGACGGGTTTGCCTCGAACTCGTCATCAATATGATTCAGTTTGGGTCATTGTAGATAGGATGACCAAATCAGATTATTTCCTTCTGGTTCATACCTCTTATTCAGCCGAGGATTATGCCAAACTCTACATCAAGGAGTTAGTTAGATTGCACGGTGTTTCATTATCTATTATCTCAGACAGAGGTACTGATAATGCTCAAACTACAGCTCTCGTAAGAGTGTAAGCGGTCGTTGTCAAATATATAACCCAACTGGGTTGGGTATCGATCCCACAGAGAATAGCCGGTCACTAAGTAAGCAAAGACTATTAGACTTTTGGTGCAAGTCTCGTAAAAGGGGGAATTTTGTAGCATGCAATAATGTAACAAAATAGTAGAGTAAAAACGGAAAATAGCAAAGTAAAAAGGAAAGAATGTTCAGTAAGATGTTTAACCAATGAGAATTGAAAGTTGGGTTTATGTCCACCGTATGAGTTATACGTCTCTATTGGCTATGAGTTATGCGAAATTCAGACATGCATGTGCTTATAGAGAATTGTATTCTATGGTAAATCCAGGCGTCTTTCGACCATCAAGGATTATTTTACTTTAACTCTTTCGAGCTTAAAGCGTGTCTAACGGTACAAATTCTCCAAGAGGTTAATCCAGTTACGGCACTAACTTTTTAACAGAGGTTGGTGCCCTATTACCTTGACATTATCTCTTTTCCAGACATATAACTTTTCTTTCGAACAAGTTAATGCTATACTGGCGTATTCTATGTGTTTGCAACCATAGAAATTTGCATTAAGATGAAGAGAATAATGATATAAGCAGCATACGTGTCACTAATTCACAAACTCATAGCAATAGATAGTATCTCATAAGGCTTTCATAACCCCAATAGAGAAGTTTAGCTATTCATGAGTGCAACGGAAATCACAATAGACTTTATCATTATACCAAAATAAAGATATCACGTGTAGTAGGGTTTGGTATGGCGTTAGGCGTGAATTCCCTTTTAGAATAGCGGTTCTCTTGTTGTGGAAATTAAGAATTGAATAGATGAAGAGAAAGTAATTATCTGAAGAGGAGCAGATTATTGACGACCCATTGGAGGTTGTGCTCATGAATTTTGAGCACAAGGATGCTGAAAACTATGAAGAGACTATTGGTGCTCTAACAGGATTTGGGTCATATCCTCATGCTCCCAAGAAGCTGAACCTTGATCTCAAAAATCGACCCACACCACCAGCTAAACCATCTATTGAAGAGCCACCCACGTTAGAGTTGAAGGAGTTGCCTGGTCATTTAAAGTATGCATTCTTAGGAAGCGGAAGCACACTCCCAGTCATTGTGGCAGCAGATTTGGGTGAGCAGCAAGTTACAGCTCTCATTGCTATTTTACGAAAGTATTTAAGAGCCATTGGTTGGACCATCGCTGATATCATTGGTATTCCACCTGGGATTTGTACACACAAGATTCAACTTGAAGAAAATTGCACACCCACAATTGAGCATCAAAGGCGTCTCAATCCACCTATGCAATAAGTGGTGAAGAAAGAAATTATTAAGTGGTTAGATGCAGGGGTTGTGTATCCAATATCTGACAGTATATGGGTGAGCCCGGTACAATGTGTTCCCAAGAAAGGAGGCATGCCGGTAGTTGCGAATGAAAAGAATGAGCTTATTCCACTCAGACCTGTTACAGGATGGAGAGTATGCATGGACTACCGAAAGCTAAATTCATGGACGCTTAAGGATCACTTCCCAATGCCATTCATGGACCAAATGCTCGATCGATTAGCGGGGAAAGGATGGTTCTGTTTCTTAGATGGTTATTTCAGCTATAATCAGATTTGTATTGCCCTCGAAGACCAAGAGAAGACAACGTTCACATGCCCATATGGTACGTTTGCCTTCAAACGCATGCCATTCGGGCTATGTAACGCACCAGACACTTTTCAGCGTTGTATGATGTCCATTTTTTCTGATATGGCTGATGACACCTTGGAGGTGTTCATGGATGATTTTTCAGTTGTGGGTGAGTCATTTGAATCATGCTTGGCAAACCTAAGTATGGCGTTACAAAGATGTGTTGAATTCAACCTAGTGTTGAACTGGGAGAAGTGTCACTTTATGGTTAAAGAAGGTATTGTTCTTGGGCATAAAATCTCCAAAAGAGGAATTGAGGTTGATCGAGCTAAAATTGAAGTTATCGAGAAGCTACCACCCCCAATTTCAGTAAAGGGAGTTCGTAGTTTCCTCGGTCACGCAGGTTTCTATCGGCTGTTTATCAAAGACTTCTCCAAAATTGCTAGTCCATTATGCAAACTTTTGGAGAAAGATGCAAGGTTTGACTTCAATGAAGACTATTTGAAGGCATTCGAATACCTCAAAGGGAAGCTAATTGAAGCTCCTATCATTGTAACACCAGATTGGTCTCTACCGTTTGAAGTCATGTGTGATGCTAGCGGGGTAGCTTTGGGTGCTGTACTTGGCCAGAGAAGGGAAAAGTTATTCCACCCAATCTACTACACAAGCAAGGTCCTGAACAAAACCCAGAAGAACTATACTATCACAGAACAAGAGCTTCTAGCGGTTGTGTATGCTTTTGAAAAGTTTTGTGCTTATTTGTTGGGAACCAAAGTGGTAGTTCATACTGATCATGCAGCTCTGAGATATCTAATGACAAAGAAGGATGCGAAACCAAGGCTAATTCGATGGGTATTGTTGCTGCAAGAATTTGATTTTGAGGTAAAAGATAGAAGAGGTTGCGAGAACCAAGTGGCTGATCATCTATCTAGACTCGAGAACGAGCATATAGCGTAGCCTGATCTTAAGATTGATGATGCATTCCATGACGAAGAGATCTTAGCCACAATAATGGAAGAGTTACCATGGTATGCAGACTTTGCGAATTTTGTGGTGAGTAATGTGATGCCTGCAAATCTATCTTTCCATCAAAAGAGGAAGTTCATGCATGAAGTAAAACACTACTTTTGGTATGAGCCATATTTGTTTCGACGATGCGCGGATGGTGTTATCAGGCGATGCATATCCCATGTAAAGGTGCCGAATATATTGGAAGCATGTCACACTTCCCAAGTTGGGTGACATCACGCAGGTAATCGGACAGCAAAGAAGGTATTGCAAAGTGGATACTATTGGCCTTCGATATTTAGAGATGCCTACGAATTTGTGAGAAGATGCGACCAATGTCAGAGACAAGGTGCAATTTCGAAACACCATGAGATGCCCATGACGAAAATGCTTGAAGTTGAGCTATTTGATGTATGGGGTATTGATTTCATGGGCCCATTCGTAAATTCGGTTGGAATGACATACATCCTAGTCGTTGTAGATTATGTTTCAAAATGGTTCGAAGCAGTAGCATTGGCCGACAATGAAGGAAAGCGTGTTGTAGCATTCTTGAAGAGAAATATCTTCTCTCACTTTGGAGTACCACGTACTATCATAAGTGATGGAGGATCTCACTTTTGCAACAAGCTGTTCCAATCCGTATTGGCCAAATATGGTGTCAAGCAACATAAGGTAGCCACACCTTATCACCCACAAACTAGTGGACAGGTAGAGGTTTCCAATCGAGAGATCAAGCAAATCCTTGCTAAGACTGTAAATGCTAATAGGAAGGATTGTTCTCGGAAGCTGGACGATGCACTATGGGCTTATAGGACTGCATTTAAAATGCCAATTGGCATGTCCCCGTACCAACTAGTTTATGGAAAGGCCTGTTACTTGCCCATTGAGCTCGAGCATAAAGCATTGTGGGCGTTAAAGCAACTTAATTTGAATTGGGATGATGCCATGAATCTGAGATTGGAGCAGCTGAATGAGATGGATGAATTCCGTCTACATGCATATGAAAGATCAGACCTCTACAAGGAACGGATGAAAAAGTATCATGATCAGCGGATTGTTCAACGAAACTTTCAAAAGGATGATATGGTACTTCTTTTCAATTCCAGACTGAAGCTATTCCCAGGTAAGTTAAAGTCCAAATGGTCTGGTCCGTACAAAGTTAACCAAGTCTACTCGTCTGGAGTAGTTGATATAGAAGACAATAATGGTGTTGTCTTTAAGGTGAATGACCAACGAGTAAAACCATATATCGGTCCTCTTGACTCGATAAACTATATGGCCACCATCTACCTCGATGAAGTCTAAGTACTCGAGGTAACTATGTCGTGCCGCGACAATAAATCAAGCGCTAGATGGGAGGCAACCCATCGTTTTTCATTCTTTCTTTCGTTCTACTAAGTGTTTGTTTTTGTTAAATAAAAATCCAAAAAGAAGAGTCGTTCCACGACCAAAACTAAGGCGCTTGATGGGAGGCAACCCATCGTTCTAATCGTTTTTGTTGCTTTTGAGTAAGTGTAGGTCCAAGAGTTGTAAAGGAGGAGATTGAGTTCAAATCTTGATTTGGAAGAATTGCATGTTCAAGGTGGTACAATGGCACCAAAATCAAGGCAAGGAAAGGATAAAGCAACCACTTCACAAAAAGGCCAAAAAAGGGGACAAAAAGAGCAAGGTGAATCCTCCTCACTGCAAATACCTCACCGCATGTTTGGAATTAAATGGGTCTTATAGGAGAAAGGAAATGAGTGGTATAGGAAAAATAAAGAGAAGAAATATGTTCACGTGGAGTTGATACACAAGGAGAGCCTAGCAAAGAAAGAACCTCGCATGTTGGCTAAGATAATGGAGTTACATCTTGATTTCATCTATCGAGATATGGGAGAGTACAATCTCGATTTAACACGAGAATTCTATGCCAACTGGTCACCGAAAACTACAGGGAGTGAAGTCAAGATTCGGGGCCAAGTTCTGCAACTAAATGCGGAGTTCTTCAACTCCTTTCTAGGCTTTCCATCTGTGGATCCATCACCACTCAAGGAGCATTATCGCAGACCTCCATACAGGGCAATCAGACACACACTATGTGGAACAAAATCAATGGCACGGTGGAGTCGTCACAAGGATACCGGTCGGCACAATACCTTCCCGTATGCCTTCTTGAACAGAGAAACTCAGATATGGTTGCGGATAGTCAATTATTGCCTGATTCCAGGGTCACAGTACACAAAGATCACACGTGATAGAGTGTGCTTGGTGTACGCCTTGATGAAGAACATCCCCATCAACATTGGGGCGATTATTCGATCTTCAATGCGTAAGGCCAGGCTGCACAAGAGGTCCCACTTCAGCTTTGGAAATCTGTTGACTGCGATATTGAGGAAGGAGGACATTGAAGAGGAACCTGCAGATCATAAACTTCCACACAACCCGAAGAAGGTTGACCTCACAAAGGTTAAAGATGCTGAATCCATGCATGACGTCAACCTAACCACTGCAGAAAGACATGCTCGCAACGAAAGCTTCTCCCGCCATTTATATGGCATGATGAAGTTTACCATGATGAGCGGGGGTCGTGTTCCAACTGCTGCAGAGCTCCAACAGTTGGATTATGACTACCCAATGAATGAGCATGCGAGGGCGATGTGTGGAGTAGGTGTATATTTTGAGGAACCTCTTAATGACGACATGCCAACCGATGATGATCGACGAATGCCAGACTCCGACGTGGAAGAGAACTCTGATGACGACGACTCTGATGATGATTCCGATGCAGGGGGTATGACCCCAGACATAGAGGATGAGTCTGACTAATCAAGTTCTTCTTATTTATTTTCCACTGAGGGAAGTGTGTCCCGTCTAAGTGTGAGGTGCTGGTATTTGCATGCTATACTTCTTTATCTGCATTTGCATTTATTTATGTTTGTTTGTTTTGTTTTTTTTTTGTTTTTTTAGTAGTTAAAAAAAAATTTAATTTTTTTTTGCATGAAATTGTTCTAATAGGCAGCATGGTATTATGACAAGAGTCTGTGATAAAACCATTACTATTGAGACGTTTAGGCTCTAATTGTGACTCACTATGTGATAATTGTGTAGTTCAATTCCTTCATCTGCTGGGTCAAGAGTCTATACTACTCCCAATAAAGTCGACCATGTGCCTTGTGTGTGTGAGGATATAGTATATTCTATGTTTGTGGCTGATGCTAGAACTTGCCTGGTGTGTGTGTAAAGCGAAATAAAGAGTGTGAGTTTAGGAGATGATTTAGGCATTTCTTTGGCAGCCTGTGATTGTTTACCTTTTGTTTACCTACCCGTGGACATTATCCTAGTCAACCCTTTTGAGCCTTTAAGCCATTTTCTTTGACAACCTCATATGTAAGCCTAATCCATTTTTTTTCAAGACCATAATTTGATCCAAATTCCTAAGTGCTTTAAATTGTGAAGTCATGTGACAAAATAAGAGGAAATTGGGTGAGAGTGATGCCTTAGAATGTATTGGTACTTGAATTTGTTATGAAAAAGAGTGGCTATCATGGAGGTGTGTTATAAAAAAAAAAGAGAAAAGAAAAAGAAATAGAAAAACAAAAAGATAAATTGTGTTTATGATTAAATAAAAAGATAATTATGCTTGAATGGCAAAATAGGTGAAAAGGGGTGATAGATGAAAGAAAGGTAGCAGGGTTGATTAAAAGAGAGTGTTAATGGCATAATGTGATGTATTAAAGCGCTTAGGAACTTAGTCACTATTTCTGGCCAAAATAGTCCTACCCGTCCCTTAGCCTACATTACAACCTGTAAAGACCTATTTGATCCTAAGCTTAGCATTCTGATATTTAGTGGAGCATTACATTAAGGGCAAGCCTATGGTCATCGGTTGCAAACATATGAATTCTTTGTGAGAGTGAGAGCAAGGATAATATTATACCCATGTTTTGAAAAATGAAATACTTGTGAGTAATTATGGGTGACATATTGTGAGACACACATGGTTGATGAGTTTTGGGTAAGTCGTATATGATTCTTTGTGCCTTAACTTTTGGATACGAATTAACCATCATCACGAGTCTATATTGAAGGCTGAATTGTTTCTAGAAGTGATTAGAAAACTACTCTTTGTTAATGATTGTCGTGCCTGTCTTGACGAATATTTTGTGTTATTACTGTGAAACCCTAAGTAGATGTTTAGATGGACATGATATTTTGTTTGAGGACGAACAAAGCTTTAAGTGTGGGGTGTTGATGATAGGCGTATTTACACGCCTAAAGTACTATAATTTACCCATATTTTAGCTAAGTTTTGAGGACAAAATATATAATTCATGCACTTTTAGTCCTTTTTCCTATAAGTGAGCTAACAAACGTGATTAGCAAGTTTTCAGGTATAAATGATGAAGATTTCAGCATTTTATGGATAACTTGACGCCCAAGGAAGCTTCACGAAAGAAAGAAAGAGAGCTTGGACGCCTAGGAACTAAAAGTGACGCATGGAAAACCTGTCCCGGGCAAAAACAACATTTTTAAAGACTTTGGGGATCAGCAGTAACTTAGTAGGATTAGGATAATGATGCAGTAACCTAGTAGGACTAGGATAAGTAATGCAGTAGCTTAGTAGGAATAGGATATGGGTGTTATAAATACCCTATTTTGCTGGAGATTTTTATTATTCCCATCCATTCCATCAACTCCGCCCCATTCTTTCCTCCCTACTCGATCCTTTCCCCTTTTCTTCACAAATTCATTGTTGACATTATTTTTCATCTATTCGACTTTTAATTTTCACGACAAGAGAAACGCTATTTTCAAGGAATTCACGCCACAAGCACTACCACTTTCTTTTTATCTTGTTTTGGTTCAGTGATATTTTCAAACTGTGGATGTTGAGGAGTGACGTCATGAACGTCTTGGTCAGCTTCTATGGCGTCATCATCTTCCTTATTTTCGGCCACTTGCTTGTTTTGGGATGAATTTTCCAGCACCTTAACACTCCTGTCAGTCTTATTCTTCCAACCACCTTGATCGCGGTCCTTGTATCCAGATTTATCATAATAGTTCCGACCTTGGTTTCCTTGGGCATTGCCTCGGAAACCCCCTTGATTATTCAAGTAATTTGCTTCCCCCTCAGAATCGGAATCATATCTTCCCTGTGATACAACGGCTTTAACCTTTTCGGTCTTTCCTGATAATAAATGCTTGGTAAGAAGATCCATCTTCATTTTCATGTGAGCCATATCTTGGTCACGTTCCTCTTGTCTACGTCTCTGCTCTGCAGTCAAGCCAATAGATACGGTAGAGCTTGCTACCTCAGAATCCCTGGTATGCCAAGCTCTACTCTGCTTTGTCATACGATCTAGCATATCACTTGCCTCAAGAAAAGTAAGGTCCATGAATGATCCACCTGCAGCATTATCAACCACTGGCTTAGTCACTGAGTTCAAAGCCCTGTATAATATCTCCATCAAGTGGATGTTGGTCATCTGATGATTTGGGCACCGCATAAGCTTCTTCTTGAACCTCTCCTATGTTTCGTGGAGAGCTTCAGTTGGAAGCTGTCGAAAATTGCTGATCTCATCTCTCAACTGTGCTCTCTTGGATGGCGGAAAGAATCTTTCTAGGAAAGCATCTTTCAGTTGCCTCCAATTAGTAATAGAATCAGGAGTCAGCTCATTCAACCATAGAGTTGCCTCCCCAGATAGAGACAATGGAAATAAGCGCAGCCGAATTGCATTCTGTCCAACGCCTGGATTGTCGAATGACTTGCATGTTGAGATGAAGTTAATCAGATGCATATTCGGATCATCGCTTGCAAGTCCACCAAATAATCCCTTGAGCTGCAATAGTTGAATCATGGTGCTGGTGATATTGAACTTTGCTCCAGGTGCCAAGGACAGAGGAATAATAGCTCCTGTAGCACCAGCTCCATCCAGATCGTCATCATCATCATCAAAAGGAGCCTGCACAGCTCGGCGGTCAGGTCTCATTCTAGCCTGACGATCTCTTCTATGCATAGGTGCCGCCACTTCATCAGTACGCCTAGGATTCAGTAGCTCCTCATCACCCAGGTCCTCATCATCAGGATTTGTTGCACGACCTGGGTTATCAATATTCTGTTGATGCACTTGAGCAGCTGCCAGTGCATCTAGTCTAGCCTGCTCCCGTTGAGCCGCCCTTCTGTCAATGTCACGTTGTGCATCCATTCTGCCAATAAGTTGCGGTTCAGGGTTTATGGGTAATAATGGTTGACCAGAACTTCGAGTATTTGGCATGCACTGAACAAAACCTGCAGAAAACAAAAACAACAACTAAAAGTAAAGTACGAGAATCTTTGACCAAAGGGTCTAGTAACTATCACAAACTTAGTTGACAACCGTATTCCCCGGCAACGGCACCAATTTTTGATAACGCTCAAACTACAGCTCTCGTAAGAGTGTAAGCGGTCGTTGTCAAATATAGAACCCAACTGGGTTGGGTGTCGAATCCCACAGAGAATACTTGGTCACTAAGTAAGCAAAGATTAGTAGACTTTTGGTGAAAGTTTCGTAAAAGGGGGGATTGTAACGTGCAATAATGTAACAAAGTGAAAACGGAAAATAGCAAAGTAAAAAGAAAGAATGTTTAGTAAGATTCTAATCAATGAGAATTGAGAGTTAGGGTTATGTCCACCTTATGAGTTATACGTCTCTATTGGCTATGAGTTATGCAGAATTTAGACATGCATGTGCTTATAGAGAATTGTATTCTATGGTAAATTCAGGCGTCTTTCGACCATCAAGGATTATTTCACTTTAACTCTTTCGAGCTTAAAGCGTATCTAACGGTACAAATTCTCCAAGAGGTTAATCCAGTTACGGCACTAACTTTTTAACAGGGGTTGGTGCCCTATTACCTTGACATTATCTCTTTTCCAGACATATAACTTTTCTTTCGAACAAGTTAATGCTATACTGGCGTATTCTATGTGTTTGCAACCACAAGAATTTGAATTAAGATGAAGAGAGTAATGATATAAGCAGCATACGTGTCACGAACTCACAAACTCATAGCAATAGATAGTATCTCATAAGGCTTCCATAACCCTAACAGAGAAGTTTAGCTATTCATGAGTGCAACGGAAATCACAATAGACATTATCATTATACCAAAATAAGAGTCTAACGTGAAGTATGCTTTGGTAGTGCTTGTGGAGTGAATTCCTTTCAAATAGCGTTTCTCTTGTCGTGAAAATTAAAAGTCGAATAGATGAAAAATAATGTCAACAATGAATTTGTGAAAAAAAAGGGAAAGGATCGAGTAGGGAGGAAAGAATGGGGCGGAATTGATGGAATGGATGGGAATAATAAAAATCTCCAGCAAAATAGGGTATTTATAACACCCATATCCTATTCCTACTAAGCTACTGCATTACTTATCCTAGTCCTACTAGGTTACTGCATCATTATCCTAATCCTACTAAGTTACTGCTGATCCCCAAAGTCTTTAGAAATGTTGTTTTTGCCCGGGACAGGTTTTCCATGTGTCACTTTTAGTCCCTAGGCGCCCAAGCTCTCCTTTCCTTCTTTCGTGAAGCTTCCTTGGGCGTCAAGTTATCCATAAAATGCTGAAATCTTCATCATTTATACCTGAAAACTTGCTAATAACGTTTGTTAGCTCACTTACAGGAAAAAGGACTAAAAGTGCATTAATTATATATTTTGTCCTCAAAACTTATCTAAAATATGGGTAAATTATAGTACTTTAGGCGTGTAAATACGCCTATCATCAGGAACCCAGTTCACCTCTCATTTCTGGAAAGCATTCCAAAAGGTTCTTGGTACCCAAATTTATCTCAGTATAGCCTTTCATCCTCAGACAGATAGTCAAGCAGAAAGGACCAATCAGACGTTAGAAGATATGCTAAGGGCGTGTGCAATTGATTTCAAGAGAAGTTGGGATGACCACTTGCCTTTGATTAAGTCTGCATACAACAACAGCTATCATTCCAGTATTCAGATGGCTCCATTCGAAGCTCTCTATGGTAGGAGATGTAGATCTCTGATTGTTTGGTTCAAAGTTAGTGAGGCCTCGATCATAGGGCCTGACTTAGTATTCGACGCCTTAGAGAAAGTTCATTTAATTAGAGAAAGACTTCGGGATGCCCAGATCCGATAGAAGTCTTATGCAGATGTTCGTAGAAAAGATCTCAAGTTTGATATTGGTGATTATGTCTACCTCAAGATCTCTCCTATGAAGGGAGTGAAGAGACTCGGAAAAAAGGGAAAACTCAGTCCCCGATATGTCGGTCCCTTCAAGATTCTTAGTCGTTTCGGCAAAGTAGCTTATGAGCTCGAATTACCTTCAGATCTAGCCTCAGTTAATCCAGTCTTTCATGTCTCTTTTCTTAAGAAGTCCCATCAGTCGTAGTCCCTATTCAGAGCATTGATGTTCAGAATAGCCTCTCTTATGAAAAGATTCCAGTTGAAATCTTAGATAATCAGACTCGTAGATTGAGTAACAAAGAAGTCCCCCTGGTTAAAGTTCTTTGGCAAAATCAGTCCACCGAGGGAGCTACTTGGGAAACAGAAGCAAATATGCATACCAAGTATCCTCACCTCTTCCCCGCCAACTCAGATCAAGCTCAAGGTAATAGTTCTCCTTAAGATTACTTAGTTTCATGATTAGTGTGCATCACTAACTTAGTATACGATGATAATCTTGGTATCAAGTACCACCGCATATTCCGTCATGCATTCATGTATTAGATCAGTTATATAGTTATGCATCAGACATACATTCTCATTGTGAGAAAACGTAGTTCTTTAGAACTTTCAGTTATGCATTTATGAATCAGTTACGCATGCATCAGATATGCATGTTCAGTATGTTATGTTCAGCTTGTCAGACGCGTTCGTCATGAGATCATGTTCCAGTTATTCATGTTCAGCTCATTGTTTCCCCTCTCAGTCGGTCTCATTCGAGGATGAATGTTCTCAAGGGGGAGATATTGTAATGCCCATGCTTTTTCTTAGCTTGAAAATCCTCTTAAGGATGTTAGAACTTTCATTGAAAAAATAATTCATTCTTATACACGTGGTATTTCCATAATTTTCACTTCCTATCACGTGGGAAATTGAATAAGCTTTCCATTGATATATAATTCGCCCAAATCCGACACCTGGGCGAAGAGTTAGGTTCTTTTTGTGAGACAGTGCTTGACCAGATCCTTCAGCGCGTCGCATAGATAGTTAAAATGGCAATTGTCAAATTCTAGTGTTGCTCCGTGATACTGGTGCATCGCGCCAAACTTTCAGGTCGTAGACAAGGTAGCAACGCGATAGCTCCGCATCGCGCCACCGTGAAATTTCTCATTTGTCAATTTCCAGTGACTTGGCACGATGGTGGCGCGTCGCGCCAAGGGCCCAATTTGGGAAATTTTACTAAAAATTAAATTATGTGTCAAGTGTTAAAAGGGTAAATTTTCCTCCCCCCCCGCCCCATATAAGCTTCCAAACACAGGATTTAGCCCTTATTCATCCAAAATATTGATGTTTTTCTCAAATACTCTCAAGAACTCAAGCTAGGATTTTCATAGAAGGTCCAATTTCAAGAAGGTTTCACCATCAATCTTCATGAAATCACTAACTAAGGTATGCATAGTGTTCATTCATGGACTCCTTTCGTCCATGAAGTCCAAGAATCTCTTTTCTAAACTCAAGTTATGGATTTTCTATATGTTTTCATGTTTTGGTTGCTCATGTTCATGTTTGATAGATGTGAAATTGGATTCTACTCCATGATTGTTGATAGTTTCTATGTGGGTTTAATTACTATAGCCATAGATTCATGCAACCCTAAGATTTAAACCCTTGAATGATGAAATTAGAATTGAATAATGATGTTTACATGTACCATGCCATTCATATGTTCGATTAAATGCCTAGATAAAGGAATATTGTCTAACTAGCATGATATCATGAAATCCTTATGTATGCACAAGATCATGCCTATTACATGTTTGATGAAATGCTCCTATGAAGGTAGTATGTATTATGATGATAGTCAAGTCTTCAAGTAAATCATGTTATGTTAGTTTCCTTCTATCGAGTCCTGGGGGTAGTTGTACCCAAAATATTAGATGTGTGCCTAGATCCATGTCATGTTTTCACGATACTCTCAGTCAAGCTATGAACTCTTAGACTTCAGATAGTCTTATAACTTAGGAAAAATCTCCATGATCTCATGAATCAGTCAGTTGTCAGATATCAGTAGTATTCCGCCAGCCATGGAAATTCAGTAACTCAGTCCATGCTCAGTTCAGTTCAGTAAATCATGTTCAGTGTCCATTCAGATGGAGTAGGAATTATCACCGAGTGAACCCAAGGATGGGGACTCACCTGTTATACGAGGGTGTTATTCTTAGAAGTAATCTTTGCATTCCAGAACTATGTAGCCAGCATAGGTTGAGACATCGTAGCCTGCTATATGAGGGTAGATGAGATGGCTTAACCTATTATATGAGGGTTCCCACCGTTATCGCTAGAGTTATCTGTTATATGAGGGTTACTCATATGTTGTCCTTACCAGTGGCGCGGTATTGACACCCTTCTAATCAGGGCATAGATTGGACCCCAGCTCAGCTATTATAGCATATTTGGGGCATATCGGTTAGATACTACGTCCCACAGTTTCACTATATAGAACTAGGACTGTTAGATACAGTTAATCAGTCTCAGTAATATAACTCAGATAGTTCTTCAGATTTTAGGACTGTTAGATACAGTCAACACAGATACAGTACGGAACTCAGATAGTTCCATCAGATTCAGGACTGTCATCTACAGTCACCCATATTATCAGTATTATTCAGATATAGTCCTTCATGTTATCAGTCATATTAGCTACTAGCATGTCACGTTATCAGTATACAGACTCAGAAATCACAAAATCACGTTGTCAGTTATAGTTATGTATTTATGCATGTATTCTCACATTTATGTTAGACAGTCAGTTAGTATTATTCATGCATGTGAACCATTGCATATAGCCTACCCCACATGTACACTCAGTACATATGTACTGATGCATTTGCGCTATGGTGCTTTCTTTTTATGTTACAACATAGGTTCAGAGACACGAGTTCCAGATCAGCAGTAGATTCCAGATTCAACAGTCAGAGTAGAAGTGAGTCCTCATTCTTAGAGGACATAATTAATTTTTTAGTATCTCATTGATTAGATTATTAGTTGGAGTTAGTTGGGGACATGTCCCATCAACTCCTTATTCAGATTCTTCAGACAGTAGAGGTTTTCAGACTAGATACAGACTATCATGTTTTAGACTTCAGTTTTTTTTGGGTATTCTATTACCCCACACAGATGTTACGTTATTCAGTTATGTTCATGATCGAACCTTATGGCCTTTCAGTGCATGTTTCTGAATTATTATGTTATTTTATGCAGTATACAGGTACAGATATCAGTCATGGGTTAGCTTGTGGTCCTTCGGGGTCATGAGCACCGTGTAGCATTCCGGTTCAGCAAATCGGGTCATTACAAAAACCCTAATTTTTTACATGTGAAAATCAAAAGAAAGATGAAGAACTCGGAGTTGTTGTCGCCGAAAAATATTATTACGTCGACTGACAGTTGAAAGTAAAAAAGGAATGACTCAAAACTATTTGTCGCCAAAGGTTGAAGTTGCATAAGATTGAAGGGAAAAATTTGAAAAGTTGTTGGTTAGGAGAAGTTAGAGAGAGAAACTATCGAGAGAAAGAGAGAAGAGAGATTGATTTGCAGAGAGATGGAAGTTTTGTGGGTATGGGTTGATTTGTATTTTTGAAAAAATTAGAAAGTTTAAAAAATATTAATCAAGTCCACAATTAATCTAATCAAGTTTCTTAATTATGTTTGACCCTTTAAGTTTGTCAATGTCACCAATCCTTCATTCAAGACTTAAATGATACCTTTCCTTCAATTTTCTCTAGTGACTTAGTCTCTTGTTCCTTCTTGTCAAGGTCAATCATTAACATTCCAAACACAAGTTGGTTTTCCATCACCAGAGAGATATAACTGCTTTCAAGTCGAGCAACCTTGAATAACTATAAAATTAAGAAGCTAAGGAATACCTTAAAAACTATATATTTAAATCTTTGGCTTAAGCACTTTGTAATCTTATCGGGTTGCAAAAAGAATTCTTCTCTATCTTCATACAACTATTTTACTCGCTAAATAATACTCTTTCTGTTTTAAAAAGAATGATTTGCTTTGAATTGGCACAAATTTTCAGAAAATAATGAAGACTTTTGAATCTTGTGGTGTTAAATTAAAGTTACGTCAAATGCACTTTAATCTTGTGGTCTCAAAGATGCCACGTGAAAAATTAAAATTAAAGTGTTCTCAAAAAAGAAAAGTGAGTCATTCTTTTTTAAATGGATTAAAAAGAAAAGTATATCATTATTTTTTAAATGGAGGGTGTATAATTTTGGGATATGAAACCTCTTATGCTAGATGGAGGAAAATAATTATTCGGTTGATTTAGACACAACCACAATGAACTTTTATTGAACAAGTAAAATAAAATATGATATATCATGAAGTGATCTCCATAAAAAATTATATAGTTCAAAAGAATTTCAGATGTCACAAGTTGAACAACATATGCACTTTTGACAACATTTGCTTTTCAATGATTACAGAAAATGCACACTTGTATAGACATATACTAATCATTCCACATCATTTTCATCTAAAAGAACTATTGTTTTAGACATAACCAAACATATTAGTTGCATTAAGGTTCTTCCTTTTTCATTGAAAAATTATTTTATCAGATGACAATTTAATGTACCAATATTGTTATAATTTATGATCTGAAGCAAAAGATATCCAAAATTATATTCAATGGGAATAAATGACTTATCAGTCATTAAAAAAAAAACTTTTAACAATAAAATTTTGTAAATAATTCAAAATAAAAGTATTATAAAAGGAGCATGTTTGTATAAATTCATTTTAATAAATGTAGTTCCAAATGCTTCAACTTTAAGATATTAAAATAAAACCTACAGAAGTTTAAACAAAAAATAGCTAGTAATTAGTGATAGTATGATAAGGAGAAAAAGGAAAAAATACCTCTAGTTTACTTCTTCCTGGAGGAGTAACAGTTGTAGCGGTATCCATCGATGTTGAAATTGCAGCAGCACAAAGCTTCTCTGAAATCTCATTTGTACCGTTTTAATAAATAACAAGAAACTTCTTTGACCATGGAATACAAAGTGAGCACCTAAAACAAATATTCATATGTGGATGATGAAGTATTTATTGTTCTATAATGTCAACATATGTTGAACTTAAAAATAAAGCACAAAATCTTATATCCATGCAGAAGTAGTTGTTTTACTTAAAAGGGCACTTCTACCTAAAATAATTCTTTTGTTTACTAAAAATTAAAAGAAAATTAAGAAATAGAATTAAAAGTTAAAAAAAAAATTGAATGTTACTGAAGAAAAACTTGGCATTCATATTTAAATCAAAGAAAGATCCACCTTAATCTCAATGTTTAAGTCTCTTTTTATTTTAAGTCTGACCTTCACCTTTTCAAGAGTTGATTTAAGGACATATTTTTATATATATACCCATATGACCCCAAGATTCGCCTATACATTAGGGCATAATAAAAAATAGTCTATGTTGATTAACGCATAACTAATCTGCTATCCTGACTTTGTAAGTAGCAGGGCGGCCAAGACTCCATACATTACAACCTCTTAGTTGAGGAGCAGAGAGGCACTCACAAATAACTCTTCTGAAATGGCTAGGATATATAATATAGACAATTCAAATTGATATATCATCATCTTACCATCAAATATAGTCCAATCAGAAGCCCAATTTTTTTATCAGCAAGATATATGCCATGAGAAGAGATCAAAGAAAAGTCTTGGCAATTCAATTAGCAAAGTAATGTTCCCAATTCAAATAAAGAAGTCTTTTTCACATTAGAATATGACAGATGTGACTAAACTACAATAGAAATCTATATGTAAGTTCTTTCAAGTCGCCTTCACAGATTAAGCCCCATCTAATTTAGTAGAAATATACTTATATAGGATACTAATTAGAATGTGATACATCTAATTCATATCCTCCTGCGACTTCTTTTATAATTTAAGATGCTTTCACAGAAATGATAACAACTTAAGGTGAATTAAATCAATTGACCTGCTGATTTATGCCCTGCAAATATTGCCTTTTGGTGGCTCTCCTCACTGCACTCAAATCATTCTCAGTAATGGAGTTTTCATTTGTCAACGGTAAAATGTATCTGCAATAATTTTATCATCTAAATCGTGTCCTCGCAATTATCAACAAATAAAAATGATAAGCAAATTTTTTATAGCTAAAAATAATTTTTTATTTTATTTTTTCAAAAAAAAAAATAATCAGATTGCATATAACCAGAAGCAAAACAAACATATTTTGAAATTTGAAAAGAATCCTCAAGCAAATGGAATTACAACCATAATTTATTTTAACTAAAAGTTTGATTTTTCATTCAACATCCTTGATATTCAGCCACTACAACAACAAAAATATACCAGTATAGTCCCACAAAGTAGGGACTGAGAGTATAGAGTGTACCCAAACCTTACATCTACCTCGAATGTGAGATAGAGTTGTTTTCAATCAATTCTGACCCAAGACAAAAATAGTCTGGAATGAAATTCGGCCACTAAAATAGAAAATTCAAAGAAACTGAAAAGAAATTCGCGCAAAAAAGTTTTACACACTTACAGTGAAAAAGTAATTGTGGCGCTAAAAGAAATTTGAAGATTTTTTGTTTTGAAAAATGACAGATGTTTCTAGAAAATTTGGAGAAGAGAGAATATTTTTGGAGTGAGTTTAATGAATGCTGAAAAGATAATTTTACCCTTGGTCATCCTTGAACTCATCTTTCTATATAATAATAAAAATAAAAATAAAATATATATAAGGGAGAATATGATAAAATTAATAGTCCTCACAAAAATAATTTTGCAATAAAATTATTTTATGTGTCTATTACTTTTACACATTATTATTTTTGTCCTATTCATTATTTAATGATCATTTTCATTTGGACTTGTATAATTGGATTATATATAGTAATTTTTTAAAATCTCTTCTTAATAAAGGAAAATATCAACCTTTTGTAGTCCTCACAAGGTTATTATAGTAATGTTAATGAATTTGTTAATTCTCTAAAATTGTGGCATGTGCTTGATAAAAATAAAGTATTTTCTTCTCGGCTCTCGCCACATGGATCTTTGCACTTGACTGTGTGTTACAATATATAATATGAAAAATTACTATTGAGATTTTCCTTGTGTTTTTTATTGTTTAACTAATTTATTTTTATAAAATATTTGGTAGTAGAAAAATTACTTCTTTATTAAAATATACAAGGGAGAATGAGGAGCTTTTATAGTACTCATTATTTTTATCAATTTTATAAAGTTAGTGTTTTTTAATAAGTGATATGTGTTATTATCTAACTTTAAATTTTGTTGTATTGCTCTTTTTTGTCATCCCTTGTTTAGTTGAATATTAATTCAATTGTCTTCACATAATTTGATAAACAAGTTTAGGGTACGTGAGTTGCACGTGTTTCTTGACTGGAGGAGATACCAAAATCCTCTACCCTTTCATCCCTTGAATAGATCACGTCAAATAATAGAATATATATATTTTTGTTAAAAGAAAATACACGTCATCAGAACTATATGAAAATAGGTGAAAATCATTTTACCCCCTCAACTTTACTTTAATAATCAAACTTCCCTATTAACTTTAAACAATAAGCATTCTCCCCTCTTTTTCCTATTTATCTTATTTAAATGTCTATTTTACCTTACACTAGTAATATTTATTTTTATTTACCTCTTCAAAATCATGGTATTTTTTAATTTTTCAATATGTATAGTAAATTTCTTTAAATAAAAAATAAATCTTATTTTCTAGACGAAAATAGAAATGTGAGAAACATTTATTTAGAATATAAGTTAATACCGTTCTAAATGAAATAAATGACCAAAATAACAAAATTAATTTATTAATAATACTCAAAACTATATTATCTATTTATACAAGTGAAATTAACAAATAAAAATAACTTTATAAACATATTTCAGAGCATGTAATACAATAATAATTAATAAAAATGAAAATAAATTTTATAATAAATTAATTCCTAAAGTTTACTTATGTTATAGATAAATTATAATTTATTATTTAAAATATTTCATTAGTGGCAATCGAAACTTATTTATTTATATCAACAATAGAAAATAAGAGAGAAGTGAAACTTAGCTATGCATATGTACATACTTAATACATGTAATAAAATAACAATCATAAACTATAGCATTAACTTTTTTGACGGGTTCATAAAAAATTATTCTACTTATAATACTAGAGAATTTAAATAAAAATATATAAATACTTAAGTAAAATAAATAATATATAATAAAAAAAAGATATGATATAAGTGGAGGATTGCAAATGTTAAGGTTAAAATAGACATTGCCAAGGTAAAAGGGGGGAGAATGCTTATTCTTCAAAGTTGAAGAGGGAGTTCAATTTTTAAAGTGATGTCGAGGGGGAAAATGATTTTCACCCATATGAAAATAAAACAACGAATAACATTAGATGATTACCTTTTAATGTAGTTGAATGTGCAGGTGAACGTCCAAGCAAAACCTTAAGCTACACACACATTTAATATCTATGAGACCCCATCTTCCACCCTTACCCATTATCAATTCTATTTTTAATTTTTAATTAACAAATCATCCCTCAACGACGTCTAAGAAGTCCTAACATACCTCGAATATTGAACACATATCAAGGACCCTAATGATTTCACCATTTTCTTCCTCAAAACTTCAGAACATTCTCAATCTATTATATATATTATTCATAAGTAAGGGAATCCAATTTATAATTAAGTTTCAACCATGATATCATTTCAAAGGTCAATCTCATATTTCCTAAATTTCAAGCTTAGGGCTTCGTCTCAAGTTACTCCAAATATCATAGATTTAACAATGCTCATATAGTACAATATATATAATATTTAACTAGACATACTAATATATTGAAACTTATATCATGATATGATAACTATAAGAAAATCTAAAATCAGAAAATGCAATAGTACCTAAAACAATTTGTGATTAATAACGAACAACAAATGCAACAACTTAGCCTAATTTAAATAAACCTATGTAGATCTACATTCTCCGATCACTACCCCATCAATTCACTAATCATTATCTCATTATTGGCCTAAATTTTCAATTCAAAAGTTTGACCCACCAATCTTGTAATGTCCCTCCAGGTCATTTTCTTGATTTACATGCATTTCTGGTGTTTCAAGCCTTTCCACAGTAACTACAGGTTATTTATGACTTTTCAGAACTGTCGATTAAGTTATCGAACAGTTCGTTTAGATTTTAAGTTCATTTCCTTATTTTGGAGCTTTTGTTGTTTAGGATTTAGTCTTGGGCCAAAACTCCTAGTAGATGACCTCAGATAAGAATTTTGACAATGCCATCAGCTTCAAAATATTGATTTTAGTCTAGGGGGACTCTTGGTTAAGGTTCCAAGGCTTTCAAACTTATTTTGGGACATTGGGTGGATTATGACCTTATATTTCATCGAACGACCTCGGATGAAAATTTTGAGTGCGTCATTGAGTCTGGAACGTCTAATTTGGTATGGTTACATAGTTTGTTTGTATATATGGGGATTCAAATGAATCCTAAAGGGTTGGCATTCCAAGTCTCAACTATGATCTGGTGTACCCGCGATTGCGGGCCTTAAATTGTGATTGCAATGCGTTAGTACCAATAAGCATCACGGATCGCGACACTTCAAGTCGCTAACGAGAATCCCTTGCCATTTGGTTAGAAACACAATCATAGAGGTAAATATTACGATCACGACATCTGAGTCTGAGGCCCTATATCGCGATCGCGAGTGTCGAGTCGCGATAACGACTTCTGAGAACCTGGAATGGGTATAAATACCCCTTTCTTAGCCTATTTTTGCCATTTTTCTCATCCATTTTAAAGATAACTAAACCCTAGAGGATGAGAGATCCTGGGATTGAATCTTGTAGATGATTTGGGGAGCTTAGTTATCTGTCACGCCTCAAATCCTATTGGGGCGGACTGGCACCTGTAATCGAGGAGGCACGGGAGAACCAGCTCATAACCTTATACTTCCCATGCATACCTCTATGACAACCTAAAATTTGGACAAAATCATGTCGCATATAAAAGGAAATAATCACCTGTATAAGCTCGAGCACACATATATATGTATATACAATACTTGGCCGTTAGAGTCATCACGTCTATTAACAAAACACCACCTTGACTATACATTAGGTCTACAAAGCCTCTAGACAATACACAGAGTTTACCTAAGGTCGGGACACACCCCGCCATATAACTAACTTCAATACAATACCAAAAGTGACTGGATATGACACGGAAAGCCCTGAAGCAAACTGGAGCTCACCAAAAGCAGCTGGATATCCTGGCTCCTACTTGTGCAGTGTATGAGCTGAGGTACCTGTGCCTGCAGCATGAAATGCAGGTCCCCCGCGGGAGACGTCAGTACGAAATATGTACTGAGTATGTAAAGCTGTAGATAATCACATATAATATAGGAGCCCAATAGAAATCAGAAACAAGTGAATAAATCGTAATATGAGTGGACCACACTTACTAGAACTTGTGACAACCTGTACATTGTATCTATTCAATCACTTTACCTTCGTTTTTATCATCTTTGTAATCATTACTGTACTGTACTGTGACCATTAGGCTGCCTCCAGTACATATCAACTGGGATCGACCCATGATAGGCTTATACCCCTGGGATACCACTCATAAACACATAAAAAGGGATCGACCCATGATAGGCTTATGCCCCTGGGATACCACCCGATAAGAGAGAACTTCCATCACTTAGTTCAATTAATCTTTGAGATTGTTATTTCGGTCGCCACCGCATTTTTGATACTTTGAAACAATGATACATCAATAAGAGATATATAAATAGACCATCAATGCAATAACAATGAAGTAAGAACTCACTGGCACATCAATGAAGTGTTTTGGAGTCATCAATGTCATAATAATGAAGTAGGAACTTATTGGTATATCAATGAAATGTTTTGGAGTCATTAATAGCACATGGATCTTGTTTGAGTAACCGGATACCTTCTGACATTCATTAGTGCAATAAACATGTAAGATTTGGAAAACAAGTAAGTATTGGAATGTCTTGACATCTTGTAGGGTGGAAACAAGTTCATTGGTAACGTAGGACATCATACAAAACCATTATGGATTATCACATGTTATTGAATAACTTTGGAAACTTTCTTAATAAAACAATTGTTCACTTTCATTCCAAAGATATGGTATAGAGTATGCTTTACATACCTGACTGTCAACCTTCAATACTAGTCCCAAATGGAGTTCCCGTCTTTTCAGATTACTTATCTACAATGAACATATATAGCAATCTAGTATTAGCAACCAAACGTCACAATTCAATTATTTGAATTCACCAAACTAGTGGTTAAGTAGTAAGCCTTAATAACATCATAAAGGGTGTCACTTTAACCCTCTTATACTCCAATTACATTCACATGTCATGCATATTCATACAACATCCTCCAATATCAAGTTTGGATTCATTTATCCTTCTAACCAATCCATTAAACCAAATTGAGCCATAGACATAAATAATCATCAATTCAATAGTATATCACCATATCCACCTTCCATAACTCAATTACCATATCCATCTTCCACAATTCAATACAACCAAACCATGCAAAATAGTCCATAACCCTATTTTCATCACCTTTCAATAACAACCAATACATATAATCCTCTATCACACATATACATATGGAAAAGAACAAAGGCAAACAATATTCATACCTTAGAATTCACCTCTTCATTATGCAATCCTGTTTGCACAAATAATAGGTGCCGTTCGAAGCTCTCGAGATGACAAACGCAGTTATCGGATTACTTTGGAATTTCTACGGTTGAATCAAAAGTAATTTAAAGGTCAAATTTGGCTAGGGTTTGTTCTTTCTCAATGATTGATGATGAAAATGAGTTTTTGAACTCATATACATGTATATATACACATATAACCGTCCATAATATAATAGGAAATGACCAAAATGCATTTAAAATTTAAATAATGTCAAATCTGTTCTTCGGTGCACTATTTTGATAAGCTAAAGTAGATCGACCATAACTCCTTGCTCTGATATCGGATTTGAGTGAAATTGGTATCGTTGGAAAGATAATTCAAAGGTATTTCATTTCATATAAAGTAGGTCACCCATTTCCTCCTGTACAAAGAGTTATGGTCGTTTGAACTTGACCCTAAAAATCTGTTTTGATAGGCTAAAGTAAAACGGGTATAACTCCTTACTCAGACATTGGATTTGGATGAAACCAATTGCATTAGAAATAAGACTCAAATATATTTCTTTTCATAGGTTTCAGCTCTCCCAGTTCATTATATTAAGGGAGTTATGATCATTCGAAGTTGACCCAAAAATTCGGCTGGCCTCAGTAGTTTGTGTGCAGGAAATTTTCCTGCACATTTACTATTCCCAAATATCCCGGCCACCGTTTTATAGTTTCGAACGTGCTCGATTATATTCGAAACCTATCTATTTTTGGAAATATTTATATCGTTGGAAAGCTTATTCAATAACCTTCGTATGGAACCATCGACGGGCAAATTCCGGTATAAATAAAATAAAAAATTAATTCTTTATAAATAAGACCAATACACGTACTTGAATACGCCAATACACGTACTTGAATACGGGGTGTTACATTATCGATTATTCTGTGATTTCCCTTTGAATTTATGGTAAGATTCTTCTGATTTCTTGATAAATTCTTAGAAATTAGGGATTTGAATTCATAAAATTTAAGGGTTGATTTGATACCCAATTTGTGCTCCATTTGTGCTCAATATTTGAACAAAACTTCCTTGTCCTTTGAGGTACCTCGTGATGGGTTCAATTTTGATTTCGTTTACGAGCCCCCCGGGTCCGTTCTTGATCAAAATTTTACCCAACCCGTTATATGGCAATATGTCTCATTTGACTCCTAATGACACATAGATTATGATTTTGATAATGTGGTGGAATTTTAAGACTGTGGAGTGAAGATGTTTTGTGGATGATTCAAGAATTTGTAGTTCAGTTTCGTGGTAGGCTTCTGTATACTCTCATTCACAAGATAATGTATTTTATATTTTTCATATGAATGTAAATGTTAATATATTATGGGTAGAACACTGTGACTAAGTCTTGATTATTGAGGTTTGGGGATTAGATGAGTAATTTGACTCGTACGGTGAAATATTTATTACACTTTTAGGATCCTATTACTTTCTCCATAGATTAAGCTAATTTGTAGAATGATTGTGTTATTATGCTAGATTTGGAATATAGTTTAAGTGTTGAAGCGTTATTAGTATGAATATCCTTATGTAGGCTATTTAGTAACCTTGAAATCGTAATTTAGGTAGAGTTAACTTAATTGCTCATGTTCTAGGTGGAATTTCTATCTTAGGGATAATTATGGCTTATCTACCATGTAGAAGTCAATTTAGATACCTTAGACTAGCCCAGGATGGAAATTACCTAACTATAGAATTTAAGGATTAGAAGTGGGTTCCTCCTGCTCACCTTAGGCCAAGACTTGTGTTCGAATTCGTTAACTTATTTATGCATGTTAGACAGAGTTGAGACTATTGATCCTTTAGTATAAGGTTACTTCGTGACTTGGTGAATGATGATAGTTTTTCCAAATTATGATTAATGGCTTGTAGCTATGATATGACTTTTAGATTTGATTTATGATATGGTCTATCGACGTGCTTAGTAATGTAAGCATAAACATAGTTATGATATATGGCCTATAGATATGAGATACCTTATATATGTGCTATGCCTCATAGTTATGATATATGATCGATAGATATGATATGCCTTATAGATGTGATATGCCTTATAGTTATGATATAAGAACTATAGATATGAGATGCCTTATGGATACGGTATGGCTTATTGATATGATATGCCTCATAGATATGATTTATATCTTATAGATTTGATATGCCTTATGGATACAATATGGCTTATACATATGATATGCCCCATAGATATGCTATGACTTATAGCTATGATATGACTTAAAGATATGATTATTGATATGGGTTTCGAATATGTATGTGGGCCTAAGATCATGATTATGATGTTATAATTTTTTCTGACACATTATTAGACCCAAGGTCATGTTATGATATCGGTTGGACATTCGGGAAGTATCTATACTTGTAAAGGATGTGGTTGTAGTTTATAGATATATTGATGCTTATGGTTCCATTGTTTAAATACTGGTGATGTCATGTATAAATTTGGCACATTCATGATCATTAAATCGGTAAATGATACAAGTCCAACTTAAATATGATTTTAATACTGTTTTTCTAAATAGGGGTTAAAGCCTACTTTTCACCTTAAAATAGATTTCTCATAACAATAATTGCACCGTCTTAATGAATAAACTATGTGTAAAGATATTGTAAATGATGTTTTAAAGATTTGATCGAGACAAATATCGGTTTATGATTCGAATACTACTATTTACTTTGGTCGTGAAAGATTCTGACCTTTCTATACTTTATTAATAATTTAGTCCCGAAGTTTACCCCAAGAAATAAATTGATGGATTTATACTCTTTTATTAGCCACAACATACGTTCGTGCACCAATTATATATATTTATATACACATCTCTTCGGTATGGGACGGAGGAGGAGGATGGTATTAATGAAATGAATTCTGGGTAAAAACCAATGATAGATTATAGTATTGATGTTATATATGTGTTGATGATATGAATTCCAGGTCAAATCCTATGATTATGATGATATGCTTATATACCCGGCAAGGTTGAAGGGTGATTTTGATGATGTGCTTATATACCTGGCAAGGTCGGAGGATAATTATGATGATATGATTATACACTTTGTAAGACCGAAGGATGATTATGATGATATGCCTATATACTCGGTAAGGCCGAAAGATGATTATGATGATATGCTTATATAGCCAGCAAGGTCGGAGGATGACTATGATGATAGTTATGACGGTGATGGTTATGATTATGATATTGATTATACTTGCCAGTTCGAGTTCAAATATACATTATGATAATCGGATCAGTTATAATATTGTGGATTCTGTTGTATTCATCTTTGTATGCGCATCGCCTACCACTAGTATGTGTCTATATCTATCAGCCTTATGGGAGGTTGCATAGGTATAGGTGATGAGTATGTCTTGTGGTATGTTGTATGTTAGTTGAACCTTCTGAGCCTAGGGCGGTGGGGGTTCGTGAAAGACTCGATTAGGTATTATTTGTCTGGACTAGCCGATTACTCGCGTTGTCGTTGCAATTGTTATTATTGTTATTATGATCATTGTTATGGCTAGTTTGTGGTAGCTCTAACGATTGATATTGAGATTTAAGGAATGATTCTCACTCTTTCATCTTATGATTATATTATTATGCATGATTAATTTATGATTAGATGTAATAATTATAAACCCTGAGTATATTAACAATAGTTTTTGCTATGATTATGCGGCCTTAAGATGCTAGTCTGATGACTTTAGTTGTACCTTAAATTGACCTAGTTTATATATATATATATATATAGGTATTATCGTATATCCCTTCCTTCCTTCATTTATTCAGGTTGTATATTCATTTTTTGGCATTATATATTGTTATATACCCTTCTTTTGAACTTTATTCGTATATTTGTCGATGATATATGGTATAGTGTTGAGATTCCTGAGTGTGGCTGGAATAGAATAGTTTATCCTTAATACTTCTTTAGCCTTATTATATTAAGTTCTTCGATATGAGTAGGATAGTTTGCCTTTACTAGCTAAATAGATTTGTTATGTGGTTGATGGACATTTGGGTTTAGACTTCATTTCTGTTTATAAGTTGTATATATCTGTATTATCAATGGAGCTCAGTCGGTAGTTGCCTACTGAATACCACGTGTTGACACCCAATTTTGACCTCCCGATGCTCTCTATGCTGCTATTTTATCAAAATTATTTAACTTCTAATATTAATATTTTTTACGCATTATTTTTGCTATCAAATAAATAACGACGTGTCACATTCATGATTTAAAAAATATACAAATTATTTTATCACTTTTATTATCATTTTTTATAATTTATTAATTCAAGTATCATATTTTACATAATTTTATTAATTAAATAATTTTCGTAAATATGCACACTCACAATTTACAAATGCGTTGACTATTATTATTATTATTATAATCAATTTTATATAGTAATTTTTACATGCGCAATTTATTTTACTATCAATATCTTATTAATTTTCTCATCATTATTACATTTATTAAAATAGCAGTTCAAATTCAATTAGATTTTCTCAAATTTTTAAATTCTAGCCCAATTTTATCTAATTTATGTCGATTTTAGCCCAAAATTAATTTCAAATTTTACCCAATCTTAATCCCCAATTTCATTTTCATTGACTCATCTCAATTTTAATCATAGGCATTGTCACACCCCTTTTTCGACTCGTACTTCAAAAAATGGAATATTTTTAAAGTTCGAAAGGGTTTTATTATTTAAGTGACAAGAAATGAAAATTTATTTCGGAAAAAGATTATTTGCATTTTTTATTCAGAGTCGCCGCTTGGCATAATCTGGTGTGCCAAGTCACCTTTAGAAAATCCCTTTTCGAAACCAATTGACTCTTAAACCGGTTTGCGCACAGAGATTCCGGCTAAGGAATTCTGTTGACCGAGGGGAAGGTGTTAGGCACCCCTCGATCCCGTGGTTCGACCACGGTCGCTTGGTGGAGCGTATCGACTATTTTGGCATTATGAAGTGTATAAACCACAAAAAAAGCACGCAAAATAATCAAACAAAAACAAAAACAAAACAAAACAAAATGTAAGTCCAGTCCAATTATTACAACCCGAAATAGAAAGGGGACTGAAATTAAACCTACGCTAATCCTAAACTAATGCTTTACCCGATGCCTCGGGCCTTCGTCACGGACGTCCTCCGGGTACATGATACCTCGAGGTATTCCCCGGTGAATAAATATATACAGATACTTTGGGGCATTCCCCGGTCAAATTACAGCATTGAATTAAATGCGATAAAACAAAACCATTCCGACACATATTTCAAACATGTCATCAATCTGCCATGCCTAAATTTGTCTACCCGAACCTACCATTTGCTTATCCGTTCTCGACTAAAGACATAATCCTACCACGATTCATACCAACAATAAATCAAATTAAACTGAATCTATCCTTTTGTTAATTTTTCCAATTCCATCCCCCGACTTTCTTTCTGTCCATCCATTAGAACATGATCAAGTTTATGCCTTAATCTACCAAAACCAAACAACCAAGCATCACAATCATAACATCAACATAAACAAAAATTCAACAAAACTATAATCACCACTCGCCATCGCAACCAATCAAAACAACCAACCACATATATATATATAAGAGACGAGTAAAGAAATGGACCTCGATAGAACGTTTTGTCGATAATAAGGAAATTCGAAGACCAAAACTCGATTGTAGAACCTCACGATGAACAAACTAAACTCGGTATTAAAATAATAACCGGACAGCTCCAAAACCCGTGAATAAAATTTTACTCTACGAAATCCAACCTCACAACGACGAGATTCGATAAAGTCGACTTGAAACTTACTATCGACGTTGAACCATGAAATAGACGAAACCAAAATCAACCAAAGACAGCAAGAAATCAAAAAACCAAACAGATCGAGGCGGTGAGCTCACAGCGATGGAAAGAACGGCGGTGGCAGATCTAGGCGGTGACGGAGCTAGTGTCGCCGCTGGTCGCTGCTGTTCGGCGGCGAAGAGGTCGGAGTGAAGCTGTTGGTCGCTGCCGGTAGCTGCTGTTCGGAGAGAAAGTGAGGGGGAGAGAGAGAGTGACGACGGCGCTGTTGCCGTCGTCGGAGAGAAAAAGGGAGGGAGATCGGAGTGACGATGGCGTTGTTGCTGTCGTCAGAGAGAGAGAGGGGGGTGAGTCGACGGAGAGAGAGAGGGAGGGGAAAAATGATGGTGTTATGGTGGTCGGAGCTCCGGTCAGTCGCCGACGACGTTTAAAGAGAGAGAGTAGAGTTTAGAGAGAGAGTGTGCTGATTTTTATTTCTTCTTCCTCAGATCTTTTTTTTGGTTCCCCCCTGTTTTTGTGTTTTGGGTATTGGGGTAGGGTAGGTGGGGTAGGGTATAGGGTGGTGTGGTTTATTTTGATTGGGTAGGTTGTTAGGATAAGATAGAATTAGTTAGGATAAGATTTGTTATCTTATTATTTATTTATTTTTTTATATTTTGTGCGGGTATAATAACATGAATGAGGGTACGCGGTAGGATAAAAATAACAATGGGAAAAAACAACATCGGGGAGGGACGAAATTAGATGTCTACAGGCATTGATCTCATCCGATCAACGACTGAGATTGAATCCATCCACAAAACCCTAAAGGAAAAATTATTTTTTTACCCACCCAAAAGGAGAAATCATTTTTTCACGCATTTCCCTCACAATAAGCGGCCTCTCTCACTCTTCTCTCTCCCCAACATATCTCTGCCACTAGGGGCCGCCAACTCCCGGCCAGCAAACTCCAAGATTGTCGCTTTCATTCCTCTTCTCTTCTCCCTCCTTTCTCTTTCTCTGTCTACTCTCATTTCTCTCTATCAGCAGCCATAACTGCCGCCACTCACCCCACCAGTGATGCCACCATCAACGAAATCCACCAGGCGCCACCCCCCTCTTTTATTTCTTTTTTCCGTCGGCTAAACGCCATTGAACGAACAACAACATCAGCCGACCGCCGCTCCAGACGGCGGAACCCGCCCCAATTGATGATGCCAATAACAACAACGACAGCCGACTAGTCCAGCGCCACCAGCCGCCACTGCAAGCAGCCATACAGCCGGCGAGTGAACAACTGGAGTAGCCGCACCCCGTCCCCCTTGATCCTCTCTCACGCTGCTGACTCGCCGGAGTTGATGACCGGCGAGTGACAGCCATGAAACACCCCCACCGTTTCTCCAGCCATTACTCTGTTCAAATTCGTCAGAAAATACATGACGGATTCTAAAAGAATTCGTCCGAGGTTTGACTTCTTCCGAGGACCTCATCCTCTTCTATCCTTTTTCTTTTTAGATTTTATGTTATTTTTATTAGATTTTAGGTTGGCTACATTTGACTGTGAATGTTGAATTGAATCTCCCTATTTTGTGCGTGGTTGTAGACTAATCTATGTAAAAATGCCCAATTTTGGTGAATTTCCTTCAACTCTAGACCGCTTTAAGTTTGGATTACTTCTCTAAATCCTACCTGCTGGACTGATGCATGAGTATATTATTCTCCGAGCATTCAAAAATTCATGAAATTCAGGATACTCATTTGCTTGCATTAATGTTGTTATTTTTGAAATGAGTCACCCCTTTTGATTCAATAAGTTCCTTGGTCTAAATTGTATTACTCACATTACAGCATGCGTATTTCGTTTATATGGGTATATGATTTTTTTACCTCCATAATAATTATTGTGTGTTTTGATTTGAACGAATCAGATTTTATTATGGCAAATTTGCTGCTGATGGACTCCGTCTATTTAATTAAGGAAGAGAACTTTATTGATTGATTCTTCTAAATATTTGTTTTTTCTTTTATTATTTTGGTTGATTTTTAGGATTGATTGGATCACTTCTTTAAGGAAATTTTCTCTTAATTGATTGATTAGCATATTTTCCTTCCATGTAATTAATTCAGTTTAATAATTATTTTTTTTAGAATATTTTATTTTCCTTTCTCACCATCGCTGATTGATTCTCTTACATATTTCTTTCTTTTAATTCTTCACTCTCCCCACTATATAAACGAACACTTTCCCCATCACTGGGGAACAGGCATCAACATTCTCTCCCCTCCTTTACTCTTTACAATACCTTGCTCTCTTCCACATTTTAAATATTCAGCTCTTTCGGATTACTCTCTCTGAAAAAAAGACTACTAGCTAATACAAGGAAAATATATTTTTAAAAGCCCTTTGGTGTTTCTTTTGGGCTTTAAGGAAGCATCTTGCATATCTCACTGTTATGAGTGCTTGGCTTTACCATTCTTCTTGTTATTTTCTTATGCTCACTGGTAAGTCTCTCATCAATGCATTTTATATATCTAGTGTAATAACGTTACGATCTTAGAAAGCATGCCTATAGGAGTTAGTTTGAAATAATTGCTCACTACTTGCTTGCTATGCCTTGCTTTATTGTTTTGATGTGTCAGACCATGTGTGGGTTCGTCTTGTGCTTGCATTGCTATTTTGTTGTATTCAACAGGTGTCATTAAAGTGGGGTTTTGAAGAGTCGGGAATGGGAAGAGAGGCTGCCTACGTTAGTGTAGTTTATTTTATTTAGTATGTAGGAAGTTATTTGTACAAACATTATTTTGATGTAATAATAAAATTGGGGACAACATGGAGGACGGGGATTTATGTGCTTTATGTGCTAGGCTAGTCACTTAGACAAGCTCAATTTAGGACTTATTAATAAATTCATTTGACACCTAGAAAGCATGTTTTAGGATCAAGTAACTAACTTTATATACAATAAATCAGCTGCGATTATGTTCAATAAACTTATAGCATGTTTAAGCAGTTTTTAACATGTTTAATTTATCGCTTGGCACGCGGTTTCGACATTTTAAAACATTTAAGTGACATTTTAATAATCAAATTGTAAATCCCGATCTTTGAATAATAATTGCTGCAAATAAAAATTAAATTGGGCTCAGCAGTCTTGAAATAATTCGTGGCAATCAAAGTCAACATTCATAAATCAACTTTGGCATTTTTAAATAGCTCAGCAGTTGAAAGGAATTTACAGAGCATCGTTTACTGATTTTGACATCAAAACTAGTTTTTGGTATTAACTTTGAATTGCAGAATTTGTTTTATTAATTTGTAGCGTGTAAAGGTTTTCTGCCCTTCAGTCTTAATATCAATGCTGAATGAATTCTAGAGCATTAACGTTTTTACATCAGACAATGTACCATGACAATTTTCAACGTTAAAATTATGCTCAGCCTTAATTTCTAACTTCAGCAGACTGTTTAACTAATTTTTAGTATTAACAATTCTCAGCATTCAACAATAAAATTCTGTGTCTTTTGTCAAGTCACGGCATTTGCACATTTTTTTCAATGTTTTTATAACTTCCGCCATGTTTGACATGCTAATAAGTTTGGACAATTAGATACCACACCTAGCTGTTTAATTACATATTCAATTAATTGCTTGTCTTAATGTGTCAATCACATTAATAACTCTTTAATTAATCAAGAGGCTAACTTGAGACATTACATGCTACTTGATGTCCTTTGTGTTTTACGCGATTTGAGTCCTAGAAATCATAGCTTTGTTTGTCTAGGCCACAAATCCAAATTAGCAAAGCCCAATGCCTCTTGGGCGATAGATGGGACGATAGCTATTTCTAGAGGCATTAGTTTTATCCCTTTTTAGTGCGCCTTTAGGTTGACAACCAACCTAGATAGGGTAGGACGGGTAGTCATTTGAAAGTAATGATACTCAGACACATTACATGACATTTGACATTGTTACTTGTTTAAGAATCCGGTTAGTGGGTCGGATATTGATTAACAAGTTGGGGTTCTGATCTAAATGAAATCAAAAACACTTCTTTGTTTGATTTTTTGAATTCGTTCTTTCCTTTTTTATTACATTTACTTAACATGCTTACTTATTTGGGGTAGCTAGTTTAATAAGAAGTCCCCTTTGTTATAAATCATGACATTTCTCTCGTCTTTTGCATGCTTTATGATTTTATCACTTAAGTAATTGATAGTTAAAATAATTAAATAACATGTTTGTTTATTCATTACTTTATCACATAAGTAACATTAAGTTAATAATAAGCGACCTTTATTTGATCACATAGAATTCCCACATAAAGCACGATTTTGGCTGGGAATGACCTTTGTGGACCTTGAAAGGTGCCTAACACCTTCCGTTAGAGGTGATTTGAATCCTTACCCAAATTTCTGGTTAACTAAGACTAAATAATAAAATAGGTTTGTAGTTAACCTAGACCGGTGTCCTAACGCACCTTAATACATTAGGTGATGACTCTTCACACTCCTACTTAAACAATTCCAAAAAGAGTGGTCACATCGAATCTTGCTTTTCGCAAGAAAAATGGGGTGCGACAGAATGGCGACTCCACTGGGGATCTTAGGTTCTAATCATTACGAGTTTGTGTTTTATGTGGGATTCTTTCACTTTGTTTGTTTATTTTTCGTAATTAATTTCTCTCTTTACCTATTATTGTTTATATTATTTATACATGTTAGTCCCTTCTCTTTTTTCCCTTTTATGTGTTATTCATGTTTCTCCATGTCTATTCTTTCCTCACTTTCCTTTTTATTGCTTATGTCTTATTATTTTTACTTATGTGTATATTGCTTAGCATGTTCTTTTTGCTATGGGCTACGTGTTACTGCTTTATACAACTGGCATCCCGTTCATACTTTCCTTCACTCGGAACCTTTTTTTTCTTTTACAAACGATTGCATGGGTACACAGACGTTCTTTCCTAAAACACCCTTCGGGAGATGCCTTGTGGATCGGTCGATCAGCGATGCGTCGACAGTCATAAGCTTTCCCACTTTCGAGTTGTCCACTCGAGGGAACCATGTCATAAACTCACTCTTGTCCTTTAGGTCTTGGCTACATATTTCTTTTACTAGGGAATATGTGTCTCATTCAACCTAGGATGCCTTGGCACCCTTGATGCGTTGAATGTTAGTCTCATTCAAAGTCCAAAGAGGTTCACGACCCCATAAGGACGCACATTATTTTCTATGTGTTTCATTTCTATGTATGTTTTGATATTTTTACCTATATTGTTGTTTTCATTCTTATCTTGGTCACTTCTTACTTTTAGTGTTCCTCACTTTAGAGCTCTTTACTCTTAAAATTCTTATCATGTTAGGACCCTACAATACACTCTTAGGGCATATTTAAAATCCTCTAATTCATTCCCACTTGTTATTTAACTTTTATAACTCTCAAATTTTCGAACTACATCTGACCTGTTTCTTGTTTCAACAAGATACGTAGACAATCCTTTATAAGGGTGCGGTCTTCCTTCTTCCTTTGTTTTACAAAATGTCCTAATAATTGAAAATGTCAACCAATCCTTATCATTCAAATAGTTTTTTATATCGAATCATAGTCTCCACTTCTTTCACCTTTTCATAGTGTCATAAGTGTGAAAATTAAAAGCTTTTTGGGATTATTCAAATGACTTTCACAATCTTTCAAATTCTCAAATGTCTCAAACAAAATACGTTAAAATCTTTAAAAAATAATAATCAAATATTCAATTCAATTTATTTCGTAATAATTTCTTTAAACACTCTATGTGCATCTTTTACTTATTCACCCCATCAGCTCCAAGTATGAACTTAGTAGCTAGGTCTTGTTTATCGTCTATCTTCTGTTTTATGACATCAATTTGCTTCTCAAGCTCAAGTTCTAACTCACCTATTCGTCCTAAAGTTCTCTTTGATAAGATGACTCATATTATCATACTATCTCTTCTCTTACTAGGTACGCTTGCTCCTATTCAAAATTGCTATTTTATCGAACATCGACTCATTTAAAAATCTGCGATATGACAAATATTCTCAATACTCAGAAAAATTTCAACATTTTTCTTCTCACCCAAGGCGAAACACTATTTGAATTATATCTCCTTATTCTCGCCTTACCCCTACCAACAATAAATATTCATGCTATGCTTCTTGTGATCGTGATAAAGTAATTCGAATCAAAGATTGAGCAATTGAGGTTAGAAAATCCTAATTTCAAACCTCTATTGCGTCAAACTTGGATTATAATATCATAAGTCACATAGATTTGTCATCCTAGGCCCACCTCGAACTCAATAAGACTCCGTACATTATAAAGCATTTTATTC
The DNA here is from genome assembly GCA_030864215.1 of Capsicum pubescens. NCBI lineage: Eukaryota > Viridiplantae > Streptophyta > Magnoliopsida > Solanales > Solanaceae > Capsicum > Capsicum pubescens. Next base: position 170,906,695 of record CM061543.1, read on the forward strand.
TTGCAAATTAATGTGTTTATTCTTTCACAATATATCACCTTCCCCTTACTAACCGGACTCTTTTTTATTTTTTTCTCCCACACCCCAAGGATTGATTCATGTATTCTCTCGCCCATTGCATCAGATGAAAATGGCTTGATCTCCTTCTCTTAAAGCTTAGTCACCAAGATAAGGAAATGGGTGATAACAATGATACTAGTAATGAGCATTGTGAGATGATATTACGAATGGAACAAAAAATCCTTCAATTACAAGGAGAATTGTCACAAGCTTGTAACTTGTCTAATCTACCCTTTACTTTGAATGCTTCGCTCGAACCACAAGTTGAGGGTAACACTGCTATTAAATCCTATCCCACATTCATAAGTCATTCCTTACTATCACTTCCTATTTCACTACCTTCAAATAATTCAAGTCACACATATATGCTTCTTAAAAACAACTAACATCCACATTCTTGCCCACCATAATGCCACACATATCCATCTTCACTAAATTCGTAAACAACATCATATGTCCAAATTTTGCTGCCAATGCTTACCACAAATATACCTCATTTTCATGATCCGGGCAATCATACTTTAGATCTAAGTTATGTCAAAATGACCCATTTACCTACCACCAATGTGAATTCAAAACTCCAGGAAAAAACGTTTTTATGCGATTCGTGGTTAAAAGGTTGGAACAACTTGAATGTAGTAAGGGGTTGAAAAGGCTAAGTTACGAGGACTCGTGCATACACCCTGATGATGAACTGTCGGAGGAGTACAAACCTCCTAAATTTGAATTGTATAATGGGACTGGAGATCTGAAATTCCATTTGAAACTATACTGCGACAAGCTAGTTGGAGTTGGTAAAAACGAGCAGATTCTTATAAAGTTATTCATGAGGACCTCACTAGAGATGCTTTATCATGGTATGTCATGCAAAATGTAGCAAAATGGTCAAAATGAACCGACATGGCCTCTAATTTCATAGAAATATTTGGGTTTAATGTTGAGAATGCGCCTAATTGGTTCTACAATCAAAAGTTAAAGAAGAAACCTATAGAATCATTTCGAGAATATAGAATGAGATGGATACGTGAAGCTTTTAAAGTGCGCCCTCCTTTGAATGAAAATCAAATGAAGGAATTTTTCATTCGTGCCCAAGATCCATAATATTATGAAAAAATGATGCTTATAGACGATCGAAAGCTTATTACCATCATTAAATTGGGTGAGAGAATTGAAGAAGGCACTAAAAATGGCATGATAATAAATTTGGAGGCACTGCAAGTGATTAAGACTTCACCGGCTGACGAAAACAATGACATGAGGAAGTAAATGTTGTCTTGACTACACAAGATCCTAAAACCCCTTCGATTTACCAAATACCACTTCCTACGCTTCAATACCAAACACTCGTATATCGTGCTCCTTCATATTTATTTCCCACAATGACATACAATTACCCCATGCTATCTTATAATCCTACCAACTCTCTTGCACAACCTGTGCACTTTCAAATTCCTCCAAATACATTCCAACAACTATTAGCTTATCAAAATCCGCCAACACATCAACGATCCAATCAATTTGTCAGACCTCAAGTTAAGTTTCAGAAAAATTTATCAAGACAGTACACTCCTTTGGCTGAGACTATAGACCAACTTTATGAGAGATTAAGGGTTGATGGATACATTACTCTAATTCCTGCAATTGTAATGAATTATGTGCAAAATGGATTGATTTCAAAGTTTGTGCTTATCATTCGGGGATGACAGGCTGCACCACAGAAAAATGTCGTGCTTTAAAGGATAAAATTCAAGCATTGATTGATACCAAGGTGATAAATATGACGGAACCATATTTTGATGTTGATTAAGTATGGGCTATCTAACATTAATGAAGAGATATCACGTTGCGTCCTCATCTCGGGCTCTCAATCATTTTAGTTACTATAATATTTACATATGCTTGGAACAATATAAATTTCTCCTATGTAATTTGAACTATGTTTGACTTGATTACTATTTAAGAGGGATACGTAGGCGCTTTTATGGAGTTCGATCTTATTATAATGAAATTTTTATATTTTTCTTGGAGCATATATTGGGGCAGAATTTTTTGAGGGGATCTCAAAAATTCTTGGAGAAGAATTTCTACAAGTTTAAGATTGACAAGATATGTAACTGGGGCAGAATTTTTTAGAAGATTTCAAAAATTCTATCAAGAACCATTTCTACAAGTTCAAGGCTAGCAAGATTAAGACCATGAAATTGGGGTAGAATTTTTTGAGGAATCCTCAAAATTTTCATCAAGGATTGCATCTCAAGAAAGCAATATAAAGACAATGGATTCAGGACTGGAAGCAAAGGAATTGGCAGAGACACGAATCAATCTTTCCCTTTTTTAAAACTAACAATTTTTTTAGAGCAGGAATAAAGTGACGAGTATAAATCTTGAGTATGCTATACAACATCAAAAGCTATATAAGGTTAAGTATTGTCGTTCTGTATTTTGAGAGGGTTAAGCACTAACCCCTCGAGAAACTAAGGCTAGGCATTTTCCTTGAAAGTTAGTTGGGTTAAGCACTACCCTCTCTCGAGAAATCATCCGAAGCTAAGCAGTATTTCAGAAATTCGATGGAGTTAAGAATGACTCTATCAAGAACTCTTTGAGGCTAAGCATTGTCCTTATAAAGTTAATGGGGTTAAGCACTTGGAAGTTAGTTGGGTTAAGTACTACCCTCTCTCGAGAAATTATCCGAAGCTAAGTATTGTTTCAAAAATTTGATAGAGTTAAGAAAAACTCTATCAAGAACTCTTTGAGGCTAAGCATTGTCCTTGAAAAGTTAATTGGGTTAAGCACTACCCTCTCTCGAGAAACTATCTGAGGCTAAGCATTGTTCTCTGAAAATCGATTGGGTTACTTAAAGATGAATATTGCTTTCTATATACTAAACATGCTAAGCACAACTACCTCGACATTATTAAATGCTATCGCTTTACTGTACATGGTGTGGATTAAGCACAACCTCTTCAAATCTATATGAGCAAACCATTTCTTCACTCTTCCCACTATATAAACGAACACTTTCCCCATCACTGGAGGACAGGCATCAATATTCTCTCCACTCCTTTACGGTTTACAATACCTTGCTCTCTTCCACATTTTAAATATTCAGCTCTTTCGGATTGCTCTCTCTAAACAAAAGACTACTAGCTATTTTAATATAAGGAAAATATATTTTTAAAATCTCTTTGGTGTTTCTTTTGGGCTTTAAGGAAGCATTTTGCATATCTCACTGTTACTTGGCTTTACCATTCTTATTATTATTTTCTTATTGCTGCTCACCGATAAGTCTCTCATCAATGCATTTTATATATCTAGTGTAATAATGTTACGATCTTAGAAAGCATACCTATAGGAGTTAGTTTGAAATAATTGTTCACTACTTGCTTGCTATGCCTTGCTTTATTGTTTCAATGTTTCAGACCATGTGTGGGTTTGTCTTGTTCTTGCATTGTTATTTTGTTGTATTCAACAGGTGTCACTAAAGTGAGGTTTTGACGAGTCGCCCGTGAATAGGAAGGGAGGCTGCCTACTTTAGTGTAGTTTATTTTATTTAGTATGTAGGAAGTTATTTGTGCAAACATTATTTTGATGTAATAATAAAATTAGGGAAAGCATGGGGGCGGAGATTTATGCGCTTCATGTGTTACGCGAGTCACTTAGACAAACTCAATTTAGGACTTATTAATAAATTTATTTGACACCTAAAAAACATGTTTTAGGATCAAGTAACTAACTTTATATGTAATAAATCAGCTGCGATTATGTTCAATCAACTTATAGCATGTTTAAGAAGTTTTTAACATGTTTAATTTATCGCTCGGCACGCCGTTTCACCGTTTTAAAACATTTAAGTGATGTTTTAACAATCAAATTGTAAATCTCGATCTTTGAATAATAAATGCTGCAAATAAAAATTAAATTGGGCTCAGCAGTTTTGAAATAATTCGTGGCAATCAATGTCAGCATTCATAAATCAACTTTGGCATTTTAAAATTGCTCAACAGTTAAAAGGAATTTACAGAACATCATTTACTGATTTTGACATCAAAACTAGTTTTTGGTATTAACTTTGAATTGCAGAATTTGTTTTATTAATTTATAGCATGTAAAAGTTTTCTGCCCTTTAGTCTTAATATCAATGCTGAACGAATTCTATAACATTAACGTTTTTACATCAGACAATATACCATGATAATTTTCAACATTAAAATAATGCTCAGCCTTAATTTCTAACTTCATAAGTCTGTTTAACTAATTTTTAGTATTAACTATTCTCAACATTAAACCATAAAATTCTGTGTCTTTTGTCAAGTCACGGCATTTGCACATTTGTTTCAATATTTTTATAATTTCCGCTATGTTTGACATACTAATAATTTTGGAAATTTAGATACAACGCCTAGCTATTTAATTACATATTCAATTAATTGCTTGTCTTAACATATTAATCACATTAATCACTCTTTAATTAACCAAGAATCTAACTTGAGACATTATATACTACTTGACGTCCTTTGTGTTTTACGCGATTTGAGTCCTAGGAATCATAGCTTTGTTTGTCTGGACCACAAATCCAAATTAGCAAAGCCCAATGCCTCTTGGGCGATAGGTGGGACGATAGGTATTCCTAGAGGCATTAGTTTTATCCTATTTTGGTGCGCCTTTAGGTTGACAACCAGACAAGATGGAGTGGGGCGGGTAGTTATTCAAAAGTGATGATACCCAAATACATTACACGAAGTTTGACATTGTTACTTGTTTAAGAATCTGGCTAGTGGGCCACATAATGATTAACAAGTTGGGGTTCTGATCTGAATGAAACCAAAAACACTTCTTTGTTTGATTTTTGAATTCGTTTTTTTTTTTACATTTACTTTACATGCTTACTTATTTGGGGTAGCTAGTTTAATAAGCATTCCTCTTTGTTATAAATCATGCCATTTCTCTCGTCTTTTGCATGCTTTATGATTTATCACTTAAGTAATTAATAGTTAAAATAATTAAATAACATGTTTGTTTATTTGTTACTTTATCACTTAAGTAACATTAATTTAATAATAAGCAACCTTTATTTGATCACATAGAATCTCCACGTAAAGTATGAATTCGACCGAAAACCATCATTATGGACCTCGAAAGGTGCCTAACACCTTTCTTTCGAGGTAATTTGAACCCTTACCCGAATTTCTGGTGAACTAAGACTAAATAACAAAATAGGTTCGTAGTTATTCTAGATCAGTGCCCTAACACATCTTAATACATTAGGTGGCGACTCTTCACACTCCTTAAACAATTCCAAAAAGAGTGATCACGTCGAATCCCGCTTTTTGCGAGAAAAATAGGGTTCGACACCACGTATTTGGTACTCATACTATATTTCTGTAGACTGCAGATCATAGTACGAGTTATTGCCGTTGTTGTGTGCATCATGCAGAGCAGCCATGGTTCAGAGACATAGAGTGGCCTCCTAACGTTCGGAGTATTACTTTTATCCCTCTTATATATTAGACTAGTCTCTATGTTGTATTCAGGGATGGTTGCATCTGTATATTAATTTAGTACCTCATTTGTATCCTTGGTATGTTAGAAGCGTTTGCACTGATTCCACCAGGTTTTGGGATTATCTTATGTATGCTAGTCTTTTATTATATATTTTTTGCATTCTTCCCTTTATTCTTTCGGTAGTTCGTTACTAGCAGTTCGAACGACGAGTTTAGATTGACTTCTAGAGAGTTATAGTAGGCGCCATCATGACTCGAGAAATTGGGTCGTGACAAATCAGTATCATAGACAGGTTCACTTGTGTATTAGTACAAGAGCTAAGTGTTTAGTAGAGTCCTGTGGATTAAAGTGGAGACGTCCATAACCTATCCTGTGGATTAAAGTGGAGACGTCCATAACCTATCTTCGAGAGGCTATAGGGCATTCTTAGGAAATTTATTTCTTGACTCTGTGTCATGTGTCCGTATTGCTATGATCCTCAAGCACATTCTTTGACTATTCTGTCCCAAATGGATGATGTGACATTGTTAATCGATGTGGATAAGACTTCAACACATATTTTCAAAGCTTCAGCATAGAGTCAGACTAGAGAGTCTGAGATGGATATCAAAGATCTTCAGCATCAGCCAAAAGATTTAGGGCCATCTCTCCATATGGGATTATTCTTATATTTTCCATATGGATTTTCAGTAGATTAGTTTTGGTTTGATTTTTCTATGATGAGCTTGTGTGGATAGAACTCAGGTGATTTTTCTCCTGGTTTAGAGTGGATAGCAGGTGTAGAATAGTAAGGGAAGATTATATTTGGATTGGAGTCGGGTGTATGACTCATGCCTTGGTTTACTTTTGGCTTGGATGAGCCTTTTGGATTGTATAGGTATTGAGATGGTATCACTATGTCGTAGTTCAGATTTACATGTATTAGCCTTTTTTGATTCAGTTGGAGACCAGTTGGTGGTGGAGGTTGAGTTTTGACTATTTCAAAGTAAAGTGAGAGAACTGGTTGGAAAAAGGATTCCTATGGCAAAATCCCTTGGAAGTGCTCTCTTTTCTTTGAGGTTACCTAGGAAGTCATGCTCGAAACATATGGGCCCAGTACCTCATCCTTTCAAGCTCTTAAGATCTTTCTATCCATTGACTTTCGTAGATGAATGTACTTTTAGTTATGGATATTGTAATGACCCTCTAGGCTATTTCCTTTATTTTCATGCATTTTTGGCATTGTGAGCCTTTTCACAGTGACTACAGGTCATTTATGACTTATCGGAGTTGTCGGTTTGGTGATCGAATAGTTTATTTGGATTTATGCTTATTTTTCTATTTTGGAGCTTTCATTGTTTATGATTTGGTCTCATACCAAAACTCCTAGTATATGACCTCGGATGAGAATTCTGATAGCACTTTCAGCTCCAGAACATCGATTTTAGGCTAGGGGCCCTTGGTTAAGGTCCTGAGGCTTCCGAATTTATTTTGGGCTATTGGGCAGATTATGTAAAAAAAATAAAACTATAGGTGTGGGCCCTTCCTTTCATCAAAACAACCTAAAATGGAAATTTTGAGTGTGTTACAAAGTTCATTTGCATATACGAGATTTCGAATGAATCCCGATGGGTTTGGCGAAGAATTGGAGAATTCTAAGTCTCAGCTGTGATCTGGTGCACGCGTGATCACGGGCCTTGGATCGTGATCGCAATCTGGAAAAACCAGTAAGTGCCGCAATCTCAACAGTCGAGTTGCGATAGTGACTCTCGAGAACCTGGAATGGGTATAAATACCATTTTCTCAGCCCTTTTTTCCATTTCTCATCCATTTCTAAGATAACTAAACCCTAGAGGATGAGAGATATTAGGATTGAAACTTGTAGATGATTTGGGAAGCTTGGTTATTGATTATTATTCCGTGATTTCCCTTTGAATTCATGGTAACATTCCTTTGTTTTCTTGATAAATTCTAAGAAATTAGGGCTTTGAATTCTTAAACTTTAAGGGTTGATTTGAGACCCGATTTGTGCTCCGTTTGTGCCTAACTTTTGAACACAACTTTCTTATCCTTTGAGAGACCTCGTGATGGGTTCAATTTTTTATTTCTTTTATAATCTTCGCGGGCCCTTTCTTGATCCGAAATTTGACATAACCCATTATATAGAAGTATGAGTCCCATTTAACTTCTAGTGATGCATAGATTATGATTTTAATAGTGTGGTGGTATTTTGAGATTGTGGAGTAAAGATGAATATTTATCTGATGATTCAAGGATTTGTGGTTCGGCTTCGAGGTAGGCTTTTGTCTACTCTCCTTCACAAGATGATGTATTTTATATATTGCATGTGAATATAAATCTTAAGATAGATTTTGGGTAGAACATCGTGACTAAGTCTTGATTATTGAGGTTTGGAGATTAGATGAGTAATTTGACCCGTAAGGTGAAATATTTATTACACTTTTAGGATCCTATTACTTTCTCCGTAGATTGCACTAATTCGTATAATGATTGCACTATTATTCTAGATTTGGGATGTAGAGTGTATAATTATGAATATCTTTATGTAGGTTATTTAGCGACCCTGAAACCGTAATTTAAATGGAGTTGACTTAATTTCTCATGTTTTAGGTGGAATTCCTATCTTAGGGCTAATAATGGATAATGTACTATCTAGAAGTCAATTTAGATATCTTAGCCTTGTTTGGGATAGAAATTGCCTAAATATGAAATTCGAGAATTAGAAGTGGGTTCCTCCGTCCCACCGTAGGTTAAGACTTGTGTTAGCCCTTGTGAACTTATTTATGCATATTATACATAGTTGAGACCATTGAGAGTTTAGTATAAGGATACTTCGTAACTTGGTGAATGATGGTGGTTTTCTCAGATTTATGGCTTGTAGTTATGATATGGCTTTCAGATTTGATTTATGATATGGTCTATCGACATACTTAATAATATAGGCATAGACATAGTTATGATATTTGACCTATATAAATGAGATGCCTTATAGATGTGATATTTCTCATAGTTATGATATATGACCTACAAATATGAGATGCATTATAGATATGATATACCTCATAGTTATGATATATGGTCTATAGATATGAGCTGCCTTATGGATACAATATGGCTTACAGATATGATATGCCTCATAGATATGATTTATAGCCTATAGATATGATATGCCTTATGTATATCATATGACTTATAGATATGATATGTTTCGTAGATATGCTATGGCTTATAGATATGATATGGCTTATGGATATGATTATTGATATGGGTTTCTGATATGTATGTGGTCCTAAGGTTGTGATTATGATGTTGTAATTATTTCGGACATAGTATTAGGCCCAAGGTTGTGTTATGATATCGGTTGGACATTCGGAAAGTGTATCCTTATAAGGGATGTAGTTGTAGTTTATAGATATATTGATGCTTATGGTTTCATTGTTTGAATACTAGTGATGGCATGCATAGATTAGATTTATTCATGATCATTAATAGTTTACGCCCGCTGTATTCAATTTTATCAATAGTTTGTATTCATATAAAATATAAATACAGTACCATTTAGCCGTTGTATTCGATTCACAACCGTTGTATCCACTTTTACTCAGTGGTCTGTATTCATAAAAAACATAAATACACTACATATTTAGTCTCGCCAAAAACACTACCATTTTTTTTCTTTTTTATTTTTTTCCTGTTTTCCTTATTTTTTCTTCTTCTTTTTTTCTATTTTTTCCTTTTTTTATTTTTTTATTTTAATTTTTTTCTCTTCTATCTCTAACTTCTATTTCTTTTTTTTTTTCTCATTTTTGTACTTATTTTCTTTATCATTTTTTTGGTTCTATTTTATATTTTTTGTATTTTTGAAAAATATGGCTACTTGAGCACAAGTCATGAATGATAATGTAAATACCACAATTGTTTAGCGTATTTGTAGTCACATCATCATTTATATTTTTGTATTCATTCATACAACTGTATTTATATTTGTATTTTAAAGTTCGCGCTTGTATTTGTATTTTGTAATTCACATTTATATTTGTATTTTATAGTTCACACTTGTATTTGTATTTATTAGTTCGCACCATCATTTATATTTTATATAATTCACACTTGTATTTTAAAGAATTGTTTTATATTTGTATTTCATAATTGACAGTATATTATATTGGATTATATTTGTATTGTGATTTTATTGTGTTTGTATATTTATATTATATTTGTGTTTGTATTCTATTTTCGTCGATGTCTTTTTATTTTTAAAGAATTATTTTGTATTTGTATTTGTAAGTTGATTGCATATTGTATTTAGTTGTGATTATGTACAATTTATCATTTGTATTTGTATACAAACAAGTAAATGCGTTAATTATATTTTCTTGATTCTAAAATATATAATATATAATGTATCATTTGATACAAATGTACGTTTTGTATTTGTATGTCAAAATTATCATTCGTATTTGTAAATAAACAAACATCACTTGATACAAATACAATTGCAAACAAATGATTTTACAAATACAAATACAATATGTATTTGTATATATTTTATTTGTATAAAAATTTGAATTATATTTATTTGTATCAATAAATACAACTCGTATCGATAAATACAAACATGTATTCGTAGAAAGAAAATCAATTGTTCCTTTTCAATAATTAAAAAATACAAATGATAGTTTACACTTGTATCTGTATGGTATAGCTCATATTTGTATATTTGTAGGGGGGTGCGGATTAGGTGCGTAGATTCAACTAGATAACTAAATACGTATGTATTTATTTTTATAATGATTATTATTGATTGGAATAATTTTCATTTTTATCTTCTTGACTTAAGATGTTTTATTAATTCATATTCTAAATTAGATATTATCGTGATTAAATTATCTAGTGTTTTAGGATCCTCGTTAGTAATATGTAATCTTTTGTATTCTAGGTATAAACTATATAGTTGAGTTTCTATTTCTTTTAATGATTTATTCTTTTCGTAAGATGTATCCATTAATTTATTTTATCCTATTGAAATTTTAGCAATTTCTGTGTAGTATTTTATTCTAACTTTGCTATATTCAATGCGTAGGTTTATATTTTTTATTTGACTAATTAGTAATTGTTGTTCATGTATAACTAATTTTCCATCTGTATTAAATAATTTTTCGTATGTATTAAATAAATTATTACTTGTATTTTCCTTTTCTAAGGTTAAATTTATTTTAAGTAATTTTTCTTCTAGTTGTTTTTTCTCTATTTCAAGTTGATTTCTGTAATTAACTTCTTCATATATCCAATTTTGCCTTTCTCTAATTTTCTTTATATATTCTAACATCCACAGTCTTGATCTGAATAATATCCTTCTGGGTAAATGTCTTCGTATATCTGTTCCAACGCATTTATTGTTCAATTTCGTAGTTTATTACTTCTTCTAATATTATTTTCTTAATATCTTTAATTTCTATGTCTTTAAGTATATATAAGATTAAAACTTTAAGGTAGTCTAAATGGTCTATTTTCTAAAATTGATATTTTATATCTTTATTTTCCATGTATTTGTCTATATTTTTCATCTGTTTTTCTAGTAGTTGTATGTTTCTCATATCTTTTTCTAAAAATTCTATGTAATTTATCATGCTAAGTATTTGTAAGAGTAGTTAGGTATGTGTGGTATATAATTTACTCTAGTCATGTAATATTTACCAAATGCTTTTTCTAATATGATTTTTCTTATATCTACTACAGTTATATCTTTAAGTGCATATAAAATAAGTATTTTAAATTTATCTACCATCACATCAGATAAATAATTATTCATTTTCATAAAATTGCTTTTTTCAAAATATTCCCTTCAACCATATACATAACAAAATATAGTCATCTTAGATTACTATATACTAGATTATTCTTAAATAACATGTTCTTCGGTCACTATTAGCATGGTAATCTGGATACTTTTCCCTTAAACAGCGCCTCTACTCTGGTTACTCCCCACCACGGCTTCTTGCCTTATTGGTTTCACCTTTAGGATGGCATAGTTCTTAGGGATCTTTCTCCGTTTCCACTTTGCTAATAAACTTCTTAACATATTATTCTTCGAATAATTCTACTATAAAGTAACTAACATGAATTTATTTTATCATATCATGATTGTTGGGAATTATGAATTTAGCTATTCATAATCATAAATAAATATACCTGTTCTGGTAGGTTTGATATTTCTGTGCTTTGTTCCTCCATAGATTTTTCCATTGATATATACCTGTTTTTTAATTAACTAAGCAAAAATATTTATTGTGGACTTTGAGAGAATGTTTGCTTCAACGCATGAAGGCTTGCCTTGCAATGCCTTCTACTTTCTCTATTTATAGAATGAAAAATGTACAAAAGTTTTTACATCCGTATTCAATAAAATATTAAAAAACTAAAAAGCTAAAAACTTAAAAAAAACTTAAAAGTCTTTCTTTTCACCTAACCTATAAGACTTTGAATTTTCCTACTTTACATTAACTTCTCAATAAATGCTACTAACTAATGTTAACTTTTACGTAACAACTTTGTACAAATAAGTCTTCTGTCTATTTTGTCATATCTGTTGTATCTCCATTATTGCTCTGGTCTTATCTTTCCAGCTGTCGTCCTTATCTTCTCATTCTAACTGTACTGCTGGGACATCATTATCTCCTCCATTACATTTTGAACATCTGTGGTCTGGATATTTGTGTCCAATAGTCTTGCAGTATCTGGTCAATAATTCTTCTGAAATAAATTTTTCTTTAATAGCTCTGGCGATAGGCTCTGTCTCTGGTTTAAGCAACGTGATAATCCATTGCCTAATAGTTTCCATATCTGTTTCTCGTAACTCTTTTGAATTCGAATATATTAATACATGATCTCTTGAATAGTAGTTCCATATGAGATTTTGTTTGCAATATGTATTTGCTAGCTCTTGTAAAATTGTAGATAATCCGATAATCTTCTTGTTTGCATAAAATTTTGGTATCTCGATTCTGGGTATCTCTGGTTGTGAAATAATATCTTGTGGTATAATCATATCTCGTGTCATTCCTATCTTTACAACTTGTATAGTTTTTTTAACTTCATCAAATAATATCTCTGCCGGTGCCGCGTAAATTTTTATAAAGAACAAGGTACCTTTGGTTATTCTTTTAAAAATGATAAATGCTTCATATATTTCTGGTATAGTGGATATCTCAGTTCCGTCCGTGGTATATACAGTACTAAGTAGTCCATATTCGTAGCAAGTTTTAACTATATTTGGTTTGGTTTTAGGTAAGACAATTAGTTTATTATATCCGGTCAATCTCTGGGTTATATAGTTTGTATCTGGTTCTTGGACATTTGTAGCTTTGGGGTTGCTATTTAAAAAGGTTTGTATATTGTAGATATTTTCTATGTATTTTTGGGATGTGTAGTTATAAACTTTTTTATCTTGGTTCAGACTATCTCGGTATGTGGTAATTTGTGGGGGTATAAACATGGAATCTTTTGGTGTATTTGGGGTGTATGGTTTTTCAAATATTTTATTCATATTCATGTTCTGGTATCTTGGTCGACTAGCTCCTTTGCTTGTACCTGCGGAAGTAGATAGATAAACGTTATGGGTTTTATGGAGTATCCCAACGTCTCCTTCTAGCTCTGGAATTTTAATGTCTTCCGATCGACATAGCTCTGCACACTGCTGAGTTAGCTGATTTGTAGCTATAGACTTCAGTTTACCTTCATTAGTCTTTAGCTTTTCTATCTCATTACCCATATTGTCCACTTTTATTGAAAGCGTAGTTAGGGTGTTGAGTATCTTTTCTAGAGTATCTTCTTCTATAATATCAGTCTGTGTAGCTTTGTCTTGATATGTAATCTGCAATAACATTTTTGTTAGTACTGATTACTTCTATTGTAAATGTAAAATTTAATATATTCAATACTAGTCTCCGAATTTCTTTTGTTGTAACTGAATTTTGTATTTTCTTTGTTAGCCACCAGCGTACTTGTGTATTATCTGTTCGCACAATAAATTTGTTATATACAATATATGACTCAAATGCTAACAAACATTTATATAATGAACATAATTCTTTTCTATTTATTTCTCATTTTATTTCTGTCTCGTTGAACGTACCTGAGTAATATCTACAATGGTGTTCTATTTTTTCTGCTTCATATTTATATTTAAGTATTCCTCCGTAACTATATTCACTAGCATCTGCTTCTACTATGTATATAAATTTTCTATTTTCATCAGGAAATTGTAATTTTGGTAATTCTTTACAAAGTATTTTTATTTTTTGAACTTGTTTTTTATCTTCTTCATTATAGTTATATTCTATATCCTTTTTTAATTTTTTCTGTAGTGGTTTTAAGTTTTCTGCTAATTTTGGAATATATTCTCTTACTTGGTTTACTAATCCTAAAAATGATTGTAATTTCTTTTTCGTATCTAATTCTTCTTTCGAATTTATTATTTTTTGTACTATATGTTGTTGCATTTTTACTCCACTTTTATCTATTTGTATTCCTAAAAATTCTATTTGATTTTTCATAATTTCAGCTTTCTTTTTACTTAAACTTATTCCCGAATTTTCTATTATATCCGTAAATTATTCTAATAATTTTAAATGTTCTTCTTTGGTCTTTGTATATAATAGTATATCGTCTATATATACTATACAATTAGGTAGTTGTTTAAAATAACTATCCATAAAATGTTGATATCTACCTGGTGCATTTTTATATCCAAATGGTAGTACATTTCATTCATAAAATCCTTGTGGTACCGTAAATGCGGTTAATTCCTTAGATTCTTCTTCTAACTTTAGATGGTAAAATCCTGATTTGCAATCAAATTTACTAAAATAATTATATCCTTGTATTTGTCTTATTTTTAATATCTTATTTGGTATTGGGTAATTATAAGTTATTGTTTTTGCATTTAAATTTCTATAATCAATAACCATTCTACTTTTTCCTCTTTTTTGTTCACTATGTTTATTTACTATAAATGCTGGGCTATTATGTTTACTATTACTTTTTTGTATATATTGTTTCTCTAATAATTCATCTATATGCATTTTAAATTCTTTTAAATCATCAAAATTATATGTTAATGGTTTTTGGGTTATTATGCTATTTTTATCTATTAATTCAATTTTTATAGTAGTTTTATGTTTTTCCCATCCTTTTAATGGATCTTCACTATATAATTGTTCTAATTTTTTCTTAACTATTTCTATCTTATTTATAGAAAATATAGTTATTTCTGTTTTATTTATCGAAAATACAACTAATTCTATTGTATCTTCAGTATTTTTTATATTTTCTAACTTTTGTGTAATTTTTTCACTTCCTTTTATCCAATCAGTTTTCTTTCTTATTTTATTATTAACTCTTTTTGCTCTTACTTTTTGTTTACATGGTGTTGTAAACCACCAGTCTGTTCTAGTTATTATATGTGGGTATAATTTATCTAGAAACGACATTCCTAAAAGTATATCTTTTGATGTTAGTTCATAATTATAAATTTCTTCTATTGTTAATATTTTATCCCATACTTGTGTTTTTACATTCTTAGCTTTATAAGTAATTAAGCTTCCTTCGTTATTAAATCCTTTAACTATTATTGGTGTTTTCAATTTATCCCATTTACTTTCTGGTAAACAATTATATCTACATAAATTAGCTTCTGCTCCTGTATCTATCATAGGCGTATAATATCTACTGTAATATCTTTCTACTACTATCTTCATTAATACATATATTTTCATTTTATGTTAATGCTCTTCTTAAGAATAATTTCTCTCTGTTATATGTTATAGTTAATTGTGTATGTTCTATATTATATGGTTTTACTTGTTCTAGCCATTTTATTCCTAATATTATGTCTGTTTTTTGCATTTCTTCTTTTACTTCAAATTCTATTTTTATTTTTCTTATTCCTATTATTATCTTTTTTTCTGCTATATTTTTAGTGTTTATTAAACTTCTTGGTAGATCTGGGCATATATTATTGTCGGTTTTTATTTTCTCATTTTTTACTAGATATTTTGCTATATAATTTTCTTCTTGTCCTGTATTTAATAGTATTAAATATTCTTTTTCATTTACCTTTCCTGTTATGTAATAATGGTTTGAATTATCCATTGAACTTGTTTCATAACTTATTCTTTTTGATGAGCTTGATGATTCCGGTTTATCATAAGCTGTTCTTTTTGTTGTACTTATTCTATCATTTATTATTTCTAGATTTTCTTCTACATCTATGTCTCTATAGCTATAATCATTATAGTCTATCGTTTTTACAAATTGTTCAAATGGGCTATCTATTTGTATCTTATTAATCTTATTTTTTCCCGTTATTTTATGTTTTGTTGTTAATACATATAAATTTTTGCATCTTGCTGTAAATATTTTTTTAATAATTCTATAGGTGTTAATTTCATTATTCCTTCTGTGGGTTTGTCAGTTCTTAATATTTTTTTACTATTTTCAGTTAGATTTAAAAACCATAATTTTACTGTTCCTATTAGTGTTCTTTCTATATATTCTGGTGCATCTGTTACACTTATATTATTATCTAATAATTGTTTTGTCATATATCCTATCCATAATTGTATTGTTTTTTCTGTATCTATTACACAATCTAAGTCTAGAAAGTTATAATTTTTATTAACTATTTGTTTTGGTGTCCATTTGTCATATTCATTCTTTAGATTATATCTTTTAAACTTATTTTTATAATATGTAGGTTTCCTTATTTCTGATGTACTGGGTATTATATTTTGATCTTCTTTTTTATCAAGAGTATTTATTTCTGTATTGATGTTTTCTAAATTTTCTTCATTAATTGCTTCTTGTTTTTCATTGATTTCTAAATTTTTTGTATTTGTTAATATTTCTGTATATGTTTCACTATCTTCTGAATCATAATTGTCTGTTTCTTCAACATCTATATTATTTATTTCTAATTCCTTATTTTTTATTTCTTTATTGTCTATTTCTATTTTTTCTTTAAATTGATTTATCTCGTTTAATAATTTTTGTTCTTTATCTTTTTCTTCTTTTTCTTTCTGTCTTTTTTCATACAGATCTTTTAACATTTGTAATTCTTTTTCTAATTCAGCAATCCTACTATTTTTAGTTTCTTCTATTTTTCGTATTTCTTCTGTAGTTTGTTGTTTTATTTTTTCTATTTCCTTTTTTCTATCTATTTCTTCGTTTTCTCTTTCTATTCTAACCATAGCTGTCAATTTATCTTCTAATTTTAATTCTTCTTTTTCTAACATTAAATATAAATGTTCGCCTATTTTCTTATATCTTCTTCCTAAATTAGAAAATACTATTCTTATTTTTAATCCTTCGTGATTTTCATATATTTTTTCGTCTATTATAAATTCTTCTTTGTTCATTTTATTGTAAATAGTTCATGTTGATATATATATTCTAAACTATCTATTTGTGATTCTAAATTTGATATTTCATCTTTTTGTGCATTTATTGAGTTTTTACTAACTCCGGCAAATATATTATAATTTAATCTTTTTGTTCTTATTTTTAATTCTTTACGTTTTTCAGATATAGTCTGTTTTAGTTCTTTGTATTTTTGTATTTTATTCATCCAAACAGTATTTATAGTATTTTGGTGGATATCTAAATCTAATTTTATCATAATTAGATGGTATATGTCTCATTCTTCTAGATTTTAAATGGATTATTAATTTTGCTTCAATACTAGATATTAAGGTAATTAGGTAAGCTAATCTTTGTGGGTTTTCTTTTGTTTTATTTAGTCTTATATATTCTGAATAATTACTAATTAAAGATTCTTTAATTTTTCTAAAAGCTTCTCTGTTTTTAAATGGTCTTCTCATAATTAATTAATTAATTGATTGATTATTGTAATTTTTTCATAAACTCTAAATTCAAACATATATACTACTTCTGTATTTTTTAAATAACTGTGCTCTGATACCATTTGTAGGGGGGTGCGGATTAGGTGCGTAGATTCAACTAGATAACTAAATACGTAGAAAATACATGATAGAAACTATGAATTGTAATAAGGGATAATTAATAGGCAAGAGAGGGCTATGAATTGTAATTAATTGAAATTTAGGCTAAATAGGGTAATTAGGAGTCAATGTTTGCTAAGTTATGTAGTTATCCCTAATAATAATAATAATAATAAAAAAAAATCAAATCATAGAATAAATTAACAAACCTACCACAACATTTTTACTAACCTAAAATAGTTGCCATCACAATTTTTTATTTTAAAATTTTTTTGAAGAGGATGACCAATAAGAAGGAAAAGACAAACGAAAAATAATTCATTCAAGATCATATAAAAAATTTAAAACAACACAAATAATGAACTAAATCAAAAGAAAAAAAATATCGCATGCTACAAAATAATATGAATATAGTTTAAAGAACTTGATGGAGCGTAGTCAATATTGTTTATGGAGAAAAAAAGTGAGATATTTATAAAGTTTTAAATCCTTTTTTAGTAGAAATACTAAACACTAACAAATTTCCTACTTATTCTATTATTATTCTTTCCTTTTTAAACCCATGTTAATTGGACTTCTTCTTAAAGAAATATTAAAATAGGAGCTTAAGTTTCCTACTCCTAAAAACTTTGTCGGCACATTGATGTTTGCAAAGTTTTTTCGATTTTTTTTTAAAATATTGAGACGTACTATAATTATGGTATACAATGTATTATGAAAAATATTTATATAAAAAATTTACTCAACTAAAATAAAAATACATACATGCGGAAGAGAGAAAATTTGGGACTCTTGCCATATTAATTAGGACTTATTAATTTTAAAATTGTATTTTTTCTTACCATATATTTTAGGAATTCATACCATATGTTTTAGGATTTCTTAATTTTTAAATTATATTTTACTCTTACCATATATTTTAGGACTCTTTAATTATTGAGTTTTCCTAATACTTTTTACCATATATTTTTAGGACTCCTTAAATTATTATCAATTTTATAAAGATAACGATATAACAACACAAATAATATACTAAATCAAGAAAAATTATCACATACTATAGAATATTATGAATATAGCTTAAAGAACTTGGAGCGCAATCAATATTGTGTATGGAGAAAAAAAAAGAGATATTTATAAAGTTTTAAATCCTTTTTTAGTAGAAATACTAAATACTAACAAATTTCCTACTTATTCTATTGTTATTCTTTCCTTTTTAAACCTATGTTAATTGGACTTCTTCTTATAGAAATATTTATTCTTTCCTTTTTAAACCTATGTTAATTGGACTTCTTCTTATAGAAATATTTAAAAAGTAGCTTGAGTTTCCTACTCCTAAAAACTTTGTCGGCATGATGTTTGCAAAGTTTTTTCGATTTTTTTTAAAAACATTGAGACGTGCTCTAATTATGGTACACAATGTAAATAAGAAAAACATTTTTAATAAAAAATTTAATCAACTTTAATGGAAAAAAAAATACATACATACGGAAAAGAGAAAATTTGGAACTGTTACCACATTAATTAGGACTTATTGCTTTTTAAATTATATTTTTCCTTACTATATATTTTAGGAATTCTTACCATATGTTTTAGGATTTCTTAATTTTTAAATTATATTTTTCTCTTACCATATATTTTAGGATTCCTTAATTATTGAGTTCTCCAAATACTTCATATCATATATTTTTAGGACTCCTAAATTATTATCAGTTTTATAAAGATAATGATATAATAATTGAAGAAAAAAGTGAGAAAATGATTTTGTCTAAAACAAGATATTTTAAAGAAGGTTAAAAAGTTCAAACAATATTTTTAAGACCCTTCACACTTTTAATATATTATAAATATAGATTATAGATTATAGATTATAGATATAGATTATAGATTATAGGTTATGAATATAGATTATATATTATAGATATAGATTATAAATTATAGATATATATTATAGATTATAGATATTAATATAGATATAGATAGATAAAGAAAACTTTTAAGATGTTTGGGCAAACTTAAACTCAATCTCCAACACACCTCCCCCTTTTACGTGGTATGTGTGAGTGTGTGTGTCTCTGTGTAATGTTTGATTATTTAAAATTAAATAATTTTATTTATTATGGATATTTTATTTTAAAGTCAATTTTTTACAAAATTATTAATTACATTTTTATTACTTATTTAAATTTTTTAAAAATCTAATACTTCTTAAATTTTTCTTATTCTAACGATTTTATATTTATTTCTAGGTTTTTCAAATTTTCTTAAAATCAAAATTAGTTGATTTAGAATTCTTAAACTAATGGAATAAGTATTAGTTGTCATTAGTTTTGATGACTTCTAATAAGAAAAGATTTTACTATGAATATGTTTAATTAATTTCAACTCTTAAATTAGAAAAAAATAGTGAAATTCTTATGACTTTTAATAAGGAAATGTTTTACCATAAATATATTTAATTAATTTTCTACTCTTAAATATTAAAAAAAATAGTGAAAAAACGATTTTGTCCAAACCAAAGATTTTTAATAAAGGACAAAAAGTTCAAACAATATTTCTAAGGCCATTCACACTCTTAATATATATATATATATATATATATATATATATATATATATATATTAGTTAATTATTTATGGACCCAAGGTCCTTTTTATTAATAATCGAAAAATGTCTGGTCCAAGGAGGCAAAAAAAGAAACGTAGAAAATAAATATTTATAGCCCAAACCAGCCCCAAAGTGACCGATTCAGGTGAATAACTATAAGACCCTATTAAATAGGGTTTCCTAATTTATTTTCGAGTCTCTTTTTCTTTTCTTCTCATTTCTTGCTGCTACTGAGAGTGTCTGTTATCGCTTACAAACGCCGGTCTGTTCCTTTTTTTGTTGTAGGTTGTAAACTATTTTCACGTCTTGGAGGTCTATATTTCTTGCTCATCTTGCAAAAGTAAGTGTTTTGCCTTCTTTCCTCTTCTCCTCTTAAGCTGACATCTAACTTGAAAATTTCCTCCCTCTCTGTAGATATGTAATTCGGTAGAGGTCCAAGAGTTTATGTGAAACTCAAAAGAAGATTAGAACCCTGAATTCAAGGTCTGATGTTTTTTGTACATTCCCTTACTATTTTGCGTTCTTTTGTTTCCCTTTCTCTTTTTGATTCATGTCCCTTTTGTAGTTGAAGTAGAAGCCGAGAAAACTGTGTGGCTCCTAGTCTCTTTCTTTATCTTAGTTGGATGTAAGCTAAAACTCGCTGATCTAGTCCCAGAACCTTTGTTTTTTTAGAGAATCTTTTGTTGGTTGATCTAGCTTAGCTAGCTAGCTTTCTCATAGATATTTTGACCTTAGGGTGGTCACAAACTTTGATGTAAATATAATATTTGTGAGACTCAGTGGCACTTATTTGCTTTCCTATCATTCGTGGTTAAAAGTGTTAATTATCTTTATTGTTCTAATTCTGACTGTTGGTATCTACATTTTGTCTATATTTAAGATCTTTCTTCCCATGCTTAGTAGTTGATTAAAGTTATGAAACTGTGACATGTCTTCTTGATCTATTGTTGTGTTGTGATATAATTCGCTAGCTAATTCGCCTCTTTATATACATGCCGGATATGAATGTTCATCTATTGTATCATCTCTTTAATTCACCTCTCTATATACATGCCGGATATGAATGTTCATCTATTGTATCATCTCCTTAATTTTCTCTATTCTCTTTATTAAGATCCAAGGAATTTTCCTTTCTCAATTGAGCATCTTCATGAGACTAAGTGAATCTGTCTCAAGTTGAATCATATGAAAACCTTGGTGTAAACAGTATTAGAGAGCTTTCTAAATTGCCATAAATTCTGCTTCCACATTTGTTAAAATATCAAGTTTTGTGCTTCAACATATGTAAGATTTCCTTCACTGTTTCTGATGCAAAAAATATAGGAACTTTGTTCTGGGTTACCTTTGCTAGATACATTCGTGTTACAAGTAACCCATCCTCTATCTAGTGGCCTTCATTTCGCTGCCTTATAGAGAATAATAGATTTATATCTGCTCAAATTGTCCATCATACCTTCCCGGTGGAAAAGTATATCTGTAATCCATGGGAGTTTTACCTTGATAAGACGAAACACTGTCATTTTGCATTGGTGTTTCATCATATTAAAAGTGGCCTCCTTTCCATGTCTTCTGGCATTTCTTTTCTTCCACAACTCCTACATGGTGATTGCTGGAATTGCCTTTGTGACCTGTTGCAATTTTGGGTTACCTTGGTACTCCCACCATTTGAATATGTGTTTTTATAGAGTTAGTCCATCTATGTTGATACTTGCACATGAAGCAAATTGCCTCCGTAGTTTTTGGGCTATGGAGACTGTTAGAAATAAATGTGTCATGATTTATATTTCCCCTACTCACAACAATAGTATTTAGACACTATGTGAATTCCCATCCTCTTAAGATTATCATCTGGGGAAATTCTTTTTCTCCAAACCCTCTAGAGCAAAGAAAATCTTAGTAAGAAGACATTTAATCCAAATATTGTCCATCTAGTTAATCTCTTCCTTCCTGTGTCTTAGAATCTGGTATGCAAATTTAATAGTGAAAGATCATTTAGAATTGCCCCTCTAACAAGCCTTGTCCTTGTCTTCACTCTCCACACATGGCTTAATGTTTTCTATAATATGGTTGGTCAGGTCCTCAGAGATATACCCTTAAGCTTCTCCATATTCCATTCTCCATTTGTAATGAATTGTTTTACCTCTATTTCCTCATCTTCGACCTCTTTCTCTTCAGCAAAGTGTAGAGTGCCTTGTTTTGTCCAATTGTCAAACCAAAAACTTGAGTTTTCAACCTTCAGTTGCCACC
Source organism: Capsicum pubescens (assembly GCA_030864215.1). Classification (NCBI taxonomy): domain Eukaryota; kingdom Viridiplantae; phylum Streptophyta; class Magnoliopsida; order Solanales; family Solanaceae; genus Capsicum; species Capsicum pubescens. Next base: position 170,929,131 of record CM061543.1, read on the forward strand.
ACATGTCATGTTCTACTTCTTTTATCACTTCAATCGTTTTCCTCCATACATGGGATATATTTGTACACCTTGTAATACTAGGATGTAACCGTCTACAATATTTATTTCCCATGAAAGTACCCCAGAGAGAAGAAGTTGTTACTCTGAAATTCTACCACAATTTAGCAGATAAGGCCTTTGAAATATCATGAAGTGATCTGATGCCTAGACCAGGTTCTTCTTATGGGTAACACATCTTATCTTAAGCTACCCAACATTTACCTTTTAAACTTCCAATTCTACCCTAAGAAATCCTTCAAAAATATGATGTAACTAAACAATGATCTTCTTTGGAGCATTCATGGCTGATAAAAGATAAACAAGCATAGACTACAAAACATGAATAATGAGGATGTACATACCACCAAAAGATAGAAACTTGTTTTTCCATGAAAGTAATCTCATTTCCACCTTCCTCAACAAGTCCTCAAAACGATCCTTATTTTTCCTACCATAAAACACAGGGAATCCTCAGTAAGTGAAGGGAAAATTACCTTTCTTGGTACTTGTTAGCCTTTTGGAGCCTAATTGCAACAATTAAATGAGTTTTTTTTATACAAATAGAAAAGCTCTTTGTCTTGTTGATCAATTGTCATAAAGTATTCTCATAATCCTTTAACACCTTCATCATCTTAATAATTGACATCCTATATCCTGAGCAGAAAAGAATGGTGTCATTAACATAAGAGAGATGATTAATTTCAAGACTCCATTTAGGCAGCCCATACCCCTTGAATTACTTATCCATATTTAGCTTGTTTAGACCCCTGGCCAGTACTTCTATTACAATTATAAACAAAGTAAGTGCTAGTGGATCACCTTGATTTACACCCCTAGATGATTTGACAAAACCATGAGATTCTCCATTAATTAGCACTAAGTACCCGTTGCTAGATACCAGCCTCTATACCATGTCAATAACCACCTTAGTGAAACCAAATTTTCTTAGAACTTTTGTCAAAAAATATCCAGCATATTTTCAATAAAACTCCTACCCTTCACAGATCGACCCTGATTCTAAGAAATAATATTAGGTCGAATTACTGCTATTCTCCCATGGAAATTTCTTGAGATAATCTTATTAGTGAAGGATTAGATTTATTAGCCTCAAGTTTGATATATCTTTCATATCGTATTTCTTAGGAAGTAGGACTAAATTGGTATGGGTAATAAACTTAGGTGGTTTTTGTCCGCATAAAAAAGCCTTTATCTATTTAGTGGTATCCTCTCCTATTTTGTCCTAGCAACTCTAAAAGAATAAGCTTGAAAACCCATCAAGACCACTAATACTTTCTCTATTTAGCTAAAAAACTACTCCTCCAACCTTTTTATGATTTGGTAGGCTAGTCATTGCTTCATTATGCTCTTTAGTGATTAGCTAAGGAATACATTACAACATTGACCACTCCTGATTAAATTACTCTTCTCTAAATTTCTTTTAGAAAAAAGCCACTACTTCTTTCACCATTTGTTGATTAGTGGAAATAGTCTCTCTTTGGCTTGTAGTGATCTCTAGAATATGCAATTTTTTCCTTCTTCCCTTTACATAAAAATGGAGGAACTTTGTCTTTTTATCACCGTCACTAAACTATTTCATTCCAGCTTTTTGTTTCAGAACTCATCTTCCATCCTGAGGAATTTCTTCAACTCTGCTTCTGCTTTATTAATCTCTACTCTATTATTTATAGAAGGCATTCTTTCCATTTGTGTCTCCTTCACATTATGAGATCCTCTATAACGGTGATGTTTTGAAAGATGTTGCCAAAAAATTGCTTTATTCCGTAAAGATAGGGCTTTTTTCATCTTCTTCAACTTGGCCTGAAGCTCTATAAAAAGACTCCCTGCAAAGTCAATGCACCAATTTTCTTACACAATATCTTTATACCAATGGTGTTTAGTCCACAAACTTAAGAATATAAATGGATTGACTGTAGGTTCTTCAGATGAATTGCAAATCATATGAAGAGGGGCATGGTCGGAGCCTTGCCTTATCAGATATTGTACTTCTGGGGAGGGGAAACTATCCAAAAAGGCTTGATTCACCAATGTTCTATATAGACTTTTAAAAATGCAATCTTCTTCTTTAATTATTCCACACCACCAAGCGTATTTATTCCCTGAAAATCTCACCTCTTCTTATGCACAATTCGTGATGCAAAGAGCAAAATCAGTTCTTGCATGTTGGGTAAAATCTAAGTCTCCTAACTTTTCTTTCGATATTAAAATTACATTGAAGTTTCCCCTAACAATCCATGGTTTTTTATTGTTTTCTGCAATGTGTTCCAACTCATCCCATAACTCCAGTCTTTCCAGTGCACTACATCTTGCATAAATAGTTAAGATGATAAAATTCTTGTTATCCTTGCTAAATATTATTATGATCTGTTGTATAGAATCTAACAAGATCTGTCTATTCCACAACCCCTCCTAAAAAATCTAGATTTTGGCTGAACAATATTCCAGAGCATACTTTAGACCTAGTTTATTTATGTATTGTTCTAGCTCTTTTAGATTATGAAAAGGTTCCATCAAAGCTATGAATGAATAGTACTGTCTCCTGTTAAGGTTCATTAATCTCTCAGAAGAATTTTGAGTATTAACATACCTAATATTTCAGAAAATCATTTTCTCTATCATTGATCTCTTTTTATTGATTTATCTTTACTACTCCTTATCTTGACTTAAAGTGGAACTATACACTTTACTTTTCTACCATCTCTTTTTAAACTGTCAATTTGTCTTGGAGAAAGATTCCTAGATTTGTTAATTTTCTCTATGTTATCTTTAATATCTTTATCTTTCTCTAATTCTCTTCTCAGATTTATTTGTTCTTCTAGTTTTTCTATTAACTCCGGAGCTTCCTTAAAATTTTTTTTAGACTTTTGACCTCTGTCTTCTCTTCCACTATTTCTTTTGGTATTTTAGAGCTCTGCTTACCCTCTTGGTTATTTTGCTTGAGGTCACTCTTCTATGCAATAATATTATCCCTTTGTTGAGGTGCTTTTTCCTCTCCCTACTCCTTCCAATCTCCAATCTTGTCTGATTCTATTGAGTAAATTATAACTAGAGTTTGCATATTACTTTCTTTCCCATTACTCTTTTGTATAGTTGCACTTTCTACTGATTGAGGTATTGTCTCTTTGTCATTCTCTACTAAATCCACATCTTAATGGGGGTATGCTTTCTGCTTGAATCCTTCTTGCTTTTCTCATTCCCTTGATTGCAGTTATTGGAAGAGACATTCTTTACCTTTGTTTCATCTACCTTATTTTTTTTTGGTTGATTAGAAGCTCTTATTGCTATCAGTCTCCTTGTCCTTGTCTGTTTCCTTAAGGGCTTCAAATTGATTGATTGTTGCAATATTAACTTTGTTCTAAACGTTCTCTTGCTTCCACCTTGCCTCTTGTTTCTTTTTCCTCCCCTTTTTTTGTTCTTTTGATCTTGAAATTCCTCATTGTTGTTGATTTTGTTTTGTTCATCTTTTCGTTGCTTCTACTTTCCTTTGTTCTCTTTCATGGGTTCTGCTCTATTATTATTACTGGGCTTATCCTACTCATTCTATTGTGATTCACCATTATCATTCTACTCCATTTTATGGTATAGTTCCAGTGTTCCACATAGAATTATTGCTCATTGTGTCCCTGAATCATGCTTGTCTTACGATATTTAGGGACATAATCATGCTTGATTCTGATCCACTTTTATACGACTTCTCCATTCTACTTTTTTATCCCAATATTAGTACATTTTGGAAATTCTCTCAATAGGTCAACTTTCACTTTCACTCTTGCACAACTGGGTCATAACTGATTTCTAGTGGCCATTTCCACTTGTAATTATTTACCCTTTACTATTGCAAGTGAGAAAACTATTTTCCTAGCAAAGAAGTTTGGAGGAAGGGATGGGAATGAGATCTATGCTATTGTTGTCATTGTTTCCTCCTCCGAATCAAACATAGGATCCCATATTAATGTTCTCATGGGGTATGACCAATTATGATGGGTAATATGAAAGGCTGATTTCGCTAACAAGTTCACAGAATATTTTAATTGTGTAGCCGTAATTGAGACATTCATGTTGCTTAACATCCCATGTTACACTTTCCCTTTAACTCATATTATGTGGGAATTAATTATCTCAAATCTTGAATATCTGGGCAACCATATGATAATCTCCCAATCATTGCATACTGTAGGCTTTCGTTCACAATAATCTGATCCACTTCTTCCTGGTCCCAAATTACTCTAGGTTCTCTATGTAGGTATGTGATAGGTTTTAGTGGGTGTATTAAATGTTTGCGGGTGCTTGTTTTAAATACGTGGCATAAGTAATTTTAGGTGGATTAGGTACTGGTTGGCCGACCTTCATAAGGGATTGGCCAGTCCTCAAAGTGTCCATAGCCACCACAAGGGGGTAGGCAAATTTAGGTTTTTGGCGGCTGTAGGGTTTTTCTTAAGAGAATATTTTAGTTTTGGGGTTTCACAAGATCTACCAAATTTGATGAGTAGTGTGGTAAATATATATGTATTGCATGTATTTGTTTTTTTAAAAGCTTTGCTGACAAAAATTAACCTCAAAACATATATTGATTCACACAAGAGTGCAACTATTCCTAAAATTAATCTAACATAAGATTAACCTCAATTTGAATTATTGGATGCTATATTATCAAAAACATTTGATGAAAACAACTTTTATATTATGTATCCAGTTGAAAATACAAAGAAATTCTTATTTAACTAACAAATGCTTTTATATAATAATTTAATTTTTAGGAGTTTGCAGGAATTCTCGAACTACACTTTCAATAACTTAGTAGGCTCTTGGCCTTAAAAATAAAAAAATATATTCACTTTATTTGAAATTTTTGAAGATGAAAATAAAGTTGAGTATTTTGGAGTTAATATTTAGAATCCAAATGTATTTATAAGAAAAATATAAAGTGAAAATAATTTTTTAAAAATTTAGAATTTTATGAAAATGGGGTTATTTTGTGAAATTTTTTTAAATTTTTTTTGAAAAAAATTAAAATGGGCAAAAAAGTGAAACCAAAAACATGGGTTTTCCAAATTCCCAAATATAACTTCAAGTTGCATTTGATTTATTTATGACCAAATAAGTAATCCGAAATAAAGTGAAAACGTATTCTGGAATATAGTGAATACTATCTATGGTCAAACAGGTCTTCAATGTTACACAATGAAAAAAGATAAAAATAGTATTTACACATTTAATTTGTCAAATGTTATTTTTGAATCCAGGCTTATAAGCACGTGTAACACCCCGAACATCCAAGCTAAGGTTAGAACCATGGCTCAAGTACATTTAGAACCAAAATATATGATTTGGTAGTATTAGAAGTGATTTAGACATGAATTAAGATCAGATGTAACTCCTAGCTTATAGTTAAGTTGAAACATTCTCTACCGATTAAATTATTGTATAGAATCTTTCTATAGTCAAATCCAAACGAGTATAAATCTTAGATTATGAAGAAGTTTCAAGCTCAAGATTCACTAAATAAAAGTCCTTTAAGTCTTATTTCCAACACTTCTGATTGCTCATTAATTTGGTTCTGGAGCTAAGCGTTAAGACCATTCTAGTGAAGCACTATCCAGAAAAGAGATACCACGACACAAATGACGATCGTTGGTTGAAAGGACGATCGTCCCTTGCTCTTATCTGCATGAAACAACCCCAAAATCCTGCAAGTTGATAAGTATACATCCCTAGCAACAAAAGGAACCAATGACCATTGTAGAACCCACGATCGTTGGTAGGAATAGTGGTTCAAAGATTTGTTCGGCTTGGACATCTAATGAGTAACCAAGGGATGATCATTGGAGGATCTAATAAGACTTTCATTGGCTCGTATGATGGAATGCAGAGAACCATCAAAATCAGTCCTCAACTCATGATCCAACCTATAATCATTGATAGATCCAACAATCGTTGGAAGGTTCGTCTATTATGAGACACAAAAATTTTAGTTACAGGTTTAGAGAGGTATTCCAATCTTTTTCCATTATTTAAACCCCTAAACTACATTATTTAAACTATCCTAAGGCCTAATAATAAGCGTAAACTACCCTAAATCCCATATTCCCTCAGAATACACTCGACACTTAGCAAATTTTAGAGAGAACAAGAGATTTCCTCTTCTTTAAAGCAAGAACTAGGTTTCCTCAATTTTCAAGCTTCAAATCCAAGATCTACTTCTAGGTATGTGGGATTTCATAGGTGGGTATTCTTTCACCCATTGAGTCCTAAATACACTCAATTTCTCAGTTAATCCATGTTTTAGAATTTGGGGTTTTCATTAAAGGCATGATCCTCCTTGTATTTGAGTCCCCCATAACTAGTAAATTATAGATACAGAGTTTTCTATGAAATTCAGTACCTTGATAGTATAATATTCACGAACCATCAGTGTATGCAGTAAAATCATGATTTTGTACTTGTGTTATGTAATTTTATATTCCATTTAGATTGTAGAAGCTATCATGAGTAGTTGCATTATGAACACTTGATGATGTAGGTTTTCGTGCATTGATAATTGAATGTTTAGTCTATCAATTTCACATGTGTTTAGGATACTTCTAGATAAAGTACCTATCACTTAATCTCAAACCTTCAAATTAGTTAACTATTTAATATTATGAGTTTTGCAGACCGTCAAAGTGATTTTCAATAAAATACATTCTAAACATTATTTTTAGATAATACATACTAATAGATTATTAGTATCTTCTTGAGCCGAGATTCAGGGTTTAGGTCCAGCATTATAGATTCCTTCTAAATCTTAGTCCTCATATGTTTTTAATGTCTTTTACTCCAGCAATGTCATCTCTCCCATAAACTTACAAGTCTCATAATTTAGAAATACGTGATTTATATATGCGTACCGATATCATAATTAGGAGCTTCAGCTCATAATATTAAGATGCATGACATCAAAATTAGTGCTTTTGAAATTTTTTCCCAAAGGTAAGTTTCATGATTAGCATGGTATCTAAAATTCCATCAATGATTGTGGATCAGTTTTCTTATAAAAACAAAGTTCACTAGTAGTGTGATAGTCTGGAATTGCATTCATGATTATGGACAATATCCTCACGAGCTATCAGTTATATTCAGTTAGTAGTAGTACTTAGCGCCGTGTTAGGCTAGGGTTCAGAAAACCTAAGTCCCAAAACTATGTGCCACCACAGGTTTATTTAACTACCCAGTGGGCACATCTTTTTAGTTTTATGATACCACACTAGATCAGATCAACCTTTATAGCCTAGCAAGGTATATTGGGCCTTATCAATGGGAATTATACATCAAACTCCATATTTAGGTTTCATGGTTAAAAGTATCTCCCACATTTTAGACTTAAATCTTGTATTGACCATGTATTCAACATACTATTATTCAGTTGCATATTTATTTACTTGTTCATTGCATCAGTTACATACCTCAGTTCTATGTTTAGTTTATCGTTGCATGTTCAACATATATAGTGTAATTCCTATCTCACATGCTCAGTACATTCAAGTTTTGACAACATACTTTCTTTTGTGCTATTTTATTGTATAATATAGGTTCAGACGTTCAACATCCAGTGCACGGTTAGAATAATCCCATGCCTATCCCAACAGTAGAGTTTGGTGAGTCCTCATCTTCTAAAAACAATACTTATATTTACGTTCTTTATTTTAGTTATTCAGTTTTTAGACAGTTATAGTTAGTAGAGGTCTTATCCCAACAACTTGTCTTAGTAGAGGCTTTTAGACAAATAGACTAGTGTGTTCTTTAGTATATGATCTCTATTTAGACGTAAATATTGGAATATAGTTTAAATATTATTATATTAATCAAATTTGAACATCCACTTTGTGATTCTTATTTTATACAATATTATTAGTGTCATGCTAGGCCATGGGTTAGCTTGGAGCCACTTGTGACTCTAAGAATCGTGTTATGACTAGAGAATAGTCTAGGATCATGACAAACCCAATATTAGAGCATTAGGTTTATAATTTCCTTGTGTGTATAAAAGCCACATTAAGTAGAGACTTATTCATAGGTGTGAAGAGTGCCATACTTATAAATGAGAGGTTGTTTCACTTCCTTCATGATCATATTGCATGATGGAGTTTAACTCTAATTATCTTCTTTACTTGTACCTTTTGTGTTTCAGAATATGTTTCTTGAATAAGAGATTTGTCAAGAAAGTGATCAAAATGGTAACCCTTCCGCACTAGTCAATCCTTATGCAAGTGCTAATTTTCTAATAAAAAGTTTCATGATATCATCAAACTATTAGCTCGAGCTATGAATATTCAATTAAATTAACAGGTGGCAGTCCCTGTAAATGCAGTTAGTAAGAATAGAAGCCGGGAGATCAAGAGGGTCATATCAAACAATACTAACTCTAACTGTCAAAAAATTGTTATTGGGGATTGATCTTCTTTTCCTCAAAGGTCATCAGGGACAACACTATGGTCAACTAGTACTTTGTCTCTGGACCTCGTTACAATTCGATGGGGAAGTATCTGTCTTTCGCCTTAGGGAAATTCCCACGCCACTTGCAACAAATATGTAACGAACCACATAAGGGAGTGTATGGATGGTTGTGAAGGTTGTTTTAGTTGTTATAAGCTTAGACAGATGTATTAATAAAGTATCTAGTAGAGTCGATAATAGGAAGGGAATCTCACCAACAGGCTTAGCTCGGTTTCTAAACAACCCCTCTAGGTTACCCATATCAGTAGGGTGCTTATTCTAGCGCAGACCATGGTCAACACTTAGATAAATCTTGTTCATCTTCAATATATAGTCAAGTTAGGATGGTTGTCCTAAAGCTGAGTTGGGTATGTTTCCAGATTTTCTCCTTCACGCATTTATGGTCCTTAGGCCTTTATCCTTCCATAGTGGTGAATAGTGGTAGTTTTAAATAATGTAGTTCCACCAAAGAGTAGTAGTATGAATGATAATAGAAAAAGAGTTGTGGGAAGTAGATCCTCATAGGTTTGGTAGTTTGTTTCAATGGATAGGTTGAATACCATGAATATAACCTACTTTAGCCCTTAGATGAAATAGAACGTTTAAGACTGAGACTTGTAGATGTGAGATACTCTTAGCCTTTATAAGGAATTGTATAGTTAGAATAGATCCTGAAGTGGTATACCCTGATCATTTGAGTGAGTTCAGTTTAGAAAAGTAGTGAAAAATAATACTCATAGACTTAGTGTGGTGACTTAGATATAAGAGAGAATGTTAGAGTGTTCGACCAGTCAGGTTTTGGAGACTTAGGTAGTAATGTTAGCAGGTGAATTCCTAATATTTGCAACCATCAAGAAAGCAATCAAAATGAAACAAATACCAATAAATACAAGAATGCCAATTTAGAATGACTTTGCATTTCCTCTACTTTGTTAATCTACCAAGTTTCTCACAACCCTCATTGTGGGGTTTAGCTGCTCATGATTGTAAGAACACACATAGATTCCATAAATGAAAGCATAAGAATGAACTTATAAAGAATAATAATGAAAACCCAAAATCTTAAGTTCACTCTCACAAGGAAGTCTGGTTGTGTGCATTTGATACCATAAGCTTGCCCTTATTTTTTACGCTCCAGCTTTTGGATAGTCGAGTTAGGATCACTATAGGTATTTTCCAAGCTTGTAACATAGGATTGGTGGTAGGCAGGATACTTTTAGGTTCAATGACTTATTCCTCATTGGCACTATGCTACTTTTGGCTCCACTTAATTAGCCATGCTTATTTTATTCTCCCCTTTCATCTTTATTACCTATTTGGATTGGGTGTGGTTTTCTTCTTTCTTTGCATTAATTCACTCTTTTTTCACACTTTTCTACCATACCTAACCCTACTTTTTTTAATCAACACCCTTGTTCATACCTAATTCAACTACGCACCCTTATGATAACCACCCTTAACTTAGGCGATTTGCCTGAGTTGAGGTACACAGTTTTCAAAGAGGGACCAGGGCTAAAACAAGTTCATTATAATTAAATGGAAAGGTGAAAAGGAGAAGACAAGAAAACAGGTCAATTTAGGCTCAAATTAGGGGTCACAGAATACTTATTCTTATTTGATCGGTCTTTTAGGCTAAGAGTGGGCTTATTCAAACATAGCCTATGATCGTTTCCTAACCTCCTACCCTATAATTTTTCACAATACCAACCAGTCAAGTTATGGATCACATAATGCACACCGACTAGGTAAAACACCTTTCTCGCACATGGCTTGGGGCTTTCATCTATATTGCTACCTATTCGGTTCATATTAGATCAGTTAGGCTATCTATCACAAGTTTTAATGCCATATATGGATTCTACATTGGTTACAACTCTGTATATGCCCACACTATATTACAAAACACAAATTTGAGGGGTATCATTAAATATCAAACAAAAATGAGTAAGCATGGTTTTACAAATCAGGATGTATCCAGTTCTCTTATTTTATTTTACGTTACACAAAACACAACACAACATAGGAAAATATGAAAAACGCAAACATAAAACCTAAACATGCCAGTTCTAACTAAGATATTGCAGTCGATAGGAAAAAAAACATGGCAATAAAAAACCTCGGCTGTGGTACACTACCACCCCTAACTAAAGACAATACACTATCCCTAGTGCATAGCTAAAATATCAAAACAAGGTAGCGAAGACATACATGGGCACCATAGGCACCGAATCATGGCGTCTTCATAGGAGGGGCTTTGAATTGGGCCTCACTCTCAGCAATAGTGGCCTCAGTGGTGGTAGGATTTCTCAAATTAAATGTAGCACCAACATTGGCCGATATGCTCAAGGGAGAAGGAATCTCAACAGGCAAAATTGTGCCCTCACTCATATCACTTGTAGCTGTAGTAATTATCTTACCCATGTGTGAGCTACTAGCCCCCGCTACTATCTCATGGACCTCGGTCAGATATTCTTGTGATGCCTGCTGGATGGCTGCCCGTGCTACTTGTATCTTATCTATGTCATGCCTCTTATCCCTTCTCTTACTTGCCTACTCACCTCCTTCTTTAGCTTTTTTGTCTTTGCCTTTAATGCCTCAAATATTGGGCACTTCTTCAACCTGAACCTCTTTAAAGATGGCACCGTAGGAGTAATAAAAGCTAGGAATAGCCTTGCAGCCATGTCCTCTATAAAAACCCATAAAGAAACCATCTCCTCGTGAATGCCCACCAAATATGCAACCAATACTCCCTTAATCTTTTGATTAATCTCCCGCTTAAAACTATCAAATCGCATCTGTATCCCACATATTTGACTCATAATCTACTTATTTACCCAAGGCTACCCCCCCTTCTTGATATTTGTCACTCTCCTTTTGAAGGAGCCTAGATATTTTAGCATATCAGTTAAAAATTCCTAAGAAACTAGAACATACCCACCTGAAAGAGGACGTGGTACAGATAGTCTTGAGAAAGAGAGAGTTGAAGCTTATGGGGCCCTAGAATCTGTGGCACTTGCTACCTCAGTAGAAGTCGGCTGCTCATATTGTGTAGTCTGATTTGGAGTGTCTCTAAGGTTGATAAAACCTAGAGTATCAATGTCCATGTGCATGCTAGATTGAAAAGCTGCCTCTAATAACATCACACCTACCTTAGCCATAGAAATAGGGTTGTCCTGGTCTAAAATCAAACCAAATCAATGGTTCGATGGACCATCATGAAATTATCAATATCAAAATACATAGGCACCGACTTATATAAATATATCTACGTCAGTAGGTAAGGGAAGGCCAGGCTGGTGTCTGTATTGATAACTCTATTATGTATCTATCGAGAAATTATCTTGGCAATATCTATCTCATATCCCTCCATGATACCTTTTACCAAAGCAGACATATCGAGGGTCAAAATGTTATCTCCAGCCGTTGGGCTCAAACGAAGGCGAACTAGTATCCACCAAGCCTTAGCAGTAAAGCTCAAACTAGCTTTTGTGATTTGTATGGATGTACCCATAACACATGGCGCATCCTCTTGTGCATTAGAAATAGTACTAGTAATACACCTCAAGTGCATGTACTTATCTTTCATCCTAATCTGCTTAGTTCTTACCTTTTTCTTCTCCTTATTTTGGTGATCTCTGTAGTATCGATAAGAAGCTTAAACTCTACTTCATATAATAACTGAGAGATTGTTTGTATAGAAAAATTCACCTAAACACCTTGAATCATAAAGGAATGCAAGGGACCACCACTCTTTTATGAAAAACTTTACGGATACATCTGCCTCAGCTCTATTTGGTATGCAACATAAAACTCCCGAACTAAGGCCGGGCTATTTCTACCTAAGGCTCTCATAATCCACCCAAAATGATACTTTTTAAATCAAGCCTCAAACTCAGCAATTTCAGACATACCACCAGTAAGTAGCTAGGGTTCCAAATGGAACCCTCTCTTTGGTTTTCCCATGCTTGGGATAATACCAATGTCCTAGTCAAATAACTCTTGCATCACTATGTACCCCCACCAGTTGACAATAGGCAAGGGGCAGACTCGAGATGTAAAGGAGGATAGACTTATGGAGAAGGATGAATCTCCACTAGTGCACTATAACTTGATTCTTCTGCTTCACTACTTTCAACATACTTGGAACCATACTCAAAACCTTCACCTCCTAATTCATTGCCAGATGTAGCATTGCCTGTGCTTTTGAAGACATTTTCTTCTCCTTCTTCCTCACCTTTGGGGCCTGACTCTAACTTTCTCCCCTCTTCAGATTGGGGAAGGAAGTGTGGAGGTGATTGGCTAGTATTCTTTATTTGGGGCTCAGCCTTCTGTCCCTAAGTTAAGCTGCTTTTTGGTTCCATTGGCTCCATGATGGGTTATTCTTCCTTGGAATCACTTGATTCATTGGCTCTTTTCTAAGATGATGGGTAGGACGAGCTTGATTTTTTGGGGTTATCTTGGCCCTTGATGAGTGGTGAATTTACCACTCATTCGCACTCATTATACGTGTACATTACCATTTTGAATGAATAAGAGAGGCATATTTGTGATTAAATGCACTAATATCCACATTTTGCAGGCACATAGGCAATGAGATTAAAATATGTGGAAACGAGCTGAAAAAGATCAAAATAAGGAAAAAAGTGTAGAACATAGCCTCTGTTACCGCAATCGCGGTTAGTCAAGATTGTTCATCTAACAGGATCATAGAAATCCTATCGTGATCGCGCAAAGCTGATACGATCGCGGTAACATGGGATTTTGCCTAGGGGCAGAATTGAAATTTCAATGATCCATGCCCAAATTCCTAAAAGAGGACTCAAACCTTATCTCTTTGAGATATTCTATTACTCCCAATTATTGTAACTTTGTCTAGTGCTTAGTTTCCATTCTATTACTCCCAATAATTTAGGAAGAAGAATACATTAGAGTAACTTCTAAGTGGAGGATTAGAAAACTCCCATTGAAGATTTGTTGCAGTTTAATGTTTGAAGTAACATTCACTTAGTCTTTCACAAAATCACATCAATGAAGATTTCGGATAAATCTCTACTTATTTAACTTATGAGTAGCTAGATCTTCCTCTTGGGGTTATGTATGAATAGGGGTTATGTATGAATAGGGTTGAACTATGTGTGGGCTGATATTTTTAGCTTCAATTAGTAGTTCATGCTGATGGGTTTTGCAAATGCTTGATGAAAACATGTAATTTGTTGGTGAATGTGTAACACCCCAAATTTGGTACCCGAAATGCTACACGGTGCTCATGATCCCGAAGGACCACAAACTAACCCATGACTGATATCTGTACCTGAACACTGCAGAATATACTGTATAAATGCAAAAATAAAGGCTGTAAGGTTCAAAACTGTAACATAACTGATAAAACATAACATATGGATGGGGTATGAAATACCCAAAACAACTGAAATAAACTGTTTGAATCTACTGTAGTCTGAAAAACCTCTAACTGACTGAACTGTCTGAATAAGGAGTTGATGGGATATGTCCCCAACTAACTCCAACTAATAAATTAATTAATGAGATAATAAAGTACTGGTCACGTCCTCGAACGATGAGGACTCACTGCTAACTCTGGCTGCGGAAACTGGAATGCTACTGATACTCTGGAGCTTGTGCTTCTGAACCAATGGTATAAAATACCATAGCGCAAATACGCCAGTACGTTGGAATGTACTGGTATGCATGTGAGGTAGGCTGAATGCAAAGGGTTCACATGCATGAACTATACAAACTGACTAAATAACATGAACGTGAGAATGCTGCATGAATACATAATAACCATAACTGAGTTCATGATAACATGATTACTGAGTCTGATTACTAATAACATGAGATACTGATATTTGTTTAACTGAAATAACTATTACTAAGTGACTGTATTTGACAGTCTAGGTTCTGATAGAACTAGCTGGGTTTCGTACTGTTTTGAGTTGACTGTATCTGATAGTCCTAAAGTTTGTAGAATATCTGAGTTCTATTACTGAGACTAAATGGCTATATCTGACAGTCCTAATCTGTAACTGAAACTGTGGGAAGTAGTCATCTAACCGACATGCCCCTAATACGCCATTATGGATGAGTTGGGATCTAATCTGTAACCCCAATTGGAATGGTGTCAATATCGCGCCACTGGTAAGGACAATCTGTGAGTAACCCTCATATAACAGGTAAATCTAGTGAGAACGGTGGGAACCCTCATATAACAGGTTAAGCCACCTCATCTTCCCTCATATAACAGGCTATGATGTCTCAACCTACGCTGGTTACGCAGTTCTGGAATGCAAGAATTGCTTTTAAGAATCACACCCTCATATAACAGGTGGGTTCCCATCCTTGGGTTCACTCGGTGCTAATTTCTACTCCCATCTGGATAGACACTGAACATGATTAACTGAACTGACTGGATTAAGTTAACTGAATTTCCGTTGACTGATGAAATACTACTGAGATTATTGAATTTCTGAGGTTTCTGAGATTATTGAGTTTACTAAGTTTTCCTGAGTCACATGACTGACTGAATTTCTATGAACATGGCTCGACTGAGAGTATCTTGAAAACATGACACTGGCTCTAGGCACACAACTAATTGTCGGGTACAAGTACCCCAGGACTCGATAGCATGAAACTGACAAAGCATGACTTTCTTGAATACATGACCAACATCGACAATCCATAATATAATAAGATGGGGATTTCATGAATTACAAGTGATAAAGCACCACAATGGCTACACATATATCCATAATTCATTGACACCGACATTTCATCAAACACTTAACATGCATGTACTTGTACATGAATGGGGATTTCATATTATCATACTAGAATGACATTATTCCTTCACATAGGCATTTAATCAAACACATGGAAAGCATGCTTTGGTTATACAATCATCAACACATTTAAAAATCATGGATACATCCATCAACGTGTAAATTTAAGGGTTTATCATGATGATTATGCAAATCATCACATCCTAGGGTCAATAATTGGAATATATAATTTCAAACATGAATCAAAACCCCACAACATCATGAACATGAATTTCAATTCAATTTAAATCATGAACATTCATACATACATAAATCTTGGATTTTGAAAAGAGATTCTTGAGCTTCATGGGTGAAAGGGACCCATGAATCAACACATGACATATCTGGGTGGATGATTTTTTGAAGATTGATGGAGGAAAACTTGAATCCTTGACTTGAAATTAAACGCCTAGGGTTTCTTGTTCTTGGGGATTGATCTTTGAGAGGAAATCCTAATTTGATGTTGTGAATGAATAATGAACTTATGAGCCTTGGACTGATATAATTAGGGGTTAAAACGGGTGAAAAAAGACCCAAATACCCTTTAAAATGACTTAAAATTCACTGAACGGGACCTGCGATGGCTCGTACGATGGTCCATCGCTGGCTTGATGGTCCGTCGTTTTGACCATCGTACGTGGACCAAAAAAAAGACTCACTACCTTATAGCGACGGCTTGGGTGACGGTCCGTCGCAAGTTTGACAGTCTGTTAACCTATCCGTCGCACCTTATCCAGAAGGTTGACTTACTGCCTTGGCTGCGATGGTCTAGGCGACGGTTCGTCGCTAGGTCGACGGTCCGTCAACCTGGCCGTCGCACCTGGGCGATTTTGACAGCTCTGAGTAAAACATCCATAACTTTTTACTCTGATACCAGATTTGGACGAAATTTGTATCGTTGGAAAGCTAATTCAATTTCCCACATGATAAAAAGTGAAAATCTTAAAAATTCCATATGTACAAAAAAATGGATTCATAGTTCAAAGTAAGTTTCTAACATTCTTGGGGCGATTTCAAGTTAGATAGAAGTACGAGGTATTACAATATCTCCCCCTTGAGAACATTCATCCTCGAATGAGACTAAGTGAGATAGGAGAATATAAACTGATGTACATACTAAACATGAACTATTGGAACATGATCTCATGACTGACATGACTGATAACTTAATATATCATACTGATCATGCATATCTGATGCATGTATAACTGATTCATGACTGCATGATTGAGTGTTCTGAGGAACTAAGTTTCTCACAATGAGAATGCATATCTGATACATGATTATATGACTGGAATGGTGCGTGAATGCATGACTGAATATGCAATGGTATTTAATACCAAGATTATAATAGAATTCTGAACATGAAATGGATACCAAACTTGTCACTGTAATCTGAACATGAAACTAAAAAGCTTAAAGAGAACTGTTACCTTGAGCTTGATCTGAGTTGGCCGAGAAGAGGTGAGGATACTTGGTACACATGTATGCTTCTGCTTCCCAAGTAGCTCCCTCGATGGACTGATTTCGCCAAAGAACTTTAACTAGAGGAACTTCTTTGTTCCTCAGTCTACGAGTCTGATAGTCTAGGATTTCAACTGAAATCTCTTCATAAGAGAGGCTGTTTTGAACATCTACGCTCTGAATAGGGACTACAACGGCTGGGTCACCTATGCACTTGTTGATCAAAGGGACATGGAAGACTGGATGAACTGAGGCTAGATCTGAAGGCAATTCGAGCTCATAAGCTACCTTGCTGAAGCGACTGAGAATTTTGAAGGGACCGATATATCGGGGACTGAGTTTTCCCTTCTTGCTGAATCTCTTCACTCCTTTCATGGGAGAGATCTTTAGACAGACATAGTCACCCATCTCAAACTTGAGATCCTTTCTGCACACATCTGCATAAGACTTCTATCGGCTCTGAGCAGCCCGAAGTCTTTCTCTGATCTACTAGACTTTTTCTAAGGCATCAAATACTAAGTCAGGCCCTATGAATGAGGCCTCACTAACTTCGAACCAACTGATTAGTGATCTACATCTCCTACCATAGAGAGCTTCGAATGGAGCCATCCGAATACTGGAATGATAGCTGTTGTTGTATACAAACTCAATCAAAGGCAAGTGGTCATCCCAACTACCCTTGAAATCAATTGCATACGGCCTTAGCATATCTTCTAAGTTTGAATGGTCCTTTCTACTATCTGAGGATGAAAGGCTATACTAAGATGAACTTGGGTACCAAGACCTTTTTGGAACGCTTTCCAGAAATGTGAGGTGAACTGGGTACCTCTGTCTGAGATAATAGATAATGGAAAATCGTGCAATCTGACCAACTCTCTGATGTAGAGTTTGGCGTAATCCTCAGCTGAATAAGAGGTATGGACTGGAAGAAAATAAGTTGATTTGGTCATCCTGTCTACAATGACCCAAACTAAATCATGCTGGCGACGAGTATGAGGAAAACCCATCACAAAGTCCATGTTCACTTTTTTCCACTTCCAAGTAGGAATACTGAACTCCTGCATGGGTCCACTAGGCTTCTGATGCTCTATCTTAACCTACTAACATGTAAAGCACTTGACCACAAACTTTGTAATATATCTCTTCATCCCACTTCACCAATAGATTTTCCATAAGTTGCGGTACATCTTTGTGGCCCCTGGATGAATAGAGTAGCACACACCATGCGCTTCTGCAAGAATTCACTGCCTTAAGTCGTCTACACCTGGAACACACAGACGACCCTAACAATTCAGAACACCATCTCCCCCTTAGGAGAAAACCTCTACTTTCTGGTTCTTGACTGACTCTTTCAACTTGACTAGACTGGGATCTCTATCTTGCTTTTCTTTCACCTCTGAAACTTGAGATAATTCTGAACTACTCTGAACCCATATGTCACCCTCCTCTGAATTGACTAAGCGAACGCTTAGTCTGGCAAGCTGATGGATTTCCTGAGCTAACTTCTTCTTACTGTCCTCAACATGATCAACACTACCTATAGACAGTCTACTGAGAGCGTCGGCCACGACGTTGGCCTTGCCCGGATGATAAAAGACACTCATGTCATAATATTTCAAGAGCTCTAACCACCTTCTCTGACAAAGATTGAGATCTTTCTGAAAAATGCCATACTGAAGGCTCTTATGATCTGTGAACACATCCACATGAACTCTGTATAGATAATGCCTGCAAATCTTCAAGGAAAATACTACGGCTGCTAACTCAAGATCATGAGTAGGATAATTCTTCTCATGGGGTTTAAGTTGTCTGGAGGTGTAGGCTATGACCTTACTATGCTGCATGAGGACACAACCCAAACCTACTCTGGATGCATCACAATACACTACGAACCCATCTGGACTATCTGGAAGAGCTAAGACTGAAGTTGAGGTGAGTCGAGTCTTTAACTCCTGAAAACTCTTCTCGCAAGGATCTGACCACTGAAACTTGACTTTCTTCTGAGTTAATTTGGACATAGGGGATGCAATAGAAGAAAATCCCTCAACAAACCATCTGTAATAGCCAGCCAAACCCAAGAAACTCCAGATATCTGATAGAGATACAGGGCGAGGCCAGTTTCTGACTGCTTTGCTCTTTTGAGGATCAACCCTAATGCCATCACCGGAAATGATATGACCAAGAAATGCTACTGACCTTAGCGAAAATTTGCACTTACTGAATTTGGCGAATATCTGATGATCTTTGAGAGTCTGAAGTACGATTCTGAGATGGTCTGCATGATCAAGCTCACTGCGGGAATAAACCAAAATGTCATCTATGAAGACTATGACGAACATGTCCAAGTACTACTTGAACACCCGGTTCATCAAGTCCATGAAAGCTACTGGGGCATTGGTAAGACCAAAGGATATAACTAAGAATTCGAAGTGACCATATCGAGTACGAAAAGCTATTTTTGAAATGTCACATTCTCTGACTCTGAGCTGATGATAGCCTGATCTGAGGTCTATCTTAGAGAAATAGCTAGCACCCTAAAGTTGGTCAAATAAGTCGTCAATTCGGGGAAGTGGATACTTGTTCTTGACCATGAATTTATTGAGCTGACGGTAATTAATACACATCCTGAGAGAACTGTCTTTCTTGCGCATGAATAAAACTGGTGCACCCTACGGGGACACACTGGGCCTGATGAACCCCTTATCTAAGAGATCCTTTAACTGCTCTTTCAGTTCTTTGAGTTCTGCTGGTGCCATTTTGTATGGAGAAATAGATATGGGTTGAGTATCTGGAAGAAAATCAATGCCAAAGTCTATTTCCCTTTCGGGAGGAATCTCGGAAGATCTTCGAGAAAGACATCTGAATATTCATTCACGATTGGGACTAAATCAAGACTCGGAGTTTCAGAACTAGTGTCCTTAACTTGAACAAGATGATAGACACATTCCTTAGATATCATTTTCCTTGCCCGAAGGTAGGAAACAAGCTGACCTCTAAAAGCTGAAGTGCTACCCCTCCACTCTAGGACAGGTTCAATCGGAAACTGGAACTAGACTATTCTATTTTTGCAGTCGACTGTGGCATAGCAGGAATGAAGCCAAGCCATGCCGAGAATGACATCAAAATCAGTCATCTCTAATTCAACTAAAGTCTGCTGAAGTGACTTTCTAAGATACTATAACCGGACAGTTCCTGTATACCTGTCGAGCTATGATGGTTTTACCCACTGGGGTAGAGACTGAAAAAGGGCTCTACTAGAATTTTGGGACTGACTTCGAAATCAACTGCTATATAGGGAGTAACAAAAGACAAAGAAGTTCCTGGATCTACCAAAGCGTAAACATGCACATGAAAGATCTGTAACGTACCAGTAACCACATTAGAAGAATTTTTCTGATCTTGTCGGGACTGGAGAACATAAAGTCAATTTGGGCATTACCCACTAGTAGCACTGGATATGGCACCCTGCTAGTTTGGGCGACCGGAGTGAGATGGGGAGTGGTTCTGCTGACCCTGATAACCTGACTGAGGACAGTCTCTGACTCTATGGACTGGCTTGCCATATCAGAAACAAATACCACTGCCAGCTCTATAAATACCCTGATGGTGCTTTCCACAAGTATGGCAAAGAGGATAGGTACGAGCACTGCTAACACTGCTCTGAAACTTAGATCCTGGCGCTCTATCTTTATTACCATCCCTGAACTTAGGAGATGGAGCACTAGCTGAAGAAGGAGCTGGAACCGCTGACTTAGGAAGAGACTGAGAACGGTTTCCTCCTTCTGATTTGGGCTGAGCAAAGTTGAAACTACCTTTCCTTGCTCTCTTATTCTGCTTCTCCCTTATCTTAATCTTTTGCTCTTTTATCTGCTGAGCATGGGTCATAAGCCTGGATATGTTCATGTCACTACTCAACATTACAGACCTGCATTCATTGACCACACTATCATTCACCCCAGCGACAAACTTACTCATCTTAGCCTTACTATCTGCAACCACATGAGAAACATATCTGGCTAATTGAGTAAACTTAAGAGAATACTCTTTCACTGTCATGTTGCCCGGCTGAGGTTGATAAATTCTAACACTTTAGCTTCTCTCAGCTTTAGGGGAAAGAATCTATCTAAGAATACAGTAGCAAACTCCCCCCACTCAATAGGCCCTGCATCTACAACCCTCTCTGACTTCCAGTATTTATACCAAGTGTGAGCAACATCCTACAATTGGTATGCAGCTAGCTCAGCACTCTTACTAGAAGTAACCCCCATGATGTCCGTAACCTTCTAAACTTGATCAAGAAATTTCTGAGGGTCCTCATCTGAATTAGACCCAAAAAAAGATGGAGGATTCATTTGGGTGAAGTCCCAAATTGTGGCTGCAGCTGAATTGGCCACTGGGTTGGCCGGAAAGACATTTAGTCGTTCATTCTGAGCAGCAACTGACTGAGCAAGAGTTGTGAATACAGCTCTGAACTCTGCATGAGAGACATGTTCGCCCAAAGGATCTTCGGGCTGAGGGGCTGGATGATTCCCATTTCTTCTTTTAGGAGGCATGTTCTGTAGAAGAAAGGGAGAAATGGATTAGACTGAGAGATTGACTTGAGATTATGCTCACTAGCATGACATAAATACTGAGAGAAGGGAAACTGTTCCTAAAATATCTTATAGCCTCCTGCATATAAATGTGGCGCGCAACACACCCATGCATAAGACTTTACTAGATGCAACTTTCAGACTTCCTAGGACACTATTGAACCTTAGGCTCTGATACCAAGTTTGTAACGCCTCGAATCTGGTACCTAGAATGCTACACGGTGCTCATAACCCCAAAGGAGCACAAGCTAACCCATGACTGATATCTGTATCTGAACACTGCAAAATATACTGTATAAATACAAAAATAAAGGCTGTAAGGCCATAAGGTTCAAAACTGTAACATAACTAATAAAACATAACATATGGATGGGGTATGAAATACCCAAAACAACTGAAATAAACTATCTGAACATACTGTATTCTGAAAAGCCTCTAACTGACTGAATTGTCTTAATAAGGAGTTGATGGGACATGTCCCCAACTAACTCCAACTAATAAATTAATTAAAGAGATAATAAAGTAATGGTCATGTCTTCGAACGATGAGGACTCACCGCTAACTCTGACTGCGGAGATTGGAATGCTACTGATGCTCTGGAGCTCGTGCTTCTGAACCTATGGTATAAAACAAATACGTCAGTACGTTGGAATGTACTGGTATGCATGTGAGGTAGGCTGAATGCAAAGAGTTCATATGCATGAACTATACTAACTGACTGAAGAACATGAATGTGAGAATGCATGGATGAATACATAATAATCATAACTGAGATCGTGATAACATGATTACCGAGTCTGAGTACTACTAACATTAGATATTGATATTTGTATAACTGAAATAACTAATATTGAGCAACTGTATCTGACAGTCTAGGTTCTAATGGAACTAGCTAAGTTCTGTACTATTTTGAGTTGACTGTATGTGATAGTCCTAAATTCTGTAGAACTATCTGAGTTCTATTACTGAGACTGAATGACTATATCTAGCAGTCCTGACCTGTAACTGAAACTGTGGGAAGTAGTTATCTAACCGACATGCCCCTAATACGCCATTATGGCTAAGTTGGGGTCCAATCTGTAACCCCAATTGGAAGGGTGTCAATACCGCGCCACTGGTAAGGAAAATCTGTGAGTAACTCTCATATAACAGGTAACTCTAGTGAGAATGGTGGGAACCCTCATATAACAGGTTAAGCCACCTCATCTTCCCTCATATAACAGGCTATGATGCCTCAACCTCCGCTGGCTACGCAGTTCTGGAATGCAAAAATTACTTTTAAGAATCACACCCTCATATAACAGGTGGGTTCCCATCCTTGGGTTCGCTCGGTGCTAATTTCTACTCTCATATGGATAGACACTGAACATGATAAACTGAACTGACTGGATTAAGTTAACTGAATTCCCGTTGACTGACGAAATACTACTGAGATTACTGAATTTCTGAGGTTTCTGAGATTAGAGAGTTTACTAAGTTTTCCTGAGTCACATGACTGACTGAATTTCTATGAATATGGCTCGACTGAGAGTATCTTGAAAACATGACACTAGCTCTAGGCACACAGCTAATTGTCGGGTACAAGTACCCCAGGACTCGATAGCATGAAACTGACAAAGCATGACTTTCTTGAATACATGACCAACATCGACAATTCATAATATAATAAGATGGGGATTTCATGAATTACAAGTTATAAAGCACCACAATGGCTACACATATATCCATAATTCATTGACAATGACATTTCATCAAACACTTAACATGCATGAACTTGTACATGAATGGGGATTTCATATTATCATACTTTAATGGTACCGTTCCTTCCCATAGACATTTAATTAAACACATGGGAAGCATGCTTTGGTTATACAATCATCAACACATCTAAAAATCATGGATACATCCATCAACGTGTAAATTTAAGGGTTTATCATGATGATTATGCAAATTATCACATCCTAGGGTCAATAATTGGAATATGTAATTTCAAACATTAATTAAAACCCCACAACATCATGAACATGAATTTCAATTCAATTTAAATAATGAACATTCATACATACACAAATCTTGGATTTTGAAAAGAGATTCTTGAGCTTCATGGGTGAAAGGGACCCATGAATCAACACATGACATATCTGGGTGGATGATTTCTTGAAGATTGATGGAGGAAAACTTGAATCCTTGACTTGAAATTAAACACCTAGGGTTTCTTGTTCTTGGGGATTGATCTTTGAGAGGAAACCCTAATTTGATGTTGTGAATGAATAATGAACTTATGATCCTTGGTCTGATATAATTAGGGGTTAAAACGGGTGGAAAAAGACCCAAATACCCTTTAAAAATGACTTAAAATTCGCTGAATGGGACCTGCGATGGCTCATGCGATGGTCCGTCACTGGCTCGATGGTCCGTCGTTTTGACTGTCGTACGTGAACCAAAAAAAGATAGATGGCTTGGGTGACGGTCCGTCGCAAGTTCGATGGTCCGTCAACCTATCCGTCGTACCTTATCCAGTAGGTTGACTTACTGCCTTGGCTGCGACGGTCTAGGCGATGGTTTGTCGCTAGGTCGACGGTCCGTCAACCTGGCCGTCGTACCTGGGTGATTCTGACAGCTCTGAGTAAAACATCCATAACTTTTTACTCCGATATCGGTTTTGGACGAAATTGGTATCGTTGGAAAGCTAATTCAATTTCCCACATGATAAAAAGTTAAAATCTTAAAAATTCCATGTGTATAAAAAATGGATTCATATTTCAAAGTAAGTTTCTAACATTCTTGAGATGATTTCAAGCTAGGTAGAAGTACGGGGTATTACAGAATGCCTCAAATTTCCTAAGTCCCTCATCATCCTTAACAAAGGGATATGGGTATCTTATATCCTTCAACTATCCTTGAAAGAGGGGTTGTAGGAGATATGAGCGCTTGTGAATAATTACTTAGGTTGTAGTTTTTTTTTTTTGTTATCTTAGAAATAAGGATAAATTATGGAATGGCTAAGCCTTAGGAATCATCCTAGAAGTAGGGATGCCTAAATTGAGGTTTGGTTACCAAAAATTGAACACTCCCATTTGGTATTCAAAAGTATTAGTGGGTGATAGTTTGGTACTTCTTCGAAAGGCTAGTATCAAAACCTCTAACAGAGCCTACCTTCACATGATCTACTAAAAGTGAAGTTGATTGTGTTGCTCCCATATGTTAGCTTTCCCTTATAATACATAACCCCAAGATCCGTGCCTAAATTGTTTAAACTCAAATTATTAGTAGCTCTGAATTAATTCTTGAAAACCCAAAAAGAAATATTAGTCATGATACGTTCCAACCCCACCCCCTATTTTTACAATCTTGTATTTTAGGTTTGAATTTAGTAAGTTTCCTTTATTTTGAATTAATTTAATCGCCACTCACATTATTCCTCGTGGATTTGATCCCAACTCCAAAGTTGGGTAAATATATTGACGAAGATCGCCTTGCACTTAAATTGACGTGTAAGTTGAGCATTATTAAAAATAGCGCCGTTGCTAGGGAACAATTTGGTGTATTGAGTTAGTTTGGAATTTTATCTTACTTGCTTAAATTCAAACTTGTAAATAAGTGTTTGTGATTTTCTTTTGTTTCTTGTGTTATGTATTTTTTTTGTTTTTGGTTACTTTACTCATGGCATTTTGGGATAAATATGACTTTGGTAGTTGGAAATCCTATCCTGACGATCCATGTCCATATAGTGACGGACCCCACTTTAGGTGAGATTGTAGATATGCTCCCCGAAAAGAGATGGAATCACCTTCTCGATCCTATTGGGAGTATGATTGTTCTTTGTCTGGTGGTCTAGATGGATATTGAAGTAATTGTTCAAATGCTCCCTCCCCTAATTATGCTAACTCAATTTATAGTTCTTCTTATGAGTTTGATAGGTATCATGATACGATAAGGGAGGAACAACATACCGGGTCCAATAGTTTTGAAGCAATGCTTCAAACCATTTCTGATTCGGTATCTACAACAGGGGAGAATGCGCAATACATACATCAAGCCAATGAGGCATTTGGAAGAGAGATCGCCAAGATAGAGGAAATGTGCAAGGAAACAAATCATTTCAATACCATCACCTTTCCTACTTCCCAAGAGGAGGTGAATCAAGAAGAGAAACCAAGCTATGTGGTCAATGATGCGCTTGGTTGTAATGAGTCCTCGGTGATTTCCCAACCAACCAAACCAAATGTTGTTGAAGATGATGAAGTCAAGGAAATGGTTCTAGCGTCAAAAGAAGAAGCCAAGCCAATCTCTTATGATGACTTTAGCCCATTTCGAGGCAATGATGCTAACAAGGATGCAACACCGGAACTAAGGGATAGGCCTCATTCAAACCACTTTCAACATTATACTTAGAGGATGTGATAAAATTCTATCTACCTAAGCAAATGAAGGATCATGAGGAGAAGGAGCAATGCCCCTACATTTTGGAGTTCGTTATTCTAAAAGAGCATATGGGAGCCCCACACTTGAAGTCCAAGGAGCGCACCTTCCAATGTACAAATAGTGGCCTTTTAATATTCCCACCATTACCCAAGGAGCTATATTGGAAATTTGATGTGAATTTGGGTAAAATATTCAAGTCTTCCAAGTGGTGAGATATAAGCTTTATCGTCATGTCCTCATCCCTATCACGTTTCCTCTTGGAAGATCTGAATCTTCTATCCCTCTACCGCTCAAATCGTAGAGAGCGAAAGTTGGGATGGAGATTCAAACCTTCTAATTGAAAACATAAGAGATAGTTTGGAAGGTGTCTAGTCACCAAAGATGGGAAACAACTCATCACGCCATGAAAGTGGCACGTATCCTTTTATATATCATGGTAGAGTTGATTTTTTTTTTATGTATAATACATGAAGTTGTGGTGCAATGAGAAGTGTTGATTGAAATTATAAAAGAAAAAGTATGAAATTATCATGTTTTGAATTGTACAAGGAAAAGAGTGCGAAGGACCTAAAAAGTGGTCTTAGTTACCACGATCGCGGCCCTTGTCACCGTGATCATGCTAGCCGAGTGTCTATGATCGTGTACATCTGATCGTGATCACAGTCAAAGAAGTTTAAAAAGACCATCCAACTGCCATTCCTCCCCCATACCCCTTTTATCAAATTCTCCCAATTCTCCCAATTCTCTCAAATTCATCCGTGTGTGAGTATCAAGTGTTCATTTCAACTCATTCTCATCCTCCATTTTATGTGTTCTCTCAACTCCTTCGTTTTTATGTTTGATTTAGGCTTGAAACTTGTTTTTAGAAATAGGCCTGCATTAGTGTTTTCAATGCTAAATCCATGTTTGTGTGTGGTTATTGTTGTGGTTAGCTATTGTAGTTAGGGTACACATCATCGGGGAAGTATTGAGTACCCAAATTTCAGCCTAAAAATGATAGAATTAACATGTACGCCATGTGTTTGATTTAATTCCCTAATACATTTCATGTTGCTTTCCTTTTATTTTGAGGGAATAATCTAGCATTCAGGGTTTAAGTCTCATAAACATAATGATTTATTGGTAAATAGGGCCTCACTTTGGGGTTAAAAATTTGGTATTTTTGTGATGTTGCAAAATCTGTAAAAAAATGGTCTCAGTTACAGTGATCACGGTCAGTGAGACCACAATCACAAAACTGAAATCACGGTCAATGGTCCATGATCGCAGAATTGAAATCGCAATCAATGTTCTGCGATCGTAGAACTGCGATCACGGTGAATGGTCAGTGATCGCCATAACTGAGACCAGTTTTCATCTGAGTTCAAAATCCTGCATGCCCATTTCTCACCCCAAAACCCACTATAACATTGCCACATGAGTTTATCTGATTATTCTAGTAGGATTTTGGTATAAAAATGCTAATGATGGTCCGAATTATGTTTCTTACTGATACTCAGCCACAAAAATAAGAGACTGCGACACATTCGCTTCATGGCTCCAGAATTCTATAGCCTATACTACTCCGACCTCCCACAGACCAAACTACTATCGAAAAGGGTATTTTCTTAGATAAAGTGGAGGAGAAACTTCCAGGATTCCATTCCAGGCTTACTACTATCGGGTGGATGTGCATTGCCCCGGACCCCTGCTATGCTAATGAGCAATGGGTGCGCGATTTCTATGCTAACCTTAGCATAGTCTCTATCACAAACCCAGTGATGACAATTCGGGGAAAGGAAGTTCATTTTGGAGCAGAGCGTATCAATGAAGTATATGGGCTATCGGATGTAGATATGGCTTAGTTTTAGGCAAAAAGGCATGGGCAAGGGACCTGGATAGTGAACATATGCCATTGCAAAGAAGTTCCCTGGGCCACCACGAAAAAAGGTATCTCTATGAATGACTTCACAGCTGAGGCCAGGCTTTGGTTGACTATTATTTGTAGCAGGGTATTGCAGTGCACATACATGACTGTCGTCACAGACTTGCGAGCTAGGATGGTGGCTTGTATACTGTCTGGCATTACACTGGACGTGGGCCAAATTATGATTTCAGAATGGAGGCACTTCAAGAATCAGGGGGTACATTTTTCTTTTTCATTCACTTATTACTGAGCTTTGTAGGACGGCAGAAATGAAGGAATATGCTACAGATACCTGGGTGCACCCAGGCCCCCGTATCTTTTCACTCAAAATCTGGGGTGAGGGAGCACCTACTCAGAGCATGAAGAGAAAAATCAACTTAGGCAAATCGACAGCTGAGGAGTTAGAGACATGTAGACCATCCACTGCTGGACCTCTGGAAGGCATCGGTGTGGACATTAGGGTTATTAGGGAGATGGTTTCAAGATTGCTTCTTGGACTAGGAGAATTCTCCACTGCCCACCACTCATATGTAGCTCAGTCATATTATGAAGTATACCTGGAGGAGCAGAAAAAGCAGGGAGCCACGGTTTCCAGATTAGAGAGAGCATATTCAGCTCTGGCAAAATCACTCAGGGACCTCAAGGAGTCGCATGAAAAGATAGTAAAGAGACAGAATAGAAGTGATAAATTCTTCACCAAGATATGGAGAGGGGTGAAGGGAATTTTCAAGGTTCTCAAACCCAAGGAGTGACTACCTTCGCCGAGGGTCAAGAGTGATGATGAGGCCCTCGCTGAGTGGTCAATGCTGATGATGGAGGAGATGATGCAGAGTCATCTGGAGAGAGCAGTTCCTGATGTTGTTTCAGGGAGCACCCCTATCTTTTACTTGTGTTTTTATTGATCATGCAGTGGGGACACTGCTAGATTTTTAGTTAAGGGTGCCTAGCCCTGGATTTGTATTATTTTGATATATTTTTGGATGTTTTTAATATCGTTTTGATGACATTGTGGATGATTTTTATTTTGTTTTTGGATTGCTACATTTGGGCACTCTGATGGTGCCCACATTTCATAAATTTGTCATTTTTTTGCTTTTAGATTTTCTGTTTTACTTTAGTATTATTTTTGATTATGGTGATGTCCAACAAGCTTTTTCCTATGATAGATTGATTGATGACATTCTTAAGGGAAAAGTGTCGATATTTGGTTTTGATCCATGGGTGCCGGGGAAGTCTGAGTACCCGTACCATTAAGATCACAAATGCAAGGGAAGTCTGAGTATCTATGGCATTGTGGATTTGGGATTGCACACATGACATTGGCGAAGTCTGAGTAGCCATATGGTTGGTTTGTCTATAGTAAGCCAAAATGTGAGACAAAGGCTTGGGTTGTTGCAATGGTTAGCAAATTATGCATGGTGGAAATGCAAAGCAAAACCCCCCTCTATTCAAAATTTCTTTTTAAAAAATCAAGGGCATGGATGTAAGCGATCTTGTAACAAAACTTTTTCTCTTTTTGTGACTCCAAATTTTTTGGCTTGTACATATTGATAGATACTCCATTTTTGTCTCCAATGTGAGGGGAAAGGGTGCCTCCTTGGCAAGTCCACATGCCATGTGCGGTGAGTTTATTTTTCTGAATCTCATGTATACTTGTGTCATCTAGAACTTGCCTCATTAGTCTCTCAAGGCTAAGTTTTGATTGTATTTGGTTGGTGAGATGATCTTAGGCCATCTTGGTGACATCGAAAGCCTACTTAGCCTAAAAATCCTACCCGTGCATTGATATTATCCCTAGTCACCCACTTTGAGCCTTTGGACCTTTCTTTGGCAAACACATTACAAGCTGTGATCCTTTCAACTTTTATCCCACTTTTGAACCATACACCCTCCTTGAACTTAAAAATGTAACCTGAGGCTAAAAGCTTAAGTTGGGGGTGGTGAAGAATGAAAGAAGTAACTTTGGGCCACGAAAGTGATAGTGAGTGCCTATGTAGTTAAGCATTGAAACAAATAAATAAAAGGAGAAATGACCTAACAAAGGAAAGAAATGCATGAATTTTACAAGAAAAAAATAGAAGAAAATGGGTGAAACAAGGAAATAAAAGTAGGCACATTTGAAAACGAAAAGAAGTGGCTCATAGTGAAAGGTGGATTAAATAAGTGTAATATAGACGTTCAAGGAGAGTATAATCTATGATTGTTCCTAAATGATATCCTACCCTACCCCAAACCTACACTACAAGCTCAAAAAGTCCTTTGAGATCTCCAACCACGTACATTCATTGTAGTGGCGATTGAAAATAGCGACAAGCTTATGGTATGACACTTGTTAGCATAGAGAGTTCTTGTGTAACGCCCCAATTTTCTAAATCGGAATGCTACACGGTGCTTATGACCCCGAGGGACCACAAGCTAACCCATGACTGATATCTGTACCTGTATACTGCAATTCATGACATAATAATGCGGAAAACATGCACAATAGGCCATAAGGTTCAACTAAAATAATATAACATCCATATGGGCGAAAAATACCCAAAACAACTGAAAACTGAATCTGAAAGCTAAATTTGAGCATAAATCCGAAAGCCTCTAAGTACTATCTGAAATAAGGAGTTGAAGGAACATGTCTCCAACTAACTCCGTAAAACTGAACTGAAGAAATAAATGAATAAATCAAATAATGTCGTCCTCGAATGAAGAGGACTCACTGCAACTCTGTATGCTGAATGTGACTGCTACTGCTGGTCTGGGACTCGTGCCTCTGAACCTATGGTGTAACATGAAAAGAAAGCACCATAGTGAAAATGCGTCAGTATAACTGGAGTACTGAGTATACGAGTGACGTAGGCTAATGCAAAGGGTTTACATGCATGAATAATACTACTGACTGACTGATATGAACGTAAGAGTACAAACATACATACATAGTAACTAAGATCGTGAGTACGTAATGGCTAAATCTGTACGCTAATACATGGATGGAACCGTAGTTCTAATAACATGGATGACTGTATCTGACGGCCCTGAATCTTGTTGAACTCTCTGAGTTTCGTGTTATAACTGAATTTGACCGTATCTAATAGTCCTGGTGTATTGATATCTGAAGAACTGTCTGAGTTCTTTTACTGAGACTGATACTAAAACTGTGGGAGGTAGTTGTTTAACCGACATTCCCCATATATGCCATTATGGTTAAGCTGGGGTCCAATCTCTGCCCCGACTGGAGGGGTATCAATACCACGCCACTGGTAAGGACAGTTGTGAGTGACCCTTATCTGGAAGGTACTCAAGGTGAGAACGGTGGGACCCTAAACTGACAGGTTAAGCCACCTCATCAACCCTAATCTGACAGGCTAAGATGTCTCAACCTACGCTGGCTACGTAGTTTTGGAACACAAAGATGGCTGCTAAGAATCATACCCTAAAACTGGTAGGTGAGTCCCCATCCTTGGGTTCACTCGGTGCTAACTTCTACTCCCATCTGAAGAGACTAAACATGATTCAACTGACCGTACATGGACAGATTAACTGACTTTCGTTGACTGACGGAGTAGTACTATTATCTGAGAGTTAACTGAGATCATGAGATTTCTGAGGTTTCCTGAGTCACATGACTGACTGAGTTCTATAGATTATAGCTTGACTGGGATTATCGTGACAACATGACATGGCTCTAGGCACACAACTATGTTTTTCGGGTACGAATACCCCCAGGACTCGATAGAAAGAAACTGACACACATGACATGACTTGATCACAAGATTTGAGTCCACAATTCATAATATCATAAGTAGGGGGTATCATATTTCATATAGTCATTCAACATCTTAAACATTGTAGGGAATGCATGGATATATTTCGTGTACATATTGTATATCTCCATTAACTTACATGCTTCATACCACCACAATAGCAACACATGAAAAGCATGGGATTCATATTGAAGTATATAGCTAACATGAACTTGTCATTTAGACATCATAGAACCATACAAACATGAATTTCTAGCATCCTAAGCATTTTATCAAACACCTTGCATGCATTCTTTAAGGCATAGGTGAATTTCATACTTGCACCATATTAAACCACCTAAAGTTCATGGTTTTCAAATAACAAACATATATATTCCATGAAAACACCTTTAGACATCACATTGAAACTTAAACAACAATCGTCAACATGTACATACTCATATCACCACAAAAAGTTTACAAAATAATATTTAAAACATGGTTCTTGAGCTCTATGAACGTATTGGATCCATAGATGAACACTACGCATACCTTAGTGATTGAATCTTGAAAGAGATCTAATGTTTCTGAAGGTTCTTGAAGAATTCCTTAGGGTTGCTCTGGAGGAGATGATCTTGAGAGAAAACCCTAATCTTGTGGTTGAGAGTGTAAGAGAGGGTTTTTAAGATGCTTAACTGAAGAAAAATGGGAAAAATTATGCCTCTTTAGGGTTATAAGTCGTGGAAGGTGAAGAAAAAGACCAAAATACCCTTATGAAATAAATTCCCAGTTGCTGTAAATCATAGCTGACGATATTTGTGACAAGGCGTCAAAAATGTGACAAGCCGTAAAAAATGTCGTCACACAGGAGCTGGAATTGATGGTTTCTACCTAAGTCTGACGACCTTCGTGGTAGGGCGTCACAAATATGGTAAGCTACCACGAATGTCGTCACTTAGGAGTTTCTGCCTAAGGCTGATGACCTTCGTGGTAGGGCATTACAAATGTGGTAAGCTACCACGAATGTTGTCACACAGGAGCATTCTGCCTAAGGCTGACGACCTTCGTGATAGGGCGTCACAAATGTGGTAAGCTACCACGAATGTCGTCACTTAGGAGCTGGTTTCTGCCTAAGGCTGACGACCTTCGTGGTAGGGCGTCACAAATGTGGTAAGCTACCACGAATGTCGTCACACAGTTTCCAGCCTGACATACTGGAATAAAATAGGAATAACTCTTTGCTCCGATATCAGATTTAGGCAAAATTGGTATCGTTGGAAAGCTAATTCAATTATCTATCTGTTGATAGGTCATGATCTCAAAAATTCCAAGTATAATGAGAGATATGCTCGTTTGAAGTTGACTATACCAATATCCTTCTCAAGAATTCAATCGGTAAGAAATGTTTTGATTCGTCTGATAGCTGGGAGTGAAGCCTTAATATACATCTAACCTACTCATAAACCTATAAAATAACCATGATGTACTATGCATGAGCTTGGTACATGGCTCTAATATTGGTTTGGATTTTTCGGGGTATTACATCTTGTGAGGGAGAAAGTTTTGTACTTAAATTCCTTGGAGCATATTTGGTAGCTTGGTGTGCAAAATTTTCCTTTTTGTGAGGAGGCATGTGAACAAGTTAAGGCGAGTGATTTTGTCATCTTCCGAGAAAAGAGGGGAAAAAGAGTATAGTATGGTTGGGGTTAAAAATTGAGTCACTCCTAGAGTATCGGTGATTGTTACATTGTTGCTCTTTGAATTCCTTTGCATCCTTGCTTATTGAATTTTACGTTGAGGGGTGTCGGGAGAATAACTTTGCCCATGTTTGAAGATCTACTTGAGGTAGTAACTAAGCTTGATGTCATTGTAATCATTGGGTCATCTATTTTGTGTAGTACATGTGCATTGTATCATGGTAAGAGGTAGTGTCACTTGAGAACAAGCAAAGCTTTAGGTTGGGGGTGTTGATGAGTGGTGAATATACCACTCATTCACACTTATCATACGTTCACATTACCATGTTTTGAATGTATAAGTGAGGCATATTTGTACTTAAATACACTAATATCCACATTTTGTAGGCACATAGTTAATGAGATAAAAATATGTGGAGCGAGCTGAAAAAGATCAAAAGAAGGAAAGAAGTGCAGTTTGAAGACCTGTAGCAGAATGTAGCCTCAGTTACAACGATCGAGGCCAATCAAGATTGGTCATCTAACGCGATCGCATGAATTCTATCCCAGTCGCATAGCTGCGATCGCGGCAGCACGGGATTTTACCAAGGGGCAGAATTATAATTTCAGTAATCCATGCCCAAATCCTTAAAAGAGGACTCAAACCCTATCTCTTGGAGATATTCCATTACTCCTAATTATTGTAGCTTTTTCTAGTGCTTAGTTGGAGAACAAAAATATTGTAATAATTTAGGGTGGAGAATACATTAGAGTAGCTTCTAAGTGGAGGATTAGCAAACTTCCATTGAAGATTTGTTGGAGTTCAAAGTTTGAAGTAACATTCACTCAGTCTTTCATAAAATCAAATCAATGGAGATTTTTTGTAAATCTTTACTTATTTATCTCATGAGTAGATAGCTCTTTCTCTTGGGGTTATGTTTGAATAGGGTTGAAGTGTGTGTGGGTTGTTCTTATTATTCTCAATTAGTTGCTTATGTTGATGGGTTTTGCAAATGCTTGATGAAACATTGGATTTTGTTGCTGAAAGCCTCAAATTTCCTAAGTCCCACATCATCCTTGACAAAGGAATGTGGGTGTCTTAGATCTTTCAACTATCCTTGAAAGAGGGGTTGTAGGTGACATGAGCATTTGTGAACAATTACTTAGGTTTTAGTTGTTCCCTTTTTGTTATCTTAGAAATAAGGATAAATTTTGGAATGGCTAGGCCTTAGGCATCATCATAGAAGTATGGATTCCTAAATTGAGGTTTGGTTACAAAAAGTTAAACACACCCATTTGGTATTCAAAAGAATTAGTGGGTGATAGTATGGTACTTTGTCGAAAGGCTAGTATCAAAAACCCCTAACCGAGCCTACCTTCACATGATCTACTAAAAGTGAAGTTGATTGTTGTGCACCCACATGTTAGCTTTCCCTTATATAAAATAACCCCAAGATCCATGCCTAAATTGTTTAAAATCTAATTATTCGTAGCTTTGAATTAATACTTGAAAATCCTAAAAGAAATATTCGTCATGATACGTTCCACCCCCTCCTTCTTACAATCTTGTACTTCAGATTTGAAATTAGCAAGTTTCTTTTGTTTTGAATTGATTTAATTGCCACTCACATTGTTCCTTATGGATCGGCCCCAACTCTAAAGTTGGGTGAATATATTGACAATGACCGCCTTGCATTTAAATTGACGTGTAAGTTGAGCGTTATTAACCCTCTTTGTGGTGTTATTCTTTGGTGCCATTCTACCTAAGGAAGGAATACTATTAGTTGACACTAGAAATATTAAGTAAAAGATGGGAAAATAAAAAATTTAAAGTTTTAGGCCACCCCTAGAAGTCAAGATATGACTCATACTTACAAGCTACGAGTCATTCTGATACTCGTAGGGTGTGAGGCCATGTTGGGAGAGGTTACTGATGACCCTATGAGTCCACCCAATGAGTTTTAGGGTCACTAGATGACTCATAGAGTGAGTCATAGGGTGATTAGAAAATAATATTCAAGTTTAACATGCACTGCCAATCACTATGAGTTAAGCTACGAGTCGTAGAGTGAGAAAATGACTCTTAGGATGAGTCATAAGGTGACTAGAGAACAATTTTCCTCACCCAACAATGTTGGTAGTTGCTATGAGTCATACGACTCATTAAGTAAGACTACAATTCATAATGGGGTTCATCGTGACTAAAAACATAGAGGGTTAATGTTTAATCATATTGCCAATGGTACTCAGACTTCCCTTTAGACTTTTACACACAATACACACCTTAAATCATTCCCTACTTTGTTTCTACTCCCATTATATATGAATACCATGATTTCTTATGTTTTTAGCAATTAATCATACCCATAGGCTAGTTATAGAAAAGAACAAAGAAAAATTTACGGAACAAATCAAGGATGACTAAAAATATAACAAAGAATATTAGCGTACCTACTTCAAATTAGAAGATTCTTGGATACTTTACTTTTCTTAACCTTTGTTATTGATAAGATGGGAGTAAATAGTAGTAGTGGTGAGTCTAAATGGGGTGATTAAGGGGTTGAGAAGTGTAATGGGATTAGGAGAGACTATTAGGGAAGATGGAGGGAGTTATGCACGTTCAGAAAAGGAAAAAGGGATCATTTCGATTTTAATTTCCCTTTTATTATGCCCGAATCGGGTATGGTCAGCCCATTAAATCTGCAACACTTACCACTGACCATGACTCGGGCAATGACTCATAGTTGGTGGCTACGAGTCATAGCCTCCCCCCATTTAGTGTGTAGAACTTACCTGGGTTTAGTCCTTATGACTCAAAGTGATGAGTCATAGTCACAGATTACGAATTATTTTGCGTATTGTCGGGACTCCCGAGACCACTTACCTAATGGCCTTAACATTTGTATTCTCTGACAATTCTTGTGACAAGTCGTAGGAACCCTCTGGAGGAACTGGGCCCCAAACTTTTTTGAGTCTTTCCCTTTTAGTCTGGCCTTGCACATTTGTGAAATTCAAGAGGGGAGTGAATTGAAAATTTTCCTTGATTCAATAAATTAGTCTTGACAGTCAACTTATCTATAGATTAGTATACTTAACAAGATAAGTTAAATTTAAAAATGCTAACAAGTAAACAAGTAAATAAGAGAACAACTAGAGATTTATCCTGGTTTGGAACACCAATGTGGTGCCTACTTCCTGTCCCCTTGGGTTTCAAGAGTTTCCTTTAAACTTTCAAAGTAGAGTTGTATTACAGATGTAGTAGACAAGTTCTGAATATTATTTTGTTACTCAGATCTTGTAACATAACCTTAACTGGTGTGACTAAGTTGACTCGACCTTTCTTTTTTGTAACTATTGTAAAATTTAAAAGATACAAAGCTTTATGGAGACTAAGATTTAGACACTAAGAATTTCCTGTGAAGTTGCAT
The DNA here is from genome assembly GCA_030864215.1 of Capsicum pubescens. Lineage (NCBI taxonomy): Eukaryota > Viridiplantae > Streptophyta > Magnoliopsida > Solanales > Solanaceae > Capsicum > Capsicum pubescens. The sequence goes on from CM061543.1 coordinate 170,965,724, forward strand.
GAAGTCTCGAGTCTTCAGTCTTCTCATTTTATATTCTTCAACTGTCCTACTATTTTGCTCTAAAAGGAAACCCAAGGGATTTCTTCTCAATCAAGGATTTGACTTGATTCCTTGATTGAGGATAGTACGTCCATATATGCTATTTATATATATAAGGCGTGACTGGCCTCTCTTCACAACCATTTATGTCCATGAAGAGGGTGTGATCTCCTTTCTATGTTGCCCAACGATTTTGCTGATCTTCCTTGCATTTTAGGATCTTAGCGAGATCTAGTTTTGCTGCTGTTCCAAGTCCCTATTTAAATCCCTTTTAAACAAGGATTGCATGGGATATTCTTCCAATTATGAAGATGTGGAGGATATGAATGAAGTACCTCCAATAGACTGAAAGGACCCCCCACTTGTTCTTACTACTTCCCTGGTAGATGGGATGAATAATATTCTCTTTTCGTTGTCCTAGTACAATCCCTAAGGCCAATCCACTAGCGTCACACATAATCTCAAAAGGTGAGGACCAATAAGGTGACACAATGATTGGAGCAGTCACTAACTTCTCTTTTAGGCTTTCAAAAGCCTTCTTACATGCATCAACAAAATTAAATTTTAGCTCCTTCTCAAGAATCTAGCAAAGAGGATTAGCTATCTTCGAGAAGTCCTTGATAAATCGCCTATAAAAACCTTCATGCCCTCAAAAACTCCAAATTCCCTTAATAAAAATTGGGTAAGGTAATTTTTCAATCACCTTAATCTTCGCTCGATCAACCTCTATGCCTCACTTTGAAATCTAGTGCCCAAGCACATTTCCTTCTTTGACCATAAAATGACACTTTTCCCAATTAAGTATCAAGTTGCATTCTTCACACCTTTGTAGAGCATTTTCCAAGTACTTTAGGCAATCTTCAAAAGAATCATCAACAACTCAAAAATCATCCATAAAACTTCAATAGTGTTTCGACCATTTAAGAGAAAGTAGATATCATACATATCTGAAATATGGCTGGGGTGTTTCATAGCCCGAATGACATTCAGTTGAATGTAAAGCTCCCATAGGGACACGTTAAAGTAGTTTTCTTTTGGTCCTCAAGTGCCATAGTGATCTGATTAAAGCCTGAGCACCCATCAAGAAAACAATACCATCCCCTGCCTGCAAACCTGTCTAACATTTGCTCCATGAAAGTCATAGGAAAATGATCCTTCTGAGTATATGCATTTAATTTTTTATAATCCATGCACACTCTTCATCCAATGACTGGCCTTATAGGCACTAACTCATTCTTCTCGTTAGGTACCACAGTAAGTCAACCTTTTTTTTGAATGTATTGTACCGGACTGACTCACTTGCTATCAGCAATGGGATACACTACACTAGTATCCAATCACTTGATTATTTCCTTCTTAACCACCTCATAAATAGAAGGATTGAGTCAATGCTGATGTTCAATATATGAAACACTATTCAATTCAAGTTGTATTTTGTGAGTACACAAACCAGGCGGAATACCAATAATATCTGCAATGGACCATCCAATGGCCCTCTGGAATCTCTGCAACACTGATAATAATGATTCTTCTTCTTCTGATTATTTTAGATTAGCTGTAATAATAACCAAAAAAGTATTATTGTCCCCCAAAAATACATATCACAAGTGAGATAGGAGGGCCTTCAAATCTAACACTGGTGGTTTCTCAATAGATGGACGAGAAGGTGGAGTAGCTATATTCTTCAAGTCTAAATCAAGCTTCTTTGTTACAAAATTATAACCACTCCCATACAGTGCACTTACTAGCTCCTTATACTCCTTGATACCATCAGAGTCAAATTTCATTATTACAGCTGCTGGCGCTTCAACACCTAGTCTCTCTTCAACAGAAATAACCGCATTAGAGCCATCATCCCATAAAGTAACTATATTAACATAATGGAATGAATCAGTCTCCTCATCATATACATCAATCATAGATACCACTCTCAATTCATCAGGCTGTTTCATAGATTTGCATACGTGGAATGTCACCTGTTCATCATTGAGCCATAGCATCAGATGTTTTTTCTCCAGATCAATCAACATCCTACCTATAGATAAAAATGGTCTTCCCAAAATAATTGGGGACCTGAAAGTCCACTTCATAATCTAATATAACAAAATCAGCAGGAAATATAAAACAAGACACTTTTACCAAAACATCATAAAGGATACCAACAGGCTTCTTTACTATTCTATCATCCATCACTAGTCTCATAGTAGTTGGTTTGGGAGCTCCCAACCTCAACTTCTTGAATATGGCAAACAGAATGAGGTTGATTCTAGCCCCAAGTCACATACTACTCGAGTAAAGTTGAAAGACCCAATAGTGCAAGGTATTGTGAAAGCGCTAAGACCCTCCCTCTTCTCTACCAAAGATCTAGTGATTGTAGCACTGTAATGATGAATACTGTCGACTGGCTTATAACTAATTGACCTCTTCTTGGTGATCAAATTCTTCATGAATTTTGTATATCCTAGCACCTGCTCCAATGGCTCTACAAGTAGTATGTTTACAATCAACTCTTTTAACATAGACAAAAATTTTTGGTACTTACCATCTTCTTGTCTCTTTTTCATTATTTGTGGATAAGGAGGCAGAGGTATTGGAATGGGCTACAGGACAGGATCTATAGCCTTCTTGTAATACCCCACAAAATCGCATGTCAAATTCAGCTCGTAAAGCTCCATGAAAGATCCCAAGACTTAGAAAATTTTTGCTAAGTTTTCAAGATTCAACACTTAGTCTTATTTTAGACCTCCAAACTTCAGAGATTTATTTGGCGACCTTCCCGATATCCATTTTTCAATTTTTAAGTTGCGTTACGATCGGGAAATCTCGTAGTATATCCCGGGTGAGTTTTGAAATTTTTGGACTAGCATAAGGGAACGTTTTGTGCCCAAAACAGAAGCCCCGGGCGATTAGCCCGCGCCGCCTGCTAACTCCAGTGCTTGCCAAGTTTTTTTCCAGCATTTTAGGGTCAACTTCAAATGATCATAACTCCATGTATATAATGAACTGTGAGAGATTCTATATATCAAATGAAAGCTATGAGAGTATTCGTTCCAATGCAATTGGTTTCATCCAATTTTGGCATCTGAGTAAAAAGTTATGATCAATTTACTTCAGCCTGTCAGACAGTCAACAGAGGGACAACTGCGTCTTTTTCTCTTTTCTTAAGGGCATTTTGGTCATCTCCCATCCATATATACCCATAAACACGGAATTAACCCCATTTTCGACCAAAATACACTTTTTTGTTCCATCTTCTCTCAAGAATAAGAAGATGGTTTTCAATTGGGGATTTAATTTCAAGAATCTTTCCATCAATCTTCCAAGAATCACGAACTAAGGTATGCATGTGTTGATTTATGGATTCCTTTCATCCATAAAGCTAAAAAAAATCATCTTCTAAATCATGTATTATGATATTTATGATGTTGATGGTTGATGATCATGTTTTTGAAATTTGATGATGCCCAAGATGGGATCTTAGTATGTTTGTATGAAACTATGGTGGTATATGATGTATAAACATGTGAAATTGGTGGTTGAATACTTGTAATCTTGATGAATCCACCTATGCTAAAGATTTGCATGTAAGGTGTTTGTGAAAATACCTAAGAGACTAGAAATCATGCTTTTATGATATAATAGGTCCTAAATGACTAGTCAATGTTCTATGCTTATGTTCAATATGATTTCCATGCAAATTGTTACGCATTGTTGTTGTAATATGGAATGCTCATGAAATTGAATTTATGCAAGTATTTAGATGTTATATGCATTCCCTTTTCATGATCAAGAATATGATAGCCATGTGTAGTATGAAATCCCCTACTTAAGATATTGTGAATTGTGGACTCTATTCTTATGATCAAGTCAGTCATGTGTGTCAGTTTCCTTCCATAGAGTCCTGGGGGTACTTGTATCCGAAAAGTATAGATGTGTGCCTAGAGCCATGTCATGTTGTCACGATATCCTCAGTCAAGCCATGCTCAGTAGAATTCAGTCAGTCATGCTCAGTGTCTATTCAGATGGGAGTAGAAGTTAGCACAGAGTGAACCCAAGGATGGGAACACACACTGTCAGATGAGGGTGTGATTCTTAGCAGTTATCCTTGCGTTCCAGAACTATGTAGCCAGCATAGGTTAAGACATCAACATTGCCAGCTTGAGGGTTGATGAGGCGGACATCCGCTGTTCTCTTTTGGGGACACTGCCAAATTTGAGGGTCACTCACAACTTGTCTTTACCCGTGGCACGGTATTGAAACCCTTCCAATCAGGGTAAGTTTTGGACCCCAGTTCAGCTACATTAGCATACATGGGGCATGTCGGTTAAACTACTACCTCTCACAGTTTTAGTCATTCAGTTTCAGTAAAAGAACTCAGATAGTTCTTCAGAATATCAGGACTGTCAGATACAATCAACTCAGATATAGTACGGAACTCAGATAGTTCCATCAGATTTAGGGCTGTCAGCTACAGTCACCCATGTTATCAGTATCCAGTATCAAGGCTATCAGATATAGTCACTCATATTATCATCTATATCAGCTATCAGAAATCATTTGCCAGTTATATTAGATTTCAGTAAACTCATGCTATCAGTACTCAATTTCAGGACTATCAGATACAGTCAATTAGACCAGTCCTTCATAATCAGGACTGCCAGAAACAATCATTCCTTTATCAGTAATAAAGTATCAGTCTCCTAGTAGTTAGTAATACAGTATCATTTCCTCACTTATTAGTGATTCGCAGATCAATATCAGTAAACGCAGTTATTTAGTATCTCAAAACCGGTAAACTCATGTTGTCAGTATTCAGAATCAGTAGTCAGTATCGTCACGAGTTCAGTAGCAGTTACTTATGTATGTATGTGTTCTCACGTTCATATTAGTCAGCATTGTTCATGCATACAACCCCTTTGCATTTAGCCTACCTCACTCGTATACTCAGTACTCTTAGTTGTACTGACGCATTCGCACTATGGTGCTTTCTTTTATGTTACACCATAGGTTCAGATACACGATTTCCAGACCAGCAGTAGCAGTAACATCTTAGCTGTCAGAGTTCCAGCAGTGAGTCCTCGTGTCTCGAGGGCATGATCATTACTCCCTATTCATACAGTCATGTTAAAGGCTTTTCAGACTATCATGTTCATAATTCAAATAGTATTATAGTTATTTTGGGTATTCTATACCCCACTCTCATGTTATGATTATTTCATTTTGAACGTTATGGCCTTACAGTATTACGTATTCCGCATTTATGTTCTATATTATGCAGTGTACAGGTACAAATATCATCCATGGGTTAGCTTGTGGTCCCTCGGGGTCATGGGCACCTGTAGCATTTTGGTTCAGTAAATCGGGGCGTCACACTTCTTTTCTTCTCCATTTTTCTTGCTACTGCTCCCAACATCAATCAACTTATCCTCATTCTTCTGCTCATTAAATATGGGTACAGGTGGGTCTGTTGTAACCTTACCACTCCAAGTGGTAGTGGCATGGAATTGACTATCATTTTAGGGATTTACCATTGTATTGCTCAAAAGAGTGCCATGTTGTCTCTTATTCACGGTGGCTGATATCTGAACAAATTACTGCTCCAATTGCTTGGTTGCTATAGCATGTGGTTTTGATAGATCAACTTTGATATACTTTAGGTAGTTCTCTCGACTTTCTTGCCCTTTTATCAGTTTAGACAAAAGTGCCTCCATTCTAGACTCTGTATCTTGACTACCTGTCGGAATATACTTATCACTCTTCTTTTTATAGTCATCTTTACGCCTCCAATCACCATTTCACTCTCTTCTCCTATCTTTGTATCTGTCATTATAATAGTTCAAACCTTGATTCCCTTGCCCTTAGGCTAAAAAATTTGCCAATCTATGATCAAAATACTTTGCCTCTTCTTCAGATTCAATCTCAAATGGTTTGGAAATTGACCCCTGTGCCGCTACTGCATCCACTTTCTTAGCATTCATTAACGCAAATTATTTTGTAAGCAACCCAATATCTGTACGAAGCTGTGCAACCTCTTGTGCTACTATGTCATTTGCTTTCCTATAAGCATTTTTTGCTCTAATAACATATGTACCACCACCATGTTCTAAATCTTCAGTATACCATCCTCTATTGGTCACCGAGATATCATCTAGCATTTTCTGTGCAATATCCCAGTAAATACACATAAATGTTTCTCCTAAAATAGTATCTACCATAGCTCTTAAACTATCATTCAATAATCTATTAAAGATCTCAGACAAGTTAGATCCTCTAATTCTGTGATTTAGTACCATGCTCAACTTCTTCTTGAATCAAAACCATTCCTCAAACATAGGCATTGCAGGTAGTTTTCTGAAATTATAAATTTCACCCTTCAACTGTAACATCTGTGCAAGAGGGAAAAATTTTCTCAGAAATTGTGTTTTTAACTCGTGCCAAGTTATGATAGATCCTCTTAGAAGTTCCCCTAACCATAGTGATGCTTCACCTATCAAAAAGAATGGGAACAACCTTAATCTCAATGCTTCCTGATTAACCCATTGTAATAGTATAAGATGTGCAGATCCCAAGAAAATTTGCAAGGTGCATGTTTGCGTCATTCTTAGCTACACCTGAAAACACACCCTTCAGATTCAATAATTGGATCATAGCACTAGTGATATCAAACTTCACATTAGGAGCTAAAGCAGGAGGACAATGGCTCCAGAATCCATAGGATTAACATAACCCAGATCTTTATCATCCTCATCATATGGGTCTAAGTGTTGATATGCCAGAATAGATGGAGCTCTGCATCTCTGAACTTGATGATCAATAACCTGTCTAGGCCTGACTAGTCCACCTTACTAAGCTAACTCCGCCTCTAAAGAAAGTTTGGCCTCTTTAGCTTCTCTACGTTCTCACTCTAACAATTGTTGTGTCTATAAATATGCAATATTCTATAGGTCTAATAGATCATGTGGGAGAGCCATATGTGGATCCACAGGTAGGGGTTCTTGAACCCTTTCTCAAACTTCTTCTGACATCCTTCTTAGCTATTGAAGGTTTCTCTCTGGTTCTTGATCAAAAGAGAGTAAGGGATTGCCTCTACTCCTAGTACTTGGCATACACCGGCGTATGCCAGATCAAAAACAAAAATTATAAAATATGAACTTCAACAATTCAATTCACTAGTCAAACCATCTTTCCAAAAAATGATGCCAAAATTTGATGTCGCCCAAAACTACACCCCAATTAGAAGTATAATACATTCGATTGCAAATATAATAACCAAACTAGGTTGGGGTTGATCCCACTGGGAAAATGTGGACAGTTGCTTGACTTGATGTAATCTGCAAGTAATATAGTAAAGTAAATTGGGGTATTATAGTATCAATGGTAAGTAGTCACCAAATCTTGAATGCGTTTTAGTTGTAGACAATATGAGATGAACACTAGGTTTGTGTTACCCATGGCTTCTCAATTCCATAAATTTCTCATGATAAACCCAACTATTCTGTTGTTTCCATGCAAAGTCTACAAAATAGGTATTATCAGTCACCTGGTAAGCGTGAAGTTAAATTTCACCCTTTATCAGGCAAGTCTCAGGATGCCGCCTTGTTGCTCCTTGATATGACCCAGTTCACTATCATAGGGTGGTATTAAGTGATTAGATAGGATGGAGGGAACTAAAAGGTGGTGGTGAATCCTAAATCACTATCCTAATCTTCTTTTCCCAATCACGAGCTCCTTTGTGGGATTGATCCGAATACAGGATATCTCAAGTTACTCCAGATATTCAAGATTAATTAACGTGAAGAAGATTAGAATACATGCAGAACCTTAGAACAGATGATTTTCACACTTTCTCTATGTAGCTAATCCGCTAGGGTTCCCACAACCCTAGTCAAGGAGATTAGCCTCTCATGTTTGTGCAAGAAACCATGATTATCAATGAAGAACACATAAAATCAATTGTAAAAGAATAAGATGAATAAACTCCAAAGTCTTTAATTGAATAACAACTCAAAATCTCAAGAGCAATTGTAGAAGTATTGTAATAATATAATAAAGAGCGTAACCTAACAAAAGATAAACCCTAGGGTATTTATCGTATCTCAAAATATCATTAAAATTCTAATAAAAATGGGAAAGGTAAAGTTAAGTCGGCAGTCGATATGACTCGATCTTCACTCATATCGGCATCATATGAGCCGTACCCTACATTTTAGTAACTGTTCCAGTGTCTCATCTCCCAAGGCTTTAACTTACTGTTCATCTTACGACTTCTTCTTACGAGTTGTACCTGAGTCGTACTCAGACTTTTGGCTCGTATACTTTTGATACTTCAATCTTTGAACAACAACTTAGGTTCTGTTATACTTACGACTTCTCTGTACGACTCATATCCTATCTTATGGATCAAATACTTGAGTTGTATCTTCCCCATACTTGACTCTTCAGGACGACCTTTGGTTTTATTATGAGTATGATTCAGTAAATGAGTCATATCAGATAGGTACAATTTAAGAGTTGACTCGTATGCTGCTCAAACTTTGTCTTTTTAGGTCTTTTTCTTCCTATTTTGTTCAAACTCTATTGTATACCTATTTTACTTGCAATTCACACTAAAGTGAATCATATCCAACTAAATATCCTAAGTTTATGCATAAATTCATGGTTTTAAGTATCAAAAGTGTCGTGTTTATATGCCACATCAAGGGGCTTTGGATGATGTATGAGAGAGACAGTTTAGTGATCTAGATCTGCCTGCCTAAGAGGGCTATTTATAAGGAGAGATAGATTTACTTGTTCAGGTTGGCTGGAGCACCATTATTGTAGGATGCATTTGAAAGGTATCAGTTGGGGTGGATGACTCAACCCCTAGGTTCATACATCCCGATATTGGTGCGAGAATTTTATGCCTCTTACCATGACACAGTGTCTTTGACTATGCCTAGATGTAGGGTTCTTCTAAGGCATGCTGAGAAGCCGTAGCTAGAGAAAACATTTGTTAGAGGGGTCATTGTTTACATTTCAGTGGTGGCCATCCGCCGAGTTCTCTTTGGGCCAGATTATGTTGCTACAACATCTACAACAAAATATGCTTATAGATTGAGAGTTGCATAAGACAAACAGATTATGTGTGATGCTGAGTCCAGGAAAGAGAGTTGAGATGGTGAGATGAATCACTAGCTATATTTCACATCTTAGTAATAATACCTTTTGGATCGAGGGTAGGGTATGATTAAAAAGGCGGCACTAACTTTTGTAGTGAAGTTTTGGTGGCTACTTGTTCGATATAGATTATGTCTGACGATTGCGGATAACTTATTGACTTAGGAAGGAGATGCCCTAACTGCTAGCATGATGGACGAATACGATATTGATTTTGTAGCTATTATTCAACATGAGCTTCATAAGAGAGCTTTTGGTAAGATGATGACTTTGCCGTTCTCATGTTTTGTCCCGAGATAATGTGATGAGGTCGGTGTGCTAGAGGTTCCAGGTAGTGATGAGAGAGTAGAGGCAATAGCCGTGGAATATACTAACATGATGATAGATCTGGCATACTCGATCCTTCCTATGATACCTTGTGCGCCCACTACAGTGCCTCTGGCCCAAACTGAGGGCCCTAAATCGTTACAGAGCCTAGTGATACATAGGGATATAATGTGGGAGTCAGTATAGAGTTTGAGATAAGGGAGAAAAAAGAGGCCCTCAAGTTGAATACATAGGGTGAGGGGACCTTATCTACATTTACATTAGTCCCAGCTACTACTTCAAAGCCGGTGGGTGCATCTTTAGTGCCCCTCGCCTATCCACTTTAGTTGTTGCTTCAGGTATGATGCTAGTATGTCATGAGTTTTTGAAAAGCTTGGTGGATATTTAAAGCGTCACCAATACTCAGCTAAAGAATGTAGAGGCCGAGGTAGCGACTTTTTTTGGGCAGATCGAACCATGGGTCCAAACTACACTAGAGATGGCTGGGGCTAGATTTGAGTCTGCTCATCGGGCTAAAATATCAGACCTATGGGATGAGTTGCATGCATAGATAAATACTTTAAAGGGTCAAGTATCGGCTCGATTTAGCAACATGGAGATGATAGATCTAGGAGATATTAGGGAGGAGGTGGATATAATTAGAACAGAGGTATGCTCTCTCACTGAGAGCCACATGTCAACCATCCCTCCAGTTGTTCCCCCATTTATTCAGCTGGCGCCTCTGCCTGGGACTAGATACTTTGACTTATTTGCAGAAGATGATAAAATGGTCCCTATAGTTGGGACCAGGAGAAGCCGAGAGGGGGACCTACAGGATCACAATATACCATTTGACTACACCTTGAAGTGGGCCAGATGTTATTCGAGGGAGATTGACTTTGTTGATAGGTAGAGGCATGCCGAGTTAGCTGTGGGTACATCCTCTAGTAGTGCACCTCCACTACCATCACCTCCGTCAACCGAGATACCCATACCTAGGAATGATCATGACACGGATGCCTAGTGCGTCCTAGGTATGTCCTCATTTCCTTACTTTGCATTATTTACACGCATTAGGGATAATGCACAGTCTTTTAGTTGGGAGTGGGGTATACCATAACCACCGTGGGTTATTGTTGTCTTGTTTCTTTTCTTTTTGGTTGCGGTATAGTTGTAGAACCGACATGTCTAGGTAAAATTTGTGTCGTATTGTGTTGTTTTTGTGTAATTATGAGATTTTTGAGTATCTAGGGAAGATGACATATTTTTTCTTGATTTTGAGAAAAATGATAGCTCTCCAAGAAAATTTTGTTTTTAGAACTGTGTGAATATATATATGTGTGACCATTATGGATCTTTTTATGGCATTTGGATTAGTGATAGGATAATTATAGCTAACAATTGCATGAAACGGATAGGTAGTATCTTGTGATGTAATCTTGTTCCGTGTGTGTTAGAAATTTTACTTAGTTCCTTTTGTGTGTTGAATTCAAAACTTGCCCAATTAGTCTTGCCTAGGTCGTAGGATAGTTGATTAGGAAAGGATTATAGGCCGTTTTTATGTTGGTCTACTTTTAGCCTAAATGACATTCCGAATATGCATAACTATCCCTTGATGCCTAATTTTGAGCCTGTGTTCCTATTTTTTTTGTTGCACCTTTCTCCTTCCCATTTGTGTTGCATTGAATCTGTTTTGGCCTTGGTCCTCCTTGGACATTGTGCACCTCAACTCAAGGCAAATCACCTAAGTTGAGGGTGGCTATCACAAGGGTGCATAATGTAAAGTGGGTATGAAGAAGGGTAAAATAAGAGAAAAAGATAGTTAGGCTGGGTGTGGTAGAAAAAGAATGAATAAAAGAAACCACACCTAACCTGAATGTGCAATAAAGAATAAAATGGAGAAATAAGGGTGGATTAAAAGGAAATTTCTTATAGTGTGCCCCCCAAAGTAAGTATAGTACCAAGGAGGCTTAGTAACTTGATATATCTATATGTACCATAGTAGCCCCCAAGCCTACATTACAAGCCAAATAAAGTCCTATAGTGATCCTAACTTGACTGTCTGAAATCTAAGGCAAAGCAAATAAAGGCAAGCCTATGGTACTTTATGCGCGTTGGTGGAACTTCTCTTGTGAGTGTGAGTGTCTCTTGACTGTCCCTGCATTAACATGCATGATTTCATACGAGTTAGTGGGACTTCTTTGTTGTGAGGTCACATAGGTTGAATTGGTAGTTTCTTACTTGCTTGGGTAGTGTAACTTGTATATATGCATGGTTATGTGTTGCTAATGTCGTGCCATATATTGATTTCTTTGTGTCATATTTTTGTACTTCATGTTTATACCCAGTTGGTCTTGAAGTGTTAAAATATGAGGAGGTAATATGTTTGAGCTTACAGTAATGATTGACTGCCTTGGATAACTCAGATTCTCCTAGTTAAGAGTAATTTTTTTTATTTTGTTTGGTTGTGTTTCCTGAGGACATACGAATGTTTTAAGTTGAGCGTGTTGATGTGCTATGGATTTATAGCACTTTCGATGCTTAAATCAATGAAAATATGTAAGTATGTTAGTTTTTTTGTGAGATATGATGTGTTTTGGTAGGGGAAACCAGGTTTTGGATTCTAAATGGAACAAAACAAAGAAAGTTGAAGTTTTAGGCTACTTATCGAGGCACTTCTGGGCATAAGTGCCACTTACCGAGCATAGGTGACCAATGTAGGTGTTAGAACTTAAAATCTAGAGGCTCAGAAGTAAGAGAAAGAAGACACTATCACTTACAAAGGGAACCTACGGTCCGTAGGTGACCTTATTAAGTGTCATAGGGCCAAGTCCAGAGAGATTTATGAGCTGTGCAGATGGTCTGTCACTTACTAAGGACCACTTACAGTTCATAGGTGCCCTAAGTAAGTGGTCATCGACCTTAATTTCCCCTTTTTGTTCCGATTTTGATTTTTAGGGTTTCCTCGTATAGTATAAATACCTTTCTGGCATTTTATAGTTAGTTTATGCTCTCTTAACATTTACAAACGTATATTTGATTCCAGGATTTAATTTTGATCTTGGGATTACTTTGTTCTTGATTTTGGTTGATAATTCAGTTACAAACTTTGGGTTTTATTCATTGGTTATTGTGAGTTTATTTGAATGGCTTCTATCGTAAATTCCTTTGATCATTTCACAACAATGAGTGGATAAAGACCCTATCTAGGGTTATGGGAACCCTACCGGATTGATGAAATAGGGGAGGTGCTAAATTATACTTGCATGTATTGTATTATTTTTAGTTTAATAGATTTCTTAGCGATTACAAATGTTAGGATCCCACATAATATATCACTACTTACTCCATAAGAGGAGTAGTGACTAGTAAAGATAATCACAATAATAATTTGGAATTAATTGTAGAAATAAGCTTACCAACATTATCTGCTTAAGGTGATTAGCTTTTAACAAATAACTTGAGACTCAAAAGGTGATAGTTAACTGGGATTTAGGAAAAATGATAGTAATGCGGCATCCTGAGACTCAAAAGGAAAAGGGTGAGATCCGCCAATGAGTCCACAAGACATTTTATGGTACATAACTTATTAGATTCTGCATACAAGATATTGGGTTGGTTTAACAAAACACAAAAAACCTATAGATTTTTGAAGCCAGGTGGAGCGCAGTCCTAGTGTTTGTCTTCTATTGATTATAACCAAAGTTGAGTTCTATTTCTATTGACTACTTACAACTAGAAACCTCTCATTTACTTTCTGTTCTTCCCATTGAGTTCAACAAGTTAGAGATACAAATCTGCATCTTTCCTGTAAATATGACCCTAACTTAGCTGGGTTAATTTTCTTGACACCGACCGCTTTATCCTTTAGTTGGAGGTGTAGTTTGGGTGTTGACAAAGAGAATTAGAGAGTTGTAATCAAATAACAAGGTAATTTGAAGTTATGCTATCATGAGTGTCAAAGCATACATGGTAAGTGAATATTTTCTTTAATTCAACTACAGTCATGGGTAGGCTAGATTTTATGTCTTAATGTTTATGTTATAGTACAATACTAAATTTCACATGTGAGTTCTTTTAAACACCTCACATGTGTTCTTTTATAACCAATCAAGTACCTTAATTTGAAGACTTATGTCTAAGGTCTATCATTAAATAATAAGAATTAATTTATTGTTAATCAATACTCCTTACCCTTATCCTCTCTATTATGAATGATAAAGGATCTTTGCTCAAGTAGAGTTTGCAACATCTAATTTTAAGTTGGTAACATGGAATAATGGCTAAACCCATAACATTTAATTAATTAGGAAAGCAAATAAACACTATACATGCAATACTCACCACTCAATCAAAACATAACCCCAAGTTGGGCACATTATCCAAGCATAGTAAGAGAAAGAGAAATTATACCCATATGGTCATTGAAATCCTCCATCAATCCAAATATTTACAAGTAAAAATCCAAACCCAATGTAGAAAACCAGGAAATAGACTCTTACAACCTTATGGTTTTAATTACAAGTTTCTAGATCTTAAGTTTTAGCAAAAATAGGGATGAAAGTGGTCAGAAAACCTTTTATGGATGAAGCAAAAATGAGTCCAAGATATTACAAAACTGCCATCAAGCTTACTTCACTGATAGACAGATTGCATCGCTGAACGCTTTAGTGATCACCCAAGGGAGAATTTATCACTTAACTATCTTGAACTCGAGCTTTTGTGGTTGGAAACTATTGACTATGACAAAGGAATTTTACCATCGCGAACTATGCGGCAACACACCAAACTATTTCTCCTTATCACCATATGTCTTCTTTTAGAACTTGAACAGACTGTTAATTTTGGTGATTTTATGTGATGTTTGGCGATCCATCAAACTACTTTGGTGATTCCATATTCACCTTTTAGCTCCAATTCTCTATCTTTTTGCTTCCTTATGCTTAATCAACTACTTCTTGGTTTCAACCGTGAAAAATAATGAAATTAACATTAGAAATAACTCAAGTTGGTATCGAGGACTTGATTTCTCATTGATTGAATGCCAAGTGAGTTGTAAATTATTGACTCATTAACATCCCTAACTTAATCCTTTGCTCGTCCTCAAGTAAACCAATGCACACACAACAAAATTAATATTTTCTACAAATGGTACTGCTTGGGATCTTAAACACATACTTCTATGTGAGAACAACTTTGCCTTTATGATTTTTAAAATATTGGCATATTTATTATATATCAAACATTCAATTCATAAACTACAAGCCTCAAATGTTGACTAATTTCTACCAAACCAAACATGTGCTCATACACTTCAATTAAGGTTAAAAAATATGCCCAAGAAGTGCAATCAAGTGCCCTCACAGCAAAAAGATCCCTTCCCTCAAGATATGATAAAAAATTAAAAAGGATATTAGTATGATTAATTCTTGCTCTCAAATATATTATGAACACATGGCATATTGTGACACATTATGGAAAAATTCTATAAGATTCACATTCCATCTTTCTCCTCCTATCCTTATAAAAACTAACTTTTCAACTTTTTACAAGCTAAGCTCACAGTTGCCACTCTTTTCACTTCTTTTCATTCATTTCCTATTTTAAGTATTTGCAAAGGATACTAGGATGACTAGAGGTTGAAGTGAATGGTCCCCAGATCTATAAAGTTTTGGTTACAAATCTTGCTAGATAGATCTTTCCCCAACTTAGGCTTTTGTCCAAAGTTAGTTTATGGCCTCACCAAAATGCTTTAATATGGGTCTGGTTCAAAAAAGGAAATTGTAGAAGAAGAGTTATGGCTTGTAATAAGGTTGTCCAAGAAATATGTTTGAAGGCACAAATTGGGGAAAAATTGGACACTCAACTCACAATGGGGATACTTATTTAGTCAATTTAAAGGCTCACTCTTATTGATGACCTATGGTCATTTCTCCAGCCTTACAATACTTCTTTCTTAGTGATAGGAAAATCGGGAAAGTTATAGATGGATTCATTGAGCAAGATCAAATAAAAACATCACCATACATGGCACTAAATCCCACATTCGAAGCAACACTTTTACTTTCTCTATTGGGATCACATTCATAGCACATGTCAAAGAACATAATTAAATAGTCAAAACAAGATGCAGGTATTAACAAAAATAAGTACCTAATTACCTCAACTCAACTAAATAAAATTTTAAATGATGGTCACATTTTGAAAGGTTGATCAATTCACAAAATAATTTGTCATTTTTAAGAGTTGTGCACATGAAAAGCCTCACCAAGAGTGCTATTGAGTGAAAGTATTCTATTGATAGTGCACTCTTTTCTTAAGTACAAAGGAAAAAGAATTTATTGATCAACTTTATTATGAACTACAATACTAAAAGAAAAATAATGAAATAAAAGTGAAAATCTTGACATACATACTATTCACATCAAAGTGTTCTATTGCTAGCACACTCTTCTCTCAATTACCAATGCCAAAAAGAATTTTATTTATCAACTATACTACAAACTACTATACTAAAAGAAAAATTTGAAAATGAAATGCAACTCATGACACACTTAATCAACTCAAAACACACGAACCCATACAAATAGAAATCATCTAGATTTTTTGAAAACTACATCAAAAAATATAATCCGAATTATACTATCAAAAACACATGCTAAAAATAATATTAGAAACATAATCTGAATTAATAGAACTAAAAAGAAGTATCCCGTAAACTCAAGTGTAGGCATTGTCCTTAATGTAATAAGACTAAAATATCAGAGAAGAATGAGTGAAAGGGTCCCCCTGAATAGTGCTATGCTTGTGGCTGTGACGAGCTTGCATAAGAGACCTTTGTCTGGGCATTAGGAAGAATGGGCTGGTTGGCACCACTATCAAATTTCTCAATATAAATAACCGGGTAAGAATACACCAGGGCTTTCTTTATCTTTTCTAGTTGTGTAGTGTTAATTCTTATAATATCAATAGTGGAGGTTGAGGTATACTCAAATCTCTCTTCTTATCAAAAGGAATCTTTGCCCGTCGGCATACCAAAGTGATAAGGCATGGAAAACAAAGAGAAGTATGCTTTTGCTAATCTCAGAAAGAAATCTCTAAGAAATAATCTGAGCAAGGTTGATCCTTTCCTTCATGATAATCGCACCCAATAACACCTCCTCTGGATGCTGGATGACCGTCTCATTTTAAAATGGCATGAGGTTGCTACAAATAAAGCTCAACCAATACCGATCATCTAAATGGATGTTATCCTTCTAATTAGGGTTTTTGGTTTAATCCACAAGGGCATCTCATCACTAATAAAAAGTCCAACCAAACCCATAGGTCATCGATATTCTTCGTAACACAAACAATAATGTGGTGAGATCTATTGACTTTGTAACCATAAATTAAGTTTATCATTGTTCAGGCACATTTAGTCTTCACTCCCCCAACTATCACTAATCTCTAGCTTCTTGAGGTTTAGACTTATTTTTTTGGCAGACAGTAATTATCTATAAGCCTCATAGAATTCTAGAACCAAAGTTTGCTTTAGAGGTTTAGTAGAGAGCTTAAAATTATGGCATCTGAGGGAACCCAAGACTCTAGGGTATTTTATTTCCTACTGTTTGGTTCTCAAGCTTTGTTCATAGATTAATATATATTTTTAAGAACTTTAAGACATCCGTGGAACCAAGGAACTACCATGGGATAAGGGGGGTGAGGTAATTAGATCTTTATTTAATGCTCTTATTTTTCTTTTAAGCAACTCTCATAGTAGGTAATGGTTCATAGATTGGGGAAGTGTTTCCCTCTTTTGAAGTACAGATATTGTACCTCCCAAAGTTAGAGCTATGTTTAGAGCTTTACTCCTGAGTAATCAGAGCCTTTCTTTTTGATTTATCATCTTCTACCCTCATCTACTTTTGGACATTCTTTTTAGGTTGAGATCTCCTTGGAATTTAGACCCCATTTGAGATCTTAGTTGTAGGAGGAAGAGTATGGTTGAGTTTTAGTTGGAATACGCAGGTGTAACCATATCAGCAAAAGAAATAAGAAATATGATGTGCCGATGTTAGGTGCCATATTTGATGCTTTTAGCCATGAATAATTGCAAGTTCTTAAGCAACATTCATTATGCTTAATTCCTTTTTGAGTTAATTTTTAAGAAAGTTGCAAGGAGAAGGAAAAAGTAAATTTATGCTAAAAAGACCAAGTACAAGAGATATCACACTGACCGTCGAGTCATTGATAGACTGTCACTACTATTGTGGACATAAAATAGAATGTCACTAACTGGATAAGCTCTATGATGAATAGAACGATAGACCATCAATGACTCAATTGGATGTTGACTATACTGTGGACTTTTAATGAAATGACTTGTGTCAAGAAGCCATCTGACATAGACGTGGATGGACGGTCGATACCTCGATAGGATGTTGCCCATACCATGTGTCTATGTAATTTATGCCACATTAATAGGATCACTATGATGGAAAAGAGAACAGACTCTTGCCTAGCCGATGAGCCGTTGAGTCCACAATATGAAAATAGGCGGGAATATCTCCAAATTAAATTTGGTTCTTTGTACTATATACAGTGACTTTTAGGGTTTATTGAGTTACTATACTTTACATAGTTAAAATATATACTTCAAGTTTTGAATCTCTTTAGAGTTTTTAGAAATTTTATCCACTCAACAATTGAGGATTGAATTCATATTTTTCAAGGGTAAATCTTCATCTATGACTTCTTTATCTGTGTTTTATTTTATAGTTATGAGCAGCTAAATTCTTATAACTAAGGTTGTGGGATCCATGGCATAATAGTATACTCTAGGGTTGATTTCTATTAGTATTTAAATAATATTTGCATTTGTATTGCTAATCCTTTCGTTTTTATCAATTTCTAATTGTTGAAAATATTAGAACAAAACTTTGGTTTAATTTGTTTGAAATAAGAGATTAAAATAGGAATAATGACAATCAATGAGGATCCAGAGCATGTAACCTCTATCTAATAGTTAATGCTGTAATAAAATTAACCAACTCAAAGCGTGAGTAAAATACATATTATTTTCTCTTAAAATTTAAATAAATTAAAGTGATATCCATCCAATTGGGTTGAGAAACATTTAGATGTATGTCAGAAATAAATAGCTTTACATTATTCATTAGTAAGAGAATCCAATGCAGTATCGACCCAAAAGTGTTATAAAGCCTTGGTGAACACAAACATAGTTTAGTTTCTCTATTGGTACATCCTTGATAATATTTTACAATTGTTACTTGATACAATAGGAATATTGATTCTAACAACCTCTATATAAACCCCTATTTTATGGAAATTACAGACTGTAACTCATCTAACTCATAATTGACTTAGTGTTCACCATATTCCTTGTGGGATTCGACCCCAACCTTTATTGTGTTATGCATTTGACAACAATCGCTTCCACATCTTAAGGGATGTGTAATTTGGGAATTTCACTATGCAGTACACCAAAGTTGTCAAAAAAATTATAACAGAGGTGCATCTCCCAATAGGTTCAACGATTTACCAAAGAGTTCGGTGAACCTCAATTGTTATCGCTAAATTTAACAGTTAGAAGGACTAAATTATACAAAGTAAAGTTAGAGTTTGGTGATACACCGAACAATTTGATTATACTCCCTGAGCATCACCAAACTAGTAAGGCATTGCCAAACTTTCACCTTAATTAGCCAATCTCAACTGTCGCTTTAGGCAATATGGGGAGCACTTTGGCAATATGCCATGCTGTTTGGTGCATCACCAAAGTTCTCAACCCCATTACCTAAGTGTCATTTCCCTATCCTCAATATTTAAAAACTTTGAGACATTTTATTTCAACCAATTACGACAATAGGTACTCAGAGTTCCCTAGGTTCTAATACCAAATCAATGAATTTGACAATTTTCCCTTATGGATAACGTCACCTAATCTATCATTGGGAAAATTCAATCAAAAGCGAAGGTTAAGTTGTAAAACTAATTCAAAATTAATGTTATTGATATCCAATACAATTCAAATACAAGAACTCAAGTTAAATTAATGAATAAGAACAAAATCAAACACCTATTTTTGCCTAAATTATGTAACCCTGGTTACTAATTTACCAATTGAGACAACATTGAGCAAGAAATCATGATTTCAGATCTAAATATAAAACTAATATTTCAAGTTATGGTGCTTGAAATGTTAGTTTTACCAAAAATAATAATTTCCATAACTTGAAGGTTCTAACTTGTAGATGAGAGATAAAAAATGATCAGGTACAATGAGAGAGTTATGGAACTACAGTTTAGTGAACTAACACTAGCGACTGTTGTGGGGCATGCATAGTAGTGGTGGTGATTTTATTGAAGTGAGACGAGAGTGTGATTGTGTTCATGTGTTGGTTGTATTGTTCAAGTAAAAAAGAAGGGGAAAATA
Source organism: Capsicum pubescens (assembly GCA_030864215.1). Taxonomy (NCBI): domain Eukaryota; kingdom Viridiplantae; phylum Streptophyta; class Magnoliopsida; order Solanales; family Solanaceae; genus Capsicum; species Capsicum pubescens. Next base: position 170,985,663 of record CM061543.1, read on the forward strand.
GGGTATGGGAAACAATTAGGAGAAGAGTAAGAGACAATAATTTAGAAGTTAGTCTGTCACCACTATTAATTCAAATGAGTTTGGTGATTACAAAGGCATATAACCTAGGTGTACAACAATGTGCTAAACTAAGGTGAGCATCGCCAAAAATAACAATTTCCATAACTTGAAGGCTCTATCAGGCAAATGACTTCAATCATAGTTAAGGGATTTGCCAAAGTGTTCGATGATTTACCTAACATTAAAGAGCATTGCCAAAACTAAATGTTTTCATTCCTTGGGAGATCAAGTTAGTTCAAGGACTTCAACAAAACGTTGAAATATTTGGTGAATTGATGAAGCCTCTTCCCTGGAGCTCAATGCGAGGTCTCTTATATTTCTGTACTCTGACATATTTTGTGGTACGTGTTACATATTCCAATCTCATCATACACCTACACCATGGAACACATATTATTTAAAATAAAAAGAAGTAAAACTTAGGTTGTCTCCCAAAAATCCTTAGTTATCGTCATGGCACAACATTTTTTCTCATTGATCAAATATAGTTGATGTGGAGTGCCTTAAATTTAGTAACCTCGGGCTAGCAATATAGAACATTCAATGTGAATATTCTCTTGTCATGATCCTCCAATACAATTGTACCTTTAGGATAAGCGTTCATCAGTTTAAAAGGGCCCAAACAATTGGACTTTAGTTTGCCCACAAAGAGTTTTATCCTTGATTTAAAAAGCAACACTTCATGATCCACTCAAAACTCTTTCTTCAATATCTTGGCATCATGACATCTACTTATTTTCTGTTTGTATAGATCAAAGCTTTCATAAACCCAAAGGCAAAATGTCTCCAATTCTTGTAATTGCTCTACTCTAGAATTAAAGCCTCCTCCTAATCCATGTTTAGATTTTTCAATTCCCAAATATAATGGTGTTCTACCTCAACCGGTAGGTGGAAAACCTTCCAAAAAACAAGTTGATAGGGAGACATTCCAATTGGTGTTTTGACAGTTGTATGGTGCACCAAAAGAGCATCATCCAATTGTCTTACCGAATTGGTTCGACCCACATTGACTTTTTCCTCCAAGATTGATTTAATCTATATATTTGATAATTCAATTGTGTCACGACCTAATTTCTCAGGTCATGATACTATCCACTCTTTTAGATAAGCCAAGCCATAGCTCGAAACAACAAGTAACAGGCTAACGGGAAGAAGATGAAAACAAAGAAGAAGTATAACCTACAACTAAAATAACATCGGCGAAAGAAAAAAATATGCATATGTAATAAACCGTACATGAAAAGGAAGAGGACATAGTACATAGCGGGTGAGCCTTCATCCCTGCATTCACTCGATGCTAAGTATAACTCCCAACTGAACAACACTAAAAACTGATATATATATATATATATATATATATATATATATGCTTAATATAATAATATACTTAAAAATAGTAACATATGCATAATATTAAGTGCTCAAAATATGATAACTGGTACATGCATGAAATCCTATGTATCAGATGTTAATAACCCATCAGCACTGGCTAATGTACTGAACATGATTGTGTTAAAAGTTGATCATAATAGATAATTTCATACTTCAATCCAAAAACTCAATGACTGTTCATAATAAGGAAATTCTTGATTTTTGAACATAGAAGATGTCACTCTTATGGGGAAATATGTATTTATGGTATGATCACAAAGCAAACTGAGTAAATTAAATAGAACTTCGTATTTGACCTGGAACTCAACTTGAGGGGAATGTAAACTTGAGGGTTAGAATCTTTTTGGGACTTAGTGGGTGGAAGGGACCCATTGATGAAATCCCACATACCTGAAGGTGGAAGAGTTGGAGAAATACTTAGAATTTAGTTTGTTCTTCATGAACCCTAACATGGATGTAGAGAAGAAGAAATTGCTCATTTCTGCAAAGTGTTGAATGATTTTAAGTTTATGAGGTGTTAAGGTAAATTTAACCCCCAATAACTAATGTTGAAGTGCCCAAACGACGTGGGTTTGGGATTAAAAGAATGGGAATTCACCAAAAAGCCCTTTTGAATCATGTAGGAATTACTGAGAAACAGTTGTCATATCTCACATCACGATTTGTTATGTTAGGTCGTGAGCCATGTCCTGAGTCGTGATATGAGGACATGAGTCTTGGCCCTCTAATATTATGACAACGAATTCCCTCATAATAGTTCATTGAGTCTAATAACGATTCATTAAGAGGAGACATGGTTGGGGACTTGATTTTTTTGTTTCCTTTTATTGTGACAACGGGTCCACCTCATGACTCATTATAACTGATAATGAGTCTTAGGGTAGAGTCCTTATCAACGAGCTGAGTTTATTGATCATGTACTACCATGGAAACAAGTCTAGGACACGACTCGTTACGTCTGGTAACGAGTCATTGACCAAGCCGTTCCACTAGTAGTTTGACAATGCCTTAGACAAAATGCCATAACTTTTTGCCATGATGTCGGATCAAGGTAAGAATGGAGGCATTGGAAAGCTAATATAATGATTTATCTAGTAATGGGCCTAGTTCTGAAAACTTGGGGTATTACACTATCCTACATGGATGTTGCTAATGTTCCCCGAATTCTCTAAACTTGAGCTTTCTCCTTCTGAGAGGCCTCCGGGTGCTTCCATGATATCAAAATGACAATATATGCATCAAGATGAGAAAAATGATACCCATAGTTCTTATAAATACTTCCGGCAAAAATTAGACTAAAAATCCCATGTGGGGCAACTTGTAGAATCACAAAATTAAAATCGTCACAACATCCCACATAACTCAAGGATCAAATGCCACAAAAATATAGCTAAATTAAAGCTTAAACCAAGTCAGTACCAATACCAACACGAGAATCAAAAATAAAAAATGAGAATAAGGCAAGAAATTAGATAAAACTTATAGAGTTAACGATGGTTACAAGCCTACCAACGTGCCCCACACTAAACCCAACTTCGAGCACTCAAATCCCATATGAAATTAGAGCTTAAGAGGCATATAATGGAGTTTAGCACTTGGGGAATGTTTCAAATATGTATATAAATAATACTAGCGATGGCCGCTTAAGAGGCTAAATGACTACTTAAATTGTCACCACTTAAGTGCCCAAGGGTCGCTAAAGTAACTCTGCTCCAGTAGGCTAGGTCTACTAAAACAGTCAAGGTCCACTTAAGTGGCTATCGCTAAGGTACTCAAGAGGCTTCTAAAATGGAAAAGCCAAGGCTGGCCAGCTCTGCTAAAGCGGTTTAAGGCTACTAATGCGGTCATCGATTAAGGGATACCTTGGTTATTTAAGAAATTACACCATATGCTTAGCACAAACAAAGTGTAAGTAGTCCTAATGAACTTCAACCGAGTGCTCGAGATAGGTTCAGAATCTCATGTATGCAAACAAACTATGCTACCATATCAATTTTCATTTTCCAAACTTAATAGTTCCATTAAAATTACCATTCGAGGTCATTTTGTAAAAAGTGGGGCCTATACAAGTAGGAGCCATTTTTACTAATTTCCACCTAATAGCCTAAACTAAGTTTGAAATCCTCGAGACATGGACCAAGGGTCCCAATAACATAAAATTGATATTTCGGAGCTGTTGAGACTATTAGAATTGTCTTCGAGGCCATTTGCCTCTACTTTTTGACTCAGGACCCATTTTGTAAATTTCGAAGCTCCGTAATAGGGAGAAGGCTCTGGAACTAAATGAACTTCCCAATAATCGAATTATCAGTTCTAATAAGTCGTAAATGACCTGGGAAAGCTATAGGATATCCATAAATGTAGAAAATGCATGAAACAAAGGGAATAACCTAGAAGGTCACACAATATCCACTACTAAAAGGACTTTCATCTATAAAAGTAAAGGGTTAAGAAACACCTAACTCAAATAGGTTGGGATATTGGGTCTGCATATCACACTCGGTCTCCCAAGTAGCCTCCTAGAATGGATAGTAACACCTCTGGACCATAACTATAGAAATATCTCTAGTGTGCAGCAGTGTGACATCTCTAGCCAAAATAGACATAATCACCTCTACAAATACTACCCTCTCATCCAATTGAATTGAGTCCCACCAAAGCATGTGAGACTTATCAGGGATATACTACCACAAAATATATACATAAAACACCAAGTAAAGGGCTAAAAAGGTAGGAGGCAAGGCCAAATCATATATTACCTCCCCAACTGTTTGTAGGATCTCAAATGGTCAAATATACCTGGGGTTGAGCTTACCTCCACTACCGAACCTCTCACGCCCTTTATGGGCGATACTCACAAGAAGACCTGGTCACTAACTCAAACTCAAGAAACAAAGTCTATGATCAGCATAACTCCTTTGCCTACTCTGTGCTGTCTGTTGCCTATCTTGAATCACCCAAACCTGGTCTAATGACTCACAAAGAAAATCTATATAATGCAGCATAAAATTAAAGTCTCGAATAAACCAATTAGATATGAACATATCTGCCATACAACGCCTCAAATAGGTCCATTTAAATGCTAGAATAAAAACTATTATTTTATGAAATCTCCACCAAAGCTAAAAACTGATCCCACCAACCTCTAAAATCAAACACATAAGCATGGAACATATCCTCCATAATCTGAATAGTTCACTCTGACTGCCCATCAATATGGTGATGTAATATGGTGCTAAGATTAATTTGGGTGCCCAACTTCAACTAAAATTCCCCCTAAAATCTAGAGGTAAACTGAGAACTTTAATTTGAAATAACAGACATAGGTACCCCATAAAGGCAAACAATAATCTTGAGATGGGCCAACCTTTCATCACTGTAGGAGATCTAGATAGGGACAAAATAAAAAGACTTGGTCAATAGATCCAGAATTACCCAAATGCTATCGAAACCATGAGAAGTGCAAGGAAAACGTGAAATCCATAGTAACTCGATCCCTTAACTACTCAAGAATGGGTGGTCTTTGAAGAAATCCATCAGGTTTTTAATGCTTTGCCTTTACCTATTTCCAATAAAGGCAATAGGATACAAACTTCGTTATATCTCTATGAATAATTCCCCACCAGTAATGCTGCCTCAAATCCCTATAAATCTTATTTGTGCTGGGCTGAATAAAGTACTTGGAGCTACAAGCCTAAAAACTAACTAACAAAATCAAATCTCTTACACTCAAGATACAAATATGACTGTTACATCTAAAAAACCCTCATAATATAAAGTATCCCTGTTAGACTCACCTCTCAACACCTACATTATAATGCTACGAAGCTTGTAGTCCTTAAACTCATGGCTCCAAATCTACTCCAACAGGCTAGATCTGGCCTCAATACTAGCAATAATCCTCCTGGGATCAGAAACATCACGACAAACCATCAAGTAAGCTAAGAACTAAATATCCATAACCAATGGTAACTTCAAAACTAAAATAGAGGCTAAGTTACCTATACTCAATGCCTTCCGTTCGAAGGTATCTACTACCACATTCATCTTTCTCGGATGGTATAGAATAAATATATCACAGTCCTTCAGAAACTCAATCTATTTATGTTTCCTTAAATTGAGCTCTCTTCTGGGTCATAATGTATTGAAGACTAGGGTGGCCAGTGATGATCTCAAAACAAGCACTATACAATAAATGCCTCCAAATCTTAATCACAAACATTACCACTCCCAAATCTAAATCATTTGTGGGGTAGTTGAACTCATAAACCTTCATATGCCTTAATGCATATGTAATAACTCAACCCTATTACATCAGATCATACCCCAAAACAATACTAGAAGTACAAAAATAGATGGTAAACCTCTCACCTTCAACTAGAAGTGTTAAGATAGGAGCTAAAGTGAGCAAGTCCTTGATCTTCAGAATGCTCACCTCACATCTCATGGACCATTGAACTCCATCCTAGTCAATCAAGTCATCGAGACTATAATAAAAATAAATCTCTCGATGAACTGCCTGTAGCAACCTGCTAAACTAACAAAATTGCTATCATTGGTTTGAGACATAGGCTAAATCAACCACGAACAACCTTAATCTTTATTGGGTCCATTATAATACCATGCTTAGACTCCACATGCCCCAAGAAAGCTATAAACTCAACCCAAAACATGCACTTTGAGAATTTGACATAAAGCTTATGATCTCTCAGAGTGTGAAGCACAGTCCTCAAATATTACTCATTATCCTCCCTAATTATCAAATAAACCAAGATGTTATTAATGAAAACTATCTTGAAGGAGTCAAAATATGACCTAAACATGATTCATCAAATCCATAAATGTTGCTATGGAATTAGTCAACCCAAAAGACATTACTAGGAATATATAATGATCATAACGGGTCCTAAAGGCTATCTTAAAGATGTCCTCAACTCTGATCCTTAACCGATGGCAAACAAACCTCAAATTAGTCTTAGAAAATACTATTGCACCATAAAGCTAGTAAAACAAATCATCAATATGAGACATAAGATACTTATTCTTTATTGTCCACTTATTCAACTATACGTTGTCAATACATATATACATAGATCCCTTTTTTCTTCAAAAATAGAATTGGAGTAACCCAAGGCAATATACTAGGTCTAATAAAGCCCTTACGTAGAAGATTTTAAAGCTGAATATTTTGATCTTTAGCTTGGCAAGATCCTTGTGATAAGGAGCCAAATAAATAGTTGAGTCCCCAACTGAAGGCCAATAGAAAACTCAATGTCTAGCTCAAGAGAAAGGCTAGGTAGGTCGGGAGGAAAATTTTGACAATGGGAATGGAATCAAGCATAGAACTCATACACTAACATCCCAAACATATGCAAGTAATGATGCATAACCCCTCAATATCAATATCCTAGATAGCATATAAGAATAATATCCATTGGCGTGTGACTAAAAGAACCTTACCACACAACTAAGGGTATGCCAGAAATGGCTAAGGTATGGGGTTGGCAAAGCAATCAAAGACTAGATAGTAGGGGGATAACCAGATATTGCCTAGAATCGCATCAAAATTTACCATATCTCACTTAATGAGATCAACATCATTATCATACTATCAAACATCCATAAAACATAATCTATACACCCGATCCACTACTAAAGAATTGCCTATGGGGGTTGCTACACATAAATGCACAGAAAAAAAGTCCAAACAGAAATCCAATTATAGTGTGTAATAACAATGAAAATATGAAAATATGGATACGGGGTCAAAAAAGTAGAAGCTAGATGATGGCACATGAAAATGTACTTATAATAAAAATATCCAAAGCCTCAACCTCTGGTCTACTCGATGCAACATATAAATACCCTTATCTAATATCGGACTGGATGCCTTCTTAACCACATATCCTACCTCCCTATGGACTATCTCTCAAACCTTAAGAACCACTATGCAACCCTGATCACCATCCCTAACCAATAGCAACACTAATCTAATTGGGTGTGCACTCTAAACTATGGACTCAATTATGCCATATCAGGGACACTCAAGAACAAAGTTACTAAAACACTACAATTATAACATGCCTCTAACACTCTACCCTATCTAAAAGGTTCAACTAATCTAGAATGACCACCTCAGACTGACGACCCTGACTGAATACCCCTTTGTGATTGACCACTACTCTGACTACCAAAATGACTATAACTGGATTAACCCTTATTTGTTATCTAAAGTGCTACTTGAATGGCCTACTAGACTGGCCCTAACACTGATAAGCCTAATGCTAGAGGTACCAACCTTTATAACCTCAACTTCTAGATTATGAGCTATTATTGCTCCCACTATAACTACCTTGATAACAAGATCACTTATTGTTGTCCCCTTGGGTCTCCAGTACATCTCTTTAATACAATAGATGTTCTCGAGAATATAAAAAAGAACTTTCCTAATATCCCCAAAATATTAGTAGCCCTACAAAGCGATTGACTCAAACCCCTAACAAAGCATCAAATTCGCTCAAACTCTATAGGCAGAATTATAATGGAGTGTTTGGATAACTCATGAAATCTATTCTCATACTCGACTATATATATAAAACTTCTAAAAGTGTAAAACTTATTTCTCAGATGCGTACGTATGCTATGAGGTACATACTTCCCCATCATTGACTAAGTGAACTTAGTCCAAGTCATCGATGGAGATTCAGCTAGACTAAAATCAAAATAACCTCTTCTCTACCTTCTTGCTATAGTGTCTAGTTGATAATTAAAAAAATCCACTCCACTTGATTCAACCAACCGTAAATTTTGTAACCTATCCTAACAACTAATAAGGAATTATTAAGTATCATCCCCTAGGGTCTCGCCAAACCTCGGTGGGTCAATCTTAAAAATTATCCCAACATATTCTGCTCTTTGGTAGAAATAACTGGGTGAGCTGGTATTGGCTATGGATGATTCTAGCGGAACCTCTACTTTAGAGGAAACAACTAAAGGTTGTGCCTCTATATCAATGCCACCTTGTGTTGATGGTTGAGATTCATCAGTCGATACATAGCCAAATAATCCTAATAATTGAATTAATGCACATAAAGAACTAAGGATAATAAAACTTGGGTGGAGTCGAGGCTGCCTGATGTGTCAGCATTCAAACATTAAATTTGAATCTTTTGACTAAGGATAAATATAGTTTCTAATGCAAATTTGTCATTTTTAATTGTATTCTACTTCTTTGTGTTGGAAAAGTTGTCATGTTACAAGAAAATAAGCTAGAAATACAGTTGATGACTTGAGTTGATCAGTTGTCAACGTATGTTGTTAACCTTGGGCAGAACACAAGTCAACAAGAATTCAGTTGAAGAATTGAGTTGACGAGCAGTCACCTTGTTGATAAGCTATCAATTTATGTGTTCAACGTTGGAAATAACACAAAGTCTAGAAGAATTTAGTTAAAGATTTTAGTTGATGAGTTGTCAACTTATGGATGAGCCATCAAGTATTACCTTTAACCTCATCCAGAATATAAATCAATAAGAATTTGGTTAAAGACTTAATTTAAGGAGCTATTAACTTGTATACGAGCCATGAATTGATGTCTTCAACTCTGAGAGGGCCATTTCCAAAATTCATTTTGCATTCAAGTTTTCCTCTGCTATAAATAGAATCTATTAGGGGTTTTCTCAGTATCTTTGGATATCTTTTGTCGTCTCTTATTATATAATTTTAGATGTTACTTTTTGATAATTATTTTGAAGTTTCGAGTTTATCTTGGGTTTTTTGGCATCTCTTGTATTCCTAGAAGACAACTGAAGTTTGAATTCATATTTTGTAATTATAACATTGTATTTATGAATTTTTATTCTATCTCTTCTTGTGATCTCATGAACATCTAAACTCCCACAACTAGATTTGTGGGAGCCATGGAGAAATCGTTATTAGTATGTTAATTATTGTTAGACTTTGAATGATAACAAGAATTATATTGATAATATTTTTTGTACTTAATTTATTTTTAATGGTTACAAACATTAGAACATGCCTTAAGGTTAATTCACTTGAAATAAGGAATGAAAATGGGTAAAAGATACTCAACAAGGATTTAGAGATACAAACCTCTGTCTAATGGTTGATGCTTTAACTAGATTGACCAGCTCAAAGAAATTTGATTAATATGAACTTTAAGTTCAGAAGCGTTAAAGTGTAAATTACCCAATTTAGGTTTAGAGATATTTAAATGAAAATTAGAATCTAATAACTTTATATTTCTCGTTATTATGAGAATTCAATGAAACAATTGACACTTAATTCTGATAGTAGCCATGGTGAACACAATGCTAGTTTACTTCTCTACTAAATTAGTTCTTAGTAATTTAACATTGACTATTTGAAATAAATTGAGTACTGTGATACATTACATTCATAACAACCACCCTCCCCTCCCTCCCGATTTCCTGGAAATTATTGACTATTAGTTATTTAAAGTTAATTCAACTTAGTTAACACCATATCCCCTATGGTATTTGACCCTAACCTTTGTTGGGCTATATATTTGATAATGACCGCTTATGCTTCTTTAGAAGGGTGTTGTAGTTTGGGCATATCAAATTTTGTCACCATTACCAAGGAATATGATTGTTAATTGAGTTGTGTTTATTTGACTCTTAGTCCCATTTTCGAATTTTACTTTTATTTTTTATTTTTTGTAATTTGTAGGTTATTACTTGTGCATGCAAAATACCTAAAGTATGGGCGAACCACTATTACCCTATGATCATAATCTAAGTAAAACTCTAAGAAGAAATGTAGGAAAAAACAAGGTTTACTACACTTGTGGTTGATCAAGTGAATCAAATAGAATCTAACACACAAACATGTACCGAATGATGATAATGATGATTTAGGCGATGATGAGTTGGGAGTTCTGTTGGTGGTCAATGTGGTAGGAATGTTGCTCTAGCCAACCAAAATAAATAATAAAAATATAGAGGGCATTGATAACCTGCTATGAATTTTTCCCTCGATGATGATAATGATGATTTAGATGGAGTCGGTGTATTTGGAGCCATTTTTCTTCCACCACTAGCTTCGAGAATAAAGTTTAATATCACTAGCAAATTTTGTTGCTAAATCTTAAGGTTTACTCAGAGCATTGTCTGATGATGACCTAAATATGCATTTGGTTAACTTCATTGGAATCTGTAAGTCCTTTGAATTCCAAGGGTTAGTCATAACGCAATTCAATTGAAGTTGTTTATGGTATCTTTATTAGGGAAGGCAATATTATGGTTAACGTAGTTGGCATTAAATTCTGTAATAAACTGGAGGAAATTGAAAGGATCTTTCCTAGAAAGGTTCTTTCTGCCTTCTAGGATGTTACAGTTGAGGGAAGATATTAGCAATTTCAAGAAGCTACCGAATAAGGCACTATATGAGACTTGATTTGGGTTGAAGAAAAAGCTGACCTAATGCCCAAATCACGAGTTAACTAATGAGCATTTGATGGAGACATTTTATAGGTCTTTGAACTCGAAGACTAAGCCATTGGTTAACTATGTAGCTTGAGGTGCTTTTATGGCACACACTTCATAAATGCGATAGTAATTATTGATAGGATGACCAAAACCAATAGAGCTTGGAATTCTAGGGATTATAAGGTAGTAAGAAATTCATATGTTGTGGGTATGTCAGCCGTACAATGTCAAAAGAAAAAGAGCATGATCAATAAATTGCTCACATAAAAAATTAGATGGATTTGCTAACAAAGCTCTTGGTAGTCATGGTGTTGATAAGGTAAAAAAAAAGTTGTTTCACACAGTAGATTATATGAATCTTATTATGAGGAAGAAGATAATTACTTTAATAACCAGGGGTTTTTAGACTAGTTTCCAAGTAAACTAAGGTTGGAACTATTAAAAATATAATAACTATAAAAAAGATGGTTATAGATATCATGAGAAAGGAATTAGAAGAACAAGGGTGATATAAGTGGATTCTATGTACCACTGAAGAGTCATGATAATATTGCTAATGATTTAGGGAAACCTTTTATGAAATCTATAATGGCAAAGTTGCTGAAGGGAGTGGAATCTACTAAGTTAGGTATTAAAGAAATTAAAACTGACTAGTCTCCTAGGAATCAATTAGTTGATTTGCACTCCACTCCTATCAATCAATTAGAGTATCAAATTGGGTAGTTGTCCATAGCTTTTAATCAACAGTAGAGTGGTAAATTTCCTAGTGATACTTTTTAGAATCCTAGGAATGATAGAAGTTGCATGGTTATCACCACGGGGAGTGGTAAATGTTTACCCAAACCACATCCATCAGTTCATACACAAGTGGACGATGTAGACATTAATTTTGAAATGGTGTATGGTGATGTTAGTGTTTACAAGATTCAGACTGAATGTGAAAAACTAAAAAACGTAAAAAATAAAAAGGTTGACCCAAGAAAGGCTACTAATATAAAAGATGATGATGTTGTGAAGAAGGAAAAGTGTGAAGTGGTTTCAAAGTCTCTAACTCAAATTCCTACGCCTCCACCCCCATTCTAACATAGTTTAAAGAAAAGAGAGGAGAATGGTATGTTTAACGAATTTTTGTCCGTGTTGAAACAACTGCCAGTAAGTATGCCATTAGTAGAGGCTCTTGAACAAATATCGGGATATGCTAAGTTCATGAAAGACTTAATCACCAAGAAAAGAGTAGTATCCAATGGATAATCTTCATCATTGCAGTGCAATTACTTTATAGTATCCTGTTAAAAGAAGGGAGATCAAAGTAATTTCACTATTACTTACACAATCGGTGCATTTGACTTTGAAGAGGCATAATAAATTTGATGCTACTCTATATTTCTCCATAGTTGGGACTAGGATCTCCTAATTCAATGACTATACAACTATTGTTAGCTGATCGTTCGTCAAGAGGCCATTGGGGATATTACATGATGTGTTAGTAAAGGTTAAGAACTTTATATTTCAATTGATTTTATGATCCTTGATAGTGAAGTGGACTTTGAAGTACCTATAATCTTAGGTAGACCATTCCTAGTCACTGAAAGAGTGTTGTTTAACATGAAGAGAAATGATTTGAAGTTTAGATTGAATAATAAAGAGGTAAAGTTCAATGTTTGTCAATCAATGAAGCAACCAAGATATATGAGGGTTTTCTCATTCATTGAAGTAGTTGAAGAGGCCAATATTGAAGATTGTTCACTATGGAGACATTAGATACTATCATAATAAATTTTGATGGTGAAATCATTGACGATATAGAGATTCAAATAAATGAGTGACTGAAGGATAAGATTGAGCCGAATTTGGTCATGTTTCAAGGTAAATTAGAAAGGACCCTAGCTGATATGACATGACTATAAAAAAGAACCATCTCGGTATTCCTAACTCCTAAAACTAAGGAATGAGGAGAAGAAGAGGAACCTTTATATAATTTAAGGGGAAAGCCTCTAAAAGCCAAGGTCTAGAGTAAGAGAAAAAGAGAGAGAGAGATATCATCCAGAAAGATCTAAGGAAAGAACGAAAAAGAAAGAGAAGAAAGATCTGAAAGAAGTAAAAAAGAGAGAACAGTTATCCCAAGAATCACAAGAAGAAGATTTATAGGCTAGAGCTATAGCTCTAGTATCCCATAAGGGGTTTCTAGTGTTGTTGACATAAGTGTGGAGCCTTGTACTCAACCAACTACTACACTAAGTGCGATGGTCATTCTTAGATCCACTACTAATGATGTTGTGGTTGATGCTGCAGCCTACTTTGTATCCCATGACACAGGTGCCTAGGGCACCATAGGTACATCCTTCCTCTTGTTCCTTGTTATTTTATTTTCAATACATTGGGGATAATGCATAGATTTTTGTTGGGGTGTGGAGTACCTGTATCCACATGAGGGTTTTCCTTGCCATGTTTCTTTTCCCTCGCATGCTATCTAGTATAACTGGTATATTTATTTTATTTTGGTTATGTTATTATTGTGTTCATCAATTAGCATTGTGTATGGGAAAGGAGGATAGGGAATGGATTTGACTTGTTATTTTAGAATTTTGAAAAATGAGAACCCATAAAAATATATTCTTTTATGTTTGTGGTGCCATTTGCTAAATTTACCACTGTAGATTTGTGCTTATCTTTAGTAGTATATAAATATGGCGATTTGAGCTTAAGATTGAGTATGAAATAAATAGTTAGTAATGATTGTGCTATTCCATGTTAGGAGTGTGTGAGTCTTTTGTTTATCTTTATTTGTTTATCTTTCTTACTTTGTGCATGCATCAAGAACTTTCCTAGTCTATTCTATTAGGTGATAAGTTGGTTGTTTAGGAAAGGATCACCGGACTTGTTTGATTTCAGTCCATTTAACCTAAGTAGGTCATCCAAATGATATAATTAATCCCTTTGATCCCTATTTGAGCTGACAAAACCTTTTTTGTTCAACAACCATTCACATTCGTATTTTTATCATTGAGACTCTATTTAAACCCTGGTGCTTCCTTAGATATTATGTGCCTCAACTCAAGAAAATCACCTAAGTTGAGGGTGGCTACTGTAGAGGATACAACAAGTGGAATTGGGTATGAAAATATTGGATGTTGATATGAAAAGGAAAAAAGATATAGGGGTGTAATATTTGAAAAATAATTAGTAAAAAAAGAAAGAAAATGAGGAAGTCAAGTAAAAAAGGGTGAATAAGGGAGGAAGTAGAAATTAGAAGCTTATAGATGACAAGGAAGGTTGAGCCACTAATTCTTATATGTATCCTACCTACACCCAATCCTTCATTACACGCCAAGTGAAGTCCTCGAGTGATCCTAGTTACAATTCAGAAAAATCAAGATGGAATGGTAAGGGAAAGCCTATGGTATCACATGTCCAGTATTTGAAATTATTTATGAAAGTGAGAGATTTGATGTTCAGTTCTTAAGTAATACCCAATATTCTATGTGATGGACTACTTTGTAGTAAGGTCATGTCGATAGCTATAATACCTGTTCTTTTTCTTAGCTTGAAAATCATCTCAAGGATGTTAGAACTTTCTTTGAAATAAGAATTCATTCTTATACACATGGTATTTCCATAATTTTCACTTCCTATCACGTGGGAAATTGAATAAGCTTTCCATAGATATATAATTCGCCCAAATCTGACATCCAGACGAAGAGTTAGGTTCTTTTTAGTGAGACAGTGTTTGACCCGAGCCTTCAGCACGTCGCGGAGATAGCTCGAATGGAAATTGTCAATTTCCAGTGTTGCTCCACGATACTGGGGCGTCGCGCCCAAACTTCCAGGTCGTAGACAAGGTGGCAATGCAATAGCTCCACGTCGCGCTACCGTGCAGTTTCCTAATTGTTAATTTCCAGTGACACGGTGCGATAACGCCACCTCGTGCCAAGGGCTCAATTCGGAAAATTTTACTGAAAATTAAATTACGTGTCCAGGGTTAAAAGGGTCAATTTTCCCCCTATATAAGCTTCCAAACATGGGATTTAGCTCTTATTCATCCAAAATATTGATGTTTTTCTCAAATACTCTCAAGAACTCAAGCTAGGGTTTTCATAGAAGGTCCAATTTCAAGAAGGTTTCACCATCAATCTTCACGAAATCATGATCTAAGGTATGCATAGTGTTCATTCATGGGCTCTTTTCGTCCATGAAGTCCAAGAATCCCTTTTCAACTACAAGTTATGGATTTTCTTTATGTGTTCAAGCTTTGTATGTTCTCTTTCATGTTGATAAATGAGGAATTGATTTCTATTCCATGATTTGATGATAAATTCCATGCGGGTTGATTAGTATTGCTAAAGATTTAGTAAATCTCATTACTAAAACCTTGTATGATGAAATTGGAATTGAACCATGATGTTTAATTGCTATACCATGATGTTTACATGTACTATGCCTGCCATATGTTTGATAAAATGCCTAGATGAAGGAAATTTGCCTAACTAGCATGATATCATGAAAATTTCCATAAATGTACAAGATTATGCCTATTAGACGTTTGATGAAATGCTTCAATAAACGTATTGTGGTTATTATCATGTATTCAAGAATATCAAGTCATGTCAGTTTCCTTCCATCGAGTCCTGGGGGTACTTGTACCCGAAATATTAGCTGTGTGCCTAGATCCATATCATGTTTTCACGATACTCTCATTCAAGCTATGAACTCTTAGACTTCAGATAGTCTTCTGACTTAGGAAAAATATCCATGATCTCATGACTCAGTCAGTTGTCAGATATCAATAGTATTCCGTCAACCACGGAAATTTAGTAACTCAGTCCATGCTCAGTTCAGTTCAGTAAATCATGTTCAATGTCCATTCAGATGGAAGTAGGAATTAGCACCGACTGAACCCAAGGATGGGGACTCACCTGTTATACGAGGGTGTGATTCCTTGAAGCAATCCTTGTATTCAAGAACTATGTAGCCAACATAGGTTGAGACATTGTAGCCTGCTATATGAGGGTAGATTAGGTGGTTTAACCTGTTATGTGAGGGTTCCCACCATTATCGCTAGATTTACCTGTTATATAAGGGTTACTCACATGTTGACCCTACCAGTGGAGAGGTATGGACACCCTTCCAATCAGGGCATAGATTGGACCCCAGCTCAGCTATTATAGCATATTTGGGGCATATCGGTTAGATACTACTTCCCACAGTTTCATGTTACAGAATCAGGACTGTCAGATACAGTCAATCAGTCTCAGTAATAGAACTCAGATAGTTCTTTATATTTCAGGACTGTCAAATACAGTCAACTCAGATACAGTATGGAACTTAGATAGTTCCATCATATTTAGGACTGTCAGCTACAGTCACCCACGTTATCAGTTACACTCAGATACATTCACCCATGTTATCAGTATTATTTAGATATAGTCCTTCATGTTATTGGTCATATCAGTTACTAGTATGTCATGTTATCAGTATACAAACTCAGAAATCACGTTGTCAATTACAGTTATGTATTTATGTATGTATTCTCACGTTCATGTTAGACAGTCAGTTAACATTATTCATGCATGTGAACCATTGCATATAACCTACCTCACATGTATACTCGGTATATATGTACTGACGCATTCGCTCTATGGTGCTTTCATTTTACGTTACATCATAGGTTCAGAGACACGAGTTCCAGATCAGCAGTAGATTTCAAATTCAACAGTCAGAGTAGAAGTGAGTCCTCATCCTTCGAGGACATAATGATTTTCTAGTATCTCATTGATTAGCTTATTAGTTGGAGTTAGTTGGGGACATGTCCCATCAACTCCTTATTCAGATTCTTTAGAAAGTAGAGGCTTTCAGACTAGATGCAGACTAGATACGGACTATCATGTTTAAGACTTCAGTTTTGTTTTGGGTATTCTATTACCCTACACAGATATTACGTTATTCAGTTATGTTCATGATCAAACCTTATGGCCTTTCAGTGCATGTTTCCGCATTATTATGCTATCTTATGCAGTATACAGGTACAAATATCAATCATGGGTTAGCTTGTGGTCCTTCAGGGTCATGAGCACTGTGTAGCATTCCAGTTCAACAAATCGGGTCGTTAAAATAGCACTTTAGTCTACTAGTTGTTAGATTGATTACTTTGAGTGTGTGTAATATTTCCCATTTGTATTGAAATTACATGCATGGATCCTTATTGATTTATTGGTAAGTATTTCATGTATATGAAGTTGCTAATATGATGTGGTCAACTTTAATGTACAACTATTGTGTTGTTCATTAGAAACCTTGATTTTTACATAATATTGTATTGTTTAGTTTCTTAAGGACAAGAAAATGTTCTAAGTTGAGGGTGTTGATGTGCTGATATTTAGATGACACATTTGAGGCTTTTTACTAAGATAATTATATCTTTTTAAAGAACTTTTATCATTTTTAATTGTATTTTACTTCCTTATGTAGAAAATGTTACATGTGAGAAAATAAGAGAAAATGAGCTAAAAAGGCAGTTGACGACTTGAGTTAACGAGCCATCAACCTATGTCGTCAAACTTAAGTAGAATAGAAGTAAAGAAGAATTTAGTTGACGACTTGGGTTGACGAGCTATCAACTTGTTGACAAGCCATCAATTGATGTTTTAAACCTTAGGCAAAACACAAGTAAAAAAGAATTCAGTTGAAGTTTTGAGTTGATGAGATGTTAATTTGTTGATAAGCCATCAACTGATGCCTTCAACCTTAGGTAGAATACAAATCAAGAAGAATTTATTTGAAAAATTAAGTTGAAAAGATGTTAACTTATTGATGAACCGTCAACTAATGTAAAAGTCAAGAAGAATACAGTGGAAGACTTGAGTGATGGGCTGTTAATTTGTTGATGGCTCATAAATTAATGTCTTTAACTGTGAGAGGGCTAGATCCAACATTTATTTTAAAGTCAAGTTTTCCTTTACAATAAATAGAAACTTTTAGAGTTTTTCTTTGGATCTTTAGATATCTTTTGTCATCTCTTATCAGTTGATTTATAACGTATTTTTGGAGAAATATTTTGAAGTTTTGAATTTGTCTTGTATTTTTGGGTATCTCTTATATTCTTGGAAGATAATTGAAATTTGAATTCATATTATTTAAGGATAACTCTTGTATTTATGAATTTTTATTCTATCTCTTCTTTTGATAACGTGACCAGCTAAAATCCCACAAATAAGGTTGTGGGATCCATGGCGAAATCGTTATTAGTATGTTAATTATTGTTTGAATTTGAGGAATAACTGGAATTATAATGATAATAGTTTTGTACATAACCTGTTTCTGATGGTTGAAAACATTAGAAAATGCGTTAAGGTTAATTCTCTTGAAATAAGGAATTTAAATGGGTAAAAGATTCTCAATGCGGATTCCTAGCTACTAACCTTCATCAAATGGTTGATGCTTTAACCAGATTGACCAACTTGAAGTGAATTTAAATTTTATCAATATCACCTGAAAGTTTAGAAGAGTTAAAGAGTAAATAACCCATTTTATGTTGAGAAATGCTTTACTTTCTGATATCATGAGAATTCGATGAAACAATAAATGCTTAATTGTGATAGTAGCGATGGTGAACACAACCATGGTGAATTTCTCTACTGAATTAGTTCTTAACAATGTAACATTAACTATTGGCTACAAATTGAAATTGTGATACATTACATTCATAATAAAATCCCTCCGCTTCATGGAAATTATCGACTATCAGTCATTTAAAATTATATAAAACTAAGTTTACACCATATTCTCTGTGGGATTCAACCCCAACCTTTGTTGGGTTATATATTTGACAACGGCTGCTTATGCTTCTTAAAAATTGAGTTGTAGTTTAGGTGTATCACTGTTTCTTGACCCACCAACTATTGTAGAGGTAGAATGTCTGGAGCTATCTCAGGCTCAGGAACAATAATAGCATCTGGTGATGGCTCTCTAGCCTTTTCTCGAATCAAGGCTACAGCTTTGGCTTGCCCCAACCCTAGGGTTAACCTTTTTATCTGACTGAAGCTTTAGCAACTTATACGGGGTATTGATCGATGGACGAAACACCGCACATCTTAGCAATTTATGAAAGAGGGAAACAAATAAAAAATTTGAAACCAATATAGGTACAACACAGACGTGAACCAAAAATATGAGATTTTCCTAAAATTGTTCTTTACCCTCCATGAAATAGGATATGGATGTCTCTGTGATGATCTATAAAACTCTACTAAATATTTACTCTTGTGACAACAATACCATTGAAATCTAGGCTCTGATACCAAGCTGTCACGACCCAAATTCTAATGTTATGATGGCACCTATGTGAACTAACTAGTAGATATGCCAATCCATAGCCCAGAATGACAAGTAACGGGCTAATGGGAAGAAGATGAAAAGTAACAAAAAGTAAAACCAACAACAAAAATAACATATGTAGAAGCGAAGAAATATACATATATAATAAATCCTATAGGAAAAGAAAGAGGAATAAATACACTAAATAAAACCCTTTCAAGAACTGGTAAGGTCGGTACTAGAGCCACTACAACCCAAAATCAGAATACTAGACAGTATCTAAAATATACATATAAACAGTAGTATCTGAATGTAGAAGATTATAGAAAAATAGATAGAGAAGGATCAACCTTAGACTCTAGAAATCTCACCCTATCTCCAGATCAATAGGAAGGCCTGAGGATAACATCAACACTAATGTCTCATACTCGGATTTGCATCAGGGAAGAGATGTATAAGTGCGGTATGAGTACCAAAGAAATGGGTACGCAGTATGCATCATTGGCTGACTGATCTCAATATAGTAAAAGTATAAATATAATGTGAGTATGTAAACTAAGTCAGCAAAATAGGTATAGAAATATAAATATCTACTGAGCTATGCTAGGGCGATAAAGGAAATAAATTAGAATAATACAAGAAATTCATAATTCAACTGTAAGCAAAAAAGCTAACTATAACCTAACTAGGCCCCCATAAACCCAGAAGACACATAGACGAAGATAATTAACCCTACCAGTCCCCATAAGCTGACGGGTGCATACAAGGAATAACTAAAGTAGAAAGCAATAGTAACCATAGCCGAACAAATCTCAAGTAACCATCTAAACCCAAATCCATGATAAAAAATTCTTGATGTACACAAGGCTTGGATCGATGCTAATGGGTAACAACGAGAGGTCAAACACTAGGGTCGAACCTAAAATAGTAGATAATAATGAGAGCACATGCACTGTGTTCGAACCAGAAATAGTCGATATTAACAAGAGGCAATATAAATCATGCACAACAAAACTCAGTACCACTACTAATACTCCTAGAACAACAATATTCAACACCAGATTACCCCTATCGTATCATAACCAGGTACCATACTCGAATCAAAACTCATACTAATTATACCACAATAAAAAACTAGTGATCCCATAGATAGGCGATCTCAACTATAAAACTAATATCAAAACTATACTGTAGCGGATGCCAAAGTCAAGCAAGAACTCATAATAATAGTTACAATAAAACATATACTAGACTCTAATCGAAATTAAAATGCATTTATAAGAATATAAGCATATATACTTAAAGGGAAGAGCTCCAAGTTTCTAAGCCTATTTACACCATAAGGTCAATAATACCAATCTATGGCGAATAAGTTCGCTAAGGAAAAGAGGATCCCCAATTAGGTAAAGGAAGAGAGGTTCAGGTCAAATACTGCTTTCCCCGAGAAAAGGGCAAAAATAGTCCAAAATCAAGTCTAGGCTGAACTTAACCCAAGGTAATAAGCTAAATTGGTAACAGGAGCCTAACTAAGCTTAAAGAACCTTCAATCCAAGTAAACTAGCTAAAAAGGATAGTGGGCCCACTAAGGGGTATGAAAAACTAAGTTTATTTTAGAACCTAACCTACTATAGTCTAAGGCTTCCCAATCCCATTTCAAAGTACTAATGGTACTAATAATTTCCCTAAGGGATAATACTACACTGTTTAGGGGATAATAGGCTCAAAATCTACCAAAGGAAGGCTCTAATTGGCTAAATAAGGCATTAACTACTAAATCGATAATCAAGTTAAAACTACCTACCTAAAACTAGAATAACAACACACTATACCATAAATAAGCTCAATATGAAGGTAGGATCTGGACGCTGCTGAATGCTCATCTAATCCCCAAAACTGAATCTCTCCCATTTTGAGAGGTCTCCGAGAGCTGTCATGCTATTAAAATATCAATTTATGCATCAAGATGAGAAAAATAAAAAACATATTGCATATAAACGCTTTGAGTCAGAAATTAGACTAAAAATCTCATATGTGGCTCACTTAATCATTAAATCTAAATCGTCATAACATCCCATGTAACTCAAGTATCAAATGCCATAAAAATATATCTATATCTGGGCTTAAGAAACCCCCAATCAATCCCAATACCAATGGTTAAATAAAGAATCAAATATGAAAATTAGGCTAGAAATTAGCTATAACATATAGATATAATGGCGATTACAAGCCCACCAACAAGCCTCCATGCTAATACCAACCTTTAGCACTTAAATCCCCATACAATATCGGAGCTTAAGGGGTCTATAATAGAGTTCAGCACTTAGGGGAAATGTTTGAAATGAGGGAGAAGAGTTTATAGATAACATACCAGTGATGGCCACTTAAGTGGATAAAAAATTGCTTAAATGGTCACCACTTAATCACCTAAGGGTCACTAAAGCTACCCTGCCCCAGTCGACCAGATCCGCTAAAGGTTTTAAGGGTCGCTTAAGTAACTAAAGCTCAATCGCACAAAAGGCTGCTAAAGTATCCTGACCAAGATTGGACAAATCCACTAAAGTTGTCTGGAGCACTAAAGTGGTTATCCATTAAGAAATACCCTATCCGCTTAAGAGACTAGACTAGATGCTTGGAAACAACCAGTTTTGCTAGTCCCAACAAACTCTGATCAATTGCTTAGGATTGGTTTGGAATCTCGTACACATAAATAAACTATGAAACCATACAAAATTTGACATTTTGGAATCAACAGAGCCATCAAATTTCAATCTGAGGTTATTTTGATAAAACGTAAGGTCCACACCTACAGAGCCATTTTTACCAATTTCCACCCAATAGTTCAAAACTAGTTCGAAAGCCTTAGGACCAAGATCAAGGGCCCCCCTAGCCTAAAATCAACATTTTAGAGCTCTTGAGATTGTCTAAAATGGTATCTGAGGCCGTTTACTTGAGGTTTTAGCCCAGGATCTATTTCTTAACCATAAAAGCTCTTAAACAGAGTAAAAACTCTAAAAACCAAATAAACTTCTTGATAATCAAACTGTTAGTCCCAACTAATCATAAATTCCCTAAGGTAGCTACAAAAAAGCTCTAAATGAAGAAAATACATAAAATTAAGGGAATAACCTAGAGGGTCATTACACTTGGCCACTCATTTAAGGGTGGTATGAAGTAGAAACCTTATCCTTGATCCCATACTTTTAAAGCAATGCACCAAACACTCTACTGCAAAAATGAGTTCCACTGTCACTAATGATAACTTAGGGTGTTCTGAACCTTGTGAAGATAAGATTTATCTGGAAAAATGTTATTTTTTCTCTTTATTTGTAAGTCAATTTCCTCAACCCACTTTGATACATAGTCAATGATCACAAAAATATACTTATTCTCATATGAGCTTACAAAGAGCCCCATAAAATCAGTGCCCCGTATATCAAACAATTCATCTTCAAGATTAGGCTTGAAAGGTATTTTGTGCCTTCGTGAGATGTCCCCTTACATTTGAATTTACACATAAGATCAAACCAAATCATGATCATTTCAAGGAAGTGTAGGCTGATAGAAACCACTTTGAAGGACTTTAGAGGCAATCCTTACACCACCATAGCGAGTCTCAAGAATAGGATGCATTTATGATTCTATAACACATCTATGGATCACTTAATTCGTTCATTCCCTAAATAAATGGGGTTCATTCCAATAATATTGCTTCACATCATTGAGGAAATGATTTCTTTGACAATGATTCAATTATCCGCGGAGTAAACCACACACAACAAAGTTTGCATAGTCCATATACCATGATTCCATACACCTAAAAGAGCCATGACAAGCTCATCGGGAAAAGCCTCATTAATGTCAATTTTTCCCAACTTCTCATTATTAGATTGAAGGAAGAATAGATGATCCGCCACTTGGTTCTCATACTCATTTCTATCTTTGACTTTGTAATTAAAATTTTGAAGTAATAATATTCACTTTATTAATCATGGTTTAGCTTCCTTCTTAGCCATCAAATATCAAATGGCGGCATGGTTGGTATGAACTATTACTTTGGTGCCAAAAAAACAGGCATGAAACTTTTCAAAAGCATAGACCACGGCTTACAATTCTTGTTCCACAATTATTTAGTTCCTTTGCACATCATTAATGGACTTTCTTGCATATACACCATGTTTTCTTTGGCAAAATATTGAACCTAATGCCAATCCACTTATATTATACATGAGCTCAGAGAGAAGTGACCAATTTAGGGAAATATTAGTACAAACTTCTCATTGAGGCAATTGAATGTCATCACACAATCTTCATTAAAGTCAAAGTTGGATTCCTTTTCAAGAAGCTTATAGATTGGATGGGTTATCTTGGAAAAATCATTGATGAATCTTCGATAGAAGTTATCATGACCTAAATAGATTCACATACCCTTAATGGATATTAGAGGATGTAACTTGGTAATTACATCGACCTTGGCTCGGTCAACTTGAATACCTTGCCCGAATAGCTTATGTCCAAATACAGTTCCTTTTTAACATGAAATGACATTATCCCAATATAGAACATGGTTTATTTCAACACACATTTGGAGAACTTTCCAAATTTCTCAAGATAAGCTTTAAATGTTTCACCCACTACTGAAAAGTCATCCATGAATAATTCCATTGTGTATTCTACCATATCCAAATATACTGACAATTTGCACCTTTGAAAGGTGGAGGGATCATTACATAACCCAAAATGCATGCATTTGAAACAAAATGTACTGTATGGACACGTGGAAGTGGTTTTTTCATGGTATTTGGGGGCTATCGAGATTTGGTTTTACCTGGAATTACCATCAAGAAAATAATACCAACCCTACCCCACCAAATAATCTAGCCTTTGATCCATGTAAGGCATAGGGAAATAGTTATTTTCCATCCATGAGTTGAGTTTCTGATAACCAATACATAAACACTAGCCCATAACCATCTGAATGGGGATAGGTACACTATTTTAATCGGGAACTACCATAATTACTCTCTTTTTAGTAACACGTTGTATTGGGCTCAACTAAGTGCTATCCAAGATTGAATACTCTACACCAGCATAAAGCCATTTAATGGTCTCCTTCTTAACAACCTCTTGCATTAAAGGATTCAACCTACTTTGATGTTCCATACTCGGTATAAATTTGGGCTCCATCTTGATTTTATGAGTGCAAATATTGAGAAAGATCCCGATAATATCAGCGATAATCTAACCAATAGCCCTTATGATCTTCTTCAATACCAATTTCAAAGCCCTTATGAAATTCTTCAATAAAAACAAGACATTCTCTATAATGATAGGAAAAGTATTGTCTAGTAACAAAAATACATAGCAATGATAAAGAGGGAGCTACTTGAGCTCTAGTTTTGGAGGCTCATCATAATGACTTGGTGGGACGAATCTCCCATTATTGTTGTAGGAACGAAACCCGGTCAACAAAACTACAAAATCATCATATTCTTTAACATCTACTCCCATAATTCCATCAGATCGCTGCTAGTGTCTTACTTATATAATCCTCATCTATTTCATCAGTAACATTATCATTAATCACTGAGATTACATGCAAGCCTATAGGTTGTTTCATGCACTTGCATATATTAAAGGTGTCTTCATCACCATTGGCTTAAAATTTTAACTCTCCATACTCCACATCAATGAGACATCCTTTGGTAGCCAAGAAGGGCCTACCATGAATGATGAGGACATCATAGTCAATTTTACAATTAAGAATAACAAAATTGGCACACACTATAAATTGATCAACTCAAAAAAATCATAGAGGACTCCCAATGGTCTCTTTAAAGATGTGTCGGCCATCAATTGCCTCGTAGTTGTGGCCTTAGGAGTTCCCAAGCCTAAGCTTTTGGAAATAGCCAATGGCATCAGATATATAGTTGCTCTAAGATCACATAAATCTTTACTAAATTGATAAACACCAATAGTACAAGGAATGATAAACACCCCTAATCTTCTATCTTCACCATTATGTTACTAGACAATTGTTCGACACTTTAATTATTTCAAAATCCATGACTCCCTTTTTGCTTAACAAGTCCTTCATAAACTTGACGTAACATTACAATTAAATCAAGACCTTTACCAATGGGATATTCACAATCAAATTGCTAATCATAGAGTAAAACTTTTTAATTTAATGTTGTCTTTCTTCTTCTTAAAACTTTATGGGAATGGAGAAAGTGTCTTGATTGTTGGATTTAAAGTAACCAAGATTTTTTCCAGTTTCAAAACATTAAATTTACCACTTGTTGTTTCTTTTCAATATCAACCACATTTTAATCTTCTTGGGTTTTTAACATTTAAGTAGGAATAGGAGTTTCTTCATTTGTCTTGTCAACCTTTTTCTCATTACACATGCTTCCTCTTCAACAACCTTATTATTGGGTCATTACTGATATCCACTACCTTACAACCAAGTATAATTCTGCTGTTTGTAACAATGGCCATTCTATGAGCATCATTCTTGGGATTTATTATGGTGTTACTAGGGAGCCCCTCATTTAATCTAGGGTTGAGGTGTGCTGAGATTTGGATCTATAGGGTATCAAATTTTTTAATTGAAGTCACATAAATCTACAGTAAGATCAGGAGGAAGGCCAGATAAGTTGGTAGGAAAAATATCAAGGAACTCATAGACTATAGAAATAGAGTCAAGTGGAGGATTCTTACTAATATTACAGACATACACCCTCTCGATAGTAGTCTCCTATCCTTAATGTAAGAAATAATACCAATTGGCACATGACTATAAGCAACCTTCCACAAAACTAGGTGTACACCAAGCATAATTAAAGTAATGGTCTTGGCAAAGTAATCCAAGACCACATGATGGGGGATAACTGGTTAGTCCCAGAATTATGTTAAAATCAACTATGTCTAGTACAGTAAGATCAACCCGAGTTTTATACTCTCAAATAATCACCACATAAGATTTATATATGCAATACACTACTAATAAATTACCCACAAGTGTTGCTATATTCACAAGACTATATAACGGATCATAAGATAACCCTAATTGAGATGTATAATCAGTGGAAACATACAAATATATGGAGCATAGATCAAATAAAGTATAAGCTGGCTGATGGCACACCTAAATAGTACCTATGATAAAATTATCCAAGGCCTCAACCTTTGGCCTACCAAGAAAAACATATAGATGAACCTACACACCTCAAGAGTAGGTGCTTAACCAACCACCTGCCCTACCTTCCCGAGAACCATTATGAGATCCCTTGGGACCACCTTTAGTTGGGGGAAGTACTTTGATCTAATTAGTGGAATACACTTTTGGAAAGGCTCAATGAACCCTCATTGGGCATAATGTTGAGTGAAATGAACCATAAAACCATATAGAATACTTCAAGCACTCTAACTTTATGAGAAAATATGGATGACCAAAAATGTCCACCTCATCTTAAAGATCCTATTGCAATGCCCCTCAATGGCTGATCTCTACCCTAAAATAAAGGGTTGTATGAATGGTTCTACTATACTGACCATGCTACTGAAATGCCTATTGCTAATTATATCAGCCCTAAGAACCTCTACCCCTAAATTGTATACCACTATAACTCCCACAATACTTGTTATAGTAATAGTGTCTCTTATCACTATCCCCACGGACCTTATAATAAAAATCCTCCACAGTATGAGCATAGTCGACAATATAAATAAATAACCTACTTTTAAAAACCAATGCTTGAGCAGCTATGTGGAGTGGAAGTCTTAATCCTCTAACAAAGCACCGAATGCTCTCTACTCGATAGGTAGAATAATAGAGGCATGTTAGGCTAACTCATGTAATATTACCTTATACTTCACCACTATTATATAGCCCTATTATAACCCCAAGAATTCATCCCTCAAGTGCTCATGAATGTTGCAAGGCATATACTTCTACGAGAAAGCAATGGAGGATTAAGCCCAAGTCATATGAGGAGATTTAGAAGGCTTGGTATCAAGATCCACTCCACCACAACTTCGTTTTTCTATTAAATTAGAATATGATGTAATCCATATGATGAAATTCAACCATGACAAAATTTTGCAATCCCTCCTCACAATTGGTAAGGAACTCAATGCATCATCATTTGGGGTGTCACAATCCAATTTTATGTGTCTTGATGACACCTACTTTACCTTACTAGTAGGTAAGCTAAACCATATCCCAAAACCATAATTAGTTGGCAAGTTGGTGGATAGTGGGACAATGCCAGAGTTATGAAAGTAAAATGAATTACAAGGCATAAATTATAAGAACAATGACATAATAAAGATAATTAAGATGAGTAATATCATCGCACAACCTAGTAAGGTTTGTACAAGAGCCTCTAATCTAATAAAATACCAGTACAATCTAAGTTAATAAACAACAGTCTAAAAAATATAAAGACTATCAAAAAATGGAAGATGGATAAAATCTTAACTCTGGCTCTGAGCTCACCCTATCTCTAAATTCTATATAGCATAATCACGAAATTAATAGAGGTATCTTGTAATTGAATCTGCACAAAAATAGTATGAAGTATACTATGAGCACGAAAGCCACAGGTACTCAGTAGGCATCATCGACCAATTGAGTAAAATCATGATATAAATACAATAAAATATGAGATAAGTAAGCTAAGTCAAGGGAAATGGTTAAACCTGGAACATTACTCCAAATGCAAAAAGTAAACAACTGGAATAATGAAAATAAGGAGAACATAGTTGTTTCTAACATAACTGGGGGACCATAAGGCCAGAAGACATAAAAAAGTATTAAATAGCCTAATGTGGGCCTTTAAGCTTGGTGGATGAATTCAAGAAGTAATAACAATAACCAAATCAACTATCTATATCTCAAAACCATAACCATGAATACTTCTATACTGTAAATACAAAACTAGAATTGGTTCCCATATCCATCATAAATAACCTCTCAATGCCGAACTTGAACCGAAACTAGTATCTCATATGTTGGACTTGAACTAGAACTAATATCATGAATATCAGTCTTGAACCAAACAAAATATCATTAATAATACTGGAAGCAAATCGTCCGCAATATCATAAATCGTCAAACTTGAGCCGATCTTATCATCTCTAAAGAACCAATCGAAAATAAACTACCATATGTATAAAAATTCCTCAAGCTCATGAACATACTTGAACTAGCATGTAAAGGCATATGAAGAGTACAAGGAGCTAATAGAAATCCTAGCCTAAGTTGGGCTGGAGGGGCCCGCTTCTAACCCCGAGAATCTATTCTAATGAAAATTCTTCCCAAAATGAGGCTAAGGTGTGAAATATCACTACAAGATCATAAATAAGCCTTGTTTAAGTCCTAAGGTAACAATTCTACCTAAGGATTGAGTATTTAAATCAATTTTACCTAATTGTGGTCCCTTAATTGGCTAAAATAATTAGAATCACCTTAAATATCTCCAAGTCCTAACTCCCAACCCATAACTAGAAACATATTATAATTTTACTATAATTTAGCTAAATCTAAGAGAAAGGTAAGCCTAGACTATCTTGATGCCAAAGAAAGCTTGATAAAGTGTGCAAAATCGATGATTTCCCCTTTAGAGAAGCTTCGATGCCATGCTATCAAAATAATAATCTACTCATTATTACGAGAATAATGGTACTTAAATTTTATCTTAATGGATTGGGTCCAAACTAAAGTCAAAATACCACGTGGGGACCACTTGCAGAAAACACTTTCCAAATTGTGAACATATCCTACTATGCTCAAGGATCAATTACCATTAAAAATTGGTAAATTCTAAGCTCAAATGACACCTAAATCGACTTATATAGAACTAGCGATTTATGACTAATTTCCAGGAATCAAACCAATAATTAAGTGAAAATGTACTAGGATTTTGATGAGAAAATAGTTATTCCGAGCTGACAAACATGCTACGATCTCCTAATGATTATTCTCCCAATTTCCTCCAATCTCTAGGGTTTTTGGATATTTGGACTTGTGCAAAAAAGGAGAAAATCAGCCAAGAGAGAAATTTAATATAGTCCCAAGTGCTGCTTTGCGGTCACTATTAAAGAGGTATAGTACCACTGAAGTGGTACTTGGCTGGCCTAGCCTTCTGCTAAAGAAGACAAGCTACCTCTTAAGCAATCTCTACTTTAAGAGACAGGCTTCCATTTAAGTAATTGATAACCCCTAAGCTACACCTTCACTCTAAATATTATGTGATCAATATCAAATATAGTAACCCAATAAAGGTTGGGGTCGAATCCCACGTGAATATATGAAATTATAGCTCTAAGATATTGTAATCAACGAGAAAAGATTAGAATAGCAAATTGGAAATTTAATTAGCCATATAGAACGAGTATCTACTATTAACTTCGATTGTAATCAGTCATAGGTGAACACTAGGATTGTGTTCCCCCTGGATTCTCAACTCTGTAGGTTTATCATGATTTGGTGAATCAACCCGATACCTTGCATGCAAAATTTGATAAGTTATGTACCATTAACCGTCTATTAGACTAGCTAAAATATTTCACCCTTTACTTTTTGATTTTAAGGATGTCGCCTTACTAACCCTTATCTTGATCCCAGTTAACTATTACCTTTTGAGTCTCTAGTTATTATATGACAAATAACCATCTTACTTAGATAATACCTAGTAGCATGGATCAAAAATTAAACTTCAAATTACTATTGTACTTATCTTTTCCTAGTCACTACTCCTCTTGTAGAGTAAGTAGCAATAATCTATGTGGGATCCTAAAATTTGCAACTTCTATGATAACCATTAAATTAAAGATAATACAATGCATACATGGGCATCTGTTCAGAACAACAATAGCACTTCCCCTACTTCATCAATTTGTAGGGTTTCCACAACCCTAACAAAGGGTTTTTAGCTACTCATGCCTGTGAAGTAATCAACATTCATGATTAAAAGTATAAGATGAATAGCAAAAATCTCAAGTAAAAATCCAAAACTGCTATTGAATTAATCAACCAAAATCAATACAAGAGAATTCCAACACCAAAATCAAATCTCAGATTCAAAATATGTTTGTAAGTATCAAGAATGTGTAACCTCTACTAAAAACACATAAAGGGTATTTATAGTATATGGTGAAACCTTAAAATCAAAGCCCAGACGGAAAAGGATAAAAAAGGGTCGGTGGACACTTAGCTATGTCTACATACGGCATGAGGCTGGGCGCATATAGACACTTATATGTGCTAAAAATAGTCCACTAGGTTCTTCTATCAGGATTTTGGCCTTATGGAACTTAGCTTATCCACATGCGGACCACATGTGCTACATGCGGTCCACATACTGACATAGGTAAGTGCTAAAGGTTCTTTTCAGTTCTTTCACTCTCTGGATCTTCAATTTTGGTACTTACCTTAGTCTTATACAGACCATATGTGCTATATGTGGTCTGCATGTAGACATAGGTAAGTGTCAGACCTTTCAATACTTGCAAACAAGCTTCAAATCATAAACTTTCATCACATGCTTTGGTCATGTACATCCGAAAAGTGTCAGAAATACACAAAATTGATCAACTAAGTAGCCAAAAACTCTATTTTTCATCTTTTTCACAAACTTAGCATCCAAAAGCTAGTTTCTTTCAAAACATACCAAAAACACATCATATCCAACAAAACAACCTAAGAAACTTACATATTTTTATTGTTTTAAGCATTGAAAGTGCTATATTCCTATAGCACATCAACATCCTCAACTTTGAACATTTGCACATCCTCAAGAAAAAAAACATGATGCTTAACTAGGATATTCTAAGCTATCAAGACAGTCAATCAACACTTTAAACTCAAACCATAACTCCCCTTCCTATATCAACTTTTATAAACCAACTATGTATAAACATGAAGCATAACAATGTGAGACAATGGGATTAAGGTATGGCATTACATTAGAAATAGACAACCGTGCATATATGGATAAGTTACACTACCTAAAACAAGTGAAAAATTAGCAATATGACTCATGTGCCTTTACTACAAAGAAATCCTACTAACTTATATGAAATAATGCATGTCAATGTAAGGACAATAAAGAAACACTCATACTCAGAAGGTAAGTTCCAATCAATATGTATCAAATACCATAGGATTACTCTTATTTTCTTTACCTTAGTTTTCAGATAATCAAGTTAGGATCACTATAGGACTTTTCACTGTAATCTTAGGGGACTGGTATGGTACATATGGATACAAAGTGACTAATCCTCCTTAGAACTACACAAACTTTGGGGTCCACTTATTAACCATCTTTTTTTTATTCCACCATTATTTCTCTCATTTTATTCTTTATTTCACGTTCAGGTTGGGTATGGTTTTTTATTCTTTCTTTTTCACCTTTTTCACAATTTTTCTCTTCTTTTTCTTATTCTACCACACCCAACCCTACTAAATTTTTCTCATATTTTACCCTTCTTCATACCCACGTTACATCACACCTCTATGATAACCACTCTCAACTTAGGCAATTTTCCTGAGTTGAGGTGCATAACATCTAAGGAGGAATGAACCAAAATAGGTTATTGCAAAATAAATGGGAAGGTGAATAGTGGAATAAGAAAATAAGGCTACAAGGATTAAAAAAAGTATCAAGGGATACTATTTCACATTGGGAAGGTCATTTAGGCTAAAAGTGGACTAAAATAAAAAATGAACTATGATCCTTACATAATCGACTATCCTACAACCTAGGGAAGACTAACTAGGCAAGTTCTGAATTCAACACACAAGGGAACTAAGTAGTATCTCACACACACATAGCACAGAGTTAATATTACAAGCTACCATGCAATTGTTAGCAGGTGATTATCATGTCCCAAATCCTAATGCCATAACAAGATCCACAATGTTCACACATATATACATTCACACTGTTGTATAACATAATTTTGGAGGGGTATCATCTTTTTTTATAGGGGTAACATCTTTCTCAAAAATCAATCAAAATATGTCAACTACCCTAAATACGTAAAAAATCTCCTAATTACCCAAAAATACAACACAATATGAAACAAAATACAATGCAACACAGATTCTAACATAGACATGTCGGTTCACAACTATACTGCGGTTGATGGGAAAAGAAGCACAGTAATAAAAACCCGCAATGACTATGGTATACCCTACCCCCAACTAAAAGCTATACACTGTACCCAATACGCTAAAATAAAATAAGAAAAAGGGAATGAGAATATACCTAGGATACACTAAGCATCTGCGTTATAAACATCTATAAATAGGGGCATATCAACTGGTGGAGCTGGTGGCGGTGCATTACTAAAATATGCCCCTGATGCTATCTCTATATACCTTTACCTCTCAACAACTACATAATACAATGAGTCATGTCTGTATTTTTTCAAGGCTTGGTCCTATGTCATATTGGGATCTTACAGGTCCCCCATGTGTCCTATCTTGGCCCCAACTAGTGGGACCTCTTAGTCATCATCCACGAAGAAGTTAAAATATCTGGGTGTGCATGGATGTGATATTTATACCATTAGGGGTATGACTGAAGAAGTGACTTCCATATGTATCTTTATGAGAGAGCATACCTCTGCTCATAATATATCCATCTCCTCCCTCATATGGCCTAGATTTGGCATTTTTATCTCTACAAAGTTGTTTGTAACATATCTCTCAAAAGAACAAAGACATGCTATAAATCAGAACATAGCTCAGATATGACACCTCTCTGTGCAGCCTCCAATCTAGCCTCCACCATCTCGAATCCAATCCATAGCCTTGATTGGATCTACCCATATAGAGTAGTCATTTTGATTTCTATAACAAATAACTGAGAATCAGTGGCCACTGAATGTCCATTAAGCTCTTCAATAATTCTCGAGATATCATAATCATAACTGTAGTAGAAGCATTAGTGGATGTGTGAGTAGGCTCTGAAGATACGCCAATTGGATTTGAGGTCAAAGTCGGGGCTGATGAAGAAGTGGTTGGTATCCCCTTACCTTGAGTACTTAAATCTGGGCCCCCTCTCTTCTCCCCTATCTCAATATCAATGTTAACTCCTATATAATTTCCAAGTACATCACCAGGATCTGTGGAAACTAATGGACCCTCAATCTGGTCCCGAGGTACTACAGAAGTCTCACTAGATCTCCTGGGAATAACTGGCATGCCATATCCTTTATACTCTTCATCTATGCAGTGGCTATCATAATTAATCTCTCATTGACTCTAGGTATCTCTGGTAAATCAACCTCACCACATAATTTATGAATTAGGAAGGGGAAAAATTCGTCACACCCACTAAAAGATCTATCATAAATCTCATGCCAGAGAATGGCTGGAAAGCCAACAACATATCATCCGTCAAACTAGCAATAGGGTTGCACCCTCCCAAATCAACACATTATTCTAAGTACTAGGGAGCAACTGATATCGAATGAGCAACCACCAAAACTTTGTATCAAAAGTCAATAAACTTTTCCTTATCACACCATGTCACTCAATCCACGGGTTCTCATCACCCAAAAGTGAAATATAGCCAGCTATCCACCTAGCTATCTCAACTCTCTCTTGTCTAAGCTTAGTTTACCTTATAATATGTCTATCACATACGAGTCTACCTTATAATGTGCCTATCATATGTGACTCTTAGTTTGTAGCAACACTCTACTGAGTGATATAGCCTGGACTAAAAAATAACCATGCAGATAGTCTCTGCTGAAAGATAAACCATGACCCCTCTCACAAGGGTCTACTCAAGCTGTGGCTGCTCTATATGTCTCATCAAGCCTTAAAATCTACATATTGGAAGAAATACTGTGGAATGATATGATGCATAAAACTCTCCTACCATAGTCGACCTGTAAGAAATGAGTGGTCTAGTTATCCACTCCAACTAATAACGATCAAAGAAAGCCTGCAATTGTGGTACTCTACTAAGCCTAGGTAGATCAATCCTGCTCTCCTAAAAAATAAGCCTCTTGGGCATACTGGCCTCTGAGATACGACTGTTTATATCACATATCATCCACATCCCCTCTACATATCACCTTGGATTTTCCTCCTCAAGAGGTGTCTCTGAGGCATGTGTAGGTGCGGAATAGTCCCTGCTATACTGGTTCTTTCTTATCTGGAATGGACACCTCACAGAAAGCCTTCTTCAGACCCTTCTCAGACTGGGGTACATCTGACTACTGTACATGAACTATGGTACCTTTCTCAAATTAGGGTACTATTAATGACTCCTTATGTTTTGTAGCCTCGGATGAATTTTGGGACCCCACCCCAGACTGGGGGTCCTGAGCTATACCCTATGGGAATGGCTTAGAATCTGCCTCGTACTCATTATCATCATCTAGTGGAGGATAATGTTGAGGTATTATACTTGCTGACTTAATTCTCAATTGGGCTACGATAGCCTGAGAAACCTGGATAACTTGAATAGCCTCAACCTAAGACCTATGCTGAGTAAAGACTTGCCATTTGCCCTACTGTGACTGATCAGGTAGAAGCTATCCCATAGTTCCTAATATAATAGCTCGTCTAGCTAGCATATCTGTCCTCTAGTGACTTTGCATGTCACACCACCTGCAGTCTCTCTACGTCGCGCAATCGGGTACTCCTCCACGAAACCACTAGGCTTGGGAGACTCATCCCTTCTTCTTTGTGTATGAACCTTTCTCTTCATAGCAGATTTTAGTGCCATTTGTACCTAAAAAACTAGTCGTTAGTTTCCTACAAAAATGAGGGATTGAAAAGTTGAAGAAAAATTCAAAATTCAAAGAGTTTGAATTTTTCCTAAATTTTCACACCCCTATAACTTATTTGGAGTCCCACCAAGTCCAATGTGCACACATATATCAATAATCATGATTTTTAATGCAAATTAATATGCCCAACCTTTGGTATTACTCTACTTGTTCAAGTTTAACTTCTGTTTTGGGCCTAACCTTAAAATTTAATTCAAAACAAAGCCCTACATCAAGATTTTAGGATACTTCAAGGATCCTACATACAAGCATGGTAGATTCTATATATTTTGCATGGAAATACACATATCAACTTGTTTATTCAATGATTAAATTAATATATAACCATTACGAGCTGAGAAAGTTACCTCCTTTATGATAATCTGAAAGTGAACAATGAAGAAATCAAGCAAAACCCAAATTTGAACTTTTTTTTAGTGTTTTAGTACAAGTTTGTATCTCAAATAAGTTTCAATTTGGTCTTTGTTAAAGTGCGAGATTAGTTTATGATTTGAGAGGAAAATTTGGATCTAAAGAGAAAATTGAGATTTTGATGATTTAAATGAGTTAGAATGAGGTAAAATGTTTTTAAATATGAGGGGGGGGGGGTGAATTAGGTCTTAAATAAGTATTGGTGGGCCCAAAATTATAATTAAAATTTGTGCCCACACGTACCCCACTTGCGGCACCCACTTGCGTTCACATGTGTAGGGCGCATGTGGGCTTAAATTTTTAGCCCACTTTCTGACATTCTAGACTTGGACTTTTGATGTTTCCCCAGCTACTTATGGTTCCATAACTTGAATTTATGATTCTAAAAATATTATTATGAGCCAAAGTCCACAACTTTCCATTCTCGTCCTTAAAATTTAAACTTTTTTTCAATTATTGCACGCCTTACCTGTCCCGTATGGGACTTATGACCCTGATGGGTTGGTCACACAATCCCCTTACCTAGAAATTTATGCATGTAGGAAACCTACCATATTTTGGGTAATTCCCTAATCTATAAACCTACAAAATAAAATCAAACAAAAAGTGAACACTAAAATAGTGGGTTGCCTCCCACCCAATGCATGATTTAACATCATGTCACGATGTGGCTGTGTTTGTTACACAGACTTTACCAATAATACCATGGATTGACTCCCATGAAGCTCTTGATTTAACATCGTGGAACAATGTGGGTATCTTGATTACTCAGAATTTATCAATATACCCATAAGAGTACCCTTCTGGGTCATCAATATAATCTATCACCGACACCACCCTCTTGTCGGTTAGTTGCTTCATTGATTTTTGGATGTTTAATGTGGCCTCCTCACTATTGACTCTAAACTTTATCTCTCCCTTTTTCATGTCAACCATCTCTCTACCCGTGGCCATAAATGGTCTTCCAATATGATCGACCTCTTGGTGTCAACCTCACAGTCCAGAATGACAAAGTTAGCCAGGAAGATCAAGTTATCAACTCTCACAATTACATCAAATAAAATACTCACAATTTTTTTCACCATGTAGAGAGCCATCAACAACCACATTCCAGTTAGTTCAGGAATTTTCAAGTCTAATTTCTTGAACACAGTCAGTGACATCAAATTTATATTGTCTCCTAAGTCACATAAGGCTCTAGCGAACTAGTATGACCCAATATCTCAAGCTATAGTGAATGCCCTGGGATCACTCTTTTCTTGGTCCAGAGACCTTTTAGTGATTACACTACAGTGGTGCAAGCCATAAACACCCTCAATTGCTGGCCCTTTCTTCTGTGTAACAAATTGCTTCATAAACCTGACATATCAAGGCATCTACTTTAATTCCTTAACAATAGGGATGTTCAACCTCAAATCTTTTAGCATCTCAATGAATTGCTTTAACTTTTCTTCCTCTCTTTTCTACTTCACTTAATAAGGAAAAGATAAGGTGGTCTTAGAATCTGCTTACTCCTGGCTTAATGACCTGACCCGCACCTTTGTCCTTACCAACTTTATCACCACCACCTACTACACTATCTACCTTACCAGTAGTGGACTCATCTTGTGTTAGAGCTTCTACAACAGGTAATGGGGAGTCCAAAGTAGTCATACCACTCCTTATGGTAATAGAAAGAACATGACTACCGTTCTTTGGATTTTGTAGTGTTTATCGGAAGGGTACCTAGATTCCTCTGGTTCAGAGTAGCTGGCATCTATATGAATTGTTTATCCAACTGATTGATAGCAGTGGCTTGGGATTCAACCTTTTGGGTCAACCCTGAAATGTCATCCTTTAATTCCTTAAGGTGTTCTCTTGATTTTCTTGACCCTTTACCAACGTAGTCTGTATCTCTTCAATTTTTGGTTCTGTATTTTTTATGCTAAATAGAATGTACCGATATCCCTTCTCTTTGTACTCATCCTTCTTTTTCCAGACACCATCTTGCTCCTTACTATGGTCTCTATAGATGTCATAATAGTTTTGACCTTGGTTTTCTTTCCTTTAGGCTCGAAAACCCGCCAACTGATGATCCATATAGTTTTCTTCCTCCTCTAATTGTAACTCATAAACTTTAGAAAATGAACCCTATTCTCCTACTATATTCACGTTCTTGAAACTTTCTCTAACAAAATTCTTTGCCAGTAACCTAAGATAAGTTCTTAGCAGCACAATCTCTTGATTTACTGAATCATCAACTACTTTTCGGTCGCAGGAGGCACCAATAGCATGCGCACCATATCCCCTTTCAGCCTCCCAAGTTTTCCACCCTCAGTTAGTGACTGAGATTTTATCTAACATCTTCGAAGCTTCCTCCTAGCGTAGACTCACAAAAGATTCTTTAGAGATGGTGTCTGCCATGGCTCTAGAACTGATTGTCAGGGCTCTGTAAAATACCTCTAATAGACTCATCCCTAACATCCAATGTTTGGGCACCATACTCAGCTTCTTGAACTTGAACCATGTCTTGTACCTAGATTCTGACTGCAACTGCCTAAAATTATAGATCTCATCCTCAAGTTGCAAAATTCTAGATGGAGGAAAGAATTGGTTCAAGAATTGCTTGCGTAACACATTCTATGTATTGATAGATCCTCTTGGCAGTTCCCCTAGCCATAAAGATGTTTCTCATGTCAGCGAGAAGCGGAACAAACTCAGTCTAAGTTCTTCCTGATTCACCCCAGGATTTTTAGATGAACTACAAATCCCAATGAAATTTTCAAGTTGGACATTTGCATCATCTATAGCATACCCACAAATACGCCCTTCATATATAGGAGCTAGATGACTGCGCTCATTATGTCAAACTTATTCCCTTGGGGTAAAACAGGAGGAATAATGGCTCCAGTCTCTGCCGTCTCAACATACCCCAGATTCTCTTCATCATCCTCATATGGCAGAACATACTTATATGCTGGGATTACTTGAGGAAGACCTTTTCTAACTCCGGCCTAATTTCCACCGAATGTTGCTGTCTATCTCTACTTAGCTAACTCTGCCTCTTGAGCTATGCACAGAGCTTCTTCTTCCCTCCTCTAATTTGTATCTTATTCTAAAATCACCCCTATTTGCTGGTTAACAATGTCCTAAAATCCTTCAGAAGGAGGGAGAGGCATATCATCATGAACCCTTTCAGGCAGATCATCTCTTTTCGGTTTCGTCATCCTACTAGGTGTTTGTAGGATCCTCTCTAGATCCATATTCATTGGGAGTAAGGGATTTTCTCTACTCCGTGTGCTAGGCATACACCTATGTATACCTAATGAAGAACAAAAACAAAAAGATCCATAAACTACAACAACCTCAATTTAAAAATCAACACTGTATTCTCCGGCAATGATGCCAAAATTTGATAAAGCCCAAGTTATACCTTAACTCTAAAGAATATGTGGTTGTTGTTATAAATAGTAACCCAATAAAGGTTGGGGTTGAATCCTAAGGGAATACATGGAATTGTGGCTCTCAGATTTTGTAATCAATAGGCATAAACTGGAAAAGTAAATAGGGGGATTTCAGTAGCAATATCGAATGGGCAGCTAATATTAACTTCAGTTATAATCAGTCATAGATGAATACTAGGATTGTGTTCCCCCTGGCTTCTCAACTTTGTAGTCTTATCGTGCTTTGTTGAACCAACCCGGTACCTTGCATGCCAAATCTGATAAGTTATGTACCATTAATCGTCTATTGGACTAGCTAATAGATTTCTCCCTTTACCTTTAGAGTTTATGGATGTCTCCTTACTAACCCTTATCTTGATTCCAGTTAACTATTACCTTTTGAGTCTCTAGTTATTAGATGATACATAACTACCTTACTTAAATAGTACCTAGGAGAGTAGATTGACAGTTAAACTTCAAATTACTATTATACTTCTCTTTTCCTAATCACTACTCCTCTTTTGAAGTAAATAACAATAATCTAGGTGGGATCCTAACATTTGCAAAATCTAAGATATCTATTAAATTAATGATAATAAAATTCATGCATGGGTATCCGTTCAAAACAATAATAACGCTTCCCTACTTTGTCAATCCACCAGGGTTTCCATAACCCTAGCTAAGGTTTTTTAGCCACTCATGCTTGTGCAGTAATTAACAACATTCATGATTGAAAGTATAAGATGAAATCACACTAATCCCAAGTAATAACCTAAAACTGTAACTGAATTAATCAACTGAAATCAATACAAGTAAATTCAAAGACCAAATCAAATATCAGAATCAAAATATGTTTTCAAGTATCAAGAATGTGTAACCTCTACTAAAAAATACATAAAGGGCATTTATAATACATGAGTAAACCATAAAATAAAAGAATAGGCAAAAAAGGACAAACAAGGGTCATGGCACTTATTTGTGTCTACATGCGGCCTGGCCTTGGTCGCATGTGCTACATGTGGCCTGGCCGTGGTCGCATATGCCACATGCGGCCTGAATTTTCACTTCTGGCACTTACCTTACCAACATGTTGTCCACATGTTGACATAAATAAGTGCCGAAAGTTATTTTTCAGCTCTTTCACTCTTTGGACCTTTAATTTCGGTACTTACCTTAGTCTTACATATACCACATGTGCTGCATGTGGTCTACATGTAGACATAGGTAAGTTCCAGGTCTTCTAATACTTGTAACCAAGCTTCAAATCTTCAACTTTCATCACATGCTTTGGTCACGTACATCTGAAAAGTGTCACGAATAACCAAAATTGATCAAGTAGCCAAAACTCCATTTTCATCCTTTTCACGAGCATAGAATCCAAAACCTAGTTTCCTACCAAATATACCCAAAACACGTCATATCCAACAAAACAACCTAGGAAACTTGCATCGAAAGTGCTATATTTCTATAGCACATCAGCTATTCGGTTGAGCAAGACTTGGTCACTAAAGAGATCGGCTGACCTTTTAAGTTGTCTCTTCTAAAGCAACATAAGTTCCATTTTTGCAGATGCACCAGTTGAAACTTGGAAAAAATTTAAGTTTTCACTGACCCTTCTAGATTCATTTGGAATCACGTGAATGCAAACAAACTATGCTAGTATATCAAAGTCGATATTTCAAACTCAAAGACACCATCAAAATTTCCACCCAAGGTCTTTTTGATAAAATATGGGGCCTACACCCATGGGCCATTTTTATCAAATTCAAATCAATAGCCCAAAATGAGTTTGAACACATAGGGACCCGACCAAAGATCCGCATAGCCTAAAATAAACATTTTGGAGCTGATGAAACTATAAGAATTGGCATACGAGGTCGTTAAATTGAAATTTACGCCCTATAGCCAACCCTTACTAGAAAGGCTTTAAAGTAAGAAATTGGCTCTAAAAAAAAATGAACTGCCTGGTAACTGAACTGTTAACTTGCCATGACCCGAACCAGGGACTAGCCATGATGGGTATCCCAATCCGCCAAGGACCAGAGACCGCCCCCTGACATATTTTAATACAACCAAGAACACCTAGCAGCGGATGAATATCAATATAAGAAAACATATGAAAGATAGACTCAAAAGTTAATATAAAATCAATATCCAAACTATCCACAATACCCACGTCAGTAGTATCAAAAAAGTGTAATACCCCGGGAAATTTTTTGTTGAAATTTTGTGCGTAAACGTGTTGGGTTCTATCTTCTAGAATGAATTATAAACTCTCCATGCAGAATGTCTTAGATTATGACCCACCATTGCGTAGAGTATCGAATAAGATTTCCAACTATATGTGGATCATCCAAAACGGACACCCGAGCGACGAGTTATGAACATTCCGATCGAATCATGAATAGTAGTGAACAGTAAAACGTGCAGGAAAAAAGTACTGAGGCCTGGCGTATTTTTTCTCCAAATTTAAATGATCATAACTCCTTGTACATAATGATATGGGTGATCTACTATATATCAATGGAAAGCTCTGCGAGTTCTCTTTCCGATGAAATTGGTTTCATCCAATTTTTCTATCGGAGCAAAAAGTTATGGTCGACTACTTCAGCCTATCAAAAGTGAATTTTTGGGTCAACTTCAAATGATCATAACTCCTCTTACACAATGATATGGGTGATACTATATATAAACGGAAATATATGAGAGTGCTCTTTCTAATGAAATTGGTTTCATCCAATTTGGATATCGGAGTAAAACGTTATGGTTGATCTACTTCAGACTATCAAAACAGTCCACCAAAGAACAGATTTGAGAATTATTTGATTTTTAGGGGCGTTTTTGTCATTCCCCCACACCCAAAATCCGTCCAAATCCTATATTAAAGCCTATTAGAAGCATTATATGTTATATTTCATCAAATTCCCTCAAAAAGAAAACCCTAAGCTCCTACATCCAACTTCAAGAACCTCCAAAGTTCATCATTAACTCTGCAAATTTATTCAAGATTCCAAGTTCCTAGTTCAAGAACTCCAAGAACCATCATTCAATGGCACGATTAACATCCCAAAAATGAGTATCGATATAAAGTTCATCATTCAAGGTATGTGAGGTTTTTCAACAAGAACAATCTTTCGTTCTTGTGCCCAAAAGTAATTTTCTTTACGAAGATATGATTTTTATATGTTTATTATGATTTTGGAGCATGAACTTATATTCTATCTTGGTTATCTTGAGATTATGATGTTTATGACTTTGAAAAGTCGAATTTATATGAAATTATGACTTAATGCATGATGCTTGAAAGAAATTTACTATGATTTTGATATTTGGGTCTTGAACCCCATTTGAAATTGTGTCTTTGAGAAAATATGTGCTATATGCACGTTGATGTTGAATATTCGAGATGTTTTGAATGATTTGACCTTTTGGTCGTGAATGAGTTATTTTGAACTCGACTGTGAAAGAAATCCATGTTTTTATTGATTATGATAAAGGGGTAGCAAATTGGCTCCCGATGAAAATTATTGAAGTGTTTATTGTGGATTTTCTTTAATGTGAGCCTGAGGCTGATTTAAAATTTTGAGCTAAGTCCAGGAGTAATCTTTAGCACCGAGTGGGAGGTATAAAGTGATCTTACTTCCCTAGAACTACGTTCCCTCATAGGACGTGAGCTTGAGGCTGATTTATATAGTGATCACTAGTGTTTTTGGATTGATATTGGAAGTCCTACTCCGATGGCAAGGATAGGACGGCTCTCCCCAACGTGGGTTGGACGTTGGACTCCATGTGGCTCACATGGTTTATGTCAGTTATAGGATCTCCCAATGTGTGTGTGTACTCTTCTATCTGAGATGAAAACATATTTGCTTAAAAGGCTGAGTTTGAGAAAGTCATTATTCTTAAAAGATTTAAGAAATATATTCTAATGAGAATTGACATGAGAGTTGATTGTTTTGATGCTTTGAAATTGAGATGAAAGTGAATTGAGAACGTATTGTAATGACTCACTTGTTTTACTTTACATGTATTATTCATCCATGATTTTGATGATTTAATTCGAGCTAAGTGAGTCAACTATATCAGCATGCATAATTTTATAAACTGTGATGATATTAAGATATTATTTTATATATGCATTGCACCCCCATATGCTCGGTATTTTTCCATGGTACTGACCCACATATTTGTATGTGGGCTACATTTTCTCGGAATATAGGTACAATGTATAGTTTCACCTTCGGATCCAGTCAGTTCGTGGTATCCAATCAGCAGGTGATGAGTCCTTTTGATTCAAGGGCTTAGGTTAGTTATGCAGAGTTTATAGTGTTGTATTTTCTTTATTCAGTCGTATTGAGTTGGGGTAGTCGGGAGTCATGACCCGACTACCTACAGTAATTACTAGTAGAGGCTTCATAGACAGTCAGTAGAAGTTGATGTATTTTGTTTCAATTTTGGTTGTAAAGGCAGAATTGTAATCCTGAAAAATTCCATTTTTGTATCGATCAGATTCAGAAAAGAGTAAATTTCTACTGATTTGTATGGATATGTATTTTTATTCAGTTGCTTATGAGTTATGCCAGTAGAAGGGTTAGCTTGGGGTCACTTGTGACCCTAAGCACCGTGTGACGTCTCGGGACCCGATTTCGGAGCGTTACAAAAAGTCTCTAATAAAAACCGAGTATCAATAGAGTATTGAGACATGCCCCCAACCATAACCAAAACATATCTGAAATAAAGTCCAAAACATAAGAAACCAAGACATGGTCACAAACCAATCACTAACACCTGGTCATCATGCAAGAAGAGTAGAGGTATGACCAGTTTCTACATCACATAGGGATGCAATATCTGAAGATGGTTGGCGATTGGAGCGCTACCATATAACTTAGGAATAAAGGAATAAGTAATGCTAGGGATAATAAATCCAAACGAGACAAATGCCATGCTTACCATCAAATGCAAATACATACACACACACACATACATATATATATCATATCCCAGGGTAGGGAACAAGGCTTAACATGAACATTTAAAATATTAACATGGACTAGGTAGCTTAACCGTCATATAATAGTACCCACGGGCTATATAGGCCCCAAATCTCATCCTCTGGTTGGTCCTCAATACATGTAGTTGCACGAACTGGAGAAAGAATATATATATATATATATATATATGCATGGGGGAATCGAACCTCCCAACATATACTAAGGTGACTTAAGCACCTGATTATGTATTGTAATATAGGGTACTCAAACCTCCCAATCACGTAATAATAATAATAAGGTGGACTCAAACTTCCTTGTCATAAGCAAGGGAGATCGAACCCTCAAGCCATAGCAACCCCTACACCGACTAGCGTAGTTTCCAGAATTGGTTTCCTCGAGACCTCCACCTTCAAAGGTTAGCTAGATAACCCTCTTTTAAGACAAAACTAAATAGTTCCTACACATTCCCATTTTATTGAACTTATTATGCATCAAGTCAACCCATTGGTATTGTCTTACCAACATCACTTATAAGATAATGTCATTAGTCCATGTCAATTATTTGTTAACTAGGACTCTAACCCATCAGCCCAAGATACAACCAAGAAATTAACCCTTTGGGAGTCAAACCCATTTAACCAACTGAACACCAAGGTTCTAATTCAAGAATAAATCCATGGCCACCAAGGAATTTTGAAGAAAACATTTGTACTTCATTAATCTTTTATTCCAATGCATTAGTACAAGTGAGCAATTCAAACTTTTTGACAAAATCATATTTTTTGTCAATTTCACGAACAGGTTGAGGGCACATAATTTCCAAAACCATAATCAAGGAAAAATCATCAAATTGGGGTTTAACCATGACCCCTCAGTTTAATCACCATTCCCACGCACCCCACAATGTTCAAAATCAATAATAAATCATGAATATTTCATAAATAACCATGAAAAATCAATTAAATGTTCAATCATGTCAAAATCCCTCAACTATGTTGAAACCATATCAAAACCATGCATTAATAATCAATTCATGCCTTTAGGAAAAGTATAAGTATAGGGAAAGAGGTACATGCCTTAATTTCTAAGAAATTCGAAGAAAATA
Source organism: Capsicum pubescens (assembly GCA_030864215.1). Lineage (NCBI taxonomy): Eukaryota > Viridiplantae > Streptophyta > Magnoliopsida > Solanales > Solanaceae > Capsicum > Capsicum pubescens. Next base: position 171,030,643 of record CM061543.1, read on the forward strand.
ACTTCCTTAAGACCTTAGATGATCACCTCTTTAAGCCCTAGCCCTGAGTTGAAAAAGAGATTTTGAGAGAGAATGATTAAGAGTGAAAATAATGACCTTCCTATGGTCAAATTTGATAAGAATTGGCTTATGTAGTGCTTAAGGGTTGTTTTAAGTGAAAATACCCCATTACCCCTCATCTAATTTAAAATAAACAAAACTGCCGCAGAGAATACATGGGTCCGTGGAACGAACCTCATCGTGGAGGCCCAACCTCCATGTCACGGACCCTATCGCGGAGGCTTGCTTCCTGTGGGGTCTGAAATAACCCCAAACCCCATCCAAAAATTCCAAAACTCCTCCAGGGTACCCTTTAATATCCTCAAACACAATTTGGGTCAAAAATTGATATTTTGAGCACGGAATGGCCAAAAATAAATTGCTCGAAATTTGAGGGTGTTACATTATCCCCCTTAGGATCATTCATCCTCGAATGATGATCTAGGGCAGGTTTCACGTGAGTATAACCATAATATTCCCATAATCAAAGAATAAACTCGGATAATAACAAGAAACAACGGATTCGTACCTTATGCTTTTTTATTCGTCACATGGAATAGAATGGATACTTAGCCTTCATATCATCTTCCGCTTCCCAAGTGGCTTCTTCCACATTATGATTCCTCTAATCAACCTTTACCAATGAAATATTGATGTGCTATCTTTGTGTTATCACATTAAGGCTTTTAACTCGACATAATTGTAAGTTCTTAAGCAACTATTGTTGTTTTTTATTATATTTCATGTAATATTGCAGGGAAGTCGAGATGTATGAAAACCTATGATAACCACATTAAGAAGGACAATTTTTAATTGAAGTAGATTGGAAGATATTGTTGATGACTTGATTTGATAAATCGTCAACTCTTTGATTAGCCATCAGCAAAGGTCATTAGCTATAGGCAGTGTACAAGGACTGGAAAGAATTATTAATGACTTGATCTGATAAGTCGTCAAGTCTTTGATAGGTCGTCAGCCTAGGTCTTCACCTTTGGGCAGTGAGCAAGGATTTGGAAGAGCTGTTGATGACTTGACTGATAAGTTGTTAACTCTCTGTTAAGCCGTCAGAGTTAGTCGTCAGCTATGGTGCGAATAATCTAGAATTTGGAATTCAAAATCTGAAGATCATGAGTATAAATAGAAAATTCTTAGGTTTTCATTGGCATCTTGAACTTATTGACAAGAATAGTTTTTATATTTTGGTTTTCTCAAGTTTGGTTTTGAATTATACTTGAATTATTATTGTGGTTTTTTGGATTCTTGTTTGAATTTGAAGGAAGGACAATCATCAATTTCCATCTTTTGTAAGTTAACTACGTTTGAGTTATGGATCTAATGCATGCTATTTCTTTCTATCTCATGAGGAACTAAATCCTCTAACCGGAGTTATGGGATCTATGAGTTTTGCTTTATAAATTCTATAGTTGGCTAAGATTTGAATGACTGTGGGAACTTATTGATAATTCTTTTGTAATGAATTATGTTTGTTGGTTGCAAACAATAGATAAGCCTTACATTGGTTTCCTTGAACTAAGAAATCAATTAGAGGAAGGAAATTATCAACAGGGATTTGGAAATATTAAATTTCCATCTAATGGTCAATGCTTCAACAAGATTAATCAACTCGAGGTAAAATCAGTTTAAACATAAAAATTCCCTAAGTTTGAGAGAATTAGGTAATCAAGTATCTAAATAGGTCGGAAGACATTTAGATCAATCATCGATAGTGATAATCTATAGTTCCCTACATGTCATGAGAATCTTCCGTTGTAACTATTGTTTAGCATAAATCAATATTCATACTGAACACAACTGTGGTTTTAATTCATCATTAATTTGAATTACTGAAACATTAACTTTGGATTACTAAAACAAAGTGAACAATAACATTTGTTTGAATTCTAAAAACCCCCATTTACAAGAAATTATTAGCTATTAATTGATTAAATCACAAATAGTCTTGATTAACACCATATTCCCTGTGGGATTCGACCCCAACCTAGTTGGGTTATATATTTGACGACGACCGCTTACTCTCTCGTAAGAGACGTGTAATTTGGGTGTATCACACATCTTTAGTCCGCAACCTACAAACTTGTCTATCCAAGATCTCTACCTGGACCTCTTTGTAAGACAGGGAATTTGAGACATCAACATCCTTAATAAGCACCACAAAGAAAGGATCACCCAGACATTTTCTTTACAAGGACACATGAAACACAGGGTGAATAGAACTCAAGCATGCAGGAAAATCTAACTCATAATCAACACTTCCTACTCGCTTCAAAATCAAATAAGGACTAATGTAACGAGGACAGAGTTTATCCTTCTTTCATAAACAAACCACTCCCTTCATGGGAGAAACCTTCAAGAACACCCAATCACCCGCATCGAACACCAATTCTCTTCACCTCGTTTCCATATAGGGCTTTTGGCGACTTCAGGCATTTTTAAGCCTATCCCTAATCACCTTTACCTTTTCTATTGCGTGATGAACTAAATCGGGACCAAACAACCTTGCCTCAAAAACTTCAAACCATCCGATAAGAGATCTATACCTCTTACTATACAACGCCTCAAATGGAGCCATACCAATGCTAAAGTGATAACTATTACTGTACACAATCTCTATAAAAGGCAAATTGTCAACCCAACTACCACTAAAGTTTATTACACAAAGCCTATTCTCTAAAGTCTGAATGGTCCTTTCTGTTTGTTCATCCATCTACGGGTGGAATTCATTACTAAGGGTCACCTTAGTCCCCAACCCTCACTAAAACAACTGCCAAAATTGAGATGCAAACTGAGTACCATGATTAGAAATAATAGAAACTGGAGAACAATGTATCTTTATGATCTCTTGAATAAATAACCTTGCATAATCCTCGGCAGAATAATTGTTCCTCATCGACAAGAAGTGAGTAGACTTAGCCATCATATCCACAATAACCCAAATACAATCAAAATGGTAACAAAATCCATATTTATCACTTCCCATTTCCATACAGGCAGCTCAATTTCTTGAGACAACCGACCAGGCCTTAAGTGTTCCACTTTCACTTGTTGATGCACAATGCACTTAGCCATAAAATCTTTTATTTCCCACTTCATGTTATTCCACCAATAAATATCATTAAGGTCATGATACATCTTCGTCGAACCAGGATGCACCGAATACCATAACTCATGAGCTTCATCCACATCTAGAACACACAATATCCATTGGTAACTCAAGATACCATCATCACCAATATCAAAAGCCATCACTTTCTGCCCACCCACATCATCCCTGATTTGTATCAGGATAGGATCCAACACATGTTTTTCCCTTACCTCATTACCAAGAGATTACTTTGCCACCTCTTACGCAAACACACCACCATCCTCGAAATCTAAGAGACTAACTCAAGGATTAGCCAAATGGTAAATATCCTTCACCAAGTCCCACTTCTCTTCTTCCATATGAGACAAGCTCCCCATAGACAACCTACTAAAAGTATCAACAACCATGATAGCTTTACCTGGGTGATAGTGAAGACTCATGTCGTATTCTTTGAGCAAGTCAAGCCATCTTCTGTACTTGAGATTCAAGTCCTTCTGGGTGAAAACATATTGCAGGCTCATATCGACATGAACCCCATCTAGGTAGTGTCATCAAATCTTCAATGTTAACACCACAACCAATAACTCCAAATAATGAGTCGATTAATTCCTGTCATGAACTTTCAACTACCTAGAGGCATATGCTACCACCTTTCCATGTTGCATCAAAACACAACCAAGTCCCACATGGAATGCATCACAATAAACAACAAAGCGATCACTACCCTCAGGCAGGGTCAAAATTGGGGCAGAAGTCAATTTATCATTTAGCTTCTCAAAACTCCCCTCACAAGCATTAGACCATAGAAACTCTACCTTCTTTTGAGCCAACTTAGTCAATGGTGCAACAATCGATGAAAAGCTCTTAACAAACCTCTAATATAACCCGCTAAATCCAAGAAGCTCTGACTATCAATTAGAGTCATGGGTCTAGGACACTTCTTAACCACCGCAGGCTTCTGAGGATCCACCTTGATCCCTTCACTAGAAATAATATGACCCAAAAAAGTAACAATATTCCACAAAAACTCCCACTTAGAAAACTTACCATACAATTGCTGATCCTTTAGGGTATGTAACACAACATGGAGGTGATTGACATGTTCCACCTCACTCTTCAAATATACTAGAATATCACCTATAAACACAATCACGAACAAATCCAAAGACTGACGAAATACCAGGTTCATAAGCTCTATAAATGTCGCTGGGACATTGATCAACCCAAAAGACATAAAAAAGAACTCAAAATGTCCATACCAAGTATAGAAGGCATTCTTAGGGATATCCTCCTCCCTAATCTTTAACTAGTGATAGCCCGAATGAAGATCAATCTTAGAGAAATACTTAGCACTCTGAAGCTGGTCAAACAAATCATAATTCCTAGGAAGAAGTTACTTATTCTTCACTGTCACCTTATTCAACTGATGGTAGTCAATACACATCCGAAGAGAACCATCCTTCTGACGCACAAAGAGAACAGGATCACCTTATGGAGACATACTAGGGCAGATAAAACCCTTGTTAAGAAGATCTTTTAACTACTTCTTAAGTTTCTTCAGCTCAGTCGAAGCTATTCTATAATGAGGGGTAGAGATAAAATGAGTGTTCGGAATAAAATCATTACCAAAATCAATTTCCCTAACGATAAGAACATAAAGAATATCATTAGGGAAAACCTCAGGAAATTCACTAACCATGGGAATTGATTGTAATTAAGGACCCCCTGAGTTAGAATCTTTAATCCAGACTAAATGATATAGACACCCCTTGGAAATTAATTTCTAGGCTCTAAGATATGATATGAACCTTTCCTTAGGTACTAGGGAACTCCCTTCCCTCTTAATAAATGGCTTATTAGGAAATTTAAAGATGACCTTACGGGTTCGACAGTCTAAAGAGGCATAGCACGAGTGCAACCAGTCCGTCCCCAAGATAATATCAAAATATAACATGTCTAATTCAAATAGATCCACTAAGGTTTACCTACCACCAATAGATACCACACAAGCCCTAAAAACCCTTTGAGTAACCATAGCGTCACCCACTAAGGTTGAACAAAAAAGGGGTCCAAAATACACTCAAGACCAAAACCAAAATTCACATCCACAAATGGGATCACATAATAAAGGGTAGACACCATATCAAGTAAATAATACACATCATGAGAGAAGAGTTTTAACATTCCAATGACTACATCAGGAGATGCCTTCGACTCCTGATGAGTAGTAAGAGCATACAAGAGATTCCGACCAGTTCTGGAGCCAGAAGTGTCACCCTATGGTGTAGGAGCTGATGAAGTAGAAATAGGAACCTTATTTTCCCTAGAATCAAACTTTTAAGGACAATCCCGCTGCAAATGACCAATTTGACCACAACTAAAACACCAATTTTTCCCCTCATCATAGAAACCAAAATGCATCCAACCATAAAATCTGCAAGGAGGATATGATGGAGCTGATTGAGCCCCACTGGCATGAGATTGGGCACCCTATGCCCTATACACATCACTACTCTAAAAATAATGCTCCTCGAATGACTTTGGATAAGGTGCACTAGTTGTCGAATAGGAATTCGAGTTGCCCCACTTCTTCTTTGACCACTTACCACAATCTCTACTACTCTATTGTTGACCTCTACCATGATTTGAATATAAAAAATTCTTACTCTACCTCTCTCCCACATCTGCTTACCTCTTCTTTTCCTTTTCAACCTACTGCATATGCACCACAAGTCAATAGATATCCATGTCCTTATTCAATAAGTCAACCTTTCTCTCTAAAATTAACTCACGAGACATACCAGAAGAGAATTTCCTTAATCTAGAACTTATGCTAGACACTACCTCGGGTGCATACCATGACAACTGGTGGAATTTTAAAGCATACGCCTTCACTAACATCCTATTTTGCTTCAAATTCACAAACTCCTCTGCTTTTACCTTCCTCAATTCTTGAGGAAAAAAGCAGTCAAGAAAGGGAATAGAGAAGTCATCCCATAAAGCAGACTCAGCATCATCACCCCTAAGCCATTCCTACTTATCGTACCATTAGTACGCTATATCTTTCAACTGATAAATAATAAATTCCACACCCTATACCTCAGTAGCATACATAACCCCAAAGATCATCTCGATCTTATCAATAGGACTTTAAGGATCCTCTACAACCTTGGTACCATAGAAATTCAAAAGGCTCAACCTCATAAACTGGCCAAATCTAGTGGCCTTAGAAAAACTCACAAAAATACCAGCAGAACTCATATGATATGACTAAGATGGTACCAACTGGGTCAATAGATGAATGGATTGAAGAAACTCAGCATTAGTGATTTCTCTCTGAGGTGGTTGAGTATGAATGCCACCAGCTAGAAAAGGATCAGTAGGGCCAGGTGGAACACTATGGGGACAATCAGAAGCAGTGACCCTAGACCGGGTTTGTACCGTAGGAGAAGGACGAGCTCCATCCACATTGTCCTTAGTCGGGACAGAAGAGTTTTCACAAACATCAGATCATCTGAGAGGCATGATATGAAAGGCAAATAAATAGGAATTAGAGAGATTGAAGACCTTAGACTCTATAGCCTAAAAATAAGACAACAAGAAAAGAGAAACATTCCTAAATGCCTCATAGCCTCTCCATTATAAGTGTGACGTGCTACACACCCATAAAAGAGACTACATGACATGCATTTGTGGACACCCCATGACACCGAAACTTAGGTTCTAATACCAACTTTATCATGACTCAAACTAAGGCCTAACTATGATGGGCATCCCAAGTCCACCGAGGACTCGAGACTACCCCTTGAGCCTATTCTGATACAACCAAGAACACCTAACAGTGGATGAAGACCAACATTAGATAAAATATAAAATATAGACTCAAAAGTCTATATAAATTCAATATCCAAACCATCCACAATACCCATGTCCACAATATCCACAAAGCCTCTAATAAAAACTGAGTACAAATAACGCGTGGTGACATGCCCCCAACCATAGCCAAAATAAATCTAAAATTAAGTACAAAACATAAGAAACAAAAACATGAAATAAAGTCTTTCGAAGGATGAAATCTTACCACTTTAAGTCAACTCATGAACCAATCATGGCCATTTCCTACATCGCTTGGGGATACAACATCTAAAGATGGTTAATGGTTGGAGCACTCACATGTAACTCAGGAATAAGGGAACAAGTAATGTCATGGATAATAAATAAAAACCTATCAAATTCGATGCATACCATCAAATAAAAATACATACTCATCTATGTATCATATGTCGGGGTAGAAAATAAGGCTTAGCATGTATATTTAAAATCTGAACCTGGACTATATAGCTTAACCATCATATAATAGTACCTACAGGATATATGGGCCCCATCTCTCACCCCCTGATCAATCCCTAGTACGTGTAGCCACACGAACCAAAGAAAGGTCAAATATATACGTGCAGGGGACTCGAACCTCCCAATCACATAATAATCATAATAAGGTGGACTTGAACCACCTGGTCATAAGCAAGGGGACTCAAACCCTCAAGCCATAGCAACCCCATACCGGATAGTGCAGTTTCTAGTATTGGTCACCCCGGGACCTCCACCTTCTATGGTTAGCTACACAACCCTCTTGTAAGTCTAATTAAAATAGTTAACACACATTCCCATTTTATTAAACCAATTATGCATCAAGGGAGCCCCTTGTTATCATCATACCAATATCACTTGCAAGCTAAATCATCAAGCTATGTCAATTATTTAAAAAACTGGGATTCTAACCCATCAACCCAAAAGACATCCAAATAATTGACCATTTGAGACTCAAACCTATTTAACCAACTGAACTCGAAGGTTCTAATTCAAGAATCAATCCATGACCACCAAGGACTTTCGAAGAAAGCAGTTATACTCCATTAATCTTTTGTGCCAATGCATTAGTACAAGTAAGCTATTCAAATTTTGTGACAAAATCATATTCATTGTCAATTTCACAAACAGGTAAAGTACACATAATTTCTAAAATCATAATTAAGGTAAAATCATCAAATTGGGGATTAACCATGACCCCACAATTTAATCACCATTCCTATGTACCCCACAATGTTCAAAATCAATAGTAAAATATGAATATTGCATAAATAACCATGGAAATTTAATTAAATAATCAATTATGTAAAATGCCCTCAACTATGTTAAAACCTATATCAAAACCATGCATTAATAATAAATTCATGCCATTAGGAAAAGTATAAGTATAGGTAAAGCGGTACATGCCTTAATTGCAAACAAATTCGAAGAAAATAATTTACTTAGGACCCTAGATGATCACCTCCTTAAGCCCTAACCTTAAGTTGAAAAGAAGATTTTGAGAGAGAATGATTGAGAGTGAAAATAATGACTTCATGAAAACTTACGAGAATTGACTTATATACTACTTAAGGGTTTAAATGAAAAGACTACATTACCCCTCATCCCATTTAAAATAAACAAAATAGCCACAGAGAATACATGGGTTCGTGGCACGGACCTCATCGTGGAGGACCAGCTTCCAAGTCATGGACCCTATCATGGAGGCTTGCTTCCTTCGCGGTCTAAAATTACCCCAAATCCCATCCAAAAATTCTGAAACTCGTTTGGGCTACCACTTTAATATCCCCAAACACAATTCAGGTCAAAAATTAATATTTCGAGCATGGGAAGGCCAAAAATAAATTACTCAAAATTTGAGGGTGTTACATAGCTCCAAGCATAAACTATTTGGGTCAACTATAGAAAAGCTCTGACCGATGGAAAAATGTGGAAATTCATAAAATGACCTAGAGGGTCCTTATATGGCAACCATACAAACCTCAATTGATTGAATCTAAGAAACTGTCCTAGCATTTTTTTCTTCTTAGAATGTATAGTTGTAGGCTACTTCTGGCTATGGAATCGTTGGTTTTCGTGGAATCTATATTATGGGAGCCACAACTATAGTTTTCACCCATTTACTCAATCCACCCTATGCTTCACCTTCTGTGAATTTCTGGGCCTCATTCGTAGGTTGTCCACTATCCATGCTCAATAACTATACCAAGGCATAATGGAAACTAAATGAAGATATTAATCTAAGTGGAGCTTGGGGTTGCCCTTGGCCCACTGACTTGTTGGGTTCTAACTTTGCCCTTATTATATCTATTATATTTATGTTTTGATGATTGAAATTAATCATTATTTAAGCTTGGTATATGCATATCTGATGGTTATTCATGTATTAATAATTGGCTAATACATGGAAGGAGCAGTTTTATAAGTTAGTGTCCCAGTATGCGATTATGTAGCTGCACAAATTTGTCTTATATAATAGTTTGCTGTACTTTTCTAGATAATGTCAAGACATTAGTGGGATGAATTTTTAGTGGTTCTTCTAGAATTACAAGCTTCTCTCCAAATGCTCATACTATGTATACAACATCATTTAACAATGAATCTAGAGCTTTTGTAAGAAGTCAAAAGGAATTTTCTCAAGCAAAGTCCTCACCTAATAACTAATGACTTATAATTGAAGAAATTCATTTTATCAAAGTGATAAAGTATTCTTGTTTCTAGACTGTTTGAGGTTTTGTTTAGATATTACAATTGTAAACTCATGTCTAATTCTAGAGATTTCAATGAGTAGTTTTTTAAGCTTGTTGTTTTTAGATTTAAGACATTTTTGTAGATAGAGGTAGTTAATAGAAAGCTCACACTAGATGCATTATGAGGGTGTGTTTCAATAGAGGTATTGTAAAGTCTTAAGAATTAGAAGGTTATTTCCTAGAATATAATTGTTGTAGCTTGCTCAATGTTTTAATAGAGCTTGTTGGTGAAATCCTACTTGGGTATGTTATGGGTTTTCTCCCTTTAGGAAGGAGATTTCAGTGTAAACATATCTAATTATTTACATTACTGTTATTTCCACTATATTTTAATGTTCTTCAATAACGACATATAGAAACATAGCACCGAATCAGGTCCTTATTATAGTGATGGAATTTTAAGAACCATCAATTGACATCAGATTAGTTCTTTCTATAACGTTAACACTTAGGTTGGATCCTTTTAAACATGGAAGGTCGACCTAGTCTTGAGGATGGACAATTAACTACTGGACCTTATATTTCAATGGGCAATTCTATAGGTTGTGGAAGACTAGAATGCATGATTTTATCATGGTAGAGGATAGTGAATTTTGGGAAATAGTTAAAAAAAAAGATACCTCTTAACATGTTCCTATAAGTGAAAAGGGTTATACTAAAGCTAATGTAAAGTGGATAGTGAAAAATAACAAAGCAAAAAAGATTCTTATCTATAGGATAGAACCTGATGAGTACAATCGGGTCTCTGCTTGTGAATCTTCTATGAAAATATCGAAATCATTGCAGAATACTCATAAGGGAACAAGTTAAGTAAAGCAATCAAAAATTGATATGCTTACTACTCAATATGCATGTTTAAGATGAGTGAATGAGAATCTATTTAAGAAATGTGTACTCGACTCACATGTGTTATGAATGAACTCTAGTGTCTTGGGAAAACATTAAGATGTACAAATTAGTCAAGAAGGTATTGAGTATACTTTCTTCTCCATAGGAAAACAAAGTAAATGCAATCTCAGAGGCAAAAGATCTTCAACAAAATGATGATAGATGAACTCATTGGAAATTTAAAAATGGATAAGCTCATAAGACATAAAAATTATGAGAGAAATAAACCCAAAAAGGAGAATAATTTGGTTGTAAAAGTTGGAAAAAATGACACAAGTGATGAAAAAAATGATATGGATTATCTCACTCATATATTTCAGAAAATGGTGAGAAGCGAAGCACTTTAGAACAAAGAAATCCCATTCATGAGAATCAAGGGAAATGACCAGTATAATAAATATGGAAAACTCAGTCATCACATTAAAAAGTGTTCACTCCTTAAATGAGACATCAATGACTTTACCAAGCCTGCTTCAAAAAAGGTTCAAAGAAGGGACCAGGTCTTTGATAGAGTTAGATGAAGAGAGACAATAGAAAAGATAGTCAAGTAAGCTCAAGTATCCTTGGGAGACTCCTCAAGTGAATCTAATAATGAAGTGGAAGTAATAATGACTCATCTTTTGTTTCCTTTTAATACGGGCTAACAAAATATAATTTCGGTTTAGATTTCACGAACAAATGTAATGGTGAAGAAGATAATGAGGTAACCTTTTTATGTTTAAAAAACATAATAAACTACTCCAAGAAGGAGTTAAGATCATTAGCTAATGTCTTGATTAATACTTTTCACTACCATGCTAGTGAAAATGAGGCATTATCTAGTTTATTAAATGAGTTTAAAATAGGGAATATTTTTTTATCCCCATGAAACTCTAATCTTGATATAGATATTACAAAGATTAAGAATGAAAATAAAAATATTGAGTGACAAACTCTATATGATATCAGGAAACGTAGTGGCAACTGAGACTTTTGTAAGACTTCGTAGAAGGTTAGTCTAGACCTGGATTCTTCTCTTAAATGAAACAAGTTGTTGGAAAAGGACTTCAAGAACACTAAGAATGAGCTGGAAAACTTTCTTTACTGGACCGCTTTATGAAAGATTCTTTCTAATCCAACATGAAGTCCAGATTTAGAGAAGGACTTGTCTTTGGCAAATATACCTCATCCAAACCTCAAAATGAGTACGGATTTGATTCTAATAATAAGTTATGAAAGGATAGTCACTAAAGGAAAGCTGCTACGTATTTCTTAGATCACAAAGAGAAAATTTGAAGTTTTTTCAAGTTATTAGAGGTTCAAAGGAACCTGGTTTTCAGAAGAAGAAATTAATTTTGCCTAATAGGCAAGAAGAAATATTATACATCCTATTACTCACTAAAAGAGACCCAAACACATATGGGTTCCTAAATTTTTAAAATAGTTTTTAGGTGAGAGTGAGAGCGAGTAGTAAACCAGATCCAAAATTGGCTAACGAACAGTGACTACTCAAGTTACATGAATTGTAGAACTATGGATATTTTCTTACCCAGATATTTGCAAGGTGTTAGTGTGTTGTTTGAAGGGATTGGTTCAAGGGGTAGTGTTGACTAGTAAATGGAAGACTAGGTTGTTGATACCTTGGTGAAGTCCTAGAAGAGAGAAGTTTTAACAAGGGTGGCGTGGTAAAAATTTGCACTAATATCTCTCCCGTGCAATGGCAATGAAAATAAGGGGTTCTAGGACTACTGAGATTTCTTCCCAAGAATCTCAATAAGTGGAATAGTTTTCTAGTGTCATGGTCCTAACTAAAGAAAAGGAGAACCTCCATAATTGCGAGTCTACTCTGACTCCAGAGAAAATGAGTCTTTTCTTCTTCTTCTTAGTGTATTCGATGAAGAATAGGATGAGAATGATATGTCTCTTGTTGTTGTCTTTTAAAAAAATCTGCATCATCCTCTATTTTTGGTGTTATAAATCTTATGAAAGGACATATTCTCACTACTACGTCCACTGTTAGTAAAGTCTTCGAGGATTCTATGAGGGAGAATCAGAAATCTACAACCAAAAGAAGGAAGTTGAAAAAGAGTATTGTTAAAAAGTAAATCACTTCTAAAAAGGTGGTAAATTAGATGGAGAAGGTTATTAACAAATTGAAGAATAGTTAGTTACTCTTAGAAAAGAATCAAAAATAAGAAAAAGTGTTTAGAAGAAAGAATCCAAGAAAAGGGAAATCTTATGAAGGATCTTATGTAAAAAATCCCTCTAAGAAAACTCGAAAGAGAAAAAATACGGAACCATCGAGGAAGGTGCTTCATCCAAATCAGATAATAAAAAGGGTGTCTAAAGGCCTCTCAAGGGTCTTAAATTTGAGGAGAAAAGTGAGAACCTTTGAAATTAAAAAGTTCTAAATGGGTATGTTTTTGACCTTTCAATATTTGATAAATTTGGAATGGAGTCTCTCATTACTATGATTAGCTACAAGAGTAGAAGCATTTAATTGAGGGACCAAGTTTGTTGTATAAGAAAGAAGTTCAATGATTCTACGATGATCTCTTTATTTCTAAAAATAAGAATAACCTTCCTGCAATTGTGAATGGGTGAAGTTTTTTCTTACTGGATCAATTCTAAGAAAGATACTAAAATTTACAATGGTTAGGTTTGACCCGAGATATGATTATACCAGAAGATATTACTCAACAACTTGCTCCTAGAGTATCTACTATTTTTGTTTCATCCCAACTTTTTATTATTTTTGAACTAAATGGTTCAGATAATTTATTAAAATATAATTTTCTTATTTCTTTATTTTCTTCTGTATTATATGCGCCTTTATAATAATATTCTTTAAATGCGCAAGTATATTCATCTATGTAGCACATATTACATATTGCTAATTTTAATATTAAATGAATCATATATTTCTGGTATATTGGATATTTCATTTCCGTCTTGGGTATATATGGTACTAAGTAATCCATATTCGTAACAGGTTTTAACTAGACCTGGTTTGATTTTGGGCAAAACAATTAACTTATTATATCTGGTTAGCTTCTGGGTTATGTAATTCGTATGTGGTTCTTGGATGTTTATAGCTCTGGGGTTGGTATTTAAGAAGGTTTGTATTTTGTAACTATTTTCTATGTATGTTCGGGCTATATAGTTGTAGGTCTTTTTGTCTTGGTTTAGACTGTTAAATCACCTATACAAGTTGTAAAAATAGGAATAACCAGTCTAACTCTTTTCCTTTTATTTCATCAAATACATTGTTATCAAATATTATTTTTTGATCTGTTCCGTCCTGTATTTAAGAGTATTAAATATTCTTTTTCATTTACCTTTCCTGTTATGTAATATTGGTTTGAATTATCCATTGAACTTTGTAGAGGGGTGGTGCGGATTAGGTGCGATAATTATCGTAGATAATAAATACTATGTATTTATTTTTATGTAATGTATTTTATGAATATTATTGATTGGAATAATTTTTATTTTTATCTTCTTGACTTGAGATGTTTTATTAATTCATATTCTAGATTAGATATTATCGTAATTAAATTATCTAGTGTTTTAGGATCCTCGTTAGTATCATGTAACCTTTTGTATTCTAGGTATAAACTATATAGTTGAGTTTCTATTTCTTTTAATGATTTATTCTTTTCGTAAGATGTATTCATTAATTTGTGTAGTTTATTATTTTTATCCTATTGAAATTTTAGCAATTTCTGTGTAGTATTTTATTCTAACTTTGCTATATTCAATTCGTAGGTTCATGTTCTTTATCTGACTAACTAGTATTTGTTGTTCATGTATAGGTAATTTTCCATCTGTATTAAATAATTTTTCGTATGTATTAAATAAATTATTACTTGTATCTTCTTTTCCTAAGGTTAATTTTATTTTAAGTAATTTTTCTTCTAGTTGTCTTTTTTCTATTTCAAGTTGATTTCTGTAATTAACTTCTTCAAATGTCCAATTTTGCCTTTCTCTATTTTTTTTATATATTCTGACATTTATTTATTCTGAATAATATTCATCTGAATCTAAGTAATATTGATGTTCATAATATATGCGTAAGTTTTCTATACTGTTTAATAATTCTTCCTCTTCATAATCTTCTAATTTTTTCCATATTATTTTCTTTATGTCTATAATTTCTATATCTCTAAGTATATATAAAACAAGTATTTTAATATCATTTATCATGCTTTTTCATAATATTTTCTAGTTGTTTGTTTTAGTCTAAGTAATTCTTGCATATTTTCATTAAGAAATTCTATATATTTTATATCTTTAGTTTCCATGTATTTGTCTAAATTTGTTTCAATTTGTTTTTCTATTAACTGTATGTTTCTCATATTTTTTTCCAAAAATTCTAGATATATGTAATTTATCATGGTAAGTATTTGTAAGAGTAGTTAGGTAGGTATGGTATGTAATTTATTCTAGTCATATAATATTTATCAAATGCTTTTTCTAATATGATTTTTCTTATATCTACTACTTTTATATCCTTAAGTGCATACAAAATAAGTATTTTAAATTTATCTACCATTATATCAGATAAGTAATTATTCATTTTCATAAAATTGTTATTTTCAAAATATTCCCTTCAATCATGTACATAACAAAATATGGTCATCTTAGATTACTATATACTAGATTATTCTTAAATAACATGTTCTTCGGTCACTATTAGCATGGTAATCTGGATATTTTCCCTTAAACAACGCCTCTACTCTGGTTACTCCCCACCACGGCTTCTTGCCTCATTGGTTTCACCTTTAGGATGACATAGTTCTTAGGGATTTTTCTCCGTTTCCACTTAGCTAATAAACTTCTTAACATATTATTCTTCGAATAATTCTACTATAAAGTAACTAACATGAATTTATTTTTTCATACCATGATTGTTGGGAATTATGAATTTAGCTATTCATAATCATAAATAAATATACCTGTTCGGGTAGGTTTGATATTTCTGAGCTTTGTTCCTCCATAGATTTTTCCATTGAAATAAATCTGTTTTTTAATAACTAAGCAAAATATTTGTAGTGGGCAGGAGAGAGTTTTTTGCTTCAACACATGAAGACTTGCCTTCATCTGAGCAAGTGCTCGTTTATTTATAATATGAAAATGTACACTGTTTTTCTTTACATCTGTCAACTATTTTACAGAAATGAAAAAAATGTTTCTACAAAAGTCTTTAAAGTAAATGTCTAATTTAATAATGACACTACTTGTCAAAAATCTAATAATGACACTACTTGCCAAAAATCTAATAATGACACTACTTGACAAAAAGGACTAAGAAAACTCAACAAAAAGACAAAAAATTACATGATTTTTACGTAAATCTAGCTATTCTTTCATATCTCTTTCTTGAATTACTTTCTTTCTTTATCAGTAGTTATCTTCTTTTTATTGCTCTGTATCTCCATTATTGCTTCATATCTTATATCTTCCAGCTGTCGCCTTTATCTTCTTCTATTCCAGTTGAACTTCTAGGACAATATTATCTTGTCCATTACATTTTGAACATTGATGGTCTGGATATTTATGTCCAATTAACTTGCAATATCTGGTTAATAATTCTTCTGAAATAAATTTTTCTCTAATGGCTCTGACGATAGTTTTTTTCTCTGGATTGAGTAAAGTTAAGATCCATTGCCTAACGTCTTCCATATCTTCTTCTCGTAGTTCCTTTGAATTTGAGTATACTATTACATTACCTCTTGAATAATAACTCCATATAGGATTTCTATTGCGATAAGTGTTTGCTAACTCTTGAAGAATCGTAGATAGTCCAATAATTCTCTTATTTGCATAAAAATTTGGTATCTCAATTCTAGGTATTTCTGGTTGTTGAGTAATATCTTCTGGTATAATCATATCTCGGGTCATTCCTATTTTTACAACTTGTATAGGTGATGTAACTTCATCATACAATATCTCTGCTGGTGCCGTATAAAATTTTATAAAAAATAGGTTACCTTTGGTTATTCTTTTAAAAATGTTAAATGAATCATATATTTCTGGTATATTGGATATTTCATTTCCGTCTTGGGTATATATGGTACTAAGTAATTCATATTCGTAACACGTTTTAACTAGACCTGGTTTGGTTTTGGGCAAAACAATTAGCTTATTGTATCCGGTTAGCTTCTGGGTTATGTAATTCGTATGTGGTTCTTGGATGTTTATATCTCTGGGGTTGGTATTTAAGAAGGTTTGTATTTTGTAAATATTTTCTATGTATGTTCGGGCTGTATAGTTGTAGGTCTTTTTGTCTTGGTTTAGACTTTCTCGGTATGTGGTAATTTGTGGGGGTATAAACATAAGATCTTTTGGTGTATTTGAAATAAATGGTTTATCAAATAGCTTGTTTAGGTTCATATTTGTATTTTTCCTAACTCCTTTGCTTGTACCTGCAGAAGTAGATTGATAAACGTTATGGGTTTTATGGAGTATCCCAACGTCTCCTTCTAGCTCTGGAATTTTAATGTCTTCCGATCGACATAGCTCTGCACACTGCTGAGTTAGCTGATTTATAGCTTTAGACTTCAGTTTAACTTCATTAGTCTTTAGCTTTTCTATTTCATTACCCATACTGTCCACTTTCATTGAAAGCGTAGTTAGGGTGTTGAATATCTTTTCTAGAGTATCCTCTTCTATTATATCAGTCTGTGTAACTTTGTCTTGATATGTAATCTGCAATAACATTTTTGTTAGTACTAATTACTTCAATTGTAAATGTAAAATTTAATATATTCAATACTAGTCTCCGAATTTCTTTTGTTGTAACTGAATTTTGTATTTTCTTTGTTAGCCACCAACATACCTGTGTATTATCTGTTCGTACAATAAACTTGTTATATACAATATATGGCTCAAATGCTAATAAACATTTATATAATGAACATAATTCTTTTCTATTTATTTCCCATTTTATTTCTGTTTCATTAAACGTTTCTAAATAATATCTACAATGATGTTCTATTTTTTCATTTTCATATCTATATTTAAGTACTCCTCCATAACTATATTCACTAGCATCTGCTTCTACTATATATATAAATTTTCTATTTTCATCTGGAAATTGTAATTTTGGTAATTCTTTACAAAGTATTTTTATTTTCTGAACTTGTTTTTTATCTTCTTCGTTATAATTATATTCTACATCTTTTTTAAATTTTTTCTGTAAGGGCTTTAGATTCTCTGCTAATTTTGGTATATATTCTCTTACTTGGTTTACTAATCCTAAAAATGATTGTAATTTTTTTTTTGTATCTAATTCTTCTTTTGAATTTATTATTTTTTGTACTATATGTTGTTGCATTTTTACTCCACTTTTATCTATTTGTATTCCTAGAAATTCTATCTGATTTTTCATAATTTTAGCTTTCTTTTCACTTAAACTTATTCCTGATTTTTATATTATATCCGTAAATTATTCCAATAATTTTAAATGTTCTTCTTTGGTCTTTGTATATAATAGTATATCATCTATGTATACTATACAATTAGGTAGTTGTTTAAAATAACTATCCATAAAATGTTGATATCTACCTGGTGCATTTTTATATCCAAATGATAGTACATTCCATTCATAAAATCCTTGTGGTACCGTAAATGCGGTTAATTCCTTAGATTCTTCTTCTAACTTTAGATGGTAAAATTTTGATTTACAATCAAATTTACTAAAATAATTATGTCCTTGTATTTGTCTTATTTTTAATATCTTATTTGGTATTGGGTAATTATAAGTCATTATTTTTGCATTTAAATTTCTATAATCAATAACCATGCTACTTTTTCCTCTTTTTTGTTCACTATGTTTATTTACTATAAATGCTGGGCTATTATGTTTACTATTACTTTTTTGTATATATTATTTTTCTAATAATTCTTCTATATGTATTTTAAATTCTTTTAAATCATCAAAATTATATGTTAATGGTTTCTGGGTTATTATGCTATTTTTATCTATTAATTCAATTTTTATAGTGGTTTTATATTTTTTTCATCCTTTTAATGGATCTTCACTATATAATTGTTCTAATTTTTTCTTAATTATTTCTATCTTATTTATATAGTTATCTCCTTCTTATTTATTGAAAATACGACCAGTTCTATTGTATCTTCAGTATTTTTTATATTTTCCAATTTTTGTGTAATTTTTTCACTTCGTTTTATCCAATCAGTTTTCTTTCTTATTTTATTAATAACTCTTTTTGCTCTTACTTTCTGTTTACATGGTGTTGTAAACCACCAATATGTTCTAGTTATTATATGTGGGTATAATTTATCTAAAAACGGCATTCCTAAAAGTATATCTTTTGATGTTAGCTCATAATTATAGATTTCTTCTATTGTTAATATTTTATCCCATACTTGTGTTTTTACATTCTTAGCTTTATAAGTAATTAAGCTTCCTTCGTTATTAAATCCTTTAACTATTATTGGTGTTTTTAATTTATCCCATTTACTTTCTGGTAAACAATTATATCTACATAAATTAGCTTCTGCTACTGTATCTATCATAGACGTATAATATCTACTGTAATATCCTTCTACTACTATCTTCATTAATACATATATTTTCATTTTATGTTAAAGCTCTTCTTAAGAATAATTTCCCTCTGTTATATGTTATGGTTAATTGTGTATGTTCTATATTATATGGTTTTACTTGTTCTAACCATTTTATTCCTAATATTATGTCTGTTTTTTGCATTTCTTCTTTTACTTCAAATTCTATTTTTATTTTTCTTATTCCTATTATTATTTCTTTTTCTGTTATATTTTTAGTATTTATTAAACTTCTTGGTAGATCTGGGCATATATTATTGTCAGTTTTTATTTCCTCATTTTTTACTAGATATTTTGCTATATAATTTTCTTCTTGTCCTGTATTTAAGAGTATTAAATATTCTTTTTCATTTATCTTTCCTATTATGTAATATTGGTTTGAATTATCCATTGAACTTGTTTCATAACTTGTTCTTTTTGATGAGCTTGATGATTCCGGTTTATCATAAGCTATTCTTTTTATTGTACTTATTCTATCATTTATTATTTCTAGATCTTCTTCTATGTCTATATTTTTGTAACTATAATCATTATTATCAATTATTTTTACAAATTGTTCAAAAGGATTTTCTATTTGTATTTTATTAATTTTATTTTTTTCAGTTATTTTATGTTTTGTTGTTAATACATATAGATTTTTACATCTTGCCGTAAATATTTTACTTCCTGGGGTTAATTCTATTCCTGATATTTTCCAATATAATACTAATGATTTGTCTATATTTTTATCCGTTACTGCTACTGAATAATTCACACTTATTATAAATTAAAATTTTTGGTATATTAAATTTCCTTTTATGACAATTATTATACTTTTTTCTATAGGTTTTATAATTCTATCATCTGCTAAATATAATTCTATTGGTGTATCTATTCCTTCTCTAAAACATGCTTTTATTAATATTTCTGTACCTCCAAGGTGTACATATTTTATTGGGTCTCTACTTTTTATATCGTTTATCTCTTTATTAATTATTCTTTTTGTTACTAGTGGTATACTAGCTTTACCTTTTGCATATCTACAGTCTATTACATGTTCCTTTTGGCTTACTACATAATATTCTTCCTTTTTTCTAGTAAATATATTTTTTCTTGTTGGTATTTTAAATATTTTTTCTACAGTTAAGTCTAACTTTTTTCCTTTTATTTCATCAAATACATTGTTATCAAATATTATTTTTTGATCTGTTCCTTCGTCATTTAAATATTCTTCTTTTGTTATTATTTTTATATCTTTTCAGTCATTTAATTCGTCTAATTCACTATCTATTTCATTATCTCCTATTTCATTATCTGTTTCATTCTCTGAAATTTCATATATACTGTCTTCACTTTCTAATTCGTAATCTATATAATCTATCTGCATATATTCTGTATTTTCTATTTTTATTTCTGATATTTGTTTATTTTTTGGGTTTATAGGTAATTTACAATCTCTAGCTAAATGTCCCATTTTTCCGCAATTATAACAAGTACATTCCTTTATAGATTTCTTTTTCCTATATGGTCTTTTATGTTTATAATTTTTTACATAATATCTTTTTCTTGGTTTCTTATACTTATATTTTGATTTTTTATATTTCTTATATTTCTTATGTCTTTTTCTTTTCTTATAATATCTTTCTTCGCATCCAAATTGAGGTGCTATTTTATCTTTGCAACATGCTAAATATCCTTATTAATGTTTTTTCCATTTTTATTTCTTCTCTATATTTTTTACATAGGTTTCTATACCATTGTTGTAAAATTTTTATTCTTGCTCCTAGAGTATCTACTATTTTTGTTTCATCCCAACTTTTTATTATTTTTGAACTAAATGGTTCAGGTAATTTACTAAAATATAATTTTCTTATTTCTTTACTTTCTTCTGTATTATATGTTCCTTTATAATAATATTCTTTAAATGCGCAAGTATATTCATCTATGTAGCACATATTACATATTGCTAATTTTAACATTAAATTCCTATTTGTATCTTTCTCTTCATTTTGTTCTTCTTCTGTTGTTGTCATGCTACTAAATTCGTCTTTTATAGCTGTTTCATATTTTTTTAATAATTCTATAGGTGTTAATTTTGTTGATGATGTTCCTTCTGTGGGTTTGTCAGTTCTTAATATTCTTTTACTATTTTCAGTTAGATTTAAAAACCATAATTTCACTGTTCCTATTAGTGTTCTTTCTATATATTCTGGTGCATCTATTACACTTATATTATTATCTAATAATTATTTTGTCATATATCCTATCCATAATTGTATTGTTTTTTCTGTATTTATTACACAATCTAAGTCTAAAAAGTTATAATTTTTATTAACTATTTGTTTTGGTGTCCATTTGTCATATTCATTCTTTAGATTATATCTTTTAAACTTATTCTTATAATATGTAGGTTTCCTTATTTTTGATGTACTAGGTATTATATTTTGATCTTCTTTTTTATCAAGAGTATTTATTTCTGTGTTGATATTTTCTAAGTTTTCTTCATTAATTACTTCTTGTTTTTCATTGATTTCTAAATTTTTTGTATTTGTTAATATTTCTGTATATGTTTCACTATCTTCTGAATCGTAATTATCTGTCTCTTCAACATCTATATTATTTATTTCCAATTCCTTGTTTTTTCTTTCTTTATTATCTATTTCTAATTTTTCTTTAAATTGATTTATCTCGTTTAATAATTTTTGTTCTTTATCTTTTTCTTTTTTTTCTTTCTGTCTTTTTTCATACAGATCTTTTAACATTTGTAGTTCTTTTTCTAATTCAGCAATCCTACTATTTTTAGTTTCTTCTATTTTTCGTATTTCTTCTGTAGTTTGTTGTTTTATTTTTTCTATTTCCTTTTTTCTATCAATTTCTTCGTTTTCCCTTTCTATTCTTACCATAGCTGTCAATTTATCTTCTAATTTTAATTCTTCTTTTTCTAACATTAAATATAAATGTTCACTTATTTTCTTATATTTTCTTCCTAGATTAGAAAATACTATTCTTATTTTTAATCCTTCGTGATTTTCATATATTTTTTCATCTATTATAAATTCTTCTTTGTTCATTTTATTGTAAATAGTTCATGTTGATATATATATATATATATATTCTAAACTATCTATTTGTGATTCTAAATTTGATATTTCATCTTTTTGTGCATTTATTGAGTTTTTACTAACTCCGGCAAATATATTATAACTTAATCTTTCTATTCTTATTTTTAATTCTTTACGTTTTTCAGAAATAATTTGTTTTAGTTCTTTGTATTTTTGTATTTTATTCATTTAAACCGTATTTATAGTATTTTGGTGGATACCTAAATCTGATTTAATCATAATTAGGTGGTATGTGTCTCATTCTTCTAGATTTTAAATGGATTATTAATTTTTCTTCAATACTAGATATTAAGGTAATTAGGTAGGCTAGTCTTTGTGGGTTTTCTTTTGTTTTATTTAGACTTATATATTCTGAATAATTACTAATTAAAGATTCTTTAATTTTTCTAAAAACTTCTCTGTTTTTAAATGGTCTTCTCATAATTAATCAATATAAATTATTCTCAAGTAAATCCAATCTTCTTTGTTCAAGTAAATCTAATCTAGTTTCAACATGTATGCTACTTTCATACAGTTGGGAAGAAGTCTGCATTAGTGGAGTTCCTTAACAAAATTTCTAGATCAAAGAGGATCATTGGAGGTGCAAGGAAGAAAAAAATGAAATAAAACCAGAGAACTAGCTATTGTTTGAGTTTTTAAATAAAGTGCTACTCCCTAGAAAAAAGGTAGAACTATTACCCTAATTGTTGATTTGTTTCTTATGAAGGCTCTTAACTCGTGTTCCCCAATCCCAACTAACAATCTAAAGAAGAGGTTTTGTAATCTTTTAGGTCATACTGTATGCTATTCTAAAGTAACCTCTCTTGTAATGGGTCAGTGTCACAACCAAAAATCCAAAGGTCATGATGACGCTCATCGCGACAAATCATAACGAGTAAGCCTATCACCTAAACTGATACACAAAGGAAAAAAGATAGAAATACCCCCAAGATAAGACTTCTAGGATGAAGCCGAACCATATAAGTAAAATAAATGCAGAAGAGTACAATATCAATAATACAACCATAATTCCCAAAACCTAATGTCAACAATATAAGAACATATCTAGTACAAGCCAAATCCAAGAGAAATACATAAGATATCCAAATACAAGAGAAACTCTGTATAAAATATGAAAGTAAAGAAATAGTTTATAATAAAAGTAGTAGAATACATCCGGACACCTAAAGTCAACCACTACCTTGAAAGCACCAAACATTGCCTAAATCAACCATGCTGGGACAAACTCGAACTAGGACCTGCACCGAAAGGGCATAGTATGCGTGAGTACGGTCCACTTGTACTAACTAGGTATCATAGATCGACCAAGCAAAGTAGAAAATAAAGCATACCAAATACATACTAAGGGCACATCACTTGCAATAAAAAAATGTCACAAAATGGTAGCCTACACTGCTTGCACTAATAGTTCTATAATATTCACATATAATACAAAAACACACCAGATAGGGAAAAAAATATACACAATATCATATACAAGTAGAAAAAAAGGAACACGTATAGTGAAGATCATCAAGTACAAATAAAGGAAGATAGAACAATTATACATTAACAAGTCAAGATATATAACAAATAGATAGATGACAAGTTAATATGGAAATAAAAGAACAACATAAACACAATAAAGCAAGTGCAATATATATGATGATGATGATAATGATGCACGAGGTCATCGCACAAACAACGCGATCATTGCATAATCCCCGTATATACCCACGGAGGCAAGCCTCCCAACTAAGGACCCATGGGGGTTCTTCAACCGATATAAAATACATAATCCATATCCATATCTCCTTCCTGACCATCCCTAGAGAAGTGTTTTACAATGTATTACAATATCTCCTCCTCGACACATCCCTCGGGGAGGGTTTTTGTCACGACCCAAACTAGGGCCTGACTATGATGAGTA
The DNA here is from genome assembly GCA_030864215.1 of Capsicum pubescens. NCBI lineage: Eukaryota > Viridiplantae > Streptophyta > Magnoliopsida > Solanales > Solanaceae > Capsicum > Capsicum pubescens. Next base: position 171,054,871 of record CM061543.1, read on the forward strand.
TCTCAAGTCCACAGAGGACCGGAGACCACCTTATTTTTCTAACCACAAAGAACATATCACACCTAGAAACGACTGAAATTCAAACATATAACAAGATATAAAGATGATAAAATCAAGGATGAATAAGAGTGCTAACATTAATACCCAATATATAGTAATATCCACAATGCCTCTACAAATCCAAAAATAATCAAGGTCGGGACATGCCCTTGACTCTGACAATGATAATGTTAATGTGAACTCTTTAATTCTTGTTTATGAAAGGAAATCAATGAAATGACCAAGTCTTCTAGAGAATGGAAGCTCATCACTTCACTATCAACGACCAAAGAACCAAACTGATCCACCTAATACTATGTGGGAAAAATAGAAATATCTCAGATACCTGCATCACGTGGGGATACAACATTCGGAGATGACTAGTGGGTTGAGCACTACCATAAAACTCAGGGATAGAGGAAAATATAATAGCAAGTCATATCCATTTAAAACCCACTGTACATGCTTACATATATGCATACATGTATATATATATATATATTAAATGTTGGGTAGGGAACAAGGTTTAGAATGATATGGGTTCAGAGCCCTCTGTTGAAAGGGCCCTAGTGCATGTTAGCCGTGTGAATCGGAAGTATCAAGGAAGACCAGAGAATGCCCCGACCCCATGTTAATCCAAGATACAATTATACATCAATAGTGTGAACTGTGTACACAGTTATCAAGACCAAACCTCACGTCAGCAAACATGAGTTTCCATTATAAGGCATGCAAGACCCACACCTTCACGACTTAGCTACATAATCCCCATTAAGCCTAATTTAAAATAAGTTTCACATAACCCATTCATTAACCAAAGGATTAACCGTTAAAGCATACCATGGGTATTATCATACCCTTACACTTGTAAGCTTATCTCTGTGCCATAACAATCATATTAACTTGGGGGAATGCCTCAACCACCTTTGTTCATTAAATCAACCATAGCCAACAAGGCCTTCTAAATCTATTTTCATTGTTTAACGATTTATTAAATACAATAACATAGGTGAGTAAGTCAAACGAAGTGACAATTCTACAATTCAAAGCCATTTACGCAAATGGGTTGAGGGAGCACTATTATTCAATACCAATTTCCAAGTTCAAAACATTAATTTAGGGGAAAACCTTGACCCTTGTTTCAAATCCCACACCCATGCACCCTATTAGTTCAAAACATCAATTTCAAAGAATAAGTAACTTATCAAAACCATGGGAAAATAATTCAAAGATCAATCATTCCCAAACTCTCAACCATATCAAAACCCACATTTAAATCTATGCAATTAAACTATTTAAAAGATATATTTTTCATGAAATAACAGTTGGGGAAAAGTAACATACCTGAAATAATAAGATTAATGGAGAGAAATCAACCCTTAAGCCCCTAGATGACCAACTTCTTAGAAACCCTAAGTATCTTGATCTTGGATAGTTTGGAGAGTTTGAAAGAGTGCTTTGAGTGTTAAAGTATTGAAAATAACATCCCAAGGGTGTTTTATGGTCATGGGTATTAAGTGGGTAAAGAGGAAAATGTCCAAAGTGCCCTCAACTTAAAAGATAAAAAATTGTCGCTAGTAACTACAGGTCACTATACGACTCATTGGTTCTCACTATGGCTCAACACCACGAGTTGTAGTCTGGATAGTAGCTGAGGGACCCCCTCTTATGAACCTATGATTCTCACTCTATGACTTATTATGAGATGCTACGACTCGTAGGATCCAAGTCGTAGTCAAGATAGAACACTTGGGGCATCACACTAGTTTGGTTACGGATGGGATTATATGACTCGTTATGAGTCTTTACAACTTATAACCTCTTAGTTGTATCCATAACAGAAACTCCAAACCAACATACTTGCTAGGATATATTTGGGTCCCTAAGATCTATAATGACGCGTAACGACTCATTAAGAGAGTCGTAGTCTAGGCAATGAGTTTTAAAAACTCAGAAATTATCAGGGAACGAAAATCCTGGGTGTTACATTCTCCCCTTCTTAGGATCATTCATCCCTGAATTATAAGATAAGGCATTTATTAGCACCAGTTAACATAGAGAACATCCACACTTACCTTTAACAAAGAAAAGAATCAAAGATGTTAACGAATACACATACCTCGTGGATGATTACCCAAAGCGGGAAACAAAAATGGATATTGGGACTTCAAGTCCTCTTCGGCATCCCGAGTAGTTTCTTCATATTTTTGGTTCCTCCATAGAACCTTTACCAATGTCACATCCTTCACTCTCAACCTAAAAACTTGCCGATCAAAAATCTCAATCAGGACCTCCTCATATAATAAGGAATCTAAAACACCAACACTCTCTAAATTAACAACCAAGAAAGGATCACCCACACACTTCTTCAACACCAGACTTAGAAGACTGAATGGATAGATCCCAAACTTGAAGGAAATGCCAACTCATAATCCCCACTACCTGCTTACCTCAAACTATGATATGGACTACATAACGGGGGCTGAGCTTCCCCTTCTTCTCAAACCGCATCACTTTATTTATGGGAGATACCTTCAAGAACACCAAATCATTCACATCATACTCCAAATCCCTTTCCCTTACATTCGTATAGGAATTTTGGCGACTTTGGGCGGTCTTAAGCCTATTTCGAATCACCTTTACCTTTTTCATAGATTGGTGAAACAAATCGGTACCATACAATCTATTTTTATCAACCTCAAACCACCCAATAGGAGACCTACACCTCCTACCATACAATGCCTCAAAAGGAGCCTTTCGATTACTAGAGTGATAACTATTGTGACATGCAAACTTTATGAGAGGAAAATGATCTACCTAACTACCACCAAAATAAATCCCACAAGACCTTAGCATATCCTCCAAAGTTTGAATCATCCTCTCTGTCTGTCCATCTGTCTAAGGGTGGAAAGAGGTACTAAGGTTTACCTTAGTTCCCAAACCTCTCTGAAAGGAACGCCAAAAAATGAGATGTAAACTGAGTACCTTGATCAGATATGATGGAAACTAGAGCACCATGATACTTTATGATCTCCTAAATAAAGAGCCTAGCATAATCCTCTGGCGAATAATTAGTGTTCATTGGTAGGAAATGAGAGAACTTTGTCATCCTATCCATAGTGACCCAAATCAAATAAAACTAATGGCGAGAAGGAGGAAGAAAGATAGCAAAATGCATATTAGTCACTTCATTTTTCCACACGAGTAACTCAATTTCTTGAGACAAACCACCATGCCTCAAGTGCTCAACCTTCACTTGTTGACACACCATGCACTTAACAACAAAATTAGCCGCATCCCGCTTCGTGTTATTCCACCAATAGATCTCTTTCCAATCATGGTACATCTTCGTTGAACCAGGATAAATAGTGTATCTCGACTCATAATCTTTAGCCAAATCCTTTCTCACAACCCATCTACATCGGAACACATAATCTACCTTGGTACCGCAAGATACCATCACCACCAATCTTAAAATCCATCACCTTATGGTGACCCACATAATCCTTGATCTGCATCAATATAGGTGCTAATACCTATTTCTCCTTCACCTTGGCACTAAGAGATGACTTTGCCACCCCTTGCACAATCACTCCACCATCCTCAGAGTCTAACAGAAAAACTCTAAGATTATCCAAATGGTGAATATTCTTCACCAACCGTCGCTTCTTCTCATCAACATTAGATAAGTTTCCCTTAAAGAACTTACTAAGAGCATCAACAACTATGTTAGCTTTACCTGGATGATATTTAAGACTTATGTCATAGTCCTTGAGTAACTCAGACCATCTCCTCTACCTAAGATTCAACTCTTTCTGGGTGAAAACATACTGCAAACTCTTATGGTCTGAGAAAATGTCTACATAAACCCGATACAAATAGTGATGCCAAATTTTCAAAGAAAAGACCACATCCAACAGTTCCAAATCATAAGGAAAATAATTCTTATCATGCATCTTCAACTGCCTAGAATCATATACAACCACCTGACCATCTTGCATTAACATATAGCCCAATCCTACTCACTACATATCACAATAAACACAAAACCATTGGTACCCTTGGGTAGATTCAAAATCAGAGTTGAAGTTAGATTATCCTTCAACTACTCAAAACTACCCTCACAAGCATCAAACCATATAAATTTTACCTTTTTCTGAGTCAACTTAGTCAATAGGGAAGCAATAGAAAAACTTTTTAACAAACCATCTATAATAATCGGCTAAACCCAAAAAGTTCTAAATATCAGTTGGAGTCGTGGTTCTAGGTCACTTCTTAACCACCACAACTTTTATGGATCCACCATGATCCCTTTACTAGAAACAACAAGACCCAGATAGGTCACAACATTCAACTGGAACTCACACTTTGAGAACTTTACATACAACCACTAATCTAAGGGTTTGTAACTCTATGCAGAGGTGATCGACATGATTCACCTCACTCTTGGAATACACCAAAATATCATCAACAAATACAATTATGAACAAATCTAAGAACTGAAGGAAGACCCGGTTCATAAGATCCATGAATGCCGCCGAGGCATTTGTCAAAACAAAGGACATCACCAAAAACTCAAAATGACCATCTTGGGTTCGAAAAACAGTCTTAGGGATATCCATCTCCCTAATTTTCAACTGATGGTAACCTAATCGAAGATCAATATTATAAAATTACTTAACAACCTGAATCTGATAAAAAAAATCATCAATCCTATGAAGCGGATACTTATTCTTCATGGTCACCCTATTCAATTAGCGGTAATCTATATATATCCAAAGGGACCCATCCTTGTTACACACGAAGAGAATTGGAGCACCCCAGTGAGAAACACTAGGGTGGATAAAATCCTCACCTAGAAGATCTTTCAACTGCTCCTTAAGCTCTTTCAACTCAGTCGGAGCCATTTTGTAGGGAGGGATAGAGTAGGATAAGTGTCCAAATAAAGGTCAATCCTAAAATCAATTTCCCTATCGTTAGAAAACACTACGAAGATCATTGGAAACACCTTGGGAAACTCATAGATCACAGGGAAAAATTGCAATGAAGGACCTTCGGATCTAGAATCCTTAACATGAACTAAATGGTAGAGACACCCCTTGGAAATCAACTTCCAGGCTCTAAGATAAGGAATGAACCTTTCCTTAGGCAGTAAGGAACTACCTTCCTACTCAATCACCGATTCACTTAGAAATTGGAAACTGACCCTTCAGGTTCGACAATCAAGAAAGGCGTAGCATGAGTGCATCCAATCCATCCCTAAGATCACATCAAAGTATAACATATCCAACTATGTTTGATCCACCAAGGTCTCCATACCATAGATCGATACCACACAACCCCTATAGAGTCTTTGACCCATAATAGAGTAACCCACTAGGGTAGACACAAAAGGGATCACGAAAACACTCAGGACCAAAACCAAAATGGATAGCCCTATGAGGGGTCATATAAGAAAGGGTAAATCAGGGATCAAACAGACAATATACATCATGAGATAAGAGTTTTAGCATACCAATAACAAAATTAGAAGACGCCTCAAAATCCTGATGGGTGGCAAGAGTATTTAGATAGTTCCGACTAGTGTCAGAGCAAGAAGTAGCATTCTTTGGTGCAGAAACTGAAGAAACAACAATCAGGACCTTACTAACCCAGTAGAAACGTTGCCTGAAGGACAGTTCCTTAGAATATGGCTAGGATGACCATATCTAAAATACTTATTCCTTCCATCATCACAAAAGACATGATGAAACTGTCCATAAAATCTGCAAGGAGAATGGGATGGAGCTGACTGAGACCTATTGGCTTGAGATTGGGCACCTTGTGCCTCAAATCCACTATTGCTTTAAAAATGGAGATCACCGAATGACTTAGGATATGGAGAACTATCTGTAGAATAAGAACCAAAACTCCCCTACTTCTTCTTAGACCACTACCTGCCATCTCTACCAATATTTTGTTGGCCATCACCCTGCTCAGAATACCAAGATCCTTTACTTTCCCCCTAATTTGGCTTATTTCTTCTTTTTATCTTTTACCTGCTCCATACACATTATAAGCCTAGAGATATCCATATCTCTATTCAGCAAGGCAACCTTACACTTTGACACCAAGTATCGAGACAAGCCCAAAGCAAAAGTCCTCATCTTATACCCTATGCTAGACACTAGCGTAGGAACATAACAAGACAACTAATGAAACTTCAAGACAGACTCTTTCACTATCATCTTTCCTTGCTTCAAATTCACGAACTCCTCAACCTTTGTCTCCCTCAACTCCTGAGGAAAGAAGCGATCAAGAAAAGCACCAGAGAAATCCTCCTATAAAGACAACTCCGTATCATCTCCTCTAGAATAATCTCATTCCTCATGCCACTGATGCACCGTATTCTTCAGCTGATATGCAACTAATTCTACACCTTCAGAGTCAGAAACATGCATTACACAAAAAATCTTTTCCATCCCATCCATGAACACTTGAGGATCTTTCTTAACCTTAGAGCCAGTTAAGGTTGGAGGGTTAATCCATATAAAAACCTTGGAAGGTTTATGCTATTATGTCACAATTCATTCACTAAGGCTTTTCAACAAACACTTGGCATGCATGAGCTTACACACAATTGGGGATTTCTAGTCAACATGATTTAATGGCTCTAATTCATTCACACAAGCCAACTCTCTACTGATATCTATACCTGAACATTGCATAATATAGAAATATATGCAAAAATTAGCCATAAGGTTTAAAACATCTAAAAATACTCAAAATTGAAAATTAAACACTGATATATCTATCCGAAAAGCCGCTAAACTATCTAAACTGTGGAGTTGATGGGACATGTCCCCAACTAACTCCGTCTACTGAAATTAAACCAAATCTGATACGATAATAATAAAAATAAGGATCATCCTAGACTGAAGAGGACTCACTGCTCTGTCTACTGCTGCTGACTGGATATGAGACTGAGATCAAGCCTATCTGATGGGTGATCTCGGGATTTGATTATGAGATTACTCAACTGAATATGAGACTGAGATCAAGCCTATCTGATGGGCGATCTTGGGATCTTATAAAGAGATTACTCAACTGAATATGAGACTGAGATCAAGCCTATCTGACGGGTGATCTCGAGATCTAATAATGAGATTACTCAACTAAATATGAGACTGAGATCAAGCCTATCTGACGGGTGATCTCTAGATGTGATACTGAATAACTTTCTATGGGACCAAGACTCTTTGACGGGTGGTCCATAAATTAATAGAACTATCTGAGTTCCTTACTGAGATAGATGATTGTATCTGACAGTCCTAATTTCTGAAGATTGATACTGAAACTGTAACTGTGGGAAGTAGTCACTTAACCGACATGCCCCAAATCTCAACTGGTGGGTTCCAACCTGTAACCCAAGATGGAAAGGTGTCAATACCGTGCCACGGGTAAAGACCTCTCTGGTCAAGCCTATCCAACTGGTCACCCTCGCAAGAAGTCAAACCTAAGACAATATAATAGTCAAGCCTATCTGATGGGTGACCAGTCTTTCCTGACGGGTGACTCCTACATCCTGCGCTGGCTATGCAGCTCTGGTGTTCAGGGATTTCTCCTAACGACTCTGCCTCTCTGATGGGGAGACACCATCCCTGTCCTCGTTCAGTGCTAGCTCCTACTCCTAACTGAACGACTCTGAACTGATTCTTAACTGAACATACACTAAGCTGAATCTGATACTGATCATATTTCTTGAATGATCTGACTGAGTTAAGGTGAATTCACTTAGTTCCGTATCTGATAAAATACTACTAAATCTTGTTATCTGACTGAATGACACTGAGTTTTGAATAGAGTACTCGATTACTACAGAGGTCAGAACTGAACACTTGAATACTACTAGATCTGAGTTGGGTACAGAACCGAGGCTAGATTACTAGCGCTACTAAGATTACAACGATTATAGAGATTACTAAGATTTCTTAAGTTCTGTATCTGTCTGAGAATACAGAGTTCTATAACTCGTTGAGTTTTGAGAATCATGGCTCGACTGGAATTATCATGAAAACTGGCACGAGCTCTAGACAAAAGCTAAATTATCGAGTATAAATACCCCCAGTACTCGATAACATAAAAGTAAAACATAACCATTATTGAATAATCAAGACCATGGACAATCATTCACCATTACAATCACTAAGGCATCACTTCAAGCATTTGGGAATCCTGACCAAGTAATAACATAGGGGACATGCTATTGTATCATACTCCATTCAAAAAGGCCTTGCATCAAGCACTTCTCACATATTTAAGTCTTGGCATGTACCGGAGAACACATAATTGGGGAATTTCATGCTATCATGTTACAATTCATTCATCAAACACTTAGCATGTATTAAAGTCTTAGCATGTATCAAATAATATATAATTGGGGAATTTTATGCTATCATGTCACAATTCATTCACTAAGGCTTTTCAACAAACACTTGGCATGCATGGGCTTACACACAATTGGGGATTTCTAGTCAACATGATTTAATGGCTCTAATTCATTCACATAAGCATTTTATCAAGCATATGGGGAGCATGCTTTGATTATTCAACAATTTCTACACTTAATTGACATAAACACATCACTTAACAAGCAACTTGAAGAGGGTTTGTCATGAACATCACATGAATATTATATACTAGGGTCAAAGCTTGAAAACCTTGCAAACAAACATGAACCAAAACTAAATAATATCATGAACATCAATTTCAACACATACGAATCATGAAAACCCATAAACATAAGATCTTTGAATTTTTTAAAAGGGTTCTTGAGCTTCTTGGATGAAAGGGACCCAAGAATCAACATCTACATACCTTAGAGAAACTCTTTATTGAAAGCTCTTGGAGAGATTCTTGATTTCTTTTGAAGAAGAAGGGAGGGTTTTGATTTTGTTGAAACCCTATTTTTTGATGTTGAAGAGAATTAAGAGAAAACAATGATATTTTGGGTGAAATAAGGCCAAATCTTATGTTAAGGAGTATACATAGGGGTAGCAAAATGACCCCTTTTGTCCTTGGAAATAAACTGAAAAATCTCAATTTTACATGCTGGCGCGACGTGCCATAATCGCGCCAGCTCACTGGTAATTGGACAATCGAGAAACTGCTTGATGGCGCGACGCGGTGAAAATCGCGTTGCCACCTTGGTTGCAAACTGGAAAGGCACCGCGACGCGGTGGAATCGCATTGGTGCATTGGAAATTGACAATTATGAGATTAAGCCTTGGCACAACACGCCATAATCGCGGAGGCTCACTCAATTTTGACGATTGCCATTTTTGCTGGCTCCACGACGTGCTAAAGTGCTAGGTGGCACACTGTCTCACAAAATAGCTCTAACTCTTTGCCCGAGTGTCGAATTTGGGAGAATTTGGTATCAATGGAAAGCTTATTCGATATTAGGGAAATTCTACACTATTTAAAATACATCTTACTTGGGAAGACACTTCTCAACCTTTTGGGGCCGGATTAACACTTCACTGAACACGCTCTAAGGCTCAGACTATGAGAGAATTTGATGGGGTCTTACAACTATCCTAGAATCAACCACGAGCTATATGGGTCCAGTGTTACCCCCTCAATGGGCCCTAGTACATGTAGCCGCATGAATCGGAGATATCATAGAGGTCAGGGATTTCCTTGTACCCTTCACCCACCACAATACATATATACAAATATAACTTAGGGGATTCCCATGTACCTCTCAAGAATATGGTCGCCATGAGAAATCCTCATGTCGGCAAATATGAGTTTCCAGTGTCCATCCATTGGACTTACACCTTTACGGTTAGCTCTCACAACCAACCATTATTTCCTAATTAAAACTATTAGCACATAACCAATCCATTGATTCCATATATTATTAACCAAGTTTATACTAAGTGGTATCGTCATACCAATTATATCTTGCAAGCAATGTCATTAGCCAATACTTAGGGGATTCCCATGTACCCTGTAGTTTTAATTATTAAAATCACTTGGTGGATTCCCTGTACCCCATAAGGTTTTTCATTCAAACCAAGGACATGGCCACCAAGACCTTAACATTTAATTATTTAAACCATTTAGGGTTCCATTACCATATTATGCAATGCAAAGTTTTCAATGAAAGTCTAACTACTTAACAAAGCCATTCTCATAGGCATTTTATCAAACTTGCTGAGGGCATATAGTTTCCAAAACCAAATCTAAGTACCAATAGACCCTTCCCATGCAACCATATTGTTTAAACCACTGTTATAACATGAAAATCCATAAATAAAAAAATGAAAAAACAATATTCATAAATCAACAACCAAAACCCCAACATATAATTCAAAACCAAACAATACCTACAATTGAATCATGAAAACCATTCTTTAAAACATGAATTTAGTTGAACTAACAATGAGGAAAGAGTAAAATGCCTTAGATTATGAAGAAGACAGAGAGAAACAACCTTGAAGAAATTTAATTGACCATCTAGAAGGAAGCCCTAGCCTTTTCTTAACTCAAGAGCTTGAGAGAGATTTGAGAGTGTTTTTGATTGTTTATGATTAGAGTAATAGGGTAAATAATGCCTGAAAAGTGTTTTAAGTCATGGGGTCATAAAGGGTTAAGAGGGGAAATGTCTAAAATACCGCAACTTAAGCTAAAGAAATTCCCGTAGAAGGGTACGACTACACCTCCCCAAAATGTACCCTAACATACGAGTAGTACCCTCCACTCATACCCTAGAAATAATATTGGACATCACACAATGTCCACCATACGACTCCCCCAGCCTAAGTCGTATCCATACCTTACGATTATAACCCTCAAACTATATCCAAGATATAATACAAGACGTTGACACTAGGAAAAATATGACTTGGACTATACCACTCGTACCCTATCCTCACTGCTCTAAGTGAGCCACTTATACTCAGAGTCTAGTCAAGTTACTTAGTTTCAGATTAAATGAAGGACCAACCTATAACCAACCATACAACCCATACCCACCAACTATATCCACACCAAAAACCCAACCAAACCTCACTGATCAACACACGAGTTAAGGATCCTAAACTGTATTTTATTAAATAATAAGTACCCTTAATCGTATGATGTACAGAAGCTCAAAACTCAGGAAATTTCTAAGGATCAAAACCCAGGGTGTTTCAATTCTCTCCTACTTTGATCATTCCTCCCCAAATGATGGAACAAGGTAGTACTAGGACTATTAAACCCCCAAACTCCCTTACGATTACCTTTAAGGCAGGAAACAAGGACATCAAGGAATCAATCTTTCCTTTAACAAAGTTAGAAAATAAAAGCATGATGAAGAACATATACCTTCTGCATGAATTACCGAAGTAGTAAATAAGAATATATACTTGGACTTCACGTCCTCTTCTCTTTCCTATGTAGTCTTTTCAACCTTGTGGTTTCTCCATAGAATCTTAACCAAAGATACATTCTTGGTCTGCAACCGACGAACATATCGATCCAAGATCTCAATAGCGACCTACTCATAAGGCAGAGAATCCAAAATACCAATATCATTGATAGGCACGGTTTGAGACGGATCACCCATGCACTTTCTTAACATAGAAACATGGAATGTCGGATGAATAGAGCTCAAATTTGAAGGTAAATCCAACTCATATGAAATATTACCAACCATTCTCAAGACCATATAAGGACCCATATACTGAGGACTAAGCTTTTCCTTTGTACCAAACCACATTACTCCCTTCATGGTAGATACCTTCAAGAAAGCTCTATACACAACCTCAAAATCTAAATCTCTTTGCCTCACATCTACATAGGAATTTTGGTAACTTTGGGAAGACTTAAGCCTATCCCAAATCACCTTCACCTTTTCCATGGCTTAGTGAACCAAGTCCGGTCCAAAAATATCCGCTTCTCAAAGCTCGAACCACCCAATAGCAGACCTACACCTTCTACCATACAAGGCTTAAAATGGATCCATCCTAAGGCTAGAGTGGTAACTATTGTTATAAGCAAACTCCATTAGAGGTAAATGATCAACCTAGGATGTGCATCAGTTAGTTCGGTTCAGTTTTATATATTATCGATTCAATTTATCAATTTTTGGATTTTAAATTTGCTAAACCAATAACTAAACCAATCAGATATTTTTTATCAGTTTTTGGTTTATCAATTTTTAGTACTTATCGATTCTGTTTTTGGTTAAACTGATAAGAAAATACTTATAAAATAGAAAAAGTAGTAACTAACATAGAAAAAACCGAATCTTAGTTGTAACAAAAAATCATACATGATGTGTTTTAATTTACAAGAATCTTCAAGTTTGAACTAAATGTTGTTAGGAGAATTTAAGAGTTTGTATAATTGAAATAATAGGTTCGTTTATTTATAGAAATTAAAGAGAAATTAATATATATATATATATATATATATTAGGTTATCGGTTTACTCAATAAACCAATAAGAAAAAACTGAGCCGAACCAATAACCCAATAATTTTTTTATAAAACCATTAAAAAACCATTAATCAAATAACCCAATAACAATTATACAACAAGTACCCCTAATCGTATGATGTACAGAAGTTCAAAACTCAGGAAATATCTAGGGATCAAAACCCATGGTGTTTCAATTCTCCCCCACTTTGATAATTCCTCCCCAAATAATGGAACAACGTAGTACTAAGACTAATAAACCCCCAAACTCCATTATGATTACCTTTAACGCAGGAAACAAGGGCATCAAGGAATCAATCTTTTCTTTAACAAAGTTATAAAAAAAAGCATGATGAAGAACACGTACCTTCCGCATGAATTCCTAAAGTAGTAAATAGGAATAGATACTTGGACTTCACGTCCTCTTCTATTTCCTATGTAGTCTCTTCCACCTAGTGGTTTCTCCATAGAACCTTAACCAAAGCTACATCCTTAGTCTGTAACCGATGAACCTATCAATCCAAGATCTCAATAGGGACCTACTCATAAGGTATAGAATCTAAAATACCAATATCCTTGATAGGTACAATTTGAGACGGATCACCCATGCACTTCCTTAACATAAAAACATGGAATATCGGATGAATAGAGCTCAAATTTGAAGGTAAATCCAACTCATATGAAACATTACCAACTATTCTCAAGACCACATAAGGACCCACATACCGAGGACTGATCTTTCCCTTCATACCAAACCACATTACTCCCTTCATTGGAGACACCTTTAAGAAAACTTTATCCCCAACCTCAAAATTTAACTCTCTTCACCTCATATCTACATAGAACTTTTGATGACATTAGGCAACCTTAATTCTATCCCAAATAACCTTCACCTTTTCCATGGCTTAGTGAACCAAGTCTGGTCTACACATGTTTGCTTCACAAATCTCAAACCACCCAATAGGAGACCTACACCTCCTACCAAAAAAGGATTCAAAAGGAGCCATCCCAAGGCTAGAGTGGTAACTATTATTATAAGAAAACTCTAAGAGAGGTAATTGATCAATCTAGGGGTCTGCATTGGTTGGTTCGGTTAAGTTTTATATATTATCAGTTTTCAATTTTTAAATTTGCTAAACCAATAACCAAATCAATAAGATATTTTTTTATCGATTTTTGGTTTATTAATTTTTAGTCCTTATCGGTTTGGTTTTCGGTTTAACCGATAAGAAAATACTCATAAAATTGAAATAGTAGTAACTAACATGAAAAAAACCAAATCTTTGTTGTAACCAAAAATCCTACATGATGTGTTTTAATTTACAAAAATCTTCAAGTTTGAACTAAATGTTGTTAGGAGAATATAAGAGTTTGTATAATTGAAATTATAAGTTTGTTTATATATAGAAATTAAAGAGAAATTAATATATATATATATATATATATTCTTATTGGGTTATCAGTTTACCCAATAAGAAAAACTAAACTGGACTAATAACCCAATATTTTTTTTATAAAACCATTAAAAACTATTAACCCAATATCCCAATAACAATAAACCAATAATATTTTTATCGGTTTGATTTATCGGTCGTTTTGATTTTTGCACATCCCTAGATCAACCTAAATACCACCATAGTCAATCACGCAACCACGAAGCATATCCTCCAATGTCTAAATAGTCCTTTCTCCCTACCCATACAAATGCAGGTGAAAAGCTATACTAAGACTCACCTTGCTCCCCAAACCCTTCTAAAATAACCGCCAAAAATGAGATGTAAACTGCGTACCACGATCTGAGATGATAGAAACAGGTACCCCATACAACTTCACAATCCCTTGAAGATACAATCTCGCATAATCCTCAATTGAAAAGTTAGACATCACTGGCAATAAGTTAGATGACTTTGTCATTCTATCCACGATGACCCAAACCAAATAAAATTGATTCCTATACCGAGAAAGATTGGTAACAAAATACATATTGATTACTTCCCACTTTCATTCAGGAAACTCAATCTCTTGATACAATCCCTCGAGCCTCATGTTCTCAACTTTCACTTATTGACACACCATGCATTTGCCACAAAATTAGCCATATCCTTCTTCATATTGTTACACCAATATATCTCCTTGAGGTTATGATAAATTTTCATCAAACAGGGATAGACAACATAGCGTGACTCATGATCCTTATCTAAGAGATGACCGTGCCATTTCCTGCATCAACACACCACCTTCCTCGGAGTCCAATAGGCAAACTCCAAGGTTAGCCAAGTAGTGAATATCCTTCATCAATTCCCACTTATCTTTATCCATATGAGCTAGACTCCCCATGGACAACCTTCTAAGAGCATCACCAACTACATTATATTTACCTGGATTGTAGTGAAGATTCATCTAATAATCCTTAAAAAGCTCAAGCCATCTCCTTTTCCTGAGGTTAAGCTCTTTTTTAGTAAATATGTACTGCAAGCTCTTATGATCAAAAAAGATATCCACATACACTCCAAATAAGTAGTGATGCTACATTTTCAAAGAAAATACTAAAGCTTATAATTCTAAGTCATGAGTTGGATAATTCCTCTCATGCACCTTTAATTGTCTAGAGACATAAGCTATAACCTTTCCATACTACATTAGAACACAACCAAGCCCAACAAAGGACACATCACAGTAGACCAAAAACCTATCAGTGCCTTCTATCAAGGTCAAAACCAGAGCCAAAGTTAGCTTATTCTTTAGCTTCTCAAAAATCCCCTCACAAGATTTGGACCATAAGAACTTCACCTTTTTCTGAGTCAATTTAGACAATGGGGAAGATATAGTTAAGAAAGTCTCCATAAACCTCCTGTAGTAACCAGCTAAACCAAAGAAGCTTTGAATATCAGTTGGAGTCATGGGTCTAGGCCACCACTTAACCACGATAACCTTTTATGGGTCTACTATGATCTCTTCACCAGAAATGATATGACCCAAAAATGTGACAACATTCAACTAGAACTCACACTTTGAGAATTTGGCAAACAACTACACCTCCTTCAAGGTCTTCAATATAATGTGGAGTTGATTTGCATATCAACCTTGCTCTTAAAGTACACCAAAATGTTATCTATTAACACAATTCTGAACAGATCACAAAACTAATGAAAGACCCTATTCATCAAATCCATGAATGTCTTTAGGGCATTAGTAAAACCAAATGACAACACCAAGAACTCAAAATGCCCATACTAGGTACAGAAGAAAGTCTTGGGGATATCCTCCTCCCTAATCTTTAACTGATGGTACCCAAATCTAAGATCAATCTTGGAGAAAAACTTAGCACCATATAACAAATTAAGCAAATCATCTATCCTAGGAAGAGGATACTTATTCTTTACCATCACGTTATTTAATTATTTATAATCAAAGCACATTCAAAGGGAACCATCCTTCTTACACACGAATAACATCGGTGCACCCCATGAGGACATATTAGGACAAATAAAACCCTTATCTAAAGGATCTTTGAGTTACTCATTAAACTTCTTTAACTCAGTTAGAGTCATTCTATATAGAGAAATAGAAATTACATGAGTGTATGGAATAAGATCAATCCTAAACTCAATCTCCCTATCAGGAGGAACATCATAAAGGTCACCAGGAAAGACCTCAGGAAATTAATTCACCATAGGAATAGAATGAAACACCCTAGTTTTCTTGCCCTTACAAAATTTCTTGGATTTCTAGTCTCTGAATAATACAACTAGGAGAAATAACTCGTACATTGGGGTACGAGTGGTATGGGTTAGTTGTATGTTGACCAGTGTTGGTTGGATTTTGTTTTTAGAATGGATATGACTTGGGTGGTACTCGTCATATAGATGGACACACCTCATTTAGTTTGGGTCTTTCCTTCATTTAATCTTAGACTTGGTAGGATAAGTTAGATTTAAGTACAAGTGACAAGTCATACCATGGACTCATATGGTAGGCAATCTGGATAATTCCTCACTTAACATAATAATGCCCCACAACTTTTAATGCACTTGGAAGGTTATTTTCCCTATTCTTCTATTTTCTAACACTTAGAATTACACTCTCTATTCTCTCTAAAGTTCTTGGGCAAGGAAAGCTAGGGTATCATTGTAAGGATTAATTTGGGGCTTGTGTTGGTGATTTCACTCCATTATTTTCTTGGTTTAAGTTATGTTCTCTTCCCTCAATGTTATTTCCAACTAAAGGCATGGTTTTATACAATGTTTTCATGGCTTAATTATTGTATGGTTTTGGGTTTCTGACTATAATTTGGGGTTTTTGGTTATAAATGCTTGGTTATGGTTTTCCCATGTTTTAATTATACTTTTATATGCTTTAATAGTGGTTTTGGATAATTAGTTGCATGGGAATGGTTATTTGGTAATTAGCTTTGGTTTTGGAAATACTATGCCCCCAATGTGTTTGATAAAATACCTGAGAATGTTTTCACTACATTGTTGGATTTTTAATGGAACTTATGCATAGTTTAAACTTGGTAATCAAACCCTAAATGGTTAAATATTTTGGAATGATCAAAATAGAATGGTTTTGAGTTTAACAATCATTCTTGTGGGGTACAATTAAATCCCCTAAGTAATCATAATAATGGAACACTTATGGGGTACATGGGACTCCCCCAATATAATTGGATAATGCAATCTATGGGTATATGGGAATCCCTTAATCTCTAAAAAGTTTGGCTAAGGATAGTATATATAAGTTATAGTCGATATGATGATACCATAATGTATATCCTTGATTAATAACAATGGTTTAGTTGGTTTGAAATGGTTTTTATTGGGCAATAAAGGTGGGATGTGATAGCTAATCGTGAAGGTGGGAGTCCAATGGAAACTCATGTTCGCCGGCATGAGTGGTAGATCATGGTGACCTTATATGATACTATAAGGTATATAGGAATCCTCTAATTACATTGTACATATGTGTCATGGAGGGTGAAGGGTACTTGGGAATCCCTTACTCTTATGGTATCTCCGATTTATGCGGCTAAACACATCAAGGCCCATTCATGGGGTTGTACTGGACCCATATAGCCCATGGGTGGTTAAGTACGGTTAAGCTACACATACCCAGATTAATGGTTTTAAATTCATGCTAAACCTGGTTCCCTTTCCCAGCATGATTATATATATATGTATGGTTTGTATGCATATGGATTGTTTACTTATTTTTTTTAAATGTCACTATTTTATCCTTATCTTGAGTTCATGCTAGCGCTCACCTACTAACCTATCTTTGTGTGGCTGTATCCCCGTACGATATAGAAACTGACCGTTCTACTCCTCCTACTTAGCGATCGGACTTCGAGATCAACTATTGTATTGAAGTAGCGAGCTTCCATCTTTTTGGAAGGCTCTATTTTATGGATGTTATTTCATACTTTGGTTTATTTATGAAAATTAGTTTTTGCAATGGTTAGGGTCATATCCCAATTGGATTTTGGTATTCTTTTTGTTAGAGGATTTTATGGAATTACAATGGATTGGTATTGGTGGGATCAGTATTGGTATCAGCCTTGGTATTGGCATTGTTGTAGGGGTTGATACTGTAGGACTAAATTTCTTACTATTCTATCCACTTTAACTTTGGGTCTATATATAATTATTATGGAACTCATATAGTTATGGTTTGGATTATGGTTTTGTTGGTATTAGTTATTGATTGGGTATCAAATGATTGGACTCATTTGGGTGGTCAAAGATGTAGACATATCCCAGATTCTTGGATTATGTAATAACACTATTTTTTATATATTCTAAATTCATCCGACTTAGGATATATGTAGGACGGTTGGGTTGGGTAACGGGGTTGGTCTCCATTCCTAGTTGGACTTGGGATGCCCATTACGATAAGGCCCTCATTCAGGTCGTGCCAATTTGGTATCGGAGCTTTAGGTTCATGGTCGATTGGGAGTCCATAAAGTTGTCTCACTTCGAGTTTCTTTTAGGGGTTTATAATGCACCACACTTATAAGAGAGAGGCTACAAGGCATTTAGGAATGTTTTATTTTCTTGGTATTCTATTTTCATGCTTGGATTCTAAGTCATGAACTTTCCTATAATCCTTTCTTATTTTATTTTAAGATCATGCCTCAACGATCTGAAACACAAAGAAATTCTTTTGTCCCATCTGGGGATGATGTTGATAGGGTACACATGACACATGGAGATTACACTCGATCTCAGGATCCTATCCCTGATTGTTCTAGAGTTCCCCCAGTTTCTACTAGTCCTCCTAAAGGTGAGGTGACTAATGCAGAATTTCACCAATCACTTCATGTTATAGCTTAATTTATTATTGTTCAGGCTAAGCAGGATGCATCTAGTGTTTTATTTGCTGAGGGCACAAGGGTTGGCCATATTATAAAGATGAATCCGCATACTTTTACTAGAGTAAGATGGAGGAGAATCGTTATGCTTTCATAGATGAAATGGAGAAAATCTCTAGGATGATGCAGGCTACGAATCTGGAAGGGTAAACTTTGTCTCTTATCATCTTAAGGATGTTACATACCAATTGTACGAGGAGTGGAATAAAGATAGAGGTGATATTAAGGAACTGTCCTTATGGGTGGCATTTTATAATTCTTTTGTGGATTACTTTTTTTCTCAAGAGTTGAGGGAAGCAAATATAAAGTAGTTTGTTTCGGATCCTTTTTCTATTTCTACATCAGTGGGTGACTCGATTATTGCTAAAAGAGTCTATAGGGGATATGTGGTATCTGTTGGTAGCATGAAGCCCTTGGTAGATCTATTTGAGATGGATATGGTGGATTTTTATGTCATTCTGGAAATGGATTAGTTACAATTTTATTACGCGTCCTTAAATTATCAGACTCATAAGGTTGTCTTTAGGTTCACTAGGGAATCAGTTATAGAGTGGGAGGGTGGTTCCCTAGCTTCTCAGGGAAGGTTTATTTCTTATCCTAGATCTCGTAGATTAATCTCCAAAGTTAGTCTTTATCACTTAGTTTGGGTTAATTATTCTAATTTGGAAGGTCCTTTTTTTAACTCAGTTTTGGTGGTAAGTTAGTTTCCTGAGGTTTTTCTGGATGATCTTCCTGGTGTTTCTCCGGATAGGGAGATTGAGTTTGGTATTGATTTGGTTTTAGGCACTCGTCCAATATTTATTTCTCCTTATAGCATGGCTTCAGCTGAGTTGAGGGGTTAAAAAGGTGGTTGTGGTTAAAAGGTGTCCTAGACCCATAACTCTAAATGACATTAGGAGATTCTTAGGTTTTTTTGGGTATTATAGGTAATTTGTGGAAATATTTTTGATGATAAATGGTCTTTTGACTTAGTTAACTCAAAAGAAGGTGAGGTTTTTTCGGTCAAAAATATCTAAAGGGAGTTTTGAGAGGTTTAAGGATAAGTTGACTTTGGCTCCAGTTTTGACCATGCCATAGGGTACAGAGGGGTTTGTGGTTTATTGTGATGTGTCCCGGTGGGACTTGGTTGTGTTTTGATGCAGCATGGGAAGGTGATTTCCTATTCTTCCAGGAAGCTGGAGGTGAATGAGAGGAACTATCCTACTCATGATTTGGAGCTGTTGGCGGTGGTTTTTTCTTTGAAAATCTGGTAGCATTATTTGTATGGAGTGTACGTGGACTTCTTTTTTGATCATAATAGTCTACAGTATGTGTTCACCCAGAAGGAGCTAAATCTGAAGCAAAAGATATGGTTGGGGCTTCTTAAGGACTATGATATGAGTTTTCACTACCACGCAGGTAAAGCTAACATGGTTGCTTATGTTCTTAGCAAGTTGTCCATAGGAATTTTGGCTAATATAGAGAAAGGAAAGAAGGAATTGGTGAAGGACATTCACCACTTGGCTAATCTTGAAGTTCATCTCTTAGACTCAATGGATGGTAGTGTAATGGTATAGGAAGTGGTTAGATAGTCTCTTGGTGTAGAGATCAAGGAGAAGAAAGTGATAGATCCTATCTTTATGAAAATCAAGAGTGATATTGGTGGGCAATAAGTAATGGTCTTTGAGATCAATGCCGATGGTACTTTACGATAACAAGAAAGATTGTGTGATCCTGATATCAGCGGTTTGTGACAAAAGGTATTGGCTGAGGCACATAAATCGTGCTATGTTGTTCATCCCAGTTTGACAAGAACATATCATGATCTCAAGGAGATATACTTATGGAATGATATGAAGAGGGGTATGGATGATTTTGTAGCCAAGTGCATGGTGTGCCAACAAGTCAAAGTTGAGCGCATGAGTCCTGGAGGGATGTATCAAATAATTGATTTTCCTGAATGGAAATGGAAGGTTATCAACATGGATTTCATTACCGGTCTTTCTTGGTCTTGGAACCAATTTGATTTGATTTTGTCTTTAGAAAATTTTCTGGATTTCTTCTCTCCAAATAGGGTACGACTAGGGGAAAAGACTAGTACACTAGGATACGAGTGGTAGGGCTTAGTTGTATGCTGATCAATATTGGTTGGTAGGTTAGATTTAGTTTCTTGAATAGATACGACTTGGGTAGCACAAGTAGTATCGGTAGACAATGTTCATTTGGTTTGTGTCTTTCCTTCACTTAATCTTAGACTTGGTATAAGTTTAATCTAAGTACAAGTGGCTCACCATGAGCCATAAGCCAGGGTACGAGTCGTACCATGGTATTATATGGTGGGAAGTGTTCAATCCTCTTTAGATTCTATTTTACAAGGGGTAAGAATCATGGGTACTAGTTGTATGCATGGATATGACATGGTTTAGGTTGAGTCATAACTTAGACAGTGTTGGGTCCAAGGGAGATGGACTTAGGTAAGGGTGGTGGGTACCATTCTTATTGGTGGTTACGAATGTTATGGATCATCGTATCCCTCTGACGGGATATTGTTGCAGCTTAAGTGAGGGAATATGGATATTTCCCCACTTAACCTAATGAGACCCCACGACTTTTAACTCACTTGGAAGGTTATTTGCCCTATTATTCTATTCTTTAACACTTAGAAAAACACTCTCTAATCCTCTCTAAAGTTCTTGGGAAAGGGAATCTAGGGTTTCATCTTAAGGATTAATTTTGGCTTGTGCTGGTGATTTCTCTCAATCATCTTCTTGGTTTAAGGCATGTTCTCTTCCCTCATTGTTAGTTCTAACTAAAGGCATGGTTTTATACAACATTTTCATGGCTTGATTATTGTATATTTTTGGGTTTTCAAATATAATTTGTTTTTTTTTATTATAAATGCTTCGTTATGGTTTTCCCAAGTTTTAATAATGCTTTTATAAGCTTTAATTATAGTTTTGGATTATTAGTTGCATGGGAATGATTATTTGGTAATTGGCCTTGGTTTTGGAAATACTATGCCCCCAATGTGTTTGATAAAATGCCTGTGAGAATGTTTTCACTACATTGTTGGATTTTTAATGGAACTTATGCATGGTTCAAACTTAGTAATCGAACCCTAAATGGTTTAAATAGTTTGGAATGGTGAAAAATGGAATTGTTTTAGGTTTAATAATCATTCTGGTGAAGTATAATAGAATTCCCCAAGTAATCATAATAAGGGAACACTTATGGGGTACATGGGACTCCCCTAAGTTAATTAGATAATGCGATCTATGGGTACATGGAAATCCCTTGATCTTTATAAGATTTGGCTAAAGGCAGCACTTGCAAGTTATAGTCGGTATGAAGATACTACAATGTGTAGCCTCGATTAATAACAATGGTTAGGTTTGCTGGAAATAGTTTTAATTGGGCAATAAAGGCGGGGTGTGATGGCTAACCGTGAAGGTGGGAGTCCAACGGATGAACACTAGAAACTCATATTTGCTTACATGAGGGGTAGGTCATGGTGACCTTATATGATACTACGAGGTACATGGAAATCCTCTAAGTACACTGTACATATGTATTATGGAGTGTGAAGTGTACTTGGGAATCCCTTACTCTTATGGTATCTCCGGTTCGTGCAACTACACGCATCGAGGCCCGTTCAGGGGATTATACTGGACCCATATAACCTATTGATGGTTATTTACTATTAATCTACACATACCCAGGTTAATGGTTTTAAATGCATGCTAAACATGGTTCCCTTTCCCAGCATGGTTACATATATTTATGATTTGTATGAATATGGATGATTTACTTGGTTTTGTTAAATGGAACTATTTTATCGTTATCCTTAGTTTATGATAGAATTCACCCGCTAACCCATCTTTGGAAGTTGTATCCCCACGCGATGAAGGAACCAACCGTTCAACTTCTCCAACTTAGCGATCGAACTTCGGGATCAACTATTCGATTGAAGTGGTGAGCTTTTTTCTTTTTAGAAGGCTCCATTTTATGGATCTTATTTCATACTTTGGTTTATTTATGGATTTTAGTTTTGGCTATGGTTGGGGGCATGTCCCAATTAAATTTTGGTATTCTTTTGGTTAGAGGATTTTTATGGAACTACTATAGGCATGATCGGTATTGGTGTCAGCCTTGGTATTGGCATTGTTATTGGGGCTTATACCATGAGAATAAATTTCTCATTGTTCTATCCTCGTTAATTTTGGGACTATATATAATTATTATGGAACTCATATGGTCATGGTTTGGATTATGGTTTTGTTGGTATTGGTTATCAATTGGCTATCAGACGGTTGGACTTGTTTAGGTGGTCACGAATATATACCTATCCAAGAGTCTTGGATTATGAATAACACTATTTTTTTATATGTTCAGAATTTATCCGACTTAGGATATTCGTAGGATAGTTGGGTTGAGTAACGATAGTGGTCTCTAGTCCTTGTTAGACTTGGGATGCCCATTACGACAAGACCCTGGTTCAGGTTGGGTCAAGTTGATATCAAAGCTTTAGGTTTATGGTCGATTGGGATTTCAAAAAGTCGTGTCTAGTAGAGTCTCTTTTAAGGGGTTGTAATGCGCTACACTCATAAGAGAGAGGCTACAAGGCATTTATGAATGTTTCACTTTCTTGGTATTCTATTTTTATGCTTGGAGTCTAAGTCCTGAAATTTTATCTAATCCTTTCTTGTTCTCTTTCAAATCATGCCTCGACGATCTGGAACACAAGGAAATTATTTTGTCCCATCTAGGGATGATGTTGATGGGGTACGCCCTACACCTAGAGTTCACACTTGATCTTAGGGTCCTATCCATAATTGTTCTAGAGTTCCCTTGGTTTCTACTAGTCTTCCTAAAGGTAAAGTGAATAATGTGGAATTTCGTCAATCATTTCATGCTATTGCTTAGTTTGTTATTGCTCAGGTAAAGAGGTATGCATCTAGTGTTTTATTTGCTGAGGCCACAAGGTTTGGCCAGTTTATAAAGATGAATCCTCCAACTTTTACTGCAGTAATGGTGGAGGAGAATCCTCATTCTTTCTTGGATGAAATAGAGAAAATCTTCAGGGTGATACAGTCTATGAATCTAGAAGGGGTAAACTTTGCAGCTTATCAGCTTAAGCATGTTGTGTACCAGTGGTATGAGGAGTGGGATATGGATAGAGGTGTTGTTGAGGAGTTTTCCTTATGGGAGTCCTTTTCTAATTCTTTTCTAAATCACTTCTTTCCTCAGGAGCTGAGGGACGTAAAGATGGAGAGTTTGTGAATCTTAAGTAGGGAAGAATGTCTGTCAGGGAATATGCCTTGAAGTTTCATTAGTTATCAAGGTATACTCCATACTTAGTGTTTGATATGACAGAAAGGATAAGAAAGTTCACTTCTAAGATATCTCGAGATTTGATTCTTAAAAATAAGTCTACTTTGTTGATCAATGATATGGATATTTTAAGGTAAGTTGCCCATATGCAGTAGGTGGAGAATGAAAAGTGGAAACAGGCAGAGTTTGGGGAAAGGTAGGGTAAGAGGAGTAGGTTCTCTGCGTAGAGTAGTGCTCAGCAGTATGGTGGTCAGGATGGTGCCAAATGGTCGAAGAAGAAGTGGGAGAGTTCTGGTTCATTCTCTACTGCTAGCGCTCCTTACTCAAAGTAGTTGGGTGATAGGCGTCCGTAAGGTGGTGATAATTTCTGGGAACAAGGTGCCCAAACTTAGGCGAGTGGGTCTTAGTTAGATTCTTCCTGAACTCCTTGCCAGTTCTGTGGTTGTCTTCCTCGGGGATTTAATGATGAAGGAAGGGACATGTATTTTAAATATGGTTAGCCAGGCCATATGTATAGAAATTATCTGATTGGTTAAGGTTCTACAGGAGAGGTCAAATCTTTGATTTCTTCATCTTCTGTTCCTATACCTAGTGGTGCTGCTTTGGTATCTACTCCTATTTCTGGAACCAGCATGGGCAAAAATATGTAGTATGCTCTTGCATCTCGACTAGAATCGGCAGGAATCTGAGGCATTGCCTGATGTCATGATTGGTATGTTACAACTCTTTTCTTGTGACCTGTATTATTTGCTTAATCCAAGGTCCAATCTTTCCTATGTGACCCCATATTTGGCTGTATGTTTTGGTTTTGATCTTGAGATTGTTTCAGATCCTTTTTCTATTTCTACACCGATGGGTGACTTGGTTATTGCTAAAAGAGTCTATAGGGGATGTGTGGTCTCTATTGGTAGCAAACAAACTTTGGTTGATCTATTTGAGCTGGATATGGTGGATTTTGATGTTATTCTAGGGATGGATTAGTTGCACTCTTGTTACGCATCCATAAATTGTTGGACTCATAAGATTGTCTTTAGGCCAGTTATAGAGTGGGAGGGTGGTTCCCTAGATCATAGGGGAAGGTTCATTTATTATCTTAGAGCTTAGAGATTAATCTCCAAAGGGTGTCTTTATCACTTGGTTCGAGTTTAAGATTTTAATTTGGAAGGTCCTTCTTTTTACTCGGTTCTGGTGGTAAGTGAGTTTCTTGAGGTCTTTACGGATTATATTCCTGGTGTTCCTCCGAATAGGGAGATTGAGTTTGGCAATTATTTGGTTTCGGACAATCATCCAATATGTATTCCTCCTTATAAAATAGATCTAGCTAAGATGAGGAAACTCAAGGAGCAATTTAACGACCTTCTAGATAAGAGGTTTATTCATCCTAGTATATCCCCATGAGATGCACCGGTGTTGTTCGTGCACAAGAAGGGTGGTTCTCTTCAGACGTACATTGACTATCTGCATTTGAATAAGGTAACAATTAAGAACAAGTATCCTTTTATGAGGATAGATGACTTGTTTGATCAGTTGCAAGGTGCCAAATTCTTTTCTAAGATAGATCTTCGATCTGGGGATCATCAACTTAATATTACAAAGGGTGATATCCCTAATAAGGATTTTCATAGTTGGTATGGGCACTTTGATTTCTTAGTTATGTCATTTGTCTTGACTAATACCCCGACGACATTTATGGATATGATGAACAGGGTTTTCTAGCAGTTCTTAGATTTTCTTGTCATTCTATTTATTGATGACATCTTGGTGTATTCTTAAAGTGAGGTGGATCATGCCAATCAACTCTATATTGTATTGCAAACCTTGAAAAAGTAGCAGTTGTATGCCAAATTCTCCAAGTGTGAGTTTTGGTTGAACACCATGAATTTTCTTGGTTATATCATTTCTAGTGAGGGGATCATGGTGGATCCTCAAAAGGTGGTTATGGTTAAAAGGTGTCCTAGACCCACAACTCCAACCGACTATCGGAGTTTCTTGGGTTTGGCCGGGCATTATAGGTTGTTTGTGGAAAACTTTTCGATAATAGCTAGTCTTTTGACAAAGTTAACTCAGAAGAAGGTAAATTTTTCTTGGTTAGAAGCGTGTGAAGGGAGTTTTGAGAAGCTTAAGGATAAATTGGCTTTGGCTCCAATTTTGACCTAACCAGAAGGTTCATAGGGGTTTGTGATTTATTGTGATGCATCTCGGGTAGGACTTGGCTGTGTTTTGATGCGGCATAGGGAGGTGATTACCTATGTTTCCAGGCAGTTGAAGGTGCATGAGAGGAATTATCATACTCATGATTTGGAGCTATTGGCGGTGCTTTTTCTTTGAAAATCTGGCGGCATTATTCATATGGAGTGCATATGGACTTCTTTTCTAATCATAATAGTCTACAGTATGTGTTCACTCAGAAGGAGCTAAATTTCAGGCAAAGGATATGGTTAGAACTTCTCAAGAACTATGATATGAGCCTTCACTACCACCTAGGTAAAGCTAACGTGGTTGTTGATGCTTTTAGTAGGTTGTCCATGGGAATTTTGGCTAATGTAGAGAAAGGAAAGAAGGAACTAGTGAAAGACATTCACCACTTGGCTTGGCCAATCTTGGAGTTCATTTCTTAGTTCCAAGGATGGTAGGTTAATGGTACAGGAAGTGGTTATATCGTCTCTTGGTGCAGAGATCAAGAAGAAGAAAGTGATAGATCCAATCTTTATGAAAATCAAGAGTGATGTTGGTGGTTAAAATGTAATAGTCTTTAAGATCAGTGGCTATGGTACTTTATGGTATCAAGGGAGGTTGTGTGTTCCTGATGTCGGCGGTTTGCGACAAAGGATTTTGGCTGAGGCATATAAATCTTGCTATGTTTTTTATCTCTATTCAACAAAAATGTATCATGATCTTAAGGAGATATACTAGTGGAATGGTATGAACATGAATGCGGCTTATTTTGTAGCCAAGTGCATGGTGTGCCAACAAGTCAAAGTTGATCACATGAGGCCCGGTTGGTTGTATCAAGAAATTGATTTGCCCGAATGGAAATTGGAATTGATAAACATGGATTTTATTAACGGTCTTTCTCGGTCTTGGAACTAATTTAATTTGATTTGGGTCATTGTGGATTGGATGACCAAGTTTACTTACTTCTTTCCAGTGAGGACTACCTTCCCGGTGAAGGACTATGCGAAGTTGTATCTTCATGAGATAGTAAAGTTGCATGGGGTACCTATTTCAATTATCTGTGATTGTGGTATGCAATTTTTATCTCATTTCTGGCGGTGTTTTTCAAAAGGGATTGGGTACTAAGGTGAGTTTAAGTACTTCTTTTAATCCTCAGACGGATGGGCAAGTGGAGAGGTCTATTCAGACATTGGAGGATATGCTTCGGGCATGTGTGATTGACAATGGTAGAAGTTGGGGTGAGAATCTACCTTTGGTAGAGTTTGCTTACAACAATAGCTATCATTCTAGTATTGGGGTGGCTCCTTTTGAGGAATTGTATAGTAGGAGCTGTAGATCTCTTATTGGTTGGTTTGAGCTTGGTGAGGTTGATATGTTCGGTTTAAATTTGGTTTATCAAGCTATGGAAAAGGTGAAGGTGATTCAGTATAGGCTTAAGGCTACCCGAAGTCGCAAAATATCCTATGCGGATATAAGGCGTAGGGACTTGGAGTTTCAGGTTTGGGATAAGGTGTTCCTAAAAGTGTCTCCCATGAAAAAAGTAATGCAGTTTGGTATAAAGTTGAAGCTCAGTCCCTGATTTATTGGTCCTTAAGTGATTTTACAGAGGGTTGGTAATGTGGCCTATGAATTGGAGGTTCCTTCTGGTTTGAGCTCTATTCATTCGGTATTTCATGTATCTATGTTGAGGAAGTGTCTTGGTGATCCTTTTTCAGTGGTTCCTTTGGAGGGCTTGGGTATCTTGGATTCTCTATCTTATGAAGAGGTCCCAATCGAGATCTTGGATAGAAAGGTTCATTGGTTACGATCCAAGGATGTGGTCTAGGTTAAGGTTATATGGAGAAACCAAAACGTGATAAGTACATGAAGTCCAAGTATCCACATCTATATTCTAATCTTGGGATTCGTGCGGAAGGTATGTGTTCTGTAATATACTTTTGTTTTGAAACTTTGTTATAGGAAAGATTAATATCTTTGAATCTGTGTTTTCTAACTCAGTTAGAGGTTGTATTGATATTAAATAATGCAAACGAATTATCCTTGTAGTTACCCTTCATCCGGGGACGAATGCTCCTATTAGGGGAGACTGAAACACCCTAGGTTTCTGGCCCTTAGAAAATTTCTTGGATTTCTACAATTTGAATAGGATACGACTACAAGAAAGGTTCGTACACCGGGATATGAGTATATGGGTTAGTCGTATGCTGACTAGTGTTGGTTGGTGGGTTGGATTTTGTTTCTTGAATGGATATGACATTGGTGGTATGAGTCGTATTAGTGGAAACAGGTCATTTGGTTTTCATATTTCCTTCACTTATTCTTTGACTTGGTAGACTAAGTTGGATTTGAGTACGAGTGGCTCACCATGAGTCATAAGCCAGGGTACGAGTCATACCATAGACTTTTATGGTGGGATATGTTCAATCCTCTTTATATTCTATTTTGCCAGGGGTATGGATCATGGGTACCAGTCGTATGCATGGATACGACATGGTTTAGGGTGATTCATACCTTGGGCAGTGTTGGGTCCAAATGAGATAGCCTTTGGTAAGAGTGGTGGGTACCACTTGTATTGGAGGTTATGACTGGTATGGATTGTCGTAGCCCTCTGAAGGGATTTTGTTGAATCTTAAGTGAGGGAAATCTGGACATTTAACCACTTAACCTTATGAGGCACCACGACTTTCAACTCACCTGAAGGGTAATTGCCCTACTATTCTAATCTTTAACACTTAGAAAAACACTTTCTAATCCTCTCTAAAGTTCTTGGGAAAGGGAAGCTAGGGTTTCATCTTAAGGATTAATTTTAGGATTGTGCTGGAGATTTCTCTCCATCATCTTCTTGGTTTAAGGCATTTTCTCTTACCTCATTGTTAGTTCAAACTAAAGGTATGGTTTTATACAATGTTTTCATGGCTTGATTATTGTATCATTTTTGGTTTCAAATTTAATTTAGGGGTTTTGGTTATAAATGTTTGGTTATGGTTTTCCATGTTTTAATTATGCTTGTTTATGCTTTAGTGGTTGTTTTGGATAATTGGTTGCATGGGAATGGTTATTTGGTAATTGGCTTTGGTCTTGAAAATACTATGCCCCCAATGTGTTTGATAAAATGCTAATGAGAATGTTTTCACTACATTGTTGGATTTTTAATGGAACTTATGCATGGTTTAACTTGGTAATGGAACCCTAAATCGTTAAATGGTTTGGAATGGTTAAAATATAATGGTTTTGGGTTTAACAATCATTATTGTGGGGTACTGTAGTACCCCAAACTTTCTTTAAGTCCAATCTAGTCTCCAGAAGAGTTATTAATGATTTTCTAAATGATTAATATTTAAACCAGATAGAATTGTCCCAGCACCTTCTTCAGCCAGTGCTCCAGTGTTGAAATTCTGAGACGGCAAGAGGGATAGGGTGCCACACCCTAAACCTCAGGGCAGTGTTAGCAGTGCCCGAACCCATCCCCTTTGTCATACTTATTGTAAGAACCATCAGGGTATTTGTGGAGCTAGCAATGAATTCTATTTCGGATGTGGCAAGCCAGGCCACAGAGTCAGAGATTGTCCCCAGTCAGGTTTTCAGGGTCAGCATAACCATTCCTCAGCTCAGTTCGGTCGCCCGAATCAGCAAGTTGCCACCTCTAGTGCTACCAGTGGGCAACACCCAAATAGACTCTATGCTCTCCAGTCCCGACAGGATCAGGAAAATTCTCCTTATGTGGTTACTGGTATGTTACAAATCTTTGACTTGCATTTTTATGCTTTTCTAGATCCAGGATCTTCCTGGTCTTTTGTTAGTCCTTATATAGAAGTTGATTTCAGATTCATTCCAGAAATTTTAGCAGAGCCCTTTTCAGTCTCTACCCCAGTGGGTAAAACCATCATAGCCCGGTGGGTATACAGGAACTGTTCGATCATAGTAACTGAGAAAGTCACTTTAGCAGACTTAGTCGAATTAGAGATGACGGATTTTGATGTCATTCTCGGCATGGATTGGCTTCATTCCTGCTATGCCATAGTCGAATACAGTCCAGTTTCAATTTTTGAATGAACCCGTCCTAGAGTGGAGGGTAGTATTTCAGTATTCAGAGGTCAGCTTGTTTCCTACCTATGTGCCAGGAAAATGATATCTAAGGGATTTGTCTATCATCTTATTCGAGTTAAGGATTTTAGTTTTGAAACTCCCAGTCTTGAATCAGTCTCAGTAGTGAATAAATATTCAGATGTGTTTCCCAAAGATTTTCTCAGAGTATCTCCCGCAAGGGAAATAGACTTCGGCATTGATCTTCTTTCATATACTCAGCCTTTATATATTACGCCATAGAGAATGGCACCATCTAAACTCAGAGAACAAAAAGAACAGTCGAAGGATCTCTTAGATAACGGATTCATCATGCCCAATGTTTCCTCATGGGGTACACCAGTTTTGTTCGTGCAGAAGAGAGACGACTCTCTCAGAATGTGTATAGACTACCGTCAGCTTAATAAAGTCATGGTTACGAGCAAGTATCCACTTCCCAGAATTAATGACTTGTTTGGGCAACTTTAGGATGCCAACTATTTCTCTAAGATAGACATCAGATCAGACTATCATCAACCAAAAGTTAGAGAATGTGATATTCTGAGGATAGCTTTTCGAACTAGGTATGGTCACTTCGAATTCTTAGTCATGTCCTTTGGTATTACCAATGGCCCAGCAGCCTTCATGGACTTGATGAACCATGTGCTCAAGAAGTACTTGGACATGTTGATCATAGTCTTCATAGATGACATCCTCGTCTATTCCCGCAGTGAACATAATCATGCAGACCATCTCAGAATAGTATTACAGATCATCAAAACCCATTAAGTATCATGATATCTATTCATGTCCTACCTGTCAACTCCATGATCATCGCACATATTAGTATATATTAGTGAAAATCATGTATGTTTCTAGTTCCTAGTATAAGGAGTTCCAGTTTACTCAATAGTATGAATCATGTCCCATGAATACAAAACCTTCAAACTTAGGTCATACAACTCACGACTCATGTACTCATGTCGTGCTTTACAGTATGCTCAGCCCACATGACTCATGTTCCACTCCTAGTAATCAGCCAAACTCCGGTTATGTCACGTAGACCCTCAGTTTAGATCCCTCGATGAATCTGTGGTGTCTATGTTCCATGCCTCAGGCCTCAGTTACAACATCAGTTTAGTAATCGGTATTCAATAAGGGAATCAGATAGTCCTATAGGACTATGGATTTCAGTTATCAATTACTTAGCCATCAGAATTCAGTACTTCAGTACCAGTCTAAACCTCAATTGTTAGAAACTAGCATTCAGTTCAAGTATGAGTCTCAATTACAGATTTAGTTGCAGTCTCTTCTATAGTCTTAGAAAAGTGTTCTTTCAATTGAATCACAAGGTAAACCACCAAAATATTTGTCTGAGAGAGAGAGAAGAAAAAGTTGTATGTTGTAGGATATGTCAATTAATTGATGGATTCTAGAAACACCCTAAAACAAGGATTTAAATAGTTAACCCTAAATAAGGAAATAAAATTAAAGTTTCAGATGTTCTTCAAAATAGATGATGGCGGTTGTGATGGCCTATCATGATTTTGACGGCCTATCACGGACGTCGTCAGTTTCTCTGCAAATTCAGCTTCTGCTGCCTAAGGTTGACGATGACAGCGACGTCCTATCAGGATCTTGACGGCGTGTCATGAAGGTCGTCACAAAACTTTCTGCAACTCTCCTCTTCTGTTTAAGTTTGACGGCATCCTTGATAGCCTTTCACCAGGACGACTACATGTCATGGATGTCGTCAGCCATACTTAGCTCTTTATTTGCTTCCGATTTCACACTTTTTGCTTTCTTTATTTATGGTTATCTTTCTTCTCTATTTTTACTGCAAATCCAAATTAAACTAATAAAAAAAGACCAAAATTTCTCAATACTTTGTAATTATTTAGAGTTAAAATCTTCAAATGTGTTAGCATGGGCTCAAACATCAACACCCTCAACTTAAACAATTGCTTGTTCTCAAGCAACCTTAACATAAATAAGAGTATACAAAGTACAATTTGGTAGCTAACTACTCATATCAGTTTAGAATACATGCACCATCTCCAAGATCAGTCAAAGTAAGAGCAACTGTGTCTATTATTGAAAACACCCATGCAACTCACAAGGATCAAGATATGGAAAAAATTTCAGCAATAACAACCCAACACATACCCAAATCATACTATCCGAACAATACAGTGATTAGAAACATACCTAGTGTGCCCTCACAACAAATAAATCCCCTTTTCACTCATGTCAGAATTTATACACATAGGGATAAACACAAGACTCACTCTCAGAATGAAGTTCCAACATTGCGCATCAAATGCCATATGCTTTCCCTTATAGTCAGTACCCAAGTCTTCAAACAGGTAAGTTAGGATAACTATAGGGATTTTCTTAAGCTTGTAACGTAGGCTAGGGGATGGTATGATATTCATGGATATTTCAAAGTGACTAAGACTCCTTGAAACTACATTAGACCCTAGGGGTTTCAACTCTTAACCTTTTTTTCTTCCCTCTTTTACTAATCATGCATGCTCAAGATGGATGCGGTCTTTTCAATTAACTGATTATCTTTTTATCATTTTTCACACAATTTTCTCTTTTCTTATTTCTTTTTCACCGCACCCAACCGTTTATTCATCCTTCTTATTGTACCTCTCTTCATACACAGATTGCATCACGCACCCCTATAATAGCCACCCTCAACTTAGGTTATTTACCTAAGTCAAGGTGCATAGTGTCCAAGGAGGACCAGGGCGAAGACAGGTTCATTATGATGTAAATGGGAAGGTGAAAGGTGCACAAGAAAAAAAAAATAGGCTAATTAGGCTCAAAGGGGGAGAAAGGGATATTATTCACATTAGGAAGGTCATTTAGGCTAACGTGGGCTAACATGCAAAAATGGACTATGATTCTTTCCTAACGCCTATCTGATGACCATGGTATGACTAATCGGGCAAGTTGTAGATTCAAAGCACCACAGGAACTGAGCAAGACCTTACATATACATGACACACAAGTATCTTATATATCACTACTTATACTGTTCATGTATTTGTTTAACACAGGTAATTCATTTGCTATACTAATGCCACAAAAAGATACACAGTGGTCACAATGGATACAATTTACACAGTACACAATAGATCAGACCACTGGAGAAGTACTCATAAATCACAAAATAAGCCAACTTCCTCAAGTACTTGTACTACTCCTAATTATCTACAGACTATGTTACAACAATAATTTACCCTAAACTCTCAACTTAATAATAAAAAATAAAATGCACTAAGGGTTAGGGTATACCTGAAGATAATCAAGCACGTGGATCCTGGGTCTTTGACCCTGCTACTGTATCATCTGTTGTCTTCTCCGCATCAGGAGCATCTGGCCTGGCGGTGGTCAGAGCCTAGATAGATGTAGCACCTGCATCCCTAGCTCGAATAGCTACTTCCTATTTCTCATTATCAGCCATAGAATCTAGTCTTGCCTTTTTCAACTTTTCCTTTACTACTTTCTTATTTGCCTTCTTCTTCGTTTTTCTTTCTTCTTCACTATCTGGCTCTTCTCTTTTATTTTTGCCTTTATTTTCACCTTTTTTCTTCTTTTTCTTCAGGGAGTCTGCAGTGAGATCAAGTATAGGAATTTCTTCCTCCAATTCTTCCACAGTCGTACCTGTTGGCATTATAATTTGGTGCTGCTGCAGCACCCCAACCTCAGCCTTAATATTATCCAACACAGCCCTGAATATAGAAAGATCAACACCTATTATATCTTTTTCCCGGGTATCGAATCTATTCTTCAAATCTGCAACTCGCGCAGGCAATTTCACAAAAGACTCTAGTGTAGCCTTGATTCTTTTGTCCACAGCAACAACAAACTGCTTGGAAAAGTCATGTAGCTGGGTCTCGCACCACTTTGCTTTCTTAGCCACCTTTCTGATATTAATAGGCTGAAATGCCAAACCTGTTGCTACTGGTGGAACTGAGGGATTGGCTTCAGTCTCAGGAACTGAAGCTGCCTGTGCTGAAGAATCCTGTACATCGACCTAAGGTGCTGCTCCTGCATCTGTAACCGATGGTTCCGCTGCTACCTCTGCCCCCCTGTCAAGTCTAATTCCCGGCTGAATCTCATCAAACCAGATGGGGTTTTGAGTCTTCCGAGCACGAACTTCTTCGTCAACTCCCACAATCTTTGACACCTCAGCAACTCTGTACCACTCTGTAATAAGACACGGAAAAGGATAAGCAGTGTCGACCCTCGACATCCTAATTTTTATCTCATCCGCAATGATTTCCCCGAAGTTCAAAGGAAGCTGCTGCACCAAACTTGCTACCAAAATAGCCCGGTTATTGCCCAAAATATTTTCTCTCTCAGTAGGAATTATCCAAACTCACACAATGCCCCACCAAAATTTTGCCTCTTGAGTCAACGAGGACTTACAGATTCTCTTATTTGGGTTTGTCATCCAAGTCGGTTCTCCGTCAGCGATGATGTTGGCCAACCAAGGACATTGTTTGTCATTATTCTTTATCCGAGAATAAAATGATGGTGTGGTGTCCTGAGACATGAAGTCGGGGCCGTTGAAGAATCTGTTGATGGCTATAGTCGAAACTTCAACGCTTATACCCCTCACCCGAACTCTCACTAGAAGAGGCTGTTCTGCTACTTTGTCACCTGGTTTACACATATTCTCCAACTGGGCTTGGTAATTCGTGTAGAACTCCCAAACCAGTGTGGGAAAAAATGAACCTCCCTTTTTTGTAGTCCTTCCTAAGCCGTATTCTTTGAATTTCTTCTCCACTTCAGGGTATCTGCTCAACCCTTTGTGATGATCATCTTTTCTTCTTGGATTGGCCTCTTCGCATTCCTTCTATCAGTTCTTTCCAACCAAGTAATATAGATGTCTTCAGCTCTAGGGATTTTCCATTTATTATTGTTCCTCACTTCCAGGTTCTTATATTTGATAAAAGTCCTTTGAGGTGGAGACTATTCATCATCTTGTTGCTCAGTGGATGGGGACCCGGAAACTGTTTCTTTGGACTCAGATTCTTCATATTCTTGTTGATCCTCTTCACCAGCTTCAGCATGTTCAAACTCATACTGTTCAGACTCACCTTTTTCAGACCCCTCCTGCTCAGAAGCTATGTTCGACTCAGTATCATCACAGTCCTCCACCCCAATTGGTGGAGGTGGTGGAGTTTTCTTTGGACTCTGCTTCTTCTTTAGTCTTCTGAGCAAGGGTTCCTCCTCCTCGTAGTTAGATTCCTCGTTGTGGAGCTTACGATGTACATCATCTTTGGCCGCTTTCTTTGGTTCTGTGGGACTCTTT
Source organism: Capsicum pubescens (assembly GCA_030864215.1). Classification (NCBI taxonomy): domain Eukaryota; kingdom Viridiplantae; phylum Streptophyta; class Magnoliopsida; order Solanales; family Solanaceae; genus Capsicum; species Capsicum pubescens. The sequence goes on from CM061543.1 coordinate 171,090,608, forward strand.
TTTTTTGTGCCATTTTAGAGTACCTAGAGACATTATAAGAACGTTAGTCAACCCTAAAGATCACAAACACATGTACATTAATAATTTAAGCTCATTTATGTTTCAAGCCCCAGGTGTGACGATAATTCGTGACAAGCCGTCACGACCATGATAGCTTATCACGATTGTCTTCAACCTCAGATAGAACCCAAATTTTTTTTACACTTTTTGACGACCTTCATGATAGGCCATCACAATTGTGATAGCCCGCCACGATTGTCATCATCTCTATCCAGAACCAACTTTAGTTTTGTCATCTTTTGACGACATTCCTGATAAGCCGTCATGATAGTGATAGCCTATCATGGATGTCGTCACACTTATCAGAACCTACTTTTGACTTTAACTAAATTTTTGGTCCCCATTCTTGCTCAAGATTTACTTAAATTTGAATCGTGAGCTATTTTTTCAACCCTTGGGCTTGTACATCAAACCCTAGGTGCGATTTTAGCCATTTTCCAAGTTTGAACTTGGTTCAATCAAATTGGGGACTTGAGTTATCTATCATTCACCATACATCACAAGCAAAGAAGTGTTGAAGTAGAGTATACCTTATGGAGCTTTTAATCTAGTGCCACACACAAGAAAAAGTGTGAAGGAAGAAGATGTTCTTAATTCTTAAGTTCAAACCACACACAAATTAAACTTGTTTTTCTTAGAGTTTTTTTCCAAGAATGGAAACTGTTTTAACTAAGGAAAAAAATATAACTAAAGAAAAAGAAGTTAAAAGCGGTGGAAAATTGAAAAGTCTCGCGATTTGGGTTGGGTCGGATCTGATTAAAATTAGGCCCTGTTTTCAGATTTTAGGCTTTATGCTGACGAAGATTTGTTCTGGTTTGTCATGGTTGTGATAGCCCGTCAAGATCTTCATCAATAGTAGGCAGAGAATTTCTCAAGTCTGATCTAGCTGACGGCATTCGTGATAGCTTGTCACAGTTGTGACGGCTTGTCACGAATGTCGTCATGACCTTCCAGCTGGCCCTTTTCATTTTTTTCACCTTCTCTATACTAAATCCTAATTTAAAAAATAAAAACACTTTCTCAAACATAAAAATTCTGGGTTGCCTCCCATTAGCGCCTGATTTACTGTCGCAGCACGACTGGGTTTTCTTGACTACTCAGAATTTGCCAAGACAACCTGTTGATACCTCTTTTTCATCCTTATAGAAGACGTTAACTATTGACAAGACATTCATATCATTTTTTTGTGACATAGGTTAATGCATTTTGAATTTTGCCTCCTTTTTACCGAGCCTAAACTTAAGCTCATTCAACTCCATGTCAACTATTCTCTTTCTGTTGCCAAGAGTGGACTTCCCAATATAATGGGTACCTCAAAGTCCACATCACAATCCAGTACCACAAAATAAGCAGGAAGAATAAAGTCTGCCACTTTCATCAACACATCATGCAAAATTCCAACAGGTCACTTTATTGACCTATCTGCCATCACCAGTCGCATGTTAGTAGGTGTTGGATCTTCCAAACCCAACTTCTTACAGACAAAAAGTGGCATCAGATTCATGCTGGCACCCAAATCACATAATGCCTTTGCAACATCCAGAGACCCAACTTTGCACGAAATAGTGAATGCACTTGGGTCGGCCTTTTTTTACACTAAGAATCGTGTGGAAACCGCGCTACAATGGTGGAGATTGTCCACCTGCTCACTATTGACCTTCCTTTTCTTTGTGATGAGGTCTTTCATGAACTTTGCATAGCCTGGCATTTGCTCAAGTGCCTCAACCAAAGGTACATTAATTGTCAATTGCTTGAGCATATCCATGAACTTGCCAAATTTTGCCTCATCGACCTTTTTCTTCAATCGTTGAGGAAAGGGAGGTGGCGGTCTATGGATAGTCTTTAACACCACTTCCTCCTACTTCTCATCTTCTTTCTCCAAAATATCAACAAAACCATCCAGCTTCTCAGACTCCACTGAACTACTTTTTTTTGGGTTCATCAATACTTTCCTTATTTTCCACAGATTTGCCCACAGAGGGGTCACACAACAACTTCCACTTCGAGTGGTAATGTCCATACATGAACTATCATTTTGCGGGTTTTGAACCGTATCACTAGGTAAAGTACCAATTTTTCTCTGGTTTAGTGTAGCAGAAAGTTGGTTCATCTGTTGCTCCAACTGCATAATAGAAACAGAGTGTGAGCTAACCAACTGACTGAGGGTAGAGAATTCACTCTTCATAGTAGTTACTCCCGAGTTGGTAGCTTCAACTTCCTTCAAAAACTTTTCCATCATGTCCTCCATAGACATCTTGCCAGAGTTAGTTATTGCAGTATCCCTACTTCCAGAAGGAACATATAAACCACTCCTGTCATTATTGTTTCTCCAGTATCCCTGCTTCCTATCTTTATAATTAGGCTTGTCATAGAAGTTCCGACCTTGGTTCCCTTGGATATTGCCTCGAAAACCCCCCTGATTACTCACATAATTTTCCTCTGCATCGGCACCTGTAGCAATAGTACCCTGAGATTCCACAGCCTTAACCATTTCGGTCTTTCCTGACAGTAAGTGCTTGGTCAGCAAGTCCACCTGTGTCTTTAAGTGGGCCATGTCCTGGTCTCGCTCCTCATCCCTTCTATGCTTCTCTGCAGTTACACCACCGACAACAGTTGGGCTAGCCACTACAGAATCCCTAGTGTGCTAATCCTGACTCTACTTGGTCATTCTATTCAGTATGTCAGAAGCATCAAGGAAAGAGAGATCAATGAACGAACCACCTGTAACATTGTCAATTGGCTTTATCACAGAGTTGAAAGCTCTGTACAAGGTCTCCTTTAAGTGCAAGTCTGTCATGTTGTGGTTTGGACATTGTACAAGCTTCTTCTTAAATCTCTCCCAGGTTTCATGCAATGTTTCAGTTGGGAGTTGTCTGAAGTTACTAATTTTGTCCCTCAACTGTACCCTTCTGGATGGTGGAAAGAACCATTCTAGGAACACCTCTTTCAACTGTCTCCAGTTGGTTATAGAATCGGGCTCTATCTCATTTAACCACATTGTTCCCTCTCCAGACAGAGACAAAGGGAACAATCTCAACCGGATCTCATACTAGCTCACTCCCAAATTGTCAAAAGATTTGCAAATAGTGATGAAGTTCACCAAATGCATGTTCGGGTTGTCACCAGGTAAGCCTCCAAACAACCCCTTCAGATTCAGGAGTTGGATCATGGTGCTTGTTATGCTGAATTTTACATCTGGTGACAATGGTGGAGGAATGATAGCACCCGTTGCACCAGCTCTATCCATTCTTTCATCATCTTCATCAGCCTCGTATTAAATGGGCTGTTGGTCGTACCTTCCTTGGATTGGACGGTTTCTATTGATATTTTGCTGCACCGGTGTAGCAAATTTTTCAGCTCGCCTTGGGTTTTGAGGATTTAGCAATTCCTCATCACCCAAGTCTTCGTCATCAGGGTTCTGGTGATGTGCTTGTTGACCCAAATTTTGTACGTTAACTTGAGCCCTGGCCAAAACGTCTAGTATGTCCACCTCCTATTGTTCATCCATTTTCCCTATCAGTTGAGGTTCCGAATTGATTGGCAATAACGGTTCTCTGAAACTTCTTGTTTTTGGCATAAACAACACAGTACCTACAATAGACAAAAACAACAAATAAACGTAAATCTAGAAAACTTAACTAACAACAAATTAGCGTACACAAACTTTCCGTTTACAACCGTAATCATCGGCAACGATGCCATTTTTGATAACGCTCAAACTACACTCTTGAACGGATGTAAGTGATCATTGTCAATATAAAACCCAACTAGGTTGGTGTTGAATCCCACAGGGAATAGGGTGTGAAATCAAGTTGTTTACGAAATAATTCACTGGTAGTTTACTATTTCCTGAAATGGGGGTTTAAATTTCTCAAACAATTGTTAGTCACTTTAAGATTAATGTTTGTAATCAATATTTTATGAAATAACCGGGATTATGTTCACTAGGGTTTATGGTATATGACAGATGCTATAAATAACTCAAGGTTCTCACGGTGGTTAGGATGACAAGGTATCTCTATCGATAGTATGCTCGAATGTCTCTCGACCTATTCAAGTGTCTAATTTCCTAATCCTCTCGGACTTAGGGAATCGCAACGCACTGCCCAAATTTTACCTCAGGTTAATCAACCTTGTTACAACGCTGATTATTAAACGAAGCCTTTTCGAGTCCCTGTCGATAATTCACTTCCTACTGTTTATGATTTCTTTCTCAAGCAAACCAAAGTAGGTACGCCTATTGTTTGCAACCAACAGACATAAGTTAGAATATAAAAATTACCAAGAAATCCTAACACCTATTAAACCTTGAGTAATTAATCAACACCTTATCATGACCTAACCCTAGATTTCATAACCCAAGTTAAAAGAGTTTAGCTACTCACGATGCAGGAAATAAGCACATAAGTTGAATTCAAAATTGAAAAGATTAACTTACAATAATGAAGGAAATCAAAAGTGTTCTTTCAATTGAATCACAAGGAAAACCACCAAAATATTTGTCTTCGAGAGAGAGAGAGAAGAAAAAGTCGTATGTTGTAGGATATGTCAATTAATTGATGGATTCTAGAAAACCCCTAAAACAAGAATTTAAATATTTAACCCTAAATAAGGAAATAAAATTAAATTTTCAAATGTTCTTCGGAATAGATGAAAGTGGTTGTGACGGCCTATCATGATTTTGACGGTCTATCTCAGATGTCATCAGCTTCTCTGCAAATTCAGCTTCTGCTGCCTAAGTTTGACGACGATCGTGATGACCTATTAGGATATTGATGGTGTGTTATGAAGGTCGTCACAAAACTTCCTGCAACTCCCCTCTTCGGTTTAAGTTTGATGGCATCCTTGATAGCCTATCACCAGGCTGATGATGTGTCATGGATGTCGTCATCCATACTTAGCTCTTCATTTGCTTTCGATTTCATACTTTTTGCTTCCTTTATTTGTGGTTATCCTTCTTCTCTAGTTTTACTGCAAAACCAATGTAAACTAATAAAAAACGACTAAAGTTGCTCAAGACTTTGTAATTATTTAGAGTTAAAAGCTTCAAATGTGTTAGCATAGGCTCACACATCAGTGACACGACATTCGTAGTCTCTATTCAGAGCATAGATGTTTAGAACAACCTTTCTTATGAAGAAATTCTAGTAGAAATCCTAGACTATCAGACTCGCAGACTGAGGAATAAAGAAGTCCCTCTAGTCAAAGTTCTTTGGAGAAATCAGTCCGTTGAGGGAGCTACTTGGGAAGCAGAAGAAGATATGCGAACCAAGTACCCACACCTCTTCTCTACTAACTCAGATCTAGCTCAAGGTAACAGTTCTCCTTAAGCTTTTTAGTTTCATGTATAGATTTCAGTTACAAGCTTGGTATTCATTTTATGTTTAGAATTCCATTATAAACTTGGTATCAAATATCATTGCATATTCAGTCATTCATTCATGTATCAGTTTAGTCAAGTAATTATGCATCAGATATGCATTCTTATTATGAGGAACTTAGTTCCTCAGAACACTCAGTCATGTATTCATGAATCAGTTACTCATGCATCAAATATGCATGTTTAGTATGATATATATTCAGTTTATCAATCATGTTAGTCATGGAGTCATGTTTCAGTTATTCATGTTCAATATGTGCTTCAGTCTACTGTTTCTCCCCTCTCAGTCAGTCTTATTCGAGGATGAATGTATCCAAGGGGGAGATATTATAATACCCTAAACTTTCTTTAAGTTCAATCTAGTCTCTAGAAGAGTTATTGATGACTTCCTAAATAATTAATATTTAAAACAGATAGAATTTCCCCAATTTTGAATTTGTTCCTCAGTCTGCGAGTAGAAAGTTATGGACATTTTACTGAGAGCTGTCAGAACCACCCAGGTACGACGGGCAGGTTGATGGACCATCGAGCTAGCAACAAACCATTGCCTAAACCATCATAACTAAGGCAGTAAGTCAATCTTTTGGCTAAGGTACGACAGACAGGTTGATGAACTGTCTAGCTAGCGACGGACCATCATCCAAAACATTGCTACAAAGGCAGTGAGTCCCTATTCTGGCCCAAGTGCGACGGTCAGAACGATGGACCGTCGAGCCAGCGATGGACCGTCGTACGAGCCATCGTAGATCCCGTTCAACAATTTAAAGTCATTTTTAAAAAGGTATTTGGGTATTTTTCCACATGTTTTAACCCCTAATTATACCAAACAATAGCTCATAACTTCATTATTCATTCATAATATCCAATTAGGGTTTCTCTCAAAGATCAATCCCCAAGAACAAGAAACCCTAGGTGCTTAATACCAAGTCAAGAATTCAAGTTTTCCTCCATAAATCTTCAATAAATCATCCACCTAGGTATGTTAAGTGTTCATTCATGGATTCCTTTAATCCATAAAGCCCAAGAATCCAATTTTAAATTATAAATTTTGATGTTTATGTTGTAGATTAATTACGATCATGTTGATGTTGTGTATGATACCCAAGTTGGAATTGTTAGATGTTTTTTCATTAATTTATGCTAGCGTGTGGATTGAAATCTAATAAATTGTGTTGATTTATGCAACCATGATGAATTAATTTAATGTCCAAGCCTAAGCTTATAATTATGCATGCAAGGTGTTTGATAAAATGCCTAAGAGAATAGGAAATATGTCTTATGACTCAATTATGACCAAAATGATAAACCTATATTTCACCCTTAAGTTCAAATGACTCCCATGTTATTGTTATTCTTTGTGATGGATTGATGTAATGCTCATGACATTAGTCTTATGAAATTATGACATGTTTACATGCACTTCTATTCATGTGTGAGCTTATGGCATGAAAATACTTCAGGAATATCCCCGATGATTGTACTATGAATTATTGATTATGGTCATGTGTCAAGTCTTGTCAGTTTTATGCTATTGAGTCCTGGGGGTACTTGTACCAGAAAATTTAGTTATACGCCTAGAGCCAGTGTCATGTTTTCAAGATACTCTCATTCAAGCCATGTTCAGTAGAATTCAGTCAGTCTCATGACTCAGGAAAACTCAATAATCTCAGTAATCTCAGTCAATTATCAGATCTCAGTGATACTCCGTCAGTCAACGGAACTCAGTAAACTTAGTCTAGTCTATAATATAATTAATTCTCTGTCTAATCAGATGGGAGTAGGATTCAGCACCGAGTGATCCCAAGGATGGGAACTCACCTGCGAGTAGAGGGTGTGATTCATAGAAGCAATCTTTGCACTCTAAAACTATGCAGCCAGCGTAGGTTGAGATATCTAACCTGTTAGATAAGGGTTGATAAGGTGGATTAACCTGTTAGATGAGGGTCCCACCGTTATCCTTAGAGTACCTGTTAGATGAGGGATCACTCACAGCTTATCCTTACCAGTGGCGTGGTATTGACACCCTTCTAATTAGGGTTATAGATTGGACCCCAACTCAGCTATAGTAGCTTATTAGGGGCATGTCGGTTAAAGGACTACTTCCCACAGTCTCAGTCTCAGATCTCAGTAATAAAACTCAGATAGTTCTACAGAATTTGGGACTGTCAGATACAGTCACCCAGTACAATATGGAACTCAGCTAATTCCATCAGAATCTAGACTGTCAGATATAGTCACTCAGTATCAGTTACATCAGTTATCAGTAACTCATGATATCAGTATTCATACTCTGTAGTCAGAATTATCATGAATTCAGTTACAGTTACTTATTTATGCATGTATTCTTATGTTCATATTATATAGTTAGTTAGTATTGTTTATGCATAAGAACCCTTTGCATTCAGCCTACCTCACTAGCATACCAGTACATTTAATCATACTGACGCATTTGCACTATGGTGTTTTATACCATAGGTTCAGAAGTACGAGCTCCAGAACATTAGTAGCATTCCAGTTTCAGCAGTCAGAGTCAGAAGTGAGTCCTCATCATTAAAGGATGTTATGATTTGATTACTTCACTTCTATAGTACTTAGTTTATTTTAGTAGTTGGATTTAGTTGGGGACATGTCCCATCAACTCCTTATTCAGGAAGAATAGTGTTAGAGGCTTTCAGACTATAATATATTCAGACAATTATTTCAGTTGTTTTGGTATTGATATACCATATTTTTAGATGTTGTGTTTTATCAGATATTTGAACCATATGTCCTTTTAGCCTTATATTCCGTATTTATACAGTATATTATGTAGTGTTCAGGTATAGATATCAGTAATAGGTTAGCTTGTGGTCCTTCGAAGTCACGAGCACCGTGTAGTATTCTGGGTACCAAATTTGGGGTGTTACAGGTATAATGGAATTCCCCAAGTAATCATAATAATGGATCATTTGTGGAGTACATTTGGATAAGGACAATAATTGCAAGTTATATTTGGTATGACGATACCATTATGTATAGCCTAAGTTAATTACAATGGTTTGGTTGGTTGGAAATAGTTTTAATTGGGCAATAAAGGTGGGGTGGGATTGCTAACCGTGAAGGTGGGCGTCCAATGTATGAACACTGGAAACTCATGTTTTCCAACATAAGGGGCAGGTCATGGTGACCTTATATGAAGAGGTACACAGTAATCCTCTAAGTACACTGTACACATGTTAAATGGAGGCTGAAGGGTACTTGGGAATCCCTAACTCTTATGGTATCTCCGATTCATGGGAATACATGCATCGGGTCCCGTTCAGGGAGTTACACTGGACACATATAGGCCATGGGCGGTTAAGGACGGTTAAGATATACATACCCAGATTAATGGTTTTAAATGCATGCTAAACCCAATTTTCTTTCCCGGCACGGTTATATATATATGTATGGTTTGTATGAATATTGATGGTTTACTTGGTTTTTTTAAATGACATAATTTTATTCTTATCCTGAGAACATGCTAGAGTTCACCCGTTAACCCATCTTCCAGTGGTTGTATCCCCACGTGATGTAGAAATTGGAAATTCTACTCCTCCCGCTTAGTGATCGGCCTTCGGGATTAGCTATTGGATTGAAGTGGTGAGTTTACATCTTTCCAGAAGGCTCCACTTCATGGATGTTATTTAATACTTTGGTTTATTTATGAATATTGGTTTTGGCTATAGTTGGGGGCATCTCCTAAACGAATTTTGGTATTTTTTTGGTTAGAGACTTTTTGGGGAACTACTATGTCTTGGTATGGGCGGGACCGGTATTGGTGTCAGCCATGGAATTGGTATGGTATTAGGGTTGATACTATAGGACTAAATTTCTCATTGTTCAATCCTCTTTTATTTTTGGACTATATATAATTATTATCGAACTCAAATGGTTATGGTATGGATTATGGTTTGGTTGGTATTGGTTATCAGTTGGGTATCACACGGTTGGACTCATTTGGGTGGTCACGAATATAAACCTATACCAGAGTCTTGGATTATGCAATAATGCTATCCTGTTATATGTTCGGAATTGATCCGAATCAGAATATGTATAGGTCAGTTGGGTTGGGTAACGGGGGTGGTATCTAGTCCTGGTTGGACTTGGGATGCCCAATACTACAAGACCCAGGTTCGGGTCATGTCAAGAATGCAAAGAAGGAACATCTAAGTTAGAATCTATAACCCGAACTAGATGATAGAGACACCCCTTGGTGATCAATCTCTGAGCTCTAAGATGTGATATGAACTTCTCCTAGGGAGCTATGGAACCACCCTTTTACTCAATAACTTACTCATTACGAAATTTAAAGACAACCTTATGGCTACGAAAGTCTGGAGAAGCATAGCACGAGTGCAACTAATCCATCACTAATATAACATCAAAATCCACCGTATCTAATTCAAATAGATCCACCCAATTCTCCTTACTACCAACAGATGCCACACACCCCCTATAGGTACTTCTAGCAATTACCGAGTCGCCTACCGGGGTAGAAATATAAAAGGGGTTTGAAACATACTCTAGACTAAAACCAAAATGCACAACCACAAATGGGGTCACATAAGAGAGAGAATACCCTGGATCAAGTAAATAATACACATCATGGGAAAAGAGTTTCAACGTACCAATCACGACATCAGGAGATGCCTCAAACTCCTGTCGGGTAGTGAGAGCATAAAAACGGTTCCAACTAGTGCCAAAACTAGATGGCGCACCCTTGGTGGCTGAACTAATGATAAAGCAACTGGAACCTTGTTCACCCCCAAGCAACCTTACCAGAAGGACAGTTTCTAAGTATATGCCCTGGCTAACCAATATGACACCACCCGAACCAGGGCCTAGTAATGTCGGGTGCCTCAAGCCCAATCGGGATCGGAGACCACCCCAATACCCAACCATAATCGTCCTACACCATATGTTTAATAAATTCTAATTTTATATAACATAACAAAATGGAACAATCATAAATTAAATATAGTCAAACAGTGTCAGTCCCAATACCAATACGAATTCTAAGGCAGACACCAATACCGACACCGCCCATAACAACCCAAAGTAGTATAAAAAAGCCTCTATCCAAAATCAAAACAACTTTAAGTCGGGACATGCCTCCGACCATATCCAAAACCAAAGTAATTGAAATATTAAAAATATGAGTACAAGAGAATAACATGAAATGAAGACTTTCTGAATATGGAAGCTCAACATTTCAATCCAACTCTAAGTTGTCCCTGAATCTGACCACTGAGAAGGAGTAGTAGTATAGACAGTTCCTGTATCACATGGGGATATAACCACCTGAAGAAGGGTTAGCGGGTGAACTCTAGCATGAATTCAGGATAAGGATAAAATAATGCCAACACTTAAAACCAAGCAAATAACCATATGCATTCACATCTATACATATATATATATATATTCCCATACCGAGAAAGGAAATCGAGTTTAGCATGTATTTAAAATCATTAACCTAGGTTTGTATAGCTCAACCATCCTAGAATGACCCACGGGGTATATGGGTCTAATGTTACACCCTGAACGAGCCCCGATGTGTGTAGCCAAATGAATTAGAGATATCATAGGGGTTGGGGATTACTGTGTACCCTTCACCCACCATGATACATGTATACAAATATAACTTATGGGATTCCCGTGTACCCCTCAAGCATATGGTCTCCATGACCAATCATCATTTCGGAAAATATGAGATTCTAGTGTCTGTCCATTGGACTCACACCTTCACGGTTAGCTGTCACAACTATCTATTACTGCACAATTAAAACTATTATCACACAACCAAGCCACTAATTCAATATATTATTAACCAAGGCTATATTACGTGGTATCGTCATATTAACTATATCTTGTAAGCAATGTCTTTAGCCAATACTTAGGGGATTCCTATGTACCCTGTAGTTTCCAATATGGGGGATTCTCGTGTACCCCCCAAGTCTTTTGATTTAAAACAAAGTCATGGACACCAAGGCCTTATCATTTAACCATTTAAACTATTTAGGGTTCATTACCCTATCATGTAATGGAAAGTTTTCAATGAAAATCCAACTATGCAACAAAACCATTCTCATAGGCATTTTATCGAACATGTTGAGGGCATATAGTTTACAAAACCAAAACCAAATACCAATTGGCGCTTCCCATGCAACTACATTGTTCAAACCACCATTATAACATGTAAAACTATAAATAAAAGTTAGGAAAACAATATTCATCCATCAACAACCAAAACTCCCAAAATATAATTCAAAACCAAACAATACCCATAATTGAATCATGAAAACCATTCATTAAACATGAATTTAGTTGAACTAACAATGAAGTATGAGTAACATGCCTTAGATTACAAATAAGAAGGAGAAAACCACCCTTAAGAGCTTTAATTGACCACGTTAAAGGAAACATTAGCCTTTTCTTAACCCAAGAGCTCGAGAGAGATTTAAGAGTATTTCTGAGTGTTTAAGATTAGAATAATATGGTAAATGATTACCCAAAAATGTTTTAAGTTGTGGGGTCATAAGGGGATAAGAGGGGAAATATCCAGAATACCCCTAATTTAAATGGTAAAATTTTTTGCATGAGGGTATGACTACACCTCCCCCAAACCGTACCCTAACATAAAAGTAGTACCCACTACTCGTACCGTAGCTAGATTATTAGATATCATACACTATACACCATACGACTCCCCCAAGCCTAAGTCATACCCACACTATACGATTAATACTCTAAAATATTATCAAAGATAGAATCCAAGGGTGTTTACACTAGTCAACATAAGACATAGACTATACCACTCGTACCCTATCCGTACGACTCTTAGTGAACCACTCATACTCAGAGTCAATTCAAGTTACTAAGTTTCAGATTAAATGAAGGACCAATCCATTACCAATCATATGACCCGTACCCATCGAACTGTATCCATACCAGAAAATAAACCAAACCTCACTGATCAACTTATGAGTTGAGAACCCTAAATTATATTCTATCATACGACAAGTACCCCAATCGTATGATGTCTAAAAGCTCAAAACTCAAGAAATTTTTATGGATTAAAACCCAGGGTGTTTCACCAGCCAGTCTAAAAGAGTTAAGCCATAAACTACCTCAAAGGAAGAAACTTATCCACAACAGTTCAACCACAAAGCCATACTTCTCATGAACAGTCCCAAAATTAACTAAAACTAAGAAATAAAGAAACTATACATCAAAACAAGAGTAACTATGGTTTTTTGGAAAAGAAGGAGAAAATCATAACTTTACTTCAAAAAAGTGTTTTCATATCTTTATAAATCTACAACTGAAAACCCAAGTCAAATCGAGTAAAATGTGTGGTTAAAATTAAAGAAAAAACATTTTTGAGCTTTACCCGGTAAAACCTTTGAAATTCATTTCAAAATAAAGAATCAAAGATGTTTTGAAAATGAAATTAAGGAAAAGCTAGTGATTATACGATTAAGAACATTATTCAAGTAAAAAAGTTTAGAATTAAGGGCTAAATCTAGTACTAAGGTTTAGGGTTTTTTTGAATAATTAATAAAGAAATTTGATAAAGAAAAAGGTGAATTCTCATATTAAATCCATAAGAAAATCAAGAAATAGATTTTAATCTAGCATCCAAAGTACCCACCAAATTCATTTTTATGCTTTCACACTATTTTAGGGTTTAACTCTCAAGAGGCATGATGAAGAATGAGCAAAAATTGGGTAAAAAGGGCTATTTATACTCATACCAGGTAACCAGGTGCATAAAGCATCAAAACACATGGCTCAAATAAGTTTTATCCTTTGAGATCCAGGTTGCACCAGCAACCTAGAGCACCAGATTTTTAAGTCCAAAATGGACTTCGATGGGGTGCCCGGGGTCCGTTTGAAATTTAATATACACAAATGATATATATAACCACACTAAATACGATGCTCTAGACTCAATGGAGATATTAGAATTTTGAAAAATCTTTATTTTTTAAAATTCAACCCTCGAAATTAGAAATGATGATTATCCAAACTAAGGGTCGAAATGAGATTTAAAAGCCATAAAACTACACCAACCATGTTACCACTCGAAAATTTTCATTTCAAATCTACTGGTGCAGTCCATTCAGCCATCTGTGTCATAAATTAAAAGACAACCACATAAGTCTAAAATAAGGCTCTCGAAGCCACTAAAAACCATCATATCATATAAATGGTACATAAATGCATAGGGAACTATGTCACTCAACCCACATCCCAAAAATACCACAACATAATTATGGGGTGGGTTAAAATAATCAAATCACACAAAATACCTAATTTCACATATTTTATCAAATGTTAGATCGTTACATCATCCACCACTAAAAATCTAGTTTGTCCACAAACTAAAGGAAAAATAAATACCTAATTCCATAAGTAGCTGGGGATAAGAACTATACATAGCAGATTCGACCTGCCAAGTAGCCTTATCTATAGGTCGATGTTGCCACTAAACCTTAACAACATAGATAATTCTAAAATAGAACCCTCTAACTTCCCTAGCAAAAATAGAGACTAGCTCCTTTATAAAAGATAATAGCTCATCTAACTTAATCGACTCCCAATGAATGACATAATACTCATCCTAAATATAATGGTGAAGCATCAAAACATGAAAAGTTAGATGAACAGTTGATAAATCTGGAGGTAAAACTATGTCATAAGCCACCTCACCTAGAGTCCGAAGAATCTCAAATGGATAAATATTGAAACACTCAAAACTTGGACCCTTAGAAAAATTTCCAAAGTCTGAGACTCTGGGCAAGGTATGACTCTTGGGTAATAGTCGTACCCTAGGATACGGTTTGGGGTACCTCTTCTCATATATTGGTTATTAAGTTTTGGTTGGCTTTTTTCCAAGACACGAGTAGGCATCATACGAGTCATATAATAGGGTAAGTGTGTTATCTTGCAAATCTTATGATGACCTTAGGTTAGTCTAGTGGATTTGATTCTATCCAAGGTATGATTTAGGGTTCCATTCGTACCCTTGAGTACGATTTTATCTTGTGTTTTTGTATGATGATTATTTTGGAGGATCATGGTGAGGTATAGGGTATGAGTTAGGGTACCACTTATTCCCTAAGGAATAGTTTAGATGGGTGAGTCATACCTTCTCAGGAGTTAGTTTTTAACTTTTAAGCTGAGGGCATTCCAGATATTTCCCATCACAAAACCCTTTTATCCCCATAATATTTATCATGTTGGGGAATCTCATAATACTCAATGGAGGATCAAAACTTTCAAAAAACATTTTCTATCTCTCTCTTAAAGGTTAGAGGCTATGGTTTCAACATGTATTCAACTAGAGGCTAAAGGGGTCAAGTTCTTCTAGTGAATTATCTTGTATAACACAAGTTACTCCTCCCTCATTGTTAGTTCTAACTAAAGTCATGTTTTAGTGCATTTTAAACAGTGATTGTGGATCATGAATGGTGGTTTTGAAAACCAATGTTGAGGGTCTTAATGCTTTTTAATGGATATTGTTTACTCTTGGTTTAAACTATATTTTCACATATTTTGGTGGAAGTTTGCATATGTGGGTGTTTGTTGGTTATGGTTTGACAAAAAGGACCATGGGTAGCCCTAAATTTGATGATTTATGCTTGATTTTGTTCTTGGTAAAGGTATGCCTTCAATATGTTTGATAAAATGCCTATGAGAACATTTTACTCTATTGTTGAACTTTCATTAAAGCTATTGCATGGTATGGTTTGGTAATGGAACCCTAAATTAGTTTGGATGTTTTTTTCATGGGTTTGAATAGTTTGTATTATTTTAAATGGTTTTGAATAGCTAAAATAGTTTGAATGGTTAAAATAGGTTTGAACGGTATGCATGGTTTGGAATGGTTAAATGATAAGGCCTTGGTGGCTATGAAATTGATTTGAATGAAAACCTTGCGGGGTACACAAAAATCCCCCAAGTGAATGTATAATTAAATTGGTATGAATAATAAACTTCTTTTGGGGTACATGGGAATCCCCCAGGCAAAGGTTAATAATGAAATACTTGTAGGGTACACGAGAATCGCCCAAGTAAGACAAATAATGATGTACTTGTGGGGTACATGGAAATTCACCAAGTAAAATTAATAATGTAACAAATGGGGTACATGGGAATCCTCTATGGTTGGCTAAAGACATTACTTGCAAGATATAGTCGGTATGATGATACAACTAATGACAGCTTTGGTTAATAATAAATGGAATGGTTGTTTGGTTGTGTGGTAATGGTTTTAATTGGGCAATAATGGTGGGATGTGATAGATAATCGTGGAGGTATGAGTCCAAAGGACGGACACTAGAAACTCATATTTGCCAACATGAGGATTAGGCATGCGACCCTATACTTGAGGGGTACATAGGAATCTTCTAACACTTGAATATATGTATCATGGAGACTAAAGGATGCATGAAAATCCCCTACTCTTATGGTATATTCAGTTTGTACGGCTATATGCCTCAAGGCCCATCCAGGGGGTGACACTAGACCCATATAGCCTATGTGTGGTTATAGGATGGTTATGCTACATACCAAGGTTAATGGTTTTAAGGGAAAGCTAAAATCGGTTCCCTTTCCCAGCATAGATTATATATATATATATATATATGGATATGTATGCATATGGTTTTTTGCTTAGTTTACTTGGTTTCAAAGGTTGGCATTATTTTATCATTATCCTGTGTAATTGCTAATGTTCACCTATCAATCCATCTTCGGGTGTTTATATCCCACGCGATGCAGGAACCATCCATACTACTCCTCCTTCTCATTGATTAAATTCGAGAACAGTCGGTGTTGGATTGAAGTTGTAAGCTTTCATAGTTCAGATGGTATCTATTTCATGTGATAGATTACCATTCATACTTTTGTATTTTAATAGAATTTGGTTGTTTTCTATGGTCGGGGGCATGTCTCAACTAGATACTCTTTGGTTTTGTTTAGAGGCTTTGTAGGGTAAACTGTGGACTTGGGTATGGAATGGTTATGATTTATATATGATTTGAATTTCATTATCCTTTTTGGTTTGGTTGGTTGGTTATTGGATGGATTGTGTAATGCCCCGAAATCTAATCCCGAGATGTCACATGGTGCTCAAGACTACAAGTAACCTTAAGCTAACCCTATCTGCATACTACTGAGCCTGAATCTTATAATAATAGAAATATAGACATAAAAGGCATGCGAGAATGCAGAAATTTTTTGTAATATTTGAGAATAATCTGAACATAACATCTAAAACATCAAAACTGAATAATTTGCATCAAAACTAGTAGTCTGACAAGCCTCTACTACTAATACTAAAGAGTCATTATGACAAACTCCCAGCTAACTCGAACTGTCTAAAAGGAAATGTTAAATTTCCTAAACTGATAAATTGGAAAATCTAAAATTAATAAGTCCCCAAACTATAAGGGCTCACCAACTGTCGGATGTAGATGGAGATGCTCGAAGTACTCACGTTGCTGACACTGAGCACTTGTACCTATATTATGAGACAATGGAGCACATAGATATGTGGATCAGTACTTTGAGGATGTACTGAGTATATGGGGGTGATATGTATAAGTAAAACATCATCTTATAATCATTATTTATAAAACAATGCATGCTAAATATGAATGACTCACGTAAGCTGGAGTGTCTGAAATACTGAAATATGTAGCAATACGAAGAAAAACATACTTTATAAAACTTGTGAGCCATAACATTTAGTTCTAAAAGTTGTACTAAATCTCTGTCTTTAAATCATACTGTCCAAGAGTAAAAGATCTCACTCTAAATCTTAAATCTGAAAGATAAAATATGAAGCTATTGTCTTTCTATAAAGCATATTCTAAATAAAATTGTGAGCCTTTACACTTAGTTTTCTAAAAGAATTTCTTTTATTTTCTTTGATTAGCAGGGTTTGAAACATATATTTTAATTTGTAGGTAGGTTCTCTTAACCGACATAAACCATGTAAGCTAACATAGAGTCAACGTCTTATCCTCCTAAGGAAGAAACCTCACGTTGGGGAGAGGTGTCATACTCTTTCCAGGTAGTATAACCTAAGCTAAATGATCACATCTGTAACTATCATCCACATAGAAGTGGGAATAATCTGATAATCTATACCTACGTTGGCTACGTAGTTCTGTGGAAGTAGGATGCAAAACTTCCCACTCAGTGCTAAATACTACTCCCTTTTTATTTGCTATACCCATTCTGTTAGAAATCCACTTTAAAACTAGCAATAGGGTTTATCTAAAACCAATTATGCATTAATCTGATAAAATCTGTAATAATCTAAAAAGTTGATTCCAAAACTAATCTGAGAATTAAAAGATCAAAACTTTATTATAAATCTGATATAATCAGCCCATAAGGTGCCTAAAGCATCATTTTTCTCAAGATCTCAACATATAAACTTAGGGCTTAAAATCCATGTATCAAACTTATGTCAAATATCATAATAATCATGCTTGATAATGAAAACAATAATAATTCAACTCAAATCTGGAAATTACTGCAATAAGCATGAAAATGTGAAAATATGAAAGTAAACATGCAATTCAACTTATAATTCACTTGAACTCTCATAATCTTGTAAATAGTAACATTGGGTTTGAACCCTAATTTAAAATTCATGGAAAACCATGTGAAATCATAAAACTTTGAAATTTAAACAAGTTTTGGGCACAAGGATGAAAAAAGATCCTTGTTCATAAACCCCACATACCTTGTTGGATGATTGAATGAAGAAACCTTGAATTTTTTATTCCTATTGAGTTCTTGATGATGGGTTCTTGATTACCTTGCCTTGGGATTCCTAAAATTTAAGCTTCCTTGGAGAATCTATGGAGAATTTGGATTTCTTGGAAAGGAGCTTTGATGGTCTAGGGTTTTCTTTTTGGAAAGAATGGATGAAATAAGCATAAAATGCCTTAGGATATGTTAAATCTTGTGTTTTGGACGTATTGGGGGCTTGGGAAAAGTCAAAAATATCCCTTTTAAACCCCTAAACAAAGCTGAAAAAACGTAACTGGGGTCTTAATTTAATGGGCCACCGCGATGCGCCACTATCGCGGTGGCTCACTGGAATTTAATGATTGGTAAATTGGTTACCTCTGTGATGCAAATTTATAGCATTGTCCCATTGAATTTTAACAATTGGGACCTGGAACTTCAACGCGACGCAGTGCCTTATAGAAATGCCATTTTAACCTTCGGCGCAACGCGCCACTATAGCATTGGACTACTGAAAATTGACAAATGAGAAAATGGACCTCTCCATAATGTTTCAATATTGCGAAGGTCCACTGGAAAATGACGATTATGAATTTAACCACTTTCGCGATGCGGTGACTGCCCAGGTGGCACACTATCAACTTAAAAATGGCATAACTCCTTCACCGAGTGTCAGAATTGGGTGAATTTTGTATCGCTGGAAATCTTATTCAATTTCCCATACAATGGAAAGTATAAATCAAAATAATTCCACAATAAATAAATATTCTTCATTTTGGAAGTTATTCCTTAACATTCTAGGAGCGAATTTAAGCTAGAAAAATTTATGGGGTATTACAGATTGACTTTTTTGGGTTGGTCTAGTAAGTATACATATCCTATAAGTTATTATATCTTCTAATTTGTTATCTTGTTATGTTTTTGAATTCATCTGACTCAGGGTATATGTTGGCTAGTTGGATTGGGTATCAGTGATGGTCTCCTGTCCCGATCGGACTTGCGATACCTATTATGATAAAGCCATGGTTTAAGTCATGTGATGTTGGTATTAGATCCTAGGTTTCATTTTCATGGGGTTTCCATAGAGCCATATTGAGTAAAGTCTTTCTTATGGGTATGTTGTGCACCACACTTATAATCAGGAGGCTATGAGGAATCTGGGAATGTTTCACTTTCTTATTATTCTACTTTTAGGCTATAGAGTCTAAGGTCTAGAACTCTTTTCTAAATCTTCTTTTGTTCACCTTTCAGATTATGTCCTCTTAATGATTTAAAGTTCATAGAAACTCACCTGTTCCACTTGAAGATGGCATGGATGTATCTTGTCTATCTTATGATGCACAGGACCGGTCAAGGGTTATTGTTTTGAATTTTCCCTGTGGAGTTCCACTGGTCTCTATTGACCCTACCTTGGAAGGTGTCACTCATGCTCGGTTACCTGAAGGAGGGGTTACCAATGCTGAGTTTTGGTATTTTATTCATCTATTGACCTAGATAGTGACAAATCTATTGTGCTAGTCCAATTTTATTAGTGTGGGTGAGTATTAAGCAAGGTCGGGAAATAGGCAGAGTGAGAGGTCTCAGTTTACTAAACAAAAGGGAGGCTAATATATGGTGGTAAGTGGTCTGAGCAAAAGAGTTAGGTTGGTCCTAACTCCAGTTCTATGGCTAGTGCTATCTACCCAAAGCTATTGAGATGTAAGTATTTTTATATTGGGAATGCTTCTAGGGAACAAGGTACCCAATCTCGGGCTGGTGGGGCCCAATTTGCATCATCCTATTCTCCTTGTATATTTTGTGGTCAGTCGCACCATGGTCGTTGTAATGAAGGGAGGAATTATTAATTTAATTATGGTCAATTGGGTCATATGCAATGTAAGTGTCCCATAATGATTCTCGCTTGGGAAAATAGGACACCAATTACCACTTTTCTATCTCTTACATCAAGGGATGCTACTTCTAGCTCCAACACAGGTCGAGATTATCTCAATGACTTCACTATCTCTCAATTGACCGAGGAATTTTTTTATGCTGACACTTCTATGTTGAAAACTCTTTTCTTATTATGTGTGTTGGTTTACTTGGTCTAGGGTCCCTACTCTATTATGTGAACCCATTTGGGGCAGTGTATTTTGGTTTTGGTGACAAGGTTATTTCAGACACTTTTTCTATTTTTACCCCTGGTAGGTGACTTTGTGATTGCCAAAAAGTCTATAGGGGTGTGTGGTATCTGTTAGTGGTATAGAAATTTTGGTGGATTTCTATGATATTCTAGGGATGGATTGGTTACACTCATGCTGTGCGTCATAAAAATGTCAAACCTGTGAGGTTCTCTTTAGGCTCCTTTGTGAGTCAATTATGGTATGGGAGGATTATTCCCTGGTTATTAGGGAAAGGTGATATAATATCTTAGAGATCAAAGGCTAATCTCTAAAGAGGTGTTTCTATTATCAATTGGTCTGGGTTAAAGGTTCTAACTCAGAAGATCCTTCTTTGCATTCAATTTTGGTGGTGAATGATTTTTCCTGAGGTCCTTCTGGATGACCCTCATGGTGTCTTTCTAATGGGGAGATTAAGTTGTGGATTGGTTTTGTTTTGGACACTTGTCCAATTTCTATTCCTTCTTTATAGAATAGTTTTGGTAAAGTTAAAGAGGCTTAAGGGGCTATTAAAGAACCCCTTTAGAAAAATGATTCATCCATCCTAGTGTTTTTCCATAGGGTGTTTCTGTTCTTTCATGCATAAGAGAGATGGTTTTCTCCTAGGATGGTATAGGTTACTAGTGGGTGAATGAGAAATTTAGGGTGTCCTCCTTGTAGGGTGGACCATATATGTAAATTTCTCTATGGGGTACATTGTTGGTAGTGCATAATGGTTGGTAAACGTTGGGTTTGGACTTTAGGCATTGGTTTTAGTAAAGGAAGTATGTTAGCCCAGGGATAGAAATGCGAGGATTGTGGAGGAAGATTAGAAAGATAGATAAGGTGTGCAGAAAAAAGAGGTGAGGTTGATGGCTTAGGGAAATACTATAGTGGAAAAGTTGTGATATATAGGTTGGGGGTTCAGGTTGAACTGGTGGATTCATGTTTAGGTCATTGGTTGGGTTAGAGCATGGAGTTTGTGTGACTATGTTGGGCTCTAGGTGGCTTTTGGGTGTATGACGTTTTAAGTATAGGGGAACCAAACGTCCCTAGTGATCATCCTTAGTAATACCCTTTAGAGTAAAGTATTGTTCTTATAGGTATAGTACGATTAAAGTCGAGGGTTAATCTAAAATCTTCTTCTAGTGGAGGACTTCTAGAGAAGGTTGAGGTGCATATTCTATAGATCACCCCTATCTCGATTAAGAGAGTACCTTACTAGTATGACATATATTTTGATAGTGTTTATGCCTACAATTTGCATTTTACTTTCACCTTGTTCCCTTGATATGACTCTGGACCTTATGTTGAATTACCTATGATGTATGTAGTCATGTGTGTTTTGGTGTTTAATTCTAAGTGATCCTACTATGGCATGGTTTTGTCGGGATGATTCTTCATTCAAGACCTAGGTAGTTTCTATGAAGTACATCGTGCCTATGGTGCCATATCTCTTTTTAGAGGTCTTTCCTTAAGTAGTATGAGTAACTTTCACACTTTAGTACCTTAATAACCCTTCCTATGTTAGGGTGGTAGTGGCTTTGGAGGAGTTGTGATGCCTTGAAATGGAGGAGAGGTAGAAGTCCCTAAGTGGGGGAGAGTTTGGGGTGACTACTAGAGCTAAGATTTTGGAGGGTGAGGTAAGGTTGTTGTCATAAGAAATGGTTAAAAGAGGAGTAGGTGGTTAAAATCCTTGTGATAAATAATCAAGGTTGCTAAACCTTTTGAAGGATAGATCATACCGCGGGTATAGAAAAGGTAGGCCTAAAAGTTATGGTTGATAGATGTTCTAATCTTTGTGTTAGGTACTTGAGAATCTTGATGGGACATGATGCTTGGTTGTAGTAATGGAAGGGGAGTAGTATTTTGGGTGGATGTAAGGAGTAGATCCCAATGGCCTAAGTTAATCTTCTTTTAGCTTTGGATAGCCCTGAACATGGAAGTAGTGTATGGTTAGACTCAAGTTCTCGTAGTGATATGTCTCAGGGAGATTCTAAGATGAATTGGACTTGCCCTCTTGCATTAGTTCCATTCATCTGGTATTCCATGTGTTTATTTTGAGGTAATGTATGGATGGTCCTTCATGGGTTGGTTCCTTTAGGTGATATTGGTATCTCAGATTCTTTGTCCTATAAGGAGGTCCCTATGAGGATCTTGGATTGGCAATTTCGCCGGTTGCGAATAAAAAGGGTATGGATTTGGTCAAGGTTCTATGGTGGAACCAAAAGTATGAGGAGGCCATTTTTGGTACGAAAGAGGACATAGAGTCTAGGCATCCACGTTGGTTCTTCATTCCAGTCACTCTTGTGTAAGGTATTAATTTTTCATCCTAACTTGGTTAAAGGAAGGGATGGACTTCCTTGCATCTTGTTTTCTAACTTAGTAAAACGTCAAAATGAAGGTGTCGGGGTGTAAATCATTCTTGGGTATGTGATGACTTTACCATCTTGTGTTATGACTTTGTCTCCTAATTTTGTTGGAAGGAAGCTTGATGTGTGTGTTAGTTTTTTATCTCATGTTGGTGCTTTCCCTTACTAGTCATTTGAGGATGAATGATCCTAAATGGGGGAGAATAAAATACCCTAATCTTAGACCCTTAGAAAAATTCCTAAGTCTGAGACTCTAGGTAAGGTACGGCTCATAGGTACTAGTCGTAGCCTAGGATACGATTTCGTGTACCTCTTCTCATAGGTTGGTCAATAAGTTTTTGTTGGGTTCTATCTAAGAAAGGAGTAGGAATCATACGATTCATCTAATAGGGTAAGAGTGGTATCTTACAAATTGTATGATAACCTAAGGTTAGTCTAGTGAATTCGATTCTATCCAAGGTATGGTTTATGTACAATTGAGTGAGAGTTTGGCTTATGTGGTCATATAATGATCAGTTTAGAGGATCATGCTGAGATCTATGGTACGATTTAGGGTACCACTCGTACCCTATATTATGATTTAGATGGGTATGGCATACCCTCCTGGGAGTTGGTTTTCTGCTTTTAAGCTAAGGGCATTCCAGATATTTCCTATCCCAAAACCCTTATGTCCCCACATTATATATCATATTGTAGATTCTCATAACACTCATTGGAGGATCAAAACATTCAAAAAAAACTCTCTAACTCTCTCTTGTAGATTGGAGGCTAGGGTTTCAAGAGGTGTTCATCTAGAGGCTAAAGGGGTCAGGTTCTTCCCGTGAATCATCTTGTATAAGGCAAGTTACTCCTCCTTCATTGTTAGATCCAACTAAAGTCTTGTTTTAGTGTGTTTTAAACACTGATTCTGGATCATGGATGGTGGTTTTGAAAACTAATGTTGAGGCTATTGATGTATATTGATGAGTATTATTTACTCTAGGATTAAACTATGTTTTCACCGGTTTTGGTGGTGGTTTGTATATGTGGGTGCTGGTTGGTTATGGTTTAACAAAAGGATCATGAGTAACCCTAAATTGGATGGTTTATGATTTCATTTTGGTCTTGGTAAAGGTATGCCCTCAACATGTTTGATAAAATGCCTATGAGAATGTTTTACTCTATCGTTGAACTTTCATTGAAGCTATTGCCTGGTATGGTTTGGTAATTTAACCCTAAACTGGTTTGGATGGTTTGTGCATGGGTTTAAATGGGTTGGTAGTGGTTTGAATGGTTTTGAATGTCAAAAATAGTTTGAATGGTTAAAATGGTTTTGAACGATATGCATGGTTTAGAATGGTTAAATGGTAGGGCCTTAATGGCTATGAAATTTATTTGAATTAAAACCTTGCGGGGTACACGGGAATCCCCCAAGTGAATGCATGATGAAATTAGTTTGAATGATGAACATCTTGTGGGGTACATGGGAATCCCCCAAACAAAGCTTAATAATAAAATACTTGTAGGGTATATGGAAATCCCCCAAGTAAGCCTAATAATGATGTATTTAAGGGGTACATGGGAATCCCCCAAGTAAACTTAATAATGTAACCTATGGGATACATGGGAATCCCCTAAGTAAACTTAATACATTAACCTATGGGATACATGGGAATCCCCTAAGGTTGGCTAAAGACATTGCTTGCAACCTATAGTCGGTATGATGATACCACTAATGATATCCTTGGTTAATAATAAATTGAATGGTGGTTTGGTTGTGTGGTAATGGTTTTAATTGGGCAATAATGGTGGGGTGTGATACCTAATCATGAAGGTGTGATTCCAAAGGATGGACACTGTAAACTCATGTTTACCGACATGAGGATTGGGCATGGCAACCCTATACTTGAGGAGTACACGAGAATCCCATAACACTTGTGTATATGTATCATGGAGAGTGGAGGGTACACGAAAATCCCCTACTCCTATAGTATCTATGGCTTATTTGGCTACACGCATCGGGGCCCGTCCAGGGGCTGACACTGGACCCATATATCCCTTGGGTGATTCTATGACGATTAAGCTACACATATCGAAGTTAATGGTTTTAAAGGCACGCTAAACCCAATTCCCTTTCCCGACATGGATTATATATATATATGTGTGTGTGTGTATGGATATGTATGCATATACTTTTTTGCTTGGTTTACCTGGTTTCTGAGTACTTGCTAGTGTTCACCCGCTAACCCATCTTTGGGCGGTTGTATCCCCATGAGATGCAGGAACCGACCATACTACTCCTCCTGCTTATTGTTCGGATTCGGGAACAATCGGTGTTGGATTGAAGTGGTGAGCTTCCATAGTTCAGAAGGTATTTATTTCATGTCATAGATTACCTTTCATACCTTTGTCTTTTCATAGACTTGGGTTTTTTGCTATGGTCGCGGAGATGTCCAAACTAGATACTTTTTGTTTTGGTTTAGATGCTTTGTATGGACAACTGTGGACTTAGATATGGAATGGTTATGATTTATATATTATATGTATTGGATTATCCTTTTTGGTTTGGTTGGTTTGTTATTGGATGGATTGACTTGGTTGGGTTGGTCAAGTAAGTAGACCTATCCCAAAGTCATTATATCTTCTAATTTGTTATCTTATTGTATGTTCAGAATTCATTCGACTCAGGGAATATGTTGGTTGGTTGGATTGGGTATTTGTGGTGGTCTCCAGTCCCAATCGAACTTGAGATTCCCATTACGATAAGGTGCCGCTTTGGGTCATGTCAAACAAACCTAGGGCTAAGTTATGCCCCTCTTCCAAAACATCATCACACTCTTCATGGGTAAAATTTGAAGGAAAACACGATCACCAACACCAAATCTCGTGGCACGAAGCCTATGATCTGCATAGTACTTCTGCTTACTCCGAGATACTCTAAGTCTATCCTGAATGATCTGGACTCTATCCAAAGACTCACAAAGCATGTCTGTACCCCGAGGCCTCACCTCTAAAACATCAAACCAACCCACTGGAGAGCGACAATGTCTATAATACAAAACCTCAAAAGGAGCCATATCGATACTGGAATGGTAGCTATTATTATACGCAAACTCTACTAAGGCCAAATGTTGCTCCCACTGGCCACCAAAATCCATCACACAAACGTGGAACATATCCTCTTAAACCTGAATAGTCCTCTCTGAATGAGCATCAGTCTGGGGGTGAAATGCTATGCTAAGTTCAACCCGAAGACCCAACTCATCCTGAAAAGTCTTCCAAAAGTGAGATGTAGACACCGAACCTCGATCCAAAATGATAGAAACTGGCGCACCATGTAAACACACAATCTCATGAATGTAGATACGGGCCAACCTCTCAGCAAAAAATGAGACTTGAACCGAAATGAAATAATCCGACTTGGCACGAGCTTTAACATGAGATTGAACTTAAGATATGATCCTCTTAGGACCCAAATGAAGTAAACCTTTTGAAGCTATCCTTGGCACACCCGACGAAGCTAAATTCAAGGTCTTATCAAACAATCTAGGACAACACGATAAGGAACCAACCAATCAATACCCAAAATAAAATTCAAAATCAACCATATCTAACACAAGAAAATCTACCAAAGTCAGACACCTAGCAAAAGTCACAACACAAGATCGGTACACCCGATCCACCACTAAAGAATCACCTACTGGGTAGATACATGAATAAGCATGGCAAGATGCTCACTAATAGAATAAAAACCCAAATAAAAATACATAGACACATAGGATAAAGTCAATCCAAGATCAAATAACACAGATGCAGGTCTAAAACAAACGGGGATGATATATGTGATCATACTATTTGAAGCATTTGCCTCAAGTCTGGCTGGTATAGCATAGCACTACCCATAACCACCAACTTTTTGGCTGGTATAGCATAGCACTACCCATAACCACCAACTGTCTGGCTGGTATAGCATAGCACTACCCATAACCACCAACTGCCTAAGTATCCCCACAACCAACATCTACCTAAGTATCCCTACGACCACCACCACGAGCTCCACGACCTCTATCCCTCACACTTCTCGAAGCACCCCTACCCATCACAGCTGAATAGGAGTGGATCTAATCACACGGTAGGGGAATTCCTTATCTTTATGGCCAATCTTATAACACACAAAGAAATTTCTATGGCCAAACTAAATAGATAAAGGTACAATTGGGCTCAAATAAATACCCTGATCTGCTGAACCCAAAGATCCACCACCCAAACTCATCAAAGTTGCCTGCATCGACCTACCCTAATATCTACGTGAACCTCTAAAATCTCTACCATGAGAAACATAAGCTAAGAACTTACCAAAATAGTGCAACTTTTTGGTGCCTCCATGAGATTCCTGAAGAATACCCTCAGTCATTTTAATATAAACCACTATACTCTAAAATGTTGCCCCAAATACAACCATCTCTGATATAGCTAGCTTAAGGGAGATATACAAACCCTTCACAAACTTGTAAATTTTTTTAGATTAAATGAAAATACTAACATAGGAATATCTGGACAAGTCATGAAAGCGTGCCTCATATGTAGCTGCAGTTATAGAGCCCTGCTCCAGGTGGTTAAACTCATTATGCATCCGATCCCTCTGATTGTAAGGCACAAACCTCTCCAAAAATGCATCGACAAATTGATCCTATGTCATATAAAGAGAATCAGGAGGTCTGCAACTAACCAATGACCTCCACTAATCTCTAGTAGCATCTCTCAACTGATAGGTAGTATAAGAAACCTCATGCTACTCAAGCAATCCTAAATTATGCAACTTCTCTAAACAATCAATCGGGAACTCATAGACATTGTCATCTATAACACCATTGAATCTAGAAGGACACAAATGAGTAAACCTCCCAAACCTCTTCTGATCTTTAAAAGACATAATAGAACTCACAGCAAGAGGAGGCATAGTGAATCTTGTAGGATGAGATCTCATCTGAGGAGCTATCATAAAGAAAGGATGAATTCCCAACCTCGAGACAGCATGCTCAAAGATCGATGATGAAATAGGAATAGGACTGGGGGTTTGAGTAGTACCTAAAACAAAAGCAGGTGCAACATAAGGATCCACACTCTGAACTGGAGGAACACTTAGCATAACCAAAGGATAACCCTCTAAACAGGCCATCAAACACACAAAAAATCCCTCCAAAATTATGGCAGATAAAGTCTGTGGAACTAGAGTAGGACCAACATGTAATGCCCCAAGTCTTTACCCCGGATGCTACACTGTGCATACGATCTCCGAGGACCACAAGCAAACCCATGACTGATATCTTTTGTGAGCACTGAATAACAATACATAAATAAATACAGAAAATAGGTTGAAATGCAATAAGGTTCAAAATCTATAAATACTGATAAAAAATATCAATTAATAATAATAATCTATAAAACTGAATATTGTCTGAAGTCTAGTCTGGAAAACCTATAAAACAAACTGTCTGAATATGGAGTTGAAGGGACAATCCCCCAACTAACTCCATCTATTAAAATACTACATCTACTGATAAACTAAAATAATAAAATATCCTTGATAGATGAGGACTCACTACTAACTTTGACACTACTGGCTAAATCTGAATCTGTATGCACGGTTGGGAACCTAAGCATCCGAACTTATGATATGAGACATCATAGCACAAAGAAAGAGTATGCGTCAGTGCATGGAATGCATTGGTATGCTAGATGAGGTAAGGCTGAATGCAAGTGTTCATATGCATGAACAATAATTGACGGAATGATATAGAGTAACTGATCATGAGAGTACATAGATAACTGATACTTCTGTAAATACTGAGTATGCACTACAGTGCATATAAATAAATACTGTGAGTGGACTTGTCCTGAGTTCTGATACTAAGTAATTAATATCTGAAGTTACTAATAACTGAGTTACTGATACTGGCTTACTATATCTGACAGTCATGATTCTGTAGAACTGAACTGAGTTCTATTCTGAAGACTGAAACTAAAAATATGGGAGGTAATCATCTAACCGACATGCCCCAAATCATATAACTGAGTTGGGGTCCAACCTGTGACCCCAGTTGGAAGAGTTTCAGTACCGTGCCATGGGTAAAGATAAGCTGAGAGTTATATTCATCTGGCAAGTTAAAACACCTCATCAACCCTCAACTGCCAGGTTTGATGTCTCAACCTATGCTGGCTACGTAGTTTTAGAATGCAAGGATTGCTTCTACGGATAATACCCTATACTGGCAGGTGAGTCCCCATCCTTGGGCTGACTCGGTGCTGAATATTACTCCCAACTGAAAGACACTGAATTGAGTATATTGTAATGGACTTAACTGATACTGAGTTTATTGAGTTTTCTTGAGTTCTAAAACTGACTGAGTTCCACTAATCGTGACATGAATGATACTAGTCTATAACTGACACTGGCTCTAGGTAAACAACTAGATTGTTGGGTATTAAATACCCCCAGGACTCGACAGCATAAAAAGTAAAGCATAGCAACATCCTGAAAGGCATAACGATGTATACTTGTTGATAACTCATTCATAGAGACATTTTATCAAACATATGGGGAGTATTTTTAGGTCATACAATAATTCAACACAAGTAGTTATCATGGCTACATCAATCAACTTTCAAATTGAAGGGTTTATTGTGAAGATCATGTAATTCAACAAATATAATGATTTATTTAATGAAAACTTATAATTTAATCATGGAATAAGACCCAACAATAACATGAACAAGAAGTCAATTCAATTCAAGCATGAGAGTTCACAATTCAACAATCTTGTAATTTAAAAATGGATTCATGGATTCTATGGGTGAAAGGAACCCATAGATGAACACCTAACATACCTTGGAATGTTAATTCTTGAAGTTCTTGAAGGAAATTCTTAGGCCTTTTCTTGATTTCTTGAAGCTAGGGTATTCCACTTTTTTTAGAGAGAATGACTTAATCTTTGAATAAAGTGAATAAATGATGACATAATGGGTTATTTAGGGATTTAATTTTGTGATTTGGTTGATTAGGGTCAGGGAAAATATCCATTTACCCCTGGGAATGACTCAAAAGTCATCACTGGAAAAACCCGACCTGGACCCCTAAAGCGATGTGGAGCTATCACGCCGTGTCACTGAAAACTGACAATTGTGAATGTGGTTGGTGGCGCGACGTGGTGGAATCACATTGCAATGCTGGATATGACCTGGAAGTTCACCGTGACGCAGTGGGATCACGTTTGAACACTTGAAAAAGGACAATTCTCAATTGAGGACTTGGCGTGATGCCCCAATATCGTGGAGCAACATTGGAAATTGCCAATTGCCATTTGGCTGGCCTCCGCGACGTGCTGATTGTCAAATTGGCACACTGTTTTATAAAAATGACTCTAACTCTTCACTCGAGTATTGGATTTAGGCAAACTTTATATCGTTGGAAAGATAACTGAATTTCCTATGCATTGGCAGTCTCTAAACTAAAAAATACTGAGTATTTCAAAAATTTTATACTATATAACTCATGGACTGAGAGTTAATTTAAGTTAGGGAAATATGGGGTATTACAATATCTCTCCTTTGGGAAAATTCATCCTCGAATGAGACTGATTAAGCAAAGAAACACTTATAGACTGAGTTTACACACTGAACATGCAAACTGAAACATGACTACAATACTAAACTACTGACAAGCTGAGTTCTTATACTGAACATGTATAACTAATGCATGGAATACATGATTGAAGCTACTGATAAGATGAATTTTCATACTGAATAGGCATATCTAATGTATGAGTACATGTCTGAATTGATTCATGAATGCATGACTAAAAATGCAATGGTAATGAATACCAAGATTATAAATTGAACTGAACATGGAATTGAGTAGAGCTAAGGAAAACTGTTACCTTAAGCTGAATTTGAGTTTGCGGAGAAGAGGTGAGGATACTTGGTCTGCATATCTGTTTCTGCTTCCTAAGTAGCTCCCTCAACGGACTGAATCCTTCAAAGAACTTTGACTAACAGAACTTTTTTGTTCCTTAGTTTGCAAATTTAATGATCGAGGATCTGGACTGGGACCTCTTCAAAAGAGAGATCATTCTGAATACTTAAGTCCTCTAAGGGAACTATGACTGCTGGGTCACCCATGCATTTCATTAGCAAGGATACATGGAATACTAGATGTACTAAAGCTAGATCTGAAGGAAACTCAAGCTCATTAGCTACCTTTCCAAAATGAATAATAATTCTGTAAGGACCGATATATCGGGGACTGAGCTTTCCCTTCTTGCTGAACCTCTTTAACCCTTTTATTGGAGAGATTTTCAAGAGCATAAAATCACCGATCTCAAACTCGAGAATTTTTCTCCTCAAATCTACATATGATTTCTGTCGGCTCTGGGCAACCCTAAGTCTTTTTCTGATCAGCTGAATCTTCTGTAAGGAATCAAACACTAAGTCAGGCTCTACTACTACGGCCTCACCTACCTCAAACTAACCAATTGGAGATCTACACCTCCTATCATAGAGAGCCTCAAGATGGTCCATCTGAATACTGGAGTGATAGTTGTTATTGTATGCGAATTCGATCAAAGGCAAGTGGTTATCCCAACTACCCTTAAAATCAACAATGTGGGATCTTAGCATATCTTCTAGAGTTTGAATGGTCCTTTTTGCTTAACCAACTATCTGAGGGTGAAAGATTGTACTGAGGTGAACTCGGGTAACAAGACCCTTTTGGAATACTTTTTAGAAATAAGAGGTAAACTGGGTACCTCTATCTGAGATGATGGATACTGGGAGTCCGAGTAACCTGAACAACTCTCTAATATAGAGTTTGGCATAGTTCTCGGCTGAATAGGAAGTATGAACTGGCAATAAATTAGTTGATTTGGTCATCCTATCTATGATAACTCAAATGGAATCATGTTTATGACTAGTATGAGGAAAACCATTCACATAGTCTATGTTCACTTCTTCCCATTTCCATGTGGGAATACTGAACTCATGCATGGACTCACTAGTCTTTTGATGCTCAATCTTAACCTACTGAAACGTAGAGCACTTAGCTACAAACACTGTAATATCCCTCTTCATCTCACTCCACCAATAGATCTCCTGCAAATCGTGATACATCTTAGTGGCCCCTAGATGAATGGAGTATCGCACACCTTTTATTTCTACAAGAATTCATTGCCTTAATCCATCTACACCTGGCACACACTAATCACCCTAGTAATGCAACACACCATCTCCCCCTTGGGAGAAAACCTCTACTTTCTGATCTCTGACTGACTCTTTCAACTTCACAAGATTGGGATCTCTATCCTGCTTTTTCTTCACTTCTAAAACTAGAGATGATTCGAAACTATTCTGCACCCATACACTGCCCTCTGCTGAATCAACTAAGCAGACACCTAGTCGGGCAAGCTAGTGAACTTCCTGAACTAACTTGTTCTTATCATCCGCAATGTGAGCAACACTACCCATCGACAACCTACTGAGAGCATCAACCACTACATTGGCCTTGCCCTAATGATTCAAAACACTCATATCACAATCTTTCAATAACTCTAACCACTTTATTTGATACAAATTCAAATTTTTTTTAGAAAAGACATACTGCAAGCTCTTGTGATCTATGAACACATCAACATGCACCCCATACAAATAATGCCTCAAAATCTTTAAGGCAAACACTATATGTGCTAACTCAAGATCATGAGTGGGGTAATTCTTCTCATGAGGCTTAAGCTGTATAGAGACATAGGCTATGACCTTACCTCTCTGAATGAGGACACTACCCAAACCTACTCTGGATGCATCACAGTACACAACAAACCCATCTGAACCATCTGGTGGAGATAAGACTAGGGCTGAGGTGAGTCGAGTCTTCAACTCCAGAAAACTCTTCTCACACAAATTTGACCACTGAAACTAGACTTTTTTCTGAGTCAATTTGGACATGGGAGATGTAATAGATGAAAAGCTTTCAATAAATCAACGGTAATAGCCAGCTAAACCTAAGAAACTCCTGATATCTGATGGAGAGATGGGTCTAGGCCAGTTTCTCACCACCTTGGTCTTTTAAGGATCAACTTTAATTCCATCACCAGAAATAATATGACCAAGGAATACTACTGACCTTAGCCAAAATTTTCACTTACTGAATTTAGCAATTAATTGATGAGCTCTGAGAGTCTGAAGTAAGATTTTGAGGTGATCTTCGTGATCATTCTCGCTACGAGAATAGACAAAAATGTCATTGATGAAGACTATAACGAACATATCCAAGTACTGCTTGAACATGCAATTCATTAAGTCCATGAAAGCTGTTGGGGAATTTGTCAGACCAAAAGACATGACTAGAAACTCAAAGTGACCATACCGGGTTCTAAAAGCTATTTTTGGAATGTCACATTCCCTAAATCTGAGTTGATGATAGCCTGATCTGAGGTCTATCTTAGAAAATTAATTGGCACCCTGAAGTTGGTCAAACAAGTCATCAATTCGAGGAAGTGAATATTTATTCTTGACTGTGACTCTATTAAACTAATAGTATTCTATACACATTCTAAGAGAACCTTTTTTCTTACGCACTAATAAGACTGGTGCGCACCATGGGGAAATGCTAGGTCTGATGAATCCCTTATCTAGAAGATCCTTCAAATGTTCTTTTAACTCTTTGAGTTCTGCTGGTGCCATTCTATATGGCAAAATGGATATGGGCTAAGTATCTGGAAAAAGGTCTATTCAAAACTCAATTTCCCTTTCGGGAGGAATTTCAGGAAGATCTTTGGGAAACACATTTGAGAATTCATTTACTACTGGAACTGACTTAAGACTGGGAGTCTCTGAACTAGAGTTTTTGACTCGTACAAGGTGATAGACATATCCCTTAGATATTATTTTTCTCTCTCTAAGGTATGAAATCAACTGACCCTTAAGCATTGTGGTACTACCCCTCCATTCAAGGATTGGTTTATTTGGAAACTGAAAATGAACTATTTTGTTTCTATAATCAACTGAGGCATAGAATAAATAGAGCCAATCTATGTCGAGAATGATATCAAAATCTGCCATCTTTTTCTATACAAGGTCTGCTGAAGTAACTTTCTAAGATATCATAAACAGACAGTTCATGTATACCCATCGGGCTATAATAGATTTACCCACTGGGGTAGATATTGAGAAAGGCTCTGCTAGGATTTCTGGACTAACTCCAACATTAATGGCTATATAAAGAGTTATGAAAGATAAAGAAGCTCCTGGATCTAGCAAGGCATAACATGTAAATGAAAGATCTATAACTTACCAATGACCATATCAGGAGAATTTTCTTGATCTTGTCTTAACGGAAGTACATAGATCCTGTTTGGGCATTGCACTGGTGGCACTGAAAGCGACACTCTACATATCCGGGCGACCTGACTGAGTTGAAGGACGATTATATTAAACCTGAGAAAATGACTAAGGACAATCTCTAACTCTGTGGCCTGTCTTTCCATACCCAAAACAAATATCACTGCCAGCTCTGCAGACACCCTGTGGTTTCTGCCCCATGTTTCACAAAGAGGATTTGTTCGAGCACTGCTGACACTACCTTGGGATTTAGAGCCTTGTTCCCTATATTTATTACCATTTTTGAACTTTGGTACTAGAGTACTGGATGGGGAAGGGGATGAAACTAAAGATTTCAATAGAAATTGGGAATGGTTACTGCCCTCTGACTTAGGCTGATTAAAATTAAAGTTACCTGTTCTATCTCTCTTGTTCTACCTCTCTCTCTCTCTCTTAATTCTTAGCCTCTTATATCTATTGAGCATGGACCATGAGCTTAGATATGTCCATATCCTTAATTAACATTACAGTCCTACACTTCTTAACCACACTATCTGACACCCCATACATGAACTTGCTCATTCTAGACCTACTGTCTACAACTACACAGGGAGCATACATGTCTAACTAAGTAAACTTAAGGGAATACTCTTTAACACTCATACTACCTGCCTGATATTAATGAACTCTAACACCTTGGCTTCTCTCATCTCTAAGGGAAAGAAGCTATCTAGAAAAGCAATAGCAAACTCTTCCCACTCTATGGGCTCTGTATTTGTTCCCCTGCCTACCTTCTACTGCTTAAACCATATATGATCTACATCTTGACTCAGCAATCTCACTGGAAGTCACTCCCATAATATCTGTGACTTTTTGAACCTGATTGAGGAACTCTTATGGGTCCTCTTCTAACTTAGATCCTAAGAATAGGGGAGGACTCATTCGGGTGAAGTCCCAAATCTTGGATGTAGAAGTATTGGCCCCTGAGTTGGCCTGAACAGCAGATGGCCATTCATTCTTAGCTGTTACGAAATTGGCTAGAGTAGTGAATGCAACTCTGAATTCTACATGGGAGACATGCTCGTCTAGGGGATCTGCCTGAACGGGCTGAGGAGTTGACTGATTTTTGGTCCTTCTTCCATTAGTCTTTTATGGAAGAATGTTCTGTATATAAAAGGAAAAACAAATTAGACTGAGAGTTTAACTTGATCTCATGCTCACTCGCATGACATGAATACTGAAAGAAGGGAAACTTTTCCTAAAATATCTCATAGCCTCATATCCATAAGTGTGGTGCGCTACACACCCATGCACAAGACTCTACTCGATATGGCTTTCAGACTCCCTAGGACTCTGTTGAACCTTAGGCTCTGATTCAAAGTTTGTAACGCCCCAAGTCTGTACCCCGGACGCTACATGGTGCTAACGATCTCGGAGGACCATAAGTTAACCCATGACTGATATCTTTTATAAGCAATGAATAACCAAACTGAAATAAATGCAGAAAATAGGCTGAAATACCATAAGGTTCAAAATTTGTAAATACAGATAAAGAATATCAACTAATAATAATAATTTGTAAAATTGAATACTGTCTGAAAGTCTAGTCTGAAAAAGCCTCTAAACTAAACTGTCAGAATGTGGAGTTGAAGGGACAATCCCTCAACTAACTCCATCTACTGAAATACTGCATCTACTAAGAAACTAAAATAATAAAATATCCTCAATAGATGAGGACGCACTACTAACTCTAACACTGCTAACTGAATCTGAGTCTATCTATGCGCGGCTGGGAACCTGATCATCCGAACATATGATATGACATATTATAGCGTAAAGAAAGAGTAAGAATTAGTACGTGGAATGTACTGGTACGCTAGATTAGGTAAGTTTGAATGCAAGGGTTCATATGCATGAATAATAACAGACTAAATGATATAGAATAACTGATCATGAGAGTACATACATAAATGATACTGCAGTAAATACTCAGTATGCACTACTGTTTATATAAATAAATACTGTGACTCTGCTTGTCTGAAGTTAAGTCCTGAGTTTTGATATTAAGTAACTAATATCTGAAGTTACTGATAGCTGAGTTACTGATACTGGATGACTGTATCTGACAGTCCTGATTTTGTAAAACTGAACTGAGTTCTATTCTGAAGACTGAAACTAAAATTATAGGAGGTAATCATCTAACCGACATGCCCCAAATAAGATAAATGAGTTGGGGTCCAACCTGTGACCCCAGTTGGAAGGGGGTCAGTA
This sequence comes from Capsicum pubescens, assembly GCA_030864215.1. Classification (NCBI taxonomy): domain Eukaryota; kingdom Viridiplantae; phylum Streptophyta; class Magnoliopsida; order Solanales; family Solanaceae; genus Capsicum; species Capsicum pubescens. Next base: position 171,126,970 of record CM061543.1, read on the forward strand.
CCATGCCATGGGTAAAGACAAGCTCAGAGTTACCCTCATCTGGCAGGTACTCTAATGAGAATGGTGGAACCCTCAACTGGAAGGTTTCATATCTTAACCTACACTGGCAACATTGTTATGGAATGCAAGGATAACTTCTATGGATCACAGCCTCTACTGGAAGGTGAGTCCCTAACCTTGGGCTCACTCGGTGCTTAATCCTACTCCCAATCGAAAGACACTGAACTGAGTATACTGATACTGAGTTTACTGAGTTTTATTGAGTTCTCAAACTTACTGAGTTCTACTGATCGTGACATGACAGGTACTATTCTATAACTTAGATTGGCTCTAGGTAAACAGCTAGATTGTCGGGTATTAAATACCCAGGACTTGATAGCATGAAAAGTAAAGCATAGCAAAATCTTGAAAGATATAATGATTTATACTTGTCCATAACTCATTCATAGAGACATTTAATCAAACATATGGGGAGCATGCCTAGGTCATACAATAATTCAACACAAGTTGTTATCATGGCTGCATCAATCAACTTGCAAATTGAAGGGTTTATTATGATGATCATGTAATTCAACATATATAATGATTTATTTCATGAAAACTTGTAATTTAATCATGGACTAAGACCCAACAATAAAATGAACATGAAGTCAATTCAATTCAAGCACGAGAGTTCATAATTCAACAATCTTGTAGTTTAAAAATAGATTCGTGGACTCTATGGGTGAAAGAAACCGATAGATGAACACCTAACATGCCTTGGACTGTTAATTCTTAAAGTTATTAAAGGAAACTTTAGGCCTTTTCTTGATTTCTTGAAGCTAGGGTTTTCCACCTTTTTAGAGAGAATGACCTAATCTTTGAATAAAGTGAATAAATGATGAGATAATGGGTTATTTACGGGTTTAATTTTGTGATTTGACTGATTAGGGATGTGGAAAAATACCAATTTACCCCTGAGAATGACTCAAAAGTCATCACTAGTAAAACCCAACCTGGACCCCTGGCGCGATGCGGCGCTCTCGCGCCATGTCATTGGAAACTGACATTTGTAAATGTGGCTGGTGGCGTGATGTGGTGGAATCGCGTTGCAATGCTGGATGCGACCTAGAAGTTCACCACGATGCGGTGGGATCATGTTGGAACACTAGAAAAAGGACAATTCTAAATTAAGGACTTGGCGCGACACGCCAATATCGCGGACCAATACTGAAAATTGCCAATTGCTATTTGGATGGCCTCCATAATGCGCTGATTGCCAAATTGGCTCACTGTCTTACAAAAATAGCTCTAACACTTCACTCGGTATCAGATTTTGGTAAAAATTTATATCGTTGGAAAACTAACTGAATTTCCTATGCATTGGCAGGCTCTAAACTAAAAAATACTGAGTATTTCAAAAATTGTATATAGGATAACTTATGGACTGAGAGTTAATTTAAGTTAGGGAAATATGGGGTATTACACCACACCTCCATCCTGCTCAACACGAGGCTCAAGAGAGATTACCCTAGCATTCCTCTTAGATAGGGTTGATCCACTGGATCATCCACTCTCGTGAGTCCATCCACAACTCGAGGCTCATCCTCTTGATTGAACTCTCTCCCCCAAAATAGACACTGCATCTCTAACCTCACAGGAACTAGTCAATACCATCTTGGCTAAAAGAGTGAAATGCAACTTAAAATACAAGGTATGAAAGAACTTCGCACGATAAGTAATAATATAAGATAAGTTTCCTAATAATATCCTATAGCCTTTTGAAGATTGATATGGATGTCTATATACCAATCGGCAAAACACTATTAGACATCCACATCTTACTTTATGTAGACCAATGAAAACCTAGCTGCTCTGATACCAATTTATCATATCCAAAAATCCAATGGTCATGAGGGCACTCATTGCGAAGAATATTGACGAGTAAGTCTATCACCCAAACTAATACATAAACGGACAAAGACAGAAATACCTCTAATGTAAGACTTCTAGGATAATGCTGAAACACATAAGTATAATTAATGCAGAAGAGAACAAAATCAACAATATAACCTCAATTCCTAAAATTTGATGTCAACAGAATAAGAACGTATCTAATACAATTTGAATATATGAAAAATACATGCAATATCCAAATAAAAGAGAAACACTATCTTAGAAATAAAATTAAAGACATAGTCTATAAGAAAGATAGCAGAATACACCCCGACGTTTGAAAGTCAACAACTAACTCAAAAGCACCAAATATCGCCTGAATCAACCAAGTTGGGGCACACTCGAACTAGGAACTACACCAAAAGGGTGAAGTAGGCGTGAGTACGGTCCACTTGTACTCAAAAGGTATCATAAACCGACCAAGCAAAGTAGAAAATAAAGCATACAAAATACATACTAAGGGCACGTCACCTGTAATTAGAAAATGTCCCACAACAGTAGCTCATACTACTTGCACTAATAGTTCTAGAATAATCCACATGCAATACAACAACACACCAGTTAGGGACACAAATATACACAATATCACATAAAAGTAAAACAAAAAAGGAACATGTATGATTAAGATCATTAAGTATAAATATCGGAAGATAGAACAGTTAGACAATAACAAGTCAAGATATAGAACAAATAGATAGATGAAAATTCATTATGGTAGTACAAGCACAACATAAACACAAGAAAGTAAGTTCAATGTATATGATGATGATGATGCACGAGGTCATCATACAATATTCGGGATCATTGTGTTATCTCCGTTGAGGGAAGCCTCTCGACATGTGACCCATGGGGGGTTCGTCAGCCCATATACAATCTATAATCCATAGCTATATCTCCTTATCATCACATCCCTCTAAAAGGATTTTATAAGGTGTTGCAATATTTCTTCCTCAATACATCCCTCGAGGATGGTTTTATAAAAGGTGTTGTCAATGTTTCTCAGGTGTTAACAAGGTGATTACATTTACTTCATGAATAAGTATGATATGAAGATGTAATGCTCAAAACCAGTATCAATGAGTATTTGCACAACCAACCACAATGTTATATTTCCACTACCACATGAGACAATATCCACTCATTATTTTCGTGCATCCTTGAATTTCAACATGTTTGATATGCCAACAAGTATGAATATATCACAATATGGCAACGGTACTGCAAAAGACATTTTCAACAACACAATATAATTATTCACATGTATTTTATGCTATCAACATCATATAGGACCTCGCATGGACACACATATCGCATAATATATCAATTTCAATATTACCATCACATTTAGGCCCCCACATGGACACAACACATAGATAGCCATTTATCATGATTAGTTCCCACTCTCAACATACATTTTGTACCAATATTTACTACCCAGCACAGTTTGAATGAGTTAAGGCAAAACCTACCTCAAACGTTGAAACTGGTCTGTAATAATTTAACTACAAAGCCTTACTTCTCATGAACGGTCCTAAAATAAAATAAAACTAAGAGATATAGAGTTTATACATCGAAACAAGGCTAATGACACCCATATTACCTACTTTTAGTTTGGAGTCAAAACGGACCCCCAAAATGGGCTTTCAAAAAAGAAGGAAAAAATCATAACTTTACTTCAAAAACATGTTTCTCATACCTTTAGGAATCTACATCTTAAAAACCAATTCAAATTGACCTAAAAATAAGGTTCCATTTGAAGAAAAAATAATTTTAATCTATACCGGGTAAAACCTTTGAAATCCATTTTAAAATCATGAATCCCAGGTATTTTGAAGATAAAATTAGGGAAAAAATAGTAATTATAGGATTAAGAATATTATTCAAGTGAAAAGGTTTAGAATTTGGGACTAGATCAAGTACTAAAGTTTTGGTGTTTTTAAAAAATTAATAAAGAAATTTGATAAAGAAAAGAGTGATTTCTCGCCTTAAATCTGTAAGAGAATCAAAAAATAGATGTTAATCTAGCTTCCCAAGCACCCACAAGCTGTACTTTTAAGCTCTCACACTATTTTAGGGTTTAGCTCTCAAGAGGCAAGATAAGAAAATCAACAAAAATTGGGTAAATAATGGGCTTTTTATATTTATACCATGTTACCAGGTCTATAAGGCATAATGTCTCAAATGAGTTTTATCCTTTGTGATCCACGTTGCTTCAATAACCTGGTACACCATATTTACTAAGTCCAAAACAGACTTTGATGGGGTGCCCGAGATTCATTCGAAATTTGATATACCCAAACAAACTATGTAACCATACTATATTCGATGCTCTAGACTCAATTGGAGGTATCATAATTTAAAAAAAGTTCATGTTCACAAAGCCAACCCCCAAAACCCTCACAATTTTCCAAATTGAGGGTCAAAATGAGATTTAAAAGCCATAAAACTACACCAACTATGTTACCACCCTAAAATTAACATTCCAAATCTGATGGCATAGTTATTTTAGCCATCCTTTGCACGGATCAATAGATAACCACAAAAGTCCAAAATAAGGGTCTCAAATCCACCAAAAACCATAATATCGTATAAATAGTACCAAAATGAATAGGGACCATGACACTCACCCCCACACCCCAAAAACACCATAATGGAACTATGAGGAGGGGTAAAATAGTTAAATCACATAAAATAATTTTTTTTACATATTTCATCAAATTTTAGGTTGTTATAATCGGTAAGGTCAACTACAACCTCAAGGACCTAAATATAAGGAAGCAAATATCTAGAACTAGGATAAGGCTCCTAATTGTAGTGTCAATGGCCTAAATATTCTATGTAAATAATTGGTAAGAAGGGAAACTATCTCTTTAAGGAATACATATGTCGAAATCTATTTTAAGGCCTCTTAATCAGCTAGAATAATAAAAAATTACTAAAAAAATCCAAACCATAAGAACCTACCAAAAACTATCATAATATCACACTAATACCATAATATCACAAAGTCTAGAAGAATGATAAGCCTATCCTACCTGAACAGGGCTGAAAGTACGTGAAATCCCTTATAATTAAGGTTTTTCTTTTTAAAAAGCCTCCAACTATTGTCACGCTCTCAAGGAAATGTTCTAGTCATAAAGTAAAGAACAAAAATACTAATATTATGTCTATATAAAGTGATTTAGAAATTGAGCTAAAAAGCACATATGGGGCCAATTTATGGAATCCTTAAATTGAAACTGCCATAACATCCCTCAGGTTACAATGAGCTAGGACTAGCCCTCAAATTTAGCTTAATTTATCCCACAAATATTGAGTACAAATTAAAAATTCAATCACAAAATAAATAGAAATTTAACAGAAAACGTATGAGATTAAGATGAGGAAATTATCATTTTAATGTTTTAAAATCCATCTCATCTCTATTTATTGATTTGAGAACAAATGGAAGGACTCTCCTTATCGCTATTGTAGTACCTCTTCATTGAAATTATGGGACCCTACTAATTTATCATTATGATTGGGGTGTCCTAGCCATGCGATCACATGCACAAGCTAGCCTGATCTCACAACCCTTCTTTATAATAATAGTAGGCCCCAGCCTTGAAACTATGATGACAAAAATCCATACACCCTCTCAATCACAACGGTCCTCATCACCAATCACGATGAATGATCTGGCCCTACACTAGGTGCTAAAGCACCAATGATATTACATTATAAAAATCTTGAGATGGGCCCTTAAGATTTGTTTAAAATCTTATAAATGCAAATGAACTATGCTTCTTTACCAAATTTTACTTTCTGGACTCATTATAACCATCAAAGTTTCCATTTAAGGTTGTTTTGATAGATAGTGTGTCCTACACCTAGGTTCTATTTTTATCAAAATCCACCCAATAGCCCAAAATGAGCCTGAAAGCCTTGATACCTAGACCAAGGACCCTCGTAATCTAAAATTAATATTCTAAAGATAACAGTATCTCAAAATCTACATTCTAGGCCATTTATATAGAGTTTTGACCTGAGATTATTTTCTCAACTTAAAAGCTCCAAAATAGGGAAATGGCTATAAAAACTATAATGACCTTCCTGGTTATTTCCAGTATTTTTGTGCTTTTTCTGTATGTATATCCTTCCTATATCTTCCCCAAGTCATTTGTGACATGCTGGGACTGATAATTCAGTTAATTAGAAATTCATTTGGTTTATAGAGATATTTTTCTATTTTGAAGCTTTTAAAGATAAGAGTATGGTGTCAGGCCAAAACATCAATTAAATGACCTTAGATGATAATTCTGATAGTTCCATTATCTCAAAAATATCTATTTTAGTCTAGGGGGACCCTTGTTCCAGGTCTCAAGAATTTCATATTTTAGGCTATTGGGTGAATTTTTGTAAAAATCATAACCTTTGGTGTAGGACGCATATCTATTGAAACAAGTTCACACAGAAGTTTTGATCATTCTGTTGAGTTTGGAATGCCTAATATAATAGAGGAGCATAGTTTATTTACATGTATGGGATTACAAGAAAATCTTGACCACCCGATCGAAGTCCATTGGGACATAGCAATTCTTTTGGTGCAACTACTATAGCAACCTAGAGATTGCATTAGTAGCAGCTAGGCACCTAAAATCAGGTCACTTTAATACCCATCTTACTGATTTAGTGGTGACAGCTTTAGCGATCATTTAGCCACTAAATTGGCCATTGCTGGAGTTTTATATACATTTCATTCTCTCAAATTCCAGCCATTGTTCTAAGTATAACACCATTATTTTTACTTTTGGGATCTTGATTTCAATGGTACGACCTTGGTTTAAAGATGGAATTAAGATAAAATAGGTTGAGAGACCATTTCCTATACTTAATCTCATACATTTTTGTTCAATTTTTGCTTGATTTATAGTTTAAAATCTTTGTTACTTCAAACTTTTTGGGATTATTCTTGTACTAATTTGTGCTTGGATTTTTCTGGGTAAATGATCCAAGAGCTAAGAGGAATGTTATGACAGTTTCAATTTTGTGATTCTGCAAGCAGGCGCCACGGAGGATCTTTATTCTAATTTTGACTTGGAGCATTAATATGAAAATGAATATCAAAATTCTATTATGGATATTGAACATTATTTTCTTAGTGTGGCAGTGGTTAGAGGCTTCTCAAAAGAGAAAATCTCTAATCTAGAGGATCTAATGAGTTTCTAACAGCATTTATATAGGCTAAGCTTATGTTTCTCGTAGACTGTGCAATATTATGGTATCAATGTAATATTGTTCTAGCTATTGGTGGATACTTATGGCTCGATTGTTATTTTAGCATTTATTGGCTCCACTAACGTATTAGGGCCTTTTTTGATAGAATTTAGCCTCGTTTCTCTTATATTAGTCTATGATATACCTTAGGACTAGTCTTAGTTTACTTAGTTCCTTGGGATAGAATTGACAAACCTTAACCTTGGTTTGAGTAGGTGTTTGCCTTAGGTTGGATTTTTGGGACTAGCGGTGGGCCCAACCAATATTTTTTAAGCTACAATGCTTCGAATGGCTCATTAATGACCTATATAATTTCTATCTATTTTCTTAGCTATCCATTTTCTTTGGCTAATTTCTTGAGTCTTAGGCTGAATTAGTCATGTTAATGAACCCTTTTTATTCGTGTTACATTGGCTTGGTTATTATTTGACCCTAGACTACACCGTTTTACTTAATAATAGGAACCAGTATCGCCTTAAAGAATTGACAGCCTGACGTTGGAACTTATTGTTGATTGGACTTAAGTGGAGCAATATTTCCAGTTTGTCTCTACTTTTAATTATTTATTAGTTATATTCAAGTTTTAAACCTAGCAACTTTATTATATTTATTAGTTTTAATTCAAGTTTGACATTATTAATGTTTGGTATTTTCATCTAGTTTTGGTTCAAGTTTGGCATTTATGACATTTATGGATATTGATTTGGGTTTAGAATTATGGTAAAGATTGGTAAGACTTATTGTTATGACCAGAAAGAAGTATCAAGTATGCTTAACACTTGTTTTCTTGTCTTACATTTATTATTGTTGTCATTCCATCTTTATATTAGTGTACTCGTTACTTGTACCACCATGTTTATGGGGGCTCAGTTGGGTTTATTTCTTCTTTCCTGTGCCTTTTTATCTTATGGGGAATAATTATATGATAACTAGGCTTTTATTATCACTTTCGAGCTATTTGCTTTCTACTTATAGATATCACCATGTTTGGCTTATTATTTCTATTTAAACCCTTGTTTATTGACTTAGGTTTACATAGTCACATATTATTTATTATTTTACTATAGTTTATCTTAGTCTGCCTATGATGCCTACTGAGTACCTATTATTTTTGTACCCATACTATAATTCTGCATCTTATCCTAATGTTTATATGAGTGTGAGTCACCATGTTGATGATACCCTCAAGTTGTGCTACTTTTTTTTAGTTAGAGTGAGTTTTTAGAGTTTGAAGTTGATCCTCCTCCTTATGATATATTTTTTAGTCTTATTTGAATATTTGTAATGACTTGATTTTTTTGGTGATTTTTGTGAATTACTTTTTTCTATGTAATTTGACAATTTTATCCCACCCCATGGTTGTTCTATCTAATTTATGAGTTGCAAGAATGATTGTCATGGTTCCCAAGGCCTTCAGGAAGGTTTTGGATGAGTTGAGGTCATTTTGAGACTTAAAGAGCTAATAGTTGACTTTGGTCAACATATCGAGATTCGAACGTTGGATGTCAAAAAAAATAGCACCATCAAATCTGAAATTTCAAATTTGACTTAGTAACCGGGCTGTTTTGATTTCGCGGCTTTTAGATCCCATTTTAACCCTTGGTTTAGAAATAGTGTAAATAAGGTCCTGAGGGTCAATTTTTTGAAAATTACCTTTTTTCATTATTTGATGATCCTATTAGATCTGAAACGTGTTTTACAATTAAATTTCACTATTGGACCATGTTCATAAGGTTCCGAATGAGTTCCAGGGATCAAAAACAGGTTTTGAAGGTTGCTAGTACTACTATAGGTGCTAAAGCAGTGGGTCAACCACTTTAGCATCCTTTGACCATTTGACCAGGCCACTTTAGTTGTCAAAGTACCGCTTTAGCGGCCATCACTGATGGTTAAGACCAAAATCAAACTCATTTCATATTTTGGACATTTTTTAGAGCTAAGAAGCTCTGATTTTGATTATTTTTTATGTGTTTTTATTATATAATAATTGTATATCAATTTATAACTCCATTTATCCTATTTACAAAAAACTTCTATTTTATTTTTGTGATTTCTACCCAAGTTAAGAATCAGAACCTTATTTTCACCATTTTGGGGGCTTGAGAGCTCGGATTTGGACAATTCCAAAGGGGTTTTTGAGATTTCTTTCATGGGTATGTTTCTAATCTCAAAACTATTAGTTTTCTCTTGATTTACTCTTTAATAAAATTTCAAATTCTTGATTTCAAAATGGATATTGGTGTTTTTTGTCGGTAAACGTGAAAATAGTTTTTCTTTTATTTGGACCTCATTTTAACTCATTTGCTGATGGATTTTAAGTTGTAGACTCCCATGAGTTTGGGGAGCATTTTTCTAAAATAAAATTATGATTTTTCTCTTTCGTTTTCAAAAAGACATTTTGGGTGTACATTTTGACTACGACTCAAAAATAGGCAATATGGGTGTCATTGGCTTCCTTTTGATGCATAAATTTTACAAAAGTATGTTTTAGTTGGTTTTAAGACTATTTGTGAGGGGAAGGGTCTGTGTTGAAGACTTTTGGACTGCGTTTTTATTCATTCAAGGTAGGTTTATGGCTTAATTTTCTTCAGATTGGGCTGGGTAGTTAATACTGATACAAAAACATGTTATGAGTATGGAGACTAATCATGAAAATGGCTTTATTACTATTTTGTTCCTGTTTGGGGCCTATGTTATTGTTATGTGGGGGTTTTGAGACATTATTTGCTACGAGTGATCGTGTGGGGTCTTATATGATGTTATTGGCCTGATATATATGTAATTGGTTGTTTCTTATTGTTGGAAATTATCTAAATTGGGAATTATATGGTAATAAATAGCTTGTTATTGTATATCTTACTCTATTGGTATATGATTATATTTGATCATGGATGGTTGGCTTATTGAGCGGATTTTTGGCTCACGTACTTGGTATATTGGTTTGACTTTTGATATTATCATCTTGGTTGGTTGTGAGGATTACATCCTCATATATTATACATTCATGAAACATTGGTACCACTATGGAAATAATGGCTTTCTTGACAAAAAATATGATATCTTTAGAAACCCTCTACCGATGTATATGCATGAGAGGAGTAATGGATATAAGATTGGTATTGGATATTATATTGTATATGTGTTAACAAATCCCATATGGGTCCTATCTCAAGAGAACAACTCGATAGATGTATACGAAGGTTTGTAACACGCTCGTGTATCGCATCATCATCATCTTTATTGCATTTTATATATTGTAAACATTCTTTATTGTATTTTTGTTCTTGACTTGATATCTATCTATTTGTGTTTATTTCTCACACTTATATTTGGTATATGTTTTTTGGTATATATTTATATTATAGAACTATTATTGGAGACATCATGGGATACCATTTGGGAATTTTTTTTACTATAGGCGACGTGCCCATAGTGTGTATTGTATATACTTTATTTTCTACGTAGCTCAGTCATCTGATGATATCTATTGAGTACAAATGGACCATACTCATCCCTACCACGCCCATTCTATGAAGATCCAGGTACGAGTGTATCACATGGTAGCTGATTTGGCCAGTGTTTTAAGTATTTTTTAGGTAGCAGTTGATCTATGCTTCCAAAGTTGATCTACTACCTCCTCGTGTTTAGTTTATGTCTTGTTTTTATATTCAGAGACATATTTGTTCCTTTTGGACTATCGCTTGTATATTTTGACCTCAAGATGTATTTTATTAGTTCATACAATGTAACACCAGATTTTGGGGTGATTTATGGTATTGTTTTGATGTATTTTCCACTATTATTGTACTTATTTCATTTAGCTTTGTTCTAAAATCCTTGCCTTGGTATTTGGTGTTATTTTCTCATTTCATATCAATTAGGTGATAGGCTTACTTATAAAGTCTTGCCGCAATAAGTTCCATCATAACCCTTAGTTTTTGGATCATGATGAATTGGTATCAAAGAAACTAGGTTCATTAGTCTCATCAGCATAAGAATAGAGTTTCTAGTAGTATCTCACGGATCAGTACATAGACGTCCATATCTATCTTTGAGAGGATATAATATATATTTAAGAAACCTTTCTTATTTTGTTCCATATCATGTGGATCTTTCATACCTTGTAAACTAAATTATATTTCACTTTTTTTTACGAAGATGGTGAGGACTAGATTTCTTGAGGGTAGAGATCTGGATCTATTATCCAAGAAGAGATCCCAATATAGAGGGTGAGTGATGGGCCATGGATGGGCCCGAGGTAGAGGATGGATATAAGAATCTGCCCCATCTAGAGGTAGTACTAGGGGGCTCTCTCTTGAGCCTCAAGTTTAGCATGCTAGAGATATTGGGCCAAATCCTACACCATTGAGTTCTTCTACCGTAGTCTTGAAGGGGTTAATTATTCATCTACTGATGTGTTTGGAGAGTGCTTATTTGGGTGCACCTAGTGTTCCTTCAACATTGACTATGGTACCTCCATCTGTGCCAGAGCCTTCGTAGGGTATTCCCTTGGTCCAGATTTTAGATCCTCCAGTGGTACTGACATCAGCTTATGGTACTCTGTAGTCTCTTGAGTGCCATACCCCCTTTAGTGCCGGTATTTAATTCTTATATTTTGAGATTAGGGGTATAACCTTTATCTATGTTACCTCCTCAGGTGGGGTGTCAGCCAGGCAGATTGACTATGTCTTCTATTTTCATGAGTATAGTGGTGTCATTTGAGGACATGGAGGGTTTGAGAGATTCACTCATTTGGGTCTACCCAGGTTCAATAGCATTGCAAGGGAGTATTCCTCTAAGTTCTTCATTGTTGTTGGGAAAGGTTGCATAAACTTAGATAAGTTGAGTTGCATGGGGTTTCTTACACTATCGACCAATTTAGAGATCTAACCAAAAATCGGTGGAGGTTAGTAAATAGTTGCACACCTCTTGGTTTTCCATAGATGACACAGAACCAGTTTGTTGAGGCCTTTTTGGATAGGCTTGTGCCTTTCAGTCTAAGGGATCAAATGAGAGATGATTTTGATCAGATGGGAAAGAGATCTATTACTATTATTGAGTATAAGGCACATTTTCAAGCCTTGTCTAGATATTCTTATGCCAGCATTGCCACTGAGTCTAATAAGATTCAGAAGTTCATAAAGGGGTTGGATGTTTCTCTTTAGCTAGCTATGACTCAGATGGTAGTGCCAGGGAATCATTTTATAGTATTGTGGATCATGCTAAGATGACTAATTCTATTCTTCGAGTGTCGTAGGAAGGATGTAAGAGGGTATTCCAATATGGCTAATTTAGAGGTCACACTCCTCGAGGCAAAAATTCTAGAGGTTTTCATGGGTAATATAATATACCAGTGCAGGCAGCCTTACATGGTTCAGGTAGTAAGTCTTTTTGTTCAACATCTTTAGGTGGCCGTTCAAGCCCAACCATACCTCTTCCTATTGGGTTAAGTCATAGGGATTTCTTTGTATGTAATAAGGCTGGCCATTATGCCAAAGACTATCCCCATCGTGTTTTCAGGCCTACTCCTATATCGATAGTGAGAGGTAGAGGTTCTACTAAAGGTGTGCAAAGAAGAGGTAGTGGTGGCCATGGTGGTGGTCGCGGGGCTACTTTGTCAGGTGGTGGTCATGATAGTGCTATGTTATACCTCCAAACATCAGTCAGAGGCTTCTGAAGCTGTTATCATAGGTATTGTTCCTATTTGTTTCAAATCTACATCTGTGTTACTTGATCTGAGCTTGACTTTCTTATATGTGTCTGCATATTTTTCTTCAGGTTTTGATTTTACTAGTGAGACTTTTGCCATGCCTATCTATGTTTCCATCCATGTAGGACACTGTAATACCCCATAACATCATAGGCTCGGTTCAGCTCTTATTCGCATGTTTAAGGGGTCCAAGGCATGAATGTTACACTAAATATTAGGGACTTAGTCATTTTAAAGACCCCCAAATTTCTCGGATTTTATTTTTGGCCTTCCCAAATCAAGGACATTGACTCTTGAGTTAAAATATGTTTACGGATGATAAAAGGGTGTCTCGGAAGAATTTTAGAATATTTGGAAGGGGTTTGAGGCATTTTTGGATCACGGAGGTAGCAAGCCTCTGCAATAAGGCCATGCCACATAAGCTATCATAGAGACTCGCCTCCACGGTGCGGAGACTGCATCTTTCTTGTGTTTTAACTAAATATTCAAGGGGTACTTTGGTTGTTACCCCTTACCCCCAATGTTCAACGTATAGGTAAAAGCTCCAAAAAGGGCATTATTTTCCTATTCTCATTAGTTAGCACTTACGTAAACCCTTTCCATTTTCCCAAGAACAAGAAATTCAAGATTTCTTCTCCAAGAATTCAAGGATTCAAGTTTCAATATCAAGCTTTCTTCAAAAGTTCATCCAATTGAGGTATGTGGAGTATTCATCAATGGGTTCCTTCCACCCATTTAGCCCAAAATCCTTTTTTCGGTTGAAAATATGAATTTCTCCTCTTTTGATGAAAATATACATATTCAAGATGAATTAATCCATGCTTTCCTTGTAAATTTGAATTCAAGCCATATCAATGTGTGTCCTATGTAAATTAGGTTATTTAATTCCTTGAATTGCAAGTATCCATGTAATATTCAATTGATTTTATGCTAAATCATCAAATTCATGCATTAATCCATGTAAGTATGTTATCCTATCAAGGTTGATCATCCCCATGTTCAATTTTATGTAATTCATCAGTTTAGTCAAATGTTTTATGTTTTTGGTCTTTGAATTATGGTTTTTTCCCAGTGTTTTAAATAATGTTATCGTATCTAAAGTGATTATTCAATGTTGGTAGGTTATGAACACCCCGTACCTACCTGTTTAAACATGTCTTTGTCTCTACATTATAAGTCAGACTGGTCATAATTTTAACTACTATATTCAAACTACCATGTTCATATTGAGAACTTATGAGAAGAGTACCATGTCATGTTAAACCATTAATAACACCAATGTCATTCAGTTGGAAATAGGATTTAGCACTGAGCAAACCTAGGGATGGGGGATCACTACCAGTTAGGACTAAGACCTTAGTAGTAGTCCATAAGTTCCAGAACAACGTAGCCAACATAGGATTATGAGATGTCACCCACCAGTATAGGACTGACACTCTCTTTGGGATCACCCACTAGTTTATGTGTGACTCCCTAGTCCTTTAGGACATCAGTGGTCTGTGTCCACATCGTCAGCCAGTGTTAGTACCTGTGGCAAGGTACTGATACCCTTCTAATTTGGGTTACATGTTGGATCCCAATTAGCTCAGATTGGGGCATGTCGGTTACATGATAGTTCCCATAGTTTTAGTAAGTATTCACTCATATCAGTTCAGGTTTGCTTGACCAAGTATTCCTATTTCCAATTATACAGTCAGTCAGTTTTATAGATTATTTTAGTACATGCTTTGCCTGTTCTTTCACTTTCAGTTTTTCATATTCATGCATCTATGTTCAGTTTCCATATATATTTCAGTTAGTCCTTACCTCATGTACCAGTACATTCAAATTATTGATCACATATGTTTCTTTTGCGCTATGTTTTCTTACAACATAGATTTGGATGCTCTATTTCTCATCCTTTCTGAGTTGGCTCAGTATCGCACAGCAGCAGTAGTGGTGAGTCCTTATCTACCGAGGACAAGTTATCTTTAGTTGTTTTTAGTATTTGTTTTATTTCAGAAAGTTAGAGTTAGTTGGGGGTCTGTCCCATCAACTCTTCATGTTATGTTCTAGGAGGTTTTCAAACCTTCAGGAAATCAGTTTATCCTTCAGTTGTTTCAGACATGTTGGATTATATTTAAGTATTTTTAGAAGTTTATCTACTGCGTATGATGTTTCATTATTATTTTATTTAGTGCTCACACTTCCATATCATGGGTTATCTTGGGGTCACTTGTGGCCTTAACCACCATTTCACAACTAGGGGTAGCCTCGTGTCGTGACAAGACATGGTATCTGAACCTAAGGTGTTAAAGTTACCTATGGTGTTTAAAAGCCGCATTTAGTAGAGTCTTGTGCATGGGTGTGAAGTGTGCCACACTTATAGGTAAGAGGCTATAAGATGTTTTAGGAAAGTTTCCCCTCTTTCAGTGTTCATGTCGTGCGAAAGAGCATGAGCTCTATTGAACTCTCTTTTCTAACTCGTACTTCATTTATTTTAAAGACAATGTACCTAGAAGAAATAACAAAAAGAAGAACAATATCAGCCCACACCACCACCAGTTCAGGTAGATCCCCTGAATGAACATGTTTCTCACACTAAGTTCAGCGCCTCTTTCATGGCCTTGGCCCATTCTATAGCTGCACAGAGCCACCAAAAGGCTGTTGCTCCGGCCAATCCATTTTTTAATATAGCTACAGCTAGAATATGGAATTTCACTCGGATGAATCCACCTTTATTTTTAGGATCCAAGTCTGGGGAGGATCCATAGGTGTTTTTGGATATTGTGTAGGAAGTGGATGATATCATAGGTGTCACTTCTAGTGATAGTGCAGACTTAGTTTCTTACCAGTTACAGGTAATGGCTCATACTTGGGTCAAGTAGTAGAAGGAGGATAGGGGTGTTGAGGCAGAGTAGGTAGAATAGGAGAAATTTTCCACGACCTTTCTAGATAGTTTCTTCCCACTAGAGCTAATGAAGTCTAAGGTTCAAGATTTCATGAATTTTAAGTAAGGTAACATGAGTGTGAGGGAGTACCCACTCAAGTTTACTTAATTGGTGAGGTATGCTCCAATCATGGTTTCTGACTCTAGATCCAAGATGAGCAAGTTTGTGTTTGGTGCATCAAATAGTGTAGTCAAGGAGTGTAGAACAATTATGTTGGTTAATGAGATGGACCTTTCTAGGCTGATGGTTCATGCTCAGCAGATTGAGGAGGAGAAGCTTAAGGAGAAGGAAAATGAGAATAAGAGGGAAAGAATGGGTAACTTCAACTTCTCTCATCCGAAGTCAGAAGGTGGTATTCGTTCTCAGTTCCGTAAAAAAATTTCAGCCCCAACTCCATATTCAGCCAGTGCCTTTATTCAGGCAGGACAGTTGGGATAGAGCTCTAGAATCCAAGTCCTAGTGTATTATGAATAGTGGTTGTACCTATCCTCTCTACAGAAAGTGTATTAAGAATTAGTATGGTAAGTATAGATCAAGTCATGATAAATGTTTTGGGTGTGGAAAGGTAGGCCATACGATCAGGGAATGTCCAACGGTTACTCAAAGGGGAAAGGATCCATGCCATCAGGGCCAGTCCAACTTTTCATCAGCTCCAGCAGGTCGCCTGACTTAGTAGGGTGCCATTTCACAACCCGAGGCTACCCCCTAGTCGTGACAATGGTGCTTACGATCACAAGTGACCATAAGCTAACCCATGAGCTGGTACCTATTCTGAGCACTGAATAAAATAGTCACACAACACATGAGCGGAAGATAAACTAGTAAGATACTGAAATCTGAACACTGAAATATGTGTTAATAGTATGTATAAAATATCGAATATAATACTAAAAACTAAACTATCTATCTGAAGCAACTGATAATACTGACTGTCTAATTGATGTTCTGGAAGCCTCTAAACATCATAAGGAGTTGATGGGAAAATCCACCAACTAACTCTGACTAACTAAATATAAGAAAATATTAAAATAACGGGTAAAAATAAATCATGTCCTCGATGGATGAGGGCTTACCACTGCTGCTGCTGAGTAATGCGGAGCTATCTATGAATGGTTGGGAACTAAGCGTCCGAACCTATGTTATAAGACAACATACCGCAAAGAAAAAAATATGGTCAGTACTTTGAATGTTTTGTTATATGAGATGAGGATTGGCTGAAATACACGAGATAACTGAGTATGAATGCCTAAACATGTAATATCTGAGAATATAAGACAAAACATAAACATGATACTGGAGTAATATGTAAGTAGTAAGGCTAAAATCTATATAAATTAATAACTAACAATCTGCAAGCTTGGTCAAGCAAACCTGAAATGAGATACACTGAGATACTGACTAAAATCGTGGGAGGTATCATACACTCAACATGCCCCAATTAGAGCTAATTGGGGTCCAACCTGTAACCCCAGTTGGAAGGGTATCAGTACCGTGCCACGGGTAGTAACACTAGCTGTGTGGATCCATTAAATTGGTGTCCCAAAGGACTGAAGAGTCACCCTCTACTGGCAAGTTCTCACATGAGATATACATCAACCCTCAACTAGAAGGTAGACATCTCAAACCTACGCTGGCTACGTGGTTCTGTAACTCAAGGATTACTACTAAGGGTCACACCCTCTATTGACAGGTGAGCCCCCAACCCTCGTTCGCTCGGTGCTAAATCCTACTCCCAACTGAACTAACACTTGTACTGGCCTGAACTAGACTCAACTAAACATAACAACTGACATTACTCATCATGATCATAACAATTGAATAAATCATAATATTCATGGTTTGATTGAAATCATTATTTCAAAGATCTGAAATGTAATTAAACACATAGGTATTGGGTGGTCATAATCCACCACTACCTAATAATAATAAAACACCATATTAAAGATTATAATTGTAGTAGGGAGTCATGATTCATAACCCAAAAACAACATTTCACCAATGTAAGTGAGGAGCATGAACTTGAACATGGGGATGTCTTATAACGTGAGAAAACAATATGAATTCATGGGTAAATTCACAATTTGATATTATGACATGAATTTTAATTGAATACGACATGGGAATATAAAAACTTGAAACGTAAGATAACCTAACTTTCCATGGAATCATACTAGGACATGAATTGAGTCAAACTACTAAGGAAAAACATGAATTTAAACTCATCTTGAACATATGCATCTTCATGATAAAGGATAACTCATACTTTTAATAAAAGAGAGGTGTTTGGACTCCAACGGTGAAAGGGACCCATGGATGAACACACCACATACATTAATAACTGAATCCTTGAAGATTTCTTGGATTAGAAGCTTGAACTCTTGATTTCTTGGGGAAAAATATTGAGTTTGTTCTTGGTAAAGAGAAGGGTTTCTTGAGAGCAATTTGGAGTGAAAGGGGGAAATAATACCCTTTTGGAAGTCCCAAATCATCTTAAGGAGGAATTGGGTTAAAAAACTGACTCAAATGCCCCTTGGGCACTTAAATCATATAACTATGCAGAACAGAGTCATGTGCCACCCTTTTCTCTCCGTAGGAGATAGAAATGTGTTGCACATCTTACTTCTAGAGAGAAAGCCACGCTTCGCGGACCACTCCACCTTGGGGGAGAGCAATATGTCAGGGCCTTATCGTGTTGCTTGTCATTTTAAGCCATACAAACTCTCCTGAGGCATGCTTTTAACATCCATAAACATGAATCAACTTAAAAACAAACATTTAGGGGTCAAGAAGGCCAAACTAAAAATTCGTAAAGTCTAGGGGTCTTGAAAATGACTAAGTACTTAACACTTACTGAAAATTTCAAGTCTTGGACCCCTTAAACGTGCAACTACAACTGAATTAAGATTAGGATCTTACGGGGTATTATAATTTCTCCGCCTAGGGAATATTCATCCTCGAATGAGATTGGTTAGCCTGAGAATACTAAGGTAACTGAGATCATATATTGAATATGCATGACTTGGAACATGATTACATAACTGAGTTTGAAGCATGATACATGAACTGAATTGATTTCGTGAATGCACGCAATGACATGAGAGTGGTTACATAGCTGAAACTGATAACAAAATTGAGCCAAACTAAGGAAAGTCGTTACCGCAAGCTGAATTTGAGTTTTTGGAGAAAAGATGGGGGTACATGGTCCGCATATCTATTTATACTTCCCAAGTAGTTCCCTCAACTGACTTATTTTGCCAACTTTAACCAAGGTAAGTTCTTTATTCCTTACCCTATGAATTTGATGATCAAGGATCTCAACTGGGAATTCTTCATAGGAAAGTCTATCCTGAACATCCATACCTTCTAAAGGAACAACAACAACTGAATCACTAATACATTTCTTTAATAAAGAAACATGGAACACTGGATGTACTAATGCCAAATCTACAGAAAACTCAAGCTCGTAAGCTACCTTTTTAAAACAATTCAAGATCCTGTAAAGGCCAACATAGCGGGGACTGAGTTCCCCCTTATTGCCAAATCTCTTCACTCTATTCATAGGAGAAATCTTCAAATACACCAAATCACAAACCTCAAACTCAAGATCCTTTCTTCTCACATCTGCATAAGATTTTTGATGGCTTTGGGCTGTATTCAACCTCTCCTAAATAAACTGAACATTCTCCATTGCCTCAAACACTGAATCTTGCCCTATCAAAGTAGTTTCACCTACTTCAAACTAACTAATAAGAGACCTATATCTCCTTCCTTAGAGATTCTCAAATGGATCCATTTGAACACTAGAGTGATAACTATTATTATGGGCAAACTTAATCAAAGGAAAGTGGTCATCCCAGCTACCTTTAAAGTCAATTACACATGCCCTCAATATGTCCTCTAAGGTCTGAATGGTCCTATCTTCATGACCATCTGTCTGAGTATGAAAGGTTGTACTAAGATGGAGTTGGGTACCAAGACGCTTCTGAAAAGCATTCCAAAAGTGAGAGCTAAACTGAGTACCTCTATCTGAAATTATCGATAACGTAATTCTATGCAACTTAACTAACTCCCTAAGATAAATCCTGGCATAATCCTCAACTGAGTACAAACTATGAACTGGCAAGAAATTGGCTGACTTGGTTATTCTATCATCAATAACCCAAATATAATCATGTTGACGACACGTACGAGGAAATCCTATCACTAAATCCATGTTTAGAACTTCCCACTTCCAAGTGGGGATGCTAAACTCCTGCAAAGTACCACTAGGTCTCTGGTACTCAACTTTAACTTGCTGACAATTTGAACAACTTAACCACAAACTCTGAAATATACTTTTTCATACCATTCCACCAATATATTTCCCGTAAATCACGGTACATCTTAGTCGCTCCTGGGTGGATAGAATATTGTGTACCATGCATTTCTGCAAGAATTCATTGTTTCAAACCATCAACACACAGAACACATAACCTACCTTGACAACAAAGCACATAATCTCCGCCTTGGGAGAAAACCCCTACCTTTTAGTCTCTAACTGCCTTCTTAAACTTAACTAAAATATTATCCCTGTCTTTTTTTCTTTCAATAAAGACCCCAAAGAAGATTCCAAACTATTCTGAACCCATATACTACCTTCAGCTGAATAAACCAACTGAATACCTGATCTAGAAAGCTGATTATCCTCTCTAACTAACTTCTTCTTAGCTCCCTCAACAAGAGCAACACTTCCTATGGACAATTTACTAAGGGCATATTCCACTGAATTAGCCTTGCCCATAAGATACAATACACTCATATCATAATCTTTCAATAACTCAAGCCACTTTTTTTTATAAAGATTGAGATCTTTCTGCGTGAACATGTACTATAAGATCTTATGATCTGTGAATACAACAACTCCCATCTCAAGATCATGGGTAGGATAATTCTTTTCATGGTTTTAAGCTTTATAGAAGTGTAGGCTTTGACCTTGCCTCTCTTCATAAATACACAACCAAGACCAACTATCGAAGCATTACAATAGACAATGAACCCATCTGTGCCATCTGGCAGAGTCAAAATTGGTGCAAAAGTGAGTCGAGTCTTCAACTCATGAAACCTCTTCTCACAAGAATATGACCACTAAAATTTGACTTTCTTCTAAGTCAATTGAAACATGAGGGATGCAATAGAATAAAACCCTTCAAAAAATCATCTATAATATCCATCCAAACCAAAGAAACTCCTGATATCTAATAGACAGATAGGTCTAGGCCATTTTCTCACTTCTTTGGTCTTTTGAGGGTCAACCCATATGCCATCATCGAAAATAATATGGACAAGTAAAGCTACTGATATCAGAAAAAATTTGCACTTACTGAATTCAACGAACAACTGATGAGCTCTGAGGGTCTGTAACATAATTCTCAGATGGTTTGCGTGATCATTCTCACTATAGGAATAGACAAGGATATCATCAATGAATACTATGAAAAATATGTCCAAGTACTGCTTGAACACCCTGTTCATCAAGTCCATGAAAGTTGTAGGAGCATTTGTTAGTTTGAAAGACATAACTAGAAATTCAAAGTGACCATACCGAGTTTTGAAAGTTGTCTACGGAATGTTACATTCTCTGACTCTAAGCTGATGATAGCCGGACCTGAGGTCTATCATAGAGAAATCAGCGGGACCCTAAAGTTGGTTGAACAAGTAATCAATTCTGGGGAGTGGATACTTATTTTTTATGGTGACTTTGTTCAGCTAATAATAATTGATGCATATTCTGAGAGAACCGTCTTTATTACGCATGACTAGGACTGGAGTTCCCCATGGGGAAACATTGGGCTGGATGAAACCCTTATCTAGGAGATATTTTAACTGTTCTTTCGATTCCCTAAGCTTAACTGGAGCCATTCTAAAAGGGTAATAGAGATAGGTTGGGTGTTTGAAAGGAGATCTATTCTAAAGTTGATTTCCTTCTTGGGAGGAACTTTGAGATGAACTTCAGGCAACAAATCTAAAAATTCACATACTACTGGAACTAACGTAATACTCGGGGTCTCAATATTGGAGTCTTTGACTGGGAAAAGATGGCAAACCACCCTATAGATATTGAATGATTCTATTTTTGCAATAAATTGAGGAATAGCATGAGTGGAGCCAATTCATGCTGAGAATGACATCAAAATCAGTCATTTTTAACTCCACAAGATCAACAGAGGTAATTTTCTGAGATATGATAGCCGAACAATTTTTGTACACCCATATGGCTATAATAGATTTACCCACTGGGGTAGACACTGAGAAAGTCTATGTTAATGTTTTGGGACTAACACTAAAATTAATGGATATATAAGGAGTCGCAAAAGAAAGTAAAGCTCTAGGGTCTAGTAAAACTTATACATGAAGATAAAATACCTGTAATGTACTTGTAATCACATCAGGAGAACTTTCCTAATCATACCGAGTATGGAGAGTATACAATCTATTCTAGTGTTGTCTACTAGTTGCAATGTAGATGACATCCTGCTGAGGTAAGTGACCGAATGGAGCTAATGGACGGTTGGACTAACCCTACTGACCATCCCCTAGCAATCCCTAGCCCTGTGGCCTGGCTTTCCATATCCAAAATACATATCACTACTAGCCTTACACATACCTTGATGATTCGGACCATATTTCTAGTAAATCGTATTTGTACGACCACTGTTCACAATACCCTGGGACTTAGATACTGGTGCTCTATCCCGAATGTCTTGTCTGAACTTAGGCACTGGCGCACTAGATGAAGATGGAGATAGGGCTAAAAATTTCTTATAGAACTAAGAATTGTTATCACCTTATGACCTTGGCTATGAAAAGTTATAACTACCTATTTTGGCCCTCTTATTCTCTCTCTCTCTCTTCTTCTCCTAACACTTCTCCTCCTCAATCTGCTGAGCATGAACCATAAGTCTAGATAGGTCCATGTCCTTAATCAACATTGCAGTCCTACACTCTTTAACCACACTATCAGCTACACTAAATACAAACTTACTTATTCTAGACCTATCTTCCGCCACTATAGTAGGAGCATACCTCGCCAACTGAGTAAACTTAAGTGAGTACTCCTTCACACTCATATTACCCTACTTCAACATGATGAACTCCAGAACCTTAGCTTTTCTCAACTCTAGAGGAAAGAACCTATCTAAAAAAGTTGTGATGAATTCCTCCCACTCTATAGGCCCTACATCAACACCTCGGTCCCCCTTCCACTACTTAAACTAGGTGTTAGTTACATCCTACAACTGATATGCAGCCAACTCTGTACTCTTACTAAAAGTGATGCCCATGATATCTATCACTTTCTGCACCATGTTCAGATTTTCTTGTGGATCATCCCCAAACTTAAATCCCAAAAATAGAGGTGGATTCAGTCGAGTGAAATCTTATATCCTAACAACAGTTGTATTTTCCACTAGATTGGCTGGAGAAATACTTTTCTTGTTGTTCAAAGAAGCTACTGATTGGGCTAAAGTCGTGAAAGTGGACCTGAACTCGGTAGGACAGATGTGTTCATTCAGGGGATCTTCCTTAACAAGTGGTGGTATGGGTTAATCCTTATTCCTTCATCTATTGTTCCTTCTAGAAGGCATTATTTGTAAATAGAATAAAGGATAAATTAGAAAGAGGAATTAAATAGAGCTCATGCTCTTTCGCACGACATGAACACTGAAAGAGAGGAAGTTTTTCCTAAAATATATTGTAGACTCTTGTACATAAGAGCGACATGCTTCACACCCATGCATAAGACTCTACTAAAAGATACTTTTAGCCTCAACCTTAGGATCTGATCCAAGTTTTGTCATGACCCCTAGGCTACCCCTTAATCGTGATAATGGTGCTTATGGTCACAAGTGACCACAAGCTAACCCATGAGCTGGTACCTATAGTGAGCACTAAATATAATAGTCATACAACACATGAGCAGAAGATAAACCGGTAAGATACTAAAATACGTGTTAATAGCATGTCTAAAATATCATATATAATACTGAAAAACTAAATTATCTATCTGAAGAAACTGATAATACTGAAAAGACTGACTGGTTGTCTAATTAATTGTCTAAAAGCCTCAAATATCATGAGGATTTGATAGTACAAGACCCTAACTAACTCTAACTGACTGAATATAATGAAATATCAAAATAACTAGGATAAATAAATTATGTCCTCGATGGATGAGGACTCACACTACTGCTGCTGAGTAACGCTGAGCTATCTAAGAAAGGTTGGGAAACTGAGTGTCCAAAACTATGTTATAAGACAACATAGCACAAAGAAAAGTATGTGGTCAGTACTTTGAATTTACTGGTATATGAGATGAGGACTTGCTGAAATGCATGAGATAAGTGTTAATGAATGCATGAACATGTAATATCAAGGAATGCAAGATTAAACATAAACATGATACTAGAGTAATTTGTAAGTTGTAAGGAAAAAATCTATATAAATGAATAATTGACAATCTGCATGCTTAGACAAGACAAACTGAGTTGAAATATAGTGAGATACTAACTAAAATAGTGGTAGGTATCATCTAACCGACATGCCCCAATCTAAGATAATCGGGGTCCAACCTGTAACCCCAATTAGAACGGTGTTAGTACCATGCTATAGGTACTAATACTGGATATGTGGATCCACTAAACTAGTGTCCCAAAGGACTATGGAGTCACCCTCGATTGGCAAGTTCTCACATGAGATATACGTTAACTCTCAACTGGCAGGTAAATATCTCAAACCTACACTAGCTATGTAATTATGTAACTTAGGGATTGCAACTAAGGGTCACACACTCTACTAGAAGGTGAGCCCCCACCCTTGAATACGCTAGGTGTTAAATCCTACTTCTAACTAAACTAACACTTGTACTGAACTGAACTAAACTCAACTAAGCATAACAACTGACATTGCTCATCATGATCATAACTGGTGAATAAATGGTAATTTTCACGGTTTAACTAAAATCATTACTTGATTGATCTAAAATATAAGTAAACACGTAGGTATTGGGTGTTCATAACCCGCTAAAACTTAATAATCATAAAACACCATATTAAAGCTTACAATTGTTATAGGGAGTCATGATTTAAAACCTAAAACCTAACATTTCACCAGTTTAAGTGAGGAGCATGAACTTAAACATGGGTATGTCTTAAAACATGATAAACAACATGACTTTATGGCTAAATTCTTAATTTGATATTATGATATGAAATTCAATTGAATACAATATGGGAAGATCAAAACTTAAAACTTGAGATAACCTAACTTTTTATGGAATCATACTAGGATATGAATTTAGTCAAACTACTAAGGAAAAACATGAATTTAAACTCATCTTGAACATATGCATCTTCGTAATAAAGGAAAGCTAATAATTTTAATCAAAGAAAGGTTTTTAGGCTCCAAGGGTGAAAGGAACCCAATGATGAACACCCCTCATACCTTAATAACTAAATTCTTGAAGATTTTATTGGATTGGAAACTTTAACTCTTAATTTTTTGGGGTAAAAGCTTGAGTTTGTTCTTGGCAAAAGAGGAGGGTTTCTTGAGAGAAAATTGGAGTGAAAGGGGCAAATAATGTTCTTTTGAAAGTCCTAAATTATGTTAAGGACAAATTAGGTTGATGGAAATAACCCAAATTCCCCTTGGATACTTAAACCATATAACTATGTAGGACAGAGCCACATGTTGCGCCTCTCACTCAGCGAGAGAGAGAAACGCGCCTTGTAGCTTACTCTAAGAAAGAAAGCCACGCATCACGAACCAGTTCACCTTGGGAGAGAGCAAAGTGTTGCAGCCTTATCGCATTTCTTATCTGATTTAGCCATCCAAACATACCCTAATCCTCATCCAAAACTCTTCCGATATGTACTTTTTCCCTCCTTGAACATGAATCAACTTAAAAACTAATATTTTGGGATCGAGAAGGCCCAACTAAAATCCGTAAAGTCTAAGGTTCTTATAAATGACGAAGTCCTTAACCATTAGTGAAAATTTCAAGTCTTGGACCCCTTGTGGAAGTGAAGGATAGTATTTCTTTTGAAGAAGTCCCAATTAAAATCCTTGACTGCCAGATTCATAGGTTGAGGAATAAAAAAGTTCCTTTGGTTAAGGTTTTATGGAGAAATTAGTCCGTTAAGGGGGCTACTTGGGAAGCAAAAGCAGATATGCAAACCAAGTATTCTCTTCTTTTCTCCACGAATTCAAACTCTTCTTGAGGTAATGATTTCTCTTAAATTGACTCTTTCATTCTCTATTTCAGCTATATGACCATCCTCATGTCATTGCATATATTTATGAATTCAGATCAGTCCATGTATCATATTTCAGACTCTGTTATTTAATCATGCTTAAGCTTATAAGTATTTAGTATACGACCTCAGTTTCCTTAGTCTCCCAAGTTAACCAGTCTCATTTGATGTTGAATGATCCTAAGAGAGAGATATTGTAATACCTTATAAGATCATAGGCTTATTTCATCTCTTAGTTGCATGTTTAAGGGATACAAGGCATAAATGTTACACTAAGTATTATGGACTTAGTAATTTTCAAGACCCCAAGATTTCATGGATTTTATTTTTGGCCTTCCCAAACTCGAGACATTGAATCTTGGGTTGAAACATTTTAGGGATGATAAAGGGGTGTCCCAAAATAATTTTAGAATTTTTGGAATGGATTTGGGATATTTTTAGATCACGGAGGCAGCAAGACTCCGTGATAGGTCCATGTCGCGGAAGCTATCATGGAGACTAGCCTTTGTGCCGTGGTGGCTGCATCTTTCTTGTATTTTAACTAAATGTTCAAAGGATACTTTGGTCTTTACCCCTTACACCCAAACGTACAATAAATTGGTAAAAGCTCCAAAAAAGGCATTACTTTCCCACTCTCATCCATTAGCACTTACATAATCCCTTCCCCTTTTTCTAAGAACAAGTAATTCAAGATTTCTTCTCCAAGAATTCAATGATTCAAGTTCCAATTTAAAGTTTTCTTCAAGAGTTCATCCAATTGAGGTATGTGGGGTATTCATCAATGGATTCCTTCCACCCACTAAGCCCAAAATCCCCTTTTTGATTTAAAGTAAGAATTTCTCCTCTTGTGATGAAAATATATGTATTCAAGATGAATTAATCTATGTTTTTCCTTGTAAATTTGAATTCAAGCCATATCAACGTGTGTCCCATGTATATTAGGTTATTTCATGATTTTTATTTCAAGTACCCATGTAATATTTAATTAATTGCATTCTAAATCATCAAATTCATGCATTAATCCATATGAGTATGTTATACTATCGAGGTTGACTCATCCCCATGTTCAATTTCATGTAATTCATCAGTTTAGTGAAATGTTTTTTATGTTTTTGGTATCTAAATTATGATTTTCTCCTAATGTTTTTAATGATGTTATCATAATTAAATTGATTATTTTGTTTTGGAGGGTTATGAATACCTGCTACCTACCTGTTATATATGTCTTTGCCTCCAAGTTATAAGTCAGATAGGTTATCATTTTTATTACTATATTCAGACTACCATGTTTATGTTGATCACTTATAAATACAATACCAGGTCATGTTAAATCATTAATAAAACTAGTGGCATTCAATTAGGAGTAGGATTTAGCATCGAGCAAACCTAGGAATAGGGTCTCACCCACCTGTTAGGAATAAGACCTTAGTAGTAGTCCCTAAGTTCTAGAATTACGTAGCCAATATAGGATTATAAGATGTCACCCATCAGTATAGGACTGACACTCTCTTAGGGGTCACCCATTAGTTTAGCACTGACTCCTTAGTCCTTTGAGATATCAGCCTTGTGGATCCACATCACCAACCAGTGTTAGTACCAGTGGCAAGGTACTATCACCCTTCCAACTGGGGTTATAGGTTGGACCCAGATTATCTCAGATTTGGGATTGTCGATTACTTAATAACGCCCAAAGTTTTAGTCAGTACTCAGTCTATATCAGTTCAGGTTTGCTTCACCAAGTATTATTCTTTCCTGTTATACAGTCAGTCAACTTTACTGATTATTTTAGTACATGCTTTGCTTGGCCTTGCATTCTCAGTTTTATATGTTCATGCATCCATGTTTAGTTTCCTTATGTATTTCTATTAGTCCTTACCTCATGTATTAGTACATTCAAAGTATTGATCGCATATGTTTCTTTTGCACTATTTTGTCTTATAACATAGGTTAGACGCTCAGTTTTCTGACGGTTCTTAGTTATCTTAGTACCACACAACCGCGGTAATGGTGAGTCCTCATCTATAAGGAAAAGTTATCTTTAATTATTTTAAATATTTTCTTTATTTCAGAAAGTTAGAGTTAGTTAGGGGTCTTTCCCATCAACTCTTCATGATATGTTCTTAGAGTCTTTTAGACGTTCAGACTAGATATTTAGATAGTCAATTTATCCTTAGGTTGTTATCAGTTATTTTAGACATATTGGCTTATATTTCAGTATTTTTAGCAGTTTATCTTGCGCGCATAATGTTTCATTATTATTTTATTTAGTGGTCATAGAAGGAACCAAATAATGGGTTAGATTGGGATTACTTGTGGACTTAAGAACCCTTTTATGACTATGGGGTAACCTCGGGTCATGATAGAAACTTTTTAGTAGTATGTCGGGGTCACCGATCCTTTGTTGTGACTTTTGCGAGTCGTGAGACTTAGGTAGACTTGCTTATCCTTGAAATTGTAGATATTGACATCATCTTGGGTACATATTGCTTAGCTTCTTATCATGTTGTTGTAAACTGTTATGCCAAGATTATTACTTTAGTTCCACCGGGTGTGCCAAGTATATATTGGAAACGTGTGTTTAATTTGGATCCTTAAAGAGTTATATCTTTTATTTAGGCTCATGATTTGGTAGAGAGATAGTATTTATCTTATTTAGACCATATTCAAGATACTATAATTACTTCCTTCTTTGGATTCTATTCATATTGTTTGTGTGTTCATGGATGCTTTTCCCAAAGATTTTCCTGATTTAACTCAATACCACAATATTGACCCTTCTATTGATGTTGAGCCGGGCACCAAATCGATATATATTCCTCTTTATAGGATGGACCTAGTAGAGTTGAAGGAATTGAAGGATTAGTTTCATGAGTTATTTAATAAGGGATTTATCCAACCTAGTGTATCACCTTGGAGTGGGCCTATCTTGTTTTCAAAGAAAATGGATGGGTCTATGTGTATGTGTATTGATTATTGATAGTTGAATAAGGTGACGATTAAGAATAAGTATCCTCTATATAATACAAATGATTTATTTGATCAGTTTCAAGATGTTTCTATGTTTTCAAAGATTGATTAGAGTTTTGATTATTTCTAGTTGAGGATTAGATATTTGGATATTTGAAAGATAGCTTTTTGAACTCAATATGCTCATTATGAATATTTGGTCATGTCCTTTGGGTTGACCAATGTCCCAGTTGCATTCATAGAGTTGATGAATTAGGTATTTAAATCGTATCTTGACTCTTTTGTCATTGTGTTTATAGATGATATCTTGGTTTATTCCAAGAGTTAGGCCAACCATAAGGAGCATTTGTGGATTGTACTTTAGAGATTGAGGGAGGAAAAGTTCTATGCTAAGTTCGCAAAGTTTGAGTTTTAGTTGGAGTCCTTCTCTTTCTTGGGTCATGTAGTGACTAAGGATGGTATTATGGTCGATCCGACCAAGATTGCAGTGGTTCATGATTGGGTTACACCTACTTCTCTTATAGAGATTTCGAATCTTATTAGGTTGGCAAGTTACTATGGTCATTTGTTGAGGATTTTTTACCTATTTTGGGTTCGTTGGCCAAGTTGACACAGAAGAAGATCTTCTTTTAGTGTTACAATTCTTATGACGCAAGTATTTAAAAGCTCAAGGATTTATTAACATCATCTCCTATCTTGACTTTCCCAAGAAGGGCAAAGATTTTACAATTTTCTGTGATACTTCAGGTATTAGATTAGGTATTGTGTTGATGCAAGAGGGTAAGGTAATTGCGTATGCTTCACGTCAGGTATATCCCCATGAGAGTAATTACTCTACCCATGATTTGGAGTTATGTAGGTTGTATTTTCTTTGTATGTAGGATCTACTGATATGAAGTCCATTGTGAGATCATCTCAGATCACCGTAGTCTTCAGTATTTCTTTACCTAGTTAGATCATAATATGCGACAATGTCATTATCTTAAGTTACATAAGGATTATGATCTTTTTATTCTCTACCATCCAGGCAAGGCTAATGTAGTTGTGGATGCCTTGAGCAGGACATCTACTAGTATGGGTTGCTTGGTGAATATTTTGACACAAGAGAGACCTTTGGACTTAGAGGTTTAGTCTTTGGCTAACCTGATGATTATGATTGATATTTTGATACCTGGGAGTGTTTTGGCATTTATAGAGGCTAGATCTTCTTTGATGGAGTAATTTTGGAATCATCAATTTGATGATGTTAGGTTGAAAGTGATTTGGGATAAGGTGTTTAGTGAAAGTCCAAGGAAGTCTTACTTGATTCAGATGGTGTTAAAGACTGTGTGTCAAGAGTGTATGACTGGGTGAGACTAATTTTTTAGGAGGCTCATTTTTCTAGGTATTTCATCTATCCAAGAGTGAGTAAGATGTATCATAATTTTAGACAACATTACTATTGAGTTGGTATAAGGAAGGATGTAGAAAATTTTATAACTCATTGCTTGTGTTATTAGCAGGAGAAGGTCGAGTATTTGAGTAAAGGTGGGTTGCTTCAGAGGTCACCCATTCTCAAGTGGAAATGGGAACAGATCACTATGGATTTTGTGACTGGGTTGCCTCGTACTTCCTATGGTTTTGATAATGTTTGGGTCATCATAGATCAATTTACTAAATCTACTTAATTCTTCTAGATCTAGGTTTATTTTAGCATTAGAGGTTGGTCTATTTCTATTTTCGTAGTATAATCATCTTTATGGTGTACCAGAGTTCATCATCTTAGATAGGGGTTTAGTATTCACATCTTACTTATAGAAGACTTTCTAAGAGGAGTTGGGTATCTGGGTTTATCTTAGCATAACTTTTCACCACCATATCGATGGTAAGTCAGAGCGGACTATTTAGTTTCTAGAGAATATGCTCCAAGCCTATGTTATGTATTTTGGAGGTCATTGGGAGCAACATATAGCTTTGGTAGAGTTTGCATATAAAAATAACGACCATTATGATATTGAGATGGCTTCCCTCAAGGTTTTTTATGGTAGGTTTTGGCATTCTCTAGTAGGTTGGTTTGAGGTTTTTGTGATTAGACCTCAAGCTACAGACTTTCTTCGTGAGTCCTTGGATAGACTTTGAGTCATTTGAGATAGACTACGAGCGGCTTATAGTAGGCAGAAGTACTATACGGATTATAGATTATGTGCCTTAAGATTTAATGTTGGTGATTGAGTCATTCTTTATGTGTCACCCATGAAAAACGTGATAAGGTTTGGGAAGAGGGGAAAACTTATCCCTAGGTATTTAGGCATTTTGAGATTCTTCGAACTATTGGAGATGTGGCTTATGGGTTAGCATTGCCCCCAGATTTATCATCTGTTCATCCAGTTTTTTATGTTTCCATGCTTTGACGTTACATTCTGGATGAGTCTCATGTTATTTGTTGGGATTCGGTGTAGTTAGATAAAAGGTCGTCTTTGATTGAGTAACTTTTCTCCATGTTAGCTATGGATGTAAGATGGTTGCATTCTAAAGATGTCCTAGTGGTAAAGGTCAAGTGGTGACATTGACTTTTAGATAAGGCTAGTTAGGAGGTCGAGTCCGCTATTCGTGGTAGTTATCTCCATCTTATCACTAATTCAGGTATTTCCCTTTCCTTGAGTTTGAGGTTGACCTAGATTTTAAGTAATGGATGAAGTAATGACTTAATTTTTTTGGTAATTTTTGTGAATTATTTATTTCTATGTGATTTGACCATTTTACCCCTCCCCAAGGTTGTCCTATCTGGTAATGAGTTACTATAATTGTTGGAACGATACCCAAGGACTTTGGGATAGTTTTCGTATAGTTGAGGGTCATTTTGAGGCTTTAAGAGCTAATAGTTGGCTTTGATTGACATATCGAGATTCGAGTTCCAGATGTCAAACGAACTGCGCCATCAGATCTAAAATATGAAATTTTAGTTAGTAGTGAGGTTTGTTTGATTTCAAGGCTTTTATATCACATTTTGACCCTTGGTTGGAATATAGTGTAAATGGGGTTTTGGGGGTTAATTTTGTGAGAATAATTTTTTTCAAAAGTTTAATGATTCAATTGGATCTGAAACGTTCTTTACAATAAAATTTCACTATTGGACCATGCTCATAGAATTCTAACTGAGTTACAGGGGTCAAAAATAAGTTTTGAAGGTTACTGGTACTGGTGTAGGTGCTAAAGTGGCTAGTCAACCGCTTTAGCAGCCTTTGACCATTTGACTTAGCAGCCATCGTTGATGGTTAAGACCAAAATTGAACCCATTTCATATTTTTGACATTTTGGATCTAGAAAGCTCCAACTTTGAAAATTTTTGATGTTTTTTACCATCTAATCATTGTCTATAAAATTTTAACTCCATTCCTCCTATTTACCAAGAACTTCTAATTTATTTTTGTGATTTATACCCATGTTAATAATCAAAACCCTATTTTTCCTATTTTTGGGTCTTAGGAGCTTGTATTTGGACGATTCCAAATGGGTATTAGAGATTTCTTCCTGGGTAAATGTCTAATCTTATAATTATCATTTTTCTCTCAATTTTCTCTTCAAAACAACTTCAAATTATTCATTTCAAATAGAATTTTTGGGGATTTTGTCGGTAAAGCTGTCCGCGAAGATGCCTGAGGCGTGAAGATGGAGCACGATGATTCCTCTATTTAAGAACAAGGGTGACATTCAAAGTTGCAACAACTATCGATTTATTAAGTTGTTGATTCACACGATGAAGATTTGGGAGAGGGTGGTGGAGCGGAGGTTGAGAAATATTATGTCTATTTCAGAGAATCAATTTGGATTTATGCTTGGTCGCTCGACGATTGAGGCAATTCACCTTGTGTGGAGACTGGTAGAGCAGTATAGAGAGAGGAAGAGATATCTTTACATGGTGTTTATTGACTTGGAAAAGACGTATGACAAGGTCCCAAGGGAGGTTCTTTGGAGATGCTTGGAGGTGAGGGGGGTTCCTGTGGCGTACATTAGACTGATTAAGGATATGTATGAGGGGGCGAAGACTCGAGTAAGGACGGTGGGAGGAGATTTTGAGCATTTTTTGGTGTTGACAGGGTTGCATCAGGGATCAACTCTTAGTCCGTTCTTATTTGTCGTGGTGATGGATGTGCTGACGCGGAGTTTACAAGGCGAGGCACCTTGGTGTATTCTTTTTGTGGATGATGTAGTTTTGATTGATGAGTCGCGGCAAGGTGTTAATGACAAGCTGGAGGTTTGGAGACAAACTCTAGAGTCTAAAGGTTTCAAATTGAGTAGGACCAAGATAGAGTATTTGGAGTGCAAGTTTAGTGACTTGAGGCAAGAGAAAAAGGTGGTGATGAAGTTGGACTCTCAGGCAGTTTGCAAGAGGGATAGTTTTAAGTATCTTGGGTCTATGATCCAGGAAAATAGAGACATAGATGAGGATGTCTCACACCGTATTGGGGTAGGTTGGATGAAATGGAGGCTCGCTTCGGGGATTTTATGCGATAAGAAGGTGCCTCCCTAGCTTAAAGGCAAATTCTATAGAGTTGCATTCCGGCCGGTTATGTTGTACGGAGAGGAGTGTTGTCCAGTTAAGACTTCCCATATCCAAAAGTTGAGGGTGGTTGAAATGAGGATGTTGCATTGGATGTGTGGTCTTACAAGGGCTGACAGGGTTAGGAATGAGATTATTCGGGAGAAGGTGAGAGTGGTATCGGTGGAGGAAAAAATATGGGAAGTGAGGTTGAGATAGTTTTGTCATGCGATGAGGAGGGGCACGGATGCCCTAGTTCGTAGGTGTGAGAGACTAGCATTAGATGGTTTCAAGCGGGGTAGGGGTAGACCGAAGAAATACTGGAGAGAAGTGATTAGACGTGACATGGAGCAGTTATATCTCACTGAGGACATGACCCTGGATAGGAAGTTTTGGAGGAAAAATACTAGAATAATGGGATAAGGTGGGTGGATGAATCGTAGTCCGTAGTTAGGAGGGTTTTGGTATTTTTTGTTTGGTATTGTACATTACTTTTGTGGATGTTGTATCTATGTTAGTTTTATCATGTTTCATGATTTGAATATTTTTGTATATTGTCCTGTGTCTTGAGCCGGGGGTCTATCAGAAATAGCCTCTCTACTTCTTTAGAGGTGTGGTATGGACTGCGTACATTCTACCCTCTTCAGACCCCACTAGGTGGGAATATACTGGG
Organism: Capsicum pubescens; assembly: GCA_030864215.1. NCBI lineage: Eukaryota > Viridiplantae > Streptophyta > Magnoliopsida > Solanales > Solanaceae > Capsicum > Capsicum pubescens. The sequence goes on from CM061543.1 coordinate 171,161,246, forward strand.
TTTGTTGTTGTTGTTGTCGGTAAAGCTTAAAAATTGTTTTTTTATTTAACCTATTTTTAAATCATTTTCTCATGGGTTTTCATCTACAGACTCCTATGAGTATGGGAAGCATGTTTCTAAAATAAAATTATTATTTTACCCTTCTTTTTCAAAAAGCCATTTTGGGGGTCCTTTTTTACCCTGACTCAAAAATGCACAATGTGGGTATCGTTAGCTTTCTTTTGATGCATAAATACTACATTGGTATGTTTTAGTTGGTTCTGAGGTTGTTCGTAAGGGAAAGACTCTGTGTTGAAGGCTTTTGGACGAGGTTTTATTCGTTCAAGGTAGGTTATGGCTTAACTTTCTTCAGACTGGATTGGGTAGTTAATACTGATATAAAAATATGTTATGGGTATGGAATTAATCATGAAAATTGCTTTATTACTATTTTATACATGTGTGAGGGCCTATGTTACTGTTATTTTGTGGTTTATAGACATTATTTAATATGTCTGACTGTATGGGGTCTTATATGATATTATTCACTTGGTATTTATGTAATTGGTTCTTTTTTCTTTCTGGAAATTGTCAACATTGGGGATTATGTGGTATCAAATGGTATGTTATGGTATATCTTACTCCATCGATATATGGGGATTATTTTGGATCAAGGATGGTTGGCTTATTGTGTGGATTTTTGTCTCACATACTTGGTATATTGGTTGGATTTTTTAGATTCCTATCTTGGTTGGTTGTGAGAATTACATCATTATATCATACACATTCATGTAACATTGGTACCATAGTAGAAATACTGCTTTTTCTAATAGAAAATGTGATATCTTTAAAAGCCCTTTGCTGATATATATGTCGAAAAAGAATTGTGAATATTGGATTGGTATTGGATATTGGATTGTATATGGGTTGATGAATGCCCGATGGTCTTAACTTAGGAGCATAGCTCGGTAGGTGCATACGGAGGTTGTGCAACAACCACAGGCATCACATCATCATCATCTTCATTACATATCATATATTGAGCACATTCTGTGGTGTATTTTTGTTCTTGACTTGATATCTATCTATTTGTGTTTCTTTCTAGTACTTGTATTTGGTATATGGGCGTATTTTAGAAGCTAACGCTTGGGACATTTTTTTATGATAGGTGATACACCCATAGTCCGTATTTTATATACTTTATTTTCTATTTTTCTAAGTCGGCCTATTATACCTACTGGGTACAAGTGGACCATACTCATCCCTACAACACCGTTTCAGTGTAAATCCAAGTACGAGTATGCCATACAGTAGACAATTCGGGTGGTGTTTGGAGTATTTTTGAGGTAACAGTTGATCTATGCTTCTATAGATGATCTACTACCTCATCTTGTTTAGTTTTTGTCTTGTTTACATATTCATAGACATATTTTGTTCCTTTTGGACTATCAATGGTATATTTTGACTTCGAGATGTATTTAGTTAGTTCTTACACTGTGATATATGATGTTAGGGTGATTTATGCTATTGTTACATATTTTTTCCTATTATTGTATTTGTGTGGTTAGACTTCGTTCTAGCAGCCTAACCTTGGGATTTCAAATTTTTTTCTTCTTATTTCGTATCAATTTTGGTGATAGGCTTACTAGTCAAGGATTACTGCAACAAGTTGCATCATGAACCTTAGTTTTTGGTCCATTATAATATTTGGAGACCATGATCTATATTTTGATAGTGTTTAGTACTCTTTATTATATTAATGACTCTTGTACTAACCTTACCAGGTTTTGAGGGATTCCTTTTTGATATTTTGTCCTCTTTCCTTCTTGTACTGCATGTTTATTTGTATATATTTCTTTATTCTCAATGCTTATTCTTGTATTTATATATTAATTCCTTGGTCTTCCACCTGTTAGACCATTACTCAGCGTTCTGAGTTATGTTTTGTCATACCTACTAGCGAGTTAAAGTAGGTGCAATCATGTTTTGAGAAATTAGGTCGTATAGTTTGGTATTAGAGCATAGGTTCACCGATATTATTTGTACAAGAGAAAGTGTCTAGTAGAGTCCCATAGATCATTGTGATGATGTTTGTATCCCATCTTTAGGAGGCTACAGGACATTTGTACTAGAATCTCACCATTTTGGTTTATTTTTGTGCATTGTGTATTTATAGATTTCTAGTGCTATTTTCACTATTTACAGATTTCTAGATTTTTATTTGTTTCACTTTTTTTGCAAATTTAAGACCTGGAGCAAAATGACTGATGATTAGGACCCAAAGCCTACAGTTAGCGTACTAGTTAAAAGTCAAGGTTGACCCATAGGTTGAGGTCATTCTAGAATTGCATCCTAGTATAAGACCATGCCATAGAGCCTTCACCAGATCCTATTATTGCTCCCGAGCCATAGATAGCACCAGAGGGAATTCACTACAACAATAGGTGAGTTTGGGGTACATCCCAATCCCCATTGAGTTTTTTAACTTCCCCAATTCTCCATGATGCTTTGGCATAGATATTTCTATTGATAGGTGGTCCACCTATAGTTGGGGCTCAGACAAAAACCTAAGGTATTCTTTGTTTGGTAGAATAACCTACAACTATGACTCCTAAAGTAGAGGTTTTACCAGCATCAGTACTTTCACATATAATAGATAAATAGCTAGTACTGATTTTTGAGGAGCAGAGAATATTGGGCTAGTTTCTAAGATTGGCTCTAACTATGTTTGTAAGGACCCTAGGTGATAATGCATTTAAATTTATGACTTATTGTGAAGAGAGATTGTATAATTTAGGTTTGGTAGAGGCGAGTGGTGTTAAATACACCACCTTTTAGTTTGATCGAGAAGCCAGATAGTGGTGGAAGGGATATATTGATTCTATGCCAATTGTATCTCTTCCTATGACATAGACTCAATTCTGAGGCTTTTTCAGATATGTATATGTCTTGTAGCTTGCGCAAACATATGAAGGAGTTTACAGGAGTGGAGTAGGGTTTTATGTCTATGGAAGAGTATAAGGTAATGTTCCATGAGTTGGATAGGCATACAACTATTATTATATTGTTCGTGTATGAGCAAATCTAGTATTTCATTAGGGGGATGAGACTTCCACTTTGAATGACTATACAAAGTCTAGTAGTTGTAGGCAATTCTTTCATAGATATTTGTAACACCCCATGATGTCCTAGACCAAATACCTCATTTCTTAGTATGTTAAGTGGGTTAATGATCTGAAAATATTCTAAGTGTAAAAAAGGACTTAGTCTCTTTTGAACTCCTAAACTTGGTTGTTTTTATTTTCGACCTTCCCTACCTCAGAAAGTTAATTTGTAAGTTGATTCATGATCGGGGTATCAAGGGTACGTTCCGGGTAAGTTTCGAAAATTTTAGAATAGCGTAAGGGTGAGTTTGGATGTCCAAAACAATAAGGCCTCGCGATAGGCCCGCATTGCGAGGGCCAGTTAACCCAGATAGGTGTCGCATCGCAAGGGCCAGTTGACCCAAGTAGGGGTCGCAACGTGATGGCAGCCCAGTTCTACATTATTTTATCCGCGATTATTAAGGGCAAATGGGACTTTTCCTTCACCCCAATTTGCCCAAGACACGAGATTTAATGATAATCTAAGCACATTAGGCTTGATATCATCAGAAACTAATCCTATTACTTTAAAAGAAAACCCTAGCTTCTTCACCTAAGATTTAAGGATTCATCTTAGAGTTGAAAAATTTCAAAGAACTTAAGTGTGATTCGAATTCCACTCTTCTTTCTCGGTGATCTAAGGTATGTGGGATTTTCCTAAAACTACTTGGGCATAAGGAAATTGTTCAACAACTTTTAACATTGTGAAATCATGAATTCTTAAAGGGTTTTTGGAATTTACATTGAAATTTTGCATTATGAATTCTTTAATGATATTAGTGTTTTGGTCTTGAGGACTTTTCCCCAAATTGATTTGAAATCTTATATATATATTAAAGTTGATAATTGAATTGAGAGCATGACTATTTACGCTCCCTTTCATGTTGCAACACCTCTGGATTTTAGAATGTTATTTAGAAGCATGGTATCAGTGTTCTTGACAATTGTTGAATTATTTTAGATTTGATTTAAATTAATGAGAGGGGAGTTTTTCATGTTGATAAATGCTGAATATATATAATGAAAGAATTGCATGGTTTGCCAAAATACATGACCACCCATGATTATTGAAATGATTGAAAGGAATGCTCATTGCATAATTTGGTAAATGTATTAAAGAATGAATCTTCTTGAATTATTTAAAGTATGGTGGTCTAAACTTTATGTTTGAAAGAGAAAACTGTGATATGATTTTTATGGATCAGAAACATAACTTGCAATTATTGGTATGACGATACCAAATTCAGATAATGTCGTAGCAAATTTAGAACAAATTAAAGATACAGATTTTCGCTTAAAAATTTTAGAATTTGATTTCAGAAAGATGCATGTTTAGAACATACTAAAAATGGGCTTAAGAGATATTAGGTGGTTACTCGAAGAAGGTATGAGCAATGAAACTCATTGCCCAAAACTGTTTTTTGCCGATATGGGTATATTATTATAGTACGCTAGCGATGGCCCAGTGGCGTAGCAGATTCAGATACTCTAACTCTTGCGGAAAAATTGAGTTGGGGGCTTAACCATCGAGTTAAGGGAAGATCCCATCTAGCCCGTGGGGTAGCATATATGTAGGGTGTACTACCTAGCTCAAAAGTAATACAAAGTATAAAGTTGCATTGACAAGACTCTTTTAAGATCTTCTGAGGTAGCCCATGAGATTTTGAACTATGCATGCATGATATTTTTATGACTTGCTCTCACCTATGGTTATATGTATAAATTCATTATTTTGGATTGCTTTGTGTTCCAGTACAATTGTATTGACCCCGTATATTTTAGGGTCTGAGGCTCAGTTTAGAGGTCCTGCTATGCCATAGAGTTTTTAGCCAGAAGTAAATAATACAGTTGGTGAGCCTTCTCTATTCTGGAAGGCCTAATACTTTTCTGTTATTTGTTATTTATTTTAGTTTAGGTCCACTGGGGGCCTTGTCCTAGAATTTAGACAGTTTATCTATGTCATATGTAGTAGAGATTTCGCAGATTGAAAGAGATGATGTTTTGATGTTGAAAATTTATTTCCATTTTATTAAACAAATTTCAAATTTATGACCATGATTCTGTTTATTTCATTTTTGCACCTTTTCTTTATTATTCGAGTAATGTGCATGATAACCAGATGTAGAAGGGCGCTCGGGCCTCCATGGTTTGGGATGTTTGTTACGTCCAGGGCCCCAGCTCGGGTCGTGACAATATTACTAACTATACTTAAACTTTTTAGGATAAGTATCACGTGGCCCAAGGGGCCAGAGATAAGAGTTCTTCTCAATAGGGTAGTTACAGTCGGAGCCATAACAACTTATAATTTATAGGTAGAGGCTTTCAACATAAATACCCTCAGCATCTGCCTTATCAATATTAGGGTCAGTCTAGTAAGCCAGATTAGGAAGTGCTTCTACTATCAGATAGGGACAACTTAGTTATAGTGGTAGCAGTGGATAAGGTAGTGGTATGTCCTTAAGTGGTGTACAATTAGTGTCATCAAGCCAAGATGGCCACTCTAGATCTGCCAAACCTTCTCAATAGAGAAGAGTTCCCATGCTATGTTATAATTGTATTATAGTAGGACATTTTTTCAAAAGGTGTCCACAACATGGTATGATTGTGCTAGCCACACAAAGTGTTCCACCGCTCAGATCAGTATTGCCTCTAGGTAGGGGTGGTGTACAGGGTCATTAGAGTGAATCTAAGGTTCTAGAGGAGGTCCTCAAGCAGGTTGGATAGGTGGTCAGGAAGGCACCTAGTCCTGAGGTAGGCAAGTTCATTTATATGCTATTCCCAGTAGGCTAAGGTTGAGGCTTCTGATGTTATTAATCACATGAATAATTTCAGTATGCCATAATCCAACTTGTGATTTATTTGATTTAGGCTCCATATATACATATATTTCTACTTATTATGCACCGAGGTTGGTGTTGTCTTAGGATCCATTAACTATGACATTGCATGTGGCTACTCTTGTGGGTAATTCTTTAGTAGTGAATCCAGTTTATTTATTGTGTATTGTGATTATCTTAGAGTGTGACACTCAAGATGATCTTATTGTTCTAGATATGGTGGATTTGATGTAATTTTGGCAATAAACTAGTTATCCCCTTATCATGTGGTCTTATATTACTTTTCCAAGATTGTTACTTTAACCATAGCTAGCATGCCCCTATTTGTGTGGTTGGGTTCTTATAGTCATGCACCGATAGGGATTATTTCCTATATTCAGTCTAGGAGATTGATATCGATTGTGTGTCATGTCTTTCTTAGTAAGAGATATTTGTATGCGGAGTCCTCCACTTGACTCTGTCCCTGAAATTCATCACTTTGCTGATTTCATTCCCACTGACCTACTTAGCCTTAATCCTGAGCGTGATATTAAGTTTTCTCTTGAGATTATGTTGGACATCTGACCTATTTCTATAACACCTTACCTTATGGCTCCTGCCAAGCTAAATGAGCTAAATATTCAATTTCAGAATCTTTTAGGGAAGGTTTTTATTAGTCTAAGTGTATGATGTTGGGGTGATTTTTTTCTATCTGTGAAGAATAAGGGTTCTATGCATATGTTAGTAATTCCATGTAGGTAGATAAGGTAATAGTGAAGAATAAATATCCTATCACTTGTATCAGTAATCTATTTGACCAGCTTTAGTGTGCATCAATGTTTTCTAATATTGACTTAAGATTTTGTTATTGTTAGTTGTGGATTTGGGTATAGGACATCCCTACGATAGCTTTTCCGATATGCTATGACAATTATGAGTTCTTGGTGATGTCTTTTACATTGACCATAGACCCAACATTGTTCATGGACCAGATGAATTGCATATTCAAACCTTATTTGGACTCTTCCATGATAGTTTTTAACTCCATTTTCTATTCTAGGAGAATGGCAAATAATGAGAAAAATTTAAGGACTATGATTTATACGTTGAAAGATCTTGGGCTTTATGCCAAATTCCAAAAGTTAGAGTTCTGTCTTGAGTTGGTAGAATTCTTTGAACATGTGGTATCCAAGGATGGGTTTATAGTGGACCTAGTGAAGATTGAGACTATTGTTGGTTAGTATAAGCCTACGTCCCCGATTGAGAACCATCATTTTATTGGGTTGGTGGGCTACTATAGATGATTTATAGAGAGAGTTCCTACTATTGAAGCTCCTATGGCTAGGTTTACTAGGAAGAAGGGTTTTTTTAGCGGTTTGATGGAAGTGAGTTGAGATTTCTAAAGATTAAGGACATGTTCACTTTAACTCCTATTTTTACTCTTCTTATTGAGTGTGAGGGGTTTACTATTTATTGTGAAGCTTTTGGTATTGGCTTGGGGTATTTCATAATCCAGCAGGGCCGAGTTTATTCATATGCTTTGAGATAGATGAAGGTTCAAAGCACAACTACCCTACTTATGACTTGGACTTGGCGGTAATAGTTTTTGCACTTAAGATTTTAAGGCATTACTTATATGTTGTGCACTCTGAGTTTTTCACTCACCATCATAGTCTTTGGTAAATTATGACTAAAAGTGTGCTTAATTTAAGACATTGTCGGTGGATTGAGTTTCTAAAGGACTATGACCTCTTTAATCTATACCATTCAAAAAGGTTGATGTGGTAGAGGATGCCTTGAGCCAGAAGGCAATAAGTGTGGGTAGCTTGACCTTCATTTCAGTTTATAAGAAACCATCATACTTGGACATTCCATCCTTAGCCAACATGATGGTTCGGCTTGATATTTTAGACCTTAGGAGGGTTTTTTCTAGTATTGAGGCTAGGTATACTTTGTTGGAGCATATTTGGGGCTTGTAGTTTAAGAAAAGTAGGCTATGTCGCATTAGAGATCAGGTGCATAGGGATGGGTCTAGTGGAATACCATAGATACTGAGGTTACTCTAAGATTCGAAAGTCGATTTATGTTCAGAGTTTAGGAAACTTGATTCAGGTGATACTTTGGGAGTCCCACAACACTAGATATTCTATTCACCTTAAGATAGCTAAGATGTATTGAGATTTGAGGAAACATTACTGGTGGAGTGGTATGAGGAGAGATATAACTTACTTTGTGGAATGGTGCTTATGTGGTTAGCAGATGAAGGCCAAGCATATGAGACCTTATGGATTGCTTCAGAAATTAACCATTCTTTAGTGGAAATAGGACCTGATTAAAATGGACTTCATAAGTGGTTTTACTCATACTTCTTTTGTTTTTTATAGCATTTAGGTCATTGTTGATTGACCAAGTTTTTATATTTCATCCCTATTTAGAAATTCTAAAGTGATGAGAGGTTGGGTAAGATCAATGATTGAAAGGTGGTTTGCCTTAATGGGATGTATGTGTCCATTATAGAGGCTCTCAGTTTACTTCAATCTATTAGAGGACTTTTCAGGAAGATTTTGGTTCCCAGGTGGACCTTACACCGCTTTCTATCCCCAGAAAAAAGGGTATTTAGAGTTCACTCTTTAGGTTTTGAAGGTTGTGCTCTACACGTATGTTATAGATTTTGGAGGTTAGAGGGAGTAGTTTTTATACTTAGTGGAGTTTGCCTATAATAATAGCTTTCATTCGAGTATTTATAAGACACCATTTGAGGCGCTATATGGTATGCTTTGTGATATTCAGTTGATTAGTTTGAGCCTTCAGAGGTTTGTACTCCTTGTACTAATTTTCTTCATGAGTCTTTGGATAGAGTTTGGGTTATTTAGGATAGGCTACGGGCAGCACAGAGCAGTTAGAAGAGTTTTTCTAAATGTAGACTTCATACCTTGAGCTTTAGATCTATGATTGGTCTTCCTACATGTGTCACCTATAAAGGGCGTGATAAGGTTTGGGATAAGGGGAAATCACATACCTATCTATATTGGCCATTTGTTATCCTTAGGTTAATTGGACATTGAGATAGGTGAAATCTTTTGATTTATTGCCAGAATTAAAGAACCCAAATTCTTTCTTAGAGAAGAAAAATTAGCTCTTTCTCTTTATTTAACAAAGTATCAGTTGAATTTCAAAGTAATAAGGGCTTGGCTCATTTTTGGGTTTATGATTCATCCTTAAATTATCTTAAACAACATAGTTTGGGTGTTAAATGTGCAGGAAAAGACCAAACAAGCCCTTTGAAAAAGTTTATAACAGTGCAAAATAGTTTTATTTAACAGTACGGGTGACGAACCTTCAAACCCTTTACTAACCATCACTCTAAACTGTCATAAAATGACAAAAATTTAGACATAATATTTAACCCTATAGCTTTCCTTGATGGTTCATCACAGGTGTGACGGTTCGTCACCTGAGCCATCTCACACTGGTAGACAGACACCCTCTAGTAAAATGAACATAACATTTTAATCTAGTATCAAATTAATAAATGGTTGATGGAGTTGGAAAGAAGACTCAAAGAACTTTCATTTGGTAGGTCTTGAAACCTAAAACTATTTATATTCTAGTAGTTCTGATAGTTTGAAGTAAACAATAGAAAGATTCATAACAAGAGCTAATACAGTAAGGAAGGTTTTAACTTGGTTATGAGCTAGGAGTTACTTGTGGCCTTAATACTTGTCTAAATAAATTCTCATACTATTAAAACATGATGTTTTATTGTACATGTGCATGAATCATGGTTCTAATTAGATTGGATTCTCGGGGTGTTATAATATATCTTCATTGGGGTCATTCGTCCTTGAATAAAAACTAAATATACTGAAAAGTTAGGGAAATGGTTGCAATCCCAACTCTAAATTTCTATGAGATAAATAATGAAATGATAACTGGGTTTATAACTAAAACATGGACTAAACTAGACTGATAAATGCATATCATGACATGATAATAACTGAGTGACATAAAACAAAAGGAATTAATTAAAGGGAAATTATTTCAAGATGGAAAAGAGTTTAAAGAGAAAAGATGGGAGTAATTGGTTATCATATACACCTATACTTTCTAAGTAGATCCCTCAACAAGCTAATTTCAATAAAGAACCTTTACTGAAGTGACCTCCTTATTCCTCAACATACAAACCTAACAATCGAGGATCACAATTGGGACCTCCTGTTAAGAAATATTAACTTTCACACCTATACTGTCTAAGGTCAAAACCTATGTGGGATCACCAATTCATTTCCTTAGAAATGACACATGGAAAATGATATGCACTGATTCTAAGTCTATAGGCAATTTCAACTCATATTCTACATTGCCAAAGAGACCCATATTGTTATAAGGACTAAGATAGCGGGAACTAAGTTTCCCCTTTTCGCTAAATCTCTTCTCCACTTTCATGGGTGGAACTTTTAAGTAGACTAAATCACCAATAGAAAACTCATGTTCCCTCCTCTTAACATCTACATAGGACTTCTGACTACTCTAAGCTATTTTTAGCCTCTCTTTAAGTAGTTTAACCTTTTCAACAGCCTCATGTACTGAATCCGTTACTATCAAAGTAGCTTTCCCAACTTCAAACAAATGAATAGGAGATATACACCTCATACCATAAAATTCTTTAAATAGAATGATCTTGAGTGTATTTGTATGCCTAAGCATTATAGCTTACCCATATTTTAGCTAAGTTTGGAGAACAAAGTTCCTAGTTTCTTATGTTTTAACTCTACTTCTATGTAATTGAGCTAACCGATGTGATTAGCATGATTTTAGGTATTAATGAGATGTATGGAGACATAATGGGACTATGTAATGCAGATGGCATATGACACAAGATAAAATTAGCTTGTTGGATCAAATGTGGCACCTAGAAACTATGTCCAAGACTAATTTTTCATTTAAAATTAGTTCACGGACTTAGAAGAAAAATATGAGAGAAAAGATTATTAAAAAGACTTGATGCTGAATTTTTATCATTATTCAATATTCTGTATTAGTTTTGGAATAAGGAGAGGGGCGGCGATAGCTTGGAGAGAGAGAAAATATTTTTCTCTTATTTTCATGATTCGCAAACCAAGATCATCTTCTAGTTTTGGTATGATGAATATATTTATGACGATTTTCATTTTTTCCATGAGTATCTAAGCTCATTGGTTAGGGTTATGGAAACCTTGTAACATACAATCTATTACTTTGGGTTTTGAATTCATTATGCATTGAGTTGTTTACATCATACTCTCTTCGTTTATCTTGAATTCTTGTGGTTGCAAACATAGAGGATATTCCTTAAAACACAACTTGTTCAATAGAAATGTTGATGTACGTAAAAGAGAGTAGTGACGAGAAAATAGGATTTCCAACCCCTATTTCAAATGTTAATGCCTTAATAGGATTAACTACTTGGAGATTTCGTATAGTTTTTGTAAACACTTTTGATTCGAGAGAACTGAACTGAATTAGTCCTGGATGGTTGAGAAACACTAAGATTATGTTATTAAAAGCAATATGTTTCTCTATAAGCACGATAAAGGTTTGAATTCATAAAATCCATAGTTAGAAAGTATTGAAAACTACAAGGTGGACATAACCCTAGCTTGCTATTTCTCTGAATTTGAATACTACTACACATATTTCATCTTGTTAAACTAAAACCTTTAATTTGTGAACTGAATCAAATTCCCCCTTTTTGTTTTATGGAAACGAATGATTAAAAGTCAACTAATCTGTATACCACTTAATTAGCATCATATTCCCTGTGGGATTCGTCCCCAACCTAGTTGGGTTCTATATTTGACAACGACGACTTACTCTCTCATAAGAGAGGTGTAATTTGGGCATATCAAATTTTGGCGCCATTGCCGAGGAATACAGTTGTTGATTGAGTTTATGTGTGTTAATTGACTGTTAGTCAAGTTTCCTTATTTTATGTTTATTTGTTGTTTTTGTTCGTTACAGGCTCATTGTTGTTTATGCCATGAACCAGAAGTTTAGGTGAACTGAAATCAGTAATGTATGTGGGTAATTCTCAAAGGCCAAATTATGGTAATGCCTACAATATAAAGTGGCAGACACAGTCATGGAACGCCCAACAACAATAAATTTAGCAACCACAGGCACAAAGGAATCAGTCAACTAGCAACATGGAAGAGATGTTGAAGCAGATTTTCGCTAATCAAGCATAGTTGGTTGCGTACATAAAAAATTTGCAAGCGTCCTAGAGAAGCTTAGAGTTACAGATAGGAAAGTTACAGCAAGCATTAAATACTAGGCCACAAGGTGGTTTGCTAGCAAATGCAGAAAATCTAAAGCAGGTTTTGGCAATCACCTTAAGAAGTGGTAAAGTGCTTCAAGGAGAACCTCCAAAGGTAACTATGGAGGTAGATTTGGACTTAACTCCCCACGGGTTTCTGAAAAAGTTGTTGAAAAATCAAGGAAGTCTGAGTACTTGAATAAAAAAGTTGTTGAAAAAGAAGAGAAGAAGATGTGGCCACTACCCTTCCCTCAGAGGCAACTAAAAGCGAAAGAGGATGCAATGTTTAAGAAGTTCTTTGATACATTCAGAGAGATTCACATTAACTTACCCTTGTTAGATATTTTGTAGGGTATGCCTAAGTATGCAAAGTACTTGAGAGATGTAGTTGCTAATAAGGTGAAATTTCAGGATGTGGGGGCAATAACACTCACTAAAGAGTGTAGCACGGTAATGACACAGAGAATCCCCAAGAAATTGACAGATCCGGGGAAGTTTACTCTCTTGATCCAAATTAGAAGTAGAATGGTCCACGCGCTAAGTGACTTAGGGATGAGCATAGATCTGATGCCCCTATCTTTATTTGATACATTGGGCTTGGGAAAGACTAAATTGAGTAAGGTGGTTTTGCAGCTAGTAGATGGATCTATGGAATATTCGAAAGGAATAATAGAGGATGTCCTCATAAAGGTTGGTAAATTTGTTATTCCTGCTGACTTTATTGTTCTTGATTTTAAGGTAGATGAATAGGTACCAATCATTTTGGGGTATCCATTTTTAGCAACTGGAGGAGCGTTGATTGATGTTAGAGAAGGCACACTCAAAATGAGGGTAGAGGATATAGAGGTGGTATTTGATGTATACAAAGTACCCATACTAACGTTCTAGTATAAATATTTATATATGATCAATGTTATTGAAAGGGAAAATTATAGGGTGGTCAATCCACCAAAGACCTCTTTGTACTACCTAATTGAGCAGCCTAAGGTCCTACCGCCTAAGCCTGATTTAATGCTAATTGATGAGCCTAAAAAGGCTAGGGTTGATAAACCTATTTCTCTTGAAAATTCACACCCAAGAGGGGTAAAAAGAATAAGAAGATAGAGACCAAGCATGAGAAAGAGAAGGAAAGTGAATGACTAAGTCATAGTTGGGTCATGCCGCGACACTAAATTAGGCGCTGCTTGGGAGGCACCCCAAGTTAAGTAGGTATGGTTTCTTTTTAGTTTTTAGTTTTTAGTTCACATAGTTTTTTATTGAGTCACTGGTTGATGGAAAGTTTGAGTACCGAAAACCTGAGCCAAAGAGCATGGCAAAAATTGAATGTGGGTCCCACGGATCTCATTTATGTGTAAAGACGTTACTAGCTAGGCCTAGAGTCCTCAAGGAGTATATCTATCTCTTTCTTGTAAGTTCACTTTTGGGACAAAGTAAATTTTAAAGTGGGGGGGGGGGGAATTCCTAAATTTTAACTTAATTTAAAAAAAAAATAGTGTAAGATATTCTTGTTGGTTCTATTTTTGATTACATGGTGCAAGTATTTTGTTTGGTAAAAGCATGGGGAATAAGTGAATTGCTACTTTTGAGACTCTTAGGCTCATTTTTGTGGATCTTGTACATTTTGGCTTAAATTTGAATTCATGTTATTGTTTGGTTGGGAGTTTATGATGATCCTATGTTAGTTGAACATGTTCCATGTGTGATGTAAGGTTTTTTTATATTCCTTGTAGCATGTGATGTCTATAACTTGCCCGGTGTGTGTGCAAAGCGAAATAAAGAGTGTGGGTTTAGGAGATGATTTAGGCATTTCTTTGATAGTCTTGTTTTAGATCTTCTATTTGTCCTACCCTTTATGCATTATCCTAGTTAACCCCCATTGAGACTTTAGTTTACTTTTCTTTGGTAGCCTCATATGTAGCCTAATCCCCTTTCTTTGATGGACCTTAATTTGATCCAAAAAGCTCTTAAGTGCTTTAAATATAAAAATAATTGAGTGAGTTTGAGAAATTGAAGAAGAAAAAGATGAAATTAATGCCCCAAGGTAATAGTTATTAGTGTTTATATTTGATGTGTGGTGGTTGGGAGTGACATAAATGGTGTTAGAAATATTTCCATGATTGTAGAAAATGAGAAAAATTAAATCTTGAAGGAATAAACAATACACCCATCATGTGTTTGTGAAAATGCTTAAAAGAAATGGGTAAAAACAAAAGAATGGGGTAGAAAAATGGTGTAAATCGGTTGTTGGAGATTGGTTATAAATGTATAATGGAGTGTATTAAAGCTCTTAGAGAGTTTAGTCACTATTCCCAAATAGTTCCTACCGATCCCTTAGCCTACATTACAACCCGGAAAAGACCTATTTGATTCTATACTTGACATTCTGATATTAGTGAAGCACTACACTAAGGTAAAGACTATGGTTCATTGTGTGTAACTTGTGAATTCCTTGTAAGAGTGAGTGTAATTTGATTCTTGTACCCATCATATGATAAATTGCTTAATTATGAGTGATTATGGGTAACTGTCTTGTTGTGAGGGACATATTTTTGATGAATGTAGGTGATTTTTATGACTTCCTTGATTGTATTATAAGAATGAGTTTTCAACTAGGTGAGTCAATTCGTGAAGCTATGATGTTTTGGAGTAGTGTTCATAAGCTTTCAATTGTGTTTGTAACATTCTTTGTGTAAAAACTTGCATTCTGTGTAGTAATTGTAGTAGTAACTTGAGTGTCATATATGTAGTAGAAGTGTAGAGTCTCTAGGTCGTGATGATTATAGTTAAGAGTTGTTCGAGGGAGAACAAGGCTTTTAAGTCTAGGGTGGTGATGTTGGGTGTATTTATGCATTCTAGCGTCATTATTCTAGTCTTTTTAGCCTTATTTTGAGGATTATTTGTGTTCTATATGGGTTGATAATGAGATGAATATTCATATAAGTGTTAAATAATGTGTTTATAATGTTCAAAGTGACTTCCAAACAAGTTTATACCTAAGAGATTCATCTAGAGTTTAATCAGGAAAACTAGTGTTACTAGCATGAGCTAGGTGCTTGTCTAGTTGATCCCGGTGGATTCTATTATGTTCCAAATGGTTTTAATGTGTGATTATGAGTGGAATAACTTGTTGGTAGTGAGAAAAGTTCAATTTTAGTGAGTGTACACCTGGAACAATAAGTTGAAGATTACAATGAACTAACCTAGCTTAGCTCTTGTTTTGATTCATGTTCATGGGTATTGTGTTGTGATTATCTTTAATTTGTGGACTAATTTCTCCATAGAACCTTAACCAAGGGAATTTTTTTATTCCTCAACCTACGAATTTGATGGTCAAGGATATCAATTGGGATTTCTTCATAGGAGAGACTATCTTCCAACTCCATACTCTCTAAAGGCATGACTGAAGCTGGGCTACCAATACCACGACCCTTCTAAAAAGCCTTCCAAAAGTGATAGGTAAACTGAGTACCTTTATATAAAATGATAGATAATGAAATCCCATGCAACTTTACTAAATCCCTAAGATAAAGCCTAGCATAATCCTCAGTTGAGTACAAAGTATGAACTGGCAAGAAATGGGCTGACTTGGTCATTCTATCAACAATAACCCAAATCAAATCATGCTAACGACACGTCCGAGGAAATTTTGTCATAAAGTCCATGTTCACCACTTCCCACTTCTATGTATGAATGCTGAAGTCTTGAAATGTACCACTATGCCTTTGGTGCTCAACCTTAACTTGCTAACAATTTGAACACTTAGCCACAAACTCTGCAATATCCTTCTTCATACCATTCAACCAATAGATTTCCCTCAAGTCACAGTATATCTTAGTAGCTCTGCGGTGAATAGAATACTTTGTACCATTCCTTTCTGCTAATATTTACTACCTTAAACCATCAGTACATAGAACACATAACCTACCCTAAGAACGAAGCACACCATCTCCCCCTTGGGAAAAAACCTCCACTTTCTGATCTTTAACCGCCTTCTTCAACTTAACCAAGCTGGAATCCCTATCTTGCTTTTCTTTCACTTTGACAACCAAGGAAGATTTTGAACCGTTCTGAGCCCATATACTACCTTCAACTGAATCAACCAACCAAACACCTAATGTAGTAAGCTGATGAACCTCACTGACTAACTTCTTTTTGACTCCCTCAACGTGAGCAACACTACCCATGGACAATCTGCTAAGGGCAGTTGTCACTACATTGGCCTTACCTAGGTGATACAACAAACTCATATCATAATCTTTTAACAGCTCAAGCACCTTCTCTAATGAAGATTTAGATCCTTCTACATGAACACGTACTGTAAACTCTTATGGTCAGTGAACACATAAACATGAACCCCATGAAGGTAATGCCTCCAAATCTTTAAGGTGAAGATAACAGCTGCCAACTTAAGATCATGGGTTGTATAATTCTTTTCATGGGGTTTAAGTTGTCTAGAGGCATAGGTTGTGACCTTAACTATCTGTATTAATAAACAACCAAGACCAACTCTAGAAGCATCACAATACACTATGAACACATCTGTTCCATCTGGCAAAGCCAAGACTGGAGAAGAAGTGAGTCGAGTCTTCAACTCCTAAAAACTCTTCTCGTAGGAATCTGACCACTGAAATTTGACTTTCTTCTGAGTTAGTCTCGACATAAGGGAAGAAATAGAATAAAACCCTCAACAAACCATCTATAATAGCTAGCTAAACCCAAGAAATACCTGATATCTGATGGAGAGATGGGTCTAGGTCAGTTTCTCACTGCTTTGGTCTTTAAGGGTCAACTCAGATGCAATCGCCGAAAACTATATGGCCAAAGAAAGCTTCTAATCTTAGCTAAAATTTGCACTTATTGAACTTAGCGAATAATTAATGATCACTAAGGGTCTACAACATAACCCTTAGATGATTTGCATGATCCTTCTTATTATGGGAGTAGATAAGGATATCATCAATGAAGACTATGACAAACATGGCTAAGTACTGCTTGAACACCCTATTCATCAATTCCATGAAAGCTGTAGGGGAATTTGTTAGTCCAAAATACATGACTAGGAATTTGAAGTGACTATACAGTGTTCTGAAGGTTGTCTTCGGAATGTCACTTTCTTTGACTTTAAGATGATGATAGCCGGATCTGAGGTCTATCTTGGAGAAGTAACTTGCACCTAAAAGTTGGATGAACAATTTATCAATCCTGGGGAGAAATTTGTGGCAAACTCCTCCTACTCCATTGGACCTACCTCATCACCCCTATCCTTCTTCCACTACTTGAACCAGGTGTGAGATACACCCTGCAACTAATATGCATTCAATTATGCACTCTCATTCAAAGTGACACCCATGATGTCAGTCACTTTTTGCACTCTATCCAAACACTTCTACAGATCCTTCTTAGATTTGGATTTGGAAAACATAAGGGGATTCATTTGATTAAAGTCTTGGACCCTAGTTATACCTGTATTCATCACCAGATTGGCTGGGGAAATAGCTTGTTGATTATTCTAAGCAGTTATAGAATGAGGTAAGTTCGTAAAAGTAGCCCTGAATTTGGCGTGAGAGACATGTTCATTCAGGGGATCTTCCTGAATAGGTGGTGGTCCGGGCTGATCCCTGTTCCTTCTTCCGTTATTTGTTTTGGGAAGCATTGTCTGTAAATGGAATAAAGAATGAATTAGAAAAAAGAATTCAATCTAGATCATGCTCTTTCGTATGACATTAATACTAAAAGAAAGGAAACTTTCCTAAAAACATCTCGTAGCCTCTTGTCCATAAATGTGGCCCACTTTACACTCATACACAAGACTCTACTCAACGTGACTTTTCTACTCAACGCGACTTTTAGACACCCTAGGATGCTTTAAAAACCATAGGCTCTTATACCAAGTTTTGTCACGGCCTAAGGTTACCCCTGGTAATGAAAATGATGCTTATGGACACAAGTAACTACAAGATAACCCATGAGCTAGTATCTATTGTGAGCATTGAGTAAAATAGTAATACAATGCATATGCGGAAAATAAGTTGATAAGATACTGTAAATCTGAATACTGAAATACCTAGCAATGACATGTCTGTAATATTTGATAAAATACTGGAAACTAAATTATATGAAACAACTGATAAAAATTAAAAGAACTGATTGACTTTATAATTGATTGTTCGAAAGCCTCTAAACATCATGAGGAGTTGATGGAACAATCCCCCAACTAACTCTGACTAACTGAACATAAGGAAATACTGAAATAACTAAGAAAACATATCATGTCCTCGATGGATGAGGAATTACTACTACTGCTGCAAGGGTAACGCTAAGTTGTCTAAGAACGGTTGGGAAAGTGAGCATCCAAACCTATGTTATAAGACAACATAGTGCAAAAAAGTGTATGATCAGTACTTTAAATATACTAGTATATGAGATAAGGACTGGATGAAATGCATGAGATAAGTAAGCATGAATACATGAACATGTAATATCTGAGAATCCAAGACCAAGCATAAACATGTTTATGAGATAATCTATAATCTAAAAGATTGAATTTTGTATATCGGAATAACTGTTTGTATGCTTTGGTCAAGAAAACCTAAGCTGAGACATACTGAATATTGACTGAGAATGTGGGAAATATCATGTAATTGACATGCCTCAATTTAAGCCAATCGAGGTCCAACCTGTGACCCTAGTTGGAAGGGTGTCATCACCGTGACACAGGTACAAACACTAGCTATGTGGATCCACTAAACTGGTATCCTAAAGGACTAAGGAGTCACCCTCTACTATAAGGTACTATAATGAGATATGCGTCAACCCTTGACTTACAGGTGGACATCTTAAA
Organism: Capsicum pubescens; assembly: GCA_030864215.1. Lineage (NCBI taxonomy): Eukaryota > Viridiplantae > Streptophyta > Magnoliopsida > Solanales > Solanaceae > Capsicum > Capsicum pubescens. The sequence goes on from CM061543.1 coordinate 171,180,320, forward strand.
TCTATGCTAGCTACGTAGTTTTGGAACTCAGGGATAGCTACTAGAGGTCACACCCTCTACTGGAAGGTGATCCCCCACCGCTGGGTTCACTTGGTGCTAAATCCTACTCCCAACGGAACTGACACTGGTAATAAACTGAATTGAATTCACTGAACATAACAACTGACATTGCTCATCATGATCATAACAACTGAGTAAATGGTAATACTCATGGTTTAACTGAAATCATTACTTGAAAGATCTAAAGTCATGTAAAACACATAGGTATCAGGTGTTCATAACCCGCCAGTATTGAATGATCTAAATACAAGATTAAGTCTTAGAACTGTAGTATGAAATCATGGTTAAAAGATCCCAAAACATAGATATTTTATCAAACATGTGAGAATCATGAACTTGAACATGGAAATGTGTTAAACATAGGAAATCAACATGATTACATATCTAAATTAATAAATTGGGGACTTAACATGAAATTCACTTGAATCATGACATGGAAAATTTTTAGTTTAAAACATGAATTGACCTAATCTTTCATGGGATCATATGTGAACATAATTTTGAGTTCAATTACTAAGGAAAGACATGAATTTAATTCATATTAAACATATAAAACTCCATAATAAGAGAAAAATCCATACTTTGGTTGAAAAGAAGGTTTTTGGGCTCCATGAGTGAAAGGGACCCATGGATAAACATCCCACACACCTGAATGTTGAAGCCTTGGATAAATTTATTTGTATTGAACTTGAATTTGATGAACCCTAGTTGGTTTTAGGTAGAAAGAAATCACCCCTCTTTTCTTTGTGATGGATGATTTTTGAGTTATGATAGGTTAGGGTAGTATTTACACTTGACAACTATTGTTTAAAGGGTGAAACGATGTAGTTTTAGGGTTAAAAGAGAGGAAAAAGACCAAGAAAAAACTTTTTAAAATGTCATGACAGTTCAGAACTGTCTCGGGTGACGGTTTGGGTGACGTACCGCCACTCCTGTGATTGACCGTCACTCCAACCATCACAAAATGACCAAATTTTAGTCTTTCTTTCTAGGGATGATGGTTTGGTATGACGGTCCATCACTGCTACGATGGTCCGTAACCCTGGCCATCGCGACTTGGTAGATAGACATCCCTTTGGTAAAGTAGGCATAACGTTTTACTCCGATATCGAATTAAGGAAAAAACGGTGGCATTGGAAATATAATTAAATTATGTATCTGTTGGTTGGTCTTGAGGTCAAAAACTCTTATTAATACAAAAGTTATGCTCATTTAAAATTGACTATAGCAATATTCTTCCCATGAACTCAATTGGTATGAGATATTTTGACATGTCTAAAAGCTAGGAGTTTCTTGAGGCCTTAATATACATTCAAATCACTCATAAAACTACCAAAGCACTATATTTGATTTTGCATGAGCTTGAAGCATGGTTCTAATATTTGTTGGGATTTTTGAGGTGTTACACAAGTAACCCTAAGCAAACCCATGGTTTGTTTTGACACTAAGACTACTGTATAAACTGAATAATATTGTGCAGAAGTAAAATTTTGAATGATATATGAATAATCAAAATCAAATGTAAATTTTTAATAAAAATGTGAATCACTAAACATAACATAAAACTAAATATCCATCAAAAAGCCTCTACTAAGTTGAGTTGCTCGGATTAGACCCCAACTAACTCTAAAAAAAAAGGCAGCCTAGTGCACTAAAGCTACCGTTATACGCGGTGTTTGAGTAAGGGCCCCACCACAAAGGTGTATCGTATGCAACCTTAACTTGAATTTCTGCCAGAGGTTTTTTCCAAGGCTTGAACCATTGGAAACAGCCTCTGGCAGAAATGCAAGGTAAGGCTACGTACGCTACACCTTTATGGTAGGGCCCTTTCCCAAACACCACACATAGCGGTAGATTTAGTGCACCAGGCTTCCCTTTTTTTAGAGTTAGTTGGGGGCTAATCCGAGCAACTCATCTTAGTAAAGGCTTTCTGACTAACTCTAACTGACTAAAATTGAAATTGAGATAATAAATGAGTTGATAACTAGTATTCAAATGATAAAGACTCACCAAAACACAACTGTTGAATTAATGATGGAACAAACTAATTGTGATAGAGATACTGAACGTACACACCTATATCACATATAATATAGCATAAAGTAAATTATACAGGCAGTAATTTCAATGTACTGACATGTGAGATATGCACTACATATCATATGATGAACATGCTGAAAATGATATGATGTCCAAATTATGGGACTAAAATCTGTAAACTAATGTTATAACCATGTAATAAATATAAGATACTATAAGATGTTGAATAAAATGAACATAAGTTCATGTAAAGTTTGAGTATAACCCATTAAAAGGTTTCTATAAATGTCATAGACCATGTAAGCAACATGGAATCCAACTTGTAACCCTAGTTGGGAGAGTGTTCTATACCTTTCCAAGGGTGTGAACTATGATTAGTCTGAATTTGCTCATAAGTCCATTAAGGGAAAGAAAGAAACTTTTAATTAGCCCCTTTTAGCTATGGAGGCACATAGTTTGGGACTATGGTTATCTAAACCTTTTTCCTCTTGATGTCAAGTACTACTACCAACTAAAAGTAAATTGATATACTAAAATACACCACAATAATAATATTCTCAAATTGAGATAACTGTTTTATCTGAAAGCATTCTAAATAATGAAAACTGAATTACCAAGTATTCAACTAAAAATGCATGATATCCAAGGTCATTGGGTATTCATAACTGACCATCTCAAAAGAATAAAACTACAAATGGAAATTCTATAAACAAGCCATAATATAAAATTTCATAACAAAAGCACAAAATCAAGAACTTATCACTATGAAGAGAGTTCATAGCCATGAATATGTAAGGAGGCTCAAATATATGATAAAATATATATTCATGGTTTAGTCAAATCAAGAAATAAAAAACTAAAAGAATTCACACTTTTCATAATATCCCTAAACTTGAAGGGTGAATTAAACTAAAGAAAGTTGAGTTAACTTTGGAACTCAATAAGTTAAAGAAACCCATTGATGAAATCCCATATACCCGATGGCAAAACGCTTGGTAAAATCTTTGTATTTCTAGTTGGAAGTTGAAGAACCCTAATTCTTACTTGGAGAAGAAAAATTGCCACTCTCTATATTTGGCGAAGTTTCGACTGAATTTCTAAGTAATTAGGGCTTAGGGTATTTTTGGGCTTATTAGTCAACCTTATAATAGCTTAAACAACAATGACTTAGTGTTAAAAGAGTGAGAAGAGAATTAAAAACCCTTAGAAAATGTTATTACAATGTAGAATAATTTCAACTGATGGTGCAGGTGATGAATAGTCAAACCCTTGAAGAAAAATATTTCATAGCCTCTCGCTCATAAGTGTGGTGTGCTTCATACCCATGAACAAGACTTAACTTAAAGCAGATTTTAGACACCCTAGGATACGTTAACCCTAATGCTCTAATACAAAGTTTGTCATGACCCGAGATGACCCCCTTGTCATAATGTGGTGCTTAGAGTTACAAGTAACCCTAAACTAATCGATGGTCTGTCTTGACACTAAGAATACTGTATAAACTAAATATATTATGCGGAAGCAAAAGTTTGAATGATATATGAATAATCAAAACCATATGTCACTGTTTAAAAAAAATGTGAATAACAAAATATAAGATAAAACTGAATGTCCGTCAGAAAGCCTCTACAAAGGTGAGTTTCTAGGATAAGCCCCCAACTAATTCTTATTGTCTGAATTTGAAATCGAGAAAATAAATGAACCGATAACTAGTCTTCAAATGATAAAGACTCACCAAAACACAACTGTTGAATTAATACTATATCAAGCTAATTATTATCGAGATACTGAATGTACAAACCTATATCATAGATAATAAAGCATAAAGAAAAGTATGCAGGCAGTACTATCAATAAACTAACCATGTGAGATATACACAACACTTCATATAATGAACATGTTGAAAATGATATGATGACCTAATCATGGGACTAAGATCTTTAAACTAATAATATAACCAAGTAATAAACATATAACACTATAAGATGCTGAATAAAATGAACACAAGTTCATGTACAGTTTGAGTATAAACTTTTAAAGGTTTCTATAATTGTCATAGACTATGAAAAAAATATGGAATCCAACCTATAACCCTATTTAGGAGGGTGTTCTATACCTTTCCAGGGGTGTGAACTATGATTAGTCTTAATTTACTCATGAGCCTATTAAGGGCAAGGAAAAAACTCTCAACTGAACCCCTTTTTACTATGGAGGCACATAGTTTTGGACTAAAGTAATCTAAACCCTTTTCCTCTTGATGTCAAGTACTACTCCAAACTAAAAGTAAATTGATATACTAAAATGAACAATAATAATGATATTCTCAAATTGAGATAAGTGTTATATCTGAAAACATTCTAAATTATAAAAACTAAATGACCAAGTATTAAACTGAAAATTCATGATATCCTAGGTCATTGGGTATTCATAATCTACCATCTCAAAAGAATGTAACTACAAATGGCAATTCTATAGACTGACCATAAGACGGAATTTCATAACAAAAGCACAAAACCAAGAACTTATCACTATGAAGAGAGATCATAGCCATGAGTATGTAAGGAGGCTCAAATAAATGATAAAATATATGTTCATAGTTTAGTCAAAGAAAGAAACATAAAACTAAAGGAATTCACACTTTTAATAAAATCCCTAAGCTTGAACGGTAAACTAAACTAAAGAAAATTGAGTGAACTTTGGAACTCAATAAGTTAAAGGAACCCATTGATGAAATCTCATATACCCAATGGGAAAACCCTTGGTGAAATCTTTGTATTTGTAGTCGGAAATTGAAGAACCCTAATTCTTGTTTGGACAAGAAAAATTGTCTCTCTATATTTGGCGAAGTGTCGACTAAATTTTTAGGTAATGAGGGATTAGGGAATTTTTGGGTTTATTATTTAGCCTTATAATAGCTTAAACAGCAATGTATTAGTGTTAAGAGAGTGGGAAAATAATTTAAAAAACCTTAGACAAAGTTATTACAATGCAGAATAATTTCAACTAATGGTGCAAGTGACGAACAATCAAACCCTTGAAGAAAAATATTTCATAGCCTCTCGCTCATAAGTATGGTGTGTTTCATACCCATGAACACGACTTAACTTAAAGCATATTTTAGACACCCTAGGATACCTTAAACCTGAAGTGATAATACCAAGTTTGTCATGACCCGAGACTACCCCTAGTCATAACGTGGTGCTTAGAGTCGCAAGCAACCCTAAGCTAACCCATGTTCTATCTTGACACTAAGAATACTTTATAAACTGAATAATATTATACGGAAGCAAAATTTTAAATGATATATGAATAATCAAAACAAAATATCAATGTTTAAGAAAAAAGTGAATCGCTAAACATAACATAAAATTAAATGTCCGTTAGAAAGCCTCTACTAAGATGAGTTGTTGGGATAAGCCTCCAACTAACTCTAACTGTTTGAAATTGAAATTGAGGAGACAAATGAACTAATAACTTGTCTTCAAATGATAAAGACTCACCAAAACACAACTGTTGAATTAATACTGGATCAAGCTAATTATGATCGAGATACTGAAGGTACAAAACTATATCACAGATAATATAGCATAAAGGAAAGTATATAGACAATACTTTCAATGTACTAACCATGGGAGATATACATTACACTTCATATGATGAATATGGTGAAATGATATGATGACCTAATCATGGGACTAAAATCTATAAACTAATGTTATAACCAAGTAATAAACATATGACACTATAAGATGCTGAATAAAATGAATACAAGTTCATGTAATATTTGAGTATAATCGTTAAAGGTTTCTATAATTGTCATAGACTATGTAAAAAATATGAAACACAACTTGTAACCCTAGTTGGGAGGGTGTTCTATACCTTTTCAAGGGTGTGAACTATGATTAATCTAAATTTACTCATGAGCCCATTAAGGGCAAGGGAGAAACTCTTAACTGGACCCCTTTTAGCTATGGAGGTATATAGTTTGGACTATGGTTATCTAAACCATTTTCCTCTTGATGTCAAGTATTACTCCCAACTAAAAGTAAATTGATATACTAAAATGCACAACAATAATGATATTCTCAAATTAAGATAAGTGTTTTATCTGAAAACATTCAAAATTATAAAAACTGAATGACCGAGTATTCAACTAAAAGTGCATGATATCCTAGGTCATTGGGTATTTATAACCTACCATCTCAGAAGAATGCAACTAAAAATGGCAATTCTATAAAGTTACTATAATATAAAATTTCATAACAAAAGCACAAAATTAAGAACTTATCACTATGAAGAGAGTTCATAGCCATGAGTATGTAAGGAGGATCAAATATATGAGAAAGTATATATTCATGGTGTAGTTAAAGAAAGAAACATAAAACTAAAGGAATTCACACTTTTCATAAAAACCCTAAGCTTGAAGGTTGAATTAAACTAAAGGAAGTTTAGTTAACTTTGGAACTCAATGGGTTAAAGGAACCCATTGATGAAATCCCATATACCTAATGGAAAAACCCTTGGTGAAATCTTTGTATTTGTATTCGGAAGTTGAAGAATCCTAATTCTTGCTTGGAGAAGAAAAATCTCCACTCTCTATATTTGGCAAAGTGTCGACTTAATTTCTAAGTAATAAGGGCTTAGGGAATTCTTGGGTTTATTATTCAGTCTTGTAATAGCTTAAACAACAATGTCTTGGTGTTAATAGAGTGGGAAAAAAATTAAAAACCCTTTAAAAATATTAGTACAATGCAGAATAATTTCAACTGACGGTGCAGGTAACGAATAGTCAAACCCTTGACTAACCATCACTCTAAGCTATCACAAAATTAACAATTTTTTGTTATATATATTGCCCTAGTGAGTCATCACAGGTGTGACAGATCGTCACCTGAGCCATCACACTCTGGCAGATAGACACCCGCTTGTAAAATAAATATAACATTTTACTCTAGTATCGAATTAATAAACAGTTGGTGGTGTTGGAAAGAACACTCAGTGATATTTCATTTGGTAGGTCTTGAGCACTAAAAATCTTTATATTATAGTAGTTAGGATAGTTTGAAGTTTTCTAAATAATGATTCTTTACAAGAACTCAATCGGTAAGGAACATTTCAACTTGGCTATGAGCTAGGAGTTACTTGTGACCTTAATACTTGAATAAATAACTTCTCATACTATCAAAACATGATGTTTTATTGTTAATATTCTTGAAGCATGGTTCTAATCTTACATTTGATTCTTAAGGTATTACACAAGGAGATCGAGCATGATATACCAATCCAGTGTCATTACCTATTAAGCCTTTAAGTAATTCTTAGTCCTTTACTTTCACAAATAAAAATTCTCTTAGTAATGGATGTTGTAATAACTCTCCGGGTTATTTCTTTAATTTGTTATGTTTTTTTTAAGTTTAGAGGCTTGCCATAGATGCCCCAAGTTATTTTTTACTTAGGTGGACTTACAGTTTGGTTATCAGGCAGTTTGTTTGATTTTTAGAGCTATTTCACAATTTTGGAGATTTAAAGTTGAAAATTGGTCTTGAGACAAAACTTCAGCAACTCAGATTTCAATTTTGATGATTCTTTTAGCTCCATATAGTTGATTTTAGGCTGAATGGACCCTTGGTCCTAGTTTGGAGGCTTTGGGACTCATTTTTGGCTATTGGATAGATTTTGTTGAGAATCGGTATCTTGGGTGCCGAAGCCACATTCTATTAAAATGAACTTGGATAGAAATTTTAATGTTTTTCGTTGTGTTTGATACTCCAAATTTGGTAGGGTAGCATAGTTTGTTTTCTTTTGGGGGGTTACAAACGAATCCCGAGAACCCGATCAAAGTCTGTTGAGACTGAGTAATTTTCTTAGTGCCTAAGATGCTGGTGCAACCGCTTTAGCTATCTAGAAACTGCTTTAGTAGTAACCACTTTAACGACTAATGATTACTTTAGTGGCGTTTGCACCCATCTCACTGATTTAATATAATTTAGTAGCTAAATTGACAATTGCTGGTGCTTTATATATTTTCTATACTCTCAAATTCAAGCTATTTTCCTGAGTGTAACACCTTCATTTTCACTTGTGGGAGCTCGAATTTAGTGGTATAACCTTGGGTTGGCAGGGATTGAGTTGAAATCAGTAGAGTGATCGCCTTCAACTCTTAATCTCGTAAGTTACCAGTTAATTTCAATCTAACTTATAGTTTAAAATCCTTGTTTATTTGAACTTCGTGGGACTATTTTGGGACTGATTTGGGCTTGGAATTCACTTATTTTTGGGTGCAAATGATCCTTGATCTGATGGAAACAAGCGGCCCCTCAAGTAAATTTTAGTCCAACTTTGGAATTGGAGTATTAATGTACAATATGCATATAAATATTCCTATATTGAGGGGTAACACATTATTTTGTTAGAATGATAGTAGTCAGAGGCTTCTCGCAGTGAAAACACACAGTGTAGATGATTATACGAGCTTTGAACGGCATCTAGATTGGCTAGGCTTATATTTCTCTTTTTTCTATACTTCATTATGGTGTTAGTATAATATTTTGTTAGCTATGGGTGGATACTTATGACTCAAATGTTAGTTCGGTACTTTTTGTCCTAATTAGTTGGTTAGGGGCCTTTTGGGTAGAGTTCGACTTTGTTTTTCCTTATATTAGTCTGTTATTATCCCTTAGGAGTAGACTTAGTTATTTAGTTCCTTAGTGTGGATTTGAGAAGTGAAAACCTAGGTTTCCGTAGGTTCTTACCTTAGGTTAGGTTTTTAGGATAGGTAGTGGGTGCCACGGGACCTTTTTAAGATAAAATGCCTAAAAAAGCTCGTTGTTGACCTAAATGACTTCTATCCATTTCCTTAGTCTAATTCTTAAGTTTTAGGATGACTTAATAATGTTAATGAACCCCTTTAGCCTTGTTACCCTAGCGAGTTGATCACCTAACTTTGTACTTCATGACTAATTGGACTTAAATGGAACTATATTCTAGAATAGTTAATACATTTAGCTTTTTTTCAATTTCGATTAGAGTCCATCACCAAGAAATATTATTATTATTATTCATTTTTTATTTGAGTCCACTATTTTATCTATTATGGTATTATCCTCTAGTTCTAGTTCGAATTTGGCATTTATGACCTTTACAAATATTGATTTGGTTTGGAATTCCACTAAATATCGATAAGACTTATCGTTATGATCGGAAAGGAGTATCAACCATGCTTATTGCTCATTGACTCATCTTTCTTTTATTATTGTTTTCATTCCATCTACATACTAGTGTTCCTCTTTGCTTGTACCCATCGTGATTATGGGGGCTCGGTTGAGTTTATTTCTTCAAGTTTTTGTTTACTCTTCCCAGACTCCATTGGTGGGAATATATTGTGTATATTGTTATTGTTGTTGTTGTATGCTTATGGGGCCCTAGTTAGGTTATAGCTAGGCGTTTCATTTTGCTTTCGAGCTACTTGTTTTTTACTTATCATGGTTACCTAGTTTACTATTATTTCCATTTCTACCCTTATTTATTGACTTAGGCTTACATGCTCGCACTTTATTTATTCTTTTACTATAATTTAGCTCAGTCGACCTATAATGACTACCGAGTAATACACTTCTACATTATTTTCCCAATACAGATACGAGTACAAGTCATCACTACTGAAAATATCCTCGGGTCATGTTGTTGTTCGGAGATAGGGTCAGCTTTCAGAGTCTCAAATTGATCCCCATCCTTTAGATATTTTTTATACTCTTATTTTTATATTCGTAAATTATGGTGTATATTCTAACAGTGTCTAATACTCATTTTGTATTAGTGACTCTTGTACTGACCTTACCAGGTCTTGGAGAATTTCATTTTGTTATCCCATTCCCCTCTTGTACTGCATGCTTTTATATGTATATATATATTGCTTTATTCTCATCGGTTATTCTTGTATTAATATATTTATTCCATTGTGTTTTGCTTGTTAGCCTATTACTTGTAGTTCGAGCTATTGTTTGACTTACTCATTGGTGGGTTAAAGTAGGTGTCATCACCACTATGATATTGCTAAACAAGATACCTCATTTTTAATATTCATTTATATCAATATTAATTCAGTTCAAAAGTTGTGAATTTAGATACAAAAAAAAAAAGGGAAAATAGGGCAGGTATCTGCCCCGGCCATGTCACTATAACGATGTGCATGGTACTATAGCAGTGCCACTACCACAAAAAAAAATCAGCTATACTGACCTTGTTACATAACGACTCTATGTCACTATGGCGACTCAATCCCTTAGTTGTCCTAAAAATTTACTTCCTACTATCCCTCATACCTCAACTCTTAAATACCTGTAATGCCACCAAGAAATTATGTTAAGGCCTTAATATAACCCCAATAACGAACCCAACAACGTCTAAAATAGGGATGTAACGTCATATTACTCTACAAATAGTTATGAATCACAACAATAACCATTTTATCAATCACACCCCACTATTATGGAATAGTGGTCCTCCTTCCCATGGGTCTAGACCATTTACCAACTAGTTTCACATTATGTTTTCACAATTATAAACCTTTTTTCTTATAAAGCACCAAAAAGATTGTTCCTAGCATTTTAACATACAGTCTTCCCCTTGAACAAACAACAATCATCTCTTAGCCATTATTTTAACGGAATCCACACGAAGTCCAACAATTAAAATCACATAAGAACTTCTTATAAATCCAATCACCAATTCAAAATTTCCTGGTACTATCAACAAAACTAACTTCAAGCATGGAAATTTAATATACTTACCTATCACAATTTTAGAGTAAATCAAGCAATTACAAATCACAATTATATGAATTCAATAAAATATTTTCGTTCTTTACATCTTATCTATATGACTACTACTCGCGCACTTGATGACCCTAATTCATCATCTTAAACCTTTACGCAGAGCCCTTATGACCAGCTACTAATTAAAACTTTCTCGAGTTCAATGTTGTGTTGCTTGTATATATTCAAGTGGAGTCAAGTGATTTCAACTGGCCTAGTTGAGATACCAGTTGGAATCAATTCATACAACAACCAAACAACTGCATGAGAGGAAAGAAAGAAGTGAAATAATTTTCTTAAAGTGACTAATAGGTTTTGAAAGATTAGATGTGGACATCAACATACAAATTTGCAGAACTGTGCTCAACATTTGCTCTTGTACTGGGACACCAATAACCTAGGCTCTGATACTAATATGTCATGGCCTAAATTATCGAATTATGAGGGCAACTACTCTAATCCACTTATATTAGAGAATCACTTACCATCTCTTATCAAATTTATGTTGAAGTCATCAAGAAAATATTAAGTCCTTATTCATTACAAAAAGTTTACAAAACTTTAAATACAAATGAAAAAACTATCTAAGGATCCAGTCTAAAAAAAGATAAGAGAATTCTAATTAAACGAAAGATAAAAATGGGACATAACTTGTACCTTGAAATGAGAGGAATGGAAGTTAATCCACCTCAACCCTAGCAAAGATAGATCTTGTTCAATTCCTTGTGTCCATGTTCACCTAGAGTGGTTTACCCACTGTTGCCGCCAATAAAAATACAACTTGCTTCCAATAAATATTAGGAGGCAGTGATGGGAATAACATCCATTCAATAACCATTGTTTTCTCTTTCTCTAGGTCAAATAAAGGATCCCACGTTAAAGTTCTCATTGGGAATGAGTAGTAGTCATTCATGATGTGAAATTGTGGTTTCGACAATAAGTTCACATAATCTTCTAGATAGAGTCTCTTATCAATATGTATCGGTTTCTAAGAAGCCCTATATTCACTTCCTTCTTCTACTCGCATTGTTTAGGAATTAATCTCCTAAAATGCTGGATCTCCGACCACCCATACGAGAATTTACCTATCACAATATACTATAAATCTTCATTGATTATTATTTCTTCTACCTCCTCTTCTTCCCATATTATACTAGGCTCTCCGTGTAAATAAAAAAATTGTTTCATCACTATAGATTGTTTTTGGGTACATGTTGGAGCAATCCTCGAAGCATAAGTAATTGTTGGTTGATTGTAAAGGGTTTGTATATGTATAGTAGCTTGTTGTTGAGCCGCCTTCACTGATGGAGCTTGCCCAACGGTCGTCGTGGCCATTGTTGCCGGAAAAATTGGCAAATTTAAGGTTTTTAGGGTTTTTTGTCGCAGAGATTTTTTTTAGAAATTGGATATATATAATTAAAGACAAGTTTTTAATATTTTTGTGCTTCTCACTCTCTTTGGTAAAATGAAATACACTCTCCTTGCCAACACTTGATAAGTAAAACTAGAATTACAACTTTAAAAGTTGGGGATAGTCAAGAGTCAAATCCTCAGTCTCGGTTATAATCGTGTCTAGGATTGGGTTGGATGTCGAGTTCTGGGTCTCACATTCAAAGTTGAATCTGAGGTTTGGACTCATTTCGTGTCTCGAGAAAAAAAATAAAAAAAATTCTTCATTCCAAATACCCCATTAATTAGTATATTTTTGAGGCTACTACATCTTCACATGCTTTAAGGAGAATGTAATTGGTAGATACCCCTTGGTTATTCCTATTTTAAGATGCATAATATGCGTTGATCCGTATTTGACTCACTTTTAAATGGTTGGATACCCAACCCATCTGTAATTAATGGATTGAAACAACCGGATTACGTAAATTGTATCCATTTTGGCCACCCCTATATACACATATAAGACATACAATAACATACATCAAACACCCAAACAGTAGACCATCAAACTATCTACCAAAAATCACGATAACCATCTTATGACATTGCACCATAACAGTACATGCATAACCACTTTCATACAAGAACTAGGAAGAAGAAGAAGAGTATTTCATTCTAGATTTGGTGAAATCAGCTTGTCTAGCAAGGAATTACAACTGATTAGCACTTTTAGTACCATCATTTCCACCATTTGTATTATTCGAGTTCACGGTTGTTTCAGCAACACAATCATCTGGCTAGGTACTTTCAAATGCTTTAGAAGGCAAACAATGATTATTGAAACGAGAGTGTAAGTGTTCGAAAAATATTTAGAGTTCTCTCAAAAATAAATTAATCAAATTATTTATTCTTTACCAGCCATAATTAAGAATCTTTTATCACCTATTTTTCTATAACAATTATTTTGATACAAATTATCATTGTTTTAACTGTTGCTAGACGTTAATTTTCCAATTGATTAGTATTAAATGACTTGTGAATGAGAAATAGTTTCAAGTTTTCCACCGCTTCTACTCATCACTAGCATTTACCAATTTAATCCTCTTTATAGCCATTAACCTCTTCCAGTGCATGTTATTATTCTGAGAGACATCTTCATCTATAAATATTCTAGGTCATTTTTTTGTGATGAAGATCTTCGTCCGATATTATTATGCTTGATTTTCTACTTTAATCTTTGTTAGATTTTGATTCCTAGATTTTATTAGAAGAGCTTGTTGAATCCTGTGCGATACACCTATATCGAATGAAATATCCTTAAGGTTAGTGCCAATAGGCATGCCTCAAACTTTGAAGAATTCCTTACAAATGTTCACGATGCATTATTTTCCATAAGATTACCAACAATCTTAAAGATATTTTATATTTTGATCTTGCGAAATATACATCAAAGAAAGCTCCGGTCATTGGATCCTTTGAACAAACAACAGAGGGAAATCAATATATAATAATAAAAAAGACTTTAGAAGAAGTGATGTGGCATGCTTCTAAAGCCAAGAATGCTATTTATCTTTTTTTTCTCAATTTATTTGACATTTTTCTTAGTTTTTCATATTTATGGGATTTATTAGAAAATGTAAAAATTAATTCTTAATTACATTCTATTAATTATGAATCAATTTTTCAGTTTAGATAACCAAGAGTCTTTATAATTAATTTAATAATTTAGTCATCATTAATTATTTATAATATAATAAAATAATATTATATTTTCATTATTTTCTTTTTTAGGTACTTCCACCGTTTTCTTTCTTTTGTTTAATTTCATTATTTTTTTCTTTTAGCTACTCTCATTGTTTTCTTCTTTTGTTTAATAGTTCAACACGTTAATTATTATACGTTTAGCTACACATCACTATACCTTGATTATATTACTAATAAAAATGAGATCTTTTCACATTTATTTTGTTGTTATTTTTTTTATTATTTTTAATTTTCTTTAAACCACCATAACTCACATCTATTATTTCCTTAATTTCTATTTATTATGTAACTCCAATACCCTTCATATTCATAACCTCCAAAAAAATTAATGTGAAATTCATAACACCTTTAAGTGTTCTTTGTGTATACTTATATAAATTCATGACATCCAAAGAAATGTTTTGTGTGGTGATCTTTAAAAATAATATAGAGGAATTAATAAGGTTAAAACAAAAAACTAAGGAATACTATGACATAGGATTTCAATTAACATGATAGAACTAGTAAGTACTAGTTATCCACGCAAATTACCCAAGTTATCTATTTCAATTAACATGATAGAACTAGTAAGTACTAGTTATCAACTAGTTATCCACGCAAATTATTCAAGTTATCCGCACCCCCCTACAATTGGTATTAGAGTCATGTTAATTAAAAAACGTACAAGTAGATATGTGTCAATTAAATATGTGTTAATTATGAGAAAAATTACAAAAGTTAATTTAATCGTATTTATTAATTATGAGTTATTATTATTTACGTTTTTATTTATTTGTTAAAAATGAGAAGACCATTTAAAAATATAGAAGCTTTTAGAAAAATTAAAAAAACTTTAACTAGTTACTACCCAGAATATACGAAGTTAAATAAAACAAAAGAAAATCCCCACAGATTAGCTTACTTAATTACCTTAATATCTAGCAATGAGGCAAAATTAATAATCCATTTAAAATCTAGAAGAATGAGATACATACCACCTAATTATGATAAAATCAGATTTCGATATCCACCAAAATATTATAAATATTGTACAGATGAATAATATAACAAAATTAAAAAAATATAAAGAACTAAAACAAATAATATCTGAAAACGGAGAGAATTAAAAATAAGAAAAGAAAGACTACAATATAACATGATTGTAGGAGTATGTCAAAAATTAATAAAAGCACAAAAAGAAGAAATATCATATTTAGAATCACAAATAGATAGTCTAGAATACATATATCAACATGATCTATATACTATCAAGTAGATAAAATGAACAAAGAAGAATTTATAATAGATGAAAAAAAATATGAAAACCATGAAGGATTAAAAATAAGGATAGTATTTTCCAATTTAGGAAGAAGATATAAGAAAATAGGTGAACATTTATATTTAATGTTAGAAAAAGAAGAATTAAAATTAGAAGATAAGTTGACAACCATGGTAAGAATAGAAAAAGAAAACGAAGAGATAGATAGGAAAAAAGAAATAGATAAAATAAAACAACAGACTACAGAAGAAATACGAAAAATAGAGGAAACTAAAAATAGTAGGATTGTTGAACTAGAAAAAGAACTACAAATGCTAAAAGATCTGTATGAAAAAAGACAGAAAGATAAAAAAAGGATAAAGAACAAAAATTATTAATTAAGATAAATCAATTTAAAGAAAAATTAGAAACTAATGAAATAGAAATAAACACAATAGATGCTGAAGAAATAGATAATTATGATTCAGAAGATAGTAAAACATATACAGAAATCTTAACAAATGTAGAAAAATTAGAAATTAATGAAAAATAAGAAGTAATTAATAAAGAAAACTTAGAAAATACAAACACGGAAATAAATACTCTTGATAAAGAAGACGATGAAAATATAATACCTAGTACATCAGAAATAAGAAAACCTACATATTATTATAAAGATAAGTTTAAAAAATATAACCTAAAAAATGAATATAACAAATGGACACCAAAACAAATAATTAATAAAAATTATAACTTCTTAGACTTAGACTGTGTAATAGATGTAGATAAAACGATACAATTATGGATAGGATATATAGCAAAACAATTATTAGACAATGGTATAAATGAAATAGATACACCAGAATATATAGAAAGAACACTAATAGAACAACAAAATTATGGTTTTTAAATTTAACTGAAAATAATAAAAAGGTATTAAGGGATGATAAAGAAAAAGAAGGAACAACAGTAACTAAACTAACACCTATAGACATATTGAAAAAATATGAAATGACTATAAGTGATGAATTTAGCAGTATGACAACAGAAGAAGAAGAACAAAACAAAGAAAAAAATACAAATAGAAATTTAATGTTAAAACTAGCAATATCTAATATGTGTTATATAGATGAATATACGTACGCATTTAAAGAATACTACTATAAGGGAGCATATAATACAGAAGAAAGTAAAGAAGTAAGAAGATAATATTTTAGTAAATTACCTGAACCATTTAGTTCAAAAATAATAAAGAGTTAGGATGAAGCAAAAATTGTAGATACCCTAGGAGAAAGAATAAAATTTTTAAAACAATGGTATAGAAATCTATGTGAAAACTATAGAGAAGAAATAAAAATAGAAAAAACATTAATAAAAAATTTAGCATGTTGCAAAGATAAAATAGCACCTCAATTTGGATGTGAAGAAAGATATTATAAGAAAAAAAATGGAAAAAACATTAATAAAAAATTTAGCATGTTGCAAAGATAAAATAACACCTCAATTTGGATGTGAAGAAAGATATTATAAGAAAAAAAAGACATAAGAAATATAAGAAATACAAAAAATCAAAATATAAGTATAAGAAACCAAGAAAAAGATATTATGTGAAAATTATAAACATAAAAGACCATATAGGAAAAAGAAATTTATAAAAGAATGTACTTGTTATAATTGTGAAAAACTAGGACATTTAGCTAGAGATTGTAAAATGCCTAAAGATCCCAAAAAGAAACAAATATCAGAAATAAAGATAGAAAATGCAGAATATATGCAAATAGATTATATAAATTATTAATTAGAAAGTGAAGATAGTATATATGAAATTTCGGAAAATGAGACAGATAATGAAATAGATAAAAGTATAAATAATGACTGAAGAAGAAATAAAAATAATCACAAAGGAGGAATACTTAAATGAAGAAGGAACTGACCAAAAAGTAATATTTGACAGTAATATATTTGAAAAAATAAAAGGAAAAGAGTTAGACCTAAGTGTAGAAAAAATATTTAAAATACCAATAATAAAAAATATATTTAGTAGAAGAAAAGAAGAATACTATGTAGTAAGCCAAAAAGAGCATATAATAGATTGTAAATATGCAAGAGATAAAGCTAGTATACCATTAGTAACAAGAAGAACAGTTAATAAAGAAATACAAGATATAAAAAGTAGAGATCCAATAAAATATGTACACCTTGGAGGAACAGAGATATTAATAAAAACATGTTTTAGAAAAAGAATAGATACACCAATAGAACTATATTTAGCAGATAATAGGATAGTAAAACCTATAGAAAAAAACATAATTAACGCCATAAAAGGAAATTTAATATACCAAAAATTCAAATTTATAATAAGTGCAAATTATTCAGTACCAATAACAGATAAAAATATAGATAAATCATTAGTATTATATTGGAAATATCAGGAATAGAACTAACCCCAGGAAGTAAAATATTTACAGCAAGATGTAAAAATCTATATGTATTAATAACAAAACATAAAATAACTGAAAAGAATAAAATTAATAAAATACACATAGAAAGTCCTTTTGAACAATTCGTAAAAACAATTGATAACAATGATTATAGTTACAAAGATATAGACATGGAAGAAGATTTAGAAATAATAAATGAAAGGATAAGTACAACAAAAAGAATAGCTTATGAAAAAATAGAATCATCAATCTCATCAAAAAGAATAAATTATGAAACAACTTCAACAGTTAATTTAACTCAATATTACATAACAGGAACAATAAATGAAAAAGAATATTTAATACTCATAAATACAGGACAGGAAGAAAATTACCTAGCAAAATATCTAGTAAAAATGAAGAAATAAAATTCAATAGTAATATGTGTCCAGATTTACCAAGGAGTCTAATAAACATTAAAGATACAACAGAAAAAGAAATAATAATAGGAGTTAGAAAAATAAAAATAGAATTTAAATAAAGGAAGATATGCAAAAAGCAGACATAATATTAGAAATAAAATGGTTAGAACAAGTAAAACCCTACAATATAGAACATACGCAAATAACCATAACCTATAATAGAGAAAAATTATTAATAAAGAGAGCTTTGACATGATATGAAAATATATGTACTTATGAAAATAATAGTAGAAGGATATTATAATAGATATTATACACCAATGATAGATACAGGAGCAGAAGTCAATTTATGTAGATATAATTGTTTACCAGAAAGTAAATGGGATAAATTAAAAATACCAATAGTAGTTAGAGGATTTAATAACGAAGGAAACTTAATTACTTATAAGGCTAGAAATGTAAAAATACAATAAATTAAAAATACCAATAGAAGTTAGAGGATTTAATAACGAAGGAAGCTTAATTACTTACAAGGCTAGAAATGTAAAAATACAAGTATGGGATAAGATATTAACAATAGAAGAAATCTATAATTATGAACTAATATCAAAAGATATGCTTTTAGGAATGCCATTTTTAGATAAATTATACCCACATATAATAACTAGAACACACTAGTGGTTTACAACACCGTGTAAACAAAAAGTAAGAGCAAAAAGAGTTATTAATAAAATAAGAAAGAAAACTGATTGGATAAAAGGAAGTGAAAAAATCACACAAAAATTAGAAAACAAGCATTATTTGTTATACTAGTCTCCGTATTTCCTTTGTTGTAACTGAATTTTGTATTTTCTTTGTTAACCACCAACGTACCTGTGTATTATCTGTTCGTACAATAAACTTGTTATATACAATATATGGCTCAAATGCTAATAAATATTTATATAATGAGAATAATTCTTTTCTATTTTTTCCCATTTTATCTCTGTTTCATTAAACATGCCTGAGTAGTATCTACAATGATGTTCTAATTTTTCTTCTTCATATCTATATTTAAGTACTCCTCCATAACTATATTCGTTTGCGTCTGCTTCTACTATATATATAAATTTTTTATTTTCATCTGGAAATTGTAATTTTGGTAATTCTTTACAAAGTATTTTTATTTTCTGGACTTGTTTTTTTATCTTCTTCGTTGTAATTATATTTTGCATCCTTTTTAAATTTTTTCTGTAATGGCTTTAGGTTTTCTGCTAATTTTGGTATATATTCTCTTACTTGGTTTACTAATCCTAAAAATGATTGTAATTTCTTTTTTGTATCTAATTCTTCTTTTGAATTTATTATTTTTGGTACTATATGTTGTTGCATTTTTACTCCACTCTTATCTATTTGTATTCCTAAGAATTCTATCTGATTTTTCATAATTTCAGCTTTCTTTTCACTTAAGATTATTCCTGATTTTTCTATTATATCTGTAAATTGTTCTAGTAATTTTAAATGTTCTTCTTTGATTTTTGTAAATAGTAATATATCGTCTATGTATACTACACAATTAGGTAATTGCTTAAAATAACTATTCATAAAATGTTGATATCTACCTGGTGCATTTTTATATCCAAATGGTAATACGTTCCATTCATAAAATTCTTGTGGTACCGTAAATGCAGTTAATTCCTTAGAATCTTCATCTAGCTTTAAATGGTAAAATCCTAATTTACAATTAAATTTACTAAAGTAATTATATCCTTGTATTTGTCTTATTTTAAATATCTTATTTGGTATTGGATAATTATATGTCATAGTTTTTGCATTTAAGCTTCTATAATCAATAACTATTCTACTTTTTTCTCTTTTTTGTTCACTATGTTTATTTACTATAAGTGCTGGACTATTGTGCTTACTATTACTTTTTCGTATGTATTGTTTTTCTAATGATTCATCTATATTCATTTAAATTCTTTTAAATCATCAAAGTTATATGTTAATGGTTTTTGGGTTATTATGCTATTTTTATCTATTAGCTCAATTTTTATAATAGTTTTATGTTTTTTCCATCCTTTTAATGGATTTTCACTATATAGTTGTCTTAATTTTTTCTTTATTATTTCTACATTATCTATTGAAAATATAGTTATTTCTTCTTTATTTATTGAAAATATAACTAGTTCTATTGTGTCTTCGGTATTTTTTATATTTTTTAATTTTTGTGTGATTTTTTTACTTCCTTTTATCCAATCAGTTTTCTTTCTTATTTTATTAATAACTCTTTTTGCTCTTAGTTTTTGTTTATATGGTGTTGTAAACCACCACTGTGTTCTATTTATTATATGTGGGTATAATTTATCTAAAAATGACATTCCTAAAAACATATCTTTTGATGTTAGTTCATAATTATAGATTTCTTCTATTGTTAATATCTTATCCCATACTTGTATTTTTACATTTCTAGCCTTATAAGTAATTAAGCTTCCTTCGTTATTAAATCCTCTAACTACTATTGGTATTTTTAATTTATCCCATTTACTTTTTGGTAAACAATTATATCTACATAAATTGGTTTCTGCTCTTGTATCTATCATTGGTGTATAATATCTATTATAATATCCTTCTACTATTATTTTCATAAGTACATATATTTTCATATCATGTCAAAGCTCTCTTTATTAATAATTTTTCTCTATTATAGGTTATGGTTATTTGTGTATGTTCTATATTGTAGGGTTTTACTTGTTCTAACCATTTTATTTCTAATATTAAGTCTGTTTTTTGCATATCTTCTTTTATTTCAAATTCTATTTTTATTTTTCTAACTCCTATTATTATTTCTTTTTCTGTTGTATCTTTAATGTTTATTAGAGTTCTTGGTAGATCTGGACACATATTACTATTGGATTTTATTTCTTCATTTTTTACTAGATATTTTGCTAGGTAATTTTCTTCCTGTCCTGTATTTATGAGTATTAAATATTCTTTTTTATTTATTGTTCCTGTTATGTAATATTGAGTTAAATTAACTGTTGAAGTTGTTTCATAATTTATTCTTTTTGATGAGTTTGATGATTCTGTTTTTTCATAAGCTATTCTTTTTGTTGTACTTATCCTATCATTTATTATTTCTAAATCTTCTTCTATGTCTATATCTTTGTAACTATAATATTGTTTTTACGAATTGTTCAAAAGGACTTTCTATGTGTATTTTATTAATTTTATTCTTTCTAGTTATTTTATGTTTTGTTATTAATACATATAGATTTTTACATCTTGCTGTAAATATTTTACTTCCTGCGGTTAGTTCTATTCCTGATATTTTCCAATATAATACGAATGATTTATCTATATTTTTATCTGTTATTGGTACAGAATAATTTGCACTTATTATAAATTTGAATTTTTGGTATATTAAATTTCCTTTTATGGCACTAATTATGTTTTTTTATAGGTTTTACTATCCTATCATCTGCTAAATATAGTGCTATTGGTGTATCTATTCATTCTCTAAAATATGTTTTTATTAATATCTCTGTTCCTCCAAGGTGTACATATTTTATTGGGTCTCTACTTTTTATATCTTGTATTTCTTTATTAACTTTTCTTCTTGTTACTAATGGTATACTAGCTTTACCTCTTGCATATTTACAATCTATTATATGCTCTTTTTGGCTTACTACATAGTATTCCTCTTTTCTTCTACTAAATATATTTTTTATTGTTAATATTTTAAATATTTTTTCTACACTTAGGTCAAACTCTTTTCCTTTTATTTCTTCAAATATATTACTACCAAATATTAATTTTTGGCCAGTTCCTTCTTCGTTTAAGTATTCCTCCTTTGTGATTATTTTTATTTCTTCTTCAGTCATTATTTATACTTTTATATATTTCATTATCTATCTCATTTTCTGAAATTTTATATATACTATCTTCACTTTCTAATTCGTAATCTATATAATCTATTTGCATATATTCTACATTTTCTATCTTTATTACTGATATTTGTTTCTTTTTGGGATCTTTAGGCATTTTACAATCTCTAGCAAAATGTTCTAGTTTTCCACAATTATAACAAGTACATTCTTTTATAGATTTTTTTTTCCTGTGTGGTCTTTTATGTTTATAATTTTTTACATAATATCTTTTTCTTGGTTTCTTATACTTATATTTTAGTTTTTGTATTTCTTATATTTCTTATGTCTTTTTCTTTTTTTATAATATCTTTCTTCACATCCAAATTGAGGTGTTATTTTATCTTTGCAACATGCTAAATTTTTTGTTAATGTTTTTTCCATTTTTATTTCTTCTTTAAATTTTTCACATAGATTTCTATACCATTGTTGTAAAAAATTTATTCTTGCTCTTAGGGTATCTACAATTTTTGCTTCATCCCAACTCTTTATTATTTTTGAACTAAATGGTTCAGATAATTTACTAAAATATAATCTTCTTACTTCTTTACTTTCTTCTGTATTATATGCTCCCTTATAGTAGTATTCTTTAAATGCGTACGTATATTCATCTATATAACACATATTACATATTGCTAGTTTTAACATTAAATTCCTATTTGTATTTTTTTCTTTGTTTTGTTCTTCTTCTTCTTCTGTTGCCATACTGCTAAATTCATCACTTATAGTCATTTCATATTTTTTCAATATGTCTATAGGTGTTAGTTTAATTACTGTTGTTCCTTCTGTTTCTTTATCATTCCTTAATACCTTTTTACTATTTTCAGTTAAATTTAAAAACCATAATTTTGTTGTTCCTATTAGTGTTCTTTCTATATATTCTGGTGTATCTATTACTTTTATACCATTTTCTAATAATTGTTTTTCTATATATCCTATTCAGAATTGTATCGGTTTATCTATATCTATTACACAGTCTAAGTCTAAGAAGTTATAATTTTTATTAATTATTTGTTTTGGTGTCTATTTGTTATATTCATTTTTAGGTTATATTTTTTAAACTTATCTTTATAATAATATGTAGTTTTTGTTATTTCTGATGTACTAGGTATTATATTTTCATCGTCTTCTTTATAATGAGTATTTATTTTCGTGTTTGTGTTTTTTAAGTTTTCTTTATTAATTACTTCTTGTTTTTCATTAATTTCTAATTTTTCTGCATTTGTTAAGATTTCTGTATATGTTTCACTATCTTTCGAATCATAATTATCTGTTTCTTCAGCATCTATTGTGTTTATTTCTATTTCATTAGTTTCTAATTTTTTATTTTCTTCTTCTAATTTTTTTTTTAAATTGTTTTATCTCAATTAATAATTTTTTTTCTTTATCCTTTTCTTCTTTATCTTTCTGTCTTTTTTCATACAGGTCTTTTAGCATTTGTAGATCTTTTTCTAGTTCAGCAATCCTACTATTTTTAGTTTCCTCTATTTTTCGTATTTCTTCTATAGTTTGTTGTTTTATTTTATATATTTCTTTTTTCCTATCTATTTCTTCATTTTCTTTTGCTATTCTTACCGTAGCTGTTAATTTATCTTCTAATTTTAATTCTTTTTTTTCTAACATTAAATATAAATGTTCACCTATTTTCTTAAATCTTCTTCCTAAATTGGAAAATACTATCCTTATTTTTAATCCTTCATGGTTTTCATATGTTTTTTCATCTATTATAAATTTTTCTTTGTTTATTTTATCTACTTGATAGTATATAGATCATGTTGATATATGTATTCTAGACTATCTATTTGTGATTCTAAATATGATATTTCTTCTTTTTGTGCTTTTATTGATTTTTGATATACTTCTACAATCATGTTATATTGTAGTCTTTCTTTTCTTATTTTTAATTCTCTCCGTTTTTCAGATATTATTTGTTTTAGTTCTTTATATTTTTGAAATTTTGTTATATTATTCATTTGTATAATATTTATAATATTTTGGTGGATACCGAAATCTGATTTTATCATAATTAAGTGGTATGTATCTCATTCTTCTAGATTTTAAATGAATTATTAATTTTGTCTCATTGCTAGATATTAAGGTAATTAAGTAAGCTAATCTGTGGGGATTTTCTTTTGTTTTATTTAACTTCGTATATTCTGGGTAGTAACTTGTTAAAGTTTCTTTAATTTTTTTAAAAGTTTCTATATTTTTAAATGGTCTTCTCATTTTTAACAAATAAATAACAACCTAAATAATAATAGCTCATAATTAATAAATACGATTAAATTAACTTTTGTAATTTTTCTCATAATTAACACATATTTAATTGACACATATCTACTTGTACGTTTTTTAATTAACATGGCTCTGATACCAATTGTAGGGGGTGCGGATAACTTGGGTAATTTGCGTGGATAACTAGTAGATAACTAGTACTTACTAGTTCTATCATGTTAATTGAAATGCTATGTCATAGTATTCCTTAGTTTTTTGTTTTAACCTTATTAATTTCTCTATATTATTTTTAAGGTATTCTATATGTTCCATATCTCTAGTTTTTAGGTAGTCAAGTAGATTCTCTTTCATAAGTATTTCTGTTAATCTTATTTCCTCCATATCTTTTCTCCAATATTCTAAGTATTCGTAGTTTATCATTTTATCCTAAAGTAGTTGTAATATTGCAAATTTCTTTTTAATAATTTATTCTAATTGTACTATATCTGATATTAAATTCTAGGTTGTCTATTTCATTATTTATCCTGCCTTTTTCTTCTATGAACTATATGTTCCATATCTTTAGTTTTTAGGTAGTCAAGTAGATTCTCTTTCATAAGTATTTCTGTTAATCTTATTTTCTCCGTATCTTTTCTCCAATATTCTAAGTATTTGTAGTTTATCATTTTATCCTAAAGTAGTTGTAATACTGCAAATTTCTTTGTAATAATTTATTCTAATTGTACTATAACTGATATTAAATTCTAGATTGTCTATTTCGTTAATTATCCTGTCTTTTTCTTCTATGAATAATTCTATGTCTAAGTCATATTCTAAACTGTCTTTTAATTCTAGTTGTTTCATGGTTTTATCTATCCAAATTAACCTTTCTTTTAATTGTTTTCTTCCTCTTCTAAGCTGATTTCTATAATTAACTTCTTCGTATTTCTTCTGTAGTCTGTTGTTTTATTTTATCTATTTCTTTTTTCCTATCTATTTCTTTGTTTTCTTTTTCTATTCTTACCATGGATGTCAACTTATCTTCTAATTTTAATTCTTCTTTTTCTAACATTAAATATAAATGTTCACCTATTTTCTTATATCTTCTTCCTAAATTGGAAAATACTATCCTTATTTTTAATCCTTCATGGTTTTCATATGTTTTTTCATCTATTATAAATTCTTGTTTGTTCATTTTATTTACTTGATAGTATATAGATCATGTGATATATGTATTCTGGACTATCTATTTGTGATTCTAAATATGATATTTCTTCTTTTTGTGCTTTTATTGATTTTTGACATACTCCTACAATCATGTTATAT
This sequence comes from Capsicum pubescens, assembly GCA_030864215.1. NCBI lineage: Eukaryota > Viridiplantae > Streptophyta > Magnoliopsida > Solanales > Solanaceae > Capsicum > Capsicum pubescens. The sequence continues at coordinate 171,205,913 of CM061543.1, forward strand.
TGTAGTCTTTCTTTTCTTATTTTTAATTCTCTCCGTTTTTCAGATATTATTTATTTTAGTTCTTTATATTTTTTTATTTTTTTTATATTATTCATCTGTACAATATTTATAATATTTTGGTGGATACCGAAATCTGATTTTATCATAATTAAGTGGTATGTATCTCATTCTTCTAGATTTTAAATGGATTATTAATTTTTCCTCATTGCTAGATATTAAGGTAATTAAGTAAGATAATCTGTGGGGATTTTCTTTTGTTTTATTTAACTTCGTATATTCTGGATAGTAACTAGTTAAAGTTTCTTTAATTTTTCTAAATGCTTCTATATTTTTAAATAGTCTTCTCATTTTTAACAAATAAATAACAATGTAAATAATAATAACTCATAATTAATAAATATGATTAAATTAACTTTTGTAATTTTTCTCATAATTAATACATATCTAATTGACACATATCTACTTGTACGTTTTTTAATTAACATGGTTCTGATACCAATTGTAGGGGGTGCGGATAACTTGAGTAATTTGCGTAGATAACTAGTAGATAACTAGTACTTACTAGTTCTATCATGTTAATTAAAATGCTATGTCATAGTATTCCTTAGTTTTTTGCTTTAACCTTATTAATTTCTCTATATTATTTTTAAGGTATTCTATATGTTCCATATCTCTAGTTTTTAGGTAGTCAAGTAGATTCTTGTAGGGGGTGCGGATAACTTGGGTAATTTGCGTGAATAACTAATAGATAATTAGTACTTGTAGGGGGGTGCGGATAACTTGGATAATTTGTGTGGATAACTAGGTGATAACTAGTATTTACTAGTTCTATCATGTTAATTGAAATGCTATGTCATAGTATTCCTTATTTTTTTGTTTTAACCTTATTAATTCCTCTATATGTTCCATATCTCTAGTTTTTAGGTAGTCAAGTAGATTCTCTTTCATAAGTATTTCTGTTAATCTTATTTTCTCCGTATCTTTTCTCCAATATTCTAAGTATTCGTAGTTTATCATTTTATCCTAAAGTAGTTGTAATACTGCAAATTTCTTTATAATAATTTATTCTAATTGTACTATATCTGATATTAAATTCTAGGTTGTCTATTTCGTTAATTATCCTGTCTTTTTTTTCTATGAATAATTCTATGTCTAAATCATATTCTAAACTGTCTTTTAATTCTAGTTGTTTCATGGTTTTATCTATCCAAATTAACCTTTATTTTAATTGTTTTCTTCCTCTTCTAAGCTGGTTTCTATAATTAATTTCTTAGTATAGCCAACTTTGTTTTTCTCTAACCACTACAAGAAAAAGGTTTATTTACGACCGACTTTTAGGGACGAGTCAATAAATTGGTCTCTAAAAGTATACTTATTAGTACGAGATAAAATTACGGTCCTTAATAGTACATTTTATTGCGAAGGGAAAAAATCCGGTCCCTAATATTTTTTTATCTGGTGCCAAATGTTAATTGGGAGCTTTGAGAGAGAAAAAAAAATGCCAAAATAAAATATGTAATTTCACTATAGCGCCTAATTATTTTCAGTAGCATATTTTCACTCTCCCTCTCTCATACAACGCACTACTCCTATTTACTCTCTCTCTCGTACACAACAAACACATATAACTACTCTTCATCAGATCACTCTCTCTCGTGAACACAACAAACACACTACTCTCACCTTCCAATTTTTTCATTCACTAATACACACCATTTTGATTCTCGATCTCGATCGATTGCAACGACGCACACACACCATCTTGATCGCAAACGATACCCTTTCACTGTATCTTCAAATTCTCCAAATTTCCCTCATCGGCCGTCGTTCCTCGCCGTCAATTCACGCCGGAGATACGGTAGAATCTTCTCCAAGATACGCACAAGTTACAGGTATATTGTTTTCTGTAACCCTATTCAATTTAAAACCTTGCCCTAACTCAGGGATTGATCGACTTAGCTGAGAATTTAGGTTTAACTTTACCCTATTCGCGGTGTTTTGATTCTGATACGTAACAGAGTAGCTCAGAATTTAGGTTTAAGTTTTTTCTTTATGTAATAGAATCTCTTGGTTCGTTATTTGTGTTTTCCTTATTACTTGCGTAATTTAATTGTACTCTGCAGGTACGTTTTTGTTTGAATTGGTTTTGAATTTGTTCTTTTAATCGTAGATAGAAAAACATATGCTTAAAATTAAAGTTTTTTAGTTTTTCAAGATAAAAAGTGTAAGGTTTATTCTTTTTGTGTGTGTGTTGAGCTTCAGAGATTTGCTTATTTGAAGCACTAATCTCTTGTGTTGATGATATTTGTTTGAGTGTTGCTTAAGTGGAGCAACATGGTCAGTGAGGATTTATATAGTCCGTCCAATTGCTAACTATTGAGATATAGTTGTCGTCGTCATATTGGACTAACCTACTATCTTTGTTTTGATTTTTCTTGTGTGGTTGATTCTAGTTGAAGATGAATAATCAATATAAATTGTAACACGTTTCCATACATAACAAAATAAATAAAAGTATGATTTTTTCTACTAAGATGTTAGACGAGATAGTCACACACTTTAACAACATGATTAGAGTTGATTTTGGTTCATCGTTTCTGGGGACGTTAACTTATCTTTTCTCGCTTATAGGTTTGTGTAAAGAAAAGTCTGTGTAGTGGAAAGTCTATGAGCCACTGAAAGAGGTTTCAGTTACTCCAGTCCTTCACTGTTACGACAACCCTAAATTTCGCCTTTAGTTAAATGTTCTAGAGGTAATTACTATCTCTTAATGGATATGTTGTTGTTGTTATACGTCTCGAATTTTATTTGCTCTCATTTTTCTGTCTTTGCTTTTGTTTCAACATCTAACAGTAATGTGCAAATGGCACTTTGATTGTTATTTGTCACCAACACGTTCCTCATCTTAATTATGGGTCTTTGCATGTATTAGTAAACTGAACTACTTTTGTATCTCAAATTACTCTGTTAATAAGAGCTCCCACCCCTCGTCTCTCTAAGTCACTCATCTTAGATAATAATTGAGACTGAAATCATGTTGTGAAGTCCTCTCTATATAAGGATAGAATATTTACTTAAAATTAGGTGAATTCCTGGATTTGAATTGATAAAAGTTCAAATGCGATGAGTTTTTCTTGGGAGCAGTTCAAACTCCCAGAAAATATATTTTCTGTGGATTGAACTTTGCAGTTCAAACTTCAAAGAGAAAACAGAAAAGATGAAGATGCAACTACTCTGCTACTTTCAAATGAAGAAGGTAAGGGCAGAAAGATCATTGTAACTGAAAAGTGGTTATTATTAAACTACAGATCATCAATTGGTCACTAACTCCAAAAGAGGAACCAACTGGTGGCTAACATTGGAAACTGTTATATACGCCAGTCCTTCACCATTACGACAACCCTAAATTTCTGTTTTCTGTCTCTATTCAGTTCACTAGAGTTGTCAAGCATTTGCTTTGAGAATTGTTGTTTTGGAACACTTAGATTATGATTTTTCCTGTACCATTCCCATAATTCGATGGTCAAGATAACAAGGCCTGAGAAAAGTTGAGGTTTACATATCATTCTCCGTTTTTCCAAATAAGCATAGCCATTGTACAAGTTGTACTTACTAAGTTCTACTAGTGAAACAACACTGTAAGCAGAAATTTAGAAATATCAATCAATAAAGCAAATGTTGTAGTGTACTTCTGTTTTCTTAAATTTTTAAAGTTGATGACTGCCCGATCATTTTTGTTTATCTCAGTCTAATATTTTATGTATTTTACAAGGTTATGGCACCCAGTAAGTAGTGGATGAAACTTATTAATGACCGGGATAGTAAAATATACAAAAGTGGGGTGAAAAAGTTTTTGAATTATGCTTTTCGAAAAACAGGAGAAGAACATGAAATACGATGTCCATGTAACAAATGTTTCAATACTACTTTAGGAACTCGTATAACAATTGAGACACATTTAAAGGTTCATGGAATACTTCAGAATTATACTTTTTGGTTTCACCCTGGAGAACGCTTGGGTGAACCATTATCTGAATCCAAATATGAAGATGAACATGATGCTGAAGTGGAAGAACGTGACAGTGAAGATGAAGTAGAAGAATTGTTGAGAGATTTGTATCCTAATATTGATGGTGGACCTACACATACTAATTGTGTTGAGGAGGATCCAAATCTTGTAGCAGAATAATTTTACAAACTATTGAGTGATTTTGAAATGGATGATGATAGTTTTGAAATGGATGATGATAGTTTTGAGTTAGGAAGTCCGTCATAAAAAAAATGAAAAAGAACTAATGAGGTAATGGTTTGGTTATCTAAAATAATATGTTTGTTGATAGACATTCTTATGACATGCCTGTTAATCCAGTATTACTATATCATCCCACATTTTTTTTCATACTCTTATTTTCACTCTTGTTTGTTTTATAGGTTCAAGATGAAACGATTGAAGATTGAAAATGAGGTCGTATCTACTGGAAAGAGTACTATGTACACATTTCTTGTGCCTGGTGTTATAGGAAAAGGACGAGGATGAGGACGAGGGCTTAGATCTTTAGCTGAGAAAGATAATATGTCAACTAAGAGTTTATTTATTCAATCTAGTAATGTTGTCAAGCAATACCTACAAGACATTGAAACAAGTAAGATATTTTATATACCGATTGAAATCAGGTTTCTATTGAATTTAAATGCTTCCAATATGATTTGTTTGTCAAGGTTCTATAGGGATTGGTACCGGACAAGGGCATAAATACAAAAAGATTTGTCTATACTCTTGAACTCTCTCTCTTGTTAACTGATGAAGCATTTAATTATGCTTAATGTTAATATATAATGTACATATTGGGAGACACTTGGATTATCTAAATTGATTATGCAGTATAATGAAACTATCAAATTAAAGTTCTTTGTTGTAATCTACATTGAACAAATGGTTATTTCTTCATCTCCTCGTGCTTTCTCTGCACTTATGTTTATAAATTGAATTTGATACTTTGATATATTTACTTACGTGATTTATGTCGAGCATATATGGTGAAGTGATGTTGTAAATTTCCGTTTTACTATTGCAGGAGTTATTTGATTAAGGTGAAACAGTTCGAATTGAAAGTCGAGGATTTTGATTATTTTTTAGCCTGTGCTGCAAGCTGGAAATTTAAAGTGAAAGTCGATGTCGTTATTATATATATATATATCATGTTTTTGTATTGAAACTAATTAATATAATGGGATGTTAACTAAGTTTTCTGGTCTCTAATTATATATATTATGTTTTTGTATTGAGATTCTCTATAGAAATTTGGTATTTATTTAATAAAATTTATTATATTGTGATATTAGTCTCATTTGTGGTCAAGAATTTATTACAATGAGGTAGTTAGTCTTTTTGAGACAAGACATACCGTCGCTAAATAATATTTATGACAAGGTAGTTACACTATTTTAGATGATATTGGTCGTCGCAAAAGAACAAGTAAGACCAGTTAGTTTTTTGATTGAGACAAGATATACCATCACTAAAAGGTAATTAAGACCAGTTTTTTTACCGTCACAAATGATTATTAGGGACCGTTTTTTTTGGAGTCTCTAAAAGATAATTAAGACAAGATAGTTAGTTTATTTGGGACGACGTTCCTCGTCGTAAAAAGATAATTACGATGAGGTAGTTAATCTTTTTGAGACGAGAAATACCGTCGCTAAATAATATTTACGACAAGGTAGTTACTCTATTTGGGACGAGATTGGTCTTCACGAAAGAACAATTAATACCAGTTAGTTTGTCTATTGGGAAAAGATATACTGTCACTAAAAGGTAATTAAGACCGGATTTTTAACCGTCGCAAAGAGTATTAGCGACCGGTTTTTTGGACGCGTCGTTAATGACCTTTATCGGCGGAGCCTGTTAGGACAGGGCGCGACCGTAGTTTTCTGGTCCCAAAAGACCAACTGGGACAAGATTTGGACTTTCTAGGACCATATTTCCCTTCCCTATAGGTTGTTTTTCTTGTAGTGGACCCTTTTAATATATTCTAACATTTAATCTGTATAATATCCATCTGAGTAATAACTGTTATTATCTAAGTAATAACTATCTGAATAATATAAGCTAAGATCATGCATATCTTCTAACCATTCTAGACTTAACGATTCCTCATGAAATATTTTTTTCATATTATTTTGTTTATGTCTTCTATTTCTAAGTCTTTACTGATATATAAAACAAGTATTTTAATTTCATCAGATTTATAGCTTGTTATATTGTTCATATGATGCTTAGGTTTCTACGAATAACTTGGATAACTTGGAATTAGATTTATGGTTTATTAAATGCTTTATCATAATATTTTTGTTTTTTTTAATCTTAATAATTCTTGTATAGATTTGTTTTCATTAGTTTTTCTATTAATTGTATATTTTTCATATCCATTTTTCCAATATTCTAAATATACGTAATTTATCATGGTTGATGTGTAGGTTTGGTATGTAGGTATTTGTAAGAGTAGGTAGGTAGGTGTGGTATGTAATTTATTCTAGCTATAAAATATTTATCAAATATTTTTTCTCATATGATTTTTCTTATATCTACAATTTCTATATCCTTAAGTACATACAAAACAAGCATTTTAAATTTATCTACCATTTCATCAGATAACTAAGTATTCATTTTTCATATGATACTATTTCAAAATATTCCCATCAATCATATACATAACAAAATATGGTCATCTTAGATCACTATATACCAGATTATTCTTAAATAATTATGTTACTCTGTCACTATTAGCATGGTAGTCTGGATACTTTTCCCTTAAACAGCGCCTCTACACTGGTTACTCCCCTATCACCACCTTCTTGCCTCACCGGTTTCACCTTTAGGATGGCATAGTCCTAGGGATTTTTCTCCTTTTCCTCTTTGCTAATAAACTTTGTAACATATTATTCTTCGAATAATTCTACTATTAGTAACTAACATGAACTTATTTTATCATATCATGATTGTCAGAAATTTATGAATTTAGCTATTCATAATCATAAATAAATATACCCGTTCTGGTAGGTTTGATAATTCTAGGTTTTGTTCATCCACAGCTTTTCCTTAGAAATATATCTGTTTTTATTAAATATTCAAAAGTATTTGTGTACAAGAGGAGGCTTGCTTCAACTCACGAAGTCTTGCCTTTAACTTACCGAAGGCTTACATATTTATAGACTAAAAAGAAAACACGTAAACTACTTTATACTATTCCTACCTTTACATCTGTCAAAAATTAAAAGACTAATACTGGCCCTAGGTCCTACAACTTTACACTTGTTACTTAAAGTAAATTTAAAAAAAAATCTTAAGACTAAAAAACAAAAAACCAATAATGGCACTTTGGCCAAAAAGTCAAACTAATAAATTCTACCTAATGCTTTACGTATTATAATTCACATGTTTCAAAAACTATCTTAATAAGTCATATATCTCTTTAATGCTTTTGTCTTTTTGTCTTTATTTTTCCATCTGTCCTAATTTTTTCGTTTGCTTCTATTGTAGTGTCACTTCTGGAATAATATTATGCCGTTCGCTACAACAGGTGCATTGATGATCATCATATCTCTGTCCAATTAATTTGCAGAATTGTTCCATAAGTCCGTCAGAAATAACTCCTTTCTTGATAGATCTTGTGAGAGAGTTATCTTCTGGTTTTAATAATGTCATTGTCCATCTACGAATTTCTTCCATATCATTTTCTCTTATGTCTTTACCTGTTTAATAAACCAATAAATGATCTCTATAATAATAATTCCAAACTGGATTACAGTTCAAATAGTTATGTGCTAACTCTTGTATAATTGTGCTCAAGCCAATAACTCGTTTGTTCTTGAAAAAGTCTGGTATCTCGGTTTTCTGTATTTCGTCTTGTTCAGATATTTCTTCTGGTATAATGTAGTCTCTTTTCATGCCAATTTTTACTACTGTAACCACTGGTTTAATTTCATCAAATAGTATCTCAGCGGGGGCCGAATAAAATCTTACGTAAAATAGCTGTCCTTTTATAATTTTTATGTATGTCATAATTCCTTTGTGTACTTCAGGAATCATGGCTAATTCTTTCCCATCTGTTGTATATACTATTGATAATAATCCATAAGAATAACATATAGCGATTAAATTTGGGCTGGTTCCTAGGAACGCAATAAGTTTATTATAATTTTGTAACTTTTGGGTTATATAGCGTTGGTGTTTTTTGGCTAGCTCAATATCTTGGACGGGTTTGGTATTTAGTAAGGTTTGGATTGTATATAAATTTTCAATATAAACACGGGTTAAATGGTTGTAAGCTTGTTTTTTCTGGTTAATTGCTTCTGAATAAGGGTATAACTGCGGAGGTACAAATAATTCATTCTTTTGGATATTTGGTGGTGCATAAGGTTTTTCAAATATTTGATTTAGGTTATAATTCTTTTTCTTTGGTAATTCGAATTTTGGTAAATTTTTGGTAGTGGGTAATTCCTTAGCTGTACCTGATGTTCTTGCACATGTAACAACCGTTTTGATTTTAAGGTGTGTCCAAACGCCACCTTTTAGGTCTAGTTTTTTAAAGTGCTCTTCCTACACTATATCTGTGCCTTTGACTTTTTTCTGTTTTTTAGAGTGCTCAGATTGCACTTTTAATTTTGCGACTTCAGTAGTCAGTAGAGTAACTTGTTCTTTTAATAATTTCACTTGTTCAAATAATTGAACTAGTAAATCATTCTGAGTAACTTCAATAGTAACTTCTTCTGTTGTTAAATCAGTCTGAGTAGCCTTGTCGTGACAAGTAATCTGCAATGACATTTTTGTTAGTACTAGTTACTTCTATTGTAAATGCAAAATTTAATATGTTCAAGACTAGTCTCCGTATTTCCTTTGTTGTAACTGAATTTTGTATTTTCTTTGTTAACCATCAACGTACCTGCGTATTAGCTGTTCGTACAATAAACTTGTTATATACAATATTTGGCTCAAATGCTAATAAACATTTATATAATGAGCATAATTCTTTTCTATTTATTTTTCATTTTATCCTTGTTTCATTAAACGTGCCTAAGTAGTATCTACAATGATGTTCTGATTTTTCTTCTTCATATCTATATTTAAGTACTCCTCCATAACTATATTCGCTTGCGTCTGCTTCTACTATATATGTAAATTTTTTATTTTCGTCTAAATTGTAAATTTGGTAATTCTTTACAAAGTATTTTTATTTTCTGGACTTGTTTTTTATCTTTTTCGTTGTAATTATATTCTACATCCTTTTTTAATTTTTTCTGTAATGACTTTAGGTTTTCTGCTAATTTTGGTATATATTCTCTTACTTGATTTACTAATCCTAAAAATGATTGTAATTTTTTTTTTTGTATCTAATTCTTCTTTTGAATTTATTATTTTTTGTACTATATGTTGCATTTTTACTCCACTTTTATCTATTTGTATTCCTAAAAATTCTGTCTAATTTTTCATAATTTCAGCTTTCTTTTCACTTAAGCTTATTCCTGAATTTTCTATTATATCAGTAAATTGTTCTAATAATTTTAAATGTTCTTCTTTGGTTTTTGTGTATATATCTACCTGGTGCATTTTTATATCCAAATGGTAATACGTTCCATTCATAAAATCCTTGTGGTACCGTAAATGCAGTTAATTCCTTAGAATCTTCATCTAAAGTGATATTTGTGGTAAAAATGGAGGTGGTTGTGTTGGTGGTGACGCTGAATGAGAAGATGACATTTGTTGTGATGTTGATAGTGACAGTGATAGAGGAAAAAAAAGAAAAATAGGCGATAATAATGTAAAGGGAGGAAATAATGGTGAATCTAGAAGAGGTGACAATGGTAGTGATAGTGATAGTGGAGAAAGAGGAGGTGGCGGCGGCGGGCGGTAATAAAAAGGGTGTGGGGGAGGAGTGGTGGTGATGGTGTAGGGATCTTTGTATAAATATGAGGTAGGAATCTTTGTGTAAATAATAAAACTTGAGGGTTTTAAAATTAGTGTCATTAACACTGATCTTAAAATTGTCACCTCTACTCAATATTTAAGACTTGAGTCACTCTTTTTTAGTTTTAAAACTTTTTTATCACCGTTAATTAATTTGCCCAAATAACCTTCCTTACTTTTTGAGTATAGTACAAGTACCATTTTGCCCCTTTACACCTCAAATATATTTTTAAAACTTTCCATACTTATTTGTCTCACAAATTTTATTTTTTATTATTTTCACTTTTTATTTTTTTCTTTAAGTTATTATTCTATTTTTTATTATTTTCACTTTTTTATTTTTTCTTTAATTTTATTATTTTCACTTTTTATTTTTTTCCTTTAATTTTATTTTCATGTTTTAATTCATTTGTCTCAAACTTTTTTTTTTCAAGCATTATCTATTTTTATTTTTTTCTTTTTTTTTAATTCATTTATCTTTAACCTTTATTTTTCTTTTATTTTTATTTTTTATCAGTTCTTTTTTCCCCCTCATTTTTCTCAAACTTTATTTTTATTTTTTTTATCTCATTTTTTATTTTCTTAATTTTTTTAATTCTTCGCTTTTTTCTTAATCTTTATTTTTTCCTTGCCTTTTTTTCTCACTCTTTTTTTTGTTTCTCTATTTTGTTTGATCATTTTTTTTTTCAGTTCTCTTTTTTTTCATCATCCTTTTCAAACTTTATTTTTATTTTTCCTCTCATTTTTATTTTTCTCAATTTTTTTAGTTCTTCACTTTTTTCTTGAACTTTATGTTTTTTCTTTCCTTTTTTTTCTCAATCCTTTTTTATTTATTTATTTTGTTTGATCGCTTTTTTCTGTTTTCTCAACTTCTATTATATTTTGCTAAAAAATAAAAAATTGGATAATCCACAAAGGGATTTTCTTTTTTTGACATCAAAGTAAATTTAAGGGCATGAATTATTGTTACGAAGTTCTTTGAAAATTCTTGAGATAAGTCATGTCTCTAAGGCGAGAGTTGTAGAATATCTCATAAATAAAGACATAATGTGGTAGTGTTAACACTTGCCCGTGGGACATAATTTATTATTTGAAAGTCCTTGAACAAAGTCTTGCCTCTAAGGCAAGAGTTGTAGAACATCCCATAAATGAAGACATAACGTGGTAGTGTCAACTCTTGCCCGTGGGGCATAATTTATTAACTGAAAGTCCTTGAACTAAGTCTTGCCTCTAAGGCAAGAGTTGTAGGACATCCCATAAATAAAGACATAATGTGGTAGTGTCAATTTTTGCCCGTGGGACATAATTTGTAGTTTGAAAGTCCTTGAGCTAAGTTTTGTCTCTAAGGCAATAGTTGTAGAACATCTCATAAATTAAAAATAACGTGGTAGAGTGAACTTTTGCCCGTGGGGCATAATTTGTAGTTTGAAAGTCCTTGAGCTAATTAAGTCTTGCCTCTAAGGCAATAGTTGTAGAACATCTCAAAAATAAAAACATGACGTGGTAGAGTCAACTCTTGCCCATGGGGCATAATTTGTTGCTTGAAAGTCCTTAAGCTAAGTTTTACCTCTAAGGCAATAGTTGTAGAATATCTCATAAATCAAAATACAATGTGGTAGTGTCAAATCTTTTCCATGAACCATAACTTGTTGTTTGAAAGCCATAAGTCTTGCAATGTAGTAGTGTTAACTCTTGCCCATGAAACGTAGCTTATTGTTCGAAAGTCGTAAATCTTACCTTTATAATGTGATAGTGTCAACTCTTACTCAGGAGATGTAACTTGAATGAAAGAATTCGAAGAAAAGAACAAAAATAATAAAAATTGCGAAAAAAGAAAAAAATGAAGAAAAATATCAAAAAAATAAAAATCAAAGAAAATGTAGAAGTTGAGAGAGAATAGAAAAAAAATAAAAGTTGATAAAAAAAAGAAAGATTAAATAAAAATAAAGGTCGAGAAAAATTTAAAAAGAAAAAATAAAAATCAACGAAAAATTTAAAAAAAAGTTTCTTTTTATAAAAGTAGACATTGAAAGGTGTAAAGAAAAAAAGTAAGGGTTGAAAAAATTAAAAAGAACAAAAAAAAATAGGAAAGAAAAAATAAAAAACAAAAAATAAAAAAAATATAAAATAAAAAGGAAAAAAAAGGAAGTTGAGAGGAAAAAAGTAAGGGTTGAGAAAATTAAAAATAAAAAGAGAAAATAAAAAATAAAAATCAAAGTAAAATTAAAAAGAGAAAAAAATAAAAGTTGAAAGATATAAATATGGAGTTGTTATCCATTATTAGGATCCTTTATGTAATTTACTCCATTGATCAGGGGCAATTTTGTCCAAAAAATACTAGTTAATAGGTAAAAGCTATTTTAAGAAATTTTTTTTATTTGCGGCTAAAATTTGAAAGTCACCCTAATTTGGGTCTATTTTTGAGATTCACCCTCCAATTTTCAACCCTTCCTGATTTTTATGTTTGTGCTCCTTTCAACTCGTGCATTTACTTTTAACGCATGAGCTCCACTCTTAACCTGTGCTCACCTTCAATGCACAAGACTCCACTTTCAACCCTCTGTACTTATAACATAGGACTCCAATAATATAAATCCATGTTTTTATTTTTAACGCATAAGACTTCAATTTTTAACCCATACCAACTTTTAATCATGATAAACAACAATGATATATGAAAATCATGCATGTGAAGAAGACAGATCAAGTGAAGAAAATCAAGCAAAAAAGGGGAGATTTGTTAGGGTTTTTCCCCTGATTTTCTTACCAAAATTAAGTTTTACTTTTTTCTTAGAAGGAAAATAAAAGTAATCATAAATATTTTTACTTTTCCTGAAAGAAAAATATAATTTTTTTTTGTATTTGGCAAACCTTTTTCTTAGAGAAAAGGTTTTGGAACACTATAAATAGATGACTCCCCTTCTCATACCGGAATACAATAACAACCACAATGTAGTCTTTAAAGAGTATTTGTTTAGGGGAGATTTCTCCCAATAGGTTTAATATTTTTCGATACTAGATTTTCAATATGTAGATCTTTTTACAAAAACATATCAATAATATTATGTTTTTAGTTTAGTTTTCTTTATCGTCTGAATTATCACCATTATGATTTGCAACTAATAGATTTCGCATGAAACCCTCTTGATTTCGAGCCCAACACAAATGATGCACCCTCGATCAACTACTCTGGGGATTTTTATTTTTGATAAACTTTAGACTGTCACCATGATATCAAAATAAGAGTCTACTCATAAAAATGACAAAAATAACACCCATATGGAAATTTTTTCCACCTAGCTAAAAATTGGGTCAAAAGTTAGCCCATGGGGCCTGCTTATTGAATTTTAAAATTATACCTGCAATTAGCTTCCTCATGGGATAAGGACCACATGATAAGAATTGAGCATGAACAGATCCCAAATTAGGACACAGAATAGCCCACAAATATCAAGAAAAATAAGAACTTATACTAGGATTTTCATGGAATTTTTGATAGGATTTGATGAGAAAATTTATGCTAAATGATCAAAGAGGGTAAAGTAATCATACTTGATCTCGACACAACAATTGTCCCATAATTTCCAAGCTATTGGGCTTAACAATGCTGGTTAAGATTGAAAAACAAAATTTAAATCAAACATGAAGAGATTTTATATTGTCAGGGGTCCTTTCTTCGCAAACACGGGACCCTTCTGACCATCACTAATAAGTTGATACTTTCACCAACTTATGTTTTCTTTAAACTTAGATTTTTTCTATGTTTAATTAAGAAAATTGCATTGATTATGGTTTACACTCAGTTTTATACGTTTGAATGAATCAGGACTGATTAAGGAAGAAATCAAATGAAAACAAGTGGAATGATGGCAAAAAGAAGTTGAAATAGAAAAAAATTAACCTGGCAGGGAAATGTTCTTCATGGTCGTGAGATATAGGGTTGTGATATAGTCAATATCCAGTCAAATACTCATGATTGGAAGGTCATCTGACGTGATCGCAGTCAAGTCAAAGTCAACAGGTCTCGATAGTGTGGCCTAGGGTCGTGATAACATGAAGAGAATGTGTCAGCATTTGAGAATTTTTGAAAATTCAAGTTTCGATCCCAAATCCACATAAAAGTGTTTACTAATTCAATCAAATACATCCTTGGTTATTTTTTCAAGCTTGGAGGCTAGGATTTTTCAACCAACACTATTTGGAGTTAAGATTGGATGCATTTTAATAGATCAATTTCTTTTTCTTTCTTCAATTCTTTGCTTTGTAGTGATATATTTGGGTGTAGCTATTAATTTTGTTTTTGAATATTGTGTTGAAGATATACCAATATTTGGATTTTGATTTGTATCTTTTGCTTTTGTACTAGTTGGGTATTTGCTATTTATAAAATATATTTGTATTTATCTGATAATTTTTTTTTTTGCTTTAATTAGTTTCCAAAGGAAGTGATCAACACTAGGACTTTCCCATTTACTTCAGTTGAATTGAATGAGAGGGTTAAGGTTGGAAAAGGTTAATTAGCATAATTTGAGGTTTTATACCTAATCTAATTGATTCGATGAAAGATAGTTGAATCTTAGTATAGCCTATAATTAGAATATTCTCTTGAATCTGATGGATTCAAGAGAATCTAGTTAAGATATATTTGCTTTTGATTGAAAAACGTTAGAGGATGATTAAAATTTCAAGCCTAATTACTTAAACGATATTAATAAGCAATATTTAGTTACTTATGTTGGATAACTGATATAAATTGACTCCCAATTACCAATTCCCTTATTTTCCCCTGCATGTTAAGTTCATCAATCACTTGTATGCCTTATAATTACTTCTACATTTGTGCGTTGTTCTTATATCAACTCCTAACCCCTCCCCCCAAAAAAAAAATAAAAAAAAATCTTGTATTAATAATTTAGATTCGATTGAGTTTCTTTAATTCCTTATTTTCTTAATTGCCTATTTATTGTTCCCATGATATCAATCCAACTCTTTAGATGGGTTAATATATTGAAGATGACTATCTACATCTCTTTTAATTTTGATAAGTGTATTTGAATGTTATAAAAAACATCTCAATGTCAAAATTTAACAGATGATGCTAAGAAATTGGTGCAATGGAGTCACATAAGTGATAAATCTGTCGCCTAAGGGTGTCATGACAAGAACTAAGGCCTGGTCGTGAAGGGCATCCCAAGTTTCACATGGACCGGAGATCACCCCTTTTAGCCAATCAATCCAACACAACACGTCTCAGAGTCAGATGAATTTTAAACATATAACAAGATGCAAGTTTAATTATATAAAGACATCAAAGTATAATCAAAACCAATACTAACAGATATCAACATCAATGCCAATACCAATACCAATACCAATTCTGATACCACTACTGACACCGCCCATACCAACAGTAGTCTGACAAAGCCTCTAATCAAATCCAAAGGGTATCCGATCGGGACATGCCTTCCACCATATCCAAAACCATGTTTAAACAAATTCTTAAACGTAGGATATAAAGACTATGAAATGAAGCCTTCCAAACTATGGAGGCTCACCACTTCAATGTCAGCTCACGAACCAACTCGAACACCTGATCACTGAGTAGGAAAGGTAAAAGAAGCTCTGGTTCCTGTATTGCATGGGGATACAACATTCGGAGATGGATAACGGTTGGAACGCTAGCATGTAACTCAGGAATAGAGGAATAAAATAATTCCATCATTCAAAATCAAGTCAAATCATAATATGCAATCACACATATACATACACACACACACACACATATATATATATATATATATAATTGGGATCGGGAGAAAGGCTCATAAACTTTTAAAATATTAACCTTGGTTGTATAGCATAACCATCATATAACAAGGCACCCACAGGCTATATGGAGCTCTCCCCTAGCTGGAAGGTCCCCAGTGCATGTAGCCATACAAGCTAGAGAATATCCATAACCGTATATGCCATTATGGTGGACTCGAACCTCCCAGCATAATCAAGGTAACTTAAGCTCCAATGTATACAATATGGGGGACTTAAAACTTCCATTCATATATCCATTTGGAGGACTCGAACCTCCCGATCATATAGACACCTACACCGTCTAACGCAATTTTTAGTGTTAGTCCTTTGGACTCAACTTTTATGGCTCGACTATACATCCCACTTTAACGACCAATTAAAACATTATTTACATATATATACACAATAGTTAATCCAATTACTTACCAAAGGCATCCCGTTGGTATCGTCATACCAACCCCACCTGCAAACATACAACATGCGTAATCATTATTAGTCAACATTGGGACTCGAACCTATTGTCTAAAAAAACCTAAATTTAATTCAATATTTAAGGACTTAGTCCCATTTAGTCAATTAAATCACCAAGGTTATGATTTAAATCAATTTATGGTCATCAATACCTTCGTAAGATATTTACCAATCATTAACATTCATAGGCCAATGCCATAGTTCAAACCACAATTCATATGTGACAAGATTCTTCTCATTGACATTTTCACAATCAGGTTTAGGGCAAACTATAATCAAACCATTATTCAAACCAAAAGCTATCAAGTCTAGGGTTAAACATGACGCCTTTCATAAAACCACAATTCCCATGCACCCACATGTGTAAAAATACTATTAAAACATGTATAATCATATTTGGAAACATGAGAAAACAATACTTAACATTATGCATTCAAACCCTAAACCATGACTTTAAAAACCATCATTAATGAACCATGAAAAATGTTTAAAATACATAATTTTTGTGAACTAACAATGAAGTAAGAGTAACACGCCTGAGTTACGAAGATTCATAGAGAGATTTTGATCCTTAAGCCTCTAGATGACCACCTTGAAGAAATCCTAGCCCAATTTTGTAGAGAGTTTTTTTTAGAGAATGTTTCAATCTTCTAAAGTGTAGAATGAGGGACCAAATAATGTTATAAGATGTGGGGTGTTAAGGGCTTGAGTTGAGAAATGTCCAAAATACCTTTAGCTTAAAAGTTGTAAGAAGAACGCAGGAGGGTAAGGTTGGACCCCTCAACTCATACCCATATCATATGAGTGGTACCCTCAACTCTTAACTTGATCAGAAAGTAGGATGCCACATTCTGTCCAACATATGACTATTTATACTAACTCGCACTATCACTATATGACTAGTGCCCTTCGAGTCATGTCCTAAGTAGAACATTAAAGGCTAGACACTGGACAACATACGGTTTAGACCCTATCTCTCGTATCATAAACATATGACTCGTATGGAGTCTTCACATACCAAGAATAGAACTTGGAAAATATGACACTGACCAACATACAACTAGGCTCCTAGAACTAAACCCACACCATACAACTAGTATAGTGATTTGTATGATCAACAGAAGACTCAAACTCGTAAAATTTTGCAAGGGCCAAAGCCTGGGGCATTTCAAAGGGTTATGCTTAAGTGGCGATATTCAACATAAGGGGATATGTCTAAAATTAAATAAAGCTGTTAAAATGATGCTTTAGTCGCATGTGCAGCAAACAAAAGAAAACAAAACATTTCTTAAATGAGTGACAATTTTATTTTTTCAAAAAAGAAAGCTAAAATAATTTCAAAACCCTTATCCCTTCGATTATTTCTCCCAACCATTCCCATCTACCAACTCTCAAATTTAATTATTCAAACCTCATTCCTCACTTCTCTCTCACACACTATCTAAGTGAGAATCAAGTTAAGAATCCATCCTCCAAAGAAAAAATCCAAAGTAGGCAGTCCGTTGAAATTGTATTAAGACCAGAAAAATCACTATTTTTATAAATTGCTTCAAATAAAGGTAAGAGTTCCATTAATGTTATATTTGTGGATGAACATTAAAGTGAAATCATTGCAATCTATGAGTTTCTATAATTTGGTCAATATTTTGTAAAAGTTTCAAGTTAGGTTGGATTGTTTGTGTCAAAATCAAAGGAAATTGGGTCTTAACGTTTGTAGATCTTGAAGCTGTAAATATGCATGCTTGTCATAGGTTAAAATTTGAAAGTATTTAAATTATAACCAAAAATCATGTGAGATGTTGAGAAGTTTTGTGGGTTTCTTGTTGAAGCAGATGGCATCACTAAAATAGAACTTTTTCTGCCCAAGTAATGTCGTTTAATAAATTCTTTGATTGAAAAATCAATGGCATCTAAACAATAATTAAACAACTTAACCAAAATTGTTTCTACTAAAGCAAGGATGCTTTAAAGCGACTGCATAAGTGGTCACTAGAATTTTTTTTTTGCAAGATAGTGGCTTTATAACTGAAGCTTCTTGAGCCCTTTTGGCTTGATATTTTTGACTAATTATAGTGTTTTGAATTATTTTACATGAATCCATAAAACTCCTAATTTTTTGTTGCATTTTTTTGGTTTTTGAAATATAAAAATTAATCACAACTTTGGGGATAATGTCAGATTGATTGATGAAACTGAAAAGGAATTGAGGATTAGTAGTATGACACTGAGTGGTTCATTTACTATTATTGCCACCATCTATACTATGCAACTTTCATGAAAAAAAGATTAATTTAGAAATAGGGATTGTGGGGGGAGCGATTGGCTAAAAAACTCCCAGATTTCTATGGTCAGCTAGAGACCATAAAATGAACTTGTTTCATGCCCTTTTTTTTCTAGATAAAGAGTAATGGGTGGGGTGTTTTATGTCAACGTTTCCAACTTTGAACTCATCATAAGGGGTAAAATTGTGAAGTTTTTATGGCACAAAATATTGTGATGTATGAGCTACCAAATCATCCTCTCAAGAAAATGTGGACCAAGGAATATGATTTAGTACATTAGGCAGTGTAAAAAATATGTCCCTCAAGAAAGATGATGTAATGGGCAAGAATGCTAATGTGCATCAATGGTAATTACTTCATAACTGAGGCAAAAATATGGTAAAAAATCATTTGTAGTAGAGCCTATACTTCTCTTCTTTGTAATGACTTTTTTTTTATTATGAAAGAAAACCTGCTGTTGACTTAAAATAAATCATTTGTAGTAAAGTTTCCCCTTCTAGGAAAGTTTTTTATATTCTAGATCTCAAGGCTAGCCAACATTCATGAAGACATTATTATGAATGCTAATCATTCATTATGTTGGATTTAAAGAAGTATTAGCTTTAGGATAATATAACTTTGATCTTCCCCTCTTTGGTCTTAGATTTGTCTAAAAGGGTAGGAGTAGAAGAGCACCCTAAAAATCAATGCATATATCTTAGAGACTAGTCCATCCATTGAAAGTGAAAGGAGAGAATGTTTTTATGAAGAGAAAGAAGAGAAAGATAGAGATCATTGTGAGACAAGACCCCTCCCAAAACACACAAACATAACATGAGGTTTTTTTTGATTGATTAATACTTAGTTGGACGAGATCTGAGATTTAGTGTCATAGCATCCTAGATCCTCACATCTAGGGAATCCTATACATGATTATTTCACTATGATAGAGATACAGACCTACCCAAATATGCAAAAGAAATAAGTAAATGATTATTGTATAATAGCAACATCTCTGAGTATACTTGAGATATCATATTTGTGTCTAAGGATCACATCGATCTCCATGATAACTTCAGAGTTAAAAAAGGAACAAAATAAGAAGACAAGAAAGTTCATGATAATGATATGGAATGGAATAAAGGCTATCTTTAAATGGGGGATGTCGAGTGAGAAGATTCCAATTTAGGATGATAATAATAGAATGAAATCTTCCTTTATTAAAGGTGCTATGGGAGGTGATATAGTGATAATAAGGCTTAGTCCTCAACCCAACATTGATTTCTATAATACCCTAATTTTCTGAACCGGAATGCTACATGGTGCTCATGACCCCGAAGGACCACAAGCTAACTCATGACTGATATCTATACCTGTACACTGCATAATATAACATAAAAATGTGGAAACATGTACTGAATGTCCATAAGGTTCAAATATGAATAAATATTTGATAAGATAATGTTTAAAAATGGTATAACAATACCAAAACAAATCTGAAATAACTGTCTAATATGCTATAGTCTGGAAAGCCTCTAAACTGTCTGAATAAGGAGTTGATGAGATATGTCCCCAATAAACTCCATCTAGCAACTGAACTAAAACAAAAAATGAAGCAATAATTATATCTTCCTCGAATGAAAAGGACTCATTACAAACTCTGAACACTGGAATGCTACTGCTGATCTGGAGCTCGTGCCTCTAAACCTATGGTGTAACATAAGAGAAAGCACCATAGCGCAAATGCGTCAGTACGTCTGAATGTACTAGTATACGAGTGAGGTAGGCTAAATGCAAAGGGTTATATGCATGAAAAATGCTGACTAATATAAACGTGAGAATACATACATGCCTACATAACTGTAACTGAACTCGTGGAGATACTGACTACTGAGTCCGAATACTGACAACATGAGTGTACTAATACTGAGATACTGAATAGATAAGCGACTATTTCTGACAGTTCGAATTATGAAAAACTAGTCTGGTTGACTGTGTCTTACAGTCCTGAAGCTGAATACTGATATCATGAATTCTGATAACTGATATGACTGATACATGAGTTCAGAAAACTGATATAACTGTGATGATCGTCCTAACCGATGTAACTGATACTGAGAGACTGTATCTGACAGTCTAAGTTCTGATAGAACTATCTGAGTTCTGTTCTACTTGGAGTAACTAAATCTAAGATCAGTCCTATCTAGCGGGTGATCATGAGTATACTGATAATAAGGATGATTCGACTTAGTCTGAGATCAGTCCTATCTAGTGGGTGATCTTTAAATCTAATAATTCTGATACTGATTAATCATAGTTGAGATCAGTCCTATATAATGGGTGATCTTGAAGTCTATTTATAATGATAAGCATTGACTGTATCTAATCGTACTAAATCTGTACTACTAAGCTGAGTTGACTGTATCTGACAGTCCTGAATCTGTAGCTGAAACTATAGGATATCTTCATCTAACCGACATGCCCCAAGCTAAGTTGACTGGGGTCCAATCTCTGCCCTGACTGGAAGGGTGTCAGTACCGCGCCACCAGTAAAGACATCTGCTATGGAGTCAGTCCTAATCTAGAGGGTGACTCCTAGGATCAGTCCTATATATATAAATGTGCTAACGGGTGACCCCTGAGTATGTCAGTCCTATCTAACGGGTGACAACTCGTACCTATGCTGGAAACGTAGTTCTGGAACTTAGGAATTTCTTCTAGGGATCTCAGTCCTATTCTAGAGGGTGTCCCCCATCCCTAGGTTCGCTCGGTGCTGAATCCTACTCCGATCTGAAAGACACTGAATTGAATAACTGGGATGAACTAAATAACTTAACCGAACTGATTTGCTGAACTGATACTGATTAACTGAACTGAAAATAGTGGTATTGTTTAGCGGTGCTAAAACTGAGTTTACTGGATTCCGATGACTGACGGAGTGTACTGAGTTCTGAGGACTGGTTGAGAGTACTGAAGTTACTGAGATTTACTGTGATTACTGAGGTTACTGAGCACTGAGATTACTAAGAATACTGAACTACTGAGATTACTGAGTTTTCCTGAGTCACATGACTGACTGATTTCTATAGATCATGGCTTGACTGAGAGTATCGTGAAAACATGACATGGCTCTAGGAACACAACTATATTGTTCGGGTACAAGTACCCCCAGGACTCGATGGAAGGAAACTGACACACATGACTGACTTGATCATAAGAGTAGAGTCCATAATCCATAATATCATAAATAAGGGATTTCATATTAAGCATGGTTCTCAACAATCTATTTCATGGAAGGAAATTTCATACAACATGTATATACTTGCATAGCTTTCAATATCATGCTCATTACATATTACAACCACAATCCATAATATCATAACTTGGGGAATTTCATGAAGTACATAGGTATTCTACATCTTGTACATGAGTGGGTTTTGCAAGTAAGCATAGCATAATTCCATAAGACTAGTTCATGAGTAATCCAACAGTGTTCACAAGACACATTATCAACATGGATGACATTGAATCATAGAGGCCTATCATGAATCCTTCACTTAGTCACAATTTAGCTATAATGCATGATTTCTAGTCTCTTAGGTATTTTATCAAACACCTTACATGCACCACTTAGGCATAGGTGTAAATCATACAGTTACTCATCATAAATAATCAAACTTCCATGTTTTCAACTCATATGATGTCATAGATTCATAATAACACATAAAGATTCTATCTTGGCATCATTCAACAAATAAAAATGATCAACAATCCATTCATAACATGAAAACCATAATATATAGTTTTAGAAAAGGGTTCTTGAACTTCATGGACGAAAGGAGTCCATGAATGAACACACGCATACCTTAGAAAGGAAACCTTGATGATTTGCTGGAGAGTTCTTGGATTGGGAAACTTAATTCTTGATTATCTTGGAAAAAGGCTTGAATCTTGCTTTTGAGAGATGAGTTTGATGGAAACCCTAATATTGTGGTTAAGAGCGTAAGAGAGAGTTTTTGAGATGCTTAACTGAAGAAAAATGGGAAAAATTAAGAGAGGGTTTTTGAGATGCTTAACTGAAGAAAAATGGGAAAAATTATGCCTCTTTAGGGTTATAAGTCATGGGAAGTGAAGGTAAAAGACCAAAATACCCTTACAAAATAAATTCCCAGTTGCTGAAAATAATAACTGACGACATTTGTGATAAGGCGTCAAAAATGTGGTAAGCCGTCAAAAATATCGTCACACAGGAGCTGGAATTGATGGTTTCTTCCAAAGTCTGACGACCTTCGTGGTAGGGCATCACAAATGTGGTAAGCTACCACGAATATCATCACTTATGAGCTGGTTTCTTTCTAAGGCTGGCGGCCTTCATGGTAGGGCATCACAAATGTGGTAAACTACCACGAATGTCGTCACACAGGAGCTGAATTCTATCTAAGGCTGACGACCTTCGTGGTAGGGCATCACAAATGTGGTAAGCTACCATGAATGTCATCACACAGGAGATAGATTCTTCCTAAGTATGACGACCTTCATGGTAGGGCATCACAAATGTGGTAAGCTACCACGAATGTCGTCACACAGTTTCCAGCCTGACATGCTGGAGTAAAATAGGAATAACTCTTTGCTCCGATATCAGATTTAGGCGAAATTGGTATCATTGGAAATATAATTCAATTATATATATTTTTATATGTCATGAGCTCAAAAATTTCAAGTATAATGAGATATATTCTCGTTTGAAGTTGACTATACCAATATCCTTCTCAAGAATTCAATCGGTAAGGAATGTTTTGATTCGTCTGATAGCTGGGAGTTATTTGAAGCCTTAATATACATCTAAATTAATCATAAAACTATAAAATAACCATGATGTACTATGAATGAGCTTGATACATGGCTCTAATATTGGTTTGGATTTTTTTTCGGGGTATTACAATTTCCATGTGTTGTAGTTTATTAGTTTGATGCAGAATTTAGAGAGCTTCTACCTCCTATTTTTTATTTTGTGTACATTAGGGGTAATTCAACATTTTTGGTTGGGGTGAGATGTTTTATTTATGAATTGACCAAAATTTTGTTATTTCATTCTAATACATTTGTGTACCTTTTTTGGGCCTTTTTGCTTGTTTTGAATTATTATGCCTTTATCATGCTTTTTTTATTGATGAATAGATATAGTATGACTTGTAGGGATTATTTTATTTTGTGATACTATAACTAGATACTTTTTTATATTAGTCACTTTCAATGTTTTTATTTTTAGATTCTTCAATTTTTGTATTTAAGTAGATATTGTAGTTGTTTAGCTACCTTTAATGATGATGGATTGACTGACGACTTTCTTTAGGAAAATAGTCACTTTATTGGGTGTTGTTCTCTTTTGGGGATGTCTGAGTACCCAATATGATTTGGTATTCAGTGTAAGAGTCTAATATGAGTTATGGTTAAGATGAGTAACTATTTATGTGAGCCTAATATGAGTTATGATGAAGTAAAGGTAATCATTATAATTTTTTCTTTTTGAGATAAATATGGGATTGTAGCTTGTTTGGTACTAAAAATGTTAGTCTTGAATTATGAAATGATGAATTGATCATACCCTTCAAAATATTTTGTATAAACAAGTTGCATGGTAATGAATGATGTTAGTGACAATACTTTTCGTGTGCTTACTTGTGTCATTTAGAACTAGTCTTATTATTCTCTCAATGCAAGTCTTAGTTGTATTTTGTTAGAGAAATTATCTTAGGACTTCTTTTTAATTTATAAGACTCTTTAGACTCATGATTTAGCCCAAACTTACACCTCCACAAATTATAAAATGATTGAAGTCAAGTACAGTAACTCCAACTAGGTTAGGGTCGATCCCACAGCGAATAGGTGAACTTGTATCTCAAACTTGCTGAAATAGTTGACCAGTGCAAAAAAGTAAATTGTGGGGGTGGGGGTGGGTGGGTTGTATCAAATTGCAAAAAGTAACAAACTTTGGATGTCTTTGGCTGTAAAATAATCTGAAATGATCATTAGGACTGTGTTCCCCCTGGTTTCTCAACTCCATAAGATTCTCATACTCAGTCCGACTATATTAATGCTACACATATAGATATTGACAAGATATGCATCACCAACTGTCTTGTGAACTCATTGGTAGATCTCACCCTTCACCATGTGAGTATCAGGATATCTCTTTACTAATGCTTGTCTTCAATCCCAGTTTAGCTTTCACCTTGTGAATCTCAAACTATTAGATGAGGGTTGGTAGCCTCGAATCACTGTTTTGCTCTTCATTTCCCAATCTTGAACTCCTTTGTGAGAATGATCATGAATACAAGCAAGTCCTTAGATTCTGTAGTAGATAAGGAAGAAATCAATAACAAAGAAGACCACAATATTTGCAGTAATAATAATCTAACTGAAACTCATACTTCCTCTACTTTGTTAATCTGTTAGGGTTTCCATAACCCTAGTTAAGGAAATTAGATGCTCATGGTTATCCAACAACCCATAGAATTCAATAATGAAAGAATAGAATTAATTTCACACTAATGAAAGAATAAAATCCAATTTCTCAGATTAATTACGAAACCAAGAATGAGAGTATCAAAGATGTCAAAGTGTGTGAAAATATCTCAAAGTATGTAACATAATACAAGATTAACCCAAGGATATTTATAGTATCTCCAAATAATAAAGGAAACCCAATTAAAACAAAATAGAAAAACTAGGTCGGCAGTGATCACACCTTTGGCATTGAGTCATTAGGACTGGCAATGACTCGTTGCCTATTGTCATATTTCTTTTATGCTTTTAGTGTTCATAACTTGTTAGGTGACATAACGAGTTGTATTCTACAAATCGTCATCAGTCCAGTAGATCTTCACTTTCAGGACTTTTTAGTCTGTTGTCAGAACGACTCCTCACCACTAGTCATAGACAGTCATTATGACTCCTGGTCTTTATTCATTACTACTGGAGCATCTTTTGTCAATCTTTAGGACTTTTAGCCACTGTGCTCTGAACGACTTCACACCATGACTCGTAGTCACACTTGATGAGTCGTGGTCAGTCCTTACTTCACTCCAGGAACTTAGCTATGTTCACTATTATCATCATGACTGAGGTCACGAGTAATTAGGTGACTAAACGATAAGTGATTGAGTCAGAACATCAATTATTCCGGAGCTTTTTCATTCAACTCCGACCCATGCCACTTCCAACCTAATTTACCTAGAACACATTGAAAACACATATAATATTCAAAAAAATAACCTAAGTAAATGCATATTTCATTGTTTTAAGCATCAAAAGTGACATGAAACCATGGCACATCAACACCCTCAACTTAGAATATTTGTATGTCCTCAGGAAACAACATAAGACAAAACAAACACGATACTTAACCAGGAAGATCATAAGCCACCTATGGCTGTCGATTATGAACTTTGGATCAAAACACCTTACCCCTCCCATTTTTAAAATTTTGAAAACACAATTTTGTGTGTCTATGAAGTACAATAATGTGAAATAAAGGAATCAAGTTATGAAATTATATTAGCAATAAACAACCATGTATATATACAAGTTACACTACAAGAATAAATAATTAATCTAATAATGCGACCCATGTACCCTCCAATCAAAGAGATCCCAATTGATCAAATAGATCAAATATATTGATGTAGGGATGGTCAAGAGACACTCTCACTCACAAAGAAGTTCCAAAAGTGTGCAGAGAATGCCATAGGCTTGCCCTTATTTTATTTACCTCAGTTCTTGGACAGTTGGGTTAAGATAACTATAGGACTCTATTTGGCTTGTAACGTAGGTTTGGGGCTAGTATGGTGTATTTTAGAAATTTTTAGTGACTAAGCCTCCTTGGAACTACAATTACTTTGGGGTCCACTCATTTAGCAACCTTTCTTTAAATCTGCTCTTATTTATCCCTTTTTTATTTTCTAATCATTCAAGTTGGGTGCAGTTTTTTTTCTCTTTTTGATTTTATTTTTCTACCATACCCAACCCTACTTTATTTTCTATTCACACTCCTTCTTCATAACCACTTCTAACTGCGCACCCCTATGATAGCCACCCTCAACTTAGGTGATTTTCCTAATTTGAGGTGCATAGCGTCCAATGAGGACCAGAGCCAAAACAGGTTCATTACAATTAAAATGGGCAGGTGAATTGGTGTAAACAAAAAACAGGTCCAGTAAGGCTCAAAATTGGGATCAAAGGATTCTTATTGCATTTTGCTGGTTATTTAAGCTAAGTGGACTAGTTCTAAAAGGGCGTATGATCATTTCCTAACTGACTATCCTACAACCTAGGTAATACTGACATGACAAGTTCTGAATTCCACACACACAGGGAACTAAGTAGCGTCTCACATGCACATGGTATAGGGTCACATCGCAAGTTACTATCTGGTTCATGTAATTGTTTTCCAAGAATGTTATATTCCTAATCCTAATGCCATTATGAGATTCATAGTGGTTACACATATATACGCACCACACAGTTGTAAATAGATTTTTAGGAGGGGTATTATTTTCACAAACCATTTAAGCATAATCACACACAATCTATCAACTGCCTTTGGTACAAATTTTATTCCTAATTAAACACCAACATTGCTATCACAATCATGACACAAAACAAAACACAATATAAAACTGTTATTTATCCTAGACATGTTGATTCTACATTAAAACCACAACCAATGGGAAAAAAAGTACAACAAAACAAACTCGTGAGGGCTAAGTGGTACACCCCCTCCCCCCAACTAAGAAACTATGCACTATCCCCAGTGCATGACTAATATATAAAATAAAGGGGTCGAAGACATACTTGGGTGAACTAGGTGCCGTCTCATGCATTGTCAAGTTTTGAGGCCTCTAAATGGGCCCCAGTCTCATCAGCAATGGTCCCAATAGTATCTGAGATGCTTACATTAATAGAGGCACCTACTATTGCTGGTGCGCTAAATGGTACCTGTAGGGTAGGAATAGTGCTCTCAGTCGACTCTATTATATCTAGAATTGTATCACCAGTAACTCGGGAGCTACCGACTCCCAGTTCCATCTCTCGAACCCTTGTTTGACGGTCCTTCTCAGACTGTATACTAGTCATTTTTGCCACCCTAATCTTCTTCTTCTTCTCAATTCTCCTTTTTTTCTTTCTCTTCCTACGTCTCTCATTGTCATCAATATTAGTCTCAGTGGTCGACCTTCTAACACCTTAAAAATATAGTATCTCCTCCTTCTTATATATCTCCTAAATAATAGAAATAGAGGGGAAGAGTGTATCATACAGGTCCTCAGCAACCTTCTAGAGCGCACCATCTCAGCATGCGCCTACCAAAATCATAGAACTATATATCCTCTAGTCTTTGGATGATTAACTTCTCAAAACCATCAAACCGAGTCTGTATTCTCCTCATCTCTTCCTAATATCTCTCTGCACCCATGGCTTAACTTCCTTCTCAATCGGCTTTACCTTTGCTTCTGCAGTGCTTGATATCTTCCTTACCTTAACTAAGAATGACCGTGGTACTAAAGCATAGCCGACTGGGGATGACCTGGAAGTAAATGGATGTGGTTCCACATGAGGTGGTGGGGATGGAGTATGAGAAGTACCTTCTGTATCTGTCGAGGTCTGGGATCAGATTAGGCAGTCTTAGTAAAGGTCTCACTAATGTCGGTGAACCCTGTAGCATCAATCCTGTGCCCTCCAGCCTAAAGTGCCTCGTTAAGAAATCTTGCTCCTATTTTTGCAGCCTTGGATATGGGGTTCACATCATCACAAATCAACCCTAAATCTATAGTACCTTTTGACAGAAGAAACTGTTCAATCCCTAGAATCTCTAGCACTCCTGTATCTAAACATAGTTATGTCAGCAACTATAGGAATATCAGGATAATATTAGTGATCATCGCCCGATCTTGGATCTCTCTAATAATTAACTGGGCTACATCAATGTCATAGACGACTATAATACCAGCTACCAAGGATGTGCGATCTGGACTGAGTATATTTTCACCATATGTGAGATACAATCTATGACACACAAGCATCTACCATACCTTTGCTAAAAAGTTCAAGATGCCCTTCACAATCTATTATGAACCAAGTCCTGTACCTCCTATTACCCAAAAAACCTCCTCTCGCTCAGCCACAATAAGACTAGCTATCCACTGAAAGTGAATCAACTTATCTTCTGTGTTGATTTGCTTTCTCTTAATTTTTTGCATCTCATCCAAGCAAAAGTCAATCTTGAAAGTATTTGCTAGTGGCTGGAACCATGTCCCATATAGCATTCTAGAAATAGTCCAAGTGCAGATGTTCACCCAAACACCTATGATCATCACATTTGTTAACGGATCACCACCCCTACAAAAACTCTCCTGTGGATATAACTACTTCAACTCCATCTGATATGTGATATCAAACTCACAAAATCATGCCCGATTGTACTATCTGGGAGCTGTGGTCATCTACTCAAAGTGGTGTTGTCTTAATCGGGCATTAAATTTAGGCATTTTAGACATGTCTATGGTGGTTAGCCTTCCCTCTAAATAGATCCCTCTCTGTGGTTTTCCTGTGGAGTAGTTCATGGAACTATCCTAGTTATATAAGGATATCATTTTAAGGTATTCCCACCAATTAACTATGGGCACCTGAGTAGGCTCTGTAGTAAAATAATGTAACAGGTGGTGGTGGTGGAGGAGGGTGTACTTCAACTAGGGTTCCACTCGACTCGATCTCACCCTCTTCTTTATTTTAAGATCCCTCATCCTCAAAACCATCTTCATCCTCAGCATCTTCTTTTTTGGGACCAGACTTCTCCTCTTCTTTATCATTTTCACCATCCTCTTTAGGTTGGGATGGTGTGTGGGATGGTGATTGGCTAGTGTATTTCATCCTTGTATGGCCCAAGGTGGTGTGACTTCTGCCGTAGCAACTTTGGCCTTCTGAGGTAACTACCTTTTTGGCATAACCTACCCCTCTAATGGGTATTTTTTGACTTCGCCACTTGACTTATCAATGTCCTCATTCACAAGGGAATGATTGGAGGGGAAAACTGGTTTCTTGGGAGCGTGCTTCTTGGTTGAGTCATTCTTAGGTGTCATTGTACCTGGAACAAAAACACATGTTATTACATGTAAGGAAAAGGAAAGAAAAATAAGAAATATAAGTGCAGGTGTTACAGGGATTGGATATCTTAGATCTTAGGGTATGAGTTGTGACCTTAGGCCACGAGTCGTCATGAGAATCATGAAATGGAAGAATGCATAGACATTATTCATTGGTCAGGTAATAATTCCTCCTAATGAGTCGTTATATGGGACAATGACTCGTTACCAACACTCGTTATCTGGCCAAAAATAATTTCCTGGTGCAATATTCTTCCCAGTCAGCATGACCCCTTACACGAGTCATATCATGAGACAACGAATCGAGGTGTGTGTCATGATGTCAATTGAATCTCAACTCCTTTTACATCCATATTTTTAGTAGCTATGAGTTACATAATAACTCATTAGGTGACCCTACGAGTCGTTCCGAGCCCTATAACCTCTGGAACATGGTTTTTAAGGGGTTGGATTCCAAATTACATATGTCCAACATACCTACATGATTTCTACAAAAATTAACAATTCCAAAATTATCCCCTATGCACAAATCATCGCACCATTGTATTTTACTCCTAATTTTTAACATTGCAAAGAAAATTTCTCAAGAATCGGGTTAATATATACTTCATGAACTTTATTTAATCAAGGAATCAAAGAAATTTACACTCACTTGAATTCCTTAAAAAATGTTTTAGAGATTACGTGCCCTAGTTCTTTAGAGTTTTTCTTTTGGAAGAGTTTGATTATTTTAATGTGATGTTAGGGGATAAATGTGGAGTGATTTAAATGCCAAAGGTGTCAGTTATTTGGAAGGAGGGAGTCATTGGTTTTATGATAATAAGTTGAATCAATAGGATTTAATTTCCTTATTTAATCAATATGTAGCGGACCGGGTCAACCCGCTAGGCACGCGATGTCGGGCCTAGTAACCAATCACCGTAACAACTCGTAACCACTAGATACAAGTCATAGATTCCCCCCATAATGATTGAAAACTTACCTGGGTCTCCAATCTTCACGACTAAACTTGACGAGTTGTATAGTGGGATCACAACTCATTCTGAAAGTCGTGATGAATCCAAAGACCAAATACCTGAGAATGGCCTAAGCTCCTTCTGTCTACAACCCTTGTTACGAGTCGTGAGGTCTGATAACAACTCGTGAGGTGAGTTGTATGGCCTAGTGCTAGAATTTTTTTGTATTTTTCTGCAATCTCTAACTTCGCACACTAAACATACAAATTACCCTATAATGAATTAAGTAGAAAACATGGGTTGCCTTCCACGCATTACTTGATTTAACATAGCAGCATGACAAGGCTAGGTTAGATACTTAGACTTCACCAACCATCCCCATCGGTTTCCTCCCATGCGATGCCTGATTTAACATCGCGGCATGACACAATTGCCTTGTTTACTCAGACTTCACCAAGGTCCATATCATCAACCATTTTTACTTTCACGGGGTTTCCCATATAGTGCTTCACCTGTTGCCCATTCACTTTGAACGGGGCTTAACCATCATTCTCCTTCTCAATAGCTTCATGTGGGAATGTCTGAATCATGGTGAATTGTCCATACCACCTTGACTTTAACTTTCCAGGAAACAAGCTGAGCCTTAAATAATACAACAAGACCAGATCACTGGGCTAAAACTCCATTTTCTAAATTTTTTTTCATGGTACAACTTCATCCTCTCTTCTTATATAGTTAATCTCTCATAGGACGAAGTCAAAATTCATCCATCTCATTCACCTTGTTCAACCTTAATGTAGCTGTATCATGCCACTCCAAATTTAGCCTTTACAACCTCAATAGTGCCTTATGCTCAAGTTCAACCGGAAAATAACATGACTTTCCGTACATAAGCTAATATGGAGAGGCACCTATGGGGGTATTAAAAGATGTTTAATCGACCCAAAATGTATCTTCCAACTTTCTTGACCAGTAAGTCCTATTGGCATTCATAGTTTTCACCAATATCGATTTGATCTCTCTATTGCCCACTCGTTTGAGGATGGTAATATATTTGCACCTTATGATTTACACCATATTTTTTGAGCATGGACTTAACCAATCAGTCACAAAAGTTAGACCCGTCTGTTATTTGTATTTATGTATACTGTTTGGACCTTTTGAGCTTATGAAGGTCTAGTTTTATTATTGTTGATCATTTTTGCATGATTTATGATTGGTTATTTGTGAATGTTCTGTCATGGCTCTTGTGTACCTTGTGGACTCCATTTTTAGCATGTCCACCTTCAGTGTTAGCTTAACTTATTGTTTTGATTTTTGTGGGTAAACATCCAAATTATACTACTAGTGATATTCTTCATAGTATTATTCTTGATGAGATTGTTTAATATGCCAGCTTCTACAGGTAAGTATTTTCTTCCTAATTACCTATATTGTGTATCCCTTCTTTATAGGCTATTTATACTTGCATTATCTATTGATCTAGTTGCCTTATGAGGCATATAATTTATTACTAATTTAGGCATATAATTTATTACTAATTTTGGCATCATTTTCCCTGATGTGGACCATAGTATGAGTTTTCAACACTGGCATTTTCTTCATCTATACCTATCTTGGATTAGAGACTTGAGTAAGTTGTTGACGTCTAAAGTTGTTCCTTCTCCCTCTATTTTACTACACTAGTTTTTATTTCATATTTTGGAGATTACTATATATATATGTTGTATTTTCTTAATGCTCGTACCATGTTAGTAGCTCATGTACTGAATGATACAAAGTCTTGGGGATTATTTTATATCTTTTGCCCCCTTTTGTTGTTTATATATATATATATATATATACATATATATATGTTTGGGTTGTGTTTCCATGTATTTTCCTCTTCCTTTTATTCACTTATTACATGTGATTTTGGGCTATGTGTTTGTCTTACCTACTCATAGGTTATAGTAGGTGCCATTATGATATGAGATTTTGGGTCGTGATCATTTGGTATAGAGACATAGGTTCACATATGTCATCGGTACAAAAGCAAAATTTCTAGTGGAGTTCCAGTATTAGTATGAAGATATTTTTATCTTATCTTTGAGAAACTATAAGGAATTATTAGTAAATTCCATTTACTAATTCCCTAACATATGTCCCTATCTCTATCAATTTCTAAGTTCTTCTTTGTTTCCACTCTTCTCAGATGGATCATGTAAGATTTGTCAGATAGTGGTAACGAGACTTCTATACATGTTTGTCATGACCCGAACTAGGGCATGGTCATGAAGAGTATATCAAGTACACCGAGGACTAGAGACCACTCTCGTTGCCTAGTCAAACATAACATAACACACCTAGCAGCGAATGAATTTCAAACATATAAAAAGATAGAAAAGTATAAGCTCAAAAGAATATGAGAATATCAATAACTAACCCAACCACTATAATCTACAAAGCCTATAAACCATTAAATCATCAACCTAAGTAGGGACATGCCCCCGACGATAGCCAAAATTAATCCCAAAAGGAAATAGTCTATGAAATACTAACCAAGAAGTAACAGGCCTTCCAAAAGAAGATGTAACACCTCGTATTTTGCATGTACTTGCTCTACTTATATGGAACTTGATATATCCTTGATGTATAGGTAATGGATGATATGTGTTATGCGAGCATTGATGGTTTAAATGGAGTTCTATGTACTGCCCATAAGTTGTAATGAGACGCGATCGAGTAAACAATGATATACTATTTAACTTGAAATCATAAGCCGGTATTTGAATCTAAAGTTTAGAGTAACCAAGTGTATAAAAGTTTTAAGTTAGATAAATGGATTAAGAACTAAAAATGGAGTAATTTGTTGAGATGCTTGCTTGACTTAATTAAGCTAGTAGGCGAGTCACCTTCTTGAGCTTATGACCTAAGTTGATGGACCAAGTGCATGAATCAGATTTGGGCCTGTACTAATATACTTATTTGGGCCCAAATTAAGTTAAAGAGGAAAGGAAATAGAGAAATAGCCCAACACTCAATCTTTGAAGGCCCAATTTAATTGATACCAACAAAGAATCAAACAAGTAGGTGCATCACCTACTTTGACCTTTTGAGTAGCTTTAACTCCTTAAGTAGGTGCATCAACTACTTAGACCAATTTGGCCAATTTTGAGGTCCAAAATGCAGCTAAATATATAGCCAAAATAAGGCCTTTATAAGGCCAAGTTGCTGGTCATTTTTATTTATTTCTAAGTCACAAAAAGATCATATTTCACAAATTCTCTCTACTTTCTCTAAAACAACAAGGAGCAACCCTATTTTTCTTTATTGGGTTCTTAAAGAAACCCTAACCTTTGTGGGACAAGGTAAGTGAAAACACTTAAGGTTTAGCTTAATTCCCCAATAAAATACTAGGAAAAATTCTATATAAGTCCAGGACAGAATATAAAACAAGCTACCTGCTCACTTTTCTTTGTTATTAAGAGACATCTCTTTTCTTATTTGGTTTAAAGTATGAAGGAATGTTGAAGTTCTATATGAGTTCAATTAAAAGGATAAGTTGCATAAAATCGAGGTAAAGTACTTCTCCATTTTGTTCTCCTTATATATAAATTTGGAAAAGAATTACGGATGTGTTGTTATTAAGAACTCAAGCGATGATGAGTTCAATATTTGGTTGCTGAGACAAAGGTAAGTTAGGGTTGTTTTATGGACTATTTTATGTGTATATATTAGAGATTTCCGGGCAGAAGTTGGTGAAAGGTGTGACTAGTTTGTATTAAAATTTAGAAGAAGGGTGTGGTGGTACACCACCAAACTAATTATTGTATATATTTATTACCCATTATATTTTGTGTATCATTTGTAGGATGTAATGAAGTAAAAGTTGTTGCAGAGGATCTTATAAGAATCTGTATGGTATGTGGATATAAATGGAGAAAAAAAGGATTAAAATAACACACTTGATCGATGATGTTTCGGCTTTTGACGAAACATTTTGCATCTTTTTCTTGGGAAAATTGTGTGTTTTCAAGCAGCTAAAGTTGTATTTAACACTGGATTTGAGTGATTTCATGTAAAGGAGTAAGCCATAGAAGAAACATGGAAAAATAGCATAAAAAGACATCAGATGGGCAAACTGGCGGACCGTCGACCATGCGACGGACCGCCAGGACAAAAAGAAATGAAAAAACCAAGTGACCTATGCGACAGTCCAAGTGGCAGACCGTCATACTTGCGATGGTCCACCAACTTAGTCGTCAGGCTTAACCAAAATTCAGGATTTCAGAAGACCCAACGATAGCCAAGGTGATGGACCGTCAGTCCAGCGATGATTTGCCAACATAACCGTCAGACCTAAAAAGAACCTGGTATTTTTGGACATCAAATGATGACCCGTACGATGGACTGTCAGGCCTCCGATGGGCCGTCAGTCAGACAGTCAACTTGGACACAACTTTTTCTGAGTTTAAATTTTAAATCTTCTATATCTGGGAGCATATAAATACCCAGTTAGGGTTTTATTTCTTTAATCTTGGATATTGTTACCTTAGTTTTCCATCTTTGAAACTCTGTAATGTAGTAGTATGTGAATCAAGAAAAACATGTGGATTTAATCATTCCATTTCTATTGAAGATTCAAGAACTAATTTTTGTAACTTTTGTAAGTGAATTCTAAATTTATTTATGAATAATACAAAAATTCTTTCTCTTTCTTCTATAGAGATGTGTGGCTAAGCTCCCATAACTAGGGTTATGGGAGTCTTGATGTGAAAAAATTGATTTGGGTTATGATTCTAATAGAGTTCTGTGGGTAATTGACGATGCATAAAATCTTCTTCACTTTAACAACTTTTCTTGGATGCAAACTTGAAAGGTGAGCCTAAGAACATCACTTGTACGAATAGAAAAGTGTTTGTTGAGAAAACAAAAGGTTTACATGGAATCTAGAGGCTTTAACCTTTGGATTAATGGGAAAATACCTTTAGAGGATTTACCTACATGAGAAAATAGTTAACTAATCAATGCATTCTTTAAGTTTGAGGGAATTAAAGGATAAACTATCCATTTAGGTTGAGAAAATAATGGGTAAGCAATAGGATTCAACTACTCTTGCAATTGGAGTTATTTATTGGAGCTCAAAAGTGATTCACAACCCTAGCTGTTTAAGCATCTTGGTAACCATAACTCTAGTTTGTTTAATATCATTGAATTACTACTTGTAAAAAGAATCAGTAGTTAGAATAACTCTATTACAACTATGTAGAATATAATCCATAAATCAAAACACCTTTTATTCAGGAACCTTTGATCAATAGTCTAATAACAATCACATGCTTAGTGA
The DNA here is from genome assembly GCA_030864215.1 of Capsicum pubescens. NCBI lineage: Eukaryota > Viridiplantae > Streptophyta > Magnoliopsida > Solanales > Solanaceae > Capsicum > Capsicum pubescens. Next base: position 171,241,860 of record CM061543.1, read on the forward strand.
AAACGGTATTCATTGTGGGATTCGACACCAAATCTAGTTGGGTTTTATATTTGATAGAGACCACTTACTCTCTCATAAGAGAGGTGTAATTTGGTCATATCAAATTTTGGCGCCATTGCAGGGGAATACGGTTGTCAATTAAATTTGTGTTTGTTAATTGACCTTTGGTCAATTTCCCAAATTTTACCTTTGTTTGTTGTTTTGTTCTGTGCAGGGTAGTTATTATGTATGCCAAGTACATGGAGATCGGGTGCACTGTTATTACTAGTACATCTGGAACCGCAGTTGATTGGCAGAATAACAGATCCCCAAGATGCTGAAAGACAGCTGCTTTGGCTAGAGCTTAACTTAATCAGTAGAATGACGCCCAACCAGCGCATCATCCTAATATTGATGTTGATGATTTGGGGGATGATGACTTATTAGATCCTGTCAACTCAAGACGTGTAGAGAATGCAGCTGCACTAGTGAATCGTAATGTAAATAGGAACCATTCCTTCAGGGACAGACAGGATCATCAACCAGTACAATTTGGACTTAATGATGACGAGGATGGAATGGATGAAGCAGGTTCAACTGGAGCTATTATTCCTCCAACTATGGCACCTGGAGCTAAGTTCAATATTACCAATACGATGATTCAACTCCTTCATATCAAGGGGTTGTTCGGTGGTCTTTCGGGAGATGATCCTAACATGCATTTGGTGAACTTTTTCTCCATTTACAAGTCTTTTGATAACCCAGGAGTGGGTCAGAATGCTATTCGCCTGCATTTGTTTCCGTTGTCTCTGTCTGGGGAGGCAACATTATGGCTTAATGGACTGACTCCTGATTCTATAACCAATTGGAGACAGTTAAAAAAGGCTATCCTAGAAAGGTTCTTTCCACCTTCCAGGAGGGTAAAGTTGAGGGATAAGATCAGTAACTTTCGGTAGCTTCCAACAAAAGCTCTTCACGAGACCTGAGAGAGGTTTAAAAAAAGATGATGCAATGCTCGAACCATAAAATGATGGATATTCATTTGATGGAGACTCTTTATAGGGCCTTAAACTCTATTACGAAGCTAGTCGTGGATAATGCTACATGAGGATCATTTGTGGATCTAACTTTTCTAGAAGCCTCGGAGATGCTCGATAGGATGAACAAACAAAGCAGAGCTTGGCATACTAGGGATTCTGTGGTAGTGAGCCCTAATGTGTCTGTTGGTATGACTGCAGAGCAACAGAGAAAACAGAAGGAACATGATCAGGACATGGCACACTTGAAGACGCAGATGGATCTGCTGACTAAATATTTATTATCTGGAAAAATGGAGTTGGTGAAAACTATTACATCCCAAGGTAGATCTGACTCTAGTTCAAAAGAAGAGGAGAACTATCTAAATAATCAGGTGGGGTTTTTAGGCAATAGCCAAGGAAATCAAGGTTGGAACTATTACGATAAGGATGGTTACAAGGATAGGGATCAAGGAAACTGGAAGAGCAAAAATGATAGGAGTGGACTATATGTACCTCCTGGAAGTTGAGATAATAATACAACAAGATCAGGAAAAATGTCCATGGAGGACATGATGGAGAAGCTATTAAAGAGATTTGAGGCTACCAACTCTGGGGTGACTACTATGAAGAGTGATTTGTCTTTTTTGAGTCAGCTGGTAAATTCACACTCAACTTCTATCAAACAGAGAGCAGTGAGTTACAAACCAGTAGATAATCTTTATCACTGTTGTGCTATTTCAACAAGGTCTCAGGTGAAAAAGAAAGAAGACCCAGGATCATTCACAATTCCATGTACTATTGGATCTCTTGATTTTTCCAAGGCCTTGTGTGATTTGGGAGTGAGTATAAACCTGATGCCGCTTGCTGTTTATAAGAAGCTGGGTTTGGGAGACCTCACACCCATAAACATGCGACTAGTAATGACAGATAGGTCGGTAAAATAGCCAGTTGGTATTTTGTATGATGTGCTAGTAAAGGTGGCCAACTTTATATTTTCTATAGATTTCGTCATTCTGGATTGCGAAGTGGATTTTGAGGTGTCCATAATCTTGGGTCGACCTTTTCTCGCAACCAGTAGTGTGCTTATTGATTTGCGAGCTAATGAGCTCTTATTCAAGCTTAATGATAAAGTATTTTAGTTTGATGTGTGCCAATATATGAAGTAGCACAAGGAAATGAGTGTGTTCTCTATTGTTGATGTCTACTATGAGGACGAGCAGGAGGTTCCAATTGAAGAGAAATTTACCATTGTGACCTTAGCTGCAGTCCTGATGAATTTCGATGGTGAGGGCATTGAAAAGTATGAGTAGATTGTTTGTGCTTTGACAGGGATGGGATCATACTCTTATGCTCCCAAGAAGCTAGATCTGGATCTTAAAAATCGCCCAACACCACTGGCTAAGCCATCTATTGAGGAGCCACCGGTGTTGGAGTTTAAGAAATTGCCAGATCACCTTCAGTATCTGTTTCTAGGCAATGGAAACATGTTACCTGTAATTATTGCAGCAGATTTGGGTGAGCAGCAAGTAGAGGAACTTATTTCTGTGCTTCGGCAATACAAACGGGTGATAGGATAGACTATCACAGATATCATTGGCATCCCTCCAGATATTTGCACCCATAAAATTCAGTTGGAGGAAGATTGCACCCCAACCATCGAGCACCAATGCCGTCTTAACCCACCTATGCAAGAGGTGGTTAAGAAGGAGATCATCAAATGGCTTGATGCAGGAGTTGTATATCCCATTTTTGATAGTAAGTGGGTAAGCCCTGTACATTATGTACCCAATAAAGGGGCATGACTGTTGTAGCGAACAAGAAGAATGAGTTGATACAACTCAGACCTGTCACTGGGTGGAGATTTTGCATGGATTATTGAAAACTCAACTCATGGATGTTGAAGGAACACTTCCCAATGCCTTTAATGGATCATATGCTTGATCAGTTGGCAGGAAAAGGTTGGTACTATTTTTTGGATGGGTATTCTGGTTATAATCAGATTTCTATAGCCCTGGAGGATCAGGAGAAGACGACATTCACCTACTCATATGGTACTTTTGCATTTAAGCGGATGCCATTTGGATTGTGTAATGCACTCGTTACCTTTCAACGGTGCATGATGTCTTTTTTCTCAGATATGGTTGAAGACACCTTGGAGGTGTTTATGGATGATTTTTCTATGGTAGATGATTCTTTTGAACTTTATTTGGTGAATCTTAGTAGAGCCTTGCAGCGGTGTGAAGAGTTTAATCTTGTGCTTAATTGGGAGAAATGCCACTTCATGGTGAATGGGGGTACTGTTCTTGGGCACAAAATTTCAGCCAAGGGGATTGAGGTCGACCGAGCCAAGGTCGAGGTTATTGAGAAGCTACCGCCTCCCATTTCAGTAAAATGGGTGCGTAGTTTCCTTGGTCATGCTGGCTTCTATCAGAGATTTATATAGGACTTCGCAAAAATTGAAAATCCACTTTGCAAACTTTTGGATAAGGAGTCTAAGTTCAACTTTGATGATGATTTCTTGAAGGCATTTGAATTCCTTAAAGGAAAGCTAGTTGACACCCTTTTTATTGTTGCACCGGATTGGTCAAAACCGTTTGAGATTATGTCTGATGCAAGCGGTGTTGCACTTGGGACTATACTTTGCCAAAAAAGGGATAAATTGTTTCATCATATCTACTATGCAAGCAAAGCACTGAATGGGGACCAAAAGAACTACACTGTTATTGAACAAGAGCTTCTTGCAGTGGTCTATACTTTTGAGAAGTTCCGGGCTTATTTTTTAGGAACCAAGGTGGTGGTCCACATTGACCCTGTAGCCTTAAGATTTTTGATATTAAAAAAGGATGCAAAACCAAAGTAGATTAGATGGGTGTTTCTACTTCAAGAGTTTGACTTTGAAGTCAAAGATCGAAAAGGTTGCAAAAAACAAGTTGTGGACCATCTGTCTAGGCTAGAAGGGGAGCAAGCAGTTAGAGATGAATTGGAGATTAATGATGCATTTTTGGATGAAGAAATCTTGGCTGCTGTTCTAGAAAAGATACCTTGGTATGCAGATTTCGTGAATTATGTGGTGAGCGAGGTGATTTCGGAGAATATTTTTTTTCACCAAAGAAAGAAATTTCTCCATGATGTGACACATTACTTTTGGGATGAACCGTATCTGTTTCGATGATGTGCTGATAATATCATAAGGAGGTGTATTCCAGAACTAGATATGTTGAGTATCTTGGAAGCATGTCATGCTTCCCTGGTTGGAGGTCACCATGCAGGTGACAGTACTGCTAGAAATGTGTTACGAAGTGGCTATTGTTGTCTGACTTTATTCAAATATTCTTATGAGTTCGTGAGAAGATGTGACTAATGTCAGAGGAAGGGGTCAATCTCCAAGCATCATAAAATGCCTTTAACAAAAATAATGGAAGTAGAATTGTTTGACGTCTGGGGTATCGACTTCATGGGGCCTTTTGTGAGCTCATATGGTATGAAATACATTCTAGTTGTTGTATATTATGTATCAAAAGGGTTTGAACCTATTTCTTTGGTTGACAACGAAGGGAAGAGAGTAGTTTCATCCTTAAAGGAGAATTTTCTCTCTATTTGGGGTGCCACACACCATTATAAGTGATGGTGGATCTCACTTTTTCAACCGAGTATTTCAAGCTGCCTTAGAAAAGTATGGTGTTAAGAAGCACAAGGTAGCAACTCCATATCACTCACCAACTAGTGGGCAAGTAGAGATTTTGAATAGAGTGATTAAAGCCATACTTGCTATAATAGTGAATGCTAGTAGACAAGACTGGTCTAAGAAGCTAGATGATGGCTTATGGGCATACAAAATAACTTTCAAGACACCAATCGGCATGTCACCATACCAGTTGGTTTACGAAAAGGCATGTCATTTACCAATTGAATTAGAGCATAAGGCACAGTGGGCACTTAGGAGGCTGAATTTGAATTGGAATGAGGTAGCACAATTGAGATTGGGACAGTGATAACGTTCAACTTACACCTCAAATTAGTGTAAGGCGATCGTCTTCAATATATTTACCCAACTATGGAGTCGGGGTCGAATCCATAGGGAACAATGTGAGTGGCGATTAAGCTAATTTGAAGCTATAGCTACAAGTTCAATTCAAACAAATGGTACGAAAATATAAAATTAAGATGGGGATTTTGAAAGTATCAAGTAATGTTGTCACTTTAATATTAATGTTTGTAATAAATATAAATGGGAAACCAGAGCTATGTTCACCAAGGGTTTCGAGAATTTACAAATACTAGGTAATGCTAGAGATTCTCGAAATGATTAGAACAACAAAATATCCCTGACGATTATACTATCTGACTTATCTCTCGACCTCAGCAGATAATTTATTATCTAATTCTCTCAAACTTAGATAACTTATCTATTTCCAATCGGATATTATCTCAGGTAGATTAATCTAGTTACGACATTAATCATTAAACATAAGGTTGGTAGCTTCCGAGTCCCTATTGATAATTCACGTTCTCTAGTCTATTTCTCCGTTAGAAGCAAATAAAACCTAAGGCATAACCTAATGTTTGGAACCAATAGATTTCAGTTAAAACAACAGAATTTCAAGATGTTCCACTACTCTTTGAATCCGTTAAACACCTAGTATCATATCAAACCCTAATCCATGGATCCCATAGCCCCAACAAATGGAATTAGCCACTTATGATTTGATGAACGAAATCACAAGTTGAATAAATAATGATTAGGATAACTTACGATTAGATGGACAACAACAAGTAGTTTCTTCTATTGAATCACAAAGTAGAAACCCAAAAATAGTTGATAAAAAAAAGAAGAATAGTTGATGTAAGAGAGCAATGTTATATGACTCTCTTCTCTAGGTTAATTTTCTGATAGATGAATTATGAATCCCCCCTTTAAAAACCCTAAAAGATTCTATTTATACTAAAGCCTAATTAAGAAAATAAAATAACAAAATAACAGCTGGGCTCGGATTTAGGTGACGGCATATTAGTGTTGATCGTCAGGCTTCAGACGACGTCTCAGATATGTCATCAGAAGTCATGCCTTCTTAACCTGTTCTGCCTCACTATGATGATGTACTATGACGTCTTACCAGAGGAGTGACGGCGTGTAGCAAATTTCATCAGACCTTCAGCTTATTTCACCATGTTCTGTCCACTTGACGACATTTTCTGATGGCTTACCACACTTGTGACGACATATTGAGAATGTCATCACCATCATCCAGCAACTCTTCTTTACTGTTCTTCCTGACGCTTTTTTCTGGTAGCTTACCACATCTCTGACGGCTTGCAAGAAATACCGTCAGACTCATATCATCTCACTTGTACCAGATTTTACTTATTTTGTTCATCTTTCCTATGTTTTCCTCCCATGCTTGACTTTCCTACAAAATCTCAAGAAATAACATCAAAAATACCAATAATTACTTAAAAACTTATAATTATTTCAAGTTAAAAAGTCTTAAATGTGCTACAAAAATCTAGTACATCAGACAGTTGAATAACATGGATGAGTTCCATCTTGGCGTGTATGAAAGAGCTGATCTTTAAAATGAGAAGATGAAGAAGTACCATGATCGGATGATTGCAAAAATAGATTTTCAAATGGATGATTGGGTGCTTCTCTTCAACTTCAGACTAAATCTGTTTCCAGGTAAGCTTAAATCAAAATGGTTGGGTCCATTCCAAGTTAATCCAGTCTACTCGTCTAGAGTAGTTGAACTTAGAAATAAAGATGGAAGTATCTTCAAAGTAAATGGGCAATGTCTGAAGTTGTATATCGGTCTAATGGACTCAACAAAGGTGTATAGCTACTATCTATCTCAATGAAGTCTGAGTAATCGAGATAACTACGTCGTGCCTCGATATTAAATCAGGCGCTAGTGGGTGGAAACCCACCAAGTCTTTTTGTAATCGTAGTTAGAGTGTATTTGTTATTTTTGTGCAATTTGATATGTTTGTGAAGTGTGCAGGATCAAAAATTCAGAAAGAAAGGAGTTCTACAGTTAAAAATAGGGTTGACAGGAGAATCGATGGACCATCGATGCCTCGACAGACCGTTAACTAAGCCGTCAAATCGAGAATTGACATACTAGGTAATGCTAGAGATTCTCGAAATGATTAGAACAACAAAATATCCCTGACGATTATACTATCTGACTTATATCTCGACCTCAGCAGATAATTTATTATCTAATTCTCTCAAACTTAGATAACTTATCTATTTCCAATAGGATATTATCTCAGGTAGATTAATCTAGTTACGACATTAATCATTAAACAGAAGGTTGGTAGCTTCCGAGTCCCTGTTGATAATTCACGTTCTCTAGTCTATTTATCCATTAGAAGCAAATAAAACCTAAGGCATAACCTAATGTTTGGAACCAATAGATTTCAGTTAAAACAATAGAATTTCAAGATGTTCCACTACTCTTTGAATCTGTTAAACACCTAGTATCATATCAAACCCTAATCCATGGATCCCATAGCCCTAGCAAATGGAATTAGCCACTTATGATTTGATGAACGAAATCAAAAGTTGAATTAATAATGATAAGGATAACTTACGATTAGATGGACAACAACAAGTAGTTTCTTCTATTGAATCACAAGGTAGAAACCCAAAAATAGTTGATAAAAAAAAGAAGAATAGTTGATGTAAGAGAGCAATGTTATATGACTCTCTTCCCTAGGTTAATTGTCTGATAGATGAATTATGAATCCCCCCTTTAAAAAACCTAAAAGATGCTATTTATACTAAAGCCTAATTAAGAAAATAAAATAACAAAATCACAGCTGGGCTCGAATTTAGGTGATGGCATATTAGTGTTGATCGTCAGGCTTCAGACGGCGTCTCAGATATGTCATCAGAAGTCGTGCCTTCTTAACCTGTTCTGCCTCACTATGATGATGTACTATGACGGCTTACCAGAGGAGTGACGGCGTGTAGCAAATGTCATCATACCTTCAGCTTATTTCACCATGTTCTGTCCACTTGACGGCATTTTCTGATGGCTTACCACACTTGTGATGACATATTGAGAATGTCATCACCTTCATCCAACAACTCTTCTTTACTGTTCTTCCTGACGCCTTTTTCTGGTAGCTTACCATATCTCTGACGGCTTGTAAGAAATGCCGTCAGACTCATATCATCTCACTTGTACCAGATTTTACTTATTTTGTTCATCTTTCCTATGTTTTCCTCCCATGCTTGACTTTCCTACAAAATCTCAAGAAATAACATCAAAAATACCAATAATTACTTAAAAACTTATAATTATTTCAAGTTAAAAAGTCTTAAATGTGCTACAAAAATCTAGTACATCAGACAGTTGAATAACATGGATGAGTTCCATCTCGGCGTGTATGAAAGCGCTGATCTTTAAAAGGAGAAGATGAAGAAGTACCACGATCGGATGATTGCAAAAATAGATTTTCAAAAGGATGATTGGGTGCTTCTCTTCAACTTCAGACTAAATCTGTTTCCAGGTAAGCTTAAATTAAAATGGTTGGGTCCATTCCAAGTTAATCCAGTCTACTCGTCTAGAGTAGTTGAACTTAGAAATAAAGATGGAAGTATCTTCAAAGTAAATAGGCAACGTCTGAAGTTGTATATCGGTCTAATGGACTCAACAAAGGTGTATATCTACTATCTATCTCAATGAAGTCTGAGTAATCGAGATAACTACGTCGTGCCTCGATATTAAATCAGGCGCTAGTGGGTGGAAACCCACCAAGTGTTTTTGTAATCGTAGTTAGAGTGTATTTGTTATTTTTGTGCAATTTGATATGTTTGTGAAGTGTGCAGGATCAAAAATACAGAAAGAAAGGAGTTCTACAGTTAAAAATAGGGTTGACAGGAGAATCGATGGACCATCGATGCCTCGACAGACCGTTAACTAAGCCGTCAAATCGATGGTGACATAATGACATTCTGGATAAGGCTTAATGGTTGGGTTGGCGGACCGTCTCTAGTACGATAGGCCGTCGCTAGTCTGGCGGACCGTCACTCCAATCGTCAACCAGATACGGAAAGTTGAGTTCATTAGAATAAATTGACGGACAAATTGGGGGACCGTCGGACACCCGACGGATCATCGGGTTGGCCGTTAATTAAACCCTAATGTTGGGTCGGGTTGGGATGTGCTAAAATGCTATTTAATCCACAAGAAACCGACCTAAACATTTTTTTCAGGATAAGAACAAGTGGTTACATACGTTGCCACCTTTTTAAATTCTAAAACTGTTCAACTCCCTCTGTATTCAAAGAATTAGTTATTTCAAAGGACTCACCCTCTTCTTTTTCTCTCCTATTTAAACAACAACATCTCTCTCTTTCTCTTCATCCCAATAAAAGTTGAAATCACTTTCTCTTCATCTCTCTCTTAAGTTAGTTTTATTTTCTAAAGTTGGAAGCAAGTTGAGTAAAGTTACTGCAAAATCAAGATATGATCATAACACTTCTCTCTTTTGTTTCAATGATGTCTTTAGTGGTGTGCTAATTTCAATATTTTTAAAAAGAAAATTCATCTTTTTCTCTTCTCTTGCCTTATTGTTGATGTTGTGGGTGTTGAACCTTGGTAAACTGTAGTTTGGGTGAAGTCTAAGTAACCCAGGCATTTGAAATAGGAAAATTTGCATCTAAGTATTGAATTGATGTCATTATAATATTGCAAATCAAAAGATGTCTACTAGATGTTTGAAAAAATTCCCAAAAGGAATTTTGTACTGTAAGGGTTGCTGACGGTCGCTTTTGGCGGACTGTCTCTACTGCGACGAACCGTCGGATGGACCATCACAATGTTTCCCAATTTATTGTTCATTGGATAGAACCTGACAGCCAGTCTGATGGACTATCAATAAATCGATGAACTTCTAGTTCAACCGTTGCAAGCCTCTGAAGTGAAGGCTTTACGGGTTAAGGATGTCGGTCATTTTGTCGGACCGTCGCATCATTGATGGACTTCCAGTTGTACTGTCAAGACATATTTTTTCATGTTTTCATCTACTTGACTTGCCATCTGATTTCTTGTATCCTTTGCAGGCATTATAGCACGTAAACTCCCATTGAACTTAGGTGGTGGCTGAGCACGAGGAAGAACCAAATCTATCAGGAGCGAGAAAGCACCAGTCTTCAACACTCGCCAAAGAGACCAAACACTTTCTACACTTTCCCAGTCTAAAAAAGAAAGTGGGAGCAACACCAGCAGTACTAGCCGAGAGCCGACGAGGCAAGGGTAGTCACATCTCGTCCAAATCTAGTTGAGTCCGAAACTGAGGCTACCAATGTGGAGGCACAAAATAAAGCGGTTGATCTAGAAACTGAGCTTGAGGATGCAAACTTGATCAGACGTAAGGATCTTCAAATAAGGGAGGCAGTCAGATGTCAACTCGAGGTAGTAAGGGAAAAATTCTATGATGGGTTGGCACCGACAACAAGCAGGCCAACCAAAAGGCCATTCGCTAAGGAGTACCAGATAGTAAAAATAGAGCTGCACGAATATCCCAAGTTAAACAATCATTTCAATAAGTATGAATTGGCATGGATGAGCAAGCCTCCCGGATCATATCAGCCGAATTCGGTAAGGGAATTCTTTGCTAATTATTTGGTGTTGGCAGAAAAGGATATTCTAAAAGGCTCAAAGATTTCTAATTTTCCGAACAGGTAGTCAATTCCAGTCTGGGGAGTTAATATTGATATATCAGCCCAAACAATCAACATAATATTGTTTGGGCCAGACTATGAAGCCCCATATGCTATTACCAAACTTGAGTACCGTCTTCATTCTGCATCCACCTAAATACCTTGGTTGGCTGGATTGTTGACTGATGATGGTAATCCTTCCTGGGCAATAAACCCACGTGAGCGCAAAACGAAGTCATCCTTTAGCTTCAAAGCTAAGTTTTGGTGGGCTATAGTTCGATTGAGACTTATACCAACTAGAGGTGATGCTAATCTGGATAGTCACCAGGATGTGCTTGATTTTAGTTTACTTTTAGGAATGAAGATTGATTTCGGTCAGATCATTGCCAATGATCTATTTATGAGAGCACATAAGGTGGCCAATGCACTACCATTCTCGTGTTTAGTTATTGAGTTATGCAGGCAAGCGGGGGTGCCTCTAATTTATGGGGTAGATAATGAGGTCCGAGCAACACATAGGAAGGATATTGAGAAGTCTAAAGATGACTCAAAGTTCGAAATAAGGGTCACTAAACCTTCAACTAATTAGACTCAGTTAGCACCAGCCCCAGATACCTCAAAAATTTCAATAGGTATGCCATTACCGATTATCACTTACGTACCACCTGATTATGTGCCATCAAGTATGTCTACAGGTTCAGAATCTGCACCACCAATTGGTAGGGCAGAATTTTCAGAATATAGGTTGGCGCAAGAAAACTTTGCCAAGTATGTGAAATTGTAAAAGAAATTGAAGAAGCAGCTGGACACTTGGACTGCAAAATTCAAGGCTTTTGTTGATAGAATTGTAGCTCAGGCAATTCATCCATTCTAAGACATTCAGATGAGGATATAAAACATGGAGGAGTGAATCAACAAAAGGCTGGATTCAATATCCATATCAGACATGGCTAAGTTCATGGTAGAGTTTAAGAAAGCATAAGCTAACTCGAAGAATTAAAGAGCAGGCAGCTACAACAACCCATTTTGATACAACCTTGGTAATAAGTGATGAAGATAAAGAAATTGTTGATCTGATGGGAAGATCATTGAAAGACAAGGGAAAGAAATAGGTAGATGAACATGACACAATAAAAGTTAAAAAGAGAAGAAAGAGAGAGACAATGATGCCAAAGGAGAGAGAACATTATGATCTGAAGAAAGCCTCAAAAATATCAAGCAAAGATAAGAAATAAAAAGGAAGAAAGTATAAGATAAAGCGACAGGAGTGTCTACCAGTTCTGCCCCAGTTTGGGGGCCGACTTCAGACCCAGTCCGAGATGTGGTACCTCCGATTCTGGAAGGAGAGTTTATGAGTACCCCCACCACCATGGGGGTAAACATTGCAATAGGTAAGGACACTGGAGTCTCACCACATTTCAGAGATGCCTAAAATGAATAAAAGGCATTACAAGTATTTCCCCTCCTCTATACTTAAAATTATATGTATTTGAGGACAAAACATGTATTATTCTATAGGGGGGAGGTGTACTTGTACCATGGGGGGTTGTGCTACCAATGAATTTTCCTTCCATATGCTATCAAGTAGAATCAACATGTTTTGGATTATGTTTAGGATTGCATTTTTCTTTTGTTCCTAAGTTCCGTTTGTTATGTCTATTTATAAAACAGAAGTGTCTTTTATTTCTGCATCTTATTGTATATATGAATAATGAGTGATGTTGTCATAAGACCTTGAGAATTTATGTGTAATTATTTACTCTAGTCATTTAACATATATGAGCAACCTTCAGTGATTCTATAACTGACATTAATATATGAGATGTGAATAAATCATGTGATGGAAATCCTTAGAGCAGTAGAATAAGTTTAACTTAGTTTCCTCTGTGTGTGTGAGTATTTGTCTTTAGTTCTTGGATAGTATAGTACCTAGAACTTGCCCAGTTCATTGAGTTTGTCTTGTAGTTGATTCAATAGGGTAGGATAGCAGTCCTCCTTGTATATTTAGTCCACTTAGCCAAAATAATTAATCCCACCAAAAACATTTTTCCATATTTGAACCCTTTTTGAGCTTGTAGTAGTTTTCTTTATCACCAATAACTCAAATTAACTCTCTTTAGGGTGTTAGAACCTGACTCTAGCCCAGGGCCAATATTGGACATTATGCACCTTAACTCAGGCAAAACACCTAAGTTGAGGGTGGCTATTGTCAAGATGTTGAGATTCTAATGGAAAGTTAGTTTAGAACTTAGTTAAAAGCATTTGGCCCTGATCTATTCAAGATATTTGCACCTTAACTAATTGCATCAGCATAAGTTGAGCGTGGCTGATGCTTGTACAAAAAGGGGGCTTATGTCAAAGTGAGGCAGAATAATAGAAGTTGTAAATGGGCTGGTAAAATAGTAGCTTGGGTAAGTAAGGATGCAAGGACAAAGAGGGTTATGTCTGAATATTGAGTTATTTTTACCAAAAGCTATCCTCACCTAGCCCCGAAGCCTCATTACAATCCTGAAAAGACCTGCTTGATCTTGGTAAATCAACTATAAGAGAGCATTTACTAGTAAGGGCAAGCCTATGGGTGTGTAGATTATGCATGTAACTTCTTTGTTGAGTGTGAGGGTTTAGACTGTGTCTGCAAAGATAATGAGTGGTGGACTTCATTGTGTGAGGGCAACTTGAGTTTTACTTAGTCTTGCTAGCCTCTGTAGGAAATGATGTCCATGATTGTGTGTGTGCTGATATGAATCAATACCGGTTATAGATGCTGATGTTTTGAGCACACATGTGTGAAATGACAAGTGAATGGTGGTACAAAGTCTAGTTCAATAGTTAATTGCCTATCATTGTATTGTTTATGTTTGCAATTTGGTGCTGAGTTGCTTGAGGACAAACAATTATCTTAAGCTGAGGGTGTTGATGTTCCGGCTTTTGACGGAATATTTTGCATTTTTTTCTTGGGAAAATTATTTATTTTCAAGCAGCTAAAGTTGTATTTAACACTATATTTGATTGCTTTCAGGTAAAGGAGTAAGCCATAGAAGAAACCTGGAAAAATAGCATAAAAAGACATCTGACGGGAAAACTGGCAGACCGTCGGCCATGTGACAGACTTCCAGGACAAAACATAATGAAGAAACCAAGTGACCTCTGCGACATTCCAAGTGGAGGACCTTCATACTTGCGAAGGTATGCCAACTTGGCCGTCAGGCTTAACCAAAATTCAGGATTTTAGAATACCCAGCAACGGCCAAGGCAATGGACATCGGTCCACTGATGGTCTGCAAACATAATCGTTAGACCTAAATATAACCTGGTATTTTCGGACATCAAACAATGGCCCATGCGACGAACCATCTGGCCTCCGAAGGGCCGTCAGTCAGACCGTCAACTTGGACGCGACTTTTTCTGAGTTTAAATTTTAAATATTCTATACCTAGGAGCATATAAATATCCAGTTAGGGTTTTATTTCTTTCATCTTGGATATTGTTACCTTAGTTTTCCATCTTTGAAACTCTGTAACATAGTATTCTGAGAATCAAGCAAAACTTGTGGATTTAATCATTCCATTTCTATTGAAGATTCAAGAACTAATTCTTATAACTTTTGTAAGTGAATTCTAAATTTATTTATAAATAATACAAAGATTCTTTCTCCTTCTTCTATGGAGATGTGTGGCTAAGCTCCAATAACTAGGGTTATGGGAGTCTTGATGTGAAAAAAGTTGATTTAGGTTGTGATTCTAATTGAGTTCTATGAATAATTGACGTTGCATAAACCCTTCTTCACTTTAATAACTTTTCTTGGTTGCAAACTTGAAAGGTGAGCCCAAGAATATCACGTGTTCGAATAGAAAAGTGGTTGTTAGGAAAAAAAGAGTTTACATAGAATCTAGAGGCTTTAACCTTTGGATTAATGGAAAATGCCTTAACAGGATTTACCTATATGAGAAAATAGTTAAATAATCAATGCATTCTTTAAGTTTGAGAGAATTAAAGGATAAACTATCCATCTAGGTTGAGAAACTAATGGGTAAGCAATAGGATTCAACTACTCTTGCAATTGGAGTTATTTATTGGAACTCAAAAGTGATTCACAACCCTAGCTGTTTAAGCATCTTGGTAGCCATAACTCTAGTTTGTTTAATATCATTAAATTACTACTTGTAAAAAGAATCAGTAGTTAGAATAACTCTGTTACAACTAATTAGAATATATTCCATAAATCAAAACCCCTTTTATTCAGGAACCTTTGATCAACAGTCTGATAAAAATTATAATCTTAGTGAACATAGTATTCCCTGTGGGATTCGACACTCAAATCTAGTGGGTTCTATATTTGACAACGTCCACTTACTCTTTTGTAAGAGAAGTGTAATTTAGGCGTATCAATCTATACATGAAGGGCTTAGTACCCGGCTATTATTTTGGTGAAGATAAGTAGCCCAAATGTGTCTGTAGTTACTAAAACTTGTTTTACCATATACTTTATTGTAAATAAGAAATCCTAAAGAAAAAAAGTGAATTGGGTTAACATCGGAGATATACAACCAGGTATGTAAGGCATACTCTATTTCACTCTCTTTGGCATAAAATCAAACACATATCCCACCAACTAAGCTTCCAAAGTTCTTTTATAGAAAATTATATATCATGGCTATGTATGACATCTTATGTAGCCAAAAACCTTGTTCCTACTCTCTATGTATCTTTTAACTCTGAAATATCAATTTTGGCTGGGGGATATTTGGTTTGGGTCCCAAGGCTTTCAAACTCATTTTAGTCTATTAGGTGGATTTTGCTAAAAAAACTAGGTTCTTATGTGTGGGACCTAAATTTTATTGAAATTACTTAAGATGATAGTTTTTATGGTTTTGTTGAGTCCAGAATGATGAATTTGGTATGTTAGCATAGTTTTTTTGCACACATGGGGTTCTGAATGAATCCCGAACATGTAGTCGGAGTCTCTTTGGACTAAGCTAACTTTGTTGGTGCCAAGTTGCTGGAGCAACAACTTTATTAGCTGAGGACCCCTCAATTAGGAGCTGCTTTAGGGGCCAAGTAACTACTTAAGCAGAGGCTAGCCATCTTGACAAAGTCCATTAAAGCAACCCTCTTAGCGCTTAAGCTGCCATCGCTGATGTGTTATATATTTCTTCCTTCCTTAAAATTTAACTTTATGTCACAAAGTATAAAAAATATAGGGATTAAGAGATCAAAATTTGTGTGAGATCATTAATTAAATCTAGGTTCGAGTGGAAAATGTCCTAGTTAATACTTTATCATCATTTTCTTGTAAGTTACCGATTTAAATTCGGCAAAAAATTCTCTATTTTTTATTTTGTTTCTTTGAGTATGTTGTGGGACTGGTTTGAGCTTAGATTATGCCCAATTTTTGGGAAAATATTCCCTGAGTTGAGAGGGAAACAATGAGGATTTCAATTTTGTTATTTTGCAAGCGGGCCCACCCGAAGCTTAAATATACAAATGGTTATCGCTATTCCCATCATGATATATATAACATTTTTATAGTAAGATAGTTGTCAGAGAATTCCCATAAAGGAAAAGTTCTACTGTAAAGGATTTCAGAGAATTCTTATAAGGGAAAAGCTCCACTGTAAAGGATTTTATGTGATTTCAACGGCGTCCAGGTAGTCTAGGTTTACCTACTTCTAGACTTTACTTAATTATGGTACTAGAATATTAATGTTCTAGTTTTGGGTAGTTTCTTATGGCTCGGGTATCCTTTTAGTGAGTTTTCCTATTTTAGCCTATTAGGGATCCTTCCAGGTATAACCCAACCCCTATTTTCTTAGCTATCTTATCATTATCCTTTAGAATTATATATATAGAAATTAGGGACTTGAGATTGAATTGAGAAAATTTATCCTAGGTTCATCTAGGTTCTGGCCTAGGTTTGGGTTTTTGGTACTGCTAGTGGTCCTCATTACTTTTTTAAGGTAGAATGCCTAGAATAGTACCATTCTTGGTCATGATGATCACAACAATTTACTTAAGGTATTATTCAGGTTTTACGTTGACTTAGTTAACTTAAATAAGCTTATTTAGCATTGCTACCCTAGGTAGGGTACTATTTTACCTTAAATTGTATCTTTCCACTTAATAATTGAAACTTGTATGGCCTTAAGGGATTTGGTCGTATAAAATGGGAATTTATGATTTAATAGTCTTGAGATGCACATAATTTTAGTATGACACTACTTTTAGCTTACTTAGTAATTTTGGTTCAAGTCTGATACCTGGCACATTTTTATTAATTATCAATTTCTATTTGAGTTCGATATTTACTATCATGATATTATACTTAGTTCTGGTTTGATTCTGGAACTTATTACCAT
Source organism: Capsicum pubescens (assembly GCA_030864215.1). Taxonomy (NCBI): domain Eukaryota; kingdom Viridiplantae; phylum Streptophyta; class Magnoliopsida; order Solanales; family Solanaceae; genus Capsicum; species Capsicum pubescens. The sequence goes on from CM061543.1 coordinate 171,258,884, forward strand.
TACCAATACTAATTTATTACTTAAAATCTGGTAGATATAGGTTAGGTTTGTGGTTATGGATGGAAAGGAGCATTAGGGATGCATATTACACATCTTGGCTCGTTTTATTATTATTATTGTTAAAATCCCATCTTTATCGTAGGGTTACTCTTTCCTTGTACACACCATGCTTATGAGGGATCAGTTGGGTTTATTTAACCTTATGTGTGCCTTCTAGGATTGTGGGCGTCCAGTTTTGTTATAGCTAGGCTTTTAATAGCACTTTAGATTTATTTGCTTTCTACTTATCACATTTCCCTAGTACAATCTATTATTTCTATTTCTTCCCCCTTTATTATTGACTTAGGATTACATTACCATACTTTATTTATTCTGTTACTTTAATTTAGCTCAGTTGGTATATGATGCTACTGAGTATTCATGATTTTGGTACTCATACTACACTTCTGTATCATTTTTCCCTAATTCAGATATGAGTATGAGTCACCGCTATTGACGATATCTTTAGGTTGTGATGTTGATTGGAGATTGGGTGATCCTTTAGAATATAGAGATGATCTGTCTACTTCTATTGTTTTGATAGTATTATTTTGTCTCTTCAGAGACTATGATGTATATTTGAACTGTCTACTACTCTTTTGTTATAATGGCTCTTCTACTAACCTTACCAGCTCTTAGGGGAAACTTATTTGGTGTTCTTATCGTCTTCCCTTTTTGTGTATATGTATATACATAGATATTTGTTCTTATTGATTGTCATTGCAGTTGTATTTTATTGTTTTGTCCTTATATTAAGCCTATTTACGTGTTACTCAATGTTTTTAGCTTACCTACTGGTGGGTTAAAGTAGGTGCCATCAAAACTCAAGAAATTGGGTCGTGATAGTGTTTTATCCTAGAGATGGGTTAACAGGTATTAAATAGGATTATACATCAACTTTAGGGTATGAGATCAAGTTTCTTGAGTTGTCCAGACATATTTATGTATCTTTCTATAGAGCAAAAGAGAATGTAGAGGTTTGTTAGGTGGTTAATCTTACCACTCTAATCAATGTCAAAGCCTTTAGTAGAAACCAAGTTTCCTTTCTTTCATGTTGTTAAATATGCAATTACTATAGAGTGGTTATGTCTCGATACCTAGACACATGGAAGTAAGAGGCCCTGTACCAATTCTATTTTAGTGGTATTCTATTCATAAGCAAGGATTAGTCCAGTAAAGGTCACTATCACTCTCAACACAACATGACCATACATGTGGTGTCTTAGGTCACAAATTGACATGAATATGTCACATTCATCACAATGGATAAAGCCCGTGGATTGGAGACTTGGGTGAGCTCCTAACGTCTAGAGTTTTTCGTTCTTACTCTATTTTGCTAGACTTGTCTTTATTTTGTATTTTGAAGATGATTTTGTATTATTATTATTATTATAATATATCTTCTTAGTACTTAAGTCATGTTAATAATTCCTGTACTAACTTATACCAACCCATAGGGATTATTTTGTATATTTTTTTACTTTTGTTTGTATATATGTGTATAGTTGGGTTGTGATTCATTTTCGTATTCACTTCCTCTTATTAGCCCGTTACTTATCAATTCGGGCTATGGGTTTGTCGTAACTATTGGTGGGTGATAGTTTGTGCCATCATAACCAGGAACTTAGGGTTCTCACAGGATGGGAAAGGCAAGAGCTCCAAGACCAGAGGCTCCTCAACAAAAAGGCTTGACTAGTGGAGTTGAATGATTCTTTGAGTTGAAATATAACTTTTTCATTGCATAATTATATGTCACATGCCAAATCCCATTAGAGAAGAGAGGAAACCATAGCCGTAAAGTCTCAAGAGCACCCTGTAATACCCTGATCATTCCTTAAGCCTGAATCCATTTTTTGAAGTGAATATGGACGACTTCCAAGGTAAATGATGTTTAAACCATGTTTTATTTCTCTAATTTCTACTTTCTATCACATGGAGATTTGAATAAGTTTTTCGTCGATACTAAATTCGCCTAAATCCGACCCTCGGGTGAAGAGTTAGAGACATTTTAGTGAGACAGTGTGCCACTTGGCACTTTAGCGCATCGCGGAGCCAGCCAAAATGGCAATTGTCATTTCCAGTGAGCCTCCATGATATAAGTGTGTTGTGCCGATGCTCAATATTAGGATTGTCAAATTCCAATGCACCAACGCGATTTCACCGCGTCGCGCCACTGAGCAGTTTCCCAATTGTAAAAATCCAGTGAAGGAGATCATGGCGCATCGCGCCAAGGCCAAAACTCGGGCTCCAGTTCTAGAATTTTCTCAAGGGTATTTTGGTCATTTCTGCCCATTTTGGTCTCTATATATATATTCAAGTAGAGAAGAGCAATTTATTTTCTCTCCAATCTCTTTCAAGAAATATCTAGAGCAAGGGTTTCTCTCCTCCAATTCCAAATCCAAATCTTCTCCAAGAAAATTCAAGAATCTTCCATATATTTCACTGAGTTGTTCAAGAATCAAGTTCTCTAAGTCAAAGGTATCAAGAAATTTAACTCAAAAGTGTGTAGAAGAGTTTTCGATCAAGTGTTTTCATCTTAAAATTATAATCCAAGGTATGTGGGGCTTGAACAAGAATATCCTTTCATTCTTGTGCCCAAAGAATTGATTTTTACTATTGGAATTTCATGATCCTTGCCAGTGGGTTTACACCCAAATTTCTTTATTTATGATTTATGAGATTTGATTTGATTAAGTTTGAAATTTATGATTATTTTACCATCATATTTCTTAAATTGAGAAATTTATGCCATGAGTTGTATATTGATATTACGAAATGATGATTTCTAAAGTGATTTAAGATAAGTGTCACGAGTTATGCTTTTCCCATGAGGAGTATGATTATTGAATACATATTGATATTTGATCTTGAGAGTCAAGAATGAGTTCTATGATGTTTTCTTGAGGTTATACTCCCTGGCAAGAGTATAACGCTCCCGCCAATGTGGGGTTTCTTTCTTAGGAGGGCAAAATGTTAGACTCCATGCGGCTCACATGGTTTATGTCGGTTATAAGAAACTCCCAAGTCTATAATAGTCTAAGTTTCTTGAGTTACCGAGTCACTCTAAGTCATGAGTTAAAGAGTTTGAGTTGAGTCCAATAATTTATGAGATTTGTGAAGCATGTGTTATTATCGATGATTTATGGAAATTATGTTTCAAGAAATTCAAGTGAAGAGAGTCATTATTGTCAGCATGCATGACTTTATTTTACATTTATGATATTGTTTAAAAGTGTTGCATACACCCCCACATACTCTGTACAATCCCAAGTACTGATTCCCATACTCTTCTATGTTCTACATTTTCTCGTGATGTAGGTTTAGGTGCTCAGTCTCAGCAGCGACAATGATCTTTGAGTACCTACATCTATATTCTTACAGTTGGTGAGTCCTCATGGTTCGAGGACCTATGTACCTGAGTTTTTCCTTGGTAGTAGATAGTTGTTTCTTTTCAGTTCAGGCGAGTCAGTTGGGGATCTGTCCCAATGGCTCTTCAATCTTTTGTGGAATAGGTTTTGTCAGACCAGAGCACCAGTATGTATAGAACTTTCAGTATTTTGTTTGTACATGACAGTATTTCTTCGTATCACAGTATGATCTTGATATGATTATTCTTCCCTATTTTAAAATGATTAGTGTTATAGTGAGTTCTGAAAGTGATGACAGGCTTAGAGGGTTAGATTGAGGCCACGTGTGGCCTTAAGTGCCATGTGACATCTTGGGATAGGTTCTTGGGGCGTTATAATCTTGGTATCAGAGCCTAAGGTTTGAAGAGTCCTAGGGAGTCTGACGAGCCGTATTACGTAGAGTCTTGATCATCAGTAGGTAGCCCTCCACATCTATGAGCAAGAGGATACGAGATGTTTTAGGAAAAGTTGATTCTTTCTTCAAAAGTCTATCGTGCCTATAATTGTTTCTCTCTTTTATTAATTCGTGCTCTATTATGACAGAAAATGCCTCCTCATAGAGGTCGCAGAAATAATGAACGACCTCAACCCATTGATCTTATAGGTAAGACGGTATCTCACACTAAATTTCGGGTAGCTTTTGAAGCGCTAGCCTAGGCGGTTACTGCTGTTCAGGCTGCAGTTCTACCTCTACAGGAAGGTAATTCAGTGGCAGCCCAGGTTTGTGATTTTATGCGGATGAATCCGCCAGAGTTTTATGGGTTAAAGACAGGCGAGGACCCACAAATGTATCTTGATGAGGTGAAAAAGATCACCCAAATTATGCATGTAATGGAGGAAGAAAGCGTGGAGCTAGCTTCCTATCGCTTGAATAATGTTGCTTATGATTGGGTGGAGATGTGGAGGAAGAGTAAAGGGGAGGATGCCGCTCCCATGACTTGGCAGTTGTTCCAGGATGCGTTCTTAGACAGATTCTTTCCCTCGGAGCTGAGGGAAGCGTAATTAGAAGAATTTATGAACTTGAGATAGGGCCCCATGACAGTTAAGGAGTATTATCATAAGTTCTACCAGTTATCTAAGTATGCTCCTGGTATGATGGCTAATTCTAGAACTAGTATGAGTAAGTTTTTGGCTGGTGTATTTGGTTATGTTGTGAAAGAATGTAGATCCTCTATGCTTAATAGGGATATGGACCTTTCAAGACTAATAATTCATGCTCAGCAGATTGAAGCGGACAAGGTGAAGGAGTAAGGGAAAATAAGAGAGTTAGATCAGAGCAGCAGGGGTATGGCCAGACTAGATTTTCTGGAGAGAATCGCCCTCAGTTACAGAATCGTTCACTTGTGCCAGTGCCTTAATCAGCCAGTGCTCTCGCATTCAGAATTAGGTAGGAGAAGGGTAATAGTCCTACTATGTCCAGGTCCCAGGACAGTGTGAGTAACAGACCTCGTCCTCCCTCATGTTCAAAGTGTGGTAGGGACCATTGTGGTGAGTGCTTAGTCGATCGAAGGGGTTGTTTTGGTTGCGGTAAGTTGGGCCACAGATTCAGGGATTTCCCATACGCTAGACAAGGGAGTCATGATGTTCGTCCCCAGATCAGGTTATTAGTGCTCCAACCTTTTTAGTTTGTCCTAATCCTCCTCAGGGTGCCTCATCTAGTACTGCAAGTGGTCAGCACCAGAATCTCTTTTATGCTATACCACCCCGCTAGGAGCAGGAGGATTCACCAGATGTTGTTACTGGTACACTCTGTGTATTTTATTTCGATGTGTATGTGTTGATGGACCCTGGGTCATGTCTTTCTTATGTAACTCTGTTGGTGGCTATGAATTTTGAAATCAGTGCTGAAAAGATTCCTGAGCCTTTTCTAGATTCTACCCCAGTAGGTGAATCTGTTGTTCTGAAGCAAGTGTATAAGAAGTGTCCTATCACTGTCCTTACTAGAATCATGTTTGCAGACTTGATCGAGCTATACATGGTTGATTTTGACATTATTCTGGGTATGTATTAGCTTCACTCTTGTTGTGCGTCTATAGACTATCTTACCCGTGTAGTCAAGTTTCAGTTTCCCAATGATCTAGTCTTTGTGTGGTTCAAAAATTCTGTAGCTACCAAGAGTCATTTTATATCCTACCTTAAATCCAGGGAATTGATATCCAAGGGTTGTATCTATCATTTGGTTCAAGTTAAAGACACTAAGTCCGAGACTCCGACTATTCAGTCTATTAGTATTGTCAATGAGTTTCTTGATATTTTCCCAGAAGATCTCCCAGGGTTACCTCCCGATAGAGAGATAGAATTTGGGATTGATCTTCTTTCCGATACGGAGCCTATTTCTATTCCTCCGTATCGCATGGACCCCACAAAACTTAAGGAGTTGAAAGAGCAACTCAAAGATCTTCTTGATAAGGGTTTAATAAGGCCTAGTGTGTCTCCTTGGGGCACACCCGTTCTATTCGTGCGAAAGAAAGATGGTTCATTGCATATGTGCATGGACTATCATTAGCTCAACAAGATCACAGTCAAGAATAAGTACCCTCTACCTAGGATTGATGACCTGTTTGATCAGCTGCAAGGTGCCAGTTATTTCTCAAAAATAGATTTGAGATCCGGTTATCACCAACTTAAAGTCAGAGGGTGTGATATTCCAAAGACAACTTTTCGCACCCGTTATGGTCATTTTGAATTCCTGGTAATGTCCTTCGGGATAACTAACGCCCCAACAACTTTTATGGACCTCATGAATCGGGTGTTCAGACAGTACCTGGATATGTTTGTTATTGTGTTCATAGATGATATCCTTGTATACTCTCAAAATGGAAATGACCATGCAGATCATCTCTGAATTATCTTGCATACCCTTAAAGATCATCAGTTTTTTTCTAAATTTAGAAAGTGTGAATTTTGGTGAAGGTCAGTTTACTTTCTGGGTCATATTGTTTCTTCTGAAGGTATTCGAGTTGATCCTCAAAAGGTAGAAGATGTGAGAAATTTGCCTAGACCTATTTCCCCATCAGACATTAGGAGTTTCTTGGGACTGGCTGGTTACTATCATCATTTTATTGAAGATTTCTCCTCCATTGCTACTCCTTTGACCCGGTTAACCCAAAAGAAAGTTAAATTCCAGTGGTCAGATTCTTCCGAGAAAAGTTTTCAGGAGTTGAAGACTCGACTTACTTCAGCCCCTGTGATGACCCTGCCTAATTGTGTAGATGATTTTATGGTGTATTGTGATACTTTTAGAGTTGGGTTGGGTTGGGTTGCATGTTGATGCAGAAGGGTAAGGTTATAGCCTATGCCTCCCGACAGTTGAAACCTCATAAGAAGAATTACCCGACCCATAATCTTGTTCTAGCTGCAAAAGTTTTTGCCTTAAAAATCTGGAGACACTACTTGTATGGTGTTCATGTTGATGTCTTTACGGATCACAAGAGTTTGCAGCATGTGTTTACTCAGAGAGAGTTGAACCTGCGGCAGAGGCGATGGTTAGAATTGCTGAAAGACTATGATATGAACATGTTGTATCACCCGGGCAAGGCCAATATAGTGGCCAATGTAGTGGTAGATGCATTAAGCAGTTCATCCATGGGTAGTGTGATGCATGTAGAGAATTATAAAAAGGAATTGGTTTGCAAAATGCATCATTTATCTAGGTTGGGTGTTAGATTACTTGATTCAGCTGAGGGAAATGTTTGGGTTCAAGGTAATTCCGAATCTTCTCTAGTTTCGAAAGTGATGGAGAAGCAGGATATGGATTCTCGTTTGGTCAAACTGATAGGGTAAGTTAAAGACAAAAAGGTGGGGGTTTTATCCCAAGGGAGAGATGGTGTATTGAGGCTTCAGAATAGATTGTGTGTGTATGATGTTGATAATATGAGGTAGAGAATATGGCTAAAGCGCATAGCGCACAATATTTTATTCATCCCGGTGCTACCAAGATGTACCGCGATTTGCAGGAAATTTATTGGTGGAATGGTATGAAGAGGAATATAACAAAGTTTGTAGAAAAGTGTGCAACTTGCCAATAGGTGAAGATAGAGCACCAGAGACCCGGTGGTATGATGCAATAATTTAGCATTCCTACTTGGAAGTGGGAAGTGGTAAACATGGATTTTTTGACCGGTTTACCTCTCTCTCGTCATCATCATAATTTTATTTGGGTCGTTGTAGACAGGTTGACTAAGTCAGTATATTTCCTGCCAATACATACATCTTTAAGCTGTACATCCGAGAGTTAGTCAGGTTGCATGGATTTCCGTTGGCTATCATCTCCGATAGAAGTACTCAATTTACTTCTCAATTTTGGAGAGCTTTTCAGAAGGGTCTTGGCACCCAAGTTCGTCTTAGCTCTACTTTTCATCCGCAGATAGACAGTCAGGCTGAGAGGACTATCCAGAATTTGGAGGATATGTTGAGGGAATGTGTTCTTGATTTCAAAGGAAGTTGGGATGAGAATTTGCCATTGGTTGAATTTTCTTATAACAACAGTTTTCATGCTAGAATTGGAATGGCTCCATTTAAGGCTTTATATGGAAGGCGATGTACATCACCCATAGGTTGGTTTGAAGTGGGCGAAGCTACTGCGATTGGACCTGATGCTGTGTTTGAGGCTATGGAGAAAGTTAAGTTGATTCGGGAGAGGTTGAAGGCAGTCCAGAGTCATCAAAAGTCTTATGCAAATGTGAGAAGAAGATCTCTTGATTTTGAGGTTGATGATTTGGTGTACTTGAAGATTTCACCCATGAAAGGGGTGAAAAGATTTGGAAAGAAAGGGAAGCTTAGTCCCCGATATGTTGGTCCTTATAGAGTTTTGAATTGTGTTGGGAAAGCAGTTTATGAGATTGAGTTGCCTATAGAGTTGTCAGCTGTCAATCTTGTCTTTCATGTCTCTATGCTCAAAAAGCACATTGGTGATTCTGTTGTGGTTGATCCATCGGGGAGCTTAAATGTTGGGGATAGTCTTTCTTATGATGAAGTTCTGATCGAGATCCTAGATTATCAAGTCCGTAGACTAAGGAACAAGGAAGTTCCCTTGGTTAAAGTTCTGTGGAAAAATCAATCAATAGAGGGTGCTACTTGGGAAGAAGAAGCAGATATGTGAGTTAAGTATCCTTATCTCTTCTCCGCGAGTTCAAATCAAGCCGAAGGTATCATTCTTCCTTAATTCAATTTCCTTCTAATCCAGTGTATTCAGTTATATAAATATCCATTCTATGATTCGTGCATTCTATGGAGTACTAAAAAATCGAGAGTGAATTAAGACGATTGAGCAAATTGTTCCCATAAAGTATTTCCTATTCCTCTTTGATCTTAAGCCTAACTAGCAACATTTGAGGACGAATGTTTCCAAGGGAGAGATATTGTAATACCCTGATCGTTCCTTAAGCCTGAATCCATCTTTTAAAGTGAATATAGACTAATTCCAAGGTGAATGATGTTAAAACCGTGTGGTATTTCTCTAATTTCAACTTTCTATCACGTGGAGATTTGAATAAGCTTTTCGTCGATACCAAATTCGCCTAAATCCGACCCTCGGGTAAAGAGTTAGAGCCATTTTAGTGAGATAGTGTGCCACCTGGCACTTTAGCGCATCGCGGAGCCAGCCAAAATGACAATTGTCATTTCCAGTGAGCCTTCGCGATATTGGCACGTCGCGCCAAGGCTCAATATTAGGATTGCCAAATTCCAATGCACCAACGCGATTTCACCGCGTTACGCCACTGAGCAGTTTCCCAATTGTAAAAATCCAGTGAAGGCGATCATGGAACATCGCGCCAAGGCCAAAACTCGGGCTCCAGTTCTAGAATTTTCTCAAGGGTATTTTGGTCATTTATGCCCATTTTGGACTCTATATATATATTCAAGTAGAGAAGAGCAATTCATTTTCTCTCCAATCTCTTCCAAGAAATATCTAGAGCTAGGGTTTCTCTCCTCCAATTCCAAATCCAAATCTTCTCCAAGAAAATTCAAGAATCTTCCGTATATTTCACCGAGTTGTTCAAGAATCAAGTTCTCGAAGTCAAAGGTATCAAGAAACTTAGCTCAAAAATGTGAAGAAGAGTTTTCAATCAAGTCTTTTCATCTTAAAATTATAATCCAAGGTATGTGGGGCTTGAACAAGAATATCCTTTCATTCTTGTGCCCAAAGAATTGATTTTTACTATTGGAATTTCATGATCCTTGCAAGTGGGTTTACACCCATATTTCTTTATTTATGATTTATGAGATTTGAGTTGATTAGTTTTGAAATTTATGATTATTTTACCATCATATTTCTTAAATTGAGAAATTTATGCCATGAGTTGTATATTGGTATTATGAAATGATGATTTCTAAAGTGATTTAAGATAAGTGTCACGAGTTATGCTTTTCCCATGAGGAGTTTGATTAGTGAATATATGTTGATATTTGAGCTTGAGAGTCAAAAATGAGTTCTATGATGTTTTCTTGAAGTTTTTGACATTTGATATGATTTAATGAGCAAGTCCACTTGATGTTGAGAAAGATTGTTTTGAGTTGAGTCGAGTTAGGAATCCACAAATTGTTTATGATTTTCAGATGAGATATATTTATGATTTTGGTCTCTATGATAGACCTTTGAGTTGATTGAGGTGGATTTCCTAACGCGTTCTGAACTAAGTCTAGGAGGAGTATTTAGCACCGAGCGGGAAGTGTGGGTTCAACACATCCTACTTCCCCAGAACTACGTGCCACTGTAGGATTGAGATTTGAGGGCCAAAGTGCCGAGTTTGTGATCACAAAGATGAGTTTGAGATTATACTCCCTGGTAAGAGTATAATGCTCCCGCCAATGTGGGGTTCCTTCCTTAGGAGGGAAAAACATTGGACTCCATGCGGCTCACATGGTTTATGTCGATGATAAGAAACTCCCAAGTCCATAATAGTCTAAGTTTCTTGAGTTTCCGAGTCACTCTAAGTCATGAGTTAAAGAGTTTGAGTTGAGTTCAATGATTTATGAGATTTGTGAAGCATGTGTTATTATCGATGATTTATGGAAATTATGTTTCAGGAAATTCAAGCAAAGAGAGTCATTATTGTCAGCAACTTTATTTTACATTTACGATATTGTTTAAAAGTGTTGCATACACCCCCACATACTCAGTACGATCACAAGTACTGATTCCCATACTCTTCTGTGTTCTACATTTTCTCGTGATGTAGGTTCAGGTGCTTAGTATCAGCAGCGATAGTGATCTTTGAGTACCTCCATCTACATTCCTACAGTTGGTAAGTCCTCATGGTTCGAGGACCTATGTCCCTGATTTTTGCCTTGATAGTAGATGGTTGTTTCTTTTCAGTTCAGGCGAGTCAGTTGGGGATCTGTCCCAATGGCTCCTCAATCTTTTGTGGTATAGTTTTTGTCAGACCAGAGTACCAGTATGTATAGAACTTTCAGTATTTTGTTTGTACATGACAATATTTCTTCATATCACAGTATTCTTTTGACATGATTATTCTTCCCTATTTTAAAATGATTAGTGTTATAGTGAGTTCTAAAAGTGATGATAGGCTTAGAGGGTTAGCTTGAGGCCACGTGTGGCCTTAAGCACCGTGTGACATCTCGGGATAGGTTCTTGGGGTGTTACACACCCACCTATGACTTTGTACTTCTTGTGCATGTAAATATGATAACTAAAGGTTCTACCAAATATGATATAATGCATAGATGAGAATAAACTGCGTAGGCAAGCACAAAACTATTTATACAAGACTTGGCCATTGGGTCCACAATATCTAAATGACAAGCCCTACCATGCATAACTTTGCATAAGCTTACAAAGACTCTAGAGATAGATAGATTTAGTTAAGGTTGGGAAAAACACCTACATTTCTCTTAGCTACTGTACAATAGCAAAACGTATATAACAGACTCGGAAAGCCCTATATCAATTTGCAGCTCACCAATAGCCATAGGATATTTTTTGCTCCTACTGAAAAGGTTTATTAACCGAAGCATCTGTGCCTGTAGAATAAAATATAGGTACCCCATAAAGGAAGTCAGTATAAAAATATGTAGTGAATATGTAAGGATGAAAGTAATTACACATGATGCAGGAGCTCAATTGAAATCACATACAAGGTGTATAAATGATTCTAGTAGACTACCTTTACATATACTTGAAGGATCAAGAATATTACATTTTTTTCTTCAATTTACCCTTCTTACTTTATAATCTTTGTAGATCATATGATATATATAACTAGATTTTTAGTGGTAAATACACAAATTGGGATCAACCCATACAAGGCTTATGCCCCTAAACTGCCACCCATGTATAAAAAAATTGGGATCGTCCCATGCAAGGATTTTTCCCCTGAGATTCCACCCATGTATAAAAATATTGGGATTGACCCATTCTAGGCATTTTCCCTAAGCTACCACGAATATATAAAGGTATCAACATTGGCCCATGCTAGGCTTATGCCCCTGGGCTGCCACTTGTACAATTCAGATTTGTATTAAATAGTTGGTTTGACCATTCATATTGTTACTTTGGTGGTCATAACATTATAGGACTTTGGAACAATAATCTACCACTAAGATATCTGTGAATAAACACTTAATGCAATAATAATAAGGTAGGGAGCAATTTGTACACGAATGAAATGTTTACGAGCTAAAAATAACACATGGGTCTTAATTGGCTTAAATGAGAACTCCTTAAACTTACTAGTTAAAGTAGACATAAAAACTTGGTAATAAACATGTATTGAGTTGTTTTAACACATTAGAGAGTGGGGCCAAGGTCACTAGCTGTATGGGAAATCATGCACTACTACTATGTATCATTTGCCATAAGAGACCCTTAGAAGCTTACTTTGTAATACAAGTGTTAGATTTCATACCAAAGAATACAAAATAGAGTATGCCTTGCATACCTTTCTGTACCACTCCTATATTAAACCTAATTAACATCCTACCTTTTGGATTACTTATCTACAATAAAGTATATGGTAAAACTAGTATTAGAATCCAACCAACACAATTGGGCTACTTAACTTCACCAAATAGTATACAATAATAAGACTGTAAATTATCAAATCAAGGGTGTTATTTTAAACCTTTTCTCCAACAATTACATCCACATACCATACATATTCTTATAATATACCTTGAAATAAATTTGGCTTCATTACACTCTCAAAACAATGTAAAAAGTGGAACATACATTAAATTTATACAACATTTAGTTTAGGCGTACCGCTACACCCTACTTCTATATTTCCATACAAACATGTCATACCTTTCCCTAAGATCAACCCGATAGTCCCCAGCACATACACATAAACATGCCTAAAAAATAGCCCCCAATTTCCTTTTATATAGAAACCAAATATTGAACTCATCATCCCTTGAGTTCTTTATAAAAAATCATCCATAAGTCTTCACCGAAATTCATATATAAGAAGGACAAACAAACAGCACCATCACCTTTCCTGAATTTTTGTAATTATCCTTCTAGTTTGAACTTTCAATAACTTGAGTTTTTCTTCACACTTAAACCAAAAAATAAGAGAGAAGTCTCTTAACAACAGAGAAAAATAAGCAATTATCTTGTGTAAATATTATACACAATACTTATAATTAAGAATGAATAACATGTTTTCCAAATCTTCCAAGCGAGAATTAAGTTAAAACCATAAGTGTTTTAACTTACCTTTGCTTTAAAAGGTAAGGGTTTCTTCAAGAACCCTAGAAGGAATTTTAGGACTGCTGTTTCAAGCCTTGATGGAAAAGGGAGAAAACTGAAGTTAAAAGGATGAAAATATGTTAAAATGAGTAAAAATACCTGCTATATTGCTGTTACATTGAGCCCTCTAGAACCTCTTTTATTGACCCCATTTTCAACCACAAATTAGTCCAAGTAGGTGATTCACCTACTTAAGGGTTTAAGTTACTCAAAGTCAAAGTAGGTGATGCACCTACATACTTTATTAGAGTCTAAAATGGGCCTTTAACTCATTGGGCCTTAGGGATGATTTTTAGGAGTTGGACCCTTCCTTTATTTTTCCTTTTCTTTTACTTAGTTTGATCCTAATAAATGTATGAATATACACCCAAATTTGCAAAGGTGAGGGTTTCTTCAAGAACCCTAGAAGGGATTTTAGTGTTGAAGTTTCAAGCCTTTATGGAAAAGGGAGAAAGCTATAGTTAAAAGGGTGGAAATGTGTTAAAATGAGTAAAAATTCCAGCTATATTAGTGTTTTATTAAGTATTATGGAACCTCCTTTATTAACCCTATTTTCAGTCTTAAATTAGACCAAGTAGGTGATGGAAATAATTAAGGGTTAAAGTTGCTCAAAAGGTCAAAGTAGGAAATGAATCTACTTGATTTATTAGCGTCTAAAATGGGCCTTAGGAAAGATGTTTAGGTATTGGGCCCTTCCTCCATTTTTCCTTTTCTTTTATATAGTTTGGGTGCTAATGAGTATATTAGTATAGGCTCAAATTTGATCCATTGCCAAGCCCATTTAACATGGTCCATATAGCTCAAGTAGGTGACTCACCTACTAGCTTTATTAAGTCGACCAAGTACCTTAATATTTTATTCAATTTTTATTTCTTAATCCATTTTGTTTAACATAAAACTTATACACACTTGGTAACTTTGAGCGTTAGATCGAAATACTAGCTTACGGTTCCAAGTTTAAAAAGGTGTATCGGCATTAACTTGATCGCATCTTAAAATGCAAAGGTAGTATCTAGAAACCCTTTTACAACACCGATACTCTCATAAAAAATCTAGTCCATTACCTATACCACAAGGCTACAACAAGGTCCACAAAAGTAGAACAAGTACATATAGGGGGTTATATCCTCCCCCCTAGGAATATTCATCCTCGAATGTTAGCATAATTATCCAACCCAAATAATTTCAAGCCTAATTTTAACCTTCCTCTAACCACATAAAGCTCATACATTTATACTTACTTTTCATTACTATAATTAGCACCTTGAACTCTCACTTCAAATTCAAATATATGTGGGTACTTGGATTTCATTGCTTTCTCATCTTCCCATGTGATCTCTTTTACTTGTTGGTTCCTCCAAAGTAATTTTACAAAATCTATTTCCTTATTTCCTAACTTCCCAATTGGCTGATCCAGAATAGCAATAGCCACTTCTTCATCGGTGTTATATTCTGTAACTTATACATCTTTAGTAGGAGTAATATAAGATGGATCCCCTATCCACTTTTGAATCATTAAGATGTGAAACATAGGATGAACTGTTGAGAGCTCTTGGGGTAGTTCTAAATCATATGTTACCTGGCCAAACCTTTGAATAATCTCATATGACCCTATATAACGTGGACTTGGTTTTCCTTTCTTACCAAATCTCATTACCTTTTTCATTGGTGACACCTTCAAGAATACCCAATCACTTGTATCAAACTATAGCCCCCTTCTTCTAACATCTGTATATGATTTGGGTTGGCTTTGAGCTATTTATTGCTGTTGTTCATTTACTTTAACCCTTTCCATAGCTTGATGAACAATATCTAGCCAAAACAAGGCAGTTTCACCCACTTCAAACCATCAAATCGATGATCTATACTTTACTCCATATAAAGCTTCATATGGTGCCATTTTCATACTCGGATGATAGCTATTATTGTATGCAAACTGTATGAGAGGTAAGTGATCATCCTAGCTATCTTTGAATTCCAGTACATAAGATCATAAAATATCATAAAGTGTTTAAATATTATGTTCTCTTGTGCATCTGTGCGAGGGTGAAAAGTTGTACTTAAATTCATTCGTGATCCTAAATTTCTATAAAAAGATTTCCAAATATTTTTAGTAATTGAGGTTCCCTATCTGATATAATAGAGATTGGTACTTCGTGTAGCAAAACTATTTCTTTAATTTATAATTTTGCATACTCTTCAACTGTGTAAGTGGTCTTAACCTGCATGAAATGTGCTAATTTGGTAGGTCTATAAACTATTACCCATATGGAATCAAATATTTGAGATACACGAGGCAAACCAGTGATGAAAGACATGTTGATCATGTTCTACTTCCAAATTGGAAGATCAACACGTTGCATATAACCCCCGAGATTTTGGTGTTCTACTTTAGCTCTTTCACAATTTGTACATTGGGATACAAATCCTACAATGTTCTTCATGTCACTCTATCAATATATTCCCTTAAAATAATGATACATTTTGGTTGACCCTGGATGGATGGAATACCTTGAATGATGTGCCTCTGTCATAATACTTTTTCTTTGCCCATCTACATTAGGTACAAATAATTTGTTTTGGCATCAAAGTATTGCTTCATGCAAAACATAAAATGCCTTTGTCATAGCAAGTTGTACTTTCTCCTTAAGCTGTAATAAAAGTGGATCTGCATAATACTTCTCTTTCACTTTATCTACTAATGAAGATTCTACTACATTATGCACAACAATCCCTTCATCTGGAGTTTCAAGAAGGCAAACCCCCAAATTAGCTAGTTGGTTTATATCCTTAGCTATTTCTTGTCTTTCTATTGACTGCCCATAAATGCTTTCTATTTTGTTATGATCTAAGGCATCATCTACCATATTTTCTTTCCCTAGATGATACATGATATCAACATTATAGTCTTTTAATAGCTCAAGATACTTTATTTGCCTCAAATTTAGGTCCTTTTAATTAAATATAATTGCAAACTCTTATGGTCAGTAGATATTTCAACTTGAATCTCATATAAGTAGTGGCACCAAATCTTTAAAGCAAATACAACTGTTGCTAGCCCAAGATCATGTGTTGGTTAATTTTTCTCATCTGACCACAATTGTATTGAGTCATAATCTATTACTTTACCATTCTGTATCAATACACATTCTAAGCCAATTCCTGGAGCAACACAGTACACTACATACCCTTATTGCCTTTGGGAAGTACCAATACGGGTGTAGAAGTCAACTTATTCTTCATATCCTGGAAACTCCTTTAACTTGGGTCATTCTATTAAAACTTGGATGCTTTGTGTGTTAACTTTGTAAAAGGATCATAAATTAAGGAAAATCCTTCAATAAACCTTCTAAAATAACCTGCAAACCCAAGGAAACTATGAACCTCCATTGGCGTTATAGGTCTTGGCCAGATTTTCTCGGCTTCTATCTTTTGAGTATCAACCTTTATTACTTCATTAGATATAATATTACATAAGAATGCCACAAATCTCAACTAAGACTAACATTTAGATATCTGTACATATAACTTAAGATCACAAAAAATCTATAACAGTAGTCATAAGTGACTAGCGTGGTCCTATTTTGATCTTAAATAAACTAGAATATCAACCATAAAAACTATCACGAAAACATCTAATAACGTCTTGAACACCCTATTCATCATAAAAGCCACTGGTGTATTAGTTAGCCCAAAGTACATGACTAGAATCTCACAATGACCATGTGTGTTCAAAAAGCTGTCTGGGGTATATCTTTCTCTTTGACCCTCATTTGGTGTTTACCCGACCTCAAGACAATCTTTAAAAAACACTTAGCACCTTGTAACTAATAAAAAATAATTCATCAATTCTTTGAAGGGGATATTTGTTCTTAATAGTCACCTTATTCAGTTGCCATAAGTAAATACACTTTCTCAATGAGCCATTTTTCTTATGCACAAATAACACTGGTGCGCCCCAAGGGAACATACCATGCCTTATGAATGCTTCTCTAGAAAATCTTTTAATTTTTCTTTTATCTCTCGTAATCCTGCCAGGGCCATCATATATAGGGTAATAGAGATTTATTAGTACCTAGAATCACATCAATACCAAACTCTACTTCCTATTCCGGAGAAAAACCTTAAAGACCTTCAAGGAATACATCGGGATATTCATTTACCAGTTGAATAGTTTGAAGAATTGGTGGCTCTGTATCTATATGTTTCACTTTAAGTAGATTGCAGATGCAACCTTTGGAAATCATCCTTTTTTCCTTAAGACAAGAAATAAATTTACCTTGTGGAACATCAATATTTCCCCTCCATTGAAGGACTACCTCTCTTGGAAAAAGAAAATACACCCTCTTAGTTTGGCAATCTACTATGGCTTAATAAGAAGCAAACAAATCTATATCCATTATAACATCAAAATCTACCATTTCAAACTCAACAAGGTCATCCATTGTATCACGACCATAAATAACTATTATATAATCTTGATATGCTCTCCTAGCTATAACAGATTCACCAACCAACGTACACACTTCAAATGGCTTAACTAGTAATTCCGGCATTCTTTTGAACTTTCCAGCATCAATGAAGTGACATATGATAATGTAGAATCCGTATCAATTAATACATGTACATTACATGAAAATATAGATAATATACATGGTAACAGTATCTAGAAAAGTCTCTAAATTTTATCGATTTACTAGAGCATATGTATGATTCTAAAATCCACTAGACCTAGCTGCTCTTTTAACACCTCTACGATGACCTATAGGTTGTATACCCCTACCTAAAGATGGAATCAATGGTGATGATGCAATGACTTATCCAGTAGGTCATTCCATACTACCTATGACTTTTTATGGGCACTCTATCATTATATGCCTTGACATACCACACCAAAAGAATGTACTTATCCCAAACCATCGTGTACCTAAATGAAGCTTTCCATATTATTTACATGGAGGCTGAAGAGGTCTTGATTGGATCATACTCCCTTGAATTTTGGCTCTCACTTTCTTACCCAAACTGATTGCCCTTGGACCTTGAAACCTTAGTGAAACACTTTCTTCAGAATAGAAAAATGATGTCCTAGGTGGTCTATTAGAAAATATGGGCCTAAAATCTCCCTTGGATGTCATAAACTGCCATATAGATCTGGCCCACTTGGAATGCCCTTTTTTTTATTCTTGTATTCTTTTTCTTTACCTCTGATCCTCCATTTTTGTGCAAAAGCTTGTATCCTTACAATAGCAACATCTTTGTTAAAAGTATCAATAGTATAATCTCAAACAACATACAAATATAATATATCTATATATTAATGAATTCTATCATCCATAGTAGCAACTACATTAGGAGCATACATAGTCACAGAGTTAAATCGGAGGCTGTACTCTCTCACACTCATATTCCCTTGGAAAAGATTTAAGAATTGGTATGTGCAGTCCTTATGGATCGAAAACGAAAGGTAATGATCAAGAAATACCTCTTTGAACTCTTTCGAAGTAGTTGAAGGTGCACTGATATTCTTAGACCATTTTCAGTCTTCATACCATAATATAGCCTATTTTTATTATCTATATGTTACTAGCTCAACTGTCCTTAGCAGATATATGAATGACATCAAGAGCCCTTTGGATTTGATCAATAAAGTATTATGGGTCTTCATTAAGATCTAATCCGGTGAATGTGGGAGGATCTAATTTAAGAAAATCCTGCGTCTTAGACTAGCAGCCCTATCCACACCACTAGAACCTTAAATTGGAATAGCCTATCCTTGAGCTGGTCTAGCAATTATATGATTCATAAATTGTACCAAATTCCTTAAATCTTGTTCAGTATCATCAATAGGTGATCTTGAGGGTTCTACTCTCCCCCTTAGTTCTTCTAGAGATAGACGAGTAGAAAAAGTTGTGATACAAATTCAGATTGAGCCTCTCTTTGATTAGCTTATATAGGTAGTGACTTGTTGGCACCTTCTTTAATATATCTACTTGCTTACCTGTATTATTACTCCTTCTTGTATCCAACATCTTTACTATAATGAAAAAAAATAGATTCAATAGGTAAATATGGATCCACCTATATTTTAGGCTCTATTACATGATCTATGCTACGACAAAAAATAGAAAATCCCAAAATGTCCCTAGCCTCTTATTTATAGATATGGTGCACAAAATGCCCGTAAGAAAGACACTACATATACACAACTTTTTATACTCCCTAGTACGACCTTGCCCTAATACCACTTTTGTCAGGACTCAATTTCCATTAGGGCGAACTAGCACCTATAGCCGTAAAGACCCTAGAGCACCAACCTATGACCTTATATGTATTGTACATATAAATATGATAACCAAAGGTTATTCCTAATATGATATTATATATAGATGAGTATAAACCATGTATGCAATAACAAACTATATATACATGACTTGGTCGTTGGGGCCACAACATCTAAAGGACAAAAAACTACCAAGCTTAACTTTACATCGGTTTACAAAGCCTCTAGAGATAGATAGATTTAGTTAAGGTTGGGACAAACCTCTCCCTTACTCTTAACAAATGTACAATACCAAAATATATGTAATAGACTTGGAAAGACCCGAATCAATTAAGAGCTCACCTATAGCTGTTGGATATTTTGTGCTCTAACTAAGAAGGTGTATTAGCCAAAGCAACTATGCCTATAGCATGGAATACAAGTCCCCCATAAGGGACATCAATACAAAAATATATACTGAATATGTAAGGCTAAAATTAATTACACATGATTTATGAGCTTCATTTAAATCAAATACAAGTGTAAAAATGATTCTAGTACACCACCTTTATATATATTTGTAGGATTAGGTACATTACATTCTTTTATTATTTTTTCCTTTCTTACTTTATAATATTTGTAATACACATGATACGAATGACTAGATGATCTATGGTAATACACAAATTGGGATCAACCCATCCTAGGTTTATGCCCTTAAGTTGGCATCCATGTATAATAGATTGGGAGTGGCCCATTCTAGGCTTTTACCCTTGAGCTGGCACCCAAATATAAATAGATTGTGATCGACCTTTTCTAGGCTTTGTCCCTGAGCTTCCCCACACTTATAAAGGTATCGATATTAGCCTATGCTAGCTTATTCCTCTTAGCCGCCTCCCACATAATTTAGATCTCTGTTACTTCATTTATTTAACCCTTGATGTTGTTACTTTAGTAGTCATAATATTATTGGATTTTGGAAAATTAATCTACCAATAAGAGACATGTGAATAAACACTTAATGCAATAAAAATAAGGCAGGGAGCAGTTTGTTCAGGAATCAAATCTTTAGGAGCTAAAAATAACACATGGGTCTTATTTGACCAAAAGGATAACTCCTGAAACTTGCTAGTAGAAGTAGACATGCAGACTTGATAATAAACACGTATTGAAGTTTTGTAACAAATTAGGGAGTAGGGAAAATGTTGTTAGATATATGGTAGATCATGCACTACCACTATGTATCCTTCACTAAAGGAGAACTTTAGAATCTTACTTTGTAACATAAGTGTTGTATTTTATGCCAAAGAATACAAAATAGAGTATGCCTTAGATACCTTGTTGTACAACTCTGATAAAAACCAAAATTAATATCCTACCTTTTGGATCACTTATCTATAATAAATTATATAGTAAAACTAGTATTAGTATCTAACCAACACATTTGGGATACTTAACTGCACCAAAACAATAGATGACAATAAGCCTATAAATTAACGAATCAAGGGTTTTATTTCATCCCATTTTTTCATCTAATTACATCTACATACCATAAATATTCTTAGTCCAAGTAGGTTATGAATCTACTTAAGGGTTCAAGTTGATCAAAAGGTAAAAGTAGGTGATGCACCTACTTGCTATATTAGTGTCTAAAATGGGTCTTAAACTCATTGGGCCTTAGGGAAATTTTTTACGTGTTGGGACCTTCCTCTATTTTTTCTTTTCTTTTAATTAGTTTTGTCTCTAATATGTATATTAATATAGGACCAAATTTGATCCATAGACAAGTACATTAACTTGGCCCATATAGCTCAAGTAGGTGACTTACATACTAGCTTAATTAATTCAAATATGCACCTTAATATTTTATTCCATTTTTAGTTCTTAATCTATTTAGTTTAACATAAAACTTATACAAACTTGGTAACTTTGAGCTTTAGACCCAAATACTAGCTTACGGTCCCAAGTTTAAATAAGTTTATCGATGTTAACTTGGTTCTGTCACATTAAAACATATGGGTAGTATCTAGAAATCCATTTACACCATCAATACTCACATATCAAATATATTCCATTACCTATTCCACAAGGCTAGATCAAGGTCCATATAAGTAGAACAAGTACACACAAAATATGGGGTACTGCAGTATATGACCCTATACTGGAAAGGACATTAATCATCTTATTATACTTTTCTATATCTTCACTGTCAAATTCTTTTATCACAGTCTTTAGTGCCTCAACAATAATTCTTTCCTCAATAGGCACTAGTGGAATCTTCTTATTAATAGCATCAATAACATAGACAACACAAATGTCATTTGGTTTATTGACTGACTGGCAAATACTAAAACCCATGTTTTTATTATTCAATTGAAATTTTAATTTTCTACTTTCTATATTAATTAGTGCTCATATGGGGGTATGATCGGTCACCCCAATATGATGGGAACCTCATAATCCAGAAAGATTAAATTAGGTATAAAGATGAACGAATTAACCTTCACTAGAACATCATATGAATTGTCACATGCTTCCTTACAATGCGATCTTCCTAAAGAAGTTTCCTTGTAGTAAGTTTGGGTGCTCCCAATACCAACTGTCTAAATACTTTAGCCAATATCCAGGTTGCAGCTTATTCTACAGTCTCTTGGCTACCTTGTGCCATTATTCTTCTTAGATTTTTTTCATGTTCGTTATCAATTGCAATTGGGGGTTTACCTTGACTTCGAGTGTTGGGAATACACAAGTATGTAAACTGAGAATAGAAAAAACAAAAAAATAAATCAATTAACAAGAATTAATAGTTAAATATATATAATTTATCTAATCCTAAATCATATTCCTTGAAACAATGCCAAAATTTGAAGTCACCTAAATTACACCTAAAAAAAGTACAATGTAGTCATTGATAAAATATAGAACCCAACTAATGTAAGGGTTGATACCATAAATAATATGTCTATAAGCTTGGTGAATGCAGTTATTCTAACTATTAATCTATTATTTTCGAAAGAGGTGTTTAAAAAAACAAGTAAATAGTTTGCAAATTTTAGTAACAATTACTCAATTATCAATTTATGTTGTGACAATCAGTAAGAATGGACTTGGATTGTGTTCTCCGTGATTTCATAAGGTAAGCATAACATATTAGAGATCTATCCCAATGCTAATCATGAAAAAATGGTAACTTATGTTCCCTGAATGATTGGTCTGCAATCTTGAAGAATCACTCATCCACCTGGTCAGTCTATGAGTGTTTTCTTTGCTAAATCTTACCGTTTATTTTAGATTAGCTATACCTAGACAAGGCTCAAGTTATTAATGAGGCTTGATAGCCATAAATCTGTATTGTTAATCCATTTTCCTATTTGTTAACCCTTTGATCCAACAAGTACGAATAAGGTGAGTTCTAATATGTGTACTCATTAAAAAAAATCAATATAAAGTGAAGAACAGTACATGCATGAACATCATTCAATAATCACTAAGTAATTTAACCTACGTTGTTAATTTATCATAGTTGTCACAAGCCTAGCTATGGGATTTAGCTACTCATCTACATAGGAGAAAAATAAGAATTTTTAGAAGAATTCATAATCGAATTTTGAATTATCAAAGAAAACTTAATATTAAAGAATTTATGTATGAATAATCTCCTAAATCTAAAAAGAAATGCATATGACAGTAATATATGTCACTCTACTTAGGCTCTAGAGTACTTAACCTCAAAAATAATACCTGGTAAAAGTATTTATAGACAAAATAAAACCTATACTAGAAAAACTAGGAAACCATGCCGATCAACTTTTCTCAATTAGTGGCTTGATTCATGGCCTATGGTCTGGGATTAGGCCTTTGTGCATTATAATTTGATTTAGGTTCTTATATTTCATGGTACAACTCATAGTTATGTTCCAAAGGTTGTATTTTAGCTCATGGTTTTGATGTCAAAAGTTCCTCTTTTTAGGTTTTCCTTATCACAAATCTTAGAACGGATCACTCCAGCTGATGGTTGCTTTCTATTCCTCGTGAAAAGACTTTGTACTATATGATTCATATTTTCAACCTTCTAAATTTCTAACCTACGAGGCAAACCACTGCTCTTGCTTTAAGAGTATGACTCATACTAAGCTTTCTTAAGCACACCTGATCTGATTTAGCCTATATTTGAAATGTTTTCTTCCAAGACCTATTTTCCTATTGATAAACACAAATGCTCATCAAATTAAAAAAGAACACGCATAATTATCATGTTTTAAGCATCAAAAGTACCATAAGTTCATGAAATACCATATCACAAGGCCCAATTCCACAATTACGATGCATTAAAAGCTCTGAAATTATTTCTATTTGCGATTGTGATGCCTAATTTTGCAATCATGATGAAAAATTGCAAGCAATCTCCAAATATTAACTCTACATAGTCTTATCTGAAACTTTATTGACTTATTTATTTGGCCTAAATATGCTCTACATCATTACTTTATGTGCCTATGTAAGCAATTGGCATTTTTGCTTCTCTTATGGGTGCTTTAAGCTTTAAAATGGACTCAAAATTAAATAAAACTATTCAAGATAATGACAAAAAAGATATTGAAGAGGATTACTATAATCTAAAAGTGTTTGTATAACTTAAATGCTCCGAATTGTATGATTGACTATTGACTAAGAACATTACTCAAGAAAGAGACATTTTGTTGGAGAAGCTTGAAGATAAATGGGTTGATTTGTATGGAAAGTTAATGGCAAAAGACTAGATATGTTTTCATCAAGATCCATAAATACAAATTTTTCAATAGTAAGTGATTATTAATGCAATGTTACTGAAACCTACTTTTCTTATGAATTGGTTGTCAGAGTCCAAGACAAGTAAATTTGGTTGACTCTAAATTGATCAATACACTATAACATTTCCAATACAGACAATGATTTTTACAAGGAAAGGGTAAGAGACTTGGGTCCAATGTGGTATGTGAGGAATTTTCATGGTGGATAGATGTCCAAGTGGATCCAAATAAATGTGTAGGTTCAATCTTATTGGTTCACCACTAAAGCCAAATCTTAGCTCTCCATTATTTATGCTCTGATTATACCTTCCAAAAATAAGATGGGTGTGTCAATTGAGAGAGACCATATTATTTATGCTATCATAAAGGGACTCTAAGTTATTTTTTGCTAGCTTATTAAGCAACGAATTAAAAAGATTTTGGTAGAGATGTCAAGAGTTTGTTTTCATTCTCCTTGATCACAAATTCTACAACAAATTAATAAGTGGCAGTTTTGCCACTTATTTGTAACTCTTTTATTATGTGTTGTACTATTAATTCATACTAACAAGCTAATTATCCTTTGAATGGTTAACATCTCAAGTATAGTGGGTTTACAAAGAGTTTTGATGAAAAGAAGAACAAGAATAAAGAAAAAGATCTTATAATGATGCATAGATCAAGAATTCATCACCTGTTCATGCAAATAGTAACCTAACCACATACATGAGGTTTTATATGGCCAAACCAGTGAATTGAAAGGGGCTGAAACCTCACCTACATCCTAAATTATGAGGCAGATGCACACCTGTACCCTAACCTACTGGGGTACATGCCCACATGTGTTGGTATGTGCGCCGGCAGGTGACTACAATGGTTGTATTTTTGTAATTATCTTAAACATGATTTTTGAGCTATAAAAGGGATTTTTCGATCTGAAAGACCATTTTGGCATATTTTTCAAACTTGGAAGCTAGGGTTCTTAAACCAACACCCTTGGAGTGAAGATTTGAAAACTTTGTAGTGAATATTTCTATCACGACCAGATTTACGAGTCATGATGACACCTACTTTATCCCACGAAAAAGTAAGACAAACCATATCCCAGAGCTAGAAGCAATGGGTCAATTTTGTGGAAAATGGCATAAATGCTGAAAATAAGATAGTAAAAGCTTACAAAGAATAAAACAGGGAATAATAATAATAATAATAACAACAACAACAACAACAATAATAATAATAATTATAATAAAGATAAAGATAACATCCCAAGACCTAGTATTGTCGGTTCAAGAGCCATTAAGAAAAGAATATGAGTACGATAGTAGTCAATGCATCAGTATTGAAATAGAAAGAATAAGCAAACGTAGAAGAAGGAGAAAAGGTCAACTCCGGTTTGAGAGCTCACGATCGCGGAGTCAACAATGATAGTTAGTACTCTGATCTGCACCAAGAAAGTACAATATTATTTTATGAGTACCAAAGTCACAGTTAATCAGTAGGCATCGTCCACTGACTAAGCTAAATTGTAATATATAAATAATAATGATGCAAGATAAGTAAGACTAGTCAAATAAAAAGACAAGCCTGCAATGATGCTCCAAATACGATAAGTAAGTAGATAAATAATCCAAAAGGATAGTAAGATAATCAACACATAACTATCACTACAAAATTTGCCCTCATAATCCAGTATATGCGAAAAAGTAAATAAGCCAATGCGGGCCCCCATAAGCCCAAATGGCATAATTAAGAGAAAACATAATAAATAATATACTAAATAACCACACCGCAAAGCCATAATCGTGAATATTTCCATACCATAAACACCAAACTCAAACTAGTCCATTAACCATCATAGGCAGTCTTTCAATGCCATACTTGAACCCAAACTTGTATATTCAATTGTCGGACTTGAACCAGAACTAATAGCAAGAACAATGCCTGAATCAAATCAGTCATGAAATCATAAACCGCTGGACTTGAATCGAAACTAGTATAAACTCATAAGTACCAAACTAGTATAAATATAATATATCTAACCTCTTCAAGCTACTAAATATACAATTTTAAGGATATAACATGCGTAAAAAGCCTACAAGGAGCTTATGATAGTCTTGGCCTAAGGTAGGCTGGAGAGGCCCACTTTTAATACCCAAAATCCATTCTAAGGCAAATTTTACCATGTACTAGGATAAGATATATAATTCTAATATATGATATTAAATAAGCCACTTATAATCCTAAGATATCAGTTTTACCTAAAACATGAGTAACAAAGTTAATTACACCAAATTTATGGTTCTTTAACAGGATAAATATTTTAAATAATGATAATTATGCCTCTAAGACCTAATTCCAATCCCATATCTTGCACATTATCATAAATATACTAAAAATTAGCCCAAGGTTCCGAAGTCTACTAGGGTGTCGAAGAAATCCTTGTGAAATATGCTAAATCAATGATTTATCCTTCTGAGAAGCTTCCATAATATGTCACACTATCAAAAAGATAATCTACTCATCAATACGAGAACAATAGTACCCAAATTGCATTTTTGTGCTTCGGGTCTAAAATTGTATAAAAATCCCTTGTGTAGCCTACTTGTTGAATTGCACTTTAGAAACCATCAACATGTCCCTGTACCCTCAAGAAACTTTTACCCTAAAAAATGGGTAAATTTTAAGCTCAAATAGTGCTAAAATAACCCACCACTAATCTAGGGGTTTTGGGAAATTATTGATAAATTAATGAGAAGATTAATAAAAACTTACCAAGAATTTAGAGAAGAACCGAGTAATTCAAGCTCACAAATTACCCAAAATCACCTATCAATGTTTCTCCCAAGTTTCCATACTTTCTAGGTTTTTTCACTTTTGAACTTATGTGAAAATGGGAGAAGGATTGGGCAAATGTTGCATTTAATGGCTCCCAAGTTCCGCTAAAGTAGTTAATGGGCCACTATAGCGGTCAACGCTAAAGCGGTACCCACTTATGCCTTCCATGCCATTAAAGTGGACAAGATGGCAGTAAAGAGGCAAGCGTTTTAGCTTGCCGCTAAAGTGGCTATTTAGGGATGGCAAAGCCGCTAAAGCAACCTCCGCTAAAGTGCCCACAGTACCCCTTAAAAGGATGCATTAGTTGAGTGCAACAATAGAAGACTTGGAATTTTTTCAAGTCTCTACGACCCCCTAGGGATTCATTCAGAATCCCGTCTATGCAAACGAACTATGCTACCCTATAAAATTTGATGATTAGAACTCAATGGCACAGTCAAAATTTCTATCAGAGGTTGTTTCAATGAAAAGTAGGCCCCAATACCCAAGTACCATTTCTTATCAACTTTTGACCAATCACTTGAAATAAGTTTAGGAGCCTTAGGACCTGAACTAAAGGTCTCCTAGCAAAAAATTGAAACTCTGAAGATGTTAGAACTATCAAAATTAGCATACAAGGTTGCTAAAATAAAGTTTTCACCTATTATCCAATTCATACTAGTAAGGGCTTACAAACTAGAAAATTGGCTCTAAAATTCAAATAAACTGCCCGACAACTGAACTGTCAGCTCCAGGAAGTCACAAATGAATTGGGCATCTATAGGAAAGCTTTTAGTGTCAATAATACATGGAAATATAGAAAAATACCCAGAGGGTCATTACAATATCCTTTATAAAAGAAATTTTGTCCATAATAATAAAGGGTTAGGATGTACTTGAAGCATTGAATAGGTGAGACATTAGGCCACATCTCTCTCTCAATCTTCTTAGTACCCTCCTTTACTTGGTGGTGTCTCCATTGAACCTTAAGTACTGGAATCTCTCTTATGCACAACCACCTGTCATCCTTGGCTAATATAAACATTATCTCCTTGATGAACGTCTCTTCTCCAAATAAATTGAGTTTCATTTGTGCATATGAGATGCATCTAGAATGTACCACTGCAAAATATAAACATTGAAAACTGGATGAACAACAACAAAATATGGGGGCAAGACTAACTTAAATGACACCTCTCCAACTATGTGAAGGATCTCAAGAAGTCCAAAATATCGAGGACTGAGCTAACCCTTCCGTCCAAACCTTATCACACCCTTTATAGGCGATACTTAAAGCAATACACGGTCACTATCTCAAAATCTCAAGGCACAAAGTCTATGATCAGCATATGCCATTTGCCTACTCTGAGCTATCGTTAGCCTATCATAAGCCACCCTAACTCTATCCCATGACTCGTGAAGCAAGTTTGTACCTCGGGGTCTAATCTCCGAGGTCTAAAAAAACCAATCAAAAAACAAAATTATCTACCGTATAAAGCCTCAAATGGAACCATCTCAATACTTGAATAGTAGATATTATTATACATATAACTCTTCCAAAGATAAATATTTCTCCCAATAAACTCTAATATCCATAACATTGGCTCAAAGAATTTTCTCAAGAACCTGAATAGTCCACTTCGACTGCCCATCAGTCTGAGGGTGAAAAGTTGAGCTAAGATCCACCTAAGTACCTAAATCCTCTAGAAAATTTCTCTAGAATCTAGATATAAACACTGAGCCTTGTTCTAAAATGATAGATATAGTCACATCATGAAAATAAACTATCTCACAAACATAGATATGGGCTAACATTTCAGCACTGAAGGATATCTAAACAGGAATGAAATATGCTGATTTGGTCAACCGATCAATAATAACCCAAATACCATCTAAACCATGGGATGTATGAGGAAAAAACTGCTATATCTTGTTCTTATGATGAGAAACTAACTACAAGGGATGATAACCTTGGGTCTACATGAAAAAATACAGCTGTCACAAGGTTTGTGCAGTTTTGTCTTTAGTGTAACAAACTGCACAGGTGAAATGTGTACCAGCTAGGACATTTGTCCCAATTAGATTTCTACCCTAATCATTACTCCACTACTAAAGGAAAAGATTGCTTCTCAAATGTGTGATTTTTTACAATCTTGAATATTCAAAGAGTGAAATCAATGAAAACTCATATATTGCTCAAGTTCCATTATTTGTAAGTTGAAAGATTATGTTTGTTCTTAATTCAAGTCTTGGTCTGTAATTGAATTAATCAAGTTATAAGAGTAATCCTTTATTTTTTCCATGAGGGAGCTTAGGTAGAGTTACCTAAGTGTAATATTGATTAGAGTTAATTAATACCGTGGTGCAAGAGCTTAGGTAGAGTTACCTGAGGGTTTTGATATTAGTTAGAGTTAATCAATATCAAAGTGAGTTCTTACCAGAGTACTTATAAAACCTACACGTACTTAGTTCCCCTACTCACTCAAATTCAAACCCTATCTTTGCTCAATTGTGTAACCATCAAATTCCTAAAAAGAAATCTGATCATTTTAGTAGTGTAAATTTGATTGCTGAAAATCTGCTTCTTCTTACATATGATTCTAAGGAAAGCTCTATTAGTACAAAAGAGCAAATAGTAGGAGAAAAATATAAAGTTTATAAGGATGAAGAAGTTGTGTTACCTCCTAATAAGGAGGATTAGGAAGACGAGGATGAACCACTTCTGAGGTAGTTCATGAAAAAGCAGAGGGGCAGTAAAAGAAAGGAGAAATTAAGTGATTCTAGAGTAATTGTTAATAGATCCTATTCTACTAGGGGATTTGAAAAGAAGCTGTTGGTGTATGCAATAAAGGCAAGAAAGTCTTTGACCACTAAAATAAGAAAACTTAAGAAAGATACTTTAGTAAAGTTGGAGAAAAATGTTGAAATTGTAGAGGTTGGAGAAGATGATGACATTGATTTACGTGTTGCTATTAAAACTGAGTAAATAAGAATAGATGTTCGTATTATTGGAAGTACAAGGTCCTTAAGTCTAAAGTTTGGTAGCTCTAGTGGAATGAAGAAAAAACCTATAGCTGTGAAAAAAAGTAAGTCTCTAAGGGACCTATCCCAAGAAGAGAAAAGTTATTGAGAAAAAATCAAGTAGTAATACAAAAAAAAAGAAAGAGGAAGAAAATAAGGATGTGTATAGAGAGCAAAGGAAGGAGATACTAAAAATACAGAAGGTGCTATCTGGAAGAGTTATTGATCCCAAGATATATGAGAATCCTGGATTGGCAGAGCTGGTATAATTTTTGTGACATCATGGTTAGTTGCACCTATTAGAGGAACCAACTCCTATAGTCTTTGAAGGTGACGTGGGATAATTCTATTACATTATAGAATTCTCAGATGATGGTTTGAGTCTGACTACATAGGTGCAAGGAAAGCAAATTTAACTGAATGAAGAGATATTGGCAAAGATTTTGGATGTGCCTAGTATTAGTGTGAGGACTGTTGTGAAGTAACAAACCTCAACTGAAATCACGATTGATACTTTGAAGGTAGGAGGGACATCAATAGATTGTGTGAGAAAGAAGTTTTTCACAAGTAAGTTCCAATTGGTCTTTGAATTTATAAACAAAGACATTTTGCCAAGGTCAGAGAAAAGAACCATAGCCTCTGCAATTGATTTGTTTCTAATAGAATGTTTGAGAAAGTTGGATCTGATAAGTTTACCTGCTATAATAATAGAACATTTGAACAAGGTGATTCATAAGATGGAAGGTAAACATGAGATGCCATATGGAAATTTCTTGAACAAGGTTTTTTAATATTTTGGAGTAGCTGGAACTAAAGGGACCACAGGAACTGTCAAACAAAGGTTTAGTTTGACAATATTGTTACAGAATAAATTCATAGAAGGAAAAATGGGAAATATATCCCAAGTGTCTAAACTACTAGCTGTTCAAGAAAATCTAAGCAAGAAATTAGAGGAGTTGAGGATTAAGTTAGCTGCTAAGGATGCTGAGATTATGCAATTAAAGATGAGAAATCAACAGCTATCTTCAAATGGACTAGGTTCTTCTGAAGAACTTGTAGCAGAAAATGCCAAGCTCCAAGACAAAGTTGCAGAACTTACTAGTGAAGTTCAAGGACTTAATGCAGAAGTAAGGAACTCTACCAAGTAGTTTTTGGATGCCCATTCACCAGAGCATGAAAGAATGGATATGTTGATTAAGTCCTTTTCCTCTAAGTTTCTCTCTACCTAAGTCCTATTATTCCTACCCTCTTATTAGCTTTGTGTCAGTTTCAAATTCTTATGATCATATTGTCTTTTGAAGATAGTTATTTTGTTTTTTTGGTATAATGTAATGGTACTGATCTCCTTAACAAAGAATGAATTTCTATTTGTGTGTTTCATCTATTTGCTCTTTATTTTAAAATTGTTTTTCATGTTAGTGCTGCCCCATTGGCCATGAGTTAACTATATTATGCTTACTTTATTTTTGGTTTACTATTATTACTTGAACTTTGGATTACTGTTATTACTTTTCAAAGATACCAAAAGGGGAAATACTGAATTCATATTGTTGGGACCAAGTATGGCACATGATATGATGATGATATGATTGTATGTTAAGTACCAAAGGACCAGGTACCAACTGGTGTTATGTGTTGAATGGATCATGATGGTGAAGTAAAGCTGGCATATTGATAAGGGAAAGAATTCTCAAATTCAAATTAATGAGTACAAGTATATTTACAGGGGGAACATTGAAATGCAACAACTGAGATAAGTTTTTAATGCCAATTGACAACAATGGACCAGGTCCCTAAGTTGTATGATATATTGATAGGGGGAAGCAAAGTGCAAATTGATAGAGGGAACATTCATTGACAGTAGTGGTAATCAATATGACTAAATAAGGTAAATGACTTTGATGCTCAAGTTCTTTGGTTTTTCATCATCAAAAGGAGGAAATTTCTTTTTTTGTTTTGATGATGATCAACTGACTAAAAGGGACCAATTCCCCAGGTCTTCATGGAAAAATACAGTTGTCACAAGGTCTGTGCAGTTTTGTCTTCTAGTGTAACAAACTGCACAGGTGATATATGTACCGATCAGGATACTTAGCCCAATCAGATTTCTATCCTAATCATTACTCCACTATAAAAGGAAAATAATGCTTGAGTTTTCATAATCCTGAATATTCAAAGAGTGAAATCAACAAAAATGCATATATTGCTCAAGTTCTATTTTATGTAATTTGAAAGAGTGTGTGTTCTTGAGTCAAGTCTTGGTATGTAATTAAATTACTCATGTTATTAGAGTAATGCTTTCATTATTTGCTAGAGGGAGCTTAAGTAGAGTTACCTGAGTGTAATATTGACTAGAGCTAATCAATATTGGGGTGTAAGAGTTTAGGTAGATTTACCTGTGATTTTTTTTATTGGTTAGATTTAATCAATATAAAAGTGATTTCTTAGCAGAGCTGTCAAGGTAGGATTGTAGTAGAGTTGTTACATGCGGGTGGAGCCTAGAGTTAGTCTCATTGGAGTATATAATCAAGAGTTTAATTATAGTAGACTGTTGAGTGCTTGTGAGGGCATGCTGTGGTTTTTCCTCCCTTGAGCAAGGAGGTTTCCACGTTAAATCATTTTGTTTTTTAATTTCTATAAAGTCTTTAGTTTTCTAGTGCTTTACTATTTGATTGCCTGTTATTGAATCTAAGGCACTTGGTCCCTCACGGTGTGATCCAATCACTCCACATTTCATCAACCACTAATAAAGTCCTTGGTGATCCTCTCCCACTTCCACTCGAGAATAGAAAATTACTAAATTAGGGCACCAGGTCTCTTATGATCATCCTTCACCTGCTGACAACATAGGCAACGAGCGATAAAGTTTGCCTTATCTCACTTCATACCATTCCACCAGTAATGTTGCCTTAATTCCTTATATATATTAGTTGTACCAAAGTGAATAGAATATTTAGAGCTGTGAGCCTCATGCAATATCGACTAGATCGAGTCTTCAACACTTAGAACACAAATATGGCCATCAAATCTCATAATACCCTCAAAATCTATGGTATCCCTTTTGGAATCACCACTCAATACTAGATCACGTATGATACAAAGCCTTATATTATTGAACTAATGACTCCAAATCTTCTCAAGTAAGATACATATCACCTCAACATTAGAAAGAGTCCACCTAGGGTCAGAAATATCAAGTAGAACCATCAAGTTGGCTAAGGACTAGATGTCCTATGCATAGACTTTGAGAAATATATATAGAAGCCAAGCCATAAAAAAATTTGTTGCGTCGAAAAGCACACACAAGTGTACGTGGTCTCACCAAGTAATATATAGGCCTTTTAAAAGCCAAGTATTAATCCTTCAGAGACTTGAATTGACAACTATCAAATTCAATTTCACTATTATGATTAATTTAGTGTAAACGTAGCCACAAGAGTTTGTAAGTTAAAACTAAACATAAACTAAAAAATACATTAAATTAAAGGTCTTGGAAAATCAATGGGGAGAAACCCAAGGTTAAGGCTCTATGAAAAATCATGCTATGCTATTGAACTTCATTGGTTGGGTTACTTATCTTGGTTGTTGATTCATGGGGATATTATGACTATGGTCTTCCGAGCCACTAATCACTTATCTAGCTTAGCCCCACAACTACATCATTTAATGAAGATATGGAAACTAAGTTAAATACATTTATATTACATCCTGTAAGTGAACCAAATAAGTTACTTAGGTATATTCCTATCCTAAATGCAAATTATAACTTCATTCTATAGAATATTACAATCCTATTCTATTTTTCCCAACATACTATCCTTTTGTTCCTCCTTTCGGGCTCACAGGATGACTATGGATTTATTATAAGTGTAGATAAATCTTACAATAGTGATAAAAAGGATAAATACACAACCAAATATGATAAATAATCAAAACCAAATCAATTCATAACAAGGGTAATCATGTTCTTATTCTTAACCCTGAAAAAGTGTGTTTAGCCACTCATGGATATAACCGTAATTTAAATGATTGAATACATGTAAAAATACAAAAACAAACAAAATTAATGGAATAAATTACTTAATTTAAGTGTTATAAAGCCTCCCTCAAAGTTTACAGGTCGTCCAAGGTATGTAACATAATGTTTAAGTGTCTTATTTATAAGAGGACCGAAGCTGCTGATTTGAACTTAGGTCCTTTCCACAGACCTTATCGCGGTTCCTATGGTCTGTGATACATCCTTATCATGGTGAAACACTGGTATTATTAATTTAATATTCCCCAAGGGAATGTGACGGACCCTAATGTGGTGTCTAAGGTCCATGGCACGCCAATGATTCCAAAACGTTAGTTTTTGGTCAAATCTTGTCCTATGTGTTTGTCCATCCATTACAAGCCTTGGGGTATTTTTTACACTTAATTTACAGATTTAAGTAATCATCAAATCACTAATCATCCTATATCATCAAACACCACAAATTAGAGCTCAAAACAACATATATTCCAAGACGGTTAACTAGTAACTTAAGCTAAGAACTAGTTTTGTCCTTTTGATATTTAACTTAGTGTTTTGTCTCTTGGTTGATTCAATTAAACCTTAAACAATATAAACAAGTTATTACACACATAAATTCTTAGTAATACCCTTAGTAAATCATTATTTCCGCTAGAATCCATTGATATCAACTAGAACAATACATAGCTCAAGATAGTAACACTAGTTTTCTTGTCTAAATTTGAAACACCTAAACATTTTAATCAAGTAGTTTAAAGATTAAATGCTCAATTATATCATTAAACACTCATTAAGAACACAAGATGTCCTCAAAACATTGCTAAATAAGCCTGGATAACAAAACTAAGGTGCATAAATTCACCTCAGATCATCATCCCACACTTAAAGCCTTTTTTGTCATCGAGCAAATCTTTACTCTAAGCTTTATAATCAGAGGAGACTCCACACTTCTACAATAAGCAATACACTCGAGCTAGAACTACAATGACAACATAGAATGTATGTTTTTACTCTAATCATGTTATACATAAATGAAAGCTCAAGAATACTACTCCAAAACACTCTAGCCTCAAGTTTGCAAACTCATACATATTGCTCAATAAAAGACATCATACAAATCACCCAATTATCATCAAGCATATGCTCTCACCATAAGAGAGTTACCCATACTCACTCATATAGATGCAGTTTATCACATAACGGGTATAAGTATCAAATTATGCTCAATCACTCAAGGAATTCAGAAGTTACACAGGATAAACCATATTCTTTCTTTTAGTGTAGTACTCTACTAATATCAGAATGTTAAATCTCAGGATCAAGTAGGTCTTTAAGGGTTGAAATGTAGTCTAAGTGACGTGTAGGAACTATTTTGGCCATGGATAGTGACTATCTTCCCTAAGTGCTTTAATACATCACCCTTTTCATTCAGTTTACTTTTAACAACCAACTTTCACCACTTCTATCTATACACATATTTTGTTTTACCCTATCTCATAAAGCTCACTCGCATACAATATGGTAGGGAGTATTGTCTATTAATTCATGATTCTATTTTTAGCAAAAATTTCTTTTACTCCCAACCACAACACATCAATTTTAAACACCAATAGCTATTACTTTGGGGCTTTAATTTCACCTTTCTCTTTCATTTTTTTCGTGCTCCTTAACTCATTAAATTTTCACTAAAGAACTTAGAAGATTTGGATCAAATTAAAGTCAATCAAAGAAGGGGATACAAGATACATATGAGGCTACCAAAGAAAACAAGCTAAAGCTCAATGGGGTTAACTAGGATTATGCACAAGGGTAGGAAAAGGAGGGTATAAAACAAGGCTATCAAAGAAATACCTATATCATCTCCAAAACCAACACTCTTTATTTTGCTTTGCACACTCACTAGGATAGTTCTAGAAATCAAATGTAACAAAGAATGCATAAACAACCTCACACACACATGGAAAATGCTCGACTCAAGTAGGATCATCATATACTCTCAACAAAACAATAACATGAATCCAACATTAAACCAAAAACATACAAGAGTCATAAACTAGAGCCTAGGAGTCTTAAAAGTAGTCATTCATCATAACAACATGCTAACACATACAAATCCCACACTTGGATTATTCAACCATACATAGAACCAATAAGAACATCTCAATTACCTAAAAAGTTTTTAAAATTAGTCCTAAAAAGAAAAAGAATACAAGGGCTAAGGGGCACCCCTGTAGAAAAGAACCGAAAATAACAACCATAGGGTAGGTGAAGGGTGCACCTACTAGACTGACCCAAATAAACTAAAAACTAAAAAGAGTAAATCTTTTTGTAATTTTTTCAAATTTACCCAAAAAATAGAAAAGCTACTTAAACTAAAGACCCTATAGCATCACTTCACTTGAAATAATATGAATTCCCCACCCCACACTTAAAAATCTACTTTGTCCCCAAAGTATACTCAAAAGTATTGATAGAAATACTCTATGAGGCCTCTAGGCCTAGCTAGTAGCATCTTCATACATCAATAGGGTCCGAGGACCCCCCACTTAGTCTTCACCATGATCCTCAACTTAGGTTTTCAGTACTAAGTCTACCCATCAACCTGTGACTCAATAAAAAACAAAAACTACATGAAGTAAAAACAAAAAATATGAAAAATAAAAACCTACCTTAACTTATGTAGCCTTCCAAGCAGCCCATGATTTAGTGTCGCGGCACGACCCAATATCAAACTTAATTGTTTTCCTTCATCCTCTTCTTCCTACATCAAGGCCATCTTCTTATTCATTTCTAACCTCTTTAGTGTGAAATCTCAAGGTCAATAAATTTCTCACCAATATCCATTTAGGATCATCAACTATAATCCCTTTGGGATTAGGTATTGGTGGCTTGGGAAGCTCAATGAGAAAGTCTAAAGATGTTTTTGGTGGATTTGGATCCACCACCCTACACTTATCCACTTCTATCACTATAATTATACATAAATATTTGTAATGAGATAGTGTGTTAAGTTGTTCTTAAACCTTGAAGACCACCTCTTTATCATATAACCTCATTATGAGCATGCCCTCTCTCACATATATAAATGCTCATCCCGTTGCCAAGTATGGACGTCCAAGATAATCACTGCCATGTCATCTCCCTTCTAATACAAAATAATAAATTAAGAAGGTATAATAAACTTACGAACCTTAATGAGAATGTCCTCGATGATTCCTTCAAGACGGACTATAGTCTGTCTGCTAGTTGGAGTAGCACATAACACGATTTTGGCTTCCCCAAAACTAACGTGTTGAACATTGGTAGGGGCATCAAACTAATACTTTCCCCCAAATAACTCAGTGCATGGAACACCTCGCTGCTACAAATCTAAATGGAGAGAGTGAACCTCACAGAGTCCTCAAGAATTTTGGGCACCTTCTGTATCACCGCAAAGCTATACTCCTCAGTGAGTGCTACTATCTCAACATCCTACAATTTAATTTTATTAGTTACCACATCCTTCAAGTACTTAGTATCCTTGGTAATTCCCTACAAAACCTCTAATAGATGAAGGTCAATCTGAAGCTCTTTGAATGTTTCAAAGAACTTCTTAAAGAACACATCCTTTTTTGCTTTTCTCAGCCTCTGTGGAAATAGTTATTATGTTCTCTCCTTCTTGGAAACTTTTATTTTTGGGTACTCAAAATTTCCTCAATAATTAGCAAGTTTGTCTACAATATGTTGAGGAATCAATTCTGCATCTACCTCTTTATTTGTCTTTGGAGGTCTGTCAATCAAATCTTTACCACCCCCCAATGTGATTTCCATTACTTGTTTAGGAGGTTTATTATGACTTGGCAAATCAGCTTGAGGACTTGTATTTTGTGACTGCTACAATTTCCCTAATCGATGCTCCAACTACTTCTAAAGTACTGGCTGATTTTGAGTTCAGCAGCCATCTATTATTTGGTGGCCATGTTCTTCTTTAACATTTCCTCTACATTTTTGGCCTGTGTCTTTTGTTGCTGCTGATATTGTTGATTATTGTTCCATGAATAATTTGGTGCCTGAGTCTGCCACTTTTTGTTGTAGGCATTACTATAATTTGGTCTTTAAGCATTGCCCATAAAATTGAATGACCAAGATTTGCACCACACATATCTGCATAGTATTTACTATTACCACTAACCTCACACTATGTCAAAGTCTGTTGCACTACATTCACCTGAGCCTAAGACTATTGCACACCTAACATGTAAAATTATGTCATCTTTTTGTTTTGTAGAATTGACATTGGGAGGCAAAGGCTGTAATATTGTCAACATAAATTATTCCTGCAACCTTTTTCATTAAACCTCTTCATATATCACCATTCCAATCCAGATATCCTTGTGTAATCTGGTTCAACAATGTGTATAGATCATCATATGTCATTACCAAGGCTTGATCACCTATAGATAAATCTAGCCAAAATTTTGTGTTATTGTCAAGTGCCTCAACAAAGGTGTGAGCGAGTACCTCATTAGACTGTTGATGATGTAGACTATCCCCATGAAGATCATTGAACCACTCCCAAGCATGATACAGGTTCTCATTTGGCCTATGTTTAAATCTTAAAATCTCACTTCTCGCAGTCTTACAAGATAGAAAGAAGCGTATGAGGAATTGCCAGGCTAAGACATCCCAAGTTGTGATTGAACCTGCCGGCTCAGCGTTCAACAACTTATTCACTTTCTCAATAGTGAAAAGAGGAAAAGTATCAGCCTCAAATAATCAATTGACACACCTATAGGGACGAATGTTTCACTAATCTCCAAAAAGTTCTACAAGTGGACTTGTGGATCTTCATTTGATAGCTCGGTGAATTTTCCACTGATATGAAAAAGCTACACCATGTTATGCTCTAGATCGAATCTACCTCCAGAAGCTATTTTTTAACGAGGCAAGGTCAAATTTGTCGCAAGTAGAATTTCAACTTTGTGAATTATCCTTTGGCATGGTGGTTCTTCAGCCATAGAATCAAGAATATCTTGATCTTCATTTATTTCTGAGATATAGTAGAGAAGGAATGCTTCTCTCCTCTATTGGTGTGAGCATTGTTTGGGCTCAGGGTCGGGTTTAACAAACTCCCTATCCCTTGCCATCTTACTATTTTTTTAACTTATGCCAAAAAATTCAAAACCAAGACCCAGTGAAAAACACCAAAGAAATCTAAAAAGTAAACCTAAAACTAAAGCAATTACCAAATTACAAGTCCCCGACGACAGCGCTAAAAACTTGTTCCGCCCAAGTGCAGACACAAGTGTTAGTGGTATCACCAAGTAATATAGTAGACTTTTACAAGCTTAGTATTAATACCTTAGAGATTTGTGTTGACAATTATCCAATTCTAGCTTACGATTATGATTAATTTAGTGCAAGTGTAGCCACAAAAGTTTGAAAGTGTAAGCTAAATGTAGACTAAGCAATGCGGTAAATTAAAGGTCTTGGACAATCAATGGGGAGAAATCCTGGGTTAAGTCTCTGTGGAAAATCATCCTATGCTATTGAACTTCATTGGTTAGGTTACTTATCTTCGTTGTTGATTCACGGGGTTGATATTATTACTATGGTCTTCTAAGCCTCTAATCACCTATCTATCTTAGACCCAAAACTATATCGTTGAGCGGGGATGTGGAAACTAAGTTAAATGCAATTATAATCATCCGGTACATCAACTAAATAGTTTACTTAAGTATATTCCTATCCTAAATGCAAATTATAACTTCATTTTGTAGAAAATTACAATCCTATTCAATTTTCCCAATGTACTATCCTCTTATTCCTCCTTCCGAGATTACAAGATGAATATAGATGTATTAAAAGGGTAGATAGTCCTTAAAATAGTTATAAAAAGGATAAATAAACAAAAAAATATGATAAATAATTAAAACCAAATAAATACATAACAAGAATAATCATGTTCTTGGCCTTAACCTCAGAAAAGGGTGTTTAGCCACTCATGGACATAACCGTTATGAAAATAATTGAATACATGTTAAAATCCATAAAAAACAAAATTAATGGAAAAAAACCCCAATTTATGTGTTCTAAAGTATCCCTCAAATTTCCAAGGTCTTCCAAGGTGTGTAACATAATGTTTAAGTGTCCTATTTATAGGAGGGCCAAAGTTGCCGATTTGAACTTAGGTCCGTGCCACGAACCTTATCGCGGTGCCTAGGGTCCGTGGCACATCCTTAACACTGTTAGAAACTTTAATTGATAATTTATGACGACCCTAAGGTAATTTAATGGACTCTAACGTGGCGTCTAAGGTCCGTGGCATGCCAATGACTCCAAAACATTTGTTTTTTGGTCAAATCTTGTCCCATGTGTTTGTCCATCCATTACAAAACTTGTGGTGTTATTTCCACTTTATTTACAGCTTGTGTAACACCCATATATCATAATAATAAACTCACCAAGAATACTTCAGAATCAAACACAATGAATTAGAGCTCAAAACAACATAAAGTCCAAGACGGTGAACTAGTAACTTAAGCTAAGAACTAGTTTTGTCCTTTTGATATTTAATTAGTATTTTGTCTCTTGGCTTGCTTCAATTGAAACTTAAACACTATAAAAAGTTATTCCACACATGAATAAGCAATCATACCCTTTTTAACTCATTACGTACACTATAATCCATCGATATCAACTAGAACAACACATAGCTCAAGCTAGTAACACTAGGTTTCTCATCTAAACTCTAAGTGACCAAATTGATTCAAAAATTGTTTGAAACACACCTTAAACATTGCAATCAATTAGTTTAATACTTAAAAGCTAAATTATATCATTAAACACTCTTCAATCACACAAGAATTCCATAAAATAAGGCTAAATAAGACCGGATAACACCACTGAGGTGCATAATTCCACCTCAGATCACTACCTATACTTACTACCTTCGGGCTTAAGGCATCTGCTTCCATGTTCACTTTTCTCGGGTGGTATAGTATAGAAATTTCATAATACTTAAAAAACTATGCCTATCTCTACTACCTAGAAATAATCTCTCACTGGTTCATAAGATGTTAAAGACTACAATGATCAGTGTAGATCTCACAATGCACACCATAAATATAAGGCCTCCAAATCTTAAGCGCAAAAACTATCGCCGCCAACTCCGAATCATGAGTAGGTTAGTTTCATTAGACACCTTTATTTTCTTCAAAGCATAAGCAATAACAAACCCTACTTCATAAAAACACAATCCAAACCAACACCAAAAGCATCTCAAAATATGGTGGATCCCTCACCCCTTACAGGAAGAGCCAATATAGGAGCTGAAATAAGAAAGTCCTTTAGCCTTAAAAATGTCAACTCACACTTGTTGGAACACTATAAAGGAACCTCCATTCGGGTCAATATGGTCATGGGAACTGCAATAATAGGAAACCCATTATTGAACCACATGTATTAACCGGCCAAACCAATAAAGCTACAAACATCAAACAGAGATGTAGGCCTAGACCAATCATGAATAGCCTCAATCTCTACTGGGTCCACCATAATCCCACCTTTAGATACTACATGTCCTAGGAATGTCACCAACTTGAGTCAGAACTCACACTTTTGGAATATGACAGAATACATATGATCTTTCAAATTCTAGAGCATAATCTTCAAATCTTGCATGTGCTACTTCCTACTCAACGAATACAAAAGAATGTCATCGATGAACATAATCACAAAGGAATCCAAATAGTGCCTGAACACGCAGTTTATCAAGTCCATGAATTTATTTTGGGCATTAGTCAACCAAAAAGACATCACCAAGAAGTCATAATGGCCATAACGAGTCTTAAATGATATCTTTGGGATATCCTAGAGCTGAATCCTCAACTAATGGTAATCGAACATCAAGTGAATCTTAGAGAACATTATTGATCCATGAAGCTAGTCAAATAAATCACCAATACGAGGCATATGATACCTATTCTTTACCATTACCTTATTAAGCTACTTGTAATGTTACACATATGCAAGGAACCATCCTTATTCCTCACAAAATAGATAGGAGCACACCACAACGACACACTAGGGTGATCGACTCTAGATTAATAAAGAAACTCAATATTGCACTTAGGAGGATAAGCAGGTATATCTATAGAAAAAACATCAAGAAACTCATAGACTATAGGAACAAAGTCAAGCAATGGACTCTCCATGCTAACATCATGAATACAAGTAAGATAAGACTCGCTACCCCTTAATATAAGTATCCTAGATTGAACATAAACAATAATCCCCTTTGGCTTATAACTAAAAGATCCAACCATACAATAGAGGGTATACTAGGCATGGTTAAGGTAACATTTTTGGCAAAATAATCTAAGACTGTATGATAATAGATAACTAGTTCATTCCCAAAACCACGTCAAAATCCACCATGTCTAATACAATAAGATCAACCTAAGTATCAAACTCTCAAATAGTCCCAACACATGATCAATAAACTAAATACATTACTACGGAATCCCTATGGGAGTAGATACACATTATGACACAAATAAATAATACTAAAATAACTCTAATTGTATGGCATAATTAACAGACACATAAGAATAAGTGGATCCCAAAACAAATAAAGTAAAGGCCGGTTGATGGCACACAAAGATCATACCTGCAATAACAGTATCCAAAGACTCTACATTTGATCTTCCAAGTACAACATCTAAATGACCTCGACCACCACTTGGATGGGATCAGGACCAATCACCTATTCTACTTACCTAAAGACCTCCATAAGAACCCTAGGGAATACTCCAATAACCATGCATACCACCTCTAACTAGAGGTAAAACTACCCTAATAGGACGAATACTTTGCATCGCAGGCATAACTTCCCCATGACAGGGATACTCTCTAGAAAAATTGTCAAAGGCCCTATAATCATAATATGTCCCAGGAACTACACTATAACAAAAAGATTGGCTGACTAAGAATAAGAGCTTCAACTAGAAAACCCAGAAGGCAAACCTCTCAAAGGTTGACTAAGATGATCTATCTAGCAAGACTGACCTCCATAGGCAATATGAAGTACAAAATAAATGGGCCTACTAGATTGAACCTGATCTTAGACTGGTATGTCGATACCTTTCTTGACAACCACTATCTTTAATCAGCGAGCCACTTTGGCTCTCATTAAAAATACAGATTCTTATCGTTACCTCTTTGGGCCTCACATTGCATCACCAATAGCCTGGGAATTATATAAAACCTTAGAAAAGGACCTACCAATATAAAACAAACTTTGCATGGCCATGTGAAGAAGAAATCTCAACCACCAAACAAATCCCCAAACCCGCTCATATTGAATCGACAGAATAGATATAGTATGCCTGGCCAACTCATGAAATTGAGCCTCA
Source organism: Capsicum pubescens (assembly GCA_030864215.1). Lineage (NCBI taxonomy): Eukaryota > Viridiplantae > Streptophyta > Magnoliopsida > Solanales > Solanaceae > Capsicum > Capsicum pubescens. The sequence continues at coordinate 171,302,318 of CM061543.1, forward strand.
TACACCCTAAAAGTCATATAAAATTGTTCCAATCTTGAAAAATAATCTCTAAGGAAATATCTAAGACTACAAGGCATATACTTCTCTAAGTAAACTTTTAATTACCAGAGTCTATGTCACTGGGGGAAATCTAGCTAGCCTTGAATTAGGATAAAAACTACACCAATGTTGAGCTCCCAAATCAAATAGAAAGGTAGTGTAATCCACACCATGAGTCTAAAATAGACAAAAATTATGGAGCCTATCCTCATAATTAACCACGAACTCATAAGTATATATGTCTTTTTCATAAAAAAACATAATTAGATTCTATCTAAAGAATCTACCCAACATTTTTACTCCTCAATAGATATAGAAGGCTAGGCGACTATCGACTAAGCAACTATAAATTCTGAAGGAATCTTAACACTGAGAGCTGCAACTGCTGGCTACACTCCTACCTCACTACCACTTTGATCCATAGACTAGACACCATAAGATGGTGCACCGCCAACTAAACCTAAGTGTTGAACTAATGCATCCATAATAAGTTAAGAAGAAATAAACCCAAATAGATCCTAGTCATCCCATGGACTACCACTGGCTGTAGTGGAGGAATCTTTGGTACATGAGTGGGAATAGGATCTAGCAAAGTCTCCCTATCCTAGTCTCTTGCTGGGGCCATATCTCTCAATTTTCCTTAACCTCAAGGTCATCTATATGACCTAATAGGATTATTAGTTATAGAATCAGGGTCCTTATCTTGTGTAATAGTACCACACACCCTATCCATCTGCAAAAGAGTAAAACCAAAGGAATTATTAGAAACCAACTCAGAATCATAACAATAAATGTGTTAATGAAGTGATGATCTCCTAAGAATGTCTTATAGTCTCCCAAAGATTAAAAAGTGGATGTCATTATTCTAATCCGTGGGACACTACCAAACACTTGCTTTTATACCAATAATACTGGTGAGTCAATCCCTTTGGTACCAATTTGTCATGACCCAATTTCTGAGTTATAATGGCACCTATATTACCCCACCAGTAGGTAGGCTGAACTACAGCTCGAAGCTATAAGCAATGGGCTAGTTTGGTGGAAGATGGAATAAATGTCAGACATACACAAGTAAGGGGATTGCAAGCAATAAACCATAAAATAATAATAATAAAAATAGAAGTGTAGTAAATAGAAGTCATAACATACCACGACCTAGTATATTCAGTACAAGATCCCCTAATCTAAAATAATACAAGTACAATCAACATAAATACATAATAGTCTCAAAAGTATAAAGACTATCAAAATTTAGATGATGGACAAAAGGCCAACTCTAGCTTTAAGTGATAATGCAATGACCCTTTGGGTCATTTTCAATATTTCCTCATATTTTTGCCATTACAGTTTTTCTATTACTACTCCAAATCATTTATGACTTACTGGGACTGACAGAATAATTACTGGGAAGTTCTGTGGGTTTTTAGAGCTAATTCCCTATTTTAAAGTCTTCGCTGGTTCCAAATGGCCACCAGACAAGAAATTTAGTTGAACGATCTTGTATGCAAATTTTAATTGCGCTAGTAACTCCAAAATTTCAATTCTAGACTAGGTAGACCTTTGGTTTGGGTTCCAAGAAATGTGATCTTATTTTGAACTATTGGGTTGAATGTTAAGAAAATGAAATATGAGTGTGGAACCCATATTTTGTTGAAACAACCTCAGATGAAAAATCCGAGTGCACCATCTCATCTAAAATATTAAATTTGGTATGGTTACATAGTTTGTTTTCATATAAGGGATTTTGAACAAACATCAAGCACCTAGTTGAAGTCTATTCGGATTTGAAAAATCTGGTGCACTAGGTTTTTAGTGCACCATGATAGAAGCACTTTGGACTGCAATCATGACTCACTGTGAAAAGGATATGACGTGATAGTATAAGGTGTTTCGTGATTGTGACTAGTGTGACAAATAAAAGATACCGCGATCGGAAACCTCAGGGTTATAATAGCAACTCCTGAGTACCTAGACTGGGTATAAATAAACCCTTTAGTTCCTGATTTAAGCCATTTCTCACCCCTCTCTTAAGATCATAAACTTTAATAAGTGTGATAGCATAAAATTTAGACTTGTGGGTGACTTGGGAGATAGATTAACATTTATTTTCATGATTATCTTCCGATTTGAGGTAAAAATTCACCCTTTTCTTGAAGAGATTTCTTGATTTCTTTCTCTAAACCATAAAATCTTGAGGGCTTGATTTTATCCCTAATTTAGCTTAGTTTTCACCCATTGTTGAGGGTAATGATTCCTTGAGCTTGTAAGAACGTTGGATTGGTTTTGAAAATGCGATTTCCAAAAGTAGGACCCACATTGGGGTTTGTGTATTTTTTGACCCAAAGCACAATGGTGCAATATGGTCTTGTTATTCTCATATTGATGAGTAAAATGTCTTTTTGATAGGTTGGCATTTTTAGGAGGTTTCTCAAAAGGGAAAAGCAGTGGTTTAGCAGTTTGTTGAGCTTTCTTCAGCATCGAGGTAGGCTAGGTTTATACCTTGTTAGATTGAGCTATTTTATACTATTATTGTGATATTATGTTAGATTTGGGATGAGTTTTAGGTGTTGGATTGATGAAATGGAAGACTTGAGTTAGTTGGACCATTTAGGCTAATTCAAACCCGTAGAGTTAGATTACTTAACTTGTTTCCTTATGTCGTAGGTGAACTAGGCTTCATGTCTCATATTTAGAATGAGAATGCCTTACATTGCTCATGATTAAGCAAAATTCCCTAGATTACTCTAGTTAGGTGGAAGTGACTTAGTCACACATGTTTAGGATAATATTGGCCTTAGTTGCTTACACTAATGAATGCTGCCTTAGATTCCATTATACTTTGTTAAAGTGAATATGAAGGATATCTACCTTAGGGATAAGTGTGTCTTGTTATACATCTTAGAGTGGATTTAGATACCTTAGCCTACACCGAGGTAGAACTTTCCTTGGAATGTATTTTGGGGAGTTAGAAGTGGGCTCTTTGACCTACCTTAAGTCAAGATTGTTGAATAAATCTCTTGAAACCCTTATACATTGTTAAATACCTAGACAATGGCCCTTTGAGGCAATATTGAGGAACCTTAGTACTTGATGGTTATGGTGATTATGACATTAGAAGTAATGTTCATAGACTAATGAATTAGATTGTCAATTACGCTATTATGAGACATGGATCATGTTGTAATAAGCTATTGGTTATGCCATGTATAATCTATCTATGTGCCGATGACATGAATTTTACCATGCTATTAATGGGCTATTGCCTATGCTTTTACTTATGATTGGGATCATGCTAAGCAAATTATAATAGTAATCTTACTGGAAAATATCCTTATTGATGATGTTAGTAATTGTGTTATTAATTATGCTAGAAGTCATATAGGAAGTTGGGCTATAATTTTGCTAGAAATTATGATGTTGAAATTGAATATATATACCTGTTTCAATTCTAAAAGATGAATATCATGATTATATGCCTAGTTCAATTTCAAAAGATGATGTTGATATTGATTATATACTCGGTTCAATTCTAGAGGATGATATTGATATTTAGTATATATCAAATTCAATTTTGGAAAAGATAATATTGATATTAATTATATACCCGGTTCAATTATGAAAGATTATATTGATATTTATTATATACCTAGTTTAATTCCAGAACATGATGTTTACATTAATTATATACACGGTTCAATTCCAAAAGATGATGTTGATATTGATTAAATACCCGATTCAATTAATGAAACACCTAGGGTTTTAGGACCCTTAGAAAATTTTCTAGACTTTTGGTTTCTAGACAACATATGACTGGTGGGTACTAGTCATACAATGTGGTATGAGTGGTATGCCTTGGTCGTATGCTGACCAGTGTTGGTAGGTGGGTTGGTTGGTTTCTGGAATGTGTACAACTTAGGTTGGTATGAGTTGTATGATCAGATATGGGTCGTTTGGTTTAGGTTTTTCTTTCACTTGATTTTAGAATTAGTAAAATAACTTAGATCTAAGTACCAGTGGCTCACCATGAATCGTAATCTAGGGTATGAGTCATACCATAGACTCGTATAGTGGACAATTTTCAAACCTCTTATAACTCAATTCTGTCAGGGGTACGGGTCAAGGGTACTAGTCGTATGCTTGGATATGACTTGGTTTGGGTAAATCATATATTGGACAGTTTTGAGTCCAACAAGGAGGCCTAGGGTATGAGTGGTAGGTACCACTCGTATTGGAGGGTACGACCGGTATGATATAATCGTACCCTATGATAGGATTTTTATGCAATTTAAGGAGGGTTAATCTAGATATTTCCCAACTTAATCTATTAAGGACCCATGAATTTTAAACCACTTGGGAGGTTATTTACCCTTTTATTCTATCATTAAACACTTAGAAAACTCTCTTAAACACTCTACAATTATCTCTAAGGCTCTTGGGTAAAAAAGGCTAGGGTTTCACTAAGGTGGTCTATTTGGAGCTTGTGTTGGTGATTTCTCTCCATCATCTACTCAATTTAAGTCAAGATACTTCTCCCTCATTGTTACATCCAACTAAAGGCATGATATATACAATGTTTTCATGGCCTGATTATTGTATGGTTTTGGGGTTTTAAAATATATGTTGGGGTTTTGGTATTAAATGCATGGTTATGGTTTTCCCATGTTTTAATTATGTTTTTACATTCTTTAATGGTGGTTTAGATAATTGGTTACATTGGAATGGTAAATTGGTGATTGGAATTTATTTGGAAACACTATGCCCCCAATATATTTGATAAAATGACTATGATAATGCTTTTACTATATTCTTGGACATTTAGTGGAACTATTACATGGTATGGTTTTGTAATGGAATCCCAAATGGTATAAATAGTTAAATAGTTTGGAATGGTTAAATGAAATGGTTTTTGTGGTCATGGTTATTGTTAATTAAACTTCCTTCTGGGGTACAATGAAATACCCTAAGTATACTTAATAATAGAACACTTGGGGGGTACATGGGATTCCCCTAAGTTAACTTGTTAATGCAATCTACGGGTACATAGGAATCCCTCTACATAACGAGGTTGGCTGAGGATATTGCTTGTAAGCTATAGTCTGTATGATGATACCACTTCTTATATACTTTGTTAATTATAATGGGATAATGTTTTGGTTGGTTGGAAATGGTTTTAATTGGGCAATAATGATAGTGTGTGATACCTAACCGTGAAGGTACGAATCTAATAAAAGGACAATAGAAACTCATATTTGTCCACATGAGGGTTGGTCATTGAGACCATATATGATACTATGAGGTACATAAGAATCCTCTAAGTACACTGTATATTTGTATCATAGGGAGTGAAGGGTACTTGGGAATACCCTACTCTTATGTTATCTACAGTTTATGCGGCTACAAATATTGGGGCTTGTTCAGAGGGTTACATTGTACCCATATATATTATGGGTGGTTCTAGGACGGTTAAGCTACAAATACCTAAGTTAATGGTTTTAAAGGCATGCTAACTTGGTTCTCTTTCCCGGCATAGTTATATATATATATATATGGTTTGTATGCATAAGGTTGGTTTACTTGGTTTTACTGGATAATATTATTTTATCCTTATCTAGAGTACTTGCTAGCTTTTACCCGCTAACCCATCCTCGAGAGGCTGTATCCCTATGTGATGCAGTAACTAGCCATTCTACTCTCCTACTTAGTGATCAGATTTCAGAATCAACTCAGTTTCATTAAAGTGGTGAGCTTCCTTATTTCTGAAGGCTCCATTCATATCATAAACATCTTTATTTATTTTGGATACTTTATTGCTATTAGTTTTGGCTATGGTTGGGAGCATGTCCCAACCTGATATTGGTTGTATTTTTGTTAGAGGCTTTTGTGGAACTACTATGTGTTGTTATGGGTGGGATCGATAGTGGTGCCAGCCTTGGTATTAGCATTAGCATTGGGGCTGACACCAATTGACTGTATTATTAGTTATTTAATCCTCTTTTATTTTTGGATTATATAATTATATTAGAACTCATATGGTTATGTTTCTGGATTATTCTTTGGTTTGGTATTGATTATAAGTTGGGTGTTGGACGATTGGACTCACTTGGGTGGTCACAGTCATATACCTATCCTTGAGTCTTGGGTTACACAATAACACTATATTGTTATATGTTCAAAATTCATCTGACTCAGGATATGTGTAGGTTAGTTAAGTTAGGTAACGGGGGTGGTCTCTAGTCTTAGTGAACTTAGGATGCCCATTACGACAAGGCCCTGGTTCGGGTCATGTCAAGTTAGTGTCAGAGGTTTAGGTTCATATTCAATTGAAAGTCCATAAAGACATATTGAGTAGAGTCTCTTTTAGGGGTGTGTAGCACGCCACACTCATAAGGGATAGGTTACAAGAAATTTAGGAATGTTTCACTTTCTTCATATTCTAGTTTTAAGCTTGGAGTCTAAGTCTTGGAATCTCCTCTAATTCTGGTTTGTTCATTTTTCAGATCATACATTGATGATTTGACATACAAAGTAACTCTTCTATCCCAACTGGGGATAACATTGATGGGACTTGTACTACTCAAGGCTTCCATACTCAGTTTAGGGGTCCAGTCCCAAATATTATTGGAGTTCTATCGGTTGCTACTAGTCCTCCTAATAATGAGATGACTAATGTAGAATTTTGTCAATCGATTCATATTATTGCTCAGTTGGTTACTGCTCAGGTTGAGCAGGATACATCTGGTGTTTCATTTGCTAAGGCCATAAGGGTTGGCCAGTTTATGAAGATGAATCCTCCTATGTTTACAAATGTGAAGATAGAGGAGAATCCTCAGGGTTTCTTGGATGAAATAGAGAAAATTTTTAGGGTGATGCAGGCCACGAATATGGAAAGGGTGAATTTTGTGGCTTATCAGCATAAGGATATGGCATACCAATGGTATGAGGGGTGGGATAAGATGAGAAGTGATGTCGAGGAATCAACTTTATGGGAGACTTTCTCTAATTTTTTTTGGACCGCTTATTTCCTTAGGAGTTAAGGGAAGCAAAGTGGAGGAATTTGTTAATCTGAAGTAGGGGAAGATATCGATCAAAGAATATGCCTTGAAGTTTTATCAGTTGTCAAGGTATGCTCCGAATATGGTGTTTGATATGCGGACAAAGATGAGAAAGTTCACTTCTAGACTATCTCGGGAGTTTATCCTAGAAATCAAGACTGCATTGCTGATCAAGAATATGGATATTTCTAGGTTAATTGTTCATATGCAACAAGTGGAGGGAGAAAAAAGGAACCAGACTGAGTTTGAGGAAAGCCAGGGTAAGAAGTTCAGGTCATCTGAACAAGGTGGCGCTCAAAAGTAAGGTGGTCGGGATAGTGGTAAGTAGCCAAAAAAAGTGAGGGAGTTCTAATTCCTTCTCTACATCTACTGCTTCTTACCCAAAGCCTTCGGGTGATAGGCTTCATTAAAGTAGCGATAATTTTTAGGTACAGGGTACCAATTCTCAAGAAAGTGGGGCTCAGTCGGCCTCATCATACCCTCATTGTCGGTTTTATGGAAGGTTGCATAAGGGTTTCTATGATGAGGGGAGGTACAAGTATTTCAAATATGGCCAGCTAGGCCATATTCTTAGAAATTATCTAATTGGTAAGGGTGCCTTGAGAAAAATTAAATCTTAAGTTGCTTCATCATCTTCTCGTGCACCAAAGGGTGTTGTTTCTATATCTATTTTTACTTCTGGTACTGCCGCAGGTTAGAATAGGTTATATATCCTTTCTACTCGGCAGGAATCTGAGGCATCACCTGATGTCATTCCTAGTACATTACAACTCTTTTCTCGTGACGTGTATTATTTGCTTGATTCGAGGTCCACTTTTTCTTATGTGACACCATTTATGGCTGCGTATTTTGGTTTTGATCTTGAGGTTATTTTGGATCCTTTATATGTTTCTACCCCTGTAGGCGACTCTATGGTTGCTAAAAGGGTCTATAGGGGTGTGTGGCATCTATTGGTGGTAGGAAGACTTTGGTGGATTTATATGAACTTGATATGTTGGATTTTGATGTTATATGGGGATGGATTGGTTACCCTCTTATTACACATCCTTAGATTGTTGGACCCATAAAAATGTCTTTAGGTTCCCCGATGAACTGATTATTAAGTAGGAAGGTGGTTCCCTAGCTCCTAGTGGGAGGTTTATTTCTTATCTTAGAGCTCATAGATTAATCTCCAAAGGGTGTCTCTATCATTTGGTCTGGGTTAAGGACTTTAACTCAGAAGGTCCTTCTTTTCATTTGGTTTTAGTGGTGAATTAGTTTCCTAAAGTCTTTCTGGATGATCTTCCTGGTGTTCCTCCGGATAGGGAGATTGAGTTTGATATTGATTTGGTTTTGAACAATCATCCAATATCTATTCCTCTTTATTGAATGGCTTCGAATGAGTTGAGAGAACTCAATGAGCAACTTGAGGATCTTTTGGATAAGGGTTTTATCCATCCTATTATGTCCCCAAGGGGTACACCAATTTTATTCGTATGTAAGAAGAATGGTTCCCTTCATATGTACATTGACTATAGGCAATTGAATAAGGTAACAATTAAGAACAAATATCTTCTTTCAAGGATAAATGACTTATTTGATCAGTTGCAAGGTGCTAAATTCTTTTCTAAAATAGATCTTCGATCTACGTACCATCAACTTCAGATTAGGGAGGATGATATCCCAAAGAAAACTTTTTGAACTCGATATGGGCACTTTGAATTCCTGGTTTTATCATTCGGTTCAATTAGTGCCCTAACAGAATTTATGGATTTAATGAATAGGGTTTTTAGGTAGTTTCTAGATCTTTTTGTCATTGTGTTCATTGATGACATCTTGGTGTATTCTTAGAATGAGGTGGATCATGCTAATCACCTTCGGGTTTTTTTCCAGACCTTGAAAGAAAAGAAGTTGTATGCTAAGTTCTCCAAGTGTGAGTTTTCGTTGAACATTGTAACTTTTCTTTGTCATATTATTTCTAGTGAGGGGATTGTGGTGGATCCACAAAAGATGTTTTTGGTAAAGAGGTGGCCTACACCGATGACTCCCACCAATATTCAGAGCTTCTTAGATTTGGTTGGGTACTATAGGTTGTTTGTGGAAGGTTTCTCGATTATAGCTACCCCATTGACTAAGTTAACTCAAAAGAAGGAAAAGTTTTATTGGTTGGATGTTTGTAAGGGAATCCTCTATGAACATTGTACATATATTTCATGGAGAGCGAAAGGTACTAAGGAATCCCCTACCCTTATGGTATCTTCGATTTATGTGGCGACACACATCGGGGACTGTTCAGGGGGTTACACTGGATCCATATAGCCCGTGGGAAGTTTTAGGATGGTTAAGCTATACATACCTAGGTTAATGGTTTAAAAGGCATGCTAAACTCAATTTCCTTTCCTGGAATGGTTGTATATATATATATATAAAGATATATATATATATATATGTATGTGCGTGGTTTATATGCTTAAGGTTGGTTTACTTGGTTTTACTGGATGGCATTATTTTATCCTTATCCTGAGTACTTGCTCGTGTTCTCCTACTAATCCATCCTCGGGTGGATGTATCCCCATGCGATGCAAGAACCGACTATTCTACTCCTTCTGCTTAGTGATTGGATTTTGGGATCATCTTAGTCGGTTGAAATGGTGAGCATCCATATTCCTGAAGGCTCCATTTCATATTATGGATATCTTTATATTTTTGATACTTTATGGATATTGGTTTTGGCTATGGTTGGGGGCATGTCCCAATTGAATAATGGTTTTCTTTTGTTTAGAGGATTTTGTGGAACTACAATGGGTTGGTATGGGCGAGATCAGTAGTGGTGTCAGCCTTGGTATTGGCATTGGCATTAGGGATGACACTGTTTAACTGTATTATTGGTTTTTCTATCCTTTTTTATTTTAGGATTATATAATTATATTAGAACTCGAATGGTTATGGTTTTCTTTGGTACTGGTTATCGGTTGGGTATCATACGATTGGCTCATTTGGGTAGTCATGGTCATAGACCTATCCCAGAGTCTTGGATTACACAATAACACTATCTTGTTTTATGTTCAAAATTCATCCGACTCAGGATATGCGTAGGTCAGTTGGGTTGGGATAATTGGGGTTGTCTCCAGTCCCGGTTGGACTTGGGATGCCTATTACAACAAGGCCCTAGTTTGGGTCATGTTAATTGGGGTAGATGATGTTGATATTTTTATACCAGGTTCAATTTTGGAGGATGGTGATGATGTTGATTATGCCCAATTCAATTTTGGGTGATGATTATTATGATGTATAGCCGGCAAGGTCGTAGGATGATGCATAGATTCCCGGAAAGGCTACAAGATGATTATATTGATGTGCCAATATGTACATTTATTGGTTCAAGTTTGGCTATACCCTATGTATGGCTATTATATATATATATATATTTACACATACTTAGGTATATAAGAGAAAATGATGACTAGTGGTAATGATGCTCAGTGATATTAATGGTTAATGATAATGATGATTAGTTGATAAATGATATTAATTGGTAAAATGTGATTATGAATATATGGTGAATAGTAGTATAATTATGAGTAGAGGTTATATGAAGACTAATAATCAAATGGGTTAGATAGTAACTAGCGAGTATCGATGATAAGGATGTTAAATGTTGGTGAATTATGAATTTTGGGTAAATGATCGATTGATTATGATTATGGAATAATGGTTCATGATGATGACGGTTAGTATAATAATGGTTTATTTCATTAGGCGTATGTGAGTCTGTGATGAGTTATTCACTTTTCCACACCAATTGGCATATGGGAGCCAATTTTGTTGTTATGTTATTGTGTTGATGCTTTTTGATAAGTTATTATTCCGCATTGGTTACTTATTACACATGGTGATATTGGTATGTGTTGATGCCTTATGTTATATTGTTATTCTGATGTAATTAGTTATTATGTACAATAATGCTAGAGATGATTTAGGTTTGTCTTTGTACCTTGACTTAATTATGTTATCTTGCACTTTATCATACTTATATCATGATTTAGCTCTGTTGGCCAATGATGCCTACTGTGTACCCGTTGTTTTGGTACTAATACTATACTTCTGTACCTTTTGGGTGCATATCTGAGTACTAGCTATCGTCGTGATCATTGATTGTGCCTTGTTGATATTTCCTGAGATAGGGTGAGCTCTTGGAGTTCGAGTCGCCAATTTCCCTCTATCTTTTCTATTTAATATTTTATTATCGAGAAATATGTTGTTGACTATTCTAAGTTTTTAAATTGTAATACTGTTAGATGCTCTTATACTGGCTCAACTAGGTCGTGGGATGGTATCTTGTCTTGACTGTCCTATCTTTATAGAACCATTTACTTACTTACAAATTGTGTTCTTGAAATTTGCCTATGTTGGACATTTCTTACCTAATTAACCCATTGCATTAGCTCTAGGTTACGATTTGCCTTACCTACTGGCGAGATTTAGTAGGTGGCAACATGACTCATAATTCGGGTCGTGATAAAATTTGTATCAGACCCAGGTTTCACCAGTATGTTGATACAAGAGAAAGTATCTACCTGCGAATTGGAATGATGACGTTCATTTCCTATCTTCGAGAGGCTATGAGATATTTTTTGGAATTCATCACTTTTTTCATTCATTTCATGCTAAGAGTCTGAGTTGGATTGTAGAAGTATTCCCTTGACTTTACTCTTTCGCAGATGGCCATGACACATGCTACCGCTATACGAGACGAGGGTCTTGAGATCGAGCCTATGGATCCTACTCCTATTCCTGGATGACCTAGAGGTTATGGACAACCACATGATGAGTCCCTAACTAGGGGGCAGTATAGGCCTCCTTCTACTCTTGAGCTAGAGATTCTTTCTCTTAAGACAGTGGTGGTTCAGGGACTAGCCTAGGCTCCACCAGGGTTTATTTCTTCTTTAATGCTTAGAGATATGTTGGTTAAACTTTTAGGATTAGTTGGTGGTGCACTATCTGATTGTGCATAGTCTATAAATTAGAGTGGTACTAAGACGAGGGCACAACCTGTAGCTATGACTTCCAGAGTTGAGGTTCCTCCTGCATCTATAGTTTCTCAGCCAGTGGTTGCTCAGCCTGCTATGTCTTTTGAGGAGCAAAAGATGTTGGGTAGATTATTTATATTGTCTTCACCTAGGTTTCTGATGCACTGGGTAAGGAAACTTATGAGTTCCTGATTGCTTATGAGGATAGGCTCTATAATTTGGGCCTTATTGAGACTCGTGGTGTGGATTACACCATATTTTAATTGGATTTTGCTTCTCGACATTGGTGGAGAGGTTATATAGATTCTATAACATCTAGATCTTCTCCATTGACATGGACTCAGTTCTCTAAGATATTCTTTGAGAATTACATGCCTCTTAGCCTTAGAGATCATTTGAAGGATTAGTTCTCTAGATTGGGGTAGGTCTCCATGATAGCTCCAGAGTATGAGCTTATTTTCATGAGTTGGCTAGACACGCTACTTAGGTTATAGATATCGAGTATGAGAGAGTTTGCTACTTTATTAGAGGTTTGGGACTTTAAATTTTATGTCTACTCAGAGTTTAGTTGTTGTGGGATGGTCTTTTGGTGAGGTATCAAATCATGCCCGGGTGATAGAAGTGATACACCATTAGGTTCGTGATAAGAGGCCTAGGTTTTGGGGTAGATTTATTAGGAGCCATCATAGTTCCCAACCCAGAGATAGAAGTTCTCAGAGTAGGTATCCTCTATGTTTATCCTATCAAACTCAGAGTCAACCTAGTTGACTTGTTCAAGCAGCAGTTCATATTACTGATGAAGCTCAGTCTAGTGCTAAAGATTGCCCTGGTCAGGGTGGAAGTTAGTCATCGAGGGGTTCATCTTCTAGTTATTCTAGTCATGGTGGTTACTATAGGTCAGCCAAATATGTTGGTTCTAGTTCAGCTTAGAGGGTATGTTATGGCTGCGGGTCTTTTTATCATTTTATGCATGAGTTCCCTAGTCGTGGGGTGACTTTTATTTCAACTCAGGGTGTTTCCCTTATTAGATCAGTTCATCTCTCTGCTAGAGGTGATTCTCATGGTTAGAAAGGTGGTTCCTAGGGCACTCAAAGAGGTTCTCAGGAAGGCAAGACAAGAGGTCGGTCAGGTGCCCATCCAGGTGGTAGGTGTGGTCAATTGTATGCAGTACCTGCTGGGCCCAAGCCTAATATATTGGATGTTATTATTATATGTATGATTTTGGTGGCTATCAGTCAGTCCTTGCTTTATTTGATTTGGGATCCACTAATTCTTATATTTTTGCTTATTATGCATAATAATTAGAGTTGTCTTGTAACTTATTATCCATGCCATTATTTATATCTACTACCTTGGATGATTCTTTTGTAGCGGATCGAGTTTTTAGATCATGTGTTATGACTATTAGATATATTGATACTTATGTTGATCTTATTATTTTGGATATGGTGGACTTTGACGTGATTTTGGGCATGGATTAGTTATGCCACTATCATGCGTACATGGATTATTTTACCAAGACCATTACTTTAGCCATGCTTGACGTATCCCCTATCTTGTGGAATGGAGCTGCTAACCGCGAGTATGTGCGAATTATCTCTAATGTATGTGCTAGGAGGCTAATTTTGAGAGATTGTGAGTCTTATCTTGCTTATAATTGTGATAGTATCATGGAGAGTGTGTTGCTTGACTCTGTTCCTATTGTTTGTGAGTTTCCTAATGTGTTCCCTACTGACCTGCCTTGTATTCCCCCGATCTGTGAGATTTAGTTTTCTATTGATCTTGATCCTGGAACCTAACCTATTTCTATGGCACCCTATCATCTGGGTTTTGCCAAGCTTAAGAAGTTGAATACGCAACTTCATGATATTCTTGTTAAGGGTTTTATTAGACCGAGTGTGTCTCTTTGGGGAGCTCTTGTATTGTTTATGAAGAAGAAACATGGATCCATGCGTGTGTGTATTAATTATAGGTAGCTTAATAAGGTGATGGTGAAGAACTATTATCCTATACCTCACATTAATGATTTTTTTGACTAGTTTTAGGGTACGACTGTGTTATCTAAGATTTATTTGTGGTTTGGTTGCTATCAATTGAGGATTCAGGCTGAGGATATCCTATAAACAACATTTAAGACTGGTTGTGATCATTGTGAGTTCCTAGTGATGTCTTTTTGTTGACTAATGCTCCAACCACGTTCATGGATTTGATGAACCGAGTATTTAGACCTTATTTTGATGCCTTTGTGATTGTGTTCATTGATGACATCCTTGTGTATTCAAGGAGTAGAGAGGAGCATGCATAATATTTAAGGATCATGCTCTGGAATTTGAGAGATCATTTGCTTTTTGCCAAGTTCTATAAGTTGAGTCTTAGCTTGAGTCAGTGATATTCCCTGGACATATGGTCTCTAAGGATGGTATTATGGTAGACCCTTCCAAGATTGAGGTAATTCGTAAATGGGCTAGACCTACATCTCCAATTGAGTTTCATAGCTTCATTAGGTTGGCCGGTTATTATAGACAACTTGTAGAGGGTTTTGCTACTATTTAAAATCCTATGATCTGATTAACTCACAAAAGTGATTCTGTTCTGATGGTCTGATGAGTGTGAGTCGAGCATTGAAAAGCTCTAGGATTTTTTCATTTCAGCTCCTATTTTATCTCTTCCTATTGAGGGTAAGGGGTTTAGTGTGTTCTGTGATGCTTCTGGTGTCAGTTTGGGTTGTGTATTGATGCAGTAGGGACTACCCGCCTTATGATTTAGAGTTAGAGGTGGTAGTTTTTATGCTTAAGATTTTGAGGCATTATCCGTTTGGCTTGTATTGTGAGATTTTCACCGATCCTCATAGCTTTCAGCATCTTATGACCCAGGGAGATCTTAATGCTAGACAATGTAGATGGATGGAGTTTCTTAAAGATTATGATATTTCCACCTTGTATCATCCGGTCAAGAAAAATATGGTAGCAGATGTCTTGAGTCGAAAGGTAGTGAGTATAGGTAGCTTAGATTGAATTTTATTTTCTAAAAGACTGTTGTCACGATACATTAAGTCCTTAACCAATTTGATGGTTTGCCTTAAAATTTCATACACTAGAAGGATTCTTGCTAGTGTTGAGGCGAGGTCTTCATTATTTGAGCAAATTTGAGATCATTAGTTGGAGGATAGTAAGATTTGCTTCCTTTATGATCATGTATTGAGTGGTTAGTCTGAGAGGAACACCATAGATTCTTAAGGTGTTTTGAGATTTGATTATTGAATTTGTTCCGAGGATCAATGGCCTGATTCAATTGATTTTGCATGAGGCTCATAACTCTATATATTCCATTTATCCCAGCATAGCCAAAATGTGTAGAGATTTGAGAAAGCATTATTGGTGGAGTGGTATGAAGAGTGATATGGCAAAATTTTTATCTTGTTGCTTGTGTTGTTAGTAGGTAAAGGCCAAACATCAACAACTAGGTGGTTTTACTCAAAGGTTTCCCATTCCAAAGTGGAAAAAGGAGAGGATTACCATAGATTTTGTTAGTGGTTTACCTTGCACTTCCTGTGATTTTGATGGTATTTAGGTCTTTGTACATCTTTTGACCAAGTTAGCACATTTCATTCCTATTCTGATATCTTTCACTGCTGAGAGATTGGTACAAATCTATGTTCAGGAGATAGTCTATTTGTATGGTATGCCCATTTGTACCATTTCAGATCATGGTTCTATATTCACTTTGAGATTTTTGAGAGAATAGCAGGAGAAGTTGGGTACTCAGGTGGATATTAGTATAACCTTTAATCCACAGACAGATGGTCAATCAGAGCGGACTATTCAGGTTCTTAAGGATATGCTCTAAGCCTATGTTATGTATTTTGGAGACCACTGGGAGCAACACCTAGCCTTGGCAAAGTTTGGATATAATAATAGCTATGATTAGAGTATTGAGATGGCACCTTTTGAGGCTTTGTACGAAATGAGATGTCGTTCTCTGGCTGGATGGTTTGAGACTTTTGAGATTAGGCCCCATGGTAATGATTTACTTCAAGAGTCATAAAATAGAGTCAGGGTGATTCAGGATAGGTGAGAGCAACTCAGAGTAGGCAGAAGGCCTATGAAGACCGTAGGCTTCATACCCTTTTAAGATTTGGAGTTGGTGATCTTATATTCTTCCAACTGTCTCCCATTAAGGGTGTGATGAGGTTCGGAAGGAAGGGGGATCTCTGTCCTAGCTATATTGGACCTTTTGAGATTCTTTGTACAGTTGGTGAGGTGTTTTATAAGCTAGCTTTACCTCCAGATTTTCAAGTTGTTCATCTAGTTTTCCATGTTTGTATGTTGCAACGATATATTCCTGATTCATCCCATGTGCTTTGATGGGACACTGTATAGTTGGATGAGTGGTTGACCTTTGTAGAAGAGCCGATGCTCATTTGGGATAGTGATGTCAAGGTATTATGCACTAGGGAGATTGATGTATTTGAAGTTTAGTGGAGGAAAATCCCAGTAAAGGAGGTCACTTGGGAGATCGAGAGCGAGATGCGGACCCAATATCCTTACCTGTTTGTGACTTCAGGTATATCCTAATCCTTAACTTTCGCGGATGAAAGTTCCTTTAGTAGTGGACATTGTAATGACCCTTAAGGTCATTTTTCTTATTTCTGCATATTTTTACCGTTAGAGCTTTTCTATTGTTGCCCCATATCATTTATGACTTGCTGGGATTGACAATAAAGTTATCGTACAGTTCATTTGATTTTCAGAGCTAATTCTCTATTTTGAAGTCTTTATTGTTCTAAATGGACAATGGGTGAAAGCTTTAGTTAAATAATCTCATATGGAAATTCTGACTATGCCAACAGCTCCAAAATATTGATTTTAGGCTAGGTATACCTTTGGTTCGTATCTCAATACACCCGAGCTCATTTCAATTTGTTGGTCAGAAAATTAAGGAGATAAAATATAGGTGTTTGACCTATATTTGGTTGAAATGATCTCGGATGGAAAATATGAGTGTGTCATCGCATTGGGAATGTCGAGTTTGTTGTGGTTACATAGTTTGTTTTCACATATGGGATTCCAAACGAATCTTAAGTACCCAGTTGATGTCCATTTTGTACATGGAAAACCTGGTGCACTAGGTTTCTGGTACACTGAAATAGCGACACTTTAGACAACAATCATGACTCACTGTGTAGAGGAGAAGTCACGATCACGTAAGGTGTAATGCAATTATGACTAGTGACAGACAAGATGTACTGCATTCACAAGCCTCGGGGTCGCAATAGCAACTCCCCAGTACCTAGACTGGGTATAAATAGACCCCTTAGTCCGCAATTTTAGCCATTTCTCCCCCTCTCTTGAGAGCATAAATGCTAAAAAGTGAGATAGCTTAAAACTAAGACTTGGGAGCTATATTAACATTTATTTTTGCAATTATCTTCCAATTTGAGGTACTAATTCACCCTTTTCTTGTGAAATTTCTTAATTTCTTACTCAAAACCCTAAAAGCTTGAGGGCTTGATTTTTGCCCCAATTTAGGTTGGTTTTTACCAATTGTTGAGGTTAATGATTCCTTGCGCTTATAAGAACGTTGGGTTGATTTCAGAAATGTAATTTCTGTAAGTAGGACCTACATAGGGTTTTGTGTGATTTCTTGACTTGAAGCACAATGGTGTAATATGGCTATTTATGAGTGGTGATTTTACCACTCATTTTCACTTAACTTTCGTGCACACTACCACGGTTTGTATAAATAAATGAGACATAATCGTGATTTAATGCACTAAAGTCCATATTTTTCACGCCTAGAGTTGGTGAGATAAAAAGATGTTGATTGAAGATAAAAGAGATCAAGTGGAAGCAAAGAAGTGCAACTGAAGAACTGGAGCAGTCATCAACCCCAGTTACCATGATCACAGGACAAAGGCCATGCTCGTGGTCAGTCAAGATGGTCAATATAACACGATCATGGAACTATACCGTGGTCGTAGACAACCTTATGCAATCGCGGATAAGCGGGAATGTTGACCAAGGCAATTTTGTAATTTCACTTGGTTGAATCCCAAACCTTATATAGGGAAAACCTCTTTGTTCTTTGGGTATTGCTTACCTCATAGATATTTTTGAATTTGAGAAAAGAACCCTAATTGGGCATGATTGTAACTAATTTTGGAGACTTGAATTCTTAGTGCTTTTTTAAGAATGGATGCTTTAGATAATCCTTATGGTATATCTTTCTCTACTTTCTTCTTAAGTAACCAAGTAATTTAGTCTTGGGATTATGTTGAACTAAAGTGTATTTGTGTGTGGGTGTTGATGTGTTTACATGATTTCTAGTTGTTAAGTATGGATTTCACCATTGCTTCAGTTTAATAGTTGGAATTTTTGCGGGTGAAAACCCTAAACTTTTAAATGGGTTTGATGAGTGAAAACCTCAAACTCTAGAAAACCTTCATCATCCTTGAAAGAGGGATGAAAGTGAACCCATAAGGTAAACCCATAGAAACCCATAGCATCCTTGAAAAAGGTTATAAGGGGACAAGGAATGGTGGATAATTAAGCATATGGTTTACTACCTTTTTCAATCTTAGATATAAGTGTAAATGGAGTGTAAGTCATGTCATGGGCATCTTCCTAGAAATAGGGATGCCCGATTGATGTATTGGGTGACTATGAATGGAATAATTGTTAGGTGCTCGAAAGAACCAATGGGTGAAATCATTGAGGTTTAGTTGAAAAACTAGCCACAAAGACTTTTGACCTAGCTTATCTCTCACTCAACAACTAGTTGTCATGATGAACCATCTCTAAGCTACACACTTTATACCTTTAGGAAGGCATAATCCCAAGATTCTCCCCAAACTTGATTTTTTAAATCTGAAGTGTCATTATAGCTTGTTATAACTCAAAAGTTGATACAAACCAAATCCCCCTAATTTTATTACATATTGTGTTTGCTATTATTCTGGTTATCCTTTTAGTAGTTAGAGCACCCATAGGACTTGAAACTCTCTTTTCACTCCTTGTGGATTAGACCTCAATGTGAGTTGGGATATTGAAAACGACCACCTTACCCCTTAAACATAGGATTAAGTTGAGCGTTATCATAATGGCGCCGTTACTAGGGAGTGGAATATAGATTTTACTTATGCAGTATGATTTTTACTTGGGTAAACCCGGGGTGGTGTGATTTACTTTCTTTGTTGTTTTTTATTTTTGTAGGTGATCATAGTGTTAATGCAGCAATGAGCGAAAATAATAGTAACATAGAGACCTTTGATGTTCCTCTCGATGATGAGGGACAACTCAATGATGCAGGCTAAACAAGTGCAATTTGTATCCCACCAACTAATGGGAGTGGTGTTTTCCATGTAACTAGTGATATGTTACATATGTTACAAATAAAGGGGCTATATGGTGGACAAGCATTTGAGGATCCAATATTCACTTGAAGAATTTTGTGGAGGTGTGTACTCCTTTCAACATCACACTCAACACTCAAGAGTCTATTCGTCTTTGCCTTTTCCTATTCTTTTTAATGGGCAAGGCGGTATTGTGTCCCCATTCAGTCCCACTTGGTTTAATGACTATTTGGTATGATCTTACCACGGTTTTTCTTGATCGATACTTCCCACCATCCAAAATACTCCAAATGCGAGACGAGATCATAAATTTTAGGAAATTGAGCGGGGAACCATTGTTTTAAGCATGGGAAAGATTCAATGGAAAATTGGCGAAGTTTCCAAACCACTAGGTCCCGAAGAAGATGATTCTCCAAATCTTCTACCGGGTCCTTTATCCACTTAACAAAGGCGCAGTGGACAATGCGGCAGGAGGTTCCATAGAAAAGATACACTACCATATGATAATTCGATTGTTGGGAGAGGTAACGAAGCAAAATTAGGGTTGGCATACCCGAGATACCAAAGTTCCCAAAAGCTCTCCCTCTACATCCATGGTTGACAAAGAACAAATAAAAAGGGATGAGGAAAGAGAAGAGAGTATAAAAAAAATAATTACCCAACGTGAGCTCTTGACAAAGCATGTTATGGGTGCACTCGCGAAAACGTTAAACGTTTTAACATCTAAGGCCTATGAGGATGATGAGGAGGCCAAGAAATTAGATATGGAGATCCCTTACTTATTAAACTATTCGGGGGATTCCTGCCACGCCTATCAAAGTCAAGGTAGAAATTAAGGTTGAATGAATCATGAGAGTGACAGGGATTGGAGAGATAGAGAGCATGATTATCTCTTGCATGATGTAGAAAGGGCCTAGAGGCAAAAGAAGAAGCCAAGTCAATCTCTTATAAAGACTCTATCCCAATTCAAAGTAAAAATGTTGAGAAGATGAATAAAAGTGAGTGTGTAGAGGATAGTGTAGATTTTGAAGTAGGATTTATTGGGCCACACTCAAAGCATTTTTCCACATTATGTTTAGATGATATCTTGTCTGTGGAATCATCTAAACTAGTGGAAGACTGTGAAGATGAGGAAAAAGAGTCCTATATTCTTTATTTTACACTTGATAAAAAACATGAAAACACACCTCACTTTAAGGTTGAGTTTTTTACCATGTATCATTCATTACTCGGCTTCTTAATATTTGTACCACCTCCCTATGAGTGAGGAAAAAAGATGGACTCTAAGTTGGGGGTGAAATTTATATCCTCAAGGTGGAGGAAAAAACTGAGTTGGGTCATGCCGCGACGTTAAACTAGGCGCTTCTTGGGAGGCAACCCAAGGTAATTTGTTGTTTGTATTTGTATTATGTGATTGACATCAGATCTTCGCACCCATGGTTCCATAGGTATGTTTCTAACTCTCTTGTTTTGATTTGACGTGTTGGGAACAATGCATGATATTAAGTTGAGGGTAGGGATACTTGTGGGTGTTGATTTCCTCCTGGGGTTTTTGTTGCCGTGCCTCTTTTCCCCAGAGTCTTGTTCCTAGTAGATCCGGCATATTTAGGAGTACTGTGTTTGTTTTTTGATGTGTTATGGTTAACTGGAGAAAAATAATTATCTAGTGCAGTTGGCATAGTTTTGTTGATTTTTGAGACTGATAAACACCTCTCTGTTGGTCTATTTTATAACTATGTGATATACATTTATGTGTGACCACTGTGCATCTTTTTATGGCATTAGTACTAGTGACATGATATCCACTGCTAAACAATCACATGAACCGGATAGGTAGTAGCTTGCGATGCACCTTTGTGCCATGTGTGTGTGAGATACTACTTAGTTCCCTATGTGTGTTAAATCCAGAACTTTCCCGGTTAGTCTTACCTTGGTTGAAAGATAGGGGTTAGGAAAGGATCATAGGCCGTTTTAATTTTTAAGTCACTTTTTGCCTAAATGACCTTCCCTGTATGCATGATATCTCTTGATCCCTATTTTGAGCCTGAATTGACCATTTCTTTCTATGACACCTATCACCTTCCCGTTTAGATCATAATGAACCTATTTTGGCCCTGGTCCTCCTTGGACACTTTGCACCTAGACTTAGGTAAACAACCTAAGTTGAGGGTGACTATCATAGAGGTGCGTGATGTAAACTGAGTATAAAGAAAGGTAGAATAAAAGGAAAAGAATAAGTGAAAAAGAATAAAAATCTGGGTGGTCTGGAAGAAGAATAAGAAAAGAAAAAGAATAAGAAAGAAAAGCCACATTCATCCTGAATAATGTGTGATCAAGAAAGGGAGAAAAAGAAGAAAAAGGTTAATAAGTGAACCCCAAAAGTTAAGGTAGTGCCAAGGAGGCTTAGTCACTCTAAATGCCATTGAATATCATACCATCCCTTAGACTACATTACAAGCCGAAGAAAAGACCTTTAGTGATCCTAACTTACCTGTCTGGAGACCTTGGTAATGAAAATAAGGGAAAGCATATGATATTTGACATGCATTGATTGGAATTTCTTTCTGAGAGTGAGTGTCTCTTGACCGTCCCCGCATTGATATGCTTGAGTTCATATATGAGTGAGGAGGGACTTCTTTGTTTTAAGGGCACATCGGTTGCATTGCTAGATGTTAACTTGTTTGGATAGTGTAATATTGGTACATGCATGGTTGTTGTTGCTGAATTGATGCCATATCTTGATTCCTTTGGGTCACATTGTTAATCTTCATGGATATGCACAATTGGATTGGACGTGGAGAGTGGCATGAGTTTTGAGCTGAACTTGATAATCAACTGTGATAGGTATCTTATATGTCTTTTGGTTAAGCATCGTAGTATGGTGTTATGTATTTGCTTGAGGACAAACAATTGTTTTAAGTTGAGGGTGTTGATATGTGAGCAGATGCTAACATATTTGATGCTTTTAACTCTAAATAATTGCAAAGTCTTAAGCAACTTTTGGTTGTTTTTGATCGTTTTCTTGTGATATTGTAGTTGTATCAAGGATGGGAGAAAAACATAGGAAAGATGAACAAAATAAGTAAAATCTGGTACAAGTGAGCTTATATGAGTCTGATGGCATTTCTTGCAAGCCGTCAAAGATGAGGTAAGCTACCAGAAAAAGGCTTCAGGAAGAACAGTGAAGAAGAGTTGCTGGATGAAGGTGACGACATTCTCAATATGTCGTCACAAGTGTGGTAAGCCATTAGAAGATGTCGTCAAGTGGGACATAACATGGTGAAATAAGCTTAAGGTCTGACGATATTTGCTACACATCGTCACTCCTCTGGTAAGCCATCGGAGGACATCGTCAGAGTGAGGAAGAACAGGTTAAGAAGGCACGATTTCTGACGACATATCTGAGACGCCGTCAGAAGCCTGACGATCAACAACAATATGCCGTCACCTAAATCCGAGCCCAGCTGTGATTTTGTTATTTTATTACCTTAATTAGGCTTTAGTATAAATAGCATGTTTTAGGGTTTCATTCACAACTTCGGAAGCAACTTTTGGCATCTTGTAACTTAGTAAAGGGGAGTTCACTTATTTTTGACTCTCTTAACTTAGAATTCAATTTTCCATCCTTTGATTTAGTTATGGGAAATTCTTATTTTACTTGAAGAAGAAACAACTTTGAATTTCATCTTTTGTATGTTCACTTTCTTTAAGTTATGAATTTAATCTTTGTTATCTCTTTCTATCTTATGAGCAACTAAAACCCACAACTAGGGTTGTTGGATCTATGATTATTATTTCATTGATTTAATAGTTGGATTAGGGTTTGAGTGATTGTGGGAACGTCTTGAAATTCTGTTGTTTTAACTTGAATCTATTGGTTGCAAACATTAGGTTATGCCTTAGGTTTTATTTGCTTCTAACGGAGAAATAAACTAGAGGTCGTGAATTATCAACAGGGATTCGGAAGCTACCAACCTTTTGTTTACTGATTGATGCCGTAACTAGATCAATCTACCTGAGATAACATCCGGTTGGAAATAGATATGTTATCTAAGTTCAATAGAATTAGATAATAAATTATCTGGTGAGGTCGAGAGATAAGTCAGAGAGTATTATTGTGCAGGGATAATCTGCTGTTCCCACCTATCACGAGAATCATGAACAATTATTATTCAATGGAGATTAATAGTCATAGTGATCACAACCCTAGTTTCTCTATATCATTGATTTGAAATATTGAAATCTAAGTTTTGAGTTCTAAAATAAGTTGAAACGTTAAAATTTGTTTGATTGATAAAAACCCCTATTTTGTCTTTTCTTATTATTTATTTGAATTTAACTTGTAGTTATAGTTTCGAACTAGTTTAATCGCCACTCACATTGTTCCCTCTGGATTCGACCCCGACTCCGAAGTTGGGTAAATATATTGACGACGACCGCCTTGCACTTATTTGAGGTGTAAGTTGAGCGTTATCACTTGTGGTCTAAAAATTGTGAAATATTAAACATGGGATGCTGGTAGGAACTAGTCTTAGTTATCGTAATTGTGGTCATCGGACCACAATCGTGTCAGCACAGACACGGTTATGACTCTCAATTGTGGCAACCAAGGGTGATTTCCTACCATGCCAAAATCTTGCACTCCAAATTTTTAACCAAAAACCACCAAGTGTCCATCCAATGAGCTTTGGTGAAAAATGTGGCATAGTTTGTTTATAAAAATGTCATTGATTAACATCATGTGTGCCTAGTGCTTTCAAGATAATATCATGGACAAGTATGATCACATACGATTCATAGCACCCGAGTGCCACACTTACTACTATAGTGATCTTTCAAGGATGAAGCTATACTCGTAGAAAGGAATTTGCTTGGACAATGTGTCGAAAAAGCTTTTGGCATTCCATGAAAATCTTGAAGACATAGGGTGGAGGTGTTTTGACCAGGGCCCATGTAATGCAATTTAGTAATGGGTCCATAAATTCTATGCCAACATTAGCGCAGTTTCTTTCTAGGATCAATCCAACATGACTATTAAGATTTAGAGACAAAGGTACACTTTAGGGTGAAGCAAATCAGTGATGTTTATGGGCTCCCACATGAAGACGTAGGGAAATTCAAAAAAAAGGTGTAAGCTGGGAAGTTGGTTGGCGAAAAGATTGTGTCCCGAAAAGGAAGTCTCGTGGACGAAAACAAAAAGAAACATCTCCATGAATGACTTTACCTTCAAGGCTTGAATTTGGTGGCACATTATATGTAGCCGAGTCTTCCCTTGTACCCATATGACAGTAGTCCTAGATCTACATGCTCGAATGGTTTCTTGTATTTTAGATGATGTTCCTTTAGATGTTGGTCAGATCATTGTCAATGAAATAGACCACTTAAAGTACTAAGGTGGTACACATGTCTTCTTTCCCTCATTGATTACTGAGCTTTACAGTAGAGCAGGGGTTGAAGAGTATGCTGGAGACACTTGGGTACACTCTGGACACCAATCTATCCCTTGAGGATTTGAGGAGAGAGTACACCTGGCTAAGGAAAGAAGCAAAAGATCGACTTACGGAAGTCAGCATATATTGAGCTTGAGTTTCATAGGCCATCCACCATCGGTCCTCTTGAGAATATTGGAGTTGATATTGCTTCCATCAGGGAGCTTATGTCTAGTTTGCCCTAGGGACCGAGAGAGCCCTCCACCAATCATCATTCATATATTTCATAGTCCAATTATGAGAAGTACAAAGAGAATCAAAAGAAGTAGAAAGCTACCATTGCTCATCTTGAGAAAGCCTACTCATCTTTGGTGAAATCATATCGTAATCTCAGGAATGCACATGAAAAAATAGTCATAAAGGAGAAGAAGAGGGACACATTATTTAACAAGATGTAAAAAGGGGTAAAGAGCCTATGGAAGGTCCTAAAACCTCGATATTGACTTCTTTCCTCCTAGGTGGAGAGTGATGATAAGGCACTAGCTGATTGGTTCGATCTTGAGAAGAACAATTATGATGCAAAGTTTGAGAGTGATAGCAGCCCTTAAGGCATTGTCAGGGAGCACCCTTATCTCTTTTATCCTTGATTATTTATTCAGTGGGGGCACTTCTACCTTTTATGTTGGGGTTTTCTTTCTCCGTATTCAATTGATTTTGTCCTATATTATTGATATTTCTGCATATTTTTTTTCTCTTTTAGATGATTCTTATTTTTATTTATGTTGTAATATTTGGGCACTCTATGGTGCCCACATTTATATGGATGAGTTACTTTGCTTTTAGATTATTGTTTTATTTAATTTGGTCACTTGACAAGCTTTTACCTATGATAGATTGAGTGACAACATTATTAAGGGGAAAGGGACGTGATTTGGTTTTACTCATGGATGCAGGGGAAGTTTGAGTACCCGTGGCATCAAGGTCACAAATGCAAAGGAAGTCTGAGTACCTATGGCATTATGGAATTGTTGATTTGGGATCGCATTCATACCCATTGCCGAAGTCTGAGTAGCCATATGGGTGGATAACTCGTATAAAAGCCTCAATGTGAGACAAAACCTTGGGTTATTTCCATGATTAACAAATTATGTGTGGTGAGAATGAAAAACAAATAACCCCTCCTTCCAAAATTTTTACAAAATTCAAGGGCGTGGATGTGAGCAACTTTGTAACAAAACTTTTTCTCTTTTCACGAGTCAGAAAATTGACTTAGGAAATTTATTTTTCTCTAGCGGAAGGAACAATGAACGCCCTCTACAAGATTCACATGCCATGTGTGGGAGCTTATTTGTCTACATCTCATGTGTACTTGGACCATCTAGAACTTTCCCCATTAGTCTTTCAAGATAAATTTTGATTGTATTTTGTTGGTAAAATGATCATAGGCCATTCTTTGATATTGGAAGGCCACATTAGCCTAAAAAGCCTACCAATACATAAATATAATCCTTAGTCACCCACTTTGAACCTTTGGACTTTTCTTTGGGAAATACATTACAAGTCGTGACCCTTCTATTATCCCCCTCTTGAACCCTATCCTTCTTTAACTCTAGAATACAATTTCATGCTAAAAGCCTAAGTTGGGGGTGGTAAAAGTTGAAAGAGGGGTCGTTGGACCACGAAGTCATAATAAAGTGCCGACATGCTTAAGAAAATAAAGAAAAATGATTAGAAGAAAAAAAGGATCTAACAAAGGAAAGAAATTCATGAATTATGTACACAAAAAGAGAGAGAGAGAAAGATAGAATTGGAATGAAAGTGGGAAACCAAGAAAGGCGATGTAGGTACAATAGAGAATGAAAAGAAGTGGACCATAACAAAATTGAAAAAAGTGTGTTGTAGAAGTTCAAGGATGGTTTAGCCTTGTTATCCTAAAATTAACATCCTACCCTACCCTAAACCTACATTAAAAGCTCATAAAGTTCTTCGTGATTTCCAACCACATGTGATCATTGTAGTGGCGATTGAAAATAGGGGCAAGCATAGGGCACGATACTTATTATCATTGAGAGTTCTTGAGAGAGAGAGTAGTTGTACTTAAATTCCTTATTTCATGGTTGATAGCTAGGTATGTAAATTATACTTTCTTGTGGAGAGGCATGTGATCAAGTTGAGGTGGGTGATTTTGTCACTTTTCGAGTAATAAGCCAAAAAGAAGTATAATGTGGTTGAGGTCAAAAAGTGAGTCATTTCTAGAGTATTAGTAGTTGTCACATGGTTTCTCCTTAAAGTCTATTGAGTCCTTCAATTTTCAATTTTATGTTTAAGGGTTTAGTGAAAATCATTTTGCCCATATGTGAAGATCTTTTTATGGTACTAATCGAGTTAAAGTCATCATGATCATTGGGTAATAGAATGTGGGAAGATATGTGAAATTTCCTCATGATATGGGGTGGTGTTTCTTGATGACAAACAAGGTTTGAAGTTTGGGGTGATGATGAGTGGTGATTTTACCACTCATTTGCACTCAACTTTAGTGCACGCTACAAAGTTTTTTTTAAAAAATGAGACATAATCGTGATTTAAAGTACTAATATCTACATTTTGTAGGCATAGAGTTGTTGAGATGAAAAGATGTGGATTGAAGCTAAAAGAGATCAAGTGGAATAAAAAAAGTACAACTGAAGACCTGGAGAAGTCATCAGACCCATTGCCACGATCGCAGGCCAAAGGCCGCGGTCGCGGTCAGTCAAGATGGTAAATATAATGCGATTGCAGAACTATACCGTGGTCGTGGACAACCTTATGAGATCGTGACTAAGCGGGAATATTGTCCTGGGCAGTTTTGTAATTTTACTTGGCCGAATCCCAAACTTTATATAGGAAAAAACCCTTTCTTGTTTGGGTATTGCTTACCTCATAAATATTTTTGAATTTGAAACAAGAACCCTAATTGGGAAAGATTGTAACTAATTATGGAAACTTGAATTCTTAGTTCTTTGTGAAGAATGAATGCTTTGGATAATCCTTATGGTATATCTTTCTCTAATTTCTTCATGAGTAGCTAAGTAATTTAGTTTTGGGATTATGTTGAACTAAAGCGTATTTGTGTATAGGTGTTGATGTGTTTACATGATTTATAGTTGTTGAGTATGGATTTCACCATTGCTTGAGTTTAATAGTTGTAATTTTAGAAGGTGAAAACCCTAAACTTCCAAATGAGTTTGATGGGTGAGAACCCCAAACTCGAGAAAACCTCCATCATCCTTGAAAGTGGGATGAAGGTGAACCCATAAGAACCTATAACATCCTTGAAAAAAGGATATAGGGGGTCAAGGCAATAGGGTAAAATTAAGTATGTGGCTTACTACCTTTTGCAATATTAGAAATAAGTGTAAATGGAGTGTAAGTCATGCCATGGGCATCTTTCAAGAAAAAGGGATGTCCGATTGAGGTATAGGTGACAGTGAATGTCGCACTTGTTAGGTGCTCGAAATAGCCAATGGGTGAAATCTTTGATATTTAGTTGAATAACTAGCCTCAAATACTTTAGACCTAGCCTACCTCTCACTCAACAACAAGATATCATGATGAACCATCTCTAACCTACACACTTTATACTTTTAAGAAGACATAATCCCAAGATTCTCCCCAAACTTGATATTTAAAACAAAAGTGTCATTATATCTTGTTATAACTAAAAAGTTGATACAAACCAAATCCCCCATCTTTTATTACATATTGAGTTTGCTTGCAATTCAGGTATCATTTTAGTAATTATAGTACCCATAGGACTTGAAATTTGCATTTCACTCTTTATGGATTTGACCCCAATGCTAGTTGGGATATTGACAACGAATTTATTACCCCTTAAACATGGGAGTAAGTTGAGTGTTATCAGCTATCATTGTTGTCGTATTGATGAGTAAAATGTATTTTTGATAACTTGGAATCTTTAGGAGGCTTCTCAAAAGGGCAAAACGGTGGTTTAGTTGTTCATTGAGGTTTCTTTGCTGTTGAGGTAAGTTAGGTTTATCCTGTCTTAGATTGTTCTATTTCATAGTATTCTTATTATATTGTGTTATATTTGGGATGGGTTTTAGGTGTTGTATTAATGAAATACTAGACTTGGGTTAGTTTGACCGTCTAGGCTACTTCAAACTCGTAGAGTTTGATTACTTAACTTTTTTCCATATGACTTAGGTGAATTAGGCTATATGTCTCATGTTTAGTATGAGAATTTCTTAGATTTCTAAAGAATAATAAAAATGCCCTAGATTACTCTAGTTAGGTGGAAGTGACTTAGTCACATATGTTTAGGGCAACAATTCCCTTGGTTTCTTATGCTAATGAAGGTTGCCTTAGCTTTCATTAGGCTTAGTTAAAGTTCTTGAGAAGGATATTTACCTTTGGGGTAATTGTTTCTTGTTATACTTCTATGAGTGGATTTAGATACTTATCCTAGTCTGGGTAGAACTTGCCTTTGAATGTATTTTGGGGATTTAGAAGTGGGTTGTTTGACCCACCTTAAGTCAAGTTTTATGAATAATTATCTTAAAACCCTTATACATTGTTAAATACCTAGAGAATGCCCCTTTGAGGAAACATTGAGGAACCTTAGTACTTGATGGTAATGGTGATGCTAACATTAGAAGTAATATTCATGGTCTAATGTATTAGATTGTCAATTATTCTATGATGAGACATAGATGATATTGCACAAAGCTATTGGTTATTCCATGTATAAGCAATATATTATGACGATGATATGCCTTTGACCATGCTATTGATGAGTTATTGCCTATGTTATTACTTAAGATTGTGATCATGTGAAGCAAATGATGCTTGTAATCATGCTAGAGAATATCCTTATTGATATATTAGAAATTGTGTTACTAATTATGGTAGAAGTCATGCTTATTGATTATGGGGGAAATTGTGCTGTAATTATGCTAGAAATCATGATGGTGATATTTAATATATATACCCAGTTCAATTTTGGAAGATGACTATGATGATTATATAGTTGGTTCAATTCCGAAAGATGCTACCTATATTGATTATATACCCGGTTAATTTCGGGAGATGATGTTGATATTGATTATATGCCTGGTTCAATTCCTGAAGATGATGTTGATATTAATTATATGCCTGATTCAATTCCTAAAGATAATATTGATATTAATAATATACCCGGTTCAAGTTTGAAAGATGATGTTGATATTGATTAGATACCCATTTCAATTTCGAAAGATAATGTTGATATTGATTATATATCAGGATAAATTTCAAAAGATGATGTTGATATTAACTATACCAGGTTTAATTTGGAGGATGATGATGATGTTGATTATGCCCAATTCAATTCCAGGTGATTATTCTGATTATGTATATCCGGCTAGGCCGGAGGATGATTAAGATGATGCATATACCCAAAAACGCCGAAGGGTGATTATAGTGATGTTCCTATGTGTGCATCAATTATTTTAAGTCCATATATGCCCTATGTGTGGCTATTATATATCTATACTTACATATAGTTTGTTATAATGAGGTATAATGATGACTTGTGGTAATGATACTTAGTAATATTGATGGTTAATGATAATGATGATTAGTTGATAATAATGACTAGTTGATAAATGTGGATTAATTGGTAAATGGTTATTTGTGGATATGTGGTGAATAGAAGTATAATGATGACTACATGTTATATGACAACTTGTAATCAAATGGATAAGTTAATAAAAATAATTAGCTGATAAATTATGACTAGTGAGTATCGATGATAAGGATGTTAAATGTTAATGAATTGTGAATTGTGGGTAAATGACTGATTGATGATGAATGTGGAATGATAGTTTAATGACGATGATGGTTAGTTATAATGTTTGTTGATTTCTGTATGCTATCCTTGAGTGTACTCTCCTGGAGTTTGGGAGGTTGTGATGATTTATTTACTTTTTTTGCACCAATTAGTGTATAGGAGCTAATTTTATAGTTATGTTGTTGTATTGATTCTTAATGATAAGTTATTATTCCGCATAGTTTACTTATTATGCACAATGATATTTTCATGTGTTGATGCCTTATGTTATACTGTTATTCTGATGTAGTTATTTATTATGTACAACAATGATGGAGATGATTCAGGTTCATTTTTGTACCTAGACTTAGTTATGTTATCGTGCACTTTATTATACTTATATAATGATTTAGCTCAGTTAGCTGTTGATGCCTACTGAGTACTCGTTGTTTTGGTACTCACACTATACTTCTGTACCTTTTTCGGTGCAGATATGAGTACTTGTTGTCGCCATTATCATTGATCATGCTATGTTGATATTTCCAAAGATAAGGTGAGCTCTTGGAGTTCAAGCCGCCTATTTCCCTCTATCTTTTATATTCAGTTTTTGTTATGAGACAGATGTTGTTAACTATTCTAAGTCTTTAAATTGTAATTCTATTAGATACTCTTGTACTAGCTCTACTAGGTCATAGGATGGTATCTTTTATTGACTGTTTCATCTATCTAGAACTCTTTTCTTATTTATAAATTGTGTTCTTGAAAATTTGCTTATGTTTGGCATTTCCTACTGAATTAACCCATTGTGTTAGCTCCGGGTTATGGTTTCACTTACCTACTGACGGGATTTAGTAGGTGCTATGATGTCTCATAAATTGGTTCATGACAGCTAACCCTATCTCTAAACTCTGACTAATAAAAATCACAGCGTCAACGGTAGCATATTGTGTCCAAGCACATAAGCAAGTGTAGTGGTTCACCAAGTAGAAAAATGACTTTTTAAAAGCCGAGTATCGATCCCACAGGAATTTCTGTGAAACAACTATCCAATTCTAGTTCTACTAGAAATATTAACAAGTGCAAATGTAACCCAAAAGTATTTCAGAGTTAAGACTAAAAGTAAACGTTAAGCAAAGCGGTAAATAAAGTAGTTAGACAATAATGGAAGAACCCAGGGTTAAGGAACTATGAACTATCCTACTTAGCTTTATAAATATGTTGGTTTAGTAAATTATCTTGGTTGTTGGTTCCTGGAGTTGATAATATGATTACGGTCTTTCGAACCTCTAATCAACTATCTAACATAGCCTTCCAACTAAATCATTGAGTGGGGATGCAAGTTCTATGCTAAAAACATTTGTATTACTTATCGTCTATGAACCAAATAGGGAAGATTAAGTATAATTCTATCCCAAATGCAAATTATAAATTCAATCAATTGAAAAATTACAATCCCATTCTAGGTATCCTATGTTCTATCCTATCGTTCCTCTTTTCGGGCTCATGATAAAACTAAGCATTTATCCTAAGGGCCGTGAATCCATAAGATAGTTAAAACAAGGACACAAGAACAACAAACAATGATAATAAAAATAACCAATTCTATTAACAAACATAAGCAATCATGTTCTTGTCCTTAACCCCAGAAAAAGGTGTTTAGAAACTCATGGACATATGAAGAATCAAAGTATTGAAATCCATGTAATAATCCAAGAATAAACTAAAGTAATAGGATCAAACCCTAATTGAAGACTTTTCGTGTGTATGTTGATCCCCATTGGTCATCCAAGGTGAATACACAAAGGTTGGAGTGTCCTATTTATAGTAGAACAAAGTTGGTCGATTTTTTCTAGCTAGCATACCACGTCCTTATCACATGCTTTAGGTAGTGTGGCACGTTGCTATTGTGGATTCATAGTATTTTGTGAACTTTAATTTGAATCCAAAGGTGTGCCACTCCCTAAAATCAGTGCTTAGGAAGCGTGGCATGCCCCTAAGTCCACAATTTCCAAATTTTCATCGTTGAATACTTTGTGCGTTTGGTCCTTTGCTCCTTGCTTTGTGGTTGAGTTTCCCTTAAAAATTCACTTGTGTAATATCCATATATCAACTTAATCATCACATCAATCTTCCTATAACAATAAGAACCACTAATTTGGCCCCTAAATACATTAGATTAAAGCAAGACAAACTGGAGTACAACGTAGCTCAATCTAAGGGTACTAATCTCATTTGTACTTTAATTAAACATTTTAATTCCAACATTGATTTGAACACACCTTAAAAATCAACATTACATAACTTAACTATCAGATGCTCATTTAAGCAATTATTAACTCATTGCGCATACTAGAATTCCTCAAACTAAGCTAAATGAGCATAGATAACCATACTTAGGAGCATAAATCCACCTAAGAACATGACAACTAGTACTCGGATCTACACCACAAAGATATAGAAATATAGTATGAGTACTAATGCTACGGGTACTCAGTTGGAATCATAGGACAACTTAGCATAATAATAATATAAATATAACAAAATGCGAGATAAATAAGCTAATTAAAGGTAAGAGGGCAAACATGGAGTAGCACTCCAAATATTGAAAGTAAATAATAGGAATGATAATAATAAGGAAATGCGTAACTATCACTACCTAAATGGCCCCCATAAGATAGATAGTGAAATAAAGTAAATAAACCAATGCAGGCCCCTCAAATCTAGGAAACTGTAATCAAGAAGAATTAATAACATGAATTTTGGCAATAAACCATATCTCGAGATCATAACCATAGATCCTACCATACTGCAACCACCAAACGATTACCAATTCCATATCTTCCATAAACAACCTCTCAATGCCCTACTTGAACCAAAACTTATAGCATCATTAGCCCAACTTGAACTGAAACTTATATGATGAATAATGCCAAAATAGAATCGGTATTCATATCATAAATCGCCAGACATAAACCAAAACTAATATCATCTCCCAAATATCAATCAATATTAAACCTCCATGTATCTAAACCTCTTCTAATAAAGAACATAATTAATGTAATACATAAATCTATTGAGTCTAACAGGAAACTAATGGTAGTCCTTGCCTAAGATGGGTCGGAGGGCATATATCTAAACCCGAAATCTATTCTGAGAAAAATTCTACCCAAAACTAGGCTAATGTATCTACTTTTACAACTAGAACATTCACGAGCCATAATTTAGTCTTAAGATAGTAATTTTACCTAAAGAACAAATAATTGAGTTAACTATGCCTAATTACAATTCCTTAATTGGTTAAAAGTTCCAAATCCAACAAAATAGGTCGTCAACATCTAATTCTCTATTCCAAAACTGGCATAATATCACATTCATACAATAATTAAGCTCAATCTAAGAGGAAGGTAAACCTAGCCTACTTGGATGTCAAAGTAATGTTTGTGAAATATGTTAAACCATCAATTTACCCTTCCGAGAGGCTTCCATATGATACACACAATTAAAATGGTAATCTACACATCAATAGGAGAAACATGGTAGCCATATTGTATTTTGATATTATCCACACTACCATTACAAATATAAGCAAAATAAGATTTGCAACCTTTCGAAATAAATCTCCTAGCCTAAAAATAATAAATAATCCCCATCGACTCACGGACAATACGCCCCTTCTACACAACCAGGGGTATGCCAAGCATGGCTAAGGTAATAGTTTTGGCAAAACAATCCAAGACCGCATCATATCAGGATAACTAGTCTATTGATAACGCTCAAACTATAACTCTCGTAAGAGTGTAAGCGATCG
The DNA here is from genome assembly GCA_030864215.1 of Capsicum pubescens. Classification (NCBI taxonomy): domain Eukaryota; kingdom Viridiplantae; phylum Streptophyta; class Magnoliopsida; order Solanales; family Solanaceae; genus Capsicum; species Capsicum pubescens. The sequence goes on from CM061543.1 coordinate 171,336,812, forward strand.
CTGTCAAATATAGAACCCAACTGGGTTGGGTGTCGAATCCCACAGGGAATACTTGGTCACTAAGTATTGCAACTATTAGTAGACTGTTGATCGAAAATTCTACGAAAAAGGGGGGATTTAATTGTAGCGTGAATTAAGAGTATCAAAGTAACAAAGAAAAACGGAATGTTTAGTAGGTTTTAATCAATGAGAATTGTAAGTTAGGGTTATTTCCACTTTATGAGTTTTACGTATCTATTGGCTATGAGTTATGCGGAATTCAGACATGCATGCGCTTATAGAGATTCGTATTCTATGGTAAATCCTAGTGTCTTTCGACCATCAAGGATTATATCACTTTAACTCTTTCGAGATTAAAGCGTATACTAATGGTACGAATTCTCCAAGAGGTTAATCCAGTTACGGCACTAACTTTTAAACAGGGGTTGGTAGCCCTATTTCTTTGTCATTCTCTCTTTTCCAGACATGTAACTTTTCTTTCGAACAAGTTAATGCTATACTGGCGTATTCTATATGTTTGCAACCACAAGAATACAATTAAGATGAAGAGAGTAATGATATAAGCAGCATACGCATCAAGAATTCACAAACTCATAGCAATAGATAGTATCTCATAAGGCTTCCATAACCCTAACAGAGAAGTTTAGCTACTCATAATTGTGAAGGAAAACTACGAGGATATCATCATACCAAAGCAATAACAATATCACGATAAGGAAGTATTGGCGTCACTTGTGGCGTGAATTCCTTGCTAGTAGCGTTTCTCTTGTCATGAAAATTAAAAGTCGAATAGATGAAGAATAATGTCAACAACGAATTTAAGAATAAAAGAGAGTAAGAATGAATTGAAAGAGAATGGGTCCGAATAATAAAAAGCTTGCTGAAAAATTCAGCAAATAGGGTTTTTATAACATCCTTGTCCTAGTCCTACTGAAATAGGGTTTTTATCCTTGTCCTAGTCCTACTGGGTTGCTGCATACTTGTCCTAATCCTACTAAGTTACTGCTGATCCCCCAAGTCTTTAGAAATGCTGTTTTTGCCCAGGACAAGTTCTCCATGCATCACTTTCAGTCCACAAGCTTCCAGAAGCTGCCTTCCTTCTTACGTGAAGTTTCCTTTGGCGTCCAACAGTCCATAAAATGCTGAAATCTTCATCATAAATACCTGAAATCTTGCTAATCATGATGGTTAGCTCACTTACAGGAAAATGGACTAAAAGTGCAGGAATTATATATTTTGTCCTCAAAACTTAGCTAAAATATGGGTACATTAAGGTGCTTTAGGCGTGTAAATACGCCTATCATCAACACCCCACACTTAAAGCTTTGTTCGTCCTCGAACAGTATATCATGTCCATATAAACATCTACTTAGGGTTTCACAGTAACATCACAAAATATTCATCAAGACAGGCACAACAATTATTAACAAAGAGTAGTTTTCTAATCAGTTCTAGAAACAATTCAACCTCCAACATAGACTCGTGATGATGGTTAATTCGTATTCAAAAGTTAAGGCACAAAGAATCATACAAGACTACCCAAAACTCATCAACCATGCGTGTCTCACAATATATCACCCATAATTACTCACAAGTATTTTATTTTTCAAAACATGGGTATAAGATTATCCTTGCTCTCACTCTCACAAAGAATTCATATGTTGCAAATGATGACCATAGGCTTGCCCTTAGTGTAATGCTCTACTAATATCAGAATGTTAAGCTTAGCATCAAATAGGTCTTTACAGGTTGTAATGTAGGCTAAGGGACGGGTAGGACTATTTTGGCCAGAAATAGTGACTAATTTCCCTAAGCGCTTTAATACATCACATTATGCCATTTACACTTTCTTTCAAACGACCTTTCTACTTTCTTTTAATCTACCACCCCTTCTCACCTCTTTTGTTATTCAATTTTAAATAGAATCAACTTTGTATTTATTTTTTTTCATTTTTTTATAACACACCTCTATAATAGCCATTCTTTTTCATAACAAATTCAAGTACTAATTCACTTTAAGGCATCACTCTCACCCAATTTCCTTTTATTTTGTCACATGACTTTACAATTTAAAGCACTTAGGAATTTGGATCAAATTATGGTCTTAAAAAATGGATTAGACTACATATGAGGCTGTCAAAGAAAATGGCTTAAAGGTTCAAAAGGGTTGACTAGGATAATGTCCACGGGTAGGTAAAAAGAAGGTAAACAATCACAGGTTGTCAAAGAAATGCCTAAATCATCTCCTAAACTCACACTCTTTATTTCACTTCGCACACACACCAGGCAAGTTCTAGCATCAGTCACAACACAGAATATACTATAACCTCACACACACAAGGCACATGGTTAACTTTATTGGGAGCAGTATAGACTCTTGACCCAACAGATGAATGAATTAAACCACACACTTATCACACAGTGAGTCACACTTAGAGCCTAAACATCTCAATAGTAATGATTTTGGCACACACTCTTGTCATAATACCATGCCGCCTATCAGAACAATTTCATGCAAAATCTAAAAAAATCTAAAATTAAACTAACTAATTACGACTAATTAAAACAAACAAGAACTAGAATAAATGTATGCAAAGTAGTACAAGAAGCATACAAATACCAGTACCCCACACTTAGACGGGACACACTACCCTCAGTGGAAAATAAAAAAGGAAAACCTGATTAGTCGGACTCCTCTTCTATGTCTGGGGTCATACCCCCTGCGTCGGAATCATCATCAGAGTCTTCATCCTCAGAGTTTCCTCAAAATGTAACCCACTTGATCCCAAGAGTGCGTCGAGGTATTTGTAGAGAGGAGGAATCAGCTTTCTCCTTTCTTGACCTTTTCTGTCCCTTCTGTGAGGTGGTCGCTTTTTCTTTTCCTTGTCGTCTTTTTGGGGCCATTCTACCTGAGATTAAAATAGAGTCATGTTAGTTTCATCTCGGAAGATTCAATCTAAAAACAAATAGTAGAGGTGCCACCCTACACTTAATTTGTTGGCACAGACTAATTAAGTGAGTGATGTCGATTACTCAGACTTCATCGACATACATTTAGGCTATATGTTCCAACAACATGTTCAGCACAGTCATACGTTCATGTCATCTTAACTATCCTTTTCAATTCTATTTCATGTAATCTTTTCTATACTTTCATGTTTGGATAAATGCACTTTTTGAATCAAACTACCACCTAAAGATCGTACCACAAATAGAAACAAGTTATTGCATAGGCATAATCACACCATCTTATGCTTGTGGTCAATCATAATCAGTATCTCGATGAACGAGTCATTCAAACATTAAGGCTTTCAACTTACAAGATTATGTATTAACTTCACAAATTCGACTTCATAAAACTATGTCAGTGTATAGCAATCAAATACAAGTCGGAACAAATTCAAGAACACCCACACGTATTCTTTCACTCAACTAGATGTATCATAACAAACCAACCACATTCTAATCACCAATACCACTTCAAAATCTAATAAATCATTATAAACATAGCATTCCAACAACTACGGAATATAAAAGAATAAATTACTTGGTGATGGATTCGGAAGATAAGCTTGCAAGATTAGATAAGCAAAGAGAAATATTTTGAAAGAATGGGGAAGCTTGGGCGGTGCCTATATGGAGCAAACAATTTGATTTTGTCTTAAGGTTGAAGTTCTATTTATAGACCAAGGCTTGGGTCGTGTTTGACCCATTTAAAATCGGATTAGGAGACCAAAAAGTAAGCATAGGCGGCGCCTAATGCTTTGCCTATGCTTAGCATAGGCGACGCCTTTTGCAAAGCCTAGTTGAGCATAGGCTGTGCCTATGCTATGGCATTGTTAGGCATAGGCGGCGCCTATGCCATGACATTCTAGATTCGGAGACAAAAGGCTTTTCCATAGGCGGCGCCTAGGCTATGGCATTGTTAGGCATAGGCGGCGCCTATGCTATGGCATTCTAGATTCAGAGAGCTTAGGCCATAGCATAGGCCTTGCCTTGTTCGTTGCCTAGATTTTCATAGGCAATGCCTAACTCATAGCCTTTTGCTTCTTCATTCCCAACTTACCACCTTCAACATGCTCACTTTCAAATCAAAATTTGAGACCAAGTTCCTCCTTTATACGTCTTGCACCTACACTTACTCAAAAACAACAAAAACGATTAGAAAGATGGGTTGCCTCCCATAAAGCGCCTTAGTTTTGGTCGTGGATCGACAAAATCCTAGGAAAACAAAAACAACAAAAACAATTAAAAACGATGGGTTGCCTCCCACCAAGCGCTTGATTTATTATCGTGGCACGACATAGTTATCTCGATTACTTAGACTTCATCGAGATATTTGGTGCATCATTTTCTAAATGGATTCAGACGACGCTGATGCTTAATTGTGGGCATTCAATCTTCTTCTAGATACATATTGTGCATACATATCCCAGGTGGGATACCAATTATATCATCAATACACCAACCAATGGCTCTCTTGTACCTCTTCAGAGCAGAGATGAGAGCCTCTACGTGCTGTTCACCTAAATCAGCCGCAACACTCACCGGAAGTGTAGTTCCACTTCCCAAAAATGCATACCTTAGGTGACTGGGGAGCTCTTTCGATTCTGGCGCTGGTATCTCTTCAATGGAAGTCTTCGCTGTTGGTGAAGATTGATTCTTAAGATCAAGGCCCAACTTCTTAGGATCATGAGAATAGGACCTTATTCCTTTTAGAGCACAAACGGTTTCTTCATATTCTTCAACCTCCTCACGCTCAAAATTCAACAGCACAACAGACAATGGCTCAACAGTAAGCTGCTTCTCTACAGATAATTCTTTCTCATCCTCATAGTAAACATCAGCTACAGAGAACACATCCATATCTCTAGGCTGCTTCATCGATTTACATACATCTAAATGGACCACTTCGTTATTCAGCCGAAATAAAAGCTCATTAGCTCTTAAATCAATCAGCACACTTCCAGTTGCGAGGAAAGGACGCCCCAAGATTATGGGAACTTCAGAATCCACCTCGCAATCCAAAATAACAAAGTCTACAGGAAAGATGAAGGTGGAAACCTTTACCAACACATCATATAAGATACCAACAGGCCATTTTATCGACCTATATGCCATCACGAGCTGCATATTGGTTGGTATAGGATCGCCTAACCCCAACTTTCTGTAAACGGATAACGACATCAAATTGATGCTAGCCCCCAGATCGCACAATGCCTTAGCAAAATCCAACGATCCAATCGTGCAAGGAATAGTGAAAGCACCAGGATCTGCCTTCTTCTGTACTAGCGACCTTGTAGCGATTGCACTACAATGATGAACATTATCTGCCAGCTCATAACTTGCTGCCCGCTTCTTTGTCAACAGGTCCTTCATGAATTTAGCATACCCAGGCATCTGTTCTAGCGCCTTTACCAACGGAACATTAATAGGCATCTGCTTCAACATGGTCATGAATTTACTGAACCTAGTGTCATCAGCTTTCTTATTCAGTCTCTGCGGAAAAGGTGGTGGTGGAAGGGGGATCATTTTCTCCACCACTTCCTCTTTATCTTGCTTCCGATTATCAACCTTTTCAGGAGTGTCATCAGCCTTCTTCTTCAGTCTCTGAGGAAAAGGTGGTGGTGGAAGAGGAATCGTTTTCTCCACCACTTCTTTTTTATCTTGCTTCCGATTATCACTCTTTTCAGGCTGGTGACGTCTAGGTGTAACATCATGAGCACTCACTTCAGCTTCTACGGCATCTTCAAACTCTGTTTAATCAACATTCTCTGCTATATCATCAACCACCTGCTTGCATTTGGATGGATTTTCCAACACTTTACCTCTCCGGGTAGTAATAGCCATACACGATCCATCATTCCTTGGGTTTTGCACAGTGTCTCTAGGTAAGGTGCCAGCCTTTCTTTGATTGAATACCGCTGATCGTTGACTCAATTGTTGCTCCAACTGTTTTATTGCAGTAGAATGCGAGTCAACCAATTGACTTATTGAAGACAAATCCTTCTTCACCTCATTCACTCCCGTATTAGTTGCCTCCACTCCTTTCAGCAGCTTTTCCATCATATCTTCCATAGACATCTTCCCCGAACCAGATGCCGCGACCTCTCGATTTCCAGGAGGAATATACAAACCACTCCTGTCAGTTTTATTCTTCCAACTACCTTGATCACGGTCCTTGTTTCCAGATTTATCATAATAGTTCCGACCTTGGTTTCCTTGGGCATTTCCTCGGAAACCCCCCTAATTCTTCAAGTAGTTAGCTTCTTCCTCAGAATCGGATTCGTCTCTTCCTTTTGACACAACCGCTTTTAATTTTTCGGTCTTCCCTGATAATAAATGCTTGGTAAGAAGATCCATCTGCATTTTCATGTGAGCCATATCTTGGTCACGTTCCTCTTGTCTACGCCTCTGCTCTGCAGTCAAGCCAATAGATACGGTAGAGCTTGCTACCTCAGAATCCCTGGTATGCCAAGCTCTACTCTGCTTTGTCAAACGATCTAGCATATCACTTGCCTCAAGAAAAGTAAGGTCCATGAATGACCCTTCTGCAGCATTATCAACCACTGGCTTTGTCACCGAGTTCAAAGCCCTATATAATATTTCCATAAAGTGGATATTCGTCATCTGATGGTTTGGGCACCGCATAAGCTTCTTCTTGAACCTCTCCCATGTTTTGTGGAGAGCTTTAGTTGGAAGTTGTCGAAAATTACTGATCTCATACCGTAGTTGGGCTCTCTTGGATGGCGGAAAGAATCTTTCTAGGAAAGCGTCTTTCAGTTGCCTCCAATTAGTAATAGAATCAGGAGTTAGCCCGTTCAACCATAGAGTTGCCTCCCCAGATAGAGACAATGGAAATAATCACAGCCGAATTGCATTCTGTCCAATGCCTGGATTGTCGAATGACTTGCATGTAGAGATAAAGTTGACCATATGTATATTCGGATCATTACCTACAAGTCCACCAAATAGTCCCTTGAGCTGCAATAACTGAATCATGGTGCTAGTGATATTGAACTTGGCTCTGGGTGCCAAGGGCGGCGGAATAATAGCTCCTGTGGCACCAGCTCCATCCAGATCGTTATCATCATCATCAAAAGGATCTTGCACAGCTCGACGTTCAGGTCTCATTCTATCTTGACGATCTCTCCTATTCACAGGCGCTGCCACCTCATTTGCACGCCGTGGATTAAGTATCTCATCATCACCCAGGTCTTCATTATCAAGATTTGTTGCTCGCCCTGGGTTATCAATATTCTTTTGATGCACTTGAGCAGCTGCCAACACAGCTAATCTAGCCTGCTCCTGTTGAGCAACCCTTCTTTCAATGTCACGTTGTGCATCCATTCTGCCAATAAGTTGTGGTTCGGGATTGATAGGTAATAACGGTTGACCTGAACTTCGAGTGTTTGGCATGCAGTCAAGCAAACTTGAATAAAACAAAAACAACAAACAAAAAGTAAAATTCAAGAATTTTAGACCAAAGGGTCTAGTAACTATCAGAAACTTAGTTGACAACTGTATTCCCCGGCAACGACGCCAAAATTTGATAACGCTCAAACCACAACTCTCGTAAGAGTGTAAGCGGTCGCTGTCAAATATAGAACCCAACTGGGTTGGGTGTCGAATCCCACAGGGAATACTTGGTCACTAAGTATTGCAACTATTAGTAGACTGTTGATCGAAAATTCTACGAAAAAGGGGGGATTTAATTGTAGCGTGAATTAAGAGTATCAAAGTAACAAAGAAAAACGGAATGTTTAGTAGGTTTTAATCAATGAGAATTGTAAGTTAGGGTTATGTCCACCTTATGAGTTTTACGTATCTATTGGCTATGAGTTATGCGGAATTCAGACATGCATGCGCTTATAGAGATTCGTATTCTATGGTAAATCCTAGTGTCTTTCGACCATCAAGGATTATATCACTTTAACTCTTTCGAGCTTAAAGCGTATACTAATGGTACGAATTCTCCAAGAGGTTAATCCAGTTACGGCACTAACTTTTAAACAGGGGTTGGTAGCCCTATTTCTTTGTCATTCTCTCTTTTCCAGACATGTAACTTTTCTTTCGAACAAGTTAATGCTATACTGGCGTATTCTATATGTTTGCAACCACAAGAATACAATTAAGATGAAGAGAGTAATGATATAAGCAGCATACGCATCAAGAATTCACAAACTCATAGAAATAGATAGTATCTCATAAGGCTTCCATAACCCTAACAGAGAAGTTTAGCTACTCATAATTGTGAAGGAAAACCACGAGGATATCATCATACCAAAGCAATAACAATATCACGATAAGGAAGTATTGGCGTCACTTGTGGCGTGAATTCCTTGCTAGTAGCGTTTCTCTTGTCGTGAAAATTAAAAGTCGAATAGATGAAGAATAATGTCAACAACGAATTTAAGAATAGAAGAGAGTAAGAATGAATTGAAAGAGAATGGGTCCGAATAATAAAAAGCTTGCTGAAAAATTCAGCAAATAGGGTTTTTATAACATCCTTGTCCTAGTCCTACTGAAATAGGGTTTTTATCCTTGTCCTAGTCCTACTGGGTTACTGCATACTTGTCCTAATCCTACTAAGTTACTGCTGATCCCCCAAGTCTTTATAAATGCTGTTTTTTCCCGGGACAAGTTCTCCATGCATCACTTTCAGTCCACAAGCTTCCAGAAGCTGCCTTCCTTCTTACGTGAAGTTTCCTTTGGCGTCCAACAGTCCATAAAATGCTGAAATCTTCATCATAAATACCTGAAATCTTGCTAATCACGTTGGTTAGCTCACTTACAGGAAAATGGACTAAAAGTACAGGAATTATATATTTTGTCCTCAAAACTTAGCTAAAATATGGGTACATTAAGGTGCTTTAGGCGTGTAAATACGCCTATCATCATCTATGCCTAGAATAATATCAAAATCCACCATGTCTAATACAATAAGATCAACCTAAGTATCAAACTCTCAAACAGTCACAACACATGATCTTTAAACTCGATCCACTACTAAAGAATAACCCACAAAAGTAAATACACATAACAACACAGATAAAGAATCCCAAGATAACTCTAATCGTAGGGTTCAATAAGAAGATGAAAAAGAATAAGTGGATCACAAATCAAATAAAGAAAAAGTCAACTAATGGTACACTAAAATCATACCTCTAATAACAACATTCAAAGTCTTAACATTGGTTATTTCACGTATGACATACAATTGAAAATGTCTGCCGCCTTGCTGGGCTCCTGATTGGCCTCCTATCACGACCCAATTTCTCATATCATAATGGCACTTGGTATAACCCGCCAGTAGGTAAGATGACCTGTAGTCCAAAATAGCTAGTAACGGGCTATCAAGATAAATCAATGAAGATGTCAAGTTAAATATAAAAAAGGTTAATACATATAAGACAGTCCTTAAACTTTATGAAATCAGTACAAGAGCTTCTAATATATTAAGAATACAAAATAAAATATTTAATGATTATATTATTATAACCCATCTCTGAATACAACATAGAGATTAGTCAAATCTATAAAAATGTGAATAAGAGTACTCCAAATTCTAGGATCTCCCCCTAAATCTCTAATCCATAGCTGCTTTGCACGAGGCACACAACAACGATGAAAACTTGTACTATGATCTACAAGCTGCAAAAGTGTAGTAAGAGTACAAACATATGGTACTCAGCAGTCAATTGCCGATTGAGCTCTAAAGATTAAGAAAAAATAAATAATAAATAATATACAAGAAGGAATGTAAACTACACCCAAATATCTGGGAAACTAACATCATAATCTATAGAAGGAAAAAAGGATAAATTAGCCTATTCCAACTTTATACAGTCCCTAAGCACTATACCATATATTTCTGGCCAATATACAAATAAAGAGAAGATGAAGGATATATAGTAGTATACAAGGCCAAGGAATGGATATACAACACAATTAACTTAAGCAGGTGAGGGATATACCATAGCTACATATATATATATAAACACACACGTACATATATATACATATACATAAACAAGACTAACTCAATGGTACAACCTAAAGTAGTCATACTAGCGTTTTAAGGCCTCCGAACAATAATAGGAACTAGTGCCAACATTATAAGAGCTTTACCCGAATGTATAGACATGAGATGGTTATTCATAATAATATAACTGTAATTGAAAAAAACATTAATCATACCTTGAATATTAGTATTAGTCCATAATAAACCTGTCACAAACTCACATAGTAATAATAATAAAGTAATCGGCTTATTCGGACAAACAACACTTAAATTGAGCCCCCATAACCTGAAAATCTCAATCAGCACACAATACACAACAAATAATAGTCATAACCTAAACCTATACATTCCCCATAAGGTTTATTGATATAGGAGCCAAACAACATACCAGTGACAGGCAATGCACATTAAAGAATGAACACAAAGTAAATCAATAATACCACAACCTATCTAAATGCCACAATGTAACTCAATATATATACCTACTCAAGCTTGACTTCTCACAAAGGAAGGACCAATGATGACCTCTCTTCTATGGTACGATGGCTAGATGAAGGGCCCCTAGCAGGTTCGGGAGTACCTGTATACACCGACTTGGTCCCAATCTAGGATTTCTAATAATAATCATCATCAACAATCTACTCCATCAAGTACCGAGTATATATATATATATATATATATGCATGGACTCAAACTGCAGCTAAAAGAATGTAAGTCTTAAAATCTATTGCCCGGGATAAACTCCGGGACTAAATTATCATAAAAGTGTAGAAAGGCTAAAAATCTCTCTTGACTAAAGTAAATAGTAGTAGTAAAACCATTGATTGGAATATATCTTAGTTAGATCTCTTAAACATAAATTTTAGTCTCAAAAGCTCATAAAACTTTGGGACTAAATTATCATAAAAGTGTAGAAAGGATCAAAATCTCTCTTGATTGAAGTAAATAGTAGTAGTAAAACTGTTGACCAAAATTTATCTCAGTCAAATCTATGAAACATTATTTTTAGTCCCAAAATATCATAAATCAGTCATTAAGATGGTATGATCCCCATTATAAAAGAATCCATTTTAATGTGAAAAGTGGGAATAAATCCATTTTTAGAAAAATAGTAGTAAAACAACATTTTAAGATGGAATCATACCATTAAGTGAGCATGAATGTACCGAATCTATAATTGTCTAAACATCCATAGAATACGGACACATCTTTTGCAAGAATAATTACCTACCCAAAGTCCAACTAATATCATCATCACAGCCTTGGGCCCAATAATATAAACTGGCATAATCATGATGCCATAATCTGTGAAACCATGCTAATTCACCGAGTCAAGTAGTAAACCTAAAAATGACGGGTGCTTAGAGTCAACTATGTCTAACATGGTCCTAACCTAGAGTAATAAGGTATTAAAGGCATGACAAGTATTTCACCTTAAGGGTCAATTCTCCAATCTAGCCCCAATACTTCTAAAATAAGCTAAGTCGTGAAAATCCACCCATAATCATATCCTTACATTCTTACCTATCATGAAATATATATAATATACAATCTCATGAAGAAGAGTGAACATAAGCCTACCTCGATGGCCAACAAAAAGTCCTCAAATTGGCCAAAAATTGTCTGCCTTTTCTACACGATCCGAAAATGTTGCCATACTATCATTATATTAATCTACATACCATAAGGAGTAAAATGATACCCATATTTCTATACTAGGGGTAGAGTTGAAATTTGGGTCAATAACGGGCTGGTGGGGCCCACAAATGGAATCCAAAATAGAATCCATCATAAGGTTCTGTGAAGAATAAGGAATATGTGCAGAAAAGTTGAGCACAAATGGTACAAGAATCGAGGCTCAAATTAGCCTCTATATTTTAGGGATTTGAAGACCTAATTTCTAAGAATTTAACATGAAATAAGATGGAAATTGATGAGAAAAATAACAGGAAATGACCAAGGAGTGTTAGGCTAGCTTATCCTAGCTTCAATGGATGATTCCCCACTTTTCCCTATCTTTGAGCCCTCCAAATGGTTTGAAAATGGTAAAAAAATTATGGAGGATCAGGTGGAGAAAGAACATTTAAAAGACCCTAAGTTTTACTAAAGCGGCATCATGACCGCTAAAGTAGTCTGTCATCTTTGCGCGGTCATTTCTAAAGCGACTCCTATGAAGTGGGGTCCACTTAAGCGGCCCCCTTGCCACTAAAGTGGTCCTTATCCAATAGGCCAAGGCTGCTTAAGCAGGTCATGGGTGCTAAAATATTGGCCGCTAAAGTGGACCTATGATCTCTAAAGCAGTCTTATCAGGTACAAGGTACCAAATTTTTCTAAATCTAAAAGCGGACTCCAATCGGGTGCTTGGGATTTGTTAGGAACCACATGCACCCTGATGAACTATGATTCCATACCAAATTCGACATTCTAAATTCAATAAAACCATCTAAACTTTCATCAGAGATTGTTTTAACTAAATACATACCCTAACTGGATCTTACTAGTGTCAAAGCAGAAATGTAACGGAAAAACAAAGTCATAATGGAGGATAAATTACCAACTAAAAGCATAAGCGATTAACTCAATATCTTTTAGAGGACAAAAGCCACCAAAGTATACTCAATAACTTACCATGGCTACAAACTATACTAACGATAACAAAAACTGAAGCACCACAAAGATATGCAACCTTAGCTGGAACTGGTCAATCCACTACTCTATCTTAGCAACAAATATCTTATTTTCCAACATAAGAAGAAATCACATAAAAATTTACCTATCTCTAAATATCTTTAAATCCACTAGAACAAGAACTACATCATGACAAGAATGATGTATACAACTCCACACAAAAACACTATTGAGCAATGAACTAGTCAATTTGAAAGAGCAGACCCTAAATATGTCATTCTTAGAAATTGGCTACCTAACTAAATTACTAACCCTAGAACCACAATAGAACCACTAAAGTCCAACTTACCTTCACTGCCATAACCCACTTAAAAATTGGTCTAGCCTCACCAACCTAATAAAAAATACAAAACTCCCCTTATTATAAGAGGGAAATCTTCAAACCAAGATGAGCGCATAGGTCGATGAAAAATAACTATAATACCCCGCACTTCAACCTAGCTTGAAATCATCCTAAAATGTTAGAAACTTAATTTGAAAGATGAATCCAGTTTGTACACATAGAATTTTTGAGATTTTCACTTTTTGTTGAGTGTGAAATTGGATTAGCTTTCCAATGATACAAATTTTGTCCAATTCCAGTATTGGAGTAAAAAGTTATGGATGTTTTACCGAGAGCTATTAGAACCGCCCAAGTGCGACGGGCAGGTTGACGGACTGTCGATCTAGCGATGGACCATCGCCTAGACCATCGCAACTAAGGCAGTAAGTCAATCTTCTGGCTAAGGTATAATGGAAAAGTTGACGAACCGTCGAAGAGCGACGGACCATCGAGCCAGTGATAGACCATGGCACAAGCCATTGGATATCCCATTTAGCAATTTAAAGTCATTTTAAAAAGGGTATTTGGACCTTTTTTCAACTGTTTTAACCCCTAATTATACAAGACCATTGCCCATAACTTTATTATTCATCTATAACATCAAATTAGGGTTTCTCTCAAAGATCAATCCCCAAGAACAAGAAAACCAAGGTGTTAAATTCCAAGTCAAGAATTCAAGTTTTCCTTCATCAATCTTCAAGAAATCATCCACCCATGTATGTCATATGTTGATTCATGGGTCCCTTTCACTTATGAAGATCAAGAATCTCTTTTCAAAATCCAAGATTTGTGTATTTATAAATGTTCATGATGTTGTGGGGTTTTGATTCACATTTTAAATTATATATTCCGATGATTGACCTTAGAATATGGTGATTTGCATAATAATCATGATAAATCCCCTTCAATTTACAAGTTGATTGATGTATCCATGATTATTAGATGTGTTGATGATTGTATAACCAAAGCATGCTCCCCATGTATTTGATTAAATGCCTATGTGAAGCAAAAGTGCCATACTAGTATAATAATATGAAATCCCCATTCATGTACAAGTTTATGCATGTCAAGTGTTTGATGAAATGTCTTAGTCAATGAATTATGGATATTTGTGTAGCCATTGTGGTGCTTTAGAACTTGTACTTCATGAAATATCCAACTTATTGTATTATGGATTGTGATGTTGGTCATGTATTCAAGAAAGTCATGCTTTGTTAGTTTTTTCCCATCGGGTCCTGGGAGTACATGTAATAAAAAAATATAGTTATGTGCCTAGAGCCAGTGTCATGTTTTCAAGATATCCTCAGTCAAGCCATGATCCATAGAACTTAGTTAGTCATGTGACTCAGGAAAGCTCAGAAATTCAGTAATCTGAGAAATCTCAGATAGTTATCAGATCTTAGTAGCATTCTGTCAGTCCATGGAAATTCAGTTAACTCAGTCCAGTCAGTTCAGTTAATCATGTTTAGTGTCTATTCATATGGGATTAGAAATTAGCACCGAGCAAAACCAAGGATGGAAACCCACCTATTATATGAGGGTGTGATTCTTAGAAGCAATCTTTGCATTCCAAAACTATGTAGTCAGCGTAGGTTGAGACATCATAGACTGTTATATTAGGGTAGATGAGGTGGATTAACCTATTATATGAGGTTTCTCACCTTTCTCACTAGAGTTACCTATTATATGAGGGTTACTCACATATTGTCCTTACCAGTGGTGCGGTATTGATACCTTTCCAATTGGGGTTACAAATTGGACCCCAACTCAGTTATATTGCATTATCTGGGGCATGTCGGTTAGATGACTACTTCCTAGAATTTTAGTTACTGATCAGGACTGTCAGATACAGTCATTAAGTCTCAATAATAGAACTCAAATAGTTTTTTAGAATTTCAGGACTGTCAGATACAGTCAACTCATAACTGTACAAAACATATCTAGTTCCATCAGAAACTAGACTGTCAGATACAGTCGCTCAGTATTAGTTATTTTAGTTATACAGTTACCAGTATCTCATATTATCAATACTCAGGCTCATTAATCATGTTATCATGAACTCAGTTACAGTTATTATGTATTCATGTATGTATTCTCACATTTATGTTATTCAGTCAGTTAGTATAGTTCATACATGTGAACCCTTTGCATTCAGCCTACCTCACATGCATACCAGTACATTCAAACATAATAATGTATATGCGTTATGGTGTTTTATACCATAGGTTCAGAAGTACTAGCTTAAGAGTATCAGTAGCATTCCAGTCTCAGCAGTCAGAGTTAGCAGTGAGTCCTCATCCTTCGAGGACATAACTATTACTTTATTATCTCATTAATTAATTTATTTCAGTAGTTGGAGTTAGTTGGGTACATGTCCCATCAACTCCTTATTCAGACAATTTAGAGGCTTTCAGACTAGCATGTTCAGACAGTTATTTCAGTTATTTTGGTATTGATATACCATATCTTCAGATGTTATATTTTATCAGATCTTTGAACCTTATGGCCTTCCAGCCTTTATTTTCTCCTTTATACAGTATATTATATAGTGTACAGGTACAGATATCAGTCATTGGTTAGCTTATGGTCCTTCGGGTTCATGAGCACCATGTGGCATTCCAGGTACCAGACTCAGGGTGTTACAATAACCATGAGGAAAGAAATTCTAATTAGATAATTCTAATATAGTCATCCACCAAGAAAGGATCGATCATTATCAAATAATTATGATAATAACAACAATGGTATAAACATCAATAAAAATAGCAAGTGGTACCTAAAATTAAAATCAATAACAAGTACTATACTAGGTCCATATGAAGGCCAATATGCCATAGTAAATAGGACTCGAATGCAAAGGCTACACCCTAGAAAATATCAATACTAAGCTACTCCATACACTACTAAAATAAATCATCTATAGCGGTAGTCATATAATCATGAGCTCTACACCAAGCCACATAACAATCAATGTAAACCTACCACAAAACATAATCATAAATGGGTATAAAATTCCAATACACTCAAAAAAAAATGTAAAGGAAGTAAATAAAAAATGCACCTTTCATGGTGGAATCTAAAGTCATATGCATGACGTGCCAAAGGGAGAACAAATCTGAATGGATCCAACCTAAGACTGAATATTTAAATTATTAACTAAGGTAATAAATTCACTGCCTCTAACTGAAGGTGAAACAACACTATGATACTGATTTGGGTGTGATTAATGACTAATAATACCATAATAGGGACTCTCTCTGGGCTAGTGATCAATCTCTCTATAGTTATCGCAAACCTTTGAATCCCTCACCTTGCAAAAAACATGAGTTGACCCTAAGTGACTGACCAATCGATGCTTGGGTCACTCCCTACTAAGATGACCATCCTCTCTGCAATCATGGAATACTTATAGAGCCCTATGCTTATGAGAATCACATGCTAACTCGACCTGATCAACCAACTCATGTTTGGGGAACTCTCTAGACCAATGGTCAATCTCACCATAAACATGAAAAGCTCCTAAAATACCCTAAGATGTTGCCTCTACCAATACAAGGAAGCCATCATGGCCTAAAGATCTATTTGAAATTCTCCACAAGGTCCTATGAGAACTCTTCCCATTGTGATCACCACGACTAATCTTAAAGCCACACATAGTTTAAAATACTACCTGTGTAGAACCAATAGACTGTAAATTAAATAAATATCCACTAGAAGGATCCTCAATCCTTAATGGAATACCAATAGGAATATACTAATGATATGGCCTCTTACTGCTTCTTACATAAGTCTCAATACATGCTCTCTTTTTATCCCTTACATAGTCAACACCCAACGAGAAAGAAAATCCAACTGCTATGAAATATTTCTATGCCAAATTGAGTAGCAACACTAATACTCTAATAAATCCATGCACAGTATTATGCTCTTAAAGATACAACATAGGAATATGCCTGTCTCACTCAAGTTACCCAATCTTATACTCTAAAATAAATGAGAACCCTATTGTACACCAACTACCCTAACTCTAGACTAACAACTGCTTGATGAATTGGATGTCATCTCCGGCTATGATGTATCCATAAAGAGGCTTGAAATTCCCAGTGCTAAATCTTAAAAGGCTAAGTGGTCACATACTCTAGTAGATCCTAGGCTGGCCCTAAATCTTGTGACTGATGTTGACGATCATTGACATTCATCTTTGATTCCTTGGTTTGATACTGAGTTGATGCTCTCAAAATGAATATCAAAGTCTTATCCACATCTATTAACAACCTTACATCATCCATCAGGGATAGAATAAAGTTAAAGAATGTACTTGAAGGTCATAGAAATATGGGCACACGACAAAAATTCAAGAACAAAGTTTCCTAAGAATTCCCTGTATGATACAAGATGAATTGTCTTCACTCTTTTATCATCTCTTTATGGATCTATACTTTGAGGATCGCGCCTAAGAATCCATGACTTGGTCATTCTAAGGGAGAAAATACGCGATTGAAGGATTGCTTGGGAAGTTACAATTGAAGATATCCTCCAAAGGGTGTTGAACAACATCATATTTGGAAGATTACATGGATTTTAAGAGGTCCAAGAAATAAAATAAAGTGCACATGTGCCAACATGTGGCTACTTAGGATTTTGGGTTACTTTTGGGTATAGTAATGAGTATTTGGCTTTTGGGTCACTTCTTGGGCCCAATTATAATAAATGGCTTTGGCCTAAAATATCTAGGACTCTCTTTATTTTAGGAGAAGATTATTTTAAATGAATGCATACACTTGAGAGTGTTTTATTGAAGCTTGTTGGGAGATTTATAGATTGTTTAAAAATGTGGATTACTCAGGATTCCATTCCAGTGAGGTACTTATAAGAGGTTGGTGCATATTCTAATTTGTATAAAGGTCTTAGGGTTTGATATACCCTTTGGTTGTACTATGTTTATCTCTTTGTGTCAATCTATCTATCTTCTTTTTTTATCCTTGTCTTGTTTCATTCTCATTATTTCCTTGTGTTTGTGTGTTGTTTTCCATTTTTATGTTTTTCGTCTCGTATAATTTAGTATCAGAGTTGAGCTTGATTTTGTTTCCATGAAGTCAATCTTGGGTTCGTTCTGAGTTTAAAAATCAAAATCCCCCCCCAAAAATAACTATTCTCATATTGGCCTTAGGTCAAATTTGGGGTCTTTTATTTTTTGTTTTTATTTTTGTAGTGTTAGATTCTTGTTCTCTAACACTATTAGAGTCTAAATCATGAATTTTAGCTCAATTGGAGTTAAATCAAAAGATCTACCACTATTAAAAAGCTCAAGTTTCAAGATTGAAGATGGGTGTTGAAATATAGAATTTTTTGATACGAATTTGAGCAAAATGATGCTTAGAATGTGATTAGGAGGTGGAAAAGTTCTTAATTTCAAAATTTCAATGTATTTTTAGCAAGGATTGGAGAGTTGGAGCATTTTGAGTCTTAGGTTCTTGAGGAAGATTCAAATCATCATCTTGCATTTTCTTCAAAAGTTGGTGATTAATCCTCAAAACATAAGAAAAAGGTGTAAAAAGTGTTGGTACAAATCACCTTTTGAATATCCTAAAAATATTCCAAAGAAGAGGGTAAAGAGGGACCACAAAAGGACAAAAAGGGCACTTTAAGTGAGTTGGTGGCTAACCTGTGTTTGGAATGCCTTGGACCTGCATTTGGGATGCTTCCAGACATCCAAATCAAGTCAAACCTGCGGTGAGCTTCAAACTGCATCCAAACTTCCCTCAACCTGCACCCAACCTACTCCCACACCTCAAAACAGTCCACTTTGCTCTTTGGCTTGCGTTCAAGGTGTGCCTAGGCTGCCTGCACTCTTCCCACACCCCTCAAGCTTGTTCCAATGCATCTTAAACTATCAAAATACTTCATTTTCTTAGGTTCAATCCGCTAAACTCATCTCTTATTTCCTCCTTATATCTCTTTGATTCTTGATACTAATTAACAACTAAAACTTATTCTACTTAGTTGTTTAATTAGTTCTTGTCTGTTCTTTTTTCGTGTCGTAATTCCTTGTTCTTTTCTTTATTTTTATCTTTTGTTTTCTTAGTTTAAATTTGAATTCAAGTTCTTCAAATGTTTGTTTTATCTTTTAATTCTTTCTTTGTGGGTTTTATTATTTCTTTCTTCGTCAACTTCCTTGAGTCAATTATTTTACCTTTAATGAGTCATCCATAGTTGCTTCATCTCCTTTCTGCCATATACTAAGAGCCATAGGTTGATGAACCATTGATACTCTTATGTAATCTCTCGTGGGATGCAATGAACTGTTGATAAAATATATGAATCCATGACAAGAATTAAAGATACGTTGGAAAACATGGAGAAATGACTCATTAACCTTACACCGAGGTCCAACCATCAAAATTGTACTTCAAAACCTCAAGAACATGTTCCCTCAACCCAAACAAATACTAACCAAGCTCCGCAAGACATTTTTCAACCAATCCAAATCCAAATATTCAATGACTCTTTCCATATTTGGCCCATTAACCATGATACTAGCATTTTACCTAGTATCACTCCTTCATTTGTGCAAGTTCATGAACAAATAATCTCAAAGGATGATGCAAGGAGATTGCTTTATGAAAATGATCTTGAAGGCCTATTGGAGTTCATGTAAAAGGATTCCAAGCTTGGAAAGTATGATGCCAAGTAGATAAAAGAGTTGGATGTGAGGATGAATCCTTTTTAAGAAAGGAAGGATGATATAAGGAGAATTGGCTCCACTCTTTCAGGATCTATACTTCCAGGATCGTACCCAAGGATCCAAGACTTGGTCATTCTAGGGGAGCAAATACGTGCTTGGAGGATAGCCTGGGAAGGAACTACACTTGATGAAATTCTCTAAAGGGGTGTTGGACAACTTCATATTTAGAAGATTGCATGGATTTTAAGAGGTCCAACAAACAAAAGAAAGAGAACATGTGCCAACATGTGTCTATTTGGTATTTTAGGTCACTTTTAGGCCCATAGTCATGAATATTTGGCTTTTGGGTAACTTTAGGCCCAATTAGCATTTAGGGTCACTTTTGGGCCCAATTGTAAGAAATTGGATTGGCCTATAAATAGCTAGGACTCTCTTTAGTTTAGGAGAAGATGATTTAGAATGAATGTATAAACTTGAGAGTGTTTTATTAAAGCTTGTTGGGAGCTTTATGAATTGTTGAGAAAAGTGGGTTGCTTGGGATTCCATTCCCATGAGGTCCTGATAAAAGGTTAGTGATTGTGGTAATTGATAGGAAGGTCTTAGGGTTTGATATACCCTTTGGTTTTCCTATCTTTAGCTCTTTGTGTCAATCTATCTATCTTTCCTTTTATACTTGTCTTATTTTGTTTGCATTGTCTTCATTTATTTGTCTGTTGTTTTATAGTTTCATATTTTAATCTCGTATCACTGTATCTTTGTGAAGATAGGTTATAGATGTCTTCGTAAGTATCCGAAGGACTCTACTAGACACTTAAATCACGTACCAACACACCAATAAACCTAGGCTCTGATACCAATTTTTTCATGACCCAATTTCTCAAATTATAGTGACACCTATTATAACCCATAAATAGGTAAGCCAACCTATAGTCTGGAACCACTAGTAATGGACAACTAATAGAAATGAATAAAGATAAAAAAATAAATATGCAAAAGGCTAATTCATATAAGATAGTCCCAAAATTGGTGGAGTTAGTAAAGAGCTTCTAATATAATAAGAATACAAAATGAAGTACTAAATAAATATATTAATGCAACCCATCTCTAAATACAACATAGATATCAATCTGATTTATAAGAGGGAGAATAGTTATACTTAAAAAGCCAAGAGCTCACCGTAAATCTTGAAACCATAGTTGCTCCACACGAGGCATACAACAACAGCGAGAACCCATACTATGATTTGCAGGCTTTAAAAGTATAGTATGAGTACCAATATGTGGTACTCAGTAGGCAACTATCGACTGAGCTCCAAAAATAAAGTAAATATAAATAACATGCAAGTGGAAATGTAAACTACATCCAAATTCTAGGAAACTAACATAATAAGAATAGAGAGGAAAATAAGGATAAACTAGCCTATTCAAACCATACACAATACCTAATCACTATAACAATATTATTAGACAATATACAAACAAAGAGTAGAAAAAGGATATATAGTAGTATAAAAGGCCATAGAATTGATATATAACATGAAAAAATGATGAAGTAGAGGGATATAAGGTAATACCTTAGCTACATATATATATACACACAGACATATATAAACAATAACTCAAAGGTACAACCTAAAGTAGTCATACCAAGAGTTTAACACCTCTTAACCATAATAGTAACTAGTACCAACATAATTTGGGTCTATAACCCTAATGTCTAACCATGAAATAATTATCCATAATAATATAATCGTAAAATAAAGGAACCAGAATCATACCTCAAATCTCAGTCTTAGTTCACAATCAACCTATCACAAACTTACAATAATATTAATAGTAAAGTAACTGGCTAGTCCAGAAAAACAATACCTAAATCGGGATCCATTACCTAAAAAGACCAATCAAAACACAACACATAATAAACAACACTCATAACCTTTACCTGTCCATCCCCGATAAGGCTGATAAATACAAGAACCAAACAACATACTAATTATAAGCAATGAACATGTAAGAATGAATAAAAATAAATCCATAATACCATAACTGATCTAAGAGCCATAATGTAACCCAATGTATACACCACCTCCAGCTCAACGACTCGCAAAGACAGGACCTACAATGACCTCTCTTCTTTGGCATGATACATCATAGATAAAGGGGCCCCTAGGGGGTTTTTAAGTACCCGTATACACCGATCTTTTCCCAATCCAGGATTTCTAAAAGTAATCATCATCGGCAATCTACTCTGCCCAATACTAAAGAGATACATATATAATAAATACATGGACTCAAAGTGCAACTAAAAGATTGTAAGTCCATAAATTCATTGCCCAAGGTAAAATTCAATACTAAATTATCATAAACATATAGAATGAGTTAGAATCTCTCTTGATCAAAGTAAATAGTAGAAATAAAATCATGGACAAAATCTATCTCAATCAATTCTCTAAAGCATCATTTTAAGTCTCAAAAGCTCACAAAAAGTTTATTATGATGGTATGATCCCCATTATTAAGGAATCATTTTTTAAGTGAAAAGTTGGTATAAATCTCTTTTTTAGGAAAATAATAGTAAAACCATGTTTTTAGTTGGAATCAAACCATTAAGTAAGCATGAAAGTACCGAATCTATGGATGTCATCACTAGTATCTAAATAATATAATTATAAGTATCTAAATAACCATATGCTAAGGACACGTGCTTTGGGAGGATAATTACGCACCCAGAGTCCAACTAATATCATCATCATGGCCTTGGAACCAATAATATTCAATAGGCATAAACACAACCCCATAATCCAAGAAACCATGCTAATTTATTAAGTCGGGTAGTAAACCTTCAACTAAGGGGTGCTTGGAATCAGCAATGTCTAACATGATGATAACCTAGAGTAATAGGGTCCTAAAGGTATGACAAGTATTTCACTTTTAAGGGTCAATTCACCCTGGAATCCCCAATACTTCTAAATTAGGCAAATTCATGGAAATCTACTCATAATCATATCCAAAAATTCTTACCTATCATAAAGTATATATAATACACTATATCATGAAGAAGATTAGACAAAATCCTACCTTAATGTTAAACTACAAGTCCTTGAATCACCCAAAAATCATCCACTTTTGCTCCACGACCCTGAAATGCTACTATGCTATCAAAATATTAACCTACATAGCAAAGGAGTAAAATGAGACCCATATTGCTATACTATGGGCCAGGTTAATATTCATGTCAAGAACGGGATGGCAAGACCTACAAACAAAATCCAAAATTGAATCAGTCACAACATCCCTTAAAGGATAATGTGCTCTTAAAATTTGAGTCCAAATGGTGCAAGAATGGGGGACCAAATAATCCCCTAAACCTTAGGGACTTTAAGACCTAATTTCTAAGAATTTACCATGAAATAGGATGGAAATTATTAAGAAATAACCAAGTAGTGTTAGGCCACCTTACGTTAGCTTCAATGGATGATTCTCCACTTTTTCCTCTCTTTAAGATCTCAAAATTGTATAAAATTGTTGAAAGAAATGATCGAGGATCGGGGGGAAAGGGGATTTAAAAGCACCAAGTACCGTTAAAGTGGTCACCTTAGAACTAAAGTGCCTGCCTCTAAAGAGGTATATCGACTACTAAAATAGTGTGGTAGCTTGACATGGGTACTGCTAAAGAGACCCCTATAGCGCTAAATCGGAGATACTTACTTGATGCTAAAGTGGACCTCAAAAAATAGGCTAGGGCCACTTAAGAGGCTCATGGATGCAAAAGCACTGGACACCAAAGATGCCCCATGAGCGCATAAGCGGTCCTTTTAGGTACCATAAGACTTTGTCCATGTTTTTGGGATTCGTTTGGAACCCCCTGTGTGCAAATAAACTATTCTACCATACGCAAAAATAAACTATGCTACCATACCAAATTTGATATTTCATACTTAATACAACCACAAATTTCATCCGAGATAATTTTGACTAAATGGGAAGCCTAAACCTATAGTTCTATTTTTCATTTAATTTGCTTAAAAGCCAAAAATGAGTTTGGAAGCCTCTACACCTGAAACAAGGGCCCCATTAGCCTAAAATTAATGTTCCAAAGCTTATAGAGCTAACAAAATTCTTATTTGAGGTAATCTTCTAAAAGTTTTGGTTTGAGACCAAATCCTAAACAACGAAAGCTCTAAAATAGTGAAATAAGCCTAAACCCAAAAAAACTATCTGATAAGCAAACAGAGAGTTCCATCATGTCATTAATAACTTATAATCATTGTGAGAAAGATCTAAGCATCGAAAAATGCATGAAAATTAAGGAAATAACCTAGAGGGTCATTACACTTTCTGTCCTACCTGCCTGAGGACCTCCACGAGCACCCTAAGACTACCTTAGTGACTATGTATATCACCTTTATCTTGGAGAGGTACTTCCCTAATAGGTATAATGCTCTGAGCGGCAGGATCCATTGCTCTATGATTGGGTACTTTCTTGAGAAATAGACGAAGACTCCACAACCATAACAAGCCTCTAGAACTGTACTAAAACCAGAAGATCTAGCTAATCCTAGACAATCACCACAACCAGAATAACCAAAATACGAACCTCTCGTAGGTTGACCACTACTCTAGATAAGATGATTACAGTTACTAGATTGGCTTTCATTTGAAACACCCCAAATTTTGGTGCTTGAAAATTTCTTGAGATTTGGGCTCACTGCCTTAGTTACGACTAGACCCCCACAGTTGTAAGGTATCTTGACAACTCATAGGGATGAGGCGTAACCAAACTAGTAAGTTTGAGGCTTGATTATTCTCTTAGGACGAGTGTATCACTAAGATCCATAAGGACTCATTACAAGTCATAACAATCAAACCATAGGATGTCCAATGTTCACCCTATTTTTTTTACTCTGGTAATGAGTAGGACCCAACAAGTCATAGGGTGTCACTACGAGTGGGTTAGTCGAGTCGTAAGAATGATAGTTTATTAGGGTATTATTCATTGCCTTGGTTATGAATCGTGGTGATGATTCGTATGGTGTGGTTACGAGTCAAGGGGTCGACTCATAAACAAAGGTGACACTTTTTCAGTTTTTAAGTTAGGGGAACTTTAGACATTTCCCACTTAAAACTCTTTAGACCCTACATCCATAAAACTCTTTTGGGGAATTCATTCTATATTTTACTAGATTAAATACTCTCTCTAAATCCTCTCAAACAAGTTAATCTAGGGTTTCACAAATTTTGTTGTCTAAGGGCTCATGGGTAGATTCAGGCTTGTTACTCTTCCCACGTTGTTAATTTTGCAAACACATGTGATTAAATATTATTCATAAGATTATTGTTTGTATTTGAAAATAGAGGTTGGGGGTTTCGAATGTTATGTATTAAATAATGTCCCTCATGGTTTATACATATATATATATATGATTCTTATGTTCTTAATATGGTTTTAAACTAGTGGGTGCATGGCTATGGTAAATGAACTAGGGAATTCTCATTTTCCTAAACACGTGTCTTTGAAATAGTTATAACCCCCACCCCATAATTTGAAATTGGTTTTAGTTATGAGAATTGTGGAAATTTGTAATATTGAACAAGTCTTGAACATTTGAATGATATAAAGAAGTATTTGAAATAAAATGGCATGACTTAATAAACAAAGAAATTCAATGTTCCCCAATTTATATTAATGAAGAAAGAGAGTTGTTCTCCCCAAGTTAATGGAAATTATTTTGACGTGATATTTTACTTTGCAAGTGTAGTTAGTATGAAAATACCAATAATGTATTCCTAAAAGTGCATTGTGGTTTATTTAATGGGAATGTGTGATAATTTTTTTAATTGGTTTTTAATAAGGGTTGTGTAGTTGAGTCGTGAAAGTGGAGGTTCGAGTGAGCAATACTGTAAATTTCATTTGCCGATGTAAGGGTCAAAGTAACCTGGGAGTTTTGAGTCCTTCCCATTATTATTTCATGATTAGTGAGGTTCAAGTCCTCTGTTCATCATTATATGATCAGGTGCTTAAGTTACCTTGGTATATGTTGGAGGGTTCGAGTCCCCCATGTGCATATATATGAGATTATTCTTTGGTTCGTGCAGCTACATGCACTAGGGATAAACCAAGGGGTAAGAGTTGGGGCCTATATAGCCCATAGATACTATAATATGATGATTGAGCTACACAATACAGGCTTAGGTTTTCTAAAATTATGTTAATCCTTTTTCCTTATCCCAGCATGTGATTTATATTTATGTTTCAAGTTTGATTATGTTTTCTGGCTTTGAATAATTTTAAATTTTTTATCATATCATTATGTTATCCTTATCCCTAAGTTTCATACTAGCGTTTACCCCGCTAACCATCTTTAGTTATTGTATCCCTATGAAATGCAGGAACTGATGATACTTCTACTTTTTCAACTCAGTGACTTGGATCTGGGATCAGTTAGCGAGTCAAATTGAATTGGTAGACTTCCATACTTTGAAAGACCCTATTTCATTATTGTGGTTTTCTTTACATTTTAAGTATTTCATTAGTCTTGGTTTTGCCTATGGTCGGGAGCATGTCCCAACTAGATACTCTTTGGTATTGATTAGAGGGTTTGTTGGACTACCGTGGGCATGGACGGTGTTGGTATTAGTATAGCATTGGTATTAGTATTGACATCGGTTGGTTTTGGTTATGTACTTATTCTAATACTTTTAAATTGAGATTCTCTTATCTTGTTATATGCTCAAAATTCAACCAACCTTAGGGTGTGGTATGTTTAGTTTGAATAGGTATAGGGGGTGATCTTCAATCCACGTGGGACTTGGCATACCTGATGCAGTTAGGCCCTAGTTTGAGTTGTGAAAAAGGTGTTATCAGAGCCTAAGTTTGGGGTCATTGGGTGTACAACAAAGCCATATCGAGTAGAGATTTTTATGTTGGTGAGTAGTGTGCCACATTTATAAGGAAGGGTCTGTGAGACATTTAGGAATGTTTTCTTTCTTTTTGTTTTATTTTAAGACATAAAGTCTAAGGTCTTGAGTCTCACTAATTCCCATTTGTTCATTTTTTAGATCAGTCCTTTTTGTTGATCTGAAGTTCCTGGAAACTCCTCTATCCTACTTGAGGACAATGATGATAGGACACGCCTGGATTATGGGTTACAAAATCAGTCAAGGGGTCTAGTTCCTAATTTCCTTTCTGGAGTTCCACCGTTCCTCTCTAGTCCTCATCAAGCTCCTTAGGCTGATATGTTAATGTGGAATTTCGCCAGTCTATTCATATGTTGGATCAGTTGGTAGCTTGTTAGTTTGAGCATGTAGCTTCTATTAATCCATCCTCTGAGTCCACAAGAGTTAGCCAATTTATGAGGTTGAACCCTCATGTGTTCACTGTTGTTAAGGTTAAGGATGATCCTCAAGGTTTTATCAATGAGATAGAGAGGATCTTCTATTTGATGAATACTACTAATATAGAGGGTGCATAATTCATAGCATACCAACTGAAGGATGTAGCATACATATAGTATAAGAAATAGTAACAGTCTAGGGGAAAGGGTGCCCGATTCATACTATGGGATGATTTCTCTAGTGCTTTTCTGGACCACTTCTTTCCTTAGGAGTTGTAAGAGGTGAGAGCAGAAGTGTTTGTTAATTTTAAGTAAGGTAAGATGACGGTCAAGAAATATACCTTAAAATTCCATCGATGGTCCTAATATGCTCTTGAAGTAGTGTCTAGCATGAGGGCTAGAATAAGGAAATTCACCTCTGTATTGTCCTATGATCTGATTTTAGAGAGTAAGACTGCTTTGTTGAATAAGGATGTAGATATCTCCAAATAGTTGTGTATATGCAATAAGTTAAGAAAGAGAAGAAGAAGCAGGCAGAGATTGGGGAAGGGTAGAATAAGAGATTTAGATTTTCTGATCAGGGTGGAGGTAAGTAGAAGAAGTGGTAGAGATGGTGGAAAGTAGTCTAAGAAGAAGTGGGGGAGTTCTGGTTCCTACTCTACGGCTAGTTATCCTTATTCGATGATGTCGGGTGATCATTATTCCCAGCATGATAGTAGGTTTAGGGAAAAGTCTGCCCAATCTTAGGCTGGTGGGGCTCAGTCCCCTCCATCATATCCTTCCTGTAGGTTTCTTGAGTAGGTGCATCATGAGTTTTATGAAGAGGGATGGAAGAAGTGTTTTAAATGTGGTCAAACTAATCATATGTAGAGGGATTATCCTTATAAGGTTTCTTCAGGGGCAAATAAGATTATTGTTACCACTTCATCAACTCCTGCACCAAAGGTTATTGCTTCTGCTTCTAGTACCGGCACTGGCCAAAATTTGTTGTATGTTTTTACCACCCACCAGTACTCTGAGGAATCTCCCAATGTTATTTCTGGTATGTTATGACTTTTTTCTCATGATGTGTATATGTTGCTTGATCTGGGGTCTACTATTTCTTATGTGACCCCATTTATGGCTGTGCATTTTGGTTTTGGTCCTGAGTATATCCCCGATCCCTTTTCTTTTTATACCCTGGTGGGTGACTCTGTGGTTGCTAAAAGATTCTATAGGGGTTGTGTGGTATTTGTTTGTGGTAGAGAAACTCTGGTAGATAATATAGTATTAGACATGGTTGATTTTAATATAATATTAAGGATGGATTAGTTGCATTCGTTCTATTCCTTTTTAGATTATCATACCCGTAAGTACATGATTAATTCCTTAATGAGTCAGTCATTTAGTGAGAATGGGGTTCTGTAATTCCTAAGGTAAGAATCATATCATATCTTAGAGCTTGAAAGTTGATTTCAAAGGGATGCCTTTATAATTTGGTCCGGGTTAAAGATTCCAACTCGGGGGGTTCTTCAATGCAGTCTGTTTCCATGGTAAGTGAATTTCTTGAGGTTTTTCCTAATGATCTTCTTGGTGTCCCTCCCAATAGGGAGATTGATTTTATGATTGACCTTTTTTGGGACACTTGTCCTATCTCTATCCCTCCCTAACGAGTGGATTTGTCTGAGTTGAAGATGCTTAATGAACAGTTAAAAGACCTTTTTGGCAAGGGTTTTATCCATCTTAGCATATCTCCGTCGGTTTCTCTTATTTTGTTCATACGTAATAAGTATGGTTCCTTTCAAATATGCATCGATTATCGTTAGCTGAATAAGGTTATAGTGAAGAATAAGTATCCTCTTCCTTTGATTAATGATTTGTTTGACAAACTTCAGGGTGCTAGTATTTCTCTAAGATGGATCTTAGGTCCAGTTATCATCAGCTAAAGATTAGGGAAGTGGATATCCCTAGGATTGCCTTCCGAATGTGGTCTGGTCATTATGAGTTCTTATTCATATCTTTTGGTTTGACTAGTGCCCCGGCGGCATTCATGGACTTGATTAATAGGGCCTTTCATCAGTTTATGGATTTATTCATAATCTTATTTATAGATGATATTCTGGTTACTCCAAAAGTGACGTGGATCATGGTGATTACCTCTATATCGTGTTGCAATCCTTGCAAGACCAATATTTGTATGATAAGTTTTTAATGTGTGAGTTCTGGTTAAAAGTTGTTACTTTTCTGGGTCATGTCATTTCTAATGAAGGTATCATGGTGAATCCGTAGAAAGTAGCAGTGGATAAAAAGTGGCCTAGTCCCATTACTTCAACTGATATTTAGAGCTTCTTGGGTTTAGCCAATTACTATAGGAGATTTTTGGAGAGTTTCTCGATTATAGATGTCTCGTTGACAAAGTTGACCCAGAAGAAGGTTAACTTTTTATGGTCTGATGCTTGTGAGGGTAGTTTTAAGAAACTAAAAGATAAGTTGATTTCAGCTCCAGTTTGACTTTGCATGAAGGCACTATTTCTTTATTGTTTATTGTGATACATCCTGTGTGTGAATTGGTTGTGTGGTGGGGTAGTAGTGTATGCTTCTAGGCAGTTGAAAGTTCCTGAGAAGAACTACTCAATTCATGACTTGGAGTTATTTGTTGTGGTATTCGTATTGAAGATTTGCCTTCACTATTTGTATGAGTCCATGTCGATATCTTTTCCGATCACAAGAGCCTATAATATATGTTCGCCCAAAAGAAGTTGAATATCAGACAGAGAAAATGGCTTGAGTTGTTGAATGATTATGACATGAGTCTCTACCATCACCCAGGTAAAGCTAATATGGTTGTTGATGCTCTTAGCAGGTTATCCCAGAGTAGTATAGCTCATGTGGAGTAGGATAAAAGGGAATTGGTGAAAAATATTCATGGTTTGGCTACCCTTGGAGTTCGTCTCTTCTACTCTAAGAATTATGGTGTGTTTATGCAAGTGGTGGCAAGGTTATCCCTTGTTGCTGAAATAAAGGAGAAGCAGGTAATGGACCCTATCTTAATGAAGATTAAGGAGGAAGTGGGACAATAAAATATTGTAGCTTTTGAGATTGGTGGTGATGGTATATTAAGGTACCAAGGCAGATTATGTATTTCAGATGTAGATTAGTTGAGAGAGAGGATCTTGGCAAAGGCTCATGAGTTGTGTTATGTTATTCATCCCAGTTCGACGAAGATATATTATGATCTTAAGAAGATTTATTAGTGCATGGTGTGTCAACAAGTGAAGGTTGAGCACTTGAGGCTCGATGGGTTGACTCAAGAGATTGAGTTTCCCGTGTGGAGGTGGGAAGTGATTAATATGGATATCATTACTGGTTTTCCTTGGTCTCAAAATTAGTTTGATTTGATTTGGGTCATTGTGGATAGCATGACCAAGTTTTCTCACTTCTTTGTAGCGAGGACTAATTATTTGGCATAGGATTATGCGAGGTTATTCCTTTAAGAAATTGTGAAGTTGCATGGCGCGCCTGTTTCTATCATGTTATATTGCGGTACTCAGTTTTCATCACATTTTTGGAGTTCATTTTAGAGACGTTTGGGATTTAAGGTGAGCCTCAGTAGTGCTTTCAACCCATAATTGGATAGGAAAGTAGAAAGGACTATTCAGACATTAGAAGATATGCTACGGCCTTGCATGATTGACTATGATGGTAGTTAGGTTGATCATTTTCCTCTTATAGAGTTCGCACATAATATTAGCTATCACTCTAGTATTGGAATGGATCCATTTGAGGCATTGTATGATAGGAGGTGTAGGTCTCCAATTGGGTGGTTCGAGATTGGTGAGGTAGAGATGTTTGGCCCAGATTTGGTTCACCAAGTGATAGAGAAGGTGAAGTTTATTCAGGATAGACTTAAAGCTGTCCAAAGTCACCAAAAGTCCTATGGAAATGTTAGGCATAGGGAATAAGAGTTTGAGGTTGGCCATTGGGCGTTCTTGAAGGTATCTCCCATGAAGGGAGTAATGCTATTAGGGAAGAAGGGGTATCTCAGTCCCTAGTATGTTTGCTCGTACATGGTTTTTAAGAGGGTCGGTGAGGTTGCATATGAGTTAGAGTTTCCTCCTAGTTTGATCTTTGTTTATCTAGTCTGTCATGTTTCAATATTAAGGAAATGTGAGGGTGATCCGTTGCTGATTGTGCCTATCAAGGATATTGGTATTTTGGATTCCTTATCCTAAAAGGAATTTTCGATTAAGGTTTTGGATCATCAAGTTCGTCGGTTGCGGACGAAAGATGTAGCTTCTGTAAAGGTTCTATGGATGAACCACAAGGTCGAAGGGGCTACTTGGGAAACAAAAGAGGACATGAAGTCCAAGTATCCATTTTTGTTTTCCGCTCCAGATAACAGTGTGCAAGGTATGTGTTATTCTTAACATCTTTATTTTCTGACTTTGTCAAAGGAAAGATTAATTTCATTGGCATCTTTATTTTTTGAGTTTATTAAAAGTAAGAGTAGGGGGATATAGAGTCAAATCATGCTATAAATTGCCTAGTCCCATTATTCGAGGAAGAATGATCCAACTGGGGAAGAATTGAAACACCCCAAATTTTGGCCCTTGGAAATTTCTTGAGCTTTAGGCTCACTGCCTTAGTTATGACTGGACCCCTGGAGCCGTAGGGTGTCTTGAAAACTCATATGGATGAGTCATACCCAAACCAGTAAGTTTGAGGCTTGATTATGCTCTGAGTACAAGTGGCTAACTAAGAGCCATAAGAACTCGTTACGAGTCATAACGATCAAACCGTAGGATGTCCACTGTTCATCCTATTTGGTTCTACTCTGGTAACAAGTAGGATCCTATGAGTCGTAGGTTCTTATTAAGAGTGGGTTAATCGAGTCGTAAGAATAATAGTGTATTAGGGCCTTATTCATTGTCTTGGTTACAACTTGTGGTGACGAATCATATGGTATGGTTACGAGTCAAGGGGTCGACTCGTAA
The DNA here is from genome assembly GCA_030864215.1 of Capsicum pubescens. Classification (NCBI taxonomy): domain Eukaryota; kingdom Viridiplantae; phylum Streptophyta; class Magnoliopsida; order Solanales; family Solanaceae; genus Capsicum; species Capsicum pubescens. Next base: position 171,368,836 of record CM061543.1, read on the forward strand.
ACAAAGGCGACACTTTTTTAGTTTTTAAGTTGGGGGAACTTTAGTAATTTCCCACTTAAAACCCTTTAGACCCCACATCCATAAAACACTTTTGGGGCATTCATTCAACACTTTAATGGAGTAAACACTCTCTTTAAATCCTCTCAAACAAGTCAAGCAAGGGTTTCACTAATGTGGTCATCTAAGGGATCGAGGATTGATTTCTCTCTATAAATCTTCATGATTAAGGCATGTTACTCTTTCCCCATTATTAATTTTTCAAAAGCATATGATTTAAAGCATTGTTCAAAGATTATTGTTTGGTTTTGAAAATAGAGGTTTGGGATTTCGAATGTTATGAATTGAATAATGTTCCTCATGGTTTATATATATATATATATATATATATTTAATATGGTTTTGAACTTGTGGGTGCATGGGTATGGTGAATGAAGTAGGGAATTATGATTTTCCCAAACTTGTGGCTTTGAAATGGTTATAACTCCAACCCCATAATGTGAAATTTGTTTTAGTTATGAGAACTGTGGGAATTTGTAATATTGAACTAGTCCTGAACCTTTGCATGATACAATAAAGTATTTGAAATATAATGGAATGATTTTATGAACAAATGAAGTCGGTGTTCCCCAATGTGTATTAATGAACAAAGGGAGTTGTTCACCCTAAGTTAATGGAAATTGTTTTGGCATGATGTGTTACCTTGCAAGTATAGTTGGTATGATGATACCAACAATGTATGCATAAAAGTATATTATGGTTCATTTAATGGGAATGTGTGATGATTGTTTTTATTGGGCTTTAATAAGGGTTTCGTAGTTGATTCGTGAGAGTGGAGGTCCGAGTGACCAATACTAGAAGCTGCGTTTGCCGGCATGGGGGTCAAAGGGACTAGGGAGGTTCGAGTCCTTCTGTTTATTATTTCATGATTAGGAAGGTTTGAGTCCCCCATAAATTATTATATGATCGGGTTCTTAAGTCACCTTGGCATATGTTAGAGGGTTCGAGTTCCCCATGTGCATATATATGAGAATATTTTTTATTCATGCGACTACACGCACTAGGGCCCGATCAGAGGGTAAGAGCAGGAGCCTATATTGCCTGTGGGTACTATTATATGATGGTTGACCTATACACTCCAGGATAAAGTTTTTTTAATCATGTTAAGCCTTATTCCCTATCCCAGCATGTGATATATATATATATATATATATATATATATGGTTTTGCATTTGATTATTTGCACTGGCTTTTAATGATTATAAACTATTGACCATATCATTATGTTATCCTTATCCCTGAGTTTCATGCTAGCGTTCACCGTGCTAACTATCTTTGGAAGTTGTATTCCCATGCGATATAGGAACTGGTCATACGTATACTCCTTCTGCTCAGTGACTTGGATTCACTATCAGCTAGAGAATCAGATTGAAGTACTGAGCTTCCATACTTTGAAAGACCCTATTTCACTATTATGGTTTCCTTTATATTTTGACTATTTCTTTGGTGTTGGTTTGGGATATGGTCGGGGGCATGTACCAACTAGATACTGTTTGATTTTGATTAGAGTCTTTGTTGGACTACTGTAGGCATGGGCAATGTTGGTATTGGTATTAGAATTGGTATTGGTATTGGCATTGATACTTGGAACGGTTTAATTTTTCTGGAATCGGAACGTCACACGGTGCTCATGATCCCAAAGGACCACAAGCTAACCCTCTACTGATATCTGTACCTAAACACTGCATAATATAGATAATGAATGCGAAAACTAGCCATAAGGTTCAAAACATCTAAAAATACTCAAAACTGAAAACTGAATACTGATACATCTGTCCGAAAAGCCTCTAAACTGTCTGAACTATGGAGTTGATGGGATATGTACCCAACTAACTCCGTCTATTGAAAATAAACTAAGTCTGATACGGTAATAATAAAAATAAGGATCATCCTCAACTGAAGAGGACTCACTGCTATGTCTACTGCTGCTTACTGGGACTGAGCTGCTAAGGGTACTCTGGATCTCGTGCCTCTGAACCTATGGTGTCAAATAAAATACTATAGTGTAAATGCATCAGTACGGGAATGTACCGAGTATGAAGATGAGATAAGGCCAAATGCAAGGGCTTATGCATGAACAATTACTTCACTGAATAATCATGAGATTACTGAATGGGGACATATGCATGAATGCACAAACAATAACTAAAAGCATTACCACTCGAAGTACTGAAACTCGGATACTTCTTTACTGACATCTGAACTCACTACTAACATCAGAGGTACTAAACACTGGATTATCTGATACTGATAACTGAGTACTGGAGTTAAGATCAGTCTTATTTAGAGAGTGATCTAGAGAATTGAGGATACTGAAATTGGTTAACTGAATCTACTCATATCAATGACTGAATTTTGAGCTTTCTACTCTCGACTGACTGCATTGGAGATCAAACCTCTCTAAAGAATGATTTTGGAATCTACTATAAATGATAAGAAAATATTATATCTGAGATCAAACCTATCTAGTTGAAGATCTCTGAATCAGATAATGAGAATAATCACTGAATCAAAGAATGAGATCAAGCCTATCTGACGGGTGATCTCTGGATCTGATAATAAGAATACCCACTGAATCTGAGTCTGAGATCAAAACTATCTAGCGGGTGATCTCTGGATATGATAATGAGGTTACTCAACTGAATCTGATACTAAGATCAAACCTATCTAACGGGTGATCTCTGGATCTGATAATGAGATTACTCAACTGATCAAGCCTATTTAGCGGGTGATCTCTGGATCTGATAATGAGATTACTCAATAACTTTATGTGGGACCATGCCTATCTAGCAGGTGGTCCATGAATCAATGGAACTATCTGAGTTCCTCACTGAGATAGATGACTTTATCTGACATTTCTGATTTCTAAGTTCTTTTCTAAAAACTGATACTGAAACTATAACTGTGGGAGTGCTCATTTAACCGACATGCCCCAAATCCGAACTAGTGGGGTCTAACCTCTAACCCCAGTTGGAAGGGTGTAAATATCGTGCCACAGGTAAAAACCTCTCTGGTCAAGCCTCTCTAATAGGTGACCCTCGCAAGAAGTCAAGACTAAGGCAGTATAATAGTCAAGCCTTTTTCTAAAGGGTGACAAGCCTTTTTCTAACGGGTGACTCCTGCATCCTGCGCTGGCTACACAATTCTAGAGTTCAGGGGTTTCTCCTGATAAATCTACCTCTCTAACAGGGAGCCACCATCCATGCACTCGCTCAGTTCTAGCTCCTACTCCCAACTGAAAGACTCTGAACTGATTCTAAACTGAACTTAAACTAAGCCGAATCTGATATTGATCATGTTTCTCGACTGATCTGACTGAGTTATGCTGAATTCACTTGGTTCCATATCTGACAGAATACTTATGAATCTCTTCATCTAACTAAATGATACTGAGCTCTGAAAATATTACTTGAACACTACTAAGGTGTGAACTGAACACTTGAATACTACTAGATCTGAGATGGGTACTGAACTGAGTCTAGACTACTAGCGATACTGAGATTACTAAGAATATTGAGATTTCTTACATTCTATATATATCTGAGAGTACAGAGTTCTATAACTCACTGAGTTATGAGAATCGTGGTTTGACTGAGATTATCGAGAAAACTGACGCGGGCTCTAGATTGCAACTAATTTGTTGGTTATAAATACCCCAGGACTCAATAATATAAAAGTAGCACAAAATCATTCTTGAATAATTCAAGACCATGGACATTCATTAACTATCACAATCACCAAAGAATCTCTTCAAGAATTTAGGAATCATAAGCATGTGATAGTATAGGGAGACATGCTATTGGCTCATACTCTATTCAACAAGGTCTTGCGTCAAACACTTAGAATGTATTAAAATCTTAGCATGTATCGAAGAGCATATAATTAGGGGAATTTTATGCTATCATATCACAATTTATTCACTAAGTCTTTTCAACAAACACTTGGCATGTTTGGGCTTGCACACAATTGGGGATTTCTAGTAAACATGCTATAATGGCTCTAATTCCTTCACATAAGCATTTTATCAAACATATGGGGAGCATGCTTTGCCTATTCAACAATTTATACACTTAATTGACATGAACGCATTACTTAGCAAGCAACTTGAAGAGGATTTATCATGAAAATCACATGATTATCACATACTAGGGTGAAATCTTGAAAACCTTGTAAACAAACATGAATCAAAACTCAATAATAGAATAGACATCAATTTCAACTCATATGAATCATGAAAACTCATAAACATAAGATCTTTGAAATCTAGAAAAGGATTCTTGAGATTTTCTGATGAAAGGGACCCAAGAATCAACATCTACATACCTTAGGAAACTTTTTCTTGAAGGCTCTTGGAGAGATTCTTGATTTCTTGATTTCTCTTGATTTTTTTCTTGAAGAAGAAAGAAGGGTTTTGAATTTGTAGAAACCCTAGTTTTTGATATTGAAGATGAGAAATGAGGTTGTGATCCTTGATCGGGTATAAATAGGGGCTGAAAAAAGTGAGAAAAGACCAAAAAGTCTTTTTAAAAATCGACTTAAAATTACTGATCGGGGACTGCGACGGTCGAAGTGACGGTCCATCGCTAGGTCTGATGGTCTGTTGGATCATCTGTTGCGTGTTGACCAAGAAAATGATACACTTCCTCGAGGTGACAGTCTCAGCAATGGTCCGTCATAGCCTTGACGGTCCATCGGATCATCCGTCATACGCTGGCCAGGATAAGGCCACACTGCCTCAGCAGCGACGGTCCCAGTGACGGTCCATCACAGCCTTGATGGTCCATTTTCCTGGCCACCACACTTGGGTGTCATTGACTTGGTTGCGACGAGCTGGGTGACGGTCCATCGCAACCTCGATGGTCCATCAACCTGGCCATCGCCCCTAGGCGGTTCTTACTGCTTTCAGTAAAACGACCATAACTTCCTCGTTCGATGTCGGATTTTGACGAAATTGGTATCGATGGAAATCTTATTGAATTATCTACATGAAAAAGTATATATTATGTAAATTCTAAAGGGTTCAAAATATTTTTCACTTGGGAAGACACTTCTCAACCTTTTAGGGCCGAATTTACACTCCACTGAACACGCTCTAAGGCTCAGACTACGAGAGAATTTTGCGGGGTCTTACAATAATGGTATCGATTGGTTTTGGTTATAAACTTATTCTAATATTTTTAAATGGATATTCTCTTAGCTTGTTATATACTTGAAATTTAGTCTTTCTTGGGTTATGGTGTGTTTGGATAGGATAGGTATAGGGGGAGATCTTCTGTCCACGTGAGACTTGAAATACCTGTCACGTCCAGGCCCTAGTTTGAGATGTGACACTATTCTTGATTTGAAGTGCGGCATGAACAGGCTACTATACTGATCTTTATGATGATAAGGCTGAGCGGAGGGTACCTACCCTGAGAACCAATACCTCTAAATCATGAGCCACTACGACTCCCACTGAAGTTACCCTAATATCGTGACCTCCTATGTTGTTACTTTGGCCTCACAAATCATCTCCTCCATAACCTGAGCATGATCAAAAACCTCAGTAAAATACCTACCAGCAACAACCAAACTCAACATAGCCATGCAAAAAGGGAGTCTCAATCCTCAAATCAAATGCTAAACCCACTCATAATCGATTGGTAAAATTGATGTAGCATGCCTAGCCAACTCATAAAATCGATCCCCATACTCCAAAACACTCATGGATACCTACTATAACCTCGAGAGCTAATCCCTCAAATGATCACTAAGATTGTGGGGCATATACTTCTCCATGAAGACCTTGAAGAACTTAGTCCATATTAGTGGGCGAGATCTAGCTGGCCTGGAATCAATATGACCACCGATGTAGAGCCACCAAATCTCATAGAATCGTAGTTTAATCCATACAACAAGTGTAAACTAGGCCCAAATAATGGAGCCTGTCCTCGTAAAAAATCAAGAACTCATAAGTATCCTCACTTGGTGCACTAGAAAACTTAGATAGAGAAAATCTAAAGAACCTACCCAACATATTCTGATCCCCAACGGACATGGTAGGTTAGGAAGCCACCGGTTGAGCAATCATCAGTGCAGGAGGAACTTAAACTCTAGGATCCGCAACTATAGATTGTGTCCCCACATCAGTACCAATCTGATTCATAGACTATGCAATATCTGACAGTGCACCACTAACTAATCCCAAGAGATGAACTAATATAGCCAGGTCAATAAAGAAGAATTAAACCTAGATATAGATCAGGATGGTCCCTGTCCCACCACTAGTTGAGGTAAAAATATCTCCAGCTTAGGAGAAGGAATAGGTTTGGTGAAGGCCCTCATCTTGGTATTCAACTGGTGCTGCATTTCTCGACTATCTTTGACCTCTAGGTTATCCATAAACTACAAAAGGATCCCTAGTCACAAACTTGGGGTCCTCATCTTGTATAACAAAAGTGAGAGTCCTATCCATCTATGAAAGAGTGAAACCAAAGGAATCCTTAGAAACTAACTCAGATACTTAGAATGAAATGAGTGAAAAAAGTAAAGATCTTATAAGAACTACTTATAACCTTTCGAAGGTAAGAAATGAACGTTATAATTCTGATCCATAGGATTCAACTAGACAGTTTCTTTTATACCAATAATACTGGTAAACCTCCCTTTGTAACTTATTTTTCACAACCCAATTTATAATTCATGATGGCACCTACTTTATCCCACAAATAGGTAAGCCAAACCATAGCCCGAAGCCCGAAGTAATGGGCAAATTTGGTGGAAAATGCCATATATACAAAATATGCAAGTTAAATCTTACAAGCAATAAAATAAGGAATAATAATAATGAAAAAAGATTAATAAAATAAAGATAACATCTCATGACCTAGTAGTGTCGGTACAAGAGCCACTAACAAAAGATTATGAGTATTGTATTAGTCAAATATATATCAGTCTCGAAATAGAAAGACTAAGCAAAAGTAGAAGAAGCAGAAAAGGTTAACTACGGATCCGAGAGCTCACCTTATCTTTAAAATTCAGTCAACATGATTGTAGTGTCAACATCTGCAATTAGTACTTGGATCAACATCAAAAAGGTACAAAATTGTATTATGAGTACCAAAGCAACGAAACTAAATAGGCATCAATGATCGATTAAGCTAAGTTATAATTACAAATAATAATTATGCAAGATAAATAAGCTAAGTCAAATAAATGGAAAATCCTAGAATGATGGTCAAAATACTATAAGTAGTTAAACAATCTAAATGATAATAACATAAAAGAACACATAATTATTACTACAAAACTTGCTCCCATAATCCATAAACTTTGGAAAAATAACTAACCCAATGCAGGCCCGCATAAGTCCAGACAGTGCAATCAAGGGAAGAAGTAACTAAAAATATACTAAATAACTACATCTCATAGCCATATCTGTGAATTCTTCCATACCATAAACACCAGTCCCAAATCGGTCCCATTACCATCATAAGTAACCTCTCAATACCAGACTTGAAACAGAATTCATATAATTATTTCCACACTCAAATCGGAACTCATACCATGAACAATGTTTGAATCAAGGCGATCTTAAGGTCATAAATCACAGGACTTAAGCCGAAATTAGTATAAACTTACAAGAACCAAACTATCATAAATATCATGTAGCTAACATCTTTAAGCTCCTAATATATAATTTTAAGGGTATAAAATGCCTATAAATCCTTCAAATAGCTAATGATAGTCTTGGCCTAAGGTGGGCCAAAGAGGCCTACTTCTAATCCCCAAAATCCATTCTAAGGCAAAGTCTACCCCATACTAAGCTAAGGTATCTAATTCTAATACTAGATATTAATAATCCACCTATCATCCTAAGATAGTTTTTCTACCTAAAGCATGAGTAACTAAGTCAATTACGCCTAATTCCTAACCCATATCTAGAACATTGTCATAAATATACTATAAATTAGGAAAATCTATGAGAAAGATAAACTTAGCTTACCTGGACCAAATTAAAGCCTGGTGAAATCTGCTAAATTAATATTTTTCCCTTCCGAAAATCTTCCATAATATTCCTTGCTATCAAAAAAATAATCTACCCATTAGAATAGTGGTACCAATATAGCATTTTTGTACTTCAGGTCTAAAATTATGTAAAATTTCAATATAGGTCCTTCTTGAGGAATTTCACTTTCAAAATCATCAACATGTCCCTCTACGCTCAAGAAACAATTACCCTCAAGACTGGTTAAATTCTAAGCTCAAATTTTATAAAAATAAACCAAACAATAATCTAGGAATATTGAAAAATTATTGAGAAATTAACCATGAAATTAAAAAAAACTTACAAAGAATTCAAGGAAGAAATAAGTAATTCAAGTTCACAAATACCCTAAAATTATCTATTTATATTTCTTTCAAGTTTCCACACTTTCTAGAATTTTTTACTCTTGAAATTGAGTGAAAATGGGAGAGGGATTAGGAAAATGGGACACTTAATGGCTCTCAGGTTCCACTAAAGAATTAACCACCTTTTCTTGGCATGCCCTAAAGAGGATAAGCTGGTGCTAAATCAGCATGCGCTTTAGTGATCAGATTGCTTCATTTAGGTTTATTCTTTATTCTAATTTTGTTCTTGATTAGTTACCTTGCCGGTCTTGTAATTTATTTAATGGATATTATGTGTCATCATTGGGATTGATTTATTTAATTTATTTTTATATTTGATTGAGCTTTTCAGGCTTATTTTATTTAATTTGGGATTATTGTGCCTATATCGGGCTTGATTCATGTGACTATTGTGTTGTTGCCATTGTCGGTCTTGTTTTGTCATTAACGTGATTGTGGATTAGTCATTGTTTTTTGTTTTTTATTTCTAGTTTCTTTGTTTTTTATTGTAGTAAGCTAGAATATTTTTTTGGGATGATAGATTAAGAGATCACTTTCTTAAGGAAAATATTTGTTGTGATAGGTGTTAGTGTTTTCTATGATGGGAGAAGTCTTAGTACCCTCAGTCAATGTAGTTTGGGACTATGATGTTTGTACTTGGTTTGTGTGGATTCCTTGGTACAAATACATTTAGACATCAGTTTTTTAGTTTGATCTTTGGAAAGAACAAAAATGATTAAAGTAAAGAATTTTGATGTGACATTTAGACTCAAGTTTTGCGTTTTTTGTTAACCAATAGTGTTTTTAAGCTAGAAGTGAATTTTTGAGTTTATTTATTTGCATTGGTTCTTGGAGAAATTTTTATTTAAATTTTTATGTACCATGAGTAGTGATAATTCTCAATTACACCTAAAAGGTGTGGATGGTCATTGTCAATAAATTAACCTAGTTATGAAGTCGATGTTAATCCAATAAGGAGCGAGTAGTCTATTTTTTCCTTAGGGTATAAAAGTCACTAGGTTCTTGTGCTGGAATAACAACAACAAAATAAAAAAAATGGGGGGGGGGGATTGTAAAACACTTTCAAACACCTATCAATGTTGATATAAAATAAAAGAGATGGATTGCACTAGATGACACTTGAAAGTTGTAACCAATAACAAAGGAAACTTATGGGTATGTTATTATAAGTGCAGAATAATGCATGGTTAATAGAATTTGCCTTAATTCAATTAGACTTGTGGGTAGGTTAGATAATAGAAATTAATGAAAATTTCTTAATTAGACACCAATTATCATAAGTTGATTTTCTCACAAACCCTAATATGTGTCATCATAACTAACCTAAATCCTCAACTTAGTAGGTTTATCTCTAAGATTTACTATTAAATAACATAAATCAATTCATTTTCAACTAATATTTCTCACCCTTATGTCATCTTTCAAGCATGATAAAAGATCTTAGTCCAATAAGTCAAATTATTGATTAAAACATGGAATAATAGTTAACCCACGAGAAACAATCAATTAGGAAGGAAAATAATCACTACACATGTATTAATCACAACCCAATCATTAAATGTCGCTAAGTTAGGATTTTAGCTAAGCATAATAAAAGATAAATAAGCTATACCATTATGTTTGTTCAAATCTTCTTTTACAATGAAATTCAACACCAAATTTATGAATTTCAATGTAGAAAATTAATGTAAAAGCTAAAATCCACACTTAAGAGTAAGATTACAATTTCCTGGGTCTCAAAAAATGAAAAAGAAAGGGTTTGAAGTCAAAAAATTCTATTTATAGCTGAATAAAAATTGAGACAAAATATATATATAAATGTTATCTTGTCAGTTTGGCAATCAAGATTATATTGCCAAACTCTTTTGCGATGTGTCAAATGTTGTCATCATCATTGAACTATTCTAAATTCTTTGGCTTCAGTGCTCTAATCTGTTAAATTTAGCTATAGAAACTTATTATCTCAGAACTCTTCACCATTCACTGAATTACTTGGTTGCTCATCTAACTATTTTCCACACTAGCCTATATGTATGAAAACTTTGGTGATGACATTATCACTTTAGAGATACACCAATTTGTTGGGTCACGTGTTGAATAAATTTGGTGATGCAAATTCTCTTTTTTTTATCTCTTTTTCATCTTCCTACTTCCTTTTCCTTGTTCAATTCCTTTGTTATCTTTTAGCTTAAACCCTAAAAACCAAATATACTAACATTAAAACTAGCTCAAAATGGCATTGAGTATGTTGATTTCAAATACTATTCATGGTAAATGAGTTGCAATATGTCGGCTTATCAACACCCTAGATTCAAACTTTTCCTTGTCCTCGAGCTAATAAATAAACACAAAGCAAAACAATATGCCTACAAATGATACTACCTAGGAGTTCAAACATATGCATAATTGTTAAACTTACTTTGCACTCTTGACTTTTAAAAACTTTAGCACAAACATCCCTGATTGAATACTCAAACTATGAATTACAAGCCTCAAATATTTACTATCTGCTACAAAACCAAGAACATGCTCATCGATATCATCCAAGATCAGTAAATGTGCTCAACAAGTACAATTTAGTGACTTCGCAATAAGTATAGTCATTTTCTCCCAATATAATCAATTTGACAATGACGAGATTAACAAGAATCATTATTGTCAATTAGAGAATCATGGAATTAACAAGAATCACTCTCATTCCTAAAGAAGATTATGCAGATAGATACCATACCATAGGCTTGCTCATAATTTCCATTTCACCACAGTTAGGCATGCTAAGTTAGACATCACAAAGATCTTATGTTGGCTTGTAATGTAGGCAACATGTTAGGTAGGATATCATATGGTTCTAGTGACTCTACCTTCTTGAAGCAATACATGAGACCTTAACTAAACATTTTCTCAATGCTCACCCAGTTTGACGTGCTATGGTCTATTTATGACATCTCTTTTAGTTGTGAACAGGCAAACTTCCTTCTCTCACCCTTTTCAAAGAAAAATAACTCATCTATTTAATTTTTTAATCCATAATTTAATTTCTTTTTTCATTCATTTTTATTTTCACTTTTTTATTTATTTATTTTATATGTATTCACAAGGGATACTTGGATGAACTAGAGAAAGAAATAAACTACCCTAAATTCTAAATACTTCCAATCATAAACCCTACAGAATAATTACTCAACCCTTTGTTGGTTCAAGGTCTCAAAAACATACATCAAGGTGATTTTTGTTCAAAAAGGGTATCATGATAGAAAGGGTTAAGGATTGTAACATTGTTGTCAAAGAAACTATGATGATTCAAACCTGTCATTAATGACACCCTTACTAACCCTATGGTGGGAGGACCATCTAATTCCAAACACTCAATACAAATACTTAACCAATTTAAAAAGATGAAATAATTCTATATATATTAATACCAATGTTCAGTAGCCCTAAAAAATGGTGAAGAAATAATTCAAAATGTCAAGATGCCCTTAGAAAAAATAATAGTCACTGTTCCAAAACATCTAAAAATAATAATAATGGTTATAACCAAGAAAACTAAAACAACTAAATTGTCTATGTTCAAACAAGATGGACAAGAACACAATGTAAGATAACCCATGGATTCTTGAAAGATGAAGCTCACCCATGAATTTGAATTGATCATTGTCTTCAACTGAAGGCTCATTAGAGTTACCATAATATGCTCTGAACTCAACAGAAAAAAGAATATATAGTGTTAGTACAAAGCCACTATGTGGTGTAGGGCCATAGGGAAACTCAAATCAATAAATGTAAATACATAACTAATAATTTGTAAGCAAAAGAAACCATGTAACACTTACTGAGTATATTTTTAATTAGTCTTTCCCCTATAGTTTATAAATTGAAATATAAAGTGTAGAAAAAGTGTGAATATACAACCACGTCAAAACCATGAGTCACAACAGCCAACTCCAGTTGTCACAACAACCTCTGTTATTGCACTATGACAATGTCAAACTAGTTCAAGTATATCAACAGCCTAAACTACACATGGATCCAATAACATCAATAATATAACTCGGTTCACTCAAGAAAAAAATAACAATCATAATATAATCTAGTTCACTCAAAGAATCAAAATAGCATAATAATATAACTTAATTCATGAACAAAACTGTCAAACTCACTAGTATTGTGTACACATATGCAATGGGTCATGTAAATACCCACAAGTCATAATCTGCAGGGGACGAGCTCATTCCATGTTATAAAACCTCGGGTGTCTAAGGTTATCTATTATCCCGTGTCGTAGTCTTACGACTTTTCAACTTTAAAATATTATTTTGACACTGAGCTTAATTCAAGGACATTTGATTTTAATTGAAACATGATATATATTTTTATTGTATTTTAAAAATATCTTAATATTTATGTAAATTTTGTTAGTAATGGTTCTTTTGTTTATGTATTTACTTTGAAATTTTTTCATAACCATTAATATTATAATGGAGATCACAAATCTAGTTATGTTGAAAAATCCTTATTATTATTTGAGGTAGGCTTCATTTGAAATAATTTTCTATTAATCATGGTATATTCAAAAAGTTATATATATTTATTCATTAACTTATGCAATATCTGAGTGCATGCATAATGAGATAAAATTAAATTTGGTATCATCAACCCCACTTCCACATAGAAGTGGAGGGAGTGTGCAAGTAATTTATAAACTAATAGGTAGCAACATTTTCATTCTTGAAAGTAGAAACCTTCTAACTAATTGATTAGAATTTATTTTTATACTTTTCTTTATAAGATGGTTGTACATGTAGAAGCATATAATATGACTCTTTAACATCTGCCTATTTTTATTTTTCGTCGTGAAAATAAAGTTCTACATATTAAGTTACTCTATATATGTTGTAAATATTTATAGATATATATATATGTGTGTGTGTGTGTGTGTTTACAACTTCAAAACCTTCATAGACTATTATATTTCCAAAATAATTAACTTACTGATATTCATACTTTACTGAAGATTATTGTTGGAAATTATTTTGGCAATTTTTTGCTCTTTGTAAAATAATATATTATCCACCTCAAGTTGTTCAAGCATTAATTTAAGGTATGTAAGGCTTCCTCTTTCATTTACTTGAATTATCTCTTTATTTTAGAGATTTCATCTCCTCATGCTATTGAGCTATTTGCAGAGCATTTGATTTTATAACTTTAGTATTTCCCTACTGGAATATTTCCTTGTCATGAGTTTGTTTTCGGTAGTTTGGTTTCATGTAGTCGAGAAATGAATACGAAAAATGTACTCTTGTTAATGGGCTAACTTTAGACAAGCATATCTCGCTCCGTAAAGCTCTATTTTAAGTACAAGAATATGTGTTGAAAGCTAACACATAGCTCTACACCTTTTATTCGCATGAAAAAAATTTGGTTTTGTTGTTATAGTCTCGAAATAAGGGACCTAAGAGAGGAGAAGTTCTGTTATATTTTCCAATTTAGCAACCCCAATATTGTATTGTTAGTATTTTAATGATATCTTTTGTACAAAACTTATCTTACAATGATTTTGTTCCCTTTACAACTCCAAAACATATACCTACAGTTTTTTTATAGTCTCTAAAGTTTAATTATACTATTTACCTATTAGAAAGTAATTTATAATACAAGACAGTGGGAATGTACTATTTTATTGTCTTGACATTTTAGTATAATTTGCATAAACTGGGCTTAATTTTAATGATAATCTTTATTCATATTTACTTTTTGGAGTTATTGGAAAGTCAAAAGGTAAATAATTGTGTTTTCAAGTGTAACGACAGGTTCTGTTGTTACTAAAAATATATGTGGTAAAGGTATATGAGTCTCATTCATCATATGTGTTAGGATTAATATTCAGTATGAGACTTTATTTGATATGTACTAAGGTTATAAAATATCCCTATCACAGAGTAAAGTTAAAAGTATCATTGTTGATTAAGTCTCGGTCTACGTCTAAACAAGTGTCAATATTAGAGAGCACTCCTCCTAGAATATAAGGAGTAAAGGGTCCTAATGCCCAACAAATAAAATATCTCTAAGTTTTATTTCCAATTCATTTGATCATTCAATAATTTTCTTCATGAGTAAAGGTTTTGACCATTTTACTAAAGATTGTTCGTGCCAAAAATACTGAGGGTGATATAGCAGGTCAATTCGCTATTGTGATTGCATGACACTAGAGTGATGCTACAGTAGTTTATAACCTATTTTTGATGGGTTTTAGACTCCAAACCCTAAGATTTTATACCTAAGCCCCCTAGAGGGGTAATTTTCTCTAGCTATAGGTGCAAATTCTTCATTGAAGTAAGTTTATTTCATCATCTTTTTCATTTTTCAATCCTTTAATATCATAGAATCATTAGAACAACCATTAATGATGAGATTATTGAGGATTTGAACCCTGAGTTTAGGATATTTTGGGAAAAAACCTAAGGGTTGGGCTAATATCGCCAAGAATCACTTATAAATTGTTAACTAACAATTTCTAGCATAAATTAGTTATTCTAAAATATGAAAATTAATGGATGGAGGCATTGAATTCAATAAAGATTAAACCTTTTTGCTAAAAATTCCATAAATGGAGTTGGATTGAGGTTAAAGGAACTATTTTAATGATTAATTGACCCTTGGATAATGTTGTAGACCATAAATGAGGGTAAAATTAGTGGGATTAAATTATTAATGTTCTTGTTTGAAGAGTAGTCTATTAATTCCTTTTGTAATTGTTATTATTAGATGATTTAGCCTTCAAAAATTTGAAGAAGAAGAAAGATCATCCATGGCACAACTTGCTTCTTGTAACAGCTTGGCATCCAACTAAGTAATGATTTATAAGTAGTATATGAGTATTAGTAATTGTATCCATAGAGTAGATTTGATGGAGAAAATCATACTTAGACATGCGGGCATGGTGTTAGGGATGATAAAATAATGACTTAATGTAATAAGGAACTAATTGTGTATTGACATGTTAATATATAAATTCTCGATGGATGTTTTATGTTTATATGACTCTATGGTGGATTGTAATTTGAATAATGTGAATATAGATGATAATGACATGGTGTGAGCTCATAATTTACTTATTTAGCCTAATTACTATATGAGGGTGAACTTTGTATTATGTGTGTTTGGATTATGGGAAAATATTTCTTAAGGTTAGTGACAAGGACTAATTATGGTATAAGGAGGCAGCGACATAACTTTAAGTCCTAAGGTCAAGTTAGGCTAAGGTTAGAAAGTAAAAGGTATAAGAGTGTATGACTAAATCTAGATTGTAAGTTGAATAAAGTTGAATGATTGGCTAATGGAGTAGGTCTTGACCAACTAATTATTTGAATCTAAGGGTTTCAGAATAATGAAAGAGTCTCTAGTTTTGATATGAATAAAGAGGGATTGGATTAATGAATTAATAACTAGATTTTAGACTCCAATTGGTTGAACGTGCACTCCTAAAATGACTACTTGAATTCAATAAATATATGCTTACTTGAATAAGCTGGTGATTGGTCTTCGAACATGCTATAATCAACAAAACCAATGATTTATATCTACTTGTGATTTAGTGTGTTAAAAAATGATTTTTGTTTAGATGCATTGATTAATATAAGTGGACTAAGATATACTATAGTATTTATTATTGTGATATCGATTACTATTATGGGATGTACTGAAATTTTAACATCATTTTGAGATTGTTGATATGATTCACTGGTTGTCTTGGGCACCATTCTAGTATAGTACATGGATAAGAACTTATCCCCTACAGGTCAAGACTAGTGGATTACTATAAGACTCTTATCATGTATGTTCAAGGTATGTATAAGTGTGATGGTTCCTTGAGTGGATCGGGTATATGATTATTGTTATTGTTGCTACTTATATTGGTTCAATGAGCGAACCAAGTTAATTGAGGTTGTTGGTGTGGATTTCTTGAGTGACCTGATTATGATGTCGCTTGATATATTTTTGAATTCTTGTTGTTAGATTCATGGTTTGAGAAATTGGATATTGTTAGAGTTACGGTTGTTCATTTGGTCATGTTTTGACTTAACTTATTGTCTTTTGACTTGTAGTTGACTAAAGTTGTAGAGTTTATTGAAAAGGCTAAGTGTCATAAACTACAATTATTTATCAAAATAAGTGTTCATTATTGTATTTGTTATAAGGTGATGAATTAATCATTTGCAATGATTAATGACTATTGGGATCAAACTAATAAGAGTTAGGATAGATGACACTAATGTGAAGGTGATAAATGATCAACGAGAATAAAAATTGAAATACTCTTAGTTAGAAAAAGGGATAAAGATAGCATAAGAAAATGAAGGTGTTATGAAGTGAATTGTTATATAAGTTGTCATATTTTCTTTTTGAAATTCCTATATTGTGTTTACGTGATCTAACCCTAATTTTCCAATGACATCTACAAGTACGTGTTGTTTGTACTAATACTACTCTTGTTTTACCCCTTTTGAGGCATAGTCCTTTACTAGAATCAATGATGGTTTCATAATTATTGTATATAAGGATCATCAACATCTCCTACTACTCTCATTCATGGTGGAAGTTATGTCGAATCTTATTATTCTTGATTTAGAAGCTCTTATACCTATTTAGACTATTTTCTAGAGGTAGTTTACATTTCTACACTTAATATTTATAATACATAGTTATAATAAAGGTTGGTTATTTCTATTTAATAAAGAGATGTTATTCTGAACGGATGATAAGGGACTCACCTATCTAGGTGGAGTAGAGTAAGGCCCTTACGAGTCGATAGTTTGGGTCATGACAATTTAGTATCAGAGCCAAGGTTTTTGATATCCCATTATAAGAGCAAGTATTGAGTGGAGTCCTGCATATTGAATTGTTGACATCCACATCTAATCTTCAGGAATCTATGAGGTATTCAAGAAAATTATTGCACTTCTTTATTTTCACTCATATGGTTTATATAATTTCTTATATAGGTTGAATTCAATTGTATCTTCCGATTCCGAATGGTAGCTAAAAAATCATCATTAGAATCTAGCGATTCCAATTAGTATCTTAAGGAGTTTGCAATTGGAACCTAGTTATTTACAATTGATATCTATTTATATGGGTTGGACCTTATGATTTTCATATGAATTATGATGAAATTAGTTGGTTGTAATTTTGTTGGTGCAATATAAGATGATTTGTGATTTGTAGTTGCTTGATTTATTTTGAATATGTGATATGTGAATGTTCCGATTTGTCATGTCTTCTATGGTGTGTGATAGAATTAGACTACGACTGTTGCTTGTCATTTTGGTAATAAAATAAGGGTTTAAACTATTTCATAAGGTTAATACCTTGGTACTTATATAAATCATAGTTGGTTGAATTATTGTAAATTTTGTTAATTGTGAAAGGTCATAACATGGTTATGTGTTAATAGTTAAAAGAAACTATTGCTATGTGATTTTAATGGAATATGGTATGCTAAATACTGGACATGATCTTATCATTGGAAAAATGGTAATAAAAAATAGTATAAAAATAAGGGAAATATTGTTTCAAATAGTTGGTACGAATAAGTACCATGGAAAAAGTGCCATTGATGCCTTATTCGAGAATTGCAGTAAGAAATTTTTTGTGATAATTCATGATTGTGGCTGGAGGAAAATTTGTTTTGGATTTGAATTTTGTGATAACTTAAAGGTTTAATTGATAACCGAATTGTCCGTTAAGTAAATGAAAGAGTGATATGAAAGCCCTTGGCATGAAAGTTAATTGTTTGATATGGGTGATGTTGTCGGTTGAGGTAATATTTAGATTTGAACATCAGACGTTATCTGACTCAGTAATTTTTACTGTTGATTGAGTAACTAGTATTTTGATGATAATGTGTAGTTGATAAGGAAATTGTCATATTAAGGTAGAACTAAATTCCCTGGTATTTGTGAAATTATGGTTGTTTATTGGTAGACAAAGTCACCTATGTATTAATTACTAAAACTACTTTTCATTGTTTTTTATTGTTTGACATTACTCATATACTTATTATATGACAATAATTATTGATTAATAGTGTTTCTTGGGAATGGTATAATTGAACTGCTAAAGTCCTTGCAGTGAAATAGCTTAATTATGATTGATTATCTTCAGTTGTATGGTCAAATGAGGGAATGGGGTTATTAGATGTGTTCTTGTATTGTCACGGCCGAATTTCCAAGTCATGATGGCATCTTCTGTACCCCACTAGTAGGTAAGCCATACTGTTGCCCAAAACTATAAGTAATGGGCTAATTGGTGAAAATGGAAAAAAGTCCAGCAAAGTGCAATTAAAAGAAATAATAACATCCCACGACCTAGTAATGTCGGTACAGGAGCCTCTAATAAAAAAATAATACAAGTACTATCAAATGAACATACAATAGTTCCAAAAATGGAAAGACTAGCAGAAATAGAAGAAGAAGAAAAAGAAAAAGAGAAGGTCAACTCCAGCTTCAAGAGCTCATCCTATCTCTGAACTCTTACCAGCACAATCCTTGTATCAATGGTGACAACTAGTACTGGGATTTGCACCAAAAAGATATGAAAGTGTAGTATAAGTACTAAAACCACATGTACTTAGTAGACATCATCGTTCGACAGAGTTAAATCATAATATTAATAGAAAATGAGTAAAATAAGCCAAGTCAAGGGGAAAGGGGTAAACCTAGAATAATGCTTCAAATGCCGAAATTAGATAGCCATAATAATAATAATAAGGAAAAGCACAACTATCTTTACATAACTGGCCCACATAAGCTAGATGGTGCAAGTAAAGTGAATACCTCCCAAATGCCCGGTGGATACAATCAAGAATAAGGAATAATAGTAATTAGGTCAAGTATCCATAAATTAAAATCATAAGCATGGATCATACCATAACATAACCAGCAGACTCAAAATGATTCCCTAACCTTCATAAATAACCTCTCAATGCTTGACAAGAACTGAAACTCATATCATCATATGTCACACTTAAATCGAAACTTATATCGTCATTTGACCGACTTGAAATGGAACTCATATCATCATTTGTTAGACTTGAACTAGAACTCATGTCATGAATAATATCAGAATTGATCTAGTCTTAAGATCATATGTCGCCGGACTTGAACTGGAACTAATATTGTAACGCCTCAATTTTCTGAACCGGAATGCTGCACGATGCTCATGACATCGAAGGATCACAAGATGACCATTGACTGATATCTGTACCTGTACATGGCATAATATACTGAATAAATGTGGAAATAAAGGTTGTAAGGCCATAAAGTTCAAATGTGATAAAAATATAACATCTGAGTGGGGTATGAAATACCCAAAACAACTGAAAGACTGAATCAAATCTGAACTAAATCTAAAATCCTCTAAATACTGTGTGATTAAGGAGTTGAAGGAACAAGTCTCCAACTAACTCCATCTAGCAAAATTGAACTAAAATAATGAATGAAATAAAATAATATTATCCTCGGATGGATGAGGACTCATTGCAACTCTGAACACTGGAATACTACTGCTGATCTGGAGCTCATGCCTCTTAACCTATGGATTAACATAAGAGAAATCACCATAGCACAAATGCGCCAGTACGACTGAATGTACAGAGTATATGAGTGAGGTAGGATAAATGCAAAGGGTTATATACGTGAACAATGATGACTATTATGAACATAGGAATACATACAGGTATAAGAAATCATAACTGAACTCGTGGTGATACTGACTACCAAGTCTGAATACTGACGATATGACTTTACTGATACTGAAGTACTGAATAGATAGATGACTATTTCTGACAGTTCGAATTATGAAGAACTGGTCTGATTGATTGTGTCTAACAGTCTTGAAAATGGATATGGATAACGTAAGCTATGATGACTGATATAACTAATATAACTATGATGAATGGCGTAGCCGATGTAACTAATAATGAGCGACTGTATCAGACCATTTAAGTTCTGATGGAACTAACAGAGTTCCTTTCTAAGCTGAGTGACTAAATCTGAGATCATTCCTATCTAGAGGGTGATCTTTAATTTTATTTATAATGATAAGTATTGATTGTATTTAACATTACTGAATCTATACTACTGAGTTGAGTTGATTGTGTCTGACAGTCCTGAATCTATAACTGAAACTGTGGGATGTATTCATTTAGCTGGCATGCCCCATGCTAAGCTAACTAGGGTCCAATCTCTGCCCTGACTGGAAGGGTGTTAGTACCGTGCCACCAGTAAAGACAACTGCTGTGGAGTCAATCCTAATCTAGTGGGTGACTCCTAGGATCAGTCCTATATATATAAATATGCTAACGGGTGACCCTTGAGTATGTCAGTCCTATCTAACGGGTTACATCTCATACATACACTGGCTACGTAGTTTTGGAACTTAGGGATTGCTTCTAAGGATCTCAATCCTTTATAGCGGGTGAATCCCCATCCCTAGGATCACTCGGTGTTGAATCCTACTCCCAACTGAAAGACACTTAACTGAATAACTGAGATGAATTGATAAGCTGAAATGCTACTGATTAACTGAACTGATACTAGTGGTATTATTTAGCGGATCTAAACTAAGTTGACTGAGTTCCCTTGTCTGAAGGAACATACTAAGTTCTGAGGACTAACTGAGAGTACTAAAATTACTGAGATTGCTAGGAATACTATTGTTTCTGAGATTATTGAGTACTAATATTTCTGAACGACTGAGTCTGCTAAGGTTTCTGAGTTTTCCTGAGTCACATGACTGACTAAATTCTATAGATCATGGCTTGACTGAGAGTATCGTGATAACATGACATGGCTCTGGGCATACAACTATATTTTTTGGGTACGAGTACCCCCAGGACTCGATGGAAGGAAACTGACATACATGACTGACGTGAATACATGGCCAACACCAACAATCCATAATATCAGAACTTGGGGAAATTCATGAAGTAAATGGTTTCCATATATCTTATACAATAGTAGGACTTGCAAAAAAGCATAGCATGATGTCATAAGACTAATTCAAGAACAATCCAACAATATTTACAATTCATAATACCATAGATAGAGGATTTCACACCACACATGATTATCATATTCTTTAACATGGAAGATAATGCATATAACATGTACATTCTTCCATGATTCTAACTTCATGAACATTCCATATCACAACAACAATACACAACAATTTGCATGAAATTCATGTCGAGTCATAAGGAAAAAAGCATGGTCTTGTCACTTAAGTTCTATTGAGCTACAATACATGAATTCTAGTATCTTAGGTGTTTTATCAAACACCTTTCAAGAACAATTTATGACATAGGCATATTCACTACTTTTAACCATTCAAACTACCTAAAATTCATGTATTTCAATTTGCATGTTATCCTAGTTTCCTAAAATCACATAAAGTCTCTAACTTGGTAGTGTATACAAATCAATCACACAAACATAATCAACCTACAACATGACTTCATAATTCAATATTTAAAAGAGGGTTCTTGAAATTTATGGATGAAAGGAATCCATAAATCAACACTATGCATACCTTAGTTCTTGATTTAGTGAAGATTGACGGAGAGATTCTTGGAATTTGATGGTCGAATTTGTTTGAACTTGAATCTTCTATGGAAAACCCTAATGTGTTCTTGAGAGGATTTTGATGAAAAAGAGTATATTTTGGTGAAATAATTGCTTAATTCCGTATTTATGGAATATATATAGGGGTGGGAAGATGACCCAACTATCCCTCTAGATGCATCTTTTAATTTCTGTGAAAATCACCCAATTTGGGCCCCAAACGCGACACGGAGACATCACGTTGCCACTTGTTTATTACCTGGAAACTCACCTCGATGCGATGGAATCACGGAGAGACACTAGAAATTGACAATCGTTATTTTGGCGTACGGCGCGACGCGCCACTTACCAAAATGACACTGCTGAAACTTTAAATGGCAATAACTTCTTCATCGGGTGTTCATTTTAGGAAAATTTGGTATCAACAAAAAGATTATTCAATTCTCTACATTTTGGAGGGTATAAATATGCCAAAATACCACCTATATATCAAGTTATTCCTGTTCAAATATGACCTATGTGAAATCACACGCAAAAATTTGGTGGATTCAAAAGTTCTTAGCTTGGCTTACTCTAAGTGACTCTTCTAAACATTCTTAACACATCATAAGCTCTATTATCACTAGGATACTCATCCTAATTCATGTACTCAAATATGAATCACAGGATAGGAGGTTTCATGTGTAGGAATAGTGGTTCATTTTCTAGCTTAGAAATATACGGGGTATTATAATATCTCCCCCTTGGGAACATTTATCCTCAAATGAGAATGACTGAGAGGGGAAACAATAAGATGAACATGAACCTAGCATGAATGACTGAAACATGATCTTATGACTGACATGGCAATTAAACTAATTCATACTGATCATGCATATCTGATGCATGGGTAGCTGACTTACAAGTTAAAGGACTGAGTGTTCTTATGAATTATGTTTCTCAGAATGAGAATGCATATCTGATGCAGAGATTGATAAGATAAATCCATGAATAGCTGATGCATGATTATATGACTGACATGATACACGAATGCATGACTGAAAATACTGATAAACTAAACTTTCTCTACTGAACATGCATATCTAATGCATGAATATCTGACTGAACTGACTCTTGAGAGCTTGACTGACTATGCAATGGTACTTGATGAAAAGTTTATAATGAGAACATAAGAACACAAATGAGTATGATACGTGACATGACATATGAGCTACACATCATGAACTAAATTGAACCTCTGAATACTTGACTTACAGCTGAGGTTTTAACTTGAGGGTTAACATATGGGTACCCTCTATTCTAGATTGAATTCATTATGCAAGGAGAAATTGAAGGATCTAAGAAATGAGAGCATTAATAAAAGGTGGGGTATCTCCCCCTTGGGAAACTATGTTCCTCTAAGAACGCTCACCTTACTGAAACACTGAGGCGATGCATGTGGCATCTACGAACTAGATTATGACTGAACCTTGGGAGTCTGAAACTAATGCATGATGCATGAACTGGACTGAACATGATAATACTAGGATATTCTACCTTGGAATAGTTACATTCCCTGAGACTTTGGATAGCATGAATAGATGCAAGGATGGGAAAACAAACTATACAAATCTGACTGCTCGATTGCTAAACTGACTTGCTGGCTTTACTAACTAACTCATGCTGGAATATATTCCTAAATGAGAGAAAAATATCTAACAATGCATACCATAAATATGAAATATTTGTAACGTACCCGAATCTAGGTCAGGGAAATATTTCGGATCATGACGGGTCTGGAGTGAATAAAGCCTATTCTGACGCTGAGCACTCTTGGTGCCTTGCTGACGCAACTCTTTACCCCTCTGCACTAGAACCCTACACTCTCGTATCTTATGTCCTGTATTGCCACACCCATAGCATACATCACTACCTGCTCTACATGCACCTAGATGATTCTTACCACACTCTTCGCAAAGTGGATAAGTAAGACTTCTATTTTCACTACCCTGGGCCTCGGAGCCTGGTGCTCCATCACAAAAGTCATTTCTAAACTTAGGTGATGGTGCACTAGCTGAGGATGGAGCTGGGATGGGAAACTTCTGACTATACTGAGAACGGTTACCACCTTGTGACTTAGGCTGAGCAAAGCTGAAACTACCTCTCCTTTCTCTCTTACTCTGTCTCTCCCTCATTCTATTCTTCTGCTCCTCTATTTGCTGAGCATGAGTCATAATTTTGGATAAAGTCATATCACTATTCAACATGGCAGAAATGCACTCATTTACCACACTATTATTTACCCCTGACACGAACTTACTCATCTTGGCTCTACCGTCTGCAACCGCATGACGGGTATATCTGGATAATTGAGTAAACCTGAGAGAATACTCTTTCACTATCATACTGCCCTTCTTGAGGTTGATGAACTCTAGCACCTTAACTTCTCTAAGCTCTAATGGAATGAATCTGTCAAGGAAAGAAGAGGCAAACTCCTCCCACTCTATAGAACCTGCATCATCTAACCTTTTTGACTTCCACTGCTTGTACCAAGTATGAGCCACATCCTGCAACTGATATGTGTCTAACTCATCACTCTCCACAGTAGTCACCCCCATAATATTTTTCACTTTCTGAACCTGATCTAAGAATTTCTACGGGTCCTCATCTGACTTAGACCCCGTGAAAGAAGAAGGATTCATTCGGGGGAAGTCCCGAATTGTAGCTGTAGCTGAATTGGCCACTGGGTTGGTTGGAACAATGGTTGGTCGTTCATTCTGGGCAGCGACTAACAGAGCAAGAGTGGTGAATATGGTCTTGAACTCAGCATGAGAAACATGATCGCTCAAAGGGTCTTCAGGATGAGGGGCTGACTGATTCATGTTTCTTCTTTTAGGAGGCATGTTCTGTAGAAGAAAGGGAAAAATAGATTAGACTGATATTGACTTGAGATTATGCTCACTTGCATGGCATGAATACTGAAAAAAGGGAAATTATTCCTAAAACATCTCATAGCCTCCTGCACATAAGTGTGGTGTATAACACATGCATGTACAAGACTCTACTAGATGTGGCTTTCAGACTTCCTAAGACTGTATTGAACCTTAGGCTCTGATACCAAGTTAGTAATTCCCCGATCTTTTGAACCAAAATGCTACACGATGCTCATGACCCCAAAGGACCTCAAGCTAACCCATGACTGATATTTGTACCTGTACACTGCATAATATACTGAATAAATATGGAAATAAAGGTTGTAAGGCCATAAGGTTCAAATCTGATAAAAACATAATATCTGAGTGGGGTATGAAATACCCAAAACAACAGAAAGACTGAATCAAATCAGAACTAAATCTGAAAGCCTCTAAATACTGTCTGAATAAGGAGTTGAAGGAACATGTCGCCAACTAACTCCGTCTAGAAAAACTAAACTGAAATAATCAATGAAATAAAATAATATTATCCTTGGATGGATGAGGACTCACTGCAACTCTGAACACTGGAATGCTACTGCTGATCTGGAGCTCATGCCTCTGAACCTATGGTGTAACATAAGAGAAAGAACCATAGCACAAATGCGTTAGTACGACTAAATGTACTAAGTATACGAGTGAGGTAGCCTAAATACAAAGGATTATATGCATGAACAATGCTGACTAATATGAATGTGGGAATACATACATGTATAAGAAACCATAACTGAACTCGTGGTGATACTGACTACCGAGTCTGAATACTGACGACATGACTTTACTAAAACTAAAGTACTGAATAGATGGATGGCTATTTCTGTCAATTCAAATTATGAAGAACTGGTTTGATTGACCGTGTCTAACAGTTTTGAAACTGGATACTGATAACGTAAGCTATGATGACTGATATAACTAATATAACTGTGATGATCGGCGTAGCCGATGTAACTAATACTGAGCAACTGTATCGGACCATCTAAGTTCTGATGGAACTATCTCATTCCTTTCTAAGCTGAGTGACTAAATCTGAGATCAATCCTATCTAGCTGGTGATCTTTAAGTCTATATATAATGATAAGTATTGACTGTATTTAACAGTATTGAATCTATACTACTGAGCTGAGTTGACTGTGTCTGACATTCCTAAATCTATAACTTAAACTGTGGGATGAATTTATTTAACTGACATGCCCCATGCTAAGCTAACTGGGGTCCAATCTCTTCCCTGATTGGAAAGGTGTCAGTACCACACCACCAGTAAATAAAACCGTTGTGGAGTCAGTCCTAATCTAGTGGGTGACTCCTGGGATCAGTCCTATACATATAAATATGCTAACGGGTGACCCCTGAGTATGTCAGTCCTATCTAATGGGTGACATCTCCTACCTACACTGGCTACGTAGTTTTGGAACTTAGGGATTGCTTCTAAGGATCTCAGTCCTTTCTAGAAGGTGAATCCCCATCCCTAGGCTCACTCGGTACTGAATCCTACTCCCAACTGAAAGACACTGAACTGAATAACTGAGCTGAACTAATTAGCTGACCTGTTACTGATTAACTGAACTGATACTAGTGGTATTGTTTAGCGGAGCTAAACTAGGTTGACTGAGTTCCCTTGTCTGAAGGAACGTACTGAGTTCTGAGGACTGACTGAGAGTACTGAAATTACTGAGATTTCTAGGAATACTGTTGTTACTAAGATTACTGAGTACTAAGATTTCTGAACTACTGAGTCTGCTGAGGTTTCTGAGTTTTCCTGAGTCACACGACTGACTAAATTCTATAGATCATGGCTTGGCTGAGAGTATCATGATAACATGACATAGCTCTAGGCACACAACTATATTTTTCGGGTACGGGTACCCCCAGGACTCGATGAAAGTGAAATGACACACATGACTGACGTGAATATATGGCCAACACCAACAATCCATAATATCATAACTTGGGGAAATTCATGAATTACATGGTTGTCATATATATTATACAAAGTAGGACCTGCAAGAAAGAGTAGCATGATCTCATAAGACTAGTTCATGAACAATCCAACAATTTTCGCAATTCATAATACCATAGATAGGTGATTTCACACCACACATGATTATCATATTCTTTATCATGGAAGATAATGCATATAACATGTACATTCTTGCATGATTCAAACTTCATGAACATTCCATATCACAACAACAATACACAACAATTAGCATGGAATGCATGTTGAGTCATAAGGAAAAGAGCATGGTCTTGTCACTTAAGTTCTATTGAGCTACAATATATGAATTCTAGTCTCTTAGGTATTTTATCAAACACCTTGCATGAACAATTTATGACATAGGCATATTCACTACTTTTAACCATTCAAACTACCCAAAATTCATGTATTTCAATTTGCATGTCATCCTAGTTTCCTAGAATCACATAAAGTTTCTAACTTGGTAATGTATACTAATCAATAACACAAACATAATCAACTCACAACATGACTTAATAATTCATAATTTAAACGAGGGTTCTTGAACTTTATGGATGAAAGAAATCCATAAATCAACACTACGCATACCTTAGTTCTTGATTTACTGAAGATTGATGGAGAGATTTTTGGAATTTGATGGTAGAATTTGCTTGAACTTGAATCTTCTATGAAAACCCCTGATGTGTTCTTGAAAGGATTTTGATGAAAAATAGTATGTTTTGGTGAAATAATGGCTTAATTCCGTGTTTATGGAACATATATAGGGATGGGAAAATAACCCAAATACCCCTCTAGATGCATCTTTTAATTTCTGTGAAAATTACCCGATTTGGGCCCCCCGCGTGATGTGGAGACATCGCGTTGCCTCTAGTTTATAACCTGAAAATTCACCGCGATATGCTGGAATCGTGGAGAGACACTGGAAATTGACAATCGTCATTTTGGTTTACGGCGTGATGCGCCACTGACCAAAATGACACTGTTTAAACTTTAAATCACCATACCTTCTTCACCGGGTGTCCGTTATAGGCGAATTTGGTATCGACGGAAATCTTATTCAATTCTGTATAATTTGGAGGGTACAAATCTTCAAAAATACCACCTATAAATCAAGTTATTCTTGTTCAAAGATGACCTATATGAAATCGCACACGAAAATTTGGTGGATTCAAAAGTTCTTAGCTTGGCTTACTCTAAGTGACTCTTTTGAACATGCTTAACACATCATAAACTCTATTATCACAAGGATACTCATCCTAATTCATGTACTCAAACATGAATCACAGGATAGGAGGTTTCATGCGTAGGAACAATGGTTCATTTTCTATCTTAGAAATATACGGGGTATTACAAATATCATTTCTTAAGTATCAATCTAGGATAAAATACCAGGCATCTAAACCTCATCTGATAAAGAATATAATTAAAGTAATGCGCAAAGACTATTGATTCAACAAGAAAATAATAAAAATCTTTCCCTACGGTGGGTCAAAGGGCCTACTCTAACCCTGAGATCCGTTCTGAGGCAAATTCTACCCCAAACTAGGCTAAGGTATCTAATTTCACTAATTGTCACAACCACAAATAGGTCCTGGCCGTGACAGGTATCTCAAGTCCACCGAGGAATGAAGACCACCCCCTTCTCCTAGTAAACTAGAACACAATATAATATAACAACAAAATTCCAAATGTAAAATAAGATAGATAAGTATGACTATAAAAAAGTCTAAGAATTTAACAGCCAATCCCAAGTCCACAGTAATATCTACAAGGCCTCTAACCAATCGAATAACAATTAGAGTCGGGACATGCCCTCGAGAATACCCAAAATATGTCCCAAGGAAAGAGTCAATAACATAAAGAAACCCAAAACATGAAATGAGTTTTTTTGAATTATGGAAGCTCACCATTTCAAACTGACTCCGAGCTATCCCACGATCACCAAGTCACTACGCAGAAAAGTAGAAGTATTTTTTATTCCTGCATCATGTGGGAATACAACGTTCGAAGATGGTTAGAGAGTTGAAAGCTAGTATATAACTCAGGGAAGGGGATAAAAGAATGCCAAGTCAAAACCACAATAAAATCCACAGACACACAGTGTACATACATATATATATAAATGACATACTGGGATTGGGAAAAATTCTTAGCATGAAGTAAAACATTATCCTAAACTATGTAACTTAACCATCATAATAGTACCCACGGGCTCTATAGGCCCCAGCTCTCTCCCAAAGGTCGGGTCCCAATGCATGTTAGCTGTACAAACCAAAGGCACCAAGGAATACAAGGGAATCCACTACCCTTTTCCTATCCCTGACAAAATATATATAGTGTGACATAAGCACACAGCCATCAAGACCAACCCTCACTCCATCAAACATGGGTTTGTAGTATCGGTCCTTTAAGACCTCTACCTTCATGGACAGCTACACAACACCCTTTTAAGCTCAATTAAAATATTTAGACATTCCTATAAATTGAACCATAATTATCCATAATGCATACATTGTTGGTATAGTCATACCAACTTATCATCATGCAATTTCAATCATCAAAGCTAAGTGAATCCACAACCCCATACAGGGATGACCCCTTAAATTCAATTATTTATTAACTTAGGGGAATCCACGACCCCAAGGTTCAATTATAAAACCGTTATGTTTCGATAGCCTTTTATATCCTACAATGATTCCAAATGTAGTTCAATATGCATATTCTCATGCTCAAATCAAATTTCACAAGATTGGGTTGAGGTTATACCAATTCTGGTATTAAACATTATCAATATTGGGGAATCCATGACCCCCATCCCAATTTCCCATGCTCATGCACCCAATAGTTCAAAATAATTAATTTCTATCATGAATAATTAATTGAAACCATGGGTAAAGAAATTCATTCATTAACGCTCAAAAGCCCTTAACCCACATTCATATCATCAATTTAAATCACATTAATACTATTATAAATACATGCTATTAGCATTAAAAGTTTTGTTGGAAGAGTAACATTCCTTAGACATACGAGAATTTGTGAGTAATTGGGAACTTTAAACCCAGAAGATGAACGTACGATGAAATCATTATGGTTTCTTGGGGTTTTGAGTTTGAGAGTGTAATTGGGGAATGTGATCATTTTAATACTGAAGGAAATAGGCTATATTATGTATAAGGATCCCAACACCCTTTATTCCAAGGGAAAATAAAACAAGACAACACGATTTTAACATTGGAGCGTGGCACGAACCTTATCGCAGAGGCTAACCTCTATGTCACGCTTCTTATCGCTGACATTATCCTCCATTATATACTGCTTATTATGGAGATTATCCTTTGAGACATGATGGTATCACCGAGGTATACTACCTCAAAACTCCCAAATAGTCTGAACTCCTTCCAAAAATTCAAAAACTCTCCCGGGACTCCCTAATAACATATCTAAACACAATTTAAGAAAAAAGTTCATGTTTAAAACACTAGAAGGCCAAAAATAAAATACTTAAAATTTTGAGGGTGTTATATTCCCTCCCCCCCAGGATCATTCATCCCCGAAGAATGAGCTAGGAAACTTATGGCACGATAAATAGCAAGAATACACCAAAATCAAACAAAAAACTAAGAAAGTAACAAGAGGAAAATGAAACTCAGACCTTAGGTACTATTATCTGGAACGGGGAAAAAGAATGGGTACTTGGACTTCATGTCCTCTTCGATTTTCCCAAGTAACTTTCTTAAATTTTTGGTTCCTCCATAGAACCTTTATTGAAGCTACATCCTTAGTCCTCAAATGATGAACTTACCTATATCTCAACTGGGACTTCCTAATAAGACAAGGAGCCCAAAACACCCATACTTTCCAAAGGAACAATCAAGGAAGGATTGCCTACACACTTTTTCAACATCAAATATATGGAATATCGGATGAATGAAACCCAAACTAGAAGGAAAATTCAATTCATAGGCCACACTACCCACTCTCTTCAAAAACAAATACAGATAAACATAACGGGGGTTGACCTTCACTATTTTCCAAAATTGCATTACTCCCTTCATGGGAGTTGCCTTCAAAAATACCCAATCACAAACATCAAATTCCAACCCTCTTCGCTTCACGCCCGTATAGGAATTTTTACAACTTTGAGCAGTCTTAAGCCTATACTAAATCACCTTTACCTATACCGTAGCTTGATGAACAAATTCAGGACCAAATAATTCAGCCTCACTAACCTCAAACCACCCACTAGGAGATCTACACCTCCTACCATACAAAGCCTCAAGTACAGATATGCTAATACTAGAGTTATAGCTATTGTTATAAGAGAATTTGATGAGAGGATAATGACTGACCCAACTACCACCAAAGTCAATCACACAAGAATGAAGCATATCTTCTAATGTCTGAATAGTCTTTTCTGCTTGTCCATCCATTTGTAGGTGTAAAATTATACTAAGGTTTATCGTAGTGCCCAAACCTCTTTGAAACAAATTCCAACAATGGGATGAGAACTGAGTACCATGATTAGAAATTATAGAAAATGGAACACCATGAAACTTTATGATCTTCTAAACGAAAAGCTTAGCATAATCATCAGCCAAATAATTAGTCCTTACAGGCAAGAAGGGACAAAACTTAGTCATCCTATCCATGATGACCCAAATTAAATCAAACTAACCATGAGACCACGAAAGACCAGTAATGAAATCCATATTAATCACTTCCCATTTTCACACGAGCAACTCAATATCTAGGGATAGCCCACTGCGCCTCAAGTGCCTCCACCTTCACTTGTTGACACACCATGCACTTAGCCACAAAATTGGCCACATCTCACTAAATATACCCCACCAATAAATCTCCTTCAAGTCATGATACATTTTTTCCAAAACAGGATGAATCGTATACCGCAACTCATGGTCCTTGACAAGATTTCTTCCTTAAAACCCATCCACATAGGAAATACACAACCTTCTTTTTTATCTCAAGATACCATCATCACCAATCTCAAAATCCATAACTTTATATTATCCCATATTCTCCTTGATCTGCATCAAGATAGGATCTAAAACATGTTTGTCTTTTACCTCAGCACCAAGAGATGACTTGACCATCTCTTAAACAATCACACTTTTATTTTTCAGAGTCTAAAATACAAATCCCAAGGTTAGCCAAAAAGTAAATATCCTTTACCGATCCATATTTCTCTTCATCCACTTGAGATAGACTTATATAGATAACCTGCTAAGAGAATCAATAGCTATGTTAGCTTTAACTAGATGGTAATAGAGACTTATGTTAGAGTCCTTGAGAAACTCAAGACATTTCCTTTGCCTGAGATTCATCTCCTTCTAAATGAACACATACTGCAGGATCTTATAATCGGAGAAGATGACAATACAAACCTCAAAAAAATAGTGACGTCAGATCTTTAAAGAAAACACCACAACTAACAACTCCAAATCATCTGTCGAATAATTATTCTTATGAACTTTTAGATGCCTAGAAGCATAGGACACAACCTTACCATGCTACATCAACACACAACCCAGTCCCACCTGAGAAACATCATAGTAAATAACAAACCTATCAGTACCCTCAGTCAGGGTCAAGACCAGAGCAGAAGTCAACCTATTCTTCAACTGACAAGGAGCAAACTCCACACCCTCTAAATTAGTAGCATGCATTACTAAAAAGATATCCATCTCATCTATGAAACCTTGAGCATCCTTCTCAACCTTAGTGCCAGTAAAAACCAAAGGATTTAACCTTATTAACTACCCAACTCGAATAACCTCTAAAGAACTCACAGCAGGACCCAACTGATGTAATTAAGATCTCACCAACTAGGTCAAAAGATGATTAGAATAGTAGAACTCAGTATTAGTAATATCTCTGGGAGGTGACTAAGAAGGAGTACAACCAACGGGAGAATGAGCTGTTGATGTTGGGCGAATTTGCACGCCTAAGAACCATAGTTTACCCATATTTTAGATAAGTTTTGAGGACAAAATATATAACTCCTGCACTTTTAGTCCATTTTCCTGTAAGTGAGCTAACCTACGTGATTAGCATGTTTTCAGGTATTAATGATGAAGATTTCAGCACTTTGTGGACCTTTGGGCAGCAAAGGAAAACTTCACAGAAGAGGGAAGGCAGCTTTTGGAAGCTTATGGACTGAATGTGATGCATGGAGAATCTGTCTCGGGCAAAATTAGTATTTCTTAATACTTAGGGGTGCAGCAGTAACCTAGTAGAACTAGGACAAGGATGTTATAAAAACCTTATTTGCTGAATTTTTCAGCATTGCTTTTGAGAATTCGGTTGACACATTTTGTATTTATTCCCGTTACAGATTCTGTAACTTTAACAGAGAGAAACACGCTACATATTTGGGGGAAGACAGCTAAGAGGAAAAACGTCATCCCTCTTTGACGTTAAAATCATCCTCTCGCGAAGATTGTTCTAGTTTTGGTACGATGATGATGATGTCTTCGTTGTTTTCCTTTATAATCATGAGTATCTAAACTTCTCTGTTAGGGTTATGGAAGCCTTTTGATATACTATCTATCACTATGAGTTTGTGAATTCTTGATGCGTATGCTACTTATATCATTACTCTTTTTGTTTTAGTTAAATTCTTGTGGTTGCAAACATATAGAATACGCCATTATAGCATTAACTTGTTCGAGAGAAAAGTTACATGTTTGGAAAAGAGAGTGTGACAAGGAAATAGGGATACCAACCCCTATTTACACGTTAGTGTCGTAACTGGGTTAACTTCTTGGAGAGTTCGTACCGTTAGTCATACGCTTTAAGCTCGAGAGAGTTAAAGTGAAATAATCCTTGATGGTTGAGAAACACTAGGATTTACCATTAGAATACGAATCTCTATAAGTGCATGCATGTCTGAATTCCGCATTACTCATAGTTAATAGATACGTAGAACTCATAAGGTGGACATAACCCTAACTTATTTTTCTCTGTGATTAAATCTTACTAAACAAAGCATTCTGTTGTTACTTTGATAGCATTAATTCACGCCACAATCCAATCCCCCCTTTTCCGTGGAATTTTTAATCAACAGTCTACTAATAATTGCAACACTTAGTGAACAAGTATTCCCTGTGGGATTCGACACCCAACCCTGTTGGGTTCTATATTTGACAGCGATCGCTTACACTCTTACGAGAGCTGTAGTTTGGGCGTTATCAAATTTTGGCGCCGTTGCCGGGGAATACGGTTGTCAACTAAGTTTGTGATAGTTAGTAGACCCTTTGGTTAAAGATTCTCGAATTTTACTTTTAGTTGTTTTTTTTGTTTTATTCAGGTTCTGTTGAGTGCATGCCAAATACTCGTAGTTCTGGTCAACCATTATTACCCATAAATCCTGAACCTCAACTTATTGGCAGAATGGATGCACAGCGAGACATTGACAGAAGGGCGGCTCAACAGGAGCAGGCTAGATTAGCTGCGTTGTCATCTGCTCAAGTGCATCAATAGAATATTGATAACCCAGGTCGGGCAACAAATCCTAATGATGAGGACCTGGGTGATGACGAGTTACTTAATCCACAGCGTGCAGATGAGGTGGCAGCACCTGTGAACAGGAGAGATTGTCAAGCTAGAATGAGACCTGAACGCCGAGCTATGCAGGCTCATTTTGATGATGATGATGACGATCTTGATGAAGCTGGTGCCACAGGGGCTTTTATTCCTCCGCCCTTGTCACCCGGAGCTATGTTCAATATCACTAGCACCATGATTCAATTATTGCAGCTCAAGGATTTATTTGGTGGACTTGTAGGCGATGATCCGAATATGGATCTGGTCAACTTTATTTCAACATGCAAGTCATTTGACAATCCAGGAGTTGGGCAGAATGCAATACGGCTGCGCTTATTTCCATTGTCTCTATCTGGGGAGGCAACTCTATGGTTGAACGGGCTAACTCCTGATTCTATTACTAATTGGAGGCAACTGAAAGACTCTTTCCTAGAAAGATTTTTTCCGCCATCCAAGAGAGCCCAATTACGGGATGAGATCAGCAATTTTCGACAGCTTCCAACTGAAGCTCTCCATGAAACATGGGAGAGGTTCAAGAAGAAGCTTTTGCGGTGCCCAAACCATCAGATGACGAATATCCACTTGATGGAAATATTATATAGGGCTTTGAACTCGGTGACAAAGCCAGTGGTTGATAATGCTGCAGGAGGGTCATTCATGGACCTTACTTTTATTGAGGTGAGTGATATGCTAGATCGTATGACAAAGCTGAGTAGATCTTGGTATACCAGGGATTCTGAGGTAGCGAGCTCTACTGTATCTATTGGCATGACTGCAGAGAAAAGACGAAGACAAGAGGAACGTGACCAGGATATGGCTCACATGAAAACGTAGATGGATCTTCTTACCAAGCATTTATTATCAGGGAAGACTGAAAAAGTCAAGGTTGTGGTGTCACAGGGAAGAGATGAATCAGATTCTGAGGAGGAAGCAAATTATTTGAATAATCAGGAGGGTTTCCGAGGCAATGCCCAAGGAAACCAAGGTCGGAACTATTATGATAAATTTGTATACAAGGACCGCGATCAAGGTGGTTGGAAGAATAAGACTTATAGGAGTGGTTTTTATGTTCCTCCTGGAAACCGTGAGGCTGTGGCGTCTGGCTCTGGAAAGATGTCCATGGATGATATGATGGCTAAGCTGTTGAAAGGGGTGGAGGCAACCAATATGGGCGTTACTGATGTAAAGAATGATTTGTCATCAATAAATCAATTGGTTGATTCGCATTCTACCGCGATAAAACAGCTGGAGCAATAATTGAGTCAACTATCAGCGACATTCAATCAAAGAAAGGCTGGCACCTTACCTAGTGACACTGTGCAAAACCCAAGGAATAATGGATCATGTATGTCTATTACTACCAGGAGTGGTAAAGCATTGGAAAATCCATCCAAAGGCAAGCAGGTGGTTGATGATATAGCAGATAATGTTATTGATGCAGAATGTGAAGATGCCGTAGAAGCTGAAGATAGTGTTCCTGATGTTACCCCTAGACATCTGCAGCCTGAAAAAATCAACAATCGGAAGCAAGATAAAAAGGAAGTGGCGGAAAAAACTATTCCCCTTCCACCACCACCTTTTCCTCAGAGACTGAAGAAGAAAGCCGATGACACCAAGTTCAGTAAATTCATGACTATGTTAAAGCAGCTGACTATTAATGTTCCTTTGGTGGAGGTGCTAGAGAAGATGCCCGGATACGCTAAATTCATGAAGGACATTTTGACAAAGAAGCGGGCAGCAAGCTATGAGCTGGTAGATAATGTTCATCATTGCAGTGCAATCGCTACAAGATCGCTAGTTCAGAAGAAGAAAGATCCTGGTGCTTTTACTATTCCTTGCACGGTTAGATCTTTGGATTTTGCTAAGGCATTGTTCGATTTGGGAGCTAGCATTAATTTTATGCCACTATCTATTTACAGAAATTTGGGGTTGGGTGATCCTACACCAACCAATATGCGGCTCGTGATGGAAGATAGGTCGGTAAAACGACCTGTTGGTATCTTATATGATATATTGGTGAAGGTTTCCACCTTCATCTTTCCTACAGACTTTGTTATTTTGGATTGCGAGGTGGATTCTGAAGTTCCCATAATCTTGGAGCGTCCTTTCCTTGCAACAGGAAGTGTGCTTATTGATCTAAGAGCTAATGAGCTTTTATTTCGGATGAATGACGAAGTGGTCCGTTTTGATGTATGCAAATCAATGAAGCAACCCAAAGATATGAATGTGTTCTCTGTAGATGATGTTTATTATGATGATGAGAACGAATTATCTGTAGAGAAGCAGCTTATTATTAATCCATTGGCTGCTGTACTTATGAATTTTGAGCGTGAGGATGTTGAAGAATATGAAGAAACTATTTGTGCTCTAACAGGAATTGGCTCCTATTCTCATTCTCCTAAGAAGCTGGATCTAGATCTTAAAAATCGCCCTTCACCACTAGCAAAGCTATCCATTGAAGAACCACCAGTGCTAGAATTGAAGGAGCTGCCCAGTCACCTGAAATATGCATTTTTGGGAAGTGGTGATACACTTCCGGTTATTGTTGCGGCTGATTTAGGTGAGAAGCAGGTTGCGGCTCTTATTTATGTTCTGAGGAGATACAAGAGAGCCATCGGTTGGACTATTGCTGATATTAATTGTATCCCTCCTGGGATATGTATGCACAAGATTCAGCTCGAGGAAAATTGTGTGCCTACCATTGGGCATCAACGATGTTTGAATCCACCCATGCAGGAGGTGGTAAAGAAAGAAATTATTAAGTGGTTAGATACTGGGGTAATATATCCAATCTCCGACAGTAAGTGGGTAAGTCCGGTACAGTGTGTGCCCAAGAAAGGGGGCATGCTGGTAGTTGTGAATGAAAAGAATGAGCTGATTCCACTCAGACCTGTCACAGGGTAGAGAGTGTGTATGGACTACCGGAAGCTAAATTCGTGGACGCTTAAGGATCACTTCCCAATGCCATTCATGGACCAAATGCTTGATCAATTGGCAGGGAAAGGATGGTTTTGTTTCTTAGATGGTTATTCCGGTTATAATCAGATTTGTATTTCTCCTGAGGATCAAGAGAAGACCACTTTTACATGCCCATATGGTATGTTTTCCTTCAAACGTATGCCATTTGGGTTATGTAACGCACCTGCCACTTTTCAGCGTTGTATGATGTCCATTTTTTCTGATATGGTTTAAGACACCTTGGAGGTGTTCATGGATGATTTTTTAGTTGTGGGTGAATCGTTTGAATCGTTCTTGGCGAATCTGAGTATGGCGTTACAGAGATGTGTTGAGTTCAACTTGGTGCTAAACTAGGAGAAGTGCCATTTTATGGTTAAGAAAGGCATTGTTCTTGGGCACAAAGTCTCCGAAAGAGGAATTGAGGTTGATCGAGCCAAAATTGAAGTTATCGAGAAACTACCACCTTCAATTTCTGTAAAGGGAGTTCGTAGTTTCCTCGGTCATGCAGGTTTTTATCGAAGGTTTATCAAAGACTTCTCCAAGATTGCTAGTTCATTATGCAAACTCTTGGACAAGGATGCAAAGTTCGACTTCGGTGAAGATTGCTTGAAGGTATTTGAATGCCTCAAATGGAAGCTAGTTGAAGCTCCTATTATTGTAGCACCCAATTGGTCTCTACCATTTGAAGTGATCTGTGATGCATGTGGGGTAGCTTTGGGTACTGTACTTGGTCAGAAAAGAGAAAGGCTATTTCATCCAATATACTATGCGAGCAAGGCCTTGAATGGAGCCCAGAAGAACTATACCGTCACGGAACAAGAGCTTCTAGCAGTTGTTTATGCTTTTGAAAAGTTCCGTGCTTACTTGTTGGGAACCAAAGTGGTGGTTCATACAGATCATACGGCTATGAGATATTTAATGGCAAAGAAGGATGCTAAGCCAAGGCTAATTCGGTGGGTGTTATTGCTTCAGGAATTTGATTTCGAGGTAAAGGATAGAAAAGGTTGCGAAATCCAAGTAGTTGATCATCTATCTAGACTTGAGAGTGCGCACATAGAGAAACCCGACCTTGAGATTGATGATGTATTTCCCGATGAAGAGATCCTAGCCGCTATGGTGGAAGACTTACCGTGGTGTGCAGACTTTGCGAACTACGTGGTAAGTAAAGTGATGCTTGAGAATCTCTCCTTTCATCAAAAGAGAAAGTTCATGCATGATGTGAAACATTACTTCTAGGATGAACCGTATTTTTTCGATGATGTGCTGATGGTGTTATTAGGTGATGCATCTCTGATGTGGAGGTGCCTAGCATCTTGGAAACAAGTCATGCTTCCCAAGTTGGGGGTCACCGTGCAGGTGATCGGACAGCCAGGAAGGTATTGCAAAGCGGCTATTATTGGCCTTTATTATTCAAGGATGCTTACGATTTTGTGAGAAGATGTGATTCGTGTCAGAGGAAAGGCTCTATCTCGAAGCACCATGAGATGCCCATGTCTAAAATTCTTGAAGTGGAGCTATTTGATGTATGGGGTATTGATTTCATGGGCCCATTTGTGAGTTCGTTTGGGATGAAATATATCCTAGTTGCTGTGGATTATGTATCCAAATGGGTTGAAGCAGTAGCGCTGGATGATAATGAAGGTAAGTGTGTTGTAGCATTCTTAAAGAGAAATATCTTCTCTCGTTTTGGGGTACCACGTACCATCATAAGCGATGGAGGATCACACTTTTGTAGCAAGCTGTTCGAGCTGTATTGGTGAAATATGTGGTCAAGCAACATAAGGTAGCTACACTTTACCACCCACAAACTAGTGGGCAGGTAGAGGTTTCTAATCGGGAGATCAAACTGATCCTTGCTAAGACTGTAAATGCTAGTAGGAAGGATTGGTCCCGAAAGCTGGATGATGCCTTATGGGCTTATAGGACTGCATTCAAGACACCAGTTGGCATGTCCCCGTACCAACTAGTTTATGGGAAGGCTTGTCACTTGCTGATTGAGCTCAAACATAAAGCATTGTGGGCGTTGAAGAGGCTTAACCTGAAATGCGATGATTCTATTAATCTGAGATTGGAACAGCTGAATGAGATGGATGAATTCCGTCTACATGCGTATGAAAGGGCAGACCTCTACAAGGAACGGATGAAAAAGTACCACGATCGGCGGATTATCCAAAGAAACTTTCAGAAGGGTGATATGGTACTTCTTTTCAACTCCAGACTGAAGCTATTTCCAGGTAAGTTGAAGTCTAAATGGTCTGGTCCGTTCAGAATTAGCCAAGTCTACTCGTCTGGAGTAGTAGAGTTAGAATACAAAAAAGGTGGTGTCTTCAAGGTGAATGGCCAACGTGTGAAGCCATATATCGGTCCTCTTAACTCGATAAAATGCATGGCCACCATCTATCTCGACGAAGTCTAAGTAATCGAGCTAACGATGTCGTGCCGCGACAATAATTCAAGTGATACATGGGCGGCAACCCATCGTTTTTAGTCATTTTGTTTTCCTAGGAGTTTGTTTTGTTAAATAAAAATCCAAAAAGAAGAGTCGAGCCACGACCAAAACTAAGGCGCTTGGTGGGAGGCAACCCATCTTTCTAATCATTTTTGTTATTTTTGATTAAGTGTAGGGGAAGCCATATAAAGGAGGAGCTTGGTCTCAAATTTTGATTTGAAAGTGAGTAATGTTAAAGGTGGTAAGTGAGTAATGAAGGAGCAAAAGGCTTTCGGTTAGGCATTGCCTATACAAATCTAGGCAATGGACAAGGCAAGGCCTATGTAAATCTAGGCAACGTACAAGGCAAGGCCTATGCTACTGCCTTTGCTCTCTGAATCGACAATGCTATAGCATAGGCGCCGCCTATGCTCAACTAGGCAAAGCTAAAGGCGCCGCCTATGCCATTGCCTTTTCTCTCTGAATCTACAATGCCATAGCATAGGCGCCGCCTATACCCAACTAGGCCATAGCATAGGCGCCGCCTATGTTCAACTAGGCAAAGCTAAAGGCGCCGCCAATGCCATTGCCTTTGCTCTCTGAATCTACAATGCCATAGCATAGGCGCCGCCTATGTTCAACTAGGCTTTGCTAAAGGCGCCGCCTATGCTAAGCATAGGCAAAGCATTAGGCGCTTCCTACTTATGCTTTTTGGTCTCCTAACCCGATTTTTCATGGGTCAAACCCGACCCAAGCCTTGGTCTATAAATAGAACTTCAACCTTGAGACAAAATCATATTGTTTGCTCAACCTAGGCGCCGTCTAACCTTCCCAAATCTCTCAAAACTTTTCTTTTTTCTCATCTAACCTTGCAAGATCATCTTCCAAGTCCATCACCAAGTAAGTTCTTCTTTTATATTCCGTAGTTATTACAATACTACACCTATAATGATTTGTTAAAGCTTGAAGTGGTGTTGGTGATTTGAATGAGGTTAGTTTGCTATGATACATCTAGTTGAGTGAAAGAATACGTATGGGTGTTCTTGACTTTGTTCTGATTTGTATTTGATTGTTATACACTATCATCTTTTTGCGGAATCGAAATGGTAAAGTTAATTACATAATCTTGTAAGTTGAAAGTTGGAATGTTTACATGACTCGTTCATCGAGATAAAGATCATGACTGAATACAAGCATGAGATGTTGTGATTATTTCTATGCCATAACTTGATTCGATCTCTACGTAGTAGTCTTGTTCAAAAAGTGCATTAATCCAAACCATAACGTATGGTCAAGATTACATGACATAGAGCTGAAAAGGATAGTTAAGGTTCCATGAAAGTATGACTGTGCTGAACATATTGTTGGAACATATCACCTACATGTATGTCGATGAAGTCTGAGTAATCGATATCATCCACTTAATTAGTTGGTGCCAACAAATTAAGTGTGGGGTGGTGCCATTATTGTTTGTTTGTCGATCAAATCTTTCAAGATAAGCTAACATGACTTTATTTTAATCTCAGGTAAAATGGCACCAAAAGGTCGACCAGGAAAAGAAAAAGCGTCCACCTCACAGAAAGGTCAGAAAAGGGGAAGAAAAGAGCAAGCTGAATCCTCATCGCTGCAAATACCTAGCCGTATGTTCGGGATAAAATGGGTCCTAGAGGAGGAAGGAAAAGAGTGGTACAAGAACAACAAAGTGAAAAAATATGTTCACATGGAGTTGATACAAAAGGAGAGTCTAGCGAAGAGAGAACCTCGCATTTTGGCTAAAATCATGGCGCTACATCTTGATTTCATTTTCCAAGATATGGTAGAATGCAATCTTGATCTAACACGAGAATTCTATGCCAATTGGTCCCCAAAGACTACCGGAAGTGAAGTGAAGATTCGGGGCCAAGTCTTGCAACTGAATGTGGAGTTCTTCAACTCTTTTCTGGGTCTTCCATCTGTGGATCCATCACCGCTCAAGGAGATTTATCACAGACCTCCATACAGGGAAATCAGAAACACACTGTGCGGAACAAGATCAATGGCACGTTGGAGTCGTCACAAGGATATCGGTCGGCACAATACCTTCCCGTATGCTTCCTTGAACAGAGAAGCTCGGATATGGTTGCGGATAGTCAACTCTTTCCTGATTCCAGGGACACAGTACACAAAGATCACACGTGATAGAGTATGCTTGGTGTACGCTCTGATGACTAATATTCCCATCCACATTGGTGCGGTTATACAGTCGTCAATGCGTAAGGCTAGGCTGCACAAGAGGTCCCATTTCAGCTTTGGCAATTTGTTAACCGCAATGTTGAGGAAGGAGGATATTGAAGAGGAACCTGCAGATCATAAGCTTCCACACAACCCGAAGAAGGTTGATCTTACGAAGGTTAAAGATCCTGAAACTATGCAGGGCGTCAACCTGACCACTGCGGAAAGACATGCTCGCGACAAAAGCTTCTTCTGCCATTTATATGGCATGATGAGGTTTACCATGATGAGTGGGGGACGTGTTCCAACTGATGCAGAGCTCCAGCAGTTGGATTATGACTACCCGATGAATGAGCATGCGCGGGCTATGTGTGGAGTAGGTGTAAATTTTGAGGAACCTCTCGATGATGACGTACCGACTGACGATGATCACCGATATCCAGACATAGACATGGAGGATAACTCTGATGACGACGACTCTGATGATGATTCCGATGCAGGGGGCATGACCCCAGACATAGAGGAAGAGTTCGACTAATCAGGTTTTCCTTATTTATTTTCCACTGAGGACAGTGTGTCCCGTCTAAGTGTAGGGTGCTGGTATTTGTATGCTTCTTGTACTTCTTTGCCTACATTTATTCTAGTTCTTGTTTGTTTTAATTAGTCATAATTAGTTAGTTTAATTTTAGATTTTTTAGATTTTGCATGAAATTGTTCTGATAGGCGGCATGGTATTATGACAAGAGTTTGTGGCAAAATAATTACTATTGAGACATTTAGGCTCTAAGTGTGACTCACTGTGTGATAATTGTGTGGTTTAATTCATTCACATGTTGGGTCAAGAGTCTATACTGCTCCCAATAAAGTTGACCAAGTGCCTTGTGTGTGAGAGGTTATAGTATATTCTGTGTTGTGACTGATGCTAGAACTTGCCTGGTGTGTGTGTAAAGTGAAATAAAGAGTGTGAGTTTAGGAGATGATTTAGGCATTTCTTTGGCAGCCTGTGATTGTTTACCTTCTTTTTACCTACCCGTGGACATTATCCTAGTTAACCCCCTTTGAGCCTTTAGCTATTTTCTTTGACAACCTCATATGTAGCCTAATCCATTTTTTTCAAGACCATAATTTGATCCAAATTCCTAAGCGCTTTAAATTGTAGAGTCATGTGACAAAATAAGAGGAAATTGGGTGAGAGTGATGCCTCAGAGTGTATTGGTACTTGAAATTGTTATGAAAAGGAGTGGTTATCATAGAGGTGTTTTATAAAAAAA
The DNA here is from genome assembly GCA_030864215.1 of Capsicum pubescens. Lineage (NCBI taxonomy): Eukaryota > Viridiplantae > Streptophyta > Magnoliopsida > Solanales > Solanaceae > Capsicum > Capsicum pubescens. Next base: position 171,412,266 of record CM061543.1, read on the forward strand.
AAAAAGAAATAGAAAAAAAAAGTTGTATATTCTCATCTTTGTGTTTATAATTGAATAACAAAATAGGTGAAAAGGGGTGTTAGATGAAAAGAAAGGTAGAAGGGTTGTTTAAAAAAGAGTGTTAATGGCATAATATGATGTATTAAAGCGCTTAGGGAAAATAGTCACTATTTCTGGCCAAAATAGTCCTACCTGTCCCTTAGCCTACATTACAACCTGTAATGACCTATTTGATCCTATGCTTAGCATTCTGATATTAGTAGAGCATTACACTAAGGTCAAGCCTATGGTCATCAGTTGAAACATAAGAATTCTTTGTGAGAGTGAGAGCAAGGAGAATCTTGTACCCATGTTTTGAAAAATGCAAAACTTATGAGTGATTATGGGTGATATCTTATGTGAGACACACATGGTTGATGATTGTTGGGTAGTGATATATGATTCTTGGTGACTTAACTTGTGGATACGAATTAGACATCATCACGAGTCTATGTTGGAGGTTGAATGGTTTCTAGTAGTGTTCCAGAAAACTACTCTTTGTTAATAATTGTCGTGCCTGTCTTGATGAATATTTTGTGTTACTGTTGTGAAATCCTAGTTAGATGCTTGCATGGACAAAATATTTTGTTCTAGGACGAACAAAGCTTTAAGTGTGGGGTGTTGATGTTGGGCGAATTTGCACTCCTAAGAACCATAATTTACCCATATTTTAGCTAAGTTTTGAGGACAAAATATATAATTCCTGCACTTTTAGTCCATTTTCCTGTAAGTGAGCTAACCTACGTGATTAGCATGTTTTCAGGTATTAATGATGAAGATTTCAGCACTTTGTGGACCTTTGGGCAGCAAAGGAAAACTTCACAGAAGAGGGAAGGCAGCTTTTGGAAGCTTATGGACTGAATGTGATGCATGGAGAATCTATCCCGGGCAAAATCAGTATTTCTTAATACTTAGGGGTGCAGCAGTAACCTAGTAGAACTAGGACAAGGATGTTATAAAAACCTTATTTGCTGAATTTTTCAGCATTTCTTTTGAGAATTCGGTCGACACTTTTAGTATTTATTCACGTTACAGATTCTGTAACTTTAACAGAGAGAAACACGCTACATATTTGGGGGAAGACGGCTAAGAGGAAAAACGTCATCCCTCTTTGACGTTAAAAGAATCCTCTCACGAAGATTGTTCTAGTTTTGGTATGATGATGATGATGTCTTCGTTGTTTTCCTTTACAATCATGAGTAGCTAAACTTCTCTGTTAGGGTTATGGAAGCCTTTTGATATACTATCTATCACTATGAGTTTGTGAATTCTTGATGCGTATGCTACTTATATCATTACTCTCTTTGTTTTAGTTAAATTCTTGTGGTTGCAAAAATATAGAATACGCCATTATAGCGTTAACTTGTTTGAGAGAAAAGTTACATGTTTGGAAAAGAGATTGTGACAAGGAAATAGGGCTACCAACCCCTATTTACACGTTAGTGCCGTAACTGGGTTAACTTCTTGGAGAGTTCATACCGTTAGTCATACGATTTAAGCTCGAGAGAGTTAAAGTGAAATAATCCTTGATGGTTGAGAGACCCTAGTATTTACCATTAGAATACGAATCTCTATAAGTGCATGCATGTCTGAATTCCACATTACTTATAGTTAATAGATACGTAGAACTCATAAGGTGGACATAACCCTAACTTATTTTTCTCTGTGATTAAATCTTACTAAACAAAGCATTTTGTTGTTACTTTGATAGCATTAATTTACGCCACAATCCAAGCCCCCATTTTCCGGGGAATTTTCGATCAACAGTCTACTAATAATTGCAACACTTAGTGACCAAGTATTCCCTGTGGGATTCGACACCCAACCCAGTTGGGTTCTATATTTGACAGCGACTGCTTACACTTTTACGAGAGCTGTAGTTTGGGCGTTATCAGCTGTGAAGATCGATAGAACTCCATGTGGGCAATAAGAAGTAATGGCCCTAGACCAAATCTTTTCCCTATACATAGGATAAGTTTTGTCCATATTGTCCTCAGGAAGGACAGATAAGGTTCCACAAGTATCAAATTTTCTTTGAGGTATGATTTGAAAGGTGAACAAATGGGAAATAAAGGAGATTCAAGATCTTAGAATCTATAGCTCAAAATTAGAACAACAAAAAAGGGAAACATTCCTAAATGCCTCGTATCCTCTCCTTTATAAGTGTGGTGCACTACACACCCATAAAAGAGACTCTACTTGACACGGCTTTGTGGACACCCAATTTACCCTACACCTAGGCTTTGATACCAACTTTGTCATGTCCTAAACTAGGTCTGGTCATGATGGGTATCTCAAGTCTAATGATGACTAGAGACTACCCCATTCACCTAGTCAACCAAAATACAATATCATATAATATCATAATTCCAAACGTAAAAAAAGATAGATAAGTATGACTAAAAAAAGTTTAAGAATTCAACAACCAATCCCAAGTCCACAATAATATCCAAAAAGCATCTAACCAACCGAATAACAATAAGAGTCAGGACATGCCCCTGACAATAGCCAAAATAAGTCCAAGGAAAAGAGTCAATAGAAAAAAGAAACCAAAAATCTGAAATGAGGTCTTCTAAAGTATGGAAGCTCACCCCTTTAAACAGACTCACGAGCTATCCCACGATAACCTAGTCACTGCGAAGGAAAATTAAAAGTATTTTTGATTCTTGCACCGTGTAATGATACAATGTTCGGAGATAGTTAGTGGGTTGAGTGCTAGCATGTAACTCAGAGAAAGGGATAAAATAATAACAAGTCAAAACCAAAAAAAATACAAAGGCACACAGTGTACATACACACATATACATATATATATATATATATATATATATAAATAAATAACATGCTAGGATAGGGAATAAGGCTTAGCATAAAGTAAAATATTAGCCTGGACTATGTACCTTAACTGTCATAATAGTTCGCAAGGGCTACATAGGTGTAATACCCCATATTATTCCTAGCTCAGTTCATCTTCTAGTTGCCTTCATAAGAGATTTAAACCCTAAAAATTTCACTAAATACTGAGGACTTAGTCATTTTTAAGGCCTCTTAACTTTGAGGATTTTTAAATTGGTCTTCCCGACCCTGAGATGTTAGTTTTTGAGTTAATTTATGTTCAGGAGTGTAAGAAGCATGTCTCAAAGAAGTTTCAAATATTTTGGATGAGGATTGGGTCATATTTGAATCACGAATCCAGCAACTGACCACAATAGTACCGCAATTCCGGATGGCAAGTACATCACATCGTAGTGAGAATATAATTTGCAGTTCAATTATGAATTTAATTTCCTTGGAGGAAATTATGCCTTTTCCCCCTCAATCCAAGTCCTTATATCACAACTTAGGGCATTATTTTCCCTTCTTCTTCCATTTTCAGATAAAAAAACCCTATTCATTCCCTAAGATCATCAATTCAATTACTTTCTCTCTAAGGAAACCAAGAATTCAAGTTCCCAAATCCAAGAACCTTCAAGAAAGAATCAAGATTGGTGATTCTCTTTTAAGATTAAGGGTGTAAGGTATGTGTGATGTTCATCCATGGACCCCTTTCACCCATGGAGTCCAAGAATCCTTTTTGGTTTCAAATCAAGAGTTCTTATATGTTCAAGTTGAATTATCTCCATGAAGCTCTTGTTGTTTTCAATTATAAGTCATGTTATAAATGTTTTCTAATGGAATGAGCCCTTACATGTTTGAATGTTATGATTTTCATGTTAAATCTCTAAATTATGAATTGAATATTGAAATCATATTATTTTTGTATGCTTTTCTCATTCCCATGCACAAGTTCATGACTTCATGTGTCTAACAAAATGCCTAAGTGTTAGATTTTGAACAATGGTCCCATATTATATTTTTTTTATAGCTTTTAATAGCGTTATTATTATTTCCATTCAGTTTTGGTGGGTTATGAACACCCGATACCTAGTTGTTTACATAAGTTTAGTATCTTCAACATAATTTCAGATAAACAATAAGCATTGTCATTCAGTTAGTTGTTATGATCAGTTGTTTTCCTAGTTAAGCTTAGTTTAGTCCAGTAAACAGTGTTATTGACTTGGGAGTAGGATTCAACATCGACCAAACCCAGGGATGGGGGCATTCCTGGCAGTTTTGTGTTTGACCCTTCGTAGTAATCCCTGAGTTACAGAACTATGTAGCCAGCGTATGTTGAGATATAGTCCTACCAATTTATGGTTGACACATATATCATGAGTTCTCCTTCCAGTATAGGGTGACTCTTTAGTCCTCTGGGACACCAGTTTAGTAGATCCACACTATTAGTATTAGTACCCATGGAATGGTACCGACACCCTTCCAACTGGGGTTATAGGTTAGACCCTAATTATCTTAAATTGGGGGATGTCATTTACATGATACCTCCCATAGTCTCATTATCGTATTCAGTGTATTTTCAGTTTAGGTTTGCTTGAAAAAATGTACAGATTTTTAGTTGTTTGGTTATACAAGTTTTAGTATTTTAGATCTCAGACTTACTTTAGATTAAAGATTTATTCTTGGTCTTGCATTCTTAGATAGTAAAGTTTTCCATGCATTCATGTTCAGTTACCTCATGATATTCAGTTAGTCCTTATTTTTCATGAATAGTACCCCATGTATTTTAGTTTGTCCTCATCTCATATACAGTACATTCAAAGTAATGACCACATATTTTTCTTTGCACTATGATGTATTATTTTATAGGTTCGGATACTCAGTTTCCTGACCACAGTTAGATAGCTCAGCGCAATCCAGCAACAGTAGTGGTGATTCCTCATCCATTGAGGATATGTTAGGATTACTTAGTTCTCTTAGTATCTCTTATTTTTAGTCAGTCAGAGTTAGTTAGGCCTGTCCCATTAACTTCTCAGTCAGTTTAAAGGCTTTTCAGACATTCAGATAGTCAATTAAATAGCTATTCAGCTTATCAGTCTTATTATTCATAGTTTCAGTATTTTTATTAGATGTTTATAGACTTATGATTGAATAACATTTTTAGTATTCATATTGGATTTACCTTATTAGTTACCTTCCACGTACATGTTTTATTACTAGTTTACTCAGTGCTTACAGCAAGTACCAGCTTATGGGTTAGCTTGTGGTCATTGGTGACCATAAGCACCACTGTCCTGACTAGGGGGTAGCCTCGGGTCAAGACAAAACTTGGTATCAAAGACTAAGGTGTTACAGTGTCCAAGGTAATTTGAACGCCATAGTGAGTAGAGTCATATGCATGGGTATGAAGTGCGCCACACTTATGGACAAGAGGCTACAAAAAGTTTTAGGAAAACTTTCCCTTTTTCACTATTCATGCCATATAAATGATCATATGCTCTATTTAAATTCTCTTTCTGATTCATCCTTTATTCTGTCAGAGATCGTGACTACCATAAACAATAACAAAAGAAGAAATGGGAACCAACCCATACCTCTGCCTGTTCAGGAAGATCCCTTGAATGAGCATGTCTTTCATACCAAATTCAGGGTTGTTTTCACTTTCTTAGATCATTCTGTAGCTACTCAGAATAATCATCAGGCCTTTTCCCCAGCTAATCTAATGGAAAATACAGCTAAATCTAGGATTCAGGATTTCACCTAAATGAATCCCCTTTTTTTTGGGATCCAAGTCTGAGGAGGATCTACTGGAATTTCTTGATATGGTTCAGAAAGTAACAGATATCATGGGTGTCACTTCAAGTGAGAGTGCAGAGTTAGCTATATACCAATTACATAGTATAGACGACACATTGTATAAGTAGTGGAAGAAGGACAAGGGTATTGAGGTAGGTCCTGTAGAGTGGGAGGAGTTTTCCATGGTGTTCTTATATAGGTTCTTTCCGTTAGAGTTGACGAAAGAAAAGGTAAAAGAGTTCATTAATTTGTAGAAGGGTAATATGAGTTTGAAGTCATACTTGCTTGAGTTTACTTAGTTGTCGAGGTATTCTTCTTTGATGGTGGTTGATAATAGGTCTGAATAAGTAATTTTTTTGGTGTAGATAATAGTATGGTCAAGGAGTGTAGGAATGCTATGATGATTAAGGAGATAGACCCATCTAGTCTTATGGTTCATGATCAACAGATTAAGGAACAAAATCTTAATGAGAAGGAGAGAGAATAAGAGGGCCAGAATAGGTAGCTTTAAATTTTCTCAGCCGAAGCCAGATGGTGGTAACCATTCTCAGTTCTATTAGAAATTTTCAACTCCAGCTCTGTCTTTATCCTGTGGGATAGTTCCAAAGTTTAGGAATGATAGTTGGGATAGGGCACCACGCTCCAAGTCCTAGGGTAGTGTGAATAGTAGTCGTACTAATTGACTTTTCCATAAATGTAGTAGGAACCATCAATATGTGTGTAAATATAGAAGTGATATGTATTTTAGATATGGGAAGTTATGCCACAGAGTTAAGGAATGTCCAAAGGTTGGTCAGCAGAGTCAGCACTGTTGTTCTTTAGTTCTAGCTGATTGCCAGACTCAGTAGGGTGCCGCATCCAGTGCAACCAGTGGGCAGCGTCAGTACAAGATATATGTACTCCATTCCTGACAGGATCAGAAAAATTCTCCTGATATAGTTATAGGTATGTTACAGGTCTTTCATCATCATATGTATCTTTTGTTAGACCTTGGAGTTTTACTTTCTTTTGTAACCCCTTATATAGATATCAATTTTGGTGTTAATCTCAAAAAACTAATAGAGCCCTTCTCAATGTCTACCCCAGTGGGTAATCTATTATAGCTAGATGGGTATACAGAAATTTCCCGGTTACCGTATCCCAGAAAATCACTTTAGTTGATCTTGTGGAGTTAGAGATGACCGATTTTGATGTCATTCTCGGCATGGGTTGGATCCACTCATGCTATGCTTTAATTGACTATAGAAATAGATTCGTTGAGTTTCAGTTTCCTAATAATAAGTTATTGAATGTAAGGGTAGTACTTCAGCACTTAGGGCTCAAATTATTTCATATCTTAAAGCGAGAAAGATGCTATCTAAGGGGTGTGTTTACCATCTTTTTTGAGTCAAAGACTCTATCTCTGGGACTCCCGGTGTCGATTCAGTTTCAGTAGTAAGGTAATTTCTAGATAAGTTCCCTACAGATCTTTCAGAGTTCCTTCCAAAAGGGAAATTGACTTCGAAATAGATATCCTTCCAGATACCAAGCCTATCTCTATTCCACCCAATACAATGGCTTTAGATAAGCTTAAAGAGTTGAAGGAATAGTTGAAATATCTCTAAGATAAGGAATTTATCAGGCCTAGTGTTTCCTTATGGAGCGCTCCAGTCCTTTTTGTCAGTAAGAAAGACGATTCTCTTATATTGTGCATCGATTACCGTCAGTTGAACAAAGTCACCTTCAATAATAAGTATCCACTCCCCAGAATTGATAACTTGTTTAACAAAATTTAGGGTGCCAGCTACTTCTCTAAGGTATACCTTAGATCCGGCTATCACCAGCTTAGAGTCAGAGAATGTGACATTTTGAAAACAACTTTTAGAACTCAGTATGGTCACTTTAAATTTCTAGTTATCTCTTTAGGACTAACGAATGCCCCAACAACTTTCATGGACTTGATGAACAAAGTGTTCAAAAAGTACTTGTACATGTTCGTCATAGTCTTCATTGGTGATATGCTTGTCTATTCCTGTAGTGAGAATGATCATGTAGACCATCTCAGAATTGTATTGAAAACTCTTAGAGACAATCAGTTATTTGTCAAATTCAGTAAGTGTGAGTTTTGGCTAAGATTAGTAGCTTTACTTGTCTATATTATTTCTGGTGATGGCATTACAATTGACCCTCAAAAGATCAAAGTAGTGAGAAACTGCCCCTGATCCATCTCTCCATTAGATATCAGGAGCTTCTTGGGTTTGGCTAGATATTACAGAAGGTTTATTGAGTTGTTTTCGTCTATTGCAGCCCCCATGTCTCTATTGACTCAGAAAAAAGTCAAGTTTTAGGGGTCAGATTCTTGTGAGAAGAGTTTTCTGGAGTTGAAGACTCGACTCACCTAAGCCCCAATCTTGACTCTGACAAATGGTTAAGATAGGTTTGTTGTTTACTGTGATGCTTCCATATTTGGTCTTGGTTGTATTTTGATGTAGAGAGGTAAGGTCATAGCCTACGCATCTAGATATCTTAAACCCCATGAAAATAATTATCCTACTCATGATCTTGAGTTGACAACTATTGTTTTTGCCTTGAAAATTTAGAGGCATTATCTTTATGCAGCTCATGTGGATGTGTTCACAGATCACAAAAGTTTTCTGTATGTGTTCTCATAGAAAGATTTGAATCTTTGCTAGAGAAGGTGGATTGAGTTGTTAAAAGATTTGATATGAGTCTGTTGTACCATCCGAGCATGGACGATATAGTGGTAAACATCCTTAGTAGATTGGGTATGGGTAGTGTTGCTCATGATTGGGATGATAAGAAGATTTTAGTTAGGGGAGTTGATCAGCTAGCTAGATTAGGTGTTTATTTGGTTGATTCAGCTGAGGGTAGCATATAGGTTCAGGATGGTTCAGAGTCTTCTTTAGTTGCCGAAGTAAAAGAAAATAAAGATAGCAATTCCAGTTTGGTTAAGTTGAAGGAATCAGTTAGAGGTCAAAAGATAGAGGTTTTCCCCCAAGTGGGAGATAGTGTGTTGCGATGTCAGGGTAGATTATGTGTACCGTGTTTTGATGGATTGAGACAGCGGATCCTAGCAGAAGCACGTGATGCACGTTACTCTATACAACTAGGAGACACTAAGATGTACCATAATTTGTGGGAAATCTATTGGTGGAGTGGTATAAAGAGGGATATCACAGAATTTTTTTCTAAGTTTTCAAATTATCAACCGGTCAAGGTTGAACACCAGAGGCCTAGTGGTAATTTACAAGAGTTCAACATTCACACTTTGAAGTGAGAAAAGGTGAACATGGATTTTATGACTGGGTTGCCCCATTTGCATCGTCAATATGTTTTTATTTGGGTTATTATAGACAAAATGACCAAATCAGCTCATTTCTTGACAGTTCATACTTTATATTCAGGCGAGGGTTACGCCAAGCTCAATATTAGAGAGTTATTTAGGTTGTATGGAGTCCCGTTGTCTATCATTTCATCTAGAGATACTTAGTTTACCTCTCACTTTTGAAAGGCTTTTCAAAAAGGCCTTAGTACACAAGTTCATCTTAGTACAATTTTTCATCCTCAAATAGATAGTCAGGCAGAGAGGACCATTCCGACCTTTATGGACATGTTGAGGGCGTGCGTTCTTGATTTCAAGAGTAGTTGGGATGATCACTTACCATTGATCGAGTTTGCCTACAATAACAGTTATCACACCAGTATTCTAATGGCTCCATTTGAGTCTCTCTAAGAGAGAATATGTTGATCTCCTATTCGTTGGTTTAAGGCAGGTGAAGTTACTTAGATAGGTCTAGATTCAGTGTTTGATACAATGGAGAAAGTTCAGTTGATCAGGGAAAGGCTGAAGATAGCCCAAAGCCGTCAGAAGTCCTATGCAGATGTGAGAATAAAAGATCTTGAGTTTGAAGTTGGGGATTAGGTATATCTAAAAATCTCACCCATGAAGAGAGTGAAGAGATTTGGCAAGAAGGAGAAACTCAGTCCCCGATATGTTGGCCCATATAGAATCTTGAGCCGTTTTGGGAAGGTAGATTATGAGCTTGAGCTGCCTGCAAATTTGGCATTAGTACATCTAGTGTTTCATGTTTCTTTATTAAAGAAGTGTTTTGGTTTTGAAGCGGTTGTAGTTCCTTTAGAAAGCATAGCTGTTCAAGATGGCCTTTATTACAAAGAAATGCCAGTCGAGATCCTTGATCATCAGATTCGTAGACTAAGGAACAAAGAAGTTTCCTTGGTTAAAGTTCTTTGGTGGAATTAGTTCACTAAGGGATCCACTTGGGAAGCAGAAGGAAATATGCATACCAAGTACCCTCATTTTTCTTCACAAACTCAGACACAAATTAAGGTAACAATATTCCTTAGATTGTTTCTTTTCCATTCTCAGTTCCAACTATATAATCATTCTCATATCATTGTATGTTTTCACGAAAATAGTTCAGTTCAAGTATCATGTTTCAGACTCATTCATGTAATCATGTTTCTAGTTATGCATGTCTAACATATGATCTCAGTTTCCCAGTATTCTCAGCTTAATCATTCTCATTCAAGGACGAATGTTCCCAAGGGGTTCTATTATAATACCCGCTATTATTCTTAGTTCAGTTCATTCTCTAGTTGCGTGCATAAGAGGGTTAAAGCCTAAAAATTTCACTAAATGTTGGGGACTTAGTCATTTTAAGGCCTCTTAACTTCGAGGATTTTTAAAATTTTCTTCCCGACACTGAAATGTTAGTTTTTGAGTTAATTCATGTTCAGAGGTGTAAGAAGAATGTCTCAGAGAAGTTTCAAATTTTTTGGATGAGGATTGGGTCACGTTTGGATCATGAATCCAACAACTCACCGCGATAGTACCGCGTCGCGATGCTATTCCCGATTGCATGTACACCGCATCAAGGTGAGCATGTAATTTGTAGTTTAATTATGAATTTAATTTCCTGGGGGGCAATTGTGTCTTTTTCCCCTCAATCCAAGTCGTCATATCACAACTTATACCATTAGTTAGGGAATTATATGTCCTTCTTCTTCAATTCTCCTCTCAAAAAAACCCTATTAATTCCCCAAGATCATCAATTCAATTACTTTCTCTCCAAGAAAACCAATAATTCAAGTTCCTAAATTCAATAACCTTCAAGAAAGCATCAATATTGGTGTTTCTCTTTCAAGATTAAGGGTTTAAGGTATGTGTAATGTTCATCCATGGTCCTTTTTCACCCATGGAGTCCAAGAATCCTTTTTGTTTTCAAATCATGAGTTTTAATATGTTCAAGTTGAATTATCTCCATGAAGCTCTTGTTGTTTTCAATTATAAATCATGTTTATAAATGTTTTCAAGTGGAATGAGACCTTACATGTTTGAATGTTATGATTTTCATGTTAAATCCCTAAGTTATGAATTGAATCGTGTAATCATGTTATTTTCACATGTTTTGCTAATTCCCATGTACAAGTTCATGACTCTCATGTGTTTGATGAAATGCCTAAGTGTTGGATTTTGATAAATGATCCCATATTATGTTTTTCTAAAACTTATATATGGCGTTATTAATATTTCCATTCAATGCTGGTGGGTTATAAACACCTGATACCTAGTTGCTGACATAATTTCAGTATCTTCAGAATGATTTTAGATAAATCGTGAGCATTGTCATTCAATTAGTAGTTATGATCAGTTGTTTGCTCAGTTAAGCATAGATCAGTCTAGTAAATAGTGTCATTCAGTTGTGAGTAAGATTCAACGTCGTGCGAACCTAGGGATGGGGGCACTCCTGCCAGTTTAGGGTTTGACCCTTAGTAGAAATCCCTAAGTTATAGAACTATAGCTAGCGTAGGTTGAGATGTTTTCCTGCCAGTTTAGGGTTAACACTTATCTCATGAGTTCTTCTATCAGTATAGGGCGACTCTTTAGTCCTTTGGGACATCAATTTAGTGGATCCACATAGCCAGTGTTAGTACCCATGGTATGGTACTGATGCCCTTCTAACTGGGTAACAGGTTGGAACCCAATTAGCTCAAATTGGGGCATGTCAGTTAAATGATACCTCCCATAGTCTCAGTAGAGTATTCAGTATATTCTCAGTTCAGATTTTCTTGACCAAGTGTACAGATTTTTAGTTGTTCAGGCATACAATTTTTAGTATTTCAGATCTCAAACTTATTTAAGATTGCAGATTTATGCTTGGTCTTGCCTTCTCAGATATTACAGTTTTCCATGCATTCATGTTCAGTTACCTCATACTATTCAGTTAGTCCTTATATTGTAAGCACAGTTCCTATCTATTTCAGCCTCACCTCTTCTCATATACCAATACATTCAAAGTACTGACTGCGTACTCTTCTTTGTGCTATAATGTTTTATATCATAGGTTCACACACTCAGTTTCTTGATCACAGTTAGACAGCTCAGCACAATCCAGCAGCAATAGTGGTGAGTCCTCATCCATCGAGGACATGTTCTGACTACTCAATTCTCTCAGTATTTCTTAGTTTTAGTCATTCAGAGTTAGTTCGGGGACTGTCCCATCAACTTCTCAGTCATTTTAGAGGCTTTAAAGAAATTCAGATAGTCAGTTAGATAGCCAGTCAGCTTATCATTCTTATCAGTTGTGGTTTCAGTATTTTTATTAGATGTTTATGGACTTGTGATTGAATCACGTTCTTTGTATTCAGATTGGTTTTACCTTATTAGTTATTTTACATGTACATGTTTTATTACCAATTTACTCAGTGCTCACAACAGGTACCAGTTCACATGTTAGCTTGTGGTCATTGGTGACCGTAAGCACCATTGTCGCGACTAGGAGGTAGCCTCGGGTCGTTACAATAGGCCCTAGCTCTCTCCCCTTGGTCAGGCCCTAGTGCGTGTTAGCCGCACAAACTGGAGGCATCAGGAAAGGTCGGGGTATCCATGATCCTTTGCCTATCCTTGTCAAAATATATATATGAAGTGTGACACAAGAACACGGTCATCAAGTCCAACCCTCACACTAGCAAACGTGGTTTTCCAGTATCGGTGCTTAGGGACCTCCACCTTCACGGTCAGCTACACAACTCCCTTTTAAGACAAATTAAAACACTTACACATTCCCATAAATTGAACCATTATTATCCACTAAGGCACACACTATTGATATCGTCATACCAACTACACTTGCAAGCTATTATCATCATGCTCTTTCAATTATAATAGCTAGGGGAATTGATGACTCCACAAGATCTAATAATTTATTCATACGGGGAATTCATAACCCCTAGGTTCAATTATTCATTATCTTGGGGGAATCTACAACCCCCAAGGTTGAATTATAAAACTGTTATGTTTCAATAGCCTTATATATCATGAAATGATTCCAAAATTAGTTCAATATGCATATTCTCATGTTCAATGAAAGTTTCACAAGATTGTGTTGAGGTTATACCAAATCCAATATTCAAGATCATCAAAGTTAGGGGAGTCCACGACCCCCATCCCAATTTCCCATGCCCATGAATCTAACAGTTCAAAATCATTAATTCAAATCATAAATAATTAATAGAAATTGTGGGAAAAGCAATTCATTCATTAACGCTCAAAATCCCTCAATCCACATTCAAATCATCAATTTAAATCACATGAATACAACTGTAAATACATTCTATTACAAAATCATGCTTTTGGGAAAGAGTAATATGACTTAGACACATAAGCATTTGTGAGCAATTGGGAACTTGGAACCCAAAAGATGAACGTATGATGAAATCCTTATGCTTTCTTGGGGTTTTGAGTTGGGAGTGTAATTTTGAAATGTGATCACTTAGAACTGAAAGGAATAGGCTATATTATGTATAAGGGTTGTACATAAGTAAAAAGAAATCAACACCTCTCATCCTAAGGGAAAATAAAATAAGGTAGCAGGACTTTAATAAAGCAACATGGCACTAACCTTATCGCGAAGGCTAACCTCCGTGCTTCGCTGTTTTCCCCGAAGATTATCCTCTCTGAAATGCTGCCTATCGCAGAGATAATCCTCCATGACACTATGGTATCATGAGGCATACTACCTCGAAGCTTAAAAATAGCCCCAAACACGTTCTGAAAGTTTTGTAACTCTCTTGGGACTCCCTAATAACATATCTAAACACAATTTAAGTCAAAAAACAATGTTTAGAACAGGGGAAGGCCAAAAATAATACGATCAAAATTTCGAGGGTGTTACACTAATAGATATTAAATGAGCCACATTTTAGTTCTAGGATTATAATTCTTCCTATAGAACGAAAAGTTAAGCCAATTATGCCTCATTATGGCCCCTTAATTAGCTAAGTAATCTAGTTCACCCTAATCATGCCTCAAAGACCTAATTTCCAACCCCAAACTAGCAAAATATTATATTAATATTATAACTAAGCCCACTCTAATAGTAAGGTAAGACTAGCCTACCCGGACACTAAAGAAAGCCTGGTAAAGTTTCCTTAATGATGATTTTACCTTCTAAAATGTGTCCGCCGAAGAAAGCATAGTAAAGTCCATTTGCAGAATCATACCATCAACCTGTCCCCGGTGCTCAAGGATAGTGTACTCTCAGAATAGGTAAATTTCAATCTCATATAATACTAAAATCAACCTAATAATAATCTAGGGATTTGGGTCAAAATTGAAGAACTAAACCATGAATTAAATGGGACTTACAATGATTTCAATGAAAAAATGAGTAATCCGAGCTCAAAAATACCCCAAAATCTTTCAATGACCAATGTCCCAATTTTCCACACTCTAGGGCTTCAAGCTCTTTAGACTTTTGAAAAATGGGGAGAAAATTAGGCAAGGGAGAAATGTATGACCTCATGGGTGCCGTTTAAGTATTCACTTGACTACTTAAGCGTTGACCTATAAAGTGGCTAAGTACGACTTAAGTGTTACCTGACGAGTCTGGCCCTTCCACTTTAGCAAACGGGCTGCCGCTTAAGCGACATATGCTTAAGAAAAAAAGCACCACTAACACGACTAAATAGAGGAAGCTAAGGTCGCTAAAGTGACATGTTGGCTTCTTAAGCAAACTTAGCAAAAAAAGTTTGAGTAAGAAGATGCACCAGCTGAAACATTAAAAATTCAAAGTCTCCACCAACCCCTCGAGATTCATCTAGAACCCCGTGAATGCAAACAAACTATGCTACCCTACAAAATTCAATATTCTGTACATAATGGAACCATCAAAATTTCCATCTGGAGTTGTTTTCAGAAAAAGTGCGCCGCACACCCAAGTTCTATTTTTATGAAATTCTAACCAATAGCTCAAAATGAGCCCGAAGCCTTGGAAGATGAACTAAAAGTCCCCTTGCCTAAAATTGATGTTCCCAACATTATGGAACTATCAAAATTGGCATACGAGGTTGTTAAACTAAATTTTATGCCCAATAGCCAGTCTTTATCAACTACGGCTCCAAAATGGGAAGTGGCTCTAAAAAGCAAACAAACTGCCCGGTAACTAAACTGTTAGCTCTAGAAGGTCACAAATGACTTAGGGCATCTATAGGAAAGATTTAACGGAAAAAATATGTGGAAATCCATAGAATAACATGAAGGGTCATTATAAATCCACTACTAAATAGAGTTTTATCTATAAAAATAAAGGGATAGGATGTACCTCAAGGATCAGACAGATAAGGATATTAGGTACGCATATTGCTGTTGATCTTCTAAGTAGCCTTCTCTATGGGGCAGTGTCTCCATTAAAATGTAACTAATGGAATATACCTAGATCTAAAGCACATGACATCCCTAGGAAATATTAATACCATCTTGTCATAACCCGATCTAGGGCCTGGCTATGATGGGTATCTCAAGTTCATCGTGGACTAGAGACCACCCCTTTTACCTAACCAAATAAAACACAATATAGCTAGTAGCAGATGGATTTTGAACATATAACAAGAAAGAATATGCAATAATAAGAATGTCCTAAGAATCCATAATACCAACTTCCAATCCACAGTAATCCACAATGCTTATAAACCGGCCAAAACCAATCTTAGTTGGGACATGCCCCCGATGATAGACAAAAGAATCCAATAGAAGTAGTATAGGACATAAATTAAACAAGACTTCAAAATGATATCCCTTCTGGAGAATGGAATATCACCACTTCAAAGTTGATGGCTGACAACTCACAAATCCTACCATTGCACAGAAAAAGTATAGGTGTGTCTGTTCCCTGCATCACGTGGTGATACAGTATCCAGAGATGGTTTTCAAGGTGCTAGTATGTAACTCAGGGAAGGGAGAACATAATGCCTAGTCAATACCATAGTAAAATCCACATACATAATGTACATACATATATATATATAAGTAACACACTGGGATAGGGAACAAGGTTTAGCATGAACTTTAAAACAGTAGCCTCGGTTATGTAGCATAACTGTCATAATAGTACCCATGGGCTGTATGGGCCCCAAATCTAACCCCCTTGTTGAGCCCCAGTGCGTGTAGTTACACGAACTAGAGAATAATCATAAACATACAAACATAGGGGACTCTAACCTCTCAATCATATATAAAGGGTTACTCGAACACTCTATCATTTAGACCCCCACACCGGCAAACGTGGTTTCCATTATTAGTCCTCTCGGGTCCTCGACCTTCACAATGAAGTACACAACCCCCATAAACCCTAATTAAAACAATTAGCACATAACCCATTCATTTAATCAAGAAGTCATTTATTATGAAAATATCAAATGGTATCGTCATATTGACGATAACTTGCAAGCGAATATCATCATCCCTAACCAAATAGACAATGAGTCTCTAACCCACTAACCAATAAGACTTCAACCTATTTGGTCAACTAACCCATCAGCCAATAGGATTGTAAAATATTTAGGCAATTGGGATTTAAACCCGTTTAGCTATCTAAACTCCAAAGTTCCATTTCAAAATCAATCCATCGCCATAAAGGCCTTTCAAATCGTTCATGTTTCATTAGCCTTTTTATGCAATTACACTAATTCAAGAGTATCTCAACGTGCATATTCTCATATTAAAAACCAATTTCACAAGATTGGGTTGAGGTTATCACCAATTTAATTATCAAAATCCATATAATTGGGGAAATCCACGACCCCCTAGTTTATACACCATGCCCATGCACCCCACAAGTTTAAATCATTATTAAAGCATAAAAAATTATGTATAAACTATGGGAACATCGTTTAAGAGACAATCATTCAAAGCCCTCAACTAATATTCCCAAACCAACATTCAAAATCAATTGAATAACAATTTAAAATGTATGCTCAATCAAAATAATATTTGGGGAAGAGTAACATGCCTGAGATGTCTAGAATTATGGAGAGAAATCAACTCTTGGAAGCTCTAATTGCCAATTCCTTTAAAACTCAGGATGTTCATGACTTGGGGATTTGAGAGAGAAAAGAGAATGTATTTGATTGTTAAAGTGATGGGAATAGCCCTTTTTGGGTGTTTTATGATATGGGTCCTAAGAGGAGAAGGAGGGAAATGAAAAGAATGCCCCTACTTAAAAGTGCAGAAAAGGTTGCCCAATCATCACTGGTCACCTTACCACTCATGATGTCTAGGTATGAGTCATCTCTACGAATCGTAGTCTAAGAAGTAGCTCAATGACCCTTGAATGTTGACCCTATGAGTCACACACTATGACTCGTAAGGTATCATTATGACACTAGGGTCCTAGTCATTGTCCAGGTAGAAACAACAAGCACCTTTACTAGTTTGTCTACGAGAAGAACTATACGACTCATTTAGAGTCATTACGAGTCGTAGAACATACACCTTGGGCAACCTCACTGGTCACCCTATGATTAGGGTCCTACAACCTGTATGGTGACCTTACGACTTGTAAGGTTACTCGTAGTCAGGGAAGTGAGTCCATAAACTCAGGAACTTTTCATGGAAAAAATTTAGGGAGTTACATTCACCCCTCCAGGATCATTCATTCCTAAATGATGAGTCAAGGCATCCATTATCATGATTTAACATAGAACACAACCACAATTTACTTTGACAAATACAAAAAAACAAAGATATTAAGGAAAACACATACCTTAAGCACGATTATCCAAAGTGGGAAACAAGAACGGATATTTGGACTTCATGTCATCTTCAGCTTCCCAAGTGGTTTTTTCAAACTTTTGGTTCCTCCTTAAAACCTTCACCGAAGCCACATCCTTAGTCCTCAAAGAAGGACTTGCCTATCATAAATCTCCATCAGGACTTCCTCAAAAGAAAAGTAATTTAAACACCAATACTTTTCAAGGGAACAACCAAGGAAAGGATCACCCATGAACTTCTTAGATATTAAAAATGGAACACCAAATGGATAGAACCCAAACTTAAAGGTAACTCCAACTCATAAGCCACATTGCCCACCATTCTTAAAATCAAGTACGGGCCAATATAACTGGGACCAATCTTCCCCTTCTTTCTAAAACTCATCACTCCCTTTATGGGAGACACCTTCAAGAACAGCTAATCACCAACATCAAACTCCAATTCTCTATGCCTTATATCTGTATAGGACTTTTGGCGACTTTGAGCAGTCTTAAGTCTATCTCGAACCAGCTTTACCTTTTACATGGCTTGGTGAACCATGTATAGAACGAATAACCCAGTCTCCCCAACTTTGAACCACCCAATAGGAGATCTATACCTCCTACCATACAAAGCCATGAATGGATCTATCTAAATAATCAAGTGATAGTTGTTATTAAATGCATACTCCATGAGAGGCAAATGATCAACCCAGCTACCACTAAAGTCAATCACACAGGACCTTAGTATTTCTTTTAAAGTTTGAATAGTACTCTCCACTTGTCCATCCATCTAAGGGTGGAAAGAAGTGGTAAGGTCCACCTTATTCCCTAAAGATCTCTAAAAAATTCTAAAAGTAATAAGAGAATTGTGTACCTTGATCAGATATAATAGAAATAGGTGAAAATCACTTCCCATTTCTACACGGGCAACTCGATCTCTTGAGACAAACCACCAGGCCTCAAGTTCTCTACTTTTACTTACTGACAAACTATGCACTTAGCCACAAAATTGTCCACATCTGTCTTCATGTTATTCCACCAATAGATCTCTCACAAATCATGATACATTTTAGTTGAACTAGGATGAACTGTGTACCTCGACTCATGAGCCACATCCAAGATCCTATCACGTAACCCATCAATATCAGGAACATATATTCTAACTTGGTAACTCAAGATACCATCACCACCAATCTCAAAATGCAGAAATTTTGAATGACCCACATCATCCTTGATCTATATCAAAATAGGATCTAACATCTGCTTCTCCTTTACCTCAGAACCAAGAGATGATTTCACCATCTCTTGCATAATCATACCTTTATCCTAAGAATCCAAAACATGAACTCTAAGATTAGCTAAATGGTGAATATACTTCACCATACCTCGCTTCTTCTTATCAACATGAGATAAGCTTCCCATGGATAACCTACTAAGAGCATCAACAACTATGTTAGATTTACCTAGATAATAATGGAGACTCATGTCTCGGTCTTTAAGCAATTCTAGCCATATACTTTTCCTGAGATTCAACTCCTTCTAGGTGAACACATACAGTAAGCTCTTATAGTATAAATATATGTCAACATGAACCCCATAAAAGTAATGAAGCCAAATCTTCAAAGAAAAAAACACATCCAACAATTCTAAATCATGAGTCAGATTGTTCTTCTCATGCACTTTAAGATGCCTAGAAGAGTATTCCACAACCTTACACAGCTGTATCAACACATAACCCAATCCCATATGAGATGCATCACAATTAACAATAAGTCCATCAATACCCTCAGGTAGCATAAAATCTAGAGCTGAAGTCAACTTATCCTTCAACTTCTCAAAGCTACTCTCACAAGAATCAAACCATAGAAACTTCACCTTCTTCTAAGTCAACTTAGTCAATGGAGCATGCATCAAAGATAAATTCTCCAGAAACCTCCTACAATACCTGGCTAACCAAAGATGCTCCAAATATAGTTTGGAGTCATGGGTCTAGGCCTCTTCTTAACTGTCTCGACCTTCTATGGTTCCACCATGATCCCCTCACTAGAAATAATGTGACCAAGAAAAATCATAATATTCAACAAAAATTCACACTTTGAGAACTTAGCGTACAAATATCGATCCTTTAGAGTTTGTAACACTATACAGAGGTGATTGGCATGATCCTTCTCAATCTTGAAGTATACCCAGATGTCATCAATAAACACAATGATGAGTAAGTACAAAAACTAATAGAATACTTGGTTCATAAGATCCATAAATATTGTCGGGGTATTAGTCAATCCAAAAGACATGACCAAGAACTCATGTTGACCATACTGGGTTCGGAAAGTAGTCTTAGGGATATCTACCTCCCTAATCTTCAACTAATAATAACCCGACTAGAGATCGATCTTAGAAAAATACTTAGCACCGTGAAGATAGTCAAAGAGATCATCAATCCTAGGAATAGGTAGTTATTCTTCACCATCACCTAATTAATTTAGCACATAAAGATGAGTGGTGAATTTACCACTCATTCGCACTCAACATTCATGCATATAACCATATTTTGAATGAATGAGTGAGACATATTTGTGATTAAATGCACTAATATCCATGTTTTGCATACACATAGGTAATGTGATAAAAATATATGGATATGAGTTGAAAAAGGTCAAAAGAAGAAAAGAAGGGAAATTTGAAGACTTATAGCAGAACATAGCCTCAGTTACCGCAATCACGATCAGTTAAGAAGGTCAACATAACGCGATCGCATGGCTCTAACCGTAGTCGTTGTAGACACAAATGCAAATAATTCCCGTGATCGCAACCTAGAGGAAAAATATCCCAAAGGCAAAGATGTAAATGCACATAGTTGTTCCCAAATTTTCCTTAAAAGTCTCAAAACCTATCTCTTAGGAGGATTCACCAATTCCCAATTGTTGGAACTTTGTTTACTTCTTAGTTTCCATTTTTGGAGGATAATTATTATATTAATTTTGGGTGAAGAATACATTGGAGTAACTTCTACGTGATGGATTAGAAAACACCCATTGAAGATTTATTGAAGTTTAAAGTTTGAATTAACATTCACTTAGTCTTTCATAAATCAAATCATGGAGATTTTGGGTATATACTTGCTTATTTATCTTATGAGTAGCTAGTTATTTCTCTTGGGGTTATGTTACAATAAGGTAAAAGTGTGTTGGAGTTACATTTGTTAGATTAAATTATTAGCTCATGTTGATGGGTTTTACAAATGCCTGATTGTGATATGGAATTTGTTGGTGAAAGCCTCAAATCTCCTAATACCCACATCATCCTTGACAAAAGGAATGTGAGTAACATAGATTCTTTGACTATCCTTGAAAAGAGGGGTTGTAGGTGGCATGAGCCTTTGTGAATAATAACTTAGATACTAGTTATTCTCTCTTTGTTGTCTTAGAAATAAGCATAGATTATGGAATTACTATGTCTTAGGCATCATCCTAGAAATATGGATGCCAAATTAAGGCTTTGTGATGTTTAGTTGACTACACCCATGAGGTATTCAAGGAATCCGTGGGTGATAGTTTTGTACTTTGTCGAAAGGCTTGATTCAAAATCTCTATCCAAGCCTGCCCTCACATGTTCAAGATAAAAATTGATATTGATTGTCTTGTACCCACATACTAGCTTCCCTTAGTAAGACATAACCCTACGATCCGTGCTTAATTGATTATACTCTAATTATTTGTATCCCCCGAATTTGTCCTTTAAAAGTCCATAAATAAACATTATTTTTTATACTCACTCAAACCCCTAGTTTTTTATCTATTTGTATTCTAGGTTTGAATTTTAGCAAGTTTCATCTATTTTGAGCTAATTCAATTGCCACTCACATTGTTCCTCGTGGATTCGACCCCAACCAAAAGTTGGGTAAATATATTAATGACGATTGTCTTGCACTTAAATTGACGTGTAAGTTGAGAATTATAAAAAATGATGTCATTGTCGAGGAAAAATTCAGCGTATTGAGTTAGTTTGAAATTTTAGACTACTTACTTGAAGTCAAACTTGTAAATATTTGTGTGTGATTTTCTTCTGTATCTTTTGTTAGGTAGATTTTTATTTTTGTTTACTTGTCACTATGGCATCTTGGAATAAATATGATTATGGTAGTTGGAAATACTGTCTTGATGATCTATGTCCATATTGTGATAGACCGCACTTTTGGTAAGATTATAGATATGCTTCATGGAGAGAGATGTAGGCACCATCTTAATCCTATTGGGAGTATAATTATTCTTTATGTGATAGTAGAGATACACATTGGAGTGATTGTACAAATTCTCCCTCCCCTCATTATCCTAACCCAAATGCTAGTTTCTCTTATGAGTCTTATAGGTACTATGATAAAATAAAGAAAGAACAATATGCCGGGTGCAATAGTTTAAAGCAATGCTTCAAACTCTTTTAGATTGGGAAACTACATTGGAGGAGGACATGCGTGACTTGCATCAATCCAATGAGACATTTAGAAGGGAGATTATCAAGATAGAGGATATAGAAAAGGAAATAAACTCTCCAAATACCATTACCTTGCCCACTTTTTCAACATGAGAAGGATCAAGAAGAAATACCAAGCTATGTGGCAAATGATGAGCTTGGTCGAGAAAAGACCGATGATTTCCCAACCATCCGAACCTAACATAATTAAAGATGCCAAAACTTAGGAAATGGTGCTAGAGTCAATAGAAGAAGCCAAACAAATCTCTTATGAAGACTCTAGTCCATTTTAGGGTGAGTATTCTAATAGGGATGTTATCCCAAAATTAAGGAATAGACCTCATTCCAACCATTTTTCAATATTAGGATTGGAAGATGTGGTGAAAGTCCATCCACCCAAACAAATGATGGATTTTGGGGAGAAGGAGCATCATCCCTACATTTTAGAATTTGACATTCCAAATGAGAACCTCGCACTCAAAGGACAAGGAGCTCAACTTTCTATGTACAACTAGTGGACTATTGAGGTTCCCACCATTACCCAAGGAGATAAATAAAAAATTTGATATAAAATTGGGTAAAAGGTTCAAGTCTTCAAAGTGGTGAGATAGAAACTTCATCATTATGTCCCTATCTCTATCACGTTTCACCTTAGAAGATTTGAATCTTTTGTCCCTCTACTGCTTAACTCATATTGAGAGAAAGTTGGGATGGAGATTCAAGTATTCTAAGTGAAAACACAAAAGATAGTTGGGGGGTATCTTTCCACAAAGAATGGGAAGTAACCCATCATGTCACGAAAGTGGCACATATCCTTTAATTTCTGCATGCTAGAGTAGATTTTTTTTATGCATAAGTCATGAAATTATGGTGCCATGAGGAGTTTTGATTGAAATTGAGAAAGGAAAAGTGTAAAATTATTGTTTTGAACTAAGTAGGGGAGTGTAGAGGACTTAACAATTTGTCTTACGTACCACAATCGTAGTAGAATAGTGTCTGTAATCACGAATATCTGACCACGATCGTGGTCAGATTATCTTAAAAAACCATCCGATTGGTCAGTTCTCCCACACTCCTTTCTTTATTTTTCTCTATAAAATTGCACCCAAAGGCCAAAAAAATTTGCATAATCAAAAAACACATTTCATCCCCATGCATCCTACACTATGGTATGTGTCTAATTCCTTTGAATTATAATTTTTATTGGCTTGAAACTTCTATTTTTAGGAGTAGGCCTGAAATAGTATTTCTAATGCTAAATCCACGCCTGTATGTGATTATTTTTGTGGCTAGATGTTGTAGTTGGTGTACACACTGATGGGAATGTCTTGAGTACCTAAATTTTGGCCTAAATAGGATATTATTAGTGTGTGCACCATGGGTTTTATTGAAATCTCCAACGACCCCATTGTATATTTCTTCACTTTTTAAGAGCACAATTAAGAACTTAGGGTTTAAGTTTCATGAGTAATCTGATCTTTTTTTTGTCTTTTTATTGATCAAGCAGTTAGAAATCTTCTAGTTTTTTAGTTGGGGTGTCTTTCCCTGGATTTGTATTATTTTGATATATTTATGGATGTTTTTGATATTGTTTTGATGATTAACTGGATGATCTTTATTTTTATTTTCTAGGATTGTTATATTTGGGTACTTTGATGGTGCCCACATTTCATGGGTTAGTTATTTTGTTTGATTTTAGATTTTCTATTTTACTCTTGTTTATATTTTTTATTATGGTGATGCCTGATGAGATTTTCCCTGTGATAGATTAATTGGCAACATTCTTAAGGTAAAGGCATCGTGATTCGGTTTTTTAGCCATGGATGTAGGAGAAGTCTGAGTATCCATGGCATCAAGGTCACAAATGCAAGGGAATTCTGAGTACCTGTGGCATTTTAGATTTAGGATCATATTTATACCTATGGCAAAAA
Source organism: Capsicum pubescens (assembly GCA_030864215.1). Classification (NCBI taxonomy): domain Eukaryota; kingdom Viridiplantae; phylum Streptophyta; class Magnoliopsida; order Solanales; family Solanaceae; genus Capsicum; species Capsicum pubescens. The sequence continues at coordinate 171,436,388 of CM061543.1, forward strand.
TTAAGTAGTCATATGGTTGGTTTGCCCATATAAAAGCCACAATATAAGGCAAAGGCTCGGGTTGTTGCCTTGGTTAGAAAATTGTACGTGGTGTAAATGCAATAGAAAACACCCCCCTCCATCAAATAAATTTCAAAAATCAAGGGCATGGATGTGAGCAACCTTGTAACAAAACTCCAAAATTTTTGTCTTGCAAAAATTAATAGATACTCCATTTTTGTCTTTAACGGGTGGGGAAATTGAGCCCCTTAGAAAATTCACATGCCATGTGCAGTGGGTTTATTTGTATCAATCTCATGTACACTTGTTCCATCTATAACTTGCCCCATTAGTCTCTCAAGGTTAATTTTGATTGTACTTGGTTGGAGAGATGATCTTAGGCCATCTTTGTGACATTGGAAGTCCACCTTAACCTAAAAACTCTACCCGTGCATAGATGTTTTCCTTATCACCCACTTTGAGCCTTTGGACCTTTCTTTGGCAAACACATTACAAGTCGTGAACCATTCAATTTTTATCCCTCTTTTGAACCATACCCTCATTGAACTTAAAAATTCTACTTGAGGATAAAAGCCTAAGTTGAGGGGTGGTAAAGATTGAATGAAGTAACTTTGGGACACGAAGTTGTAAGTGAATGCCTATGAGATAAAATTAGTAAGACAAAAAAGGACCCAACAAAGAAAAAAATTGTATGAAATTTGCAAGAAAAAGAAATGAAAGAAAATGGGTGAACCAAGGTAATAAAAGTAGGCATTTGTAAAAGAAAAAAAAGTGGCCCATAGTCAAGAGTTGGATTAAATAGTGTGATGTAGATGTTCAAGGAGGGTATATCCTTGTTGTTCCTAAATGATATCCTACCCTACACCAAACCTACGTTACAACCTCAAAAATCTTTTTGAGATCTCCAATAATTTACTTTCATTGTAATGACGATTGAAAATAGGGGCAAGCCTATGGTATGACACTTGTTAGCATAGAGAGTTCTTCTGTGGGAGAGAGTTTTTCACTTAAATTCCTTTTTGAATATTTTGTAGCTTGGTGTGTGGAATTTTCCTTCATGTGAGGAGGCATGTGAACAAGTTGAGGTAGGTGATTTTGTTATCTTATGAGAAAAGAGGCAAAAGGAGTATAGTGTAGTTGAGGTCAAAAAGTGAGTCATTTTTAGAGTATCGATGATTGTTGCATTGTTGCTCTTTAAAGTCTTTTGCATCCTTCATTATTGCATTTTATGTTGAGGGGTGTAGGGAGAATAGCTTTTCCCATGTTTGAAGAGCTACTTGAGTTAGTAACTAAGCTTGATGTCATTGTTATCATTGGGTCATCTTATATAGGCATAAATATGCATTTTCTTATGGTTAGAGGCAATCTTGCATGACAACAAGCAATGCTTTAAGTTGGGGGTGTTGATGAGTGGTGAATTTACCACTCATTTGCACTCAACATTTGTGAATTATTATGTTTGGAATGAATGAGTGAGATATATTTGTGATTAAATGCACTAATATCCACTTTTTGTAGTCATATAGGTAATGGGATAAAAATATGTGGATACAAGCTTAAAAAGATCAAAAGAAGAAAAGAAGTCCAATTTAAAGACCTGGAGCATAACATATCCTCAGTTATCATTATCGCGGTTAGTCAAGAAGGACAACATAACATGATTGTGTGGCTCTAACCATGGTCGCTGTAGTCGTGAATGCAAACAATTCCTGCGATCGCGGCCTAGTGAAAAAATAGCCCAAGGACAAAGATCTAAATGCACATAGTTGTTCCAAAATTTCATTAAGAGTCTCAAACCCTATCTCCTGGGAGCATCCATCAATTCCCAATTATTGGAACTTTATCTACTTCTTAGTTTTCATTTTTGGAAGACAATTATTGTATTATTTTTGGGTGAAGAATAAAATGTAGTAACTTTCAAGTGAAGGATTGGAAAACTCCCATTGATGATTTTTTGAAGTTTAAAGTTTGAAGTAACATTCACTTAGTCTTTCATAAATCAAAGCAATGGATACATTGTGTATATCCTTGCTTATTTATCTTATGAGTAGCTAGTTCTTCCTCTTTGGGTTATGTTACATTAAGGTGAAAGTGTGTGTGGGTTGCATTTGTTAGATTCAATTATTAGATCATGTTGATGGGTTTTACAAATGTTTGATTGTAATATGAAATTTTTTGGTGACAACCTCAAATTTCCTAATACCCACATCATCCTTGACAAAGGGATGTGGGTAACCTATATCCTTCAATTATCCTAGAAAGAAGGGTTGTAGGTGGCATGAGCCTTTGTAAAAAATAACTTAGATACTAACTATTATCTCGTTGTTGTCTTAGAAATAAGCATATATTATGGAATTTCTATGACTTAGGCATCATACTAGAAATAGGGATGCCAAATTGAAGCTTTTTTATGTTTAGTTGATCAGACCCATGAGGTATTCAAAGGAATTCGTGGGTGATAGTTTGGTACTTCGTAGAAAGGCTAGTATCGAAATCTCTACCCAAGCCTACCTCTACATGTTCAAGCTAAAAATTGAAGTTGATTTTCTTGTACCAACATTCTAGATTCCCATAGTAAGACATAGCCCCAAGATCTATGCTTAATTGATTATACTCTAATTATTCGTAGCCCCCAAATTAGTCCTTTAAAAGTATGTAAATAAACACTAGTTTTGATACTCACTCAAACCCCCCAATTTTTACATATTTGTATTTTATGTTTGAATTTTACCAAGTTTCATTTATTTCGAGATAATGCGATTGCCACTGATATTGTCCCTCGAGGATTCGACCCCGACTCAAAATTGGGTAAATATATTAACGATGACCGCCTTACACTTAAATTGATGTGTAAGTTGAGCGTTATCACATAACTCATTTATTTAATCAAGAAGTCATTCATTATGGAAATATCAAGGGGTATCGTCATACCGACTATAGATTGCAAGAGAATGCCATCATGCCTAATCAAACAGCCAATGGTACTCTAACCCACTAACCAATAAAACTCCAAACCATTTAGCCAACTGGGACTCAAACCATCAACCAATAGGACTGCAAAATATTTAGCCAATTGGGACTCGAACTCGTTTATCCATCTGAACTCCAAAGTTCCATTTCAAGATCAGTCCATGGCCATAAAGCCCTTTCAAATTATTTAGGCTCATTATGAGCGTACCCTCTCTTACATCTATCAAAGATCCTTCCATCACTAATAATTGACGTCCTAAGATGATCGACAACCTATCATCTTCCCTAAAATCTAAAATAATAAAATCAGCAGGAATAACAAACTTACCGACCTTTATAAGAACATCCTCTATGATTTCTTCATGATGGACTAGGATCTGATTTGCCAACTGTAGTATCAGAAATTTCGTTCTCGGCTTCCCCAAGCCCAAAGTGTTGAACAAAAAAAGGGGCATGAAATTGATGCTTTCCCCTAAGGCACTAAGTGTGTGGACCACTTCATTATTCCCAATTTGAATAGGGAGAGTGAACTTCACAGGGTCTTTGAGATTTTTGGGAATCTTCTGCATCACCACAGAGCTACACTCCTGAATGAGTGCTACTTACTCCACATCATGTAGCTTAATTTTACTAGAGACCACATCCTTCAAGTACTTAGCGTACTTGGACATTCCCTGTAAAACATCTATAAGAGAAAGGTTAATATGAATCTCTCTGAACGTGTCAAAGAACCTTTTGAATCATGCATCGTCCATTGCCTTTATATGCTTTTGTGGGAAAAGGTGGTGGTGGTCTATCCTTCACCTGTTCAACAACTTTTTATTTTGAGTACTCAGACTTCCTTGGAGGTTCTTCATTAATCTCTTTACCACTCCTCAAAGTTATTAACATTACTTATTTAGCATTTTTAGTATCACTTAGCAAACCACCTTGAGGCCTAGTATTTTATGCCTATTGTATCTTCTCCAACTGTATCTCCAAGCTTCTTATAGCAATCTGTTGACTCTTCATCTCAACCTATTGGCTCTTCATGTCTAATTGTTGACTTTTTATTTCTGGCGCCAACTGTGCTTTACAAACTATTATTTGTTTCAACATCTTCTCAATATTATTCATTTGAGTCATAGATTGATAATTTTGAACCTGCGGCTATTGAGTTTGTTATTATGGACTGTTCCAGTAATGAATTTGGTGTTGAGTCTGGCACTTAAGATTTTGGTCATTCCCATAATTTTGCCTTTGAGCATTACCCACGAATATCACAGACTCAGGATTTACAGCACACATAGCCACTGAATGCCCATTATTACCACAAACCTCACACCAACTTGCAACCTGTTGAATTGCATTAACTATGGTTGTAGGTTGTGTAACCCTCAACTTCATATTGCTTATCTAATTTTGTAGAGCAGTAATTTGGGCAAATATAGTAGTAAATTGGTCCACCTCCAACATATTTGCAACCTTCTTTGTAGAATTCTTAAGTCAGAATGTCACTCAGGATTCCCTTGAGAAATCAGATTCAACAAAGTATATAGCTCATCATAAGTCAACTCTAAAGCTTGACTACCTACAACTGAATCTAGCAAAATTTTCATATTATGGTCAAGTGCCTCAACAAAAGTGTGAGCTAATGCCTTATTGGGTTGATGATGATGTGGACAGTACTGAAGAAAAGCATTGAACCGCTCCCAAGCAGGATATAAATTCTCATCTGGATTCTGTTTAAAGCACACAATCTCACTGCGTAGTCTCGCAGTCTTTCTAGACGAGAAGAATCAGATGAGGAATTTCCTAACTAATTCATCCCATGTTGTGATTGAATTTTTTGTCTCAACATTCAACCACTTCTTCGCTTCCTCCAATAGTGAAAAGGGGAATAGTGTCAGCCTGACATAATCAGTTGATACACCCGTAGGGATGAATGTGTCACTGATCTCCAGAAAATTCTGCATATGAACTTGTGGATCTTCATGTGAAATCCCCGTAAACTGTACACCATTGATCAAAAGCTACACCATGTTCTATTTCAGCTCAAAATTACCTCCAAAAGCCAGTTTTTGAAAAGGAGAGGTCAAATTTGTCAGAAGTGGGATTGCCACTTCACGAACTGTCCTGTGGGCAAGTTAATCTTCAGCCATTAGAGTGGGATTGTATTATTCCTCTTAAAATTGAGGGATACAGGGGAAAGGGATTGCTTCTCTCCTTCATTGATAGAAGCGTTACTCAAGTTCGGGGCTAGGTTCAATCAATTCCCTATCACTTGCCAGCTTACTAGCCTGTAAACCTATTTCCTGCAAAATCAATCCCAAGACCAAGAGTAAAGCACCAAATAAATCTAAAAAGTAAAAGTAAAACAAAAATAGTTGCCAATTTATAAGTCCCCGGCAATGGCGCCAAAAACTTATTGTGCCCAAGCGCACAAGAAAGTGTACGTGGTCTCACCAAGTAATACAGTGGCCTTATATAAAGCCGAATATTGATCCCTCAGATACTTATTTAAACAACTATTCAATTTAAGTTTGACTTTTGAGATTAAAGTTGTGTAACGTAACGAAAAGAGTTTTGAACGTTTTAAGCTAAAAGTAAACTAATCTAATGCAGAAAAGTAAAGACTTTGGACAATTAATGGATGACAACTCGAGGTTAAATCACTACGAACAATCATACTATGCTAATGAACTTCATCAGTTAGATTTCTTATCTCGGTTGTTGATTCACAGGGTTGATTTTATGATCATGGTCTCCCAACCTCTAACCACCTATCTAACTTGGACCACATCTACATCTTTGAGAGAGGATATAAGAACTAAGCTAAACGCATTTATATTTCATCCCATAGTGAACTAAGTAAGGCTTCTAGGTATAACCCTATCATAGATTCTAATTAAAATCCTCTATTTTATAAAGGAATAAGAACCCTACTCTAATTTACCCTCACGTTCTATCTTCCTATTCCCCCTCCCGAGATCACAAGGTCGATAATATACATATTCTAAGGGTTGCGAATCCTTTAAATAATGATAACAAGGGTAAACAAACAACCAAATATGATAGTTAAAGAAAACCAAATCAATTTGTAGCAACCGTAGTCATGTTCTTGGCTTTAACCCCAGAAAGGGGGCATTTAGCAACTAATCGACAAAATCATAATCAACCTAGTTGAATTCGTGGTTAAATTTTTTAAAATGCTAAATTAAAGAGAAATACGCCCAAAAAGAGGTGTTGAGAAGCCCCTCTCCAAGTCCAAAAGTGTTTGCAATGTGTTTAAAGTGTTTTATTTATAGTGGAAGGCATTTGGCCGTGTAGGAATTGAGGGGGCATCTCGAGCTCTACACCACTAGAGTGAATAAGGATCCATGGTATATAGTCTACCTTTATAGATGGGTCTTCATGAGTCTTAGTCCCATGGTCTAGAGAAGGCGCTACAGGCTAATTTCCTGCCCTTACTGGAAAGTTGCCTTTTGACATTTTTAATTGTCTTTTGCCTTGTCCTCAATCCTTAGCCTTATGGTATTGTTTTCACTTGATTTTACACTTGTGTATCATCCAAATATCATAAGAATAAGCTCAACAAGTATCCTAAAACATTAAACACCATGGATTAGAGCTCAAAACAACCAAACATCACGAATGACTAACTAGAAACTCAAACTAAGAACTAGTGTCTCTTATTTAAATCTTAAACTTAGTCTTAACTCTTGGCTTGATTCAATTGTACTTTAAAAATCATAAAAAAGTTGTTCCACACCATATTATACATTTAGACGATAATGAACTCATGATACACGTTAGAATCCATCAAGATCTACTAGATCGATACCTAGCTCGAGCTAGTAACACTAGTTTTCTCATCCAAACTCTAAGTGATCAATTTGAACCCAAACTTTTCGTAAACACCTTTAAACATTGTAATCACATGCTTAAACACTTTGATGTTTTTTTATATCATTATCTACACATTAAGAACAAGAATTTTCATTAAAATAAGGCTAAATATGCTAGGATAACAACACTAAAGGGCATAAATACACCTCAGACCAGTCACGTAGGGTCCTAGTCATTGTCACGACAGAAACATTAGGCATATTTACTTGTTTGGCTATGAGAAGCACTATACGACTCATTTAGATTCTTTACAATTTGTTGATTCTAGTTGTACTTAGAATAGTCACCTTGGGAAACCTCACTACTCACCCAAAAATTGGGGTCCTACGACCAGTATGGTGACCTTATGACTCATAAGGTAAGTCGTAGTCAGGGTGGTAAGTCGAAAAACTCAGGAACTTTTTAGGGAAGAAATCAAGGTTGTTACACGAATCCTCCACAGGGTCAACCTATCTTCCAATTAAACTCATCCCCAATGAAGCACATGTGACTCATTTGGAATGTAATGCTGCAACATGGAAACATGGAAAATTAGATAAACAATGGCTGAATCTAGGGGTAAGGTTGACTCATATGCCATATCTCAAATTGTGTGAAGGATCTTTAAAGGTCCAATATATCAGCGACATAGCTTGTCATTCCTCTCCAAACCTCATCACAATATTCATAGGCAACACATAAAGGAATACTCTATATCCAACTCCAAACCTCATGGCACGAAGCCTATGATCTGCATAAGACTTTTACCTAGTCTGAGATACCTTAAGACTATCCTTAAATCACCATGATTCTATCAAACTACACCCAAAGTAAGTAAGTACAACGGGACCTAACCTTAAAGGTCACAAACCATCCAATGATAGATCAACACAACATACTATATAATGCCTCGAGTTGTACTATCTAAATATTCAAATGAAAGCTATTATTATACGTGAACTCCGCCAATGCTAAGTACTTCTCCCACTGACCTCTAAAATCCATAATGCAGTCTAGGAGCATATCCTCAAGAACTTAAATATTCCGCTTCGACTGCCAGCCGGTCTTAGGATATTGTACTAAGATCTACCTAGGTATCCCACTCCCCTTGAAAATCTCTCTAGAAACTAGAAGTGAATACTGAGCCTTGATCTGAATTGAGATACATAGGCACTCCATGCAGGTGAACTATCTCACAAACATAGATACGAGCCAACCTCTTGGCGTTGAAGGACATCTAAATAGGAAGGAAATTTGCCACTTTGGTAACCAATCTATAATGACCCAAATAGGAAGAAAATGTGCCGATTTGGTCTATCGATCTACAATAACCCAAATACCATCACAACCAAGGGTGGTGCGAGGTAACCTACTAATGAAGTCCATGATGATACACTCCTATTTCTACTCGAGAATGGGTAATCTTTGAATTAGGCCACCAGGCCTTTGATACTCAGCTTTCACCCACCGATAACATAGGCAACAAGCTACAAAATCTGCCATATCTCTATTTATGACACTCCACCAGTAATGTTTCCTCAAATCCCTATACATATTAGTTTTCCTAGGGCGAATAGAGTTTTTAGAGTCGTAAGACTCCTGCAATATCAACTGAATCAAGTCATCAACCCTCAAAATTCAAATGTCATCATCATATCTCAGAATACTCTCAAAATCTATGGTATCCCTCATGGAATCACCACTCCTCACCTAATAATAAATGACATGAAGTCCTCTTTCCTCAAACTAGAAATTCTAAATATGGTAGACTATATATCAATATTTTCAAGGATTTCTTGGAATCAAAAGTATCAAGTCACACTATCGAGTTGGCTAAGAACTGGGTGACACATACCAACATCCTCCCAGAAATTGAGATAGAATTAAAACTACCCATACTAACTGGCTTTCGAACCAAATCATCCACTATCATGTTTGCCTTGCGATTATGGTACAAGTTAGAGATGTCATATTCCTTAAGAAACTCAATCCACCTTCTATACCTAGGGTTATACTCTCTATGGGTCATAAGATGATGAAGATTATGATGATCGGTGTAGAACTCAAATGCACATATATAGATAATGCCTCCAAATCTTAGGCGTAAGAACTACCATCGCCAACTCCAAATCTTAAGTGTGGTTGTTTCACTCGTGCACCTAAAACTGTCTCAATGCATAAGCAATAACTCCACTCTGCTGCATCAAAAAAACAATCGAAACCAATATCTAAAGCATTATAATATACATTAAATACCGCACCTCAATAGCAATAGCCAATATAGGAGCTGAAGTGAGAAAATCTTTAAGCTTCCAAAAGTTGGACTGACACTTCTTAGACCACTAAAAAGGAACCTCCTTCCAAGTCAATCTTATAATCAGTGTTGTAGCAGTGGAAAACCTCTCAATGAACCGCCTATAGTAACCAGCTAAACCAATAAAGCACAAACCTCATATGGAGATGTGTGCTTTGCCCAATCACAAATAGCATCAATCTTGTTGGGTCCAACATATTCCTATCTTTAGACACCACATATCCTAGGAGTGTCATCGACTTAAGTCAGAACTCACACTTTAAGAATTTGGCGAAAAGCCTATGATCTCTCAAAAGTGAAGAGGATAATCCTCAAATATTGCATGTGTTCCTCTCTACTCCTTTAGTACACAAGAATGTCATCAATGAAAACAATCACAAAAAAATCCAAATAAGGCCTTAACACATATTTAATCATATCTGTTAACATTGTTGGGCCATTGGTTAACCAAAAAGACATTACCAAGAATTCATAATAGCCATAGCGAGTCCTGAAGGCTTTTTATGGGATATCCTCAGCCTGAATCCTCAAATAATGGTAACTGGACCTCATGTTAATGCTAGAGAACCATCATTACTCCCTGAAGCTCATCAAATAAATCATCAATATGAGGCATAGGATATTTATTCTTTACTATCACCTTGTTAAGCTTCCTGTAATCAATACACGTACCCAAGGAACAATTTTTCTTCTTTACGAAAAGACAGGAGCACCCCAAGGTGACTCATTAGGCCTAATAAAACCCTTACTCAAAAGATCCTAAAGCTGGGAATTCAATTTCTTAAGCTCAGCAAGAGTCATACGATATGATGCCATAGAATTAGGTCGGGTGCCCAACTCAAGACCAATAATAAACTCAATATCACGCTTAGGAGGATGACCAGGTAGATTGGTAGGAAAAATATTTGGAAAATCATAAACTATAGGAATAGAGTTAGGTGGGGACTCTCTACACCAACATCACAAATATAAGTGAGGTAAGACTTGCAACCCCTCACTAAACCTCCTAGCCCAAACATAAGAAATAATCCCTATCGATGCATGACTAAAAGATCCCAGCCATACTATTAGATTTATGTTGGGCATGGCTAAAGTAACGGTCTTCAAAAAATAATATAATATCGTATGATTATGGGATAAACAGTCTATGCCTTGAATCACATCAATATCCACCATATATAATACAATAAGATAAGCCTGAGTATTAAACTATCAAATAGTCGCCATACATAATCTATAAACCCAATCGACTACTAAAGAATAGCCCATAAGATTAGATGCACATAATAGCTCAAATAAGGAATCCCAAGATAACTCTAACGACAGTGCATAATATGATGCAACATAAGAATAAGTGGATTCCAGAAAAAATAAAGAAAAGGACAGTCGATGTCACACTAAGATATACCTATAATAATAGAATTCAAAGAGTCTTTCTCTGGCCTACCAGGTACAACATATTAATAACCTCACCTGATACCTAGTTTGGCGCCTGACCAATCACCTATTCTACTTGCCTGAAGAACTCTACAAATATCCTAGGGACCACCCAGATGACCATGTATTCCACTTGAAACTAGGGTGGTATTGCCCTGATAGGCTAAACACTCTTCTATGTAAGCACAACAACCTCATGATGGGTCACTCTTTAGAGAAATGGTAGAAGGCCCTATAATTATAATGCATCTCAGTCTCTGTACTAGATCCAGAAGATCCGACTGACCTGTAATAACCACCTTGATTAGAAAATACAAAAAATGAACCTCTCAAAGGTTGACCACCTCTCTGGATAGGATAATCATGGTAGCTAAATTAAACTCCATCCATAATCTAAAATACGACATGAATGGGCCTACTAGACTAAACCTAATATTAATAATACTAACATGAAAGGTACCTCTCTTAAGTACTGCTACCTCTGAATCAAAAGCAACTTTGGCTCCCACTAAAAATACCTTAATAACGTGGCCTTTTATCACTGTCACCTTGGTATTTATGAAGCTTCTCCTCTATAATTTGGGCATGCTCAAAAACATCAGTTAATCACCTACTTGTAGCAATGAAAATCTACATGGTCATGTAAAGAGTAAGCCTCTTCTCCTAGAAAACATTGTAGAACTGAGCCTATGTCAAGAAGGGAGATAAAACTAGCCTGGAATCAAGATAACCTCTCCAACAATGTCAAGATGCCAAATCCAGCTGAAAAGTAGTGTAGTCTACACCACAAGTCTCCACTAGGCCTAAATTATGGAGCCTATCCTCACAATTAACCAAGAACTCATTTGTATCTCGCTTGGGGCCCTCAAGAATCTACTCAACATCTTTTATACCTCAACAGACATTGCAGGCTAGGAAACTACCAACAAAGCAACTACTGGAACTGGAGGGATCTCAACTCTGCGATCCGCAACTATAGGTTTTGCCCCCACCTTAGTACTACTCTGACCTGCAGACTAGGCTCCATCAAATAATTTACCACCTACAAAACCCAAAACTTTAATAGTGCATCTCTAAGAAAAGTTAAAGGGAATAAATCTCAATAAAGATGAGGTTGTCCCCTATCCTGCCACTTGCTGGGGTGAAGGAACACTAGTGTAGGAGTGGGAATAGGGTCAATGAAGGCTTCCTATCTGAATCTCTATTTAGGGCCACATCTTTTTCCTGTACCCAATATCTAATCCTATCACATCCTATGATATGATCCCTTGTCATAGACTCGGGTTCCTCATTTATAGTATAAGTAACATGTTTCTTATCCAACTGTGAAAGAGTGAAACCAATGAATCATGGAAAAAAAATAGACTCTTAGTCTAAAATAAGTAAAGGAAGTGAAAATCTCCTAAAACTATCCTATAGCCTCCCCAATATAAAAATAGATGTCATCATTATAATCTGTGGGACTCTAATAGACATTTTCTCTTGTACCAAAAACACTAGTGAACGTGGCTCAGATATCAATTTGTCACAACCCAATTTTTATGCCATGATGGCACCTACTTTACCCACTAGTAGGTAACCCATCATATCCCAAAACTACAAGTAATAGGATAATAAGTGTAAAATGGCATAAATGATAGAAAATTGCATGTAAAAGAATTACAAGACATAATCCATAGAATAATAATATTACGGACGAGAAATAATTATATTTCATGATCTAGTAATGTTGGTACAAGAGCATCTATCCAAAACATACATGTACTATCAAGTCAATATACAGTAGTCCCAAAAATGGAGAGATCAGCAAAAATAAAAAAAGGAGAAAAGATCAACTCCATCTATGAGAGCTCACCCTATCTCCAAACTCTGACCAGCATGATCTCGACATTCATGGAGGAATCTAGTACTTGGATTTTCACCAGAAAGATACATAAATATACTATGAGTATAAAGACATGGGTCCTCAGTAGGCATCATTGAACACTAAGCTAAATCATAATATAAATATATTAACATGGGATTTAAAGCTACATCAAGGGGAAAAGGCCAAACCAAGAATAATACTCCAAATGTTGAATATGTACAATCATAATAATTAAAATAACAATAATAAAGAAAATCACAACAATCTCTACATGACTGGCCCCCATAAGCTAGAGTTGTGAAAAAAGTAAATAACCCAATGCGGGCCTGCATAAGCCCGGTGGATGCAATCAAGAAGAAGGAATAATAGTAATTAGGCCAAGTATCCATAAATCAAAATCATAAACATGGATCGTACTATGATAAAACCACCAAACACAAATCGGTTCCATAATCATCATTAACAACCTCTTAATGTCGAACTTAAGTGGAACTCATATCATCATTTACCAAACTTGAACTGCAACTCACGTCATCAGTTTCTGGACATGAACTAGAACTTATATCATCATTTTCTTGACTTGAATTGGAACTCATATTATAAATAGTACCAAAATTGAACCGATCGTAAGATTATAAATCACAATACTCGAACGGAAACAACTATCATCTCCCAAGTATAAATCTAGGATAAAATACCAAGCATACAAACATCCTCAACAAAAGAATATAATTAAAGTAATGTGCAATGCCTATTGAGTCTACAAGGAGCTAATACAAATCTTTTCCTAAGATGGGCAGGAGGGACCACTTCTAACCCCGGAATCTGTTCTAAGGCAAACTCTTCTATGAACTAGGCTAAGGTATCTAATTTCACTGCTAAATAATAAATGAGCCACATTTTAGTCCTAGGTTGACAATTCTTTATAAAATGAATAGTTAAGCCACTTATGCCTAATTACGGTCACTTAATGGGTTAAATAATCCAAATCACCCTAATCATGCCTAACACCTAATTTCCACTATCAAACTAGCACCATATTATATCAATACTATAATTAAGCCCTATCTAATAGAAATATAAGCATAGCCTACCTAGATGCTGAATAAAACCTAATAAAGTCCACTAAGTCGATGACTTCCCATTTCAAGAAGATTCTGCGTGATGTCATACTATCAAAATAGTAATCAACTAATTAATATAAAATTTACGATACCCATATTACATTTTTATACTTTGGGTCAAAAATCAAGACAAAATCCCATAGGGGACCACTTGCAGAATCACACTTTTGAAATCGTCAACACGTCCCCATATGCTCAAGGATCATTTATCCTCAAGAATGGGTAAGTTTCGAGCTCACATAATACTAAAATCAACCCAATAATAGTCTAAGGATTTGGGTCTAAATTGAATAATTGAACTATGAATTAAAGGGAAATATATCAAGATTTTTATTAGAAAATAAGAAACCCAAGCTCACAAACACCCAAAAATCTTCTAATGAAAACTCTCACATCTTGAGACGTGAAAAAATATAGTGAAAATCTAAAAAGGGAGAAATTTAATGATCTTTTTGGTTTTGCTTAAGTGGTCACTTGAATACTTTATTGTTCATAATTAAAGAAGCTAAGAACTTCTTAAGCGGTATGTGACTGGTCTAGCTCTTTCGCTTTAGCAGACGGACTGCTGCTTAAGCGACTTTTGCTTATGTAGACAGACCATCGCTTACGCAAATCGATTGGGAAAGACAAGGTCTTTAAATCTAGCATCTAACAATTAAGCAGTCTCCACTTAAGCAAACTTTGTCTGCTTAAACAGATACACTAGCTAAGTGATGCATCAGTTAAAACTTGGAAAATTCTAAGTCTCCACCATTGCCTATGGATTTATCCAAAATCTTGTGAATGCAAATAAACTATGCTATCCTATAAAATTCAGCATTCCTGACTCAATGGATCCACCAAAATTTTCATTTGGAGTAATTTTGATGTAAAGCGGGGCCCACCCTCAAGGGCTACTTTTATCATACTCCAAATAATAGATCGAAATGAGTCTGAAAGCCTTAGGACCCAAACCAAAGGTTTTCCTAGCGTAAAAATAAAGTTCTAAAGCTAATGGAAATGTCAGAATTTGCATATAAGGTCATTAAACTAATGTTTACATCGGATAGCCAATCCTTACACTAAAAGCTTCTAAGTAGGTAATTGGCTCTAAAAATGAAGCAAAATGCTATGTAACTAGATTGCCAGCTCTACTAAGTCACAAATAATCTAGGAAAGCTATACAAAATCTCTAAATGGTGAAAATATATGGAAATATAGAAAATAATCTAGAGGGTCATTCCTTGAATATTTATGTCCCTCTCATTTATTATGGTAATACTTGCTTTCTATTGCTCCTGAATGATTAAGGTATATTTGGTCGGTAACATGACTAGTTGTAAGCTATTTATCAGGTTAAATTAGTACAACTTGTCCTCGGTTGATAACTAAAAAGCTGGTTAGTTATGACTGATTAATTTTAAGGGTTGCATAGACTAATGCAAGTGGTGGTAGAGAAGCTATGTATTAATGATATCCATAATGGTGTGTTGGTTAGTGGTTGTATTATAGATAGTTTATTCTTATTTGTTGATCATGGAAGGGTGAAAAGGTCCATAAAATAGATATCTTAATACTAACCACAGTCTACTCCTCATAAACCACAACCTACCTTGGTGCCAAGATGCTCTAACAAATTAAGCTATGCCATGGATGATCTTCTTTTTTCTTCATGTTTTCAAAGACTAAATCATCTAATACTAACAATTACAAGAGTAATTAATAGACTAGTCTTCAAACCAAAACATTAGGGATTCAAACCCATTAATTTAACCCTTATTCATAGTCTACAACATTACCTAAGGGTCAATTTATTATTAAAATAGTTTTGTTAAGATCAACCCAACTCCACGAATGGAGTTTTTAGGCTAAAGCTTCCACCTTTATTGAATTCAAGTTCTGCAACAAGCAATTTTTATGTTTTATAATCACTAGTTCATGGCATGGATTGTTAATTAACAATTTAGAAGTAATTCTAGGTGATATAAACTGAAGCCATAGGTTTTGACCAAAATATCCTAGACTTTGGATTCATTTCCCAAAGTATTTCACCGTTAAAAATTGTACTAATGATTGTAGGATATGAAAGGATTGAAAAATAAAGGAGATGATTGAAGAAACTTGCCTCAATAAAGAATTTCCACCTATACCAAAACAAAATTGTCCCTCGAGGGCTTAGGAATAAAATTTTTGGGTTTGGGGGCGGGATCCTATCAAAATTAAGTTATAAACTATTGTAGCAACCTATAGAGATATGCCATCACTATGGTGACCTGACCCACTAGAGCACCCTTAGCCTTTTCAGTAGGGACTGTCTTTAGTAAAATAATCTTAACTATTTTTTAAGAAGTGGATTAAAAAATAGTCAGTTGCTTTTGAAAGAAGACTCAAAGATATTTAATTATGTGGGTATTAGGAATGCAAAATCTCTATATTCTAGGAGGAGTAATTGTTTGAAGTTCACCCTATTTTAAAATTAACTCGCAACAAAATTGGCAAGGATAATTTAAACTTCACTTTGTGCTAGGGGTATTTTATGAACTTAGTACATATAACATCCTATCACATATGATGAAAAAGATCCATAGACCTTTACTGTATATATTTTTAGTAACGATATAATCGATCATTATAGTAGATATCAATCTACCATCCATTTATCATCAAACGAACATTGGGTGAAGAGAAGCACAAATTAGTTATTTCCCTCATTAGTTTGAGAATGAAACGTTGAGAGTTTATGATGAGGTAAAATCTAAACTCAAACAAAACTTAACAATTACTACATCAATCCTTCTATAGTGACATTGCTATAGAAGAAACTATTTTGCTATAGTGACATGCATGTCACTATAGTAGCATAGGGTGCGCAGAAACTCAGGAATATTCCCGGTTTTGCCTTTTTCACCACTCATTACTTAGATTTTTGACAGCCCAAACTAATCTCGTTACTTTTAAGACCATTCCTAAAGTTCTACTAACCCGAATTTCATTCCAAAACTTCCTATGGGTTCCATATCTTCTTAGTTAACACAAAATTAATCTAAAATTTACTATATCTAGCCAATCTATTCCTGGATTTCCCTAGACTATGCCTCACTCATATTTCATCCAAGACTATCCTAGCAAATAAATTCTAACTCCCAGCTAGAGGAAAACCTTAACCTGAACAATTACACCATAAAAATGATATAATTAACATGATATCACTAAGTACTACACCATGTTTTCCCCATTGTATCCATAATTTATATTTGTTGGCAAAAACCATTCTTAGGCCTACGGGCATGGAATTTGGGTGGATAAAACATGAATTTAATGTAATAAGGACCTAATTGTGTGTTGATATGTTAATATATGTATCCTTAATGGATGTTTTGTGTTTATATAACCCTATGGTGGATTGTATTGTGAATTATGTGAATATAGATAACAATAAGATAGTGTGAGAAAATAATTTTATAATTTTTCCTAATTACCATAATAGGGTGAACTTGGTATTCTGTATGGTTGAAATATGGAATAGTATTGCTTAAGATTAGTGAAGATAGGTAGTGACTTATTAAGGGACTACAGTCAAGTTAAGCTAATGGTTAGGAATTAAAGTTATAAAGGTGTATGACCAAAGCTAGATTATAAGTTGAATATAGTTAAATGATTGGCTAATATAGTAGGTATTAAACCTAGTAATGACTTGAATATAAGGGTTGCTTGATAATGATGGAATCCCTAGTTTTTGTATAGAATATAGAGGGATTGGATTAATAAATAAATTGATAGATTTTGTAGACTATTTGATTGAACATGTGCTCATAAAATAGATACGTGAATTTAGTAAATATAGTTTGATAAGCTTACTTGAATAAGTCAGGGTTTAGTCTTCGAACATGCTATAATTGATGAAACTAATGATTCATTTCTACTTGTGATTTAATATGTCAAAGTATGACTGATGTTTACATGTATTAATTAACATGAGTGGACCAAGTTATATTCTAGTTGAGATTGTGGTGATATCATTTATTATTGTGGGATGTACTAAAATTTGGACATCTTCATAGGGTTGGTTGATATGATTCATTGGTTGGATCAGGTACCACGTCGGTATAGTATATAAATAAGAGCTCATTCCTTATAGTTCATGACTAGTGGGAAACTTTAAAACCCTTAGTACGTATCTACAAAGTATGCATGAGTATGAAAGTTCCTTGAGTGAACCGAGTATATGATTATTATCATTGTTGTTGTTTATGCTTGTTCCTTGAGTGGACAAAGTTATATTTCTGTTGTTGTTGTAGGTTCCTTGAATTAACTCAATAATTATATTGCTTGATATATTTTGGGATTCTCATTGTGAGGGTCATAGTTTGTAGACTTGGTTACTGTTAGAATATGGAATATTGATTTGGTCATAATTTGACTTAACGTGTAGTCGCTTAACTTGTACATGACTAAAGTCGTAGAGTTACATAAAAATACTAAGTTTTATAAATTGTGGTCATTTATCATAATCTTTTTTCATAGTTGTATTTGTTACAAGGTGATGATTATTAATCTCTTACCATGATTAATATCTATTGGGATCAAACAAGGGATAGTTAGGATGGATGAAACTCGATGTGAAGGTGATGAATGATCAATGGGAATAAGAATGGAAATACTCTTTGTTAATCAAGGGATAAATATAGCATAAGCGGATGAAGGTATTATGAATTAAATTGTTATATAAGTTGTTTTATTTTCCTTTCATAATTTCTATATTGTGATTACATTATCTAACCCAAGTTGGCCAATGATACCTACCAGTATGTTTTGTCTGTACTAATACTATGCTTGTTATACCTTTTTTTTGTAGTCTTCTACATGAATCAGTGTTCAGCAGCTTCTACTCCTGTTATTTATCACAGAAGCAGTTTTCAGTCTTATCGTTCTTGATTTTAAAGATCTTGTACCTATTTAGACTAGCTCCTAGGGTAGTTTACATTTTTACACTTAATATTGGTAATAAATAGTTGTAATAAAAGTTGGTTATTTATATTTAATAAGACTTCCATATGTTATATTTAACAGGTGGTAAGGAGTTCTTGTTACGACCTAATTCCTCAGGTCATGATGGCACCTACTATAATTAACCAGTAGTTAGGCCAATTACTATCTAGAACTGCTAGTAATGGACTACCAAGAAAGATGAATGAAGATAGCAAAATAAATGTGATAAAAGGATATATATATATATAAGGCAGTCCAAAAGCCTGGTTAAATTAGTACATGAGCTTCTAATATAATAAGAATACAAAATGAAGTATTAAATGATCATATAGTTACAACCCATCTCTGGATACAACGTAGAGATCAGTCTAATCCATAAGAAGGAGAATAGTAATACTTTGAATGCCAGGACCACACCCTAAATCTCCGATCCATAGCTGCTCCGCACGATGAGAACTCATACTTTGATTTTTAGGTTACAGAAGTGTAGTATGAGTACCAACACATGGTACTCAGTAGGAAACTACCAACTGAGCTCCAAAGATAATTCAAATATAAATAACATCCAAGTAGGAAAGTAAACTACAACCAAACGCCCATGAAGCCAACATGATAAAACTAAGGAGGCAATAAGGATGAGCTATCTTATTCTAACCATACTCAGAAACCTAAGGACTATACCATATATCACTATCTAATATAAAAGAAAGAGTAGAACAATAATATATAGCAGTATACAAGTCCATGGGGTACATATACAATACAAAGAAATAAAAAAAAGAGGGATATACGGTAATATCATAGCTAGATATATGTCTATACATATAGGTATGCAAGACTAACTTATAGGGTATGACCTAAGGTAGTCATACTAATGTCTTAAGGCCTCCAGAATGTAGGAAACCAAAGATGTCATACTCGGGGTCCCTTGTCAAAAAGTCTAAACATGAGATAATTATCTATATAACAGCAAGAGGAAGGAATCATAATCATAACTCAAATTTCAATACTAGTCCAAAAATAAACCTGTCATGAACTAACATTAATAACAACAATATAGTAATCGGCTGGCCTAGAAAATCAGTAGCTAAGTCAAGCCCCATAACTCAAAAGGCTAATCAGCACATAACACATAGCAAGATGCACTAATAACCTATATCTATACAATGCCCATAAGACTGATATATATTAGAATCAAACAACATATTGGTGATACGAAATGCACATGCAAGAACGAATACAAAGTAAATCCATGAAACCATAACCAATCCAAGTGCCATAATGAACCTAATGTATACATATACTCCAGCTCGAAGGCTCGCAAAGACAGGCCTACGCCGAACTCTCTTCTCTGGCATGACAACACATGGATGAAAGGGGCCCCTAGGGGGGTTGGGAGTACCCATATACACTAACCTATTCTAGATCTATGATTTTCAATAATTATCATCATCATCAATATACTTTGTTCAGTACCAGAGAGATATATATACAATAAATGCACAGACTCGAATCGTGGCTAAAACTGTATGTAAATCTATTGCTCGGGGTCAACTCAGGGACTAAATCATCATAAAAGTGTGGAAAGGGTCAGAATCTCACCCGACTAGAGTAAATAGAAGTGATAAACCCATTGAAGGGAATCTATCTTGGCCAAATCGTTATAACATCACTTTTAGTTCCAAAAGCTCATAAATCATCCATTAAGGTAGTCTAATTCCCATTATGAAAGAATCTATTTTAAAAGTTAAAAAGTGGAAATATATCTCCTTTTAGTAAAATAGTAGTAAGATCATATTTTTAGTTGGAATTGTACCATTAAGTGAGCACCAATGTACCGAATCTATGCATTCCATCACCAATATCCAAATAATACAATTATAAGCATCTAAACACCCATACGCTTCGGCTACATCCTTTCCAAAGGTAAATCACTCACAAAGAGTCCAACTAACATCGTATCATGGCCCTAGGCGTAATAATATAAAACCAGCCTAAACATAATTCCATAATCCCGAAAACCATAATAATCCACTGAGCCAAATAGTAAATCTAGCCTCAACTGTGTCTAACATGCTCATAACCTGGGATAATAGTATCCTATAGGCATAACATGTATTTTATCTTAAAGGTCGATTCGCCCTTCTAACCCATGAACTCATAATTTAGACTAAGTCGTGGTGTTCTTCCTATAATCACATCCTAAAAGGCTTACCAAACATGAAATATATATGTAATACACTATCTCATGAATAAGAATAGAAAGAAACCTACCTCGATGTCGAACTACAAGTCTTTGAATCACCCAAAAATCATCTGCCATTTCTCCATAATCCTAAAATGCAACCATGATATCAAAATAGTAATCTATACGTCATAAGGTGAAAACCAAGACACATATTGCTATATTAAGAGACAGGTCAAAATTTAGGTCAAAAATGGGCTCATGGGGCCCACAAATAGAAATCAAAATTAAATCCATCAAGAGGTACCTCGAAGGACAAAGAATGCTTGCTCAAAATTGGAGCACAAATAGAGATCAATCGAGACGCAAATCAGCCCATAAAGTTTGGAAATTACAAAATTAATTTCTATGAAGTTACAAGAAAAAAAAGCAGGATTTAATTGGTAAAACAATGAAAAATTACCAAGAGGTGTTGAATTAGCTTACCTTAGCCTCAATGGATGATTTTTCATAGTTTCCCACTCTCCAAGCTCCAACAATGGCCAAAAAGTGTTTTGACCTACAATTTTAGTTGGATATTATGAAAAACGAAATGGATAATCTAAGAAAATGAGAAATCTGAACTTATAATCATATATATAAGGATTATGATAGAAACTACATCAAGAATCATCAAAATCAAAGCTTACTAGCTCCCAAAATGTCAAAAATATGAATTTCGATCTTATACTCAGCGATGGCTGCCAAAGAAGCACTTTGACCGCTAAAGTAGTCTGATCAGAGGGTATAAGTACTACTAAAGCAGTCAAATGGTCTCTTTAACTATTCGTCAAATGGACAATGGCTGCTAAAGCAGCCACACAACACCTACAACCTTCAAAACTTTCTTTTGACCTTCAGAACTTATCTGGAATACTATGATCATGAACCAATAGTGAAAATTGATCATAAAACACGTTCAAACTCCAATGGAATCATAAGTTTTAGGAAAAAGGTTTTTTAGAATAGATTAGCCCCCCAAACCCTCTTTTTGACAATTTAAACTAATTTTTGTTTAAATGGATAAAACAAAAGATAATGACTCGAGACCCAAACTAACTATTCTACTAACTCAAAATCGACATTCCAGAATCAATGGTTCCATTGAAATTTCCATCTGAGGTAATTTCGATCAAACGTGGGTCCCACACCCAAAGGACCATTTTAACAAAAATCTATCCAATAGACTAAATGAGTTTAGAAGCCTCGAGACATTAACCAAGGGTCCCTTTAGTCTTCAATCAAAATTTTAGAGTTTATGGCTCTATCGAAACTCTCACCCGAGGTCATCTACTAGGAGTTTTTCTCTGAGACTAATTCTTTAACAGAGGAAGATCTAAAATAGTAAATGAACCTAAAAACCAAATGAATTATGTCATAAATAACCTCTAGTGGTTTGGAAAGACTCAAAATGCTAGAAATGCACCTAAATTGAGTAAATGACCTAGAGGGTCATCATAATATCCACTACTAAAAGGACTTTCTTTAGAGAAAGTCAATGGATAATAGGAGCACTATCATGACCCAAACCAGGGCCTGGCCGTTAAAGGTATCTTAAGTCCAAAAGGTCCAAAGAAAACCCCTAAACCTAACCAAATAGAACATAATGCCCCCAACAATGAATGAATTTTGAACATATGACAAGATAGCATAAGATAAGCTCAAAGAATTTAAGATATGTCTATAACCGATAACCAACCAAAAACAACCAACTAACATCAACCAAGTCCACTGTAATCCACAAAGACTTCAAACAAAACTGATGTGCAGCCACATAAGGGGTCATATAAGAAAGGCTAGACCCCAGATCAAGAAAATAATACACATATCGAGAGAAAAGCTATGACATAACAGTAATAACATCAAGAGATTCCTTAGATTCCTAATGAGTAGCGATAGCATAGAGACAATTATGGCTAGTGTTGGTACCATAAGTAGCATCCATTAGTACAGAAGCAGAAAAAGTGGCAACCAAAACTTTATTATACCTATTGTCAACCTTAGTCGCAGAATAGTCTCATTTCATGTGACTATGCTAACTACAATTAAATCATCAATTTCTCTCTTCATCATAATAGCCCCAGTAAAGCTGACCACAAGATCTACAGGGAGGATAAAATGGCCTGAGATTGGGCACCCCTTAGGACCACTGTTAGCCTAAAAATAATGATCACAGATTGCTTAATATAAAGAGCACTAGCAGAAGAATATGAACCAGAATTTCCCCAAGTCTCCTTTTAGTTCAATTGTCTATTATGTCTGCCATTTTCTTGCTAACCTTCCCCCTGCTCTGAATACCTAAACTTTTTATTTTGCCTCTCTGCTATCTCTACCTATTTCTTTTTCTCACCTGCAACTTGCTACATATTAACCACAATCCAAGAGATATCCATGTCATTGTTCAACATTGCATCCTTATATTCCAATACCAAATCACGAGATAAACCTAAAGAAAACTTTATTACTTATCCCTTACACTAGACACCAACTCTGGATCATAATGGGAAAACTGATGAAATTTTAGAGCATACTCCTTCACACTTATCCTACTTTGCCTCAAGTTTAAAAACTCTTCGTCCTTACCTTTGCTTAATTCCTATAGAAAGAAGCGATAAATAAAATCACCAGAAAACTCCTCCTAAATAGCCCGCTCATCATCATCACACCTTAAATGTTCCCACTCCTCATACCACTGATAAGCAATATCTTTTAACTAATAAGTAGGAAAATCTACACCTTCCATATCAATAGCATGCATCACTCTAAATATCTTCTCTATCTCATTAATGAACCCCTGTAAATCCTCCTCAACCGTAGAGCCTAAAAAGGTTGAGGGATTTAACCTCATAAACTAATCAATTTGTGTAACCTCAAAAAAAGGGGCACAGAACCAATAGGATTAGACTGATGAGACTGAGAGGCCACCAATTGAGTAAGCAGATAAATAGACTAACAGAACTCCACACCCGAAGACCTTGAACCTAGGCTCTGATACCAAGTATATCATAACCCAAACAAAGTCCTAGTCATGATTGGTATCTCAATCCCATCGAGGTTCAGAGGCCACCTCCATAGCCTATCCAACCAAGCAAAAAAATGAAAATAAATAGCAAAAGACAACCCAAAAATAAAGATAGACAGTTAATGTAACCTAGATGGAATATAAGAGTGAAAACAATAACTATTCCTACACCTTTGTCCACAAAATCCTCTACGAATACCAAGATAACAAACTAGGTCAGGACATGCCCCCAAAATAAAATTCAAAAGCGACAATTTAAGAAATACATAGTGAATCCAAGAAGTAATAGGCCTTCCAAATAAAAGAGTCTCACCACTTCAAGCAGACCAACTGATGAAGTGCAACACCTAGCTCGACACAAGGTAATGGAAAAAAATCCTAGGACCTTATATTATGAAATTATGTAGTATCTGGGGACGAATAGCTAGATGAGCTCTAGCATGTATCTCATGGAAGTGATAAAATAATGCCATTTCAAAAAGCATACTAAAATTCCATGTATATGTTCACATACATACATATATATAAGATGACAAGATAGGGTATGGGGTTTAAGCATGAAATTTAAAAATATTAACCTGGACTATGTATCTTTAACCATCCAAAAGGCACCCACGGGCTATATTGGTTTAACTCTCCCTGCTAAAAGGGACCCAGTGCCTGTTAGCCGCACAAACTAGGTAAATTCAAGGAAGGGTTAGGGAATCCACAACCCTAGCCATTCAAATATATATATAAAGTGTGAATGGTTCACATGTTCACCAAGACGCCCACGCTGGCAAATGTGGTTTCCACTATCTATCCCCCTAGGGTCTCCACCTTTCACGGTGATCTACACAACTCCCTTTAATCCTAATTAAAATATTTTCACATAACCCATCCATTTAACCAATGAGTCATCTATTAAGGAATTTATCAAATGGTATCATCATACTAATTAGGCTTGCAAACGAATTCTATTACACCACTCCAAAACCAATTTACCAATAAGACTCCCCAGATCTAATTTAAAACCAATCTACGGCCACCAACGCATTTCAAAACTATTTTATATGCCATTAACCTTTAGTACAATGCAAGGTTCCAAAAGTGGGTTAAATTATATATATATCCATGTTTCAAAAAAAAATTCATAAAGTGGGTTGAGGTTAGTACCAATTCCAATACAAAAATCCATAAATTTTGGGGAATACATGACCCTTAACCCATCCACTATGCCCATGCATCCAATTAGTTCAAAAACCACAAGTTAAAGAATGAACAATAATTCCAAAACCATGGGAAAACCATCCAAGTAACAACTATTCAAAAACCTCAACTCATCATTCAAAACCCATAATTTAAAATTGCATAAACAATGATTAAACATATTCCTTTATGGAAAATCAAGTTAGGGAACAGACACATGCCTGAATACACCAAAAAATTTAGAGAAGAAACCACAATTTGAACCCTAGGTGCATAATTCTTAGAAACCCTAGCCTTGCTCTTGACTTAGGAGTTTAGAGACAAAGAATAGTGTTCATGTTGTGTTGACTAATGAAAATAGGGACAAAGGAAGGTTTTTAAGTCATGGAAATAGTGGGATAAGAAAAGACCACAATGTCCTTAGTTAAAAAAAGGCAAGAAATATAGCACCTAGTTGCTACGGGTTAGGTAACGACTAATGATCACTAGTCATGAGTCATCACCATGACTCAAAGCTCGGGAAGAAACTCAGGGCCATCATATTGTAATGTTCATGAGTCACACACTACGACTCGTGACCAGACCTTATGACTCGTGAGGAACAAGTCATGATTTGAACTAAAATATTTGACCACCTTATTGGTTAGACTATAAATGGAACTATACGACTCGTATAGAGTGACTACAACTCATTATCTAGGTCATAATCTGAATAGTAAATAGAATCCCACAAAAAAAAATAGATTCCAAAACCTACTGTATTACAATACCACACTGGTATAGCACATGGATAAAAGTTTATGTCATATAGGTCATAACTACTGGGCAACCATAAGACCCTTACCATATACGTACAAGGTATATATGAATGTAATGGTTTCTTGAGTAGATTGGGTATATGATTATTTCTATTGTTGTTATTTATTTATTTCCATGAGTGGACCAAGTTATGTGTTAGTTTTTGTTGTTGGTTCCTTGAGTGAACCAGATTATGATGTCACTTGATATATTTTAGGATTCTTATTGTTAGGGTCTTAGTTTTTTGACTTGGATATTGTGAGAGACAGGATTGTTGATAGGGTCATGATTTGACTTGACTTGTTATTTCATGGCATAAACATGATTAAAGTTGTAAAGTTACTTTAAAAGGCTAAGTTTAATAAATTGGGGTTATTTACTGTAATCTGTGTTCATAGTTGTATTTTTTATAAGGAGATGATTATTAATAGTTTTCCTAGATTAATAGATATTGGGATCAAACAAGTAAGAGTTAGGATAGATGACACTCGATGTGAAGGTGCGGAACAATCAATAGGAATAAGAATGGAAATATTCTTAGTTAAAATAAGGGATAAAGATAGCATAAGAGTATGAAGGTATTATGAATTAAATTGTTATATAAGTTGTCATGTTTTCTTTTTGTGGTTTCTATATTGTTTTTACATAATCTAACATAAGTCGGCCAATGATACCTAATAGTATGTGTTATTTTTACTAATACTATGCTTGTTATAATCTTTTTGAGGTATGGTCTTATAGAAATCTGTGTTTGTTCCATGATTTTTGTAGATAATGATCCTTCAATAACTTCTACTCCTATCATTAATGGCGAAAGATGTGTCCAGTCTTATTTTTATTATATTTTAAGCTCGTGTACCTATTTAGACTAGTTCATAACGGTAATATACATTTATACTCTTAATATTTGTAATGAAATAGCTATAATAAAAGTTGGTTATTTCTATTTAATAAGGACTTTGGCATGTTATGTTGAACGGATGATTAGGGGTTCTCCTATCTAGGCGAGTAGAGTTTGTTCCCTCGTGATCCAATAGATTGGGTCATGAGGTCAAAGTTGTATATATTCGTATGTAAGTTGAGGAACTTGAAATAATTGTTTGAGTTATGATTTGAAATCTTTGATCTATCATTTAGTCTGTTTATGTGTTAAAAGACTAACGTTTGTGTATAAACTTGAATTTCTAACCTTATTACCTGCTGGTCTATTTAAAATATTGTCTTCATACCTTGTATACCTTCTTTTCACCGTCTATTGTCATTTTGATATCCTCTAAGTTTTGCAAGACACTTGTTGAACTCACCCACTTGTACGGTCTGTTTGATCACTTGATATCCTTAATAGGACCTTATCCTTTATATGGAATTGACTTTATCTTTATTGGCATGACTCTTGATTTGAATTTTTTTCCATCTTGACTATGGATTTGTGATTTTTCACAATTATGGAAGTTATCCATTTTAAGTATGAACTAAAAGCTTTTTTTAATATGGTTTTTTATTCTTTTGATAGTTGGGTTTTGTCCTATTTATAGGATTTTGACCGTTCTTGATACAGGACTTTGGTCCATCATGATAATTGATTATTCTTGGTGTGAAGACATGATATACATATTGGGAGAACTCATTACTTGGTATCGTTTGAGTAGTTCGTGGAGCTTTCTCTACACTTGAGTCTTTAAAATTGAATTTGATATTTTTAAAAATGAGGAAGCCAATTTTAATATGATTCTTGATTCTCTTCAATATTGGGTGTCTTCCCTAATTGATACAGGGTTTTGGCACTTTTTGACAGAATGTTTTAGTACTTT
The DNA here is from genome assembly GCA_030864215.1 of Capsicum pubescens. Lineage (NCBI taxonomy): Eukaryota > Viridiplantae > Streptophyta > Magnoliopsida > Solanales > Solanaceae > Capsicum > Capsicum pubescens. The sequence goes on from CM061543.1 coordinate 171,463,978, forward strand.
GTGGTAATTGATTATGCTTGGTGTGATGACTTGATGTACATATTAGGTGAAACTTTTTATTTGAACTCTTGTAAAGTAGTCCTATGAACTCTCTTTAAACTGAAGTCATTAAGCAACAAATTTGGTACCTTTAGTGTATTCATTTACTTTATTTATGTCGAGCTTATAGGGGCTAGACTGTCACGATCCAAATTGGGGTCTGGCTGTGACGTGTATCTCAAGTCCCACGTGGACCGGAGACCACCCCTACACCTAACAAAACCAATGCAATATGCCCAAATGTCGGATGAATTCCGAACATATTACAAGATAGCATATAATAAAACTAATGATAATTCATGATTTGTCTATACCAACCACTGATAACTGGACAACCGTCCGTCTCCAAGTAATCAAAAAAACCACCCAAGTCCATAGTAATCCAACAAAGCCTCTACAAACCTAGGGTCAATGAAATGTCGAAACATGCCCCCGACAATAGCTGAAACTAATATCCAAAAGATAGTAAAAACATAAAAAGGAAGCCACAATACGAACTAGGGTCTGCCAAAGGATGGAAGCTCGCTACTTTAATCTGACTCGCTAGTTGATCCCGAATCCAAGTCACTAAGTAGGACATATGGAATTATGGTCAGTTCCTACATCGCGTGGGCATACAACATCTGAAGACGGTAAGTGGTTAGAGTGCTAGCATGTAACTCAGGGATAGAGAAACATAATAATGCCATGATAACAGTTCAAAACCAATACATTATTCAATGTAGAATATCGCATGAAATACATAAATATATAATAACACATGCTGGAGTAGGGAGCAAGGCTTAGAATGAACTTCAAAAACCTTAACATGGGTTTTGTAGCATAACCGTCATAAAACAAGGAACCCATGGGCTATATGAGCCCAGCTCTCCCTTAGATGGAAGGGCCCCAGTGCGTGTAGCCACACTAACTAGAGAATATTCATATCCATATAGGCTTTTATGGGGGACTTGAACCTCCTGGCATAGTCAAGGTGATTTAAGCACCAATGTATATAATATGGGGGACCAAATCTCCCATTCATATATTCAATACGGGGTACACGAACCTCCAGGTCATTTAAACATATGCACCGGCTAGTGCGGTTTCTAGTGTTGGTCTCTTGGACCTCCACTTTCACAGTCAAGCTACACATCCCTCTCTTAAACCCAATTTATAAAATTTAACATGCATCAATATTTATTAACCCACTATACATATAGGCACCCCGTTGGTATCGTCATCCCAACCCCACTTGCAAGCGTACATTATGCCATAACAATAATTTCATCATTTGGGACTCGAATTTGTTGTCTAAACATGGATATCAAGTTAATTTAACATTTGGGACTCAAACCCATTTAGTCAACCATACCCCAAGGTTACAATTAAAATTAATCTAAGGCCATCAAGGCCTTTGCAAAGTTGTTCATCAATCATTATCATGGTTATGCCAAAGCCTTAGTTCAAATACACAATTCAACTTGTGACATTATCATTCTTATTAACAATTTCACAAACAGGTTGAGGGCATGCCATTATCAAAGCCAAAATCATCAAATTTGGGGTTCTACCATGACCCTTCAATTAAATCACCATTCTCGTGCACCCACATTTGCAAAACCATTATTAAAATATGCATAATCACTATTTAAACAATAAAAGACAATATTTATGCATTTAAACCCCTTAACCTTGGATTCAAAACTACCATTAGTGATTTATAAACAATGCTTCATCAAATGTTTTCTTGTAAACTAATAATGAAGTAAGGCTCGTCACCACATAATGTGACTCATAGCCATGAGTTCATATTCTAAACAGTGAGTTAGACACCCATGAACTGTCCATCTTACGATTCCATGATCGCACTCGTGACCTGACCATATGACACGCATGGTCTAGTCATATCCAAGACAGAACCCAAGGAGATTAGACACTAGACAACATAATACTCAACCCTACCACCCATAATATGGTCTTACGACTCATACTGAGTCACTTATACTCAGAGTAGAACTAAGCCTATTACACTCTGGTTTGTTTTCAACTTGGGTCCCTAGACCCGTAACCACACCATATGACTCGTATAATGTGTAGTCAACAGAGCAGTGAGCTCAAGGCTCAAGGAGTTTTCAAGGACCAAAATCCAGAGCGTTTTAGTCTCTCCCGCTTAGGATCATTCATCCTCAAATGATGGGATGAGGCATTTCAAGCACAATTAAACCTCAAACATCATTTTCCCTACTTATAAGATATAAAAAAATACCAAGGAATTTTTCAATCTTCCTTTAAAAAAGACAAAAACCAAAGATGTTAAGAACAACACATACCTTAAGCACAATATTCTAGAGCGCGGAACGGGAATTGATACTTGGACTTCATGTCCTCTTAAGGATCCCAAGTAGCTTCCTCAAATTTTTGGTTCCACCATATAGCCTCTAGCAAAGCCACGCCATTCGTTTGCAACCGACACACTTGCCTATCCAAGATCATTACTAGGACCTCCTCATAGGAAAAATAATCTGAAATACCAATGTTCTCCAAGGGAACAACCAACGAATGATCACCCACACATTTCTACAACATAGACATATGGAATACTAGATGAATGGAACTCATGCTAGAGAGAAAATCCAACTCATATGTAACATTACCAACCCTTTTCAAAACCAATTATGGGTCAACATATCAGGGACTGAGCTTTCCCTTCTTTCAAAACTGCATTACTCTATTTATTGAAGACACCTTCAAGAACACCCAATCTCCAACCTCAAACTCCAACTCTCATCACTTTACGTCCACATAGGACTTATGGCAAATTTGGGCAGTCTTAAGCCTATCCCAGATCACCTTCACCTTTTCTATAAACTGGTGAACCAAATTTGATCCAAACATCTCCGCCTCACCAACCTCGAACCACCCAAGGGAAGATCTAAACCTCCTACCATAAAATGCCTCAAAAAGAGCCATATCAATGCTAGAATGGTAACTATTGTTATAGGAAAATTTAATAAGAGGCAAGTGGTTGAACCAACTACCACCAAAGTCGATTACACAAGCTCGAAGCATGTCCTCTATAGTCTGAATGGTTTTTTCTTCTTTCCAATCTACCTAGGGGTGAAAGGAGGTACTAAGGCTTACTTTAGTCCCCTAACCATGCTGAAATGAGCGCCAGAATTGTGATGATAAATGAGTACCACAATCCAAAATAATCGAGACAGGCGCACCATGCATCTTTACAACCTCCTAAAGGAATAACTTTACATAGTCTTCAGCAAAATAAGTTGTCCTCAATAGCAAGAAGTGAGCAGACTTAGTCATCCTATCAACGATGACCTAAATGAAGTCATACTAATTCTGCGACTGTGGAACTCCGATAATAAAATACATATTAATTATCTCCCATTTCTACACCGGTAGTTCAATCTCTTGGATTAGCCCATGGGGCCTCATGTGCTCCACCTTCACTTACTAGAACACTATATACTTAGCCACAAAGTTTGTTATATCTCGCTTCATGTTATACCACCAATAAGTTTCCTTAAGATCATGATACATCTTTGTTGAACTAGGATAAACCGTATAAAACAATTCATGGGCCTCGTCTAAGATTCTGCTTTGCAACCCATCGTTATCGGGAACACACAACCTCCCTTGGTACCTCAAGATACCATCACTATAGATCTCAAAGAACATTACCTTATGCTTACCCACATCAATCTTGATCTTTATTAAGAAAATGTCTAATACATGGTTCTCCTTTATTTCGGAACCAAGAGATGATTGTGCCACCTTTTGCACAAATATACCACCATCCTCAAAGTACAAGAGAAGAACTCTCAAGTTAGCTAAACGGTGAATATCCTTAACCAATATCCTCTTATTCTTATCCATATACAACAAGTTACCCATTGACAACCTACTAAGAGTATTAGTAACTACGTTAGCTTTACTTGGATAGTAGTGAAGGCTCATGTCATGATCCTTGAGAAACTCAAGCTATCTCCTTTTCCTAACATTAAGCTCTTTCTGGGTGAACTCGTACTACGGGCTTTTAAGATAAGAAAAGATATCAACATAGATTCCATACAAATAGTGACACCATAATTTCAACATGAATACCATGGCTAACAACTCCAAGTCATGAGTCGATAGTTCCCACACATTAGTACACAACCAATTCCCACTCAGGACGCATCACAATAGACTACAAAACCCTCGGTGCCTTCAAGTAGAGTCAAGATTGGAGCTAAAGTCAACTTATCTTTTAACTTCTCAATGCTACCTCGTAAGAATCAGACCACAAGAACTTTACCTTCTTCTGAGTCAAATGGTAAATGGAGCAATAGTAGAAGAAAATCTTTCCACAAACCTCTTATAATAATCGACTAAACCCAAGAGCTCAAAATATGAATTGGAGTCATGGGTCTAAGCCACTTCAACCATCATAACCTTATGAGGATCCTCTATGATCCCCTCACTAGACACAATATAACCCATATAAGTTACACCATTCAACCAGAACTCATATTTAGACAACTTAGCTTACAACTACTAATTTTTTAAGGTATTCAACACAAGGTAAAGGTGATAGGCATGATCTCCTTATTCTTAGAGTACACTAAGATGTCAACAATGAAAACAATGACGAACGAATCTAGAAACTGATGAAAGAACATATTCATCCAGTCCATGAATGTCACAGGGGAATTAGTCAAGACAAAAAACATCACTAAAAGCTCAAAATACCCATATCAGGTGCGAAAAGCTATCTTAGAGATATCCATGTCCCTAATCTTTAACTGATGATACTCAAACTTAAGATAGATCTTAGAGAAAAATTTAGCACCCTAAATCTAATCAAAGAGATCATCAATTCTCAAAAGTGGATACTTATTCTTTATCATCACCTTGTTCAACTATTGGTAATCAATGTACATACGAAGGAGACCATCCTTCTTATGTACGAACAAGACAGGTGCAACCCACGGGGACACACTAGGACTGATGGAAACCCATATCTGTGATGTTTTTCAACTGCTCTTTAATTTTCTTTAACTCAGCTAGAGCCATTATATTTGAGGGAACATAAATAGGACGAATGTCCGTAACAAGGTCAATACCAAATCAATCACCTACTAGGAGGGACACCAGGAAGATCATTAGGGAAGACTTCAGTAAACTCATTTACCACTTGGATGGAATGTTAGAAAGGGACCTTTAAGTTAGAATGCTTAAACCAGACCAAATAATATGGACAACCATTGGAGATTAACTTCTGGACTCTAAGATATGATATGAACCTTCCCTTAGGCTGAACCTGCCCTTAGGCACTAGAAAACTTCCCTATAATTCAACAATTGGCTCATTAGGGAATTTAAACATGACCTTATAGTCCCGAAAATCTAGAGAAGTGATATTGGGTGTATTTATGCATTCTAGTATTACTATTTTAGCCATTTTATCCTTGTTTTGAGGATGATTCTTATGCTATATGTGTTTATAATGATGTAAGTGAGCATTAATATGTCCAAGTATGTGTTTACAATGTTTAATGGTGTTCTCACATGAGTTTTGATTCAATTTGACCATTTAGAGTTCAACCGAGAAAGCTAGTGTGACTAGCTTAAGCTAGGTGTTTGTCTAGTCTATTGTGTTGGGTTCTAATGTATTTTAATGAGTTAATAAGGTTATTATTATGTATTTATATGTGAAAAAACTTATTTATAATGTTCAAGGGTCAATAGTATCAAGAAAAGATTCAAAAAATGAGCTAAAAATCAAGTGAAATTAGCCTATGCTTAGCTCATGTTTTGAATTCACCGACTTGGATGTTGTGTTGTTTTGAGCTATATTTTGTGGTGTTTAATTCTTTAGGATATTTTTTAATGGATTATGATGATATATTAAGGATATTCAAGCTTCAAATCAAGTGAAAACAACTCAAAAAGGCTCAGAATGGCTCAATAAAAGTACGATGCAAAAATTGACTCCATTTGGAGTCCCGAAATGTCCAGGGCACGTGTATGCTTTAGAAATGTCCAATGGAATCTTTAAAAACACCAATGGTTTTATAAAAGGCTAAATTTTGAGACTCATAGGTGCGTGTTGCATTTTATGAAGTTGAGGAGGCACCACAACGCGATGAAATTGTGGTTAGATTCTGGAAATTGACTCACTAGTGGTCAAAATAGTGGACCACCAGTTTTGTGGTGGACCACCAATCTTACCACCAATTCCAAACATAATTCAGTATTTCAGGACACTCAGCGACATATAAAATGGTGGATCACCAGTTTTGTGGTTGACCACCAAACTGACCACTAGATTCAAGATTTCAGAAGACGCACTGGTGGTCAAAATAGTGGACCACCAGTTTTGTGGTGGACCACCAAATCCAGGATTTTATAAGACTTATTGGTGGTCAAAATGGTGGACCACCAGTTTTGCGGTGGACCACCAATCAGACCGCCAGGCCCAAACAGAATACAAGATTTCAGAAGATCCAGGGATGGTTAAAATAGTGGACCACCAATTTTGCGGTGGACCACGAATTTGACCACCAATTCAGACGTTTTTTTTGAAATTCGAATTTTAATTCCTTTTTACCCGAAAACATATAAATACTAGTTTTAGGTTTTATTAGGTATCTTTGATTATCTTTTTATCTTTTATATTTGTTATCGGAGTTTCCATACTTGAAACATATTGTTGCATAGTTTTTATCTAAGATTCGTTAAAGATGTGTGGATCTAGATTCCTTTATCATATTTTCTATTTAATATTAAATAACAATAAATGTCACTTTTGTAAGTAAACTTTGAATTAATTTATGAATAACATAATGATTTCTTCTCTTTCTGTGATGAAAATGTGTGGCTAAGATCCCATAACTAAGGTTATGGGAGTCTTGATGTGAATAGCTGATTTGGGGTTGTGAATATAGTAGATTTCCATGATTAATTGATATTTCATAAACCCTTCTTCACTTTAATGACTTTTCTTGGTTGCAAACTTAAAAAGTGAGCCCAAGAACATCATTTTTCCGAGAGGAAAGTGCTTGTTAGAAAAAAAAAAGGGTTTACATGGACTCTAAGGACTTTAATAGTTAGATTAATCACAAATGTCTTAACCGAATTGGCCTACATGAGAGAACAGTTGAATAACCAATGCATTCTTTAAGTTCAGGAGAATTAAAGGATAGGCTGCCCACTGAAGTTCAGAAACAAATGGGCAAATAATAGGATTCAGCTACTATTGAAATAGAAGTTGTCAATTGGAACTCTAAATTGATTCACAACCCTAGCCGTTCAAGCATCTTGGTTACCATAACCCTGGTTTGTTTAATATCATTGAATTACTACTTACAAAAAGAATCATTAGATGGAATAACTTTGTTACAATTAGTTAGAACAAAATTAACAAATTAAAAAAATCCCATTTTATCTTTTCATATCATTTGTTTGAATTTAACGTGTAGCAATAGGTTCAAATTAGTTTAATCACCATTCATATTGTTCCTCGTGGATTCAACCCCGACTCCAAAGTTGGATAAATGTATTAACAACGACCTCCTTGTACTAAATTGATGTGTAAGTTGAGCGTTAAAACAAAATGTAGCCGTTGTCGGGGAATACGGTTGTTGTTAAGTTTATGTGTGTTAATTGACCGTTAGTTTTTCTATATTGAGTTGTAAATAGTTTTTTGTTTAGATTATTTTTTTATTCTCTTTTATTTTTATTTGTTTCCTCACATATTTTTTGAGATGTCAGTCTGGGATCGATGGTTTTTGAGTGATGACGATTCTCATTGTTTTTGTGGGGATCCACATCAAGAAGCTTATTGTCCAAATTTTGATGGAAGTGCGTGGATGGTACTTTTACAATATTATCTAGATATTATTCTATCTGTGGAGCAAACACAAGAATCGCAGCCACTCGATTGTCATCTTTATCTTGAGAATAAAACTGAGAAGGTGAATAAAAATGAGTGTGTAGTAGCTAGTGTAAATTTTAAAGTAGAATCAGTTGGGCCTCACTCGAAGAATTTTTCCACATTATGTTTAGATGATGTTTATGGAATCATTTAAAATTATGGAAGAGTGTGAAGATGAGGAACAAAATCCTATATTGTTTATTTTACACTAGATAAGCAACATAAAAATACACCTCACTTTAAGGCCGAGTTGTTTACCGTGCATCATCCATTACTCGGCTTCTTAATCTTTGTACCACCTCCTTATGAGCGAGTGAAAAATATGGATTGTAAGTTGGCGGTGAAATTTATATCCTCATGGTAGAGGAAAAAATTGATATGGGTCGTGCCGCGACACTAAATTAGGCTCTTCTTAGAAGGCAATCCAACCTAAGGTATGTTTTCTTTTTCTTTTTTATTTTTTTATTTTTTATTTCAAGTAGTTTTGTTTTTGGTTGAGCTACAGGTTCATGGGAAGTTTGAGTACCATGAGCTTGAGCTAAGGAGCATGGCGTAAAATAAGTGTGGGGTCCCAAGGATCTCCTCTATGTGAAGATGCATCTAGCTAAACCTAGAGGCTTCAGGGAGTATTTCTATCTCTTCATTTAAAAATTCACTTTGGGGACAAAGCAGATTTTTAAGTGTGGGCTGGGGAAATTCCCAAATTTTAGCTCAATTTAAAAAATTTTAGGTTAGGAATAAGTGAGATATTCTTGTTGGTGCTATTTGTGATTTCATGATGCAAGTGGGTTTGTTTGTAAAAGCATGTTGAATTGTGTGAATTGCTATTTTTAAGACTCTTAGGCTCATGTTTGTGACTCTTGTATTTGTTGTCTTAAAAATTGAATTCATGTTATTATTTGGTTGAGATTCAATGATGATCCTATTGAGTTGAACATGTGCCATGTGCATGTAAGGTATTTTGTCTATTCGTTATTGCATGTGATGTCTAAAACTTTCCTGGTGTGTGTGAACCGAAATAAAAAATGTGAGTTTAGATGATGATTTAGGCATTTCTTTGATAGCCTTGTTTTATACCTTTTTTTGCCTACCCTTGCTCATTATCCTAGTTAACCCCTATTGAGCCTTTAGTTTTTTCTTTGGAAACCTCATAAATAGCCTAATCCCTTCTTTGATAGACCATAATTTGATCCAAAGAGCTCCTAAGTGCTTTAATGAATTAGTAAGGAGTTTGAGAAATAAGAGGAAAAATGTGAAATTGATGTCCCAAGGTAAAAGTTATTGGTGTTTATTATTGAATTGTGGAGGATTGATGTGATATAAATGATGTTTGAAATATTTCCATGATAGAAAAGAAAGAGAAAAATTAATTCATATGGTAGTAAACTATGCGTCCACCTAGTGGTTGTGACAATGCTTAAAAGAGATGGGGCAAAAATAAAAGATATGGTAGATAAAAGTGGTGTAATTTGATTGTTAGAAATTTCTTTAAATATATAATGTAGTGTATTAAAGAGCTTAGAGAGGTTAGTAACTATTCTTGGCCAAAATAGCTTCTACCCATCCCTTAGGCTATATTATAACAAGGAAAAGCCCTAATTGATCATAAGCTTTACATTCGACTATTAGTAGAGAATTACACTAAGGGAAAGCCTATGGTTCATTTTGTGTAATTTGTGAATTTCTTATGAGTGGGAACAATTTGATTCTTGTACCCATCATGTTAAGAATTATGTAATTTTGAGTGATTATGGGTAACTCTCTTGTTGGTAGAGGAACATGTTTGATGAACTTGGGTAATTTGTCTGATGTCCTTGATTGAACTATGTGCATTAGTTTTCTACTTGTGGAGTCCATTCTTTAGGCTAGGATGTTTTGGAAGTAGGATTCTTGAGCTTTTAATTGTGGTGAAACATGCCTAGTGTAGTAACTTGCATTATGTGTAGTCATGTAGTACTAGCTTGAGTGTATTACATGTAGTAGAAGTTTATTTTACCCATCTCATGATTCTTAGAGTGAAGAGTTGTTTGAGGATGAACAACGCTTTAAATGTGGGGTGGTAATGTTGGGTGTATTTATGTATTCTAGAATTACTATTTTAGCCTTTTTAGCCTTGTTTTGAGGATGATTCTTATGCTATATGTGTTTATAATGATTTAAGTGAGAATTCATATGTCCAAGTATGTGTTTACAATGTTTAATGGTGTTTTCACATGAGTTGTGATTTAATTCGACCATTTAGAGTTCGACCGAGAAAGCTAGTGTGACTAGCTTGAGCTAGGTGTTTGTCTAGTATATTGTGTTGGGTTCTAATGTATTTTAATAAGTTATTAAGGTTATTATTATGTATTATATGTGAAACAACTTTGTTATAATGTTCAAGAGTCAATTGTATCAAGAAAAGATTCAAAATAATGAGCTAAAAATCAAAGTGAATTTAGCCTATGCTTAGCTCGTGTTTTGAGTTCACCCTCTTGGATGTTGTTGTTTTGAGCTCTACTTTGTGGTGTTTAATTATTTATGATGATTTATTAATGGATTATTATGATATTTGAAGGATATTCAAGCTTCAAATCAAGTGGAAACAACTCAAAAAGGCTCGAAATGGCTCAACGAATCACGATGCAAAAATCGACTCCATTTGGAGTCCCAAAATGTCCAGGGCGCATGTAGGATGTAGATATGTCCAATGGACTCTTGAAAACCACCATTTAATTTAGAAAATGCTAAATTTTGAGACCCATAGGCGCGTGTAGCATTTTATAGAGTTGAGAAGGTGCCGCGACGTAGTGAAATCGCGGTGAGATACTGGAAATTGACTCACTGGTGGTCAAAATGGTGGACCTCCAGTTTTTCGGTGGACCACCAATCTAACCACCAATTCCAAACAGGATTCAAGATTTTAGAACACTCAACGATGGTCAAAATGGTGGACCACCATTTTTGTGGTGGACCACCGAACTGACCACCAGATTCAAGATTTCAGAAGACTCACTGGTGGTCAAAATGGTGGACTACCAATTTTGCGGTGGACCACCAATCTGACCACCAAATCTAGGATTTCAGAAAACTTACTAGTGGTCAAAATGGTGGACCACCTGTTTTGCGGTGGACCACCAATCTGACCACCAAGCCTAAACAGAATGCAAGATTTCAGAAGATCCAGGAACGGTCAAAATGGTGGACCACCAGTTTTGCGGTGGACCACCAATTCGGACTCATGTTTTTTTCTGAATTCGAATTTTAATTCCTTTTTACCTGGAAACATATAAATACTAGTTTTAGGTTTTATTAGGTATCTTTGATTATCTTTTTATCTTTTATTTTTTTTATCAGAGTTTCCATACTTGAAACATATTGTTACATAGTTTTTCTCTAAGATTCATTGGAGATGTGTGGATCTAGATTCCATTATAATATTTTCTATTGAAGATTGAAGAACAACAATTGTGACTTTTGTAACTGAACTTTGAATTAATTAATGAATAACACAATGATTTCTTCTCTTTCTGTGATGAAAATGTGTGGCTAAGCTCCCATAACTAGGGTTGTGGGAGCCTTGATGTTAATAGCTGATATGGGTTGTGAATCTAGTAGATTTCCATGATTAATTTATATTTCATAAACCCTTCTTCACTTTAATGACTTTTCTTGGTTGCAAACTTGAAAAGTGAGCCCAAGAACATCACTTTTCTGAGAGAAAAGTGCTTGTTGGGAAAAGAAAGGGTTTACATGGACTTTAAGCACTTTACTCTTTAGATTAATGGCAAATACCTTAACCGGATTGGCCTATATGAGAGAACAGTTGAATAATCAATGCATTCTTTAAGTTCAAGAGAATTAAAGGATAGGCTTCCCACTGAGGTTGAGAAATGAATGAGCAAATAATAGGATTCAGCTACTATTGCAATTGAAGTTGTAAATTGGAACTCTAAATTGATTCAGAACCCTAGTTGTTCAAGCATCTTGGTAACCATAACTCTAGTTTGTTTAATATCATTGAATTACTACTTAAAAAAAGAATCATTATATGGAATAACTCTGTTACAATTAGTTAGAAAAAAATTAACAAATTAAAAAAACCCCATTTTATCTTTTCATATCATTTGTTTGAATTAAACATGTAGCTATAGTTTCAAATTAGTTTAATCGCCACTCACATTGTTCCTCATGGATTCGACCCCGACTCCAAAGTTGGGTAAATATATTGACGATGACCGTCTTACTCTAAATTGACGTGTTAGTTGAGCGTTATCAAGAAGCATATCATTAGTGCAACCAATCCATCCTAACTATGACATAAAAAATAACCCTATCTAATTCAAATAGATCCACTAAAATCTCCTGACCACCCACAGATACCACACAACCTTATAGATTCTTCTAGAAACCACAGAGTCACCCACTATGGTAGAAATAAAAAAAAGTTCTGATATACATTCAGGACTAAAACCAAAATGCACAGCCACAAATAGGGTCACATAAGAAAGAGTGGACCTGGGATCAAGTAAATAGTACACATCACGGGAAAAGAGTTTCAACATACCAGTAACGATATCAAGAGATGCCTCAAACTCTTGACGAGTAGTGAGAGAATAAAAATGGTTTCGACGAGTGTTAGAGCCAAAAGTGGCACCTTTTGGTTCAGGAGCTGATGAAGAGTAAATAGGAACCTTGTTTACCCCAGAATCAACTCTAGAGGGACAATATTGATACATATGTTCAATATGACCAAACATAAAACATCGGTTCCTCCTCTTCTCATACTAACCATGATGGTGATGACAACAGAATCTGCAGGGAGGGTAAGGTGGTGTTGATTGGGACTCAGTGGCCTAAGATTAGGTACCCTGTGTCCTAGAAGCATCACCACCCTAAAAACGTCAATCACCAAACGTCTTTGTTTAAGGAGCACTATTCGTCGAATAAGATTTAGGACTCTCCTAGTTCTTCTTCTTAGACCACTTTCCACTTTGTTGCTGGCATCCACCCTATTCTGAATACCAAGATTTCTTACTCTAAATCTCACCAATCTCAGCTTGCTTTTTTTTCTCCTTTTTGACCTGCTGTATACACATAACCAATCTTGAGATATCTATGTCCTTGTTCAGTAAGGCAGCGTTACTCTCAAGAATCAACTCACGGGACCATCTAGAAGAAAACTTATGCATACTAGCCCTCATGATAGACACCAACTCAGGAGCATACCTAGAAAACTAATGAAATTTCAAGGCATACTCCTTGACTATCATTTTCCCTTATTTTAAGTTAACATATTATTCCTTCTTCGCCTTCCTCAATTCCTGAGGAAAAAAGTGGTCCAGAAATGCACTAGATAAATTATCCCACAAGGCAGAACATGTATCTTTGCCTCTCAACTGTTCCCACTCTTCATACCACTGGTATACCATATCCTTCAATTGATAGGCAGTAAACTACACACTGTTGATCTCCGAATCATAAATAACCCAAAATATCTTCCCCATCTCATCAATAAAACTTTGGAGATCCTCCTTAACCTTAGTATTAGTAATCATCGGAGGATGCAACCTCATAAATTGTCCAACTCTAGTGGCCTCACAGTAACCCATAGCAGTACCAGCAGAACTCGACTACTGTGACTGAGATGTCACCAACTGGGTCAATAGGTTAATGGAGTGTCGAAAGTCTGTATTAGTAACCTCCCCTTGAGGCGACTGAGTATGAGTGTCGCCCTTAGGAGTAGGATCAGTGGGGACATATGGGACTCCATGAGTAAAGTTAGATGCAGCGACCTTTGATCGAGTCTGAACCCCAGAAGTTGGACGAGCTCCATCCATATTGCCCTCAGACGGGACTAAAGAAGTTCGATGGACATCAAATCTTCTTGGAGGCATGATCATAAAGATAAATAGATGAAAATAGGAAAAATCCAAGACCTTAGACTCTACAACCCCAAATTATGACAACAAGAAAGGGAAACATTCCAAAATGTCTCTTAGCCCCTCTCTTATAAGTGTGACGCACTACACACCCACAAAAGAGACTCTACTAGACATGCCATTGTGGATACCAAATTGACTATGAACGCAGGCTCTGATACCACCTTTTGGATGATCCAAACCAAGGCCTATCTATGACGGGTATCTCAAGTCCCATGAGGATTAGAAACCACCCCCTTCACCTAACAAAACCAAGACAACATCCCCTAATGTCAGATAAATTCCAAACATATAACAAGTTAGCGTATAATAAAACTAATGATAATTCATGATATATCTATACCAACCGTAAATTATAGGACAATCGTCTTTCGCCAAACAATCAACCAAACCACCTAAGTCCACAGTAATCCAACAAAGCCTCTACAAACCAAGGGTCAATGAAATATTAGGATATGCCCCTAACAATAGACAAAACCAATATCCAAAAAATAGTCAAAATATCAAAAGAAAGCCAGAATATGAACTGAGGTCTTCCAAAGAATGGAAGATTACTACGTGAATCTGACTCGCTAGCTGATCCCAAATCCAAGTCATTGAGCAGGAGATGTGGAAGAATGGCTAGTTCCTACATCGCATGGGGATACAGTGTCTGAAGACAGTTAGTGGTTGGAGCACTAGCATGTAAATCAGGGATAGAGGAATAAAATAATGCCATAATAATAATTCAAAACCAATGCAGTATTCAATTAATAATATCACATAAAATACATATAAATATATAATACCATATGCTGGAATAGAGAGAAATGATTAACATGAACTTTGAAAAACTTAACCTAGGTTGTGTATCATAACCAACATAAAACAAGGCACCTACGGGCTATATGGATCCAACTATTTAAAAGCTAGAAGGGCCCCAGTGTGTGTAGCCATATGAACTAGAGAATATCCATATCCGTATATGCCTTTATGGGGGACTCGAACCTCCTGTCATAGTTAAGGTGACTTAAGCACCAATGTATACAATATAGGGTACCAAACCTCCCATTCATATATTCAATACGGGGGACTCAAACCTCCCGATCATTTAGACATATGCATCGACTACCGCAGGTTCCTGTGTTGGTCCCTCGAACCTCAACATTCATGGCCTAGCTACACACCCCGCTCTTAAGCCAAATTTAAATCATTAAAGATACATCAAAATTTATTAACCCATTATACATATAGGCACCCTATTGGTATCATCATACCAACCATACTTTCAAGCATACATTATGCCATAATAACAATTCCATCATCTGGGACTCAAACCCACTGTCTAAAATTGACATCAAGTAATTTAATATCTTGGACTCAAACCCATTTAGCCAACCAAACCCTAAGGTTACAATTTAAATCAATATAGGTCCATCAAGGCCTTTGCAAAGTCCTCATCAATAATTATCATGGTTATGCCAAAGCCTTAGTTCAAAAACCCAATTCAACTTGTGTTAATATCATTCTTATTACAATTTCACAAATATGTTGAGGGCTGCCATTAACAAAGCCATAATCTTCAAATTTGGGGTTAAACTATGATCCCACAATTAAATCACCATCCACATGCACCAACATGTGTAAAACCATAATTAAAACTTACATAATCACTATTTAAACCATAGAAAATGATATTCAATGATATGCATTAAAACCCCCTCAACCTTAGTTTCAAAACTACCATTAATGATTCATGAACAATGCTTTAATATATTTTTTAGTAAACGAACAAAGAGGGAAGAGCCACATGCTTAAATTATAAAGATTTACAAAGATAAATTGACTCTTGAACCCTTAGATGACCACTTTGGAGAAACCCTAGCCAATTTTGCTTGGGAGGATTTTTAGGAGAGTGAAGAGGATGTTTTGATCTTTTAAAGTATAGAATGAATGCCCTGAAGTGTTTTATGGAAGTGGGTCCTTAAGGGTTTTAAGTGAGAAATGTCTAAAATACCCCAAACTAGAAATGGTAAGAAGGTCGTTCTTGGTTACGAGTCGACCCATTCGTAGCCATGAGCCGTATCCAAAATAATAAATTGGATACCCATACACTGTCCATATTATGACTCCATGATCCCACTCAAGACATGACCATAAGACTTGTATGATCTAGTCATATCCAAGACAGAACCTAACGGGATTAGACACTAGACAATATACGACTCAACCCTGCAACACTTAACATGGTCTTATGACTCGTAGTGAGTCACTAGTACCCAGAGAAGAACTTATAGAGTTAAACATTAGTTTTGTTAAGACTTGGGTCCCTAAACCCGTAACCACACCATATGACTCAAATGATAAGTCGTCAATAGGGAAGTAAGATCAAGGCTCAGGGAATTTTAAAGGACCAAAATCCAAGGCATTTCAGTCTCCCCCCACCCCTACCTTAGGATCATTTGTACTCGAATGATGGGATGAGGCATTTCTAGCACGATTAGACCTCAAACATTATTGTCCTTACTTTTAAAATGGAAAAAAAATACCAAGGAAATTTTCAATCTTCTTTTAACAAAGACAGAAAACAAACATATTAAGAACAACACATACCTTAAGTAAAAAAATTTGGAGTGGGGAACGGGAATGGATACTTGGACTTCATGTCCTCTTAAGCTTCCCAAGTAGCTTCCTCAAACTTTTGGTTCTATCGTAGAACCTTTACTGAAGCCACGTCTTTCATTCACAACTAACCAACTTACTGATCCAAGATCCTTACCGTGACCTCCTCATAGGACAAAGAATCTGAAATACCAACATTCTCCAAGGCAACTACCAATAAAGGATCACCCACACACTTCCGCAACGTGGACACGTGGAATACCGAATGAATGGAACTCATGCTAGAGTTCAAAAATGATTCATATGCAACATTACTAACCCTTCCAGAAACCAAGTACGGGAAAATATATCGGGGACTGAGCTTCCCTTTCTTTCCAAACCGTATTACTTCTTTCATGGGAGACACTTCAAGAACACCCAATCCCCAACCTAAAATTCCAAATCTCTTTGCCTTATATTTTCATAGGACTTTTGGCAAATTTGGGCGGTCTTAATCCTAACCGGATCACCTTCACCTTTTCCATAGCTTAGTGAACCAAATCCAGGCGAAATATCTCCACTTCACCAAACTCAAACCACCCAATAAAAGATCAACACCTGCTACCATACAATGCCTCAAACAAAGGCATACCAATGTTGGAATAGTAACTATTGTTGTAGGCAAGTTCAATGAGAGGAAAGTGGTTGAACCAACTTTCACCAAAGTCGCTTACACAAGCTTGTAGCATATTCTCCAAAGTCCAAATGGTTCTTTCCACTTCCCATCCACTTGCGGGTGAATGACGGTGCTAAGGCTCACTTTAGTCCCCAAACCATGCTAAAATGAGTGCTAGAGTTGGGATGAGAATGGAGTACCATGATCTAAAATAATTCAGGTTGGTGCACCATTTAGCTTTATGACCTCCTAAAGGAACAGCATTGCATAGTCTTTGGTATAATAATTTGTCCTCACTGGCAAGAAGTGAGCAGACTTAGTCATCCTATCCATGATGACCCAAATAGAGTCACATTAATTTTTTAACCACAGAAGGTCAGTAACGAAATTCATATTAATTATCTCCCATTTCCATATTGGCAATTTAACCTCTTAGATTAGCCCACGGGGACTCATGTGCTCCACTTTCACTTGCTGGCATACCATACACTTAGCCACAAAGTTAGCTATATCCCACTTCATGTTATTCCACTAATAAATCTCCTTAAGGTCATGATACATCTTTGTTGAATTAGTATGAATTGTATACAGTTATTCATGGGCCTCGACCAAGATTCTTTCTCGTAACCCATCGATATCGGGAACACACAAACTCCCTTAGTACCTCAATATACCATCACTATCAATCTCAAATGCCATCACCTTCTGCTTACCCACTTCATCCTTGATCTTCATCAAGGGAAGGTCTAATACCTGTTTATCCTTTATTTCAAAACTAAGAGATGATTGTGCCACCTATTTCACAAACACACCACCGTTCTCAGAGTCCAAGAGATGAACTCCATAGTTATCTAAATGGTAAATATCCTCATCAATGACACTTATCCTTATCCACGTGCAATAATATACCCATTGAAAAATTGATAAGAGCATCAGCAACCATATTAGCTTTACCTTGATGGAAGTAAAGGCTCATGTTATAATCCTTGAGAAGCTTAAGCTACCTCCTTTCCCTGAGATTAAGCTCTTTCTGGGTGAATACGTACTTTAGGCTCTTATGATAAAAAAAGATATCAACATGGAACCCATATAGCTAGTAATGCTAGATTTTCAATGTGAAAACCATGGTTAACAACTCCAAGTCATGAGTTAGATAGTTCTTTTCATGAACCTTTAACTGTCTAGAGACATAAGCTACTACCTTTCCATAATGTATTAGTTCATAACTAAGTCCAACTTGGGATGCATCATAATAGATGACAAAAACCCCAGTGCCTTCAGGCAAAGTCAAGACTAGAGCTGAAGTCAACATATCTTTCAACTTCTCAAAGCTACTCTCGTAAGCATCAGGCTATAAAAACTACACCTTTTTCTGAGTCATCTTGGTCAATGGTAGTTGCTCTCATTATTATTTCTTTCTATTAGTTCAAACCATTCAAAGTGATGTGTGATGTAAGTGGAGTTATACTTGGGGCAGTTTTTGGGCAAAACAATGAGAAGCTTTTTCACCCTATTTAATATGCAATAAACACATTGAATAGAGCTTAAAAAAATATATCACTATAGAGAATGGGCTTCTTACTGTTGTCTACACCTTTGATAAATTTAGGGCGTACTTGCTTAGAACCAAAGTTATGGTTCACACTAATCATGCGGTGTTGAGGTACTTGATTTCAAAGAAGGATCCAAGCCAAGATTGATTAGATGGGTGTTATTGCTACATGTATTTGACTTTGAATCTAAGGATGGGAAAGGTTGTGAAAATTAAGTAGCAGATCATATATGTCAGTTGGAGAATGAGGGAAAGAAGTTGGGTAAGTTACCAATTGATGAATCATTCCTGGATGATCAGGTACTTGTGGCTACCCTTGACCTGATACCTTGGTACGCAAATTTTCCCAAATAGTTGGTAAATAAAATGATCCTTGAAGATTTAAGTTTTCATCGAATAAAGAAGTTTCTACATGATATGAATAACTATTTTTGGGATGATCCTTGTCTATTTAGATTATGTTCTAATAATATCATTTGAAGATGCATGCCAAAGGTAGAAATGATGAATATTTTATAGGTCGACAATTCATCCCCAGTGGGATGATATCATATGGGTGATCACATAGAGAGAAAGATTATTAAATATGGATACTACTAGCCTACTATTCACAAGGATGAATACTAGCTTGATAAAGCTTGTGATCAATTCCAACGACAAGGATTGATATGTAGATATTAAGAGATGTCGATGACCAAAATAATAGAGGTTGAATTGATTAATCTATAGGGAATTGATTTCATGGGCCCCTTTGTAAGTTCCTATGGTCACAAGTACATTTGGATTATTATGAACTATGTTTCCAAATGGGTGGAAGTTGTATGTCATGACCTAATTTACGAGTCTGATAGCATCTACTTTATCCCGCTAGTAGGTATGCCAATCCATAGCCTGAAGTTATATGCAATGGGCTAAATTAGTGGAAAATGGCCTAAAATCCAGAAATCAACAATCAAAGACTTATGATAACATTAAGACAGTAATGATAGTCAAATAGATAGATTAAACATCCATAACTATCCTACAACCCAGTAGTGTCGGTATAAGTTACTACAAAGGGAACATCAGTACTGAAATAGCCCAAATACAATCTATCTCAGATAATGAAAGACTATATGTAGATTAGATAAGGAAAAAGGGGGAACTCCGACTCCAAGATCTCAGCCTATCACCAAAATCAACTCAGTATGAATGCCACATCAGTAGCCACTACTAGTACACAGATTTGTAGCAAAAAGGTATAAAAGTATACTATGAATACCTAAACCATATGTACTCAGTAGGAATCATCAGCTAACTAAGACAAATTATGATATAACTACGATAAAAATGTGATATAAATAAGATAGTTCAGGTTAAAAGGGAAAACCTAGAAATAAGCTCCAACACTATCAGAAAATAACTAGAAAAGACGTAATATTCAAGAAAACCTAATTAATACTACAAGATTGACCCTCATAAGACAGTAAGTATGGAAAGTAAATAACCCAATTTGGACCCCGTATAAGCCTAGAGAGTGTAATCAAAGGAAAGAAAATTCTCAAAGTTCCATAAATTTATCGAATAACAAGCCATAACCATGAATCCATCCATACTGTATCACATCACAAATCACTCTCAATATCGGACTCGGGTTGAAACTCATACCATCATCATCATTATCATAATTTACTGGACTTATACCTAAACTCATGCCATTAATATCATCATCAATTACCAAACATAAATAATAATACAATATCAGTAAACCACCGGGTGTTGCCTAGAATTAGCACCAACTACAAATACAAAACTAGCATAAAGGTAATGTATCTAATCTTTTCGAAATCAATAAATAAGAATATCAGAGTGTATGATGTGCGTATAGAATTCTAATAAATCTAACACAAGTCTTCGCCTAAGGTGGACCGAAGGACCCGCGTCTACTCCATGAAATCCATTCTAAGGAAAATTCTATCCTGGACTAGGTTAAGGTATGTAAATTCACTTCTAGATGTTAAACAAGCAATAATTATCCCTAAGGTAGCAATTTTATCTAAATATTGAGAAACTTAGTAAATTTTGTCTTAATTAAGGTTTTTTAAGAAGCTAAAAAGTCTAAATAATTACTAATTATATCAATCATACCGCCAATACCTAAATCCCATCCTATATCTAGCATAATATCATGATAATACTATGAATTAGCTCAATCTACGAAGAAAGTAAATGTAGCCTACCTGGACGTCGAAGAAAAGCATGAATAATTTACTAAATCAACAATTTTCCTTTCGAGAAGCTCTCGCAAAGTGCCACGCTATCAAAATTACAATCTACTCATCAAGAAGATAACTATGATACCCATATTGCACAATTATTCTTTTGGTACAAAATTACTTAAATATCCCATGTTGGGCCTATTTGCCAAACTACAACTTCAAACCCAACAACACGTCCTTATATGCTCAAGGAACATATACACTCAAAAATAGGTGAATTCCCAGATCAAATGGTGCTACAATCAACCCACAAATATTTTAGAAATTTTGGAAAAAGATGATGAATTTAATCATGAAATTGATGGTATCTTACCACGAATTCAAAGAAGAAATATGTAATTTAAGTTCATGAATGCTCCAAAATCACCCACTAATGAATATCATAAGTTTTCACACTTATTAGGTTTCTACACTCTTGGAAATGGGTGAAAATATGAGAATTTAGGCTAAGTTAGGTATTTATATTGTACCAGGTGCTCGGGTGTTGCCTAAGAAGACATTGGCCAATTAAGTGACCTAGTGTTGGTTTAGAGACATTGGCCATCTATCAACATACTGATTAAGAGGTCTTCTTACTGCTTAAGTAGCCATCTCTTAAGTGGTAGGGGTGCCACTTAAGGAAACCCCTGTTGTGCCAGCCTAACTGCTTAAGCGGTCGGATGGGCACTTTAGCAGTCTTCCACTTAAGACACCCAAAAGGGAACTTAAGTTGTGCAATAGCTGAGTGCACCAGCTGAAGCTTAAAATTATTTTGTCTCTCCACCGATACCTTGGAATTCATTAGAAATCCTGTTTATGAAAACAAACTATTCTACCCTATCAAATTCAATGTTCCAAACTTAATGGCACAGTTGAAATTTCCATCTGAGGTTGTTTAAATGAAAAATAGGTCTTATACCCATGTGCCATTTTTCTTAACTTTTGGTCAATAGCTCGAAATGAATCTGGGAGCCTCAGGACTAGACCAAGGGTCTATATATCCTAAAATCAACGTTTTGGAGTTGTTAGAACTATCAAAATTTGCATATGAGATCCTTTAATTAATGTTTTTTCCTAGTATACAATTTGAACCATCTAAGACTTCAAAATAGGAAATTGGATCTAAAAGCCAAAAAAACTACCCAGTAATCAAACTGTTAGCTCTAGCCAGCCATAAATGACTTAGGGCAGCTATAGGAAAGATCTAAATGACAAAACTGTGCAAAAATACAGAAAATAATCTAGAGGTTCATTACTCCAAAACATTAGCAGACAATGAGGACAAAAGTGTGGTGGCATTCTTAATAATAAATATTTCTCTCATTTTGGTACTCTTCACATAATTATAAGCAATAGGGGTTCCCATTTTTGTAATAAAGTATAGTGGGTAGCTTTAGCTTAATATGTTGTAAAATAACACAATGTGATTGCTTCTTATAATTTCTAAACTAGTGGGCAAGTGGAAGTATCCAATAGAGATATTAAGATGATATTAGCTAAGTCTGTTAATGCAAATCGCAGTGATTGCTTGCAAAAGATTGATAATGCTCTTTGGGATTACTGCACTGCATTTAAGATTCCAATAGGTATGTTTTCATTCAAACTAGTCTTCTGTAAAGCTTGTCACTTATAGGTAGACTTGAGCACCAAGCCTTGTTGGTGCTCAAAAAGTTGAATTTGAGCTAGAAAGATACAACTGATATAAGGTTGGACTAGCTAAATAAGATGGATGAATTCCAACTTCGTGCATATGAGATAGCTAATATGTACAAGGAGAGAATAAAGCTTTACCACAACTGAAGGATTAAAAAGAGAGAGTCTTATGTGGGTGACTGGGTACTGTTATTCTGCTAAAGGTTTAAACTTTTTTTGAAAAATTTGAATCTAAGGGGTTCATACCCTTCTAAATGACTCATGTTTTTACATTTAGAGTGGTGGAATTGGAAAATGAAAATGGGAAACTATTTAAAGTGAAAGGTCGATGGGTCAAGCAATATGTTGCCTAATGAAACAAAGAAAATTATTGTCAATGGTTTATCTTGATAAAGTATGAGTAATAAAGATACCTAAGTCATGTTATTTCATTAAATCAGGCGCTAATAAGAGGCAACCCATGTCCTATTATTGTAAAATTTAAATAGGTTTTGTTTGTAAGCAAGGTTAGTTTGTTTGTTGAAGAGTGTAAAGACAAAGTTTGATCTCTGATCTTAATTGATATATTGGATGACTAAGAGTGGCGATCTATCAACACATTAATGAGATATTATATCTTTGTTGCCAATTCGAGTAATAGTATCACGACATGAGGCACCCTTAGTCCCGACAATGGTGCTTATGGTCACAAGTGACCATAATCTAACCCATGAACTGGTACCTGCTATGAGCACTTTTTTTTTAATCAAGTTTTGACTTTTTATTTAATTACAACAGAAACTATTCATAGAGAGGGAATAAACCTGACCTCAATTTGTACAATACCAAATAAAAGTATGAGACTAAAATAGAGGTTACAATATATAAGTATTCTAATACTAATATGACATGCTTATTCCTTCTTTCCAGTTCTATCCATGCACTAATGTGGTTCATGCAGTTTGTTCAACTTCCTTTTTTTGAAGCTTGGCATGCCCAGTTTATCTAGTTAAAAATATCATGTTACTGTTGAGGGGAGCTGACAACTATAGAAATAATGTTTTGGCTGGTCAAATTGGTGGCTAACTTTTGATCTCTAATAACCCCCTACACCTATTCTTCCAGGATTAGTGATTGCACTACCATCAGAATTTAACTTGTTCATTGGAGCTAGTGGTTTAGTCCAATACAAAGTTATGACTTTTGTCTCCTATCTACATTTCTCCATATAAGATATTAGGTTGTACCAACCATAAGGCTAGGGGATGTAAGGAAATGCAGTGTAAAGCAAATGGGAAATCTCTCTCTAAATCAGAAATTTTACTCTGTCTAATTGGGGTTGTTTGTCACCATATTTAATAGCACATCTGTTCTTCCACAAGTTCCAGCAAATGATAATTGGAAGAGCCTGAAACACCAGTTTATGGTCTCTATTGGATGCTCTTATTTTCCACCACTTCAGCAGCAGGTTCTTAATTGAGGCGGTGACATGAGTAATCCCCATAGTTAAAGAGAAATACTGCCAAATATGGTTTGGAAAGGTACCATCAACAAACATGTGAGGAATATTGTCCCAATCAGAATTAGGATAGCATTCACAATTGACAGGGGCTATACCAAATTGGATGAACCTTTCATTTATAGGTAATTTCTTCCTCAGAGCTCTCCATATAAGAAATGAACATTTGAATGGGAACAACCTATGCCATATATAACTATTCAACAGTGTTATTTCTTTGAGTTCTTTAGTCAATCCTCAAGCTGATGAACAACTGAAGTCTCCACTTGTATTTAGAGTCCAAAGTGGGGAGTCAGGAATCCCTTTCAGATATTAAAATGAAGTACTAAGGATAGAATACAAAAGGTAAGAAGGAAGTACAGTAGATAACTTCTACATATTTCACTCACCATCAATTAGGAAATATGCTACTTTGGCATTACTTGACCGTACTTCATCAGTTCTATAATTAGATTGTGCTCCAAAACTAGACCAGTTGTCCCACAAAAAATAACAAGTACCTGATTTGATTCTCTTTAAAATATATTGTTCAGCTTCCTTATTATTCTTCATCATGGTTTTCCATACCAGAGATTGCCCAGAAGTCCCTTTCCTGGCTACAACATCCACTCTCTGGCAGTACTTGGCTAGTAAAAGGTTCCCCCAAAGAGTGTTTCTACTTCTGAATATCCACCATTATTTCAACTGCATAGCCTTACATATATCAGTAATGTCTCTAAAACCAATGCCACCTTATGCAACTGGGAAGCAATTATTCTTCTAAGAATCCCAATGATATTTCTTCTTGTTATCTTTCCAAACCTAAAAGAAGTCAGCAAATAGACACAAGAGATATTTTATAATAGCCTCTAGAGAAATGCAAGAAGAAAGAATGTGAGTAGGGATAGACTGCAAAACATGTTTTATCAGTACAACTCTATCACCATAGCTAAGTAATTTAGAATGCCAACATGCTATTCTAGAAGCCACATTACTATTCATACCAGCATAGTAACTAATTTTTTATCTTCCAATGTAAATAGGAAAGCCAAGGTATGTAATAGGGTTGTGTTTTTGCTAAAAATTAGTTTCTTCTTTAATCCTTGAGACTGTGGAAGGAAAGGGTTGATCTGTAAGAAGGAAATGACTCTTGTCCTTATTGATCAGTTAGCCAGAAACTATTTCATAAGAAGCTAATATCTTCATAACCACTCTGAGAGTGTTTCTTCTTCTAATAGTAAATATGATGATATCATCTGCAAAGCTAAGGTGGTTAATTTGGGATCCTTTTCAATCCATGTAAAAACAATACTAATAAGGTTGGTGGTGTAAGTTTTTTAGATCTCTTGATAATACTTCATCCCCTAGAATGAATAAAGTAGGGAAGAGGGGATCACCTTGTTTCAATCCCCTTGTAGAGTGGAAAAAACCATATCTAGTACCATTCACCAAAATTGAGTACCAATTGTTTGACAAGGTCCTTAAAATCATGTCAATAATGGGTTTACCAAATCTAAACCTTCTTAATACAAGGCAAGTATATGACTAAGACACCCTGTCATAGGCCTTGGCCATGTCCAGTTTAATAACTATATTTCCTCCCACAACTGGTTTCTTAATGCAACTATAGATGTCCTGAAAAAGAATTATATTTTTTGCAATATCCCTACCTCTCACAAAGCCTGATTGATTGCTAAAAATAAAGGTGGGAAGGATGGGAGCTAATCTTAGGTAAAGGAGTTTATAGATGACTTTGTTGGTAAAATTTCTCAAACTGATAGGTCTATATTCAAAAAGTTTGTTGGGGTGAAGAACTTTAGGAAGGAGAATCAAATAGGTATTAATAAAGTATTTTGGCATAGCATGGCCATAAAAGAAAGTAATCACTACTTGAATAAGTTCCTTACCAATAATATACCAGCAGGGTTGAAAGAATTTTCCATTCATACCATCAGGGACAACTGCTGAGTGAGTACTCATTGAGAAGACCACATCCCTTACTTCTTCTAGAGTAGGAATGGCTTGGAGAATATCATTTTAATAATCATATATCATTTTAGGGATATTAGCTAACATTTCCTCAGGTACATAATATGTTGTCCCATAAAAAGATATCCTAGAAATGTTTACATGTAGTTGTAGCTATTTCAGCATCCCGTTGGATCCAATCCTCTCCATCATTCTTGACTTTGTGCATGAATATTCATTTTCTTCTTCCTATGATAAAGGAATGGAAATAACTGGAGTTTGAATCTCTATACTTAAACCAGTGTAATTGAAATTTCTATCTTAAGATAGCATTCTCCACCATGAGATATCTGATATATTTAGCTTGTGCTCTGTGGAATTCCTATTTATTCTTATCAGTACCACTTAAGATCAAATTTTCCTCAGATACCTTGATAGTTTCTTCATAAATATTTAAATTATCATAGATGACACCAAATACCTCTTTAGACCATTGACTTAGAGTAGAAGTTAGTCTTTTCAGCTTCTGCTGAAATCTCCACATAGGTGCTCCTTCACATGGCTGTTGCCAGCAAGTCTACATAGTGTTAAGGAATGTGGAATGCTCCGCCCAATAATCCAGGAATTTGAAATATTTAATGTGTGACTCCACTCTTTCTAGCATTTCCAGAAGCAGTGGACAATGGTCAGAAACCACAGAAGATAAATAAGTAATGTCGGTCATTGGCATTTCATTCAACCAAGTATCTAATACCATTTCTCTATCCAATATTTTCCATATTCTAAATTGAATGCCTCTTAGATTGGACCAAGTGAACTTGGGACCATGGAAGCCCAGATTAGTTAAACCATAAGCTTCAATCATCCCTAAGAATTCAAAGCTCTTCCTCATATCATAAGGGATACCTACCAACTTTTCACTTACTCCAGTAATCACATTGAAGTCCCCAATTGTGCACTAAGGTAAGGTTGATGCAGACAGTTGCACCAGTTAATTCCACAAAGGTCTTCTTAGTGTATCTCTATATTTATAATAAACAAAGGTCATTAGATAAGATTGATGCAGGGAAGAATGGGTAATTGAGCAAGTAATCAATTGATCATCATTAGCAATGATGTCACAAAAGATATCCAGGGACTAAATGATCCAAATTTTGACATTAGAGTTGCATAAAGCATTTGATGTCATAAGAGATATCCAGGGACCAAAAGATCCAAATTTTTCAATTAGATTTGCATAAAGCATGCTCCATCTTAAGTTTTCTTCTAGCTACATCAAGATGAGTATTGCTGGAGAAAGGCTCCAGAATTGTAACCAAAAAGATATGGTGAATGTGTATGAGTTGTTGAAGTATTTCCAGGACACCTTGGGTAAATATACCCCTTCATTCCAAGTAAGATAGATGATCATTTGACTATTTTATAGGAATGAGATCTTGTAAAAGGTCTAGCTGTGTGACCATTCAAGCTGGTTACATTGTATTTGGTCCCTTTTCTTGACTTAATTAAAGACCCCCTGGGAGATAACCCTTGCTGGGTAGAAATTTGGTTCACTTCTATTGCAAACTCCTCTTGATATCCTAGATCAAATACATCAGTCAAATTTTTATCAATCTTCTATAGATAACCCAAGTTACAATTATCAGTATCATCCTCAGAGTGTATCACGTTGTATTCATTATCAAACTCCTAAGAAATCCTCTGTGGACAAGTTTCAGTAATAATAGGTTTATCCTACACCTATTTAAGATACACTTTCTCTTGAAATTTAGGGAAAGCCTCTTGTAACATTGCAGGAGATTCCACACAAATTTCCATTCCCTCACCAGGAATCTCTGTAACAGGTTGATCTTGCAGTTGGTCAAAAACCACATTCTCAGCCTCTTGTATCATTGCAGGAATCATCACACCATAACCAGGAAACTCTGTATCCTCTAATCTACTCAACTGATTCTCCTTATTAATAGCAGGTAATAAGTTTCTGTCACTTCCATCAATTACTTCCTGATCATCTTGCTTGGCACTATCAGACTCCTCTAGTTGTTGTGACATTGGCTTGGAACTCACCTTATTATTGCTTGGACGAGCAGTTGTGGAATTAATGTCTTGTTGAAGATATATGAATGTATTAGATGTAGATGAAGCTGAATTATCTTGTTGACCCCCTATATACTTATTTGGAGACCTTGGCTTGAATATCATTCTTTGGCTATCCCTACCCCTCTTTTTTTGGTTCTTCCACTCATTGATTGGTGTCTTTCTTTTATCTGTACTTTGCTACTGTATTGTACCAGGTGAATTCTACATCTTTTGGTATGTTTGAGAATCTTCTTCCAATTTACCTTCCCCCTGAGGATCCTCATTAGAAAATAGTTTTTCTTAGTAGCCTCAGCTTTTTCTTTGACAACCTGGGATTTTGCAGCATGCCCTTGATGTTTGCAATAGGAACAGTACTCAGGAACATCTTCATACTGAATGGTTTGCCATATACCTTCACCATGTTCATCAGCATCATATCCCACCCAAACATGTTGGGGTCTTGGCTTGGTGAGGTCAATTTGAAGCTTGACCTTAGCCATACTACCCCTGGTTTTTTTGTAAGTTCTGAAATCTAGAAATAATACCTTACCAATAGGAGATGATAGAGGTGTTACTACCTCCAAACAATAACAGTTCCAAGGGAGATAAAGCAAGCTAGCCCATACAGGGACCAATGGAATTTCTTCTTTAGGGTTAAAGGTGGGGGTCCACAGTTAAATCTGATCATCTGTGCTTGGATATACATCTTCCTTTTTGACCAAACTATAGAATGATCATATTCATTGTCCAGGTCAATGTATAGATGCCTGGAATTAAAATGAGTAAGTTTTACCTACCCTTTTAACTCTATTTGCAAAATAAACTGTCACCTAATCACCTCTATCTTGGGCATGCCGTTTTCAAATTTCCCAATCAGGGTAAACCTACATCTCTATGCTAATTTCACTTTGTAATCCTCAAATCTAAACAAAACCGCTAGGAGACCTTGTTTGATTGTTATTCTTGGAGGCTCAATTTGAATAATCTCAACTTTCATAGCCTCTTGTGCTCTTAATTTCATAGCCAAAGAGTGTGTAACCCTAGGAATAGGGGGTTCATAACAGTAATACAATACATGTGTGGAAGATAAGATGATGAAATACTATAAATGTAAATACTGAAATACACATTAAAATATGTCTAAAATCTCTGATAGAATACTAGAAATAAAACTATCTATCTGAGAAACTAGTAATACAAAAAGAACTGACTAAATGTCTAACTTATACATCTAAAAGCCTCTAAACATCAAGAGAGTTGATGGGATACACTCCCAACTAACTCTGATTGACTGAACATAAGGAAATACTAAAATAACTGATATAAACAAATCATAGCCTCAATGGATGAGCACTCAACACTACAGTTGTTGAGTAATGTTGAGATGTCTAA
This sequence comes from Capsicum pubescens, assembly GCA_030864215.1. Lineage (NCBI taxonomy): Eukaryota > Viridiplantae > Streptophyta > Magnoliopsida > Solanales > Solanaceae > Capsicum > Capsicum pubescens. The sequence continues at coordinate 171,493,469 of CM061543.1, forward strand.
GAACGGTTGGGAAATTGTACGTTTGAACTTATGTTATAAGACAGCATAACGCAAAGAAAAGTATGTGGTCAGTACTTTGAATGTACTGGTATATGAGATGAGGATTGGCTGAAATGCATTAGATAACTAAGGATTAATGCATGAACATATAATACTTAATAATTCAAGACCAAGCATAAACATATTTCTAAAATAAGCTGCAAACTAAAAGACTAAAATCTGTATGATTGATTAACTGGCAATATGTACATTTTGTCATGTAAAGTGAACTTAAGTACACTGAAATACTGATTGAAACTATGGGAGCTATCATGTAACCGACATAAAGTATGTGAGCAATCATGGAGTCTAATGTCTAACCCACGTTGAGGAAGGTTGTTCTATCCTTTCCATCAGAGTAGAACCTGAACTAGAGTGATCACAAAACTGATCCTATATTGGGCAAGGGGAAACACTCTCTGGAGAAACTATGGGAGCTATCTACAGTGGCACGTAGTTTTTGGGGAAGTAGTATGCGCTGAACACACACTTCCCACTAGGTGCTAAATCTTGCTCCCAACTAAAAGACACTAAAATACTAACTGGTGCATGCACTGATAACTGATAACTAATAAGCTCAAGTCATGGTATTCTGGAAATAGCAGTGCATACAAATTTTGAGGTAATTATAAGCTAATAATTCTCAACATGATCATGGTGTTCTAAATATGATATTAAAACTATGGTCAAACTGACTTAGTACTTGAAAAATGGATATCATGTAAAACACATAGGTATCGGGTGTTAATAACCCATTAGTACTGATGGATCATAAAGAAAATATGATATCAAACTTAAAATACTATAGTATGTAATCATGGTTCAAAGATCCGAAACATTGACATTTCATCAAACATGTGAGAATCATGAACTTGAACTTGGGAATGTCTTAAAACATGAGAAAATAGCATGGTTACGTGACTAAGATCATAACTTGATAATATAACAAGGAATTAAGTTGATTATAACATAGGAGATTGAAACTTAAAGCATGGGTTAACCTAAATTTTCATGGAAATCATTCTTGAACATGAATTGAGTCAAATTACTAAGGAAACACATGAATTTAATCCATCTTGAACATAGAAAACTCCATATTAAGAGAAAAATCCACTCTTTAGTTGAAAAGAGGGTTTTTAGGCTCCATGAGTGAAAAGGGACCCATGTATGAACATCCCACATACATAAATAGCTATATTCCTGAAGATTCCTTGAACTTAGAAACTTGGAGCCTTGATTTTTTGAGAATAAAGCTTATATTTGTTCTTGGGGAAGGAAGAGGGTATCTTGACAGAAATTTGGGGTGAAAGGGGCAAATAATGCCCTTTTGGAAGTTCCAATTTGTGTTAAGGACGAAATAGGATAAGGGAATTGACTCAAATGCCCCTTGGGTACTTAAACCATAACACTATGTGGTATATAGCCACGCATTATGCCTCTCTCTCTTCGTGGGAGAGAGAAATGATCACACATCTTATTTAAGGGGAGAAAGCCGTGCACCATAGAGTATCTCACCATGGTAGAGAGAGATGCATCATAGCCTTATCGCATTGCTTCATTATTTTGGCTATCCAAACACGTCCCGATCCCCATCCTAAAATTCTAAAACTCACCCGAGACATACTTTTAACCTCCCTAACAATGAATAAACTTAAAAACAAACATTTCAAGGTCTAAAAGGACAAACTAAAAATCTGTAAAGTTTAGAGGTTTTGAAAGTGACTGAGTCCTCAACACTTAGTGAAATTTTCAAGCCTTGGACCCCTTAAGCATGCAACTAAGCACTGAATCGAGCTTGGCATATTATGGGGTATTACAATATCTCCCCCTTGGGAACATTCATCCTCAAATGAGATTGGTTAAATTAAGAAGCTAAGGTAACTGAGATAATATAATGAACATGAATGACTTGGAACATGATTACATAACTGAGCCTAAAGCATGATACATGAGATGAACTGATTTTTTGCATGTGTGCAATGACATGAGAATAATTACATAGCTGAAACTGAGAACAGAATTGAGTCAATCTAAGGAAGATCGTTACCTCAAGTTGAATCTGAGTTTGAGATAAAAAATAAGGGTACTTGGTTCGTATATCTTCTATTGCTTCCGAAGTTTCTCCCTCAACGGACTGATTCCGCCAAAGAACTTTAACCAAGGGATCCTCTTTATTCCTTAGTCTATGAATCTGATGATTAAGGATCTCAACTGGGTCTTCTTCGTAGGAAAGGGTATCCTTAACATCCATCTTTATAATGGAACAACAAACAATTAAATCACTGATGCATTTCCTTAACAGGGAAATATGGAACACCAAATGTACTGATGCCAAGTCTGCAGGCAACTCATGCTCATAAGCTACCCTTCCAAAATGGTTCAAGATTCTGTAAGGGCCAACATAGCGGTAACTGAGTTTCCCCTTATTGCATTATCTCTTTACTTCTTTAATAAGTGAACTATTTAAATAGACCAAATCACCAACCTCAAACTCGAGATCTCTTATCCTCATATCTACATAAGATTTCTGATGGCTTTGGGCTGTGTTCAGCCTCCCTCAAATCAACTAAACTTTTTCCATAGCCTCAAACACTGAATTTGGCCCTATCAATACAACCTCACCTACTTTAAACTAATTAATAATAGATCTACATCTCCTTACATAGAGAGCTTCAAATGGAGCCACCTAGATACTAGAGTGATAGCTATTATTATATGCAAACTCAATCAAAGGTAAGTGGTCATCCCAACTACCTTTAAAGTCAATAACATAGGCCCTCAATATTTCCAATAAAGTTTGAATAGTACTTTCTTTCTGACCATATATATGAGGATGAAAGGTTGTACTGAGATGAAATTGGGTGCCCAGACCCTTCTGAAAAGCCTTCCAAAAGTGAGAGGTAAACTAAGTACATCTATATGAAATGATAGACAATGGAATCTCATGCCACTTCACTAACTCCCTAAGATAAAGCCTGGAATAATCCTTAACTGAGTACGAAGTGTGAACTGGCAAAAAATGTGTTGATTTGTTCATTCTATCCACAATGAACTATATCAAATCATGTTGATGACGTGTACGAGAAAATCCTATCACAAAGTCCATGTTCACTACCTCCCATATCCAAGTGGGGATTATAAACTCCTTCAATGTACCACTAGGCCTTTGGTTCTTAACTTTAACCTACTGACAATTTATACACTTAGCCACAAACTCTGCAATATCCTTCTTCATACCACTGCACTAATAGACTTTTCGCAAATCATGGTACATCATTATGGCTCCTAGGTGAATAGAATACTTCTCACCATGCGCTTCTACAAGTATTCAAAATCTTAAACCATCAATACATGGGAACACATAACCTTTCCTGACAACGAAGCACACCATCTCCGCCCCCCTCCCCCTAGGAGAAAACCTCTACTTTTTGATCTTTAACTAGCTCCTTTAACTTAACCAAACTAGGATCCCTATATTATTTTTGCTTTACTTCGGAAACCAATGATGACTCCAAACTATTATGAACCCATACACTATCTTCAGCTGAATCAACCAATCGAACCCCTAATCTAGAAAGTTGATGAACCTCACTAGCTAACTTTTTCTTATCTTCCTCGACATGAGTAAGACTACCCATGGACAATCTACTCAGGGCATCTGCCACTACATTTGCCTTGCCTGGATAATATAACACATAGAGCATAGCTTTTTAACAACTCAAGCCACCTTCTCTAATGAAGATTCTGATCTTTCTGTGTGAACACGTACTGTAAACTCTTATGCTTAGTGAAGATATAAACATAAACCCTATAAAGATAATGTCTCCAAATTTTCAAGGCGAAAACAACAGGTGCCAACTCAAGTTCATGGGTAGGATAATTCTTTTCATGGGGTTTAAGTTGTCTAGAGGCACAAGCTATGACCTTACCTGCCTACATCAAAACATAACCAAGACCAACAATGGAAGTATAACAGTAAACTACAAACCCATCTGAACTATCTAGCAAAGCCAAAACTGGGGCAGAGGTGAATCGAGTCTTCGACTCATAAAAACTCTTCTCGTAAGAATCTGACCATTGAAATTTGACTTTCTTCTGAGTCAATCGAGACATGGGGGATGCAATAGAAGAAAATCCTTTAATGAACCATTTATAATAGCCATCCAAACCTAAGAAACTCTAAATATCTAATTGAGAGATAGGTCTAGGCCAATTTCTCACTACTATGGTCTTTTGAGAGGCAACTCGGATACCATCGCCGGAAAAAATATAGCCAAGGAAAGCTACTGATCTTAGAAAAAATTTGCACTTACTAAACTTGGCAAACAACTAATGATCTAAAAGGGTCTGCAATATAATTCTCAGATAGTCTACATGATCATGTCACTACGAGAATAGATAAGGATATTGTCAATAAAGACTATGATGAACAGGTCCAAGTACTGTTTGAACACCTTGTTTATCCAGTCCATGAAAGCTGCAGGAGAATTCATTAGTCCAAAAGTTAGAATTAGAAATTCAAAGTGACCATACCAAGTTTTGAAGGTTGTCTATGAAATGTCACATTCTTTGACTCTAAGCTGATGATAGTCGGATCTAAGGTCTATCTTAGAGAAATAACTAGCACCCTCAAGTTAGATGAAAAAGTCATCAATTATGGAGAGTGGATACTTATTATTGATTGTGACTTTATTCAACTGATGGTAATCGATTCTTTAGGAACCATCTTTCTTACAGACGAATAGAACTGGAGAACCCCATGGGGAAACACTAGGCCTGAAGAAACCCTTATCTAAGAGATCTTTTAACTATTTCTTAAATTCTTGAAGCTCAAGTGGATCCATTCTATAGGAAAGAATAGAGATAGGTTGTGTATCTGGAAGAATAACTATTTCAAAGTTTATTTCCCTCTCAGGAGTAACTCTGAGAAGATTTTCAGAGAACACATCATAAAATTACCTCACTACTGAAATTGACTCAAGAGACAGAGTCTCAGAATTTAAGTTTTTGACTCAGACACGATGGTAAGCACACCCCTTAGACATCATATTTCATGCTTTAAGATATGAAATAATCTGACCCCTAAGCGCTAAAGTACTATCTCTCCATTCAATGATGGGTTCATTAGGAAACTAAAACTGAAAGAATCTATTTCTACATTCCACTGAGGCATAGCATGATTGGATCCAATCCATGTCAAGAATGTCATCGAAATCAGTCATCTCTAACTCCACCAGATTAAATGATGTGATTTTTTTAGATACTATAATCGGGCAATTTTTGTATACCCGTCTGGCTATAATAAATTTACCCACTGGGGTAGACACTGAGAAATGCTCTGCTAATGTTTCAAGACTGACATTGAACTTGACATCTATAAAAAGAGTTATAAAAGAAAGTAAAGCTCCAAGGTCTAATAAAGGATAAACATGAACATGAAAGACCTGTAACATACCTATAACCATATTGGGAGAACTTTCCTTATCATGCTGATGGAGTACATACAACCTATTCTTACACTTCCCATTAGTGGCAGTGTATTTGGTACCCAGCTGAGTTGGGCGACCTGCTGGAGCTTATAAAAGAATATATTGGCCCTGTTGGTGTGAATAATTTACCCTCGGTGTAACTACCAGACACTCCCAGACCCTGCGGCCTAGATTTTCATGTCCAAAATATATATTACTACCAGCCTTACACTCACCCTGATGATTCCTACCATATTTCCTTTAGAGTAAATTAGTACGACTACTATTTACACTACTATCGGACTTAGAGCCTGGCGCTCTATCCCGACTGTCTTTTCCAAACTTAGGCACCGGTGTGCTAGCTGAAGATGGAGTTGTGGCTGAAAAATTTTGATGGAACTGAGAATGGTTACGACCTTCTGACCTTAACCGAGAAAAGTTGAAATTATCTATTCTTGCCCATTTATTATCTGTCTTTCTCTCCTTAAGCTTCTCCTTCTCAATATGCTGAGCATGAACCATAAGTCTAGATAAATCCATCTCCTTAATAAACATGGCGGTCTGACACTCCTTGACCACACTATCAGCTACACCAGATAAAAGCTTACTCATTCTAAACCTATTGTCTGCCACCATAGTAGGAGTATACCTCGCTAATTGAGTGAATTTAAGTAAGTATTCTTTCATGCTCATATTACCTTACTTAAAATTGATGAAATCCTAAACTATAGCTTCCCTCAACACTAATGGAAAGAACCTATCAAAGAAATTCATGTCAAACTCCTCTCACTCAATAGGCCCTGCCTCCACACCTCGGTCCACCTTCCACTAGTTAAACTATGTGTGAGCTACATCCTGCAACTAATATGTAGCCAACTCTGCACTCTTACTAGAAGTGATACCCTTGATATCAATTACCCACTGTACCATATACAAAAACTCTAATGTATCCTTCTCAGACTTGTATCACGAAAACAAAGGGGGACCCCTCCAGAAAATAAAGGGTGCTCCATTGGAGTAAAATCTCAAATCCTAGCTGCAGTTGTATTTTCCACGTGATTGGCTGGGGAAACAGCTTGTTTTTTGTTCTGAGCAGAAACTAAATGGGCTAGAGTAGTGAAAACATCCCTGAATTTGGCGTGATAGACATGATCATTCAGTGGATCTTCCTGAATAGGTGGGGTGTGGGTTGATCACCGTTCCTTCTTCTATTGTTTCTTTTGGAGGCATTATATATGAACAGAATGAAGGATGAATTAGAAATACAGTTTAAATAGAGCTCATGCTCTTTCGCATGACATGAACACTAAATGAAGGAAAACTTTTCTAAAAAGGTTTTATAGCCTCTTCTCCATAATTGTGTTGCGCTTCACACCCATGGATAAGAATCTACTCAACGCATTTTTCATACTACCAAGGACATTTTAAAACCTTAGGCTCTGATACCAAGTTTTGTCACAACCTGAGGCTATCCCTAGTCGCAACAACGATGCTTACGGTCACAAGTAACCAAAAGCTAACCCATGAACTGGTACTTGATGTGACCATTGAGAAAAAAAGTAATATATATGTGCAGAAGATAAGATGATGAAATACTATAAATATAAATACTAAAAACATATTAAAATATACCTGAAATATCTAATAGAAAACTAGAAATCAAACTATATGTCTGAGCAACTGATAATATTGAAAGAACTGACTGACTATCTAATTGATATTTCACAATTGTGCACCAACGTAAGGTTGATGCAGATAGTTGCACCAGTTTATTCCACAAAGGTCTTCTTAGTGCATCTCTGTATTTAGTATAAAAAAAGGTCATTAGATAAGCTTGATGCAAGGCAGAATGGGTAATTGATCAAGTAATCAATTGATCATCATTAGTAATGATGTCACAAAAGATATCCAGGGACTAAATGATCCAAATTTTGCCATTAGAGTTGCATAAAGCATTTGATGTCATAAGAGATATCCAGGGACCAAAAGATCCAAATTTTTCCATTAGAGTTGCATAAAGCATGCTCCATCTTAAGTTTTCTTCTAGCTACATCAAGATGAGTATTGCTGGAGAAAGGCTCCAGGATTATAACCAAAGAGATATGGTGAATGTGTATAAGTTGTTGAAGTATTTCCAGGACACCTTGGGTAAATATACCCCTTCATTCTAAGTAAGATGGATGATCATTTGACTATTTTATAGGAATAAGATCTTGTAAAAGGTCTAGCTGTGTGATCATTCAAGCTGGTTTTATTATATTTGGTCCCTTTCCTTGACTTGATTAAAGACCCCCTGGGTGATAACCCTTGCTGGGTAGAAATATGGTTCACTTCTATTGCAAACTCCTCTTGATATCCTGGATCAAATACATCAGTCAAATTTTTATCAATTTTCTATAGATGACCCAAGTTACAATTATTTGTATCATTCTCAGAGTGTATCACGTTGTATTCATCATCAAGATCCTAAGAAAACCTCTGTGGAAAAGTCTTAGTGATAATAGGTTTATCCTGCACCTATTCAAGATCCACTTTTTCTTGAAATTTAGGAAAAGCCTCTTGTAACATTGTAGGAGATTCCACACCAATTTTCATTCCCTCACCAGGAATCTCTGTAATAGGTTGATCTTGCAGTTGGTCAAGAACCACATTCTTAGCCTATTGTATCATTGCAGGAAGAATCACACCATCACCAGGTAGCTCTGTATCCTCTAATCTACTCAGTTGATTCTCCTTATTAAGAGCAGGTAACAATTTTTTGTCACTTTCATCAGCTACTTTATGATCATCTTGCTTGGCACTATTAGACACCTCTACTTATTGTGACATTGTCTTGAAACTCACCTCATTATTACGTGGATGATCAGTTGTGGAATAAATGTCTTGTTGAAGAGCTGTGAATGTATTAGATGTAGATGAAGGTGAATTATCTTGTTGACCCCCTGTATACTTATTTGGAGACATTGGTTTGAATATCATTCTTTGGTTGTCCCTACCCCACTTTTTTTGGTTCTACCACTCATTGATTGGTGTCTTGCCTTTATCTGTATTTTTCTACTGTATTATACCAGGTGAATTCTACATCCTTTGGTATGTTTGAGAATCATCTTCCTGCTTACCTTCCCCCTGAGGATCCTCATTAGAAAATAGTTTTGCATAGTAGCCTCAGCTTTTTGTTTGACAACCCAGGATTTTGCAGCATGCCCTTGATGTTTGCAATAGTAATAGTACTCAGGAACATCTTTATACTAAAAGGTTTGCATTTACCTTCACCATGTTCATTAGCATCATATCCCAACCAAACATGTTGGGGTCTTGGCTTGGTGAGGACAATTTGAAACTTGACCTTAGCCATACTACACCTGGTTTTTTTGTAAGTTACGAAATATAGAAATAATACCTTACCAATGGAAGATAAGAGAGGTGTTACTACCTCCAAACAATAACAGTGCCATGGGAGATAAAGCAAGCTAACCCATACAGGGACCAATGGAGTTTCTTCTTCAGGGTTAAAGGTGGGGTCCACAGTTGAATCTGATCATCTGTGCTTGGATATACATCTTCCCTTTTGACCAAACTGTAGAATGATCATATTCATTGTCCAGGTCAATGTATTGATGCGTGGAATTAAAATGAGTAAGTTTGACCTACCCTTTTAACTCCATTTGCAAAATAAATTGTCGCCTAATCATCTCTATCTCGGGCATGCTGTTTTCAAATTTCCCAATCAGGGTAAACCTATATCTCTGTGCTAATTTCACTTTGTAATCCCCAAATCTAAACAAAAACACTAGGAGACCTTGTTTGATTGTTATTCTTAGAGGCTTAATTTGAATAAGTTCATCTTTCATAGCCTTTTGTGCTATCAATTTCATAGACAGAGAGTGTGTAACCCTAGGAATAGGGGGTTCATAACAGTAATACAATACATGCGTGGAAGATAAGATGATGAGATACTATAAATGTAAATACTGAAATACGCATTTAAATTTGTCTAAAATCTCTGATAGAATACTAGAAATAAAACTATCTATCTGAGTAACTAATAATACAAAAAAAATAGACTAACTGTCTAACTGATACATCTAAAAGCCTCTAAACATCAAGAGGAGTTGATGGGATACACTCCAAACTAACTCTGATTGACTAAACATAAGGAAATACTGAAATAACTGATATAAACGAATCATGTCCTCAATGGATAAGGACTCAAAACTACAGTTGTTGAGTAATGTTGAGCTGTCTAAGAATGGTCGGGAAACTGTACGTTTGAACTTATATTATAAGACAGCATAACGCAAAGAAAAGTATGCGGTCAGTACTTTGAATGTACTGGTATATGAGATGAGGATTGACCAAAATGCATGAGATAACTAAGGATTAATGCATGAACATATAATACCTAAGAATGCAAGACCAAGCATAAACATATTTCTAAAATAAGCTGCAAACTAAAAGACTAAAATTGGTATGACTGATTAACTGGCAATATGTAAATTTTGTCAAGTAAAGTGAACTTATGTACACTGAAATACTAATTGAAACTATGGGAGCTATCAAGTAACCGACATAAAGTATGTGAGCTATCATAGAGTTTAATGTCAAACCCACGTTAAGGAAGGTTGTTCTATCCTTGCCATCAGAGTAGAACCTGAACTAGAGTGATCACAAAACTGATCCCATATTGGGCAAGGGGAAACACTCTCTGGAGAAACTATGGGAGTTATCTACAGTGGCATGTAGTTTTTGGGGAAGTAGTATGCACTGAACCCACACTTCCCACTTGGTGCTAAATCTTGCTCCCAACTAAAAGATACTAAAATACTAACTGGTTCATGCACTAATAATTGATAACTAATAAGCTTAGGTCATGGTATTCTGGAAATAACAGTGCATATAGATTTTGAGGTAATTATAAACTAATAATTCTCAACATGATCATGGTGTTCTAAATATGATATTAAAACCATCGTCAAACTGACCTATTACTTGAAAAATGGATATCATGTAAAACACATAGGTATCGGGTATTCACAACCCATTAGTACCGATGGATCATAAAGAAAATATGATATCAAACTTGAAATACTATAGTATGTAATCATGGTTCAAAGATCCGAAACATAGACATTTCATCAAACATGTGAGAATCATGAACTTGAACTTGGGAATGTCTTAAAACATGAGAAAATAGCATGGTTACGTGACTACGATCATAACTTGATAATATAACAAGGAATTAACTTGATTATAACATAGGAGATTGAAACTTAAAGCATGAGTTAACCTAAATATTCATGGAAATCATTCTTGAACATGAATTGAGTCAAATTACCAAGGAAACACAAGAATTTAATCTGTCTTGAACATAGAATACTCCATATTAAGAGAAAAATCCACTCTTTAGTTGAACAGAGGATTTTTGGGCTCCATTCAATAATAGCTATAATCCTGAAGATTCCTTGAACTTAGAAGATTGGAGCCTTGATTTCTTGAGAATAAATCTTAGGTTTGTTCTTGGGGAAGAAGGAGGGTATCTTGAGAGCAATTTGGGGTGAAAGGGGCAAATAACGCCCTTTTGGAAGTTCCAATTTGTATTAAGGACGAAATAGGATAGGAGAATTGACTCAAATGCATCTTGGGTACTTAAACCATAACACTATGCGGTATAGAGCCACGCATTATTCCTCTCTCTCCGTGGGAGAGAGCAATGCATCACATATCTTATTCATGAGGAGAAATCCATACACCACAAAGTATCTCACCACGGGAGAGAGCGATGCATCATAGCCTTATTGCAATGCTTCATTATTTTGTCTATCCAAACACATCCCGATCCTCATCCTAAAATTCTAAAACTCATCGAGACATATTTTTAACCTCCCTAACAATGAATAAACTTAAAAACAAATATTTCAAGGTCGAAAAGGACAAACTAAAAATCTTTAAAGTTTAGAGGTTTTGAAAATGACAGAGTCCTCAACACTTAGTGAAATTTTCAAGACTTGGACCCCTTAAGCATGCAACTAAGCACTGAATCGAGCTTGGTTAAATTGAGAAGGTAAGGCAACTGAGATTATCTAATGAACATTAATGACTTGGAACATGATTATATAACTGAGCCTAAAGCATGATACATGAGATGAACTGATTTTGTGCATGCATGCAATGACATGAGAATAATTACATAGCTGAAACTGAGAACAGAATTGAGTCAATCTAAGGAAGATCGTTACCTCAAGTTGAATCTGAGTTTGAGATAAAAATATAAGGGTACTTGGTACGTATATCTGCTATTTCTTCCCAAGTAGCTCCCTCAACGGACTAATTCCACCAAAAAACTTTAACCAAGGGATCCTTTTTATTCCTTAGCCTATGAATCTGATGATCAAGGATCTCAACTATGGCTTCTTCGTAGGAAAGTCTATCCTTAACATCCATCTTTCTAATGGAAAAACAACAACTAAATCAGTGATGCATTTCCTTAACAGGGAAACATGGAACACCAAATGTACTGATGTCAAGCCTGCAGGCAACTCATGCTCATAAGCTACCCTTCCAAAATGGTTCAAGATTCTGTAAGGGCCAACATAGAGGTAACTGAATTTCCCCTTCTTGCATTATCTCTTCACTTCTTTAATAGGTGAAATATTTAAATAGACCAAATCAAAAACCTCAAACTCAATATCTCTTATCCTCATATCTACATAAGATTTCTGACGGCTTTAGGCTGTGTTCAGCCTCTCTCAAATCAACTGAACTTTTTAAATAGCCTCAAACACTGAATTTGGCCCTATCAATACAACCTCACCTACTTTAATCCAATTAATAGGAGATCTACATCTCCTTACATAGAGAGCTTCAAACGGAGCCACCTAGATACTAAAGTGATAGCTATTATTATATGCAAACTCAATCAAAGGTAAGTGGTCATCCAAACTACCTTTAAAGTCAATAACACAGTCCCTCAACATTTCCCAAAAAGTTTGAATAGTCCTCTCTGTCTGACCATATATATGAGGATGAAAGGTTGTATTGAGATGAACTTGGATGCCTAGACCCTTCTGAAATGCCTTCCAAAAGTGAGAGGCAAGCTAAGTACATCTATCTGAAATGATAGACAATGGAATCTCATGGAACTTCACGAACTCCCTAAGATAAAGCCTGAAATAATCCTCAACTGAGTATAAAGTGTGAACTGGCAAGAAATGAACTGATTTGGTCATTCTATCCACAATGAACTATATTAAATCATGTTGACGACGCATACGAGAAAATCCTATCACAAAGTCCATGTTCACTACCTCTCACTTCCAAGTGGGGATTCTAAACTCCTGCAATGTACCACTATTCCTTTGGTGCTTAACTTTAACCTACTAATAATTTACACACTTAGCCACAAACTCTGCAATATCCTTCTTCATACCACTGCACCAATAGACTTTTCGCAAATCATAATACATCTTAGTGGCTTCTGGGTGAATAGAATACAGCTCACCATGTGCCTCTATAAGTATTCACTATCATAAACCATCAATACATGGGAACACATAACCTTCCCTGACAACGAAGCACACCATCTCCCTCCCGGGATAAAACCTCTACTTTCTAATCTTTAACTTCCACCTTTAACTTAACCAAACTAGGATCCCTATATTATTTTTTCTTTAATATGGCAACCAATGATGACTCCAAACTATTATGAACCCATACACTACCTTCAGATGAATCAACCAATCGAACCCCTAATCTAGAAAAATTATGAACCTCACTGGCTAAATTTTCTTCTCTTTCTCGACATGAGCAACACTACCCATAGACAATCTACTAAGGGCATCTGCCATTACATTGGCCTTGCCCAAATGATATAACACACTCATAGCATAATTTTTTAACAACTCAAGCCACCTTCTCTAATGAAGATTCAAATCTTTCTATGTGAATACGTACTATAAAATCTTATGCTCAGTGAACATATCAACATAAACCCCATAAAGATATTGTCTCCAAATTTTCAAGGCGAAAACAACAACTGCCAACTCAAGTTCATGTGTAGCATAATTCTTTTCATGGGGTTTAAGCTGTCTAGAGGCACAGGCTATGACCTTGCCTCTCTACATTAAAACACAACCAAGACCAACAATGGAAGTATAACAGTAAACTACAAACCCATCTGAACCATCTGGCTAAGCCAAAACTGGGGCAGAGGTGAATCGAGTCTTCGACTCTTAAAAACTCTTCTCGCTAGAATCTGACCACTGAAATTTGACTTTCTTTTGAGTCAATCGATACATGGGGGATGCAATAAAAGAAAACCCTTCAATGAACCATTTATAATAGCCATCCAAACCCAAGAAACTTCAAATATATAATTGAGAGATGGGTCTAGGACAGTTTCTCAGTTCTTTGGTCTTTTGAGAGGTAACTCAGATACCATCGCCGAAAATAATATGGCCAAGGAAAGCTATTGATCTTATCAAAAATTTGCACTTACTAAACATGGAAAACAACTAATGATCTCTAAGGGTCTGCAATATAATTCTCAGATGGTCTACATGATTATGTCACTAAGAGAATAGATAAGGATATCGTCAATGAAGACTATCACGAACAGGTCCAAGTACTGTTTGAACATCTTGTTCATCCAGTCCATGAAAGTTGCAGGGGCATTTATTAGTCAAAAAGTAATAATTAGAAATTCAAAGTGACCATACCAAGTTTTGAAGGATGTCTACAAAATGTCACATTCTCTGACTCTAAGCTGATGATCGTCGGATCTAAGGTCTATCTTAGAGAAATAACTAGCACCCTCAAGTTAGACAAAAAAGTCATCAATTCTGGGGAGTGGATACTTATTCTTGATTATGAATTTATTCAACTTATGGTAATCGATGATTTAGGAACCATCTTTCTTACAAACGAATAGAACTGGAGCACCCCATGGGGAAATACTAGGCCTGATGAAACCCTTATCTAAGAGATCTTTTAACTATTTCTTAAATTCTTTAAGATCAAGTGGAGCCATTCTTTAGGATAGAATAGAGATAGGTTAGGTATCTAGAAGAATAACAATTTCAAAGTTTATTTCCCTCTCAGGAGTAACTCTGAGAAGATCTTCTAAGAACACATCATACAATTACGTCACTATTGAAACTAACTCAAGAGTCAGAGTCTCAGAATTTGAATTTTTGACTCAGACATGATGGTAAGCACATCCCTTAGATATCATATTTCGAGCTTTAAGATATGAAATAATCTGACCCCTAAGCACTAAAGTACTATCTCTCCATTCAATGACGGGTTCATTAGGAAACTAAAACTGAAAGACTCTATTTCTACATTCAACTGAAGCATAGCATGAGTGGAGCCAATTCATGTCAAGAATGACATCGAAATCATTCATCTCTAACCCTACCATAATAAATAAGGTAATTTTTTTATACTATGATCAGTCAATTTCTGTATACCCGTCTGGCTATAATAAATTTACCCATTGGGGTAGACACTGAGAATGGCTCTGCTAATGTTTCAAGACTGACATTGAAATTGATGGCTATATAAGGAGTCACAAAAGAAAGTAAAGCTCCAAGTTCTAATAAAGGATAAACATGAACAAGAAAGACCTGTAACGTACCTATAACCATATTGGGAGAACTTTTCTTATCATACTGATGGAATGTATACAACCTATTCCGGCACTGCCCATTAGTGACATTGTATGTGGTACCCAGCTGAGTTACGCGACCTGCTGGAGCTGATAAAAGAAGATATTGGTGTAACTACTAGACACTCCCAGACCCTGCGGCCTAGATTTCTATGTCAATAACATATATCACTACCAGCCTTACACTCACCCTAATGATTCTTACCATATTTCCTGTAGAGAGGATTAGTACGACCATTGTTTACACTATCATCGAACTTAGATCCTAGCGCTCTATCACAACTTTCTTTACTAAACCTGGGCACCGGTGTGCTAGCTGAAGATATAGTTATGGCTGAAAAATTCTGATGGAATTGAGAACGATTACGACCTTGTGACATTGACCGAGAAAATTTAAAATTATCTATTCTGTCCCTCTTACTCTCTCTCTTTCTCTCATTAAGCTTTTCTTTCTCAATATGCTGAGCATGAACCATAAGTCTAGATAAATCCATTCCTTAATCAACATGGTGGTCTGACACTCCTTGACGACACTATCAGCTATACCAGATACAAGCTTACTCAGTCTAAACCTATTGTCTGCTACCATAGTAGGAGTATACTTCACTAACTGAGTGAATTTAAGTGAGTTTTCCTTCATGATCATATTACCATACTTCAAATTGATGAAATCCAAAATTGTAGCTTCCCTCAACACTAATTGAAAGAACCTATTGAAGAAAGTCATGTAAAACTCCTCTCACTCAATAGACCCTACCTCCACACCTCGGTCCACCTTCCACTGGTTAAACTAGGTGTGAGTTACATCCTGCAACTAATATGTAGCCAACTCTGCACTCTCACTAGAAGTGACACCCTTGATATAAATTACCCTCTGTACCATATACAAAAACTCAAATGGATACTCTTCTGACTTGGATCATGAAAACAAAGGGGGATCAGTCCCGAAAACAAAGGGTGATCCATCCGAGTAAAATCTTGAATCCTAGCTACAGTTGTATTTGCCACAATAATGGCTGGGGAAATAGCTTGCTGTTTGTTCTGAGCAGATACTAAATGGTCTAGAGTAGTGAAAACATCCCTGAATTTGGCGTGACAGACATGCTCATTCAGGGGATCTTCCTGAATAGGTGGGGTGTGGGTTGATCCCGTTCCTTCTTCTATTTTTTCTTTTGGAGGAATTGTATATAAACAAAATGAAAGATGAATTAGAAAGAAAGTTTAAATGGAGCTCATGCGAAAGCTCATGCTCTTTCACATGAAATAAATACTAAAAAAAGGGAAACTTTCCTAAAAAGGTCTTATAGCCTCTTCTCCATAATTGTGGTGCACTTCATACCCATGGATAAGACTCTACTCAATGCATCTTTCATACTACCTTGGACACTTTAAAACCTTAGGCTCTGATACAAAGTTTTGTCACAACCTGAGGCTATCCCTAGTCATGACAACGATGCTTACGATCACAAATAACCATAAGCTAACCCATGAACTGGTACTTGATATGACCACTGAGAAAAAAAGTAATATAATATATGTGCTGAAGATAAGATGATGAAATACTATCAATCTAAATACTAAAAACATATTAAAATATACCTAAAATATCTAATAGAACACTAGAAATCAAACTATATATCTAAGCAACTGATAATATTGAAAGAACTCACTGATTGTCTAATTGATATGTTAGAAAGCCTATAAACATCATGAGGAGTTGATGGAACAAACCCCCTATTAACTCTAACTAACTGAACATAAGAAAATACTAAAATAACTGAGATAAATAAATCATATCCTCGATAGATATAAACTCACCACTACTGCTGCTGAGTAGCGCTAAACTATCTAAGAACGATCGAGAAACTGTACGTCCAAAACCTATGTTTAAAGACAACATATCATAAAAAAAAGTATGCGGTCAGTACTTTGAATGTACTAGTATATGAGATAAGGACTTTCTGAAATGCATGAGATAACTAAATATGAATGCATGAACATATATTATCTAAGAATGCAAGACCAAGCATAAATATATTTTTGAAATAATCTATAAACTAAAACACTAAAATCTGTATGACTGATTAACCGGTAATCTGTACACATGGTCAAGCAAACCTGAACAGAAGTACACTAAGATACTGACTGAAACTATGGGATCTATCATGTAACCGACATAAACCATGTGAGATATTATCGAGTCAAACTTCTAACCCATGTTGAGTAGGGTTTTTCTATCCTTGACATCAAAGTAGAACCTAAACTGGAGTGATTGCTAAAATGAGCCCATATTGGGTAAAGGGAAACAGTCTCTGGTGAGGTCCCTAAACCTATGGTGGCACATAGTTTCTGGAGAAGTAGGATGCGCGAAACCCACACTTCCTACTCAGTGCTAAATCCTACTCACAACTGAAATACACTAACATACTAAATGGTGCATGCACTGATAACTAATAATTGATATGCACAGGTTATGGTATTCTGAAAACAACAGTGCATACAGATTCTGAAATAATTATAAACTGATAATTCTTAACATGATCATGGTTTCTGAATATGATATTTAAACCATAGTCTGACTGACTTGTTACTTGAAAAATGGAAATTGTGTAAAACACATAGGTATTGGGTGTTCATAACCCACCAGCACTGACGGATTATAATGAAAGTACAATAACAAACTTGAAATACTATAGTATGTAATCATGGTTCAAAGATCCAAAAACATAGATTTTATCAAACATGTGAGAATCATGAACTTGAACATAGGAATGTCTTAAAATATGGGAAAACAACATGGTTACGTGACTAAGATCATAACTTGATAATATAACAAGGAATTAACTTGGTTATAATATGGGAGATTGAAACTCAAAGCATGGGCTAACCTAAATTTTCATGGAAATCATCCTTGAACATGAATTGAGTCAAATTAAAAAGGAAACACATGAATTTAATCTATCTTGAACATACAAAACTCCATTTTAAGAGAAAAATCCATTCTTTAGTTGAAAAGAGGATTTTTGGGCAACATAAGTGAAAAGCGACCCATGGATGAACATCCCACATACATTAATAGATATAATCCTTAAGATTGCTTGAACTTAAAAGCTTGAACCCTTGATTTCTTGAGAATGAAGCTTGAGTTTGTTCTTGGTGAAGGATGATGGTTTCTTGAGAGCAATTTAGGGTGAAAAGAGAAAATAATGCCCTTTTGGAAGTTCCAATTTATGTTAAGGACGAAATAGGATAAGTGAATTGACTCAAATGCCCCTTGGGTAGTTAAACCATAACACTGTGTTGTACAGAGCCATACATCGTGCCTCTCTCTTTCCATGGGAGAGAGCAACGCATCACATATCTTTCTTATAGGGAGAAAGCCATGCGCCACGGAGCATCTCACCATGGGGGAGAGCAATGCATTGCAGCCTTATCACATTGCTTCACTATATTGTCTATCCAAACACGTCCCTATCCTTGTCCAAAAATCCCAAATCACACATGATATATACTTTTAACCTTCCTAACCATGAATCAACTTAAAAGCCAACATTTTAGGGTTAGGAAGGCCAAACTAAAAATTCATAAAGTATAGGGGTTTTGAAAATTAATAAGTCCTCAACACTTAGTGAAATTTTTAAGCCTTGGACCCTTTAAGTATGCAAATAAGAGGTGAATCGTGCTTGGAATATTATGGGGTATTGTAATTAGAGAGACATATTCTAGATAAGTGTTACGACCAAGGACTTACAAGCTATCAACAAGTTGATAGGACGTCAAACCAGGTCATCAACTATGATTATGGAGTTAAACAATCTAGATAAGGCTAACAACTTTATTGGTAAGCCATCGACAAGATGAAAAGTTGTCAACATAAGTTGCCAACCATCATGGGAAATGAAACCATTCTACTTAAGGTTGATGAGCTCATTGATGAGCTATCAACCAATTGATGAGCCATCAAAGAAAGACATGACCTAGGTAACTATATATTTACTCAATGTAACCCAAGCCCAACCCTTGGACCAATCCATTCTCAACCTTTTACCCATATAACCCTAAATTGAACCAACCCATTTAAACCATTATCTCAAACCTTTAATCCTAAAACCCATTTTATTTTTCTTTTCTAATAATACAACAAAAAATGTACAATGAAATAAATAAATTCTAAGAAGAAATCAGTGGTTTTAATACTCGTCAACATCCCTCATAAATACCTCTCTAATACTTTGCTTTCAAAACCTATGTTTCTCCACAACCCTTTACCATCGTGCCATTTTTTATTTTTTCTTCCTTCTTTAGATATCTCACACAAAATTGAAACCACCAAAATCCTCATTCATAATCATCTATTAAGATATTCAAGTTCAAGCTTCCACTATATTTCATTTGCTCTATGTTGTACTTCAACAACAAGGTATATATTTTCTTTTATTTATTCTTTTTCATATAGAACTTAAGGTATAATTATCGAGTAATGTGAAAGAATAAGTAATTTATGTATGATCATAGGGAATGCATTTTTCTCTCACTTGAAAAATTCATAATAAAATAGGATTACCTGTAATTTTTTGTATGGGTGAAATTTTAGTAAACCTCATTGTATGCTTGGGAATCATAAATGTTCCATTATTTTATGAGACTTACATATCATTTGAGTTAGTAACCCTTATAACTAAATGGAGATTTCATAATTCTTATAGCCGATTGATTATTCTTATGAAATCAAATTGAAAATAATATTGTTAGGGTCAGAGATAAAGGTTGATAAGCCATCAAAAGTTGACAAACAGTCAACCCAAGTGGTCAACCATGTATATTCTTGGGATCATTCTATCTTAGGTTGACGACGAAGACTGATGAGTTATTAAAATGTTGACATCCCATCAACCCATGTCTTCAACAATTTAAATATGTGTACTCATTTTGTTTTAGGTAGACAATGAAGGCTGATAAGCCGTTAACAAGTTGACAATATATCAACCCAATTTCTCAACTATGTAAATATGTGTAGTCATTCTGTCTTAGGTTGACAATGAAGGTTGACGAGCCACAAACATGACGATGAGATATCAACCCAAGTCTTCAACAATGTATATTTTTTAGGTAATCTAGTTTTATCTTGATGGTAAAGGTTGATAAGCCTTCAACAAGTTAACGAGTTGTCAACCCATGTCACCAACCATGTAAATACAAGGTGAATCTTTACATTCTTTCTAGGTTTCCTTTGATTAATAAGTGACACTCTTATTGTCCAGGTATAAAAATACCTTTGAAGGGTCATCCTAAACATAGTTGTAAGGATAAGTAAGAGGAAGGACTCCTTAACTAATAAATTATTTGATGATTTTTAACATAAATACAAGGAGGCTCAACCCCATGGGTATCATACAAGACAAAGTGCTCATCAAGTAAAACTAGCTCCCTAGTCTAATGATAGGGTGGAGCCTATTGAAAGTGAAGTAAGCTCCAAAAATGTAAGCTCTAAGGAGGAGGTTAAAAAAGTCACTGCTATATCCAGCAGCCTCAAAGAAAAAACTGCATAATCTTAAACTGATGTGATCAAGAGTAAAAACCCCGATATCCATGATATTGTAAGATAGAAAGTATATGGAGCATCTTAAATCTATGATGAAGGTCTTGCTAAAACTGGTAAGTGCAAATTAAAAGACCTATGGATTAAGAGGTCAAGATCATCACTTCATGGATTAGTATATATCCTAAAAAATAAATAATGGCTTAATTCCTATGACTTGGGATGGGCTACCAAGGACTCAGGCTCATTCTATCAAGCTATAACGTGTGAGTTTTATGCAGCTATATAAATATTTTGAGATATCTTGTAAAACCAGGAGAGAAATCCATGGACAAACAAAATACGAATAGAATTCTAGTTCACGGTGTACCAATCGACATGTTTGAACGGATAGTTAATTAGATTTTACATGGAGAAGACTTTGTACCACCATCCACCACTCCATAGATAATAACCCTTCAAGTAATTTTCTTTATTTACATACCTTTTAGCCATTAGAGCTTTTATATAGTTGCCCTAAGTCATTTATGACTTCCTAGTCCAGGCGGTTTGATTATCAGGTAGTTTATTTAGTTTTAGAGTCAATTTCCTATTTTGAAATTCTTGATGTTAAGAATTGGCTATCAGGCATAAAATTAAGGTTAACAACCGTATCTTTCGATTCTAAAAGCTTCATCAGTTCTAGAACATTGATTTTAGGGTAGGAGTATCTTTGGCTTGGGTCCCACAACTTTTGGACTCATTTCAGGCTATGAGATAGAATTTGGTAAAAGTGGTCCTTGGGTGTGGGGCCATATTTCATTAAAATCACTCTTGGTGGAAATTTCAATGATGCCTTTGAGTTCGTAATGTCAAATTTTATAAGATAGTTTAGTTTTTTTGCATTCATAAGATTGTAAATTAATCTTGATGGGTCAATCAAAACTTGGCAAAAACTAAGTTTCAACTAGTGCGTGGACTCCGTTGGTGCGACCGCTTAAAAGGACATTTGGTCACTTAAGAAGTGATTGCTGAAGCAGCCAAAGATAGTCCTTGACTTTATCGCTTTAGCAGAGGCCTGACAACTTTATAGGACACTGCTTAATCAATGTGATGTCTACTAAAGAGGAGATCGACTAGGTTCAGGGGTCTCTTAAGAGACTATGTACCACTTTAGCGACAATCTCTAAAGTGGTCAAATAGCATCTTAAGTAGTCACTGTAAGGGCATTAAATTCTCCTTTTTCATGTAATTTTCTTCCATTTTCTCTAAGTCTCAAAATCTATAAGGCCCTAGTGAGTTTAGAAACTTAGGTGATTAATCCTTAGGTGAGCATGGGGTGTTGGTGAGCTCGGAAAAGTAATTTCCTCATCATAATCCATGTAAGTTTCCATCTAATTCTTGGTCTAATTCTTTGATTTAGTCGTAAATCCATATATCATTGTTGGGTTGAATTTAGTGTGTTTGAACTTTAAATTTACTCACTCTTTAGGAAAAATAATCTTTGAGCACGGGGGCATATTGAAGGTTTCGAAAGTGTGATTTTGCAAGTAGGCCTCATATGGGATTTTGACTCAATTTTGGACACGAAGCATTAAAATAGGATATAGGTATCATTATTCTTATATTAATATGTAGGTAGCATGACATTGTGCAGAGACTTCTTAAAAAAGGAAATCTCCACTTTAGCAGACTTTATCAAGCATTCTTCAACGTCTAGGTAGGCTAGTCATACTCTCCTTATAGATTGAGATTTATTTTTGTAATTGTATGCTATCATGCTAATCTTGGGTTGGGAATTACTAATTGATTACATAGATAGAAAAATTTAGATTATTTAGTCGGATATAGAGTAGTATTTAAGCAGACTTGACCTAGATACACGTTCCTTAGGTTGAATTGCTACTCTAGGACTTAATGAGACTTATTTATCACCTTTTAGTGGGATTTTGGAACCTTAGTCTAGATTGGGGTAGAAATTACCTTAGAATGGGATTTTATGGTTAGAAGTGGGCCCTTCTAACCCACTTTAGGTCAAGATGATAATTAGTTTCTTGTAGACTTAAAAAATCATCTTAGGTCATCGTATCAACATTCTTGAACCAAAGGAGGATTTAGACATATTCTCACTTGTACTAGGCTTGTACCTTGGATTTATTAAGACTAATTTGAGCCCAGCAATTATTATATTAAGACAAATTTAAGTCCAGAAATTGTGATATTAATATTGATTCAAGTACGACAACTTTGATATTAAGATCGATTTGAGTTTGACAATTATGATATTAAGATAGATTTGATTCTGACAATTATGATATTAAGATCGATTTGAGTCTGGCAATTATAACATTAAGACCAGTTTGAGTCTGATATTTATTAGATTACTTTTGTTTTGAGTCTATTGTTTATTGTATGGAAGGATTCACCATTATGATTCTGAGGTTTGAATTTGTTATAAATGTCACTATCGATATTTCCTTCTTGGTTGCATCTTTAGGGATTATGGGGACTTAGTTAAATTATTTATGTTTGTTTGTGCCTTCTAGGATTATGGGTTCCTAATTAGGCTATAATTAGTCATATTCTCTTTTATAATATTTACTAGATTCTTTACTTTTAGTATATATAGCCCTATTCTAGGTTTGCCCTTTTCCTGACTTTAGTTTATTATCTTGCATTTTATTGTAATTTTATTATGATTTATCTTAGTCGGACGATGATGCCTACTGAGTACCCATGATACAACACTTATTCATATTTTTCTAATGCATATCCAAGTATAAGATACCGACATTGTGCTCTTTTCTAGTGTTAGTTAATGCTCGGAGATAAGGTGATCCTTTGGGGTCGAAGCTGACTTTCTCTCCCTCTTCTATTTTGGATTGTCTTTTTATTTGAGACTATTTTATGTTTGATACATATATTACTCTTATTCTTTTTCTAGATGCTTTTGTACCAACCTTACTAGGTCATGGGATAATTCTACTCTTTTCCTATTTATTCTCTATTGTGTTATCATTGATATGTTTTATGGCTTGTAATTTAATTAATCTCGTAATTTTGTTATTTTCCTTACTTCCCAAAAACTATCCCATTACTTGTTGTTTTGGTCTATGGTTTAGATTTCCTACTGTAGGGAATATTATATGCCATCATGACTTATGAAATTGGGTTGTGACAGATTGGTTTGAGATCCTAGGTTCATTGGTATTATTGGAACAAGAGCAAGTGTCAAGTAGATTCCCATAGATCAGAATGATGACGTCTATTTCTTATTTTTGGCAGGATATAGGACATTTTTAGTAAATATTCACTCCCTTTATTCATTTTGTGATATGAGTTTGTGTTGGTTTCTAAAATTCACTTGGTTTTATTCTTTTACAGGTGACTAGGACACAATCTATAAGAACTAGAGAAGAGGAGCTCGAGTTTGCAACTAGGGAACCAATTAGAGGTTATGGACAACCTAAATATTGGGGGAAGGCGAGAGCTATATTAGATAATGTTCTTGATAGGGATCCTTCGCTAGACTATATTCATGCTCTCATACTAGATATTCCTCCACCCATCTAGTGGTGGTCCATAGGGTAGCATAGACTCCACCAGGGTTTATTTCTTTATTGTTGCTCAGAGATGCTTTAGTTTAGTTTCTAGGTTGGTTGGTGGTCACCGTCTAATGGTTCTTAGTCTATAGATCAAGTTGTATAGAGGCAAGTCACATACTGTAGCTATGTCCCCCACAGTTGAGATCCATCTAGCACCGATTATTTCTCAGTCGGTAATCGTCTAGCCTACTATGTCTGTCGAGGAGCATAATATCTTGGGCAGAATCTTGAGATTGACTTCTCCTAGGTTTTCCAGTACACCAACAGAAAATGCATTTGAATTTTTTATTTTTTGTGATTATAAGCTCCATAATTTTGGCCTAGTTGTGCCTCACGTTATTGATTACACTACTTTACAATAAGACCTGGCAGCTAAACATTGGTTGTGAGTTCATCTTGATTCTAGGCTAACTGGATCTTCTTCTTTTTCATAGACTTAGTTCTTCGAGGTTTTTGGTGAAGTATATGCTTCTTAGCATTAGAGAGCATCTGAGAGATCAATTTTCAAGATCAAATAAGAGTTATATGATTGTCTTGGAGTATAAGGCTTGGTTGAGTTAGCCAGGAATGCTACAACTATTTTCCAACCGAGTATGAGAAGATTTGATGTTTTGTTTGGGGACTGAGACTTCCTCTTTGCATGGTTACAAAGAATTTGGTTGTTATTGGCAGTTTTTAATTAAGGTATCTGATAATGCTTAGAATAAAGAGGAGATGCATCGCAAGGCCCAAGGAGGTTACAAAAAGATACCGCCTTACCAAGGTAGTTTAAGTCCGAGTAGAGTGGATCAGAGTCAGAGGTAGTTGTTCTCAAGGTAGTTACCCTTCATTCCAGTCTTATAAGCATCAGGGTCAGTGTAGTAGGCCCGTTTGCTCCATACTTTAGACTACTAATGAGAGTTAGCCCAACTACGGTAATTATCCTAGCCATAGTAGCAGTTAATTTTTGAGAGATTCACATTTTGAGTTTTCTAGCCAAGGTAGCTATTTTGACACGACCCAACCCCGGGCCTTGTCGTAATGGGCATTCCAAGTCTAACCAAGACCGGGGATCTCCCCCTGTTACCCAACCCAACCATCTATATCCAGCCTTAGATGGGATGAATTTTGAGAATATAACAAATATAGTAAATGCTCTCATGAAGAATCTGGGACAGGGTCACAACCGTGACTGACCCAACCAAGTTCACCCGTACCAAATAAACCATCAACCATATCAAGCTAAACCAAAGGCCATAAACCAGGCAATAACCAAACAGAATCCCAAAACATAATATGATAATCAATTATAAAATGTAATATGATGGAATAGTGAGAAATCATGTCCAATAATTCCAGCATCCCAGCTTATTCCAAATCCAAGGCCGACACCAATATCGATCCTGCCCATACAACACTCTAGAAGTACCACAAAGCCTCTATCCAAAAGATTAAATAAATATAGTTGGGACATGCCCCTAACCATGGCTAAAACCAATATCCAAAATAAATTCAAAACATGTAACAATCTCCAAAACATGAAATAGAGCCTTCCGAAAGGATAGAAGCTCACAACTTCAGTCCAAATGCTGATACTGAATCCATGTGCTAGACAGGAGGAGTAGAATAGTCTGTTCCTACATAGTGTGGGTATACAACTGCCAGTAGATGGGTTAGCTAGTGGCCGCTAGCATGAATCTCGGGATAAGGATAAAATAGTGCCAATTATAAAACCAAGTAAAACCATCCATAATGCATACAACCATACATATATATAGATAAGTTCCAAGAAAGGGAGTCGGGTTTAGCATGCCTTTAAAACCTTTACCTGGGTTGTGTAGCTTGGCCATCCTAAATGAACCACAGGCTATATGGGTTCAGCTCCCCCTGCTGAAAGTGCCTCAGTGTGTGTAGCCGTACGACCAAGGAAGTATCCCATGGGATGACTAGTACATTCTCCAATAGTGTGACATCATGCACACGGTCCACTAAGACCAATCTTTATATTGGAAAATACGAGTTTCCATTTTTGGTCCCCCCAGGACTGCCACCTTCCACGGTCTTTCTACACGCACCACCATTAATGCCCTATTAAAATAGATTCCAAATAACCATCCAATCCAGTTACCATTTTATTAACCAAGGACAATATTAGTGGTATCGTCATACCACCCCTTACTTGCAAGTAATATCCATAGCCAAACCATTTAGGTTAAGGGGACTTTTAAGTGCCCTTCCATATACCATATTAAACTACTTGGGAGACTTCCATGTTACCCACAAGCATAACTATTCAACCTTTATCCTTTTCAAACCATTTAAACTATGCATAATTCCTTTACCAAGTTTAAAACATGCAAGAGTTCCATTAAAAAAAGTCAATGTAATGAACACATCTTTATCAGCATTTTATAAAACATATTGGGGGTATACTATAACCAAAACCAATTCCAAAGACCATTAAACCATTACCATGCAATCAAATTGTCCAAAACCACTATAAATGCATATAAAAGCATAATTAAAATCATAGGAAACCATAACTATGAAATTAATATCAAAACCCCCAAATAATAGTTGAAAATGATAATCATGAAATAGTAAAACCATGAAATCAATCATATAAACTATGACTTTAGTTGAAATTACAATGAGGGAAGATAATCATGCCTTATAGCAAAGAATTAATGGAAAGAAATCACTAAAGCAAGCCCCAAATTAGTCCTTAAGATGAAACCCTAGATCTCTTTCCCCAAAAGCTCTTGAGAGAATTATGGAGTGTTTTGGAATTGTTTCTAAGTGTTAATGAATAGAATAATAGGGTAAATAACCTCCCAAGTGTATTAAAAGTAGTGGGTCCTAATTAAAGTAAGTAGGGAATGTCCAGAATACCCCCACTCAAATCCCTTAAAAAAACCCATCACAGGGATACGACTGAACCATACGAGTCGTACCTTCCCAATACGATTAGTACCCATCACTCGTATCCAAGCCTCAACCCTTGAATCAAACATTTTCCATTATACAACTCATCCAACCAAGTCATAACCACAGCATAAGATCTGTATCCTTAACTCGTATCCCTAGCAGAATGAAATACCAAGAGGATCAAACACTGCCCACCATATAAGTCCCTGATATGGCTCATACCAAACCCTATGAATCATACCCCTAATCCTACCTATTCCAGTGACCAAAACCATCCCACCAACTAACACTAGTCAGAATACGATAGGACCATACCACTCGTACCCTAACATACGGCTCGTACCCTTGAGTTGTATTGGGTCCGAAGAATGGAAATTCTAGGAAATTTTCTAAGGGTCAAATCCCAGGATGTTTCAGTCTACCCCACTAGGAACATTCATCCCCGAATGATGGAAAAGGTAGGGGTAACCACACACAGAGTCATTTACATTATCAAACTTCCCTTTTAACAAAGTTTGAAAACAAAGAGGCAAAGATGTTAATCTTTCCTTTAACAAACTCAAAAATAAAGATGTGTTGAAGACACATAACTTCCGCAAGAATCCCTGGAGAAGAAAATAGATGCGGATACTTGGACTTCATGTCCTCTTATGCTTCCCAAGTAGCTTCTTCCACCTTATGGTTCCACCATAGAACCTTAACCAAAGCCACTTCCTTTGTTCGCAACCGACGAACTTGCCTATCTAATATCTCAACCGGGACCTCTTCATAAGACAGAGAATCCAAAGTATCCAATCCTTCCAAAGAAACAACTGAATAAGAATCACCAATGCACTTCGTCATCATAGAAACATGAAATACCGGATGAACCAAACTTAAGCAAGATAGCAACTCCAACTCGTAAGCAACATTTTTATCCTTTTGCAAATCACATAAGGACCAACATACCGAGGACTGAGTTTAACCTTTTTGCCAAACCGCACCACTCCTTTCATGGGAAACACCTTGAGAAACTCCCTATCCCTGACCTCAAACTCCAAGTCTATACATCTAACATCTGCATAGGACTTTTGGCGACTTTGGGAAGCTTTAAGACTATCCTGAATCACCTTAACCTTCTTCATCGCTTGATAAACCAAATTTGGGCCAAACATGTCCGCCTCCCTAAGCTCAAACCAACCAATAGGAGAGCTACACCTGCTGCCATACAATGCCTTAAAAGAAGCCATACCAATACTAGAATGATAGCTATTGTTGTAAGAAAACTCCACCAAAGGTAGATGCTTAACCCAATTTCCACCATAGTCAATCACATAGGCACAAAGCATATCCTTCAATGTCTAAATAGTTCTCTCCGTTTGTCCATCTATCTGCTGATGAAAAGCAGTACTCAGACTAACCCTAGTCCCCAACCCTTTCTAGAAACACCGCTAGAAATAATATGTAAACTACATACCATGATCATAAATAATCGAGACAGGTACCCCATGCAGCTTCACAATCTCCTGAAGATGCAGCTTCACATAATCCTCCATCGAAAAGGTAGTCCGCATTGTCAAGAAGTGAGCAGACTTAGTCATCCTATCAACAATGACCTAAATTGAATCATAATAATTCCGAGACCGAGGAAGACTAGTAACAAAGTCCATATTGATCACTCAAATCAATTTCTTGATACAACCCTTCTGGCCTCAACCTTAACCTGTTGACACCCCATACACTTGGCCACAAAATCTGTTACATCTCTCTTTATGTTATTCCACTAATATATCTCCTTAAGATTATGATACATCTTAGTAATCTAGGATAAACAACATAGTGTGAATCATACGCCTCAACCAAAACCCTTTTCCATAACCCGTCCAGTTCAAGAACACACGATCTTCCTTGTAACCATAAAGTACCATCACCACTAATCTCAAACACCACAACCTTTTTCCCACCAATGATACTCTTGATTTTTATCAAGACAGGATCCAATACTTGCT
Source organism: Capsicum pubescens (assembly GCA_030864215.1). Classification (NCBI taxonomy): domain Eukaryota; kingdom Viridiplantae; phylum Streptophyta; class Magnoliopsida; order Solanales; family Solanaceae; genus Capsicum; species Capsicum pubescens. Next base: position 171,522,658 of record CM061543.1, read on the forward strand.
TCTCCTTAATATCCATACCAAGAGACGATGGAACTATTTCTTGCACCACCACATTACCATCCTTCGAGTCCAAGAGACGAACTCTAAGATTGGCCAAGCGGTGAATATCCTTCACCAATTCTCACTTTCCTCCTCTACATGAACCAAACTCCCCATGGATAACCTGCTAAGAGCACCAGCAACCATATTAGCCTTACCTGGGTGGTAGTAAAGACTCATATCATAATCCTTGAGAAGCTCAAGCTATCTCATTTGCCTGAGATTAAGCTCTTTCTAAGTAAACACATAATGAAGACTCTTTTGATCAGAAAAGATATCCAGATGAACATCACACAGCATTCAACCAAAACTCACACTTAGAGAACTTGGCATACAACTATTGTTCCTTTAAGGTCTTCATCACCATACAGAGGTAATTAGCATGATCTACCTCGCTCTTTGAATAAATCAGAATGTCAACGATAAACACAATTAAAATAAGATCCAAATGTTGCTTGAACACCCTATTTATCAGATCTATAAATATTGTTGGGGCATTAGTCAATCCAAATAACATCACTGAGAACTCAAAATACTCATACTGAGTTTGAAAATCCATCTTAGGGATATCCACCTCCCTAATCCTAAGTTGATGGTCCGAAGACCAAAGATCTATCTTAGAGAAGAACTTAGCACCTTGCAACTGGCAAGTAGATCATCTATCCAAGGAAGAGGATACTAGTTCTTGACCGACACCTTATTCAACTGCCTATAGTTAATGCACATCTGAACGGAACCATACTTCCTGTGCCCAATCAATATCAGTTCACCCCATGGAGAAACACTAGGATAAATAAAACCCTTGTCCATAAGATCCTTAAGTTGCTCCTTGAGTTCCTTCAACTCAGCTGGAGCCATTCTATATGGGAGAATGGAAATTGGATGAGTGTCCAGAAGCTAAATCAATACCAAACTCTATTTCCCTATCCAGAGGAACACCAGGAAGATCATCCAGAAAGACCTCTAGAAACTTATCAACCATAAGGACCAAAGATAAAGAAGGACCTTTCGAGTTAAAATCTTTAACCTAGACCAAGTGATAAAGACAACCCTTGGAGATTAACCCCTGAGCTCTAAGATATGAAATAAACCTCCCCCTAGGAGCTAAGGAACTACCTTTCTATTTTATAATCGGTTCACCAAGGAACTTAAAAATAACTTTACGGGTTTGACAATCAAAAGATGCGTAACAAGAATGCAACCAATCCATACCCAGAATTACATAAAAATCTACCATATCCAAATTAAACAGATCCACCAAAGTCCAGTTTCCACCAACAGATACCGCACACCCCCTATAGACTCTTTTAGCAATAACAAAGTTACCTACTGGGGTAAAAATAGAAAAAGGATCAAAAATAACTTTTGGATCAAAACCAAAAGATATAGCCACATATGAAGTCGCATAAGAAAGAGTGGACCCTGGATCAAAGAAACAATATACATCACGAGAGAAAAATTGTAACGTACCAGTAACAACATCAGGTGATGCCTTGGATTCTTGTCGGGATGCTAAAGCATACAACCTATTCTGACCAACACTAGAACCAGGAGCGGTAATAGAAGAAAATGCCATACCACCAGGTGCAGGAAAAGAATATGAAGCCACAGGAATCTTATTGTCCCCCGTAGCAACCTTATTAACCAAACAATCCCTGAGCCGATGGCCTGCGTGGCCACACTTGAAGTATTTATTCCTTTGTTCATCATAATAACCTCGATAAGGATGACTACCAAATTGGTAAGGAGGATATGAAAAAACTGACTGGCCTCGGCTCGCCGTAAATCTTGGAACTTGTACTCGAGAATTGTAACCACCTTGATGACTCCTGACTCCCGACTAGTAAGAAGCACTAGCAGAAAATGAGCCATAACTCCCCCACTTCTTTTTCTGCCACTTGACACCATCTCTACCATCCTTAAACTTAGAACCTCCTTATTCAAAAAACCTATTCCTCTTTCCCTTCCTATTCCCAAACTCTCCCTGCCTCCTTTTCTCATTCCTCAACCTATTATATATGAATAGTCAACTTTAAGATGTCCATATCTTTAATTAGTAAAGTAATTAGTAAAGTAGTCTTTCTCTCCAGAAGAAAATCTTTATTCAACCAAGACGTGAACTTTCTCATTCTCGACCTTATATTAGCCACTAAATCAGAAGTATACCTTGATAGCTAATGGAACTTTAAAGAATATTCCTTTACTGGCATCCTCCCCTTCATGAGGTTCACAAACTCCTCCATCTTAGCTTTCATTAACTCTTAAGGAAAGAACTGATCCAAGAAGGCATTAGATAAGGCCTTCCGTAACCTTTCATTTTCCATATCACCTCTATCCCTGTCACATTCCTTATACCACTGATAAGCTACATCCATAAGTTGATAAGCTGCAAAGTTAACCCCCTCCACATTAGTAGCTTGTATCAGTCGAAAGATCTTTTCCATCTCATCCAAAAAGCCTGTGAATCCTCCTCTACCTTTACTCTAGTAAAAGTTGGAGGAACCATCTTCATAAATTAACCAACCCTTGTTGCCTCAGCAGACAAAGCACCAGTCGTACCCATCTCAGCCTAAGCAGCAACCAGTTAGGCAACAACATGAATAGACTAACAAAATTATGCGTGCATCACGTTACCCTGAGCTACCTGAGGAGAACCAGAAAAATAAGAGGAACTTCAGCACCATCAGGAATAGGATCGTGAGATCGAAGATATACTCCAAACATAGGACGTACCCCAGCAGCATTATCCCCAGATGGGGCAGAGGAATTTCCTTATGTTTCAGATCAAGGAGGCATAATCTAAAAGACGAGCAAACAAGCATTAGAGAAGATTCCAAGATTAAGAACTCAGTCTTAAAGATAGAATACCCAGAAATTAAAACATTCCTAAATGTCTTGTAGACTCTCTCTTATGAGTGTGGTGTGTTTCACACCCCTAAAAGAGACTCTACTCGACATGGCTTTGTGGAATCCCAAGTTACTATGACCCTAGTCTCTGATACCAACTTGACATGACTATACCTTGGGTTTTGTCGTAATAGATATCCCAAGTTCAACCAAGATAGGGGACCGCCCCTGTTACCCAACCCAACCACCTATATCCAACATTAGATGGGCTCAATTTTAAGAATATAACAAATAGCATAAATGCTCTCATGAAGACTCTAGGATAAGGTCAGTATCGTGACCGACCCAACTGAGTCACCCGTACCAAATCAACCATCCAACCATACCAAGCCAAACTAAAGGCCATAAATTAGGACATAACCAAAGAGAATCCCAAAAGATAATACGATAATCAATCCTAAAATGTAATATGATGGAATAGTGTGAAATCATTTCCTATGATGTCAGCCTACAAGCTTATTCCAATGCCAAGGCTGACACTAATACCGATCCCGCCTATACCAACCCTCCAGAAGTACCACAAAGCCTCTATCCAAAAAATTAAATAAATTCAATTCAGATATGCCCCTAACCATGGCCAAAACTAATATCCAAAATAAAGTCAAAATGTCTAACAATATCCATAACAAAAAATAGAGCCTTCAAAAGGATGGAAGCTCACCACTTTAGTCCAAATGCTGATACCAAATCCATGTACTAGATAGGAGGAGTAGAAAGGTTGGTTCTTACATAGCGTAGGTATACATCTGCCAGTAGATGAGTTAGCACGTGATCGAACTAACTCTTATTACTGAGACTAAAATCTACTGATGCTCAGGAGCTCGTGTCCCTAAACCTATGGTATAAGACATCATAGCGCAAATGCATCAGTACTTTGAATGTACTGGTATATATGTGAGGTAGGTTGAATGCATGGGGTTCATATGCATGAACACTACTGACTAACCGACTATTATGAGTATGAGAATACATGTATACATACATAGTAACTATAACTAAAATCATGATAACATGAGTTTACTGACAACTGACATGACTAATGAATGAGTTCTGATAACTGATATAACTGATAACATGAGTGATTGTATCTGACAGTACTGAATCTAATGGATCTAGTTGAGTTCCGTAATGTATCTGAGTTGACTATATCTGACAGTCCGGAATTTGATGAATCTAATTGAGTTCCGTATTGTATTTGAGTTAACTGTATCTGACAGTCCTAAATTTTGTAGAACTATCTGAGTTCTATTACTGAGATTGAATGACTATATCTGAGAGTCCTGGTTCTGTAACATAAAACTGTAGGAAGTAGTTATCTAATCCACATGCCCCAAATAACACATTATAGATAAATTGGGGTCCAATCTATGCCTGGATTGGAAGGGTGTCAATACTGCGCCACTGGTAAGGACAATATGTGAGTGACCCTCAACTAGCAGGTTACTCTAATGAGAATGGTGGGAACCCTCAACTAGAAGGTTAAGAAACCTCATCTACCCTCAACTAGAAGGTATAATGTCTCAACCTACACTGGCTACATAGTTCTGGAATGCAAGGATTGCTCCTAAGAATCACTCCCTCTACTGGCAGGTGAGTTCCCATCCTTGGGTTCAATCAGTGCTAATTTTACTCCCATCTGAATAGACACTAAACATAGGTTACTGAACTAAACTGGACTGAGTTAACTGAGTTCTGTTAACTGAAAGAATATTACTGAGATTACTGAGTTTTCCTGAGTCATGAGACTGACTGAATTCTACTGAACATGGCTTGAGTGATAGTATCTTGAAAACATGACATTGGCTCTAGGCATACAGCTAAATTGTCAGGTACAAGTAACCCCAGGACTCGATGGAAGTAAACTGACAAAGATTGACTTTCTTGAATTCATGACCAACATCAACAATCCATAATGTAATAAGATGGGGATTTCACGAAGTACATGGTTATCATACTATTTACGTGGACGGAATGCTTATAATCATATCATAATCTTATATTCTAATATCATGGTCATTCTAACAACATACACATTTCACAATGATAGCATGGAAACCATATAAACATAGGATGATGACAAGCATGTAACATTAGTTTATGTTTTGGGCTATAAGGCATGATTTTCTACTCTTCCAAGCATTTTATAAAGAACCTTGCATGCATAATTTAGGGGATAAGTGAAATCATCAAATTACATGTTATAAGAAACTAAATTCATGGATTTTATCTTGCATGTTAACATGATATCATGAAAAACACACAAAAATTCTAACTTTGAAATCAATCAATGTCAACAACATGATTACAAATAACCCACAACATAAATACCATGATTTATAGATAAAAAAATCTTCTTGAGCTTCATGGATGGAAGGAATCCATGAATAAACACTGTACATACCTTGGTTCGTAAACACATGAAGATTGATGGAGAAAATTCTTGATTTTGAATCTTCTATGAAAATCCCTAGGTTTTTAGAGAAGAGAGTATATTTTGGGTTCCCAATAACTAAATCTCGTGTTAAAGGGCTTAAATAGGGGTGGGAAATTGACCCTTTTAACCCTGGATGCGTCTTTTAATTTCAGTGAAAATTTCCTGAATTTGACCTTTGGCGCGACGCGGCGCTATCGCATCATGTCACTGGGATTTGACAACTGGAAAAATGAGGGATGGCGCAATGCGGAGACATCGCGTTGCCGCTTCCTTTGTGACCTGGAATCTTGACGCAATGTAGGGAAATCACGCTGAGACACTTGAAAAGGACAATTGTCATTTTAGCTTATGGCTCTTTGCGCCACTGACCAATATGGTGCTGTTTTACGATAGGAACTTGAAATAGTCATAACTTCTTACCCGGTTATCGGATTTAAGAAAATCTTATATAGATAGAAAGCTTGTTGAATTTCCCATATGACAAAAAGTGAAATTCTTAAAAATACCACATATCGACAAATATCAGTTTCCAATTTTGGTTCCTCCAGGACCACCACTTTCTACTACTTTGCTACACACCCCACCATTAATGCCCAATCAAACTCGTTTCCAAATAACGAACCAATCCAGTTACCATTTTATTAACAAAGTCCAATTTTAGTGGTATGTTCATACCACCCCTTAATTACAAGTAATATCCATAGCCAAACCATTTGGGTTAAGGAGACTTTCAAGTGCCCTTCTATATACCATATTAAGCCACTTTGGAGACTTCCATGTTCCTCACAAGTATAACTAGTTAGCCTTTAGCCTTTTCAAACCATGTAAACCTTGAATAATTCCTTTGCCAAGTTTAAAACATGCAAGAGTTCCATTAAAAGAAGTCAATGCAATGAACATATCTTTATAACCATTGTATCAAACACATTGAGGCATAATATAACCAAAACCAATTCCAAAGACCATTAAACCATTACTATGCAATCAATTGTATAAAATCACCATTAATGCATATAAAAGAATAATTAAAACCTTAGGAAACCATAACCAAGAAATTAATATCAAAACCCCCAAATAATAGTTGAGAACTATAATCCTGAAATAGTAAAACCATGAAATCAATCATATAAACCATGCCTTTAGTTGAAATTACAATGAGGGAAGAGAACTGTGCCTTATACCAAAGAATTGATGGAAAGAAATCACCAAAGAAAACCCTAAATTAGTCCTTAAGATGAAACCCTATCTCTCTTGCCCCAAAAGCTCTTGAGAGAATCATGGAGTGTCTTGGAATAGTTTTTAAGTGTTAATGAATAAAATAATAGGGTAAATAACCTCGTAAGTGTATTAGAAGTCATGGGTCCTAATTTGGGTAAGTATTAAAATGTCCAAAATACCCCCACTCAAATCCCTTAAAACCCCATCACAGGGATCGACTAACCCATATGAGTTGTACCTTTCCAATACGATTAGTATCCACCACTCATATCCAAGACTCAACCTTTGGATCAAACACTTTTCTGTATACGACTCATCCAACCAAGTGGTAACCATAGCATATGATCCGCATCCATAACCTATATTCCTGGAAGGATAAAATACAAGGAGGATCAAATACTGCCCACCATACGAGTCCCTAATATGACTCATACCAAGCCTTACGACTCATACACCTAAGTCTTACCCATTCTAGTTACCAAAACCATCCCACCAAAAAATACAAGTTAGCATACGACAAGACCATACCACTCACACCCCAATATATGGCTCGTACCCATGAGTCGTATTGGGTTCAGAGAATAAAAATTCTAGGAAAATTTCTAAGGGTCAAAACCCAGGATGTTTCATATTTAGGGGCTCAAATCTTCTAGACACAATGAATTTACTGGGCATGTTATTATTATGGGGCCATCAGCCATTATTCTAGAGAGTGTCCCCACTGTGGGACAGTTATACCTACACCACATAGTGTTCTATCAATTAAGACATTGTTTCCCCCATCTAGAGGTAGTATGTTGGGTTATCGAGTTGGTCTCTAGGGTTCTCGATGAGGTCCTCTGATAAGTAAGACAAGATATTGATCAAGCTCCTAGCTAGGTGTTCGGTAAGCTTATCTATATGTTATATCTAGTAGATCAGAGGTAGAGGCTTCAGATATTCTTATTATAGGTACGATCTTAATGTTTCATCTTCCTTCTTTAGCTTCATTTGATCTAGGATCCACTTATTCATATGTCTTTTTTTATTATGCACCACAGTTAGAGTTATCTTAGGATTCTTTATTTGTTCTATTATGTGTATCTAGTCACAAGGGTGATTCTTTAGTAGTGGACTAAGTTTATTCATCATGTTCTATGACTTTTCAAGAGTTTGATATTCATGTTGATCTTGTTATATTAGATGCAGTGGACTTTGATGTGACTCTGGCCATGGACTAATTATCCCCTTATTATTCGGTCTTGGATTATTTTGCCAAAACTATTACCTTAGCCCTGCTCGACATACCCCGAGTAATGTGGTAAGGATCTATTAGTGGTGCATCGATGGGATTATTTCTTATGTTTGGGATAAGAGACTTATATTGAGGGTTTGTGAGTCTTATCTTACTTATAGTTTTGATGCTAGTGTGGTGAGTCCTTCACTTGATTTTGTTCCTATAGTTTGTGATCTTCCTAATATCATTCCTATCGATCTACCAAGACATCCTCCTGAGCGTGATATTGAGTTTATTATTAATCTTAAGTTGGAAACTCGACCTATCTCTATGGCACCTTATCATATGTCTCCTTCCAAATATAAGGAGCTAAATTCTCAACTTTTGGATCTTTTGGGTGAGGGTTTCATTCAGTCGAGTGTGTAACCTTGGAGTTCTCCTATCTTGTTCATAAAGTAAAAGGATATTTGTTTGCATATGTGTATTGATTACATGTAGCTGAATAAGGCGATAGTGAAAATAGGTATCATATGCCTTGTATTGATTACTTGTTTGACCAGCTTTAGGGAGCGGCAATGTTCTTTAAGATTAACCTGACATTTTATTACCGTCAATTGAGGATTCGGGATGAGGAAATCACAAAGATATCTTTTAGGACTCACCATGGCCATTATAAGTTCCTAGTAATGTCTTTTGGGTTAACTAATGATCCAACTGCGTTCATGGATGTCACAACCTAATTTCTCAGGTCATGATGGCTCCTACCATAACACACCAGTAGGAAAGCCAAACCGTAGTCCAAAACGGCTAGTAACGGACTACTCATTAATATAAAAAAATAAATGTGCAATAAATGAAATAAGGATCAATACATAATAAAATCCCAAAACCTAGTGGTATTAGTACAAGAGCTTCTAATATCACAAGAGTACAAAGTGAAACAACAATGGAACTACACTGATACAACCTATCTCTAAGCATGATATAAAGATTAGTCTAATACATAAGGGAGAGATAAGTAATACTTCGAATGTTAGGAGTTCAATCTAAGTCTCTGAACCATGGTTTCTTTGTATGATGCACACATCAATAGTGATAACCCGTACCATGATCTGCAGGCTGCAGAAGTGTAGTATGAGTACCGAAGGAATGGTACTCAATAGGCAACTTCCAACTAAGCTCCAAAGATAAGGCAGATATATATAGAATATAGATAGAATGGGATCTACACCCAAGAGTCTAGAAATCGTAATACAAGTGAATGAAAATAATAAGGGACAACTATCCTGCTCAAGTCCAAGAGTCTAATATAATAAAACTAAGGAAGTATCAGGGTGAACTATCCTATTCAAGTCACAATCAATAGACGTCAATATCATACCGTATATCCTAGGCCAATATATGAATGAAAAGCGAAGGAAGATATATATAACAATATACGAGGCAAAGAAATAATATACAATATGTATGAACGAAGGAAGGGATATACGGTAGTGCCATAACTTTATATATATATAAACGTGATGTCATCTCAAAGAACAACCTAGATCATCATATCCTTATTCTAGGACCTCATTATAATACTACTATAATTTAATACAATCATACTCAAGGCTTCTAATCCACATGGCTAGACATGAAATAATCGTGCATAATAGTTCCATCATAAGATCGAAGAGGTTGTAGACATACCTCAGATCTCGATACCGAATCAATGACCAATCTTTCATAAGCTAGCCATAATAATAATTATAACAATGATAACAGCAATATCAATAATAGCATGAATAACCAGCTACTCCGGACAACCAAATACGTAGTCGAGCCTATGCGTACCCCCAATGCCCCATACTCAAAAAGTTCAATCAATATTCAACAACACAAGACATACTCTTCACCCATATCTATGCAATCATCCCATACCGACTAATAGACATAAATGCATACTGGTGATAAGCGATATGTATGCAAGAATGATTGCAAAGTACACAATCAATATCATAATCTCATCATCATAACCACCTCTATCATAACTATCACCATCATGACCATCATCAGCGTAATCAACCTTTGGCCTTTTTAGGTATCAATACATCATTACAATATCCTCCAGCCTTGTCGGGTATCAATATCATCATCATAAATTCCTCTAGACTTGTCGGGTATCTATATATCATCACCATATCCTCCGTACTTGTCGGGTATTAATATATTATCACAAAATCCTTCGGCCTTATCGGGTATCAATATATTATCTCTATATCCTCCAGCCTTGTCGGGTATTAATATATCATCATAAACATTAATACACATATATTTATAGACATATAATTAGGGCATAGGCTTAAGATGAGGAAAAAGGAGGGTAAATCTACAAGCCTGTTAATATACTTATAATCATAATCATATCATCATAAAAGTATCTAACTTGTCGATACTTCCCGTCTATTCATTATTAGCTAACCAGCGCTTATGTTCATTAAACCACTAATTCACTAGTCTTCACATGACCTCTAATTATTAGCCTAAACATTATCTTTCACATAATACTTATCCATGGGAGAGAAACTAACCATTTTCAATGGAGTAGCAAATACCTAACCTATAGTTAAGATTCATCATTACGCCATAATAGTCATTTATCCACTAATCATCATTATCAACTAATCAACCTATAGTCGTTAATCATTATTATCCGACATATTAGCATTTATCATCTAACAATCTTATATTAAGTAACACCATTTGCTAACTAACCATCGTTTACCAACAATTCTATGTTTACCAACTATTCAACATTATTATCAAGTCATCTATTATCACTAACATCTCTTATTATCTATCCTCATTAATATACTCTTGTCATTTAACAGCTAATCGACATCATAATCTAAGTCATCAAGTGTTATAGTCACCTAATAGACAACTAACTACCACATAGCTTAACCCTTAATTAGGGAGAACAGACATAAGATAGTACTTCAGCTAAAATCACATCAATTACCGACATAATAATCATAAATGTACCAAATCTATGCATTCCATCACCAGTAATCAATTAGTGGGACAAAAAGTATCATACCGCATCTTCTTCCATCCCATACAAGAGAAATGTGTATACCAACATATATATGCATATTCATGAACTTTAATTGTATCCTATATAATGATAAATACTTCTCGGATATCCAATCAATATCATAACATGGCCCTCGGCCCAGTAATATGCCCTAAATAATCACAACATCACAATCACGGCCTTAGGCCCATATACATATCCAAACGCATATCGATAATCATATTTATAAGTAGTAGCATATCTCTAATCATCTCACATATAGGAGGCATCTCACATATAGTAGGCATAATTTCAACTAGCTCATAATCATCTCTCACATAGGAGGCATAATATCAATAAACATGTAATCATCTCTCACATAGAAGGCATCTCATATCTAGGAGGCGTAATATCAATAAGCATGAAATTATCTCAAACATAGGAGGCATCGCATATCTAGGACACATAATATCATTAAGCATGTAATCATCTATAAGATGTATCACGTCAATAGGTCATATAGAATGACTTACGATGAGTATCACCTCTCTCGACCAATGGTCATATCTAAAAGTAATATCATCTCTATAGGTCCAATAATCATAACTAAAAGAAGATAGCATCTCTATAGGCCCAACATCATATCTAAGAGGAAATAGCATCTCTATAGGCCCAATATCATATCTAAGATGAATAACATCTCTAAGGACCCAACGTTAAGTCTAAGAGGAAATATCATCTCTATGAGCCAAATATTAAGTCTAAGAGGGAATAGCATATCTATAGGTCAAACGTCATATTAAGAAAGAAGTAGTTTCTCTATAGGACCACATATCATTATCCGAGGAAAATACATCATCATTTAGTAAGCAACGAGCAACCTTATACTAAGGTTTACTAGTCTCAACTATGCCTAACATCCACAACTGGGTACACAAGGCTAACACAACACTTGGTCTAAGTGGGCCGGACAATCCCACTTATAATCCTCAATTTCCATATGTAGGAAATCTATGCCCCAAAGTAGGCTAAGGTATCTAGTTCAAATTATAGATGATGAGCAATCCATAAGCAAACCTAAGATAGAAACTTCATCTAGAAACATGGGCATTTAAGTCAACTCTACCCAAATCATGATTTCAATACTACCACACTAGTCCAATAAGGTTAAAAAAAATTATGCTAATCATGTTTCCAATTCTAAAACCACATCTCAAGCCTAGCATCATATCGTATCAATGATATATACTTATCTAAACTATGGAGAAGGCAATAGGATTCTCAAGGGTTATAAATATACCATCTTACAGGTCCAAAACCCTCATCTAATCCCCAAACATCAATAATTAAGACTAAGTTATTCTACTCATAATCAAGCCTAACATCCATATTCACATGCAATATATATCACATTATCTATGAAGAAAAGTAGACAGAAGCCTACCTCGAAGCCAAACCAAAAAAACTCACATCATGCACTATATGCTCGGCTTTGCTTCACAATCCCCAAAATGGTATCATGCTTACTAAACAAAAATCTACTCATCAATACGAGTCTAATGATACCCATATTGCACTATTGTGCTTCAGGTCCAAAAACGACACCGAAACCCCAAGTGAGTCCCAAATACGAAAAATGGATTTCTATGGCCAACTCAATTTTCACACATGAACAAGGAATCATAACCCTCAAAAAAAGGGTAAAAATTAAGCATACATTGGAATTAAATCAAGCCCTAAGCTAAATTGGGGATTTGGATCCAAACTAGGAAATTCAAGCATGAATTCATAGGATTCTTACCTTAAATTTGAAGATAATCTCAATAAAAGATGATAATCAAGCTCCCAAGTCACCCACCATGACCAATTTTTTATAAGCACACCATATTAGGGTTTCTAGGTCTCAATGAAGGAACAAGAAGGACAATTCTCATCCAAAATAGGCATTTAAACAACTTCCCAGGCCCTGAGCTAGGGCGATCGTGAACCTACGCATGTCGCGATCGCGGCATCGCTATCGCTATGAAGACACCACGATCGTGGTACTTTTTGCACCAAATGAATCTGAAATTCCAAGTTTTGGCCAATGCCTCAAGATGCATCTGGAATCTAATTTTCACAAATGAATTATGTAACTATGCTAAATTCAATGTTTTGGATGCATTGGGAAAGTTGAATTTTCAATCCAAGGTCATTTCGACCAAATATGGGTCCCACACCTAAACTTTCAAATTTTAAACTTTCTGATTGACAGGTTGAAATGACCTTGGGTGCATTGGGACCCAAACCAAAGGTCTCACCTAGCCTAAAATCAATATTTCGAATCTACTGGTGCAGTCAAAATTTGCATTCAAGATTGTTTAACCGTGGTTTTCGCCCGGTGGCAATTTGGAACTAGCAAAGACTTCTAAATAAAGAATTAGTTCTGAAAATGAAATGAACTGTCGTGTAACTGAACCGTCGGTCCCAGCAAGTCATAAATGACTTGGGAAACTATGGAGAAGCTCAAATGGTGAAGATAAGGAAAAATATGAAAAATGACCAAAAGGGCCATTACAATATCCACTACTAAAAGTACTTTCATCCCCGAAAGTCAACAGATAGAAAAATCTCCAAAGCTCGCATGGATGAGATATTATTCCCGCATGCTTCAAGCATGATTTCCTAGATAACCTTAGTGAAGAGAAGATGTTTCTAAGGGATTTTACCATGGAACCAGACTCTCATTCTACTTCCAAAAAGCCAAAATGCAACTTAACTGCTAACTGGCCTCAAATTGAACCAACAAGGCTGATACACATACATCTGACTACTACACGCTAATACCATTTTTTTATCCGTATAAATCAACAAAGGCTTATCCGAGCCAAAGCCAACCGAAGTCATGAGTCACACCACCAAATCCAAATCCAACTATAACCTTTCTTCACCATTTTGTACATGCAATCTACTCCAATCTAGGAGAAAAAAACGCTAGATTCTCTCCCATGCGGTCTCACCATAGAGAACTCAAAGAATTTAAGCCGACCCGCTGAAAGTCTGGCAGACATGAGGATAAGCTCATAAGGCACTTTCTGGGCACACAAATGAAGATAATTGAGGAATGCAATCCATGTCAATGCTACAACCAGTCCAGATGAAAATCAATCTGAGATCTCAAAATCCAAGGTATCACTACTCATTACTGAATATTCCACTTTAGGATGTCTCATTTATCGAGAATGAAGTCATATTGTATCCAACTCAAGTATATTACTCCCATTGAGTAAATCATCCAAAATTCTCAAAGAAAACTAAAACTTAGGGTCAAAACTAAAATAACCAATACGGGGACCATGTGCTATCGTCTGAACACTTATCAACTATAATCCAACTGACATCGAAAAGGCCGAATAGGAAATCACAGAGTAGGCTCAACGAGCCCATAAATGAAATTTGAACAAAGGCAAGTCTAAAACCAAAGCTGCACACAAGCTCAACAACTCCAAGCTAAAATCTTAATAACGACGCTGAATTGCTCGATCTCAACTAGCCAAACCAAACCTGAAGATTGGTAGGAATTAATGCTCCAAATTTATCAAACTTCTAAATTGCCATTCTAAGGAGTCAAATCCAAAACTAAGACAATAAGGTTATATCAATCCCCACTATCCCAACTTAACTCTAGTATCCAAATCTTACATATTTGAGATAAATCACACTAAGCCACATTCGAGAAATATCTGAAGAGAAAAATCACCATAGGGATAACCACTAACTAATAATACAATCCACCAACTCTATCTCAGCTAGAGGGTATGAAATATAGCCATAAAACAAAAATCCTACCAAAGGATGAATCACTGGCTAAAAATGCAAATAACTCACTCCATAACCATTGGAGAGAATAAATTATCCAAACATACTCAAAAACTTCCAAAGGTTTAAAACCATACCAGTAAAGGCAAAAACTCTAGCAACTCAAAGAAATGCAACTTTACCAGATAACTAATCAATCTAACACTCTATCTCACCAAGGAATAGCCACGGGCATATGTCATCAAAGAGAAACACTCCACCAAGCCTCATCAGGTCGTACAAACTCTGAAATGAGGATCTTCAGAATCCACCCAAGAATCTAATCATCAAAGAAGAAATATACCAATCTCAAAACCAAAGTCAAATTCAAGACCACCGCCAAAAATCCACAAGTCAAGATAGAGAATTTCTAATTTGACAACTTAAGATGCGATCTCAAGAAAGTCCATCTGCCTCTAAATTTTCAACTCCACTAGATAAAATCATATCATAGTATTAAAGAAGTATCCAATCTCCATACTAACAACAGGGCAAACCATCCCAAGGGAACGAACCCAGCAAACCTATGAGATTAATCCATGAGATCTCAACATCAATATCAAAATCACTATAAGACGAAGAAATAGCCACAAATAGAGAACAGACCCCAAACTAGTCCATTTCACAAATGGGCTATATAGGAAGGGATAGCCAAAACAAAAACCTTTGCAACACAGGATGTAATTTTAAGAGTTTCAATCTCAAGAACGGGCGATACAACCAAATAACCGACCCTAGAATCATATTAGCACCACAGATGGTCAAGTTTCCTATGATATCATAATACATCCCCAAATCAACATAATAAAGCTAACCAAGGGGGAACATAGTCAACCTCACCGCACTAGGTGAAAGAAATCATCAAATCGAGATATATCTACCCAAGCCATTAAATAATATCATAATAAAATAAAATTCTAACTATATAACACTAGTCTATACAGTTACCCAACGAGGATCAAATTCATCAAGTAATAATATCAAAAAATAATATCGAGTAATAACAATAACCTCATGTAGTGGTAGCAATAGAAACAGCAATATTAAAATCAATATACTCAAAAGATGGTACCAAAATAAATATCAATATCATATACCACTCAAGGGCCATAATAGGGCTAATGTTCCAAGATAAATGAGGCTCAAACCAAAAAAGCACATCCATAGGGGAAAACATCAATATAGATCTACTTCATCCACTACTAAAAGAAATAAACCACGGAGTAAAAACATAATCATGAATTCAATAATAAGTCACATAATGAATGATATCAATTCATCAAGGCATATAATTATCAATGGGTATGAAAACCCCAATACACATAATAAGAGATAAATGCGAGAAATAAAAGTACACTAATCATGGTGACATCCATAATCACCTGCCTGACGGGCATAGGAAATAAATAAATCTAAATGGGTCCAACTCAGATCGACCAACTGAATCATCAACTGAGATGCCACATATACTATCTCTAACTAAAGATGCCATGACATTATGAGGCTTCTATAAATGAGTTGAATGACTTGAAATCCCATGTCGGAGACACTCTCAAGACTAATAGTTCATCTCTCTACAGTCGAAGCAAACTTTTAAGGTACTAACATGGCGAGACACAAATTAAGCCCAAATGGATGGCCAACTGACGCTGAGAAAAAATTCTATGATTATGTCTATTCTATCGATACCATATCCTACCTCAGGAACTCTAGACTTGCAGAGAATATGTGCTAACACTAGCTAGTCATCTATCTCATATCTGAGGCATTCTCTAAACTAGTCTCTCATCACGACACAATCAAACCAAGATCCTAAAATACCTCAAGATACTACCCCTCATAATCCAGAATGGTCATCAACGCCTGAAGCACCATACCACACTTTGCAAGTCTGATAGGGACTCTTCCCACTATGATCATCATGACTAATATGAGAACTACTCATGGTATAGAATAATGTCTGTATCGAGTTGATGGCTTGCAGGTAAAGCTGAACTCTACGAGAAGGATCTTTACTCTCAGATAAAATACCAATAGCACTATAGTGATGGCATACCTCTTGCTGCTATCTCCATAAGCTTACTACTTATGCTCTCTATGGTTCTTTCATAATCAACATCCTAACTAAAGAAAGATCCAGTTGCTAACAGTTCTTCGATGCCAAATGGAGTGAAAAAACTCACCCTCTAACATATCCATGAACCAATGTCTGACTCAGAAGGATGTAGCATAGGAAAATGCCTGAACCACGTGAGAAATCCAATCTCATACTCTAAACTAGTAAAGAACTCTAATGAACACTAATGACCCAACTTTGGTCTAAGAACTGCTCGATGAATCAAATGATATCCATGGATGAGAGGGGTCTACAACATGACTTGAATTCCCAATGGCGAACCTCAAAGGTAAAGTAGCCATGAGTTTTACTGAAGCCTAAGTTGGCCTAAATTTTTTTTGGATGTCGCTAAAGATCTTTGATATCCATCTCTAACTCTCTAATCCGATGCAGTATTAAAACTCTGGAAATGCATGTTGAAGTCTCGTCCACATTTTTCAAAAATGTCGCATCATCCTTCGAGGATAAAATAGAGTCAAAGAATGGGTTTGAGGTTCATAGGAATACAGTCACACGATAAGGAGTCAAGAGGTGAATTTCCTAAAATGTCACCGTAGCTTCCCAAATATAGGTTATGGATGTCTCCACATCGATCCAAAGAAACATACTAAATGCTTAGCTCTTGTAATAATACACCGATGAAACCTAGGCTCTGATACCAATTTGTCACGACCAAATTTCTCAGGTCATGATGGCGCCTACCATAACCCACCAGTAGGAAACCAACCCATAGTCTAATATGGCTAGTAAAAGACTACTCAATAAAATAAGGAAAAAATACAAAATAAAGGAAATAAAGATCAATACATAATAGAATCCCAAAACCTGGAGGTATTAGTTCAAAAGATCCTAATATCACAAAAGTACAAAGTAAAACAACAATGGAACTATACTGATACAACTTATCTCTGAGTAGAATATAGAGATTAGTCTAATACAAAAGAAAGAGATAAGTAATACTCAGAACGTCAGGAGTTCACTCCAAGTCTCTATACCAAGTTTGCTTCGAATGATGCACACATCAACGATGATAACTCGTGTCATGATCTGCAGGATGCAGAAGTATAGTATGAGTACGATATGAATGGTACTCGATAGGCAACTACCAATTATGCTCTAACGATAAGGAGGATATATATAGCATATAAAAAATGGGATCTGCATCCAACAGTCCAAAAATCATAATACAAGTCAATAAGAATAATAAGGAGAAATTATCCTGCTCAAGTCCAAGAGCCTAACATAATAAAACTAAGGAAGTATTAGGGTGAACTATTATATTCCAATCACAACCAATAGATGTCAATACCATACCGTATATCCCAGACCAATATACAAATAAAGTGCGAAAGAAGATATATATAGCAATATACAAGTCCAATAAACAATATACAATATGTATGAATGGAGGAAGGGATATACGGTAGTGCCATAACTTTATATAGCTAGATATTTATATATACACATATATAAACATGAGGTCATCTCAAAGCATAACCTAGATCATCATATCCTCATTCTAGGACCTTATTATAATACTACCAGGATTTAATACTATCATACTCAGGGCTTCTAATCCAAATGGCTAGACATGAAATAGTTACGCATGATAGTACCATCATTAGATAGAAGAGGTTGCAGACATACCTCAAATCTCAATACTTTATTAATGACCAATCTTTCATAAGCTAGCCATAAAAATGATCATAACAACGATAATAATAATACAAATAACAGCGTGAATAACCCGCTACTCCGAATAACCAAATACCTTGTCGAGCCTATGCGTACTCCCACTGCCCTAAACTCAAAAGGTTCAATCAATATTTAACAACACAAGGCATATTATTCACCTATTTCTATTCAACCATCCCATACTAGCTGATAGACATAGATGTATACTGGTGATCGGCGATGTGCATGTAGGAAAAAATGCAAAGTACACAATAAATATCACAATCTCATCATCATAACCACCTCTATAATGATTGTCATCCTCATGACCATCATCAACATAATTAACTTCTGGCATTACCGAGTAATAATATATTATCACTGTATCCTCTTGCCTTACCGGGTATAAATATCTTCATCACAATATCCTTTGGCCTTGTGATGTATCAATATATTATCACAATATCCTTCGAACTTACTAGCATCAGTATATTATCACAACATCTTTCGACCTTGTTGGGTATCAATATATCATCACAATATCTTTCGGCCTTGTCGGGTGTCAATATATCATCATAAACATCAATATATAAATATTTATAGACATATAATCAGGGCGTGGTCTCAAGATAAGGAAAAACGAGGATAAATCTACAAGCCTGTTAATATACTCAAAATCATAATCATATAATCATAAAAGTATTTAACTTTTCAATACTTCCCAAGAATTCATTATAGCTAATGAATGCTTATGTTCATTAAACCACCAATTCACTAGTCTTTACATAACCTCTAATTATTAGCCTAAATATTATCCTTCACATAATCCTTATTCATGGGAAAACAGCTAACCATTATTAATTTAGTTGCCAAAACCTAACATCTAATCAAGATTCATCACTATGCCATAATCGGCAATTATCCACTAACCATCATTTCAACTAATCAACCTATATTCATTAATCATTACTATCCAACATGTTACTATTTATCATCTAACCATGTTTTATTAACTAACACCATTCGTTAACTAACCATTATTTACAACCAATTCCACGTTTACCAACTATTCAACATTATTATCAAGTCATCTCTTATCAATAACATCTCTTATTATCTAGCCTCATTGATACACACTTCTCATTTAACAACTAATCGACATCATAATCTACATCATCAAGTGTTGTAGTCACCTAATAGAAAACTAACTACCACATATCTTAACCCTTAATTAGGAAGAACAAACATAAGAACATATTTCATCTAGAATCACATTAATTACCGATATAATAATTATGACTGTACCAAATCTATGCATGCCATCACCAGTATTCAATTAGTGGAACAAAAAGCATTATACCACATCATTCCTCATCCCATATGGGAGAGATGTGTATACAAACATGTATATGCATACATAAACTATAATCGCATCCTCCGTAATTATAAACACTTCTTGAATATCGAATCAATATCATAACATGGCCCTAGGCCCAGTAATATGCCTAGAATAATCAAAACATCATAAACACGGTATATGGCCCATATACATATCGAAAGAACATCGATAATCAAATTTATAAGTTGTAGCATATCTCTAGTCATCTCACATATAGGAGGCACCTCCCATATAGAACGCATAATATCAATAAGCACATAATCATCTCTCATATAGGAGGCATCTCATATCTAAGAGGAATAATATCAATAAGTATAAAATCATCTCTCATATAATAGGAATCTCATATCTAGGAGGCATAATATCAATAAGCATGTAATAATCTCTCACATAGGAGGAATCTTATATCTAGAAGGCATAATATCAATAAGCATGTAACCATCTCTCACATTGGAGGCCTCTCATATCTAGGAAACATAATATAAATAAGCATGTATTCATCTATAAGATATCTCTTGTCAATAGGTCATATAGCATGACTTATGAGGAGTATCACCTCTCTCAGACAATGGTTATATCTAGGAGGGATATCATCTCTATAGGTCTAATAATAATAACTAAAAGGAGATAGCATCTCTACAAGCCCAATATCTTATCTAAGATAAAATAGCATATCTATCGGCCCAACATCACATCTAAGAGGAATAGTATCTCTAAGGACCCAATGTTATGTCTAAGATGAAATATCATCTCTATGAGACAAATATCAAGTCTAAGAGGGAATAGCATCTCTATAGATTAGAGGTCAGATCAATAAGTAAGTAGTATCTCTATAGGCCCAAATATCATTATTTGGGGAAAATACATCATCATTCAATAACACTTGGGGTAACCTTATACTAAGGTTTACTAGTCTCAACAATGCCTAACATCCATAACTAGGTCAACAAGGCTAACACAAGACTTGGCCTAAGTGGGTCGGACAATCCCACTTCTAATCCTCAATCTTCATATTTAGACAAACTATGACCCAACTACGCTAAGGTATCTTGTTCAACTTCTAGATATTGAGTAATCCATAACCAATCCTAAGATAGGAACTTCATCTAGAAATAAGGGCATTTAAGTCAACTCTACCCAAATCATGATTTCAATACTACCACACTAGTCTAATAAGGTTTAAAATTTGCTAATCATGCTTCCAACACTGAAACCAGATCCCAAACCTAGCATGATATCGTATTCATGATACAAACTAATATAAACTAGGGAGAAGGCAATATGATTCTCAAGGGTTATAAACATACCATTTTACGGGTCCAAAGCCCTCATTTAATGCCCAAACATTAACAATCAAGGCTAAGTTATTCTTTTTATAATCAAGCCTAACATCCATATTCACATGCAATATATATCAGACATTATCTATGAAGAAAAGTAGACAGAAGCCTACCTCGAAGACGAACCGCAAAACCTAACATCATACACCATATGATCAATTTTGCTTCACAATCCCCAAAATTACATCACACTAACAAAAGCATAATCTACTCATCAACATGAGTCTAACAATACCCATATTGAAGTATTATGCTTCTGGTCCAAAAAAGACACCAAAATCCCAAGTGGGTCTCATATATGGAAAATGAGTTTATGAAGCCAACCAAATGTTCACACATGAACAAGGAATCATAACCCTCATGAAATGGGTGAAAATTAAGCATACTTTGATCTAAAATCAAGTCTTAAGGTATTTTGGAGTTTTGGGTCCAAACTAAGAAATTTAAGCATGAATTCAAAGAATTCTTACCCTAAATTTGAAGATAATCACAATAAAAGATGATAATCAAGCTCCTAAGTCACCCACCATGACCAATTTGTGATTAGAACACCATATTAGGGTTTCTAGGTCTCAATGGAGGAAAAAGATGGCCAATTCTCATCCAAAATGGATACTTGAACAACCCTTACAAAGCCCTCCACAAGCGCGATTGTGAAACCATACATGTCAGGATTAAGGCATCATGATCTCTATAAAGCCATCGTAATCGCGGTACTTTTCTGCTCTAAATGACAACTAAAACTTAGAATTTTGGCCAATGCCTCCGGATGCATCCAAAATCTAATTTTCACAAACAAAATACGTAACCCCTCTAAATTTTATGTTCCAGACGAGTTGGAGAAATCAAATTTTCAATCTAATGTTGTTTCAACCCAATGTGGGTCCAACACCTAAACTTTCAAATTTTCAACTTTCCAATCGATAGGTCAAAATGAGATCAGGTGCATTGGAACCCAAACCAAAGGTCTATCTATCCCAAAATTGATATTCCCAATTTGCTGGCACAAACGAAATTTACATTCAAAATTGTTTTAAAAAGGTTTTCACCCGGTGGCTATTTGGAACCAGTGAAGACTTCTAAATTGGAATTGGTTCTAAAAACTAAATGAACTGCTCGGTAACCTAAATGTCAGTCCCAACAATTCATAAATGACTTGAGGGATATATGGAGAAGCTCAAAGAATGAAGATAAGCAAGAATATGAAAAATGAATGAAAGGGTCATTATGATGGATTTGATGAACCTTATGTTTAGACCTAATTTAGACTCCTTCTTTATTATGTTCATCAATTATATTCTTGTGTAATATAGGAGTAGGGAGGATCATATGTAGCATTTGAGAATTATACTCCAGACATAGATAGATACTAGGTTTTTTTCTAAATTCTCAAAGTGCAAATTTTGGCTCTAGTAGGTTACATTAATAGTAAATGTGGTATCTAAGTATGGGATTATGGTGGATCCAGTGAAGATTAAGGATATTTGAGATAAGGTTAGACCTATATCTCCATTTGTGGTTCGTAGATTTATTGGTTTTAGAGGATACTACAGGCAATTCAATGAGGGTTTTGCTATTATTGCAGCGCCGATGATCGAATTGATCTAGATGGAGGTTCTTTCTAATAGTCTGAGGAGTCGGAGTCGAGATATTAGAAGCTCAAGGATTTTCTCACTTTAGCTCTTATATTATCTTCTCCTATTGAAGGCGAGGGGTTTACCATATATTTTGATGCTTTCGGTGTTGGTTTGGGTTTTTTTTTATGCAGCAGGGTTAAGTTATTGCTTATGCATTGAGGAAACTAAAGGTGCACGAACGCAACTACCCCACTTATGATTTAAAGTTTGTAGTAGTAGTTTTGTGCTTAAGATTTGGAGGCATTATTTTAATGGCATTCATTGTAGGGTTTACACTAATCATCATAGTATTCAGAACCTTATGACCTAGGGAGAGATTAATTTGAGACAGTACATGTGGATGGAGTTGCTAAAGGATTATGACATCTCTATTCAATGCCATCTGATCAAGTAGAATATGGTATCGAATGCCTTGAGATGAGGTCGTGTGTATGGGTAGATTGGCCTTGATTTCAGTTTTTGAGAGATTATTGGCAAGGGACATCTAGTCCTAAGACAACTTGATGGTGCAATTTTATATTTCAAACCAAAAAGATCCTTGATAGGGTTGATGCTATAACACGACCAGACCGGGGGCCTTATCATAATGGGTGTCCTAAGTCTGACCGAGACAAGAGACCACCCTTATTACCCAACCCAACCTCTAGCCTCCCGCCCTGAATTGGATGAATTTTGAGCATATAACAAGATAGTGTAATAGCTTACATGAAGACTCTGGGATAGGATCACAACCTTGACAATCTAACCGAGTCCAACCATCCCATACCAACCGTCCAACCATACCAAACCAAACTAATACCGAAACAAGGCCATAAACTAGGCCATAACCAAATAAGTTACAAAACATAATATGATTAATCCCAAAATGAAATATGATAGAATAGTGAGAAATCATGTCCAGTGATGTCATCCCCAATACCAGTGCCAATATTAAGGCTGACACCAATACCGATCCCGCCCATTCCAACAAATAGTTGTACCACAAAGCCTCTAACCAAAAGAGTAAGAATATTTGGTTGAGACATTCCCCCAACCAAAGCCAAAACTAATATACATAAATAAATCAAAATGACTAAAAATATCCATAACATGGAATGGGGCCTTCCAAAAATATGGAAGCTCACTACTTCAATCCAACAGTCATCCCCGAGTTAATCACTATGTAGGAGGAGTAGAACAGATGGTTTCTGCATAGCTTATGTATACAGTCGCCCAAAGATAGGTTAGCGAGTGATCGCTAGCATGAACTCAGGATAAGGATAAAATAATACCATTTATAAAACCAAGTAAGACCATCCATATGCACACAAACCACACACACATATATATACATGCCGGGAAAGGGTATCGGATTTAGAATGTCATTAAAACCTTTTACCAGGGCTGTGTAGCTTTGTCGTACTAAACCACCCAAGGCTATATGTGTTTAGCTCCCCCTACTGAAAGGGCCGATTGCATAAAACCTCATGACCAGGGAAGAAAACCTAGGATGACAAGTACATCTCCCAAATATAAAGTATGACATCATGCACACGGTCACCAAGACCAAATCTCACATCGGCAAATATGAGTTTCCAATTTTGGTCCCCTCGGGACATCCACCTTCCACGGCTGTACTACACACCATGCCATTATTACCCAATTAAAACCATTACCAAGCAACCAACCAATCCATTTACCATTTATTACCCAAGGCCATTAGTGGTGGTATCGTCATACCAACTATACTTGTAAGTATTATCCTGAGCAAAACCTTAGGGGATTCCATGTACCCCACATGATTTCTAATTAACCAAAACTATGGCCACCAATTCCTTTCCAATCCATTTAAAACCAACTAATCATTCATATCATTTAGGGTTCCATTACCAAGTTTAAACCATGCATAAGTTCTATTGAAAAAAATTAATATTTTAGTGAAAACATTGTTAAAGGCATTTTATCAGACACATTGGGGCATAGTATTTCCAAAACCAAAGAACCATTCCCATGCAACCAATTATCTAAAGCCACCATTATTACATATAAAACCATGATTAAAACATGGGAAAACCATAACCAAGCATATATAATCAAAACCCCCAAATCATATTTTAAATCCAAATTCATACAACATTCAAATCAATAAAAATATTTTATAAAACCATGCCTTTAGTTGGAACTAACAATAAGGGAAGAGAACATGCCTTAATTGACAAAGTAAACAGAGAGAAACCACCAACAAGATCCCCATTTTAGTCCTCTAGTTGAAACCCTAGCTTTCTTTCCCAAAAGCTCTTGAGAGAATTATAATGTGTTTTGGAAGAGTTTCTAAGTGTTAATGAATAAGATAAATAACCTCCCAATTGAGTTAGAAGTCGTGGGACCTTATTAGGGTAAGTGGGGAAGTGTCCAGAATACCCTCACTTAAGTTGCACAAAATCACGTTATAGGGATACGACTGACCCTCATGAGTCCTACCCTTTGATACGAGTGGTACCCACCATTCGTATTCTAATCCTTAACCCTTGGACCCAAAACTGTCCAATGTGTGATTCATCCTACCCAAGTCATATTGATAGCATACAATACATACCCTTGCCCTGTATTCCTGGCAGGATAGAATCACAAAAGGTTTGAACACTATCCACCATACGATTCCTGGGTATGACTTGTACCCTGGCTTACGACTCATGGTGAGCCACTCGTACTCAGATCCAACCTAGTTTGCTAAGTGTAAGGTTAAGTGAAGAAACCAAACAATCTGTATCCAACCATACGACTCATACCATATAAGTCGTACCCATTTTTGTGACCAAAATCTGTCCCACCAACCAACACTAGTCAACATACGACTTAACCGTATCGTTCGTGCTCCAACATATGGCTCATACCTATGAGTCATATTGGATCCAGAGACCAGAATTCTAGGAAATTTATAAGGTCCATAAACCAGGGTGTTTCAGTTTCCCCCACTAGGAACATTCATCCCCAAATCATGGATAAGGTGGGGATAACCATACGCATGAGTTATATACATCATCAAATATATTTCCAATCTTTAACAAAGTTTGAAAACAAAGAGGCAAAGATATTAATCTTTCTGTTAACAAACTCAAAAAATAAAGATGTGTTGAAGGCACATACCTTGTGCACGAATCCCAAAAGTAGAAAATAAATGTGGATACTTGGACTTCATATCCTACTCCACTTCCCATGTAGCTTCTTCCATCTTATGGTTCCTCCATAGAACCTTAACCGAAGCCACATCTTTGGTTTGCAATCGATGAAACTGGCTATTGAAGATCTCAACCGGGGCCTCTTCATAAGACAGAGAGTTCGAGATTCCCTACCCCTCCAAATAAATAATCAAAGAAAGATCACCAAGACACTTCCTCAACATGGATACATGAAATACCGGATGAACCAAGCTCAAGCTAGAAGGTAACTCTAATTCTTAAGCAATATTTCTAACCCTTGGCTAAACAACATAAGGACCAATATACTGGGGACTGATCTTTCTCTTTTTGCCAAACCGTATTACTCCCTTCATGGGAGATACCTTGAGGAATACCTTATCCCTAACCTCAAACTCCAAGTCTCTACATCTAATATCCACATAGGAATTTTGGAGACTTTGGGAAGCCTTAATCCTATCCTGAATCACCTTTACTTTTCCATAGCTTTATAGACCAAATCCAGACCAAACATATCCATTGAAAAGGTAGTCCTCATTGGCAAGAAGTGAGAAGTCTTTGTCATCCTATCCACAATTACCCAAATCGAATCATATTGATTTTGAGACTGAGGAAGATCATTAATGAATTCCATATTAATTACCTTTCATTTCTATTTAGGCAAAACAATCTCTTGATACAACACACAAGGGCTCATGTTCTCAACTTTAACATGTTGACCTACCAAGCACTTGGCCCCAAAATTAGACACATCCCTCTTCATATCATTCCACCAATACATCTCCTTGAGATCATGATACATCTTTGTGGAACCAGGATGAGCAACATAGCATGACTCATATGCCTCAGCCATAATCCTTTGTCGCAAACAACTTACATCAGGAACACACAACTTTCCTTGGTATCTTAACGTACCATCACCACTGATATCAAACACCATCACCTTCTGCATACCTACATTACTCTTGATTTTCCTCAAAATAGGATCTAGCACTTGCTTATTTTTAATCTCCACACCAAGAGATGACCGAACCACTTCCTGTACCATCACCCCACCACCCTCGGAATCCATAAGATGAATTTCGAGATTAGCCAAGCAATGAATATCTTTCACTAATTCCTGCTTTCCTTTCTCCAAATGAGCCAAACTCCCCATGGACAACCTGTTAAGAGCATCAGCAACTACATTAGCAATACTTGGGTGATAGTGAAGACTCATATCATTGTCCTTGAGAAGCTCAAGCCATTACCTCTACCTGAGATTGTGTTGCTTCTAAGTGAACACATACTGTAGACTTTTATGATCAGAAAAGATGTCCACGTGTACACCATACAAATAATGCGACCTTATTTTCAAGGCAAACACAATTGGCAATAGCTCCAAATCATAAGTAGGATAATTCCTCTTATGTACCTTTAACTACCAGGAAGCATAGGTAATCACCTTCGTATGTTGAATCAAAACACAACCAAGACCTACTCGAGATGCATCACAACAGACCACAAACCCATTATTGCCTTCTGGCAAAGTTAGAATTGAAGTCAAAGTTATCATATCTTTTAACTTCTCAAAACTCCCTTCACAAGCATCTGACCAAGAAAAGTAACCTTTTTCTGAGTCAACATTATAAAAGGAGCAGCTATCAACAAAAAGCCTTCCACAAACTGCCTATAAAACCCATCTAAGCCCAAGAAGCTTCAAATATTGGTTGGAGTCGTAGGTCTAGGACACCTTTTAACCACAACCACCTTTTGTGGATCCACCATGATCCCCTCGCTAGAAATAATATGACTAAGAAAAGTCATAGTGTTCAACCAAAACTCACACTTAGAGAACTTAGCATACAACTATTGTTCATTCAATGTCGGGAATACCACACAGAGGTGATCAGTATGATCCACCTCACTGTTGGAATTAAATTGAATGTCATCAATAAATATAATGATGAAGAGATCCAAGAATTGCCTGAAAACCCTGTTTATCAAGTCCATAAATGCCTCTGGGGAATTAGTCTATCAAAATGACATCACCAAGAACTTAAAGTGCTTATACCGAGTATGAAAAGCCATCTTAGGGATATCCTCCTCCCTAATATTAAGTTGATGATACCCAGACCGAAGATCTATCTTAGAAAAGAACTTGGCACCTTGCAATTGATCAAACAAGTCATCTGTCCTTAGAAGAGGATACTTATTCTTAACCGCTACCTTATTCAACTGTTGATAGTCAATTCACATTCAAAGGGAACTATCTTTCTTACATATGAACAACACTGGTGTACCCCATAGAGATACACTAGGATGAATAAAACTCTTATCCAGAACATTATTAAGTTGCTCCTTGAGTTCCCTCAACTCAGCCGGAGCCATTCTATAAGGAGGAATAGATATTGGACGAGTTTTAAAAACCAAATCAATACCAAACTCTATTTCCCTATCCGGAGGAACACTAGGAAGATCATTCGAAAAGACCTTAGGAAACTCATTTACCACCGGAATCAAATAAAAATAACCCAAACCAAGTGATAAAGACAACCTTCATAGATTAACCTCCGAGATCTAAGATAATAAATAAACCTCCCCTAGGAGCTAGGGAACCACCCTCCCACTCTACAACTAGTTTACCAGGGAACCTAAAGACAACCTTACGGGTTCGACAATCCAGGGATGCATAACAAGAGTGTAACTAATCCTTCCCTAGAATAATATCAAAATCCACTATAGCAAGTTCTAAAATATCCAACAAAGTCTGCCTACTACCAACAGATACCACACACCCCCTATAGACTCTCTTAACAATAACCGAGTCATCTACTAAGGTAGAAATAGAAAAAGGATCCAGAACAACCTTGAGATCAAAAACAATACATACATCCATAAATAGGGTCATATAGGAAAGAGTGGACCCTAGATCAAGTAGACAATACAAGTCACGAGAAAAGAGTTGTGATGTACCAGTAACAATATCATGCGATGCTTCGGATTCTTATTGGGACGCCAACGCATACAATATATTCCAGACAACCCTAGAACCAGGAGCAATATCAAAAGTAGATGCATCACCACCAGGTTTAGGAGCAAAAAATAAAGACATATGTACCTTATTTTCTCCCATAGAAACCTTATTAACCGGATGATCCCTGACCTAATGGACTACCTGGCCAAACTTAAAGCATTTGTCCCTCTCTTTATCAAAATAACTCCAATGAAGATGACCATAGAACCAACAAAAAAGGCATAAAGAAATCGACTGACTCCCACTCGCATAAGATTGGGCACCCTGTGCCTAAAAATTATCACCACCCTGATGATGTATGTTACCTGACTACCTCAAGTAAAGAGTGCTAGTAGTAGAGAAGGAACCAGAACTCCTCTAAATTTTTTTCATCCATTTACCTTCATCCCAACTGCCTTGTGATTGAGCACCTCCCTGATCAAAAAACCTACTCCTCTTACCTTTCCTATCTCCAAACTTCATCTATTTCTTATTCTCATTCTCTACCTACTGCATATAAACAATCAACCTAGAAATTTCCATATCTTTAATCAGTAAAGCAATTTTGCTTTCTAAGATCAAATCCTGATTCAACCCAGAAGAGAACTTTCACATTCTTGTTCTCATGTTAGCCACCAAATTAAGAGCATACCTTGACAGCTGATGAACGTTAAGGAATATTCCTTGATATACATTCCCCCTAGCTTAAGATTCACAAACTTCTCTATTTTTGCTTCCCTCATCTCCTGAGGAAAGAAATAATCCAAAAAAGTACCATAGAAGGCATCCCACAAGGGCATCTCCTCCACATCACCTTTATCCTTATCCCACTCTTCTTATAATTGGTACGCAATATCCTTAAGCTAATAGCTACAAAGTTTACACCTTCCACATTAGTAGCCTGCAATCACCCTGAATATCTTCTTTATTTTATCCAAGAAACCTTGAGGATCCACCTCCACCTTCACACCAGTACAAGTAGAAGGATTCAGTTTATAAACTAACCAACCCTTATAGCCTCAGCAGATAACCCACCAAGCATATCCCGCTCAGCTTGAGTAGCAACCAATTTAGCAATAGTATGAATAGACTGGCAAAATTCTGAATTAGTCACCTCACCCTAGAGAGGACTAGTAGAAACTAGAGAAACTCTAGAACTATCAGGGATAGGACCCAGAGATCAAAGACGAACTCAAGACATAGGACGTACCCCATCAATATTGCCCCCAGATGGGACTGAAGAGTTTTCTTGTGTTCTAGATCATTGAGGTATATTTTGAAAAGTGAACAACCAAGGATTAGAGAAGAATTTTGAGACTTAGACTCCAATCTTGAAAATAGAATACCAAGAAAGTGAAACATTCCTAAATTTCTTGTAGCCTCTCTCTTATGATTGTGGGACGCTAAAACACCCTAAAATATACTCCACCAGACACGGCTTTGTGGACTCCTAATTGACCATGAACCTAGATCTTTGATACCAACTTGACATGACCCGACTAGGGGCCTTGTTGTAATGGGCATCCCAAGTTCGACCAGGATCGGAGACCACCCCCATTACCCAACCCAACCTCCAGCTACCTGCCCTGAGTTGGATGAATTTTGAGCATATAATAAGATAGTGTAAAAACTCACATAAAGACTCTAGGATAGGATCACAACCATGACCAACCCAATCAAGTCCAACCATCACATACCAACCGTCCATCCATCAATATCGAAATAAGGGCCATAAAACAAGCCATAACTAAATAAGCTTAGAAACATAATATGATTAATACCAAAATAAAATATGATGGAATAGTGAAAAATTATGTCCAATGATGTCAACGCCAATACCAATGCCAATATTAAGGACGACACCAATACCGATCCCTCTCATCCTAACCCATAGTAGTATTTCAAATCCTCTAACCAAAAGAGTAAGAATATTCAATTGGAACATGCCCCTAATCATAGCCAAAACCAATATCCATAAATAAATTAGAATGTCTAAAAATTTCCAAAACAAAAAAGGAGCCTTTCGGAAAGATAGAAGATCAGCACTTCAATCCAACAGCCATCCCCGAGTCAATCACTATGTAGGAGGAGTAGAACATCTAGTTCCTACATAGCATGGGTATACAGTATATTAAAGATGGGATAGAGAGTGTGTAAAAACCCACAAAATTCTAAACTTAATTTATTCCCTTAAAGCTTGGTAAGGGGGTCCCAGACTGAGAAAATTTTAGCTAAGTACTCAGACTTGGTGTCATTTTAGCCTTTGTAAGTTGGCAACTCTATTTCAATCTAATTGGAAGCCTCAGATTTTCTTATTCATTTGTCTGATAAGGTGGGTCCACTATTTTTTATTAAAGTCTTCAAAGCAATTTATCCTTTTATGTCACGATTGTCGGCCACTTCGAAGGTGGAGTGTGGGTCTCACTGGTCCCATTATATTTTTAATCAAGAATAATTCTGACTCTTTGAGTCTCTATTCTTATCTTGTCGATAATTTTGATTCTTTGAGTCTCTATCTAACGGACTAATTATTTTGGTTTTTAATAACCTAAATTAGGATTAATCATAGAATGGATCCAGATAAGATTGTGCTAAACTACGTGGTTTTAGCATATCTCCATTGTCTTCATTTTGGGATGAAGCTTCATACAATAATTTTATGATGCCATCTTTGTTAGGATCACCATCAATTTTTTAAAGAGCTTTTTGGAGTCTCTTTTTTAAATCACTCTTTGATGGAGATTTCTTGGTTAAATTCCTTGGTGAGGATTTCAGAGAGTTTCTTGGTGCATCTTATGGTGTAGGATTCCATCCTAGGATAAAAATTTCTTTAGACAAGTATTTGATCCTGTCAAAATCATGAAGTGCAAAGGTCCAACTGATAATATAAGAAATCCTCTTTTGGATAAAATATTTTCATATTTTTATGTGTTCAGGTAAAGATGAAATGCCTTGGTCAATTTTAAATTGACTGATTTTTTCTAAAAATGTTTTGGGTAAAACATCTTGATTACCTTCAAAATAATTTTACCATTCGTAGAACCATCTTGGGATAACAGATTTTTCTAACTCTAGACTATACTTTACAAACCAAGTGTGAGTAGTTGGTCGTAAGTATAAAAATTTAAACCATGCATTTTTATAATCATGTCAGTTATAAGTTTGAGGCCTATGCTCCTCAGAAAGGACTATAGAAGTGAGTAAATAGTCTACCCGTCATTCAAAAGGAGTTAAAATCTTTTTAATTGTAAATTTTGAATATGTTATACTTTTAGGGTCATGTTCATCCCTCAGCTGATGCTCTATTTCAATAGAGCCAGTGTCAATTAAAATAAATTCATAATATTTTTTGTCTTTAAGAGGGTTATCAGAATCCACATAGTTCTGTTCGCTATATAGAGGTCGCACCAGCTGTCTGATATCATAATTCTCATACTTCTTATCCAAATCTAGGATTGGAGCCACCTGCAGAGAAATGTTAGTAAAGGTTTCTTTAACCTTCTAGGATGGGGAGGTTGAAGGTTCCACTGCTTCAGAATAACTTTCAGGAGTCTTCATTGCATAACTTTCTTTAGTTTGTATTGCAGAAAATCTTAGTTTTCCAAATGGAGAAAGAACACATGGTTCGTATTATTTAGAGAAGAGTTTCTTCATAGGACTTGAGGTAGAGGAGCTTGGTAAAGCTGGGAAAGGATTTATAGTGAGGGAAGGATTTATGGGTGGCAGTTACCCTAAGATGAAAAACTTGTTTTGTTCATTCCATGATGGCCTAATGTTGAATGGGATTTTACTCTCCACCTCTTTATTTTTGATAAGGTTCTTATTTGGCCTATATCCAACTGGCCTCATCTTTTCCCTATAAAAATTCACGGGTTAGAAAATTTGAAAGAGAGTTATTTTCTCCTTTTAAAAATTCTATTTGGAAATCAAAACTAGATAATAGTGATTTCCATCTAGCAAATATTTTCTTAGAAACTAAATTTTTAACATCCTTTTGAAGAATATCTTTAGCAGATTTGCAATCCACTCTAAGCAAGAATTCTTCATTAATCAAATCATCCTAAAATTTAGTAATACACAATACAATACAGAGAATTTCTTTTTTAACAGTGCTATAATTTTTTTGAGAAGAGTTCCAGACTCCAGAAGTGTAACGGACTAATTTTTATACTGAGGTAGGAGTTTCTCTTTGCTTAAGAATTTCTCCATAATCGATGTCAGAGGCATTTGTTTCGACAATCATAAAGTAGTCAGGGTGAGGGATCCCGAGGCAGGATAAATCTTTAACCATATCCTTTACCTTTATAATAGCATTAGTATGTTCTTCCTTCCATGAAAGAGGATTCTTTTTTAACCTATCAAAAAGAGGTTTACAGACTTGTCTTACTTTGGGAATGAAATCTACAATATAGTTAAGGCTTCCTAGAAACCTTTGGAGCTGAGTCTTGTCGGTAATGACATTAGGGAATTTTTTTGCAAACTAAATGGCTCTAAAAATTAGTTTATAAGAACCTTGATATAAATCATGCCCAAGAAATTTTATTTTTGCTTGAAAGAGCTTCATTTTTTAGCACTAACGACAAGGCCATTGTGCTGGAAAATTTTAAAGAAAATGTTTAGGTGTTTAAAATGAGAATCTAAGTCCTCGAAAAAAATTAAAACATCATCAATATAAACAATTGATATATGACTAATGTGGTTGAAAATACTATTCATGATATTTTAAAATTCTGAATGGGAATTCTTTAACCCAAAACGCATAACATCACATTCAAATTGTCCAAATGGGACATTGAAAGTAGTTTTGTATTATCTTTTTCAAAAATCTGAATTTACAAAAATCCCGACTTCATATCAAACTTACTATAAATATAAGCTTTATAGGTACGTTTCAACAGATCCCTTTTGTTAAGGATGGGATATCGAATCCATTTTAAAATATTATTTAAGGGTTTATAATTAATAACAAGTCTGGGAACACCCCGTTCTTTTTCTCCAGCATTGTTAACATAAAAGGCTGAACAGCTCCAAGGATATTTTGAAGAGCGAGTAATATTTATTTTTAAAAGGTTATCAATTTCTTTTTTATAAATTTCCATTAAATCATGGTTCATTTGAATCGGCCTAGCTTTAGTGGAAATGGCCTTTTCATTGAACCCTTCTATGTAAGGTAAATCAACAGTGTGTGATTTCCTTTCCCAAAAAGCATTTGGAGAGTCTGAGAAAATTTCTTTTTCAAAAGTTCTTTGAAGATTGGCAATTTTGGATACAATTTCGGGGGTTTTTAAAATTTGCTCAATTTTTGCATTTTTAATATCATTTTTTAGAAAACCAATTTGATTTTGCAAAAGATTAAATTTAAAGGCAGTATGTTTATGTAGAAATTGACTTTCTTCTAAAGTCATAGTTTTCATGAGAGGGAAAGAAAGTTCTACTCCTAAAACAGTATTGCGGATATGAGTAAAATCTATAAGATAGGGTTTTAACTGGGTTGCAAATAGTAATCCGAAAATAATTTCTTCGTTAATATCTTTTGTAATCACAAAATCATTAACAAGACAAATTCCATTATTGTAAATATGGGCTTTAGGCAGCGTGTAATCAATACCAATACTTTCACCTGTAGCGCCATAGAGTTTTACGATTTCTTTCTGAAGATATTTAGTGGGGAAAAGTCCTTCGACAATACAGTTTCTGTCTGCACCACTATCAAATAGAGAAACTTTGTTAAGGATTAGATCATCATTAATAACAAGTTTGATTAAAATATGATTACTAGGAGGTTTAACCTGAGAGATAGCATCAATACTTGGATCCCTATCGTCATTATTTTCCATATCTTCAATAGAAAAGTCTTTGCTACCTGAAGTTCCTTCTTTAGGTGAATTTATCTTTTTGAGAACTTATTCTGTAAGGTCATCAATTTTGATTTTGTGAAGTCTAGCTTTGACTTCCCTAATTTCTTCCTTGAGGAAATTGACTTCTCTTCGAAGATCATTAATAGAAGGTTCTATTCTAGTGTCAAACCTCTGAATGACATCTTTCATGCTGAAAGGGGTAACCTTGGGTTTGTCATCATGTTTTTGTTAAGTGACAAGCCTTTTTAGTTCTAAAAGATACTTTTGTTTTGCCTCATCATCTTTGATATGTTCGATGGTGGCAAACAAAGTTTCAACAATATTTTCTGAAAGGGTGCTTACAGATTTGCTATCACAGTAGCAAAATGTTCTTTGACAGTTGCAATCTGTCTCACTATTTTAGACTCAGACCCAAAATCATTTACAACATTGATGAATTCTTCATCGTTGCATTCTCCTTCTTCCAAAGAATCCTCATACTCAAATTCCTCTTCTTCTAGGATAGAACAAAACTTTTGTTTAATTTCTTCATCAATTCCTAGAAGATTTATCTTTTTCCTATTTTTCTTATTTTGAGGACATTGATTGGATCTGTGACCCCTTTTTCCACAAGTCCAACATTCATCCTCAGAAGAATCCTTAGATGAAGATTTTTTCCTTCTAAATCTTCTCTTAGGTCCTTTTTCTTTTCTCTCTTTGCCTTGTCTCTTTTTTCTAGAGGAGGATAATTTTCTCAAGACTTTATTTTCTTTTCTTTTAGAAGTAGGTGGAGTAAACTTCGGAAAACCAAAGTCTTGGCAGAAACTTCCAAGTTTTGAAGAAGATAATTTTTTCTCTTTCTTGAGTTGTTCTTTTAACTTTAAGTCGGTGCAAAGTTCAAAGGCATCAATGGTAGTAATACTAGAAAGGTCACCATAAGTTAGGTGCCCATATCTTCCCTTTGTACCTATCTCTGATTTTAGTTTGAAACTTTTCAGCAAACAAGGAGGGAGTCCACTAATAAATCTTTTTTCAAGAAATCATTATTGCAATCTTCCCTAATCATGACCTTTTGGATGAACATATCTTTATACCATTTGAAATCTCCTAACTTTTTACAGTAGAGATTATTAAGGATTTCAAGACTCCTATCTTGAAAAAGTTTTGGTTCACCAATAAAATGTTTGTCTATGCAATACAGTAAAGTTGCAGTAGCATCCTCCACAGGCTCTATTGCGGTAGTTTGGACTTCATTTTCAGTATTTATGACTTATTTGAAGGTTACCGCCTCAAGAATCTTATTTTTTTCTTCTTTGGTGAGATAGTTGTCCCACTAGTGCCTTAGCATTCCAGTGAATCCTTTTATAAGCATGTAAGCGGAATGTTTATCCCTGCTTTTCCTGAGTTTATAAGCAATAATAGAAATTCCCATCTCATTGAGCTTATCATAAAATTTGATGCTCAACAAGGCCATCAATGTTCCATTCAGTTATGCTTTCTCCATCATTAGAAGATGATGAAAGGAAAACATTTTCCTCGAACTGTATATCTGGGAAAGAAGGCCTGGCATAAAAATTCTTTTTGGTATGATATTGACCTGTTTTGATGTAATGAATTTGCTCCTTAGATTCATTAATCATCCCTATTTTGTTGGTCACGGGTTTACTTCCAAAAGAATTAGGGTTTTCAGTGGGTTTACCACTAGAAGGTTTTGCGATAGGTTTTTCAGTAGGTTTACCACTGGAAAGTTTAAGCTTCATTAGCTGGTCATTGATTTGTTCTAAAATCTCTGGATCAGCGGTGATTTAAGTAGTGAGCTTAGGGAACTTATCTCAAGAAAATTCAGGGATCTTAAAAATGGGATTAGCCTCTATGTGAGGACTATATTTGGAAGTACAAGGCTTATCACTAATCGAAGTAGAGCCTTTGGATTTTTTAATTTGTTTGGCAACAACATACAACAACTGATTGGTGTAGTTGTTTTGCTAAAGAACTGTATTAATATCGGCTATTGTAATGAGGGCGGTGTCTATATCCATGGCCTTTTTGAAAGGTGAAGCTTGAATAATATCATCTCTATAAGGAATACTAATCCCTTCTAAGGAAGGAATGGAGCTCTCTATGATTGCATTTTTAGTATGCCACCTATTAATCAGGACTTGGAGGGAGTCCTTTTGGTTTCCCATTTGACCTGAATATTCAAACCACTTGAAGAGCTCTATTTCGATTCTAAATCTTGTCATATCAGCAAACCATTTGTTTCTAAAAGAGACTCGTTGGTCTCTAGAATAGGTTTCCTTATACCATTCAATTTTTTGTTGATGCTCGAGTAAGTTCCACAGCCGATTTAGTTCATCTTTGTTCGGAACAAAGTCATTGGAAGAGAGAAAATCAATGGAAGTTTTTCTACCATGACCCTTGGGTCTCATATTGCTAAGAGTAGAACTTCCTGGATCAGAAGCAACCAAAGCTTCAGCTTCGTAGTAAACTTTAGGAATAGGTTTTGAGAAATATACACCTTGGAACTTTCCATGATTGATTTCTTCTAAAATATTGGTCTCAACCTCTTTTGGGGGCTGAAAGGAAGAAGGTCTGGCTGAAGACATTCTTCTACTTACAAAGGCTTGACTATTGGAAGTTTATATAAGAAACTTAAGTTTTATAGATCCATCAGGGAATTGGGTAACCCTATCAATCTGAGATCTCTCGAGTTTAATGGGTTAAGGAGTAGTGATGTCATCAAAGTTCCATTCTTCATCCAAGAGAACGTCATACCATCTTAGGAGTCTAGGAACAAAGGTGGTACAGTTCTCATGATTAGCTTTCATGAGCATGGTAACTCCTTTAACACTGGTAGCTATAGCTTTTAGGGCTATAGTGGTTTTCATAAGCTTGTAATATACTCTACATATTACTACTATCTCTCTGGTGTCTACCTTGTTATTCATATTTTTGGATTTTACATTAAGTGTCAAAGTATCCATAACATTAGGGTCATGAATATCAACCTAAAAATTAGGATAGAAATTAAAGTATACCGGGCCATTGGCGAGGTTACTTTTAAGGACTCCTAAAAGAGAATCATCAAAATTTATCAAGTTGGTAATTTCAGCATAATAAAGAATTATAATATTAAAACCTGTGAGTCTACTGTTGCTATTAATAATTCTCTTGAAACCATCAAGTTGCTAATTTCTAACCATATTGACCGATGGAAAAAAGATTTTAAATTTTTGCATATTGGACTTGTTCAAGTTGTTGTTAAACCATTATTCTGAAAAGGTTTGAATATTTCTATTTGTCTACTTCACAAGAGTAGTGAATGCAGCTCTAAACTCTGCATGAGAAACATGTTCATCCAAGGGATCTGCTTGGACAGACTGAGGGGCTGATTAATTTTTGTTTCTTCTTTTGCGAGGCATGTTCTATAAATGAAAGGGAGAAACGAATTAGACTGAGTGTTAAATTTGAACTTATGGTCACAGGAACGACATGAATACTGAAAGAAGGGAAACCATTCCTAAAACATCTTATAGCCTCCTGCACATAAATGTGACACGCAACACACCCATATACAAGACTCTACTAGATGTGGATTTTATACTTTCTAGGACACTATTGAACCTTAGGCTCTAATACCAAGTTTGTAACGCCCTGAATCTGGTACCCGGAATGCCACATGGTGCTCGTGACCCCGAAGGACCACAACCTAACCCATGACTGATATCTATAACCGAGCACTGCATAACATACTATATAAATGTGGAATAAAAGGATGAAAGGCCATAAGGTTCAAAAATCTAATAAAACATAACATCTAAATAATACGGTATATCAATACCCAAAAAAAACTAAAATAATTGTATGAACATGCTATAGTCTGGAAACCTCTAAACTGTCTAAAAATTGTCTGAATAAGGAGTTGATGGAACATGTCCCCAACTAACTCCAACTGCTGAAATGAACTAAGTACTGAATGAATGGAATAATCAAATAATAACATCCTCGAATGATGAGGACTCACTGCTAGTCTGTCTGCTGAACGTCTGATCTACTAAGGGTGATCTGGATCTTGTGCTTCTAAACCAATGGTATAAAACACCATAGCACAAATGCGTCATTACAATTGAATGTACTGGTATATAAGTGAGGTAGGCTGAATGTAAGAGGTTTATATGCATGAACAATACTAACTGATTGAATAACATGAGCATGAGAATACATGCATGAATAAGTGAACTGTAACTAAGATCATGACATCACTGAATCTGAATACTGATAACATAAGTTTCGTATAACTGATATACTATTATCTGAATGATTGTGTCTAACAGTCTTATTTCTGAAGGAACTAGCTGATTTCCGTACTGAGCTAGGGGGTTGTAT
Organism: Capsicum pubescens; assembly: GCA_030864215.1. NCBI lineage: Eukaryota > Viridiplantae > Streptophyta > Magnoliopsida > Solanales > Solanaceae > Capsicum > Capsicum pubescens. The sequence goes on from CM061543.1 coordinate 171,561,927, forward strand.
CTGATAGTCCTAAATTCTGTAGAACTATCTTAGTTCTATTACTGAGACTAAGACTGAGACTATAACTGTGGTAAGTAGTTATATAAGAAAAATGCCCCATATGATATAATATAATTGAGTCGGGGTCCAATGTGTAAACCCAATTGGAAGGGTGTCAATACCGCACCACTGGTAAGGATAAGTTGTGGGTGACCCTCATCTGCCAGTGTCCCCAAAAGAGAATGGTGGGACACTCATCTAACAGTGTTAATCCACCTCATCAACCCTCATCTGTCAGTGTTGATGTCTCAACCTATGTTGGCTACATAGTTTTGGAATGCAAGGATTGCTTCTACGGATCACACCCTCAACTGTCAGTGTGTTCCCTCATCCTTGGGTTCACACGGTGCTATTTCCTACTCTCATCTGAATAGACACTGAAACATGACTACCTGAACTCAATTGGACTGGGTTCAGTAAGTTCCACTGACTGACGAAATATTACTGACATTACTGAGTTACTGAGATTTCTGAGATTACTGGGATTTTTTAATTTTCCTGAGTTATGAGTCTGACTGGATTCTATTGAGCATGGATTGACTGAGAGTGTCTTGAAAACTTACACTGGTTCAAGGAACACAACTAAATTATTGGGTACAAGTACCCCTAGGACTCGATAGCATGAAACTGACAAGATATGACACTTCCTGGACTCATGACCATAATCAACAATCCATAATACAATCATTGGGGAATTTTATGAGGCACTTGATTATCATGGTTTGGTACATGAATAGGAATGCATATAAACATGTCATAATTTCATAGGGCTAATCTCATGAACAATCCATCAAACAATTTCAATGTATAACAATAACATAGAAGTCATTTTAAACATAAGGGTAAAGCATGGGTTCATCAATTTGGTCATGATTGAGTCATGAAGCATGATTCTTGTTCTCTTGGGCATTTTATCAAACACATTACTTGCATAACCTTAGGATTAGGCATATACACTAGTTCATACATCATGGTTACTTTAATCAACTCCATTTAATAGTTTCCAACCCACACACTAGCATAATTTAATAAAAAGTACATAAATACTCCAACTTGGGATTCATACAACGACATCAACATAATTAAAATTAACCCAGCACATGGAAATCATAATTCATGAGTTTAAAATGGGATTCTTGAGCTTCATGGGTGAAAGAAACCCATGAATCAATACTTTACATACCTGTATGGATGATTTCTTAAAGATTAGTGGAGGAAAGATTGAAGTCATGACTTGGAATTAAACATCTAGGGTATCTTTTTCTTGAGGATTGATCTTTTAGAGAAACCCTAATTTTGTGTTGTGGATGAATAATGAAGTTATGAACTCTGGTCTGGTATAATTAGGGTTTAAAATGGGTGGAAAAAGACCCAAACACCCTTTTAAAAATGGCTTAAAATCTTTGATCAAAAGTGGCAACAGTTTGGGCGACGGTCCATTGCTGGGTCGACGGTCCGTCGATCCATACTATCAAGCTATAACGTGTGAGTTTTATGCAGCTATATAAATATTTTTGAGATATCTTGTAAAAACAGGAGAGAAATCCATGGACAAATATAATACGGAAAGAATTCTAGTTCACGGTGTACCAATAGACATGTCTTAATGGACAGTTAATTAAATTTTACATGGAAAAGACTTTGTACCACCATCCACCACTCTATATATAATAACCCTTCAGGTAATTTTCTTTATTTACACACCTTTTAGCCATTAGATCTTTTATATAACTGCCCCAAGTCATTTATGACTTTCTAGTGTCGATGACTTGATTATTGGGTAGTTTATTTGGTTTTAGAGTCAATTTCCTATTTTGAAATTCTCGATGTTAAGAATTGGATATCAGGCATAAAATTAAGGTTAACAACCTTATCTTTCGATTCTAAAATCTCGATCAGTTCTAGAATATTGATTTTAGTCTAGGAGTATCTTTGGCTTGGGTCCCACAACTTTTGGACTTATTTCATGCTAGGAGTATATTTGCAAGCAGGCCTCATAAGGGATTTTAACTAAATTTTTGACACGAAGCATTAAAATAGGATATTGGTATCTTTATTCTCATATTAATATATAGGTAGCATTACATTGTTCAGATACCTCTTGAAAAAGGAAATCTCCACTTTAGCAGACTTTATCAAGCATTCTTCAGCGTCTAGGTAGGCTAGTCAACTCTCCTCATAGATTGAGATTTATTCTTGTAATTGTATGTTATCATGCTAGTCTTGGATTGGGAATTACTACTTGATTGCATAGATAGAAAAATTTAGATTATTTAGTCGGCTATAGAGTAGTATTTAAGCAGACTTGACCTAGATACACGTTCTTTGGGTTGAATTGCTACTCTAGAACTTAATAAGACTTATTTATCACCTTGTAGTGGGATTTTGGAACCTTAGTCTATCTTGGGGTAGAAATTACCTTAGAATTAGATTTTTTGGTTAGAAGTGGGCCCCTCCAACCCGTTTTAGGTCAAAATGATAATTAGTTTCTTGTAGACTTAAAAGGTCATCTTAGGTCATCGTATCAACATTCTTGAACCAAAGGAGGATTTAGACATATTCTCACTTGTTCTAGGCTTGCACCTTGGATTTATTAAGACTAATTTGAGCCCAGAAATTATGATATAAAGATCAATTCAAGACCAGCAATTGTGATATTAATATCGGTTCAAGTCCGGCAACATTGATATTAAGACCGGTTTGAGTTTGACAATTATGATATTAAGATCGATTCGAGTCCGACAATTATAACATTAAGACCCATTTGAGTCTGATATTTATGAGATTACTTCTGTTTTGAGTCTATTGTTTATAGTACGGAAGGATTCACCATTATGATTCTGAGGTTTGAATTTGTTATAAATATCACTATTGATATTTCCTTCATGGTTGCATCTTTAGGGATTATGGGGGCTCAGTTCGATTATTTATGTTTGTTTGTTCCTTCTAGGCTTATGGGTTCATAATTAGTCTATAATTAGTCATATTCTCTTTTATAATATTTACTCGATTGTTTATTTTCAGTATATATAGCCCTATTCTAGGTTTGCCCTTTTCCTGACTTAGTTTATTATCTTGCATCTGATTGTAATTTTATTATGATTTATCTTAGTCGGTCGATGATGCCTACTGAGTAACCATGATACAGCACTTATTCATATTTTTATAATGCATATCCATGTATGATATACCCACATTGTGCTCTTTTCTAGTGCTAGTCAATGCTCAGAGATAAGGTGATCCTTTAGGGTCGAAGCTGACTTTCTCACCCTCTTCTATTTTGGATTGTCTTTTTATTTGAGACTATTTTACGTTTGATACATCTATTACTCTTATTATTTTTCAAGATGATCTTGTACCAACCTTACTAGGTCATGGGATAATTCTACTCTTTTCCTATTTATTCTCCATTATGTTATCATTGATATGTTTTATGGCTTGTAATTTAATTAATCTCATAATTTTGGTATTTACCTTACTTCCCAAAAACTAGCCCATTACTTGTTGTTTTGGGATATGGTTTAGATTGCCTACTGGGGGTAATAGTATATGCCATCATGACTTATGGAATTGAGTCGTGACAGATTGGTTTGAGATCCTAGGTTCATTGATATTATTAGAACAAGAGCAAGTGTCAAGTAGATTCCCATAGATCGGAATGATGATGTCTATTTCTTATCTTCGGCAGGATATAGGACATTTTTAGGAAATCATCACTCCTTTTATTCATTTTGTTCTATGAGTTTGTGTTGGTTTCTAAAATTTACATGGTTTTACTCTTTTACAGATGACTAGGACATGATCTATAAGAACTAAAAAAGAGGACCTTGAGTTTGCAACTAGGGAACCAATTAGAGGTTATGGACAACCTAAAGGTTGGGGGAAGGTGAGAGATATATTAGATAGTGGTCTTTATAGGGATCCTTTTCCATACTATATTCATGCTCTCATACTAGATATTCCACCACCCCATCTAGTGGTGGTCCATAGGGTAGCATAGAGTCCACCAGGGTTTATTTCTTTATTGTTTCTCAGAGATGCTTTAGTTTAGTTTCTAGGTTGGTTGGTGGTCACCGTCTAATGGTTCTTAGTCTATAGATCAAGTTGTATAGAGGCAAGGCATATACAGTAGCTATAGCCCTCATAGTTGAGATCCGTCTAGCACAGATTATTTCTCAGTCGGTAATCGTCTAGCCTGCTATGTTTGTCGAAGAGCATAAGATGTTTGGCAGAATCTTGAGATTGACTTCTCCTAGGTTTTCCAGTACACCAACAGAAAATGCATTTGAGTTTTTTATTTTTTGTAATTATAGGCTTCATAATTTTAGCCTAGTTATGCCTCGCGATACTGATTACACTACTTTACAGTAAGACCTGGAAGCTAAACATTGGTTGTTAGTTCATCTTGATTCTAGGCTAACTGGATCTTCTTATTTTGCATGGACTCAGTTCTTCGAGATTTTTAGTTAAGTATATATTTCATACTGTTAGAGAGCATCTGAATGATCAATTTTCAAGATCAAAGAAGAGTTATATGACTGTCTTGGAGTATAAGGCTTGGTTCTATGAGTTATCCAGGAATGCTATAACTATTTTTCCAACCGAGTATGAGCAGATTTGATGTTTTGTTTGGGGACTGAGACTTCCTCTTTTCATGGTTACAAAGAATTCGGTTGTTGCAGGCAGTTTTTTAATTAAGGTCTCTGATTATGCTTAGAATAAAGAGGAGATGTGTCGCAAGGCCCAAGGAAGTTACAATAAGATACCGCCTTACAAAGGTAGTTTAAGTGCGAGTGGAGTGCATCAGAGTCAGAGGTAGTTGTTCTCAGGGTAGTTACCCTTCATTCCAGTCTTATAAGCATCAGGGTCAATGTAGTAGGCCCGTTCACTCCATACTTTAGACTACTAATGGGAGTTAGGCCAACTACGGTAATTATCCTAGCCATAGTAGTAGTCAGTTTTTGAGATATTCATATTTTGAGTTTTCTAGCCAAGGTAGCTATTTTGAAATGACCCAACCCCGGGCCTTGTCATTATGGGCATCCCAAATCTAACCAAGACCGGGGACCTCCCCCTGTTACCCAACCCAACGATCTATATCTAGCTTTAGATGGGATGAATTTTGAGCATATAAAAAATAGAGTAAATTCTCTTATGAAGACTCTGGGACAGGGTCACAACCGTGACTGACCCAAACGAGTCCACCCATACCAAAATCAACCATCAACCATATCAAGCCAAACCAAAAGGCCATAAACTAGGCAATAACCAAAGAGAATCCCAAAACATAATATGATAATCAATCCTAAAATGTAATAGGATGGAACAGTGAGAAATCATGTCCAATAATGCCAACCTCCCAGCTTATTCCAAAGCCAAGGCCGACACCAATATCGATCCTGCCCATATAACCCCCCAGAAGTACCACAAAGCCTCTATCCAAATGATTAAATAAATCCAGTTGGGATATGCCCCCAACCATGGCTAAAAACAATATCCAAAATAAATTCAAAACATCTAACAATCTCCATAACATGCAATGGAGCCCTCCAAAAGGATAGAAGCTCACAACTTCAGTCCAAATGCTGATACTAAATCCGCGTGCTAGACAGAAGAAGTAGAATGGTCGGTTCCTGCATAGCTTGGGTATACAACTGCCAGTAGATGGGTTAGTGAGTGGCCGCTAGCAGGAATCTCGGGATAAGGATAAAATAATGCCAGTTATAAAACCTAGTAAAACTATCCATAATACATACAACCATACATATATATAGATAAGTGCCGAGAAAGGAGTCGGGTTTAGAATGCCTTTAAAAGCTTTACCTGGGTTGTGCAGCTTGGCTATCCTAAACCACCCATGGACTATATGGGTTCAGATCCCCCTAATGAAAGTGCCTCAGTGTGTGTAGCCGCACGACCAGGGAAATATCCAATGAGATGACTAGTACATTCCACAATAGTGTGACATCATGCACATAATCCACTAAAACCAATCTTTATATTGGCAAATACGAGTTTCTTGTTTTAGTCCCCCCCAGGACTGCCACCTTCCCCGGCCTTTCTACATGCCCCACCATTAATGCCCTATTAAAAGAGTTTCCAAATAACCATCCAATCCAGTTACCATTTTATTAAAGAAGGACAATATTAGTGGTATCGTCATGCCACCCCTTACTTGCAAGTAATATCCATAGCCAAACCGTTTAGGTTAAGGGGACTTTTTAGTTCCCTTCCATATACCATATTAAACCACTTGGGAGACATCCATGTTCCCCACAATCATAACCATTCAACCTTTAGCCTTTTCAAACCATTTAAACCATGCATAATTCCTTTACCAAGTTTAAAACATGCAAGAGTTCCATAAAAAGAAGTCAATGTAATGAACATATCTTTATCAGAATTTTATCAAACATGTTGGGGGCATACTATAACCAAAACCAATTCCAAAGACCATTAAACCATTACCATGCAATCAAATTGTCCAAAACCACTATTAATGCATATAAAAGAAAAATTAAAATCATAGGAAACCATAACCATGCAATTAATATAAAAAAACCCAAATAATATTTGAAAATCATAATAATGAAATAGTAAAACCATGAAATCAATTATATAAACCATGTCTTTAGTTGAATGTACAATGAGGGAAGATAATCATGCCTTATAGTGAAGAATTGATGGAAAGAAATCACCAAAGCAAGCCTCAAATTAGTCCTTGAGATGAAACCCTAGATCTCTTGCCCCAACAGCTCTTGAGAGAATTATGGAGTGTTTTGGAATAGTTTCTAAGTGTTAATGAATAGAATAATAGGGTAAAAAACCTCCTCAGTGTATTAAAGGTAATGGGTCCTACTTAAAGTAAGTAGGGAATGTCCAGAATACCACCACTCAAATCCCTTAAAAAACCCATCACGGGGATATAACTAACCAATACGAGTCATACCTTTCTAATACGATCGATACCCATCACTCGTATCCAAGCCTCAACCCTTAGATCAAACATTTTCCATTATAAGACTCATCCAACTAAGTCATAACCACAGCATACGATCTGTATCCATAACACGTATCCCTAACAGAATAAAATACCAAGAGGATCAAACACTACCCACCATATGAGTCCCTGATACGGCTCGTACCAAGCCCTATGAATCATACCCCTAAGTCCTACCTATTCCAGTGACAAAAACCATCCCACCAACTAACACTAGTTAGAATACGATAGGACTATACCACTCATACCCCAACATATGGATCGTACCCATGAGTCGTATTGAGTCCGGAGAATGAAAATTCTAGGAAATTTTCTAAGGGTCAAAACCCAGGATGTTTCAGTCTACCCCGCTAGGAACATTTATCCCCGAATGATGGACAAGGTAGGGGAAACCATACACAGAGTCATTTGTATTATCAAACATTTCTTATAACAAAGTTTGGAAACAAATAGGCAAAGATGTTAATCTTTCCTTTAACAAACTCAAAAATCTTGCCTAAAGTTTGGAAACAAATAGGCAAAGATGTTAATCTTTCATGTTCTCTTCTGCTTCCCAAGTTGCTTCTTCAACCTTACGGTTCCTCCATAGAGCCTTAACCAAAGCTACATCCTTGGTTCGCAACCGACAAACTTGCCTATCTAATATCTCAACCAGGACGTCTTCATAAGACAGGGAATCCAAAGTACCCAATCCTTCTAAAGAAACAACTGAATAAGAATCACCAATGCACTTCCTCAACATAGAAACATGAAAGACCGGATGAACCAAACTTAAGCTAGATAGCAACTCCAACTCATAAGCAATATTTCTAGCCTTTTGCAAAATCTTAAAGGACCAATATACTGAGGACTGAGTTTACCCTTTTTGCCAAACCGTACCACTCCTTTCATGGGAGATACCTTAAGAAACACCCTATCCCCAACCTCAAACTCCAAGTCTTTACATCTAACATCTGCATAGGACTTTTGGTGACTTTGGGAAGCTTTAAAACTATCCCAAATCACCTTGACCTTCTCCATCGCTTGATAAACCAAATTCGGGCCAAACATGTCCACCTCCCCAAGCTCAAACCAATTAATAGGAGATCTACACCTCCTGCCATACAATGCCTTAAAAGAAGCCATACCAATACTAGAATGATAGCTATTGTTGTAAGAAAACTCCACCAAAGGTAGATGCCCAACCCAATTGCCAACATAGTTAATCACATATACACAAAGAAAATCCTCCAATGTCTAAATAGTTCTCTCCACTTGTCCATCTGTCTGCTGATGAAAAGCAGTACTCAGACTAACCCTAGTCCCCAACCCTTTCTGGAAACACCGCCAGAAATCTGATGTGAACTACATACCATGATCATAAATAATCGAGACAGGTACCCTATGCAGCTTCACAATCTCCTAAAGATGCAGCTTCGCATAATCCTCCATCGAAAAAGTAGTCCGCATTGACAAGAAGTGAGCAGACTTAGTCATCCTATCCACAATGACCTAAATTGAATCATACTGATTTCGAGATCGAGGAAGACTGGTAACGATGTCAATATTGATCACTTTCCACTTCCATTTGGGCAAATCAATTTCTTGATACAACCCTTCTGGCCTCATGTGCTCAACCTTAACCTGTTGACACCCCATAAACTTGGCCACAAAATCTGCCATATCTCTCATTATGTCATTCCACCAATAGATTTCCTTGAGATCATGATACATCTTAGTCAATCTAGGATGAACAACATAGTGCGAATCATACGCCTCAACCGAAACCCTTTGCCATAACCCATCGACCTCAGGAACACACAATCTCTCTTGGAACCATAAAGTACCATCACCACTGATCTCAAACACCACTACCTTTTTCCTACCAATGTCACTCTTGATTTTTATCAAGACAGGATCCAACACTTGTTTCTCCTTAATCTCCATACCAAGATACAATAGAACCACTTCTTGCACCAACACATTACCATCCTTAGAGTCCAAGAGATGAACTCTAAGATTGGCCAAGCGGTGAATATCCTTCACTAATTCTCACTTTCCTCCTCTACATTAACCAAACTCCCCATGGATAACCTGCTAATAGAACTAGCAACCACATTAGCCTTACCTGGGTGGTAGTAAAGACTCATATCATAATCCTTGAGAAGCTCAAGCCATTTCTTTTGCCTGAGATTAAGCTCTTTCTAAGTAAACACGTACTGAAGACTCTTTTGATCAGAAAAGATATCCACATGAACATCATACAAATAATGCCACCATATTTTCAAAGAAAACACAACCGCCAACAACTCTAAATCATGAGTAGGATAATTCCTCTCATGTACCTTCAACTGCATGGAATCATAGGTAATCACCTTCCCATGCTGCACAACCAAGCCATACCCTAGATGCATCCCAATATATCGCAAACCCATCATTGTCTTCCAGCATAGTTAGGATTCGAACCAAAGTCAACTTATCCATCAACTTCTTAAAACTCCCTTCATAAGAATCCGACCAAGAAAGCCTAACCTTCTTCCCAGTCAACTTAGTCAAAGGAGCAGCTATCGAAGAAAGGCTTTCCATAAATTGCCTATAATATCGGGCTAAACCTAAGAAGCTCCGAATATTGGATGGAGTTGTGGGCCTAGGCCACCTCTTCACCACAACATCCTTCTGCGGATCCACGATGATCCCTTTACTAGAAAATATATAACCCAAGAAAGTCACAGTGTTCAATCAAAACTCACACTTAGAGAACTTAGCATACAACTATTGTTCCTTTAAGGTTTGCATCATTACACAGAGGTGATTAGCATGATCTACCTCGCTCTTCGAATAAACCAGAATGTCAACGATAAACACAATTACAATGAGATCCAAATGTTGCTTGAACTCCCTATTTATCAGATCCATAAATATTTTTGGGGCATTGGTCAATCTAAATGACATCACCAAGAACTCGAAATGCCCATACTGAGTTTGAAAAGCCATCTTAGGGATATCCACCTCCCTAATCCTAAGTTGTGGTACAAAGACCAAAGATCTATCTTAGAAAAGAACTTAGCACCTTGCAACTGGAAAACAGATCATCTATTCGAAGAAAAAGATACTTGTTTTTTATGGTCACCTTATTCAACTGTCTGTAGTTAATGCACATCTGAACGGAACCATCCTTCTTGTGCCCAAACAACACCGGTGCACCCCATGGATAAATACTAGGATGATTAAACCCCTTTTCCATAAGATCCTTAAGTTGCTCCTTGAGTTCCTTCAACTCATCCAGAGCCATTCTATTTCGAAGAATAGAAATTGGACAAGTGTCCAGAATCCAAATCAATACCAAACTCTATTTCCCTATCCAGAGGAACACCAGGAAGATCATCCGGAAAGACCTCTAGAAACTTATTAACCACAAGGACCAAAGACAAAGAAGGACCTTTTGAGTTAGAATCTTTAACCCAGACCAAGTGATAAAGGCAACCCTTGGAGATTAACCACCGAGATGTAAGATAAGAAATAAACCTCCCCTAGGAGATAAGGAACTCCTTCCCATTCTATAATCGGTTTACCAGGAAACTTAAAGATAACCTTACAGGTTCGACAATCAAAAAATGCGTAACAAGAATGCAAGCAATCCATACCCAGAATTACAAAAAAATCTACCATATCCAACTCAAACAGATCCACCAATGTTCGCTTGCTACCAACAGATACCGTACACCCCCTATAGACTGTTTTAGCAATAACGAAGTTACCTATCGGACTAAAAATAGAAAAAGGATCAAAAATAAATTTCGGATTAAAACCAAAAGATACAACCACATATGGAGTCATATAAGAAAGAGTGGACCCTAGATCAAGGAAACAATATACATCACGAGAGAAAAGTTGTAACGTACCAGTAACGATATCAAGTGATGCCTTGGATTCCTGTCAGGATGCTAAAGTATACAACCTATTTTGACCAATACTAGAACTAGAAGTAGATGTCATACCACCAGGTGCAGGAGAAGAATATGAAGCCACAGGAATCTTATTGGCCCCCTGAGCCTATGGCCTACCTTGCCACACTTGAAGCATTTTTCCCTTTGTTCATCACAATAACCCCAATAAGGACGACCACAGAATAGGCATGGAGGACATGAAGAAAATGACTGGCCTCCGCTCTCCTGAGATCTAAAAACTTGTGCTCGAGAATTATCACCACCTTGATGACGTCTGTCTCCCAACTAGTAAGGAGCACTAGCAGAAAAGAAGCCAGAACTCCCCGACTTCTTTTTCTGCCACTTGACACCATCTCTACCACCCTTAAACTGAGAACCTCCCTGGTTAAAAAAACCATTCCTCTTTCCCTACCTATCCCCGAACTCTGCGTTCCTCCTCTTCTCATCCTCAACCTATTGTATATGAATAGTCAACTTTGAGATGTACATATCTTTAATCAACAAAGCAGTCTTTCTCTCCAGAAGAAAATCTGTATTTAACCTAGACGTAAACTTTCTCATTCTCGACCTCATATTAGACACTAAGTCAAAAGCATACCTTGATAGCTAATGGAACTTCAAAGCATATTCCTTTACTAACTTTCTCCCCTGCCTGAGGTTCACAAACTCTTTCATCTTAGCTTTTGTCAACTCTTAAGAAAAGAACTGATCCAAGAAGGCATTAGATAAGGCCTTCTGTAACCTTTACTCTTCCATATCACCTCAATCCCTGCCCCATTCCTCATGCCACTAATAAGCAACATCCATGAATTAATAAGATGAAAAGTTAACCCCCTCCACATTAGTAGCTTGCATCACCCAAAAGATCTTTTCCATCTCATCCAAAAAGCTTGTAGATCCTCTTCCACCTTTACTCTAGTAAAAATTAGAGGACCCATCTTCATAAATTGACCAACCCTTGTTGCCTCAGCAGACAAAGCACCAGTCGTACCCTGCTCAGCCTGAGCAGCAGCCAGTTGGGAAACAACATGAATAGACTAAAGAAAGTATGCGTTCATCACGTTACCCTGAGATACCTGGGGAGAACTAGACAAAATAGGAGGAACTCCAGCACTATCAGGAATAGGACAGTAAGATCGAAGATTTACTCCAAACGTAGGATGTACCCCAGCAGCATTATCCCCAGATGGGGCGGAGGAATTTCCTTATGTTTCAAATCTAGGACGCATAATCTAAAAGACGAGCAAACAAGGATTAGGGAAGATTTCAAGATTGAGAACTCAAGCTTATATATAGTATACCAAGAAAGTGAAACATTCCTAAATGTCTTGCAGCCTCTCTCTTATGAGTGTGGTGCGCTTCACAACCCTAAAAGAGACTCTACTCGACACGGCTTTGTGAAATCCCAAGTTACCATGACCCTAGGCTCTGATACCAACTTGACACGACTCGACCTAGGTTTTTGTCATAATAGGCATCCCAAGTTCAACCAAGATAGGGGAACACCCCTGTTACCCAACCCAACTACCTATATCCAGCCTTAGATGGGCTAAATTTTGAGAATATAACAAATAGCGTAAATGATCTCATAAAGACTCTAGGATAGGGTCACAATTGTAATCGACCCAACCGAGTCCACCCATACCAAATCAACCATCCAACGATACCTAGCCAAACTAAAGGCCATAAACCAGGCCATAACCAAAGTGAATCCCAAAAGATAATATGATAATCAATCCCAAAAGGTAATATGATGGAACAGTGCAAAATCATGTCCTATGATGTCAGCCTACAAGCTTATTCCAATGCCAAGGCCGACACTAATACCGATCCCGCCCATACCAACCCCTCAGAAGTACCACAAAGCCTATATCCAAAAAAATAAATAAATTCAATTGGGATATGCCCTTAACCATGGCCAAAACAAATATCCAAAATAAAGTCAAAATGTCTAACAATTTCCATAACAAGTAATAGAGCCTAAAAAAGGATAGAAGCTTACCACTTTAGTCCAAATGATGATACTAAATCCATGTACTAGACAGGAGGAGTAGAAAGGTTGGTCCTTGCATAGCGTGGGTATACATCCACCAGTAGATGAGATAGCATGTGATCGAAAGCATAAATTTCAGGATAAGAATAAAATAATGTCAGTTATAAAACCAAGTAAGACAATCTATAATGCATACAGCCATATATCTATATAAGTGCCGAGAAAGAGAGTCGGGTTTAGCATGCCATTAAAATATTTACCTTGGTTGTATAGCTTGGCCATCCTAAACCATCTACGGGATATAAGGGTTTAGCTCCCCCTACTGAAAGGCCCCAGTGCATGTAGCCATACGAATAAGAAAGTATCCCATAGGATGACTAGTACATCTCCAGTAGTGTAACATTATGCATACAGTCCACTAAGACCAATCCTTATATTGACAAATACCAATTTTCAATTTTGGTCCTCCCGGAACTACCACCTTCTACTAATTTCCTACACACCCCACCATTAATGCCCAATCAAAATCGTTTCCAAATAACCAACCAATCTAGTTACCATTTTATTAATCAAGTCCAATATTAGTGGTATCTTCATACCACCCCTTACTTACAAGTAATATCCATAGCCAAACCATTTAGCTTAAGAAAACTTCCAAGTGCCCTTCAATATACCATATTAAGCCACTTTGGAGACTTATATGTTCCCCCACAAGCATAACTATTTAGCCTTTAGCGTTTTCAAACCATGTAAACCATGCATAATTCCTTTACCAAGTTTAAAACATTCAAGAGTTCCATTAAAAGAAGTCAATGCAATGAACATATCTTTATAAGCATTGTATCAAACACATTGGGGCATAATATTACCAAAGCCAATTCCAAAGACCATTAAACCATTACTATGCAATCAATTTTCCAAAATCACCATTAATGCATATAAAAGCATAATTAAAATCTTAGGAATCCATAACCAAGAAATTAATATCAAAACCCCCAAATAAAAGTTGAAAACTATAATCATGAAATAGTAAAACCATGAAATCATTCATATAAACCATGTCTTTAGTTGAAATTACAATGAGGGAAGAGAACCATACCTTATACTAAAGAATTAATCGAAAGAAATCACCAAAGCAAGCCCCAAATTAGTCCTTAAGATAAAACCCTATCTCTCTTGCCCCAAAATCTCTTGAGAGAATCATGGAGTGTCTTGGAATAGTTTCTAAGTGTTAATGAATAGAATAATAGGGTAAATAACCTCATAAGTGTATTAGAAGTCATGGGTCCTAATTAGGATAAGTAGAAAAATGTCCAAAATACCCCCACTCAAATCCCTTAAAACCCCATCACGGGGATCGACTAACCCATATGAGTCGTACCTTCCCAATACGATCAGTACCCACCACTCGTATCCAAGCCTCAACCTTTGGATCAAATACTTTCATGTATACGACTCATCCAATCAAGTCGTAATCATAGCATATGATCCGCATCCATAACCTGTATCCCTGGCAGGATGAAATACCAGGAGGATCAAACACTACCTACCATACGAGTCCCTAATATGACTCGTACCAAGACTTATGACTCATACACCTAAGTCTTACCTATTCAATTTACCAAAACTATCCCACCAACTAATAATAGTTATCATACGACAAAACCATACCACTCGTACCCCAATATATGGCTCATACCCATGAGTCATATTGGGTTCAGAGAATGGAAATTCTAGGAAAATTTCTAAGGGTCAAACCCTAGGATATTTCATATTTAGGGGCTCAAATCTTCTAGACACAATGAATTTACTGGGTATGTTAAGATTATAGGGCCATCAGCTATTATTCTAGAGAGTGTCCCCACTTTAGGACAGTTATACCTACACCACATAGTGTTCTATCAATTAAGGAACTGTTTCCCCCATCTAGAGGTAGTATGTATGGTTATCAAGGTGGTATCTAGGGTTCTTGAGGAGGTCCTCTAATAATAAAGACAAGAGATTGATCAAGCTCCTAGCTAGGTGGCCGGTAGGCTTATCTATATGCTATATCTAGTAGATCAGAGGCAGAGGCTTCAGATATTTTTATTATAGGTACGATCTTAATGTTCCATCTGCTTACTTTAGCTTCATTTGATCTGGGATCCACTTATTCATATGTGTCTGTTTATTATGGACCACAGTTAGAGTTGTCTTAGGATTCTTTATTTGTTTTATTATGTGTATCTACTCTCAAGGGTGATTCTTCAGTAGTGGACCAAGTTTATACATTATGTTGTATGACTTTTCAGGAGTTTGATATTTATGTTAATCTTGTTATATTAGATGCGGTGGACTTTGATGTGAATCTGACCATGGACTAATTATACCCTTATCATTCGATCTTGGATTATTTTGCCAAAACTATTACCTTATCCCTACTCGACATACCCTGAGTAATGTGGTAGGGATCTATTAGTGGTGCATCGATGGGATTATTTCTTATATTTGGGATACGAGACTTATATTGAGGGTTTGTGAGTCTTATCTTACTTATAGTTGTGATGCTAGTGTGGTGAGTCCTTCACTTGATTTTGTTCCTATAGTTTGTGATTTTCCTAATATCATTCCTATCGATCTACCAAGACATCCTCCTGAGCATGATATTGAGCTTATTATTAATCTTAAGTTGGGAACTCGACCTATCTCTATGGAACCTTATCATATGTCTCCTACCAAACTTAAGGAGCTAAATTCCCAAATTTAGGATCTTTTGGGTGAGGGTTTCATTTAGTCGAGTGTGTAACCTTGGAGTTCTCCGATCTTGTTCATAAAGTAAAAGGATAGTTGTCTGCATATGTGTATTGATTACATATAGCTGAATAAGGCGATAGTGAAAATAGGTATCATATGCCTTGTATTGATTACTTGTTTGACTAGCTTTAGAGAGCGGCAATGTTCTTTAAGATTAACCTAAGAATTTGTTACCGTCAATTGAGGATTTGGGATGAGAAAACCACAAAGATATCTTTTAGGACTCACCATGGCCATTATAAGTTCCTAGTAATGTCTTTTGGGTTAACAAATGACCCAACTGCATTCACGGATGTCACAACCCAATTTCTCAGGTCATGATGGAGCCTACCATAACCCACCAGTAGGCAAGCCAACCCGCAGTCCGAAATGGCTAGTAACGAACTACTCACTAATATAAGAAAAAAGAATGTACAATAAATGAAATAAAGATCAATACATAATAAAATCCCAAAACCTAGTGGTATCAGTACAAGAGCTTCTACTATCACAAGAGTACAAAGTGAAACAATAATGGAACTACACTGATACAACTTATCTCTAAGCATGATATAAAGATTAGTATAATACATAAGGGAGAGATAAGTAATACTCCGAATGTTAGGAGTTCAATCTAAGACTTTGAACCATGGCTGCTTTGTATGATCCATACATCAACAGCGATAACCCATACCATGATCTGCAGGCTGCAAAAGTGTAGTATGAGTACCAAAGGAATGGTACTCAATAGGCAACTTCCAACTAAGATCCAAAGATAAGGAAGATATATATAACATATAGATAGAATGGGATCTACACCCAAGAGTCTAGAAATCGTAATACAAGTAAATGAAAATAATAAGGGACAACTATCCTGCTCAAGTCCAAGAGTCTAACATAATAAAACTAAGGAAGTATCAGGGTGAACTATCCTATTCAAGTCACAATCAATAGACGTCAATATCATACCGTATATCCTAGACCAATATACAAATGAAGAGCGAAGAAAGATATATATAGAAATATACGAGGCAAAGAAATAATATACAATATGTATGAATGAAGGAAGGGATATACGGTAGTGCCATAACTTTATATATATATAAACGTGATGTCATCTCAAAGCACAACCAAGATCATCATATCCTTATTCTAGGACTTCATTTTAATACTACTATAATTTAATACAATCATACTCAAGGCTTCTAATCCACATGACTAGACATGAAATAATTGTGCATAATAGTACCATCATAAGATGAAGAGGTTGTAGACATACCTCAGATCTCGATACCGAATCAATAACCAATCTGTCATAAGCTAGCCATAATAATAATTATAACAATGATAACAGCAATATCAATAACAGCATGAATAACCAGCTACTCCGTACAACCAAATACCTAGTCGAGCCTATGCGTACCCCCACCGCCCCAGACTCAAAAAGTTCAATCAACATTCAACAACACAAGGCATACTCTTCACCCATATCTATGCAATCATCTCACACCGACTAATAAACATAGGTGCATACTGGTGATAAGCGATATGTATGTAAAAATGATTGAAAAGTACACAATCAATATCACAATCTCATCATCATAACCACCTCTATCATAATTTTAATCATCATCAGCGTAATCAACCTTCGGCCTTTTTAGGTATCAATACATCATTACAATATCCTTTAGCCTTGTCGGGTATCAATATCATCATCATAAATTCTTCTGGCCTTGTCGGGTATCTATATATCATCACCACATCCTTCGTACTTGTCGGGTATCAATATATTATCACAACATCATTCAGCCTTATTGGGTATGAATATATTATCTCTATATCCTCCAGCCTTGTTGGGTATCAAAATATCATCATAAACATTAATACACATATAATTATAGACATATAATAGGGGCACAGGCTCAAGATGAGGAAAAAGGAGGGTAAATCTACAAGCCTGTTAATATACTCATAATCATAATCATATCATCATAAAAGTATCTAACTTGTCGATACTTCCCATCTATATTCATTATTAGATAACCAGCGCTTATGTTCATTAAACCACTAATTCACAAGTCTTCACATGACCTCTAATTATTAGCCTAAACATTATCTTTCACATAATCCTTATCCATGGGAGAGAAACTAACCATTTTTAATGAAGTAGCCAATACCTAACATATAGTTAAGATTCATCACTACGCCATAATCGTCATTTATCCACTAATCATCATTATCAACTAATCAACATATAGTCATTAATCATTATTATCCGACATATTAGCATTTATCATCTAACCATCTTTTATTAACTAACACCATTTGTTAACTAAGCATCGTTTACCAACAATTCTATGTTTACCAACTATTCAACATTATTATCAAGTCATCTCTTATCACTAACATCTCCTATTATCTAGCCTCATTGATATACACTTCTCATTTAACAGCTAATCGGCATCATAATCTAAGTCATCAAGTGGTATAGTCACCTAATAGACAACTAACTACCACATAGCTTGACCCTTAATTAGGGAGAACAGACATAAGATAGTACTTCAGCTAAAATCACATCAATTACCGACATAATAATCATGAATGTACCAAATCTATGCATTCCAACACCAGTATTCAATTAGTAGAACAAAAAGTATCATACCACATCTTCCACCATCCCATACGAGAGAAATATGTATACAAACATATATATGCATATTCATGAAATTTAATTGCATCCTATACAATGATAAACACTTCTCGGATATCCAATCAATATCATAACATGGACCTCAGCCCAGTAATATGCCCTAAATGATCACAACATCATAATCATGTCCTTCGGCCCATATTCATATCCGAACACATATCGATAATCATATTTATAAGTAGTAGCATATCTCTAATCATCTCACATATAGGAGGCATCTCCCATATAGTAGGCATAATATCAACAAGCACATAATCATCTCTCACATAGGAGGCATAATATCAATAAACATGTAATCATCTCTCACATAGAAGGCATCTCATATCTAAGAGGCATAATATCAATAAGCATGTAATCATCTCTAACATAGGAGGCATCTCATATCTAGGAGACATAATATCAATAAGCATGTAATCATCTATATGATGTATCACGTCAATAGGTCATACAGCATGAATTACAATGAGTATCACCTCTTTCAACCAATGGTCATATCTAAAAGGAATATCATCTCTATAGGTCCAATAATCATAACTAAAAGAAGATAGCATCTCTGTAGGCCCAACATCATATCTAAGAGAAAATAGCATCTCTATAGGCCCAATATCATATCTCAGATGAATAGCATCTCTAAGGACCCAACGTTATGTCTAAGAGGAAATATTATCTCTATGAGCCAGTTATCAAGTCTAAGAGGGAATAGCATATCTATAGGTCAACCATCGTACTAAGAAGTAAGTAGTTTCTCTACAGGCCCAAATATCATTATCCGAGGAAAATACATCATCCTTCAATAAGAAACGAGCAACCTTATACTAAGGTTTACTAGTCTCAACTATGCCTAACATCCACAACTGGGTACACAAGGCTAACATAACACTTGGTCTAAGTGGTCCGGACAATCCCACTTATAATCCTCAATTTCCATATGTAGGAAAACTATGCCCCATACTAGGCTAAGGTATCTAGTTCAAATTTTAGATGTTGAGAAATCCATAATTAATCTTAAGATAGAAACTTCATCTAGAAACAAGGGCATTTAAGTCAACTCTACCCAAATCACAATTTCAATACTACCACACTAGTCAAATAAGGTAAAAAAATATGCTAATCGTGTTTCCAATGCTAAAACCACATCCTAAGCCTTGTATCATATCGTATCAATGATATATACTAATCTAAACTATGGACAAGACTACAGGATTCTCAAGGGTTATAAATATACCATCTTACGGGTCCAAAACCCTAATCTAATCCCCAAACATCAACAATCAAGACTAAGTTATTCTACTCATAATCAAGCCTAACATCCACATTCACATGCAATATATATCACATCATCTACGAAGAAAAGTAGATAGAAGCCTACCTCGAAGACAAACAAAAAAAATCACATCATGCACTATATGCTCGACTTTGCTTCACAATCCCCATAATGGCATCATGCTTACTAAACAATAATCTACTCATCAATACGAGTCTTACGATACCAATATTGCTCTATTATGATTCAGGTCCAAAAACGACACCAAAACCCCAAGTGAGTCCCACATATGGAAAACAAATTTCTGAGGCCAACCCAATGTTCACACATGAACAAGGAATCATAACCCTCAAGAAAAGGGTGAAAATTAAACGTACATTAGGATTAAATTAAGCCCTAAACTAAAGTGGGGCTTTGGGTCCAAACTAGGAAATTCAAGCATGAATTCAAAGGATTCTTACCTTAAATTTGAAGATAATCTCAATAAAAGATGATAATCAAGCTCCCAAGTCACCCACCATGACTAATTTTTTATTAGCACACCATATTAGGGTTTCTAGGTATCAATGAAGGAACAAGAAGGCCAATTCTCATCCAAAATAGGTATTTAAACAACTTCCCAGGACCTGAGCTAGGGCGATTGCGAACCCACGCGTGTCGCGATCACGGCATCGCTATCGCTATGAAGCCACCGCGATCACGGTACTTTTTTGCACTAAATGAATCTGAAATTCCATGTTTCAGTCTATGCCTCAAGATGCATCTGGAATCTAATTTTCACAAATGAATTATGTAACCATGCTAAATTCAACGTTTTGGATGCATTGGCAAAGTCAAATTTTCAATCCAAGGTCATTTCGACCAAATATGGGTTCTAAACCTAAACTTTCAAATTTTAAACTTTTCGATCGACAGGTTGAAATGAGCTTGGGTGCATTGGGACCCAAACCAAAGGTCTACCTAGCCTAGAATCAATATTTCAAATCTACTGGCGCATTCAAAATTTGCTTTCAAGATTGTTTAACTGAGGTTTTCGGCCGGTAGCAATTTGGAACCAGCAAAGACTTCTAAATAAAGAATTAGTTCTGAAAACCAAACCAATATCATGGTAATTGAACCGTCGGTCCCAGCAAGTCATAAATTACTTGGGTAGCTATGGAGAAGCTCAAATAGTGAAGATAAGGAAAAATATGAAAAATGACCAAAAGGGTCATTACAATATCCCCTACTAAAAGTGCTTTCATCCCCGAAAGTCAATAGATAGAAAGAATCTCAAAAGCTCGCATGGATGAGATATTGCGCCCGCATACTTCAAGCATGACTTCCCAGATAACCTCAGTGAAGAGATGATGTTTCTAAGGGATTTTACCATGGAACCAACACTCTTATTCTACTTCCAAATAGCCGAAATACAACTTAACCACTAACAGGCCTCAAATTGAACCAACAAGGCTGATACACACACATCTAAACTACAACACGCTAATACCATCTGTTTATCCTCATAAATCAACAAAGGCTCATCCTAGCTAAACCCAACCGAAATCATGAGTCACGCTACCAAATTCAAATCCAACTATAACCTTTCATTACCATTTTGTACATGCGATCTACTCCAATCTAGGAGAAAAAAACTCTAGATTCTCTCTCATGCGGTCTCACCATAGAGAACTCAACGAATTGAAGCTGACCCGCTGAAAGTCCATACAGCAGACATGAGGATAAGCTCATAAGGCGCTGTCTGGGCACACAAATGGAGATAATTGAGGAATGCAATCCATGCCAATGCTACAACCAGTCCAGATGAAAACAAACTGAGATTTCAAAATCCAAGGTATCACTACTCATCACTAAATATTCCACTTTAGGATGTCTCATTTATCGAGAATTAAGCCATACTGAATCCAACTCAAGTATATTACTCCCATTGAGTAAATCATCCAAAATTCTCAAAGAAAACTAAAACTTGGGGTCAAAACTAAAATAACCAATACGGGGACCATGGGCTATCGTCTAAACACTTATCAACTATAATCCAACTGACATCAAAAAGACCGAATAGAAAATCACGGAGTAAGCTCAACCAGCCCATAAATGAAATTTGAACAAAGGCAAGTCTAAAACCAAAGCTGCACATAAGATCAATAACACCAAGCTAAAATCTCAATAACGAGGATGAATTGCTCGATCTCAACTACCCAAACTAAACCTAAAGATGGGTAGGAATTAATGCTCCAAATCTATCAAACTTCCAAATTGCCATTCTAAGGAGTCAAATCCAAAACTAAACCAATAAGGTTATATCAATCCCCACTATCCCAACTTAACTCTAGTATCCAAATCTTACATATTTGAGATAAATCATAATAAGCCACAGTCAAGAAATATCTGTAAAGAAAAATCACCATAGGGAAAACCACTAACTGATAATACAATCCACCAACTCTATCTCAGCTAGAGGGTATGAAATATAGCCATAAAACAAAATACTACCAAAGGATGAATCACTGGCTAAAAATGCAAATAACTCACTACATAACCACTGGAGGGGATGAACTATCCAAACATACTCAAAAACTTCCAAAGGTTTAAAACCACACCAGTAAAGGCAAAATCTCTAGCAACTCAAAGAAATGCAACTTTAGCAGACGACTAAATAATCTAACACTCTATATCAGCAAGGAATAGCCACGAGCATATGTCATCAAAGAGAAACATCCGCCAAGACTCATCAGGTCGTACAAACTTTAAAATGAGGATCTTCAGAATCCACCCAAGAATCTAATCATTAAAGAAGAAATATATCAATCTCAAAACCAAGGTAAAATTGAAGACCACCGCAAAAAATCAACAAGTCAAGATAAAGAATTTCCAATTTGTCAACTTAAGATGTGATCTCAAGAAAGGTCATCTGCCTCTAACTTTCCGACTCCACTAGACAAAATCATATCACAGTAATAAAAGAGTATCCAATCTCCATACTAACAACAGGGCAAACATCCAAGGGAACGAACCCAGCAAACCTATGAGATTAATCCATGAGATCATAATATCAATATCAAAATCACTATAGGACGAAGAAATATCCATAAATAAAGAACAGACCCCAAACTAGTCCATTTCACAATTGGGCTATATAAGAAGGGATAGCCAAAACAAAAACCTTTGCAACACAGGATGTAATTTTAAGAGTCTCAATGTCAAGAATGGGCGATACAACCTAATCTCCAACCCTAGAATCATATTAGCACCACAGAAGGTCAAGTTTTCATTGAAATCATAATACATCCCCAAATCAATATAATAAAGCTAACCAAGGGGTAACATAGTCAACCTCACCGCACTAGGGGAAAGAAATCATCAAATCAGGCTATATCTACTAAAGCCACTAAATAATATCATAATAAAATAAAAGTTTAATTATATAACACTAGTCTATACAGCTACCCAGCGAGGATCAAATTCATCAAGTAAAAATATCATGTAATAACAATAACCTCATGTAGTGGTAGCAATAGCAACAGCAATATCAAAATCAATATACTCAACAGATGGTACAAAAATAAATATCAATATCATATACCACTCAAGGGCCATAATAAGGCTAATGTTCCAAGATAAATGGGACTCAAACCAAAAAAACACATCCATAGGGGAAACATCAATATAGATCTACTCCATCCACTACTAAAAGAAATAAACCATGAAGTAAAAACGTAATCATGAATTCAACAATAAAGCACATAATGACTGATATCAATTCATCAAAGCAAATAATTATCAATGAGTATGAAAACCCCAATACACATAATAAGAGATAAATGTGAGAAATAAAAGTACACTAACCATGGTGACATCCGTAATCACCTGCCTGACGGGCATAGGAAATAAATAAATCTGAACGGGTCCAACTCAGACCTACCAACTGAATCATTAACTGAGGTGCCACACATACTATCTCTAACTAAAGATACCATGACATTATGAGGCTGATATGAATGAGTTGAATGACTTAAAATCCCTTGTCGGAGACACTCTCTAGACTAATAGTTGGTCTCTCTACAGTTGAAGCAAACTTCTGAAACACTAACATGGCGAGACACAAATTGAGCCCAAATGGCTGTCCAACTGACGCTGAGAGAAATTTTCCAGGATTATGTCCATTCTGTCGATATCATATCCTACCTCAGGAACTCTAGGCTTGCAGAGAATACATGCTAACACTAGCTAGTCAACTATCTCATATCTGAGGCATTCTCTAAACCAGTGTCTCATCACGACACAATCAAACCAAGATCCTAAAATACCTTAAGATACTACCCCTCATAATCCAGAATGGTCGTCAGGACCTGAAGCACCATACCATACTTTGCAAGTCTAATGGGGACTCTACCCACTCTGATCATCATGACTAATCTGAGAACTACTCATGGTAGAGAATACTGTCTGTATAGAGTTGATGGCTTACAGGTGAAGTTGAACTCTACGAGAAGGATCTTTACTTTTAGATAAAATACCAATAGCACTATAGTGATGGCATACCTCTTGCTGCCATCTCCATAGGCTTACTACTTATGCTCTCTATGGTCCTCTCATAATCAATATCTTGACTAAAGAAAGATCCAGCTGCTAACCATTCTCCAATGCCAAATGGAGTGATAACACTCACCTTCTAACACATCCATGCACCAATGTCTGACTCAGAAGGATGTAGCATTGGAAAATGCCTGGACCACATGAGAAATCCAATCTCATACTCTAAACTAGTAAAGAACTCTGAAGAACACTAATGACCCAACTTTGGTCTGAGAACTGCTCGATCATTCAAATGACATCCATAGATGAGAGGGGTCTACAATATGACTCGAATTCCCAATGTCGAACCTCAAAGGATAAAGTAGCCATGAGCTTTACTGAAGCCTAAGTTGGCCTAAATTCTTTTTGGTTGTCGCTAAAGATCTTTGATATCCATCTCTGACTCTCTAATCCGAAACAGTATTAAAACTCTGGAAATATATATTGAAATCTCATCCATATTTGTCGACAACGTCACATCATCCTTCGAGGATAGAATCGAGTCAAAGAATGTGTTTGAGGTTCATACAAATGCAGGCACACGATAAGGAGTCAAGAGGTGAATTTCCTAAAATGTCACTGTACATTCCCAAATATAGGTTATGGATGTCTCCGCATCGATCCGCATGAACCTACTAAATACTTAGTTCTTGTAATAATACACCAATGAAACTTAGGCTCTGATACCAATTTATGATGACCAAATTTCTCAGGTCATGCTGGCGCCTACGATAACCCACCAATAGGAAACCAACCCATAGTCTAAAATGGCAAGTAAAAGACTACTCAATAATATAAGGAAAAAATGCAGAATAAAGGAAATAAAGATTGACACATAATAGAATCCCAAAACCTAGATGTATTAGTACAAAAGCTCCTAATATCACAAAAGTACAAAGTAAAACAATAATGGAACTATACTGATACAACTTATGTCTGAGCATAATATAGGGATTAGTCTAATACAAAAGAAAGAGATAAGTAATACTCTGAACGTTAGGAGTTCACTCTAAGAATCTATACCAAGGTTGCTTCGAATGATGCACACATCAACGATGATAACTCGTGCCATGATCTGCAGGATGCAGAAGTATAGTATGAGTACGATATGAATGGTACTCAATAGGCAACTTCCAAATTAGCTCTAAAGATAAGGAGGATAAATACAGCATATAAAAAATTAGGATCTACATCCAACAGTCCAAAAATCATAATACAAGTCAATAAGAAAAATAAGGAGCAATTATCCTGCTCAAGTCTAAGAGGCTAACATAATAAAACTAAGGAAGTATCAGGGTGAACTATCAGATTCCAATCACGATCAATAGATATTAATACCATACCGTATATCCCAGACCAATATACAAATAAAGAGAAAAAAAAGATATATATAGCAATATACAAGTCCAATAAATAATATACAATATGTATGAATGAAGGAAGGGATATACGGTAGTTCCATAACTTCATATAGCTAGATATATATATATATCCACACATATAAACATGAGGTCATCTCAAAGAATAACCTAGATCATCATATCCTTATTCTAGGACCTCATTATAATACCACCAGGATTTAATACTATCATACTCAGGGCTTCTAATCCAAATGGCTAGACATGAAATAGTTGTGCATGATAGTACCATCATAAGATAGAAGAGGTCGTAGACATACCTCAAATCTCAATACTTGATTAATGACCAATCTATCATAAGCTAGCCATAAAAATAATCATAACAACGATGACAACAATATCAATAACAGCGTGAATAACCCGCTACTCTGAATAACCAAATACCTAGTTGAGCCTATGTGTACTCCCACCGCCCTAAAATCGAAAGGTTCAATCAACATTTAACAACACAAGGCATATTCTTCACCTTTTTCTATTTAACCATCCCATACCAGCTGATAAACATAGATGTATATAGGTGATCGGCGATGTGCGTGTAGGAAAGAATGTAAAGTACACAATAGATTTCATAATCTCATCATCATAACCACCTCTATAATGATTTTTATCCATATGACCATCATCAGCAGGATTAACCTCTGGCATTATGGAGTAACAATATATTATCACTGTATCCTCTGGCCTTACCGGGTATAAATATCATCATTATAATATCCTTTGGCCTTGTCATGTATCAATTTATCATCACAAAATCCTTCAAACTTACTAGTATCAATATATTATCACAACATCCTCCTACCTTGTTGGGTATCAATATATCATCACAATATCCTTCGGCCTTGCCGAGTGTCAATATATCATCATAAATGTCAATATATAAATATTTACAGACATATAATTAGGGCACGGTCTTAAGATGAGGAAAAATGAGGATAAATCTACAAGCCTGTTAATATACTCAAAATCATAATCATATAATCATAAAAGTATCTAACTTTTCAATACTTCCCAATAATTCGTTATTAGCTAACGAACGCTTATGTTCATTAAACCACTAATTCAGTAGTCTTTACATAACCTCTAATTATTAGCCTAAATATTATCCTTCACATAATCCTTATCCATGGGACAACAACTAACCATTTTTAATTTAGTTGCCATTACCTAACATCTAATGAAGATTCATCACTAGGCCATAATCGGCATTTATCCACTAATCATCATGTTCAACTAATCAACCTATAGTCATTCATCATTATTAGCCAACACGTTACTATTTAGCATCTAACCATCTTTTATTAACTAACACCATTCGTTAACTAACCATCATTTACAACCAATTACACATTTACCAACTATTCAACATTATTATCAAGTCATATTTTATCAATAACATCTCTTATTATCTAGCCTCATTGATACACACTTTTCGTTTAACGACAAATCAAAATCATAATCTACATCATCAAGTGTTGTAGTCACCTATTAGAAAACTAACTATCACATATCTTAACCCTTAATTAGAAAGTACAGACATAAAAACATATTTCATCTAGAATCATATTAATTACCGATATAATAATCTTGACTGTACCAAATCTATGCATGACATCACTAGTATTCAATCAGTGGAACAAAAAGCATTATACTACATCATTCCCTATCCCATGCGGGAGAGATGTGTATACAAATATACATATGAATACTTAAACTGTAATTGCATCATCCATAATTATAAACACTTCTCAGATATCACCTCAATATCATAACACGTCCCTAGGCCCAATAATATGACTAAAATAATAAAAACATCATTATCATGGCATTCGTCCCATATACATATAGAACGCACATCGATAATCAAATTTATAAGTTGTAGCATATCTCTAGTCATCTCACATATAGGAGGCACCTCCCATATAGAAGGCATAATATAATAAGCACATAATCATCTCTCACATAGAAGGTATCTCATATCTAAGAGGAATAATATTAATAAGTATGAAATCATCTCTCATATAAGAGGTATCTCATATCTAGGAGGCATAATATCAATAAGCTTGTAATCATCTCTCACATAGGAGGAATTTTATATCTAGGAGGCATAATATCAATAAGAATGTAACTATCTCTCACATTTGAGGCCTCTCATATCTAGGAAACATAATATAAATAAGCATGTATTCATCTATAAGATATCTCATGTCAATAGGTCATATAGTATGACTTATGAGGAGTATCACCTCTCTCAGAAAATGGTCATATCTAAGAGGAATATTATCTCTATAGATCTAATAATCATAACTAAAAGGAGATAGCATCTCTATAAGCCCAACATCTTATCTAAATTAAAATAGCATATCTATAGTCCCAACATCACATCTAAGAGGAATAGCATCTCTAAGGACTCAACGTTATGTCTAAGATGAAATATCATCTCTATGAGCTAAATATCAAGTTTAAGAGGGAATAGCATCTCTATAGATTGGAGATCAGATCAATAAGTAAGTAGTATCTCTATAGGCCCAAATATCATTATTCGAGGAAAATACATCATCATTCAATAAGACATGGGGTAAACTTATACTAAGGTTTACTAGTCGCAACCATGCCTAACATCCGCAACTAGGTCCACAAGGCTAACATAAGACATGGTCTAAGTGGGCCGAACAAACCCACTTCTAATCCTCAATCTCCATATATAGGCAAACTTTGCCCCAACTAGGCTAAGGTATATTGTTCAACTTTTAGATATTGAGTGATCCATAACAAATCCTAAGATAGGAACTTCATCTAAAAACAAGGGCATTTAATTCAACTCTACCTAAATCAAGATTTCAATACTAACACACTAGTCTAATAAGGTTTAAAATTTTCTAATCATGCTTCCAACCCTGAAACCACATCTCAAACCTAGCATGATATCGTATCCATGATACAAACTAATATAAACTAAGGAGAAGGAAATAAGATTCTCAAGGGTTATAAACATACCATCTTACGGGTCTAAAGCCCTCATTTAATACCCAAACATCAACAATCAAGGCTAAGTTATTCTTTTCATGATCAAGCCTAACATCCACATTCACATGCAATATATATCAAACATCATCTATGAAGAAAACTAGATAGAAGCCTACCTCGAAGCCGAAGCATAAAACCTAACATCATACACCATATGATCAATTTTGCTTCACAATCCCCAAAATTCCATCACAGTAACAAAACTATAATCTACTCATCAATATGAGTCTAACAATACCCATATTGAACTATTATGCTTCTAGTCCAAAAAAGACACCAAAATCCCAAATGGGTCTCATATACAAAAAATGAGTTTATGAGGCCAACCAAATATTCACACATGAACAAGGACTCATAACCCTCATGAAATGGGTGAAAATTAAGCATACTTTGAGCTAAAATCAAGCCTTAAGGTAAATTGGAGTTTTGTGTCCAAACTAAGAAATTCAAGCATGAATTCAAAGGATTCTTACACTAAATTTGAAGATAATCACAATAAAAGATGATAATCAAGCTCCTAAGTCACCCACCATGACTAATTTGTGATTAGCACACCATATTTGGATTTGTAGGTCTCAATGGAGGAAAAAGATGGCCAATTCTCATCCAAAATGGATATTTGAACAACCCTTCCAAAGCCCTCTGCAAACGCGATTGCGAACCCATGCATGTCGCGATTACGGCATCGTGATCGCTATGAAGCCATCGCAATCGCGGTACTTTTCTTCTCTAAATGACAACTAAAACTTAGAATTTTTACCAATACCTCCGGATACATCCAAAATCTAATTTTTGTAAACAAAATATGTAACCACTCTAAATTTGATGTTCTAGATGAGTTGGAGAAGTCAGATTTTCAATCCGATGTTGATTCGACCCAATGTGGGTCCAATACCTAAACTTTCAAATTTTCAACGTTCCAATCGATAGGTCAAA
Organism: Capsicum pubescens; assembly: GCA_030864215.1. Lineage (NCBI taxonomy): Eukaryota > Viridiplantae > Streptophyta > Magnoliopsida > Solanales > Solanaceae > Capsicum > Capsicum pubescens. The sequence continues at coordinate 171,591,584 of CM061543.1, forward strand.
ATGAGATCGGGTGCATTGGAACCCAAACCAAAGGTCTAGATAGGCCAAAATTAATATTCCCAATTTGCTGGCATAGTCGGAATTTACATTCGAAATTATTTTTAAAAGGTTTTCACCTGGTGGCCATTTGGAACCAGTGAAGACTTCTTAATTGGAATTGGTTATAAAAAATAAATGAACTGCTCCATAACCAAACCGCTAGTCCCAACAAGTCATAAATGACTTAAGTCATATATGGAGAATCTCACAGAATAAAGATAAGCAAGAATATGAAAAATGAATGAAAAGTTCATTATATGGATTTGATGAACCTCATGTTTAGAACTAATTTAGACTACTTATTTATTATGTTCATCAATTACATTCTTATGTAATGTAGGAATAGGGAGGAGCATATGTAGCATTTGAGAATTGTACTCCAGACATAGAGAGATAATAGGTTTTTTTCTGAATTCTTAATGTGCAAGTTCTGGCTCGAGTAGGTTACATTAATAGGAAATGAGGTATCTAAGTATGGGATTATGGTGGATCCAGTGAAGATTGAGGCTATTAGAGATTGGGTTAGACCTTCATCTCCATTTGAGGTTCGTAGATTTATTAGTTCTAGAGGATACTACAGGTAGTTCAGTGAGGTTTTGCTATTATTGCAGTACCGATCATTGAATTGATCTAGATGGAGGTTCTTTCTAATGGTCTGAGGAGTCAGAGTTGAGATATTAGAAGCTCAAGGATTTTCTCACTTTAGCTCTTATATTACCTTTTCCTATTGAGGGCAAGGGGTTTACCATATATTTTGATGCTTTCGGTGTTGGTTTGGGTTTTGGTCTGATGCAGCAGGGTTGAGTTATTGCTTATACTTTGAGGAAACTAAAGGTGCACGAACACAACTGCCCCACTTATGATTTAAAGTTGGCAGTAGTAGTTTTGTGCTTAAGATTTGGAGGCATTATTTTAGTGGCATTCATTGTAGGGTTTACAATAATCATCATAGTATTCAGAACCTTATGACATAGAGAAGGCTTAATTTGAGATAGTACATGTGGATGGAGTTGCTAAAGGATTATGACATCTCTATTCAATACAATCTGATCAAGGAGAATGTGGTACCGAATGCCTTGAGATGGAGGTCGTGTGTATGGGTAGCTTGGCCTTGATTTCAGTTTTTGAGAGGTTATTGGCAAGGGACATCCAGTCCTAAGAAAACTTGATGGTGCAATTTTATATTTCAAACTAGGAAGATCTTTGATAGGGTTAAGGCTATGACACGACTAGACTGGGGGCCTTATCGTAATGGGTGTCCTAAGTCCGACCGAGACCAGAGACCACCCCTATTACCCAACCCAACCTCTAGCCTCCCGCCCTGAGTTGGCTGAATTTTAAGCATATAACAAGATAGTGTAATAGCTTACATGAAGACTCTGGGATAGGATCAAAACCTTGACCGACCTAACCGAGTCCAACCATCCCATGCTAACCGTCCAACCATACCAAACCACACTAATACCAAAATAAGGCCATAAAGCAGGCCATAACCAAATAAGTTCCAAAACATAATATGATTAATCCCAAAATGAAATATGATGGAATAGTGAGAAATTATGTCCAATGATGTCATCCCCAATACCAGTGCCAATATTAAGGCTGAAACCAATACCGATCCCGCCCATTCCAACAAATAACATTACCACAAAGCCTCTAACCAAAAGAGTAAGAATATCTGGTTAGGACATTCCCCCAACCAAAGCCAAAACCAATATACATAAATAAATCATAATGTCTAAAAATATCCATAACATGGAATGGGGCCTTCCAGAAATATGAAAGCTCACCACTTCAATCCAACAGTCATCCCCGAGTTAATCACTATCTAGGAGGAGTAGAACAGTTGGTTTCTGCATATCTTGTGTATCCAGCCACCCGAAGATAGGTTAGCGAGTGATCGCTAGCATGAACTCAGGATAAGGATAAAATAATACACTTTATCCTTGTAACCAAGGCCATTATTAGTGGTATCGTCATACCGACTATACTTGTAAGTATTATCCTTAGCCAAACCTAAGGGGATTTCATTTACCCCACATGATTTCTAATTAACCAAAACTGTGGCCACCAAGGCCTTTCCAATCCATTTAAAACCAATTAAATCATTCATATCATTTAGGGTTCCATTACCAAGTTTAAACCATGCATAAGTTCCATTGAAAAAATCAATATTATAGTGAAAACATTGTTAAAGGAATTTTATCAGACACATTGGGGCATAGTATTTCCAAAACCAAAGAACCATTGCCATGCAAACAATCATCCAAAACCACCATTATTAAATATAAAACCATAATTAAAGTATGGGAAAACTATAACCAAGCATTTATAACCAAAACCCCCAAATCATATTTGAAAACCTAAATTCATACAACATTCAAATCAATAAAAACATTTTATAAAACCATGCCTTTAATTGAAACTAACAATGAGGGAAGAGAACACACCTTAATTGACAAAGTCAACAGAGAGAAACCACCAACAAGATCCCCAATTTAGTCCTCCAGTTGAAACCCTAGCTTTCTTACCCAAAAGCTATTGAGAGAATTATAGAGTGTTCTGGAAGAGTTTCTAAGTATTAATGAATAGAATAATAGGATAAATAACCTCCCAATTGAGTTAGAAGTCATGGGACCTTATTAGGGTAAGTGGGGAAGTGTCCAGAATACCCTCATTTAAGTTGCACAAAATTATGTTACAGTGATACGACTGACCCTCACGAGTCCTACCCTTTGATACGAGTGGTACCTACCACTCGTATCCTAAGCCTTAACCCTTGGACCCAAAACTGTCCAATGTACAATTTATCCAACCCAAGTCGTATTGATAGAATACAATCCATTCCCTTGCCCTGTATTTCAGGCAAGATAGAATCATAAAAGGTTTGAACACTGTCCACCATACGAGTCCTGGGTACGACTCGTACCCTGGCTTACGACTCACGGTGAGCCACTTGCACTTAGATCCAACCTAGTTTTCTAAGTCTAAGGTTATGTGAAGAAACCAAACAATCTTTATCCAACCATATGACTCATACCATATAAGTCGTACCCATTTTTGTGACCAAAATCTATCCGACCAACCAACACTGGTCAGCATACGACTTGACCATATCGTTCGTACTCCAACATATGGTTCCTACCCATGAGCCATATTGGGTCCAGAGACTAGAATTCTAGGAAATTTATATTGTCCATAAATAAGGGTGTTTCAGTTTCCCCCACTAGGAACATTCATCCCTAAATGATGGACAAGGTAGGGATAACCATACGCACAAGTTATATATATCATCAAATATATTTCCAATCTTTAACAAAGTTTGAAAACAAAGAGGAAAAGATATTAATCTTTCCATTAACAAACTCAAAAAATAAAGATGTGTTAAAGGCACATACCTTGTGCACAAATCCCAAAAGTAGAAAATAGATGTGGATACTTGGACTTTATATCCTACTCCACTTCCCATGTAGCTTCTTCCATCTTATAGTTCCTCCATAGAACCTTAACCGAAGCTACATCCTAGGTTCGCAATCGATGAACCTGGCTATTGAAGATCTTAACCGAGGCCTCTTCATAAGACAGAGAGTACGAGATACCCTACCCCTCCAAATAAATAATCAAAGAAAAACACCAAGACACTTCCTCAACATGGATACATGAAATACCGAATGAACCAAGCTCAAGCTAGAAGGTAACTCTAATTCTTAAGCAATATTTCTAACCCTCCGCTAAACTACATAAGGACCAATATACTGGAGACTGAGCTTTCCCTTTTTGCCAAACCATATTACTCCCTTCATGGGAGATACCTTGAGGTATACCTTATCCCTAACCTCAAACTCCAAGTCTCTACATCTAACATCCACTTAGGTATTTTGGCGACTTTGGGAAGCCTTAAGCCTATCTCGAATCACCTTTACCTTTTCCATAGCTTTATAGACCAAATTCAGACCAAACATATCCACCGAAACGGTAGTCCTCATTGGCAAAAACTAAGCAGTCTTTGTCATCCTATCCACGATTACCCAAATCGAATCATATTGATTTCAAGACCGAGAAAGATTGGTAATGAAGTCCATATTAATTACCTCCCATTTCTATTTAGGCAAAACAATCTCTTGATACAACACACAAGGGCTCATGTTCTCAACTTTAACATATTGACCTACCAAGCACTTAGCCCCAAAATTTGCCACATCCCTCTTCATATCGTTCCACCAATACATCTCCTTGAGATCATGATATATCTTCGTGGAACCGGGATGAAGAACATTGCGTGACTCATATGCCTCAACCAAAATCCTTTGTCACAAACCATCGACATCAGGAACACACAACTTTCCTTGGTATCTTAATGTACCATCACCACTGATATCAAACATCATCACCTTCTGCATACCTACATTACTCTTGATTTTTCTCAAGATAGGATCTAGCATTTGCTTCTCCTTAATCTCTACACCAAGATATAACTGAACTACTTCTTATACCATCACCCTTCCACCCTCGGAAGACATAAGATGAACTTTGAGATTTTCCAAGAGATGAATATCTTTCACTAATTCTTGCTTTCCTTTCTCCAAATAAGCCAAAGTCCCCATGGATAACCTGCTAAGAGCATCAGCAACCACGTTAGCAATACCTGGGTGATAGTAAAGACTTATATCATTGTCCTTAAGAAGCTCAAGCCATCACCTCTACCTGAGATTGTTCTTCTTCTGAGTGAACACATATTTTAGACTCTTATGATCAGAAAAGATGTCCATGTGTACACCATACAAATAATGCTACCATATTTTTAAGGCAAACACAATTAGCAATTGTCGATAGTCAATGCACATTCGAAAGGAACTATATTTCTTATGTACAAACAACACCGGTGTACCCCAGTGATATACACTAGGATGAATAAACCTCTTATCCAGAAGATCCTTAAATTGTTCCTTGAGTTCCCTCAACACAGCCGGAGCCATTCTATATGGAGGAATAGATATTGGATGAGTTTCCAAAACCAAATCAATACCAAACTCTATTTCCCTATCCGGAGGAACACTAGGAAGATCATCCAAAAAGACCTCAGGAAACTCATTTACCACTGAAATCAAATGAAAATATAGACCCTCCGAGTTAGAATCTTTAACCCGAACCAAGTTTAAAAAAATCCCATAAAGTCTGCCTACCACCAACAGATACCGTACACCCCCTATAGACTCTCTTAAAAATAACCAAGTCATCTACTAAGGTAGAAATAGAAAAAGGATCCAAAACAACATCGGGATCAAAACCAATAATACATACAGCCCTAAATAGGGTCATATAGGACAAAGTGGACCCTAGATAAAGTAGATAATATAAGTCACGAGAAAAGAGATGTGACGTACCAGTAACAATATCAGGTGATGCCTCAGATTCTTATTGGGATGCCAACACATACAATATATTCCAGACAACCCTAGAACCAGGAGCAGTATCAAAAGTAGATGCATCATCACCAGGTTCAGAAGCAAAAGATAAAGCCACATGTACCTTATTTTCTCCCATAGCAACCTTATTAATCGGATGATCCCTGACCCGATGGCCTGCCTGGCTAGAATTAAAGCATTTGTCCCTCTCTTCATCACAATAACTCCAATGAAGATAACCATAGAACCAACAAAGAGAGCATAAAGAAATGACTGACTCCCACTCGCATAAGATTGGGCATTCTGTGCCTAAAAATTATCACCACCCTGATGATGCCTATCACCCGACTACCTTAGGTAAAGAGCACTAGTAGTAGAGAAGGAACCATAACTCCCCCACTTCTTTTTCATCCATTTACCTTCATCCTAACCACCTTGTGACTGAGCACCTCCCTGATCAAATAACCTACTCCTGTTACCTTGCCTATCTCCAAACTCCATCTATTTTTTCTTCTCATCCTCTACCTGCTGTATATAAATAATCAACCTAGAAATGTCCATATCTTTAATTGGTAAAGCAGTCTTGCTTTCTAAGATCAAATCCTAATTCAACCCAAAAGCGAACTTTCTCATTCTTGTTCTCATGTCAGCCATATAATTAAGAGCATACCTTGATAGCAGATGAAACGTCAAGGCATATTCCTTGACAGACATTCTCCCTTGCTTAAGATTCACAAATTTCTCCATATTTTCTTCCCTCATTTCTTGAGAAAATAAATGATCCAAAAAAGTACCACAGAAGGTATCCCATAAGGGTATCTCCTCCACATCACCTTTATCCCTATCCCACTCTTCGTATAATTGGTACGCAATATCCTTGAGTTGATAAGCTACAAAGTTTACACCTTCCATATTAGTAGCTTGTATCACCCTGAATATCTTCTCTATTTTATCCAAGAAACCTTGAGGATCCTCCTCTACCTTCACACCAGTACAAGTAGAAGGATTTAGTTTCATAAACTAACCAACCCTTATAGCCTCAGCAGACAACCCATCAGGAGTATCCCTCTCAGCTTGAGTAGCAACCAATTTAGCAATAGTATGAATAGACTGGAAAAATTCTAAATTAGTCACCTCACCCTAGAGAGGACTAGTAGAAACCAGAGAAACTCCAGAACTATCAGGGATAGGACCAAGAGATCATAGACGAACTCCAGATGTAGGATGTACCCCATTAATATTGTCCCCAGATGGGACTGAAGAGTTTTCTTGTGTTTCAGATCATCGAGGCATATTTTGAAAAGTGAACAACCAAGGATTCGAGAAGAATTTCAAGACTTAGACTCTATACTTGAAAATAGAATACCGAGAAAGTAAAACATTCCTAAATTCCTTGTAGCCTCTCTCTTATGAGTGTGGCACGCTACAAACCCCTAAAAGAGACTCCACTAAACACGGCTTTGTGGACTCCTAATTGACCATGAACCTAGAGCTTTGATACAAACTTGACACAACCCGACCAGGGTCCTTGTTGTAATGGGCATCCTATGTTCGACCAGGATTGGAGACTACCCCCATTACCCAACCCAACCTCTAGCTGCCTGCCCTGAGTTGGCTGAATTTTGAGCATATAATAAGATAGAGTAAAAACTCACATGAAGACTCTGGGATAGGATCATAACCATGACCAACCCAATCAAGTCCAACCATCCCATACCAACCATCAATCTATCAATATCGAAATAAGGGCCATAAACCAGGCCATAACCAAATAAGTTCCAAAACATAATATGATTAATACCAAAATAAGATATGATGGAATAGTGATAAATTATGTCCAATGATGTCAACACTAATACCAATGCCAATATTAAGGCTGACACTAATATCGATTCCGCCCATCCCAACCTATAGTAGTATCTCAAATCCTCTAACCAAAAGAGTAAGAATATTAAATTGGAACATACCCCCAACCATAGACAAAACCAGTATCCATAAATAAATTAGAATGTCTAAAAATATCCAAAATATGAAAAGGAGCCTTTCAGAAAGATAGAAGATCAGCACTTTAATCCAACAGCCATCCCCAAGTCAATCACAATATAGGAGGAGTAGAACGGTTTGTTCCTACATAGCATGGGTATAAAACCTCTCGAAGATGGGTTAGAGAGTGTGAAAAAACCCACAAAATTCTGAAATTAATTTATTCCCTTAAAGCTTGGTAAGGGGGTCCCAGACTGAGAAAATTTTAGCTAAGTACTCAGACTTATTGTCATTTTAGCCATTTTAAGTTGGAGACTCTATTTCACAAATCCTATGAACTTAAAATGCCGATCTTTAGGTTGATCCATGATCAGGAATGTCATTAGGTGTTCTCAAACAAGTTTTGAATTTTTCAGACCTCGTTTGGACCATGTTTAGGAGCCCAAAATAGTGTATCAACGTGATCTTGATGTGCCGCGTCGACCACCGCATCGATCAATATTTTTCTTTGGCTCACAGTGGCAATTTCCAATAAGGCGATGCAGACTTGACACAGCGCATTAGCCATCATGTTGATTCCAACGACAAAGTGTGTCGTCCTGTGCATAGCTAGTTCAATTTTTAGTCATTAAAAAGTTGCATCCTTGGGGGTAAATGGGTCATTTCCCCACCCCTCTTCAGCCCTAAAACATGAGATTCGTCCCTCATTAAGAAAATTATACTTATTTTCTCTCAAAATCTCTCAAGAACAAAACCTTGGGGGATCAATTTCAAATCAAGAACTCAAGAACCCACCACCAATCTTTTAGAATTCAAGCACTAAGGTATGTGAAGTGTTAATACAAGGGTTCCTTCTATCCTTGGAGTCAAAGAACCTCTTTTAAAACTTCAAGTAGCTTGATTTCATGTTTTCCATGATTTGGAATTAAAGTGTATTCATGGATATTATCTTAATTGGGTTTCTATTTCATGATTTATTACAAGATTCATGTAGAATTAATTGATATGTGTACATTATCATGTGAATCCATGTTGAAATCCTTGAAAGTGTAGATGTGGAATTGAATTATGATGCCTACTTGTTATTTTAGTGTCATGTGCATAGATTATGTTCTTCAAGTGTTTGATGAATTGTTTATGTGAGTTGAATAGTTAAATTTTATCACATTAGCATGTGTTCAAGTTCATGTCATGCAAGTGTTTGATATAATGTCTTAATGAATAATGATGATCAAGTAGTTAGCTGTCATGTTTCAAGATTGTGCCATGTCTTATAATTTATGTTATCGAGTCCTGGGGGTATTTAATACCGACTCTAATTTAGTTGATTACCTAGAGCCATGGTAAGTCATAGAGTAGTGTCAGTCATGTCATGATCAGTAGAATTTCATCAGTCACAGAACTCAGGAAAACTCAGTAAAATCAGTATCAGTACAGTTTGGTTCAGTATAATCAGTTCAGCTCAGTTAAATAGTATGATCAATAATAGTTCAGTCCAGCCTAGAATAGTTAAGAAATTCAGTCCAATGTCTGTTCCGCTGGGAGTAAGATTCAGCACCGAGTGAACCCAAGGATGGGGACCCACCTACCAGCAGAGGGTATAATCCTTAGAAGCAGTCCTTGCACTCCATAACTATATAGCCAGCTTAGGTTGATACATTAACCTACCAGTTAAGGGTTGATGAGGTATTTTAATTTGCCAGCAGGGGGTATCACCATTCTCATTCAGATCACCTACCAGATAAGGGTGACTCAGTTTGTCTTTACCTATGGCACGGTACTGACACCCTTCCAACTAGGGTTATAGGTTGGACCCTAATCAGTTCAGAGAGGGGTATGTTGGATAGATGATTACCTCCCATAGTGTCAGTTTTAGATTCAGTGTCAGTATAGAACTCAGTTTAGTTCTACAGATTCAAGACTATCAGATGTAGTTACCTAGCTCAGTATGGAACTCAGATAGTTCCACAGAATCAAGACTGTCAGATACAATCACTCAATTATCAGTAATTCAGTATTAGTAAATTCAAATATCAGTTAATCAATATTCAAACTCGGTATCTAGTGTTATCACGATCTTAGTTACAGTTTACTTATTCATGTATGTACTCTCACTCAGTTATACTTATGTCATTCAGTCAGTATTGTTCATGCATATAAGCCCATGCATTTTAGCCTACCTCACTTAGTATACCAGTACATTCAAAGTATTGATGCATACTTTTCTCTTGCGCTATGATGTTTTATATCATAGGTTCAGACGCATGGGCTCCCAACTATACTTTGTAGTTCAGATATCCAGCAGTCAGAGATAGTGGTGAGTCCTTATAGTTTGAGGACATGATTATTATTTCAGTAGTTCAGTTTATTTTCAGTAGTTGGAGTTAGTTGGGGGCTTGTCCCATCAACTCCATAATTCAGACAGTAGAAGCTTTCCATACTAGAGTATTTTCTAATTGATGTTTCAGTTTTGGTATTGTTACATAGTATTCAGTTTTATTTATAGTATTGAACCTTATAGACAGTTTCCACCTATTTTTGCATATATTATAGTATTGTTGTTCAGTTATTGCAGCAGGTACCAGTCCTGGGTTAGATTGTGGTCCTCTAGGATTATGAGTATCGTGTAGCATCCGGGGTACAGACTTAGGGTGTTACAAACTTGGTATCAGATACTAAGGTTCAACAGAGTCCTAGGAAGTATGAAAGCCGCATATAGTAGAGTGTTGTGTATGGGTGTGTAGCACGCCAAACTTATGGACAGGAGGCTGCAAGATGTTTTTGAAAAAGTTTCCCTTCTTTTAGTATTCATGTCGCGCGAGTGAGCATGATCTCCAGTTAAACTCTTTGTCTAATCCAAGTTTCTCTTCCATTTAAATAATATGCCTTTAAAGAGGACTAAAGTAAGAGGAATAGGAGACCATCCAGAACCCTAGCCTGTCCAGCCAGATCCCCTAGATGAACATGTCTCCCACGCTGAGTTCAGAGTAGGTTTCACTACCCTAGATCATTCTATGGCAGCCCAGAATGAATGCCCAACTGTTGTTCCGTCCAACCCAGTGGCCAACATTACTGCAGCTAGAATTCGAAACTTTACCCGAATGAAGCTTCCATCTTTTACTGGGTCTAAGTCAGACGAGGACCCTCAGGAATTTTTTGATCAGGTGCAAAAGGTTACAGACATCATGGGAGTTACAGATAGTGAGAGTGCTGAGCTAGCTGCATATCAGTTGCAAGATGTGTCTCACTCATGGTTTAAAAAGTAGAAGATAGAGAGGTCCATTGATGCAAGGCCCGTAGAATAGGAGGAGTTTGCCACTTCTTTTCTAGATAGTCTCTTCCCACTGGAGTTGAGGAAAGCAAAGGTTCTAGAATTTATTAATCTAAAGCAGGGCATCATGATAGTGAAAGAGTATTCTCTCAAGTTTACTCAATTAGCTAGATATGTTCCTCGTATGGTAGCAGATAGTAGAGCAAAGATGAGTAAGTTTGTGTCAGGGGTGTCTAACAGTATCGTCAAAGAGTGTAGGACCGCAATGTTGATTAAAGAGATGGGCATATCCAGGCTCATAGTACATGCTTAGGAGATAGAGGAGGCCAAGAATAGGGAGAAGGAAAGGGAGAACAAGAGAGCAAGAACAAGTAGTTTCAGCTTTGCTCAGCCTAAGTCAGAGGGTGGTAATCATTCTCAGTTCCTCTCAAAATCTTAGTTCCAGCTCCATCCTCATCCAGTGCTCCAGTGCCAAAATTTAGAGATTGCAATAGATATAGGGAACTAGGCCCTAAACCTCAGGGTAGTGTCAGTAGCGCCCAAACAAATCACTTTTGTCAGAAATATGGTAGAAAACACTAAGGTATCTGTAAAACTAGTAGCGATGTATGTTTTAGATATGGCAAGCCAGGTCACAAAGTCATAAATTGTCCCCAGTCAGGTTTTTAGGGTCAGCATAATCATCCCCCAGCTTATTTCGGCCGCCCAAATCAGCAGGGTGCCTCTTCCAGTGCCACCAGTAGGCAACGCCCAAATAGACTATATGCTCTTCAGTCCTGACAGGATCAAAAAATTTCTCCTAATGTGTTCACTGGTATGTTACAAGTTTTCCATTTATATATTTATGATTTGCTAGATCCAGGAGTTTTTTGTCCTTTATTACTCCATATATAGTTGTTGACTTCGGAGTCAATCCTAAAATCCTAACAGAGGCTTTCTCAGTCTCTACCCTAGTGGGTAAATCTATCATAGCCCGGTGGGTATACAGGAACTCTCCAATTATAATATCTCAGAAAGTCACTTCAGCAGACTTAGTTGAATTAAAGATAACTGATTTTGATATCATTCTCGACATGGATTGGCTTCATTCCTGCTATGCCTCAGTCAACTACAGAAATGGAATTGTCTAATTTCAATTTCCAAATGAACCCATCCTTGAGTGGAGGGGTATTACTTTAGTACTTAGGGGTCAGTTTATTTCCTACCTAAGGGCAAAGAAAATGATATCTAAGGGATGTGTCTACCATCGCATTCGAGTCTAGGACTCCAGTTTAGAAACCCCTAATCTTGAATTTGTGTCAGTAGCATGTGAATTCCCAAATGTGTTTCTTGAAGATCTTCCCGGAGTTACTCTCAAAAGGGAAATTGACTTTGGAATAGACCTTCTTCTAGATATATAACCCATCTCTATTCTTCCATACAGGATGGCACCTACAGAACTTAGAGAATTAAAAAAATAGTTGAAGAATCTCTTAGATAAGGAATTCATTAGACCCAGTGTGTCCCCATGGGATACACCAGTTTTATTTGTGTGAAAGAAAGATGGTTCCCTAAGAATGAGTATTTGCTATCATCTGCTAAATAAATTCACAGTCAAGAACAATTATCCCCTTCCCAGAATTGATGACTTGTTTGACCAACTTCAGGGGGCTAGTTACTTTTCTAAGATAGACCTCAGATCAGGCTATCATCAACTCAGAGTCAGAGAATGTGACATCCCGAAGACAGTTTTCAGAACTCGATATGGTCACTTTAAATTCTTAGTCATGTCATTTGGTCTTACCAATGCCCCAGCAGCCTTTATGGACTTGATAAACCGTGTGTTCAATCAGTACTTGGATATGTTCATTATAGTCTTTATAGATGACATTTTTGTCTACTTCTGCAGTGAGCATGACCATGCATACCATCTCAGAATAGTACTACAGACTCTCAGAAACCATCATCTATTGCCAAATTTAGTAAGTGCAAATTATGGAAAAGGTCAGTAGCTTTCCTCGACTATTTCATTTCCAGTGATGGCATTAGAGTTGATCCCTAAAAGACTAAAGCAGTGAGGAACTAGCCTAGACCTATCTCTTCATCAGATATTAGGAGTTTCTTGGGCTTGGATAGCTATTACCAATGGTTTGTTGAGTTATTTTCGTCTATTACATCCCCTATGTCCATATTGACTCAAAAAAAATTCAAATTCTAGTGGTAGATTCTTGTGAGAAGAGTTTTCAAGAGTTGAAGACTCAACTCACTACAGCTCCAGTTTTGACCCTGTTTGATGGTTCAGATGGCTTTGTTGTGTATTCTGATGCTTCCAGAGTTAGTTTAGGGTGTGTTTTGATACATAGAGGTAACGTCATAGCCTACACCTCTAGATAGCTTAAACCCCATGAAATGAACTATCCTACTCATGACCTTTAGTTAGAAGTAGTAGTGTTTGCCTTAAAGATTTGGAGGCACTATTTTTATGGAGTGCACGTTGATGTATTCACTGACCATAAGAGCCTTCAATATGTGTTCTCTCAGAAAAATCTAAACCTTCGTCAGAGAAGGTGGTTAGAGTTGTTGAAAGACTATGACATGAGAGTCCTGTATCATCTAGATAAATCCAATATAGTGGTTGATGCTCTCAATAGGATGTCTATGGGCAGTGTTGCTCTCGTGGAGGATGGTAAGAAAAAGTTAGCCTAGAAAGTTCATCAGCTTGCCCGACTAGGTGTTCGCTTAGTCGATTCAGCAGAAGGTAGTGTATGGGTGAAGAGTAGTTCAAAATCATCCCTGGTTTCCGAGGTGAAGGAAAAGCAGGATAGGGATCTCAGTCTAGTCAAGTTGAAAGAATCAGTCAGAGATTAAAAGGTAGAGGTTTTCTCCCAAGGGGGAGATGGTGTGTTGCGCTTTTAGGGTCGGCTGTGTATGCCAGGTGTAGATGACCTAAGATAGCAAATTCTTGCAGAAGCGCATGGTGTGCGCTACTTTATTCATCCAAGGGCCACTAAGATGTACCATAATTTGTGGGAGATCTATTGGTGGAGTGAGATGAAGAGAGATATTTTAGAATTTATGGATAAGTGCTCAATGTGTCAGCAGGTTAATATTGAGCATCAGAAGCCTAGTGGGTCCATGCAGGAGTTTAGTAATCCCACCTGGAAATGAAAAGAAGTGAAAATGGACTTTGTGGTGGGTTTACCTCATACTCGTCGCCAGCATGATTTAGTTTGGGTCATTTTAGACAAGATAACCAAATCAGCTCATTTCCTACCATCCCACACCTCTTATTCAGCCAAGGATTATGCCAAACTCTATATCAAGGAGTCGGTAAGATTGCATGGTGTTCCATTGTCCATTATCTAAGATAGAGGTACTTAATTCACCTCTCATTTCTAGAAGGCATTCCACAAGGGTCTTGGCACCCGAGTTCACCTCAGTACAGCCTTTCATCCTCAGATAGATGGTCAAGCAGAAAGGACTATTTAGACTTTATAAGATATGCTACGAGCGTGTGCGATAGACTTTAAAGGTAGTTAGGATGACCCCTTGTCTTTAATTGAATTTGCATATAACAATAGCTATCATTCCAGTATTCAGATGGCTCTATTTGAGGCGCTTTATAGGAGGAGATATAGATCTTCTATTGGTTAGTTTGAAGTGGATGAGGCCACAGTGGTAGGGAATGACTTGGTAGTTGATACCTTAGAAAAATTTCAGTTTATCAGGGAAAAGCTTAAGACAGCTCAGAGCCGATAGAAATCATACGCAGATGTCTACAGAAAGGAGCTCGAGTTTGAGATAGGTGATTATGTGTATTTTAGAATCTCTCCTATGAAATAAGTAAAGAAGTTTGTCAAGAGGGGAAGATCATTCCCCGATATATCGGTCCTTCCCGAGTTCTCAGCTATTACAGAAAGGTAGCTTACGAGCTTGAGTTGCCTTCAGACTTAGCTTCAGTGCATCCAGTGTTCCATGTCTCCTTGCTTAAGAAATTCATAGGTGACCCAGCATTCATAGTCCCTATAAAGGGCATAGATATTCAGAATAGCCTCTCTTATGAAGAGATCCTAGTCGAAATCCTTGATTATCTGATTCGTAGACTGAGGAACAAAGAAGTCCCTCTAGTCAAAGTTCTTTGGAGAAATCAGTCCATCGAGGGAGCTACTTGGGAGGCGGAAGAAGATAAGCGGACCAAGTATCCTAACCTCTTCTCCAAAAATCTAGACTCAACCCAAGGTAATAGTTTTCCCTTGAACTTACTCTATTCCATGCTCAGATTTCCCTTTTATAGATTCGGTATTAGTTACCATTGCATTCTCAGTTATGTATTCATACATCAGCTATGCATGTTCAGCATGAGAAGCTTAGCTTAATAGTAATCCTAGTCATGCATTCATGAATCATGTTCACCTATGTACTCATGCATCAGATATGCATGATCAGTATGACAATTTAGTATATCAGCAATTTCAGTCATGAAATCATGCTTCAGTCATGCATGTCCAGTAAATGAATTTATTCTGTCAATTCTCCCATCTTATATAGTCGCATTTGAGGATGAATATTCCTGAGGGGGACATATTGTAAGACCCCACAAAATTAAAAACTTAATTTAGTCCCTTAAATCTTGTTAAGGGGGTCCCAGACTTAGAAAATTTTAGCAAAGTACTCAGACTTAGTGTCATTTTAGCCTTCATAAGTTGGTGACTCTATTTCATGACCCCTATGACCTTAAAATGTCGATTTTTAGGTTGATCCATGATCAGGAATGTCAATAGGTGTTCTCGAACAAGTTTTGGATTTTTCAAACCTTTTTTAGACCACGTTTGGGAGCCCAAAACAATGTATCAATGTGATCTCGACGTGTCGCATCGACCACCGCGTCGATCAATATTTTTCCTTAGCTCCCAGTGGCAATTTCTAGTGAAGCAACACAAATGAGATACAGCACATTGGACATTGTGTCGATACCAATGATGCAGCGCGTCATCCTACGTGTCGCTAGTTCTGTTTTTAATCATTAAAAGGTCACATCCTTAAGGATAAATGGGTCATTTCTCCACCCCTATTCAGACCTAAAATACAAGATTCGTCCCTCATTAAGCAAAATATACTTATTTTCTCTCAAAATCTCTCAAGAACAAAACCTAGGGGGATCAATTTCAAATCAAGAACTCAAGAACCCACCACCAATCTTTCGGAATTCAGACACTAAGGAATGTGAAGTGTTCATCCAAGGGTTCCTTCCACCCTTGGAGTCCAAGAACCTCTTTTAAAACTTCAAGTAGCTTGATTTCATGATTTCCATGATTTGGAATTAAAGTGTATTCATGGCTATTATTTTAATTGGGTTTCTATTTCATGATTTACTACAAGATTCATGTAGAATTAATTGATATGTGTGCATTATCATGTGAATCCATGTTGAACCCTTGAGGTTGTAAATGTGGAATTGAATTATGATGCCTACTAGTTGTTTTATTGTCATGTGCATAGATTATGTTCTTCAAGTGTTTGATAAATTATTTATGTGAGTTGAATAGTGAAATTATATCACGTTAGCATGTGTTCAAGTTCATTTCATGCAAGTGTTTGCTAGAATTTCTCAATGAATGAATGATGATCAAGTAGTTAGCTGTCATATTTCAAGATTATGCCATGTCTTATAATTTATGCTATCGAGTCCTGGGGGTATTTAATACCCAATAATTTAGTTGATTACCTAGAGACATGGTAAGTCACAGAGTAGTGTCAGTTATGTCACGTCAATAGAATTTTGTCAGTCACAGAACTTAGGAAAACTCAGTAAAATTAGTATCAGACCAGTCCACTTCAGTATAATCAGTTTAGCTCAGTTAAACAGTATAATCAGTAATAGTTCAGTCCAGCCTAGAATAGTTTAGAAATTTAATCCAGTGTTTGTTCAGTTGGGATTATTATTCAACACCGAGTGAACCCAAGGATAGGGACCCACCTGCCAGCAGAGGGTGTGATCCTTAGAAGTAGTCCTTGAGTTCTAGAACTATATAGACAGTGCAGGTTGAGACATCAACGTTCCAGTTGAGGGTTGATGAGGTGTTTTAACCTGCCAGTTGGGAATCACCATTCTTATTCAGAGCACCTGCCAAACGAGGGTGACTCAGTTTGTCTTTACCTGTGGCATGGTACTGAAACCCTTCCAACTTGGGTTATAGGTTGCACCCAATCAGTTCAGGGAGGGGTATGTAAGTTAGATGATTACTTCCCTTAGTCTAAGTTTTAGATTCAGTCTCAGTATTGAACTCAGTTCAGTTTTACAGATTCAAAACTATCAAATGCAGTTACCCAGCTCTATACGGAACTCAGCATAGTTCCATAGAATCAAGACTATCAGATAAAGTCACTCAGTTATTAGTAATTCAGTATAAGTAAACTCAGATATCAGTTAATCAATATTTTGACTCAGTATCTAGTGTTATTACGATCTCAGTTACAGTTTACTTATTCATGCATGTACTCTCACTCAGTTATACTCATGTAATTTAGTCAGTATTGTTCATTCATATGAACCCATGAATTTCATCCTACCACACGTAGCATATCAGTACATTCAAAGTACTGACTCATACTTTTCTCTTGCGCTATGATATTTTTTATCATAGGTTCAGATGCACGGGCTCCCAACCATACTTAGTAATTTAGATATCCAGCAGTCAGAGTTAGTGGTGAGTCCTCATAGTTTGAGGACATGATCATTATTTCAGTAGTTCAATTTATTTTCAGTAGTTGGAGTTAGTTGGGAGCTTGTCCCATCAACTCCATGATTCAGACAGTAGAGGCTTTCTAGACTAGAGTATTTTTAGATAGATGTTTCAGTTTTTGTATTGTTATACCGTATTAAGTTTTATTTATAGTATTGAACCTTATGGTCAGTTTCCACCTATTTCAGCATAAATTATAGTATTGTTGTTCAGTTATTGTAGAAGTTACCAGTCATTGGTTAGCTTGTGGTCCTCCTAGATTATGAGCATCATGAAGCGTCCTCCGAGGTACATACTTTGAGTATTATAGAGTGATCTCCATCATGAACTCAGGAGAAGGATAAAATGATGCCATTTATAAAACCAAGTAAAACCATTCATATGCACACAAACCATACATATGTATACATGCAAAGGTAACCAGGTTTAGCATGCCATTAAAACCTCTTACCTGGGTTGTGTATCTTTGCCATCCTAAACTACCCACAAGCTATATGGGTTCAGCTCCCCCTACTGAAAGGGCCCCCTTGCGTGAAGATGCACGGCTAGGGAAGAAAATATGGGATGACTTGTACATCCACTAAATATAATGTGTGACATCTTGCACATGGCCACCAAGACCAAACCTCACATCAGTAAATATGATTTTCCAATTTTGGTCCCCCGAGACCTCCAACTTCCATGGCTTTGCTACACACCTTACCATTATTTCCCAATTAAAACTATTACCAATCAACCAACTGATCCATTTACCATTTATTAACCAAGGCCATTAGTAGTGGTATCATCATACCAACTATACTTGTAGGTATTATCCATAGCCAAACCTTAGTGGATTCCATGTAACCCACGTGATTTTTAATTAACCAAAACCATGGACACCAAGTCCTTTTTAATCCATTTAAAACCATTTAAATCATTCATATAAATTACGGTTCCATTACCAAGTTTAAACCATGCATAAGTTCCATTGAAAACCCAATATTATAGTGAAAATATTGTTAAAGGCATTTTATCAGACACATTGGAGGCATAGTATTTCCAAAACCAAAGTCCATTACCAAAGAACCATTTCCATGCAACCAATTATCCAAAACCACCATTAACGCATATAAAAGCATAATTAAAACATGGGAAAACCATAACCAATCATTTATAACCAAAAAAAAATCATATTTGAAAACCCAAAATCATACAACATTCAAATCATAAATACATTGTATAAAACCATGCCTTTAATAGGAACTAACAATGAGGGAAGATAATATGCCTTAATTCATAAATTAAACAAATATAAACCAGCAACAAGATCACCAATTTTGTCCTCTAGTTGAAACCCTAGCTTCCTTGCCCAAAAGCTTTTGAGAGAATTATAGAGCGTTTAGAAAGTATTTCTAAGTGTTAATGAATAGAATAGTAGAATAAATAACCTCTAAAGTGAGTTATAAGTCTTGGGACCTTATTAGGGTAAGTGGAGAAATTTCCAAAATTCCACCACTTAAGTTGCACAAAATCCCATCACAGGGGTACAACTGACCCTCACGAGTCATACCCTTTGATATGAGTGGTACCCATCACTCATATCTTAATAATACTTATCCCTTGGACCCAATATTTTCCATTGTATGAATCATCCTAACCAAGTCGTATTGACAGCATACGATCCATGCCCTTCACCCATATCTCTGAAAAGATAGAATCACAGAAGGTTTGAACACTGTCCACTATATGAGTCCTGGGTAAGAATCATACCCTATATTATGTCTCACTATGATCCATTTATACTCAGATCCAACCTTGGTTACCAAGTGTAAGGTTAAGTGAAGAAACCAAATAATCTGTATCCAACTATACGACTCATACCATATAATTCAAACCCATTCCTGTGACCAAAATCCATCCCACTAACCAATATTGGTCAGCATATGACTGGACAATACCATTCATACCTCAACATATAGCTCGTACCCATGAATCATATTGGGTCCCGACATAAGAATTCGGGAAATTTTCTAAGGTTCAGAAACTGGGATGTTTTAGGCTAGGTCTACCTTATTTGAGCAATTTTGTTATTTTCAGTTTGAGGATAAGGGACTTAGTGTCATCCATGCTCATGTACTGAGGGGTGAGCCCAGGAGGGCTACCATAGATTCTGGGGTATTTGGAGATATAATGGCCATATTTATGTTTTGAGGGTTGGAGACTTGATTCCATTGATATTGTGTGAGTCTCATAAATCCAGATACTTCATTCATCCTTGGACTGCTAAGATGTATAGAAATTTGAGGTTGTATTATGGGTGCATCTATATGAATCAAGATTTAGTGGACTTTGTAGCTCGTTGCCCATGTTGCTAGAAGGTAAATGCCAAGCATTAGAGGCCAGGTGGATTGATTAAAAGATTGTCCATTACCAAGTAAAAGTGAGAGCAGATCACTATGGACTTAGTTAGTGGTTTTTCTTGCACCTCATATGGTTCTGATGGAACTTGGGTTATGGTAGATTGGTTGATCAAATCAGCATATTTCCTTCCTATTATGATGTCCTTGAGTGCTGAGAGGATCGCCTGTATATATGTATATAAGATATTTTTCTTACATGGAATACCTATATTGATTATTTTGGACAAGGGCTTAGTATTTACTTCTGACTTCTGGAGGGATTTTCCAAAGAAGTTAGGTATTCAGGTGGATCTTAGCATCTCTTTTCACCCTTAGACTTTTGGGAAGTCAGAGTAGACTGTTTAGATTATTCAGTACATACTTTGAGCTTGTCTTATGGACTTTGGACGTCAGTATGAGAAGAACTTAGCATTGGCGGAGTTTGCCTATAATAATAGATACCCTTTAAGTATTGATATGGCAACATTTGAAAAGAACTCTATGGTAGCATTGTTGATCTTATACTGGGTGGTTTGATACCTCTGAGGTTACGCCATATGGTACTGACTTAATTTGGGAGTCGTTGGATAGAGTTTGGGTGATTCAGGATAGGCTGAGGACAGCTAAGAGTAGGCAGAAGTCTTATTCAGAATTTAGAATTTGTGCCTTGAGGTTTAGAGTTAAAGATCAAATGTTCCTTCAAGTATCTCCCATGAAAGGTGTGATGAGGTTTGGGAGGACGAGAAAGCTCATCCCCATATATATTGGGCCTTTTGAAATACAGTGCATAGTTAGAAAGGTGTCTTATGAGTTATACTTGTCCTCAGATTTTTCCACTGTTCATCCAGTTTTTCATGATTCTATGTTGAGGCATTATCCCTGATAACTCACATGTACTTCTATGGAACTCGAATAAGTTGCATAAGAGACTAACCTTCATAGAGGAGCCAATTCTCATGTTAGCTAGTGATGTTAGGCAGGTGTGCTCCTAGGCGATTTCAGTAGTTAAGATTCAGTATAAACACCACCTAATAGAGAAGGATACATACGAGACTAAGGTCAAGATGTAGTCCCAGTATTCCCACCTATTTGATCCTCCAGGTACATCCTAACCCTTTACTTTCAGGGATAAAAGTTCTTTTAGTAATGGATATTGCAATGACCCTTCAAGTCATTTTATGCATTTCCATAACTTTTTGCCAATTAGAGATTTCCTATAGCACCCCAAGTCATTGATGAGTTATTGGAGCCGACGGTTTGGTTACCGAGCAGATCGTTTGACTTTTAGAGCCAATTCCTTATTTTGAAGTTCTCGCTACTAAGGATTGGATGTCAGACATAAAATTCAAATTAACGACCTCATATTCTAATTCTGATAGTTCCATTAACTCCAAAATTTTGATTTTAGGCTAGGGAGACCTTTGTTTTGGGTCCCAAGGATTTTAAACTTATTTTTAGCTATAGGATGATTTTATAAAAAGTGGCCCTTGGGTGTAGGTCCCACATTTCATCGAAACACTCCGAATAAAAATTTTGATGAAATAGTTGAGTTCAAAATGTTGAATTTTATAGGGTAGAATAGTTCATTTATGTTCACTAAATTCCAAACAAACCTTTAGCGGTCGATGGAAACTTGGAAAAAAACAAGTTTCAGTTAGTGCAAACCCTTAAGCGTACCTTTGTTCACTTAAGAGGCCAAAGGGTTGCTTTAGCGATCTAAGTCGCTTTAGCAGAGGCCTGAACACTTTAGTAGACGGAGCTTAAGTGTCATGTTTTCCACTAAAATGGAGGTCGTCCAAGTGCAAGGGTTGCTTAAGAGACCATGTGTTGTGTTAGTTACGATCACTTATGCGGTCAAATGGCACTTAAGAGGTAATTGCAAGGGCATTAAATTCCCCTCTATGCCTAATTTTCTACCATTTTCTCTACGTATCAAGATCCATAAAGACCTAGAGAGTTTTATAAAATTGGGATATTGATCCTTAGGTGATTATGGGTGTTGGTGATCTCATGAAAGTCTTTTCCTCATCAAAATCCTTGTAATTTTTTGTCTAATTCTTGATTTAATTCTCCGATTTAATCGTAAACCCTGAGTTCCTTTTTGGGGTGAATTGAGTGTCGATTGAGATCAGAATTTACTCATTTTTAAGGATAAATGATCCTTAAGGATAGGGGAAAGTGTTGACGGTTTTGAAAGTATGATTCCACAACCGAGTCGCACATGGGATTTTGACTTGATTTTGGATACAAAGGCATTAAAATACGATATGGGTATCATTATTATCGTATATATATATTATGTAGATGACTTGTTTTGGTGCATTTTTTGGGGGTGAATTGATGAGTTTTAGGGGGGGTTATAAGTTTTAAGTTTTTATCGTATTTATTTTGAACATATTTCTAGGACTAAAAATATTCTAGGTGATATAGTCACATTGTAATCACATTATATGTTGTTAGGAATAAAAATATTTGGATTCTCTCAATTTTCCTCTACATTATTTTCTTCTCTGCAAACATGAAAGTATATTGAAAGTTGAAACTAACAGTACCTTAATATGAAAACTACATATTGTTTCAATGAAGTGTATGAAAATGAATATATTGAAAGTTGAAACTGCATATTATTTTCTAACATATATACATATATATATATATAGAGAGAGAGAGAGAGGATAACATAGTATTTTGTTGAAATCAAAAAATTTGTTGGTATTAAAGGTGATTTCAACTGAATGGAATTGTTAAATTGTTGGATATATGATATGGTCTACAAATAGTTATTATTTTTTTACTGACTGGAATGATCTTTAATATTAAATTTGATATAAATAACTTAAAAGTGTTGAATTCGTGAACTTATGTTTTGCGATATTAATCGTGTTTCACAATGTTTTGCTTATATCAAGTATTTTTTGGTGTTAAAATTGTTATCAGATAACTGAAATCAATAATGATGCAGTTTTAATATTTTTTTTATTGGTTATCTACTTTTGTTTTGCAGTATATATATATGTGTGATTACAATATGAATCAAAATTCACATAACATATTGAGTCTTCAATTTCAGAAACAGAAAATTTACATTATTGAATTAAGATGAAATTGTTTCCATAAAATCAACAAAAAATATCTTCCAATAGCTGAAAACATCATGCAGAAACATAACAAAAGTCTAACATGACTATGATTGTGTATGATCATTGGTCGGCATCTATCACTTATCAAGAACTTAATCTCCATTTGAATTGAGTTGATGTTGATTTTGAATTGCTTTGCTATTGCGTTTAGCAATAATTTATACTTTTTATTTGCATCATACATAATCCCATCTATATAAAAATCTTTAGGTCTACCTACAAACATAATACATAGTTATTGAGTAATTAATACTCAACAATCGGTAAAGATATGTTATTCAAAAATTACAACATATTTAAGAACTCACAAACCATACACATCAAAAAAATGATAAACATATGAAATTTGATAATTTAAACATATTTTAATACAGGATAAACATACACATCAAAAAAAAATCATGTAACTGTTTATACTCAAATCAACAAAATTAACATTATCAGAATTAATTAAGGTATGAAAATGATTTAAATTATGCTCTGTTAGCTTTTTTCGTATGTCTTTTATAGTAGAAAAAATGAATTTCAATAGAACCAATAACATCAAATTAGTTGACTAAAACAAAAAAAAATACTAGTCGCATCCCATCTTCATCCATGCATTACAAGCAGAAATTGTAAACTATCACCATTCATTTTAAGTAAGTTGAAGTGCCTTTTAGTATGAATTCCATTTCAAAGAAAATACTTATATCATTATTTTTTTAGAAGGAGAAAAAAACAATTAGGGCAAATCAATTTTAAAGAAAATTGTGATAAAGAAGTAAAATTAGATGTTTGATAATGAAGAATTGAAGAAAACCGTATAGTTGTTAATGAAATAGGAGAAAATCATTTCAGAGAGAAAAAAAAAAGGGTGATTGATATCCTGATAATAATTGTCATCCTTTTCTATTGGTATGAAATCTTTTTTTTTCTTTTATATAATTTATATTTTATTTTTTAATTAAAACAAAAAAAAAATTATACCAAAATTTGCTATATGTTGCAAATTAAAATTTGTTATTATATCTTGAATTAAACAATCTAAAGTTATTTATATGCATTTTTTTCCCATCATATAAATAACTCAAGACCATTTAGATAAATTTGATGATCAAAAATGTTTGAGCTAATTTTGTCATTCTAGTGGTAAGGCATGAAAGGAATTAAAAAGATGAATTAAGCTTTGCTGGCAAGAAATGCTATGGTGAGGGTGTAACGCCTAGAAATCTGATCTCGAGATGTCACATGGTGCTCAAGACTACGAGTAGCCTTAAGCTAACCCTGTCTGCATACTACTGATCCTAAATCTTATAATAATGGAAATATAGACAAAAAAAACATGCTAGGATTCGGAAACTGTTTGTAATATCTGAGAATAATCTGAACATAACATCCGAAACATCAAAACTGAATAATATGCATCAAAATTAGTAGTCTGACAAGCCTCTACTACTAATACTAGAGAGTAACTGGGACAAACCCCCAGCTAACTCAAACTATTTGAAAGGAAATGCTAAATCTCATAAACTGATAAACTGCAAAATCAAAATGAATAAGTCCCCATACTATGAGGACTCACCAACTATCGGATGTAGATGGAGATGCTCGAACTACTCACGCTGCTAATACTAAGCACCTGAACCTACATTATGAGACTATATAGCACATAGACGTATATGTGGATCAGTACTTTGAGGATATACTGAGTATATGGGGGTGATATACATAAATAAAACATCATCTCATAATCATCATTTATAAAACGATGCATGCTAAATGTAAATGACTCACGTAAGCTGGAGTATCTGAAATACTGAAATATATAGCAATACGAAGGAAAACATACTTTATAAATCTTGTAAGCCATAACATTTAGTTCTAAAATCTATACTAAATCTCTGTCTTTAAATCATACTATCCAAGTGTAAAAGACATCACTCTAAATCTGAAATTAGAAAGCTAAAATATGGAGCTATTGTCTTTCTGTAAAGCAAATTCTAAATAAAACTGTGAGCCATTACACTTAGTTTTCTAAAAGAATTTCTTTCATTCTTTTACTTTGATTAGCAGGGTTTGAAACATATATTTTAATCTGCAGGGAGGTTCTCTTTACCGACATAAACCATGTGAGCTAACATAGAGTCCAACATCTTATCCTTCTAAGAGAGAAATCTCACGTTGGGGAGAGGTGTCATACTCTTGCCAGGGAGTATAACCTACCCATGTGATCGATCAAAAGGTAAATCTGTCATCTATATAGAAATGGGAATAATCTAATAATCTGTACCTACGTTGGCTATGTAGTTCTGTGGAAGTAGGATGCACTAAACCCACACTTCCCACTCGGTGCTAAATACTACTCCCTTTCTATTTGCTACGCTCATTTTGTTGGAAATCCACTTTAAAACTAGCATAAGGGTTTATCTAAAACCAATTATGCATTAATCAGATAAAATCTGTAAATAAATCTAATTTGAATTCTGTAATCTGTAATAATTTGAAAAGTGGATTCCATAGCTAATCTAATGATCAAAAGATCAAAGCTTTACTGAAAATCTAAAAATAATCTGATAGTAGGATGCTTAAAGCATCATCTTTCTTGAAGCAATACTATTAAATTTTGGGATAATACCCCATGCATAAATCTCATGTTAAAACATCAAATTGCTCATGCTTGATAATGTAAACCTTGAGAAATTAATTCAAAATCTGGAAATTTCTGCATTATGCATGAAAATATGAACATAATCATGTGATTTAGCTTCTAAATCATTGGGAACATCATAAGCTTGTAAATAACAATGATGGGTATAAACCCTAACTTCAATTTCATGAGAAATCATATAAATTCAGTAAGTCTGTAATTAAAATAAATTTTGGGCATGAGGATGAAAGGATTATCCTTGTTGAAGAACCCTACATACCTTGTTGGATGATTAGATGAAGAAACCTTGAATTTTGGATTCCTATTGAGTTCTTGATAATGGGTTCTTGATTACCTTGCCTTGGGATCCCTCAATTTTAAGCTTCCTTTGAGAATCTATGGAGAATTTGAATTTCTTGGAGAAGGAGCTTTGATGGTCTAGGATTTTATTTTGACAAAGAATGGAAGAAATAAGCATAAAATGCCTTAGGATACATTAAATATTATGTTTTGGACGGATTGGGGGCTTGGAAAAAAGTCCAAAATACCCCTTTTAAACTCCTAAACGAAAGCTGGAAAAACATAATTGGGGTCCCGATTTATTGGTCCACCGCGATGCGCTACTATCACAGTGGCTCACTAGAATTTGATGATTGGTAAATTGGGTGCCTCCGCGATGCAAAGCTATCGCGTTGTCCCATTGGATTTTGACTATTGAGACCTGGAACTTCAACGCGATGCGCTACCATTGTGGTGCCCTGTAGAAATGCCATTTTGACCTTCGGTGCGACGCGCCACTATAGCGTTGGACTACTGGAAATTGAAAAATAGGAAAATGGACCTCTTCGCAATGCGCCAATATCACAAAGGTCTACTAAAAAATGACAATTATGAATTTAATTGCTTCCGCGACGTGGTGACTGCCCAGGTAGCACACTGTCAACTTAAAAACATCATAACTCCTTCACCGAGTATCGAAATTGGGCGAATTTGGTATCGATTGAAAGCTTATTCAATTTCCCACACAATGGAAAGTCTAAATCTAAAGAATTCCACATGAAATAAATATTCTTTATTTTGGAAGCTATCCCTTAACATTCTAGGAATGAATTCAAGCTAGGAAAATTTATGGGGTATACCCCTTTTAAACTCCTAAACAAAAGCTAGAAAAACGTAACTGGGGTCCCAATTTATTGGGCCACCGCGATGTGCTACCATCGCGGTGGCTCACTGGAATTTGATGATTGGGAAATTGGGTGCCTCCACAATGCGAATCTATCACATTGTCCCACTGGATTTTGACAATTGGGACCTAAAACTTCAACGCGATGCGCTACCATCGCGGTGCCCTATAGAAATACTATTTTAACTTTTGGCGCGATGCGCCACTATAGCGTTGGACTACTGGAAATTGAAAAATGGGAAAATGAACCTCTCCGCAATGTGCCAATATCGCGGAAGTCCACTGGAAAATGAAAATTATCAATTTAACCACTTCCGTAATGCGGTGACTGCCCAGGTGGCACACTGTCAACTTAAAAACGTCATAACTCCTTCACTGAGTGTCAGAATTGGGCGAATTTGGTATCGATTGAAAGCTTATTCAATTTCCCACACAATGAAAAGTCTAAATCTTAAGAATTCCACAAGAAATAAATATTATTCATTTTTAAAGCTATCCCTTAACATTCTAAGAACAAATTCAAGCTAGGAAAATTTATAGGGTATTACAATATCTCACCCTTGGAAACATTCATCCTATAATGTGGTTGGTTAAGCTGAAAATACTGTGAAATCTGAGGCTATAAGCTATCATGCACAACTGAAATAAACTGAATTTTTGAGTCTCAAATATAATGAGCTACTGAACTAATCTGAAAGTGCATGAATTCTCATGAAGGTAACTATATAGCTGAATCTGAGAATAGTAAAAGACTGAATGAAGGAGAGCTATTACCTTCAGCTGAATCTGAGTTCGTGGTGAAGAGATGATAGATACATCCTTTGGAAATTAACATTTTGGCTTTTAGATAACACTAAATTACCTGACCACTCAAAGACTGGCTCATCTGGGAACTGAAACTTCACCACACGGGTACGATAATCTATAGAGGCATAATAGGAATAGAGCCAATCCATATAAAGAATGAGATCAAAGTCAACCATATTTAACTCTATTAAGTCTGCTAACATGACTTTATGGAGGATAGTGATAGGATATTTTCTATAAATCTATTTAGCTACAACTAAATCACCTACTAAAGTAGAAACCAAGAAGGTCAGGGATCTTTTCAGAACATATCTTAAAATTTACTGTAACTAATGGGGTCACATAAGAGAAACTTGACCCAGGGTCTAACAACACATAAACATCAAGATGAAAGACACGAAGAATACCCATAACCACATCTGGTGAATCTTCCTGCTCCTGGTGGGATGGTAAAGCATAGAACTGATTCTGGTGCTGACCGCCACCGATACCGGATGATGCACTCTGAGGAAGAACTGGGTGACCTAAAAGAGCTGGTGAACTAGTAGCCTGAGTCTGGGGACGGTCATCTCTATTTCCTTTCTTAGTATGCGGATAATATCTAATGTTGTGACCCAACTTACCACATTTAAAACAGCCTTTTTGACCAGCCAAACACTCACCGGGATGATTCTTACCATACTTTGTACACGTAGGATAATTGGTCCTACCACCCACATTACTCTGGGATTTGGACATAGAAGACTTACCCCACTGCACCTGTCTACCTTTAAGAGTGGGAGCACTAGCTAAAGATGGTGCTGGCATAGATGAACGATTCTGAAACTGCAAATAATTTTCTCTTCCGAACCTATTCTAACCATAATCAAACTGTCATGTTCTAGCCTTTTTATTTCCCCTCTCACTTCCCTTCAACTTCTCTACCTTAATCTACTAATCATACATCATCAATCTAGAAGGATCTATGTCTCTAATAAGCATGGCAGTCCTACACTCTTTGACCACCAATCTAGACACTCTAGTCACAAACTTACACATGCTTGACTTAGGGTCAGCCATCTAATCAGGGGCATACTTAGACAACTGATTGAACTTGAGGTAATACTCTTTCACTGCCATCGAGCCCTTCCTATGGTTCATAAACTCTTCTATCTTAGCTTTCCTTATCTCACATAGGAAGAACTTATCTAGAAACGTATCCTAAAATCACTTCCACGTCATAGGAGCTTCATTATCCCCTCTACTCTTTTCCACATCACTACCCAGTCATATGCAATATCCTTCAGCCAATAGGATGCTAATTATACACTCTTCTCTTTAGAAATATGCATAATTCTGGTGATCTTCTTCACCTTATCAAGATACAGTTGTGGGTCCTCACCTACCTTTGACCAAAAGAACTCTGGCGGGTTTATTCAGATAAAATCTAAATTCTAGCTGCAGCTAAGTTCCCATCTTGCTAAGATGGGACTACAGCCTTATGGTTTCCCTGAACATTAGCTGTCACAGCTAAGGCTAGCGCCTGAAAGGCAGCCCAAAACTCTGCATATAACATATTTTCTTTCAAAGAATCAGCAGGCTAAGGTGGATGGTTATCATTTCTATGGGCATTTACTCGACGAGGAGGCATTTTTAAATTACTTGAAAGCACTAGTTAGAAGCAGATAGAGGTACGATAAGCACGATAGCTAATAAAAGAAAGAGACGATTTCCTAAGAATGTTCTGTAGACTCTTGTTCATAAATGTGGTGCGCTTCACACCTTTGACCAAGACTCTATGTAACATGTCTTATCTGACTCCCTAGGACTCTTAAAAACCTTAGGCTCTGATACCAAGTTTGTAACGCTCCAAAATCTGATCTCGAGACGTCACACAGTGCTCAAGACTACGAGTAGCCTTAATCTAACCCTATCTACATACTACTGAGCCTAAATCTTATAATAATGGAAATATAGACATAAAAGTCAAACTCGCAAAATTCTCAACTCGCCCTACTCTGCATAATTTTTTATTTATTGAAAAGCATTTTAATTTTTCACATCTCATCATTAAGATATTTTTTTTACTGATGATGATTAATTTAAATGAATATCCAATCCAATTTCTTTTTCGAGTGAAATGATGTATGAGCAGATGCTAACACATTTGAGGCTTTTAACTCTAATTAATTGTGAAGTCTTAAGCAACTTTTCTTATTTTTGATTGTTTTTATTATTTTAATGCAGAAGTAAGTGATCGAGGAGGAAACAAAAGGAAAAAAGAACAAAATCAGTTTAAATCTGGTGCAAATAAGATGAAGTGTAGATGACGACATCTTTGAAGCGTCGTTAGATATGTGATAGGCTGCCATAATTGCCGTCAAGCTTAGACAGAAGCTGAAGAATTGAAGTAAAGTGTGATGACATTTCTGAAGCGCCGTCACAACTTTGACCAGGCATCAAAATCGTCATCAACTCAAAGCAGAACATAATGATTTTCAATGAGGATGTGACGACATTTCTCACATGCCGTCATATATTTGACACGCCGTCAAATTTTACCGTCAGGAGAAGCAGAAGATGCTATTATACTGGAAGCTTTGATGACATTCCGCAAATGCCATCAGGTGTCTGACAAGCCGTCAGAAATGGCGTCGTCTATTCCGAGAAAAAAAAATTAAAACTTGAGATTTGCTTCCATATATAGCTCTTTCTATTTAAGGCATAGTTTTTAGGTTTTATTACATGGAGGAACTTATAAAAAGGTTATTTTTTATTCTCTTGAGGTGGCATCATCCACAATTAATTATCCATTAAGAAGAGAACATACGATATTTTTTATCTCTCTATCTCAAGAACAATATTTTTGGTGTTTTTGCCTTGTGATTCAAATACAAGTTCACTTCCAATTCCATTCATCATTGTAAGTTAATCCTTTTAGTTATGAATGCAAATTGAATGCTTATTTCTTGCATCATGAGTAGCTAAACTCCTGTAACCTAGATTATGGAATCTAGGGTTAGGTCATGATAAGGTGTTAAATTAATTATTCAAGGTTTAATAGGTGCTAAGATTTCTTGATAATTTTGAGACTATAATTTATCTCTGTTGGTTGCAAATAATAGGCGTACCTACTTTGGTTTGCTTGAGAAAGAATTCATAAATAGTAGGAAGTGAGTTATCAACAGGGACTCGAAAAGGCTTCATTTAATAATCAGCATTGTAACAAGGTTGGTTAACCTGATGTAAAATCTATGTAGTGATAAGCGATTCCCTAAGTCCGATCGGATTATGAAATTAGACGCTTGAATAGGTCGAGATATATTTGAGCATACCATCGATAAAGATAGCTTGTCATCCTAACCACCGTGAGAATCTTGAGTAAATTTTAGCATTTGTCATGTACCGTAAGCCCTAGTGAACATAATCCTGGTTATTTCATAAAATCTTGATTACAAACATCAAAATCAAAGTGACAAACAATTACGTGTTAAACTTAAACCCCCACTTCACTTTCTTTTTGTGCTAATTGTTTGAATTTAACTTATAGCTATAGTTTCAAATTGATTTAATCGCCACGTACATTGTTCCCTGTGGATTCGACCCCAACTCCAAAGTTGGGTAAATATATTGACGACGACCGCCTTGCACTAAATTGAGGTGTAAGTTGAGCGTTATCAAAAATGGCACCGTTGTCGGGGAACAATTTGACGTATTGAGTTGGTTTGGAATTTTAGCCTACTAGCTTGAATTCAAACTTGTAAATATTTGTTTTTAGTTTTCTATTATTTCTTGTGTTCGGTAGATTTTTATTTTAGTTTACTTATTACTATGGCATCGTGGAATGAACATAAGCTTGGTGGTTGGAAATCTTATCTTGATGATCCATGTCCATATTGTGATGGACCTCACTTTTGGCAAGATTGTAGATATGCTCTTCGAAGAGAGATGTGTGCACCATCTCCATCCTACCAGGAGTATGATTGATCTTTATGTGGCGGTCAAGATGGACATTGGAGTGATTGCCCAAATGCCCCCTCCCCCTATTGCGCTAACCCAAATTCTAGTTCTTCTTATGAGTTTGATAGGTCTTATGGTCTAGAATAGAAAGAACGAAGCACCGGAAAGAGTGGCATTAAAACTATGCTTCAACTAATGTTGGAGTATGTGGACACAACAAATGATATCATACGTGATATACATCAAGACATAAGGGAAAATAACGAGGAAAGAATAATGATAGAGGATATGGATATAGAGATCAAGCATTCAAAGCACTTTTCCACATTATGTTTAGATGATATCTTGTCTGTGGAATCATTTAACATAATGGACGAGTGTAAAGATGAGAAGCAAGAATCCGATATTGATGATGATCTTGATGTTGAGCAACTCTCGGTGATTTCCCAACCAACCAAACCATTTATGAATAAAGATGCCAAAGACGAGGAGATGGTACTAGAGTCAAAAGAAGAAATCAAGAACAATCCTTGTGAAGACTCTAGTCCATTTCAGGGTAAAATACTAATAGGGATGCTACTCCAAAATTGAGAGTTAGTCCTCATTCGAACCACTTTTCAACATTATGCTTGGTGGATTTGATGAAAGTCAAATCACCCAAGCAAATGATGAATTTTGAAAATGAGGAGAAAAATTCTTATATTTTGGAGTTTATCTTTCCAAAAGGGTATACTACAACCCCATTCTTGAAGGTCAAGAATCTTAAAGATCGATATCTATTTAGTGGCTTTTTAAGATCCTCATCGTTTCCCAATGAGCCCACACGAAAGTTCGATGCAAAATTGGGCAAGAGGTTCAAGTCTTCAAAGTGGAGTGATAGAACATTCCTTATCATGCCCTCACATTTTCCCAACGTACCTAAAAGATGTAAAGATCAAAAGATGGGCCGATAATTTAAATCATCAAAGTGGGGGGATAAAGGATGACTAAATATTGTCGTGCCGCGACACTAAATTAGGCACTTCTTGGGAGGCAACCCAAGGTATTTTGTTGTTTGTATTCGTATTATGTGATTGACATCATATCTTTGCACCCATGATGCCACAGGTATGTTTCTAACTCTCTTGTTTTGGTTTGACGCATTGGGGACATTGCATGATTTTAAGTTGAGGGTGTTGGGGCTACTTGTGGGTGTTGATGTCCTCCTGGAATTTTTGTTTCCGTGCCTCTTTTCCCCAAAGTCTTGTTCCTAGTAGATCCGGCATATTTAGGCGTATTATTTTTGCGTTGTGATGTGTTGTGGTTAACTGGGAGAAAAATAAGCATCTACAGCAGTTGATATATTTTTGTTGATTTTTCTTGGAATGATAACTACCTCTCCAATTAGGTGTGTTAACTGTGTGATGTGCATCTGTATGTGACTACTGTGAATCTTTTTACGGCATTAGTGCTGGGGACATGATAATCATTGTTAACAATTGCATAAATCGGATAGGTAGTGGCTTATGATGTACCTTTGTGACATGTTTGTGTGAGCTACTACCTAGTTCCCTTTGTGTGTTAAATCCAGAACTTGCCCGGTTAGTCTCGTCTTGGTTGAAAGTTAGGGGTTAGGAAAGGATCATAGGCCGTTGTTGATATTAGTCCAGTTTTAGCCTAAATTACCTACCCTGTGTGCATGATATCTCCCTTGATACCTCTTTTGATCTTGAATATATTAATTCTTTTTTTGACACTTGTCACCTTCCCATTTAACTCAGAATGAACCTGTTTTAGCCCTGGTCCTCCTTGAATACTGTGCACCTTGAATTAGGCAAATAACCTAAGTTGAGGGTGGCTATCATAGGGGTGCGTGATGTGAAATGTGTATAAAGAGAGGTTGAATAAAAAGAAAAGATTTAAATGATGGATGTGGTAGAAAAAGAATAAGAAAAGAAAAGGATTGTGAAAAGAAAGAACGAAGTGTTAAAAAAAAGAATACCGCACTCATCCGGAATATGTGTGATCAAGAATGAATGAAAAATATAAAAAGGCTAAGAGGTGGGACCCCAAAAGAGTAGTGTATTATCAAGGAGATTTAGTCACTTTAAATATCTGTGAACACTATTCCATCCCCAAGCCTACATTACAAGCCGAAGAAAAAGACCTATAGTGATCCTAACTCAACTGTCTGAAATCCTTGGTAATGAAAATAAGGGCAAGTATATGGTATTTGACATACATTGATTGGAATTTCTTTCTGAGAGTGAGTGTCTCTTGACCTTCCCTACATTGACATACTTAATTTTATACATGAGTTAGAAGGGACTTCTTTGTTTTAAGGGCAGACAAGTTCTATCACTAGCTACCTACTTGTTTGGGTAGTGTAACTTTTATATATGCATGGTTGTTGTTTCTAAGTTCATGCCAAATCTTGATTCCTTTGTGTCACATTGTGGATCTTCATTTATAAACATAGTTGGATTTATAAAAAATTGAACTTGGAGAGTGCCATGTGTTTTGAGCTAAAATTGAAAATCATTTGTCATGGGTATCTTATGTATTTCTTAGTTAAGCATCGT
The DNA here is from genome assembly GCA_030864215.1 of Capsicum pubescens. Classification (NCBI taxonomy): domain Eukaryota; kingdom Viridiplantae; phylum Streptophyta; class Magnoliopsida; order Solanales; family Solanaceae; genus Capsicum; species Capsicum pubescens. The sequence goes on from CM061543.1 coordinate 171,625,644, forward strand.
AGTGTTTTGTTTTGGTTGCTTGAGGACAAGCAATTGTTTTAAGTTGAGGGTGTTGATATGTGAGCAGATGCTAACACATTTGAGGCTTTTAACTCTAAATAATTGTGAAGTCTTAAGCAACTTTTGTTGTTTTTGATTGTTTTTATTGTTTTAATGCAGATGTAAGTGATCGAGGAGAAAACTAAAGCAAAGAAGAACCAAATCAGTTGAAATCTGGTGCAAATAAGATGAAGTGTAGCTGACGACATCTTTGAAGAACCGTCAGACATGTGAAAGGCTATCATAATTGTCGTCAAGCTTAGACAGAAGCTGAATAATTGAAGTGAAGTGTGATGACATTTCTGAAGCGCCATCACAACTTTGACAAGGCATCAAAATCTCCATCAACTCGAAGGAGAACATGATGATTTCCAATGAGGATGTGACGATATTTCTCACATGACGTCACATATTTGACACGCCGTCAAATTTTACCGTCAGGAGAAGAAGAAGATGATATTATACTGGAAGCTTTGACGACATTCCGCAAAAGCCATCAGGTGTCTGACAAGCCATCAGAAATGGCGTCGTCTATTCCGAGAAAAAAAAAAGCTGACACTTGAGATTTGCTTCCATATATAGCTCTTTCTATTTAAGTCATAGTTTTTAGGTTTTATTACATGGAGCAACTTATAAAAAGGTTTTTTTTTATTGTCTTGAGGCGGCATCATCCACAATTAATTATCCATTGAGCAGAGAACATACGATATTTTTTCTCTCTATCTCAAGAATAATATTTTTGGTGTTTTTACCTTGTGATTCAAATACAAGTTCACTTTCGATTCCATTCATCATTGTAAGTTAATCCTTTCAGTTATGAATGAAAATTGCATGCTTGTTTCTTGCGTCATGAGTAGCTAAACTCTTGTAACCTGGATAATGAAATCTAGGGTTAGGTCATGATAAGGTGTTAAATTAATTATTCAAGGTTTAATAGGTGTTAAGATTTCTTGATAATTCTGAGACTATAATTTATATCTGTTGGTTGCAAACAATAGGCGTACCTACTTTGGTTTGCTTGATAAAGAAATCTTAAACAGTAGGAAGTGAGTTATCAACAGGGACTCGAAAAGGCTTCGTTTAATAATCAGCGTTGTAACAAGTTTGGTTAACCTGAGGTAAAATCTGTGTAGTGATAAGTGATTCCCTAAGTCCTATAGGATTAGGAAATTAGACGCTTGAATAGGTCGAGAGATATTTGAGCATACCATCAATAAAGATAGATTGTCATCCTAACCACCGTGAGAATCTTGAGTAAATTTTAGCATTTGTCATGTACCATAAGCCCTAGTGAACATAATCCTGGTTATTTCATAAAATCTTGGTTACAAACATCAAAATCAAAGTGAAAAACAATTACGTGTTAAACTCAAACCCCCACTTTACTTTTTTTGTGCTAATTATTTGAATTTAACTTGTAGCTATAGTTTCAAATTGATTTAATCGCCATGTACATTATTCCCTGTGGATTCGATCCCGACTCCAAAGTTGGCTAAATATATTGACAACGACCGCCTTGCACTAAATTGAGGTGTAAGTTGAGCGTTATCATGAAACACCTAATTGGAACTTCTAGTTATCTGCCAACGTCCATTTTTCTTAATGGAAGATTTCTAATTTTCTTTGCTGAAATCAAGAGAAGATTTCAATTGTATTTAATTGCACATTGTATAATTATGTATTAGTCTGAGCTATTAGATTATAGTTGTATTTTTTGAATTTTTCTTTCTTTGGTTTAAACCTATATAACTAGGGATGGAAATGGGGCGGGCAGGTGCGTGGCCAGGCAAGTTTAAGACTATACGAGGCAGACGGATTTAAGGTTTATGAGTGGCAAGGGTGGGTTGCGTGTCCATGTTGGTTTTTGCAGGTTTAAATAAAAAAAATCTAAAAATATAATGAAAATATAATAGCTCAACTAATACATAATTATACGATGTGAAATTACATACAAATGAAATCTCTCCTAATTTCAGTGGGGGAAATCTTCTACTAAGAAAAATGAAACGCTGGAAAATAACTGAAAGTTTTAGTTAGGTGTCTCACTGAAAAAAGATAATGATTTGGATAGTCATATAAATGAAACCATCATCATCATAATTTATAAATATTGTAGTGATAAGATGTTGTGAAAATTTTAGAATGTTTTTTAAGGTAAAACAACACAAACAAATTATACGGGGGTGGACGGGGGATTGACAATTTTGCAGGTTTGAATATACCCACCTCGCACTCACCCATTGCCATCCCTAGCACAATTAGTTTAATTAAGGATTAATTATGCCCAATCAAGTAATAGGACTAAAATCATAATGAAGGAAAACCTGAAGGATCAAAACAGCTATTTCACTTTATATTTTTTATAAACATTTTAAGTAAATTTCAGCAACTTTAACTAAAACAAGTACCTATCAACATTTTTTATCAAGCACATTACCAGCTTATTATTAGTTTCAATATTTTTATTCAAACAACTAAATGCTATAAAATCGATTTATCTACGTTTAATCAGCTAACAAAGAAGACAATAAATCCAAATTCAAGAAAAAAAGTCTCACATTAAAGTTAAAGTGTTTCATAACAAAGGTGAATCCTTACCCAAAACCTCATGAAATATGTCAAAGTACTTACCTCTCCCCAAATCTTGTAGGTAAGTTTTGCTTCATTCATGTTCTATTTGAAATTGGACAGAGTCAATATTGTGAAAATGTCATATTTGGAACTTTGGATGCAAAGCCCCATCTCCAGGCATATTTGAGAAGAAGCAAAGCGCCTCTTACTGGTGATATGACTTTCATGTCCATTAAATTGGACCCACGGGCATGTTTCAGTAATGTAATGGTCTTGAGAAAATGTAACTTTTACTCTATAATATAAGTGTGAATGTTGAGGAGCTTAGGGTTGTCCGAGGGTGTTTACAAAATTTCATTATTTTTTGACCTAGAACACATGTTTGTACTTGATATTTCCTTCACCCCACTTGTATGCCATTTCACTTCACTTCTTCCTCAGTCCATATCTCTTTGTGCTTCGCCTTCAGACTTTTCCTTCTCCTCTTATACCTTTTTTTTTATTTTTTCCTTCTCAATTTCGCATCATATTTTCTTGAGTGTTTCCTTTGTTGGTTTTCGATGCTGATTTGTTAATATTACCACTCAGTTGAGGCTTTTCTCTGCAGCTACCAGGTGAGTTTTTTCGCATGTTTCTCTTTTTTTCCTTTTTTTTAGATTATTTATGTTATTTTTCATATTGTGTTAGTTGTTTATTTGAAATATATTTTCTCTCACTGTTTTGAATCTTTCATGGGAATTTATTTACACAAAATTGAGCTCAATGATTAATGGAGCAAAATTTTTGGTTAAAATTAATGAAATAATGATAACTTAAAATATCTTTATTTTAAGAGATATTTTTTGGACTCAAAAGCAATTTAACTTTTTGATATGTAGAAATTGTTTTACCTTCAAAAATTTTATTTCACTCTTGTTATAACATGATTATAATCATACAAATATTTATGGTATATTTTAAATCAAAAGTGTCGTATGTTTTGGTTAATTGATGGAGTTTTGGATCTTCTATTTATTTGTTTTAGTATGAGAGGGACAAACATAGAACATGATTTCATAACTTACAGTACGCTATTTTCCCCCTTGACTACATTTACCCCTCATATCACGACCCAATTTCTTAGGTCATGATGGCGCCTACTATAACCCATCAGTAGGCAAGCCAAACCTGTAGTCTGAAATGGCTAGTAACAGACTACCAAATATAAAAATAAAAGAATCGTGGAAAGGATGAAATAAAGAAGAAATTACATAATATAATCCCAAAACCTGGTTGTATCAGTACAAGAGCTACTAATAATACACGAGCACAAAGTAAAGTTAAACTAAATACACTGATAAAAACTATCTCTGAATACAACATAGAGACTAGTCTAATACATAAGAGAGAAATAGGTAATACTTTGAAAGTCATTAGCCACCCTAAGTCTATGAACCATGGTTGCTCTGCACAACACGCACTTATCAACGGTGATAACCCATACTGTGATCTGCAGGTTGTAGAAATGTAGTATGAGTACCAAAATAATGGGTATTAAGTAGGCATCATCGGTCAATTAAGCTAAGTCATGATATAAAGGTAGTATAATGCAAGATAATAATAACTAAGTCAAGGTATATAATCAAACCTGAATCATCTCCATCATCATTGTGTATAATAAGTAATCAAAATGGAATAACCGTATAACATAAGGCATCAACACATACCAATATTTCTATACATAACAAGTAATAAATATCAAAAAATAATATATCATAAGGCACCAACGCATGCCCATATCTTTGTACATAAGATTTGGATAATTTGAAAGAATAATGTATCATAAAACATCAACACAAGCAATCACAAGTACTGTAACTCCCCGAGATCCCATCCCGAGACGTCACACGGTTCTTATGAACCCAAAGGACCACAAGCTAACCCTTTTTTGATATCTGTACCTGTACACGGCATAATATCTGAAAAAAATGCAGAAATTTGCCATAAGGTTCAACACATCTATACATACTCAAAACTAAAAATTGAATACTAATACATCCGTCTGAAAAGCCTCTAACTATCTGAACTATGGAGTTGATGGGACATGTCCCCAACTAACTCTGTCAACCGAAAATAAATAAAGTCTGAGGATACAGAGTTCTATAGTTCACTGAGTTCTGAGAATCATGGCTCGATTGGAATTATTGAGAAATTGACACGGGCTCTAGACAACAACTTTATTTTTTAGTATAAATACCCCCAGGACTCGATAACATAAAAGTAAGACATAATCATTATTTATCACAAATCATTTATGCATCATCACGGTCATCCATTCATCACTACAATCATTCATTCATCATTACAAGCATTCATTCATCATTACAATCATTCATGTATCATCACAATCGTTAAAGCATCACTTCAAGTAGTTGGGCATCATAACATACTTTCCCTCTCAAGATCCACAGGACATCGCATTAAGCATTTAGGAAACATAGACCTCTATTCATTATCACAACCGCAAAAGGGTCACTCCAAACCTTTAAGGATCATCAACATCGGTTCACCATCATATACTAGCCAAGAGAAGACATGCTATTAGATTATACCATATTCAACGAGATCTTACATCAAGTACTTCATACCTATATCGGTCTTGTCATGTATTTGGATATCACTTGATTTGGGAGAAACTTCATACTAACACGTCACTATTTACTTGCTAACCACTTGACATGTATTAAAAGCTTAGCATATATCAAAGAGCACAAAATCGAGAAATTTACAACCATCATATCTCGACTTGTTCACTAGGGTCTTTCAACTACCACTAGACACGACCGATTTTACACCTACTTGAGGATTTCATGTTATCTTGGCACATGTCACTCACTAAGGTATTTTATCAAACACTAGGCATGCATGGACTATCTCATAATTTGGGGTTTTCTATTCAACATACTATAGTGATCTTTATGCTTCACCTAAGATCTTTATCAAATCTATGGGGAATGTTCTTCATTTATTCAACCATTTTTACACCCAAAAGTCATGAACACATCACATGAAAAAACAACTTTAAGAGGGTCTATCACAAACATCACATGAATTCCACATACTAGGGTCAAAGCTCATAAATTTTGTAGGAAAACATAAATCAAAACTCAACAACACATTAAACATCCATTTCAACTCATACAAATCATTTACAACTCATAAACATAAAAATCTTTTAGTTTTAAAAAGGGTTCTTGAGCTTCTTGGATAAAAAGGACCCAAGAATCAACATCTACATACCTTAACCTTTGAAATTGGATGAACTTTAGTTCTTGAAACTTTATCCACACTTAAAATAAATAAATTCTTGAAGCCCACACTATAAGGAACTTGATTATTGAAGAAACCTTGAAGAATTTATGGATGAATTTTGGAAGATTAGGGTTCTTGAATGAAACCCTAGATATTCTTGAGAGAATTGGAAAAGAAAATGATAGAATTAGGGTTTGAATGAGGGTTCCTCATATTTATAGAGGCTCAAAAAATGTGTGAAATGACCAAAATACCCTTGAAAAAATGCCTTTGAATTGCTGGAAAAATATACTTGACGCCATCCGTGACAAGCCGTCAGGTCCGTGATAGGCCGTCACGAATGGTCGTCACAAATGAGGTCCAAATTCTTTATTTTCTTCCCAGGGATGACAACGTCATCATAAATGTTGTCAGAATGTGACGACGTTGCCAAAAAAGTCGTCAGAAACGCAATAGCCCGTCAGAAACGTCGTCACCGTTTTCCAGCTTGACATGCTGGAGTAAAATGGGCATAACTCTTTTCTCCGTATCAGATTTAGGCGAAATTGGTATCGTTGGAAAGATATTTCATTTGATATATATAAATCCATCCAGTTCTTCATATACAACTAGTTATGGTCGATTTAAGTTGACCCAAATTTTGACGGTCACTAAAACTTGAACGATAGGAAAGTTTTCAACTCGTTCCTGAGTTAGAGGACCTCTATGATCTTAATTCATGCTCAAATAGATTCCCACACAATTCAAAGTATTTCATACTTGGGAGGATATTTATGAAACATTTTGACTCGGATTTTTGCTTTACCAAATACGCTCTAAGGCTCAGACTAGAAGAAAAATTTGCGGGGCATTAGATTATCTCCCCCTTGAGAACATTCATCCTCGAATGTCGTTTGATAGACTGAGAATGCGGATCAACAAAACTTACTCAAGAAATGGAAACATCTCAGATCAGGACTACGCAACTGGAACGACTGATATATAGAGTTCTCACACTGGGCATGCATATATGATGCATGGAATACTCGACTGATGATACTCATAGCTGAATTCTCATAATACACATGCATATCTGATGCATGGACTCATAACTGGGATGATCTCATGAATACACAACTGAACACACGCTGACAAGCTGAACTCTTTCTACTAAATATGCATATCTAATGCATGAATGTCCGGCTAAACTGACTTTTGAAAGAACGACTTGACAATGCAATAATGATTGATGCTAACTTTATAAGGAAAATCTGAACATGCATCGAGATGAATCTAATGGCATGTAACATCATAATACCATGGGGTATCTCCCCCTTGGGACTCTATGTCCCTCTAAACACACTTCGCTAAAATACTGGAGCGGTGTGCGGGGCACCTACAGACTGGTTCATAATTGACTGATCAAGATCTGAAACTTATGCATGACTCATGCTAACATATAAGCTCAAAATGAGAGAAAAGTATCTATCAATGCATAACATAAAGATGAAAGGCTCATAACATACCTGGGTCAATTTCAGGGGATCTTTCCCGATCAAGGCGAGCCTGAAGTGCATACAATCTATTATGAGCTGAAGAAAGACTATGCTGACTTCGGGGACCTGGCTTAGGATAGTCTCGAACTTTGTGACCGGTCTCGCCACATCCAAAGCACACATCACTATTGGCTCTACATACACCCTTATGATTCTTACCACATTCTTCACACAACGGGTAGGTACGAACACCACTAGTACTACTCTGGGTTTGGAGCTTAGACCTCCCTCAAATCTGACACCCCCAAACGTAGGTGCGAGTACACTAGCTGAAGATGGAGCTGGAACTAAAAATCTCAGACCATACTGAGAACTACTACCACCTTGAGACCCTGACTGCGAGAAACCATGACTACCTGTCTGGGCTTTCTTACTCACTCTCCTTCTCTCATTTATCTTATCTGCCTCAATCTATTGTTCATGAATCATTAGCCTAGAAAGATCCATATCTCTATTAAGCATGGCATCTATACACTCTTTTAACACATCACTTGATACCCCAGTCAAAAACTTACTCATACCCGCTCTAGGGTCAGCTATCAAGTCGGGAGCATACTTAGCTAATTGGTTAAACTTAAGACAATACTCTTTCAATGTCATGGAGCCTTTCCTTAGGTTCATAAACTCTTTTACCTTAGCTTCTCTCATTTCTAGAGGGAAAAACCTATCTAGAAAGGCACTCTGAAACACTATCCAAGTCACGGGAGATGCATTCTCCCCTCTACTTTTCTCCCACGTCACTACCCAACTATGAGCAATATCTTTCAACCTATAAGATACTAACTCAACACTCTCATTCTCTGACACATGCATAATCTGGGTGATCTTCTTCACCTCCTCAAGAAACAACTGCGGATCCTTACCTACTATTGACCCAAAGAATTCGGGCGGGTTCATTTTCATGAAGCTTGTAATCATGGATCCGGTAGAATTCCCATCTTGCTGAGGTGGGACTGCAGCCTGACGGTTGCCATGAACATTAGTCACCGCCTGGTGTAGCGCCTGGAAAGCTGCCCGAAACTCTGCATGTGACACACTCTCATTTTCAAGATCTACTGGCTGAGGGGGCTGATCATCAACCCTATGGACAAAGTCTCTGCGAGGAGGCATACTCTGTAAATAAAAGAATGAAGTGGATTAGACTGAGGATCAACTTGAGCTCATACTCACTCGCACAAAATGATCACTGAAAGAAGAGGAACTGCTCCTAAGAACATCCCATAGCCTCTTGTACATAAATGTGGCACGCTACACACCCATGTACAAGACTCTACTAGATGCGGTTTTTCAGACTCCCTAGGATACTCTTGAACCTTAGGCTCTGATACCAAGTTTGTAATGCCTCGAGATCCCATCCCGAGACGTCACATGGTGCTTATGGACTCGAAAGACCACAAGCTAACCCTTTTCTGATATTTGTACCTGTACAATGCATAATATCTGAAAAAATGCAGAAACTTGTCATAAGGTTCAACACATCTATACATACTCAAAACTAAAAACTGAATACTAATACATCCGTCTGAAAAGCCTCTAACTGCCTGAACTGTGGAGTTGATGGGACATGTCCCCAACTAACTCCTTCAATAGAAAATAAACAAAGTCTGAGGATACAGAGTTCTATAGTTCACTGAGTTCTGAGAATCATGGCTCGATTGGAATTATCAAGAAACTGACACGGGCTCTAGACAACAGCTTTATTTTAGGGTATAAATTCCCCCAGGACTCGATAACATAAAAGTAATACATAATCATTCTTTATCACAAATCATTCATGCATCATCACGGTCATCCATTCATCACTATAATCATTCATTCATCATTACAAGCATTCATTCATCATTACAATTATTCATGTATCATCACAATCATTAAAGCATCACTTCAAGTAGTTGGGAATCATAACATACTTTCCCTCTCAAGATCCTTAGGACATCGCATTAAGAATTTAGGAAACATAGACCTCTATTCATCATCACAACCACAAAAGGGTCACTCCAAACCTTTAAGAATCATCAACATCGGTTCACCATTATATACTAGCCTAGGGAAGACATGCTATTAGATTATACCCCATTCAACGAGATCTTACATCAAGTACTTCATACCTATATCGGTCTTGTCATGTATTTGGATATCACTTGATTTGGGGGAAACTTCATACTAACACATCACTATTTACTTGTTAACCACTTGACATGTATTAAAAGCTTAGCATATATCAAAGAGCACAAAATCAGGGAATTTACAACCATCATATGTCGACTTGTTCACTAGGGTCTTTCAACAACCACTAGACACGACCGATTTTACACCTACTTGGGGATTTCATGCTATCTTGGTACATTTCACTCACTAAGGCATTTTATCAAACACTAGGCATGCATGGACAAGCTCACAATTTGGGGTTTCCTATTCAACATACTATAGTGTCCCTTATGCTTCACCTAAGCTCTTTATCAAACCTATGGGGAACGTTCTTCACTTATTTAACCATTTTTACACCCAAAAGTCATGAACACATCACATGAAAAAACAACTTCAAGAGGGTCAATCACAAACATCACATGAATAGCACATACTAGGGTCAAAGCTCATAAATTTTATAGGCAAACATAAATCAAAACTCAACAACACATTAAACATCCATTTCAACTCATACAAATCAATTACAACTCATAAACTTAAAAATCTTTTAGTTTTAAAAAGGGTTCTTGAGCTTCTTGGATGAAAGGGACCCAAGAATCAACATCTACATACCTTAACCATTGAAATTGGATGAAATTTAGTGCTTGAAACTTTATCCACACTTGAAATAAATAAATTCTTGAAGCCCACACTTTGAGGAACTTGATTCTTGAAGAAACCTTGAAGAATTTATGGATGAATTTTGGAAGATTAGGGTTCTTGAATGAAACCCTAGTTATTCTTGAGAGAATTGGAAAAGAAAATGATGGAATTAGGGTTTGAATGAGAGTTCCTCATATTTATAGAGGCTCAAAAAAGGTGAGAAATGACCAAAATACCCTTACAAAAATGCCCTTGAATTGCTGGAAAAATATACTTGACGCCATCCGTGACAGGCCGTCAGGTCCGTGATAGGCCGTCACGAATGGTCGTCACAAAAGGGGTCCAAATTCTTTATTTTCTACCCAGGTATGACGACGTCATCATAAATGTCATCAGAATGTGACGACGTCGTCAAAAAGGTCGTCGGAAACGTGATAGCCCGTCAGAAACGTCGTCACCGTTTTCCAGCTTGACATGCTGGAGTAAAATGGGCATAACTCTTTGCTACGATATCGGATTTAGGCGAAATTGATTCCGTTGGAAAGATAATTCAAAGATATTTCATTTGATATATAGAAAGCCACCCAGTTCTTCATATAAAACGAGTTATGGTCGATTTAATTTGACCCAAATTTTGACGGTCACTAAACCTTGAACGATAGGAAAGTTTTCAACCCGTTCATGAGTTAGGGGACCTCTATGATCTTAATTCATGCTCTAATAGATTTCCACACGATTCAAAGTATTTCATACTTGGGAAGATATTTCTGAAACATTTCTACTCGGATTTTTGCTTTACCAAATACGCTCTAAGGCTCAGACTGAAAGAGGATTTTGTGGGGCATTACAAGTACAAAGTTGGCTCTCATATGTCAACTGGTTCATAAAGTAAAGAACTCATCATATTGTCCCATACCACTAGAGAGTAAACCCAAGAGAAATGTAAAGGAAACAATTCAACAATCTATTCGACTCCATCATTAATCAATCTTCATTACATGATACCTATAATCGGTCAATTTACCAACAATCCACAATTATCACGAATCGAAAGTTCGCCAACCTTCCTCAATTATCATCAACATTCATAATTAATCAACATATGACCATCTATACATATCTATAACAAACTATCATTTGGACAACTATATCCTTGATACGCACTAATAGCTCTTTATTATCTTGCCAACGCTTATTTACTAATTCAATTACTCATTGTTCATCATATACCTTTTAATTGTTATTTATATACTATTCACCATATAATCACTATTTATGGATCAACAACTAGTCATTCTTCTCGGACTAGTCAATAACTGAGTCATATTTATCAACTAGCCAAAATTTGTTTCTAGACGTCACAAACTCACTAATCACCATTGATTCAATAACCGCTAACCAATTATTCACTATCCAATTTATTGACTAAACATTGTTTAGTAACTAGCATCAATAATCCATAAAACCTCATTTGGCAACTAGTCATCAACATCGACTAAATCATTACTATCACTAAACATCATTGCTATAAGTCTTTATTTACGTTAAACATCATTTTAGCTTAATCATGATAATTACTAGTCATCAATACCATTAGTCCTCATTATTGCTAAGGTTGAACTATCCATAAGTCATTATTAGCCTCTTTATTTATATTCACCACTAATCATCTTTTCAACCTTAAATCAACAACTATACTACTTTATACCTTGATCACTAGAGAACTATGGTCGGCATCTCTAATATCAATATTTTACCCAACTACACATGAGCATAAATAACATATAGTTTTCATACATAGGGCTAGCCAAATTCTAACTGATAGATGTACTCATAGGCAAATCAATAATCATCCTCCATTCTTTTCTAGTATATATGTATCATCATAATCATCCTCCGGCCCTCCCGGGTATCATCATATCATCATAATATCCTCCGTCCTCGTCGGTTATCATCAAATCTTCATAATATCCTCTGGACTTGTCAGGCATATCATATCATCATAGTATCCTCCAGCATTGTGGGATATCATCATAATATCCTCCATCCTTACCAGGTATCATCATATAATCATAATATCCTTCGGCCTTTCTAGGTATTATCATATCATCATAATATCCTTCGGCCTTGTCGGGTATCATCATAATATCTAAATTAATATCAATAATAAAGAGCAAGCCTCACGAGGGATAAAGTAAAGGACAAGCCCACGAGGGCTAAAGTAAAGAACAAGCCTCATGAGGGATAAAGTAAATAAACATAAAATGAGAAGCAAGAAGATCATACCTTGATATTTCCTCATTCATCATCAATGTCACATTATCAATAAGTTTATGTATACGTAACGTGAAATTTATAAATGATAAGTCAATAATCTAGTCGATTGGGCCATGAGCATAACCATAAGAATTATTATGAGTAATGGACCACAAGTAACATTAATTGGCCAACCATTAGCATAAAAAAAGTTTATCACTAACTTGAGAAATATCATTCCATGGCACAATCTATAACTTATTCGTAGAATAGTTGATATTGTACTTTAGGGCTTAAGCCATGTTATAGTTAAGGGCCCATCAATAAGGTGTTCGTTGGCCAAATCAATAGCTAAGCAATGACCTAATCAATAGCTTGAGTAATAGCCATTTCCATGGCTTAATTAATAACATGGTCATGGGCTTCTTTAATAGCATAAACAATGGATCATTATGGCATCATCAATAAATTTATGATTAAGGTTCCTTAATATTGCCTCAAGGAGCCTTTTCAAGGCATAATATAAGCATCTATGGTCTCATGAGGGCTTCCGCAATCCTGGCTTAAGGTGGGGCAAGGCCCACTTTTAAATCCCCCAATATACCTTCTAAGTTCATTTCTACCCCGATCTAGGCTAAGGTATCTAATTCAACTCTTATATGTATAGCAAGCCACCATTAAGTCCAAAAAAGGGATCGTACACAAATACTATCACTAAGTCCATTGGAACTAAAGCAACTTCATTAGAGTAAGCCTCTAAGGACAATCTTTCCCTAAGCATGAGTGACAAAGTCACTCCCATCTAACTAGAGTAGTTCTAAGCATTCTTATGTTAAGCATAAGACATTAAGTCTAATCCATTAAGTTTCAAGATAACAAGTGAGGTATTTCACTATATGGGTTAAAATGACCTAAAAGTTAAAATGACCTAAAAGATCCAACTAATGGCACTTCACTATAAGGGCCCTAATGACCTAAGAGATCAACAAGTTTTGATTAATCATCAAACCAACACCTAAAATACCTCCCAATCTAACAATATATCACAATTATAATATAACATAGCTCAATCTAACAAGGAATAATTCTAACCTACCTCAAATCAGAAGAATGCTCATTAATCTGCCAAACCATCATCTTCCCCTTTCAAGAAGCGTCTTCAAGATGCCAATCTATAAAAAAAAAAATTTACTCATCAATATAAACATAACGATACCCATATTGCACCATTGTGCTTTGGGTTCAAAAACAACACCAAAAACCTCAAGTGGGTCCCACTTATGGAAATCATATTTTAGAGGTCAACCCAATGTTCATACATGAACAAATAATCATAACCCTCAAAAAATAGGTGAAATCAAGCTAATTTAGGGATAAAATCAAGCCCTTAAACTATTTGTGGTTTCAATCAAAAATTTAAGATATTTGATGTTCCAGATTTTGACGGAACATTGTGCATCTTTTTCTTGAGAAAAATTGCATGTTTTCAAGCAACCAAGGTTGCATTTAATGTTAGATTTTAGTGTTTCGGGGTAAGGAGCTAGCCGAAGGAGAAGACTCAGGAAATTAGCAGAAAAACACCATTGGTGGTCAAAATGGTGGACCACTAGTTTTGTGGTGGACCACCAAACTAACCACAAGACCTAAAACAGAATTCAAGATTTCAAAAGACCCAGTGATGGTCAAAATTGTGGACCACCAGTTTTGTGGTGGACCACCAACCTGACCGCCAAATTTAGGATTTCAGAGACCCACTGGTGGTCAAAATAGTAAACCACCAGTTTTGTGGTGGACCACCAACCTGACCACCAGATTCAGTCAGAATTCAGGATTTCAGAATACTCAGCGACGGTCAAAATGGTGGACCAGCAATTTTCCGGTGGACAACCAATTTGGCCACCAATTTAGACGCGGGAACTTATAAATACCCAGTTTTAGGTTTTATTAAGGAGATCCTTTATCTTTTATATTTTATGAGAATTTTCCATACTAGAAAATATATTGTACATAGTTTTTCTCTGAAATTCTTTCTAGAATTGTGGATCTAGATTCCATTATCATTTATTCCATTGAAAATTGAAGAACAATAATTATGAGTTTTGTAAGTAAATTTTGAATTAATTTATGAATAACACAATGACTTCTTCTCTTTCTGTGATGGAGATGTGTGGCTAAGCTCTCATAACTAGGGTTATGGGAGCCTTGATGTGAATAGCTGATTGGGGGTTGTGAATCTAGTAGATTCCCATGATTAATTGATATTGCATAAACCCTTCTTCATTTTGATGACTTTTCTTGGTTGTAAACTTGAAAAGTTTGCCCAAGAACAACACTTGTTCGAATAGAAAAATGTTTGTTGGGAAAAGAAAGGGTTTACATAAATCTAAAGGCTTTAACTTTTGGATAGAGGGTAGATGCCTTAACCGGATTAGCCCATGTGAGAATATAGTTGAATAAATAATACGTTCCTTAAGTTTGGAAGAATTAAGGGATAAGCTACTCATTTAGGTTGAGAAACTAATGGGTAAACCATAGAATTCAATTACTCTTGTAATTAGAATTGTTCATTGGGAATTCAAAATAGTTCACAACCTTAGCTGCTTAAGCATCTTGGTAACCATAACTTTAGTTTGACTACTCATACTGAATTACTATTTGCAATACAATCAACATTTGGATTACTTTCTGTGACAAACATTTGAATACAGTTGATAAATCAAAACCCCCACTTTATTCTGGAACCCTTAATCAACAGTCTAATAATAACCACAATACTTAGTGAGCACAGTATTCCCTGTGGGATTCGACACCCAACCCAATTGGGTTTTATATTTGATAGCGATCGTTTACACTTTCTAACGAGAGTTGTAATTTGGGCGTATCAATATTCAAGGTTGGGTTTGAAGGATTCTTACCTTAAATCCAAAGATATTCACGTTAAAAGATGTTAATCAAGCTCCCAAGTCATCTATAAAACGTAATTTAGAGTTATCTTGGCCTTCTAGGGCTTCTAGGTCTCAAAGATGAAGAGAAAATAGCCAAATCACGATTTGGGGCCTATTTATAGCCCCTTCAGGCATGGAGATGCCGAGATCTCCATCAAATGGACCGCGATCTCCTTGGGCCTTGTTGGGATCTCCATGGCACCATTACCAGCAAAGTCAAAACTTGTTTTGGCCCTTGGAACTCATTTGGACTCTGATTTGGGCAAATGAACTATGTAACCTCACTAAATTTTATGTTCCGAACGCATTAGTAAAGTTGGATTTTCCATCCAATTTGACCAAATGTGGGTCCCACACCCATACTTTATGATTTTCCAACTTTCCAACCAATAGGTCAAAATGAGCTTGGGTGCATTAGGACCCAAACCAAAGGTCTACCTAGACTAAAATTTATATTTTGGAGATACTGGTGCAATAGGAATTTGCATCCGAGATCATTTTACTAAAGATTTTGCTCGGTGGCCATTTGGAACTATCGAAGACTTCCAAACTGGGAATTGGTTCTAAAAAATAAATGAACTACCCGGTAACCGAACTATCAGTTCCAGCAAGTCATAAATGACTTGGGGAAGCTATGGAGAATCCTAATGGTAAAGATAAGTGGTAATATGAAAAATGACCGAAAAGGGTCATTAGAATATCTACTACTAAAACGACTTTCATCCCCAAAAGTCAACAAATAGGAGGAATCTCGAAAGCTCAAAAAGATGAGGTACTGGGACCGCATGCTCCAAGCGTGACTTCCTAAATAACCTCTATGAAGTGAAAAAAAACATCTAAGGGATTTCACCACAGGTGTCCCTTTTTCAACAAACACTCCCATTTCATTTCCAAACATCTAAAACTCAACCTTAACCACTAACTGGCCTCCAATTGAACTAAAAAGTCTAATGCACGTTAATCTGAACCACAACACACTGATACCATCTTGATATCTGTACAAATTAACAAAGGCTTATTTGAGCCAAAACTAAACTAAGACGTCAGTCATACCACCGACTCCAAACCCAAATATAACTTTCCGTTACAAGCTCACACCTGCTATCCAATCCAAACAAGGAGGAAAATCACCTGAGTCCTGTCCTCGCAATCTCATCACAGACCACTCAAAGAATTAAAACTAATCTGCTAAAAAATCCATACGTCAACCTTGAGAATAAACTCATAAGTCATTATTTAGGCACACAAATCGAGATAATAAAGTAATGCAATCTATGCCAGTGCTATATCTAGTCCAGATGGTAATCAAATTAAAATCTAGAAGATCAAGGTGTACTACTCATTACTGAATGAACCGCTCCGGGATGTCCTATTAACCGAGAATGAGATCAAGGTGTATAGTGATTTTGAACAAACTATACCTTAAAGGTTCAGGGCAAGAAAATCTTCTACAGGCAACACATGAATCTGATATAGAACTAAAATTAAACTCTCTAGAGCATAGCAAACCAAAAAAAGTAAATGATATGGTTAATGATTTTCGCATTATACAAACACATGAGGCAGTCATGGACAAGAAATTTTCTTTGTTGTCCAGTAAGTTTCTCTATCTTTACTCCTGTTTCTGCTTGACTTCTCACCATAATTATGACAACCTCTATACTCTAATATTTGTGAGATTTGTTTGAGACTGAAGCATAGTTATTATTGTAGGAGGTAGTTGCTACAATTCATCACGCTCGACTTAAGATGTTCTTTTCTGTGTGTTTTATCTTTTTTTTATTAACAAAATGGAAAGGGGAACAGAGAGATGGACCGTCGATTGCTACTATGGCCTTCCAGATTCACAGATGTTTTAGCTAAATACACCATTTTTAAATGGGTAATTCTTTTGATTTGTAATCGATGTTATACACTGTTGTAAACAAGCAACCTCAACACTTAGTAAAGATAAAATGAAACAGTGTGTTGATGCTATAGACTAAATACAGATTACCCTCCGAAGACAATTGCAAAGGTACGTGCACTCAAAACAAAAAACAAAAAAAATTACCTATGAAATTAGATTCTAAGTAATAACCAAAAGTAGCGTCTGAATGAGGGGTGTGCATCGGTCAATTCGATTCGATTTTATGTATTATCAGTTTTGTTTATCGGTTATCGATTTTTAAATATGCTAAACCAATAAGATATTTTTTTATCGATTTTCGGTTTGTCGGTTTTTAGTCCTTAACAGTTCGATTTTTGGTTTAACCGATAAGAAAATATGCATAAAATAGAAATAGTAGCAGATAACAAGAAAAGAAACGAAATCATAGTTGCAGCAAAAATTTGACATTATGTGTTTTATTTTACAAGAATCCTCACGCTTGAATAGGTTTTTGGGAAATTGAATAGGTTTGTAGAAATGAGAGAGAAATATATATACATATATGTATATACATATGTATACATATATGTATATAGGTAAAGTGTAATTTGAAATATTTTTATTGGTTATCGGTTTACCCAATAAAAAAATCGAAATCGAACCAATAACCCAATAAAAATTTTATAAAACAACTAAAAAATCGTTAACCCAATAACCCAATAATAATAAACCAATAACATTTTTATCGGTTCGGTTTATTGGTCGGTTCGGTTTTTGCACACTCCTAGTCTAAATAAGTGAAAAGATGAAACGTTTAATTATATCCATCATTTCTGTTCAATTTTCATAATCTCCATTTTCTTACGTCTGCCTTTTGCTGAAACAGATCGGTGCAGTTGCTGCCTTGTGCGTGCCATATGAAGCTGACTTCCGGCCAAATATGAGCATTGTAGCAAAGGCTCTTCTGCCTCTGTTGCCTCGGCATGTAAACATCAAGCACATGAATTTTCTCCTCACCCCAGCCTTTACGTGATGATATCAGAAAAAATGAGATCGACATTGGTACAAGTCACAAGAGGATCATGATACTGATGGTCACCTGGACGACTACTGCACAACAATGCCACCCGCATCCCCCCTTTTTTATATCTTTATGTCGATTGAATGCCAATTAAATATTGTATATTCACTGTAATGGAAATGACTTTGCATATTGATTTTCATGGATTAATTTGCTGCAGAAAAAGAGTTGCAAACCCGTTTGGTGATAAATTCCTTAATGGAGGAATTGCAAAAAAAAATATGGCCTATCAGAAACAGTCTCTCTACTCCTTCGGGGATAGTGGTATGGACTGCGTACATTTTACCCTCCCCAGACCCCACTATGTGGGAATATACTGGGTTTGTTGTTGTTGTATTTATATAAAAATAGAACTTTGTAATGCCCCAATTTCTCTACTTGCTATTGTCGTCTAATAGTTCTTGTGTTTGTTTTTTTTCTTTTTGTGATTTGAGCCGGGTGCACCTTGTGAAATCATTTTTCTCATTCCTACCGAAAGCTCAGTGTACTAACAAGAAGATTCAGTTTAAAGCATGACAACCCATCGATTAAATCTTCACTACATCTAATTTTTACCACAGCCCGAGCTCACCCCACTAGTATAAAGAGAGACGACAATTTTCTTCTAGGAAGAAACTAGTTTCTAGTTCTTACGTTCAGAATCTTTTGAGGGCTACAAGTATCTCATAGATTGAGAAAAAAAATGGGGAAAGCTATAAAGGCAGATTTATCCAACTTTAGATACAGAATGAAGCTCTCGTGTTGGTGTTCTATTTTCTTTCTTTTCTGTATTTTTCACAGCCCTGTTATACTAACAGATTAAAATTTGTTGAAAGGGAAAAAACCCATAAGTACTTCAAACCAATGATCCAAGTGTTTACTCGTGAAATAACCACATTGTCTATGGTCTGCCCCCTATACTTTTTTCCATCTAACAACCATTGAAATAGTTGGGAAAAAAACACTGAAATACATTATTGCGCATATAG
Organism: Capsicum pubescens; assembly: GCA_030864215.1. Classification (NCBI taxonomy): domain Eukaryota; kingdom Viridiplantae; phylum Streptophyta; class Magnoliopsida; order Solanales; family Solanaceae; genus Capsicum; species Capsicum pubescens. The sequence goes on from CM061543.1 coordinate 171,644,990, forward strand.
AGAAGGCAAAGGCACAAAAAGTAAAAGAAACAGAAAACTGGGAAATCTTGATCTGCTACAAATATACGATACATTAATAGGATGGAGATCACTTCTTTGAAACTGCTGACATCTTCTTGAAGTGGTACAAGATACGACCAAAAAATAGGTTAAAGATCACCATTCTCTGAAACTGTAATATCCTTGTGGCCTGATTTAGAGAAGTGTTACTTTCGGATGTAACGTTACTGCCCATTCCCTTCCGTCTTCTTTCTCATCTTGAATTGCAATGTGGCAGGAGCACAATCCAGTGGTGTTTCACCTTATACAAAATGAACACGAATATAGAATCATCATCCAACTGACAAAAATAGATGCACTAAAAGATTTTTAGATTGTCAAGGACCAGAATATTTGCATCCCTGAGTTTCGAACCTGTGTGCCAACTAGGGATTGACTAGCTAACTCTCCGGCAATGCTTGGTCAACCCACCCTCACCCCCCACCCCAAAAATAAAATTAAAAAATAATAATAATAATAATAATATATATATATATATATATATATATATATTTGCAAGCACGCCAAAAGCTGTATTATGTACTACCCTTTCAGCAGGAGCAGAATATTGGTCTAAATTATGCTCTGTTTAACAAATGTAGAAACATCCCTTTACTTGGTTATGAGGCCTCAAAAAGGGTGTTGGAATTTGGATGCTAGTTGCAGCTCCAACTAAACTAAAAAGGTTCTATCCTTCAGATATACTTTACCTTGAGAATTTTTGCAGTACAAACTTGCTCCACTATCCATGAGGGCAAATGCTATTTCTGTTCGATTGAACACCGCTGCCTGCATCAGATAATGTCACTTATAATTGTCACCATCTAAAAAGAATTATATGCTAATTGTACTATGTTAGTTGAGCATGAAATAAGAGTACCAGATGTAACAATGATGATCCTTGCTTGTCAAGGTAATTTGCATCAACTCCCTGATAAAATAGAGTTCAAATGTCACCAACTAAGACTGACAAATGCCATATTGAATTACAAGAGAGAGAGTCTACATAAATACCTGACTTAGGAGCTTCTTTGCAGCACCGACATCACCATTTTTTATTGCTTCTCTTAAACCCTGCACAAAAATTGGCCCCCCAACCTATAATTTAAGGGAAAAGAAAAGAAAAAATCTCGAATTCCTCAATCACACTATCTACTGTTTACAATCTAGCAATGTTTATACAAGTACATTTTACAACAGTAAGTTCCTAATAAACTTTGGTACTCTTTAGGGCCCCTTTTGTCATTTGTTTTCTATCTTTATACAATTACCTTGTGTTCCATATAACTAAATGGCTGATGAATCATTTGGCTTCAAACATCTATGAAATGACTGGGTATCCAATTTTGTACTTCCTGCTTCTTCAACTACACCCTCCTACAATCTTTCACTTTTCCCAGAACCAAGCTACTTCACTATCTGTAAGTCTATTCCCCCATGTGCAAATTCAAGGTTATCATCGAAAAAGCAAGGTAAAAGCACTATACCTCGCCACTGACTTCATAATCCGGTGACACTCTCTCCATATTGCAGCTGGTAGCTGGACCAATATTGAAAGTTGTACTGCAAAATATTTGCTTAATTAGTTCTGTGATTAAACTCCTAAGGCCTAAGCAGGTAAATTGGGAGAGCATGAAAGCTTACGGATTTTGAAGAAAAGATCTTCTAAACTAACACTTAAGTGTCGAAAGTAGGAAGATGAGAACAACAAAGGTTATGGCTTTTGAAGAAAACATCTTATAAACTAACAATTAGCGTCGAAAGTTGGAACGGAAGAAGTAAAGGGCAGTCTAGTGCAATAAAGCTCCCGCTGTGCGCGGGGTCCGAGAAAGGGCTGTACCACAAGGGTCTATTTATTTCCACTTTCTTGACTCCCACATTTAGTTCGCATCTATTTATTTCCACTTTCTCAAAAAGGACATTTTTACTACACTTCTAAAACCTTTTCATATCTAGTACCAAAGACACTTTAGAATCAATTATATTTTAAACATCTAGACTTCCGTCATGATCTCTGACTTGGGAGAGTGCCCATACTTCTTCAATCTTCAAACTATGCTTTGACAAGAATTTTTTCTAGTGATAGCTCTTTTCAGTTCTTATGGAAGACAAAATCTTCTTCATTTCAAGCGATAAATCTGTTGAAGTAATCGACTCAGGGGATGGGCGGTATGATCTTATCGAAAGAAGCAGAAGATTCAGGAGTAGAATCAAGACTGATGAGGAGAATCTCCGATGGGCTTGTGATGCCCTCATTCAACCATCTCAGGGAACAGGAAATTCATAGAGACATTGATGAAGGAAGATCAAGAATACATTTACAGGTTGTACGGAAATTACAATTTTTATGTTCGCTTCACTCACATTGAAACTAGGTTAGAGATAGGACAACTGTCATCATACTAGAGACCATACACAACAGGACTGGAGCGATGTAAGCTCAAGGAACATTTTACGCTTTTTTGGACAAGTCGTGCACGATGGTCAGTTGCCGGAGAGAACACCAACCAATCGAAGTCTTACACAAATACAACTTCGATTCTCCAATGGCTTTGTAGAGGAAAGTTACAAAAGCCCCAACCATAGCCAGCCTAGACATTGAAGACAACAGCTTCCAGTTCCTCATATCTAGTAGGCACCTTTTAATGCATGTACGCCAAGCCAAAATAAGGAGTTCAAGAGATTTGGATCAATTCAATACTTTGGAGGCTTGAAAGGAGCTTAGAACGAAGGCTTAAAGCTTAGGAGCATGCGCCATATATGCAAAGTGGCTATTCTGACATGCAAGCCTCACGCTTAAGAAGACTTTTGCTTCATTAAGGGTATTTTTGAAATTATTAGCGTAGGCTATCAATAAGGAGAACACTCCTTTAGACTTGGACTATTTAGATAATGATGTGTGAAACTCACATGAGAGTTAGGCTATAATAGCCTTGGTTGCTAAACAATATTTGATGGGATTGCTTCCTAGAGGAAATCATTCCTCTTGAGGGCTATCTCTACAGCGTAGGTGTTTGGTTTGAATTAATCAATTGAGGTCTTAGGGTCTATTATGCTCTTTAGTTGCTTTTGGTTTTCTTTTCTTGGTACTTGTTTGGATTCTTAAGTGGAGGATTTAGCTTTAATATAGCTATTGTTGTCAATTAGTTCCTTGCTTGTCTCTTCTTCTATCCTTTATCTTTGATTTCTTGTTATTAGAGTTAGGGTTCGCTTCCTCGTTTTCCGTATTACATCATCTTCAATGACCCATCTAATCACAGCCAAAACTTGGAGGTGATACAGAAATGGTTCTTGGACCGTCATTTTACTTGAGAGTCTTCATGAAAATTTTAGATGGTATATCACAGGGGTGTATGGAGTATGGACCCCACTCTAATGCAAAAAGGGAAGATTTTTTGCAAGAACTAGGAGGAATAAGGGAGTTTTGGGGTGATCAATGGGTGATTGCAGGTGATTTCAATGTGTGCAGGTTCCTAAATGAAAAAACCGCTTGCACAAGAAGAAACAGGGCCATGTTGATTTTTTCAAACACAATTTCTGACAAGTTAAACGGGTGGTGGAAGAGCTACAGAGTAGGTGGTTTCCCGGATTTCATCCTCGCTCAAAAATTGAGTAATCTGAAAAAAGATATTACCATCTGGACTAAGAAAGTATATAGTGGAGTTGAAGAAAATAGAGGCAGAGCTCTGGCAGAAAAAACAGCTTTCAGAATAGGCTGTTGAGAACAGAACCCCACTCAATTGGTAAAGCAAAGGTTAATTAAACTAAAGTTGGATGTTAAAAATTTGGTCAAAGCTGAAGCAATTTCTTGAAGGAAAAAGTCACGAAGTGCAAATTAAGGAAGAGATGCTAAGATACTAGTGGAGCCAGTACATTGAAATTGAAGCTTGGAGACCTCCTACCAATTTTGAAGATGTGCCCAACTTACCCGGATATGATAGAGACAACACAACAACAACAACAGACCCAGTGTATTCCCACAAAGTGGGGTCTGTGGGGGGAGGGGGGGTAAGATGTACGTAGTCCATACCGCTACCTCCGAAGAAGTATAGAGGTTGTTTCCGATAGACCCCCGGCTCAAGATAAAGAATAGTAGACATGGGGATGGATGACATAACAGAAATAGAAATAACAGACACAGAAATAACAGAGATAAGGCGTAAGGAATAATAAAACATAAATCAGATAAATACGCACTACGAGATATAAGGCAACACGCAATAAGAAAATAGGAACTGAGAAATTATGAATGGGACAGCCGCGTATAAGTAACAAACACTCACAAACCATAGGCACCTATGCGCACAGTCCTAATAGTACTAGCCCACTAGCCTTCTACCCTTATCCACGACCTCCACACCTTCCTATCCAGGGTCATGTCTTCAGTAAGCTGCAGCTGCTCCATGTCATGTCTGATCACCTCCCTCCAATATTTTTTCGGCCTACCTCTACTCCTCCTGAAGCCATCCAACGCTAGCCTCTCACACCTCCAAACTGGGGCACCTGCGTCCCTCCTCATCACATGCCCAAACCATCTCAGCCTTCCTTCCCGCATCTTGTCCTCCACCGAAGCCACTCCCATCTTCTCTCGGATAATCTCATTCCTAACCCTGTCCCCTCTAGTAAGCTCACACATCCAACGCAACATCCTCATTTCCGTCACCCTCAACTTTTGGATGTGGGAGTGCTTGACTGGCCAACACTCCACTCCATACAACATGAACGGGCGGACTGCCACTCTATAGAATTTGCCTTTAAGCTTAAGGGGCACCTTCTTTATCACACAACACTCCCGAGGCGAGCCTCTACTTCATCCAACCTGCTCCAATACAATTAGCGACATCCTCATCAATCTCACCATTCTCATGGATCATAGACCCAAGATAATTAAAACTATCCCTCTTACAAACCTCCTGGGGAGTCCAACCTCACCACCACATCGTCCTCCTGCCTCGAGTCACTAAACTTGCATTCCAAATACTCCGTCTTGGACCTACTCAACCTGAACCCCTTAGATTCCAGGGTTAGCCTCCAAACCTCCAATTTGTCATTCACGCCCCTCTGCGTCTCATCAATCAGTACATCATCCGCAAATGGCATACACCAAGGCACCTCGCCTTGAATACTCCGCGTCAACACGTCCATCACCAACGTAACTAGGAACAGACTAAGAGTAGATCCCTGATGCAACCCTATCTCGACCGGAAAATGATCTGAGTCTCCCCCCGTCATCCTCACCCTGGTCTTCCCTCCATCATACATGTCCTTAATAGCTCTAATGTGCGCCACCAGGACCCCTCTCACCTCCAAAGAACCTCCCTCGGGACTTTATCATACGCCTTTTCCAGGTCGATGAACACCAAGTGTAAATCCCTCTTCCTTTCTCTATACTGCTCCACCAATCTCCTCACTAAGTGGATTTCTTCCGTCGGCGAGCGATCAGGCATAAATCCAAACTAATTCTCCGAAAAAGACACGACCCTCTTAAATCTCCGCTCAACCACTCTCTCCCAAATCTTCATAGTGTGACTCAACAGCTTAATACCCCTATATTTGTTGCAACTCTGAATGTCACCCTTGTTTTTATATAGCGGAATCAACATACTCCATCTCCCGGCCTCAAGCATTCTCGCCGTCTTGAAAATGTCGTTAAACAAATCTGTCAGCCACCTTAGACCTGCCCTATCAGCAAACTTCCAAAAATCTACCGGAATCTCGTCCGGCCCTATCGCCCTACCCCTCCGCATCCTACGAATAGCCTCTTTGACATCCTCAACCTTAAAACGCCTACAATAGCTAAAATCACGGCTCTCCTCCGAGTGCTCTGGCTCCCCTAACTCAAAGCCTTTGTCCCCCTCCTCGTTCAAAAGTCTATGAAAGTACTCTTGCCATCTCTTCTTAATGTGAACACCCTCCACCAGAACACTACTATCCTCCCCCTTAATGCACCTCACTTGATCAAGGTCACGCCCCTTCCGCTCCCTAGCCTTTGCAAGCCTAAACAACCTTTTTTCTCCTTCTTTCTCCTCTAACCCCGCATACAAGCTCTCGACACTGCTGACTTAGCAGCCGTAACTGCTAACTTAGCCTCCCTCTTAGCTACCTTGTAAGCCTCCCTATTCACCCGCTTCTCCTCTTCATTTTACTCTCAATCAACTTAACGTACACCCCTTTCTTAATCTCCACTTTCTTCTTTACTTCTTCATTCCACCACCAGTCCCCCTTATGTCGACCTGTCCGACCCCTCAAAACACCCAACACTTCTCCAGCCGTCTCCAAGATGTAGCTGGTAGCCCTATCCCACATAACATCCACGTTCCCTCTGCACTCCCACGCCCCCATACCTGCCACCTTTTTCCCTATCTCCAGAGCACTTTCTGGCGTCAAATTACCCCACTTAATTCTAGGTCGACCCTCCCCGACCCTTCTCTTCTTGCTCTTCTTGATAGACAAGTCCGTCACTAGAAGTCTGTGCAGGGTCGAGAGGTGCTCACTCAGAATGACCTTACAGTCCTTACATAACACCCTATCCCTCTTCCTAAGCTGCAGAAAGTCAATCTAAGTCTTGGCTATCGCGCTTCGGAAGGTAATTAGGTGGTCCTCCTTCTTTGGGAAGCTCGAGTTCACTACCACCAACCAGCCCAAAGGCCCTCGCAAATTCAAATAGGGCAGCTCCCTCGCCATTCCTATCACCGAAACCAAAACCACCATGCACATCGTCATAGCCTCCCGATAAGACCCCAATGTGCCCATTGAAGTCACCTGCTATGACGATCTTCTCCGAACTAGGCACACTTCTCACCACCTCGTCCAAATCCTCCCAAAATCTCGCCTTTACCTCCTCTTCCAAACCCACCTGCAGCGCATAAACACTACACACATGCAACGTAAAAACCCCAATGACCAACTTAATCTTCATCAGCCTATCACTGACTCTCTTAACCTCCACCACCTGACCTCTAAGCTCCTCATCCACTAAGATGCCGATTCCATTCCGACGCCTCTCACTCCCTGAGTACAAAAGCTTGTACCAATCCACATCCCTAGCCTTAAATCCTACCCACCTAGTCTCCTGAACACTCGCAATATTAATCCGCCTCTTCTTAAGAATCTTAACCAACTCTACGGACTTACCCTGCAGGGTCCCAATGTTCCAAGACCCTACCCTCAACCTATCTTCTCTCGACTCTCGCCTCCCACTAACACCCCTCCCCGACTCAGCCCTAACACCCGACCTATACCCCCCATCCACCCCTGCCCTCCCTCTTTCACCCCCTCTCGAAACTGCCCTCACCCCCAACCCCCTCGGACATGACCCTATTCCACCATCGACCCCTCCAGCCACTACTCAAACACCAAAACAAAGCCCCAGGCCAACTAACCATCGGACAAATCAACCTTACGAAAATTGTCAGAAAAGGACACACAAAGTACACTATCCGGCCTGGCAGCTAGAACACACACAACAAAAATTCACCAATACGCAAAGCAACCAGTCACCAATATACTCACAAGCAACAGGGAATAAGAACAGGAAGAAACGAGAAACAAGAGACCACAAATAAACAAGAGACAAACAAGAAACCAGAAACAAGAAACAAACAAGAAGGAAACAAGAACAAAAATTTCAAAGAAACCAAATAGTAGGAAGTGACTAAACAATAAAGTATAGATGTCACCGGTATGCCTGCGCACTGCTGTTTTTCGGCAATTTTGATGTTGAAATTGGATGCCGGAATAAAGTAGCCAAAAAAAAGGTCGTTGGTGCTTCGCCGGAGTGTCGCCGGAGCGTCTTCCGGGTATTGTCGGGATCTGGACATCTGCTGACATCGTCCGACCTGCTTAACCGTTGTTGCACAGTTGAAACGTTGCCGGAGTCGAGCCGGCGGGCAACCCTAATCCCGCCGACGATAGCAGTGAAGAGACAGTAGCAAAGGGTAGGGAGAGGGGGCGAACACTAGAGGAAACTGCGGGGAGAGAGAGAAACTCGAGAGGGGTTAACCTTACCTATTGTCGTCGCCAGCGTCAGCGTCTGCCAGTCCGGCGAAGTTGACCGTTACAGGTGAAAAAATTAGGGTGAACGTTGGTGTTGTAACGTTCAAAGCGTCACCTCAACGACTAAGATTAATTCCCACTTCACATGGATGATAACGTGTTAATTATTATAGAGATGGTCATGATATGATAGAGACAAGTCTGAAAAAACTTTTGATTTTTTTTTTTTGATAAGGTGACACCCTGGATTTTGGCCCTTGGAAATTTCCTGAGCTTTGAGCTCACTGCCTTGATTACGACTAGATCATACGAGTCGTATGGTGTCTTGATAGGTCAGGTGACCCTAGTCGTAGGGTGTCCAATGGATGGTGGTTGAGTTTTCAGTCTTGATTACGACTTGGTGGTGACGAGTCGTTAGGACAAACCATAACCAAATCAATAACTTAGTGGCTTGACTTAGCTCTTAGTACGAGTGGCTCACTAGGAGCCGTGAGGATAGGTTACGAGTCATGAGGTGAAGTCGTAGGTTGTCCCGTGTCTAACCTATTTGGGTACTGTGTTAGTCATGGCTAGACACTACAGGGCGTCGGGTCAAGTTACGAGTGGGATCATGGAGTCGTAAAGTGGACAGTGTATGGGTGGCCAACTCACTGACTAGGATACGACTTAAGTCTACGAGTCGTATGATGTGGTGACGAGTCAATGGGTCGACTCGTAACCAAGGACGGCTTTGTACAATTCTAAGTTGGGGACACTCTGGACATTTCCCAATTTAAGTCTTTTTTATACCACGACTTAAAACCTCATTTGAGACTTCATTAACATATCATTCCCAATAAAACTCTCAAAGTCTCTCAAGCTAAGGCTAGGGTTTCAAAGAAAGTGGTCATCTAGGGTTCTAAGTAGGGGTGTCAAATGGGTGGGTTGGGTTGAGATTGAAGATATTTAATGGGTTGAATTGGATATCGGGTTGGGTCATGACCCGCCCAAATTCACTTTGGGTTGAAATGGGTAAAAATCGAGTTAGGTCTTGACCCGCCCAATTTAACCCACTTAATCTAAAGAATATTAACATATTAATATTTACCTCTTGTAAAGAAAATAAATTTGAATGGATTTGAAAAGTTGGGTGGGTGGGTACAGAGTGAGGGTGGGGTAAGAATATTTCTTTAAAGTTAAATTTTTTAAAATAAAAATTTATTTTTTAGGGAGGGGTTGGGGGGAGGAGGGGTGGGTTTTAGGATGGGTGTTGAGGTAAACAATAATTTTTTAAAAGAAATTTAATTTTTTTACGAAAATAAATATTTTTTTCTTAAAAAAAAACATGGGAGCGAGCGGGGTATAGGGATGTGGGTGTGGGGGTTAGAGAAAGGATGGGGATTGAGGTAAGAGTTTTTTAAAAAAAAAAAAAAAAAAATTTAAATATACGTTTTGGAGGTTTGGGGGGTGGGGGTGGGGGGATATGTCGTATAGGGGAGGAGGATGTGGTGGTGTAGAGAGTAGGGAGAGATGGGGGTTGGGGTAAGATTAATTTTTTTGTTCATTTATTTACTTTTAAAAATTAAATTTTTTTTAATTTTTTAGGGTGGGGTTCGGGATAGGAAGGGGGAATGGGGATAAGAAGAAAATTTATAGAGATTTTTAAGAAATAAAAATAATTTATTTAAAGGAGGAGTGGGGGTGGGGTAAGTTGGCTTGTGGTGGGGTTGGGGTGAGGTGAGGTGGGTGATTTTGAGAGTGGGAGGACACATTTTCACTTTTTTCCCTACTTTCATTTAGAAAATTTTTCTATTAAACGGGTTGAAGTAGAAATTGATTGGGCTCATTTGAACCCAATTTCAAAATGGGTTGGGGCTTAATGGGTTGAGATTTACCCAATAACAAATTATCTTGAACTCAACCCATTAAGTTTTGGGTTCATTTTGACACCCCTAGTTCTAAGGGTGCAATTTCTTCCAAATTCCTTGGTGTTTCAGGCATGTTACTCCTCCCGTATTATTATTTTACCTAAAGCATTGTTCTAATGTATGGCTTTCATGGTATTGTTATGGTTTTGAAATAAAGATTGGGGGGTTTTGAATGCTTAGGGTTGAATAATGTTTTCCCATGGTTTAATTATAGTTTTCTATGTTTAGATATGGTTTTGAACATGTGGATGCATAGGTATGGTGGTGGAATTTGATAATGGTAACTTTCTCTAAACTTGTGACTTTTGAAGTGGTTATGAACCCCAACCCCGTAATTGTAAAGTTGGTTAGTAGTTATGAGAAAAGTGGAAATTTGAATTAGGGGCACAATGGAATCCCGAAAGTGTTTGGTTTGACTTATTTCTTGAAACTAATGTATGGAATAATGGTTAAATGGTTAAGGATGGTTTTGAAAATCTTGTGGGGTACACTGAAATCCCCCAAGTGAATTATATAATGAAAGCCTTGCGTGTACATGGGAATCCCCCAAGTGATTTTAATAATGGAATCTGCGGGATATATGGGAATCCCCTAAGTGTTGGCAAATGGCATTGCTTGCAAGCTATAGTCGATATGACGATACCATTTATAATGCCTTAATAATTGACTCCTGGAATTGGTGGTTTGGTTGTGTGCTAAATGTTTTAATTGGACAATAATGAGGGTTGTGATAACTAGTCGTGAAGGTGTGAGTCCGAAGGACGGACACTGGAAACTCATGTTTGCCGACATGAGGGTTGGTCTTGGTGACCATATGTTTATGGGGTACACGGGAATCCCCCAAGTCTATACTTGTATATATGTATCATGGAGGGCGAAGGGTACACGGGCATCCCCGACCATCTATGATATCTCCGATTCGTGCGGGTACATGCAATGGGGTCCGTTCAGGGAGTAACACTGGACCCATATAGCCCGTGGGTGGATTTATGACGACAAAGTTACACAATCCAGGTTAAGGTTTTAAATGCATGTTAAACCTTGTTCCCTATCACGGCACGATATATATGTATGTATGTCATTGCATATTGTTGGTTTTAATAGAGATGAGTTAGAGAAGAACGCAGAGTGTTTTTTTTTTGTAAAGCTATATATTTTATTGATCATCAACTCCTCCTTGAATAGTGCTATTACAACTAAAAATAGATTAAACTTACCATAAAAGAAAACCTATTTTCTACCAAAAATAATAACTAGTCAGTCTCCTACAACAAATAGGAATCCCAATTTGACTAGGGGTTGTATGTAAAAAAGAAAAAAAGGAGAAAATCAAAAAATAAATCGTGTGCATTATTCCTTAAAGCAATTTTTAACAATCCTCCTTTCTTTAGGAACTGCAAAATTTTGATCTTCTGTCTTGGGATCTCCATACTTGAAAACCGAAAGTGCCCTTGTGAATAAAACTGCAGATTCATCTTTTGGCTTGTAGCGAACTAAATTCACTTCTCGTCTTGAATGCAACCCTTGACTATTAAATCCTTTTGGCATGTCTTCCTCCTTTGTTTTGCATCTTGAATTTAAACTTGCCCCTTTTATTCTTCTGAATCATAGACAACTCCATTGCTTCAATTCCTTTAGGAAAATTGAAATCTCCTTTAAACCTAAGAGGTTCACATATTGCTTGTGCTTTTTCAATTAAAGGATCATCTTCTAATTTTTTCTGTCTATGATCTTTTCATGTTCTACAGAAACATCTTCCATTGGATCAAATAAGAAATGTTTACCTTTTATCTTAATGTTTAAAATTTCTTTCCCAGCACCATCATTGATGAAGCAATGTTTATCCTCAAAGGATACTTTGTATCCTTTTTCTACCAACGGACAAATACTCAACAAGTTTTGATCAATATCAGGTACATAAAGAACATCTGAAATTGTTTTATTACCTGAACTTGTTTTGATGACAATAGTTTTTTTTCCTTCAACAAGAATCTGGTCACCATTTCCGATCCTAACTTTGGATATTTCGGTAGGCTTTAATTCTTTAAACAAACTCTTGTTATAAGTCATGTAGTTGGTGCAACCGCTATCAATCAACCAAAAATTTGTTGAAACCTTACTTAAGATACATGTTGCAACAAAAAGATGGTCTTCTTCTTCATTGACCACACGTGCATCTGCTTCATGGTTCTCAAATTTGCTTTTACAAATAATTGCTTCATGGCCAAGTTGATTGCATTTGCTGCACTTTGCGTTTGGCCTTTTCCAACATCTGTATGATGGATGACCCATTTTTCCACAGTACTCACAAGGTGGGTAATTTTTTTTATATTTTTACCCCTTCTTTGATTTTTGTGGTTGGCTATTAAGGCTCCTTCAACCATACTATCCTGACAAATAAGTTTTCTTTGTTCCAGTGCCTGAAAAGAATTTAACAACTCTGTCAAGGTAATCTTGGACAGATCTTGTGTATTTTCCAAGGTAAGTTATACATGCTTCATATCTTTCGGGCACTGTTACAAGAATTTTTTCAACAACTTCTGAATCTTTAAATTCAGTGCCTAGTAATCTTACCTTGTTAACAATGCCAAGTAATTTGTCCGAGTATTCTTTGACTGTCTCGGAGTCTTTCATTCTCTGCAACTCGAAATCTCTTATTAAATTCAATACTTACATTCCTCGAATTCCTTCATCTCCAGCATATTCTTTCTTCAGATAATCCCAAATTTCTTTTGGTGATTTGAGAGACATGATTCTTGTAAAAATAGTTGTTGTAACAGTAGCAAATTGAGTTGCCTTCGCCTTGGACTCCGTGGTTTTCTTTTCCTTGTCTCTTGATTTGGGCTATTGTGGGATTATTTGACAACGGATTAATTTCATAATCCTCTTCCACAACTTCACATAAATCAAGAGACTCCAAGTAAGTTTTCATTCTCACATCCCATAATAGATAATTTTCACCATAAAAAATGGATGGAGTCATTCGTGAAAAAATATTTTCAGAATCCATCTCTTCACTCACAGGTCCCTCAAGAAAAATAGCTCTAGATACCAATTGTTGGTTTTAATATAGATGAGTTAGAGAAGAACGCGGAGAGATTTTTTTTTAAGGTTATATATTTTATTGATTATCAACTCCTTAAATAGTGCTATTACAACTAAAAATAGATTAAACTTAGCATAAAAAAAAACTTATTTGCTACCAAAAATAATAACTAATCAGTCTCCTACAACAAATAGGAATCCCAATTTGACTAGGAGTTGTATGCAAAAAAAAAAGGAGAAAATCAAAAAATAAATCGTGTGCATCATTCCTTAAAGCAACTTTTAACACATATGGTTATTTGATTTGGTTTTGAATTGATGGCATTACTTTATCTTTATCCCTGAATTACATGTTAGCGTTCACCCCGCTAACCGTCTTCAAGCATTGTATCCCCAAGCGATGCAAGAAACGGTAATACTTTCACTCCTCCTGCACAGTGACTTGGCGATTCGGGGACAGCTTTTCAGTCAGACTGAAGTGGTGAGCTTCCATACTCCGGAAGACCCCATTTCATGCTATGGACTTCTTTATATTAATTTTATTTCTTTGGTTTTGGCTATGGTCGGGGGCATGTCCCGACTAGATATCCTTTGATTTTGATTAGAGGCTTTGTTGGACTACTATGGGCATGGCAGTGTTGGTATTAGTGTTAGCATTGGTATTGGTATTAGCATTGGGACAGGTAATGGATGGTTAATTGGTGGTTGCTTTCAATTTTGGTTTTAGACTTATTGTCATGTCTTTAATGTAATATATCTTATCTTGTTATGTGTTCGGAATTCATCTGACATGGGGTGTCGGGCGGTTAATGGTTTGAGTATTGGGGGTGGTCTCCGGTCCTGGTTGGACTTGAGATACCCGACACGACTAGGCCCTGGTTCGGATCATGTCATAAGGCCTGGCAAAAGTTTTGTTGAGGAAGTTCACTCTATCATTTAGTCATGTGCTCCTAACAAAGCATCACGGCCTGATGGTTTCACCATGGCTTTCTTTGAAAGACGAGAGATTTTATCAAGCTAGAAGTGACGGGAATTGGGACCTTACAGCCATTTCCATCAAAATTGTCATATAGTCAAATCATGTAATGCTTCTTTTATTGCACTAAGAACCTAAAAGATAGGAGCAGTGGAGTGGAATTAAAAGACTGCAGGCCAATTAGCCTCATTAGTAGAATATACAAGATTGTGTCTAAAAGCTTGTGGCAGAGAGGCTTAAGAGGATTATTGGCAAAGCTTCAACTCATCAGAATGCTTTCATAAAGCACACGCAAATTGCAGATGCAGCATTGATTGCAAATGAAGTGCAAGATTGGAGGGTTAAAAGTGGTGAATCTGGTGAGATATGCAAAGTTGACATTGATAAGGCTTTTGAAGCACAACTGGTCTTACTTTATTCCTATTCTAAGGAAGATGGAATTTGGAGACAGATGGATAAGATTTAATATTTCAACCATGTCATTGTAAAAAAGAGGACCAGTGGCTTTTTCTCTCTTCAAAAAGGAAAAAGGCAAGGGAACCTCTATCTCCTTTTTTTATCATTATAGCAAAGGAGAGTTTGAGCAAAATGTTGGAAGGCTAGACAGAAGTAGTGGATTCAGGATTTTGGTGTGGGTCCGAGTCCTGGCTTTAATCACAACATCACACCTACTATATGTTGATGATCGACACAAATGCTACCACTCAACACAAATGCTATAGCTGAACCTTACTCTCCTCTTCTTTGAAGCTCTATCAGGCTTGTTAAAGAAATGGGCCATGTGATTAACTCAACCCCAAAAGCTAGCTCAAAAGATAAGAATTGTCCAAGCCATATTAAAGAGATCACTCATCTCTTTAAGTCCTGAGCCGGGGGTCTATCGGAAACAGCCTCTCTACTTTACCTGAGGCAGTGGTATGGTCTACGTATACTCAACCCTCCCCACACCCCACTATGTGGGAATACACTGGGTATGTTGTTGTTGTACTCATCTCTTTAAGGGGTAGGATCACACACACTCTCTATCACGCCCAGGGCTGGAGGTGGGGGGTTGTTATGGAGCTAACATCAGAAACAATGAATTGGGAAGGGCTTGACTCTAATACAATGTTAAAAAAAATGGACCTTAAACCTAACTCAACCCCAAAAGCTAGCTCAAGAGATGAGAATTTCCCTAAGTTGCTCGGACTCTCCAAAAATACTGCCGCACCTGTGTCGGATCCTTCAAAAACATACTATTTTTGGAGGATTCGACACGCACCCATCGACATTTTTGAAGAGTCCATGCAACATAGGAATTTCCCAAGCCATATTAAAGAGATCATCCATCCCTTTAAGGACCAATGTGGGACTTTTAATAAGGCTTGCATGTCAATATGCTGAAAAGCATAATGTATCCGGTCAACAATGTCCCTAATATTGAAGAGCTAGTACGTATCATGAGGTGTACTATTGGGAAGCTTCTAACCACATACAGGCCTACCCTTGGGTAGCAAATTTAAGAATGTTGAAATCTGGAATGGCATCATAGAGAAATTTGAAAAAAGACTTGCCTCATGGTAGATATAATATCTATTAATGGATGGAAGACTAGTCTTTATCAACAGTGTCCTTGATAGCACCACATATTTGTCACTTGTCCAATTCATCCAAAGATCCTTAATCAACTGGATAGAGGAATTTTTTTACGAGAAGGAAATAGAAGCTCTCACCGATTTCATCTCGTCAAATGGGCCAATGTCATACAACCAAGAACAAGGAAGGATTGGGCATTAAAGAAATTAGCCCCTCACAACAAAAGCATGCTCATGGAATGGCTATGGAGGTTTAGTACAAATTACTCTAGCCTCTAGAAAGAAGTTGCTGCTAAGCATGGAAGAAGGGGAAAATGAAGCACTAAAACTTCCAAGTTACCCTATGGGATTGGCTCCTGGAAATACATTAGCAAACTGTGGAGTGAATTTTTTTCTGAAGGTCTGGTTCAAAGCAGGGAATGGTTCACATATTAAATTACGGAGGGACAGATGGCTAAGTAACATTCCACTCATGGAAGTTTACCCCAAGCCTGTTCCAGATTGCTCAAGACAAAATCTCCACAATTGCACAGAATAGATGTGGAAAAATATAGCACGAATCACACATGTGCTGGCAGATTAATATGGGGAATAAATAACACTTCCAAGTGAAAGAATGATATCATCAGATATGCTGCCAGAACCAGATCACTGAGCTTTGGCCCAGGAAACTTCTTTAGAAGACCAAAATGGCTATCAAGATCATCTGTTTTTGTTGGACTGCTCTCCAGGAAGCATGTGTAACACAGGATAATCTTAACAAAAGAAGCATCCAACTGGTTAATAGATGCTACATGTTTCAAAATAGCACAGGCACAGTCAATCACGTGCTCCTTCACGGTACAATGGCCATGGACTGATGGAACAAGTTCTGCTGCATTTTGGGCTTACAAAGGGTCATGGCCACAGAATGATAAAGAAGCCTATGCAAGCTGGAATACATGGAGAGTTGGTAAGTCCATCAAGAAAGTCTGGGTGATGATCCCCGGAGTTAATTTTTGGTGTTTATAGACTGAAAAAACCATAGATGTTTTGATGGGATTTCAACTCCAAACCACTCTCTTAAAGCTAGTTGTCTATTTCTATTCAGTTAGTTTAATTTAACCCTTGTATTTAGCACCAAAATTATTTTTGACTTTGTTAGCTTCCTAGTGCGAGTTTGATATATCGTAAAGGATGATCAACTTCTGCTTAAGCTCTCTGTGAGCCCTATTGTTTCTTTCGCAATTCTAAATCTACTTTATGCTTTTTAATGAAATACCTTACTTCATCAAAAATAAACATCTAAAGTTTTGTTTACTCTAAATATGGACCCACTTTTGTTTACATGTAATAGTGGTGAAACTGGCCAAGTTTTGGCACAACGGACGAGTAGTTCCCATCTGACCTATTAGTTGTGGGTTTAATACAAGGAAACATACTTCGCAAAATGCAAGGCGAAGCTTTCACAGTATATGCCCACTCTCTTCCCTACCAATGTATTAGTCGCAAAGCATTTAACTCACTATGTGAGCCCTTTAGTTTAAATATACTACAACTTCAAATCTTGCTCTAATATTTGTGTCCTCAACAAATGAACCACTTAAATTGAATTGGAGCGAGTAGTCTTTAATAGTAACGAGTCAATTTCAATTAATTCATATAGAGTTCAAAATAATTCAAACCAAATAAACAACTATATTAGATTTAGCATTACACAGGACTATTGAGGACATTAACAAAAAATATACACCAACTAGTTGGGGGTTGAGATGTAAGTGTTTGCTTATTAAATTTAGGAATATGTTGATGAATTATAGTTTTACTTAAGCCTTTATCCAACAAAAACAAGCATAAAAAAGGGATTATTAACAGTACTATAATATGTATGTATTTGAAGCATTATCTTGCATTAATAAAGCACAAAGTTCAAGGACAACTCCTTTGACCCCTACCTGTTTTATCAACAATTCCCTGAACCAAACAACCACTCTGAGTTATTGAGAAGAATTTAAGGGTCAAAAGAGATATATATCACATAGTAAGAGGTTAAAAATACATGCTAGATCACCAGTAGTTATCCAAAATGACATCCCAAGCACATACAGGTTTCCAAGTAACAGCTCAAATATTCGAATTCCGACAAAAAAAGGATTCTAATATTAGTCAATCAAGACCTCACTTAATATTAGTCAATCAAGACCTCACTTATTAAAGATAATAACATCAACTAAATGGTCTCAGGAAAGTTGGAAAAGATCCAATGAAATTTTCTTTGGGACACAGCAGATAAGGCAAGGAAGTTTCACTTGGTGAGATGAGAGACTCACTTCTCCTAAAATATGGGAAGGCCTTGACATTAAATACTTACAGGTGTTTAACAAAGTTTTGTTGGGTATATGGCTTTGGAGGTTTGGGTGGAGGTTAATGCTTTCTGAGAGGTGAAAATTGACAAATACGGGTCTATGAAACGGGAATGGAGAACTAGAGATGTGACAATGCCTTTTGGGTGTGGTTAACGGAGATATCTTTAAGGGATGGGAAAATATCAAAGTAAACAACTCATTCAAGGTGGGAAATAGGAAAAGAGTAAAATTTTAGGTACATAGTGGTGTGGAGAAATTTATTGAAAGATGACTTTCCGAGCCTACACAGAATTTCTTTCCAAAGAGACTTAACAATACAACAAATTAGGGGAGCCCAGGGTGGAGAGAGACTTTTTGGGACTTGCGATTTAGGAGGGACTTCCACGACTGGGAGGTGACTGAGTTTCAAAGATTGTTGGATTTGCTCCACAAACAAGTCACCACAGTAGATAATCCCGATGCTTTGTGGTGAGATATGGGGAATAATGTGTTCTCGGTCAAGTATTATTGTGAGAAACTTCTGGTTAGAGAGGTGGATGTTTTTCTTGTAACATTGT
Organism: Capsicum pubescens; assembly: GCA_030864215.1. Taxonomy (NCBI): domain Eukaryota; kingdom Viridiplantae; phylum Streptophyta; class Magnoliopsida; order Solanales; family Solanaceae; genus Capsicum; species Capsicum pubescens. Next base: position 171,663,428 of record CM061543.1, read on the forward strand.
TTGGATACCAAGGTACCAAGGAAGGTGTGTTTTTCACTTGGCTAGCTATTAGAGGGGTGATCTTGACAATGAAAAATCTTTGAAATCGAAAGGGTGTCTTCAACAACTGGTGTTATACATGCAAGGAAGTGGGCGAGGACATGAATCATCTTCTTCTTCATTGTGATTTTACCATGAGATTATGATGGGGCATGTTTGGGTGGTTTGGTACTTCATGAGCAATGCCAAAAACTGCCAAAGAATTGATGTTTAGTTGGAAGAGCGTGAGAAGGAGAAAACATAGAATGTGGTTCCACTCGCGATGTGGGTGGTATAGAGAGAAAAACAGGAGAGCTTTTGAGGGGTTTAAATCGAGCTTTTCTTTTTTGAGGAGTAGCCTCCGGTCCCTTTTTTTCTTTTGTTGCACCCATAGAATTCCAAGTTGTATAGGCGATTGGGTGGAGTTCAGTGTTTAGCGAAGCATGATGCGGAAAAAAGCGACAAGGCTACACATCACGCATTATGCAAAGCGTGAAGCGATGCGAGCGTATCATTGAAGTGAAGCTCAATTTAAAAGAAAAAAGACTAAATAGAGCATCCACATAGTAAGATGGAACTGATAAGACCACAAAAACTCAACAATAAAGACAATATATATAAGCAGAAGTTTAAATTAAACACCAAAAATCACAGGTTTGACCACTAAAACATCTGTTGCGAAACAGATCAGGGAAACAACACAAACCACAATACCAAAACAATAACAAAATAGCAAAACAAACTAGAAAAAGGAAGAAAAACAGTGGTAGTCGCAGAAGTGAAGAAGAAAAAGTTGCAAAAGTGGACTTCAAAGTTGACACTAGAAAATCGCAACAGTGGTAGTCGCAGCAGTAGACTCCATTTTTTTAAATTTAAAATTAAACCTAAATATAAAATCAACATGAAGTGACTTTGTTTTAATTTAACCCTAAAAATAAAATCAACATGATACACTAGCATTAGCTCACTTCTCGCATCAACTCGCATCACGCATAACCCTGTGATGCGCCCACTTCTATAAGGTTTGCTCGCATTAGCTACATGAAGCAAGAGGGGCTGGCATTGCTTCACATCATCGCATTATGCGACAATGCAAGCGCATTCCTAAACACTAGTGAAGTTGTAGAGAATCATTTACTATTGTAGATTCTTGACCTTCTGGTATACCCCTTGTATATGGCTAGCTTTTTGGCCATGTTTATGAATGAAAATATATTTACCTAATTAAAAAAATTAACCTCGAAACCAGCAATAGGAAGTCCATAAAAAGTAACTCAAATAAAAATGATGCTAATGTTTTCTCGTGGATAGTATTTTAAATGAAACATATTACCCCTTTAACCATGAGTGTCCTGCTAGATATTAAGGTGAATGTTAAACCTGTAGGTTATGCAATTAGTAGGTATGGAAATATCATAAGGCCATAGTTTCTTGCCTTTTAAGGATTAGAATAGGAGAATTAAGTACATTGAGAAGGTCAAAACTCGGGTCTATTTATGTTTTTCTAGTGTCTGATACATGGGTAAAGTTTTCTTTATGGAGGGTAGTAATATACAAACAACAACAACAAACCTAGTGTACTCCCACCAAGTGGGGTCTGGGGTAGAATGTACGCAGTCCATACCGCTATCTCCGAAGAAGTAGAGAGGTTGTTTCCGATAGACCCGCGGCTCAAGATACAGAATAATTAACAAGGTCATAGTAATTGTGAGAAATATAAGAGAAAAATATCATTGAATTGTTGTAACTACATTATTACATTGAGGCCCTATTTATAGACAATACATTCCAATCCTTTTCCTAATAGGACACTACATTACAATCATTTTCCAAGTAGGATTTTATATGCTATTCCCATTCCTACTCATATTCTAACACTCCCCCTCAAGCTGGTGCATAGAAAACATATGTACCATGCTTGTTATTGATGTAACTAATATGAGATTCGGTGAGGGACTTGGTGAAGATATCTGCAAGAAAACTGATAAGGACTGCTTTGGACGTCTGAGAAACCTCAATTGAAACGGAACAAATTGAAAAAATGATCCGAAAAGTAGTAAATATTGCCGTAAAGTCGATGTGTCGCTGGAAAATTGCCGAAAACTGGTATAAAATATACGGGTCAACTCGAAATCAAGAGACGAGTAGATCTTGAACATGAAAATCACCAGAAACTTAGCCGAAACACGCTCACACGCCGGATTATTAGATTTGATGGCTGAAAAGTGACTACAATCTAAGGAAAAAAAATATATATGGGTAGGGTCAGAATGATGACACGACCCTACTGAAAAAGAGAAATATGTGTAGGGTCGGAATGATGGAACGACCCTATTGAGAAATAGAAATTATATGAGTAGGGTCGGAATGACGGCACAATCCTACTGGAAAAGAGAAATTATATGGGCAGGGTCGGAATAATGGCACGACCCTACTGAAAAAGATCTGAGGAGTCACCGGAAAGACGTACGGAACTATGTAAATTAAATTTGAGGAGTCACCAGAAAGATGCATGGTGCTATGCAACTCAGATATGAGACAATAGTCCGGAAAGATACGCAAATCAGATATGAGAAAATAGTCACCGAAAAGAAGTACGGTGCTAAGAAAAATAGATATGAAAAAGTAGTCACCGGACAGATACATGGTGCTACGCAAAGATATGAGAAAATAGTCACTAGAAAAATACACAGTGAGTCAGTGACCCAACTTTTGCTAACATAATCATTGGCCAGACGGGCGGCATATATGGATTATAGCCGCCCGCGGGCAGCGGAAACTCTTTGATTCTTTACCAACATCGTGGAAGCTCTGATACTATGTGAGAAATATAAGAGAAAAATATTATTGAATTGTTGTAACTACATTATTACATTGAGGCCCTATTTATAGACAATACATTCCAATCCTTTTCCTAATAGGACACTACATTACAATCCTTTTCTAAGTAGGATTTTATATGCTATTCCTACTCATATTCTAACAGTAATACATGAAGCAGGATGGGTGGCATAACCGAAAATAAGAAATAAGAAACAATAGTAATAGAAATAGGAGAGACATGAACATAAGCGCAATACGAAAATAAGAAATAAGAAAAGGACACCCACCTAGTAGTAGAATACACTAGCGGCTCCTACCAAAGGACACATTCCTAGGGTTACTAAACCGGCTACACAAGAGCTCCCTACCTACTAGTCACAACCCACACATGCACTAGCCTTCTACCCTTATCCGTGACCTCCACACCTTCCTATCTAGGGCCATGTCCTCTGTAAGCTATAGCATCTCCATGTCATGTCTAATCACCTCTCTCCAGTATTTCTTCGGCCTACCTCTACTCCTCCTGAAACCATCCAAATCTAGCCTCTCACACCTACAAACTGGGGCATCCGTGCCCCTCCTCATCACATGCCCAAATCATCTCAGTCTTCCTTCCCGCATCTTGTCTTCCACCGACGCCACTCCAACCTTCTCCCGGATAGTCTCATTCCTAACTCTATCCCCTCTAGTAAGCCCACACATCCAACGCAACATTCTCATTTCCGCTACCTTCAATTTCTGAATATGGGAGTTCTTGACTGGCCAACACTCCGCACCATACAACATGGCCGGGCGGACTACCACTCTGTAGAACTTACCTTTAAGCTTTAAGGGCACCTTCTTATCGCACAACACTCCAGAGGCAAGCCTCCACTTCATCCAACCTGCTCCAATACGTTTAGAGACATCCTCATCAATCTCGCCATTCCCCTGAATCAAAGACCCGAGATACTTAAAACTATCCCTTTTACAAACATCCTGGGAATCCAACCTTCTTATTAGACCCGAGATACTTAAAAGGAAGGGTAGTAATATACCTTCCTTTTTTTTTTAATCAAGTAAAAGTATTTTCATTCATAAATATGTGTAATAGACCTTCTTATTAGACATATTGTCTTCCTTTCACACATACATCTTTGTTGATACAACCATTCCTGGTGAGTGTGGTTTCAATGACAGTTAATGAAAATGCTTCCAAGACGCATAACACAACCTTGACTCAACCCCGCACAAGTTACAACAGCTATAAAGAAAAAAATCTTTTTCAAAGAAAATAGATTGGACCTATTTCTCCAAAAGGACAACTAGATACATCATTTACATACCCTTGCTTGTTGTCTGATGTTGAAGCTCTACTTGTAGGAATTCTATTTTCCTTCTTTGGTTTTGGATTTATATTTATCACTGGATTTGGCATAATATTTCCCTGCTGGAATCAAAAGAAAATATAAGGGAATGTCATTTGCTCAAAAAACATTTGAAGGGCAGTAAATATGTCCTTTCCTGTGGGGCGATGGATGTTGTTGGTGTATCCGTCACTTGACATATACACAAAGGCATCCCACATTTGCATTCTGTAATGCCTACAGCAGGAGTTTGCTTGACAGTGTCTTCAGTTCTGATATCTGCAACGGCACCGACATCTAAAGCTGAAAATGAATCTTTCAGCACATTGACTTCATTTGCAGAAGCTATCACGCCATCTCCAACGGGTCTACTACAAATCAGATTAGTAATAAGATGTAAAACTTTTAAATGTCCTCAAAAAGAATTTAAGAAAGTAATTACCAATTCTATTAAATGGAAAAAAAAGAAAAAAAAAAAAGCACGCTGTATAGGCAGATAATTTGTGTCAGACTATCAACAACAGATGTAGCAGAATAGCCTTTCAATCTCATCAAAGATCTTTAGGGAAGTAACTTTCTAAAAGTGGGAAGCCCCAAAATTAGAAGTTGAAAGGTCAATTTGCCCATCAAATATTGAACCACCATTTTGCCCTTCAACCTAAAACTATGTCTATAACATTTTATGTACTAAAAAGTAAACTTACGTTGCAATAAATATTATTAGACCATTAAGTACAATTTTGTTTCTTCATCTTCCACAATATTTGCACGTATATTTATGTTCTTTATTTCACTTTAGATAGCACACAAGAAGTTGTTTTAATTCAGGCTATTAGTTAGTACTAATATTTAGAGCTGTTTCAAATTTTTAACTTTAGTTTTAAGTCCTTTCATCTTTCACGATAGTAAGTGGTAGTATTAATTTTGCTGTCTTCTTATGTTCTTAACTTCACAATGCACTCTATAAAAGTGCATATCGCTTCTTGATTCTGTCAAAAAATTCATTGATTTCTTGCTTGATGTACTACTCTACAACACATTTGTCGTGGATGCGTGGAAGTCAATTAATTAAGTATTTTTAATTATTATGTTAAGTAGCTTTATTTATTATTTATTTATATTTTAAGTAGCTTTTATTTATTATTCTAGAATAGGATTTAGTATTTCCTACTTTCATTAGGATTAGACTTTCTAGAATAGGGTTTAGTTTTCCTACTTTTGTAAGGATTAGACTATTGCAGTAATGCTCCTATTTAAAGGGGGATTTCGAGAATAAATCAATAAGTCGTATTTCAGCAAAAAACAAGAGATTGGAGTTCTCTCTTCCATTGAACTCTAAGATTTCAGCCTCCCTTTAACGAGCTGAATTTATATATCACCCAGTGAATTGATCCTTCATCAAAATATCATAACAATTTGGTATTAGAGCCTAACACAATGGGCGATGAGATTAATTCCAAATTCCAAAAAGAACGTGCAATTAAAGAAACCCTAATGGACTCTAAAATTGCAGCAATGGAACAATGCCTCGGCGAAAAAATTGGTCAACTCATCCAAGAACAATTGTCTAACTTGGGAATTGGCTCCACAAAACCAGCAACCCACGGACCAGGGTCAAGCAGCACACCGACGACTGACAGATCAACAATTCCTGCTACTAAAGACAATACACCACCTATTCAACCGGACAATCGGAATGACCCAACAAGTGGTAATTCCAATGCAACAGTACCAAGGTATGTAAAGATGGATTATCCTACTTATGACGACACCAATGACCCATTAATTTGGGTTATCTTACTTATAACGACATCAATGACCCATTAATTTGGGCACACTGTTAGGAACAATTTTTTGAAAATCAACATACAACGAAAGCGGAAAAGGTTGACAACACCAATGACCCATTAATTTGGGCTATCTTACTTATGACGACATCAATGACCCATTAATTTGGGCACACTGTTGGGAACAATTTTTTGAAAATCAACATACAACGAAAGCGGAAAAGGTTGGAGTGACTTGGTTTCACATGTTCGGAGGAGCATCATTATGGGATTATCAGCTTAAACAAGCAAAAGGCCCGATGAGTTGGGAAGAATTTTGCGAAAGTTGTTTCCAGCGCGTTAGACCTGCTGAAAGTAGCAACGGACGAATTAGTCACGCTTCAGCAAACTGATAGAGTTGAAATTTATCAATGTTAACTTCAAGAAAAGTTGTCTAGGGTTGGAATCGAATAATTAAGTTGCTGCTACTCCAGATTTTCTGGATGCCTGCCCTAAAATTTGAGCTTGAGGACAAGCTCTTTAAACGTGAGGGGAAGTAATGTTGTGGATGCGTGGAAGTCAATTAATTAAGTATTTAATTATTATTTTAAGTAGCTTTATTTATTATTCTAAAATAGGGTTTTATGTTTCTAACTTTCATTAGGATTAGGCTTTCTAGAATACGGTTTTATTTTTCCTACTTTCATAAGGATTAGACTATCGTAATAATACTCCTATGTAAAGGGGTTTTTGGAGACCAAATCAATAAGTTGTATTACAGCAAAAAGCAAGAGATTAGAGTTCTTTCTTCCATTGAACTCTAAGGTTTCAGTCTCCCTTTAACGAGCTGAATAGATCGGAGTTCTCTCTTCCATTGAACTCTAAGGTTTCAGATTCCCTTTAACGAGTTGAATTTATATATCACCCTGTGAATTGATCCTTTATCAAAAGATTATAACAACATCACAGGTACATTTTCAACTTATTTGACTTTGTAAAGTTCTATTATTTTGTATGTGTCGAATTAGAATAAAGTAACAGTTCGGGAGAGCCTATGTGGAAGCCCTAGCTGCTAAACAGATAGCATCATAGGATGCATACTCCAGTTCCCCCCCCCACCCCCCGACTGCCCTGAAATTTGAGCTTGAGGACAAGACAGAGCCTTGTGACAATTGATATGAGATGCACGTTTCCAGAGACTCACACCTCAAGGATGACAGAATTATACCCTTCCAACATATGGCAGTAAATATGATAATCCTTTGCTGATGAATGAATACACCAAACAGAGCCAAGACGGCATACTTTCGAAAACTTTCCCCTTTCTGTTAAGTCCTGAATCAAGTGCTTGACACAGAGTGTATCGAAAGCAACTCTTCAGATGGTTTCCAACTCCTGTCTCTAGCTTCTATTTTCACAAATGATGCACCAATAAGGGCTTCAACATTTTTAAGGGTTTCTATTTATTATTTTTTTAGTTGAGAGTTGTGTTTTATTTCTTAAAGTGTTTTTTCTGCTTAATGGTAGATTTCTAATCTTTCATGAACCAGTCAGCAATCACCCACGAGCTAATGTGAGTATAATATTGCTTCATAGATTAAAGATTCTTAATCATTACAAAATTGGAGAATATGATGGAATTGGGAGAGAGAAGACGGAATTCCAAGAATAAATTCCTCATAGCTATACGACAGCATCTCTGACCTCCAAAACTTGGGGCAAAATACAAAACAATTTTGCCACCAACACTGAGAAGTATAAGACTTAAACACAATGGCATAAATTTACCGAGAAGAGTTATTGAAACAATCTCCACAAACTCTAACACTTGAGTGAAGCCCAAACTGTGGCAAGGCCTGAAAAGATTTGGTGTATAAGCAAAAAGGTAAGCTAACAAAAAGCTTAAAAGATGCTTAAAAGATGCTCAAAAGGTGCATAGAACAAACTTAACTCACCATCTGATTTGTTGAATGTTCAGCACATAATGTTCGGCCACAGCATCTGCAATGGTGCTACAGAAGAGGATGAAGACAGTCAGATACATTATTTGGAACTATTTATTTATTTATTTATTTATTTGGGGATTAGAAAGTAATCACAATATCTGGAACTAATTTAAAACAATAGCAGAAACCTTACTCAGTCCCTGCAAGTTAATTGAACAGGTGATGAGAAAAAGGCTCAACACTTGCGACGAAAGGAGTTAAAAAAGAAATTGTTAGGCATAAAAGGAACAGAAAAACAGGTATTAACGAAAAAAAATACCAATTCCAATAACAAATCAGAGAAATTGATATACAATGTATTTTAAATTTTGTGATTTCAAAGCTACGTTCATGCATGATACCACAAGGGAAACAGCATTTACTCAAGATGCAAATATCAGGGGATTGTCGCTAATGTTGGAGGAGATAAAAACAGTAATAATAAAACTATAGGCAGAGATACATCACAGCATCCATGGCAATTCTCTCTTTTCTTATTGTAGACTAGATTACCTTCTTCATTTGTAGCCTACTTATCTGCTAAGGCATGGAACTGAAAATAGTTGATATCAAGACATGGAAAATGCAGTCCAATAGTTTGATCAGGATCCCATGAGTTTGGCGGTACCAGTGTTATCAAAGGTGCGCTTAAGCCCTAAAGCGAGGCTCAAAACATGTTGAGTTCTTCGCCTCGCTTAATGTGCGCTTCAGTGTTGTCATCAGTTCTCCAAGGCATACTTTTCCTCGCCAATGAGCCTCTTGATACTAAACAACTGATATTTCACTTTATCGTAATTTTTTTCAATTTCTTTCTTTGTTCATATATTTGTCATTCATGCTTATAATTATTAATGTTGGACCAGACATATACATTTGTATTTTTTCTCCCTTTGCACTTTTTTCATTAAAGTTCACGCTTTATTCGCATTTTGTGTTTTTAAAACCCAACGGACCTTAGAGCTTTTTTGCTTTTTGCTTTTGATAAAATTGGGTGAAACTTGAACTTTTCATGTAGGTCCAATTTGTCAAATAAATAAAAATCACCGTCAGTAGTTGTTATAGACTCATTCATGGGTAAACTTGAAGAGATACAGGCTCTCCTTCACGAGACGCAGGCAGCAAATGAAGCTCGAATTGCAGAAGCAGTGGCACAATCTGAATCAAAGATGGTTACACAATTGCAACTGTTATCGCTACAATTGCAGGAGTTCATTGTTGGGATTACCAAAAATCAAGGAAGAGATTCTGATGCGGGGGTGAGCAGCAATATAGGTGACCATCCATACAGACCAGAAAATCTATCAAACCAATTGACAGGAAATAGTGTGGTACCAAGATACACAGTGCTTTTGATGGACCCGATGACCCATTGGCTTGGCTACACTGTGTGAGAAATTCTTCTCCGAAAGGCATCTATCTTATTATATTATATCAAAGATCAGAGACCAAATGAGGCGTATAAGGTGGTATTGGCTGCATTCCATCTTCTAGGAGAGGCATAGTTATGGTATCATCAAGTAGAACAAGAGTCTCACTAACTTGACTACCCGGAGTTTAAGGAATATTGTACTCTAATGTTTGGGCCTCCACTGAGAAGTAATCCATTAGGTGATCTGGTTAACTTGAAGCAAATGGGCTCAATTGAAGAAGATCAGCGCCAATTTCAAAAACGGCTAGCCAGGGCCAGCAAGTATGTTTGCGTAAACCAGCAAGTTGAGTTGGTCTCTTCATTGTCGACCTGATTGATCCCATTCAGCTCGATGTTGAGATGTATAGTCCACCAGATTTGGTTCATGCCATGAATATAGCTTTGAGCATTTGCAAAGAACCAGAAGGTAATGCAGGCAACATCTTCTCAAAAGGAGACCTATAACAAGGGACTAAAGGCTATTTTAGTACTACTGCAACTTCAATAATTCCAACTCCTACAGGAAACAACACATTAAGTGGGATTATTGAACCAAAGTTGGTAAGTTCATCTACTCCTTTTATTAAAAAATGGCAAGGGCTAAAATGGCGGCGGAGAGAAGGAAAACAGGATTGTGTTATAATTGTGATGAACTTTATCCAACTGAGCATCAATGTAAGAAATTGTTCTGATTGGAACTAGCGGAACCAGGTGATGAAAATCCTGACCATAAAGATGTGCAAGAACCAAAATTTCCTTGCATGCAATCATGAGACTGAAGAGCGCAAGAACAATGCAGTTATGGGCACTAATGAAGGGTCAAGCTGAAACTTATAGGTTGTTAACTGGGGTCACTCTGTCAAATAAAAATGTTATTAGTTGCATCTTAGGGAAATTGAAACCTCCATTGAACAAGTCAATCAGAAATCAGGCACCAAGAGCACCAATGCAAGCTTACAAGATTGCTAAGCTACCGGAAGAGGTCATTGAAGCACATGCACAATCATGGGGAATTACATGTACTTTGATCTATTAGCTGAAATCAGAATGCTATCTTACCTAACCCACTCCCTCATAAAGTATTGAGGCAAGGTGATTAAAAAGGACATGGTGCAGTTTCAGCTTTCCGAGGACATGACGTTAAAATAGGCAGTTGTGGAGGACACGAATTAGGGTAGTAGGTTAGTAGGTAGAAGTGTGTTGTCTTGTTGTTTGTTTATATTAGAAGTCATACTATCGCTCACGTAGCTTCTTGCTGCCCTTTGATTTCTGTTACTATCAGTTGATTCCTTGTGCCTCAATTATCATATTATTCTATTGTAGTTTATATTCTGTTACTACCTATTGTTATGCTATTATCTGCTATTTTTATAATCCAGTTACTTCACTTCTTTTTTTGGACTGCTTTGGACCCTTTTTCCTTTAGGAGGGTCTATCGGAAACAGTCTCTCTACCTCTAAGGTAGGGCTAAGGTTTACATGCACTCTACCCTCCCAGACCCACTTTGAGGGACTAAGCATATGTTGTTGTAGTTAGTGAGGTTGCTTACAAGCTATTGTTGCTTGCAGCTGTACTTATCCATCCTACCTTCCATTTTTCTCAGCTTAAGAAATGGCATGAGTTTCCTTCACATGTCTAGTCCCTGTTGTCTAAGAATACAGTGGAGAGGAGAATGGTGAAAAGGCGTAATAAGATTGTGACAAAGTTTGGTCATATGGCTTGACATTGATGTTGCCCAGTTTACTTGGAAATTTCTTGCTTATCTGCAGCACATATTTCCTTCATTCACCCTTAGGGACAATATTGGTCTTGATTAGGGGCTATTGATGCAATGTTGAAGCTGACAAGTTTTGGCTTGAGTAATTACTCGATGGTTGAATCAGTTGCAAAATTAGTTCGGTTGACGAAATCAGCTCATTTCTTGCCTGTGCATTCATCGTATACAGCTAAAGATTATGCTAGAATATATATTCGGGAACTCGTCAGACTTCATGGAATCCCTTTGGCTATTATTTCTGACAGAGGTACTCAGTTTTGGAAATCTTTCCAGAAGGGTCTCGGTACCCAAATTCGCTTAAGTTCTGCTTTCCATCCGCAAACAGATGGTCAGGCCGAGCGGACCATTCAGACTTTAGAAGATATGTTGAGGGTTTGTGTGCTTGATTTTAAAGGTAGTTGGGATGAGCACTTAGCATTAATCGAGTTTGCTTACAATAACAGTTTTCATGCTACTATTGGAATGGCCCCGTTTGAAGCTTTGTATGGTAGAAGGTGTAGATCGCCCATTGGTTGGTTCGAAGTTGGTGAGGCTGCCGCGACTGGACCGGATGCGGTGTTCGAGGCCATGGAGAAGGTTAAGTTAATTCGGGAAAGGTTGAAAAACGCCCAAAGTCGTCAAAAATCATACGCAGATGTAAGGAGGAAAGACCTTGAATTTGATGATGGTGATTTAGTGTACTTGAAAGTTTCACCCATGAAAGGGTTGAAGAGATTTGGGAAGAAAGGGAAACTAAGTCCCCGTTACATTGGTCCCTATAAGATTGTGGATCGCATTGGGAAGGTAGCGTATAAGGTTGAATTGCCCGCGGAGTTATCTAACGTCCATCTGGTTTTCTATGTTTCTATGCTTAAGAAGTCTATTGGTGATTCTGTTGTGATTGATCCTTCCGAAAGCTTGGGTATTCAAGATAGTCTTTCATATGAAGAGATTCCGGTTGAGGTTTTTGACTTTCAAGTTCGTAGGCTAAGAAACAAGGAAGTTCCTTTGGTTAAAGTGCTTTGGCGAAATCAATCCGTGGAGAGTGCTACTTGGGAAGCCGAAGCGGATATGCGCGCCAAATATCCCCACCTCTTTCCTACGAATCCTGAGCATGTCAAAGGTATCGTTCTCTTTTGATTTAATCCTTATTGCTATGTTTATCTTGGCTTGTGTGTTTTCTACGATATCCAAAAAAAATCTAGAATGGAGTATATGCTTGGGCAAGATGATTTTTCTCTATATACTCATTTTCATAGTATTCTTGACCTACCTATCAACATTCGAGGACGAATGTTTCCAAGGGGGAGATGATGTGATGCCCCGGAAAAATTTTCCGTTAAGATCTCGGAGGAAAATGTGTTGAATTCTATTCTTTATCGTGATTAATAATTTTTCTGTGTGGAATTTCTGGATATGCGACCCGTCATCGCGTAGAGCATCGAATAAGCTTTCCAACGATATGTGGATCATCCAAAACGGACACTCGAGCGATGAGTTATGATCATTCCGATCTAACCGTGAATAGTGGTGAACAGTAAATGTGCAGGAAAAAAATACTGAGGCCAGGCGAATTTTAGGGTCAACTTCAAACGATCATAACTCCTTGTACATAATGATCTGGGTGAGTTACTATATATCAACAGAAAGCTCTGAAAGTCCTCTTTCCAATGAAATTGGTTTCATCCAATTTGGCCATCAGAGCAAAAAGTTATGGTCGATCTACTTCAGCCTATCAAAACAGTCCACCAAAGGACAGATTTGACATTATTTGATTTTTAAGGGTATTTTGGTCATTCCCACTCCAATCCATCAGGGTAAACCATGGATTTAAGTCCATTAAGAGCATTCAATAGCTCATTTTTCTCCAAAATTTCCTAAGGCTCAAACCCCAACCCTACTACTCCAAATTTCATCCTTCTATGTCTCTTGATTGAACCGTAGAAATTTCAAATTGATTTGGGATTCGAGTTGATCATGTTAAGGGCTTCGAGAAGCACCCTTTATTTTCGTGAATAAAGTTCCGGAGTCGGAAGTTCATATTCATCTTCCATTTTTAGGTATGTGGGGCTTTGAACAAGATTATCCTATCGATCTTGTGCCCGGTATTTTTGTTGAATTACATTGACATGAGATTTTACATGTTTTACCATGAATTGGAATATGATTTTATATCTTATATTATTGTCCATGAGCTATGGGATTATGTCATCCGATATGTGTATGATGTTGAGATGGAATTATGTCCAAAAAGTATTTGATTATGAGAGTATGATGATTTAATTTGTTAAGCCTTGATTTATACTATCATTCCACTATTTCCTTATTATGAATTTATAATTGATATTGGAAATTCTATATCCCTACTATGGGTTGATGTCTCAAGTACCTTTAAATGAGAGTTGGATGGCGAATTGAGAAATGTTGATATTGAAGTTGCAATGAGTCTTGGTATTTTCCGGATGGTTTTGATGAGTTAAATTGTTGAAAATATTGTGTATTGAGTCTTCATATCCTTGTCCAAATGTCGAGTTGGTTATGGTTCAACGCATTGATACCTTGTTGATGTTGAGGAAGATTAAAATGTTTTGAGCTAAAATGTGTTGAGTTAGGAATCCACAAATTGATATGATTTGATAAATGAGAAGGAGATTTGATTTGGCCTTTATGATAGACCCTTGGGATGTTGTGGTGGATTTCCTAACGCGTTCTGAGCTTGTCGGGGAGTAGTACTTCGCACCGAGAGGGAAATTTGGTATTTCCCCAAACCTATGTGCCACCGTAGGGTTGTTTAATGATGATATTATTAGCCAGAGAGCCCGATTGTGATTATTGCAGTTTTAAGGTCGTACTCCCTGGCAAAGAGTATGATGCTCCCGCCAACGGGGGTTTCAAACGTTGGTGTTCCACGTAGCTCACGTGGGGTTGTCGGTTATAGGAAACTCCCCTGTCCATACGAGTCATATTTATTGAAATACCGAGTCACTCCGAGTTTTGATGTGGTAAGTCAAGTTGCCTATGATGATCTATAATGATTTATGAGTTTTTTCTCCTACATTTCCTATCTAAGATGTTATGAGTTGCATGATTCAATGTCACTCAAGCTAGGTGTGTCATTATGGTCCGTATGTACGTTTTTACGAAATTTATGATATTATTTATATTTTGCATGCGCCCCCACATACTCAGTACGTATCTTGTGCTGACCCACATATTTCTCTATGGGCGGCTACATTCTTATCATGATGTAGGTTCAGGTACTCAGCCGCAGCCGCGACAGTGATATCCGAGTGTCGCATCTACGTTCCTTCAGTGGTGAGTCCTCATGGTTCGAGGAACAAGTTTCTAGTTTTGGTGTTGTTGTTTTGTGATCCCTTTGGTCTGTTAAGTCAGTTGGAGGTTTGTCCCAATGGCTCGTTGATTTTGCTGTATAAAGACTATGTCAGACTAGTGTATTATTGGGTTGGTTTGGGTATAGACATTCCATATATGTACAGTCTAACGATATTCCGTGCCATGTGCGATGTGATATGATATGTACTTATATATATATCCTTAGCGTAACGTGTATGTTGTTGTGTTGGAACCCAAGGGTAGTATTTTGGCTTAAGGGGTTAGCTTGAGGCTACGTGTAGCCTTGGGCACCGTGTGGCGTCTCGGGATGATATTTCGGGGCGTTACAGTAGGGTAAGTGTACGCAGTTCATACCACTACCTCAGACGTGAGATAGAGAGGTTGTTTCTAATAGACCCTCCGCTCAAGATAAAACAATCTAGACAAGAAATAGTAAAAAGACAAGATACAATAGAAATTACCACACCCAATAATATCATAGACAAGATTCACCAAGTAATACAACAAACGATACAACATTCTGAAATAATACTAACCTTCTACCCTAATCCACCTCCTCTATAATTTCCTATAAATAATAGACCTAAAAATAAATTTATTGCATATTGGTGATGAATTAAAAAGGTTACTTAAGCATGTACATTGTCAAGAATTTTCCAAGCATGTGTTGTTAAAAGTGGAAAACAGTCTTATCATCGACCCTCCTAACCTCTACCACTTGTTGCTTAGATCAATGTCGACTAAAATACCTACTTCATTCTTATTCATCACCTCTCTTGGGTACCACCAGTGTTCAAAAATGCGACCGCATCATCGGATTATGCGTTGATGCGATGCGATGCGGGCTTCCAGCGAGTCGCGTCTTTGATGCGGTTCAATCTGAGAATTGCGGGTGCATCAAGCCCTGTTGCGTGATGCGATGCGGACGGCGATGCGAGCGCATTATGGATTTTTTTATTTTTTGGCAATTTTTAAATTTAAAAAAAGGGCTGGAAGTGAATTATTTTTATGGGTAATTTTTAAATTTTAAAAAAAGAGTCAGAAGTTTAAGAAAAGACCGAAATAGAAGAATTGACACTCAAGGAATAGAAGAATTGGACAATCTTAATGAACTAGAAGAGCTTTAGATTGAACCATTATTAATTTAGATTTGATTTTTCTTTTTTTTTTTGGGTTTGTTTTTCTTTGAAATGATTTGTTGGTGTTTCATTAGAACTTTTGCTTAAATATATTGTCTTTATTGTTGATTATATAGTTGTTGTGGTATTTTCAGTTATAACTTACTATTTGAATGCTCTATAGGTATTTTTTTATTAAATTATGCATCACTTCAATGATGTGGTCGCATCGCATCACGAATCGCATAATGCGTGATGTGGAGCCTTGTCGCTTTTTTCCGCATCACGCTTCACTGAACACTGGGTACCACAACTTAAACTTGTCCACACCTCGAGCCATAGTTCTACTCATTTGGCTTCATGGAGACAAGCTACATTACCCTTCCTCTTTTTAACAGTTATATCTAACTTTATGGATTTCCTCACAAAGGCCCTGTGTTCCGCGAACCTATTATCAGCCTACATGTTCCCTCAACCCATTTACCGCCCCTGACCCCAATCGAGAACATGACCCTAGTATACCATCGCACACCAAAGCCACTAAAGCAGCTGACCCTAAACAGGGGTATCCGAAAAAAAGAAAAAAAAGAACAAAAGTAAAGTCAAGAAGTAGTCTATGCAAGAGGGACTAAAGGCAAGAATCAACAAGAAAGCACAAGTCAAGGCCACGCAAGAACTAGCAAGGAAAATATCTAAACAAGCACCAAGAACATGGGGCTAAAGAACAGCAAAACACAAATAAGCCACAGTGCAAATTGCTACACGATCTAACAAGCAAGAAACACTAAAGTAAGAAGAATATCAAAAAAAATTGAGCAACGACTGAAAACTAATCGACTATGCAGGAATCAACGTATTAAATTTTTAAAATCTTGAGTCATCATACTGTTGTGACAGAGAAATGAATCTAGAAGAGTACCCGACGCCGGAAGGTGTTGAAGCTGCAACTGCAGATATCACAACGTGAAGCTTCTTGGAATTGCGGTGGTTCCGACGACATACTCCAATTTCTCTCTCTCTTTCTCTCGGTCGCTTTCTGATATTTTCAGATTTGGAGTACCTCTTTTTTCTTTCTTTTCTCGGGGTGGTTTGGTTTTGAGATAAATTTTTCATCAGTATAAATTGTTGTATTTGCATAAATAATTTTGAAAGTAATTAGTACTACCTTCGTTAACCAAAAAATAAATAAAAAAATACTACTACCCTAAGGCCTCAACCAACCGTAGAATAATACTATAAGATTTGCATTTTATATGAGGATTATTATATCCTAGAACTCACCTCAAACGATCCTTTACAGTACTATTTTTTTATAAAATTGAGTCATCGACTTGGCTAATCCAACTCAAAAATTCTAATTTTTGCACAGACTCGCCTATTTCCATATTTCAAGGATGGTCTTCAATTTTTTCCCCTTAAATTTATGGTTCTTAATTTTTGTTTTTATTACTTATTTAGCAAGCAATTTGTCCATGACACTCCAAAAATTTTGAAGCTGGAGTTAAAATAAATTTTTCAAAAAATAATAAATATTTCTCATGATTAAATGAGGCCTTAATGAAAATTTGTGAGCTAAAGTATTCTTAATTATGATCTATTAATTTCACAGGGCAAAATTATCAGAGAATGTTTGTGTTGGGTTTTAAGTTCTGTAGTATCTGAATCACACGCAAGACTTTTAGAGAACTTTTGTCTTGGACATAACTTTTGCTATTGAACTAATATCTTGAGGCATAATTTGTGCCACTGAACTTATACCTTGGACATAACTTGTATCACTGAACTTATATCATGGGCATAATTTGTGCCAGTTAACGAATGTCTTGGGAATAACTTGAAACACTAAGTAGGCGTTTGGCCATAAAAACTAAAAAAATTTGAAGTTGGAGTTTAAGTTGAAGTTGGAGTTGTGTTTGGCCATGTATTTTTTAAAGATATGTTTTGACTTTTGAAAAGTCTTTTTTAAATTTAATTTTATACCCCAAACTTTTTAAAACTATCAAAATTGCCCAACTAATTTATCTACTGATTATACTCATGAATGAAAAGAATTTCACATCAATGATGGAAGAGGTCCTGAGCTTAAAAATGAAAATATAACTACAAATAATGAAAATATACCGGTCTTTTAGCTTAAAAATCTTTATTTGTTGTTCAAAAATATTTTTTACCGAGAAGAAATGTCTTTAAAAAATGTGTTTGGACTTGATTTGTTATTCATAAAAAATGTCTTTCTTTCCGGATTTGCTCCAAAACTCATCTAAACCATTTAAGGGGCCTTTAATGTAATACTAAAAAAATTAGGGTTATATGTAATAAAAAAAACCTTGGAATTGGAGTTGGAAAAAAGTGAAAACAACAAAAAGTTGTTTTCACTTTTTTTCAAAAAATATTTGAAATGTTTTTGGAATATCTATGGCCAAACACCATGATTTCATAAAGTGAAAAAAAATTCCGAAAAAAAGTAAAAAATATCTATGGCCAAACGGCCTCTAAATTTGTTCCTTGGGACATAACTTGTGCCTTGAGCTTAATTTCTTTTTTCTTTAGGCATAATTTGTTACACTTATGTCCTGGACATAATTTGTGTCTTAGACATTATTTATTTTCTCTTGTGATATAACTTGTGTCACTAAACTTATGACCTAGGACATAACTTGTGGCATGAACTTATGCTTGGGGCACAATTTTAACTAAATTTATGCCTTGTGATTTTTTTTATTGTTAGAGGCATTTTCGATCACTTTTTATTACTTTACTCTAATATTGATGGGTGAAATTATAAACTAACGATTTTAAGGGAAAAAATAAAAAACCACCCAAAATAGGGGCATTTGTTTGGATGACCCAAGAAAATTCGGGAGATGTGCTAATTTACTTATCTAATTGATATAAAATTGTCATGTTTTAATTATTTGGCACAAAATGATCATTTTAAACTTTTTTGCGAATAAAAGTAGCACTACATGACCTATAAATCTTGAGCAAAAGTAAGTCCTGGTGGTAGTTTTCCATTTTCTAAAAAAATCATTCTATCTTAGAGGTTTCACTCTTTCTAACTTCTTCCCCTAAAATCTCTCTGTAGTTTCATTCTGTCACGATTCGATTTCATGAGTCATGATAGCCCCTACTTTAATTCACGAGTAGGTAAGCTAAACCACAACCTCAAATGACAAGTAATGGTCCAATTGGTGAAAAGTAAGGTAAATATCAAAATTTCGCAAGTAATGGTCCACGGATTGTCTAACATCCTTCTTATATTTTTTTTCTTAGAATCTATGGACATGGTGGAATTGGTATCTCGTCAACCTCTTCAACAACTTTTGTTTTTGAGTACTTAGACTTCTTCGAATTCTCAGTAACTTTGTCTGCAACCGGTAGGGGAGTCCTCTCTGCATCTACCTCCAGCTGATTATACAATTACTTTGCAGCCACATATTGGTTCTTTATGTTTGCCAACAATTGTTCTTGAGACGCTAAAAGTTGTTTCAGCATCTCTTCCAATTTGCTAGTTTGAGTTATGGCCTGCATGTTTGATTATTGCGGCTGAAGTTGCAGCTACTGATTGTTCCATGACTGAATTTATGGCCAAGTCTACAATGTTTGATTGTAGGTGTTAACATAATTTTTCCTTTGATCATAGCCTATAAATAATTCTAAATTGGGATTGACAGCATACATGGCTGCAGAATGACCACTATTACCACAAACCAAATACCAAGTTGCAGTCTGCTCCACAGATAGAATAATATGCACATCATATTGTGAAGGTCCTGTCCATGCACTTCCATCAAAATCTAGACAATAAGCCTCATGATGGGTCCCCCACAAAAACAACAAAAATTGTCACCACTCAAAAACCATCTATCTCGGCTGACATATCAAGAAGTGTGATAAAAAGAGAAATAAAAAGCAAATAAAAATAAAATAAAAAAACTAAACTATATACAACTCAACATTTCTAAGCTAAAATTAAGGTAGCTTACTATTTACAAGTTCCCGACAATGGCGTCAAAAACTTGACAATGCCCAAGCGCACACGTAAGTGTACGTGGTCTACCAAGTAATATAGTGGCCTTCTAGAAAGACAAATATCGATCCTACAGGGACTTGTTCTAACCACTATTTGATTTTAGTTCACAATTTAGAACAATCTAGTGCAAGTGTAACCAAACAAGAGTTTTGAATATTTGTAAACTAAAGTAAAGGAAGCAATGCGTAAAATAAAGACTTGACACAATCAATAGGAGAAAGCCTAGGGTTAAAGCACTTCGAATAATCATACTACATTGCTGAACTTTATTTGTTAACCTGCTCATCTTAGTTGTTGATTCGTAGGGTTAAATGTATGATCTTGGCCTCACGACCTCTAACCGTTTACCTAATTTGGATATTACAACTACATCGTTGAGCGGGGATGTAATAATCCAATTAAGTTCTTTTATCTATCCTCCTATATGTGAATCAAGTAAGGCTTCTAGATATATCTCTGTCCTAGATGCTAATTTGAATGCCTTATTTCACAAAAGAATAAGAACCCTACTTTGTTTATCCCCACGTTCTATCTCCGTATTCCCTCTCCTGAGTTCACAAGGTTGACAATATATGTATTCTAAGGATGATCAATCCTCAAAATAATTAAAACAAGAATAAAAAAGCAACCAAATATGATAAGCAAATTAAACAAAATTAATCCAAAACAATAGTAATCATGATCTTGGCTTTAATTCTGGAAAGGGGGCATTTAGCCACTAATAGCCATAATTATCATCCAAGTATTTGAATTCATGATCAAATCTATTAAAAAACTAAAACAAAGGGTAATAAAACCTAATTTTTGTGTGCATCCGCCTCCTCTCCAGTCCCAAGATGTCCAAAGATATTTTAATTGATCTCACATGTTTCTTTTATAGCTGGGAAAAAATTATCCCACTTTTGTACTTTACCGCGTCGCGGTATGTCCTCATCGCTATAAGCCTGTGATGCAGCATAAACGCATTAAGCTACTGGAAATTGACAATTGTTGATTGCTCCTTTGCCGTGACACTCCACCATGCTCATCGCTATTTGCACTGTGAAATACTTCTAATCACGGTGAGCTACCAGACGTCTTCTTCTCGTCACATTGTGTCCTATGCTCTCGTTAATCACTCCAAGCCTTTGTGTGATGTTTCATCTTAATTTAAATCTTATATATCCTTCATGTATCATCATAATCAACTCACCAATCCACCTATACAATTACACACCCTGAATTGAAGCTCAAAACAACACAATATTCAGGACGATAAACTAGTAACTCAAGCTAGAACACTCATTTTCTTGTCTAGACTTTAAATGCTCAAATTGAACCCAAAATCATCTGAAAACATCTTTAAACATTGTAATCACATACTTGAACACTTTGATGCACGTTTATATCATTATTAACTCGTAAAGCATATGAAATGTCCTCATAACAAGGTTTATTAAACTAGGATAACCACACTAGAGTGCACAAATACACCCAACATCAATGTACCATAACTTGAATAAGATTTATTGGTGGAATAGCATGAAGATAGATGTGGCTAATTCTGTGGCTAAATGTATGGTGTGTCAACAAGTCAACGTTGAGTACTTGAGGCTGGGTAGTGTGTCTTAAGAGATTGAGTTGCCCATGTGGAAATAGAGGTGATTAACATGGATTTTATTACTGGTCTTCTGTGGTCTCAAAATCAACATGATTTGATTTGGATCATCGTGGAAAGGATGACTTAGTCTACTCACTTTTTGCCTGTGAGGACTACTTACTCTAGAAAGAATTATGCTAAGTTGTTTATTCAGGAGATTATTATGTTACATGGTTCTCCAGTTTCCATTATTTTAGATCAAGGTACGCATTTCTCTTCTCACTTTTGGTGTTCACTTCAGAAAGTCTTGGGCACATAGGTGAACCTTAGCACCGCATTTCACCCTCAAATGAATGGACAAATAAATAGGACTATTCAGACTTTTAAAGGTTGTTGAGGGACGGTGTGATTGATTTTGGAGGTAGTTGGGTGGATTATTAACCTCTCATTGAGTTTGTGTACAATAATAGTTATCACTCTTGTATTGGGATGGCTTCTTTTGAGGCTCTTTATGGTAGGAGGTATAGATCTCTTATTCGATGGTTTGAGGTTGGTAATACTAGATTGTTCGGTCTGGACTTGGTTCACCAAGTCATGAAGAAGGTAAAAGTGATCAGGGGTAGGCTTAAGACTGACCAGAGTCGCCAAAAGTCCTATGTGGATGTAAGTCAAAGAGAGTTGGAGTTTGAGATTGGTGATTGGTATTCTTGAAGGTATTTTCTTTAAAGGGAGTGATGAGATTTGGAAAGAAGGAAAAGTTCAATCCCTATTTTATTGGTCCATACTTGATTTTGAAGAGAGTGGGAAATATCGCTTATGAATTGGATTTGCCGTTGAGTTTGGGTTCCATTCACCCAGCTTTCCATGTGTTGATGTTGAGAAAGTGCATGGGTGATTCTTCTTTGGTGGTGCCTATTGCGAATATTGGTATTTTAATTCCTTATCTAATGAAGTTCCTGTTGAGATTTAGGATAGGCAAGTTCGTTATTTGAGGACTAAAGATGTAGCTTCGATGAAGGTCCTTTGGAGGTACTTTAAGGTATAAGAAGCTACTTTAGAAGCTGGAGAGGACATGAAATCCAAATATCTATTTTTTCTCGAGTTGGATAATCGTGCTTAAGGTATGTGTTTTCCTACTCTTTCTGTTTTATAAATTTATTATAGGTTTTATGATTGTATTCCTGTCTTATATTCGTACTAATGGATGCCTTGACTCCTTATTCAGGGATGAATGATCTTAGGGTGGGGGTTAATGTAACACCTTAGATTTTTGCCTCTAAAAATTTTCGAGTTTTGAGGTCACTATCCAGGATACAACTTAGGTGATGATTCATGAAGACTCCTTATGATTTGTATGGTTCTAATTATTATTTGACCAGTACATTATCGACGATTTTTGTTGAGGTCACGACTTGGACCTCACGAGTCATAAGGTGAGGTCACGAGTCGTAGAGTGGGACTCATGACCAAATTAGTGGGATGGTCTAAGGTTGCTGTCTTGGTAACGACTTGATCCTTATGAGTCGTAAAGTCTGGTCATGAGTCATAAAATGGGACTTGTGACCAAACCAGTAGAAGGTGCATTATGTAAGGTGACCCATAGTCACTGGCGATAATTTTTCCTGTGTTTTAATTGAAGGCACTTTGGTCATTTTCTCTCTCCAAAAACAAGACCCGCATCCATAAAACACCTTTGGTGTCGCATTATCATCCCAACACACATCAAACACATTTCTCTCTTCTCTCAAAATCCCTAAGAAAAAACACTTAGGGCTTTTTAAGGATTGGTCATCTAGGTCTCAAAGGGTGATTTCTTCTCCAAATTTCTTTGTATCTCAGGCATATATCTCTCCCTAAACTTGTATTTTCATCATGGAATGCAAATGCTTGATATTTCCATGGTTTTAATGTTTGATTTTAAATAAAGGGTTGAGGTTTTGGATAATAATTATTTAAATGTTTTTCCCATGGTTTTGAATTGGTTATGTATGATTTATCTTGTGGTTTTGAACTAAATATATGCATGGGCATGGGCATTAGAAAGGGGAATATAGGTTTCCCCAACTTTATGGTTTAGATGGTTTGGAATTGGCTTTACCCCCAACCCAACTTGTACAATTGGTTTTGGAAACATGGATACTTGCATTATTGAACTCACTTTTGGAACCTTACATCACATATAAGGTTAATGAAACTTAAAATAGTTTTTGGAAGGCCTTGGTGGCCGTGGATTGGTTTTTAATTAAAAACTTTAGAGTCATTTTAGCTAAATGGTTTTGGAATGGCATTATGGAATTGGCTTGCAATCTTAATATTTGGTATGACGATACCAAGGGTAAATGCTTAATGAAAAGACTAGGGTAAATGCTTAATGAAAAGACTCTTTGGTTAATGGATGGGAATATGTAAATGGTTTTAATTTTGGATTAAAAGAGGGTTGTGTAGCTCACCGTGAAAGGTTGAGGTCCCGGGGGGACCGATATTGGAAACCACGTTTGCCGGTGTAGGGGCCTTAGTGGCTGTGTGCATAGTTCACACTTTATATATCTAAATTTTATGTAAAGGTTTGAGCCTTGGTGGTTGTAATACCCCATAAATTTCTAAGCTCATTTCATCCTCTAGTTGCATGCTTAAGGGGTCCAAGCCTTGAAATTTTTACCAAGTGTTAGAACTTAGTCACTTTCAAGACCCCTAACCTTCGATGATTTTCATATTGGTCTTCCCAACCTCGATAGTATATCTTTGAGTTGAAACATCTTCGGGGTTGTTAAAGGTATATCCCGGGAAAGTTTTGGGATTTTCAGACGAGCGTAGAGGAGTGTTTGGGAAACGAATAGAGTAGCCCCACCGGGATAGGCCCGCGGCGCCCGATCTAGTCTACCGGGACAGAGCCCGTGGCACCCGGTGTAGTCCATAGGACTAAAACCCACGACATAGGGTTTACCCCACTAGTCTAGAGCCTGCGTTGCCCATTGCTGATCCATCCAGCCCCTTGGTCTTTAAGATAAGGGGCATTTTAGTCATTTCCCTCAGCCTCAATCCGTCCTTAACACGATTTTGGGCTTCCAAAAGGGCATTATTTGTCTCTTTCACTCAATTTGCTCCTAAGAAAACCCTTTCTCTTTCCTAAGAACAAATTCAAGATTCATTCTCAAGAAATCAAAAGTTTAAGCTCTTTCTTCAAGGAATCAAGAGTTCAGGCTTACAATTCGAGGATATCTTCAAGAGTTCAGTTATTAAGGTATATGGGATGTTCATCCATGGGTTCCTTTTCACCCATGGAGCCCAAAAACCTTCTTTTTAACTAAAGTATGGATTTTCTCTTATTATGGAGTTTTATATGTTCGAGATGAGTTTTAATTCATGTTTCTCCTTAGAAGTTTGACTCAATTCATGTCCAAGAATGATTCCATTACAAGTTAGGTTATCTCATGCTTTAATATTCAAACTCTCATGTTATATTTAATTGAATTTCATGTCATAATATTGAATTGTGAATTTAGCCATGAAATCATGTTGTTTTCTCATGTTTTAAGACATCTCCACGTTCAAGTCCATGATTTTTGCTTAATTGGTGGGGTGTTTATGTTTTGGGTCTTGAAACCATGATCCCATACTAAATTTTTAAGCTTTAATATTTTATTTTACTATCATTCAGTGTTGGAGGGTAATGAACACCCGATACCTACTTATTTACTTACATTTCAAATCTTTCAAGTAATGATTTCAGTTAAATCATGAATATTACCATTTACTTAGTTATTATGATCATGATCAGCAATGCCAGTTGTTATTTTCAGTTGAATTTTGTTCAGTCCAGTACTAGTATCAGTTCAATTGGGAGTAGGATTTAGCACCGAGCGAACCCAGGGATGAGGGATCACCGCTAGTAGAGAGTGTGAACTTTAGTAGCAGTCCATAAGTTCTAAAATAATGTATCCAACGTAGGTTTGAGATGTCTTTTTGCCAATTGAGGGTTGACGCATATCTCATGAGAGAACCTGCCAATAAAGGGTGACTCCTTAGTTCTTTGGGACACCAGTTTAGTGGATCCCCGCAGCCAGTGTTAGTACCCATGGAACGGTACTGATACCCTTCCGACTGGGGCTATAAGTTGGACCCCGATTAGCTCAAATTGGGGTATGTCAGTTACATTTGATACCTCCCACAACTTCAGTCATTATTCACTATGCCTTTGCTCAAGTTTGTTTGACCAAAGCATACAAATTTTTAGTTATTCAGTTACACAGAATTCAGTCTTTCAGATTACAAATTATCTCAAAAATATGTATATGCTTGGTTTCGCATTCTCAGACGTTACATGTTCATGCATTTATACTCAGTTACCTCATACCACATACTTTTCTTTGTGTTATGTTGTCTTATAACATAGGTTTAGATGCTCAGTTTCTTGACCGTTCTTAGACAACTCAACATTACTCTGCAACAGTAGTGGTGAGTCTTCATCCATCGAGGACATGATTTTTTTATCACAGTTATTTTGGTATTTCCTTATGATCAGTCAGTTAGAGTTAGTTGGGGTCTTGTCCCATCAACTCCTCATGATGTTTAGAGGCTTTCAGATAATCAGTTAAACATTCAGTCAGTTCTTTCAGTCTTTATCAAATATTTTAGACATTTTCTTATTGCGTATTTCAGTACTTAGTTTTATAGTATCTTATTAGTTTACCTTCTACATATGTGTTGTATTATTATTTTGTTCAGTTCTCATAGCAGGTACTAGCTCATTGGTTAGCTTATGGTCACTTGTGGCCGAAAACACTGCTGTCACGACTAGAGTAGCCTCGGGTTGTGACACAAACTTGGTATTAGACCCTAAGGTTTGAAAGTGTCCTAAAAAGTCTGAAAGCTGCATTAAGTAGAGTCTTGTGCATGGGTGTGAAGCGTGCCATACTTATGGGCAAGAGGCTACGAGATGTTTTTAGGAAAGTTTTCCTTTTTTCAGTGTTTATGTCATGCGAAAGAGCATGAGCTCTAATTAATCCCTCTTTCTAACTCATCCTTATTCCGTTTACAGATAATGCCTTCTAGAAGAAACAACAGAAGAAGGATTGGGGATCAACCCGTACCACCTCATGTTTAGGAAGATTCTCTTAATGACCATATTTCTCATGCTGAGTTCAGGGCTGCTTTTATGGACTTAGACCATTCAGTAGCTGCTCAGAACAACCAGCAAGCTGTTGGCCTAGCCAATCCAATGGCAAATACAGCTGCAGTTAGAATTTGGGATTTCACTCGAATAAATCCCCTTCAGTTTTCTGGATTCAAGTTTGAGGAGGATCCATAGGAGTTTCTGGACATAGTGCAGAAAGTGACAGATATCATCAATGTCACTTCAAGTTGGAGTGAAAATTGGTTGTATATCAGTAGTAAGATATAGCTCACACTTGGTTTAAGCAGTAGAAGGAAGGCCGAGGATTGATGCAGGGCCTATAGAATGGGAGGAGTTTGCTACAACTTTCTTAGACAAGTTCTTTCTCTAGAGTTGAGGAAAGCTAAGGTTTAGGAGTTCATCAATTTGAAGCAGGTTAATATGAACATGAAGGAGTACTCACTTAAGTTCACTCAGTTGGTGAGGTATGCTCATATTATGGTGGTGGACAATAGGTCTAGAATGAATAAGTTTGTATCTGATATAACTGATAGTATGGTAAGTAGTGTAGAACTGCCATGTTGATTAAGGAGATAAACCTATTAGGCTCATGGTTCACGCCAATATATAGAGGAGCAAAAACGTAAGAAGAGGGAGAGAGAGAGAATAAAAGGGCCAATACAAGTAGTTTTTACTTTTCTCAGCAAAGGTTAGAAAGCGATAATCGTTCTCAATTCTGTTATAAATTTTCAGTCCCAGCTCAGTGTTCAGCTAGTGTGCCAGTGCCTAAGTTCAGGCAAGACAGTTGGGATAGAGTGCTAGTCGCTAAGTCCTAAGGCAGTGTGAAATGTGGTCACACTAATCCGCTTTGATGAAGATGTGGTAGGAATCATCAGGGTGAGTGTAGGGGTGGTAGTGATGTGTGTTTTTGATGTGGCAAGCCAGTCTACAGGGTCAGGGATTTCTAGGGACTGGCTAGCAGGGTCAGTCCAATCATTCTTTAGCTCTAGTCGGTCGTCCGAGTCAGCAAGGTGCCACTTCCAGTGCAATCAGTGGGCAGTGCTAGAATAGATTGTATTCTCTCCAGATGCGGCACAATCAGGAAAGTTCTCCTGATGTGGTTACAGGTATGTTACAACTTTTCCATCTTCAAGTTTATGTTTTATTAGACCCCGGAGCTACAATTTGTTTTGTGACCCCTTTCATAGCCATCAATTTCTGTGTCAATCCCAAAAAGTTAGCAGAGCCTTTCTCAGTGTCTACTCTAGAAGGTAAATCTATTATAGCCATAGGGGTATACAAAAATTGCCCGGTTATAATATCTCATAAAATCACCTCAGTTTATCTTGTGGAGTTAGAGATGGCTGATTTTAACGTCATTCTCGACATAGATTGGCTCCACTCATGCTATGCCTCAGTTGATTGTAGAAATAGAGTCATTCAGTTTCAATTTCCTAATGAACTAGTCACTAATTGAAAGGATAGTACCTCAGTATCTGAATGTCAGTTTGTTTCCTATCTTAGAGCAAGAAATATAATAAATAAGAGGTGTATTTACCATCTTGTCTGATTCAATGATACAAATTCTGAGACCCCGAGTCTCGAGTCAGTGTCAGTGGTAAGGGAATTTCCAGATGTATTCCCTGAAGATCTTCTCGGAGTTTCTCTCGAAAGGGAAATTGACTTCAAAGTATGTCTTCTTCCAGATACCCAGCCTATCTCTATTCCACCCTACAGAATGGCTCTAATTGAGCTTAAGAAATTGAAGGAACTGTTAGAAGATCTCATAGATAAGGGTTTCATCAGGCCTAGTGTTTCTCCATAGGGCATTCCAGTCTTGTTCGTGCATAACAAAGACAGTTCACTCAGAATGTGCATCGACTACCGTCAATTAAATAAAGTCACAATCAAGAATAAGTATCCACTCCCCAGAATTGATGACTTGTTCGACCAACTTCAGGGTGTCAGTTATTTCTCTAAGATAGACCTCAGATCCGGCTATCATCAGCTTAGAGTCAGAGAATGTGACATTCTGAAGACAACCTTTAGAACTTGGTATGGTCACTTTAAATTCCTAGTTATGTCTTTTGGATTAACTACTGCCCCTGTAACTTTTATAGACTTGATGAATATGGTTTTTAAATAGTACTTGGAGATATTTTTCATAGTCTTCATCGATGATATCCTTATCTATTCCCACAGTCATAATGATTATGCAGACCATCTGAGAATCATGTTACAGACACTTAGAACTCATCAATTGTTTGCTAAATTCAGCAAGTTTGAATTTTGGTTAAAATCAATAGCTTTCCTTGGCCATATAGTTTTTGGTGGTGTCATTCGAGTTGACCCTTAAAAACCAAAGCAGTGAGAAACTGGTCTAAACCTATCTCTCCATCAGACATCAGGAGTTTTTTGGGTTTGGCTGGCTATTACTGATGGTTTGTTGAAGGGTTTTCCTTTATTTCTTCCCCCATTTTTGCATTGACTCAGAAGAAGGTCAAATTTCAGTGGTTAGATTCTTGCGAGAAGACTTTTCAGGAGTTCAAGACTCGACTCATTTCTGCCCTAACTTGAATTTTCTAGATGGTTCAGATGGATTTGTAGTATATTGTGATGCTTCCAGAGTTGGTCTTGGTTGTGTTTTGATTCAAAGAGGCAAGGTCATAGCCTACGCCTCTAGACAACTTAAACCCCATGAAAAGAACTATCCTACCCGTGATCTTGAGTTGGCAGTTGTTGTTTTTGCCTTGAAAATTTAGAGGCATTATCTTTATGGGTTTCATGTTGATGTGTTCATGGATCATAAGAGTTTACATTATGTGTTTATGCAGAAAGATCTAAATCTTCATCATAGGAGGTGGCTTGAGTTGTTAAAAGATTATGATATAAGTTTGTTGTATTATCTAGGCAAGACCAATGCAGTGGAAGATGCCTTTAGTAGGTTGTATTTGTGATACAGGTCAAATGGCCGCCTTAGCTTTTGATGACATCAATTGAGGTCAGTATGTAGGGAATCAAGCTTTGGTCGTATTGAGGATACGGGATCCTACATGGAGGGGCCGATTTGGGTACACCAAAGAGCAATCTCGCGTGTAGAAGATTGCTTGGAGGATTGAAGATTGAGGACTCACAATTTTGGGCCCTTCATTAAGGGCATTTTGGTTACTTAGCCTTGTCCAAGTAACACTCGATGGCCGCCCCACCTCATTAAGTGTATTGGAGTTATTTTGTCTTCCATTATGTAATAAGGCTATATATAGTCTGTTTTAGGTCTTTTCTCTTTAGTTTTTGAATGATGAATATGTGAAAGACTTCTTACTCTTTGAGAGTGTAACACCCTTAGTTTAGGGCTTGGAAAAGCCATTATTGATCTTTGCTTTGAAATGGTGGTTGTAAGGTAGAGTTGATTCTCTTAGCGGTCACCGTAAGAAGATTGGTGTTTGTTGTTGCGAGTTTAAGGGTCTTATCATTTAATACATAATTTGGTTCTTCTTTATTCATAACTTCTTATGTCATCTTATCTATCCCTTTATCTTATTGCATTTGTGTGTTTGTGTCTTATCGTCTTATTTTCGGATTCTTTGTGTTGCTGCCCGTGCTTGTTTTGTATCTTGTTGTTGGTTTTCTCTTATTGTTCTAGGCTGGTTTGTGTTTAGTATTGTGTCACTTATCATTGGGTATCAGAGCAAGGATTTATTTTGTTCCTACGGAATCAATCTTGGGCTTGTTAACTCGAAAATCACAAAAAAAAGTGTTGAAAAATCGAAAATCTAAAAAGAAACATTCTATCCCATTTTTGGTGTCTAGGCCAAAATTTTTAGCCTAGATTTAGGAGATTTATATGTTTTTGGTTGTTTGTAGCGTTATCCCCTTCTTCACTAACACTAAAAGAGTCAAGATTTGGATTTTGAGCCACTTCTGAGTTGTTCTTGAACTTTGATGGTTGCTGTTTTTTGAGGATTGATGGCTTGAAAGTGTGTCGGTGATGTTTGTTGTTGAGGATGTGGGTTTGAAATATTCTTTTGTTGTTGTGGAGTTCAACGTGATCTAAAAGAAACAAAAATAATTCAATTTGGAGCTCATTTGGGTTGGTTTCCATTCTTGAATGTTCATATTGTTCTTGTTGTTATTCATGTATTGTTGAGCAAGAACATTCAAAAGTGAGTGGTTTGATCTAAAAGGGTGAAGAAAGGAGTATAATTTTTTGTTTGTCTTGAAAGACACAATCCCAAGACATCCAAAAAGGAAAGGAGACAAAAGGGCTTTCAAAAGTCTTATTTACCAAAAAGGAGTAAGAGTTTATTCCAAGACTAACAAAAGAGGAAAGAGCCAACAACCTTTCAAAAAGGTGCCTTGCCAAAAGGGTGAAAGGAAGTCAAACCTTTTTTAAAATAAAAAAAAAGGCTCCAAGTCTTGTTGTTTCCCTCCCAAAGCTGATTTTCACCATTCCAAATTAAAATTTGACCAATCCAAATTGCAAACTGCCACGTCACCAAATTACCACATCACCGAACTGCCATGTCATCAAAGTGACACATCATCACCCTCTAAAAACAACCTTAGGCTTAAAATTTTAGATTTCTAAGTTTCTTTTCTTTGTTTCCTTAGTTTTATTTCTTGAGTTTATTACTAATTAGCAACTAGTAATCTCCTACTAGATTGTGAATTAGTTGTTTGAGTCCACTTTTTTTTTATGTTTTCGTTCTTTGTGTGTTTTTCTCGTTTTGATTCATTGAACTTCTTTGTTTCAAGTTCATAAGTAGAATTTTCTATTTTGTGTCTTGAGTCGATCAAATAAGAATTTATTCTGGCCGCTAAGTAGTGATTGACACCTTATTGACTATCGGAATATAAGCAACTTTCAATATTCGCTGCTCCAATTGTGAGAATCACAAAGGTGAGTGTATACGAGTGTTGGAGAGGATCTTTAACTACTAATTATTTGTTCTTTTTGTAGGTTTAAAAGGCGATATAAGGGGAACATGTCTTCAATAGTCGGGGATTGTTGTGACTACAACATGGGGTACTATGTTTGTAATGAGGGATTTTATGGCTACGAAGTTGAGGGAGATTGTAGGGGCTATGAAAATAGAAATGATCAAAACTTGGGCAAATTTGAGAGTCACGGTTTTAGGGAAGAAAACGAGGAGAATGAAACGCCTAGAGCTTGTGGGGAATATGGAGATAATGTAGGACCTCGTGATGGTTCTTGTGATGAAGTTGGGGCATGTGAGGAGTCTGACACTTCCCTCTCTGAACCTAGATTTGGTGTTAGGTATAACCCTTTCATCTGCAAAGCTTATGAGAGCTATGATGAGAGTACATGTGAGGAGTGTGAAAATTCATTTTATTCACTTTGTAGTACTTCTTATCAAGATTGACATGGTGTGGATGGTTATCCTAGATATTGTAGAGGTTGTCCCACGAGAAGAAGAGGATATGTATCACCAAAGCCAACGGATAATCGTGTGCCTTACAATGTTGATATGAGAAGGAGTGTACACTCCGAAAAGGTGACCATTTGTGGGATACCGGGCTGCCTCGTTGTGTTAAATGATCGGTACTATAGAAACTACATCCTTCCATCTATGGTTGACTACTTGGGTTATTTCGAGATCCTTTACTTGTTCCATACTTCTTGGACGGGTTGAAGGTTACCGAGAGGGTAAAAGTTGTCTTCTCCCAATTTGATTACCATGAGGAGGTGTGGTACAATCTTTTTCCCATAACCTACGGTCATGTGAGCTTGGGTGCCTATTGGTTTGCACAACATAAAGTCCCAAATATGCAAAATTGGCCTAATATTTTAAGAGACCAATGGGGAAATTGCCTCATGAAGTATATTCTACCCGGGCCGCAAAGAGAAGTGCTCACCTACTCCAATCCGAGTGATGATGATAGACAAAAGATTGAAAGAAGTAAGGGTGTGCAAGGTGGTAATCCGAGAGTGGAAAAAGAAGAGGTTGTGTGGAGCAAAGTGAGGGGATTGCTACCAAACCGAGCTAATATTGTTTGTCCTTCTATTTCTAAAGACATTTGTGTAGGTACAAACATGAAAAGTGAAGGAGGGCAATGCCAAAGTGAAGTTTCTGCCCAAGGTTATGGAGGACCTTCACAACACGGCAAAGAAAAGTCTACTCAAGAACTTCAAGGTAAAATAGCTAACTCTTACACTTTTGTGCATGTGAATGATAATTGTGTGGCTAGTAGCCCATTAAGTGTGAATAGTAGCTTACTTACTTGTGAGTCTAATGATTCCTTGACTCTTGTTGATGATGTACATGTTGTGAGTGTGGATACACTAGTTGATCCTATTAATGACCAAATTGACTATTCTTGTAAGATCAATTTATGTCCACCTAGTGTTGAAGCCTATATGTTGAGCGGAAGCACATCGTGTTGTGTAATTGGTGTTGATCAACTTATTTGTGAAAATTGTCCACCACTTGAGTATGTGTGTGATGTGACTAATAAAACTCAAGTGAGTAAAGTACTTGAAAATATTGGTTAACAAAAATGGGAGTGAACCCAAGAGCTATTCTTTGGATAATCTTGTACTTAAAACCTCTTTGAAACTTGATATTGATCTTTTAGAGAGTGAAGAACTTTCTTGTTCCAAATCTACCCATGAGATAGATCATGCCCTCTTTAGGTATAATTTCATGTTTGAAGATGATATACACACTCGTAAGGAACCTAGTGGAGAAAATGATGGTATAGGTTGCCTTAAAGTCTATAGCCGATATGCTAATCCACTATGGTATGACAACATTCCTCCTAAAGATGGAAAACTCTTTTTGAAAGATGAGAGTACTCTTAAGTGTAAGGAATGTGTAGTCCTTCTTGAAAACCCAAGGGCAAAAATGTCAGTAACTCCTTAGGGTAAAGTTTCTAAATGCGCATCCTTGCTTGACACACTTGTATTTGAGTTATGTGAATATCAACTTGTGGATGCTGAGTTGTTTATTTATTTTCAATAAGGCAAGTGTATGTGCTTAATTAGTTTGTCTTTATCTGTGTTTGTCTCTACATTTGATTCCTTCCTAAACTACCTCTTTGCCTATGATGACATCCATACTAGTTTTGGATTTGTTTTATGTAGAGGTAGGAAATTTATTGGTAAGTCCACTTGTGTGAGTAGTAGTGCTATATGGATCTCGTGGACTTTAGAACCAATTGAATCACCACCCTTGGTGTGGTCTCTTGAAGAGATAAAAAGGCAATTGTGTTTTGTGGCTCATAAGATCCTAATTCTACCTTTTGGACCGAGTGATGCCATTAAGACCCTTGTAGCTTCCTTATCTCTTGGTGATTCCCGTATCCAAATCCTTTGTGCATTTTTCATTGAGTATTTAATATTTAGTTCAAAGGTTCCTTGGTTATGTTTTAAATATGTGCAAACTTGGCATGTTGAGATGATTTGTCGTTCTAACCCTAACCCTCATTCCATGAGGAGTTTGTATTCATTTGTCCTTTCTTCGGTTTTGCAAGGTTTGGATTCGAGGCTGAATACTTTTCAAAAAGGGGAGGATGATATGGGTCAAATGGCCGCCTTATCTTTTGATGACATCATTCAAAGTTAGTATATGGGGCATCAAGCTTTGGTTGCATTGAGGACACGGGATCCTACATGGAGGGGCCGATTTCAGTATACCAAAGAGCAATCCCGCGTGTGGAAGATATTGAAGATTGAGGAATAATGATTTTGGTCCCTTTATTAAGGGCATTTTGGTTACTTAGCCTTGTCCAAGTAACACTTCATGGCCGCCCCACCTCATTAAGGGTATTGGAGTCATTTTGTCTTTCATTATGTAATAAGGCTATATATAGTCTCTTTTAGGTCTTTTCTCTTTTGTTTTTGAATGATGAATATGTGAAAGACTTCTTCCTCTTTGAGAGTGTAACATATTTAGTATAGGGCTTGGAAAAGCCATTATTGATTATTTTTTATAAACGGTGGTTGTAAGGTGGAGTTAATTCCCTTAGCAGTCACCGTAAGAAGATTGGTGTTTGTTGTTGTGAGTTTAAGGGTCTTATCGTTTAATACACGATTTGGTTCTTCTTTTTTCATAACTTCTTATGTCATCTTATCAATCCCTTTATCTTATTGCATTTATGTGTTTGTGTCTTATTTTCTTATTCTCAGATTCTTTGTGTTGCTGCCCGTGCTTGTTTTGTATCTTGTTGTTGGTTTTCTATTGTTGTTCTGGGATGGTTTTTGTTGCTCATGTTGAAGAGAATAAGAAAAGTTAGTTCACGAGGTTCATCAACTTTCTAGATTAGGTGTTTGGTTGGTTGATTCAACTGAAGGTAGTGTATGGGTTCAGAATCTTCATTAGTTGCTAAAGTGAAAGAAAAGTAAGATAGGGATCCTAGATCGGTTAAGTTGAAGCAGGTAGTTAGAGATCAGAAGGTAGAGTTTTTCTCCCAAGGGGGAGATGGTGTGGTTTGTTTTTAAGAAAGGTTATGTGTTCTGTTTGTTGATGGTTTGAGGCAACGAATTTTAGCAGAAGCGCATGGTGTGCGTTATTCTATTCACCCAGGAGCCACTAAGATATACCGTGATTTGCGGGAAATCTATTTGTAATACCCCATAACCACTTGTAAATGTAGTACTAACTTGATTTCGATAAATTGAAATGAGGTTACAAATGAATAGTTTTATTAAGGACTT
Source organism: Capsicum pubescens (assembly GCA_030864215.1). NCBI lineage: Eukaryota > Viridiplantae > Streptophyta > Magnoliopsida > Solanales > Solanaceae > Capsicum > Capsicum pubescens. The sequence continues at coordinate 171,698,404 of CM061543.1, forward strand.
TATACGAAGGAGTGGAAGTGAATATTGCCGGATTTTTTTCCACTATTAATCAACTCTTTAAAGGCAAGTTAGATGGTATAGATGTCATAAAAAGATGTGTTGACACCATATTTAAATTTAGTACGTGGGTTGTTAGTAATATATTATATTAGATTTGCAAGGTATAAATTTCATTTTTGAGGTGCCTTGTTTGCCGCCAAGTAATGGCTTTTTAGCCACGTGGACAAGAGATAATAAAAATGCGAGTTCTCTTACTAGATAAGTAACGTAAATGGACAATACATAGGCGGTTTGGTTTAGCTATTTTTGCAGCATGTGTATTTGTATGCATATCCATATATTGACTTGGTAAAGTACCAAGAAACTTAAAACAGTTAAGTTTTAAGACCCCAAATCCAAAAGCTTAGAATTGGCACTTTTCACTCTCAAAATACCGAGTATGCTCGTCTTTCTAGTCGGGGAAGTATTCTGGATTTCATGGCTTCTTCTAGTACCAATTATGAACCAAATTTCTGATACTTTGGATGGAAAACAGTCTGAAGGTTTGACCATTTTTTTGGGTAAAGGGCAGCATCATTTTTGGGTCAAAATTCTGCAAGTTTGAGAGCTTTTGAAGGGGTTATCGGCCAAGATCAATTTAAAACATTTCAAGCTAATTTTTGCAGATATTTGGTGTCTATTAAACTTGGTTACAATATATATTAATGGTACCCAACTTAGAAATTATTAGTTTTCAAGAATTCTTCTTTAAGAACACCAAAATCCCGAAAGAGGAATTTTCAAGACTTATGATTCTTTGAGGTAATTCTAGATACTCAAACTAGTTGCATATGAATACTTTGAAAAATCTATATCAATCTCTTTAAGTTTGGGAAACACCATTGTTTAGGACCTTGAAGCTTTATGCTCATAGGGTGTTCGATAAATTGCCCCAAATAGCATAAACGTGGATGTTTGCACTAATAAGAGACGGAATGATGTGTACTTTTATAGATTAAGGATTCAATGGTGATTTAAGATTGTGGTACACTTTAATGATTCAATTGAGTGTGGGTCTCGATTATATTGGGAAAAGAAAGGATGACACCTAGCGCACCTTGGTATTAGAACAACACTCGAGGTATGTAAAGCTAAAACCTCTTTCGCCTTTAAGGCACGACCTGTAATCATTTGTTTCCTCTTAAAATAACCAAGATAGTCTACTTGATATATGTGAATAAATTTTCCAGTTTCTACATGCCTAACACATGACCACGTATCCTATTCATTTGAAATTACACGTATTCATGCTTCTTGCATCAATTTGTTAAGGTCAAAACATTTGTACTACTACCGTCAAGTCAAGTATCTATAGAGTTTGTTCGTCTTTGTTAGGAATTCTTAGAAGTCACCTAGTATATCATCATGTGCTATAAATTAGAATAAATGACCATACTGTAGTCGCGCTAGCATATTAAATCACATAGCGATATAGCCACATGATGATATAAAGTACAAGTGTTGTAATAGTTCGATACTATCAAAGAAGTCAATTGTATATGGAAAGCACTACTCGGATAACTAAACAATATTTGCTGTAGTATGTACTTGCATAGGCCTATGAGACACTATTCGATAAAAGTTAACGATGGGAGGGTATCATAGATTTGGCTTGGCACACGCGCAACGTAATTCTGTGCACAGAATTGAGACCAGACCACTATAGTGAGCCCAAATGCATGGCGTACCTAACCTTGTGGAATCATTTGCATTTGGAGCTAGCTGGACTTGTTCCCTGACTCGAGCCAATATATGGCACATATGGCCTGCGGGCAGACCCTTATAGTGAGTCCTTAAGGAGGGGCATACCTTGTATCAGACCGCGATTACAATTATACGTATAAAATCATAGTCAGAGTATATGGGTAATACATGTCATACATATGACATAGAATTCCCTTGGTAGGCCATCATATGATTATTTGTATTAAAAAGTAGGCACAGGACATCACTTAGGCAAATTACTAGGCCCTTATAATGACGACTTACTCGTAAGCGCTTTTATGATAAGTTAATAAGGTAAATGCATAGGTAATAGTTTATATGGTGTATTTGGCACTTGTTTCCCATAGGTTTTAGTGTCATATAAGAGTTTCTTATAATAGTCATCCGCAGTTTCTTATTTTGTTGTTGTTTGATTGATTGAGCATCGTTATAATACTGTTTGTTATTCTGACTACTTTACATATTAGTACATATTTTATATGTACTAATGTCCTTACGTTCGGGGGCATTGCATTTCTGCAAATACAGGATCAAGTCTATTGTTGAGCAGACTTCTATACTAGGAACTTGTTCGTATTCAGCAAAGCAGTCAGTGAGCTCCTTTCTTACCTAGGGATAATAAACATCAAGTACTATTCAATGGTATTTCTAGTTATAATTTTGGTATATAGAGGCCTTGCCCCAACCACCTTCCCTAGTACAATTATAATTCTTTTAGAGGCTTCGTAGACAGACATAAGTTGTCATACGTAGTTGTAGATTCACATATTTATATCAGATAAGTGTTCAATGGGATAGAATTGGTTTGTACATACCTCTTATTATTATTTATGAGTAGTAACATCTCTGCACTATATATATGCCATTCATATAACTCATTCTTATATGGTTCTTGTCCATCCCATATAGGCTAAGGGCGTGACACTATTGGTGGAATGGTATGAAAAGGGATGTTGCAGAGTTTTTGGCTAAGTGTTCAAATTGTTAGTAGGTTAAAGTTGAGTGCCAAAGTCCTAGTGGTACATTGCAGTAGTTCAGCATCCCCACTTGGAAGTGGGAAGTGGTGAACATGGATTTTATGGCAGGATTTCCATGTACGCTTTGTCAGCATGATTCAATTTGGGTTATTATTGATAGAATTACCAATTCAATCCATTTCTTGCCAGTTCATACTTTGTACTTAGCTGAGGATTATTCGATGCTTTATATTAAGGAGTTGGTTACGTTGCACGGGATTCTTTTGTCTATCATTTTATGTAGAGGTACTCAATTTACCTCTCACTTTTGGAAGGATTTCAGAAGGGTCTTGGTACCCAAGTTCATCTCAATACAACTTTTCATCCTCAGACAGATGGTCAGGCACAGAGGACGTTTAAACTTTAGAGGACATATTGAGGTCATATGTTATTGACTTTAAAGGTAGTTGGGATGACCACTTACCTTTGATTGATTTTGCCTATAACAATAGTTATAACTCTAGTATTCAGATGGCTCCATTTGAGGCTCTCTATGATAGAAGATATAGATATTCTATTGGTTGGTTTGAGGTAGGTGAGGATCTTTGATAGGGACAGACTCGGTATTTAAGGCGATGGAGAAAGTTTAGTTGATTCGGGAGAGGCTGAAAATAGCCCAAAGTCGTCAGAAATCTTATGCAGACATAAGGAGAAGATATCTTTAGTTTGAGATTGGTGATTTCATCTATTTGAAAATTTTGCCTATGAAGGGAGTAAAGAGATTTGGAATGAAGGGGAAACTTAATCTCCACTATGTTGGCCCATATAGAATCCTTAACCATTTTGGAACGGTGGCTCATGAGCTTGAGTTGCTTGCAGATTTGGCATCAGCGCTTCTAGTGTTCTATGTTTCTTTGTTAAAGAAATATATTGGGGATTCAACTATTGTTATTCATTTAGAGAGTTTGGATGTACAGGATATCCTTTACTACGAAGAAGTCCCAGTTGAGATCCTTGATCGTTAGATTAATAGATTAAGGAATAAATAAGTTCCATTGGTTAAAGTTCTTTGGCAGAATCAGTCTGTTGAAGGAGATACTCGGGAAGCAGAAGCAGATATGCGAGCCAAGCATCCTCATCTTTTCTCCGCAAACTCTGATTCAACTTGAGGTAATGATTTTCTTTAAATTGACTCTTTTTCGTTCTCAGTTCAGCTATGTATCCATTCTTGTGACATTTCATGCATTCCCGAAATTATGATCTCATGTTTCAAGTCATGCATATTCAGTTTATGATCTCTGTACCTCAATATTCTTAGTCTAACCAGTCTCTTTCGAGGACAAATATTCCTAAGGTGTCAGCCTCTAGTTGTATGCTTAAGCGGTCCAAGTCTTGAAATTTTCACTAAGTGTTTGGGACTTAGTAACTTTCAAGACCCCTAAGCTTCTATGATTTTTATTTTGATCTTTCCGACCTCGAGACGTAGATTTTTTAGTTGAAACATGTTCTGGGTTGTTAAAAGTATGCCCCGAGAAAGTTTTGGGATTTTCAGATGGGCGTAAGGCTGTGCTTGGGAAATGAAAATAGTAGCACCACCGGGATAGGCCAGTGACGCCCGGTCTAGTCCACAGTGACAGTGCCCGCAACGCCCTATCTAGTTCACCGGATTAAAGCCTGCGGCGTGGGGCTTACCCGCCAGTCTGAAGCCCGCGTCGCTCCTTGATGATTCGTCTAGCCCCTTGGCCTTTTAAGCCAAGGGGCATTTGAGTCATTTGCCTCAACCCAATCCATCCTTAACACGATTTGGGGCTTTCAAAAGGGCATTATTTTCCTCTTTCACTCAATTTTCTTCCAAGAAAACCCTCCTCATTTCCCAAGAACAAATTCCAGCTTCATTCTCAAAAAATCAAAAGTTCTAGCTCTTTCTTTAAGGAATCAAGAGTTCAGGCTTCCAATTTGAGGAAATCTCAAGAATTTAGTTATTAATGTATGTGGAATGTTCATCAATGGGTCCCTTTTCACCCATGGAGCCCAATAATCGAATTATCGGCTGCAACAAGTCATAAATGACTTAGGGAAGCTATAGGAAAGCTCTAAATATCGAAAAGGTGTGGAAATACAGAAAATGACTTGAAGGGTCATTACAATTACCACTACTAAAAAGGACATTCATCCACTAAAGTTAAGTGTTAGGATGTACCTGAAGTCTACGTGGTGATACTAGGTCTGAATCTCTCTCTCAATCTCCCAAGTAGCCTTCTCTACTGGGCGGTGTCTCCACTACACTTTATCAACTGGAATCTCCCTAGAGGGCAACCGTCTGACATCCCTGACTAATATGAGAACTGTCTCCTCCACGAAGGTCAATCTCTCATCCAACTAAATCGAGTCCCACCGAATTACATGTGACTCATTAGGGATGTAATTCCACAACATAGAAACATGGAAAATGGTATGAACAATGAAAAAATCTAGGGGCAAGGCCAGATCATAGGCCACCTTTCCAACTATGTAAAGTAACTCAAAAGGCCCAATATATCTGCGCCTGGGCTTGCCTTTCCTCCTGAACCTCATCATGCCCCTCATGGGCGATACTCGAAGAAACACTCGATCTTCAACTCCAAACCTTAAGGCACGAAGTCTATGAACTGCATAAGCCTTCTACCTACTATGAGCTACCTTCATCCTTCCCTAAATTACCCAAACTCTATCCAGTGACTCCCAAAGTAAGTCAACACCACTAGTCCTAATCTCAGAGGTCTCGAGCCAGTCTATCGGAGATTGACAATGCCTACTATATCATGCCTCAAATGGTGCCATCTTAATAATCGAATAATATCTATTATTATAGGCTAACTTTGCCAATGCTCAGTTCTTCTTCCACTGACCTCCAAAGTCCATAACTGTAATACCCCAAAAATCCAAACTAATGCTAGAGCCATGTTTCCAAGCTCATGCAAAATGAATCATAGTTCTTTCATAGTTTTATAAGTAAGTTTGATGTATATTAAGTCCTTAAATAACTCTCAACTATTTGGCGAATCAAAATATCCCTTACCGATTGAATTTTTGAGAAGAATGGTTCTATAGTCAAATTCGAACGAGCATATCTTTTGATCTACTAAGAATTTTCCAGCTCAAGACATACCAAATTGTAGGAAAATGAATTAGCTTTCAAACAATACCAATTTTGCCTAAATCTGATACACGAGTGAGAAGTTATGACACTTTTAGTGAAAGATAGTAGCCCAACATGATTACACCACGTCGCGGTGATGGCCAAAATCACGTTCTGCCTTTTTCCAGTGTGTCACCATGATAAGTACCACGTCATGTTGAAGTACCATTTGGAATTCATCATTTTCCAGTGAGGCCCTGCAATAAGCGCCGCGTCGCGCCAAGGTGACAGTTCAGAATTGTCCTTTTTCCAGTGGCACAATGCAATAGCATCGTGTCGCGCAGTTTGACAAAATGGGGATTTTTTTTCTAGAGGTGCAACGCGATTGCACCTGATTATGCTGGAGTACAAAATCAAGATTGTCAGTTTCACGATTTAAATTTCAGGGACCGTTTGGTTATTTTCCAAAGCCCCAAATCAGTCCAAAACACATAATTACAACCTTAAAGGGGCATTTGTGCCCCATTACTCACAATTTCTCTCCAAGAAACTAATTCTCTTTCAAGAACAAACCCCTAGTCTTCAAGATTCAAGATCAAATCTCAAGAAAACCCCCAAGAACTCTCACGAATTTATCAACCCAGGTATGTTAAATGTTCATCCATGGGTCCCTTTCACCCATGGAGTCCAAGTATCCAATTTTAAATTCAAAGTTGTGATCTTTACAAGTTATTGTCATTTCAATTGTGATTTCCAACCATGAATTCCCACGAATTGAAATTCTATACCCTGTTTACATGAAATTGTTGTTGTTATTAAACCCCACATGTTTGAATAATGTTATTCCCTGATTTAAATCATAATTTGTGATGTTGATGTTGAAATCATGCTATTACTACAAGCGTTAAACCGTTCCCATGCTTAGCTTGAACTATGAATATCAAGTGTTTGATGAAATTCCTACAAGAATGAATTTTGAATAAATGCTTTCATATTATGTCCTCAAAGTTTTAGTACTATTTTGCTATTATTGCTATCGAGTCCTGGGGGTTATGAATACCCGAAAACTTAGTTGTTTACTTAGTCTCAGTATCTTCAGAATAGTCTCAGATATGATATGAGCATTACCAGTTCAGTCAGTTATCATAATCAGTTAAATGTTGAATAGTTTAGTATTTCGAGTCAGTTCAGTTGGGAGTAGGATTTAGCACCGAGTGAACCCAGGGATGGGGGTTCACTTGCCAGTTGAGGGTGTGACTTTTAGTACCAGCCTAGGCGTTCCAGAACTACGTAGCCAGCATAGGTTGAGACGTTAACCTGCTAGTTGAGGGTTGACATATATCTCATTAGTGCCCTTTCAGTTGAGGGTGACCCTTAGTCCTTTGGGATAACACTTTAGTGGATCCACACAACCAGTGTTAGTACCCGTGGCGCGGTACTGACGCCCTTCTAACTGGGGTCATAGGTTGGACCCCAATTTTCTCATTGGGGTATGTCGGTTAGATGATATCTCCTAGAGTCTCATTCCAATAATTAGCTCAGTAATTTCATTTTAGTTTTCTTGACCGTAGCATACATATATCAGTTATTCAGTATTCAGATTTCAGTATTATGTTTACTAATTATATTCAGAACATGTTTTATACTGGGTCATGCATTCTCAGTATTTACAGATTTTATGCATTCTATTTAGTACTTCATGCTATTCATTCATTCAGTTATTACTAATGCACATGAAACCATGCATATCAGCCTACCTCATTTAGCATACCAGTACATTCAAAGTACTGATCGCATACTCGTTTCTTGCGCTATAATGAATCATATCATAGGTTCGGACACTCAGTTCTCGGATCGCGCATAGACATTCCAGATTATCAGCCGTCGCAGTGAGAAGTCCTCATACTTCGAGGACATGGCTTGTTTATCTCAGTCTACTTTATCAGTTTCTGTATTTTCTATTCAGTCAGAGTTTGTTGGGGGTTTATCCTATCAGCTCCACAGTTAGTCAGTAGAGGATTTAAAATTAGTATAGATAGTTAGTCAGTCTTTAGTTTTCAGTTGTGATTGTCAGACGTTTTATCAGTATTATCAGTTTGTTTTTACAGACGTTATCAGATTTATGACTTAAAACCTTATGGTATTCCTCAGTTAATTTCTGCATATGATCTTTTGGTATCAGTTTTATTAATTGCTTACTATAAGTACTCGCTCATGGATTAGCTTGTGGTCCCTCAGAACTGTAAGCACCATGTGACTCCCAGGGTATACTCTCGGGGTGTTACAATAACACGAGTTCAAACCATGTCCTCAAGAATTTGCATAGCTCCGACTACCCATTGGTCTGAGGGTAAAAAATGGTTCTAAGGTCCACCTGAGTACCCAACTCCTCCTGAAAAGCCCTCCATAAGCTAGAAGTGAATACGAAGCCCTTTTCTGAAATAATAGATATGGTTACTCCATGCATACAAACTATCTTATGAACATAAAATATGGGCAAGCCTCTCGGCACTAAATGGCATCCGAATAGAAAGAAAATATGACAATTTGGTTAATGATGTCACAACCTAATTTATGAGTCATGATGGCACCTACTTTATCTCGCTAGTAGGCAACCCAAACCGTAACCCGGAGCTAAATGCAATGGGTTAACTTGGTGGAAGATACCCAAAATTAGGCGAAAATAGACAATTGCAACTTATAAATAAGTAAGGAAATAGAAAAAGACAAAGTAGTAACAATACAAATAACCATCTCATGACCTGGTAGAGCCAGTACAAAAGCTACTATAAATACAACTCAAGTTCTAAAATAGTCAATACAACCTGTGTCGAAACAAAAGACTAGACATAAATAAGATAGAGGGAAATGGGAAACTCCGACTCCAAGAGCTCCCCCTATATTCGGAATCTAACACAACATATCGATGAATCAACGACGACAAGTAGCACTGGAATCTGAACAAAAAAAGTACAGAAGTGTAGCATAAATACAAAAACCACGGGCACTCAGTATGCATCATCAGCTGACTGAGCTAAATCATGATATAAGTATGATAAAATGCAAGATAACATAATGAAGTCAAGGTAAAGAGCTGAACCTAAAAAACTCCAAAATCACTGTGCAGAAATAAGTAATAACCAAAATAATAACATAACATAAAGAATCAAACACATGCAATTAGAACTACAAAATTAGCTCCCATAATGCAATAAGTGTAGAAAAATAAATACCCCAATATAGGCCACCATAAGCCTGGATGGTATAATCAAGTAAAGGTAAATCGAGCAACCATAATTTACCAACTTTTATCATACGACTAGAATCCATCCAATTCATGCCACACTATAACAATCTCCCTATTTCCAAACTTAAACCAATATCCATATTGTCCATTTATCATACTCCCTTATCAGCCTTGAACTGGTACCATCTAATCAATATTATAAGTAATAGCCAGACTCGAATCAGTAATGATGTAATTAATATCATCAATGTCTTATCACCAATATCATGATCAATACAATAGCAATTTTTAGGTTTGATCTAAGTATGTACGTCTTCAACATCATCAGTATTTGGACTTGAACCGGTAAGTATATCATCATTATCATAACCAAGAATAATCACTAGCAAAATCAATGACATAGTCACTAGGTGTTTGCATAATCAATAAGCATCAACTCTCAATATCAAACCATCATAACCATCAAATGCCCAAGTTTCTCAACATTACCTCAATAAGTATTTCCAAGACGTACAACAGACGTATAAAAGGTTTTCAATAGCTATCATTAATATTGGCCTAAGGTGGGTTAAAGAGCCCACTTCTAAATCCCCAAAATACAATTTATGGGAAATTCTACCTCGGACTAGGCTAAGGTATCTAAATCCATTTTTAGATGTAAACTAAGCCATAATCAACCCTAAGATAGAAATGTTACCAAAACATGAGCAACTAACTTAATTATTCCTAAATTACGATTTTCGAATAGCCTAAACGGTTTAACTATCCCTAGTATTGCTAATCACATCACCAACACCTAAAACCCAAAACAAATCTAACATGATATCGTAACCATACTATGAACTAGCTCAATCTAAAGGAGGGTGAAAACCTAGCCTACCTTGATACCAAAAAAAGCTCGAAGAATCTGCTAAATCACTGAATTTTTCTTCTGAGAAGCTTTCGTAAGATGCCATCCTATCAAAATCACAATCTACTCATCACGAAGAGAATAATGATACCCATATTGCCCCATTGTGCTCTGGATCCAAAATTACTCAAAAATCTCATGTGGGTCCGCTTTACGGAATTGCATTTTCGAAGCCAACCCAACATTCCTCTATGCTCAAGGAGTAATTACCCTAAAAAATGGGTGAAATCCATGCTACATTTGTGCTATAGTCAAGCCACCAAGTTTTAAGGATTTTAGAGAAGAAAAGGGGAAATCAACCATGGAAATGGAAGAATCTTACCTCAATTCAAAGGAGAATTATGAAAAAATCGTTATCCAAGCTTCCCAAATCACCCACAAGCTCTAATCCTAAGATTTCTCGACATTTAGAGTTTTACTCTCAAGAAATTAATGAAGGAATGGGCAAAACGCCTAAAAAGGAAATATTTATACCCTTCCCAGGGCTCAGGAGTCGCTATCGTGACCCAACCCTCGCGATTGCCACATATAGTGGATGCTAATGCGAGTCGCTATCGCACGCGATCATGGAACTTGGCGCCTACCAAGGGTATCACGATCGCAACCCCTAGCATCGCTATTGGTGATTACACCAGATACAACTAAGACCTGCAGTTTTCAAAGTCTCTACCAAGCCCTTAAAATTCATGCGATATCTCGTACATGCAATTGAACTATGCTACATTATCAAATTTGATGTTACCAAATCAATGACGCAGTTGAAATTTCCATTTGAGGTTGTTTTGACAAAAAGTGGGTCCCACACCCATTTTTATTTTCTTAGCTTTCAAACCAATAGGTCAAAATGAGCTCGAGTGCCTCGAGACCTGAACCAAGAGTCCGCCAAGCCTAAAGTCGATATTTCAGAGCTGTTGGAATAGTCGGAATTGGCATACGAGATTGTTTGACTGAAGTTTTTGCCTAGTGGAAATTTGGAACCAGCGAAGATTTCAAACCAGAGAATTGGCTCTAAAAACCAAATAGACTGAAAGAACACAACTACAGAGATTTTTGGGAAGTTTAAATTAAATTAATCCTTTTATAAAGGTCCTTGCTAAGGATACGCCTATTTTATATGATAGATGGAAGAAAAATCCAAAAGGATAGACTGAAGATCATACTCAAGCAGTCAAAAATATAAAAGCAACTTCCCGATAACCTAACTCTCTATCCCAACGAGTCATAAATGACCTGGGGTAGCTATAGGAATGCTCTAACTGTGAAAATAAGTAGAAATATAGAAAATAACCTAAAGGCTCATTACAATATCCACTACTAAAAGGACTTTTGTCTATAAAAGTCAAGGATTAGGATGTACTTGAAGTCTATACTGGGTCTGTATCTTGATCTAGATCTCCAAAGTAGCCTCATCTACTGGGTGGTGCCTCCACCGAATCTTAACTATAGGAATTTCCCTAGTGTACAATTGCCTGGCATAACTAGCCAAAATGAGCACAGGCTCCTCTACAAATGTCAACTGCTCATCCTACTAGACTGAGTCCCATCTAAGTAGATGAAATGGATTAGGAATGCATCGCCGCAACATATAAACATAGAAAACCAGATAGACCACAACAAAATCTATAGGTAAGGCTAACTGATAAGCCACCTCACCAACTATGCAAAGAATCTCGAAAGGTCCAATATATCTGGGGATGAGCTTACCCTTTTTACCAAACCTCATCACACATTTTATGGGAGTTATACAGAGGAATACCCAATCACTAACTCTAAATCTAAAAGCACGAAGCCTACGGTCTGCATAAGCCTTCTGCCTACACTACCATAAATTAGATCTATGGTGATGGTTGTAAAATCGTTGCAATAGATAGAAAAACCATTGCCTTAGATCCATTGCAACGGTTCTGCAAGCGTCCCATAGGTGGGCGTTGTGATAGGTGTATCGCAACGATTTCTGCGACGGTTGTGTAAACTGTCGCCATAGGTAGAGCTATGGTGACGGTTTCTGACAACCGTCGCCATAGATAGACCTATTGCGATGGTTAATTTTTGACTTATTGAGATGACTGTTTTCATCTATTGCAATGGTTACGAACTATCGCAATAGATGCTATTGGAATGGTTACTAACCGTTGCAATAACAGATATTGTGATGCTTTTATTATTCTGTTGCAACGCTCTTTGACTACATATTACAACTATTTCATTACTTATTGGAATGCCTATTTTCGTCTATTGCAATGGTTACGAACCGTTGTAATAGATTCTATTGCAACGACATTAAATCGTTGTAATAACATCTATTGGGACACTTTTGTTATTATGTTGCAATGCTTTTTGACTACCTATTGCAATGGTTTATTGATCTATTGCAACAATTATTGCCATATGTTATTAAATTGAAACTATTTATATAAATAGTCACTTGTATTAATGTAAATTTTTATTTACATACATAATAAATTATAACACAATATATACACATCACAAAACAAAATCATTCATTAATAATCTCATAACTCAAGTTGAACTTTAATACACGGTTAAAATCTCACTATCAGACTTAATCCTCAGAATGGACTGGTGTACAGTCTAATCTCTATTTCTCACCAACTCATAAAAGAGGACTGTTGGTCGCTCCATATATCTGCTTTAATAGCAAAAATTAGCAAAAATATAGCATCCAGAAGAATCTCCCTTGTTGTATAATAATCACATTCTTAACATAAAATGGTAAGTATCCCCACCTATTCTCCATATTTTTCTCCAACCATTGCAATTGACCCAGCTCCTTTTGCATCAGTCAAAGACATGACTTTTGTTTCCAGAATCATGCCATCACCGATCCATTGGTTGATCAAACCTTTAATTTCTATGAGTTCTTTGTCTAGAAGAGGTCGATGGAAGTTGAAGTCAAATCTAAGATGATAAAAAACAACCATTGATCCTGCTTGGGATGTTTTTTGACCAATTACACTTTTGAGTGCTGATTGAAGTAAATTAGAAGCTATATGGTGAACCTGAAAAGCAGCATAACATAAGAATAAATAAACTTATTAGACCAAAAATTTTCTGGAGACAAATGGCTAAGATCAACAAAAATTGAAATGTAATAGCGAGGCTAAAGCAAATGATTCAGGAATCCATGCTGCTACAGAATCTCATATCAATAGTTTCTTCTTTCGTCAATATGATGCATATCCATTCATTTTCTATATTATTTTCTGGAGACAAATGGCTAAGATTAACAAAAATTGAAATGCAATAGCGAGGCTAAAAAACAAATGATTCAGGAATCCATGCAACTACAGAATCTCATATCAATAGTTTCTTATTTCCTAAATATGATGCATATCCATTGTTATCTCCACTGGAAATCCATAAGTGTCATACAATATGAATGCATCCTTGCCCGACAAATAGGGTGCAGTCCCAGTTCACTGAGCATTTAATAATGCATCAACCAACATCTGTTCAAGAAGTTTTTCTCCTTTTTCTAGAGTCAAGACAAAACTATATTGGTGTTTAGTTCAAACACTTTTTTTGGCAAGAATTGGCAAAACTGCTCCTTAAAGATCACCCATTCCATCTCCCTTTACACCAAGTAACCTGCCTGTTCTAACAACCCTTCTAATGAGGTGACGTACCACATATCCCCTTCTAATATTGGATGAGTTGACACCATCAGATATCAGATAAACAACTGCACGTATATAATTTCCAATTATCTGGATTGATCAGAATTAGAAGGCTTTCAACATATTGGAAGTTAAATCAGTTAAAAAAAGACTTGTACAAATATTACTATTTTTCAGTTGCAACACACTTTAAATGGGAAACAATTTCCTTAAAGTCTACATCCATACATAACACTCAATGTAAGTTTTAGATTTCTCCAAAAACAAAGAGTTAATGGTCCACACCGCACTTGAACTGTTGAACTACACCTGAACTATCTACTCTAAGTAAGATAACCACATTTTTTCCTTCACATTCCATCACAAGGAGAGAAGTATGATACCTTTTCACTAGAAGTAAGAAGAAAAATAGAAAGATTGAAGGCATAGCCCACATAGTTGGTGCCAACGGACTTTCAGACTTTACATTGTGTTTTAGATGGCCATAGTTGGAGTTAGCTATAATTAGGAGTAACTTTAAGCAAATAACAAGAAGAGAGAAAACAATCTGAACACAAATTTTAGAAGAAAAAGAGGTGTTTCTAATTACAAAGAAAATCTTTGACAACAAAGTAAATTTGGTAAAGAACTCACATCACCACCAGGGCCATTGATATACAGGTAGATCCTCTTGGAATCATCAATAGTGTCAAGGTACAATGTTGTTGCCAATATCTGGTAGCTAAATTCTTCATTTATCTCTTCTACAATGAAAATAACATATTCACGGTACTGCATTCGAGAATTTAGTGATATTTTCCTTGATCAAAACTATTAAGTATTATCCAATTAGTCAAAGAAGAAATGAAGGTACTTTTGAACAGGAAGTGATCAAGAGAACACTGTAAAGTGCTCAAGATCGCAAGTTATCAAGATTAGCTTCAATGGACTAAGAAGTCAGTCCAATCCAACTAGTGGTTCAACCAATGAATATGCTGGCTACGACCACTACTAAGAAGAGACTGGTCCTACACCTTGACATTTTAAATTACTACTAACACGAATAAAATTCTTTATCCATATATCAATACTCTACTAGTTTAACTAAAATTGAAGATATGTTACTTACAAGAGCATTTCACAAATCAACTCGTTGCCTTGTTCCCTTAATTGGATTTCTATAGGGAACCTTTTGTGTCCCAATGGGCATCATGGAAACTCGTGAACGTGTTGCTTTACCATCTTTTCTTCTGCAATTATGAATTATGAGTTAGCTTACAAACACAACCAACAATCAAATAAAACTTGATAAAAAATAGTACAAACATTATATCCAAAGGAGAATTGAATGTGTTAAGTATAAACTCATAAGTCATAAAACTCATGTAAGGAAGGGATCAGAGAAGTATTAAGAAGTTGTGGACGACAAGATGGGTGTAAGGTGATTTATGTATCATATTTGGAAGTGAAAATAGTTTAGAAGATAAGTTGGGGACTTGAACTTCTAGGGGAGTCGAGCAGGACTTTAATAAAGATAATCTGGCAAACAAATCCAACAAGTATAGTTACACAACAACGGTTAGGCCATTCAGTTAACATCAACGGAATAAGTTGCAAACTTCTGTTCTTTCAAGATGATCCCTATAGCCATACCAACAGTATTTCCATTCCTTGACACCATAATACAACAATCAGTTAATCATGTAGAGAAAACACTTAGTCAATCAAACAAGAAATGCTCAAAATTATAGGATGGGAACTGGAATAGATAAGTAAGACATTTTTATCCCATTACTCTTAGCAACAAGTTATGTCAAAGGGTAGTCTTATTCTTTAGTCCATTACTTGCAGACTAATGTTACCAGTTCAGTACATTAGCCAAGAAGCTAAATTCAATACTAAAGAATATCACCACATTTGATCTGAATGACGTAACAAAACAATGTCAGCCATGAGGTGATTCCTCACCTTTTATATAACAAAAAATTATACCACGTGATATGGATATAATCTGAAAGGGCAAAGGTCAACCTGATGCACTAAAGCTCCTATTACGCATTGGGTCTGGGAAGGACCAAAGGGTCTATTGTACGCAGCCTTTCCATGCATTTCTACAAAAGGCTGCTTCCACGGCTTGAAACCATGACCTCCTGGTCATGTGACAACAACTTTACCAGTTATGCCAAGGCTCTCCTTCATATTTGAACCAATTGATAAGCAATGTAAAATTGCTGGAAGAGGGGAGATAATGGCCCGTTAGCAGTGACTGGATTACCAAAAAACAAAATCCAAATAGCAAACAAACAAGGGGAGCGAATAGCCCGTTAACAGTGCCTGGATTATTGAAAAAGAAACTCAATCCAAATCGCAAACAAATAATGCCAAGCTCAGCCTAAAATTGCATGAACAATTAGATTAAATTCTCAGAATATAACACAACCTGTGATTTTCAAATAGATCTAAATACATGCTATCATCTCTGAGAAGTAATCCCTGAACACACATATCTTCAGACATACATAATTACTGTGACAATAATCAACGAGCTATTTTGAAGATAAAACATGCTAAAGAGACACGTTAAGACAAGGAATAAGAAGAGGAATTTCTTCCCCTCTTCAAGTGCCCTACGATTGTAATTACCAAATACTGAAAAAGGGGTTTTGCTGATACATAATTACCAAAAGTCGGCGAATCAAAACTGCTCTATCAAATCCCTAGACACCCTTAATTCTTTACCCTTGATTAAAATCTCCGCCGCCGTAATATCCAAATGCACAATACGTGTATCATTTTCCATTGAACCAACTAGCGCTACTAGTAAAATTTTTTGTAGAATAATATCCTCGATCTCCGCCGGCATTTTCTGTGGTTAACCTAACAAAATGCAATTAGTCCTAATTGCAAATTAAGGTGAAAATCGAGAGAGAAATGGTTTGAGAGATTGAGAAAATCTCGAGAGACAGAAATGTTTGAGAGAAAGCAAATCGACAGAGAATAGGTTTGAGAGTGGAAGGGTTTTCTTAAAATTGCTTATAGCGGACTTTTGAAATTTTAGAAAGGAAATTAATAAAATCATTGCAATAGATATATTTTTACCCAATAGCAATGGTTACAGTGCTAAATGGTAGCTTTCACCTGCTCATAACATAATCTATGAGCTACAAAGTCTACCACTTCTCTCTTCATGCCACTCCACTAGTAATGTTGTCTCAAATCTCTATATATCTTTATTGTACCTGGATGAATAAATTATCTAGAGCTATGAGCCTCGTGTAAAATCAACTGTCAAGTCACCAATCCTCGATACACAAATACGACCATCAAACCTCAAGACACCCTCAGAATCTATGGTAACCTTATTGGACTCACCACTAAACACCTGATCATGAAGAATGAAAAGTCTATTATCCTCAAATCGATGATCCTGAATCTACTTAAATAGTGAGGACCTAGCCTCTACACTAGTAAAAATCCTCCTAGGATCTAAAATATCAAGTTGCACTATCAAATTGGCTAAGTACTGAATGTCCCGTGCCAACAGCCTCTGAGAAACTGAAATACAAGCCAAGCTACCCATACTCATTACCTTTTGGCTCAAGGCGTCTCCTACCATATTCTTCTTTGTTGGATAATACAAAATAGAGATATCATAGTCCTTAAGCAACCCCATCCATCTATACTGCCTAGCATTAAGCTTTCTCTGGGTCATAAGATGCGAAGACAATAATCATCTGTGAAAATCTCACAGTGCACACTATAAATATAATGCCTCTAAATCTTAAGAGCAAAAACTACTGCTTTCAACTTCAATTATGAGTGGGGTATTTCGCTTATGCACCTTAAGCTTCCTCGAAGCATAAGTGTTAACACGACCCTTCTGCATTAATACACAACCTAAACTGACACTAAAAGCATCACAATACATGGTGAATCCTCCACCCTTCATCGAAAGAGCCAAAATAGGATCCATTATGAGAAACTCTTTGAGCTTACCAAACCTCGATTCACATTCCTCAGACCATTGAAAAGGAACCTCCTTTTGAGTCAATATGGTCATAGATGCTGAAATAGTAGCAAATCCCTCAATGAATCATTTATAGTAACCATCCAAGATAATAACTCTACGGACCTTAGTAGAAGATATAGGTCTAGCCTAATCACAAATAGCCTCAATCTTCGTCGGGTCTACCATAATCCCATCCTTAGACATCACATGCCCAAGGAATGTCACCGACTCAAGCCAAAACTCGCACTTGGAGAACTTGGCAAAAAGTACATAATCTCTCAAAGTCTTAAGTACTATCCTAAAATATTACGCATGCTCCTCTCTACTCCTCGACTACATAAGGATGTCATCGATGAACACGATCATGAAGGAATCCAAATAAGACTTAAATACTATGTTCATCAAATCCATGAACGTGGCTGAGGCATTAGTCAGCCCAAAAGACATTACTAGGAACTCATAATGACCATAAAGGGTCCTAAAAGCTGTCTTCGGGATATCCTTGGCCCGAATCCTAAACTGATGGTAACCATATCTCAAATCAATCTTAGAGAACACTGCTGCACCCTGAAGGTGGTCGAACAAGTCATCGATACAAGTCATAGGATAATAGTTGTTCACCATCACTTTATTAAGTTACCTATAGTCAATGCACATGCGCATGGAGATATCCTCATTCTCCACAAATAACATAGGAGCTCCCTAAGAAGACACACTCGGTCTAATAAACCCTTACCAAGAAGATCTTGAAGTTGAGAATTTAGATCCTTAAGCTTGAAAAGATCCATATGGTAAGGTGCCATAAAAATAGGTCGGGTTTCAGGCTCAAGATCAATAACAAAATCCATCTCACGGGCAGGACGTATAACAGGTAGATCGTTAGGGAAAACATAAGGAAACTCAGGAACTACAGAGACAGAGTCAGGCTACAGACTTTCCACACTAACATCACCAATATAAGCAAGATAAGACTCTCAACCCCTTGAAATAAGTCTCCTATCACACATATAAGAAATAATCCCTGTCAACTCATGGCTAACAGCTTCCTGCCACATAATTGGGGGTATGCCAGGCATGGCTAAGGTAACGGTCTTGGAAAAATAATCCAAGACCTTATGATAGTGGGATAACCATTCCATGCCCAAAATCATATAAAAGTCCACCATATCCAATAGAATAAGATTAACATAAGTATCAATATCTCTCACAGTCACAACACAAGATCTGAATACCTGATTTACTACTAAAGAATCACCCATGGGACTAATACACGTAATGGCATAGATAATAAATCCCCAGATAATTCTAACCATAAAGAAAAATAAGCAGACACATAAGAATAAGTGGATCCTAGATCAAATAAGGCAAAGGCCGACTAACGACACACCAGAATTGTACCTGTGACAACAACATCTGAAGACTCAACCTTGGGTCTAGAAGGTATTTCATACAACTGACCACACTTGCCATCTAGATGGGCTGCAAACCAATCTTCTATCCTACCTGCTCGAGAACCATCTCTATCACCCTAGGAACCATCCCTACGACCATGTATACAACCTCTAGCTGGGAGATGAACTACTCTAATAGGGGGCACACTCTAAGATGAAGAAACAATCGCCCCACGACTAGGGCACTCTTGCGAATAATAACCATGACTCCTACAACTATAATATGTCCCATGAAGTGAACCAAAACCAGAAGATCTGGCTGACCCAAAATAGCTTCCACGACTAGAATAACCAGAAAATGAACCCCTTAAAGGCTGACCACCACCACTCTGACCAAGGTGATCACTAACATAAGCCTGAATTCTGTCAGTAATCTAGAGCATTGCCTGAATAGGCCTACTAGGTTGCCTTTGAGGCTGATACGACTAACATAGAGGGTACTTACCCTAAGAACCACTTCCTCCAAACCAGGAGCTACTACAACTCCCCCTAAAATTGCCTTAATATCTAGGACCTTATCACTACCCCTTTGGACCTCATAATTTATCTCCTTTATCACCTGGTCATGATTAGAAACCTCAACAAAAGATCTACCCGAGCAACCAAACTCTAAGTAGACATGAGAAGAGGAAGTCTCAATCCTCAAACAAAACAACGAACCTCCTCATACTCTGTATCCAAAATAGAAGTAGCATGCCTAGAAAACTCATAAAAATAAGCCTCATACTCCACGACCATTATTGTGCCTTTCTCCAATCTAGAGAACTAATTCCTCAAGTGATCTGTAAGGCTACGAGGCATGTACTTCTCAAAGAAAATATCAGAGAACTGATCTCATGTCATAGGAGAAGATCTTGCTGGCCTGGAATCAAGATGACCTCTCCACCAATGTCAAGTTACCAAGTTTAATTAAAAAGTAGTGTAATACACACCACGAGTCTTATGCATCCTAGGAGCTATAGACTGTGCACTATCAAATAGTACACCACCAAATAACCCTAGGAGCTCAACCAAAGCATCCTTGAGAACTGAAGAAGAAATAAACCCTGGTAGAGCCTGGGCTGGTCCCTCGCCCGCCACTGATTGGGGCGACAAAACCTCTGGCTCAGGAGCAGAAATGGGGTCGGATGAAAGCCCCTATCTTGGCCCCTAGCTGGGGACCCATTTTGGGATATACATAATTTTCACGAATTATAAAAGGATCCATAGGATTAGTATTGGGATCCTCATCTCAGGTAGAGGTAGCACGAGTCCTAGCCATCTGCAAAAGAGTAAAGTCAAAGGAATGTTATATAAATCAACTCATTCTCTTAGCACAAAATGAGTGAAAGAAGTGAATAACTCCTAAGAATGTTCTATAGCCTCCTGTAGATAGGAACAAACATCATTGTTCTGATCTGCAGGACTCTACTAGACACTTGCTCATGTACCAATATTATTGGTAAAACCTAGGCTCTGATACATATTTTTCATGACCCAATTTATAAGTCACGATGTCACCTACTTTATTCTGTAGTAGGTAAGCCAAACTATAACCCAGATCTAAAAGAAATGGGTTAACTTGGTGAAAAAAGCGCAAAAATGGGCGAAAATAAACAATTGCAATTTATTAATAAATAAGGCAATAGAAATTAACAAAGGTAGCCAACAATACAGATAACCATCCCATGACCCGATAGAGCCAGTACAACAGCTCTATAAATACAACTCAAGTTCTAAAATAGTCAATACAATCTATCTTGAAATAAATGGCTAAACATAAATAAGATAGATGGAAATGGGCAACTCCGACTCCAATAGCTCACCATATCTCTGAAATATAACACAACATGATCGACTAATCAACAATGACAACTTCTACTTGGATCTACATAAAAAAGGTACAAAAGTTTAGTATAAGTGCCAAAACCATGGGTACTCAAAAGACATCATCAGCCGTTTGAGCTAAATCATGATATAAGTATGATAAAATGCAAGATAACATAACTAAGTCAAGGTAAAGATTCGAACCTAAGAAACTACATAATCACTGTGCAGAAATAAGTAAATAACTGAAATAAAACATAAAGAATTAGACACATGCTATATAACTACAAAATTGCCCCCCATAAGCTAATAAGTGGGGAAAAGTAAATACCCGAATATAGGCCCCCATAAGTATGGAGGGTATAATCAAGTAAAGCATAAACCAAACCACCGTTATCTACCAACTTTTATTATACGAATAGAGTCCATCCATGTTATGACACACTATAACAATCTCCCCATTTCCAAAGTTAAACAAATATCCACATTGTCCATATATTATGGTCCCTTGCCAGCCTTGAACCGGTACCATATAATCAATATCACAAGTAATAGCCATACTCAAACTGGTTATCATGTAATCGATATCATAGTTAATATTTTCAATGTCCTATCTCCAATATCATGATCAATACCATAGCAATTTCCAGACTTGAACTAGTAGTTATATAATCAAATGTCATAATAATCTTCCTAACTTGAACTGGGTAGTTACGTCATCAATATCATCATTAATGTTCATACTTGAACTGGTAAGTATATCATCATTATCATAACCAAGCATAATCACTAGCAAAATCAATGAGATAATACTACGGGCTAGCATAATCAATAAACATCAAATCTCAATATCAAACCATCATAGCATCAAATGCCTAATTTTCTCAACATTACCTCAATAAGCATTTCTAAGGCGTACAACAGGCGTATAAAAGGATTTCAATATCAAACATGAATCTTGGCCTAAGGTTGGTCGAAGAGCCCACTTCTAAATCCCCAAAATATAATTTAAAGCATATTCTACCCTGGACTAGTAAAAGGTATCTAAATCCACTTTTAGATGTCAAATAAGCCATAATCAACCCTAAGATAGAAACATTACCTGAACATGAGCAACTAAGTCATTTATGCCTAAATTATGATTTTTGAATAGCCTAAGCGATTTAATTTCCCTAATATTGCCAATCATATCACCAACACCTAAAAAATAACCCAAATCTAAAATTATACCATAAGCAACTATGAACTAGCTCAATTTATATGGAGGGTGAAAATCTAACCTACCTGAACGATGAAGAAAGCTTGAATAATTTGCTAAATCAATAACTTTCCTTTCCGAGAAACTTTTGCATGATACCACGCTATTAAAATCACAATCTACTTATCACAATGAGAATAGTGATACATATATTGCATCATTGTTCTTTGAGTCCACAATAACTCTAAAATCTTACATGGGTCCCATTTATGAAAATCACATTTTTGAAGCTAACCTAACATTCCCCTATGCTGAAAGAGTAATTACCCTAAAATTGGTGAAATCCGAGCCACATTGGTACTAAAATCAAGCCACCAAGTTTTAGGGATTTTAGAGAAGAAAAACGGAAATCAACCATGGAAATGAAGGAATCTTACCTCAAATTTGAAAGAAAATCATGAGACAATCATTATATAAGCTCCCTAAATCACCACAAGCTCTAATCCTAAGCTTTCTCAACATTTAGGGTTTTAGTCTTAAGAAATTGGATGAAGGAATGGGAAAAATGGCTAAAAAGGGGAAATTTATACCCTTCCCAAGGCTCGGGATTTACTATCGCAACCCGACCCTCACGATCGCCATATATGCTGGCTAACAACGTAAGTAGCTATCGTGACATGACACTGAGTGGCACGTGGTGCCTGCCAAAGGTATCGCAATCGCGACCCTTGGCATCATTATTGGCAATGCACTAGATACAACTTCGACTAGGAATTTTACAAGTCTTTAAGCCCTTGGGATTTATCCGGCATACCGTACATGCAAGCGGACCATGCTACCCTATCAAATTCAATGTTTTAGACTCAATAGTGCAGTTAAAATTTCCATCCATGGTCGTTTCAACAAAAAATGGATCCCACACCTAATTTCCACTTTCTTAACTTTTTGACCAATAGGTCGAAATGAGCCTGAGTGCCTCAAGACCAAACCCAAGAATCCTCCTAGCCTAAAATCGACATAGTAAGTCATCAATGACTTGGGGTAGGTATAGTAAAGCTCTAACAATGAAAATAAGTGGAAATATGGAAAATGACCAGAAGAGTCATTATAAATGGTCCAAATGCTGTTGGAACCATAGGAGGTGTGAGGCAAACCACTAAAAAAGTGCATAATAATCCTCTCCCACTTCCATTAGGAATGGGCAACCTCTGATTTATTCCACTAGGAATTTAATGCTCAACCTTTACCTTTTGACAACTTTGGCAATGGGCTACAAAGTCTGCTACATTTCTCTCTATGCCACTCCACCAGTAATGCTTCCTCAAATCCCATACATTTTAGGGGTCCTAGGGTGAATGGAGTATTTGGAGATATGAGCCTCACATAATATCAACTGGATCAAGTCTCTAACCCTTGGACATAAATGCAGTAATCATATCTCAAAATACCGGCATAATATATGGTAGATCTCCTGGACTCATCCCTCAGCACCTGATCATAGCTGACACAAAGTCCCTAATCCTTAAACTGATGGCTCGGGATCTTCTCAAATAAGGTAGACCTACCCTCAACACTACCAAGCATCCTCCTAGGGTCTGAAATATCAAGTCGTACCATTAAGTTGGCCAAGGATTGGATGTCCCACGCCAACGGCCTCTAAAAAATTAGAATGAAACCCAAGTTATCCATTTTTACCACCTTCCATCTTAAGGCATCCACTACCACATTCATTTGCTCGAATGGTATAGAATAAAGATGTCTTAATCCTTCAACAACTCCATACACCTATGCTATCTTAAATTGATCTCTCTTTGATTCATAAGGTGAGAAAGACTACAACGATCAGTGTAGACCTCACAATGAATGCCACAAAAATAATTCCTTTAAATCTTAAGCACAAAGATTACCGCCGCCAACTATAAAACATGAGTAAGGTAGTTGCTCTTATGCACCTTCAGCTGCTTCAAAACACGAGCAATAACTTAACGTTATTGCATAAAAAACATCCCAAACCAATACCAAAAACATCAGAATATATGATAAACCCCTTGCCTTTAATTGGAAGAGCAAATATAGGAGCTGAAGTGAGCAAATCCTTGATCTTCCAAAAGCTCAACTTGCACTCCTCAGACCACTAAAAAGGAACCTCTTCCAGGTCAATCTGGTCATTGAAGTTGCAATAATAGAAAAAACCTCAATGAACCATTTATAGTAACCTATAAAACCAATAAAGCTACAAATCTCAAACGTAGATGTAGGTTTGGCCCATTCTTGAATAACCTAAATCTTCGCTAGTACACCATAATCTCATTCTTAGACACCACATGTCCTAGGAATGTAACCGAATCGAGCTAGAACTTACACTTAAATTTTGGCAAAAAACTTGTAATCTTTTAAAGTTTGGAGCACAACCCTCGAATGCTGCTTATACTCCTCCCTATTCCGCAAATAAATTAGAACATCATCAATGAACATAATCATAAAGGAGTCCAAATAAGGTCTAAACACTTGGTTCATCAAATCCAAAAATGTGGTTGGGCATTATTCAACCCAAAAGAAATCACCGAGAACTCATAATGGCCATAACGAGTGTTAAAGCCTATCTTTGGGATATCCTTAACTTAAATCCTTAATTAATGGTAACCGGATCTCAAGGTTATCTTCGAGAACACCACCTCTCCTTGAAGATAATCAAATAAGTCATCAATATGAGGCATAGGATACCTATTCTTCACTTTACCTTATTTAGTTGCATGTACATACATAAAGAACCATCCTTTTTCTTTACGAACAAGATAGAAGCACCCCAAGGTGACACACCCGTCCTAATGAAATCCTTACCCAAAAGATTCTGAAGTAAAAGACTTAGGTACTTAAACTCTGGAAGAGAAATATGGTAAGATGCCATAGAAATAGGTAAGGTGCTCCACTCAAGGTCAATAATAAACTCAATATCATGCTCAGGTGAAAGGCCAGGTAGATCGATAGGAAAGACATTAGGAAAATCACAAACTATAGAAACATATTCAAGCAAAGGACTCTCTGCACTAACATTACAAATATAAGCAAGATAAGACTCCCAACCACTTGATATTATTGCGCCCAAGTGCACATGCAAGAGTACATGGTAACCCAAGTAGTAAAATAACCTTTAAAAACCATATATCGATCCCACAGGGACTTGTTCTTAGAAATGACCTAATTCTAGTCTTATTATAAACATTAAACAAGTGCAAAAGTAACCAAAAATATTTGTGAATTGAAAAATAAAAGTAACCATAAATAATTTAATAATATAAAATATTAGACAATAATAGGGATAAACCCAAGGTTAAGGCATTACAAATAATCCTACCTATCTATATAATATCGTTGGTTCAATTAATTATCTTGGTTGTTGGTTCACGAGGTTGAAACATGACTATGGTCTTTTGATATTGTCTATCTAACTTAGCCCCACAACTACATCATTAAGTGGGGATGTGAGTACTACATTAAATGCACTTGTATTTCTTCTTGTATATGAACCAAATAGGGAGAATTAGGTATATTCCTATCCATAATGCAAATCCTAATTTCTGTTCCTTGAATGATTAAGATATTATTCTATACATCCCACATTCTAATCTATCATTTCTCTTTCCGAGCTCACAATAGAATTATATGTTTATTCTAAGGATTCAAAATCCATAGAATAGTAAATAAAAGGATATATAAACAACCAATAATGATAAATAACATATACCAACTTAATTACAAGCTTAAGTACTCATGTTCTTGGCCTCAATCTCGGATGAGGGTGTTTTACCAATCATGGAGTTACAAAGAATCACAATTAAGGAATTCATGTTCATAATAAAAAAGTAAACTAAAGAAAAGGGTAAAAATCATAAGAGAAGCCTCCTAAAGTGTATTAAAATCCATAAAGATAGTCCAAAGTCTATACAATACAATACAATACAATAAAAGTGTTCTATTTATACTTGGATACAATAGCCCATTTTGACAACATGGGAGGGCCACACTAAGACGTTAGTGTGATAAGGGTATGGAACACCCTTATCACAAAGTCTTACTGGAATTTGACAATTTGGTTTATGTCTAAGGAAGTGGCATGACCTTAACATAGAGATCCAAGGGTGTGGCATGCCCTTGTGCTAAATTTTTTTCCAGATTTTGTCCAAGCAAGCTCTATTTATTTGGCGTTGAGTTTCACACTTCATGTGTTTGTGTTTCTCTCGAACATCAAATTTAACATCTACCAAGGCATCCTATATCATCAAACATTAGGAATTAGTGCTTAAACACATAATAGAATTCATTAAGATGAACTAGAGCACACATAGATCAAGCTAAGAACACTAGTTTCCTGGATTAAACTCTACTTGGATGTTTTAATTCCAAAATAGTTTTGAACACCTTTAACATTATAAACAAGTAGTTTAACACTTATATTCTCAATTATGTGAATATTATCTCATAATGCACATGAGAAGTCCTCGAAACTAGGTTAAGCAAATGTAGATTATGACACTTAGGTGCATAAATTCACCAAAGATCATCACCCCACACTTAAAGCATTGTTCATCCTCGACAAACTCTTCACATTGAATATCTCATATGGAAGAATTCAATATTACTACTACAAGAAAGACACTCAAGATCGCACTACAATGACTACAAAGACAATAAATTCTCCACTAAACATGCCTTACACAATTGAAAGCTCATGAGTATTACTTTAAAACACTTTAGACTCAAGAATTTACTCCACCAAGTTGGAAAACTCATGCATATTACCCAATCAAAGAGATCCTATGAATCACCCAACTATCATCAAATATATGCCCTTACCACAAAAGATATTTTCCCATATTCACTCACAGAGATACAATATATTATAGGAATATACATAGAAATCAAATTAAGCTCACTCTCACAAATAATTCACATGTCACATAAGATGAACCATAGGCTTGCCCT
Organism: Capsicum pubescens; assembly: GCA_030864215.1. Taxonomy (NCBI): domain Eukaryota; kingdom Viridiplantae; phylum Streptophyta; class Magnoliopsida; order Solanales; family Solanaceae; genus Capsicum; species Capsicum pubescens. The sequence goes on from CM061543.1 coordinate 171,725,463, forward strand.
TAGTGTAGTACTCTACTAATATCAGAATGTTAAGTCTTAAGATCAAATAGGACTTTAAGGGTTGTAATATTGGCTAAGGGACGTGTAGGAACTATTCTGGCCAGTAATAGTGACTATCTTCCCTAGGCTCTTTAATATATTACATTCTACTTTAGTATCCTTTCCAAACAACCAAACTTTCACTACCTCTATCTTTACACTTTTTTTTGTTTTTCCCCATCTCCGTAAGTCAGGTCATAAATAGTTAGGAAGGAGTATTATTAATTAACAAATGATTTGATCTTTCTTTTTTCATTACATTAATCCCAACCACAATGCATAAACCTTTTCAACACCACTGGATACTACTTTAGGACTTCTCTTTCATATCTTTTCTTCTTAAATTTTACACTCCTTATCCTTTTTAAATTATTAACTAAAGTATTAGGGGCTTCGGATAAAATTATGGTCAATCAAAGAAGGGGAGCAAGCTACATATGAAGCTACCAAATAAATAGGCTAAGGCTCAATGGGGTTAACTAAGATTATGCACAAGAGTAAACAAAAGAGGATATGAACTATGGCTATCAAATAAATGCCTATATCATCTCCTAAACCAAACATTCTTTATTTCGCTTTGCAAACACAACAGGTAAATTCTAGACATCAAAATACAACAAGGAATACAACAACAGACCTGACTCAAACATGGTACATGCTCAAATCAAGTAGGATCATTATAGCCTCTAAACCAAGAAATAACATAAATTCATAATTAAGACAATATCATATAAGAGTCATAAAGCCTTGGTGTCTCAAACATAGTCATTCCACATAATCAACATGCTTTCACATTTAAAATAACTTGCATCATGTAATCACACATAGCACTAGCAAAAATATCTCACTTATTCCTAATACAAAATTTTAAAGTATACTCCTAAAAATGAAAAAAGGATAATGGGTTCAAATGGTGCTTTCTCAAGAAAAATAAAAAGAAAAACTAAGGGGTGGATGAAGTGTTCCCCTAGTAAACTGGCACCAACAATTAAAACTAAAAACAAACAAAGAGAAAATCATTTTGTATTTAATTTTTTCAAATTTAGATAAAAACTAGAAAACAACTAAGAATTAAAATCCTATAGCAGGACTTCACCCTAAATCATGAGAATTTTCCCCACCCCACTCTTAAAAACATACTATGTCCATAAAGTATTACTCAAAAGTATAGATAGAAATACTCCCTGAGGCCTCTAGTCCAAGATAGAAATATCTTTAGTCATTGATGAGGTCCAATAGACCCCACACCTAGTCGTTGCCATGCTCCTTAGCTTGGATTTTTGATACTCAGACTTTTCTTCAACCTCTGACTCAATAAAAACAAAAACCACGTGAAATTAAACTAAAATATTAAAATAACATACCTACCTTAACTTGTGTTGCCTTCCAAGTAGTCTCTAATTTAGTGTCGCGACACGACCTACATCACTACGTTTCAACCATTCTCCTTCATCCTTTTCCTCATACTCGGAGGCCATCTTCTCACTCTTTTCTGACCTCATAAGTTTATACTTTCAAGGTCTGCATTTTTGTAAATAATACTCTTTTTAGGCTTTGGAACTTTAAGCTTAAGAGGTGGTTTGGGAAACTCTATGAGATAGTCTCAAGAGGTCTTTGGTGGTTTGCATTCTACCCTACACTCATCCACTTCTATGTCTGTAATCATGCATAAGTTCTTATAGAATAAAGGTGAATTAAGTGGTTTGTATACTTTGAAGACTATCTCTTTATCATCCAATCTTATTTTGAGTATACCCTCTCTAACATTAATCAGTGCTTCTCTCGTCCCTAAGAATGGATGTCCTAATATAATTGGTAACCTATAATCTGCATCATAATCAAGCACAATAAAGTCAGTAGGAATAATGAGATTACCAACCTTAATTATAATATCCTTAACGATTCCTTCGGGATGAACTCTGGTTTCTGTCTGCCATTTGAAGCACTACAAAGTATGACCTCGATTTTCCCAACCTAAGGGTATTGAACACCGATAAAGGCATCAAGTTTATACTTGCCCCCAAATAACTTAGAGCATGGACCATGTCACTATCACCAATTTATATGGAGAGGGTAAAACTTTCTCTGTTCTTCAGCTTTTTAGGCATCTTCCTCATTATAACCAAACTGCACTCCTCAATAAGTGCCGCCACCTCAATGTCTTAAAACTTTGTATTATTAGGAACCACCTCTTTCTAGTACTTAGCATACTTAGGCATACCCTACAAAACATCTAACAAAGGAAAATTAATGTAAAGTTCTCTGAATGTGTTAAAGAATATCTTAAAACATGCATCCTCCTTAGCCTTTTCAAGCCTTTGAGGGAATGGTGGTGGTGGTCTTTCTGGGACATTCTCAGCTTCCTTAGTTTTTGGGCAATCAGACTTGCCTTATTTTTCAGCCTTTTAGCTTTAGCCTATTTTTCTCTACATGCTGTAGGAATAGCTCTACCCGTACCTCCTAATTTTTCTTAGGTGGCTTATCAATGAGATCTCTACCACTTCTCAAGGTAATTATCATAACCTACTTCAAATTCTTTATATCACTTGGCGATCCACCTTGAGGCCTAATACTTTGTGCCTAAGCTAGTTGCCCTATTTGTGTCTCCAAATTATTTTGAGCAAGTTGCTACTTTTTTTTATCTTAGCAGCCATCTGTTCTTGGTTAGCCAAGATTTTCTTCAATGTATCTTTAATATTACTGTCCTTCATGTTCTACTGCTACTGAAACTACCGAGTCTGATTATTACCCCATGAATAGTTGGGTAAACTCTACCTCTTATGTTTGTAGGAATTATCATAGGTTCCTTTCTGTGCATTGCTCATAAAATTTACAGACTCTGGATTTACTCCACACAAGTCAGCAAAGTGACCATGGATTCAACAAATCTCACGCCACGATGAAGCCTGCTGATCTGCATTTACTTACGCTTGAGATTGATTCACACCCAATATGGTAAACTGTGTCAACATCTGATTTTGAGAAACTGATAATTGGGCAGCTAAGGCTGTGACACTGTCAAATTCAATCATACCTTTGGATTTTTCACTGCGCTTCTAAAGATGTCACCATGCCAGTTAGGGTTACCTTGCACAATTTGGTTAAGCAAGGTATACAACTCATCATAATTATTTTCTCCAATGTTTGACCACCTGCAGCAGAATCCAACAAAATCTTTTTATTATTGTCCAGAGCTTCAACAAAAGTTTGTGCCAATACCTTGTGGGACTGTTGGTGATGTGAAAATTCCATGAGTAGATATTTAAACCTCTCCTATGCATGACACAAGTTGTCATATGGATTAAACTTAAAACTTAAGATTTTACTATGTAGACTTGCAATCTTACCGGATGGAAAGAAATGGATTAGGAACTTCCTTGCCAGATCATTCCATGTAGTGATGGAACTTGCCGACTCTGCATTCAACCACTTCTTTTCTTCCCCCAAAAGTAAGAATGGGAAGAACGTGAGCCTCACATAATCTATGGAGACTCTAGTAGGGATGAATGTGTCACTAATCTCCAAGAAATTCTGCAAATGGACTTGTGGATCCTCATGTGACAATCCTGTGAACCACCTACTATTGTATAATAGCTGCACTATGTTCTTCTTTAGTTCAAATCTACCTCCAGGTGCCGGTTTGTGGATGTCAGAGGTAACATTAGTTGCGAGTGGGATCTCCACTTTGTGTACTATCCTGTGGGCTGGTGGATCTTCAGCCATTGGTGTAGAAATAGCTTCTTCTTGCTTAATTTGAGGTATCTGATAGAGAAGTACTACTTCTCTTCTTAACTAATATAAGTGTCACTCAGGTTCAGGATATGGGTAAAACAAATCTCTTTTCCTTGCTAGCTTACTTACTTTTCAGGCTCACACCTACAAATTCAAAATCTAAGATCATGTTATTAACCCCTGCGAAACGAAATCAGAAAACTAAAATAATGACAATTGCCAATTTACAAGTCCCCAGTATCGACGCCAAAACCATGTTGTGCCCAAGCGCACATGCAAGTGTACGTTGTCACCCAAGAAGTAAAATGGCCTTTAAAAACTAAATATCGATCCAATAGGGACTTGTGCTCAACAACGATCTAATTTTAGTCTTACTATGAAGATTAAACAAGTGCATAGGGAACCAAAAATGTTTGATAATTGAAAACTAAAGATAACCATAAACAATTCAAAAATATAAAGTGTTGGACAATAATAGGGAGAAACCCTGGGTTAAGGCACTAAAAACAATCCTACTTAGCTATATAATCTCATTGATTTAGTTAATTATCTTGGTTGTTGGTTCACAAATTTGATAAAGTGACTATGGCCTTCCAATCCTCTAATCGTCTATCTAACTTAACCTCACAACTTCATTGTTGAGTAGGGATGTGAGTACTACATTAAATGTATTTATATTTCTTCTTGTATATGAACCAAATAGGGTGAATTATGTATATTCCTCTCCTAAAAACAAATCCTAACTTCAATTTCTTGAATGATTAAGGTCCTATTTATACATCCCACGTTCTAATCTATTGTTCCTCTTCCCTGGCTCAAGAGAGAATTATATGTTTATTCTAAAGGTCGCGAATCTGTAGAATAGTAAATACAAGGATATATAAATAACCAATAATGAAAAATAACATAAAATAACTTAATTACAATCTTAAGTACTCATGTTCTTGGCCTTAACCCCGGATGAGGGTGTTTAGCCACTCATTGAATTACAAAGAAACACAATTAAGAAATTCATGTTCATAATCCAAAAGTAAAGTAAAGAAAAGGATAAAAATCCTATGATAAGCCTCCTCAAGTGTATTCCAATCCCCAAAGGCCTTCCAAAGTCTATATAGTACAACAAGAGTGTTCTATAGCCAATTTTGACAACATGGGCGTGCCACACTAAGACATTGATGAGATAAGGGAATGGTGTGAACTTATATAGTGGAGGATTACTGGAATATGAAAATTTGGTTTATGTATAAGGGTGTGTCACACCCTTAAAATGGAGATCCAATGGTGTGGAATGCCCTTGGGCTCAAATTTTCTAGACTTCATCCAAGTAAGCTCCATCTATTTGGCGTTGAGTTCCTCACTTCATGGATGCTTTTCCATCATCGTTAGACCTTGTTTTGATCCCAGATATCAAATTTAACATCTACTAAGAATCCTTATCAACAAAAATCACAAATTAGTGCATAAACACACAATGAAATTAATCAAGACGAACTAGAACACACATAGCTCAAGCTAAGAACACTAGTTTCTTTGGTAAAATTTTAAATGAACGTTTTCGTTTTGAACCTATTTTGAAGACACTTTAAACATTATAAACAAGTAGTTTAACAATTAGATGCTCAATTATGTGAAGATTAACTCATTATGCACATGGCAGGTCATCAAACCTAGGCTAAACAAGCATAGATTATGACACTTAGGTGCATATATGCACCTAAGATCATATATAAGTCTACTAGCCCAAACATAAGAAATAATCCATATAGACACACGACTAATAGATCCCCGCCACACCACCAAGGGTATGTCGGACATGGCTAAGATAACAGTCTTTGCAAAATATTTCAAGATCGCATGATAGAGGGATAGCCGGTCCTTGCCCCAAATCACATCAAAGTCCACCATATCTAATACAATAAGATCAGCCTAAGTATCAAACTCTCGAAAGATCACCACACGTGATCTATAAACCCAAGAATCCCAAGAAACCTCTAACCGCGGTGCATAATAAGTAGACACATATGAATAAGTGGATCTTGAATCAAATATAGAGAAACCTAGCTGATGGCACACTGAGATCGTACCTATAATATAACATCCGTAGACTCTACCTCTAGTTTACCAGGTATAAATGACTTCGCCCGTCACCTAGCTAGGTGACTGACTAATCACCTATCCTATATGTATAAGGACTTTCTCGAGAACCTTGGGACCACCTCAACGGCCCTGCGTACCACCTCTAGCTGAGGGTGGCACAACCTTAATCTGCAAAACACTTTGTGCTATAGGTATAACTATCCCACATTGGGGACACTCTTTAGAAAATGGATAAAGTCCCCACACTCATAATAGTCCCCAAGCACTATACTATGTTTAGAAGATTCAACTAACCCATAACAACCACCTTGGCTAGTGAACCCAGAATATGCATCTTTCAGAGATTGATCGCTACTCTTGCCAGGATGATAACTGTAGCTGGACCAACTTCTATCATTAATCTAATGTGCAACATGAATGGGCCTGTTAAAATGACCTTGATGCTGATAAAACTGGTGTAAAGAGTACCTAACCTGAGAACTTTTGGCTCTAAATATAGAGCCTTCCATCTTCTACAAAAACTACCCTAGTAACGTGGTCTGTTATCTCTTCCCTCTTAGGTTTTGTGATGCATATCCTTCATAGTTTGAGCATAATTAGATAACTTAATAAGAACTGCCATCGGCAACTAAACTCTTTGTAGCCGTGCAAAGAGAAAGATTTAATACCCAAACAAAACATAAAATCTTCTTATACTCGAGCGACAAAATAGCTATAGCATGCCTGGCTAACTCATGGAATTGAGCCTCATATGCTAAGAAAGTTAACAACCCGCTTCAATCTCAAGAAATGATCTTTCAGGTGCTCTTTAAGGCTATAAGGCATATACTTCTCTAAGTAGAAGTAGGTCACGTCCTAATTATCTGCGAAAGAGTGAAACAAGGTAAATTTTTGAAACCAACACAGACTTATAGCATGAAATGAGTGAAGGAAGTAAAAATCTCCTAAGAATCTCTTATAGACTGCCAAAGATGAGAAATGGATTTCATTCTTCCGATCTGCAGGACTCTAGTAGACATTGCTCTTATACTAATAATCCGAGTGAACCTAACTCTTACACTAATTTTTCATGGCCCAATTTCATGTGTCAAGAAGGCACCTACTTTAACCTATTAGTAGGTAACCCAAACCATAACCAAGAACGACAATAATGGGCTAATTGGGGGAAAGCAAGGTAAACACTGAAGTTTTCCAAGTAATTAGATATAAGTCATAAAATATAAGGATAATAATGAACCTAAAGATAAATATGGAAAATAGTAGAAATATCCCACAACCTAGTAAGGTCGATACAATATCCTCTATAAAAAAAATAAGAGTATAATAAGTATCAAATATACAATAGTCTCGAATAGAAAGACTATCTAAAATGGAAGAAGTAGAGAAAGTCATCTCCGGCTTCGAAATCTCACCCTATCTCCAAAGACTGATCAGTACTAATACAACATCAACTATGACAGATAGTAATGGGATCTGCATTAGAAAAGAATGCAGAAGATTAGTATGAGTACAAAAGTAATGGGTACTCAGTAGGCATTATTGGACGACTGAGCTAAATCATAATATAAGTATAAAAGGGTAAAGTTGGAACATCGCTCCAAATATAAATAATAAAAAACTGAGCAAATAATATAAAAAAAAATATGACTAAATATAGCCTAACTGGGTCTCCATAATCCCATAAGGCGCAAACATACATGAGTAATCTAACGGCCCCCCAATAAGTCCAATGGATACTACTAAGAAGAAATACAAATAGTGAAACTTATAAAACATCAAAACCTCAAAACCTTAATCATGAATCCCTTCATACCATAAACACCAAACTCGAACCGGTTCATCACCATCACAAGTATCCCTCAATATCACACTTGAACCAAAAATAGTATCATGAATACTAGATTCAAAATGAAAATAATATCATCATAGATGTCAGACTCGAACCAGTCCTAATATCATAATATCCAGACTCAAATCGACCTTAATATAACAATTGTCAAACTCAAACCATGTTAATAAATCCAAGGTCCAGCCTAGACAAAGTCGGAATATATCCAAATTCTTCTCGAGATCAAGAATGTTGTTAGGATTCTATAAGAAAGACTTTTAAGTATACAGAGAGCTAATTATCATTTTGACCTAAAATGGGTCGGAGGGCCCTACTTTTAACCCAAAAGTCCATTCTAAGGCAAGTTATACCCCAAGCTAGGCTAAGGTTCCAAATCCTAGTACAAGGTGCTTCACCAGTCTCATTAAGTCCTAAGATAACAATTTAATCTAAGGAATAGGTAGTTAAGTCAAATCCACCTAAATATGGTTCACTATCCAGCTAATAATATAAATTTCACAAACTATGTGATCAAGTCATAATTTACAATCCAAGACAAGCATAATATCCTAACTATACTATAGTAAAGATTAATCTAATAAGAGAGTAAGCCTAACCTAACTAGATGATGAGACTTGGGAGATGAAGAGATAAATGCTCTAAAAATGACACGGCCCAAAACTGGGCCATGTCGTATGGGCAACTCAAGCCCATATAAACCAGAGGTAGCCTCAATAACCCATCGCAATCATCACATCAATCACAAGGGTCGGGTGAATCCCGACCGCATAATAAGATAACAAAAACAATCTAAAAGTTGTAACTTAACAATGCCTAACCATTTCATAAATACCAACACACTAACCAATATACCTAAGTCCACATTCATCCACAATACCTCTATACAAATCGATGTTTAGAAATATATATATATATGTCGAGATAAGCCCCCAACAATAACCAAACCAAGTTAAAATGTGACTAAGTCTAAAGATAGGGGACCAAGAATGAATGTCTTTCGAAATAAAGAAGCTCACCACTTTAAGGTCAATGCACAAATCATTTCGATCAACTAATCATTGCGCAGGAAGAGAAGATGATGCTTCGACCCATATGTCATGTGGGGACATAGCGTCTGGAGATGGTTAGTAGTTGGAGCGCTAGGATGTAACTCAAGAATAAGTATAAAATAGCATCATTATTCTAAGAGTCAATATATCACATTCAATCATACCCACACACTTATCCTTACATATAGGTGTACCATATGCTAATCAAGAAATTAAGGCTTAATAATATTCTTGAACATTCATTCATTAGACATGAAGTGGGGGACTCCAACCCTCCACACTTATGGATTCAAGCATTTCTCATTAGGTGGGGGACTCTAACCCTCCACACTTATGGATTCAAGCATTTTTCATTAGGCATAGGACTTTAACCATATTCACACATTCATTAGCCAAGGACTTAAACCACATACACAATCTTTCAAACAAGGGACTCTAACCACACACGTATTCATCTAGGAAAGGGACTCCAACCTCATGCCCATTCATTAGACAAGGGACTCTAACCTCATGCCAAGGGACTTTAACCACAAGCTATTTCATTTGGTGAGGTACATTAACCTTAAGATATTTTTTTATGCAAGGGAATTTAACCTTAAGCAATATCATTAGGTAAGGGACGCCAACTTCAGGCCATTTTATAATGTAAGGGACTTCAACCTCAAGCTATTACATAAGGCAAGGGACTTAACTGTCAAGCCATCACAACAATCAGTAGTTGACATTAGGAATTTAACCCTTTGCCCATGCATCAACATTCATTCCATACAACACTTAAGGAATTTAACTATTTAAAAAATTCAACACTATACATGACCTCGTGGTCCTTATAGGATCCTTCATTGCTCAACTATTTCAAGAGTCAATTTCCTTCATTTAATTCATTATACAATTCAAGTTATGGTCATTAAGACCCTTACAAAATATTCATATTTTATTAATAATCCTATACCATATTCTCACCACACTTTAGTTCAACACATAATTCAAGTTCATCTTCATATTGAGGGACTTCAACCTCTTATTAGTAATTAACTCAACAAGGTTATCATTTGATAATACATGGATCACAATACTTGTACAACATAATTTATCAATCATTCATACTTATTAGGCCATTTCCCTAGTTCAACACATCACCATATGTAACTAGATAATTCACTTAGTCATTCTCACAAACACCTTATGTGCATACCTTTAACAAGGCTATTTTCATGGTAGAAATCATAAAGATTAGGGTTACTCAAGACCCTAATGTTAAACAACATACATCAAACACCCACATATAAAAATCACCATCTATGACATGTATAAATATAAGTCTAAGCAAGAATCAACATTATTCATCATTAGGCAACAAAACACTATTCATTTGATATCAAAACCACCATGTACACTTACTAATCCAAGTGTAAAATACATGGGTTTAGAGAGATTTAGCAAGGGGAAGAGTTAATTGCCATAGAAAATTTGATTCACCAAGAGTCTTTACTTCAGTTTACCTCTTGAAGTTCACCCTTGAAACCTTAGTCTCTAATTCTTCAAAGATGAGTTTGAGAGAGTGTTTTGAATATTTGATACACTCAAAATATGTTTAAGGAGGCCATGTGCACTTATATAGTGAAGGGAATTAGGGTTTAGGGTGTAGGAAATAACCACAAGTCCCTTAGTTTAAAGCTACAAAATAAACCCATGAATGGGTATGACTCACCTTATGAATCGTACCCTAACTCGTACCTTAGGTTTTTCCTAGGTCACCAACATTGTTAAGGGTACGACCACACACACTTGAGTCATATTCAAAGGGTACGACTCATGACCTCAACTGTATATAACACTCGTATAAAAAATAGTCCATTCTACACCAAGTGCCATGCATCATACGACTCACCTAGGTACGACTCGTACCCTTAGGTATGATTGAGGAGAGAGTCACTTGTATAATGGATAGTATACTATCCTCCTAGTCTTCTCAAGGTACTATATGGGAGGGGAGAGTGGAATTGACTCGTACCCAAGGGGTACGACTTATACCCCTGTCGTACCCATCCTAGTGACATCAAATGGAGAATTTCTTTCAGTGGTTCAAAGTCTAACTATTTCAGAAAAAAGAAATGATTAGGGTCTAGTACAATGCCTAGGGAGCTATGAGATACTCTAGAATAGATAGCTTAGAAGCACGTAGTATGACCCCTCTTTCTTTGAAAGCTCAGCCAATTTGATAGTTTTTTTTTCATAGAAGAATCTTTCTATAGAGTAAAGAAAAAGATAGGTATTAGTCACTAGCCAAATATGCTACTGTAGGAAACAAGATCTATGTGTCCTAATTTTCTCATGATTTGTTGATTCACATCGATAAAAGCTAATGCTCGATAAAATTTGCTAAATTAGAGATTTCCCCTTTTGAGAAGCCTCCGCATGATGCCACGATATCAAAATAGTGATCTACAAATTAATACAAGAATAACGATACTCATATTGTATTATAATACTTCGAGCCCAAAATTAGGTCAAGATCCTATGTAGGGCCCACTTGCGGAGTTAAAAATTTTAAAACCATCAATCCGCCCCTCTATGCTTAAGGATTATTTACCCTCAAGAATGAGTAAATTTTGATCTCTAATGACACTCAATTCAACCCATCAAGGAAATATGGATTTATTATAAATCGAAGAATTAAATAAAAAATTAGATAGAAACTTACAAGGATTACGATGAGGGTACGACTTTCCCAAGCTCATTAATACCCCATGATCACCTAAGAATTTATCTCCCAATTTTCTAATTTCTCTAGGGTTTTATGTATCTTGGAACTTGAAGAAAATAGGAGAAAATTAGGTGAATATGGGAATTTAATGCGCCTACAGTTAGCGCTTAAGCGACACCTGCCCCTGGTCGACCTCTACTTTAGCAGACAAGATATTTCTTAGGAGACGTCCACTAAAATGGTCATGCCTCTACTAAAGCGATGGGGAAGGACCAGCCTTGGCCGCTAAGTCGACCCTTTGGCCACTAAATCAACCGACGCTTAAGCAACCGAAGGTCCGCTTAAGCATTTGTACTAGCTGAGTCTATACACTAGTGAACTTGGTTATTGCCAAGTTTCCATTGACCCCTCACGATTCGTTTAGAATCCCATAAACAGAACTTAACTTTGCTACCTCATTAAATTTGATAATCTAGACTTAACAACACCATTAAAATTTCCATCCAAAGTCATTTTGGTGAAATGTGGTCTCACGCATAAGGGCCACTTTTCCCAAAATTCATCCAATTGGCTGAAATGACTCTAGTAGCCTTGGGACCAAAATAAGTGGTCCCCCTAGCCTAAATTTATGTTTTAGAGATGATAGAACTCTTAGAATTAACATACAAGATCATTAACCTAATGCTTACACCCGATAGCCAATCATCAACAATGAGAACTTTAAAATAGGGAATTGACTCTTAAAATCAAACAAACTGCTCGATGATTAAATAGTCGGCTCCAGTTAGTCATTAATGACTTAGAGAATCTATAGGAAAGCTCAAAATAGTATAAAAGTATGGAAATATAGTAAATAACCAAACGTTATTACACACTCTTTTATACCTTTTCCCTAAAATCTCCATTAAATAAAGACTTTGAGTATTTGAGATTTGCAATTAGAGTTGGAATTCATGGTTGCTAAAATCCTTTTATGTTTTTTTGTTTTAGATTTAGTGGGGAAAAGAAATTTTACTAAGAAAGTTATCATAAATTGGGCTAATTACTTAAGCACTGGTTTATTTCAATTTCACAACATGCAAGATTATCTCGCTATGAAATTTAAAGCAAAAATTAAATTGGCATTGAAAAAATTAAAGCAAATTATTAAAAAATTTGCAGTAGGCATGATAAGCTATCAGACACAATAACGTGATAACCGTATCTCTATAATTGTGCATTAGTATACATAGGTTTGTATTTACCTAAAAAATTTATACATATTTATTTGCATTGATATATAGTGATATGTACTCACATAATAAATTTTTATATTTTTGTTGCGTTGGCATCAATTATTTGTATTCATTGGTTAATAAATTTTTATATGGTATAAATTAGTCTACATTCAGTTAATAAATTAGTATACATTTGTTTGCATTATATTTTTATAACTGTTCGTTGGTATACATTGATGCTTTAGTGTTGTTTGAAGACTTGACGTGTACATGTGGTGTACACTAGGGTGACCTAGGTCATGTATCATAGAGTTAAGACTTGGGTAAGAACTATTGGAGTAAACACAGAGTACTTTCCAATTTTAATGGGGTTGCAAATCATTTTGTAAATGACACTTTCAAGGTAAAGTGTCATGGTGTTCTATTTACAAATGACATAGTTCTGGTTGATGAAAATTACATGATGTTAATGCTAAGTTAGAGGTTTGGGACATATCCTAGAGTCTAAAGGGTTCAATTGCAGGTTTATTGAGATAATGAATGAAGTTGATATGGAAGTGAAGCTTGATACATCTATCATACAAAATAGAGACAGTTTAATGTATCTTAAGTTTATTATCTATGGAAATAGGGAGATTGATTTTAATACCTCAGAAATTCCTAGGTTCCACGGGAGGGTTTATAACCTATAGAGTAACTCGTGAAACTAAGTCCATAAATCCTAAAGTAACTCATGAAACTAAGTCCTAATTTTTTCCAAGTTCTAAATTACCACAAGTCCTTTGAAGACCAAGGAATGAATACACAAGTGGTATATGGGATCATGGAACAAGCATTACCTAATTCATAGCCATCCAACACTGTATGAGTCTAAATATGAGCCTTAAATTAAGTATATGACACAAAGTCACAGCTGTAAACTTAGTTCAGAGCCTATCTTAAATCCTTAATTACTATGAGCCATAGTATGATCAGATGTTCCAAACCATGAGTCATGCTGTACAGCCATAGACAAGTTTCAGCAAGCCATAGGTTGAGTTTTCAATATACGACTCATTTTATTAATCTTATGGAATAAAAGTATGACCCATACATTGAGTCATGAGATCAAATAAGAGAATTTTTTAATCCGATTCAAAATAGGTTTATTAACTTTTCAATTTTAAAACTCAATCCCACACCATGAAAACTACAAAAAAATCTATAAATAAGTATGATAAGAGTATTGGATTTGATATAAAGACATAGGGAATCCCTTAAATAAAGTTAAGTTGAAAACTCCTCTACCAACTAAGTTCTAGTATAAGATTCCACTAGGGTCAACGTAAAATAATCGTTCCTCATAGATAAAGAGTTATATGGCTTATTACATACCAAATATAAGTTTTTTGAGTCTTCTTTTCAACTCCATGATCATTCATCAATTTGAGTCTAAAGCAAAAATGTTATGGGTATTTTAGTATAGCATTGTCAGTGAGTATGATCAGAGTACGAGTCATACCTTCAAAATATGAATCATACTTTTTGAATACGGTTCATGCACAAAATTTTAAGATTTATCCTACTTTGACTTGGTCAGTATTTTTTTAATCCTATGCCTATTTTAGTACATTTTAAATTCCTAAAAACCTATATAACCCCAATAAACATCCAATTATCAATTTTAAGAAACTAGAACTTTATTTTCTTAAATCAAGTCCACAAGCAAGATTTTAAAGCAATCTAGGGTTCACATTTCATCAATCAAGTAATGTACTTTTCTTGAATTCTATGTGTAACACCCCAAGTATTTGTTCCTTGAAAATTTTGAGAGTTTTTCACTCACTACCCTGGTTACGACTGGAATATATTAGTCATAGAGTATCTTGATAGATCATTGGGACAAGTCATAACCAAATCAGTAAGTTTGTGGCTAGATTCTACTCCGAGTATGAGCGTCTCACTAGGAGATATATGGATATATTATTAGTCATTAGGTGTAATTGTAGGGTGTCCAGGGAATGCCCCAATTTAGGTTCTGTGTTAACTACGACTGGACCCTACGAGTTGTAGAGACCCATTACAATTCCTGTGGCTGAGTCGCAAGGTCAACAGTATAGGGTGACATAGTGGTTCTACCTTGGTTATGAATCGTGGTGACAAGTTCTAAGGAGAGTATATGAGTCAATAGTTGACCCGTACTCAAAGGTAACACTTTTTTAGATTTTAAGTTAAGGGCATTCAAAATATTTTCCCTCTTAACCAAATTGGAACCCACATCTTATAACCTCTATAGGGTGCCTTTAGCACTCAAAAAAAAATCTAAGTAACTTCTCAAACATTCTGAAAGGTTCTTTGAATTTCCTCTAGCTAGTCAAGTTATGGTTTCATTAAGGTTGTCATTTAAGGTCTCTAAGGTTAAGCTCCATACGTGAAACTTGATATTTAAAGAATGTGAGTCTACCCTTAAACTTAATATCTCTATTTCATGAAAGTACATGGTTGCTTATATGATTGAAAGTAAGGGTTTTGACATGAATGATCAATTAATTTATTTCAAATGCTTTTACTCTACACTATTCATGCTTTAAATATGGTTTAGAACTTGTGGGTTCATGGGTATGGCGATTGAACTTGGGAATTATGATTTTCCCTAAACTTGTGACTTTTAAAGTGGTTGTGATCCCAACCCCGTATTGTGAAATTAATTTAGTAATGAGAAATATGGGAATTTAACTATTCTAGAACTATTGCATTATGATGATGAATTGAACCTTGTGGGTTTGTGTTTTCAAAAGATATTGCATAATTGAACCAAGAGGGGTTGTGAATTTCCACTAAGTAACAAAATTGTTTTGGCATATTGATGTTACCTTACAAGTTTAGCTGGTATGATTATACTAACAATGTAGGCCTAAATATGTATTGTGGTTCAATGAATAGGATTATGTGATAATAGTTCTAATAGGGCTTTAAACAAGGTTGTGTAGTTGATTCTTAAAACTGGAGGTCAGAGAGACCAAAACTAGAAACCGCGGTTGCCGATGCGGGGGTCAGTATGACAGGATGGTTCAAGTCCCCTTTATTATTATTACCATATTATTAGGAGGTTCGAGTTCCCCATATCTTATTACATGATTTGGTACTTATGTCACCTTGATATGCAGTGAGGTTCGAGTCCCTTAAAGTGCATATATTTACCCTCTATTTCGTGCGACCACACGCACTGGGGCCCTACCAGTTGGGGGAGAGCTGGGGACATATAGCCCATGGGTGTGTTATATGTTATGATGGTTGAGATACACAATTCAGACTAAGGTTTTGAAATGCATGTTAAGACTTGTTCCCTATCCTAGCCTAGGTAATATATATATATATGCATTAGATGATATGCACGAAATCTCGAACGATTTTGAACTATAAATCATGGCATTATGTTATCCTGTATCCCTAAGTTACATGGTAGCACTCCAATTTCTAACCGTCTTCGGATGTTGTATCATCACGCGATGCGAGAACTGGCCATACTTCTATTTCTCTTGCTCAGTGATTAGGATTCAGGATCAGCACATGAGTTGACATTAAAGTGGTGAGATTCCATACATCGAAAGACTATATTTCATATTTTGGGACTCTTATGCTTTATTATGTTTAGACTTATTTTTTGGCTAGAGACAGGGGCATGTCCCGACACTTTATTGATATTTTGTTTTGGTTCCTTATTTAGAAGTATTTGTTTGGACTATTGTGTACTTGGGTGGTGTTGGTCGGTTATTTTGGCTAGGTTGTTGAATATTAATTACAAAAATATTATTATTATTTCGTGATTCCATCTTGTTATTTTTTCAGAATTCTTCTGACATTAGGGATGTTATCCTTACTTGGCTAAGTGCAGGGTGTGATCTCTGGTCCATGTGGGACTTGAGATGCCTTCCATAGCCAGCCCTTGGTTTGGGTTATGAAAAGATGGTATCAGAGCCTATGTTTAGCGTAATTGGGTGTCGAACAAAGACGTGTCAAGTAGAGTCTCATTTATGGGTGTGTAGAGCGTGACACTTATAAGGGAGAGGTTACAAGACATTTTGGAATATTTTCCTTTTTTGTTGTTCTATTTTTAATCTATAGAGTCTAAGGTATTGAATCTCTCTAATTCTCATTTGTTCGCCTTTTAGATCATGCCTCAAAGATGATTTGACAACTGTGGAAACTGTTCTGTCCCATCTGAGGATAATGTGGATGAAACATGTCCTACTCCAGGAGTTTAGACCCAGTCTAGGGTTGCTGCTTCTGATTTACCTGATGGAGCTCGACCATTTCCTCTTGTCCCTTCTCAGGCACCCCAGGATAGTATGTCTAATACTGAGCGGGTTGCTTGTATTGCTTAATCATTTGCTTAATCAGTTCATGGCCTCTCATACTGAGCGGGTTGCTTGTATTGCTCCATCCTTCAAATCCACTAGAGTTAGCCATTTTATGAGATTGAATCATCCTATTTTCACTGGCTCTAAACTTGAGGAAGATCCTCAGTATTTTATTGATGAGGTAGAAAAGATCTTTTATGTGATGCATGCTACTGAGGTGGAGGGTGTAGAATTTTTAGCTTATAAGTTAAAGTATATATCATACTAATGGTATGAAGAGTGGGAGCAACTTAAGGGTGATAATGCTGAGTTCGCCTTCTGGGATGATTTCTCTAGTGCTTTTTGGACCGCTTCTGTCCTTAAGAGTTGAGGGAGGTGAAAAGAGAGGAGTTTGTAAACCTGAAACAATGCAAGATATTAGTAAAGAAGTATGCTTTGAAATTCCATCAGTTATCCTGGTATGCTCCAGAGTTAGTAACTTGCGTGAGGGCTAGGATGAGGAAGTTCACTTTTGGGTTGTCCCGATACTTGATTTTAGAGAGTAAAGCTTCTTTGTTAAATAAGGATATGGATATTTCTCGGCTTGTGGTTTATATGCAGCAAGTCAAAGAAGAGAAGAAGAAGTTGGCTGAAATAGAGAGAGGCAGAGTAAGAAGTTTTACTACTTGGATCAGGGTGGTAGTCAACAACAATGTATTATAAATGGAGGAAAATGGTCTAAGAAAATTGGTTGCATGGGAATGATTATTTGGTAATTATCTTTGGTTTTGGAAATACTATGCCTCCAATATGTTTGATAAAATGCCTATGAGAATGTTTTCACTACATTGATGGATTTTAATGGAACTTATGCATGGTTTAAACTTGGTAATGGAACCCTAAATGGTTAAATAGTTTGGAATGGTCAAAATGGAATCGATTTGGGTTTAACAATCAATATTGTGGGGTACAATGGAATCCCCCAAGTAATCATAATAATGGAATACTTGTGGGGTACATAGGACTCCCCCAAGTTAATTGGTTAACATGATCTATGGGTACATGTGAATTCCTTGATATCAAAAAGTTTTGGCTAATGAAAACACTTTCAAGTTTAATCGATATGACGATACCACTATGTATAGTATTTAATAATAACAATGGTTTGGTTTGAAATGTTTTTAATTAGTCAATAATGGAGAGTTGTGATAGCTAACCGTAAAGTTGGGAGTTTAATGAATGAACACTGGGAACTCGTGTTTGCTGACATGAGGGTTAGGTCATGATGACCCTTTTATGATACTATAAGGTACATGGTAATTCTCTATGTACATTGTACATATGTATCATGGAGAGTGAGGGTACTTGGGAATCCCTTACTCTTATGGTATATCCGGTTCATGCGGTTACACGCATAGAGGCTCGTTCAGATGGTTACATTAGACCCAAATAGCCCGTGGTTGGTTAAGGATGGCTAAGCTACATACACCCTGGTTAATGGTTCTAAATCCATGCTAAACCCGATTCCCTTCCCCAGCATGGTTATAGATTTATATATGGTTTGTATGCATATGGATGGTTTACTTTGTTTTGTTAAATGTCATTATTTTATTCTTATCTTGAGTTCAGGCTAGTGTTGACCCGCTAACCCATTTTTTGGTGGTTATATCCACACGCGATGCAGGAACCATCCGTTCGACTCCTCCTACTTACCTATCGGACAATCGAGATTAGCTGTTGGATTAAAGTGGTGAGATTCTATCTTTCTGAAAGACTCTATTTCATGGATATTATTTCATACTTTAGTTTCTTTATGGAATTTTTTTTGGCTATGATTCATGGCATGTCCCTTCTGAATTTTGGTATTCTTTTGGTTAGAGGATTTCTTGGAACTACTATGGGCTAGTATGTGCGGGGTCGGTATTAGTATTGGGGATGACACCGGCTGACTATATTGTTGGTTGTTCTATTCTCTTTTATTTTGGGATTATATACAATTATTAAGGAACTCATATGATTATGGTTTGGTTGGTTTGGATATTGGTTGGGTTCAAAAGATTGGAGTTGGTTGGGTCAGTCTCGGTTATAGACCTATCCAAGAGTCTTGATATGAAAAATTACTCTTTCTTGTTAGATGTTTGAAATTCAGCCAACTTAGGGCAGGCGACAGGTAGTTGGGGTTGGGTAACGGGGGTGGTCTTCGGTCCCGGTCAAACGTGGGATGCCCATTACGATAAGGCCCTAGGTTGGGTCGTGTTAAGTTGGTATCAGAGCTTTAGGTTCATGGTCAATTAGGAGTTCACAAAGCCGTGTCTAGTATAGTCTCTTTTAATGGTGTGTAGCGCACCACACTCATAAGAGAGCGGCTACAAGACATGTAGAGATGTTTCACTTTCTTGGTATTATATTTTCAGGCTGGAGTCTAAGTCCTGGAATTTCCTCTAATCCTTGTCTGTTTGCTTTTCAGATCATGCCTCATCGATTTAGAAGACAAGTAAATTATTCTGTCCAACTAGGGATGATGTTAATGGGGTACGCCCTTCACCTGGAGTTTGCACTTGATCTCAGGGCCCTATCCCTGAATGTTTTAGAGTTCCTCCAATTGCAAGACCTTCTTAAGGTGAGGTGACTAATGTGGAATTTCGTCAGTTGATTCATACTATTGCTCAGTTGGTTGCTGCTCAGGTTGATGGGGATGCATCTGGTGTTTTGTCTGCTGAGGCCATAAGGGTTTGATAGTTTATGAAGGTAGAGGAGGATCCTTAGGGTTTCTTTGATTAAATGGAGAAGATATTTAGAATGATGCATGCTACTAATGTGGAAGGGGTTAATTTTATAGATTATCAGCTCAAAGATATTACGTACCAATGGTATGAGAAGTGGGATAAGGATAGGGGTAATGTGGAAGAGCTTTATTTGTAGGAGGCCTTTTTAATTACTTCCTAGATATCTTCTTTCTTCAGGAGTTAAGGGAAGCAAATATGGAGGAGTTTGTGAATTTTAAGCAAAGGAAAATATTTGTCAAGGAGTATGCCTTGAAGTTCCACCAGCTTATAAGGTATTTTACGGATTTGGTGGCTGATATGAGAGTAAGAATTAGAAAGTTTACTTATTGGATATCTCAAGATTTGATCCTTGAAAGAAAGACTGCATTGCTGATTAAAGATATTGATATTTCAAGGATGGTTATCCTCATGTAGAAGGTGGAGGATGAAAAGAGAAAACAGGCAGAGTTTGGGAAAAGGCAGGGTAATAGTAGTAGGTTATCTGAGCAGGGTGGTGCTTAGTAGTAGGGTGGTCAGGATGGTTAAAAATGGTTAAAGAAGAAGTGGGGGAGCTCTGGTTCCTTCTCTACTGCTAGCGCTCCTTACCCAAAGCAGTCGGGTAACAGGCATCTGGAAGATGGTGATAATTTTTAGGAACAGGGTGCCTAATCTTAGGCGAGTGGGGCACAGTCGGTATTTTCGTTTCCTTCTTGTCAGTTATGTGTTCGTTTTCATTGGGGATTTTATGATGAAGGGAGGGACATGTGTTTTAAATATGGCTAGCCAAGCCATTTGCTTAACAATTATTTGGTTGGTAAGGGTACTGCGGGGGCGATCAAAACTCCGATTGCTTCATCTTCTACTCCAACACTTAGTGGTGCAGCTTCTGCATTTGCTCCTGCTTATGATACTGGCACAAGACATAATATGTTATATGCCCTGGCACCTCGGTAAGAATTTGAGGCATCACCTGATGTCGTTTATGGTGTATTACAACTCTTCTTGTGACATTTATTGCCTTTTTGATCTGGGGTCCACTCTTTTCTATGTGACCTCATAAGTGTCTGTATGTTTTGGTTTTAATCCTGAGGTTGTTTCAGATTATTTTCTATTTCTATCCAGTAGGTGACTTAGTTATTGCTAAAAGAGTCTATAGGGTGTGTGTGGTATCTGTTAGTAGCAAGCAGACCTTGGTAGATCTGTTTGAGCTGGATATGGTGAATTTTAATGTTATTCTGGGATGGATTAGTTACTCTATTGTTATGCGTCCTTAGATTGTCGGACGCATAAGGTTGTCTTTAGGTTGTCTGGTGAACCAGTTATAGAGTGGGAGGGTGGTTCCTTAGCTCCTAGGGGGATTTTATTTCTTATCTTAGAGCTCGGAGATTAATATATAAATGTTGTATTTATTAATTGGTCCGGGTTAATGATTCTACCTCGGAAGGTCCTTCTTTGTATTCGGTTTTGGCGGTAAATGAGTTTCCTGAGGTCTTTCTGGATGATTTTTCTAGTGTTCCTCCGAATAGGTGTGACTATTCGTTCTTCTACTATGCACTATTCGTGCTTTAAATATGGTTTTGAACTTGTGGTTTCATGGGTATGGTGATTGAACTTGGGAGTTATGATTTTCCCTAAACTTGTGACTTTTAAAGTGGTTATGATCCCAACCCCGTATTGTGAAATTAATTTAGTTATGAGAAATATGGGAATTTAACTATTCTAGAACTATTGCATTATGATAATAAATTGAACCTTGTGGGTTTGTGTTTTCAAAAGATATTGCATAATTGAACCAAGAGGGGTTATGAATTTCCACTAAGTAAAAAAGTTATTTTGGCATATTGATGTTACCTTGCAAGTTTAGCTGGTATGATTATACCAATAATGTAGGCCTAAATATGTATTGTGGTTCAATGAATAGGATTGTGTGATAATAAATTTAATAGGGCTTTAAACAAGGTTGTGTAGCTGGTTCTTAAAAGTGGAGGTCTAAGAGACCAATACTGGAAACCGCGGTTGCCAATCCGGGGGTCTATATGATGGGATGGTTCATGTCCTCTTTATTATTATTATTACCAAATGATTAGGAGGTTTGAGTTCCCCATATATCATTACATGATTCGGTGCTTATGTCACCTTGATATGCAGTGAGGTTTGAGTCCCCTAAAGTGCCTATGTTTACCCTCTAGTTCGTGCGACCACACGCACTGGGGCCCTACCAGTTGGGGGAGAGCTGGGCCCATATAGCCCGTGGGTGTGTTGTATGTTATGATGGTTGATCTACATAATTCAGACTAAGGTTTTGAAATGCATGTTAAGACTTGTTCCCTATACCATCATAGGTTATATGTATATATAAATTTGATGATGTTCACGGAATCTCAAATGATTTTGAACCATTAATCATGGCATTATGTTATCCTTGGGGATGTTATCCTTACTTAACTAGGGTGTGTAGTGCACGACACTTATAAGGGAGAGACTACTAGATATTTAGTAATATTTCCCTTTTCATGTTCTTCTATTTTCAAGCTATAGAGTCTAAGGTCTTGAATCTCTCTAATTCTCATTTGTTCGCCTTTTAGATCATGCCTCCAAGAAAATTTGACAACTGTGGAAACTCTTCTGTCTCATCTGAGGATAATGTGGATAAACCACGTCCTATTCCAGGAGTTTAGACCCAGTCTAGGGTTGCTGCTTCTGATATACCTGATGGAGCTCCACCATTTTCTCTTGTCCCATCTCAGGCACCCCAGGCTAGTGTGTCTAATACTGAGTTTCGCCAATTACTTCATTTTCTTAGTTAGTTCATGACCTCTCATACTGAGCGGGTTGCTTGTATTGCTCCATACTTTAAAGCCACTAGAGTTAGCCATTTCATAAGATTGAATCATCCTGTTTTCACTGGCTCTAAAGTTGAGGAAGATCCTCAATATTTTATTGATGAGGTAAAAAGATCTTTCGTATGATGTATGCTACTGAGGTGGAGGGTGTTGAATTTATAGCTTATCAGTTGAAGTATATATCATACTAATGGTATGAAGAGTGGGAGCAACTAAAGGGCAATAATGCTGAGTTCCCCTTGTGGGATGATTTCTCTAGTGCTTTTTTGGACCGCTTCTTTCCTTAAGAGTTGAGGGAGGTGAAAAGGGAGGAGTTTGTAATCCTAAAACAATGCAAGATATTAGTAAAAAAGTACACTTTGAAATTCCATCAGTTTTCCTGGTATGCTCCAGAGTTAGTAACTAGTGTGAGGGCTAGGATGAGGAAGTTCACTTATGGGTTGTCCCGATACTTGATTTTAGAGAGTAAAGCTTCCTTGTTAAATAAGGATATGGATATATCTCGGCTTGTGGTTTATATGCAGCAAGTCAAAGAAGAGAAGAAGAAGCAGGCTGAAATAGAGAGAGGCAGAGTAAGAAGTTTTACTACTTGGATCAGGGTGGCAGTCAACAACAATGTATTAAAAATGGAGGAAAATGGTCCAAGAAAATTGGTTGCATGGTAATGGTTATTTGGTAATTAGCTTTGGTTTTTGAAATACTATACCTCCAATATTTTTGATAAAATGCCTATGAGAATGTTTTCACTACATTGATGGATTTTAATGGAACTTATGCATGGTTTAAACTTGGTAATGGAACCCTAAATGGTTAAATTGTTAGGAATGGTCAAAATGGAATCGTTTTGGGTTTAACAATCATTATTGTGGGGTACAATGGAATCCCCCAAGTAATCATAATAATGAAATACTTGTGGGGTACATGGAACTCCCCTAAGTTAATTAGATAACATGATCTATGGGTACATGGGAATCCCTTGATCTAAAAAAGTTTTGGCTAAGGACAACACTTTCAAGTTTAATCTATATGACGATACCACTATGTGTAGCCTTTATTAATAATAATGGTTTGGTTTGAAATGTTTTTAATTAGTCAATAATGGCGAGGTGTGATAGCTAACCATAAAGTTGGGAGTTTAATGAACCATCATTGGGAACTCATATTTGCTGACACGAGGGGTAAGGCATGACGACCCTTTTATGATACTATGAGGTACATGGGAATCCTCTATGTACATTGTACATATGTATCATGGAGAGTGAGGGTACTTTGGAATCCTTACTCTTCTGGAATCTTCGGTTCGTGTGGTTTCACGCATCGAGGCTCGTTCAGGTGGTTACATTAGATCCATATAGCCCATGGATGGTTAAGGATGGCTAATCTACATTTACCCTGGTTAATGGTTTTAAATCCATGCTAAACCCGGTTCCCTTTCCCAGCATGGTTATAGATATATGTATGGTTTGTATGCATATGGATGGTTTACTTAGTTTTGTTAAATGTCATTATTTTATTCTTCTCTTGAGTTCATGCTAGTGTTTACCTGCTAACCCATCTCTTGGTTGCTATATCCCTACGCGATGTAGGAAGTGTTCGTTTGACTCCTCCTACTTAGCTATCGGACAATCGAGATTAGCTTTTGGATTAGAGTGGTGAGATTCTATCTTTCTGAAAGGATCTATTTCATGGATGTTATTTCATACCTTGGTTTATTTATGGAAATTTGTTTTGGCTATGGTTGGGGGCATGTCCCTGCCGAATTTTGGTATTTTTTTGGTTAGAGGATTTTTTGGAACTACTTCGGGTTGGTATGTGCGGGGTCGGTATTGGTATTAGGGATGACACCGATTGACTGTATTGTTGGTTGTTCGATTCTGTTTTATTTTGGGATTATATATAATTATTAAGGAACTCATATGCTTAT
Organism: Capsicum pubescens; assembly: GCA_030864215.1. NCBI lineage: Eukaryota > Viridiplantae > Streptophyta > Magnoliopsida > Solanales > Solanaceae > Capsicum > Capsicum pubescens. The sequence continues at coordinate 171,750,004 of CM061543.1, forward strand.
GGTTTGGTTGGTTTGGCTATTGGTTGGGTTCAGACGATTGGACTTGGTTGGGTCAGTCTTAGTTATACACCTATCCTAGAGTCTTGATATGAAAAATTACTCTATCTTGTTATATGTTTAAAATTCAGCCAACTTAGGGCAGGCGACTGGTGGTTGGGGTTGGGTAACGGGGGTGGTCTTCGGTCTCGGTCAAACTTGGGATGTCCATTTAGAAAAGGCCTTGGGTCGGGTCATGTCAAGTTGGTATCAAAGGTTTAGGTTCATGGTCAATTAGGAGTTCAGAAAGTTGTGTCTAGTAGAGTCTCTTTTAATGGTGTGTAGCGTACCATACTCATAAGAGAGAGGCTACAAGATATTTAGGGATGTTTCACTTTCTTTGTATTCTATTTTCAGGCTGGAGTCTAAGTCCTGGAATTTCCTCTAATCCTTGTCTATTAGCTTTTCAGATCATGCCTTATCGATTTAGAACACAAGTAAATTATTCTGTCCCACTGGGGATGATGTTAATGGGGTACGCCCATCACTTGGAGTTTGCACTCGATCTCAGGGTCCTATCCCTGAATGTTCTGGAGTTCCTCCGGTTGCTAGACCTTCTTAAGGTGAGGTGACTAATGTGGAATTCCGTCAGTTGATTCATACTATTGCTCAGTTGGTTGCTGCTCAGGCTGATGGGGATGCATCTGGTGTTTTGTCTGCTGAGGCCATAAGGGTTTAACAGTTTATGAAGGTAGAGGAGGATCCTTAGGGTTTCTTTGATTAAATGGAGAATATATTTAGAGTGATGCAGGCTACTAATGTGGAAGGGGTGAATTTTACAGCTTATCAGCTCAAAGATGTTGCGTACCAATGGTATGAGAAGTGGGATAGGGATAGGGGTAATATGGAGGAGCTTTCTTTGTAGGAGGCCTTTTTAATGCCTTCTTCGATCTCTTCTTTCTTAAGGAGTTGAGGGAATCAAATATGGAGGAGTTTGTGAATCTTAAGCAAAGGAAAATATTTGTCAAGGAGTATGCCTTGAAGTTCCGCCATCTTTCAAGGTATCCTTCGGATTTCGTGGCTGATATGAGAGTAAGAATTAGAAAGTTTACTTATGGGATATCTCGAGATTTGATCCTTGAAACAAAGACTACATTGCTGATTAAAGATATATATATTTCGAGGTTGGTTATCCACCTGTAGAAGGTGGAGGATGAAAAGAGGAAATTGGCAGAGTTTGGGGAAAGACAGGGTAAGAGGAGTAGGTTCTCTGAGCAGGGTGGTGCTCAGCAGTAGGGTGGTCAGGATGGTGGAAAATGGCTAAAGAAGAAGTGGGGGAGCTCTGGTTCCTTCTCTACTGCTAGCGCTCCTTACCCATAGCAGTCGGGTGACAGGCGTCTGCAAGGTGGTGATAATTTTTGGGAACAGGGTGTCTAATCTCAGGCTTGTGGGGCACAGTCGGCATTTTCATGTCCTCCTTGTCAGTTATGAGGTCGTTTTCATCGGGGATTTTATGATGAAGGGAGGTACACGTGTTTTAAATATGGCTAGCCAAGCTATTTGCTAAAAAATTGTTTGGTTGGTAAGGGTGCTTCGGGGGCGATCAAAACTCCGATTGCTTCATTTTCAGCTCTAACACTTAGTGGTGCAGCTTCTGCATTTGCTCCTGCTTATGGTACTGGCACAAGACGTAATATATTATATGCTCTGGCATCTCGGTAAGAATCTGAGGCATCACCTGATGTCGTTAATGGTGTATTACAACTCTTCTTGTGATATTTATTGCCTTTTTGATCTGGGGTCCACTCTTTTCTATGTGACCTCATAAGTGGCTGTATGTTTTGGTTTTGATCCGGAGGTTGTTTCAGATTTTTTTTCTGTTTCTATCCCAATTAGTGACTTAGTTATTGTTAAAGAGTTTATAGGGGGTGTGTGGTATCTGTTAGTAGCAAGCAGACCTTGGTAGATCTGTTTGAGTTGGATATGGTGAATTTTAATGTTATTCTAGGGATGGATTGGTTACACTCTTGTTATGCGTCCTTAGATTGTCGGACCCATAAGGTTGTCTTTAGGTTCTCTGTTGAACCAGTTATAGAGTGGGAGAGTGGTTCCCCAGCTCCTAGAGGGAGGTTTATTTCTTATCTTAGAGATCGGAGATTAATCTCTAAAGGGTGTATTTATTACTTAGTCCGGGTCAATGATTCTAACTCGGAAGGTCCCTCTTTGTATTCGGTTTCGGCGATAAATGAGTTTCCTGAGGTCTTTCCGGATGATCCTTCTTGTGTTTCTCCGAATAGGGAAATTTAGATTGTTATTGATTTGGTTCCTGAAACTCGTCCAATATCTATTCCTCCTTATAGAATGGCTCCGGCTGAGTTGAGGGAACTCAAGGAGAAACTTAAGGATCTTCTGGATAAGTGGTTTATTCGTCCTAGTATATCCCCATAGGGTGCACCAGCGTTGTTCGTTCGAAGGAAGGATGGTTCCCTTCGAATGTGCATTGATTATTGACTGTTGAATAAGGTAACGGTCAAGAAAAAGTATCTACCTCCAAGGATAGATGATTTGTTTAATAAGTTGGAAGGTGTCAAGTTCTTTTCTAAGATAGACCTTCGGTCTGGGTATCATCATCATAATATTAGGGAGGAGGATATCCCTAAGACAACTTTTCATACTCGTTATAGGAACTTTGAATTCTTGGTTATATCATTTGGCTTCACTAATGAACCGGCGGTATTAATCGTGAATCCTTTCATACCATAAACACCAAACTCGAACCGGTTCATAACCATCACAAGTATCCCTCAATATCAGACTTGAACCAAAAATAGTATCATGAATACCTGATTCAAAATGAAAATAATATCATCATAGATGTCAGACTAGAACCAGTCATAATATCATAATATACAGACTCAAATCGATCTTAATATAACAATTGCCAAACTCAAACCGTGTTAATAAATCCAAGGTCCAGCCTAGACAAAGTCGGAATATGTCTAAATCCTCCTCGGGCTCAAAAATGTTGTTAGGATTCTATACGAAAGACTTTTAAGTATACAATGAGCTAATTATCATTTTGACCTAAAGTGGGTCGGAGGGGCCCACTTCTACATTCTAAGGCAACTTATACCCCAAGCTAGGCTAAGGTTCCAAATCCTAGTACAAGGTGCTTCACAAGTCTAATTAAGTCCTAAGATAACAGTTCAATCTAATAAATAGTTAGTTAAGTCAAATCCACCTAAATATGGTTCACTAACCAGCTAATAATATAAATTCCACTAACTATGTGATCAAGTCATAATTTACAATCCAAGACAAGCATAATATCATAACTATACTATAGTAAAGCTTAATCTAATAAGAGAGTAAGCCTAACCTAACTAGATGATGAGACTTGGGAGAGGTAAAGGTAAATGCTCTAAAAATGATATGACCTAAAACTGGGCCATGTCGTATGGGCAACTCAAGCCCATATAAATAAGAAGTAACCTCAATAACCCATCACAATCATCACATTAATCACAAGGGTCGGGTGAATCTCGACCGCATAATAAGATAACATAAATAATCTAGAAGTTGTAACTTAACAATGCCTAACCATTTCATAAATACCAACACACTAACCAATATACCTAAGTCCACAGTCATCCACAATACCTCTATACAAATTGATGTTTAGAAATATATATATATGTCGAGATAAGCCCCCAACAATAGCCAAACCAAGTCAAAATATGACTTAGTCTAAAGATAGGGGACCAAGAATGAATGTCTTTCGAAATAAAGAAGCTCACCAGTTTGAGGTCAATGCACGAATTGCTTCGATCAACTAATCATTGCACAGGAAGAGAAGATGATGCTTTGACCCATATGTCGTGTGGGGACATAGTGTCTGGAGATGGTTAACAGTTGGAGTGCTAGCATGTAACTCAAGAATAAGGATAAAATAACATCATTATTCAAAGAGTCAATATATCACATTCAATCATACCCACACACTTATACTTACATATAGGTATACCATATGCTAATCAAGAAATTAAGGATCAATAATATTCTTGAACATTCATTCGTTAGACATGAAGTGGGGGACTCCAACCCTCCATACTTATGGATTCAAGCATTTGTCATTAGGTGGGGGACTCCAACCCTCCACACTTATGGATTTAAGCATTTGTCATTAGGCATAGGACTTTAACCATATTCACACATTCATTAGCCAAGGACTTTAAACACATACACAATCTTTCAAACAAGGGACTCTAACCACACACGCATTCATATAGGAAAGGGACTCCAATCTTATGCCCATTCATTAGACAAGGGATTCTAACCTCATGCCAAGGGACTTTAACCACAAGATCTTAAATATCAAGCCACCACAACAATCAGTAGTTGACATTGGGACTTTAACCCCTTGTCCATGCATCAACATTCATTCCATACAACACTTAAGGAATTTAACCATTTAACTAATTCAACACTATACATAACCTAGTGGTCCTTATGGGATCCTTCATTGCTCAACCATTTCAAGAGCCCATTGCCTTCATTCAATTCATTATTCAATTCAAGTTATGGTCATAAAGACCCTTTCAAACTATTCATATTTTGTTAATAATCCTATACCATAATCTCACCACACTTTAGTTCAACACACAATTCAAGTTCATCTTCATATTGAGGGACTTCAACCTCTTATTAGTAATTAACTCAACAAGGTTATCATTTCATAATACATGGATGACAATACTTTTACAACATAATTTATCAATCATTCATACTTATTGGGCCATTGCCCTAGTTCAACATATTACCACATATGACTAGACAATTCACTTAGTCATTCTTACAAACACCTTATGTGCATACCTTTAACAAGGCTATTTTCATGGTAGAAATCATAAATATTAGGGTTACTCAGGACCCTGATGTTAAACAACATACAACAAGCACCCACATATGCAAATTACCATCAATGACATGTATAAACATAAGTCTAAGCAAGAATCAATATTATTCATCATTAGGCAACAAAACCCTTTTCATTTGATATAAAAATCACGATGTACACTTACTAATCCAAGTGTAAAATACATGGGTTTAGAGAGATTTAAAAAGGGGAAGAGTTAATTGCCTTAGAAAACTTGATTCACCAAGAGTCTTTACTTCAGTTTGCCTCTTGAAGTTTACCCTTGAAACCCTAGTCTTTAATTCTTCAAAGATGAGTTTAAGAGAGTGTTTTGGATGTTTGATACACTCAAAATATGTTTAAGAAGGCCATATACAATTATATAGTGAAGGGAATTAGGGTTTAGGGTGTAGGAAATGACCACAAGGACCTTCGTTAAAAGCTATAAAATGAACCCGTGCATGGGTATGACTCACCTTATGAATCGTACCCTAACTTGTACCCTAGGCTTTTCCTAGGTCACCAACATTTGTAAGGGTACGAACACAAAACCTTGAGTCATATCCAAAGTGTATGACTCAAGACCTCAACTGTATATAACACTCGTATAAAAAATAGTCCATTCTACACCAAGTGCCATGCATCATACGACTCACCTATGTACGACTCATACCCTTAGGTACGATTGAGGAGAGGGTCACTTGTATAGTGGATAGTATACTATCCTCTTAGTCTTCTCAAGGTACTAGACGGGAGGGGAGAGTGGAATTGACTCGTACCCAAGGGGTACGACTTATGCCCCTATGGTACCCATCCTAGTGACATCAAATGGAGAATTTCTTTCAATGGTTCAAAGTATAAGTGTTTCAGAAAAAAGAAATGACTAGGGTCTAGTACCATGCTTAGGGAGCCATCAGATACTCTAGAATAGGTATCTTAGAAGCACGTAGCATGACCCCTATTTCTTTGAAAGCTCATCCAATCTGATAGTTTTTTCATAGAAGAATCTTTCTATGGAGTAAAGAAAAAGATAGGTACTGATCACTAGCCAAATATGCTACCATAGGAAAGAAGATCTATGTGTCCTAATTTTCTCGTGATTTATTGATTCACATCGATAAAAGCTAATGCTTGATAAAATTTGCTAAATTAGAGATTTCCCCTTTTGAGAAGCCTCCGCACGATGCCACACTATCAAATTAGTGATCTACAAATTAATACAAGAATAACGATACTCATATTGTATTATAATACTTTGGGCCCAAAATTGGGTCAAAATCCTATGCAGGGCCCACTTGCGGAGTTAAAAATTTCAAAATCATCAATCCTCCCCTCTATGTTTAAGGATTATTTACCCTCAAGAATGAGTAAATTTTGAGCTCAAATGACACTCAATTCAACCCATCAAGGAAATATGGATTTATGATAAATCAGAGAATTAAATAAAAAATTAGATAGAAACTTACAAGGATTACGATGAGGGTACGACTTTCCCAAGCTCATTAATACCCCATGATCACCTAAGAATTTATCTCCCAATTTTCTAATTTCTCTAGGGTTTTATGTATCTTGGAACCTTAAGAAAATAGGAGAAAATTAGGTGAATATGGGAATTTAATGCGCCTACAGTTAGCACTTAAGTGACACCTGCACCTAGTCGACCTCTACTTTAGTGGACAACATATTTCTTAGGCGATGTCCACTAAAATGGTCATGACTCTACTAAAGCGATGGGGCAGGACCATCCTTGGTTTCTAAATTGACCCTTTGGACACTAAATCAACCAACGCTTAAGCAACCAAAGGTCCGCTTAAGCAGTTGTACTAGCTGAGTTCATGCACTAGTGAACTTGGTTTTTGCCATGTTTTCATCGACCCCTTAAGATTCGTTCAGAATCCCATAAACACAACTTAACTATGCTACCTCATTAAATTTGATAATCTAGACTCAAGCACACCATTAAAATTTCCATCCAAAGTCATTTTGGTGAAATGTGGCCTCACGCATAAGGGCCACTTTTCCCAAAATTCATCCAATTGCTTGAAATGACTCTAGTAGCCTTGGGACCAAAATAAGTGGTCCCCCTAGCCTAAATTTATTTTTTAGAGATGATGGAACTCTCAGAATTAATATACAAGATCATTAACCTAAAGCTTACACCCGATAGCCAATCATTAACAATGAGAACTTCAAAATAGGGAATTGGCTCTTAAAATCAAACAAACTGCTCGGTGATTAAATTTTTGGCTCCAGCAAGTCATTAATGACTTAGAGCATCTATAGTAAAGCTCAAAATAGCATAAAAGTATGGAAATATAGTAAATGACCGAACGTTATTACACACTCTCTTATACTTTTTCCCTAAAATCTCACTATTAAATAAAAAATTTGAGAATTTGAGATTTGAAATTAGAGTTGGGATTCATGGTTGCTAAAATCCTTTTATGTTCTTTTATTTTAGATTTAATGGGGAAAATTTTTTTTACTAAGAAAGTTATCATAAATTGGGCTAATTTCTTAAGCACTGGTTTATTTCAATTTCACAACATGCAAGATTATCTCGCTATGAAATTTAAAGAAAAAATTAAATTGGCATTAAACCAATTAAAGCAAATTATAATTTTTTTTACAGTAGGCATGATAAGCTACCAGACACAATAACGTGATAACCGTATCTCTATAATTGTGCATTAGTATACATAGGTTTGTATTTACCTAAAAAAGTTATACATATTTATTTGCATTGATATATAGTGATATGTACTCACATAATAAATTTTTATATATTTGTTGCGTTGACATCCATTAGCTGTATTCATCGGTTAATACATTTGTATATGGTATAAATTGGTCTATATTCAGTTAATAAATTAGTATACATTTGTTTGCATTATATTTTTATAACTGTTCATTGGTATACATTGATACTTTGGTGTTGTTTGGAGGCTTGACGTGGACATGTGATGTACACTAGGGTGACCAAGGGCATGTATCATAGAGTTAAGACTTGGGTAAGAACTATTAGAGTAAACACAGAGTACTTTCCAATTTTGATGGGGTTGCAAATCATTTTGTAAATGACACTTTCAAGGTAAGGTGTCATGGTGTTCTATTTACAAATGACATAGTTATGGTTGATGAAAATTACATGATGTTAATGCTAAGATAGAGGTTTGGGACATATCCTAGAGTCCAAAGGGTTCAATATCAAGTTTATTGAGATAATGAATGAGGTTGATATGGAAGTGAAGCTTGATACATATGTCATACAAAATAGAGACAGTTCCATTTATCTTAAGTGTATTATCTATGGAAATAGGGAGATTAATTTTAATACCTCAAAAATTCCTAGGTTCCACGGGAGGGTCTACGACCTATAGAGTAACTCGTGAAACTAAGTCCATAAATCCTAAAGTAACTCATGAAACTAAGTCCCAATTTTTTCGAAGTTTTAAATTACCACAAGTCCGTTGAAGACCATGGAATGAATACAGAAGTGGTGGATGGGATCATGGAACCAGCATTACCTAATTCATAGTCATCCAACAATGTATGATTCTAAATATGAGCCTTAAATTAAGTATATGACTCATAGTCACACCTGTAAACTTAGTTCAGAGCCTATCTTAAAGCCTTAATTACTATGAGCCATAGTACGATCAGTGGTTCCAAACCATGAGTCATGCTGTACAACCATAAACAAGTTTTAGCAAGCCATAGGTTGAGTTTTCAATATACGACTCATTCCACTAGTCTTATGGAATGAAAGTATGACCCATACATTAAGTCATGAGATCAAATAAGAGAATTTTTTAATCCGATTCAAAATAGGTTTATTAACTTTTCAGTTTTAAAACTCAATCCCACACCATGAAAACTACAAAAAAATCTATAAATAAGTATGATAAGAATATTGGATATGATATAAAGACATAGGGAATCCCTAAAATAAAGTTAAGTTGAAAACTCCTCTACCAACTAATTTCTAGTATAAGATTCCACTAGGGTCAACGTAAAACAATCGTTCCTCATAGATAAAGAGTTATATGGCTTAATACATACCAAATATAAGGTTTTTGAGTCTTCTTTTCAACTCCATCATCATTCGTCTATTTAAGTCTAAAGTAAAAAATTTATGGGTATTTTAGTATAGCATTGTCAGTGAGTATGATCAGAGTATGAGTCATACCTTCAAAATATGAATCATACTTTTTGAGTACAGTTTATGCACAAAATTTCTAGATTTATCCTACTTTGACTTGGTCAGTATTTTTTTAATCCTGTGCCTATTTTAGGATATTTAAACTCCCTAAAAACCTATTTAACCCTAATAAACATCCAATTATCAATTTTAAGAAATTAGAACTTTATTTTCTTAAATTAAGTCCACAAGCAAGATTTTTAAGCAATCCAGGATTCACATTTCATCAATCAAGTAATGTAATTTTCTTGAATTCTATGTGTAACGCCCCAAGTATTTGTTCCTTGAAAATTTCTAGAGTTTTGCACTCACTATCCTTGTTACGACTTGAACCTATTAGTCATAGAGTGTCTTGATAGATCATTGGGATAATTCATAACCAAATTAGTAAGTTCGTGGCTAGATTCTACTCCGAGTATGAGTGGCTCACTAGGAGCTGTAAGGATATATTATGAGTTATTAGGTGTAATTGTAAGGTGTCCTAGGAATGCCCCAATTTGGGTTCTGTGTTGACTACGACTTGACCCTACGAGTTGTAGAGACACATTACAATTACTATGGTTGAGTCGCAAGGTCAGCAGTATAGGGTGACTTAGTGGTTCTACCTTGGTTACGACTCGTGTTGACAAGTTCTAAGGAGAGGATATGAGTCAATAGTTGACCCATACTCAAAGGTAGCACTTTTTCATCTTTTAAGTTAAGGGCATTCGAAATATTTTCCCTCTTAACCAAATTGGAACCCACGTCTTATAACCTCTATAGGGTGCCTTTAGCACTCAAAAAAAATCTAAGTAACTTCTCAAACATTCCAAAAGGTTCTTTGAATTTCCTCTAGCTAGTCAAGTTATGGTTTCATTAAGTTGGTTATTTAAGGGATCTAAGGTTAAACTCCCTCCATGAAACTTGATATTTCATGAATGTGAGTCTACCCTTAAACTTAATATCTCTATTTCATGAAAGTATATAGATGCTTATATGATTGAAAGTAAGGGTTTTGACATGAATGATCAATTAATTTTTTTCTAATGCTTTTACTATGCACTATTCATGCTTTAAATATGGTTTTGAACTTGTGGGTTCATGGGTATGGTGATTGAACTTAGGAATTATGATTTTCCCTAAACTTGTGACTTTTAAAGTGGTTATGATCCCAACCCCGTATTGTGAAATTAATTTAGTTATGAGAAATATGGGAATTTAACTATTCTAGAAATATTACATTATGATGATGAATTGAACCTTGTGGGTTTGTGTTTTCAAAAGATATTGCATAATTGAACCAAGAGGGGTTGTGAATTTCCACTAAGTAACAAAATTGATTTGGCATATTGATGTTACCTTGCAAGTTTAGCTGGTATGATTATACCAACAATGTAGGCCTAAATATGTATTGTGGTTCAATGAATAGGATTGTGTGATAATAGTTTTAATAGGGCTTTAAAAAAGGTATTGTAGCTGATTCTTAAAAGTGGAGGTCTGAGAGACCAAAACTGGAAACCGCGGTTGCCGATGCGGGGTCAATATGATGGGATGGTTCAAGTCCCCTTTATTAATATTATTAGCATATGATTAGGAGGTTCGAGTTCCCCATATCTCATTACATGATTCGGTGCTTATGTCACCTTGATATGCAGTGAGGTTCGAGTCCCCTAAAGTGCATATATTTACCCTCTGGTTTGTGCGACCACACGCACTGGGGCCCTACCAGTTGGGGGAGAGCTGGGACCATATAGCCCGTGGATGTGTTGTATGTTATGATGGTTGAGCTACACAATTCAGACTAAGGTTTTGAAATGCATGTTAAGACTTGTTCCCTATCCCAGTATAGGTTATATATATGCATTAGATGATGTGCGTGGAAACTAGAATGATTTTGAACTATTGATCATGGCATTATGTTATCCTGTATCCCTGAGTTACATGGTAGCACTCCAATTTCTAACCGTCTTCGAATGCTGTATCATCACGCGATGCAAGAACTGACCATACTTCTACTTCTCTTGATCAGTGATTAGGATTCAGGATCATCTCGTGAGTTGACATTGAAGTGGTGAGATTCCATACATCGAAAGACTATATTTCATGTTTTGGGTATCTTATGCTTTATACTGTTTAGACTTAATTTTTGGCTAGAGACGGGGGCATGTCCTGACACTTTATTGATATTCAGTTTTGGTTCCTTATCTAGAAGTCTTTGTTTGGACTATTGTGGACTTGGGTGGTGTTGGTCGGTTATTTCGGCTAGGTTGTTGGATATTAATCACAAAGTATTATTATTATTTCTTGATTTCATCTTGTTATATGTTCAAAATTCTTCTGATATTGGGGATGTTATCCTTACTTGGCTAGGTACAGGGTGTGGTCTCTGGTCAATGTGGGACTTGAGATACCTGTCATAGCCAGCCCTTGGTTTGGGTTATGAAAAGATGGTATCAGAGCCTAGGTTTAGTGTTATTGGGAGTCCAACAAAGCCGTATCAAGTAGAGTCTTATTTATGGGTGTGTAGTGTGCGACACTTATAAGGGAGAGGCTACAAGACATTTAGGAATATTTCCCTTTTCTTGTTGTTCTATTTTCAAGCTATAGAGTCTAAGGTCTTGAATCTTTCTAATTCTCGTTTGTTCGCCTTTTAGATCATTCCTCCAAGAAGATTTAACAACTGTGGAAACTCTTCTATCCCATCTGAGGATAATATGGAGCACGTCCTACTCCAGGAGTTCAGACCCAGTCTAGGGTTGCTGCTTCTGATTTACCTGATGGAGCTCGACCATTTCCTCTTGTCCCTTATCAGGCACACCAGTCTAGCGTGTCTAATACTGAGTTTCACCAATTAATTCATCTGCTTAATCAATTCGTGGCCTCTCATAGTGAGCGGATTACTTGTATTTCTCCATCCTTCAAAGCCACTAGAGTTAGCCAGTTCATGAGATTGAATCATCCTATTTTCACTGGCTCTAAAGTTGAGGAAGATCCTCAATATTTTATTAATGAGGTAGAAAAAATCTTTCGTGTGATGCATGCTACTGAGGTGAAGGGTGTAGAATTTGTAGCTTATCAGTTGAAGTATATATCATACTAATGGTATGAAGAGTGGGAGCAACTTAAGGGCGATAATGCTGAGTTCGCCTGATGGGATGATTTCTCTAGTACTTTTTTGGATCGCTTCTTTCCTTAAGAGTTGAGGGAGGTAAAAAGGGAGGAGTTTGTAAACCTAAAACAATGCAAGATATTATTAAAGAAGTACGCTTTGAAATTACATCAGTTATCTTGGTATGCTCCAGAGTTAGTAACTTGCGTGAGGGCTAGGATGAGGAAGTTCACTTTTGGGTTGTCCCGATACTTGATTTTAGAGAGTAAAGTTTCCTTGTTAAATAAGGATATGGATATTTCTCGGCTTGTGGTTTATATGCAGCAAGTCAAAGAAGAGAAGAAGAAGCAGGTTAAAATAGAGAGAGACAGAGTAAAAAGTTTTACTACTTGGATCAGGGTGGCAGTCAACAACAATGTATTAAAAATGAAGGAAAATAGTCCAAGAAAATGTGGGACAACTCTGGTTGTTACTCTACAGCTAGTGCTCCTTATCTAAAATATTTGAGTGATCGTCATTCTTAGTATGACTGTGGGTTTAGAGGACCAGGAGCCAAGTAACAGGCTAGTTGGGATCAGTCAGATCCACCATATCCTTCTTATAGATTCTGTGGTCAGGTGCATCATGGTGTTTGTAAAGAAGGAAGGAACAAGTCCTTTAAATATGGCCAAACTGGTCACATGTAGAGAGATTGTCCTTCTAGGGCTGATTCTGGGGCAAATAAGATTCTTATTGCTACTGCATCAGCTACTGCACCAAAGGGTGCTATTTCTACTTTTGGATCTGGGACTGGTCAGAACCGTCTCTTTGCTCTTACTACCCGTCAGGAGTCTGTGGCATCTCCCGATGTCGTCACTGGTATGCTAAAACTCTTTTCTTGGGATGTGTACTATTTACTTAACTCGAGGTCCATTCTTTCTTATATGACCCTATTTATAACTATTTATTGTGATTTCGATCCTGAATGTAGTTTAGACCACTTTTCTATTTCATCCCTAGTAGGTGACTTTGTGGTTGCCATAAGAGTCTATAGAGGTTTGTGGTGTCTGTTGGTAATAAAAAAACTCTAGGGATCTGATAGAGTTAGACATGGTTAATTTTTATTTTATATTGGGGATGGATTGGTTGCATTCGTGCTATGCTTTTTAAAATTTTTGGTCCCGTAAGGTCATCTTTAATTTTCCCAATGAACGAGTTATTCAATGGGAAGGTAGTTCCCTAGTGCCTAAAAGAAGGTTCATATCGTATCTTAGAGCCCAGAAATTAATTTCCAAGGGGTATCTCTATCATTTGGTCTGTGTTAAAGATTCTAACTCAGAGAGCCCTTTCTTATGTACCGTACCAGTGGTAAATGAATTTCTTAAAGTCTTTTCTGATGATCTTCCTAGTGTTCCTCCTGATAGAGAGATTAATTTTGGGATTAATCTTGTTCCGAACACTCATCCTATCTCTATCCCTTCATATATAATAGCTCCAGTGGAGTTGAAAGAGCTCAAAGAGTAGTTAAAGGATCTTCTAAACAAGCATTTTATCCACCCTAGTGTATCCCCAAGGTGTGCACCTACTTTGCTCGTGCATAAGAAGAATGATTCCTTTTGAATGTGTATTGATTACCAATATTTGAATAAGGTGACGGTAAAGAATAAGTACCCTATTCCAAGGATAGATAATTTGTTTGACCAACTTTAGGGTGCTAAATTCTTCTCCAAGATCGATCTTTGGTCTCGATACCATCAGTTGAAGATTAGGGAAACAGATATCCCTAAGACTGCTTTTCTAACCCGATATGGTCATTTTGAGTTTTTGGTGATATATTTTGGCTTGACTAATGCTTCGACAACATTTATGGATATTATAAATCATGGTTTTTATCAGTTCATGGATTTGTTTGTAATTGTCTTTATTGCTGACATTTTGGTGTACTCCAAGAGTAAGGCGGATTATGTTGATCACCTCTGCCTTGTGTTGCTGACCCTAAAGGATCAACATTTGTATGCTAAGTTCTCTAAGTATGAGTTTTGGTTAAATGGTGTGACTTATCTAGGTCATGTTATTTCTAGTAAGGAGATCATGATAGATCCACAAAAGGTTCCGGTGGTTAAGAAGTGGCCTAGACTCACGACTCCAACTAATATTTGGAGATTTTTGGGTTTAGCCAGTTATTATAGAAGGTTTGTAGAGAGCTTCTCTTCTATTGATACCCCTTGACCAAGTTGACTCAGAAAAAGGCAAAGTTCTTGTGGTCGGATGCTTCTGAGGGTGTTTTAAGAAGTTAAAAGATAAATTAACCTCAGCCCCAATTTTGACCCTGCTCGAGGATACTAATGGTTTTGTGGTCTATTGTGATGCGTCCCGGGTGGGACTTGGTTGTGTATTAATGCAACATAGAAAAGTGGTAGCTTATGCTTCTAGGAAGTTAAAAGTTTATGAGAAGAATTATCCAACTCATGACTTAGAGTTGTTAGCTATGGTGTTTGCATTAAAGATCTGGCGGCATTATTTATATGGGGTTCATGTTGATATCTTTTTGCATCATAAGAGCTTACAGTACGTATTCACTCAGAAAGAGATGAATCTTAGGCAAAAGAGGTGGATTGAGCTACTCAAGGACTATAACACGTGTCTTCACTACCATCCAAGTAAAGCTAACGTGGTTGCTGATGCTCTTAGTAGGTTATCTATGGGAAGCTTATCTCATGTGGATGAAGAGAAACATGATTTGATGTAGGATATCCACCATTTGGCTAATTAGGGAGTTTGTCTCTTAGACTTTTAGAATGATAGTGTGTTCGTGCAAAAGGTAGCATAGTCATTTCTTAGTTTATAAGTAAAAAAGAAGCAAAAGATGGATCCTATCTTGATGCATATCAAGAATGATGTAGGTAAGCAAAAGGTAATGGTTTTTATGATTGGTGGTTATGGTATCTTGAGGTACCATGAGAGGTTGCGTGTTCCCAAAGTTGATGGGTTGAGAGGTATGATTTTGGCCAAAGCTCATGAAGTGCATTATACCATTCATCCTGGTTCATCGAAGATGTATCATGATCTTAAGAAGATTTGTTGGTGGAATAATATGAAGTGAGATGTGGCCAAGTGCATAGTATGCCAGCAATTGAAGGTAGAACACTTGAGACCTGGAGGATTGTCTCAAGAGATTGAGCTTTCAGTGTGGAAATGGGAGATAATTAATATGGATTTTATTGTCGATCTTCCGTGGTCTCACCATCAATTTGATTCGATCTAGGTCATCGTAGATAGGATGACTAAGTCTGATCACTTCTTGCAAGTGAGGAATAATTTCTCTATGGAGGATTATGCTAAGTTGTTCATTGAAGATATCATAAAATTGCATGGTTCTCTAGTTTCCATAATTTCTGATCAGGGTACTCATTTCTCATCTCAATTTTGGAGGTCGTTTCAGAGGGGTTTGGTGACTAAGGTGATGCTTAGAACCACTTTCCACCCATAGAAAGATGGGCAAGTGGAAAGGATGATTTAGGATTTGGAGGATATTCTTTAGGATTGTATAATGGACTATAGTTGTATTTGGGTTGGCCACTTGCCACTCATAGAGTTTGCTTACAACAACAGTTATCACTCTAGCATTGGTATGACTCCTTTTTAGGCCTTGTATGGTAGGATACATAGATCTTCTATCGGGTGGTGTAAAGCTGGCGAGGCTGAGACTTTAGCCTATATTTGGTTCACTAAGTGATGGAAAAGATGAATATGGCTGGGGATAGGCTTAAGACCACCCAAAGTTACCAAAAGTCCTATACGTACCCGAGGCAAAGAGAATTAAAATTTAATGTGGGAGATTGGTTTTCCTAGAGGTGTCTCCTTTGAAGGGAGTGATATAGTTTGGGAAGAAGGGGAAGCTTAGTCCCCAATATGTTGGCCCGTACATGGTTTTGAAGAAGGTTGGTAATGTTTCTTATGAATTAGAGTTGCGTTCTAATTTGGACTCCGTTCACCTTGTGTTTTACATATTGATATTGAGAAAGTGTGTGGGTGATCCTTTGACGGTTGTTCCTTTGGAAAAGGTAGGTAGTTTGGATTCCTTGTTTTACGAGGAAGTTATGGCGGAAATCTTAGATCAAAAAGTCTGTCGGTTGCAGACTAAGGACGTGGCTTTGGTAAAGGTTCTTTGGCAGAACCAAATGGTTGAGAAAGCTACATGGGAAGCCAAGGAGGACATTAAGTCCAAGTGTCCTTTCTTGTTCCCCGATTTGGAATATCATGCTTGAGGTATGTGTATTTCTTAATATTTTGTTTTCTGTCTTTGTAAAAAGAAATTATGATTTCCTTGGTATCTTCATTTTATGTCTTTGTTAAAGGTAATGGTGGGAGTGACTTGTGTTAAATCATGCTAGCATGTGCCTTGTCTTATCATTCGAGAATGAATGATCCTGGGGGTGTATGTAACGGCTCGAGTTTTTGGTCCTTATAAAAATTCGGGAGTTTCTCACTCACTAACCTAGTTACGACTGGACCCTATGAGTCGTAGGATGTCTTAACGGGTGGTTGGGATGAGTCATAACCAAATTGATAAGTTTATGGATGGATTCTGCTCTGAGTTTGAGTGGATCACTAGGAGATATAAGGATATGTTACGAGTTATTAGGTGTAATCGTAGGGTGTCCAGTGAATGCCATAATTTGGGTACTATATTGACTACAATTGGATCCTTTGAGTCGTAGGTACATTTCCTATGGATGAGTTATAAGGTTAGTAATGTAGGGTGCCTTGGTGGTTCTGCCTTGGTTACGACTCATTGTGATGAGTTGTAAGGAGTGTCTGCAATTCAATGGTTGCCCCGTAGTCAAAGGCAACACTTTTCAGCTTTTAAATTAAGAATATTTTTGACATTTCCCCTCTTAACCAAATTGGAAACCATGTCTTATAACCTCTTTAGGGTGCTATTAGCAGTCAGAAACAATTCTAAGTAACTTCTCAAACAGTCTAAAATGTTCTCTGAATTTCCTCAAGCAAGTCAATCTAGGGTTTCATCAAGTTTGTCATCTAAGGCCTCTAGGGTAAAATTCCCTCCATGAAAATTGTTATTTCAAGCATGTGACTCCACCTTTAAACTTAATATCTCTATTTCATAAAAGTACATGGTTGTTTATGTGATTGAAAGTAAGGGTTTTGATCTAAATAATCAGTTAATTATTTTTCCATACTTTTTCTATGCGCTATCCATGCTTTAAAAATGGTTTTGAACTTGTGGGTGCATGGGTATGGTGAAAGAACTTGGGAATGGTGATTTTCCCCAAACTGTTGAAATATCCTGGGTTTCTGGCCCTTAGAAAATTTCTTGGATTTCTGGCCTCTGGATAGGATATGACTAGTGGAAATGACTCATACTCTGGGATACGAGTGGTATGGGTTAGTCGCATGCTGACCAGTGTTGGTTGATGGGTTGGATTTGATTTTTGAAATATGTACAACTTGGGTGGTTCGAGTTGTATTGGGGAATATAGGTTGTTTGGTTGCTTCACTTAGTCTTAGAATTGGTAGACTAAGTTGGATCTACGTTCAAGTAGCTCACCAAGAGCGGTAATCTAGGGTACGAGTCGTACCATGGACTCGTATGGTTATCAGTGTTCAGTCCTCTTGGGATTCTATTCTGCCAAGGGTATAGATCATGGGTACTAGTTGTATACTTGGATACGGTATGGTTTGGGTGAGTTGTACCTTAGACAGTGTTGAGTCCAAGGGAGATGGCGTTGGGTACGGGTGGTGGGTACCACTCGTATTGGAGGGTACAACTAGCATGGATAGTCGTACCCACCTAATGGGAATTTGGGGAGTTTAAGTGAGGGCAGTTTGGACATTTCCCTACTTAACCTAATAAGGCCCCACGACTTATATTCCTATTGGGAGGTTATTTTCCCTACTATTCTATTCATTAACACTTTGAAACTTCTCTTAAACACTCTACAATTCTCTCTAAGGCTTTTGGATAGAGGAAGGCTAGGGTTTTATCTTAAGGATTAATTTGGGGCTTATGTTGGTGATTTGTCTCCATCATCTTCTTAGTTTAAGGCATGTTCTCTTGCCTTACTGGTAGTTCCAACTAAAGGCATGGTTTTATACAATGTTTTCATGGTATGATTATTGTATGGTTTTTGGTTTTCAAATATCTATTGGGGGTTTTGGTTATAAATTCTTGGTTATGGTTTTCCTATGTTTCAATTATACTTTTATATTCTTTAATGGTGGTTTTGGTTAATTGGTTGCATAGGAATGGTTATTTGGTAATTGGCTTTGGTTTTGGAAATACTATACCTCCAATATGTTTGATAAAATGCCTATGAGAATATTTTCACTACATTGATGGATTTTAATGGAACTTATGCATGGTTTAAACTTGGTAATGGAACCCTAAATGGTTAAATAGTTTGGAATAGTCAAAATGGAATCGTTTTGGGTTTAACAATCATTATTGTGGGGTACAATGGAATCCCCCAAGTAATCATAATAATGGAATACTTGTGGAGTACATGGGACTCCCCCAAGTTAATTGGATAACATGATCTATGGGTACATGGGAATCCCTTAATCTCAAAAAGTTTTGGCTAAGGACAACACTTTCAAGTTTAATCGATATGACGATGCCACTATGTATAGCCTTTATTAATAACATTGGTTTGGTTTGAAATGTTTTTAATTAGTCAATAATGGCGAGGTGTGATAGCTAACCGTAAAGTTGGGAGTTCAATGAACGAACACTGAGAAATCATGTTTGCTGACACGAGGGGTAGGGCATGACGACTCTTTTATGATACTATGAGGTACATGGGATTCCTCTATGTACATTATACATATGTATCATGGAGAGTGAGGGTACTTGGGAATCCCTTACTCTTATGGTATCTCCGATTCGTGTGGTTACATGTATCGAGGCTCGTTTAGGTGGTTACATTAGACCCATATAGCCCGTGGATGGTTAAGGATGGCTAAGCTACATATACCCTAGTTAATGGTTTTAAATCCATGCTAAACCCGATTTCATTTCCCAGCATGGTTATAGATATATGTATGGTTTGTATGCATATGTATGGTTTACTTAGTTTTGTTAAATGTCATTATTTTATTCTTATCTTGAGTTCATGCTAGTGTTCACCTGCTAACCCATCTTTTGGTGGCTATATCCCTACGCGATGCAGGAAGCGTCCGTTCGACTCCTCCTACTTACCTATCGGACATTCGAGATTAGCTTTTGGATTGAAGTGTTGAGATTCTATCTTTTTGGAAGGCTCTATTTCATGGATGTTATTTCATACTTTGGTTTATTTATGAAAATTTATTTTGTCTATGGTTGGGGGCATGTCCCTACCGAATTTTGGTATTTTTTTGGTTAGAGGATTTTATGGAACTATTATGGGTTGGTATGTGCGGGGTCAATATTGGTATTAGGGATGACAACGGTTGACTGTATTGTTGGTTGTTATATTCTCTTTTATTTTGGGATTATATATAATTATTAAGGAACTCATATGCTTATGGTTTGGTTGGTTTGGCTATTGGTTGGGTTCAGACGACTGGACTTGGTTGGGTCAGTCTCGGTTATAGACCTATCCCAGAGTCTTGATATGAAAAATTACTCTATCTTGTTATATGTTTAAAATTCAACCAACTTAAAGTAGGCGAGTGGTGGTTAGGGTTGGGTAACAAGAGTGGTCTTCGGTACCGGTCAAACTTGGGATGCCAATTACGATAAGGCCCTGGGTCGGGTCGTATCAGGTTGGTATCAGAGCTTTAGGTTCATGGTCAATTAGGAGTTCACAAAGATATGTCTAGTAGAGTCTCTTTTAATAGTGTGTATTGCACCACACTCATAAGAGAGAGTCTACAAGATATTTAGGGATGTTTCACTTTCTTGGTATTCTATTTTTAGGCTGGAGTCTAAGTCCTGGAATTTCCTCTAATCCCTGTCTGTTTGCTTTTTAGATCATGCCTCATAGATTTGGAACACAAGTAAATCATTCTGTCCCACTGGGGATGATGTTAATGGGGTACGTCCATCACTTGGAGTTTGCACTCGATCTCAGGGTCGTATCCCTGAATGTTCTAGAGTTCCTCCGATTGCTAGAACTTCTTAAGGTGAGGTGACTAATGTAGAATTTCGTCAGTTGATTCATACTATTGCTTAGTTGGTTGCTGCTCAGGATGATGGGGATGCATCTGGTGTTTTGTCTACTGAGGCCATAAGGGTTTGACAGTTTATGAAGGTAGAGGAGGATCCTTAGGGTTTCTTTGATTAAATGGGGAAGATATTTAGAGTGATGCAGTCTAATAATGTGGAAGGGGTGAATTTTGTAGCTTATCAGCTCAAAGATATTGCGTACCAATGGTATGAGAAGTGGGATAGGGATAGGGGTAATGTGGAGGAGCTTTCTTTGTAGGAGGCCTTTTTAATACCTTCTTAGATATCTTCTTTTTTTCAGGAGTTGAGGGAAGAAAATATGGAGGAGATTGTGAATCTTAAGCAAAATAAAATGTTTGTCAAGGAGTATGCCTTGAAGTTCCACCAGCTTTCAAGGTATCCTCCAAATTTGGTGGCTGATATGAGAGTAAGAATTAGAAAGTTTACTTATGGGATATCTCGAGATTTGATCCTTGAAAGAAAGACTACATTGCTGATTAAAAATATTGATATTTCGAGATTGGTTATCCACATATAGAAGGTAGAGGATGAAATAAGAAAATAGGCAGTGTTTGGTGAAAGGCAGCGTAAGAGGAGTAGATTCTCTGAGCAGGGTGGTGCTCAGCAGTAGGGTGGTCAGGATGGTGAAAAATGGCTGAAGAAGAAGTGGGGGAGCTCTGGTTCCTTCTCTACTTCTAGCGCTTCTTACCCAAAGTAGTTGGGTGACAGGCGTCTGCAAGGTGGTGATAATTTTTGGGAACAGGTGCCTAATCTTAGGTGAGTGGGGCACAGTCAGCATTTTTATGTCCTCCTTGTCAGTTATGAGGTCGTCTTCATTGGGGATTTTATGATGAAGAGAGGGACATGTGTTTTAAATATGGCTAGCCAAGCCATTTGCTAAAAAATTGTTTGGTTGCTAAGGGTGCTTCGGGGGTGATCAAAACTCCGATTGCTTCATCTTCTACTCCTACACTTAGTGGTACGGCTTCTGCATCTGCTCCTGCTTATGGTACTGGCACTAGATGTAATATGTTATATGCTCTAGCATCTCAGTAAAAATCTGAGGCATCACCTGATGTCGTTAATGGTGTATTACAACTCTTTTTGTGATATTTATTGCCTTTTTGATCTGGGGTCCACTCTTTTCTATGTGACCTCATAAGTGGCTGTATATTTTTGTTTTGATCCTGAGGTTGTTTCAGATTTTTTTGCTGTTTCTATCCCAGTAGGTGACTTAGTTATTGCTAAAAGAGTCTATAGGGTGTGTGTGATATCTGTTAGTAGAAAGCAGACCTTGGTAGATCTTTTTGAGCTGGATATGGTGAATTTTATTGTTATTCTGGGGATGAATTGGTTACACTCTTTTTATGTGTCCTTAGATTGTCGGACCCATAAGGTTGTCTTTAGGTTCTCTATTGAACCAGTTATTGAGTGGGAGAGTGGTTCCCCAGCTCCTAAGGGGAGGTTTATTTCTATCTTAGAGCTCAGAGATTAATCTTTAAAGGGTGTATTTATTACTTGGTCCAAGTTAATGATTCTAACTCGGAAGGTCCCTCTTTGTATTCGGTTTCGGCGGTAAATGAGTTTACTGAGGTCTTTCCGGATGATCTTTCTAGTGTTTCTCCGAATAGGGAAATTTAGTTTGTTATTGATTTGGTTCCTGAAACTAGTCCAATATCTATTCCTCCTTATAGAATGACTCCGGCTGAGTTGAGGGAACTCAAGGAGAAACTTAAGGATCTTCTGGATAAGGGGTTTATTCGTCCTAGTGTATCCCCATAGGGTGCACTAGCGTTGTTCGTGCACAGAAAGGATCGTTCCCTTTGAATGTGCATTGATTATTAACTGTTGAATAAGGTAACGGTCAAGAAAAAGTATCTATCTCTAAGGATAGATAATTTGTTTAATCAGTTGGAAGGTGTCAAGTTCTTTTCTAAGATAGACCTTCGGTCTGGGTATCATCATCTTAATATTAGGGAGGAGGATATCCCTAAGACTACTTTTCATACTCGTTATAGGCACTTTGAATTCTTAGTTATGTCATTTGGCTTGACTAATGAACCGACGGTATTTATGGATTTGATGAACAGGGTTTTCAAAAAGTTCTTGTTTTTTTTTGTTATTGTGTTCATTGATGACATTATGGTGTATTCTGAAAGTGAGATGGATCATGCCAATCACCTTCGGGTTGTGTTGCATACCTTGAAAGAACAACAATTGTATGCCAAGTTCTCCAAGTGTGAGTTTTGGTTGAACACTGTGACTTTTCTTGGTTATATTATCTCCAGTGAGGGGATCATGGTGGATCCTCAAAAGGCGGCTATGTTTAAAAGTTGGCCTAGACCCACGACTCCAACCAATATTCAGAGCTTCTTAGAATTTGCTAGGTATTATAGGAGGTTTATGGAAAACTTTTCGATGATAGTTGCTCCTTTGACTACGTTAACTCAGAAGAAGATAAAGTTTCATTGGTCGGATACGTGCGAGGGGAGTTTTGAGAAGCTTAGGGGTAAGCTAACTTCGACTCCGAATTTGACATTGCCTGAAGCCAATGAGGGGTTTGTGGTTTATTGTGCATCTTGGTTAGGACTTTGTTGTGTTTTGATGCAACATGTGAAGTGATTTCCTATGTTTTCAGGCAGTTGAAGGTGCATGAGAGGAACTATCCTACTTATGATTTGGAGCTTTTTACGGTGGTCTATGCTATGAAAATCTGGCGGCGGCATTATTTGTATGGAGTGTACGTGGACATCTTTTCTGATCATAAGAGTCCGCAATATGTGTTCAGTCAGAAGGAACTAAATCTCAGGCAGAGGAGATGGTTTGAGTTTCTCAAGGACTATGATATGAGTTTTCACTATCATCCAGGTAAGGCTAATATTGTTGCTGATGCTATTAGCAGGTTATGCATAGGGAGTTTAGCTAATGTGAATAAGAAGAAGCAAGAATTGGTGAAGGATATCCACCATTTGGCTAATCTTAGAGTTTGTCTCTTGGACTCCGAGGATGGTGGTGTGATGGTACAAGAAGTGGTTCGGCCATCTCTTGGTGAAAAGATTAAGGAGAAGCTAGTGCTAGATCCTATCTTAATGAAAATCAGGATGATATAGGTAGACAAAAGGTAATGGTATTCGAGATCTGTCGTGATGGTATTTTACGTTACGAAGGGAGGTTATGTGTTCCCGACATCAATGGGTTGTGACAAAGGATTTTGGATGAGGCGCATGAATCAAACTATGTTGTTCATCTCGATTCTATGAAGATGTATCATGATCTCAAATAGATTTATTGGTGGAATGGTATGAAAAGGAAAGTGACTGATTTTGTTGCCAAGTGCATGGTGTGTCAACAAGTTAAAATTGAGCACATGAGGCCTGGAGGGTTCTTTCAAGAAATTGATTTGCCCGAATGAAAATGAGAGGTGATCAACATGGATTTCATTATCGGTCTTCCCCGATCGTAAAACTAATTTAATTCAATGTGGGTCATCTTAGATATGATGATAAAGTCTTCTCACTTCTTGCCAGTGAGGACTACCTTTTTGGTGGAGGATTATACAAAGTTGTATCTTCAGGAGGTTGTGAAGTTGCATGGGGTACCTATTTTGATTATCTCTATTCATGGTACATAGTTTTCTTCTCACTTTTGGCAATATTTTTAGAAGGGATTGGGTACTAAGGTGAGTCTGAGTACTGCCTTCTATCCTCAGATGGATGGGCAAGCGGAAAGGATAATTTAGATATTAGAGGATATACTTCAGACATGTGTGATTGATTATGGTGGCAATTGGGTTGAGCATCTACCTTTGGTAGTGTTTACTTACAAAAATAGCTATCATTCAAGTATTGGGATGGCGTATTTTGAGGCATTGTATGGTAGAGATGTAGATCTCCTATTTGTTGGTTCGAGCTTAGTAAGACAAATGTGTTCTGTCCGAATTTGGTTTATCAGGCTATTGAAAAGGTGATGGTGATTCGGGATAGGCTTAAGGCTTCCCAAAGTCGCCAAAATTCCTATGCGAATGTAAGGAATAGAGACTTGGAGTTTAGGGTTGGGGATAAGATATTACTAAAGTCTCTCCCATGAAGGGAGTAATGCGGTTTGGTAAGAAAGGGAAGCTCAGTCCCCTGTTTATTAGTCATTATGTGATTTTGCGGAGGATTGGTAATGTGGCTTATGAATTAGAGTTGCCTTTTGGTTTGAGCTCTATTCATCTGGTATTTAATGCATCTATGTTGAGAAAGTGTCTTGGAGATCCTTCTTCCATGGTTCCCTTGGAGGGTTTGGGTATCTCAGATTCTCTATCTTATTAAATAGTCCCGATCGAGATCTTGGATGGGCAGGTTTTTCGATTACAGACCAAGGATGTGGCCTCGGTTAAGGTTCTATCGCGGAACCAGAAGGTGGAAGAGGCTATGTGGGAAGTGGAGGAGGACAAAAAGTCCAAGTATCCATATCTATTTTCTTCTCCAGATATTTGTGTAGAAGGTATGTGTTCTTAAACATATCCTTATTTTATGAGTTTGTTAAAGAAAAGGTTAATATTCTTGCATCCGTGTTTTCTAATTCGGTTAAAGGTTGGATTGATATTTGATAATGCAAATGAATCATGCTTGTGGTTACCCTACTTTGTCCGTCATTCAGGGACGAATGTTCCATGTGAGGGAGACTGAAATACCCTGGGTTTTTGGCCTTTATAAAATTTCTTGGATTTCTTGTCTATGGAAAGGATACGACAAGGGTAAACAACTCATACACTAGGATACGAGTGTTATGGGTTAGTCTCATGCTGACTAGTGTTGGTTGGTGGGTTGGATTAGGTTTCTGGAATGGGTTCGATTAGGTTGTACGAGTCGTATTGGGGAATATAGGTCATTTGGTTACTTTAATTAATCTTAGACTCGGTAGACTAAGTTGGATCTGAGTATGAGTGGCTCACTAAGGGACATAATACAGGGTACGAGTCATACCATGGACTCGTATAGTGGTTAGTGTGCAGTCTTCTTCAGATTTTATTCTGCTAGGGGTACGGATACTTGGTACTAGTTGTTTACTTGGATACAACATGATTTGGGGTGAGTCATACCTTGGACAGTGTTGAGTCCAAGGGAGATGACCTTGGGTACGAGTGGTGGGTACCACTCATATTGGAGGGTACGACTAGTATGGATAGCCGTACCCACTTAATGGGATTCTTGGGAGGTTAAGTGAGGGCAATCTGGACATTTCCCCACTTAACCTAATAAGGCCCCATGACTTATATTCTTATTGGGAGGTTATTTTCCCTACTATTCTATTCATTAATACTTAGAAACTTCTCTTAAACACTCTACAATTCTCTCTAAGGCTTTTGGGCAAATGAAGGCTAGGGTTTCATCTTAAGGGTTATTTTAGAGCTTGTGTTGGTGATTTCTCCGCATTATCTTCTTGGTTTAAGGCATGTTCTCTTTCCTCATTTTTAGTTCCAACTAAAGGCATGGTTTTATACAATGTTTCATGAAATGATTATTGTATGGTTTTTGGTTTTCAAAATCTATTGGGGGTTTTGGTTATAAATGCTTGGTTATAGTTTTTCCATATTTTAATTATGCTTTTATATGCTTTAATGGCGGTTTTGGATAATTGGTATCATTGGAATGGTTATTTGGCAATTGTCTTTGGTTTTGGAAATACTATGCCCTCATTATATTTGGAAATACTACGCCCCCAATATATTTGATAAAATGCCTATGAGAATGTTTTCACTACAATGTTGGATTTTAATGGAACTTATGCATGGTTTAAACTTGGTAACCCTCTATGGTTAAATGGTTTGGAATGGTCAAAATGGAATGGTTTTAGGTTTAACAATTATTCTTGTGGGGTACAATGAAAACCCCCAAGTAATCATAATAATGGATCACTTGTGGGGTACATGGAACTCCCCCAATTTAAATAGATAATTTGATCTATAGGTACATAAGAATCCCTTGATCTTAAAAAGTTTTGGCTAAGGACAATACTTCCAAGTTATAGTCAGTTTGACAATATGTAAAGTCTCAGCTAATAACAATGGTTATGGTTTTAATTGGGAAATAATGGCGGGGTGTGATAGCTAACCGTGAAGGTGGGAGTTTAATAAGCGAACATTAGGAACTCATGTTTGCCGGTATGAGGGGTAGGGCATAGCGACTATTTTATGATACTATGAGGTATGCAGGAATCCTTTACGTACATTGTACATATGTAATATGGAGAGTAAGGGTGCTTGGGAATCCCTTACTCATATGGTATCTCCGGTTCGTGCGGCTACACGCATCGAGGACCATTCAAAGGGTTACACTGGACCCATATAGCCCATGGGTCGTTAAAGACTATTAAGCTATACACATACCCAGGTTATTGGTTTTAGATGCATGCTAAACCCAGTTCCCTTTCCCAGTATGGTTATATATACATATGTATGGTTTGTATGTATATGGATGGTATACTTGGTTTTATTAAATGGACTTATTTTATCCTTATCCTGAGTTAATGCTAGCTTTCACCCGCTAGTCCATCTTTGAGCGGTTGTATCCCCACATGATGCAAGAAATGGCTATTCTACTCCTCCTGCTTAGCTATTGGACATTTGAGATCATCTTTTGGATTGAAGTGGTGAGATTCCATCTTTTTGAAAGGCTCTATTTCATGGGTGTTATTTCATACTTTGGTTTATTTATGGATATAGGTTTTGGCTATGGTTGTGGGCATGTCCCAACATTGGTTTTGGTTAGAGAATTTTGTGGAACTACTATGGGTTGGTATGGGCAGGGTCGGTATTGGTGTTAGCCTTAGTATTGGTATTGGTATTAGGGACGATACCGGTTGACTGTATTATTGGTTGTTCCATCCTCTTTTATTTTAGGATTATATATAATTATTATAAAACTCATATAGTTATGGTTTGGTTAGTTTGGCTATTGGCTGGGTTCGAACGGTTGGACTCAGTTGGGTCAGTCTCGGTTATAAACCTATCCCAGAGTCTTGATATGGAGAGTTATGCTATCTTGTTATATATTTGAAATTCAACCAACTCAGGGTAGGCGGCTGGAGGTTGGGGTTGGGCAATGGGGTTGGTCCCCGATGCCTGTCGGACTTGGGACACCCATTACGACAAGGCCCCTGGTCGGGTCATGCCACTTGTGACTATTGAAGTGGTTATGATCCCAACCCCGTATTGTGAAATTATTGTTATGAGATATATGGGAATTTAACTATTCTGGAACTATTGCATTATGATGATGAATTGAATCTTGTGGGTTGGTGTTTTTAAAAGTTATGGCATAATTGAACAAAGAGGGGTTGTGAATTCCTCACAAGTAATAAATTTTTTTTGGTATGTTGATGTTACCTTGCAAGTGTAGCTGGTATGATGATACCAACAATGTATGCGTAAATATGTATTGTGGTTCAATGAATGGGATTGTGCGATAATTGTTTTAATTGGGATTTAAAGTTAGCTGTGTAGCTGAGTCTTGAAAGTGGAGGTCCGAGAGACATACACTGGAAACCGCAGTTGCTGATGCGAGGTCTATACGACCAGGTGGTTTGAGTCCCCCTTATTATTATTATCATATGATTGGGAGGTTCAAGTCCCCCAATATCTCATTATCTGATTTGGGCTCGTGTCACCTTGATATTCAAGAGGTTTGAGTCCCCCAAAATGCATGTGTTTACCCTCTAGTTCGTGTGGCCACACACACTGGGACCTACCAGCTGGGGGAGATCTAGGAACATATAGCTCGTGGGTGTCTTTTATGTTATGACGGTTGAGCTACACAATTCAGACTAAGGTTTTGAATACATGTTAAGCCTTGTTACCTATCCCGACATAGGTTATATATATATATATGCATTGGATGATATGCATGGAATATTGAATGATTTTGAACTGTTGATCATGGCATTATGTTATCCCTATCCCTGAGTTAGATGCTAGCACTCCAACTGCTAACTTTCTTCGGATGCTGTATCCCCACGCAATGCAGGAACTATCCATACTTCTCCTTCTCCTTCTTAGTGATTAGGATTCAGGATCAACTCGTGAGTTGACATTGCAGTGCTGAGCTTTCATATATTTGAAGACTACATTTCATGTTTTGGGTCTCTTATGCTTTAGACTGTTTAGACTTGTTTTTGGTTGTAGTCAGGGGCATGTCCCAAAATTTGTTGATATTTAGTTTTGGTTCCTTGTCTAGAAGGCTTTGTTTGGACTACTGTGGATGTGGGCATTGTTGGTTAGTTGTTTCGTCCAGGTTCTTAGATATTGATCACAAAAATATTATTATTTCTTGATTCTATCTAGTTATATGTTTGGAATTCATCTGACATTGGGGATGTTATCTTTACTTGGCTAGGTGCAGGTGGTGGTCTTTGGTCCACATGGGACTTGAGATACTGATGTCTCCCAAACTAACCTCCAAAGACGTATGCTGTGGTCGATACCAAATATGGTAACTCAACTAGGTTGGGGTCGAACCCACAGGGAAGACGTTGAACAATTTTTAACTTGATGGAATCCATGTGCAGTACGGAAAAGTAAATGGGGGATTTTGTAAGTAATCAATAAGTAATAACTGAACTTGAATTCTTAGGGTTGTAAACAATTGAAGACAAACACTAGGACTGTGTTACCCCTAGTTTCTTAACTCTATAAGTTTCTCATTTTCAACCCACATATTTTGCTGCTCTGCATGTAAAGTCGACAAGCTATCTATTATCAACAGTCTTGTGAACGTGTTAATAAATCTCACTCTTTACTTTGTGAGTCTCAAGGTGTCGCCTTATTTCTCCTGGTCTATGTCTTTAGTTCAACTCTTACCTTTTGAGTCTCGAGTTGATTAGATGAGATTGTAGGGTAAGAAGATGGAAGTGAATCTCAAATTACTGTTTTAATCATCTTTTCCTAATCACAACTCTCTTGTGAAGACGTTTACAAATACAGTCTATCCCAAAGCTTCCACAGTAACTCTGCGATCAATTTTGATGAAGAAGATTAAGATATATGCAAGTACTTTAGAATAGATGGATCTTCACTTCCCTTACGTGGTTAATCCACCAGGGTTGTAATACCCCGATAATCCAAAACAATATTAGAACCATGCTTCAATCTCATGAGAAATAAATTATAGTGCTTTGGTAGTTTTATGAGCAAGTTTTATGTATATTAAGGCCTCAAATAACTCCTAGCTATTAGACGAATCAAAATATCCCTTACCGATTGAGTTCTTGAGAAGGATGTTCAAATGATCATATCTTTCGTTTTACCATGAATTTTTGGGTTCATGACCCACCAACAGTTAGATAATTGCATTAGCTTTTCAACAATACCAATTTCACCTTAATTCGATATCGGGGTAAAAAGTTATGCCCGTTTAACCAGAGAGTTGTTTGACTGTCGAGGTGCGACGACCAGGTTGATAGACCGTCAAGCCAGTGACGGACCGTCAAGCCAGTGACGGGCCATCAAGCCAGTGATGGACCGTCAAGCTAGGACATCAACCTCAGGTAGTGAGCTCATTTTCTAGCAATAAACTGACGATTTGAGTGACGTCCAATCAACATAGTGACGGTCGGCCACCCAAACCATTAACCAGACCCGTTCAATGATGGGATGGCAATTTTAATGAGATGTTTGGGGTCTTTTTCAACCTTTTTTAATCCCTAATTCCATCAACTTAAATAACATAACTCCTTATTCATCCAAAACATCAAAATTAGGATTCTATTAAGATCATTCCCCAAGAACAAAATTCAAGCCCTTTCTTCAAGAAAACTTAGGAATCCAAGCTTCACCATTCAAGAACCTTTAAGAAAAGTTATTCTCCTTCAAGATTTAAGCTTTTGAGGTATGTTAGATGTTCATCCATGGGCCCTTTTCACCCATGAAGAATCCAATTTCAAATTCAAAGTTATGATTCTTACAAGTTATTGTGATTTTAACCATGAATCCCCATGAATTTTGATTCTATACCATGTTTACATGTAATTGTTGTTGTTATTAATCCCCACACGTTTGAATGGTGTTGTTCGCTGAGTTAAACTTTAATTGATGATTTTAGTAGTAAAATTATGCTATTACTACAAGTCTTAAAAATATTCCCATGCTTAGCTTAAACCATGAATTGCAAGTGTTGGATGAAATGCCTACAAGAATGAGTTTTGAATAAATGCTTACGTATCATGTCCTTAAAGTTTTAGTATGATCTTGCTGTTATTGCTATCGAATCCTGGGGGTTTGAATAACCAAAATTTAGTTTCTTACCTAGTTTTCAATATCTACAGAATGATTTCAGAATAGTTACGAGCCCTATAATTTTAGTCAGTTACCATAAACTGTAAACATAGTTTAGTCCAGTATCTAGTGTCGTTCAGTTAGGAGTAGGATTTAGCACCGAGCGAACCCAGTGACGGGGGCTCACCTGGCAGTAGAGGGTGTGACCCTTAGTATAAATCCCTGCATTCCATAACTACATAGCCAACGTAGGTTGAGACGTTAACCTGTCAGTTGAGGGTTGACACCTATCTCATAAAGGTACCTTTCAGTTGAGGGTAACCCTTAGTCCTTCGAGACAACACTTTAATGGATCAACACAGCCATTGTTAGTACCCGTGGTATGGTACTGACACCCATCTTACTAGGGTCATAGTTTGGACCACAATTAGCTCATATTGGGCATGTAGATTAGATGATAGCTCCCATAGTCTCAGACCAATATTTAGTACAGAGTTCAGTTTCAGGTTTGGTTGACCATAACATATAGTTACCAGTTATTCAGTTATTAGTAAGTCAATATTTCAATTTACAGACTATTTTAGAGTCATATTATATGCTTGGTCATGTATTCTCAGATTTTACTATTTTCATGCATTTATACTCTGTTACCTCATGCTATTTATTTAGTCAGTTATTATTCATTCACATGAACCCCTGCATATTAGCCTAATCTAATCTAGCATACCAGTACATTCAAAGTACTTATTGCATACTCGTTTCTTGCGCTATGATGTTTAATATCATAGGTTTGGACGCTCAGGTTCTTGATCGTACTTAGACATTCTAGTATATCAGCAGTAGGAACAGTGGTAAGTCCTCAACTATCGAGGACATGGTTGTTATTTCAGTTCATCTCAATATTTTATTTTAGTTAGACAGTTGGTAGTAGTTGGGGCTTGTTCCATTAACTCTCTTTCAGGCAGTTTTAGAGGCTTTTAGTCATTTTAGACAGTCAGTTAGTTGTTGGTCTTTTCAGTCAGATTTTTAATAATTTTTCATATGTTTGAAACTTTTGGGTTTTTAGTTGTATTACTTTCAGATTTAAAACCTTAAGGTGTATTCAGTTATTCCGCACATGTGTATTTTGCTATTATTATTCAGTGCTCACAGCAGTTACCAGTTCATGGGTTAGCTTGTGGTCTTTCGGGATCATAAGCCATGTGTGGCATCCAACATGTATTTTTAGGGTGTTACAAACTTAGTATTAGAGCATAAAGTCTTAAAGTGTCCTAGGGAGTCTGAAAGCCGCATTAAGTAGAGTCTTGTGCATGGGTGTGAAGCACGCAACACTTATGGACAAGAGACTGCAAGACGTTTTAGGAAAAGTTTCCCTTCTTTCAGTATTCATATCTTGCAAATGAGCGTGATCTTAAGTTAAACTCTTTATCTAATTTAATTCTTTCTTCCGTTTATAGAATATGCCTCCCATACAGACTAATGAAAGAAGAACTGGAAGCCAGCCATCATATCCGCCTGTTCAGGAAGATCCCTTGAATGAATATGTATTTCATGCTGAGTTTAGAGCTGCATTCACTACTCTAGCTCACTCTGTAGAAGCTCAAAATAATCAACAATCTGTTATCCTGGCAAAGTAGTGGCTAATTCAGCTGCAACTAGGATTCAGGACTTCACCCGAATGAATCCTACTTTGTTTTTGGGATCTAAGTATGAAGAGGATCCGCAGAAGTTCCTTGACATGGTTCAGAAGGTAACTGACATTATGGGTGTGACTTTTAGTGAGAGTGCAGAGTTGGGTGCTTACCAGTTGTAGGATATATCTCACACCTGGTATAAGTAGTGGAAGAGAAATAGAGGCGCAGATACAGCTCCCATTGAATGAGAGAAGTTTGCTATGGCCTTTCTAGATTTTTTCCTTTGGAATTGAGGGAAGCTAATATATTGGATTTTATTAACTTCAAGTAGGGCAATATGAGTGTGAAAGATTATTCACTTAAGTTTACTTAGTTGGCAAGGTATTCTCTTCATGTGGTGGTTGATAACAGGTCTAGGATGAGCAATTTTGTGTCTAGTATATCTGATAGTGTGGTCAAGAAGTGTAGGATCATAATATTGATTAAAGAGATGGACTTGTCTAGGCTTATGGTCCATGCTCAGCAGATTAAGGAGGATAAGGTTAAGGAGAGAGAAAGAGAGAACAAGAGGGCTAGGACAGGTAGTTTCAACTTTGCTCAGCCGAGGTCATAGGGTGGTAACATCCCTAATTCTGTCAGAAATCTTCAGTTTCGACTCCATCTTCAGCTAGTGCTCTTATGCCAAAGTTCAGAAATGACAATCGAGATAACCAGGCTCTATGTCCCAAGGCAGTGTAAACAGTGGTCGCACAAATCCTCTTTGCCAAAAATATGGTAGAAACCATCGGGGTGAGTGTAGAGATGGCAGTGATGTATGCTTTGGATGTGGCAAGCCAGGCCATCAAATGCGGGAGTATCAGGTAGTTGCTCAGAAGGAAAGGGATTTGCGCCAATAGGGCCAATCTTATCTATCATCCGCTCTAGTAGGTCACCCAACTCAACAGAGGTCCACTTCCAATACCACCAGCGATCAATTCTAAAACATACTATATGCACTTCAGTTTTGACAGGATCAGGAATGTTCTCCTGATGTGGTTACTGGTATGTTGCATGTCTTTTCTTTATATGTTTATGCTTTACTAGATCCTGGAGCTTCTGTTTTTTGTAACCCCTTATATAGTCGTCAACTTTGGAGTCAGTCCCAAAATCTTAGTATAGCCTTTCTTAGTGTCTACCCCAGTGGGTAAGTCTATCATAGCCCAGTGGGTATGCAGGAACTTCCCAGTTATAGTGTCTTAGAAAGTTACTTCAGTAGACCTTGTAGAGTTAGAGATGATGGATTTTGACGTCATTCTCAATATGGATTGGCTTTATTCATGCTATGCTTTAGTGGATTGTAGAAATAGAGTTGTTTATTTTTAGTTTCCAAATGAATTATTCCTTGAATGAACGGGTAGTACTACATCACTTAGGGGTCAACTTGTTTCGTACCTTAGAGCGAGAAAAATGATATCCAAAGGGAGTATTTACCATCTTGTTTAATTCAAAGACTCTAATTCTGAAATCCCCAGTCTTGAGTCAGTTTTAGTAGTAAGGGAATTTCCAGATGTGTTCCCTGAAGATCTTCCCAAAGTTTCTCCTAAAAGGGAAATTGACTTCAGAATAAACCTTCTTATAGATACCTAGCCTATCTCTATTCCGACATATAGAATGGATCCAACTGAACTCAAAGAGTTTAAAGAACAGTTAAAAGAACTCCTAGATAAGGGATTCATTAGGCCCAGTGTTTCCCTATGGGGTGCCCCAGTCCTTTTCATACGTAAGAAAGACAGTTCCCTTAGAATGTGTATCGATTATCGTTAATTGAACAAAGTCACCATCAAGAATAAATATATACTCCCCAAAATCAATGGCTTGTTTGAACAACTTTAGGGTGCCAGTTATTTATCTAATATAGACCTCAGATTCGGATACCATCAGCTCAGAGTCAGAGAATGTGACATTTCCAAAACAACTTTCAGAACTCGATATGGTCACTTTGAATTCTTAGCTATGTCTTTTGGACTAATGAATGCCCCGACAACTTTCATGGACTTGATGAACAGATTGTTCAAATAGTACTTGGACATGTTCGTCATAGTCTTCATTGATAAAATTCTTGTCTATTCTAGTAGTGAAAATGATCATGCAAACCACCTCATAATTGTATTGCAGACTCTTAGAGCTTATTAGTTGTTTACCAAGTTCAGTAAGTATAAGTTTTAGCTAAGATCAGTAGCTTTTCTTAGCCATATTATTTCCATTGATGGTATATAGTTGACCCTTAAAAGACCAAAGATATGAGAAACTGGCCCTGACCTATCTCTCCATCATATATCAGGAGTTTCTTAGGTTTGGCTGGATATTATCGATGTTTTGTTAAAGGGTTTTCATCTATTGCATCCCCCATGTCCATATTGACTCAGAAGAAAGTCAAGTTTCAGTGGTCAGATTCTTGTGAGAAGAGTTTTCACGAGTTGAAGACTCGATTCACCTCAGCCCCAGTTTTGACCTTGCCTAATGGTTCAGAGGGTTTTATCATGTACTTTAATGCTTCCAGAGTTGGTTTGTGTTGTGTTTTGATATAGAAGGGTAAGGTTATAGCCTATGCTTCCAGATAACTTAAGCCACATGAAAATAATTACCCCACCCATGATCTTCAATTAGCAGCTGTTGTGTTTGCCTTAAACATTTGGAGGCACTATTTGTATGGGGTGCATGTTGATGTGTTCACAGACCATAAAATCTTGCAACATATGTTTTTACAGAAGGATTTGAATCTGCGTCAGAGGAGATGATTAGAATTGTTGAAATATTATGACATAAGTGTTCTGTATCTTTCGAGCAAGCCCAATGTAGTGGCAGATGCCTTCAGTAGGTTGTCTATGGGTAGTGTTGCTCATGTAAAGAAGAAGTTTGTTAGGGAAGGTCATCAACTTTCCAGATTAGGTATTTGTTTTGGTGATTCAGCTGAGGGTAGTGTATGGGTTCAAAGTAGTTTGGAATCTTCTTTGGTTGCCGAAGTGAAAGAAAAGCAAGACAGGGATCCCAGTCTGGTTGAGTTGAAGGAGTCAGTCAGAGATCAGAAAGTAGAGGTTTTGTCCCAAGAGGGAGATGGTGTGTTGCGTTTCCAGGGTAGACTTTGTGTGCCGTGTGTAGATGAATTGAGACAATGAATTCTTGTAGAAGTGCATGGTACGTGTTACTATATTCATTCAAGGGCCACAAAGATGTACCTCAATTTGCAGGAAATCTATTAGCGGAGTGGTATGAAGAGGGATATTGCTGAGTTTGTAGAAAGGTGCTCTAATTGTCAGCAGGTTAAGGTCAATCATCAAAGCCTAGTGGAACCATGCTGGAGTTCAGCATTCCCACTTGGAAGTAGGAAGAGGTGAACATGGACTTTGTGATGGGTTTTCCTTGTACGTGTTGTCAGCATGATTCAATATGGGTTGTTGTTGATAGGATGACCAAATCATCCCACTTCTTACTATTTCATACTTCTTATTCAGCTGTGGACTACACCAAGCTCTATCTCAGAGAGTTGGTTAGGTTGCATGGAGTCTCGTTGTCCATCAATTCTGATAGAGGTATCCTGTTTACCTCTCACTTTTGGAAAGAATTCTAGAAGGGTCTTGGTACCCAAGTTCATCTCAGTCAGCCTTTCACCCTTAGACAAATCGTCAGGAAGAAAGGACTATTCAGACCCTAGAAGACATATTGAGAGCATCTGTTATCGATTTTATGGGTAGTTGGGATGATCACTTGCCTTTGATTGAGTTCTTTTCTAATAACAACTATCATTCCATTATTTAAATAGCACCATTTAAGGCTCTATATGGTAGGAGATGTAGATATATAATTGGTTGGTTTGAGGTAGGTGAGACCGCTTTGATAGGGCCTGATTTGGTGTTTGATGCGTTGGAGAAAGTTCAATTGATCAGGGAAAGTCTTAAGAAGCCCAAAGCCGATAGAAATCTTATGTTGATGTGAGGAGAATGGATCTTGAGTTTGAGATTAGAGATTTTATATATCTGAAGATCTCTCCCATGAAAGGAGTGAAAAGTTTGGTAAGAAGGGGAAGCTTAGTCCCCGATATGTTGGCCCTTACAAAATCATGAGCCGCTTTGGAAAGGTAGCTTATGTGCTCGAGTTTCCTACAAATCCAGCCTTAGTGCACCCATTATTCCATATCTCTTTGTTGAAGAAGTGTATTGGTGACCCAACTATAGATGTTCCTTTAGAAAGTGTAGATGTTCTGAACAACCTTTCTTACGAAGAAATTCCAGTCGAGATTCTTGATAGCCAGATTCATAGACAAAAATAAAAAAAGTTCCCTTGGTCAATGTTGTTTGGCAAAACCAGTCCGTTGAGGAAGCCACTTAAGAAGCAGAAGCAGATATGCGGACCAAGTACCCTCATCTTTTCTCTGCAAACACAGACTTAGCATAAGGTAACAATTTTTCTTAGAATTTCTCTTTTCCATACTTAAATCCAGATGCAAATCATTCTTATGTCATTCATGCATTCACAAAACTAGTTCAGTCATGTGTCATGTTTCAGACTCAGTCATGTAATCACGTTTTTAGCATGTATATTCAGAATTTAACCTCAATTCCTCAGTGTTCTCAGCTTAACCAACCTCATTCAAGGACAAATATTCCCAAGGGGGAGTTATTGTGATACCCCAAGAATCTAAACCAATATTAGAACAATGCTTCAAGATCATGAGAAACAAATTATAGTGCTTTGGTAGTTTTATGAGCGATTTTGATGTATATTAAGGCCTCAAATAACTCCTAGCTATTAGATGAATCAAAATATCCTTTACCGATTGAGTTCTTGAGAAGGATGTTGCTATGGTCAACTTCAAACGAGCATATATTTCGTTTTACTAAGTATTTTTGAGATTATGAACCACCAATAGTTATATAATTGAATTAGCTTTCTAGCGATACCAATTTCACCTTAATCCAATATTGGGATAAAAGTTACGCCCGTTTTACCAGAGATCTATCCGACTACCGAGGTACAACGGCCAGGTTGACGGACCGTCAAGCCAGTCCATCAACCTCAGAAAGTTAGCTCGTTTTATGGCCGTAAACTGATGGTTTGAGTAATGGTCATTTACCAGAGTGATGGTCCATCATCCAAACCATCAATCGGACCCGTTCAACGACGTAATGATAATTTTAATGAGATTTTTGGGTCTTTTTCAATCCCTTTTAATCCCTAATTCCATGAACTTAAACAACATAACTCCTTATTCATCCTAAACATCAAAATTAGGATTTATATCAAAATCATTCCCCAAGAACAAGATTCAAGCCCTTTCTTCAAGAAAACTCAAGAATCCAAGTGTCTCCATTCAACAACCTTTAAGAAAAGTTATTCTCCTTCAATTTAAGGTATATTAGATGTTCATCCATGGGCCCTATTCACCTATGGAGTCCAAGAATCTAATTTCAAATTCAAAGTTATGATTTTTACAAGTTATCATGAGTTTACCCATGATTCCCCATGAATTTTGATGCTATACCATGTTTACATGTAATTGTTGTTGTTATTAATACCCACACGTTTGAATGGTGTTGTTCACTGCATTAAACCTTAATTGGTGATTTTAGTAGTAAAACCATACAATTACTACAAGTCTTAAAACTATTCCCATGCTTAGCTTAAACTATGAATTGCAAGTGTTGGATGAAATGCCTTTAAGAATGAGTTTTGAATAAACACTTACATATCATGTCCTTAAAGTTTTAGTATGATCTTGCTATTATTTCTATCAAGTCCCGGGGGTTTGAATACCTAAAATATAGTTGCTTACCTAGTTTTCAATATCAACAAAATGATTTTAGAATAGTTATGAGCCCTATGATTTCCTTCAGTTACCATAAACTGTAATTATAGTTCAATACAGTAGCTAGTGTCATTCAGCTGGGAGAAAGATTTAGCACCAAGAAAACCCAGGGACAGGGGCTCACATTCCAATAGAGGGTGTGACCCTTAGTAGAAATCCCTGTATTCCATAACTACATAGGCAACATAGGTTGAGATGTAACCTGCCAGTTGAGGGTTGACACCTATCTCATAAGGGTACCTTCTAGTTGAGGGTAACCCCTAGTCCTTTGGGATAACACTTTAGTGGATCCACACATCCATTGTTAGTACCCGTGGCACGGTATTGACATCCTTCCAATTGGGGTCACAGGTTGGACCCCAATTAGCTCATATTGGAGCATGTCGGTTAGATGATGGCTCCCACAGTCTCAAACTAGTATTCAGTCTAGAGTTTAGTTTTGGGTTTGCTTGACCATAGTATATAGTTACCTGTTATTTAGTTATCAGTATATCAGTATTTTAGTTTACAGACTATTTCAGAATCATATTATATACTTGGTCATGCATTCCAGATTTCACAATTTTCAAGCATTTATACTCAGTAACCTCATGCTATTCATTAATTCAGTTATTATTCATGCACATAAACCCCTGCATATTAGCCTAACCTCATCTAGTATGCCAGTACATTCAAATTACTTATCTCATACTTGTTTCTTGCGCTATGATATTTAATATCATAGGTTCGGACGCTTAGGTTCCCGATCGTACTTAGCCATTCCTGTGTATCAACAGTAACAATAGTGGTGAGTCTTTATCTATCGAGGTCATGGTTTTTATTTTAGTTTATCTCAGTATTTTATTTTAGTTAGATAGTTGGAGTTAGTTGGGGCCTATACCATCAACTCTCTTTCAGCTAGTTTTAGAGGCTTTCAGACATTTTAGACAGTCAGTCAATTGTTCGTCTTTCCAGTCAGATTTCCAATAATTTCTCATATGTTTCAGACTTTCGGGTTTTAATTTGTATTACTTTCAGATTTAAAACCTTAAGGCATATTCAGTTATTCCACACATGTGTATTTTTCTATTATTATTCAGTGCTCACAACAGGTACTAGTTCATAGGTTAGCTGGTAGTCTTTTAGGACCATAAGCACTGTGTGGAATCCAGGGTGTATTTTTGGAGAATTAATAGTGTTCCCAAAACCCTAGTCAAGTAAGTTAGCCTCTCATATTCATGCAATAATCCATGATTATCAATGAAGAAAACATGTAATATATTGCACAAAATAATATGAATAAAATCCAAAATCTTCAATTGAACAAAATCTCAAAAATAATTGTAATGTATGTAATAGAGTATATTGGAATTCAAAAAAATGTTAAAGAATGTAACCTAATAAAATATAAACCCTAGGGTATTTATAGTATCTCCAAAATACTCAAAAATCCTGATAAAAATGGAAAAGGTAAACTTATGTCGGCATAAGGTACCACTCGCTTATCCACTCATACCGTCTTATTATGAGTCATACTGTGCCTCTCGTATCCACTCTAGTGTCTGGTCTTCCAGGTTTCAACTCTCTATTCTGATTATGACATCTGCTCATGAGTCTTACCTTGACCATACGAATCATGACCTTCACTCGTATCCATCCAGGACTTCTATCTTTCCAGCTCTGGACACTGGTCTGCTTACTGTTTGATCATATGAATCATACTCAGACTTTTGAATCATATTCTTAAGACACTTCAACTCTGATTTCCTGCCTTGGGTTCTGTCCTGTGTATGAATCATATGACTCGAATGCTCAGTCATATCTTCTCAATACTTAGCTTTTCTTCTTGGCCTTGGTTTCTGTTGTGCTTACGAGTCAGCCTTAGAGTCGTATGAGGTATTGACAACTCATGAGGGAACTTGTACCTTCTTCAAACTTTATCTGAACATGTCTTTTTCTGCATATTTTAGCTCAGCACTATCATCGACCTATTTCACCTGCAATAGGAACAAAAGCACATTATATCTCCTAAAACATCCTAAGTCCAGACATAAATTCATAGTTTTAAGCATTGAAAGTGTCGTGTTTCCACGATGCATAAACACCCTTAACTTAGACTTTTGTATGTCCTCAAGCAAACAAAAATCAAACTATCATAAAACAAAATGATGCTTAACTAAGATACCTATGAAAGTGATATTTCAATTCAATTTTCAACATTTTTATTCCCTCTTAATTTTAACTTTTCAAGAAACAATTGTGTATACGATATGCTAAATGGCATGACAAACATGAATTCGATGATGGCATTACATTAGTAACAAACAACTGGTCATATACAAAATCAAATTTGCCAAATAGTCTAGTAACCTAACAACATACCCCATGTGCGCTCACAATCAAAGAAATCCCCATTTTACTTAATATAGAACAATTAATTTTTCAGGGATATAGCAAAATACACTCTCCCTCACAAAGAAGTACCATCGGTGTATACAGAATACTACAGTCGAAGTAGGACCACTAAAGGACTTTATTCATCTTGTACCATAGGTTAGGGTCTGGTATGGTATCTTTTTGGGATTTACTTAATGACGAAGCCTCCTTGACACTATGCATCTTTTGGGGTCCACTTATTTACCACTTTATCTTTTTATTTTATTTTTTTCCTTATGTCTTCCTTTTTATTTTAAGAACATTTCACGGACAAGGTACGATTTTCTTTTCTCACCTCTTTTCTTTTTCTTTCTTTTGTTCTCTTTTTTTCTTTTGTTCTCTTTTATTTTCACTGCACCTGTCCTTTTTTATTTTTTTCTTGCACACTTCTTTCTTCACACTCATTTTTTCACGCATCCCTATAATAGACACCCTCAACTTAGGCGATTTTCTTGAGTTGAGGTGTACACTATCCAAGGAGGACCAGGGCCAACACAGGTTCATTGTAGAAATAGGCTAGTGAAATAGGTGTAAACAAAAAGGATTCATAATTTATTTGGTTTGGGAATTTAAGCTCAAGTGGACTTTAAAAAAAATTGACTATGTTCATCTCTTACTTGACTATCCTAAACCTAGGTAAAAACAATTGGGTAAGTTCTAGATTCTGATTCACAGGGAACTCAGTAATACCTCTCACACACTCGCACAGGGTTACATTACTAAGCAATACTTATCCAGCTATGAAAACTGTCAGCATAGTTGTTCTATTACTAATACTAATTCCATTATCAAATATGTATTCATCTCACAAACATATATGATGACACAGTTAACACAAAACTTTAGGAGGGGTGTCAATTTTTCAGCACAATTTTTTTTCAAATCAGACCGTTTCAAGCATAATCATTCAAAACAAGGTCAGCTACCAAAAGCATAAATTCTGTTCCTAATTCAGTTATTTCCAACACACAAAACACCAGTAAAAATACAATCAACACAAGACATGCCAGTTCTTCAAATTTTTAGAATGTGTCCACGAGCTTCAAAACATGGAAAATATAGCCCTTGGAAACCTTTAATACACCCCTACCCCAACTTAAAGTTTATACACTGTCCATAGTGCATGTAAAAATGAAGTACAAGGGAATGGGAACATACCTGGGTGCTCAAGGTGCCAGCTCAAACAACATCAGCATGTGGACCCTCAGATTAGGTCCCACTATCAACAACATGCATCCTATCAGCTATAGGGACTAAATGGAACTGGGAGGGTCGGCAAAAATAGCTCCCTCAACATCATTAACTGGCGGTCTAGAACTACTAACCCTAACAGACATCTCTTGGAACCTCACCTGTCGGTCCTGCTCATTCTGTAGGCTATCTCCCACAGCCTTCCTAATTTCATCTTTTTTTGGATGCCTTCTCTTTTTTATCTCTCTTCTTCCCTCTTAGGTTTCCTCAAATACTGGTGGGGTCTCCTCTACCAGGTCCAGAATAGCCCAAATATTATCAACATGGACATCGGGCAATCAGTCATGACCTCAGGCTCTGAGATAATCGGTCTGTTGTATAGATCTATGACCATCCTC
The DNA here is from genome assembly GCA_030864215.1 of Capsicum pubescens. Taxonomy (NCBI): domain Eukaryota; kingdom Viridiplantae; phylum Streptophyta; class Magnoliopsida; order Solanales; family Solanaceae; genus Capsicum; species Capsicum pubescens. Next base: position 171,792,071 of record CM061543.1, read on the forward strand.
TTTATCTCTCTCACCTTCCTTATGAAATCCATAAAATTTAGGGTCTAACCACTACTCAACTGCCAGATCATCTTCATCTCAAAAACATTCAGTCTCTGTTAAACCCATCTATCCTGGTTTGCCAACTGAGTATCAACCAAAGGCTTTATGCCCCCTTTAATGTTTCAAACCTTGGACTTCAACGTGCCTAATATCATAATCACCTTGGTTCACATGTCCTGTGCAATCATTATGAACCCATATGGCATACCCCTCGGGCGAAAGAGTACAAACTGCACCAAAGGTGGGGCACTAGATGTACCTGCTGCATCTGTAGTTTGTGTGGTCTTAGTCTAACCACTTACCTCAGCAGTCTCAATAGTCTCTATTGCCTCAATAGCCTCAGTCTGGCTCCTGTACATCTCGACCAATATATCGACTCTTTGCCTCACCTGCCTGGCCAATAGGTTGGCTGCGTCTCCAATTATGCCCAAGTATATAGTGTTCATGGACTCTATCATCTCATTGATACCTGGGAGATCCCACACCCCCACAGCCAAACACAGTTGTGAATCATATAGGGGTATGCCAACAATGATTTCTCACCTCCTACAGCTTAATCTCTAATATTCCGAGCTAGAAACTCCCCTACATCAAACTCGTTGATGACTATGAACCCGGCTATCAAAGCTGCCTGGACTGGAATCAACACATTGTCCACAGTGGTGAGATAAAACATATGTTGGGCATACATCCATCATGACTTGGCCTCAAAATTAAGAGTATTCTTCTTTATCTTCTTCGAGGTGACACCTGAGACACCAACTACCTACATTGTGTCTTCACTATTTGATGCTATACGACTAGCAATCCACCAAAAATAACCCAAATTCTCATCCGACCACATCTAGTTTTGAGTAATTTTTCTTATCTCCTACATATGGTAATCTATTTCACCAGTTTTTACTGAAGGCTGATACTCTAGTTAGTACAAGAATTGAGAAATAATGTGTGGAGATACATTAACCTGCATACCCCAAATGAAAAATGAGACTATGGGGTCTCCACCCCTCCACAACTAGCTCTGTGGATACTGTCTTTGCAGCTCACCCTTGTACATTGCATAGAACTCGTGCACTAGTGCAACACTGTATCTATCGGGCTCTTTGATCATCCAATCAAAACCATACTACATGAACTGCACCTCAAACCTAGGCAACTCTTCCATTCTAGTAGTAATCAATCGTCTCTCTAGGTAAGAGTTCCTTTTGATCTTTCTATTCCAGAGTCTGCTCAAGCCATCATTATATATAACCAACATACCAAGGTACCCCTACCATTCAATGGTGGGCACCGGAGCAAGTATGAGACCTAGAAGAGGGTCCTATCGATCAATTGGTGTAGCATCAAACTCTTCTTCACTAACATTCTCTAATCTTACTTCTTCTGAACTGGACTCAGCATCATCTTCTACCTCCAAAGGTGGAGGTGAGTGAGGAGGGAGGTAGTCGGGTTCTTTCTCCTTGGTCCCCATAGAGGTGTCTCCTCTAGAGTTACTACCTTTATTCCCCTTTTCATCTTTTTTCTCTTTAGGGTCAACCTTTCCCTTTGTTGGGTATTCGTACAGGTCAGTGCCACTATTATATGGATTAGTAGCCTCAGAACTTAAAGATTATGCCTTTTTGTTTCCCTTTTTGGTCACTTGTTGGAAGGAGATGCACTTTTGGGAGGCATTGTACCTGAGCACAAGTATAAATTAGTAATTAAATAAGGAAAAGAAAACAAAAATAAGAAAGTAAATATCAATGTACATATTTTAGACAAGGTATGAGTAGGGGTACTAGTCATATCTACTGGGTATGACTCGTATGACTGAGTTGTATGATGCTCAGTTCAGTGATGATTTCTTATTGGTCTGCTTATGAACCCTCCTAACGAGTTGTATAGCTAGGTTACAACTCATTACCAACAGACGTAAGTAGTCCAAAGACAATTCTATACTATATGATATCTACCTAGGTCCTTACGACTTTAATGTACGAGTTGTATGGTATGGATACCACTCATTTAGGCTAGTCATACCCATACTAGAATCTACACTCAGTTAGACTACTATGTATTCAGTGGGTACGAGTCATGTTACGACTTGTTACTTGTGGGTATGAGTCGTAAGAGGTCTCGTATCCACTTCAACATAGAAGTTTAACTTTAGAGCTGATTCCATTTTAAATTTTCGAAATTACCCTTACTTTATGCATCAATATCACCAAATTTTTACCAAAACAACACACAATAACAACACCCAAATGCAAGGTTACCCCTAATTTTTATTCTCAAATTAAAACCTATGAACTAGGGTACCTAATTTCAATACTCAAGAAAATTTAACTTAAGGTAAGTGTAAAATAACTCACATTTACAATTTCAACTTGAAATATAAAGATTTTGAGTTTGAAAACTTATGTGTTTGGTTGAGTTCTTAGCTTTTCCCGATTTCAATATTTTCTTCCCTAAATTTGTGTCCAATTAATGCAATGTGGAGGAATTGGAGCAAGTTGGTATGTGATTCAAAGTATTTTTGTGCCTTGGAAGCTTCAAATTTGGTCAACAATGGAGGTATTATTGGATTGTGGGTGATTCAGATCTTGGGTACCCATTATCGGGTGCAATTTTTCCTTTTAAATCAAGTGCTGGGCTGGGTTGACCTATGACCCTGACCTAATAAGCTAGGGTATGAGTAATGTGTATGACTCATACCCCGAATTATGGGTCTTTTGGTCAACTCGTATAGATCTGGGAACTTACTTGGATTCTGGAGTGGATATGACTCAATTTAATGAGTCATACCTTGAGGGTACGACTCGTTCTGAGAGTCGTAAAGACTCCAAAAACTCTTACCTAATTTTGAATTATCTCCCAGGTACTTATGACTATTACTCATGAGTCGTACCCAACTAAAGAGTCCATATGACCTACCTTTTTGAATTTTTCTAGATATTTTCTGCAATCTTTAGCCCTGCACACTGAAGAAACATATTACCCTATAAATAATTAAGTACAAATCATGGGTTGCCTCCCACATAGTTCTTGATTTAACATTGCGACACGATGTGGAAATGTTGGGTTCTCAGGTTTAACCAACTAGCCTCATGGGTTTCTTCCCATGCAACGTTTGATTTAACATCGTAGGACGACATCATTACCTTGGTTACTAAGCCTTCACCAAGGTCCAACTCAATAATCATATTTACCTCCTTAGTGTTACCCATATAGTTCTTGACTCTTTGACTATTCACCTTGAACGAGGATTCACCATCTTTCTTCAATTCAAAATCTCCATATGGGAACACTCTAAGCACAGTAAAGGGACCATACCATCTGGACTTCAACTTACCTGGAAACAAGCAAAGCCTTGAATTATAGAGCAATACCTAGTCACCTTTTTCAAAGATTTTTTTCTCAATTTTGCAATCATTATCCATCTTCATGTTTTCTTTGTCAAGTGAAAAACTCTCATAAGCTCAGAGTCAAAATTCATCCAACTCATTCATACTATTCATACTTGACTTGGCTGCATTTTGCCACTCAAAATTTAGCTTCTTCAAATCCCATAGTGCTCTATGTTCAAACTCAACAAGAAAGTGACAAGCCTTTCCGTACACTAGCTAATAAGGTAAAGCACCAATTAGGGTCTTGAATTCTATTCGGTAAGACCATAATGCGTCATCTAACTTTCATGACCAATCAGTCCTATTGGCATTTACTGTCTTCGCCAAGATGGACTTGATTTCTCTGTTGGACACCTCAACTTGTCCACTAGTCTATGGATGATAAGTTGTTTCCACCTTGTGTTTCACTCTATACTTCTCAAGCAGACTTTTGAATAAATAATTACAAAAATATGATCCACCATCACTAATGATCGCACGTGGCATGCCAAATCGAGAAAAGATGTGCTTTTTTAAGAATGTAGTGTCACTACATGCTATATTAGTTGGGAGCGCAATTGCTTCCACCTATTTAAAAACATAATCCACAACTACAAGAATATGTTTCATAACAAACAAACTAACAAAAAGACCCATGAAGTCTATACCCCATACATAAAATAATTTTAATTCTAACATAGGAGTCATAGAAAGTTCATGGCATCTAGATATGTTACCTTGTCATTGACATTGATCACAAGTAGAAGCAAAAACACGTGCATCATTATAGACTATTGGCCAATAATACCCACATTATAAGATTTTGTGGGTTGTGCGGGTTCCTCCATGATGACCCCCAACTGGCGAAGAGTGAATAGAATCAAGTATACTCATCATCTCTACCTCAGGTATGCATCTACGAATAATCCCATCTGCACAAATTCTAAATAAATAAGCCTTATCCCAAAAAAATTTTCTTACCTCATGCATAAACTTCTTTCTTTGCTGAAAGGATAGATCTTCTAGGATCAGATAACTTGCTAGATAATTTGCATAGTCTGCAAACCATGGTATTAGATCTTGGAAAGATACTAATATCTTCTTATTCATAAAACTATCATCAATCTTTAATTGATCTTCCACATTCTGCATAGCTAAAATTTCCTGAAAATAGGACCCTTGAAAACTTCTAAAGTTTGGACACTTTTTGACTTGGTATGACTCAAGAGTGTCACTCGTTCCCTTAGTTACAAGATGTAGGGTGCCTAGGTGGTCTAATCGTACCCTAGGTGGTAAGGATGGCTTAGATACTGCCTAATATATGACTCCGTAGGATACGTATAGTATAGATGGATACGAGTGGTGTAAGGCCTAGCCGTATATTGCCTAAGGTCTTGTTCTTTTGGAGTCTATCCACTATATGGTTGGTAGATATGATTGAGTTTACCACTCGTACCCTTAGGTATGACTTAGGGGTGTATAAGTCATATAGAAACCAGTAGGTAAGGTCAAGGTAAGGTTTTGGTATGAATTGGGGTACCACTCGTACCCTTTGTTACAGATGGTAAGGTAAGTCATACCCCTGGATGTGAATTATTTTAATTTTTAATTCAAAGGTAGTTTGGACATTTCCTACTCCTAAAATCTTATTTCCTTACATTATAAAACCCTATATGGCCTTCCATAACACGTGATAAAGGATTAAAACACATCAAATACTCTCTCAAACACTCTCTTGGAAAAGATTGGAGGCTAGGATTTCACGAATGCTCTTCAAAAGGCTATAGGTCAAGAATTCTTTTGTGAATCATCTTGTATAAGGCATGTACTCCTTCCCTCATGGTTAACTCTAAATAAAGAAATGTTTTATTGTATTTTAACGTTTGTTTATGAATCATGAATTATAGATTTCAAATTATTGTTGAGGGTCTTGATGTATATGGTTTGGTATTGGCTTAAACTATGTTTTTACATAGTTTTTTTAATGGTTTGCATATGTAGTTGGTTTCTGGTTATGGTTTAACTAATGGGTCTTGATTAACCCTAATTATGGTGATTTACACGTTAGTTTTGGTCTTGGTAAAGGTATGCCCTCAACATGTTTGATAAAATGCCTTAAAGAATATTTTTACTCTATTGTTGAACTTGCATTGGAACTCTTGCATGGTTTGGTTTGGTAATGGAATTCTGAATGGTATTGGATGGTGTTTCATGTTTTAAATGGTTTAAATGATGTAAATGCTTTAAATGTTTTGCATGGTCTTAAATGGTCTTGAATGGTTTAAAGGTTAAGGTTTTGGTTGTTGTGGTTGGTCTATTTTTAAAACCTTGCGGTATACATGGAAATCCCCCAACTGAATGCATTAATGAAATTGGTTTAAATGGTTTCCATAGGCTTAAGTCTAATTAGTTATGCTTGTATATTACAAGAAAGTCCCCCAAGAGGATTAATATAGCTAATGGAAGGGCTCTTGAATGCACCCTTAATCTAAATGGTTTGGCTATGGATAATGCTTGCAAGTATGGTGGTATGACGATACCATTGGTTTATTAAATATCCTTGGTTAATAAATAGATAATTGGATTATTTGGTAATGGTTTTAATTGAGCATTAATGTTAGGAAATATAAGCTAAGCCATGGAAGGTGGTAGTCTTGGGAGGACCAAAACCCGAAACTCATATTTTCCCATATGAGGGGTCTTCGATGGCCACGTGCAAGTATCACATTTATATTAGAGGGATGTACTTGTCATCCTAGGTATATTTCTTGGTCATGCGGCTACATGTACTAGGACCCTTTCAGTAGGGGAAGCTGAACCAATATGGCCCATGGATGGTAGGATGGCTAAGCTACAACCTAGATCAAGGTTTTAACTACATGCTAAACCCGATTCCCTTTCCTGGTACTCATGTATATATATGGTTATATGCATATGGATGGTTTTACTTGGTTTTGTAAATGGCATTATTTTATCACTATCCTAAGTGCATGCTAGTGTTCACCCACTAACCCATCTACTGGAGACTGTATGTCCATGCTATGTTGGAACCGACCATTCTATTTCTCTTTTTTCGTGATCGGATACGGGGACAGTCGATATTGGATTGAGGTGGTGATCTTTTATAGTTTGGAAGGCATTTATTTCATGTCATGGTTTACATTACATAATTCTTGTCTTTCATAAACTTTGGTTTTTAACTATGGTCGGGGGCACGTCCCGACTGAATACTCTTTGGTTTGTCTAGAGGCTTTGTATGAACAACTGTTAACTTGGGTGTGGTATGGACTATTTTTGTTATATATACATTGGCTTATTATAATTGTATTGGTTTATGGCTTCCGCATTGGTTTGGTTGGCTATTGGGTTGTTGACTTTATCAGGTTGGTCTCAGTTATAGACTTATCCTAGAGTCTCTACATAGTTGTACACTCTATTTTGTCATATGTTTAGAATTTAGCCAACTTAAGATATGATAATGGTGGTTGGTTTGGGTAACAGAGGGGGAGGAGGTCCCCAACCCTGGTTGGGCTTGGGATCGCCCATTATGATAAGGCCCTGGTTCGAGATGCATAAAGTTGGTATCAAAGCTTTAGGTTCTGGTATGATGGGGTGTCCATAAAGCTGTGTCGAGTAGAGTCTTGCTTATGGGTGTGTCGTGCACCACACTTATAATCAGAAGGCTACGAGGCATTTAGGAATATTTTACTTTCTTGGTTATATTACTTTTGGGCTATGAAGTCTATGATCTTGAATCCTTCTTTGAATCTTTCTTGGTTCATTCTTTGATTCATATCCTTGCAACGATCTAAAGTCCATGGAAACTTACCTGTCCCACTCGAGGATAACATGGACAAATATAGTTCAACTTATGAGGCCTCGATTTTCTAAATAATACGGAGGCCACTGGTATGGTGGTAAATGGTCCAAGAGAAAGAGTTGGGTGAGTCCTAACTCCTATTCTATGGCTGGTTCTTCCTATCTAAATCCATTTAGAGGCAGGTGTTCTTTGATTTGGTAATGCTTCTAGGACTCAAGGTGTCCAATCTAGGGCTAATGAGGCCCAATCCGCATCATCCTATCCTTTTTTAGAGTCTTTGGTTGGTCGAACCATAGTTGTTGCAAGGAAGAGAGGAATTGGTATATTGGTTGTGGTCGATTGGGTCATATGCAATGGGAGTGTCCCATAAGTGTTTCCGCTTAGGAAATATAACATCAGTTGCTACTTCTATAGCCTTGCACCGAGGAGTGCTATTTATGGATCCGACATGGCTCAAGATTGTCTCAACAACTTCACTATGTTTTGGGAGTCTGACGTATCTTCTGGTGCCGACATGGTATATTGGGAACTCCTTCCTTTGTGGTGTGTATGGTTTACTTAGTTTGGGGTCTTCTCTCTTTTATGACGTTATTTATGGTTGTGCATTCCGATCGTAAGGTTTTTTCAAAATTTTTTCTTTTTTATTTCTACCGTGGTAGGTTACTTTATGATTACCAAAAGAGTCTATGGGGGTGTGTGGTATCTGTTGGTAATAAAGAGGTCTTGGCAGATTCGGTTGACTCAAACATGGTGGATTTTGCTGGCATTCGGGGGAATGGATTGGTTGAACTCGTGCTAATCATCCTTTGGTTATCGGATCCATAAAAGTTGTCTTTAGATTCCTGGGTGAGTCAGATATGGGATGGGAGGATGGTTTTGTTCCCTAGTTATTAAGGGAAAGGTTATATCATGTCTTAGAACTCGGAGAGTGGTTTCCAAGATGTGTCTTTGTTATTTGGTCCAGGTTAAAGATTCTAACTCGGAAAGTCTTTAATAGCATTCAGTTTTAATAGTGCATGAATATCTTAAGGTCTTCCTGACGACCCTCGTGGTGTCTTTCTTATTGGGAGGTTGGTTCAGGATTGGTCTTATTTCGAACACTTGTCCAAATTCTATCCATTCTTTATAGAATAGTTTCGGTGGAGTTAAAAGATCTTAACAAGAAATTAAGGGGTCCCTTAGATAAAGGTTCCATCTATCATAATATTTCTCTATGGAGTGTTTTCTTTCTTAGATTGATAAGGGGAATGGGCTCCCCGGAAATGAATAGGTTGTCGGCGGGTGACTAAGGAAATTGGGAGTGTCCTCCTCATGGGGTGGACCTTATATGTATATCCCATTTTATATGCAATGTTTTGATAATATTGCATGGTGGTTGGTAGATACTAGGCTTTAATCTTAGATGCTTTATTTTGGATAAAGGAAATATGTTAACTTGAGATAGCAATGCAAAATTATGGAGGTGAATTGGTAGGTTGGATGAGGCTGATGACTTGAGAAATATAATAGTGGTAAAGTTGTGACTTAGGTCAGGAATTCAGATTGAATGGATGGATATGGATTGGGGATCTAGTCATTAGATAGGTTAGATCTTGGATCTTGCATGTATCTTTATCCATATACTTGTACTTTATTATTGGCATGGAAATTGATTATTAAATTTATGATTTTGAAATGGGTTTTAGCACAATTGAAGATTTTCACATGATTATTCATTAATTTTTTTCCATGGATTATTATGCATTATCCACATTTTATTAATGCTTACAAATATTGGGATGCATGGGGATGATAAATGAATTTTGGTGTACTATGGATTCTCCGATTTCTTAGTTCTTGTCTTGAAAATTTTATTTCCTCAAATTGTTTGTGAAATTTCCAAAGAATATAATTTTATCATGTGGTTTGACTTCTCTTAAATCTATGCATTGCACAATGGGTTAAGGGAAGATGAAATTGTTTTGATTGGATTCAAATGATTTCGGAAAGGCCTTGGTTTTCATGGTTTGATTTTCTCAAAAGGTTTTAGATTTAGTTGGAAACCTTGAAGTCAATATGGTCTAATTGTTTTTGCATGTCTTTTCTAGGCTCTAGGCAACCTTTGGGTAGATGAAATTTTGATATAGGGAGACTAAGTTCCTCTAGTATACATCCTTGGTGATACCCATTAGGATGGAGTATTGTTCTTGTGGGTGTAATGGGATGAAGGTTGGTGGTTAGTCTTGAATTTTCTTTTAGTGGTGGACTTCAAGGGAAGGTCGGGTTACATATTTTAGTGATTCTTTTCTATTCGGTTAAGAGAGTACTCTACTAGTGTTGCAAGCATTTATTTAGCACTTATGCCTAAGGTTCACATTTTGTATCCGCCTTATTCCCTAAATATGAGTTTTGATTTTACATTGCATTAATTATGGTATAGGTGGTTGTGTTCTTTCAGTGTCCGATTCTAAGAACTCTTTTTGTGGTACGGTTTGGTCGGGATGATTCTCCATTTGGTCTAGGTGGTTGTTAAGAAATACTTCATGCCTTTAATGCTATGTCTTATTTCGGGAGGTCATTGTCTTGCCCTAGGAGGCATGCATAACTCTTGTAATTTGGTTCCCTGAATGATTCCTCTTCTGTTAGGATGGTAGTGGCATTGGATACATGGTAATGTTTTGTAACAAAGGATGTAGAAGTCCCTAAGTGAGGGAGAGTCTCAGATGACTATTAGAGTTAAGGTTCCAAAATGTGAGGCAAGGTTGTTGTCATAAGAAATGGTTAGGAAAGGAGTAGGTGGTGAAAATCCTTGTGGAAGTGATAGAGAGTGCTAGGTTTTTTGATGGATAGATCATACCAAGGGTATAGAAGTGATAGGCTTGAATATTGTGATTGATTGATATACCCATAGTTGTGTTGGGTACTTAAGAGGTTTGGTGAGGCATGGTTTTATAAATTGTTTTCATGGAGTGGTAGTTGTATTGATTTGGTTTTCAGTTATAGGTTGGGAGCTTTGGTTATAATGGTTGGATATAGTTTGTTCATGTCCTTTACTCATGGTTTTCATAATATAAAGGTAATGGAAGAAGAATAGTGTTTTGGGATAGATGTAAGGAGAAAATCTTGGTGGCTTAAGTTAACTCCTCTTTGCTTTGAGTAGGCTTGAATATGGAAGTGGTGGTGTGTAGTTAGACTTAAGCTTTCATAGTGATGTGTCTTGATAAATTCTAAGATAGATTGGATTTTCTCTTTAGCGTAAGTTCCATTCATTCGGCATCCTATGTCTTTGTGTTGGGATAAGGTGTGGTTGGTTCCTTGGGTAGGTATATCTCGAATTCCTGGTTCTTTAAGGAGGGAATCTTGGATCGGTAAGTTTGTCGATTGTGAATGAAAGGTGTGGCTTCGATGAAGGTTCCTTAGTGGGACTAAACATCCAAGAAAGCAATTTAGGATACGAAAGTGGACATGGAGTCCAATGATCCGTATTGGTTCCTTGTTTCGAAGAAATTCATGCGTAGGGTATGTGTTCTACAATACCTCTTTGTTTTCTAACTTAGTTAGAGGTCGGAATGAAAGTGTTGGGGTGTAAATAGTTCTTGGGGTATGTGATGATCTACTCATCTTGGCTAGTGTTCTTGTCCTCTATTTTTGTTGGGGGGAAGTTTGATATGTGTTAAGGTGTTATCTCGCGCTTATTCTTACCCTTACCCATCATTAAAGGATGATGGAATCCTAGTGGGAGAGACTAAAACATCTAAAAAATAGGACCCTTGAAAATTTCCAAAGTTTTGACCCTTTTTGACTTGGTATGACTCACGGGAGTCACTCGTACCCTTAGTTATATTCATATGGTTTGTAGGGGTCTAATCATACCCTAGGAAGTAAGGATGGCTTAGTACTACCCAAGATATGACTCCTTAGGATACAAATTGTATAGATGGATACGAGTGGTGTAAGGCCTAGTCGTATGTTGCCTAAGGTCTTCGTCTTGTGGAGTGTGTCCATTATACGGTTGGTAGATACGATTGAGGTTACCACTCGTACCCTTAGGTATGACTTAGGGGTGTGTAAGTCGCATAGAAACCAGTAGGTAAGGTCAAGGTAAGGTTTGGGTATGAATTGGGGTACCACTCGTACCCTTTGTTACAGATGGTAAGGTAAGTCATACCCCTGGATGTGAATTATTTTAATTTTTAAGTCAAAGGTAGTTTGGACATTTCCTACTCCTAAAATCTTATTTCCTCACATTATAAAACCCTATATGGCCTTCCATAACATGTGATAAAGGATTAAAACACATCAAATACTCTTTCAAACACTCTCTTGGAAAGATTGGAGGGTAGGATTTCACGATTGCTCTTCAAAAGGCTATAGGTCAAGAATTCTTTTGTGAATCATCTTGTATAAGGCATGTACTCCTTCCCTCATTGTTAACTCTAAATAAAGAAATGTTTTATTGTATTTTAACGTTGGTTTATGAATCATGAATTGTAGATTTCAAAATATTGTTGAGGGTCTTGATGCATATGGTTTGGTATTGGTTTAAACTATGTTTTTACATGTTTTTGGTAATGGTTTGCATATGTGGTTGGTTTTTGGTTATGGTTTAACTAATGGGTCTTGATTAACCCTAATTATGGTAATTTACACGTTGGTTCTGGTCTTGGTAAAGGTATGCCCTAAACATGTTTGATAAAATGCCTCAAAGAACGTTTTTACTCTAGTGTTGAACTTGCATTGGAACTCTTTCATGGTTTTGTTTGGTAATGGAATTCTGAATGGTTTTGGATGGTTTTGCCTATTTTAAATGGTTTAACTGATATACATGCTTTAAATGTTTGGTATGGTCTTAAATGATTTGTAATGGTTTAAAGGTTAAGGTATTGGTGGTTATGGTTGGTCTATTTTGAAAACCTTGCGGGATACATGGAAATCCCCTAAGTGAATGCATTAATAGAATTGGTTTAAGTAGTTTCCAAAGGCTTAATGGCGGTAAGTGTAAGCTAAGCCGTTGAAGGTACGGTCTCATGGGGACCAAAACCTGAAACTCATATTTGACGATATGAGGGGTCTTCGATGGCCACGTGCGAGTATCACATTTATATTGGAGGGATGTACTAGTCATAACAGGGATATTGGCTGGTTGTATGGATACACGCACTGACACCCTTTCAGCAGGGGGATCTTAACCCATATGGCCCGTGGATGGTATGATGGCTAAGCTACATAACCCAGGTAAATATTTTAACTGCATGCTAAACCCGGTTCCCTTTCCCGGCACTTATATATATGTATGGTTGTATATTTATGGATGGTTTTACTTTGTTTTGTAAATGACATTATTTTATCCCTACCCTGAGTACATGATAATGTTCACCCACTAACCCATCTACTGGCGGTTGCATACCCACGTAATGCAGGAACCGACTATTCTATTCCTCTTGCATAGTGATCGAATTCGGGGATAGACAATATTGGATTGAAGTAATGATATTCCATTGTTTGGAGGGCATCTATTTTATGTCATAGTTTACATTACATAACTCTTGTCTTTCATAAACTTTGGGTTTTGGCTATGGTCGGGGGCAAGTCTTGACTGAATACTCTTTGGTTTGTTTAGAGCCCTTGTATGGACAACTGTGGACTTCAGTGTGGTATGAACTTTTTTATTTATATATATATATTTATACATTGGCTTATTATTATGGTATTGGATTATGGCTTCTGCAGTGGTTTGGTTGGCTATTAGGTGGTGACTTGGTCGGGTTGATCTTAGTTATAAACTTATCCTAGAGTCTCCACATGGTTGTACGCGCTATCTTGTCATATGTTTGAAATTTATCTGACTCAAGATATGGTAATGGTGGTTGGGTTACGTAGTGGGGGAAGTCTTCAGCCCTGGTTGGGCTTGGGATTACCCATTATGATAAGGCCTTGGTTTGGGATGCGTCAATAGCTTCCCCCTCAAGTCTAGACAAATGATCTGCAACTTGATTCTTAGTGCCTTTTTTGCCCTTGACCTCGAAATCAAATTCTTACTGCAATAGCTCCCACCTAATTAGTCTAGGTTTTGCATCCTTTTCACCATTAATTACCTCATTGCTACATAATTAGTGTGAACAATCACCTTTGTCCCAAACAAATAAGACCTTAACTTCTCAAAGGCAAAAACCACTGACAACAACTCATGTTTCATCATGGTGTAGTTCTTTTGAGCAGGATTTAGTGCCTTGCTAGCATATCAGATCGGATGAAGGATTTTTTTTTGTTGACCTAGTACAAACCCTAGGGCCATTCCACTCGCGTCACACATAACCTCAAAAGGTAAGGACCAATCCGGGGATACTATAATAGGAGCAGTCATCAACTTCCCTTTCAGACACTCAAAAACCTTCAAGTATACTTCAGTAAACTCAAATTTCACCTCTTTCTCAAGAATACTACAAAGAGGGTTGGCAATCTTGGAGAAATCCTTGATGAATTGCCTATAAAACTCAGCATGACCAAAAAAGCTACGAACACTCTTCACAGAAATTGGTGGAGGAAATTTCTCAATCACTTCAATCTTCGCTCTATCTACCTCAATACCCCCTTTTGAAATTTTGTGTCCAAGAACTATAACTTCTTTGACCATAAAGTGGCACTTTTCTCAATTAAGTACCAAGTTGCATTCCTATCATCTTCTTAGAGCATTTTCTAAGTTAACTAGACAGTCATCAAAAGAATCACCAATGACTGAAAAATTATCCATAAACACTTTAATGGTATCTTCTACCATGTCAGATAAGATTGACATCATACATCTCTAAAATGTGGCTGGAGCATTACATAAGGACAAGTGAAGGTTGTCTTCTCTTGGTCTTCAAGTTTAATAGTGATTTGTTTGTAACCTGAATACCCATCAAGAAAACAGTACCATCCTCTGCCCGCTAAACTGTCTAATATCTTGTCTATAAAGGAAATGGGAAAATGATCCTTCTGAGTCCATGCATTAAATTTTCTACAATCCATGCATACACTCTATCCTGTGACTGGCCTCTTTGACACTAGCTCATTCTTCTTATTAGGCACAACAGTAATACCGCCTTTCTTCAGAACACATTGTATCGGACTGACCCACTTACTATTAGCAATAGGATACACTACCCCAACATCCAACCACTTGATTATTTCTTTATTTACCACCTTCTGTATAGGAGGATTGATTCGATACTGATGCTCTATACTTGGAATAAAATCCACCTTAATTTGAATTTTATGAGTACAAATACTAGGCAGTATACCCACAATATCTGCAATGGACCAACCTATGTCCCTCTTGAATCTCTGTGGAACTGATAGTAAGGATTCTACTTCTATTTTCCCCAAGTCAGCTAATTTGATTACCAACAAATTGTTGTTGGCTCCTAAAAATACATATCGCAAATGAGAAAGAAGATACTTCAACTCTTAGACGGGTGGATCCTTAATAGATGGACGATCAAGTGGTGTGGTTCTATTCTTCAGATCAACAAACTTTTTTGGTGCATAAGTGTAAGAATATCTACCATAAAGTTCACATTCCATCTCATCATAGTCCTCAATACCATAACAATCAAAGTTCATGATCATGGCTGCTAGAGCTTTAACTCCCAACCTCTTTTCAATAGGAACAATATTACTACATCAATATCATGGAAAGAGTATATCACTATATAATACACATCAGTCACATATATAACTCTCAACTCATCAGGCTGCTTCATGGATTTACATACATTAAATATCACTTGTTTATCATTGAGTCTCTCAGCATCAGATATCTCACCTCTAAATCAATAAACGTACTTCCTGTAGCCAAGAAAGGTATTCCTAAGATAATTGGGACTTAAAAATCCACTTCAATCTAATATCACAAAATCAGCAGGAAAGATTAAAGAAACCACCTTAACCAATACATCATATAGAATACCAACTGGATTTTTCATTGTCCTATCTGCATACACTAGTCTCATGGTAGTTGGAGTAGGGTCTCCCAAATCCAACTTCTTAAATTCTACTAATGGTATGAGGTTGATACTAGCCCCTAAATCAAATAGAGCACGAGCAAAGTTGAAAGATTCAATAGTGCAAGGTACAGTGAAAACACCAAGATCCTCCTTCTTCTCTACCAAACATCTAGTTGCTACAACATTGCAATGATGAATATTATTGACTGGCTCATAACTCACTGACCTCTTCTTGGTGATTAGATCCTTCATGAATTATGAATATCCTGGAATTTGCTCTAATGCCTCAACAACTGGGATGTTGACTGATAGTTCCTTTAACATAGACAAAAATTTCTGATACTTACCCTCTTCTTATTTCTTTTTCATCCTTTGAGGAAAAGGTGGGTGATGTATCTGAATGTGCTTTAGAACAGCCTTCTCAATTTTACCTTTTCCTATATCTTTCTTTCTACTACTCTCCACATAAATAACTTCATCATTATTCTTTTGTTCATCCCCAGTGGGTTTAGGAGGATCCATAGTGGTTTTACCAATCTGAGTGGTAATGGCATGGAATTGACCATCATTCTTTAGATTTGAAATCGTGTTACTAGAAGAGTGCCAGGTTGCCTCTGATTTAATGTAGACGACACATGGCCATACTGATGTTCTTGTTGTTTAATTGTTGTAGCATGTAACTTAACTTTCTTATTCACCCCTAACAGGTCTACCTTAATCTTTTTAAGACAACTTTCTTGCCCTTTGACCAGTTTTGACAATATTGCATCCATTCTAGATTCTGAATTACGACTGCCTGGTGGAACATACTTGTCACTTTTCTCCTTGTAGTTATCTTTCCGCTGCCAATCACCATCTCTCTCTACTTTTATCTTTATATCTGTCATTATAATTGTTTCAACCTTGATTCCCTTTCCCTTGGGCTTGTAAATCCACCAACTTATGATCAAGATACTTAACTTTCTCTTCAGATTCAATCTCAAAAGTCCTAGAAGTAGATCCTAGTGCCGCAATTGCATTCACTTTCTCAACACACCTTATTGTGAACTATTTTGTAAGCAGACCAATGTTTGTCCGAAGTTGTGCAACCTCTTGTGCTACCATATCATGACTATCTATATAAGAATTATCTTCTCCAATAGAATATGTACCAGCACCATGCTCAGCATCTCTAGTATGCCAACTTATATTGGTCACTAAAATATCATCAAGCATATCCTGTGCAACACCCTATAAAAGATGCATAAGTGCACGTCTTGAAATTGTATCTTTCATTGATCTAGAACTTACATTCAGTGATTTATAAAATATTTCCAACAAGTTGGATCCTGTGATTAGGTACAATGATTAGCTTCTTCTTGAATTTAAACCACGCCTCATACATGGATTCTGCAGGTAACTATCTGAAATTGTAAATTTTATCTTTCAACTGTAGTATCCTTGCAGGAGGGAAGAATTTGTTCAGAAACTGTCTGCACAACTCATGCCAAGTGGTGATTAAACCTCTCAGAAGTTCCCCTAACCATAATGATGCTTTTCTAGTCAATGAAAATGGGAACAACCACAGTCTCAAAGCTTCCCGATCTACTCTCAAAATAGCATATGATGAAAAAATCCCAGTAAAATTACAACAATGCATATTTGCATCATCAGTTGCTAATCCCAAAAATTGTAATACCCCGTATGCTTCTTAGTTTAATTCATCTCATAAAGTGTACATGAGAGGCCTAGGACCTCAAAATTTAACTAAGTGTTGAAGACTTCATCTCATTTTTTTGGCCTCTAAACTTTGATGATTTTTTAATCAACTTTCCCGACCTTGGAAAATTGGTTTCTAAGTTAATTCATGGTTAGGGTTGTCTATAGATCATTTTGGGTGAGTTCTGAATTTTTTGGATGATGTTTGAAGCAAGTTTGGATGGCCAAACCAACGACCCAACGCGATTAGGTTGCATCATGTCGGGCATCGCATTATCCTCAACAACAAGGCGTGATGGCCATCGCATTGGTGGGTGATGCGCCGCATAGGTCATCACGTCATTGGTCACATTTTTAACCTTTTAAATCCCGAGCCCAGGAGGGCATTTCAGTATTTTCCCTCACTTTAATACGAGATTTGAGTCCCAAAATAACATTTTTGCCCTAAATTTATATTTCACTCACCAATGCGATGGCCATCACACCTCGTTGTTGAATCCTTTTCAAAGCTTAATTTATGAGTTTGCATAATTTAGATCATAATATGTTCATGTATGTGTTGTAATTTGAGAGTCAAGTTATGAATATGTGAATTTCATGTGAAATAAACTAATACATATGTTGGTTGATGTAAGTATTATGTTGAATCACCTAAATTATGAATTGAATGTTGAAGTGATGATATGTTAGCATGTTGTTCATTACCATGTACAAGGTTATGTCTTTTAAGTGTTTGATAAAATGTTGATGTGGGGTGTATTCATGCACTCTATTGTTACTATTCTAGCTTATTTCGCCTTGTTTTGAGAATAACTTGAGTGCTTAACGTGTTTTTATTGATATAAATAAGCATCTAAGTGATAAAGTATGTGATTATAATGTGCAAAGTGTATCTCAAACAAGTTTGGGTTTAATTGGATCACTTAGAGTTTAATCGATAAAACTAGTGTTACTAGCTTGAGTTAGATGCTTGTCTAGTCTTTTTCGTGGATTATATTGTGTTTAATGTGTTATAAATGGTTTTAATGGTGTTATTATATGTGTAAAAACTTGTTGGTAGTGTAAAAAGTTCAATCGAG
This sequence comes from Capsicum pubescens, assembly GCA_030864215.1. Classification (NCBI taxonomy): domain Eukaryota; kingdom Viridiplantae; phylum Streptophyta; class Magnoliopsida; order Solanales; family Solanaceae; genus Capsicum; species Capsicum pubescens. Next base: position 171,810,042 of record CM061543.1, read on the forward strand.
TAAAGTAAAGTATCGAAACATTGAGTGGAAGATCATGGAGATTAACCTAGTCTAAGCTCTTGTTTTTGATTCGTCATGATGGATGTCGTGTTATTTGAACCTCTAATTTGTGTGGTGTTCTCATGTATTATCATTTGTGAGCTGTTTATTATGATATATAGATGAATTGGAGGCTGTAAAACCATGGGAAAGACACAACAAAGTCAAGGAGCGATGGAGAAACATCCAACACTTAACCAATTTTTGAGAAGGAAATTCCAGAGAGGTGTCACGACCCCCATTTGACTCAATCCAGCCTCGTGTCATGACCCATAATTTACCCAACCATATATTTCATCATGACCCCTAGTCAAGTCAAGTCAATCCATCCTCGGGTCGCGACCCCCCTCAAAACACGGCAAAAGTTTCACTTTGAATCCTATACGGCTTGGGTTTTGTTGTATACTATAAATACATCTATGTAAACATTATTATTCATCTTTGGATGTCTTGTAAAATCAAGGAGGCTACAAAAACTTCATAACTTAGGTTTACATTATTATTTTATGATTTTGATCATTCAAATAACCTTTTGGATGATATTTACGACTATGAGTGGCTAAGAACTACCTTTCCAGGGTTAAAGCCGAATACCTGAGTATGATTGTTTTGATTTTAGTTCATTGATTTGCTTATCATTTTTGGTTGTGTGTTCAATCGTATTTTAACTATTTTGAGGACTTGATCACCCTTAGAATACAACCATTGTCAACCTTGTGAACTCGGGAGAGGGAATAGGGAGATAGAACATGGGATTGAATAAAGTATAGTTCGTAGTTTTTTATGCAATAAGGAATACATATTAGTGTTTAGGGTAGGGATGTACTTAGATGCCTTACTTGATTCAAATGCAGGATGATAGCTTAAAGAACTTAATTGTATTATTGCATCCACACTCAATGATGTATTTGTAATGTCCATATTAGGTAATTGGTTAGAGGTCGGGAGACCATGATCATGCGATGAAACCTACGAATCGACAACCAAGATAAGTGAATTTATGAATAAAAGCCAATAGCATAGTATGATTGTTCAAAGTGATTCAACCTTGGGTTTTACTCCTATTGATTGTCCAAGATTTTTACTCTATGTTCTATTTACTTTACTTACAATTTACAAACTCCAATTTCTCTTTCGGTTACTTTTGCACCAGTTGAATCTAAACTGTGAACCGAAATAGAACCATTGCTTAACCAAGTCTTTGTGGAATAGATACTTGGATTTCAGTAGGCCACTTTGCTACTTGATAAGACCATGTACACTTGCGTGTGCGCTTGGGCGCTGTCATGTTGTTGGCACCGTTGCCTGTGACTTGCAATAGGAAACTATTTTATTTTAATTTTGCTCTTTAGATTTGTTTGGTGTTTTTATGCTTGGTCTTGGTTTTGTGATTGTAGGAAATAGGTTTTAAGGTTAGGAAGCTGGTAAGGGATAGGGATTTGGTTCAATCCATCCCCAAACTCGAACAACACTTCCTTCAATGAAGGAGAGACACAATCCATCTCCCCCAATTTCCATAAATAGAAGAAGACCAAGTAGTTCCTACTCCAATGGTTGAAGAACAAGCAACCCACAGGATAGTTAGGGAAGTGGTAGTCCCACTTCTAACGAACTTGACTTCCCCAATTCAAAGACCGGCTGCTGGGGTAATTTCGAGTTAAAGCACAATATGGTGAAACTTCTTATAAGTAGTGGGCAGTTTGCAGGACTTTCACGCGAGGATCCATAAGTCCGCTTGTAAACTTTCATTGAGCTTATTGACACATTTATTTTGGCTGGGGTGAATACCGATAATGTGAGGCTGACACTTTTTCTCCATTCATTGTTAGGGGAAACTAAAAGGTGTTTGAATGTGGAGCAGACCAATTCAATCACATCCTGGGATGACTTTGCCAGAAAGTTCCTTATAATATTATTTCCATCTGGCAAGACTACGAGGCTTTGTAGTGAGATAGTGAGCTTCAAATAAAAGCTTGATGAAAACCTCTATCATGCTTGGCGAATACTTCAAGGCTTTTTTTTGGGATTGTCCATACCACTAACAATCTAACAAGGTACTTGTTCACACTTTTTTAGAAGCACTTGATCATAATACGAAAATTTTGCAAGATTCAGCAGCAGGTGGCCAAGCGCTAGAATTGACTTATGATGAGATGTACACATTGTTGAACCGCATACCATAAGGAAATCCAGAGTGGCATTCAGATTCTAGAAGTGCCAGAAACAGAATTACGGGTGTATTGGAGGAGGACCAATTCATAGTCATATCAGTTCAGGTTTCTACATTACAAAATTTGATAAACACTCAGTTCAGCAGCATAAAATTGGGAGCAACACAACCTGTAGCCATAGTCAATGCCATCTAACAAGATGCAAGTTGGTGTGAAGCGTGCGATAATAATGGTCACTTAGCGGCTATGTGTGCTTCCAGTGCAGAATCGGTGATGTATGTGGGAAATACTCAAAGGAAAAATTATGGTAATGCCTACAACATGGAGTGGCAGACTCATACATGGAACACACACACAACAAATTCAGCAACCACAGGCATAAGAGAATTAGTTAACTAGAAACATGGAAGAGATGTTGAAGCAACTTTTGGATAATCAAGCAAAGTAAATTGTGGACATGAAGAATTCACAAGAAACCCAGAGAAGCTTAGAGTTGTAGGTGGGGCACTTACAACAAGCATTAAATACTAGGCCACAAGAAGATTTGACAGCAGATACAGAAAATCCAAAATAGGTTATGGAAATCACCTTGAGGAGTGGTAAAGAGCTTCAAGGAGAACATCCAAAGGCAACTAAGGAGGTAGATGCTGATGTGGTGACTAAATAGGTAAATAAAAAAGTTGCTGAAAAATCAATGAAGTCTTGAGTACTTGAAAGAAAAAGTTACTGCAGAAGAAGTAAAGAAGACACCGCCACTACCCTTCCTCCAGAGGAAAATTAAAGTGAAGAATGACACGATGTTTAAGAAGTTCTTTGATACATTCAGAGAGCTTCACATTAACTTACCTTTGATAGATGTTTTGCAGGGTATGCCAAAGTACTTGAGGGATGTGGTTTCTAATAAGGTGAAATTTTAGGATGTGGGGGAAATAACACTCATTGAAGAGTTTAGGGATGTAATGACACAGAAAATCCCTAAGAAATTGAGAGATCCTGGGAAGTTTACTCTCCCTATCCAAATTGGGAGTAGAGTGGTCCATGAACTGAGTGATTTAGAGGCGAGCATAAATTTAATGCCCCTATCTTTGTTTGACATATTGGGCTTGGGAAATCCTAAATCGACCAAGATGGTTTTACAACTAGTAGACAGATCCATGGCATATCCGGAAGGAATCATAGAGGATGTCCTCATAAAGGTTAGTAAATATTTTATTTCTGCCGACTTTATTATTCTTGATTTTGAGGCAGATGAATAGGTGCCAATCATTTTAAGGCATCCATTCTTTGCAACTGGAGGAGCGTTGATTGATATTAGAAAAGGTATGCTCAAGATGAGGGTAGAGGATAAAGAAGTTGTATTTGATGTATACAAAGCACCCACAATAACGTCCCACTATAAAGATTTTTGTATGATCAATGTGATTGAAGGGGAAAAGTGTGGGGTGGTGAGTCCACTAAAGACCTCTTTAGACTACCTGATTGAGCAACATAAGATTCTACCGCCTAAGCATAATTTAATGCTAATTGATGAGCCTTAAAAAACTAAAATTAAGGAATCCGTTGCTCTTAAAAATTTTCACCCAATAGGGGTGAAGAGAATAAGAAGATGGAGACCAAGTGTGAGAAAAAAAGGAAAGAGAACGAATAAGTCGTTAAGTTGGTTCATGCCACGACACGAAATCAGGTGCTTCTTGGGAGGCAACCCAAGTTACGGTATGTTTTATTTTTAATTTTTAGTTTTTATTTCACATAGTTTTTGTTTTTGTTGAGTCGCAGGTTGATGGGAAGTCTGAGTACCATAAACTTGAGCTAGGAAGCATAACTAAAACTAAGTGTGGGGTCCCGTGGATCTTTTTAAGGCAAAAAGATGCTACTAGCTAGGCCTAGCAGCCTCAGGGAGTATTTCTATCTTGTACTTTTAAGTTCACTTTGGGGAAAAAGTAGATTTTTAAGTGTGGGATGGGGAAATTCCCAATTTTTAGCTTAATTTATTATTTTTTAGGATAGGAATAAGTGATATATTTGATTTGGTGCTATTTTTGATTGCATAGTGCAAGTATTTTTTTTTGGTAAAAGCATGTTGATTGCGGGAATTTCTAGTTTTGAGACACCTAGGCTCAAGCTTTTGACTCTTGTACTTGTCGGCTTAAAATTGAAGTCATGCTATTATTTGGTTAAGAGTCTATGATGATCTTATGTGAGTTGAGCATATGTCATGTGTGATGTGAGGTAGTTGTATATTCCTTGTTGCATATGATGTCTAGAGCTTGATCGGTGTGTGTGCAAAGAAAAATAAATAATGTGAGTTTAGTCGATGATCTAGGCATTTCTTTGATAGCCTTGTTTTATACCTTCTTTTTTGACCTATCCTTATGCTTAATCCTAGTAAACCCCATTGAGAATTTAGCTTATTTTCTTTGGTTGCCTCATATGTAGCCTAATTCCTTCCTTTGATAGACCTTAATTTGATTAAAAAAAGCTCCTAAGTGCTTTAATTGTAAAATAATTGAGTCAGGAGTGTGAAATTCAAAAAGTAGGTAAAAGGTGAAATTGATGCCCTAAGGTAATAGTTATTGGTGTTTATATTTAATGTGTAGTGGTTGGGAGTGATGTAAATGGTGTTAGAAATATTCCTATGATTGAGAAAGATAAAAAAATTGATCTATATGGTAATAAACAATACGTTCACTATATGTTTGTGAAATGCTTAAACGAGATGGGGAAAAACAAAAGAAAAAGGTAGACAAAAATGGTGTAAATTAGTTGTTGGAGATTGGTTTTAAATGTATAATGTAGTGTATTAAAGAACTTGGAGAGGTTGGTCACTATTCCTAAAATAGTTCCTACCCATCCCTTAGCCTATATTACAACCCAAAAAAGACCTATTTGATCCTAAGTTCATCATTCTGATATTAGTAGAGGACTACACTAAGGTCAAGCCTTTGGGTCATTATGTGTAACTAGTGAATTCTTTTGTTAGAGTGAGCGTAACTTGATTCTTGTACCAATTGTGTTATTCATTACATTATTGTGAGTAATTTTGGGTAACTCTCTTTGTTGTGAGTGGCACATGTTTTGATGAATATGGGTGATTTTTATGATGTCTCTAATTGATAAATATGCATGAGTTGGCAATTAGTGGAGTCAGTTCTTGATGCTAGGATGTCTTGAAGTAGTGTTCTTGAGCTTTCAATTGTGTATAACATTCTTAGTGTTGAAACTTGCATTGTGTGTAGTCATCGTAGTGCTATCTTGAGTTTCTTGCATTTAATAGAAGCATAGCATCTCCACAACTTATAATGCTTGGACTAAAGAGTTGTTCGAGGACGAAAAAAGATTTATGTGTGGGGTGGTGATGTGGGGTATATTTATGCACTCTATTGTTACTATTCTAGCTTATTTTACATTTTTTTGAGGATAGCTTGACTGCTTAACGTGTTTGTATTGATATAAGTGATAAAGTTTGTGATTATAATGTGCAAAGTGTATCTCAAACAAGTTTGGGTTTAATTGGATCTCTTGTAGTTCAATTGATGAAACTAGTGTTACTAGCTTGAGCTAGGTGCTTGTCTAGTCTTTTTCATTGGATTCTATTCTATTTAATGTGTTCTAAATGGTTTTAATGGTGTTATTATATGTGGAAAAACTTTTTGGTAGTGTAAAAATTTCAATAGAGTCAAGTAAAGAGTCGAAACATGGAATGGAAGATCATGGAGATTAACCTATTCTAAGCTCTTGTGTTTGATTTTGTATTATGGAGATTAACCTTTTCTAAGCATTGTGTGCTCTTGTATTATATTTTGTGAGCTGTTTGTGATGATATATGGATGAATTAGAGACTGGAAAACCATGGGAAAGACACCACAAAGTCAAGGAGGGATGGAGGAACGTCCAACACTTAACCAATTTTTGAGAAGCAAATTCCAGTGAGGTGTTACAATAGGCTTGCATCGCGACCCCCATTATAATCAAGACAACCTTGTGTTGCAAACCATACTTGACCCAATGAGGTAGTGCATCACGACCCCTAGTTAAGTCAAGCCAGCCTCGCGTTGCGACCCCCCTCCAAACACGGCAAAAGTTGCACTTTGAATCCTATACGGCTTGGTCTTTGTTATCTACTATAAATACATCTATGTATACATTATTATTCATCTTTGTATATCGTGGAACATCATGGAGGCTACTACAACTTCATAACTTAGGCTTACATTCTTATTTTATGGTTTTGATCATTCAAATAACCTTTTGGATGATATTTATGACTATGATTGGCTTAGAACTCCCTTTCCGGGGTTGAAGCCGAATACATGAGTACTATTGATTTGATTTTAGTTCATTGATTTTCTTATCATTGTTGGTTGTGTTTTCAATCTTATTTTAACTATTTTGAGGACTTGATCACCCTTATAATACACACATTGTCAACCTTGTGAACTAGGGAGAGGGAATATGGAGATAGAATGTGGGATTGAACAAAGTATGGTTCATAGTCTTTTATGAAATAAGAAATATGATTAGTGTCTAGGATAGGGATGGAATAAGATACCTTATTAGATTCAAACGTTGTATGATGGTTTAAAGAAATTAATTGGATTATTACATCCCCTCTAACGATGTAGTTGTAATGTCCGTATTCGGTAATTGGTTAGAGGTCGGAGACCATGACCATGCGATAAACCCTACAAATTGACAACTACGATAAGTGAATTGACGAATGAAAGTCAATAACTTAGTACGATTGTTCAAAGTGATTCAACCCTGGGTTTTACTCTTATTCATTGTCCAAGAATTTTACTCTATGTACTATTTACTTTACAATTTCTCTTTCGGTTACTTTTGCACTAGTTGAACCTAAACTATGAACCAAAATAGAACCATTTCTTAACCAAGTCTCTATGGGATCAATACTTGGCTTTCAGTAGGCCACTTTACTACTTGATAAGATCACGTACACTTGTGTGTTCTCTTAGGCGCTGTCAAATGTCTAGATGAGTGAGAGTTGAATTTTGACTATTTTCTATGTCTTTAAATTTGTGGTATAGTTCTATTGTCAATGATATCAAGTTCTGGGGGTTATTATACCTGAAATTTAGTTGTTTACTTAGTTTTCATTAGTTATGGAAGTGTCCCAGTTGTATCAAGAACAGTAACACTCAGCCAATTAATATGGTCAATGAGAGTTCATTCAGGCTTAGACCTATCTAGTGATCAGTGTCATTTTAGTTGGGAGAAGGATTCTGCACCGAGTGAACCCAAGGATAGGGGTATTCCTACAAGCTTAGGGTGTGACCCTTAGTAGCAGTATCTTAGTTATAGAACTATGTAGCCAGCATAGGTTGTTATGTCTTCCTTTTAGTTTAGGGTTGTCTTACATATATATATATATATATCATGAGTCTTCCTTCAAGATTAGGGTTGAACTAGCCTTTGTTAGTAACCTGTGGCATGGTACTAACACCCTTCCAACTAGGGTCTCAGGTTAGACCCTAATCAGTCTATATTAGGGTATGTCGGTTAGATGAAAGCTCCCATAGTTTTAACTTCAGTACTCAGTTCAAAATTCTGTTCAGCCTTGCTTGACCATAGCATATAGTTTACCAGTTACTTAACTATTAGATTTTAATATCTTTATTTATAGATTACTTCAGTACTTACTGTATGCATGGTCATTCATTCTCAGTCTTTACAGTTTTCATGAATCATTACTCAGTACCTCATGCTATACATTTACTCAGAAATTACTCATAAACATGAACCCATGCATATCAGCCTAACCTCATCTAGCATATTAGAACATTTAAAATTACTGACTGTATACTCATTTTATTGCGCTATGTGTCTTATATCATAGGTTCAGACGCTCGAATTCCCGATCGTATTTAGACTCTTCGGTGCATCAGCTACTGCAACCATGGTAAGTCCTCTTCATTCAAGGATGAGTTACCTTCTATTCAGTTATGTCAATAGTTTAGTTATTTAGTTGGTCGGAGTTAGTTAGGGGCTTGTCCCATCAACTTCACAATCAGACAATTTAGAGGTTTTCAGACTAGTACAGACAGTCTACTAAGTTTTTAGTTGTTTTATCAGTATTTTTCCAAATGTCTTAAACTATATTTTAGTATTGTTTTAGTTATTAAAACCTTATGGCATTTTATTTGAAAATCTGCATATGTTGTTTATCAGTTTTAATCAGTGCTCACAGCAGGTACCAACTCATGGGTTAGTTTGTGGTCTCATGGGACTGTAAGCACCGTGTGGCATCCAAGGTGCACTCCTAAGGCGTTACAAACTTAGTATTAGAGCCTAAGGTTTTAAAGTGTCCTAGGGATTCAGAAAGCCACATCGAGTAGAGTCTTATGCATGGGTGTGTAGCGTGCCACACTTATGGGCAAGAGGCTACAAGACGTTTTAGGAAATGTTTTCCTTCTTTCAGTGTTCATATCGTGTGAGTGAACATGATGTCAAGTTAAAATATCTATGTAATTCAAATTTTCCTTCCATATTTAGAATATGCCTCCCAGAAAAGCGAATGGAAGAAGAACCAAATACCAACCAACACCTCCCCCCATTCAGGAAGATCCCCTGAATGAGCATGTTTCTCATGCAGAGTTCAGAGATGCATTCACCACTCTATATCACTCCGTAGCAATCCAAAATGTGTGGCCAGCTATTGTTCAGGCCAACCTAGTGGCAAATACTGCTGCAGCCAGGATTTGGGATTTCACCCGAATGAATCCTCCTTTATTTTCGAGATCTAAGTCTGAAGAGAATCCACAAGAATTCCTAGACATGGTGTAGAAGGTAACAAACATTATGGAAGTGACTTCTAGTGAGTGTGCTAAACTAGATGCTTACCAATTACAAGATATAGCTCATACTTAGTTTAAGAAGTGGAAAAGGGATAGGGGCGCAGAGGCTGGACCTATAGAGTGGGAGAAACTTGCTACTGCCTTCTTAGATAGATTTTTTCCATTGGAGTTGAGAGAGGATAAGGTATTAGAGTTTATTAATCTAAAATAGGGAAACATGAGTGTGAAAGAGTATTCCCTCATGTTTACTCAGCTGGCCAGGTATGCTCCCTATGTAGTAGCTGATAGTAGGTCTAGGATGAGCAAGTTTGTGTCTGGGTTATCTGATAGTGTGGTCAAGGAGTGTAGGATCATGATATTGATGAAAGAGATGGACTTAGTGAGGTTGATGGTCCATGCACAGAAGATAGAGGATGAAAAGATTAAGGAGAGAGATGGAGAGAAAGAGGGCTAGAACAGGTAGCTTTAATTTCACACAGCCAAAGTCAAAGGGTAGTAACCATCCTCAGTTCAGCCCAAAATCTTCTGTCCCAGCTCCGTCTTTGTCTAGTGCACCAATGTCCAAATTCAGGAATGACAACAATGATAGGATGCTAGGCTTTAAGTCTCAGGGTAGTGTGAATAGTGCTCGAACAAACCCTCTTTGCCAGAAATGTGGTTGGAATCATCAGAGAGTATGCAGATATGACAACAATGTATGTTTTGGGTGTGGCAAGCCAGGTCATAGGATCAAAGAAAGTCTGCAGAGTCAGCACAATCGTCCCCCAGTTCAGCCTGGTCACCCATCTCAGTAGGGTGCCGCTTTTGGTGCCACCAATGGGCAGCGCCCAAGCAGGATCTATGAACTTTAGTCCTAATAGGATCAGGAAAGTTCTCTTGATGTGGTTACTAGAATATTGCAAGTCTTTCATTTACAAGTTTATTCTTTGCTTGACCTTGGAGCTTTTCTTTCTTTTGTTACCCCTTATATAGCAATCAACTTTGGAGTCAGTCCCGAAACCTTAACAGAGCCTTTCTTTGTATCTACTCCAGTGGGTAAGTTTATTATAACCCAATAGGTGTATAGGAAATACTCAGTAACAGTGTCTCAGAAAGTCACATTAGTAGACCTTACAGATCTAGAGATTACAAATTTTGATGTCATTCTCAGCATGATTGACTTCATTCATGGTATGCTTCATTTGATTGTAGAAATAGAATTGTCTACTTCTAGTTCCCATATAAAACAGTAGTTATAGAAGTGTCCCAGTTGTATCATGAAAAATATCACTCAGTCAGTTAATACGGTCAATGATAGTTTAGTCAAGCTTAGCCCAATCTAGTGATCAGTGTCATTTCAGTTGGTAACAGGATTCAGCACTGAGTGAACCCAGGGATGGGGGCATTTCTGCCAGCTTAGGGTTTGGCCCTTAGTAGCAGTCCCTGAGTTACAGAACTACGTAGCCAGTGTAGATTGTTATATCTTTCTACCAGTTTAGGGTTGACATACATATATATATATCTCATGAGTTTTGCTGCCAGATTAGGGTTGACCCAACCTTTGTTAGTAATCCATGGAGCAGTACTAACACCTTTCTAACTAGGGTCACAGGTTGGACCCCAATCAGTCTATATTGGGGCATGTCGGTTAGATGAAAGATCCCATAATTTTAGTTTCGGTACTCAGTTCAGAATTCAGTATAGTCTTGATTGACCATAGCATATAGTTTACCAGTTATTTAACTATCAGATTTTAGTATCTTAGTTTACAGATTACTTCAATACTTGTTGTATGCATGGTGATGCATTATTAGTCTTTTATAGTTTTCATGCATCATAAATCAGTACCTCATGCTATACATTTAGTCAGATATTAATCATGAACATGAATCCATGCATATCAGCCTAAACTCATTTAGCATACCAGTACATTCAAAAGTACTAACCGCATACTCATTTTCTTGAGCTGTGATGTCTTATATCATAGGTTCAGATGCTTAGATTCTCGATCGTACTTAGACTTTCCAGTGCATCAGTAGAAGAAATCATGGTGGTCCTCTTCCTTCGAGGACGAGTTACCTTCTATTCAGTAATGTCAGTAGTTCAGTTATTTAGTCGGTCAGAATTTGTTGGGGGCTTATCCCATCAAATCTACAATCAGACAGTTTAGAGGCTTTTAGTATAGTACAGATAGCTACTCAGGTTTTAGTTGTTTTATCAATATGTTTTCAGATTTTTTAAACCATATTTCAGGATTATTTTTAGTTATTAAAACCTTATGACATTTTAGTTGAAAATCCGCGTATATTGTTTATCAATTTTAGTCAGTACTCACAGCAGGTACCAACTCATGGGTTAGCTTGTGGTCTCATGGGACCGTAAACACCATGTGGCGTCTAGGGTGTACTCACATGGTGTTACAAAAATGCACCCTTCATACTGAGAAAGTAGATCATAACATTGGTAATGTCAAATTTAACTATTTCAGTCGGTTTAACATATCCTATATCTTCATCTTCATCATATGGTAGAAGATGCTGATAATTAGGAATTATCAGATCTCTTCCTCTTTAACCCCTTTCTTGCTATGTAGGCACTTGTCTTGGCCTGGCTAGTACTACATTCAGAGCTACCCTAGCCTTTTTAGCTAATTGTGCTTTTGCATCCACCCTAGCTTTCTCTGCTGTTGCTTTTAATAATTGTTAAGCCTATTTGTCTGCAACATTCTATGGATAATCTGGTGAGGGAGGAGAAGGAACATTATGGAGGTCTTGAACCCAAGTCAGAAGACCATCACAAACTTGTTCTGCTATCCTTCATAGTGTTTGAAGAATTCTTTCTGGATTGGGATAAAATGGGAGGAAAGGATTACCTATTCTCCTAGTGTTTAACATAGACCGGCGTATGCCAAATTAAAAAACAAAAAATAAAACTCGCAAACTTTACCAAATTCAGTCAACAAATCACACCGTCTTCCTCAGCAATGATGCCAAAATTTGATGTTTCCCAAACTAACCTCCAAAAAAGTATGCTGCGGTCGATGCCAAATATAGTAACCCAACTAGGTTGGGGTCAAACCCACAAGGAAAATATTGAACAATTGTTTAACTTGATTGAATCCATGTGAAACACAAAAAATTAAATGGGGAATTTTATAAGTAATCAGTAAGTAGTAACCAAACTTAAATGCTTTGGGTTGTAAATAATAGAAAACGAACACTAGGAATGTGTTCCCCTTGGTTTCTTAACTCTATAAGTTTCTCATGTTCAACCTACCTATTCTGCTGCTCTGCATGTAAAGTCGACAAGCTATGTTTTATCAACAGTCTTGTGAATGTGTTGATAAATCTCACCATTTACCTTGTTAGTCTTAGGGTGTAGCCTTATTGCTCCTTGTCTATGTCTTCAGTTCAACTCTCACCTTTTGAGTCTTGAGTTGATTAGATGAAATAGCCAGGTATTAAGATGGATGTAAATCTCAAATGACTATTAATTCTTTTTTCCCAATCACAAACTCCCTTGTGAGTACGTTTATGAATACAGGATATCTCCAAGCTTCTGCAATAGCTCTAAGGTTAATTATGATGAAGAAGATTAAGATACATGCAGCTACATTAGGATTTATGGATCTTCCACTTCCCTTTCGTGGTTAATCCCCCGGGGTTCCCATAACCCTAGTCAGGGAAGTTATCCTCTCATGTTCATGCAAGAATCCATGATTATAAATGAAGAAAACAAGTAATTAATTGCACAAAATAATATAAATAAAATCCGAAGTCTTTAATTGAATAAAAACCCAAAATCTCAAGAATAATTGTAAAGTATGTAATAGAGTATATTGGAATGCAAAAAGATGTTAAAGAATGTAACCTAATAAAAGATAAACCCTCGGGTATATATAGTATCTCAAAAATACTAAAAATTCCTAATAAAAATGGAAAAGTTAAAGTTATGTCGGCACAAGGTACGACTCACTCATCCACTCATACCATCATCTTACGAGTCATACTATTCCTTTCGTATCCACTCTAGTGTCTGGTCTTCCAGGATTGAACTTTCGATTATTCTTACAACTTTTGCTCATGAGTCGTACCTTTACCATATGACTTGTGGACTTCACTCATATACAACCAGGACTTCTATCATTCCAGCTCTGGACACTGGTATGTTACTGTTTGATCCTACGAGTCATACTCAGACTTCTAACTCATATTCTTATAACACTTCAACTCTAATTTGCTACCTTGGGTTCTGTCCTATGTATGACCTTATGATATGACTCGTACCCTTATCTTACGACTCAGATGCTCAGTCGTATCTTCTCAATACTTAACTTTTCTTCTTGGCCTTGGTTTCTGTTGTGCTTACAAGACAACCTTCGATTCACATGAGAAGACTTGTGAGGGAACTCGTACCTTATACAAACTTTATCTGAACAGGTCTTTTTCTGCATCTTTTAGCTTAGCACTATCATCGACCTATTTCACCTGCAATAGGTACAAAAGCACATCATATCTCCTAAAACAACCTAAGTTCAGGCATAAATTCATGGTTGTAAGCATCAAAAGTGTTGTGTTTCCATGGTGCATAAGATGTCCATCATGTCCAGGCCCTGGTTCGGTTCGTGACACTAAGCTTCCATTATGTACAAAAGATTCAGTGATGAATTCTTTCCTCAAGCCCAAGTATTTTGATGTTATAAAAAAATTACGTTCAAAGCTAGAGTTTTTATCCATTATTTTTAGATTTTAATTCTTATGCAAAGATTTAATTTTTATGAATGTTTTTTCATGCAAGGTATTGATTTATCATGAAAATATATTCATGGGATTATGATTTTTAAGCATATTTTAAGAGAGTTTTATGAGGTTTAGAAGAACACTAAAGCATCTACAAGCTATGATATATCTTCTACAAGTCTTCGTATGTTTTAAGCTATATGCATTAATGCAAATACATATTTTAGTACATGATTTATGACATGAAAAAATTGGCTTATGAAAGAAAGATTTAAGTAAATTCTCACCAACATGACATCAAATATATCCAAGATAGTTTATCGACATTAGTATTTTTTGGGAATAGTATTTGGCATCGATCCATACGAGTTCTAGGTAACCCAAGTCCCAGAATTATGTGCCAGCATAGATATTTTAGCCTTTTGAGCCTCAATTTTGTAGTTCTACCTCAGTTCAGGTTCTATACTGATGGCAAGGTATAGAGAAGCTCTTCCCAACGTGGGTTAGATGTTGGAGTACATGATGCTCACATTATTTATGTCTGTTAAAAGAACCTATCACGACCTAAACGTTGAGGTCATGATGGAATCTACCCTATCCAAACCCTAGGTAGGTAAGCCAAATACAAATGAGATACATATGTAAAAAAAAAATAATCAACACCCAGATATGAGACTTTAAAATAAAGCCAAGACAATGATATAAAAACAAATCTGAAACGGACTTAAATATAACTCAAATCACAAAATCTAGTGTCATGAGTAAAGAGAATCAATAACTGACATAGTATGTGTAAATACACAACTCTATCTCAAAAATGTAAAATAAAGACAAGAAAAAGTTTGGAATAATTCTCCAAATGAGGATCTCACTAGTATTTGAACAATCTCACCTCAGCATGGACTCAAGCTCTTTGGGTCACACTTAAACTAGGATCTACGCTAAAAAGTTACAAAAATTAGGAGTGAATATGGGCCACTTGTACTTAGTAGGCATCATAGGTCGACCAATCAAAGTAGAAAATGAAAGATCTAAGGGATACTATGAGAATGCTTCCACCTACATGAAAAAAAGTTCCCAACAATGGATTAAATCATATCTCCTAATAGTATAATAATAAAATAAAAATAACAGTATAAAATTATCTACACATGAATATACATGGAAGGAAGACTTAGTTATAGAATAACAAACACATAACAAAAAATACAAATGATGTAATGCAATGATATGATAAGGATGTATTGACCCTTCTTGTCATTTTTATATTACCACTTATCTTTACCATTAAAGCTTCTACATAGCTTCCCCAAGTCAATTATGACTTGCTGGGACTGACAGTTTGGTTATCGGGCAATTCGTTTGTTTTTTAGAACTAATTCCCTGTTTAGAAGTCTTTACTAGTTCCAAATGGCCACCGGGCAAGAAATTTAATAAAATGATCTCGATGCAAATTCCGAATACACCAACAACTTTGGAATATCAATTTTAGGCTAGGTATACCTTTGGTTAGGATCCTAATACACTCGGGCTCATTTCGACCTATTCGTTGGAATGTTGGAAATTTGGAAATATGGGTGTGAGACCCACATTTTTTCAAAACATTATCATATTTAAAATTTAACTTCACCAATGCATCTAGAACATCAAATTTAGTATGGTTACATAGTTTATTTATGAAAGTTAGATTTCAAGCGAGTCCTGAGGCATTGGTCGAAACTTGAAAAAATACTAAGTTCCAGCTGTCATATGTGATGACAGAGGATAGAATGATAGTAGTACAGCCTATATCTATCTCCCTTACTTAGTCATGGCACCTTTAGGGAAATCTCTGCATCTCTTTGCCTAGGGGGTTTATAAATAGACCCCTTGGACGATGTTTGGGTCATTTTCTCTTCACCCTTGAGTTTCGAAAACCCTAAATAGGTATGATAACTCAAAATTGATCATTATGGGTGACTTGGGAGCATTCTAAACATCTCTTATCATGATTATTTTTCGAATCAAGGTAAGATTCCATCAAATTCTTGGTGAATTTCCTTAGTTTTGACCCAAAACACTAATATAGCTTAGGGCTTGGTTTTAGCAAAAAATTAGACTTGTTTTCACCTAATTGTTGAGGTTTATGATTCCTTGTTCATGTATAAACATTCGGTTGACCTTGGAAATGCATTTTCCATATGTAGGACCCATTTGGGTTTTTTTTGTGTCATTTTTGGACCCGAAATGAGATAGTGCAATATGGGTATCGTTAGACTCGTATTGATGAGTAGATTATAATTTTGATAGTGTGATGTCATTTTGGGATTGTGAAGTGAAGATGGACGTTGGTGAATGATGTAAGGTTTTGTAGTTAGGCTTTGAGGTAGTTTTGTATCTACTCTTCTTTGAAGATGATGTGTGTTATATATATGGCATGTGAATGTGAATGTTAGGCCTAATTATGAGTAGAATAACTTAGTCTTAATTATTTATGTTTGTGGATTAGATGAGTATTTTGGGCCCGTAAGGTGGTGTGTTTAAGACCCTTTTAGAATCCGATTGCCCTCTCCCTAGATTGGACTAATTTATAGCATAGATATGATATAATTCTAGGTTTGGGATGTGGTTTAAGTGTTGGAATTATGGTAAGAATGATTAACCTTAGTTAAACTAGTCTAGTGATGTGCTAGATTTTTGTAGGACATTTAAGACTTTTTAACTTGAAATAATTGTAAGTTCTTAAGCAATTATTGGTATTTTTGATGTTATTTCTTAAGATTTTGTAGGAAAGTCAAGATGCATTGAAATAAATAACAATGGAGCAAAAGAGTTGAAATCTGAGCAAAAAGACCTAAAAACATGGCAGACGACGACCGTTATAAGTCGTCAACCTTGTGATAGGCTATCAGCATTGGCGTCAGCCCTAACTAGAGAGTTGAAGTCTGAGAGAAAGTTTTGATGACATTGGTGACATGGCATCAAAGAGCTGATAAGGCATCACGATGGGCGTCAGCCTAAACTAGAGAATTGAGCTTGAAGAAGAAATCTGATGACGTTGGTGATACACCGTCAGATCGGTAATGCGACATCAGCTTTATCGTCAGCCTATGATAGATTTTGAAGGAAACTGGAGAAATTCTGACGCCATCCGTGATAAGGCATCAGAACCTTGACGTGGCATCAGCTACGACGTTACCTAATCCAAAGAATTTTATGATTTTTGTTATTTTATTTCCATAATTAGGGTTAAGTATAAATAGAATCTTTTAGGGTTTTATGGAAAATCTTCTTTAATCCTTTAATCTCTCTATCTTGTTTTTAAAACTTGGGATGAGCGTACATTGCCTCATTTTTTTCGTCAAGTATTTTTCTTGTTTTCCCTTCAACACTTATCAACTATTGTGGATTATTCTCTTGTGATTCAATTGAAGAAACAATTGTTGTTTTCATCCATTCTCAAGTTTATCCATACTATCATGAATTCAACTTTTTATTTCGTTCATCAAATCATGAGCAACTAATTTCATTAGCCCGAGTTATGGGATCCATGGATTAGAGTTTGATATACTGCTAGGTACTTAAAGGGTTCAAAGAATAGTAGGACGTCTTGGAATTCTGTTGTTTTAACTTAAAATCTATTGGTTGCAAACAATAGGTTATGCCTTAGGTTTATTTGCTTGAACAGAGAAATAGACTAGAGGACGTGAATTATTAACAGGGACTCAGAAGCTACCAACTTTCTATTTAATGATTAATGCCGTAACTAGATTAATCTACCTGAGATAACATCCTATTGGAAATAGATAAGTTATCTAAGTTTGAGAGAATTAGATAATAAATTGTCTGGTGAGGTCGAGAGATAAGTCAGATAGTATAGTCGTCAGTGATATTCTGTTGTTCCTACTTACTTCAAGAGTTTTAAGTAGTACCTAGTATCTGTTAATTCCCAAAACCCACAGTGAACATAACTCTAGTTTTCCATTTATACTGATTACAAACATTAATACTAAAACCCCATTTTATATTTTTGTATCATTCGTTTGAATTTAACTTGTAGCTATAATTTCAAACCAGCTTAATCGCCACTCACATTGTTCCCTGTGGATTTGACCCTGACTCCAAAGTTGGGTAAATATATTGACGATGACCGCCTTACACTAATTTGAGGTGTAAGTTGAGCGTTATAAAAAATGGCGCCGTTGCCGGGGAGCAATTTGGCGTATTTAGTTGGTTTTAAATTTTAGCTTACTTGCTTGAATTCGAACTTGTAAATATTTGTTTGTGATTTCCTTTGTTTCGTGTGTTAGGTGGATTTTATTTATTTTTTCTTATTTCTTACTATGGCATCATGGAATGAATGTGAGTTTGCTGGTTGGAAATCTTATCTGGATGATCCATGTCCATATTATGATGGACCCCACTTTTGGCATAACTGTAGATATGCTCCTCGGAGAGAGATGTGTGGACTATCTCCATCCTACCAGGAGTATAATTGTTCTTTATGTGGTGGTCAAGATGGATATTGGAGTTATTTCTTGAATTCTCTCTCCCCCTATTGCGCTAACCCAAGTTCTAGTTTTTCTTATGAGTATGACAAGTCTTATAGTCAAGAAAAGAAAGAACGCAACACTGAAAAGATTGACATTGAATCTATGCTTCAACTAATGTTGGATCGTATAGACACAATGAATGATACCATATGTGACATACGTCAAGACATTAGGGCATTTAACGAGGGAAGAGAAAGGATAGAAGAGATGGATATCGAGGTCAATCATCCAAAACACTTTTCTACATTATGTTTAGATGATATCTTATCTATGGAATCATTTAAAATAATGGAAGAGTGTGACGATGAAGAGCAAGATTCCTATACTAATAATGAGCTTGATGTTGATCAACCCTTGGAGATTTTCCAACCAATCGAGCCAACCATGAGGGATGATGCCAAGATTGAGGAAATGGTGCTAGAGGAAAAAGAAGAAGCCAAGCCAATCTCTTATGAAGACTCTAGCCCAATTCAAAGTAAAAATGTTGAGAAAATGAATAAAAGTGAGTGTGTAGAGGATAGTGTAAATTTTGAAGTAGGATTTGTTGGGCCACTCTTGAAGCATTTTTCCACATTATTTTTAGATGATATCTTGTCTGTGGAATCATCTAAAATAGTGGAAGACTTTGAAGATGAAGAACAAGAATCCTATATTCTTTATTCTACACTTGATAAGCAACACAAAAACACACCTTACTTTAAAGCTAAGTTGTTTAACATGCATCATACATTACTCGGCTTCTTAATCTTTGTACCACCTCCCTATGAGCGAGGCAAGAAGATGGACTCTAAGTTGGGGGTAAAGTTTATATCCTCAAGATGGCGGAAAAAGCTGAGTTGGGTCGTGCCGTGACACTAAATTAGGTGCTTCTTGGGAGGCAACCCAAGGTATTTTGTTGTTTGTATTTTTATTGTGTGATTGACATCAGATCTTTGCACCCATGGTTCCACAGGTATGTTTCTAACTCTCTTGTTTTGGATTGATGCATTGGGAACACTGCATGATATTAAGTTGAGGGTGGGGCTACTTGCGGGTGTGATGTCCTCCTGGAGTTTTTATTGTCGTGCCTCTTTTCCCCGGAGTCTTGTTCCTAGTAGAGCTGGCATATTTAGGCGTATTGTGTTTGTTTTGTGATGTGTTGTGGTTAACTGGAGAAAAATAAGTATCTAGAGCAGTTGACATATTTTTGTTGACTTTTAAGACTGATAAACACCTCTCTGTTGGTCTGTTTTATAACTATGTGATATGCATTTATATGTGGCTACTATGAATCTTTTTATGGCATTAGTACTAGGGACATGATAATCATAGCTAACAATTGCATGAACCGAATGGGTAGTAGCTTGTGATGTACCATTGTGCCATGTGTGTGTGAGGTCTTACTCAATTCCCTATGTGTGTTTAATCTAGAACTTTCTCGGTTAGTCTTACCTTGGTGGAAAGATAGGGGTTAGGAAAGGATCATAGGCCGTTTTGATTTTTAAATCACTTTTTTTTTGCCTAAATGACCTTCCCTGTATGCATGTTATCTCTTGATCCCTATTTTGATCCTGAATTGACCATTTCTTTCTATGACACCTATCACCTTCCCGTTTAGATCATAATGAACCTGTTTTGGCCCTGGTCCTCCTTGGACACTGTGCACCTTGACTTAGGAAAACAACCTAAGTTGAGGGTGGCCATCATAGGGGTGCGTGATGTAAACTGGGTATGAAGAAAGGTAGAATAAAAGGAAAAGAATAAGTGAAAAAGAATAAAAAGCTAAGTGGTGGGGAAGAAGAATAAAAAGAAAAAGAATGAAAAAGAAAAGCCACATCCATACTGAATAATGTGTGATCAAGAAATGGAGAAAAAGAAGAAAAAGTTTAATAAGTGAACCCCAAAAGTTAAGGTAGTGACAAGGAGGCTTAGTCACTCTAAATGCCATTTAATATCATACCATCCCTTAGCCTACATTACAAGCCGATGAAAAGACCTATAGTGATCCTAACTTACTTGTCTAGACACCTTGGTAATGAAAATAAGGCCAAGCATATGGTATTTGACATGCATTGATTGGAATTTCTTTCTAAGAGTGAGTGTCTCTTGACCATCCCCACATTGACATGCTTGAGTTCATATATGAGTGAGGAGGGACTTCTTTTTTGTAAGGGCACATCGGTTGCATTGCTAGATGTTTACTTGTTTAGGTAGTGTAACTTGAACATATGCATGGTTATTGTTGCTGAATTGATGCTATATCTTGATTCCTTTGGGTCACATTGTTAATCTTCATTGACATGCACAATTGGATTTATAAGTAATTGAACGCGGAGAGTGTTATGAGTTTTGAGCTAAACTTGATAATAAACTGTGATAGGTATCTTAAGTGCCTCTTGGTTAAGCATCGTAGTATGGTGTTATGTAGTTACTTGAGGACAAACAATTGTTTTGAGTTGAGGGTGTTGATGTGCTAGATTTTTGTAGCACATTTAAGATTTTTTAACTTGAAATAATTTAAGTTCTTAAGTAATTATTGGTGTTTTTGATGTTATTTCTTAAGATTTTGTAGGAAAGTCAAGATGCATGAAAATAAATAACAATGGAGCAAAAAAGCTGAAATCTAAGCAAAAAGAGTTGAAAACATGGCTGACGATGACCGTGATAAGTCATCAGCCTTGTGATAGTCTATCAGCATTGGCATCAGCCCTAACTAGAGAGTTGAAGTATGAGAGAAAGTTCTGACAACATTGGTGACATGGAGTCAAAGAGTTGATAAGGCGTCACGATGGGCGTCAGCAGACGACATTAGTGATACAACATCAGATCGGTGATGCGGCGTCAGCTACATCGTCAGCCTAAGATAATTTTGAAGGCAACTAGAGCAATTCTGATGCCATCCATGATAAGGCATCAGAACCTTGACGTGGCGTCAGCGACGGCGTCACCTAATCCGAAGAATTTTATGATTTTTATTATTTTATTTCCATAATTAGGGTTAAGTATAAATATCATCTTTTAGGGTTTTATGGACAATCTTCTTTAATCCTTTAATCGCTCAATCTTGTTTTTAAAACTTGGGAGGAGCGTACATTGCCTCATTTTTTTCGTCAAGTATTTTTCTTGTTTTCCCTTCAACACTTATCAACTATTATGGATTATTCTCTTGTGATTCAATTGAAGAAACAATTGTTGTTTTCATCCATTCGTAAGTTTATCCATACTATCATGAATTCAACTTTTTATTTCGTTCATCAAATCATGAGCAACTAATTTCATTAGCCTGAGTTATGGGATCCATGGATTAGAGTTTGATATGCTGCTAGGTACTTAAAGGGTTCAAAGAGTAGTAGGACGTCTTGAAATTCTGTTGTTTTAACTTAAAATCTATTGGTTGCAAACAATAGGTTATGCCTTAGGTTTATTTGCTTGAACAGAGAAATAGACTAGAGGACGTGAATTATCAACAGGGACTCAGAAGCTACCAACCTTCTATTTAATGATTAATGCAGTAACTGGATTAATCTACCTGAGATAACATCCTATTGGAAATAGATAAGTTATCTAAGTTCAAGAGAATTAGATAATAAATTGTCTGGTGAGGTCGAGAGATAAGTCAGATAGTATAGTCCTCAGGGATATTCTGTTGTTCCTACTTACTTCAAGAGTCTTAAGCAGTACCTAGTATCTGTCAATTCCCGAAACCCACAGTGAACATAACTCTAGTTTTCCATTTATACTGATTACAAACATTAATACTAAAACCCTATTTTATATTTTTGTATCATTTGTTTGAATTTAACTTGTAGCTATAATTTCAAACTAGCTTAATAGCCACTCATATTGTTCCCTGTTGATTTGACCTCGACTTCAAAGTTGGGTAAATATATTAACGACGGCCGCCTTACACTAATTTAAGGTATAAGTTGAGTGGTTATCATCTAGTGATATTGAAATTGTAATTTACGTAGAATGGACCTAAATACCCATGTTTCTAGTTGAAATTCCTATCGTTTATGGCTTACTTGATATCTAGAAGTTAAACTAGATACCTAAGCCTAGTTTTGGGTATAAGTTGCCTAAATATAGAAATTGAGGATTAGAAGTGGGATCATCCGACCCACCTTTGGCCAAGATTTGTGTTAGCCTCTATGGACTTATATACAGATGTTAGACATAATTAAGACTAGTAAACATTAGTGTAAGGTTACTTAGTGGTTTGCTGAATAGTGATGGTATTTTCCCCTGAATAATGACTAATGACTTGTGGCCATGATATTCCTCCTAGATGCGATATTGGGCCTTTAGAGATGTTGTTTCTTCTTAGATGTGATATTGGGCCATTATAGATGCTAATCCCTCTTAAATGTGATATTGGGACTTTAGAGATGTTACTCCTCTTAGATGTGATAATTGGCCTATTTAGATGATATTCCTCATAGTCATGATACATGGCATATAGATATGAGATGCCTCATAGATTTGATATGCCTCATAGTTATGAGTTATGCTTATTGATTCATTATGCCTTCGAGAATTGAGATGCCTCTTATAGGTGAGATAATTATAGATATGAGTTCTAGATTTTTATATGGTCCTAAGGCCGTGATTATGATGTTAATATTATTTTGGACACATGATCGGGCCAAAGATCGTGTTATGATATGAGTTGGATATATAGGGAGTAATTATCCTTGTAGAGGATGTGGTTGTAGCTTAAGAATATATGTATATATGTTTATATACACATCTCTTCGATATGGGACAAAGGAAGATGTGGTATGATATTTTTGATTCCACGGTTTGAATACTGGTGATGACATGCATAGGTTCGGTACATTAATAATTATTATATCGATAAACAATGTGAATCTAGTTGAAATTTGATCTTATGACTATTCTTCCTAAATAAGAGATTAAAACCCACTTTTCATCTAAAAATAGATTTCATTTATGATAATAAATGCCTAACTAAATGGATAATTGATATATATAAAAGAGGCTAATAATGATGTTTTAAAGAATTGATCGAGACCTATTTTGGTTTGTGATTTCACACTATTATTTACTATGATCGTGAGATATTCAGACCCTTTCTACACTTTATAATGGTTTTGTCCCAAAGATCATTTTGGGAAATAGATCTACAAACTTACACTTTTTTTAAACATGACTTGAGTCCATGCAGCTATTTTATATATATTTAATCGATAAAGTGACATTGATGATGAACGATGAGTTATGGAAACATACTCTATCTTTCTTCTCTTTTCATATCTATTTACTTTAGCCCTCGCGGGGCTTGTCATTTACTTTAGCCCTCATGAGGCTTGTGCTTTACTTTAGCCCTTGTGGGGCTTTCTTTCTATAATTTGACATTGATTTGTATATTATGACGGTGAGATTATGCCCGAAATGATTGAAGGATAATATGATGATATGATGATACCCGACAAGGTCAAGATATATTATGATAATGTGATGATACCCGGTAAGGTCAGATGATATTGTGATGATGATATTGATATCCAACAAGGCTGGAGGATGTTGTGATGATTATATACTCGGCAAGGACGGAGTTTGATTATGATGCTGATGGTTATGATGATGATGATTATGGTATCGTGGATTCTAATGCATTTATTTTTACATACGCATCGCCTATCACTAGTATGCACCTATGTCTATTAGTCCGGTATATGATGGTTTCATAGATATGGTGATGACTATGCCTTGTGTATTGTATACCGATTGAACCTTTCAAGCCTGGGGTGGTGGGGGTAGCATAAGCTTGGTTAGGTATTTGGTTGTCCAAATTTTCCAGTTACTCACAATGTTATTGATATTGTTATTATCATTTTTATGATCATTATTATGGCTAGTTTATGGAATATTGGTCATTGATTCAGTATCGACACTTGAGGTATGATTCCAACCTCTTTTATCTTATGATTACATTATTATTCATGACCGTCTAATGACTTAATCTATGGATTAGAACCTGTATCCTAGCACTAGCTCCTATTATGGTTATGAGGTCTTAAATAGCTAGTCTGATGACTTAGGCTGTACTTTGAATAGATCTCAATGATATACTTATATATATATATGAATACTTAGCTATATATAAATATGGTATTATCGTATATCCCTTCTTTCTTTCATTTACTCGATTATATACTCATTTCTTGGCCCTGTATATTTAGATATATCTTTTTTCCAGTTGTACCTTGCATATTGGCCATTGATATACGGTATAGTATTGAGATTCATGAACATGGATGGAATAGGAAGTTCATCCTTGATACTTCCTAGTCTTATTATGTTAGACTCTTGGACACGAATAGGATAGTGGTTCCTTATTGTCTCATTGGATATTGATATGATTTTTGAACTCTTGGGTGTAGTTTCTATTAAGTTTATATGTTGTATATATCTACTTTATCTTTGGAGATCAGTTGGCAGTTGCCTACCGAGTACCATTCATTTGGTACACATACTACACCTCTGTAATCTATAGATCATAATATGGTTTATCGCCACTGATGTGTGCATTGTGCAGAGCAACCATGGTTTGAATACTTAGAGTGAGCTCCTGATGTATGGAGTATTGCTTACCTCGTTTTGATGTGCTAGAATTGTCTCTATGTTGTATTCGGAGATAAGTTGTATCATTGTGATTTCTTTGACATATTACTTTTGTACTATTTTTATATTATTAGAAGCTCTTATACTGATATGACCAGGTTTTGGAATTTATCTATCAGCCTTGTCGGGACATCCTTTGGCCAAAATGTTTTAATAAGTATCTCATTTTCTTTAAAAATTAGTGTGTCTCAGTAGCACCACTTCCATATTGATGAAAGAAATAAGGTTATGCCTGTAACCTAATTAATATCATGTAATGAATCAACTCAATAATGATATAAATAAGCTCAAATCTTCTTAATCTTTAATAATTCATTATATATAGGCTATCACATGGTAATACAGTAATAAAGGGTTATGTAAGACATTAATAATATCAATCCAATTTCCCATTCAAGTATCAAATTAATGATAAAGAACTAATAATGCTCAAACAAGAGCAATACCAGCTCCCGCACAGACATCATAATGATAATAATAATAATAATCTCTCAAGTTAATAATAATAATAATATTTGCATGAGCTACTACATGTGCAATATGATATAATAATAATCTCTAAAATATGGATGTCACGACAAAATCCCCAAACCATAGCTTACTTGAAATGAATGGTTAACTACCTAACCTGGTTTGAAGAAAGTAAGCCATAACCTACCTCAAAAGTCAAAGCATGAGCCTGGACCCTCTAACAAAGATCTTTTACTTTATGTAAGGTCTTGTAACAAACCCAATATATTAAAACATTATCTACACATTAAAAAAATTGTAATGATACCCATATTAGCTACTTATATTCTAGGTCTAAAAGTAGTTTGAAATCAACCACAAAGGAAAAAGGGGGTACACCAGAATTTTATTAATGAATCATGTTTCCCATACTTTAAGGATTCTAAAAATTAAAACCCAACAAAAAATAAGTTAAAATTGAGTTTGAAATAGTAGAAAACCCATTTTCTAATTTTACCGGGTGAAACCCCAGAAATCCAAGTTTAGAAGTTTATTTTGAGATAAAATCAATAGGTAATGATAGAAGTAAGGTTTAAGAACTTACCCATGTTCAATTTGATGAAAATACCTTTTGAAGTTACCAAAATTGAGAACTCAAAGCTTGGATATAGAAGAATAAAATAGAAGAGAAAAAAATAGGAATTTATACTAGCGACATTGCCTAGGTGGTCAAATGATTGCCTAAGCAACAATGCCTAAGCGTCCAAACTACAACTAAGTCGGTAGTCATTTGTCGCTTGTCCCTAAGCGACCATTTAGCTACTAACACAACTAAACCCATCGCTTAGGTAATAGTTTCCAAATGGATTGACTTCCATTAAAGTAGTCCTTATTTTTCCTTAGAAATAATGCTAAGGTAACCAAAGACCCAATAGAGCGGTTGCACAAAAAACTAGAACTCATCTAAAACCAATAACTAAAATCAACTCAAAATGGACCCTCGATATTCGATCAAGATTCTGTAGAAATAAACCAATAATGCTATTATGCAAATTTTGATATTCCAGACTTAATGAAACCATTTGATTTATCAAAATAGGATATTATCAACAAGTTAAACCCCGAGAATCCCTTAGGCTAATTTAACTAGTTTCTCATCTAAATGCTCAAAACACAAATTAAATAATTTAAACCCAAACCAACCATGCTACTAATTAAAATTTATATTTTGAATCTAACAAAATTGACAAACTTATGATCTGATGCTTGTATCATAAAATATTGACCAAACTCAAATATTAATAGCTACTCAAAAACTCAAACTTACATAAATCACTCTCGTATTCTTTGGGGAAAATGCCAACCATCCCCATAACTCATAAAGGATATAAAGCAACTAGGGGTAAGGGAAAAATGGTTTAAACAAAAAGAATCCAAAAAACATGTTGAAGGTTGTTACATAATATCCCACTAGTTAAAGTTGTTATATCTTATGATTATTTATATAAATTCATGTAAAGAAATTTTATAGAACTTTTAACCACCAAGTTTATCAACTAATTTTCAATATGCTCAAGATATTTTAAAGGATTTTTCTCATGAGTGTACTTTGGATTCGTATCATGATTTTTAAGATACTCTTATGGTCTCATATTTATTTTCAACTTATTGCTTTATATGTATATATGTATAACTTACATACCAATACATTCAGTTGTGTTGACAATATTTTGCACTTTTTCCTTTTATGGAGTTATTTTAGGTATTTAGGTATGAGATTAAACTCCATAGTAGAATTTAAATCTTTAGCTATTGATGAGTACTCTATATTTTAAGAGAGCATAGTCTAGTAGTTTTGTTCGCAGTAAGTTTGTGTTCATAAAAGTATTTTGGGTTCTTGACCCAATTTTCTTAATCAGGTTCTGGGCTTTTATTAATCAAATAAATCAAATTACATAAAATAGTCCAAGTAGCCCAATAAAATAACAAACTAAAATAAACCTATGCTAAAGCCCACCCGGATGGCCCTTCTACCCCTAATCGATATTACATATACCCTAAGATGAAGGTTTACTAAACACACTCTCATTTCACTCATTTTCCTGCCCCTCAACAACTGAACAGTGTTGCTAACACCTCTATTTAATCTTGATTTTCTTCTCCTTATACTTTAGGTTATTAATGGTTTTCCTTTGGAAGAAGATAATTCTTGGATATCATCTTTCAAGAGTGAGTACTCTTCTCTATTATCTCTTATTTTTCCCTATTTTATATATTAATTGATTCTTTTTCTAAGTTATACTCTCCGATGGGTGGATATGCTCTTCTTTTTTACTAAAGGTCCAATCTTAGATGGTGTTATGCTCCATTGGGTAAGTTCTTAGCTTCCCAGTTCGCCTCTCCATAAGAAGATTCTGACTCCTCTTATTTTGTCGAAAGACTTATAATTGAGTGCATGGGAAGCTCAATAATTCCACCCCATAGTGGACAAAATATTATCTAGGTTTATTGTTCCTAATTCGACCCGGGACCTTTCCATTTTACCGAGTCCTTTTTGATGGCTGATGTGGTATAGGTTAGTATTTCACTTGTTTTTGTAACCTTTATGGTGATTTAAATAATTTTTAAACTAAAAAATTTATGTGGTATCCTTTCCTTCCCTTTATCCCTTAATACGTGATACTCTCAGATATGGGTTATTTAACTTGTCCCTATTGATGATGTGCTTTCCTGTAGCTTCAGTGCTGTTAATATGAACAAAACTATATCCCATTTATCTATTGCTAGACTTGTTAGGTAATCTGCTAGTTTATTTCCCTTCCCCATAATATGTTGGAATTTTATCTGCTTCCTTTCAAGGTTGACTTTAGTCTCTGATATCATATTTGTGATGCTCCATGGACATACCCATTCTCCTTCTAAGATCCTTTAAGAAACACAGAATCTATTTGTATGATAACTTTATTGTACTATGTTAATTTGCAATATTTACTGGTTGTTAAAATAAATGTTGCTTCTGCTACTGTATTTGTTGTATCTTTTATTATAGTACCTTGAGCATATAGTAGATCACCTTTTTTATCCC
The DNA here is from genome assembly GCA_030864215.1 of Capsicum pubescens. Lineage (NCBI taxonomy): Eukaryota > Viridiplantae > Streptophyta > Magnoliopsida > Solanales > Solanaceae > Capsicum > Capsicum pubescens. Next base: position 171,838,476 of record CM061543.1, read on the forward strand.
TTAGGAAAGAAGTGCAAGAGCTCACCCCCAGATTTCCTTTTGATGCACCATCAGGTTGTATTTGATACAACCTTCAAGTGGAAATTCTTAAATAACTTTGAGAATTTTCACCCGTGGTTTGAATTCTTATAGATCTTTAAGTATTCCTAGCCAATTTCATGGGAATTTATTTAAAGGTCTTCTTATTTTGAGTAGCATCCGCAAATTTCTAACCATGTTATGTATAATTCTTTGCATTGTCATCCCCTTTACCTTCATGCTTAATGAGATTCTATGTTTCCATAATTCCTATACTATTATGCTTTGAATAGCCTTATAGTATGGTTATCTTTCATTACTCCATCTCCCCACCATAGAATAATTACTTTTCTTAGACAAAGTCCCTCAATTTGTAATTCTATAAAAGAACAAAAATAGGACTAAGTCCTGTTATTAATAGTAGATCATAAGAATATATGCAATTGTGTCTCTTCATCAGGATTTACATAACACCATTATCTAGAAGGTTTCTCATCTACTAGTACTTTAAACTTCCATAATCTCCACATGAAGAAAACCATTTTGAATGGTAACCCTTTAACCCACATCTATTTATAAACCTTGTTAGGACTTTCTTTGTACCTTATATACCTCCAAGCTTTTTTAACTGTAAAATTCCCATCTGTGCTCAACATTCAGTAAGGTCTATAATTCCTGCTTTCTGGGTTAGGGGTTTCACATTATTCAAAATATGTGTTACCACCTCATTGCTAAATAATTGACCCATAATCTCTAAATCCCACTCTATTTTTTAGTCAGATCAGTGATGGTGTCATAAGCATCATTTAATTCCTTCACTTCCCCTATGTAAGTGTATAAATCCCCTAAACCAGTCTAATTATCATGCAGTTCTGATCCCTATAAATAGTGTTCAAGTATTAATAGAGGCGTATTAGACAAGATAGTCAATCAATTGGGTCCTTGGTAATTGGTTACCGAGAGATGTTACTTTCCATAAATAAAAGTCTATTCTTATTATATTTTATATTTATTCCTTACATTTCAACCCATGTTTTAGCTTTTACATTATTTTTAGTTTATGTATTATGTTTCATGCTAGGCCAAGTTGTTCTCTTAGTCTATAAATGTTCTGAGTATCAGTAACGTCCATGGTGTAGATTTGGGTTGAAAATTAATAATGAGGTTACCGACCATATTGGTGCTGGGTGTATGACATAAAGGCTTATATCTGGAGTATGGTTTGATAAAAAGGTTCTACTAAAACTTAAATATATTTTCTATAAGTTGTGATTATACCTACTTTGTTGTATAAGTAAAGTAATGTCTAGTTAAGAAATCCTATGTTCAGAAGATTAAAACTGTAGAAATAATATGTTGTGGTAGATGTAGGCATACTAAGAGAGATAAGATTAGAAATGATGATATTTAAGACAAGGTGAGAGTGGCTTCACTGAAGGATCATATATGGTAAGTGAAGGTGAAATAGCTAGACATGTGAAAAGAAAAGACACAAATATCCCAGCAGAAATATACGGGATATTGGATGTGAATGGTTTTCAATGAGGTAAACTGAAGAAGTATTAGAAAGATATGATTAGATAGGATATGACTCAGTTTCAACTTATCAAGGTCATGACCTTATATATAAGGGTGTGGAGGACACAAACTAGGGTAGGAAAATTAGTAGGTAGCAATAGTTCGTATTAGTAGTTGAATAATTCTTCTATAGATTTTTGTCCTTAAATTTTTGCTACTATTTGTTGTTTTTTAGTTCCTATTATTTTTACTATGTGCTGTTTTTGTTATTATATGTTGTTTATGTACCATTGTTTCCTTTTAGGATGTACTCTTTGGACTTTTTGCTCGAGCTGATGATCTATCAGAAATAACCTCCACCACTGAGGTAGGGGTAAGGCTTGCATACACTCTACTAGATATGTTGTTGTTAATGTATAGATTGGTCCATATTCACCTAACTAATTTGAATATGTTTATTTACATTGGTTCGTAATCACTTAATAAATTTCTATACATATAAAAAAAGAAATTTAGAATTTCTAAAAAAAAATATTTTAAATTATACTTACTCAAAAAAATGGAACAATGAACTAAAGGATCCATAAGTTTAGGAATATCTAATAAATAAGGTGGGCTGAGATCCCCTCAAATGGTAATCAATATGGCATAGTTCAATATTCTTATTAACTAATTTTATAATGAAATGAATCTCAATATTTAAAAGTGAATTTATTTGTTCTTTCCTTGTTCTCCACATAGTTCCTTTTCTCTGGAATCTAGTGGTTCTTGTTGCACTCAATCTTGTAAATCTTCTCCTTTTAGTGACTACTTTCTTGGTTTGGATTGACTAGTTAAACTTTGCTTATACCTATGCATTTAGCTACTTTCGTAGGTTATTCTTTAGTAGTTGATTAGGTCAATAAGTCCTGTGTGGTAAAGATTTTTTAATATAATACTTAGGTCGATATTATGGTTTTTAATATGGTTGGTTTTGATGTGATTTTAGGCATGAATGGATATTCTTTTATCACTTAGTCTTGGACCATTACCTTATCCATGCCTAATATTTCTCCGATCGTGTAGTGTGGCATGGATAGTCATATATTGGCAAGGATTATCTCTTATATTTAGGTGAGGTAGTTAGTAGTGAATGAGTGCTTGGCTTATCTTACCTATGTTCATGATACTAGTGCCGACACTCCTTCACTTAATACAATGGTTATGGTTCACGAGTTTACTGATATCTTTCCTACCAATTTTCCTAGTTTTTTAGCCAAGCATGATATTGTCTTTCCCATAAATATTGAGAAACACCCCCAACCCATTTCTATTTCCCCATACTGTAAGGCTTGTGCTGAGCTAAAGGAGTAGCTCTAGGCCGAGTGTTTTTCCAAAAGAAGGGCTCTATATGTATATGTATCGATTATCAGTAGCTGAATAAGGTGACTATTAAGAATAAGTATTTGATTTAACATATCGATGATATATTTGACCATCTTTAAGGTGCAACCATATATTCTAAGATTTATTTGAAATCTCACTACCATAAATTAAGGATTTGAGCAACAAAAATCCCTAAGAGAACCTTTAGTACTTGCTACAACTATTATGAGTTCCTAATTATGTCTTTTAGCCTAAGTAATGACCCAACAATGTTCATGGACTTGATAAGCCACACATTCAGGCAGTAATTAGACTCTATAATTGTATTTATTGAAGATATTCTAATCTACTCGCGGAGTAAAGAGGAGCACAAGCCACATTTTAAGATTGTGCTCTTAACTTTAAGTGACAAGCAACTTTTGCTAAGTATTCCCAATGTGTGATTCTAGTTTGGGTCTATAGAATTCTTGGGGTATGTGGTGTCTAAGAATAAGATTATGGAGGATCTCGTGAAGATTGAGGCAACTTATGATTGGGCTAGTCCCATTTCTCCTATCGAGGTTTGTAATTTCATTAATTTTGTAAGGTAATTATAGATGGTTTGTAGAGGGGTTTATTCAATTTCAATGCCATTAACTAGATTGACAAGAAAAATGTCATATTCTAGTGGTCTGAAGAATGTGAGATGATCTTTCTAAAGCTTAATTCCTTACTCACTTCAACTTTGATTCTAATACTTCCATTATGGGCTAGGGATTTAAAATTTATTTTTATGTTTATGGCATTAGTTTGGGTTGTGTGATAATACATCTAGGAAGAGTGATAACATATGCTTTATGTAACTGCAAGTGCACGAGTGCAACTACCCCACCCATGACTTGGAGTTGGAAGTGATAGTTTTTGCACTTAAGATTTGGACGCATTACTTATATGTCATGCATTATGAGATATTCATCAAACATCATCTACATTACATTCTTAACTCTAAGGACCTTAATTTTTGACAACGTATATGGTTGGAGTTTCTAAAGAACTATGGTTTTTATTTTATACCATTCAAGAAGGGCGAACCTGATAGCAAATGCCTTGAGCCAAAAGACAGTAAACATGGGAAGGTTGGCATTTCTTATAGCTTTGGAGAGACAATTGGCTTTTCACATTCAATCCTTAACTAATAAATTAAATTGACATGATATCTTTGATCCCAGAAGGATTCTTACTCATTTGAGGTACAGTCTTTATTGTTGGAGTATATTTGGGAGCGAAAATTTAAGAATAGTAGGTTGGAGGTAATTCAATATCACGTGTTGATAGTTGAGGTTGGGAAGGGGACTTTAGATCCAAAAGGTGCTTTAAGATTTGAGGATCATATATGTGTTCCAAGGGATGCCAATTTAACTCGATTAATATTAGAGGAGGCCTATTGTTAAAGATATTCTAATCATATAGGGGAAACTAAGATGTACATGAACTTGAGGAAGTATTACTAGTGGTATTGGATAAATCAAGAGAGAAGCTTTCATATCTTGATGCTTGAATTTTCATATGGTAAATTTCCCTGGTGGTTGGACTTAGATATGGCCTATTTTTGAGTGGAAATATGAATGGATCACTATGGATTTGTGATTAAGTTGCCACACACTTTTGGGGTTTGGATTATACTTAAGTAATCATTTATTGGTTGACTAAGTTTGCCCACTTCATTTTGGTTCAGATGTCCTAGAGTTTAGAGAGGCTATCCTAGATCTATGTCCAAGAGATAGTTTGTTTCCATGGGATGCTAGTTTTTATTATTTTTAATAGAGGTATGCAGTTCTCCTCAAACTTTGAGAGGGATTTTTAGGAAGAGTTGGGTACTTGAGTCTAGCTTAACACAGTATTTCAACCTCAGATTGATGGACAGGATAAGCAAACTATAGAGGCTTTGAAAAGCATATTACAAGCCGATTTTATTGACTTCAAATTTCAGTGGGACTAGTTTCTATCCTTATCAGACTTTAGGTATAATAATAGCTACCATACAAGTGTCCATATTGCTTCATTTAAGGCATTGTATGGTAGGCAATGTATATCTCCATTCAGGTGGTTTGATGCTTCTAAAGTAAGGACATGAGATACTAATATATTATGTTATTCATTGGATTGGATCTGTATAATTCGAGAAAGGCTATGGGTAGCTCAAAGAAGGAAGAAATGTTATGCTTATCAAAGGATTTGCACTTTAGAATTCAGTGTTAGGTATTGGGTATTCCTTTAAGTCATGACCATGAAGGACATGACGAGGTTTTGCAATAGAGTCAACCTTAGTTCCATGCATATTGGTCCCTTCCAGATTTTGCAGTGGGTAGGTGATGTGGTGTATGATTTAGCTTTATAGTAGTAATATCAATGATTGATAGTTTTAAAACCCGAAAAATATTTTTCATTTTCCACTATTTGAAAATCATAAAGATTTAAGGAAGATGACTTTTAGAGGGTTTCTGGAGTTTTTCATCTTTAGAGGTAAGCAATTACCTTTTAGGATTGAATTTACTTTCCATAACCTTAGAAAATCTGTAAAAATAATTTCATGGTAGAAATTGAAATTCAATTTAATTTCATAAAAATTGATGAAAAGTGGTGGAAATATGTGTAAATGCAGTAAAAAGGATCCTACGTGCTAGAAAACATTAATATAGGTGAAATTATGACTGTCCATGCTTAATTAAGTAGAATCCACATGGTATTAGAGATAGAAAATTCTAATATAATGAAATAGGGTGAGTTATGACAAAAACACAATGGTTTTGATACATCGTAATTAAAAAAGGGATAAATTATTGAAATATGTACATATTCTCATTGTTTTAGATCAAGAATGAATTGTATGAGAATTAAAATAATTGAGGTAGGATATGGTTTGTCGTAGCACTTAGACTTTCTTGGCTTCGTGATTTCTTGTAAACTAAATATCTATGATTGACTTCTAGCAGGACTAGCGATATACAGACTGCATTTTTATTTTATATGCATTATGATGGTGTTGGATAATGAAGGGTTTCATACTATGTTGGAATAGTTATTATATGATTGTGATAAAGGGTCAGGTACCATGCCTGTATGATATAATGTTGTTGATGATGTGTAGAGGAATAAGCGATACTGCACACATCTTGCACATATGCTCTTATTCATATGCATTGGGTGTCTTTATGATAATTATATGTGGTGATGAGTTCATGATGAAAGTGACTATGTAAGAAAGTCCATGAGATTAAATTATGAATTATGTTTATATGATGCATTAAGTTGTTGATGTCTCGTACTATGAGTTTTATTATGATTTATTTTATAATTGCCTAGCTTATTTCTTTTAAATTATTGAGGTAGTCTACCTATAATGCTTACCAGTACTTGTTGATGTACTGATGCCACCTCTACTCTTCTTTAGTTGAGTGTAGAGCATCTTTTAGCAACTGGCACATGACCTCGTGTAGAGCATCTTTCACCAGCTAGCACATGACCTCGAATCTAGTTAGTGGTTCAAACTTGATTTGAGGGTGAGCACCATGACCGGGCAACCTTTGAATCTTCATATTGATGTTGACGTACCTTGTTTTTGGACTAAGATAACTTCCTATATTTATGTTTGTAGATATATATTTTTGTTTTAGACTTAGTTTGTTCTTAGATATTTTCATACGAGGATTTCAGATCCTATGGATTGTAATAAATAGAGGGTTTTTTACTCTATTAGTATTATGGATGTTAACACTACTGTCAATTATTCTTTATTGAATAAAAACCTTTTGCACTTGTTCAAAATACAAGGATTAATATAAGATGAATGTGAAAGTAACACTTCGGTTTGTAAGGGTGGGGTTAGTATGGTTTTCCTGCCATAGGTTAAGATAGGTGCCACTCATAACCTTTTGCGTCGTGACACATATGGTATCTGAGCATCAGGTTTATTAATCTAGTTATACAAGAATAGGTCTAGTATAGTCCTATGGAATTGTATAGAGATGTCTATACTTTTCTTAAGGAGGCTATAGGACTTTAGGAATGAATTCCTTTCTTTCATGCTATGACCTGATTCCAATTGGTATTTGGCAATCCAAATTGCTATCTAATCCTTTCACTCTTGTTTGTAGAGGGTGAAACTCATTCTACAAGAATAAATACTACAACAACAAGCGCCCTCACAACAACACCAGTCATAGTAGTGCTTTCACCGACTACTAGGGCCATTGATCGGGGTAGGCCTCGAGCTAGGGGTAAAGCTAGATAGAGAGGATGAAGAAAAATATCTGCTAAGGGTGGTGGCCAGGTAGATACAAGATAATCTAGATAAAGGTCACCATTCTCTCCCACATAATAGGACACTCCAAACCATGATGCCCAAAATGAAGAAGAGGTAGTTAAGGAAAAAAAGATAGTTGCTCCAAAGAATGTGGTGCCAACACTAAAGAGTGAAGCTTTGGTTCCTTTTATTAGCAAAACTGATTCAACAAATGTTTAGATTGTTATATATCATGGTTGGCATAGGCCACACTCTAGTCATTTTGACTGCTCTACCCACTACCTTGCAAAATGCCAATTTTATAACATCAAGAATGGATTAGGCTATGAAATAGAAGTACATCCCCAATTGGTACTTGGACCAGTGATGATGGATAAAGAGCATAGGTTGTTTTGCAAGTTTATCAAAATGAAACCTCTCATATTCCAAGGAAAAGAGTTTGAGAATGCATTTGAGTTCTTGGTTGATTATCATAAATGTCTGTACAATGCTATTGTTTAAAAGTATGGTATAGAGTTCATTTCTTTTCAGCTGCAGGACTGAAACACCGTAGGATTTGGATCCTTAAAAAAATTCTCAAATTTTGGACCTTTTGACTTGGTATGACTCAAGGGTACCAGTCATACCTTTGAATATGACTTGTGGGGTGTCATAATCATTCAATCATACCCTAGGAAGCATGGTTGGCTTGGTTACTGCCCAAGATATGACTCACTAGGGTAAGAGTCATATAAGAGCATACAATTTTTATAGTGCAAGTCGTATGGTGCATGATTGTCTTGGTCTTGTGGAGCGTGCCCTAGGTATGACTGGTGAATATGATTGGGGGTGTCACTCATCCCCTTAGGTATGAGTTAGGTAGGTGGAGTCATATAGAAACTAGTAGGGAAGGTCACGATAAGGTTTGGGTACTAGTTGGGGTACCCCTCATACCCTAGGGTGCGGGTGGTAAGGGGGAGTCGTACCCCTGGACGTAACTTGTTTTAAATTTTAAGACAAGGGTAGTTTGGACATTTTCTACTTCAAAACCCTTATGTCCTCATGTTATATATAACCTTTGGTATCCTTCCATAACACTTGTTAAAGTATTAAAACCCCTCAAATACTCTCTCAAACTCACTCTTGAAAGAGGAGGCTAGGGTTTCTCATGTGTAGTTCAATGGGCTCAAAGGTCAAGATTCCATCGGTAAATCTCCATGTATAAGGCATGTACTCCTTTCCTCATTGTTATTTCTGACTAAAGGCATGTGTATTGTGTTTTAAACATTGATTTATGAATTATGAATGGTAGTTTTCGAAATATGTGTTGAGAGTTTTGATGCATATGGTTTGGTATTAGTTTAAATCAAGTTTTTACATACTTTTGGTAATAGTTTACATATGTAGTTATTTATTTGTTATGGTTTTAAAAAAGGGTCTTGAGTAACCCTAATTATGGTGGTTTATGCACTGGTTTGGGTCTTGGTAAAGGTATGCCCTCAACATGTTTGATAAAATGTCTCAAAGAATGTTTTTACTCTATTATTGTACTTTCATTGGAATCTTACATAGTTTGGTTTGGTAATGGAACCTTAAATGGATTTGGATGGTTCTGCATGGTTTAAATGATATAAATGCTTTAAATGTTTGGAATGGTCTAAATTGATTTGGAATGTTTTAAAGACTAAAGGTTTTGGTGGTCATGGTTGGTCTATTTTGAAAACCTTGCGGAATACATGGAGATCCTTCAAGTGTGCATTAATGGAATTGGTTTAAATGGCTTGGAATGGTAAAGGGCTAATTGGTTATGCTTGTGCTAATATGAAAGTCTCCTTAGTGGTTTAATGTGGTAAATGGTAGGGCACTTAAAGACCCTTTAAGCCTATAGATGGTTGGCTATGGATGATACTTGCAACTAAAGGTTAGTATGATGATACCAATATTAATGGCCTTGGTTAATAAATAGATAATGGTTTGGTTATTTGGAAATTGGTTTTGATTGGGCTATAAAGGAAGGAGGTGTTGCTAAGCCATAGAAGGTAGAGGTATCTTGGGGGGGGGAATGGACGGCCAAAATTGGAAACTCATATTTGCTGATATGAGGTTGGTCTTGGTGACCGTGTGCATAGTGTCACACTTTATTTTGGGGATGTACTAGTCATCCCTTAGGATACTTCCCTGGTCGTGCGGCTACTCGCACCGAGGTCTTTTTAGATGTGAGAGTTGAACCCATATAGCCCGTGGGTGCTTTAGGATGGCAAAGCTACACAACCATGGTTAACGTTTTAAAGGCATGCTAAACCCGATCCTTTTTCCTGACATGGATATATATACATGTATGGTTGTGTGAATATGGATAGTTTTACTTGACTTTATAAATGACATTATTTTATCCTTATCCTAAGAGTATGATAGTGTTCACCCTTTTACCCGTCTACTAGTGGCTATATACCCACGCTATGCAGGGACCAACCATTCTACTTCTCTTGCATAGTGATTGGATTTGGGGACAGTCGATGTTGGATTAAAGTGGTGAGGTTCCATATTTCGGAAGGCATCTATTTCATGTCATGATTTACCTTACATATCTCTTATCTTTCATAGACTTTGGTTTTTGGCTATGGTCGAGGGTATGTCCCGATTAGGTACTCTTTGGTTGGTCTAGAAGCTTTGTTTGGACAACTATGGACTTGGGTATGGTATGGATGGTTTTTATTATATATATATATATATTCATACATTTTTTTATTATCATGATATTGGTTTATGGTTTTTGCATTGGTTTGGGTTGGTTATTGGTGGTTGTACTTGGTTGGGTTGGTCTCAGATAAAGACTTATCCCAGGTTACCACATTGGTGAATACATTATCTTGTTATATGTTTGGGATTCAACCGACTTAAGGTATGCTTTGGTGGTTAGGTTGGGTAACGAGGGTAGTTCCCGGTCCTGGTTGTACTTGGGATTTCCCATTACGATAAGGCTTTGGTTCAGGTCATGTCAAGTTGGTATCATAGATTTAAGTTTTGGTGTCATGGGGTGTCCCAAATCCGTGTCAAGTAGAGTATTGCTTATCGGTGTGTCATGCACCACACTTATAATTAGGAGGCTGCGAGGCATTTAGGATGTTTCACTTTCTTGGTTATTCTACTTTCGGGCTATGGAGTCTAAGGTCTTGAACTCTTCTTTGAATGTTTCTTGGTTCACTCTTCGAATCAGGCCTCCTCAATGATCCAAATATTTGTGGAAACTCACCCATTCTACTAAAACCAACATGGATAGATCTAATCTAACTCATAAGGCATAGACTCGGTCATGGGTCACACCTTCTATTTTTTCCAGTGGAGCCCAATCCATATCATCCTATTTTCTTTATAGATTTTATGGTTGGTTGCACCGTGGTTATTGCTAGGGAGAAAGTAATCAAAATTTTAGCTGTGGTCATTTGGGTCTCGTGTGATGGGGATGTTCCATAAGGGTAGTCATTTAGGAAAATGTGATATCGGTTACTACTTCCCTAGCTCTTGCAATAAGGAGTGCTACATTGGGTTTCGGTATTAGTTGGGATCATCTCAATGTTCTTATTATCCCTTGAGAATTTGAGGCATCTATTAATGCCGACATTGGTATGTTGAAAACACCTTTCGTTGTGGTGCGTGTGGTTTATTTGGTTTGGGGATCCATCTTTTTTGTGACCTCATTTGTGGTTGTGTATTTTGGTTTTGGTCCCAAGGTTATTTCAGACTTTTTTCTTCTTCTATTTCTACCTCGGTAGAGAACTCTTCGATTGCCAATAGAGTCTATGGGGGTGTGTGGTATCTGTTGTTAATAAAAAGGATCTTAGTGGATTTGTTTGACTCAAATATGGTGGATTTTGATGTCATTCAAGGAATGGATTGGTTTCATTCTTGCTATTCATTATTAGATTGTCAAAACCATTAGGCTCCCTGGCGAGTCGGTTATGGAATGGGATAATAGTTTTGTTTCATTCCCTAAGTATTAAGGGAAAGGTTATGTTCAATCTTAAAGCTCAATAATTGGCCTCCAAAGGGGTGTCTCTATTATCTGTTGGTATGGGTTAAAGATCCTAACCAGGAGGGTCTCTCTTTACACTCAGTCTTGATGGTACATTAATTTCTTGGGACCCTTCTAATGACCCTCATGGTGTTTTTCTAATGGGGAGGTTAGTTTGGGATTGGTCTAGTTTCAGACAATTGTCCAAATTTCTATTCTTTCTTTATAGAATGGTTTCGGTGGAGTTAAAGAATCTTAAGGAGAAATTAAGGGATCTCATAAATAAAGGTCTTATTAGTCTTAATGTTCCCCTGTAGAGTGCTCCCATTTTTGCATGCATAAGGGGAATGGTTTTATTGGAAATGAATAGGTTGTCTGTAGGTGAATAAAGGATTCGGAGAGTCCTTTTTGTGGGGTGTACTATGCTTAAGTATATTCTATGAGGGTAATTTATTAGTAGTACATGGTGGTCGGTAGATCCTAAGGTTAAATCTAGATGCTTGATCTTGATGAAAAAAGTATCTTAGCTTGGAAATAGCAATGCGAGAGTTGTGGAGGTAAACTGGTATGTTGGATGAGTTGGTGATTTGGGAAATACAATAGTGGGAGAGTTGTACCATATAGGCCGAAAGTTTAGGTTTAATGAAGGGACTGGGAATCTAGTCATTCAACAGGTTAGATCATGGATCTTTCATGTATCCTTTTCCCTATACTTGCATTTTATTGATGGAATGAGATTGATTATTAAATTCATAGTTTTAAAATGTGAGTTTTGACACAATTGAGGGTTTTGACATGATTGCAAACTTAATCGATTCTTTCATGGATTGTGATGCATTATTTATGTTTTATTAATATTTATGAACTTTGTGGGATGTATGGGAATGGTAAATAGATTTCGGGGTACTATGGATTCCCAAATTACTTTGTTTTAGAACTTGGAAAATATATGCCCTCAAAATGTTTTTTTTTTGAAATTGCCCTTGAATAAAATTTTGTCATATGGTTTGGATATTCTTGAATCTTTGCATTGTATAAATGGTTAAGGGGAACATAAATTTGTTTTTGTTGGATCCAAGTGATTTTTGAAAGGCCTTGGTGGCCATGGTTTGATTTAAATGGTGTTGGATTAATTAAAAACCTTGGAGTTGATTTGGTCTCGTGGTTTTTACATGTCTAAACCGGACTCTAGTTAGCATTGAAATGAATAACATTTTAGGTATGGGAGAACCAAACATCCCTAGTGTACGTCGTTGGTAATACCCATTAGAGTGGAGTATTATGCTTGTAGGTGTAATGGGGTGAAGGTTGGTGGTTAATCTTAAATTTCCTTCTATTGGTGGACTTCAAAGGGAGGTTGGGTTGCATAACCTAGTGAGTCTCTTCTATTCTGGTTAAGGGGTACTTTACTAGTGTTGCATTTATGGTTATAACGCTTATGCTTAAGGTTTGCATTTTGTATTTTCCTTGTTCCTTGGGTATGAGTCTTGACCTTGTGTTAAGTCACTTACAATTTAGGTGGTTTTGTTCCTTTCGGTGTCCAATCTAAGGACTCTTATCATGGTATGGTTTGGTCGAGATGATTTTCCATTATGGTCTAGGTGGTTGTTGTAAAGTGCTTCATGCCTATGGTGCCGTGTCTTGGTTGGAGGTCTTTGTCTTACCTTGGGAGGCATGGAAAATCCTTGTACTTTGGTTCCTTAATGAATATCCTTGTGCTAGGATGGTAGTGGCATTGAGGAGCATAGTGATATATGAAATGGTGAATGTAGAAGTCCCTAAGTGGGGGAGAGTCTAAGGTGACTACCAGAGTTAAGATTTTGAAAGTTAAGGTAAGACTGTTGTCATGTGAAATGGTTAGGAAAGGAATGGGTGGTGAAAACCTTGTGAAGGTTGTAAAGAGTGCTAGATCTTTTGATGGATAGATCATACCGTGGGTATACAAGTCGTAGGCTTGAATGTTGTGATTGGTAGATATACCAACAGTTGTGTTTGGTACTTGAGATATTGTTGGGGGTTTCGGTTATTGTGGCTGGATATGGTTTGTCCATGTCTTCTACTCATGGTTCCCATATTATAATGGTGATGAAAGAACATTAGTATTTTGAGATAGAGGTAAGGAGTAGAACCCAATGGACTAAGTTAACTCCTTTTTAGCTTGGGATAGGCTTGAACATAGGAGTGGTGGTGTATAGTTAGACTAAAGGTTCCGTAGTGAGAAAAATATCCCAAGCATGATTTATAATTAACAACTATGGTATTTGCCTTAAAATTTGAAGGCACTATGTTTATGGGGTAAAGTGTGAGGTGTTCACAAACCATCACAACCTACAACATGTGTTCACCTAGAAGGATCTGGATCTAAGATAGAGAAGATAGATGGAGATGATTAGACTATGACATATCAATCCTATATCACCTAGGTAAAGCTAATATGGTAGTAGATGCACTAAGCTGGAAACCTGTGAGCATGGAAAGTTTAGTATTGTTGGAAATGTCCAGGCGTCTATTGGCAAGAGAGGTACAATCTTTGGCTAATGATTTTTTGAGGTTGTAGGAGACTAGTAAAGGAAGGGTGTTAGCACATATGGAGGTCAACTCCATACTTCATGACCAAATTAAAAGCAGGAAATTCACCGACAAAAAACTAAATAACCTTAGAGAAAAAGTGTTATTGGGTGAAGCAAAAGAGGCAATTCTTGATAATGACGAGGCATTAAGGATTCGAAAGAGGTTATGCGTGCCCCAAATAGGAAATTTGATCATGAATATTCTAGTATAGGCTTATAATTCAAAGTATTCTATACATTCGAGTGCCAATAAGATGTATACGGACTTGAGGCAACAATATTAGTGGTGAAGAATGAAATGGGAAATTGTGGTGTTTGTAACAAGGGTTGAAACTACCAACATGTTAAGTATAAACACCAAAAGCGTGATGGTATATTTTAGAGTATACCCATTCTTGAGTTAACGTGGGAATGGATAACAATGAATTTTGTAGTTAGTCTTCCGAAGACACTAACAAAGTGGATTCTATATGGGGTATTGTAGATCTGTTGATTAAGTCGACTCATTTTATCTAAGTTAGGGTAGACTATAATACAACTAAGTTGGCCACAATTTATGTGAATATGATTATACAGTTACATGAGGTACCGACTTATATAGTGTTAGACAGAGGTACTTATTTCACCTCCAATTTTTGGGAGAAATTCCAGTCACAGTTGGGGTCCATATTTAACCTAAGTACAACCTTCCATCCATAAACTGATAGTTATTTGGAGCAAACTATCTAAGTGCTTGAGGACATACTTTGGGAATTGTTGAGGAATCTGGTGGTCGGTGGGAATAATAGTTACCATCATTTGAATTTTCCTACAACAATAGTTACCACCATAGTATTAACATGACACCTTTTAAGACCTTGTATTGTTGGAGGTGTAGCTCTCTAATTGGGTAGTTTGATGCATTTGCTGTGAGGCCTTGGGATAAAGAATTCTTAAGGATTCAATAGAGTAATTGAGGTTCATTCTGGAAAATCTCATAGTCTCCCAAGGTCATCAAAAAGAGTACACATAAAATAAATTAGAGATGTGAAGTTCCCAAAAGGAGAAAAATGCTTCTAAAGGTGCCACACATGAAAGGTGTAACACAATTTGGAAAGAATGGTAAGTTGAGCCGAAGATACATACGACTCTTTGAAATTTTGATGGGAGTGGGGTCAGTGGAATACAAGCTAGCCTTACCCCCAATATGTTTGTGGTTCACCTAGTATTCCAATATCTATGCTAAAAAAGAATCATAGGGATGGTAATTACATCATTCATTGGGACCATGAATTGTATGATAGAAAGTTGTGTTATGAAGAGAAACCAATTTCTATATTAGTTAATGATGTAAGGAATTTGAGGGCCAAAGTCATTCCTTGTGTGAAGGTTCAATAGAGGATCCTTTTGAAGAAGATACTTAGGAGACGAAGGTGGACATGCGTAAGCGGTATCCATATTTGTTCATTGACCAATGAACTTTTATTTGTCTCCCTATTTATTTTGGAAATAATGGTCATTTGGGAATGAATGAGGAGTAAATTTGTATCTAATTAATGTCCCAAATTGTTGTTACACTAAATGAGGGGGTAAAATTTGCACCATAGAATTCCTTTAGTCGAATTTTGAGAAATTTAGGGCTGGTCTAAGATAGGATGATTTTAAGGTATGTAAGTAAAATAGAAATTTGGTACTTATGTGATATCTTATAGTAATATTTGATGAGATATTTGGATATTAAATGAGTTTAGGAAGCCGTAAAAACTCCTGAGACCTATAATAGAGCAATAAAACTCCGAGTATTGAGTTTACCATGGAGGGGTTGGTTCGTGATGTTGGAATTCATGGTATGAATTGTAAAATAAGCAAAACTGAGAAGAGGTCCCTACACTCTCCCTAGACCGCTGCAATAGAAAAAGTACATGCTATAGTGGTACAAAGAATAACAGTGGTGGACCTCAATTTAAAGGCGCGAGCCGCCACAACATAACTTTAATTGTTGTAGCGGTATCGCTACAGTGGTAACTAATCGCTGCATTGGTAACACATAGTGTTTGATAGTTTTGAAATACACAGAATGTTTTTCCTTCCCCAATATCTAATAAACTCAAGATACCTTTGGGGAAGGCAATTTTGAAAGGATTTCTAGTGTTTTTCATCTTTATAGGTAATTAATTATATTCTAGACTTGAATTTACTTCCTACAACCTTTGAAAATCCTAGGATTCTAGAAGTCACTAATAAGGGAGAAATTACAATTTTCCAAGCTAATTCAAGTAAAATCTACGTGGTTTTAGATATAGAAAATCCTGAGGTGATGAAATAGGGTGAGTTATAACTAAAATCAATAGTTTTGATCCATAGTAATTAAAAAGGGGATAAATTATTTAAATGGGTACAAATTCTTCTTACTTTTGTTCAAGAATGGATTGTACAAGAATGAAAGAGCAAAAAGGTGGCTTACAAGTGACTTGTGCAAAGAATTAAGGTAGGCTATGGTTTTGTTTTAACACTTAAGACTTTCTTGGCTTTGTTCTTTTTTTGTAAACTAAACATCTATGATTGACTTCTAGCATGACTTGTGATTTATGGAATACATTTCATTTCATATGCATTGCGATAGTATCAACTAATGAAGGATAAGGTACCACGTCGGTACAGTTATGATATGATTGTGATAAAGGATCGGTTACCACACCGATGAGGTTATGATATGATTATGATAAAGGGTTGGGTACCACGCCAGTATGATATGATGTTGATGATGAGGAGAAGAATAAGATATGGTGCACACATATTGCATGAATCTACTCATTAATATGCATTGGGTGTCTTTATGATGATTATATGTGGTGATGAGTTATTGATGAAAGTTACTATGCATGAAATCCTAAGAGAGTAGATTGAGAATTATGTTTATATGATGCATTAAGCTGTTGATGTCTTTGATTATGAGTTTTGTTATGATTGCTTTTACACTTGTTTGGCTTGCTTACTTGTACATTCTTGAGTTAGTCGGCCTATGATGCTTACGAACACTTATTGATGTACTAATTCTACCTTTACTCTTCATTGTTGAATATTGAACATCTTCTAGCGGCTGGTACGCATCCTCGGCTCTAGTTAGTGGTTCAGACTTGATTTGAGGGTGAGCACCATGATTGGGACACCTTCATATCTGCTTGTTGATGATGACGTCCCTTGTGTTGGGACTTATTATTTATGTTTTTGGATATTTGAGTTGGCTTTAGGCATAGTTTATTCTTAGATGTTATTTTACCGTGACTTCAAGTCCCGAGGATTGTAATAAATAGAGGTTTCCACACTCTATTCGTTTTATGGATGTTAATGTCGTTCTAGTTATTTTTTGTTGAATTAAGACCTTTTGAACTTGTTTAAAATATAAGGATCAATACAAGATGAATGTGAAAGTAACATTTGGGTTTCTAAGGTATGGTTT
Organism: Capsicum pubescens; assembly: GCA_030864215.1. Lineage (NCBI taxonomy): Eukaryota > Viridiplantae > Streptophyta > Magnoliopsida > Solanales > Solanaceae > Capsicum > Capsicum pubescens. The sequence goes on from CM061543.1 coordinate 171,855,659, forward strand.
GTATGGTTCTCCTACTATAGGTTAGGGAAGGTGCCACTCATGATCGTTTGGGTCGTGACAAGCAACACGTGTAGAAGTCCCATCCATGTCCATCGACAACCTCTTGCTATCCATTTGAGAAAAAGTGGAGTCAAAAGAGATATCAAAAGTTTATTGAAGTACGAACACACAATTTGGAGTCAAAAATTTGGATTTCCTAAGAACGCCCTATAGCCTCTTAAAGATAGGATGTATAGATCTCCGTACGAATTTGTAGGCCTCTACTAGGAACTTTTCTCTTTTACCAACAATATCGGTGAACCTAAGCCATGATACCAAATTGTCATGATCCAATTTCTCTGCTCATGATTGCACCAACCATAACCACCAGTAGGTAAGCCAACCGATAGTCCGGAACAACTAGTAGCGGGCTAATAAGAAAAGTGAAAGCTAAGACTAAATAAAAATGAGAAAGAAGACAAAGAAGAGAGTAAATATCCCCCAAGACCTAGTGAGGTCAATACAAGAGCTACTATCAAACAAAGTACAAGGTAAGCTTAGTATATATATATATATATATACACACACACACACACAGAGCCTTATCTAATATACAAAATAAAAATCAGTCCAGCAAAAGAGGGAAAATAGTAACAACTCTAGACGTAGGAGCTCACCTCAAGTCTCTGATCTATGGAACTCCGAACAATGCACACGTTAGGAGGCAAGAACTCATACTATAATTTGTAGGGTGTAGAAGTGTAGTATGAGTATCACCACGAGGTACTCAGTAAGCATTAGCCGAATAAGATCCAAAGATAATGCACATATAAATAACTAATAAAGCAGGAATACATATTATAAACAACTATCTATGAAACAAATTATAACAATAGTAAGGGACAACTAAGGATAAACTATCATATACTACAAGTAATCACGGGAAAATTTTCTATACCAAAAGTAGCTAAGCGTTATACCAAGAAGAGTGAAGGAAAACTATATAATAGTAGTATGAGGAAAGGAGGTACTATACAATAAGAACAAATAAGGAAGAAAAAGAGTATACAATGATATTATAAAAGAAGTAAAAGATGTAGGTGCTAACCCAAGGGAGCTAGCTTAACATCTCGAGGATCATAACCAAATAGGGGAACTAAATCTAGCATAATTAGGGTCTCTAATTGAAATAAATAATACATGGTAGTTTACTAATAATAAAGCTCAATATAATGAAGAGGAAAGGAACTCGGAAGTGTACCTACAACCTGTCATGACCAGATTCACGAGTCATCATGGCACCTACTAAAACCTACTAGTAGGTAAGACAAAACCATAACCCAGAGCTAAGGCAATGGGTTACTTCGGTAGAAATGTCCAACTGGAACTAAATACACGAATACAATTATAATCAATAGTGTTCACAAAAAGAAGACAATCAAAATACGAATACTAATCCCATCAGTACAAGAGCATCTAAGTATGATAATAGGAAATACAACCCAAATGTCTAGATTAGACAACATATCATCTCAAATACAAAATATTAAACAAAGATAGAGGGAAAACAGGCAATTTAAAACTACAAGAGCTCATCCTATCTTCGAAAGATCTATGCTGCATGAACTCAACTTAGTGGCGGCAACTAGTACTCGTGTTTGCACAAAAAAGGTACAGAAGTGTAGTATGAGTACCAAATAAATGGGTACTCAGTAGGCATCATTGGCTAACTGAGCTAAATTATGATATAAAGATGATATAAAGCAAGAAAATATCTCTAAGCCCAGGTACAAAAGTGAACTTGAATTATCTTCATCACCACTGTATAAAATAAATGATCAACTAGAATGATAATATGACATATCATGTTAATACACGCCAATACCATCATATATAAGAGTAATTGATTCGAAAATGTAAAGAAAAACTAATACAATTACAAACGAGTAAATACCATGTTGGCGCTCATACATCCATTAGTGCATAAAGTAAAAGAACTCACCACAACTCTCATACCACCGGGGAGTACACCCAAAGAACATAAAGTAAAGAACCCATCACAGCATTCCATACCACCGGAGAGTGCATCAAAAGATTAAATCATCAACATTAATAGATATATAACCAACTTCTCAATTTACATTGTTTTCATTGGTTCCCATCAACGGCCATTTGCCAACAATTATAATCATCAACCCTTACCACAATTAAATAACATATACCAAGGTACTAATACCCATAATCATATCACCATATAGATGTCTATCTCATCAATATACTTTACTTACTCATTATTAGCTAACCAGTGATTATTAATAAACCACCAATTCGCTTGTCATCAATGGCCTCTAATTATTAGCTTAACCAATTGTTTTCATAATCCTTATTCAGAGGATGACATCTAACCATTATTCACTAAATAACCAATATCCAACATCTAGTCGAGGTTAACTACTAGAACATAGAAGCCATTTATCCAAAGCACAATTCTAGTCATCATGATCGCACTAGTCACCATCTAGAAAAAGGCCACTAATCATGATTTGAACACTTATCTATCTAACCGTTAATGTCTTTTATTATCTAGCATCATCAATATACAAATCCTCAAATAACAGCTAATCGACATCATAACTTAGTCATCAATTTCATTAATCATCACTAATTCTAACCTGTTATCATCATTAGCCACGAAACAACCATAATTGCTAGTTATCACATTCCAACTAAACAAGGTTCATACACTAGTACTCTAGACTTCTAGCCATCAAGTAAACTAGTCACTTAATTGATAACTAGTTACCTCATAGATCATTCTAATATCCAATATTCCTTAATTAATCCATTTATCCAATGCTATACATACTCACTAGGTATATTCTCAAATGCCACACCATATCCCGCTTACCGAGTTGTCCTAATACATTATTCGACATTTACTACTTCTACTTACTATTTAACACTAGCAAGAACTACGCCGCTTAGAAAGTGATTAGCACTAAAGAACCATAACCAAAAAAAACAAGAATAACATCACACTCTTAAAGAATGTACGAATGAAATCATATGAAGGAAATCCACACACAAGCATAAATATGCTTACCAGACATATTATCAATACATCCTCCGGACTTATCGAGCATCATCATAACATCAATATATCCTCCGGACTTATCGGGCATCATCATAACATCAATATATCCTCCAAACTTATCGGGAATCATCATAACATCAATATATCCTCAGGACTTATCGGGCATTATCATAACATCAATATATCCTCCGGACTTACCGGGCATCATCATAAAATCAATACATCCTCCAAACTTAACGGGCATCATCATATCATCAATACATATATAAGCAATCCAATAAATAATAAATGCAATCCCCACAAGGGATAGAGTGAAAGAGAAGTAAAGAAAGACATACCATCTTAACTTATCATTTATTATCAACACAATATATTAATAGTTGCATGAACAAGTATAATTAAATAGTACGGACACTCAACGCATTACCGATCATAACAAGATCATTAGCATGGTCGACAAAAAGCCATGGTTTATACCTTCTAGAGTCCCTCTCCATTAGAATAATTCTCATTATTAGCACAAAAGGATTTTTAGCACAAACATTAGTGTAGTCACTAGGCTTGAACAAAATATGAGTAATAACATAATCCAAAGCCCAAATAGTAAGCTAGTCAATGCCTTAAGTGATAGCATAGTCATGGTCCCAATCAATAAGACATTTCGTTGATATCCAAGCATTATCAATAATCTAGCAAACGATCATGCACATCATTTCCAATACCAACATCATGAATAAACCATTTAACAGGGTTAGCCATTTACCAAACGTATATTGTATGCGTTTAACAGGGATCTAGGTCACTAATGAAACTACATAATCCAAGCTTAGGGCAAGTCAAGCTCGACTTCTAAAACCCAAATTCCTCTTCAAGTCTAACTTCTACCCAGTACTAAGCTAATCCATCTAAGTTATGTCTTAGATGTTTATCAATCCACACTAGTTCGATAGTACAATTTTTACTCTAGTATTACTCTTAATTTATCCAAAGCTACTAGGAAAATTTCCACGACTACGCACAACTAAGGTCAACTTACAATTTAATATGAATGACAAGGTTACTCCCATCTAACTAGAGAAACTAGAGCATTCTCATATTATTAATGAGATAACAAGTCCAACTAACCAAGGTTCTAGACTATAAGTCAAGTATCACACTTTATGAGTTCAATATCCTAATTGGTTCAACTAATCCCAAACATTACCATCTACAATTTTAACAACTAAAACCCCTCCCAGCTTAATCAAGATATAAAAGTCATACTATAATAAATCTCAATCTAATAAGAATTAAGCCTAGCCTACCTCGAATCCGAATATAGATCATGAACCGATAGCCTTCCCTTCGTTTTTCCTCGAAACTTCTTCAAGGAGCCAAGATATAAGAACACAATCTATTCATTATTATGAGAATATCAATACCCATATTGCACCATTGTGTTTCAGGTCCAAAACAAAACCTAAAACCCCCATGTAGGTCCCACTTATGGAAAATGAGTTTCCGAGAACAACCCATTGTTCAAATACCATTAGGGAGTTATATCCCTTAAGAAATTAGTTTAAATCAAGCATATTTGTCCTAAAATCAAGACCTCGAGCTATTTGGGGGCTTTGGTCAAATAATCAAGAATTCAACAATATAAATGAAGGATTCATACCTTAGAGTCATGGTTAATCATGAATATGCAAGTTATTCAAGCTCCGAATCAACACCCAAGACTCAATTTGGGGACTATACACTCTATTAGGGTTTAGGGGATTCAACATAATAGCAAAATAGCCAATTCTTGACCAAAAATGGCTTTTAAATACCCTTTCCCAAGTCCTTGGTTCACATGATCACCATCACTTAGGCCGCAATCGCGGCATCTCAATCATTATACACCCTCCATGATCGTGGTATGCTCCGCTGCACCAGATGACAACTGAAACTTGGAATAAATTTTAAGTTTTGGCCAATACCTCGGGATGCATCCGGAATCCAATATGGGCAAATAAAATATGGAACCATAATGATTTCAACATTCTGGATGAATCGACAAAGTTGGATTTTGCATCTGAGGTCATTTAGATTACATATAGGCCCCACACCTGAATTTCCAATTTATCACGACTAATAGGTCAAAGTAAGTTTGGGTGCAGCGGGACCCAAACCAAAGGTCTACCAAACCTAAAATTTATATTTCAAAGCTACTGGCATAGTCAGAATACATATCCGATATTGATTTATTGAGATTCTCGCTCGGTGTCCATTTGGAACCAACGAAGACTTTTAAATAGGAAAATAGTTCTAAAAACCAAATGAACTGCCTGGTAACCAAACTATCAGTTCCAGCAAGTAATAAGTGACTCGGGGAAGCTATGGAGAAGATCTAATGGAGAAAATAAATGAATCACAAGAAATAACTAAAAAGTCATTACAACATCCACTACTAAGGAACTTTCATCCCAAAAAATTAAAGATGAAGAAAAATAACTGAAGTTTCAAATAGGTAAGGATACTGGGCCCGTATCACACTCTCAAACCAAAAATCTCAAATATATCTTAGAAAACACGGCTGCATCCTAAAGCTTGTCAAATAAATCATCGATGTGAGGCACAGGATATCAGTTCTACATCATCACCTTGTTAAGCTACCTATAATTGATACACATACACATGGAGCCATCTTTCTTCTTCACAAATAATATAGGAGATCCGTACAGGGACAAACCGGTCTAATAAAACCCTTACCAAGAAGATCTTAAAGTCCAACCGTGGTGTATAATAGACAAATATATAAGAATAAGTGGATTCAAGATTAAATAAAGCACGACCGGACTTGTGGCACATAAAAATTACACCTATAACTATAATATTTGAAGTCTCAACCTTGGGTCTAGCAGATACTAAATATAACTAACCATGCTCGCCATTTAGCTGGGAACCTGGCCAATTTTCTATCCTACCTGAGTACCACCTCAAGCACCCTGGTTTCCACCCATATGACCTCACAAACCATTTTTACCTTATAGATAAACTGCCTTAATAGGAGTAGCACCCTAAGATGAAACATCTATTGCCCCACGACAAGGGCAATCTCTTGAAAAATAATTAGGAAGCCTACAAGTAAAATAAGAGTCACAAGCAGTACTAGAACTCATAGATCCAGCTACACCAGAGTAACCACTACGTCTAGCATGGTTTGTATAAGAACCTCTCAAACACTGATCACCTCCCTTACCTGGGTGACCATTAGAACAAAAATAACCTCCGTCAGTAGTTTGAAGAGCTTCCTGAACTGGTAAACTAGCCTGAATCTGAACCTAACAAGATGGATACGAAGGATGCCCAACATAAGGGCTACCACCTCTGAATTACACACTACTACAGCTGCCACCAAATCTTCTATGATACTTGGGCCTCTTATAATGACCCTCACGATGCATGTACTCCATCAGTCTAGTATGATCTAAAACCTCAGCAAAGGTCCTACCCGCAATGACTAAACTCTTAGTAGCCATCCGAATAGGAGTCTCAACGTTCCTATAAAGAAGAAAGCTCTCTTATACTCAGTATCCAAAATAAAAGTTGTATTCTTGGCCAATTCATAGAAACAGGCCTCATACTCGGTGACTATCATAGAAACCTACTCCAATCTAGTGAACTAATCCCTCAGTTGATCTCTAAGGATGCATAACATATACTTCTCTAAGAATATCTCAAAGAACTAAGTCCATGATAGGGGAGAAGATCCAACTAGCCTACAAATCATAAAACCTCTCCACCAGTGTCGAGCAGACTAATGCAACTAAAATATGGTGTAATCCACAGCACGAGTCTCAACAAGGACAAATCCACAGAGCCTATCCTAAAAAGTTGTATGAAACTCAAATGTATCCTTTCTAGGAGCACCAGAAAACCTAGGTAGAGCCAACCTCAAAAACCTACCCAACATTTTCTTCTCCTCGGCAGAAATAATAGGCTGGGTCACAATTAGCTAAATGGCTGTCGGTTGAATAACTATTGGCATAAGAGGAACCTCAACTCCAGGAGATTTAGCTGTAGGCTCCACTCCTACTCTAGTAGTGTGCGTACCATCAATAATACCCAACAGTTGAACCAAGGTGTCTCTAAGTAAGGAAGAGGGAATAAAACCTAGTGAATCCTCGATTAGTCCCCGGCCCACCGCTGACTATGACGGAGGAATCTTTGGCTTAGGTGCAGGAATGGGGCTTGGGGAAGGACCATCCTGATCCCTAATTAGTGACACATCACGAGGTTGTATTCGAATAGAAGTAGGATCCCAGGGCTTAGTCTCGGGACCTTCATTATGCATAGCTATAGCACGTGTACTAGGTATCTGCGAAAGAGTAATGTCAAGAAAATATCCTACAAACCAACTTATTTTCTTAGCATGATGTGAGTAAAAGAAGCGAAGGACTCCCAAGAATGTCCCATAGCCTCCTAAAGATAGGAAACGAACGTCAACATTCTGATCCATATGTCTCTATTAGATAGTTGCTCTTGTACCAATAATATCAGTGAAACCTAGGCTCTGATACCAATTTGTCATGATTTGATTCACAATTCATGATGGCACCTACTAAAACCCACCGGTAGGTAGGCCAACACCATAACCCAGAGCTAAGTCAATATGTTACTTTGGTAGAAATGCTCGACAAGGGCCACAATAGATGAATACAATCATAAACAACAATGTTCCACAATAGATAATCAACTATGGATACCAATCCCATGACCTAGTAATATCAGTACAAGAGCATCTAAGTACGACAATAAAAAAATACATCTCAAAGTCTAGATATTCTTATACATTCATCTTGAATACAAAAGAAGAAATAAAAATAGGAGGGAAATGGGCGACTCAAAACTCAAAGAGATTACCCTATCTGAGGAAGATCAATACTACATGATCTTAACTCAGCGGCGATAACTTGTACTCGAGTATGCATTAAAAAGGTATAGAAGTGTAGTATGAGTACCAAAACAATGGGTACTCAGTAGAAATCATCGGTCGACAGAGCTAAATTATGATATAAAGATAATATAAAGCAAGATAATATCTCTAAGTCAAGGTAAAAAATCAAACCTGACTCATCTTCATCATCACTGTAATAAATAACTAATCAACTAAAACAATAATAAGACATCTCATATCAATATATACAAAACCATTATATAAAATGAGTAATAAATCCGAAAGCGTAAAGCAACATACATACAATTACAATTGCATAAATACCAAGTTCAACGCTCATTAATCAACCATAGCATAAGTTAAAAGAACCCATCACAGAGTCCCATACAACTGAGTGAACCCAAGAGAACATAAATTAAATAACTCATCACGATGTCCCATACCACCAGAGAGTGCATCAATATATCAAATTATCACCTAACAAGTTATATAACCAACTTCTCATTATCTGTGGTTCCACAATTTCAATCAATGGTCATTTACCAAGATCCCTAATCATAATCAATTACTGCAACTGAAATAAGATATATTAAGGCAATCATAACCACTTTCATATAGCCATTTAGATATCTATAACATCAATACACTCTATCTAGTCGTTATTAACTAACCGACACTTGTTATCATTAAACTAATAGGTCACTAGTCGTTATAGGATCTCCAATTTTGGCCTAACCGATTCTTTACATAAACCTTAACTATGAGTTAAACTAACTATTATTCACTAAATATCCAATATCCACACCTAGTAAAGATTCACTACTAATCCATAGACATCTTTAGATCAAAGCTTATTTCTAATTATCATAGGCGCACTAGTCATTATATTGGAAAAGGTTGCATATCATGAGATGCACCTACCTATCTATCAACTAATGCCTCTTACTATCTAGCATCGTAATCCATAAATCCTCATTTAACAACCTAACAACATTATACTTAGTCATCAATATCATTAATCATTACTAATGCTTACTTATTATCACCATTAACCATATAATAACCATAATAGCTAGTTATCATAGTTAAACTAACAACGTCCATTACCTAGCATTCTAGACTTCTAGTCATCAAGTAAAATAGTCACTTAGTAGTCAACTGGTTACCACACAACTTGTTTAACTAGGAAATATTCCTTAGTTAATCCCTTTATTCAAGACAAACATACCCACTAGGTGAATTCTTATTTCTACACAAGATTCCACTCATCAATTAGCCTTAACTCTTTATTTGACATATTCTATTTCTACTCATCATTTAACACTAGTGAGAACTACACCACTAAACAAGTGATTAGGATTGAATAACTATAAATGACATCCCATGATTAGCATCATATATTCAAGGTACACACGAATGTAATCATATAAAGTCATAATTCGCACATAAAAACAAATACACATGTTTACCATACATAATATCAATATATCCTCCGGATGCACCGAGCATCATAATATCATCAATATATCCTACAGAAGTACTGAAAATCATAATATCATCAATATATCCTCTAGACTTACCAGGCATCATCATAACATCAATATATATGCTTCGAATGTACCGAGCATCATCATATTATCAATATATCCTTCAGATGTATCAAAAATCATAATATCATCAATATATCCTCCGAACTTACTGGGCATCATTATATTATCAATATATCCTCCGGACTTATGATACATCATCATATTATCAATATATCCTCTGAACTCACCGGGTATCATATATCATCAATATATTATCCGAACTTGCCAAACATCACCATATCATCAATATGTCCTTCAGACTTGACAGACATCATAATATCATCAACATTCACCATAGAATCAATATTAATTATAACATCAATATATATATGTAGCCAAATCATTGACAAGAACAAGACCCACAAACAATAGAGTGTAAGGGAAGTAAGGAAAGACATATCATAGTATCTCACCATTCATTGTCAATATATTCTAATAGTAAGTGCATGAACATGCATATCCATATGGTGTGAACACTCAATACCATACTGGGATTGACATGATTGTTAGCATGGTCAATTACTAGTCATGGTTTTACTTTCTATAATCTCTCTTATTAGGTATAATTCACAATACTAGCACAAAAGGGATTCTTCGGCATAAACATAAGTTTAGTCACTAGGCTTGAGCATAATATGAGTAATGACATAATCCAAGGCTCACATAGTAAACTAGTTAATGAGTCAAGTGATAGTCTAGACATAGGTTAAATTTAAAAGGCTTTATAATGCCATCCAAGTAATGACAATAAGATAATCAATAAAGTATGCACATTATTTCCAAATCAACACCATGAATAAACCATTTACCGAGTTTAGCATCATGTTACCAAAGCATATTCTAGGCGTTCAACAAGTATCTAGGTCACTAATGAAGTTACATAGTTCAAGCTTAAGGTGGTCAAGTTCCACTTCTAATATCCCAAATTATCTTCTTCAAGTCTAGATTCTACCCAGAATTATACTAAGTTATCTAAATCATGTCTTAAAGGTTTATTAATCCACACTAGTTCTATAGGAATATTTTTCCTCAAGTATTACTCTTAAGTCATCCAAAGCATCTAATACTAATTCCACAACTAGGCATATCTAGGTCAACTTACCCTTAAGATGAGTGAACAAGGTTACTCCCGTCTAACTAGAGTGACTAGAGCATTCTTATGCTATTTATAAGGTAACAAGTCCAACTAACCAAGGTTCTAGACTATGAGTCAAATATTATACTTAATGTGTTCAAAGGCCTAAATGATTCAACTAATGCCAAATATTACCATCTACCATTTCAACATCTAATACCCCAACCAATCTTATCAAGATATCACAATTATACTATAATAAAGCTCAATCTAACACAAGTAAGCCTAACATACCTCGAATCCAAAAATAGCTCACGAACTAATAATCTTTTCTTTCCCTTTTCTCAAAGATTCTTCCATGAGACAAGCTATCAAAAACATAATCTATGCATTATTACAACAATAACAACATCCATATTGCATCATTGTGCTTCAGTTTCAAAATGACACCAAACCCCCCTAAGTGGGTCCTACATATAGAAAATGAGTTTCCAAGACCTATCCATTGTTCAAATACCATTAGGGAGTTATAACCCTTAAGAATTTGGTGAAAATCTACCATATTTGTGCCTAAAATCAATCCTCAAGCCAATTGGTGTTTGGGTCACACAATCAAGAATTCAACACTAAATTAAAAGATTCGTACCTTAGATTTGATGTTAATAACGATTACACAAGTTATTAAATATCCCAATCAACTCCCAAGACTTAATTTGAGATCTATACTTTTCTTTAGGGTTTTGGGACTTAAGACAATGGAGAAAATGGACAATTCTTGGCTAAGAAGAGCATTTAAACAATACCCACCCAGGCCCTCAACTAATGTGATCGTGTACCTACGTGTGTCGCAATAGCGGAATCGCGATCTAACAAATGCCTTAGAAATCGCGGTATCTTGCTGCACTTGATGACGAATGAATCTCAAAATTTTATTCCAAGTTTTGGCCAAGGCCTCAGGATGAATCTAGGTCCAATATGAGAAAACGAGATATGCAACTATACTGATTTCGATGTTTTGGAGGTGTTGGAAAAGTCATATTTTCCATCCAAGGTCTTTTTGACCAAATGTGGGCCCTAAACTTGAATTTCCAATTTATCAACTTTCTGACCAATTGGTTGAAATGTGTTTGGGTATAGCGGGACCAAAACCAAAGGTCTACCCAACCTAAAATTGATATTCTAGAGCTTTTTGTACTGTCAGAATTTGCATCCAATATATTTTTGCTAAAGGTTTCATTCAATGGCTATTTGGAAATAACAAACACTTCTAAATGAGGAAATTGTTCTAAAAACTAAACGGGTTTCTCGGTAACCAAACTATTGGTTCCAGAAAGTCATAAATGACTTGGGGCAGCTATGAATAAGTTATAATAATGAAAATAAATAAAATCATAAGAAATGACCTGAAGGGTCATTACACATTTGGTACTAGAGCCGAGCTTGATTTCATTCCCACGAAGTTAATCCTAGGTCTAGTCATCTTGAAAAATAGAAAATCATAAAAAAATTACACTATTCACGTTTTTGTTCGTAGGTCAAAATTTGAGTCTTTGATTTTAGTGTTTTCCTATATTTTTAGTGTTAGATTCATGCTCCTACACTATAGGAGTCCAGATATCAAATTTGTTCTAAATCAGAGCTATGTTGAGTATTATACATTGTTGGAAGCTTGGGTTTGAATAAATTTAATGTGGGTTATTTAATATAGAATTTTTTTAGAAGAATTTTAGTGAAATGATGTTTTTAATGAGTTTAGAATGTCAAAAATTTCTTAGATTCAAAATTTTAACCCATTCTAAGCTAAGGTGAAGAAGTTGGCAATTTTTGCGTTCTTCGTGTTCTTGGAAAATTCAAATTTTCATGATGGATTTTCAGAAAAAATTTGTTGTTTGATCCTAAAAATAGAAGAAAAATTTGTACCAAAATGTTAGTACAAATAACCTTTGAATATCCAAAGATTATTCCAAGAGAAGAGGACATAACCACTAAAATGGTAAAATCGACACTCCAAGTGAGCTGGGCGGCTGATTTGAGTCCCATCCGCTCTTGTTCTGCATTGGAGCTGCTGCTGCATCCAAATCTCAGCTCAAACCAGTTCCATATGTGCCTTGTCTATCCTTGAGCTGCGCTGGACCTGCTCAAGGGGGTCAAAATAGCCCCTTTAGTATATGACATATGTTTGAGGTGGACCAAGATTCTTTAGTTGATCCCAAAACACATTTCAAAACTTCTAAATTCCCTTTATGCTCAGGTTTTATTCCTTAGGTTCATTTCTTAAATATTATTCATCTTTTTCTTTGATTCTAAATCCTAATTAACAACTAGTAATTCTAAACACTAATTAACAACCAGTAATCAACCTACATAGTTGTGATTTCTACTTGAGTACGTTTCTTCATCATCCTATTTCTTTTGAGATTTTCTAGTTCTTATCATATCTTCTTGACTCAAGTTTGTACATAATTTATTTGAGTCATTTCAAATAAAAAAATCTATTTCGACCATAAGTAGCAATTGACACCTTATGAACTACCAAAGTATAAAAAAATTTCAACATTAGCCTAACCAATTATGTGGCAATCAAAGGGGTGTAAACACGAGTGATTATGTGATATAATTTTGCTAACGCTAACATTGTTGTTTTCTTTAGTGAGTGTTTAATTTCTAGGTACAATGGCTATGGAGCAAGATACTCAAAATCCCATAAGCAAAGACATACTAAAGGTTATATTGGAAAAGATTTAGGGAATGGACCAAATATTGGGAAAGATAAAAGTTCATCTAATTTTCATAGAAGTTATACTATCAAACATGGAAAACATACTATCAAACATGGAGGGTAAAATGACAATCATGGAGGAGTCCTTTGATTTCATTGAATAAATTTAGGATTTCCCAACCCATAAGCCAAACTTGGTAACATTAAAATAGGATAATGAGCAAGTGAGTAGGGACTATGAGATCATGAAAGGATTATCAAAAGTAATGAAGAAGGAGGAAGTTGAGAAGAGGTAAAGGGAACTATCCCTTAAACAAGGAAAGAAAGGCATGGCTCAAGGACAACAAGAGTTGACTAAGAATGATGAGCCGAATGGTTGCTTGAAAGGTGTGGACAAGGAACACTTAATTGTGAGACTTGTCAACATAAATCCCTTGTTTTACACTAACTATGATACTAGAATTTTACCTAGTATCACCCCTCTTTTTTTTAGGTTTAAGAACATATACTTCCAAAGAAGGATCCAAGAAGAGTTCCTTACGAACACATGCTTGAAGATGTAACAGAGCTCTTTACTATGAATTCTAACTTTGATAAGAGTTATGAAGAGATGACTCAAGGGAATAGACGCGACATAATCCCTTGTGATGAGAGCTTCCCAAAGGTGAAAATATGATCCCATGATGCATACCAAGGTAAATACCATACTTCTTGTGAGCTACAAGGTAAAAATTCTATCTCTTACACTTCTCTAAACTTAGAATATCATGATGTGGCTAGTAGATAAGTTAGTGTAGTTGGTGGTTTGCCTAAAGGGTATTTGCACGAGTCTTTCCTTTGTGATACTCTTGGTATTTCTAAGTTGCATGATGATCTAGTTTTTGTTATAAGTAATCACGCACTAGTTGATCTTATAGATGACTGAGTTGATTTTTCTAGAGATCGATTTCTTTCCATCTAGTTCTAGCACTTGTTACTTAAATGAGGTCCTATTGCCAAATGATCATAGTAGTCACACACTAGTTGACCCTAGTTATTCTTAAGATTCATATGTTATCCTATTTCTATAAATCCATTAAGATATAGGATTGAGTGAAAATTATGCTAACTATCCAATTCTTTCTAGTGATCTCTTGATTTTGAAAAAGAATGATCAATTTGGTGATGATAAATCTGACTTACTTGAATGTTTATGAAGCCCAACTAGTAATTTATTTAATGAAAATGGCTTTTTTTGTGATCCTTTGTATGACACCTTACCCTTGTTTAATGAATATGAGGAAGAATTGCTTGATTCTTGTACTGACTTGAGTAATGACCCCTTTGATGTTTGTGGTGGTATGTGTTTACTTGAGGATTTTTCCCTTGAAAGAGAAGGTTTTTATAGTTTGGAAATTGATTTTTATTGTACTTTATGTGCCCCTATTGTTGAGAGTACTCATGGTGATGATCTCGAACCTAAAAATGAGCATATGCATAAGACACCTTAGTTGAAGTTAATTCGAGTGATATATTTCTCTACCCTCTCTTTGCTTATGAAATTGTCTATGGTCATGTAGAGGGTAAACCCAATTGTGAAAATGAAACCATTAGGAAATTGAGTATTACCTTGACCAATGTTCTTAGCTACTTCTCTCATTTGACCCCGGTGACCTATTGAGATACAATGATTTCTATACACCCACCTTGTTGCTTGGTCAGGACGACAAGTAAAGTTTGATTAAGGATGTTGGTATCCTTTCTTATGATGGAAAGTCTTTCTTTGAGATTTACAATCCACTTGATATACCTAAGTTGTGTATAGAAGGCATTTCTAACAAACATGAATGTTCTTTAAGGAAGGAGAGTAAAGAAAAGAACTACGAGAGTTCACCATTGTGTGCTTCCCTTCTTGACCAAAATTTCACTAATTGTAGATCAAGGAGAAGGTTTCCTTTTGAAAACACTTTGGATGAATTCCATTTGTGTGATACCATTCTTTGTGAGTTGTTTGCAAACTGTTACCTCTTTCTTAAAGGTGGGTTTATTCTTGAGGACCCTAGGATAAATGTGCCATTGCCTATTTTAGGTGTTGCTTATATATTTGCATCCTTGTTTGACACACTTGTGCGTAAGTTGTAGGGACCACAATTTGTGGATGCTAAGTTAATATTTGTTTGTAGAAGAGTCTATGGATATTAAAGACTTTTTCCACCTGCATAGGGTTGGGAAATTTAAAGTATCTTATGGGGATCTTGGGAGAATGTCAACCACCATAACTAGAGGGAACCCAACTCCTTGGAAGAACCAATTATTTTGGTTAGGGTCCCCATTCTTCCTAGTAGCATGATTCCATTGATGACATTTCTTCCCTTGGGAAGTTGTTTTAAACAGAAAAATTCTCTATGCTTAAATGTCTTGATTCCATCCTTGTGTGCATTATGTGCTAAATCTTTTAAGGCTGTAATTCCTATAGATAATAGTACCTTGGATAATGTTTTTATGCTTGATTCCTTTCTATATGACATATTTTTCTATGGTGATGTCCATTCTAGTCTTGGAATTATTTTTTTGGGAGGTAGGAAATTTGTTGGTTGGTCCACTTGTTTGGGTAATAATGCTTTATGGGTTATTCATATCTTTGACTTCAAAAAACCCATGTGGACATTTAAACCATTGGTGATACCATTTTTGGTGTGGTCTCTTGAAGATATAATGAAGAAATTGTGTCTTGTGTCTCCTAAGATGAATGCAGTCTTACCTTATTGGTATATTGATGCCATTTTGACCTTTGTGGTTTCATTATCTCTTGATAATTATTATTGCCAATTCCTTTGTACCATTTTCACTAATCTCTTAATGTTTAAAACATAGGATCCTTGGTTATATCTTAAGCATGTGCAACCTTGGTATAATGCTATGATTATTTATGCTAACCCTAACCCTCATGTCACGAGGATGTTGTGTTTTTTGTCCTTCCTTTGGTGGGGCAAGGTTTGGATTCAAGGCTGAATCCTTTCAAGAAGGGTAGGATAATTTAATCCAAATTGCCTCTGAATCCTTGGATGGGATACTTATGGTGCTTGAAGACATCTTATTGTCATTAAGAGGGTGTAATGTGATGATGATTGTACCTATATTTGATTAAGGGTCCTTGAAGGAGTCAAGGTAATGCTAGAATAGGATAAATGGCCCCTTGGAAGGGACATGCACCTAATATTCCTTGAAGATGCACTCGACCTGCTCTAGAGGATCAAAAGTAGGTCAAAATAGTTTCATTCTCTTTAAAAATGCCCTTAAATTGCGTGACACATGCCCTAAAGTTTCTAGAGTGTACTGCATTTCTTCATTAATGTACATAGGTTACCTTTGGGCCCATTATGATAAGTTAAACCCTAGACTATAAATAAATTAGCTTAGTCTTTATTTCATTAATTTGTTTTTTTTTATAATAAAGACATGAAAACTCTTGAGAAAGTGAGGGAAAGCTTTGAAAAGCATTTGTTTAATCTTGTTTAGAAACAGTGGTTCTAAGGACGTTTTGATTCCCTTGAGGCCAACATAAGAGATTAGGTGCTTATTGATAATTGATTTAGGGTTTTTTGAGTTTAATATACTCATTAGTTCCTATTTCTTTCTATCTTCTTGTGTTAATCATCTATCCATCTATCATCTATCCTTTTATCCCTTTACATTCCGTATTTCAATTTCATTGATTCATTAGTTTTGTTGTTGTGCTTAGCTTCCGTAGTTTGATCGTTATCAACAAAATATGGGTCGGGGGCAGCCCAAAACCCAACTGGGTTTCTATATTCTTTGATTCTCCAAGATACATTGGTTCAATTATTGGGTTAGTTGGTAGTCCATCAACTGACAGGGCTCAGACAGTAGCCCAGAGTGGTATTCGTTTAGGGGCGCAGCCTGCAGCTATGACTCGCAGGATAGATGTCCACTAGTACTGTTAGTTACACAACCGGTAGTATCCCATCCAATTATGATTACAGAGGAACAGAAGATTCTAGGACAATTTCTTTGGTTGACTCTACCCACCCCAAAAGAGGATGCTTATATGTTCCTTACCTGTTGTGAGGATAGCCTTCATAAGTTGGGTTATTAAGTCATGCATAGTGGATTGTACTACTTATCATCTCAACAGAGCAATAAAACAATCGTAGAGAGGCTATCTTGATTATAGACTATCTAGATCTCCCCCTTTGACTTGGGCTCAATTTCTTAAGGCTTTCTTGGGTAAGTACACGCCTCATAGTATGCGTGAGAGACTTAGGGATGAGTTTTTTGATTTATTCAGGGTTCTACAATTATGGATGAGTATGAGATGAGGTTTCACAAGCTAGCTAGACATGTCACTATGATTCTGCCTACAAAGTATAATAGGATTCAATGTTTTATTAAGGGGTTAAGACCACCACTCCACAAGGCTACGTAAAGTTTAGTGACTTCCTGAAAGTATTTCACTGATATTGCTGATCAAACCTATACTATTAAGGAGATAGATTGCATGTCCCAAGGGAAAGCGATAAGAGGCCCCACAATCAGGGTAGTTATAGTGGGATCCATAGTGACTCATAGTTTAGAGACTAAGGATTTTAGGGTAGGTACCCCCAACATTAGTTGTATCAGCATCAGGGTCAACCTGGTAGGCCTATTCATGTAGGACCTAGATAGGGTTAGCTAAACTATGGTAGTTCTAGTGGTCAGAGCAGTAGTCAGCCATCGAAGGATGTTCAATCATGGTCATCAGGCTTAGGTTTCCATTCTAGGCCAGTTGGAACTTTAAGACAAAGTAGAGTGCCCGAGGCTTGTTATGAGTGTGGTGTATTTGGTCACTTTGACAAAGGCTATATACGTCATTGGATGATTGAGCCTTTAACTTAGAGTGTTCAATTATTTAGATCAGTACCACCTTTAGTTAAAGGTGGTGCATAAGATCGTAAAGGTGGTCCCTAAGGTTTTAGAGGTGGTCCTCAGACTAGAAGGACAAATGGTCGGGCAGGTACCTAGTCTGTTAGCAGATAGGGTCATTTATGTACTATTATTGATAGGCTATATACAAAGGCTTTAAATATTGTGATTACAGGTATGATTCATTATACCATCAACTAGCTTCTACTATATTTTATTTTGGCTATATATTTTTGTATATTTCTCCTTAATATGCACCATGGTTAGGGTTGTCTTTGGAATCTTTATCTATGACATTTAATGTAGCTACTCTCGTGGGTGATTATTTAGTAGTTAATCGAGTATATAGATTATGTTTGGTGATTATTTGAGAGTATGATACTTATGTTTATCTGGTTATGTTAGATATGGTGGATATTGATATGATCATAAACTGGTTATTCCCTTATCATGTGGTCTTGGATTTCTTTTCCAAAACTCTTACCTAAATTGAATCATCACGAGGTCCCTTGATATTGCTAACTCGAGGGAGCTAGTCTAAAAACTAAATATCATGAGGATTACAAAATTCAGAAGGAAGCTAGATCTAGCATAATCAGTATGTCCAACCATAAATCTCACCATAATAAATATGAAAAGAGTTCAAAAGCGTACCTACAACCTTGGATTCCAATCAATGACCAGCTGACCCTAAACTATGAAATAGTATTGATACAATAAAATTACTGGCTATCCCAAACAAACAAAAAACTAACTAGGCCCCATAAGCCTAGAAGGTACAAATAAGCCTTCAACAAATGAAAAACATAAAGTATACATATCTAAGCCCCAATAAGACCGATACATACAAGTGCGAAACAATTATACTGGTGATAGAAAATGTATAGGATTGGATAAAGAAACATGAATATAATAATACCATACCAACCGAGTGGCATAACTTACTAAGTACATCCACCTTCATCAGCTCATCGGCTCACAAGGAAGGACATATAGGGTATCCTTTCTTGTGGAATGTGGTTCCCAACCAGAAAGACCCATAGGGAACTAGGGATATGCTTATATATTACATAGTTCCAAAACATGACTTACAATAATCAACCACCACTAATCTTCTCTGTCTAGTACCGAAGAGGTCTAAGATATACAAAAGTGTTGGGCATCAATTTGAGAATAAGTAGAAATTTGCAAATAAATCTAGTTTTTGATAGTGTATCTGGGACTAAAATTGTAAATTAGTGTATAAAAGGTTGAAATCTCCCATGACCAAAATGAATAAATAGTGACAAAGAGTGGAACAAGAATAGACAAGAATCTGCCTTGGTGGAAGTTTCCAAAATAATATGTTTAGTTCAACAGGTCATACAACCAATAATAAGGGTGGTACAACTTCTATTTAAAAATCAGTTTTAGTAAAACAAAGGTTTTTGTTGGAATCATACCGCTAAATAAGCCGAAAATATAGATAATGTATGAATGTAGTCACAGTATCCAATCAAGGCCATCATAAGAACCTAAGCATTTGTAAATTAAGAAATAATACTTTTAAGGCATAAAGAACCAACCTGGTATCAATCTAGTCTTGTGACCAAGACCTTGAGCCCAATAAAGTATAAATCAATAAGATTATATATAAATAGAAACTTAAGCAAAAACAATGAGAGGCATCATACTACTGGGAAAATTTAACATAGGGAAATTATCGAAATAGAAAAGCACTAATCAAATTTCTACACTAAAGATTCTAGTGTCAACCTAAGGTCATAATAAGTATATAATCAAGCTCAACAAAGCCCTATGGCTATAGAGGGTACTCTAGGCTAATGCTTAAATTATACTTCTGTCTTAAAATCCCCTAAATAGGTAAAATCAAGATACAAATAGATATAAACCAATCATCTAATCCTTACCTATAAGTCAATCTACATAACAAACAATCTCATAGAAATAGTAGATCGTAGCCAACCTCATAACCAAATAACAATATCAAATTATTTATGAACTATTTGTCTCCTCTATTGGATCTATGAATGTCATTTCTCTACAAAATTCATAATCGACACATTCATACCAGTAAAATAATACCTATATTACAATATAAAACTCTAGGCCAAAAATTTCTTAAAAAATAGGCCTGTGGGGCCTGCTAATAAAATTTCAAAATAAAATCCATCACATGGGACCTAAATTATGCTTTGTTTGTTCTCAATCCTTGAGAAAATATTCTTCGTCCTTCGAGGGACCTCGTGATGGGTTCAATTTTGGATTTTATTTGCAAGCCCCGTGGGCCTATTCTTGACCCAAAATTCCACTCGATCGTTATTATAGAAATATAGGTAACGTTATACTCCTAAGTATGTATACCTTACTATTTTGATAGCGTGATAACATTTTGGGATTATGAAGTGAAGATGGATAATTCATGGATAATTCAAGGGTTGTGGTTCAGCATCGAGGTAGGCTTTTGTCTAATCTTCTTTATAAGATAGTGTTTTATATATATTGCATGTTAGATAGGGATTCTAGGATTTGATTGTAGGTATATCACCATGACTTAGCCTAATTTATGAGTTTAGGGGCTAGAAAGGTAATTGACCCTTAAGGTGAAATAGTTATTATACTTCTGTGATCCTATTACCTTCTTCATAGATTAAGCTATTTCATAGTATAATTATGATATTATGCAAGGTATAGGATGGGATTTAGGTATTGGAATCATGATTAGTGTGATTAGTATTATTTGGATTGTTAGGCTATCTTGGAACCATAATTTAGGTGAAATTCACCTGGTTGCTCACATTTTGGGTGAAATTGACTTAGTTGTTCACATTTAAGAAAGAATTTCTATCCTAGGGAAAATTCAGGATTATTTAACATCTAAAAATGTATTTAGATACCTTATCCTAGTCCTGGGTAAAATTTGTTTGAAAATGGATTTTGTGGATTAGAAGTGGGCCCCATTGAACAACCTAGGCCAAAACTCATGTTAACTTTTGAAGACCTTTGTATACATTCTCGATCCTTATTAATGATTATTTTGGGACTTTGAGGAGATCAAATACTTAATGATTATTCTAGTTTGATGATTAAGAGTTAGTGCTAATTTCAGGTAAAATCTAATGGTTTATTGTTATCATTTACTTGTATGATTTAATGATATGGTCTATTATTATGAGTCTTGATTCATGACCGGAAATTAATGATAACATTGATATTATAAGTTTGGTTCAAGTCCGACAATTGTTGATGATATTAATACTATGAGTTCCTATTAGAGTATGACAAATGATGTTTTGATGTTGATTTTATTAAGGATGACCTGATGATGATGATATGAGGTCTGGTTAGAGTATGTCATTAATGGTTGGTTTTGATAGGATACAATATGGATGGTTTGATGGTTACAATTGATATTCAGTAAAATTATAGATCTTTGATTATTTATTTTTCTTTGATTCTACCCTCCGGACTTATGAGGGCTCGCGTTGGGTTATTTTCTTTTCTGTACATATTAAAATATGGGGAAAAATTTAGTAGTTATAATTGTGTGATCTTGACGTTGCTATTTTGGATTTATTTATTTATTTAGTTATGCATAACAGTATTGGAGCTTATTTCTAGGTTTTCCTTTTACCTTGACTTAGCTTATTTTATCTTGTATCTTATTATACTTATATCATGATTTATCTTAGTTGGCTGATGATGCGTACTTATTTCCCATGATTTTGGTACTCATACTATAATTTTGTATCTTTTTGGTGCGGATCTGAGTACGAGTTATCGCCATTGGTGTAACGCTCATGTTGGACTAATTTTGGAGATTAGATGAGCTCTTGGATTAGAGTTTCTTTTTTTTCTTGTATTATCCATATCTAGTCTTTCATTTTCTGAGATGGATAGTATTTAATAGTTTTAGTACTTATGTTTTATTTTTAGTAGCTCTGTACCGATATTACTAGGTCTTGCGATAGATGTTTGCCTTATATCTATCTATTAGACTATTATTACTATTTTAAATCTTTAAATGTAAATTTCTGTCTTTCAGGCCATTTTCCATTGAGTTAACCCATTGCTTAGAGCTTTGGGTTACAATTTGGCTTACCTACTAGCAGGATAAAGTAGATGTCGTCATGACTCATAATTTGGGCCATGATAAATTGGTATTAAAGCCTTGGTTTAGGCAGTGTTATTGGTACAAGAGTCATATTGGCTTAAGGGTCAGTCTAGTAGGCCAATTCAAGTTGCACTTCAGATTACTAATGGAGGCTAATCTATTTTTAGTGATCGTCCTAGCCAGGGTAGTGGTCTATCTTCGAGAGGTTTGTTTTCTAGTTACTCTAGTCGCGGTGCTTATTTTGGGTCATTCGAATGTTGTAGTTTCAGTACAACGCCTAGGGCATGTTATGGTTGTGGAGTTTTTTATCATTTTTAGAGAGAGTGCCCTAGTCATAGAGAGATAGTTCATTTAGTTCAGAGCTTTTCACTAATTCAGGTTGTTCTGCAGCTAGTTAGAGGTGGTATGCATAGTCATAGTCATACCCATGGTGCTCATAGAGGTTCTCAGGTAGGTAGGATAAGAGATCGGTCATGAGCTCATCTAGGTGGCGGGCGTGGTCCATTGTATGTTGTACTTTCTATACTCGAGGCTTTGTCTTAGGATACTATTATTTTAGGTACAATCTTGGTGTGTTGTTAGTCATCTTTTGCTTCTTTTGATTTGGGATCCACTGATTCTTATGTATCTTTTTATTCTGCCTAGAGGTTAGAGATATCTTGGGATTCATTATCCATGCTATTATGTGTATCTACTCTTGTGGGTGATTCTTTAGTAGTGGATTAGGTTTATAGATCATGTGTTATGACTGTTTGAGAGTTTGATACTCAGACTAATCTTATTGTGTTAGATATAATAGATTTTGATATGATTTGGGGCATGGATTGGTTATCCCACTATCATGCAGTCCTGGATTATTTTGCCAAGACTGTTACATTTTCAATGCCTGACATAACCCTGGTAGTGTGGCAAGAAAGGGTTAGCCATGAGCCGATGGGGATTATTTCTTATATTCAGTCTAGGATACTTATTTTGAGGTGTTCCAAGTCTTACCTCAATTATAATTATGATATTAGTGTAGAGAGTCCAACGCTTTACTCTATTTCTATATTTGTGAATTTCCAGATATTTTCCCTATCGATCTACCTGGTTTTCCTCCTAAGAATGATATTGAGTTTGTTATTAATCATTTGACAGGTACCCAACTTATTTCTAGGGCACCTTATCATATGGCTCCTATTAAGCTTAACAAACTAAATTCTCAACTTTAGGATCTTCTTGGTAAGGGTTTTATTTGACGGAGTATGCCTCTTTGGGGTGCTCTTATTTTATTTGTGAAGAATAAGGATGGATCCATGCATATGTGTATTGATTATTGGCATCTTAATATGGTGATGGTGAAGAACTGATGTCCTATGCCTCACATTGATGGTTTGTTTGACTAGCTTTAGGGAGCAATATTCTTCTCTAAGAATAATTTGAGGTCCAGTTACCATCAGTTGAGAATTCAAACTGAGGATATCCCAAACATAGACTTTAATACCCAATATGGTCATTATGAGTTCCTAGTGATGTCTTTTCAATTGACTAATGCGCAGTCGTGTTTATGAATTTGATAAACTATGTGTTCAGACCATATTTGGATTCTTTCATGATTGTGCTAATCGACTACATCCTTATGTATTTGAGGAGTAGAGAGGAACCTATACAATATTTGAGGATGGTGCCCCAAACTTTGAGAGATCATATGCTTTTTGCCAAGTTCTCTAAGTGTGAGTTTTGGCTTGAGTCGGACATTTCTTAGGCGTGTGGTGTCTATGGATAGGATTATGGTAGACCCTACGAAGATCGAGGCTATTTGTGATTAGGATAGGTTTAATTCTCTGAATAAGGTTTGTAGCTTTGTTGGTTTGACCAATTATTATAGATGGTTCATTGAGAGTTTTTCTACCATTACTGCACTGATGACCAGATTGAATCAAAAGGAGGTTCCATTCTAATGGTCCAAGGAGTGTGAGGCAAGCTTTGGAAAGCTCAAGGGTTTTCTTACTTCAACTTTTATTTTTTATCTTCCTACTGAGGGTAAGGGATTCACCATGTATTGTGATGTTTCTGGTGTTAGTTTGGGTTATGTATTGATGTATCTAGGTTTAGTTATTGCTTATGCATCGAGAAAGCTAAAGATGTATGAGTGAAATTGCCCTACTCAGGATTGTGAGTTGCCAACGATAATTTTTGCGCTTAAGATATAGATACATATCCTTATGTGTTCATTGTGAGATCTTCATGGATGATCATAGTCTTCAATATCTTATGACCTAGAGAGATCTTAATTCTAGGAAACTTAGATAGATGGAGTTTCTTAAGGATTATAACATCTCTATCATGTATTATTTGGGCAAGGAGAACGTGGTACCAGACGCCTTGATGGTGCAACTTGATATTTCAGACCCTAGAAATATTCTTTCTAGTGTTGAGGCAAGGTCTTTTCTATTTGAACATATACGAGGTCATTAGTTTGAGGAGAAGAGACTTTGCATCATCCAAGATCAGGTGTTGCATGGTGAGTCCTAGAGGGCTACCATAGATTCTAAGCACATTTTGATATTTGATAGTAGGATTTGTATTTCAAAGGTTCATGACTTAATTCAGTCGATACTGTGTGAGGCTCACAGCTTTAGATATTCTATTCATTGGGTATAACTAAGATGTAATGAGATTTGAGAAAACATTATTGCTGGAGAGGTATGAAGAGAGATATGGAAAAATTTATAGCTCATTGCCTATGTTGTTAGTAGGTAAAGGTCGAGCATCAGAGACTTGATGGCTTGATTCAGATATTGCCCATTCCTAAGTGGAAATCGATGCGAATTACAATAGACTTTGTTAGTTGTTTGCCTCAAACTTCCCATGGTTCCAATGGTATTTGGGTCATTATGGATCAATTGACCAAGTTGGCACATTTCATTACTTATGAGATGCCCTTTAGTTCCAAGAGGTTGGCTTGTATCTATGTTAGTGGGATAGTCCATTTGAATAGTATTCCTATATCTATCATTTTATACCATGGTTCAGTGTTAATTTCTAGATTTTAGAGAGATTTTTTCCAGGAGAAGTTGGGTACTCAAGTGGATATTAACACAACCTTCCATCCTTAAACCATTGGGTAGTCAGAGCGGACTATTCAGGTTCTTAAGGATATGCTCCAATCTTGTGTTATGGATTTTGGAGGTTGGTGGGAGCTACACTTAGCTTTGGTAAAGTTCATGTATAATAATAGCTACCATTCGAGTATTGAGAAGGATCCTTTTGAGGCTTTATATGGTAAGCAATGTCATTCTCTGATAGGATGGTTGGAGACTTCCAAGATTAGACCTCATGGTATCGACTTGCTTTAGGAGTTATTAGATAGAGTTAGGGTGATTCAAGATAGGTTGAGAGCAACTCAGAGTAGGTAAAAGGCATATGCGGATCGTAGACTTCACTATAGTTTGAGGGCAGCTCAGAGTAGGTAGAGGCTTATGTAGATCGTAGACTTCATGTCTTAAGATTTGGAGTTGGTGATCGAGTATTCCCTCGTGTATTACCCATGAAGGTTGTGATGCGGTTCAAGAGGAAAGGGAAGTTCAACCCTAGATATATTGAGCCCTTTGAGATTCTTAACATAGTATGCAAGGTGCATGGCTTATGAATTAGCCTTACCCCTAATTTTTTCAACTATCTATCTAATTTTCCATGTTTCAATATTTCATAGATACATTCATGACCCTTTTCACGTGCTTTGATGGGAGTCGATTCAGTTGAATGAGTTGTTGACCTTCGTGGAGGAGCCTGTGCTTATTTTGGCTAGTGATGTCAGGAGATTTCAGACTAGAAAGATTCTAGTAGTGAAGGTTCAGTGGAGGCATCGCCCTGCAAAGGATGCTACTTGGGAGATTGAGAGCAAGATGCGGACCCAATATCCTCACATGTTCAAGGCTTCAGGTACATCCTAATCCTTTACTTTCACGGACAAAAATTCCTTCAGTAGTTGATATTGTAATGACCCTTCAGGTCATTTTCTTGACTTCTTCTCATTTTCACTATTTAAAGCTTTCCTATAGCTTCCCAAGAAATTTATGACTTGTTGGAAATGACAGTTCAGTTACCAGGTAGTTTATTTGTTTTTTTAGAGCCAATTCCCTATTTTGAATCCTTTGTTGTTCAAATAGGCTACTGGGAAAAAACATCAGCCAAACAACCGCGTATGTTAATTGGGATAGTTCCAACAACTCTGAGACATTGATTTTAGGATAGGTGGACCCTCAGTTTAGATCCTAAAGCTTCTAGA
Source organism: Capsicum pubescens (assembly GCA_030864215.1). Taxonomy (NCBI): domain Eukaryota; kingdom Viridiplantae; phylum Streptophyta; class Magnoliopsida; order Solanales; family Solanaceae; genus Capsicum; species Capsicum pubescens. The sequence goes on from CM061543.1 coordinate 171,882,322, forward strand.
CTCATTTTAGGATATTGGTCGAAAGTTAAGAAAAATGGCACATAGGTGTAGGACCCACTTTTTGTAGAAGCAATCTCAGATAGAAATTTTGACTTCGCCATTGAGCCCGGAACATCGAATTTAATCAGGTAGATAATTCATTTGTTAATATGGGATTCTGATAAATCTCGAGGGGTTGGTGAAGACTTACAAAAATAGTGTGCTGGTGCATAGCTTACGCGCCCATGGGGTCGCTTAAGAGAATGCCACTAAAGTGGCCTAGTAGTTTCTTAAATGGTCTAGCATAGACTAGCAGGTATCGCTTAAGCGATACCTTTGGTACTTAAGATGATACAATCCAAATGGCCTCTGGATCATTAGAGAGGATGCTTATGGGTCAAGAAGCAATTGATGTCCCTTTGGTGCTATCAAAAGGAACAAATTAGATGATTATGATGATAAGGAGGGTCAAAGGACCTTAAAGAAGCCAAGGGAAGTAAAGATGGGGCTAGAAGTCCCCCGAAAGAGGATATATTCCCCATCTACTTTGGAGGTGTGCCCAACCTGCTCTAGATCTACTAGAGCAGGTCAAAATAGCCCACTATGCACCCCATATGCTCAAGCGGATGCTTAATGGGCTTCTATGCTTGTCTTTCCTAAATAGGTCACTTTTGGGCCCATAAGATGTAATAATTAACCCTAGACTATAAATAGGACCTTATTTCATTTTAGTAGGTAGTTTTTGAAGAATTATGAATGTATACTCTTGTGAGAGTGTGAGGCAAGCATGGAATTGCTTGTGTAAAATTTTCATTTTGAAACTTGGGTTGATAAGGAATCTGATTCCCTTGAGGTTTACATAGGAGATTGGTGCTTTGTTTGATATTGAAAAGAGGATCAGAGGTTTAGTATACCTTTAGTTTGCTATTCATTTATTTATTATGTCTATTTATTTCTTTCTTTCATCTATCCTTTACCTTTTTGTTTCCATGTCGTAGTTTTGTTTTTGATTTTGTAGATTGTTCATATATCATTTGGTATTAGAGTCGAGCTTAATTTTATTCCCGTGAAATCAATCTTGGGTCTAGTTGTCTTGAAAAATAAAAAAAATCACAAAAAAGTTATTATTCATATTTTTTTCTTTGGTCAAATTTTATGTTTTTTATTTTTGTGTTTTCTTATGTTTCTAGTTCTATATTTGTGTTCTCTAATGCTATAGGAGTGTAGATTTCAAATTTGAGCTAAATCAGAGTCATATTGAGCATTCTACCATTATTGAAGGCTTGGCTTGAAGAAAACTGAAGTTGGTTAAAAAATCTAGAAAAAATTGAGAATAATTTGGGCATATTTATCTATGGAATGAGTTTAGAATGTTGAATAGTTCTTATACTCAAAATTTCAACTCATTTCGACCTTAAGAAGAAGTAGTTAGAAAGATAGAAGTTCTTGAAGAAATCGCAATCTTCAAGTTGAATTTTTCAGCAAATTTGGGTATTTGATCGAAAAATAAGGGAGAAAAGGAGTGAAAAAGTGTTTGTACTTGATCATGTAAACATATTCCAAGGATATTCCAAGAGAAAGGTACAAAAAGGGACCATTAGAAGGGCAAAATTGCCAATTCAAGAGAGAGGGGTAGATGACTTGCGCTTGACCTGCGCTGTAGGTGCACCTGATTTGCTCTAGACCTATGGACGCACCTTTAAGTAACCAAGTCCCCCTCTATGTGTGTAACACCCCGATTCGCTGAACCGGAATGCTACACGGTGCTCATGACCCCGAAGGACCACAAGCTAACCCATGACTGATATCTGTACCTGTAACTGTATAATATTCATATAAAATATGGAAACATAAACAAAGAGGGTGTAAGGTTCAATCTTGAATAATAAGATATCTGAAATAAGGTGGTATCACAGTACCAAAACAAAACTGAAAATACTAAAGTCTAAATCTGAGAACTCTATAAACGTCTGAAAGCCTCTAAATTGTCTGAATAAGGAGTTGAAGGAACATGTCTCCAACTAACTCCCTAAACAGAGAATAAACTAAAATACTGGAATAATAAATGTAAGGATCATGTCCTTGAAAGATGAGGACTCACTTCTTACTGAACTGCTACTGCTGATCTGGAATCTGCAGCTAAGAACCTATGGTGTAACATAAAAAGAAAGCACCATAGCTTGAATGCGTCAGTACAACTAAAGTACTGAGTATACGTGGGGGTAGGCTGAATGCATGGGGTTTATATGCATGAACATGCTGACTAATATGAACGTGAGAATACATACATACATACATACGTAAGTCCTACAAAACTCGTGGAGATACTGACTACTTGAGTTTGAACTCTGACAACGTGAGTTTCGTGATACTGAGATACTGAATGACTGATGACATGGATGACTGTATTTAATAGTTCTAATTCTGAGGAAAACTATCTAAGTTCCAAACTGTAGCTAAACATCTAAGTCTGAGATCAGTCCTAGCTGACGAGTGATCTCTGAAACTGATAATGAGAATACTCGACTGAATCTGAGATTGAGATCAAGCCTATCTGCCGGGTGACCTCTAGATATAATAATAAGCATCTGAATATGGGACCAAGCCTATCTGACGAGATGGTCCAGGAATCAATGGAACTATCTGAGTTCCTTACTGAGATCGATGATTGTATCTGAAAGTCCTGATTCCTGATTTCTACTCTGAAGACTGATGCTGAAACTGTAACTGTAACTATAACTGTAACTGTAACTATGGGAGGTAGTAACCTAATCGACATGCCCCACTACTGTACTGGTGGGGTCCAATCTTTTCCCTGACTGGAAGGGTGTCAATACCATGCCACAGGTAGAGACCTCTGCTATGGTCAAGCCTCTCTAACGGGTGACCCTGAACAGGAAATCAAGCCTAAAGTAATATAATAATAAAGTTTAGCCTTAATATGACGGGTCACTCCTATCCTGCGCTGGCTACCCAGTTCTGGAGTACAGGGATTGCTGCTAACGGTTCTACCTCTCTAACGGGGAAACCGCCATCCCTGCACTCGCTCGGTGCTAGTCCCTACTCCCAACTGAAAGACACTGAACAGATTAACAGTGCTGAATTTACTAACTGAACTGAACTAATTCTGAGTTTACTAAGTTCCTTGGACTGACGGAACACTACTAACATCTGATGTCTAGCTAAGTCATGACATTTATCGATTTTACTGAGTACTGAGTTTTCATGAGATTTCTGAGTCTTTCCTGAGTCATATGACTAACTGCAATCTATGGAACATAGCTTGACTGAGAATGTATTGAAACATGATACTAGCTCTAGGCACACAACTATAGTTTTCTGGTACAAGTACCCCCAGGACTCGATGGAAGGAAAATGACACACATGACTGACTTGATCACAAGATTTGAGTCCACAATTCACAATATCATAAGTAAGGATTTCATAATAAGAATGATTCTCAACAAACTATCACATGATCGAGAATGCACACAACATCTATATACTTGCATGGCTTCAATAACATGGTCATTCCATATCACAACAATATCATAAGCATCTTATACAACATCTTCAATTCAAGACAATAGCATGGGGATCACATTGAACATTAACTTAGTGCATGGAATAGTCACTTAGGACTTATTATGTCATAAAAGCATGATTTCTATTCCTTAGGTATTTTCACAAAGACCTTACATGCACATCTTAGGCATAGGTGGATTCATCAAGATTTCAAACATTCAACCACCAATTTCACATGTTTATACGTTAAATACCACTATATCCTCACACAAAACATACAAAGATCCCATCTTAGGCATCATCAAACTCCAACTACATAAACATCAACCACCAACAACATAAACATCATAATACATAATTTAGAAAATGGTTCTTGAGCTTCATGGACAAAAGGAGTCCATGAATCAACTCACGCATACCTTAGAAGGAAGATTCTTGATGATTGACGGAGGAATTTCCTTGAAATCGGATCTTCAAGCTTAGTTATGAAACCCTAGTTGTTTTTCTCTTTTAGTTCTCTTGGATGATGAGCTTTGAGGTGATAATATGGTTGTAATATGTTTAGCAGCTATATATTTTGTAGGGTTAAGTTTAGGGACGTGTAAGGAGTATTTAAAGACTTAATTACCCTCAAAATAACTCAAAACGGAGTGTTTTTGGCACTTGAACTGACATAGGCGGCGCCTAACCAATCGCCTATGCTTGGGTTGGGCGGCGCCTATCCAATCGCCTATGCTTACTGTCTCTCACGAAAATAGGCATAACTTTTTGCTCGGGTATTGGATTAAGGCGAAATTGGTATAGTTGGAAAGTTAATTCGATTCTATACAATTTGGTGGGTCTAAATCAGCCAAAATACCATATTAATATCGAGTTATACTCGTTCAAAGATGACCCTTGCAAAATTGAACACTAAAAATTGATGGATTCAAAAACTCTTAGCTTGTATTACCTTAAGTGACTCATATGAACATTCTTAATGCATCATAAGCTATCCTATCACTAGGATATTCATTTTAAGTCATGTAATCAAGTATGAATCACAGTATAGGAGATTTCATACGTTGGAATACTTATTCACTTCCTAGCTTAGAAACATGCGGGGTATTACAATATCTCCCCCTTGGGAACATTCATCCTCGAATGAGAATTAACTGAGGTGGGAGAGATGATAAGATGAAGTACGTACAAGACATACACTAATGAAACATGGATTCATGACTGACATGACTGAAAGTGGAGCACAATATACTGAACATGCATATCTGATGCATGGGAAGCTGATTCATGAATATAAGACTAATGACTCTAATAAAGTAAGTTTTCTCAAAATGAGAATGCATTTCTGATGCGCAACTGAAATACTGAATCCATGCATATCTGATGCATGATTACATGAATAACATGATATGTAAATGTATTAGTGAAGTTACTAATAAATAGTCCATTCTCTACTGAACACGTATATCTAATGCCTGAATATCTGACTGAGCTGACTCTTGTAAGCTTGACTGATTATGCCATGGTACTTGATAACTAATTTATAACGAGAACATGAAAGCATCAAGAAAAGGGTGGGGTATCTCCCCCTTTGGGACACTATGTCCCTCTAGGAATGTTTACCTTGCTGAGATACTGGGGTGATGCACAGGGCATCTACAAACTAGATTATAACTAAACATTGGAGAGCTGAGACTAATGCATGATGCATGAACTGAACTAGACCTGCTAATGTTACTGACTAATTCATGTGGAAACATAAGCTCAAACGAGCGCAAGATATGTAACAATGCATACAATGATCATGAAAAACTTGTAACGTACCCGAATCTAGGTTGGGGAAACTTTCTATATCATGGTGAGTCTGGAGTGAATAGAGTCGATTCTGACGCTGACTACTATTGGTACTGGGATTTGAGGCCTGCTCACGTGAATCTCTACCTTTCTGAGCTAACACTCTACACTCCCGCACTTTTTGGCCTGGTTTACCGCGCCTAAAACATACCTGACTATTAGATCTACATTCACCTAGATGATTCTTGCCACACTCTCCACAAAGCGGATAAGTACGCTCACTTTTAACACTACTCTGGGCTTTGGAGCCTGGCGCCCCACCATGACTAACATATCCAAAGTTAGGTGTAGGTACACTAGCTGAAGATGGAACGGGGGCTGAATTTTTCTGACTATGGTGAGAAAGATTACCGCTCTGTGACCCAGCCGGAGAAAAGTTGTAACTACCTGCTCTAAATCTCTTATTAGATCCCTCCCTCTCCTTAGACTTATCTTCCTCTATCTGCTGAGCATGCATCATTAATCTAGCAAGGTCTATGTCCTTATTGAGCATAGTTGTTTTACACTCTTTCAATACCAACCCGGACACACCAATCACAAACTTACTCATACTCGCTCTGGGGTCAGCTATCAAGTCAGGAGCATACTTAGATAACTAGTTGAACTTAAGACAATACTCCTTCACTGTTATGGAGCCTAGTCTCAGGTTCATAAACTCTTCTACCTTAGCTTCTCTCATCTCTAATGGGAAAAATTTATCTAAGAAGGCATCATGAAATATCTTCCAAGTCATGGGAGTTGCATATTCCCCTCTACTCTTCTTCCATAACACTACCCAATCATGAGCAATATCTTTCAGACTATAGGACGCTAATTCCACACTCTTCTATTCTGACACATGCATGATTTGGGTGATCTTCATTACCTCTTCTAGGTACAGTTGTGGGTCCTCACCAGTTACTGACCCAAAGAATTCTGGAGGGTTCATTCTCATAAAATTTCTGATTCTGGCTGCAGCTGAATCCCCATCTTGTTGGGGTGGGGCTGCAGTCTGTCGGTTGCCCTGAAAACTAGTGGTCACAGCCTGGGCTAGCGCCTGAAAAGATTCCCGAAATTCTGCATGTGACACATTCTCATTCAAAGGATCTGCGGGCTGCGGGGCTGGCTGATTCCCTATTCTCTTCTTAGATGGCATGTTCTGCAATAGAAGAGGAACAAGGATTAAACTAAGAGTTCAACTTGAGCTTTTGCTCACTGGCACGATATGAGTACTGAAAGAAGGGAAACTGTTCCTAAAACATCTTATAGTCTCTTGTACATAAATGTGGCGCGCAACACACCCATGTACAAGACTCTACTAGATGTGGCTTTCAGACTTCCTAGGACTCTATTGAACCTTAGGCTCTGATACCAAGTTTGTAATACCCCGATTCGCTGAACCGGAATGCTACACGGTGATCATGACACCGAAGGACCACAAGTTAACCCATGACTGATATCTATACCTGTAACTGTATAATATTCATATAAAATACGGAAACATGAACAAAGAGGGCGTAAGGTTCAATCTTGAATAATAAGATATCTGAAATAAGGTGGTATCACAGTACCAAAACAAAACTAAAAATAATAAAGTCTAAATCTGAGAACTCTATAATCGTCTGAAAGCCTCTAAACTGTCTGAATAAGGAGTTGAATGGACATGTCTCCAACTAACTCCCTAAACTGAGAATAAACTGAAATACTGGAATAATAAATGTAATGATCATGCCCTTGAAAGATGAGGACTCACTTCTTACTGAACTGCTACTGCTGATCTGGAATCTGCAGCTAAGAACCTATGGTGTAACATAAAAAGAAAGCACCATAGCGCAAATGCATCAGTACAACTAAAGTACTGAGTATACGTAGGGGTAGGCTGAATGCATGGGGTTTATATGCATGAACATGCTGACTAATATGAACGTGAGAATACATACATACATACATACATATGTAACTGCTACAAAACTCGTGGAGATGCTGACTACTTGAGTTGGAACTCTGACAACGTGAGTTTCGTGATACAGAGATACTGAATGACTGATGACATGGATGACTGTATTTAACAGTCCTAATTCTGAGGAAAACTATTTGAGTTCCAAACTGTAGCTAAACATCTAAGTCTGAGATCAGTCCTAGCTGACGAGTGATCTCTGAAACTGATAATGAGAATACTCGACTGAATTTGAGATTGAGATCTAGCCTATCTGTCGGGTGACCTCTAGATATAATAATAAGCATCTGAATATGGGACCAAGCCTATCTGATGGGATGGTCCAAGAATCAAAGGAACTATCTGAGTTCCTTACTGAGATCGATGACTGTATCTGACAGTCCTGATTCCTGATTTCTACTCTGAAGACTGATGCTGAAACTGTAACTGTAACTGTAACTGTGGGAGGTAGTAACCTAACCGACATGCCCTACTACTGTACTGGTGAGGTCCAATATTTGCCCTGACTGGAAGGGTGTCAATACCATGCCATAGGTAGAGACCTCTGCTATGGTCAAGCCTCTCTAACGGGTGACCCTGAATAGGAAATCAAGACTAAGCAAATATAATAATCAAGTTTAGCCTTAATCTGATGGGTGACTCTTGTCCTACGCTGGCTACGTAATTCTAAAGTATAGGGATTGCTGCTAACGGTTCTACCTCTCTAACGGGGAAACCGCCATCCCTGCACTCGCTCGGTGCTAGTCCCTACTCCCAACTGAAATACACTGAACAGATTAATTGTGCTAAATTTACTAACTGGACTGAACTGATTCTGAGTTTACTGAGTTCCTTGGACTGACGGAACACTACTAACATCTGATGTCTAGCTAAGTCATGAGATTTGTCGATCTTACTGAGTACTGAGTTTTCATGAGATTTCTGAGTCTTTCCTGAGTCACATGACTAACTGCAATCTATGGAACATAGCTTGACTGAGAATGTCTTTAAATATGATACTAGATCTCAGCACACAACTATAGTTTTTGGGTACAAGTACCCCCAGGACTCGGTGGAAGGAAACTGACACACATGACTGACTTGATCACAAGATTTGAGTCCACAATTCACAATATCATAAGTAAGGATTTCATAATAAGAATGATTCTCAACAAACTAACACATGATCGGGAATTCACACAACATCTATATACTTGCATGGCTTTAATAACATGGTTATTCCATATCACAACAATATCATAAGCATCTTATACAACATCTTCAATTCAAGACTATAGCATGGGGATCACATTGAACATAAACTTAGAACATGGAATAGTCACTTAGGACTTATTATGTCATAAAAGCATGATTTCTATTCCCTTAGGTATTTTCACAAACACCTTACATGCACATCTTAGGCATAGGTGGATTTATCAAGATTTCAAACATTCAACCACCAATTTCACATGTTTATACGTTAAATACCACCATATCCTCACACAAAACATACAAAGATCCCATCTTAGGCATCATCAAACTCCAACTACATAAACATCAACCACCAACAACATAAACATCATAATACATAATTTAGAAGATGGTTCTTGAGCTTCATGGACGAAAGGAGTCCATGAATCAACTCACGCATACATTAGAAGGAAGATTCTTGATGATTGATGGAGGAATTTCCTTGAAATTGGATCTTCAAGCTTAGTTATGAAACCCTAGTTGTTTTTCTCTTTTAGTGCTCTTGGATGATGAGCTTTGAGGTGATAATATGGTTGTAATATGTTTAGAAGCTATATATTTCGTAGGGTTAAGTTTAGGGACGTGTACGGAGTATTTAAAGACTTAATTACCCTCAAAATAACTCAAAAAGGAGTGTTTTTTGCACTTGAACTGACTTAGGCGGCGCCTAACCAATCGCCTATGCTAAGGTTGGGCGGCGCCTAACCAATCGCCTATGCTTACTGTCTCTCACCAAAATGGGCATAACTTTTTGCTCAGGTATTGGATTAAGGAGAAATTGGTATTTTTAGAAATCTAATTCGATTCTGTACAATTTGGTGGGTCTAAATCATCCAAAACAACACATTAACATCAAGTTATACTCGTTCAAAGATGACCCTTGCAAAATCGAACACTAAAAATTGATGGATTCAAAAACTCTTAGCTTGTATTACCTTAAGTGACTCATATAAACATGATTAATGCATCATAAGCTATCCAATCACTAGGATATTCATTATAAGTCATGTAATCAAGTTTGAATCACAGGATAGGAGATTTCATACGTAGGAATACTTATTCACTTCCTAGCTGAGAAACATGCAGGGTATTATTACAATGTCCAAGGTGCATTGGGGATGTGTCCCACCTGCTGAAGTATGCCCCTAACACAAATCCATACTTATCCAACACAAGTCAAGCTTCCAAACACACTTAAAGCTTTCCAATTCAATTTTGCTCAAGGTTTGACTACTAAATTTCATTATATTGATTCCTAAAATCATCTTTTGTTTCTTAAAATACTCAACAACTAAGTAATTCATCTGCTAAGTTGATCAATTAGTTCTTGAGTGCTATTTCTTTCATCATCCTATTTCTTTCAAGCATTTCTCCTTTTTAATTCATTGTTATTTCTCGATTTAGGTACGTATGCAATTTTATTTATTTGAGTCTTTCAAATAAGAATACATTCCGACCTCAAGCCATAATTGGTACCAAGTATTCTCATTGGAGTAGAAATGATGTATCAACTTTTGTGATGCTAATTGAGAGATAAACCGAAGGTGTGAACTTTGAGAGCTTGAAAGGTTGATTTCCTAACTTTAACTTATTTGTTGTTTTTGTTTTTGTTTTAGTATTTATGTTGTTAGGTACGATGGACGAGGAAGGTGAGATACCTAGTTGGGTTATTTCCATCATGGATAATCTTAATTCAATGATAGCCAACTAAGATCTCTTTTAGGGAGTTTGACTAGTATGGATGGTAGGATGGCTAACATGGAAAGTTCTCTCTCCAAGAGGATGGATACTTTAGAAGTCCATCTAGATTCCACCCATTCAACTGTTCAAAACTATCATGCCTCCTCTAGTGGTCATGCTCAAAATACCTCCACTACTATAACTCCAAAAACACTTTATCGAACGCTTAATCTACTGAGGCAATTAAATGAACCCATCATCCAAGCCACTACTTACCCAACTAACCAAAATCTCATTCGTCCATTACAACCCAAATTCAATCAAGTCCACCAAGAAGATCCATAAAACAAAGAACTACACGTCTAAATACCCCAAGGAGTAACTAGATCACCACTTAACCAAAACCAACCACCTCAAATTTTGGCCAACAATAATCAACCAATCCATATTGAGGATGTGGGAGGTGAGAAACCTTATGGAGGATATTAAGGGTTAGATGAAGTGGATATCTTTATATAATTTGTATAAAATAGAATAGGAGCACAAGGGGTAAGAGATAGAGTATGATAAGGAAAATTTGGTCAGGTTCAGCATAGAAGAGGAAACTCGGGGCACCGACCCCAAGTTTAAGAAGATTATCAATGGGATCAATGAGGTAATATGGATAAATACACAGATCTTAACTCTATCAATATCACTCTTCCTACCTTTAAGGAAAGTAGTGATCCATCAATCTACCTTTATTAGGAAGTACAATACAATGAGTTAACCAGACACGAGCCCATGCAATTGCTCAATTTGAAGGGTATGCTACTACTTGGTGAGAGACTAAGAGAGTGAAAAGAGAAATAAATGGTAATCCCCACCTTTTAGATTGGTATGAATTGAGGGCACTCATGAGATATAGGTATGTTATGGAAAGATTCAAGCAAGAACAATTAACAAAGATCTATGATTTAAGACAAGGAGGTAGAGGTGTGGAAGACTATTATGAGGAGTTTCAAAACAGGATTCTTTGTCTTAAGATTGCCAAACCCCAAAATCATTGTATGGATCAATTCAAAGGTGGGTTAGATTATGATATTTCTTCTCAACTAGTTGTCCATAGGTTTGAATGAATAGAACACATTATTGAAGCGACAATTAAGGTTGAAAAGAAAAACAATGAAAAGAAAGTCCTTCAATAAAGGTTACAATTCTTCTATTTCAACCAAATGGATCTAGGACAAGGATTTCAAAAAGTCCATAGAGAACAAGCCCATTGAAAAGATAATCCCAAGGTATCTACCAAGGAATTAAGGTAATCCATCTTCTAACTCCAATCCTAGAGGTATTGTTTGCTTTAAATTTCAAGGTTGGGCTTAAGAAAAGTGAATGCTCCAATCAAATGAATATAGTGTTGGTAGAAGGTGATGCTTATTTTTTTTAGGGATAAGGTAACCCAAGAAGATATGGTGAGGGAAACCCTCGAGAGTATGATGACCTTGGAAGTAAAGGAGAATTAGTGGAAGTTTAAGGGGACTTTAATATACCTTTTAGATTGATGATGAAATTTCCCCATGAAGATGTTTGTCCTCAAGAAAGAGAGGTCGTGAATTTTAAATTTTTGATGATAAGGGAGATGAGTGGTGAATATTAGGAGCTTTGGGACTATGCAGGAGAGCTTAGTGAAAAACCCAAGCCCTTGTTTACTATCTTTGGTACTAACACTTTTCTAACTTTCAAGTTGATGCATAAAAAAAAAAGTCCACATGGTGCGAGTCAAGATAAAAAGGGAGCAAGCTCAAGGCTTTTCTCCAAAGGTATGTACCTACCCCCTCTTATTCCTAACATTCCTTGGATTCATGATGATATTTACCCTAAGGTAGATAATCTTTTCAAGATCTTTTCTATGAAATCCTACCTAAATGGTGTTGATATCTCCCAAACCACATTTTGAAATGACTTGAATATGCTTAGAATATGTGGTATTCACAACCCGGATGGACAATATATTTGTTTCTATAGAAAGAGTCGATGGCCCATACTTTATAAACGACCCTTGTCCCTTGTTACTTTCACACTTTTATGTATAGAGAAATTGGATCTTTCTTGGAAGGTTGTTCAAGTGAAAGGAATGTGAGGTTCTCAAGATGTTTGTTCTTACATTCATGTGATATTTTTCTTGATAGAACCTTAGGTAACCATATCTCTATTCATTCTATTTTCCTTATTTGTAAGCATAGCCATCTGGGTACTAACAATTTCTTATGTGTGAACATGGTTTCTTATAAAAGGTAGGGTGCTCTACACCCCAATGAATTCTTGATTTTACCGTTAGTTGTTCCAACATGTGATGATTTGTTTGATAATCTTGTTAATGGAACTAACTTGGGAGAATTTCTTGATGCTTATCATTGCCAACTCTTCTACACCCTTTAATGTTGACTTCTCTTCTATTGTCTTGAAAGATGTTTGTTTATATGTGAAATGAGTGTCTCCTTGGCATGCATACTTTGATTTTAACCCTAATGCAAATCCTCGTACTTTGAGGAAATATTGGTTGTGTATTATTCTCTTGAGTTTAAAGGTTGTAGATTTCAGGATGAATCTTCTTCAAGAAGGAGAGGATGATCCAATCCAAATGGACTTCGGATTATTAGAGAGGATTGTTATGGGTAAAAAGTCACTTGATGACCCCTTGGTGCTATCAAAATATGCCAATTGGATGATTATAATGATCAAGGAGGGTCAAGGCACATTATAGAAGCCAAGATAGGGCTAGAAGGCCCTTCAAAGAGAACATGTGCCTCATCTACTTTGGAGGTGTGCCCAAACTACTCTATATCTATTAGAGTACGTCAAAACAACCCACTATTCACCCCATGTGCACCCCATTTTCTCTAGAAATGCTCAAGTAGATGCTTTATGGGCTTCTAGGCTTTGTCTTTCCTAAATGGTTAACTTTTGGGCCCATAAGATGTAATAATTAACCCTAGACTTTAAATAGGACCTTATTTAATTTTAGTAGGTAGTTTTTGAAGAATCATGAATGTATACTCTTTTGACAGTATGAGGCAAGCGTGGAATCGCTTGTGTTGAAACTTTATTTTGAAATATTTTAGCTGGGAATTCGGTTCCTTTGAGGTCTACGTAGGAGATTGGTTCTTTGTTTGACATTGAATAGAGGGTTAGAGTCTTTAATATACCTTTAGTTTTCTATTCATTCATCTATTGTGTCATCTATTTCTTGCTTTCATCTATCCTTTATCTTTTTATTTCCTTATCGCAGTTTAGTTTTCTATTTCGTAGATTGTTCATATATCATAAGAGATTGTCATTTAGGCTGCCAACAGTCATGTAAGTGGTTTCTGGGCTGTCACCAGATATCGCTAAAACAACACTTGGTCTCTTAAGCAGTGACCACTTAAGTGGCCCAGTATTCCGTTTAAGTGACACCCGTGGACTTGGTAGGTGTATAAAATCCCCACTTTGCCTAATTTTCCCTATTGTTTTCATCCACTCCCAAGGATTTTGAATCCAAAAAAGTGGGAAAACTTGGGAGAATCATTTGTGGTTGATTTTAGAGCTTTGGTGAAGTTAATTTATGTATTTCTTCTTCGATTTTATGTTATGCTTCCATAAATTTCTTAGTTTAATTCTCCATATTTTTCTAAAATCCCTAAAAGATTGGTGGCTTGATTATAGCACCATTAGATCTCAGAACTCACCCATTTTTTAGGGTAATTGTTCCTTGAGCATAGAGGGATGTTGTTTTGGTTTAAAAAGTGTGATTTTATAAATGGACCCCACATGGGATCTTTTCATAATTTTAGACCGGAAGAACAATATGAAATATGGTATTAGTGTTCTCATTTTGATGAGTAGATTGAGATTTTGATAGTGTGGCATCTTATGAAAGCTTCTTGGAAGGAGAAAATAGTGGTTTAGTATATTCTTTGGGCTTTTATTCGATGTCCAGGTAGGCTAGGTTTACCTTCTGCATAGATTGAGCTAATTCTTAGTATAATTATGATATTATGCTAGATATGGGATAGGATTATGGTATTGAAACCATGATTGGTATGATTAATCTTATTTGGATTAATTAGGCTATCTTAGAATTATAATTTAAGTTAAATTAACCTAGTTGCTCATATGTCAGGTGGAATTGACTTATTTTCTTATGTTTTAGGAATAATTTCTATCCTAGGGCTAATTAGGGCTTATTTTACATTTGGAAATAAATTTTGATACCTTAGCCTAGTCTAGGGTAGAGTTTGTCAAAAAATAAATTTTGGAGATTAGAAATGGGACCCTCTAGCCTACCTTACGTCAAGACTTATGTTAGCTTTTTATACACATGTTAAATCATTACTAATGATTCTTTTGGGACTTCAAGTAGATCAATTACTTAATGATTATTCTAGTTTGGTAATTGGTGGTTAGTGTTAATTCCAGGTAAAATCTAGTGGTTTATAGTTATAGTTTACTTATATGGTTTATGTATACAACCTATCATTATAAGTTTTGGTTAATGTCCAACAGTTGATGATGACATTGATATAACGAGTTTCAGTTCAAGTCTTTCAATTATTGATGATATTGATACTATTAGTTCTTATTTGAGTTCGGCAAATGATATTGATACTATTGAGAATGATTAGATGATGATAATATGAGTTCTGATTCGAGTTCTTCATTGAGGGTTGGGTATGATATGATATAGTATGGATGGTTTAATGATTATAAATAATATTTGGTAATGTTATGGATCTTCGTTCATTTATTTTTCTTTGATTTTACCCTTCTAGCTTATATAGGCCCCTTTGGTTATTTAATTTTCCGCACTTATTGGCTTATAGGGGCCAATTTAGTTGTTATAATTTTTTGATCTATATGTTACTATTCAAGATTTATTTATTCATTTATTCACAACAATGTTGGAGCTTATTTCCAGGTTTTCTCTTTTTCCTTGACTTAGCATATTTTATCTCGTATCTTATTGTACTTATATCATAATTTAGCTTAGTTGGTCGATGATGCCTACTGAGTACCCATGGTTTTTGTACTCATACTACACTTCTATACTTTTTGGTGATGATCTGAGTACTAGTTTCCACCATTGATGTGACACTCGTGTTTGGTTGATTTTTGAGATTAGGTGAGCTCTTGCAGTTGGAGTTGCCTATTTTCCTTATATTATCCATATCTATTGTTTCATTTCTCGAGATGGATTATATTTGATAGTTTCTATACATATGTATTATTTGTAGTAGCTTTGTTCCGTCATTACTAGTCTTGGGATGGATGCTGATTTTTTATCTATCTATTAGACTATTATGACTATTTTATTGTTGTTTTAGGTATTTAAATGTAAGTTTACAACATTCATGGTATTTTTCATCATCTTAGCTTATTTCTTAAAGATCCAAGCTATGGTTTGGCTTACCTATTAGTGGGATAAAGTAGCTTCCATCATGACTTGTAAATCATGTCTTGACAAAGGGTCTTTGCTTGAGAGTGTCTCCATTTCCCAAATGGGCTAAGTTTGGTGATCACTCTAGTTATGGTTCTATATTGATGGAAAGGTATGGAGAAACCCTCCTTAATATGGGTACGATATTGGACTCCATGTTGCTAACATAGTTTATGTCGGTTGTAAGAATCTCCCATAAAAATCTAGATTTTTAAAACAAAATGTAATGACTCACCAATTTTATGAGATTTTTACTACTTATGCTTATGATGTTTCAACTATTAGTTTTATTCATGAATATGGTGAGTTTGTATACACTTAGCATGCATGTTTTAAGCTTATAATACATATCAGTTTTACTTATTTGCATGCACCCCTATATAATCAGTACGTTCCATAAGTACTAACCACATATACATCTGTGTGGCTACATTATTTCATAATATAGGTACTATTTATAACTCAAAAATTCATGATCAAGAAGTTCGCAACTTTCAGTCAATATTTGGTGAGTTCTCTTTATTCAAGGACTCAAGTTAAATATAGTTCTAGTATTTTATTTTGATTCAATTATATTTATTAGGGATAACTAGGGGTAATGTCCCAGCTACCTATAGTCAGTTTTAGTAGAGGATTCATAGATAGTCCGTTAGAGTTGATTGAAACACCTTGGGTTTTGGCCTTGGATATTTCCTATGTTTTAAACTCACTGTCCTTGTAACGACCTACCATACGAGTCATATGATGTGGGTATGGGTCTAGTTACCCTAGTCATATATTTGTTAGTGTGTTGCTAGACAAGTTCTTTCCAAGTAATGAGAGACTCTATATGATTTATATGGTCTTGTGACGAAAGGTTTAGGATCCAATCATATGTTGTCTAGTGTCCAACCCTAGATATTTTGCCTTGGATATAACTTGATGGTACTAGTCATATGGTCTAGTGATAAGTTAGGCAAAAGAGTCATATGCTGGACAGAATGTGGTGTCAAACTTTTTATTATGGAGATGACTTGATTATACTAGTCATATGATGTGGTGATGAGTTGGAGGGTCAACTCGTACCCACCTGCGAGTTTTCTACTATTTTAAGTTAGGGTTAGTCTAGTTATTTACCCTATGTAACTCCCTTTGATACCACGACATGAAACACCTTTTGAGGCTTCATTAACCTACTAATCTCAATCAAACATTCTTAAAAATCTCTCTCAACTCTTTCTTAAGCAAAAGGCTAGGGTTTCATCAAGATAATCAATTAAGGCTTTCAATGGTGGTTTCTCTTTGTCTCCCTTGGTGTCTAAGGAAAGTTACTCCTCCCTCATTGTTATTTTACAAAGAGAATGTGTTTTAATGTATAATTTTTATGATATAGTTATGGTTTGAAATTATGGTGGGGGTTTTTGGATGTTCATGGTCTAATAATGTTTCTCATGGTTTAATGATGTTTTTTATGCTTTTAATATGATTTTGAAATTGTGGAATTCATGGTTATGGTAAATGGATTTAGGGGCACTTTAGATTCCCCCAAGTTGCTTAGTTATGGTTTTTGAACTTATGTGCCCTCAACCTATTTGTTAAAATGCCAAAAGAATGATTTCTTCACATAGTATGGCTATTCTTTAAATCTTTGCATTGCATAAAAAAGTAATATAACTTAAATTGGTTTGGTTGGTTTTAAATGGTTTGGAAAGGAATTGATGGCCATGGTTTTTGTTTAATTGGAAACTTGGGAGTCAACGTGGTTTAGGGGTTTTTGTATGTCATAAATAAATAGACTTACAAGCTTTAATTTTGGTATGATGATTCCAAAGGTTAATTCTTAAGCAAAATACTCCTTGGTAATTTGTTGGAATGTGTAAATGGGTTTAATATATGATTAAATAGGGTTGAGTTGCAAAGCCATGGAAAGTAGAGGTCCCAAGGGGAATGACACTGAAAACTAATATTTGCCGATGTGAGGGTGGTGTTGCTGCCTGTGTGCCTAATATCACACTTTATATTTTTGGAGATGTACTAGTTATCTGAGGTTCTATTCTCCTACTCATTAGGGCTCTTTTTGCATGGGGAGATGAACCCATATAGCTCGGGTTGGTTTTAGGACAATTAAGCTAATCAGCTTAGGTTAAGGTTTTAAATGCATGCTAAACCCGATTCCCTATCGCAACATAATATATATATGTGTGTGTATATATGTGATTGCATATGGTTATTTGATTTGGTTTTGAATAATGGTATTATTTTATTTTTATTCCTGAGTACATGTTAGTGTTTACTCTGCTAACCGTCTTTGAGTGTTGTATCCCCACGTGATGTAGGAACCGACCATACTACTATTTCTCCTACTCAGTGACTTAGATTTGAGGACAACTTTGAGTCAGACTGAAGTGGTGATCTTCCATACTCTAGAAGGCTCTATTTCATGCTATGGACTTCTTTTGTTTTGTTATATCCTTGGTTTGGTTTTGTATATGTTCGAGGGCATGTCCCAATTAGATGTTATTGATTTTGGATAGAGTCTTTGTCAGACAACTATAGGCATAGGCAGTGACAGTATTGGTGTCAACCTTGATATTGGTATTGGCATTGAGGTTGGTATGAGTTGGTTATTTGATTGAGGTTGTTGGATTATGATTATAGACTTACTATATGACTTTGAATTATTATTGACTTATCTTATTATTGTTGGTAGGTATCCGACAAAGTCTTTTCGAGTAGAGTCTCTTTTAAGGATATGTAGTACACCACACTCATAAGGGAGAGACTATAAGGAATTTAGGAACATTTCTCTTTCTTGCATTATATTTTCAAGTTGTAGTGTCTAAAGTCGTGAAATCTTCTCTAATCCCTATTTGCTTTCTTTTTAAATCATGCCTTCTCGATGATCTGAAGCTCATAAAAAATTCTTTATCCTACCCGAGGACAATTTTGATGGGACCTATTCTAATTATGGGGTCTAGAACCGATCTAGTGGTTCAGTTCCTAATTGTCCTTTTATAGTTCCACCGATTCCCTCCGTCCTTTCTCTAGCTCCCTAGGTTGATATGAAAAATGTCGATTTTCATCAGTCTATTCATATGTTGGTGCAGTTGGTAGATTTTCAGCCAGAGCGTGGTGCTTTTGTTACTCCATCTTCTGAGGCCATAAGGGTTGTCCAGTTTATGAGGTTGAACCCTCTTGTTTTCGCTGGTGTTAAGGTGAAGGAGTATCCTCAAGCTTTATGGATGAGATGGAAAATATATTTTGAGTTATACATGTTATTAATGTGGAGGCTGTGGAATTTACTGCCTACTAACTGAAAGATGTAGCATACCAATGGTATGAGAAATAGGAGCAGTCAAGGGGTGACGTTGCTGAGCAAGTTCACATCCGGGCTATCCTGAGACTTGATTTTGGAAAGTAAGGCTGCTTTGCTGAACAAGGATATGGAAATCTCTTGGTTGTTTATGCACATGTAGTAGGTAGAAGAAAAGAAAAATAAGTAGGCAAATATTAGGGAAAGGTAGAGCAAGAAGTTCAAATTTTTTGAGTAGGGTGATGGCTAATAGTCGAGTGTCAAGGATAGTGCGAAGTGGAAAAAAAAGAAGTGGGGCAATTTCGGGTCTTACTCGACGGCTAGCGCTCCCTACCCAAAGATTTCTAGTGATACACATTTTCATAGTGGCAACAATTATAGGGCACATGGTGCCGAATCTCAGGCTAGTAGGGCCCAGTCAGCTCTATCATATCATCTATGTAGATTATGTGATCTGTTATATTAGGGTTACTATGATGAAGGAAATGACAAGTGCTTCAACTATGATCAGTCAGGGAAAATGATTAAAAATTTTCCTATTGGTAAGGTTGTTTCTGGGGCAAACAAGGTCCCTTTTTCCTCTTCATCAGCTCTGGCACCAAAGGGTGAACCATCTAGTTCCAGTACTAGTCAAAACTGACTCTATGCTCTCACCACTTTCTAGGAGTCTGAGGCATCGCCTGATGTCATGACTGGTATATTGAAACTTTTTTCCTGTGATGTGTACTATTAACTTGATTCAAGTTCCACTCTTTCTTATATGACCCCATTTGTGGCTGTGCACTTTGGTTTTGGGCCCAATTGTGTTTCGGACCCTTTTTCTATTTCTACCCCCGTAGGTGACTCTTTTATGGCTAGAAGAGTCTATAAAGGTTGTGTGGTGTCTGTGGGTGGTTTGGAAACCTTGGTGGATCTTTTTTGAATTAGACATGGTTGATTTTAATGTCAATTGGGGATGGATTTGTTACACTCGTGCTATGCCTCTTTAGACTGTTGAACATGTAAGGTTTTCTTTAAATTCCTAATGATCCAGTTATTGAGTTAGAGAGTGGTTCCATATCTCTTAAAGGGAAGTTCATTTCGTATCTTAAAGCTCAACAATTGATCTCCAAAGGTTGTCTCTATCATCTGGTCCAAGTTAAAGATTCTAACTCGAAGGGTCCTTCTTTGCATTTCATCCCGGTAGTGAATGAATTTCCTAAGGTCTTCCCTAGTATCCTTCCTGGTGTTACTCTTAATAGGGAGATTTATTTTAGGATAAATCTTATTCCTGACACCATCCTATTTCTATTCCCCTGTATAGAATGGCTCCAGCTGAGTTGAAGGATCTTAAGAAGCAACTAAAGGATCTTTTAGATAAGGGTTTCATCCATCCTAGTGTTCTCCGTGGGGTACACCGGTGCTATTCCTATGTAAGAAAGATGGTTCCCTTTAGATGTGTATTAATTATCGATATTTGAAAAAGGTGACAATAAAGAATGAGTACCTTCTTCGAAGAGTAGATGATTTATTTAATCAACTTCAGGGTGCTAAGTTTTTCTCTAAAATTGATCTTCTGTCTGGGTATCATCAGTTAAATATTAGGGAAGTGGATATCCCTAATACTGCCTTTCATACTTGGTATTGGCATCTTGACTTTCTGGTTATGTCATTTGGGTTGACTAATGCCCCGACGACATTCATAGATTTAATGAATAGAGTCTTCCATCAATTTTTGGATTCGTTCATCATTGTGTTCATAAATGAGATTCTAGTTTACTAAAAGAGTGAGGTGGATCATACTAATCACCTCTGTATAGTGTTGCATATCTTAAAAGACCAACAGTTTTATGCCACATTTTAAAAGTGTGAGTTCTGGTTGAACGCTGCCACTTTTCTAGGTTATGTCATAGCTGGTGAAGGAATCATTGTGGAACCACAAAAATTTGTTGTGGTGAAGAAGTGGCCTAAACCCACAACTCCAAGCGATATTCAGAACTTCTTTGGTTTAGTTGGTTACTATAAGAGGTTTCTGGAGAGTTTCTCTTCTATAGCTTCCCTATTGACTAAGTTGACTTAGAAAAAGGTAAATTTCTTGTGGTCCAATGCTTGTGAGGGTTGTTTTGAGAATCTAAAGGATAAGCTAACTTCGGCTCTAATTTTGACCTTGCTTGAAGGCATAGGTAGTTTTGTAGTCTATTGTGATGAGTCTCGTGTAGGGCTGGGTTACTTCTTGATGCAGCATGGCAGGGTGATAGCTTATGCCTCTAGATAGTTGAAGGTACATGAGATGAATTATCTGACTCATGACTTGGAATTGTTGGTTGTGGTATTCATGTTGAATATTTGGCATCACTATCTATATGACGTGCATGTGGATATCTTTTTTGATCATAAGAGCCTGCAATATGTTTTTACTTAGAAAGTGTTGAACCTCAGGAAAATGAGATGGCTTGAGATGCTCAAGGATTATTACATGAGTCTTCACTACCATCCAGGTAAAGCTAATGTGGATTTTGATACTCTCAGCAGGTTATCCATAGGAAGCCTGGCTCATGTGGATGAAGGAAAACGGGAGTTGGTGAAAGATATTCATCATTTGGCTAACCTTGGAGTTTGTCTCTTAGACTCTGGGTCTGGTGGTGTGATTTTGTAGGAGGTAACACAGTCATCTCTTAGTCCTGAAGTAAAAAAAAGTGTTAGATCCTATCTTGATGAGGATCAAATATGATGTAGGTGGGCTAAAGGTAATGTCCTTCGAGTTTAATGGTTATGGTACCTTGTGGTACCAAGGAAGGTTATGTGTTCCCAATATAGATGGATTGTAAGAGAGGATCTTGACTGAGGCGTATGTGTCACGCTATGCTATTCATCCGAGTTTAACAAAAATATATCATGACCTTAAGGAGATATATTTTTGGAACAATATGAAGTGGGATGTGGCTAGTTTTATGGCTAAGTGCATGTGTGTCAACAAGTGAAGGTTAAACACATGAGGCCCAAAGGATTGTATCAAGAGATTGAGTTTCCTGTGTAGAAGTGGGACGTGATCAATATGGATTTCATTACCAGTCTTCCTCAGTCATGGAATAAGTTTGATTTGGTTTGGGTCATCGTGGATAGGATGACAAAGTCTGCTCAATTTTTGCTAGTGAGGACAAACTTTTTGGCTGAGGATTATGCAAGGTTGTATCTCCAAGAGATTGTGAAGTTACATGGGGTACCTATTTCTATCATCTTGGATCATGGTATACAATTTTCATCACACTTTTGGCAGTTGTTTCAAAAAGGCTTGGGGACCAAGGTGAGTCTTAGTACAACTTTCCACCCGCAGTCAGATGGGAAAGTAGAAAGGTCTATTCAGACATTTGAAGACATGCTTAGATCTTAGGCAATTGACTATGGTGGCAGTTGGGTTGAGCGTTTGCCTCTTATAGAGTTTACCTATAATAATAGCTACTACTCTAGCATTAGAATATCTCCGTTTGAAAAGTTGCATGGTAGGAGGTGTAGCTATCCTATAAGGTGGTTTGAGGTTTGTGAGGTGAAGATGTTTCGTTTGAATTTGGTTCACCAAGACATGGAGAAGGTGAAGGTAATTCAGGAATGTCTTAAAGTCGTCCAAAGTTGCCAAAAGTCCTATACAGATGTGAGGCATAGGAATTTAGTGTTTAAGCTTAGGGATAGGGTGTTCTTGAAGTTGTCTCCCTTGAAGGAAGTGATGCAGTTTGGGAACAAAGGGAAGCTTAGTCCCCGGTGTGTTGGTCCGCATTTGATTTTGAGAAGAGTTGGCAGTGTTGCATATTAGTTGGAGTTGCCTTCTAGTATGAGCTGCATTCACCCGATATTCCATGTTTCTATGTTGAGGAAGTGAATGGGTTATTCATCGCAGATTGTACCAATCAAGGATATTGGTATTTTAGATTTCCTTTCTTATGAAGAGGTTCTTATCGAGATTTTGGACTAGACCGGCAGGTTCATAGGTTGACGACCAAGGACGTAGCTTAGATAAAGGTTCTATGGAGGAACCACAAGGTGGAAGAGGCTACTTGGGAAGCAGAAGAGGACATGACGTCCAAGTATCCATTCCAGTTTTTTGCTCTGAAAATTCATGCCAAGGTATGTGTTGATCTTACCATTTTTGTTTTCTGACTTTGTTAAAGGAAAGATTGATTTCCTTGGTATCCTTGTTTTCTAACCTAGTTAAAGGTAATAGTGGATTGTGAATTTATTGATAATCTATTTTTTGTCTTAAGGTAAGAGTAGAGACGTGTGGGTTGCAAATCGTTCTTGTACTTTTTTGTTCCATCATTCGAGGACAAATGATCCAAGTGGGGGAGAATTGAAACACCTTGGGTTTTGGCCTTGGAAATTTTCTGAGTTTTGAACTTACAATCCTTGTAATGACCCACTCTACGAGTTATATAGTGTGGGTACGGCTCTATGGACCCTATTATATGTTGGTCAGTGTGTTGCTGTCCAAGTTCTGTCCTAGTAACGAAAGACTCCATACGAGTCATATGGTCTTATGACGAGAGGTTAGGGTCCAATCGTATGTTTTCAAGTATCTAGTCCTTGATGCTCTGCCTTGGATATGACTTAATGGTACTAGTTGTATGGTCTAGTGGCGAGTTGGGCAATAGAGTTGTATGTTGGACAAAATATGGTGTCTAACTTTTTGTTCTGGAGATGACTTGATGATACTAGTCATATGATGTGGTGATGAGAGGATAAACTTATACCTACAAGCAAGTTTTGTACAGTTTTAAGTTGGGGGCATTCTAGACATTTCCACTTTGTAACTCCCTCTGATACTGCGACATAAAACACCTTCTGGGGCTTCATTAACCTATTATTCTCAATCAAACACTTAAAAATCTCTCTCAACTCTCTCAAGCAAAAGGCTAGTATTTCATCAAGATAATCAATTAAGGATTTCAAGGGTGGTTTCTCTTTGTCTTCCATGGTGTCTAAGGCATGTTACTCCTCCTTCATTTTTATTTTACAAAGAGCATGTTTTTTAATGTATGATTTTCATGATATTGTTATGGTTTGATATTATGGTTAGGGTTTTGGATATTCATGGTTGAATAATGTTT
Source organism: Capsicum pubescens (assembly GCA_030864215.1). Classification (NCBI taxonomy): domain Eukaryota; kingdom Viridiplantae; phylum Streptophyta; class Magnoliopsida; order Solanales; family Solanaceae; genus Capsicum; species Capsicum pubescens. Next base: position 171,906,354 of record CM061543.1, read on the forward strand.
CTTTTATGCTTTTAATATGATTTGACATTGTGGAATGCATGGTTATGGTAAATGGATTTAGGGGTACTTTGGATTCCCCCAAGTTACTTGGTTATGGTTTTGAAACTTATGTGCCCTCAATCTGTTTGTTAAAATGCCAAAGAGAATGATTTTGTCATATAGTATGGCTATTTTTAAAATCCTTGCATTGTATATAAAGGTAATGGAACTAAAATTGGTTTGGTTAGTTTTAAATGGTTTGGAAAGGCCTTGATGGCCATAGTTGTTGTTTAATTGAAAACTTAGGAGTCAACTTGGTTTAAGGGTTTTGTTATGGTATAAATTGGTAGACTTGTAAAATCTAATTTTGGTATAGCGATACCAACAATTAATGCCTAAACAAAAGACTCCTTGGTAAATGGTTGGAATATGTAAATGGTTTTAATATGGGATTAAAGAGGGTCAAGTAGAAAAGCCGTGGAAGGTGGGGGTCCTGGGAGACCGACACTGGAAACTCACGTTTGGTGATGTGAGGGTGGTCTTGGTGACCATGTGCATAATGTTACACTTTATTTTTTGGGAGATATACTAGCCATCTCAGGTTTTTTTCTCCGGTTGTACAGATAACACGCACTGGAGCCCTTTCAATAGATGGAGTTGAACCCATATATCCCATGGGTGGTTTTAGGATAGTCAAGCTACTCAGCCCAGGTTAAGATTTTAAGTGCATGCTAAACCCTGTTCCTTATCCCGGAATGATAGATATATGTTTATCTGTGATTGAATATGATTATTTGATTTGGTTTTGATTAATGGCCTTATTTTATCTTTATCCCTAAGTACATGCTAGCGTTCACTCTGCTAACTATCTTCTGGTGTTGTATCCCCACGCAATGTAGGAATCAGCCATACTACCGTTCCTCTGGCTCAATGACTTGGATTCAGGGATAGCTTTGCGTCAGACTGGAGTGGTGAGATTCCATAGTCAGGAAGGCTCCATTTTAGTCTATAGACATATTTTGTTTTTGTTATTTCTTTGATTTGGTTTTGTCTATTGTCGAGGGAATGTCCCAACCGGATATTATTGATTCTGGATAGAGGCTTTGTCAGACAACTATGGTCATGGGCGGTGTCAGTATTGGTGTTAGCCTTGGCATTGGTATTGGCATTGGGTTTTTCACAAGTTGGATATTTGATTTAAGTTGTTGGATTATGATTATAGACTTTACTTAATGTCTTTGAATTATTATTGATTTATCTTGTTATATGTTTGGGCTTTATCCGAAATAGGGTGCAGGGCGGTTATTGTTGGGTATTGGGGGTGGTCTCCGGCCCTGGTTTGACTTAAGATGCTCGACACGACTAGGCCCTAGGTTGGGTTATTTCATTGATGTATTCAGTTCAGTTTCCTTTAGTATAACTAGTGTTTAAATATTTTAAATAGTATTGTATTGAACAAGTTCACCAAATGACATTGCTTCCATCTAGTATTTCCAGTTTCATGTATTTTTATTCAATTGCTCATGAATTATACCTGTATCATGGTTAGATTGGGATCACTTGTGGTTCTAAGCACCATGTGATTTCTAGGGGATAGTCTCGGGGTGTTAAAATAATGGAGAAATAGAGAAAACCACCATATTCTATGAATAACCATGCATGGAAGTCCTATAGAACATAAATAGTTAGGGATAAAGGTAATATATGCTAGTAGTAATGAAGGAAGAAATGTGATATACAATAAGAATTACTAGATAAGAAAGGGATACCACAATACTATATAGGTCGTTAAACACAAAGATAGTAACCTGAGGGAGCTAGCCAAACAGTCTAAATATCACAAGGATCATAAACAATAAGGAAGCTAGCTTTCGCACAATAAAAACATCTAACCCAAAATATGAATAATAACAAGTTAGTCAAATAACTAGGCTCGTAGTATTAAAGGGGAAAGGAACTCAAAAGCATACCTACAGCCTCGGGTACAAATCCATAACCATCCAGCCACTAACTATACAATAATACCCAAACAGTAATACAACTGGATAAACCCAGACAAACAATAACCTAATCAAACCCCCCATAATCCCAAAAGATGCAAAAAATCACTTAGCAAATAGTAAACATAACCTATACCTATCCGTCCCCATAAGACCAGTAAGTAAAAACATGAAAAAACTATAATGGTGATAGGCTCATGAACATGAATGAATGAATACATAGTAAATCCAAGACTGCCATACCAATTGAGTGTCATATCATACAAAGTGTATAATCCTCCTTTAACTCACTGACGCATAAAACAGAACATATAGGGTAGACTAAGGGAGCCATAAGGGACTAGAGATATCCATATGTACTTTTTATAATAAATCATAATAAATTCGCTCCAAAATCTTATTGGAGATAAGTAAAATTGTAATAATTGCTCAAAATCGAATGAAGACTACACAAGTAGTAATCCATAAAATCTAGTGCCCAAGATCAAACTAGAACTAAAAATAATAGAATAATATCGAAAAGGTTGGAATCTTTCTCAGCCAAAATATGTAAAAAATGATAAATGAGTATACAAAGAATGGACTAGAATTTTCCTATGTCTAAGTTATCAAAGTGGTGCACGCTAGCTTAAAAGACCATTGACGATAAAAAAGGTGATATTATTTCTATTTTATACCCCAATTTTAAAGTAAAAAATGGGAACAAATCTATTTTTGAAAAGAGTAGAAAAACATCATCTTTATTGGAATCATACAACCAAATATGCATATAAACATATGAATTCCATCATCAATATACAAATAATGAACATGTAAGCACGTAAGAATTTATAATCTAAGCCACAATTTTTTCAGAGCATAGAGAACTAGCCTGGTATATAGTTGTTCTTGTAATCAAGGTCTTGGACCGAACAATGTGTGCGTGAAAATATATATATATATTAAGAAAACTAGGAAACAAAGTTAACACGATAAAGTCTATTAATAAGAATCACGTGACCAACGACGTCTTTTATCAAGAGATAGGACCCTACATCAACTTTAAGCATTGCCACTATCAACCTAAGGTCCAAGCAAGTATAAAATTGGCCTTAGCATAATCCCACAACTATAGTGGGCATTCTAAACCAAAGATCAAGCTACTATTTTATTCAAAAATCCCACAAAAGAGGCTAACAATCATCGAAATAGTAAAGTAGCCTTAAACCTACCTTATAACCATGACCTCGTATGCAATCTATACAATAAAAAATATCATAGGAAAGAGTAGATCACATCCTATCTGAATGCCAAACAGTCGCCTTAGACTGATCACGAGTTTTTTATCCCTTTCACGCAATTTTAAAAGTCCACTACATTATCATAAACACAATTCAAACATCAATATGAGTAAAATGAAACCCATATTACAATATAAAACTCTAGGCAAAAAAATAGGCCCATGGGACCTGCTTGGGAAATTCAAAAAAATGAGTTTGTGATTAGGTCCCTCAGTACACAAGGAATACATGCTCAAAAAATGAGCAAAATGGAGTCCTAATTGGTGCTCAAATTAGCCCTAAAGTGTTCAAGAATTCAAGAACCTAATACTAGGAATTAATGAATTTAGGACAAAATTTGATAGGGTAAAGTAACAAAAAATGATCAAAAAGTGTTGAATTAACATGCCTCAGCCACAATAGATGATTTCTCACAGTTTCTTACACTCCAAGCTCTATAAATAAGAAATGGACATAAAATCAAACGAACTACACAAATGAAATTATCAGTCCCAGTATGTCATAAATGACTTGTGAAAGCTAAAGGAAAGCTATAAAAACAGAAAAAACACTAAAAGGTAGAAATGACCTCGAGGGTCATTATATAAAATAAATAAAATATTGTTTTTAGTTATTATAGTACCAAGTGTCAATTAAAGATAAAAAGGTGTAAGATTTCTTTAGAAAATACAAGAAAAATATATCATTTGGGACTTAATCATGCATTTCAGAAAAGTGAGGGACTCTTCTTTTGACACATCAATATTTTGTGTTTAATAGGTACACAATTTAAATAATTTAGGTGTTCAATAGGTACTAATCCTTGTTGGGTGTCTACGTGAATTTTGTTAATAACTTTAAGGAGTCGTCGATGACTTAAGGCTACTACTTATTAGATGGTTAGGGAAGTGAAACAGTGGTGGAAATCTTATCTTAGTTGTAGGATAGTGGGCTCCCCTTCTATTACATGGTCTTGGTTTTTTTAGGCTTTTATTACAAACTATGTGCCTCACAACATGAAGTAAATAATGAGAAATGAATTTGATGACTTAGAGTAGGGTACCATGACCATTACTAAGTATGAGGCTAGATTCCATGCTATTTCCATGTATGCCTTGGTGAGTATCTCGACAGAGGAGAAGCAAATTAGGAAGTTTGTGAAGGCATTGATTACCAATTATCTATTTATAGTATTATTTAGTTTTCCTTGGATAAATTTGTACTTTCATTATATATCTGGTATTTAGAGTTGCTCCGGTGCTTTGCTAGCAAAATCTTAGGGGTTTAGATTTGCTTATTTAGTTCATCTGAGACCAATTTTGATTTATTATTATTATTGTTGTTGTTGTTGTTGTTATCATTGAGTATGGTTTTTCTTATTATTGCCATTTTTTTATTATCATAAGTTATTGAGTAAAGCTTACCAACCATGGTGGGGTTGGAGTAGTTTCCATCATAACCCATAGGATTTGGATCGTGAAAATAAATGAAATTGTTTTCTACTGTAGAGTCTTTTATGAAGGGAAAAAAGTTCAATTAACATTTCTAAGGACCTTATCATGATATTTCTCAGGTCATGATGATACCTACCTCAACCCACTAGTAGGTAAGTCAAACCATGTCTCAAAACGACGATTAATGGGCTAATAGGCAAAAGATAAAGAAATAAGGATACAATTTTAACAATAATTAACAAGAAGAGGAATATATATATATATATATGAACGTATGTACGTATATAAGCATGCCATATCTAAGAAGGAAGAGGATAAAAGTACCTACATGAATCCCCTAAGACTTAGTAAGGTCAATACAAGAGCCACTAAGACCAAAGAGTACTAGACAATGCCAAAATATACATTGTAGTCATAGAATATACAAAATAGGACTATTATGATAGCAGAACGAAGAGGATCAACTTCAGACTCTGAAAGATTACCCAATCTCTAATCAATATCCCAACCTGAGGTCATCTTCAATGGAAGTAACTTGTACTAGGTTTGTATCAGGAAAAAGATGTATAAGGTAGTATGAGTACCAAAACATTGGTACTCAATCGGAATCATAGGATGATTGAGCTTAATAATAATAAAAGTGTAAATAAAGTTTGAGTGTACAGTCTGAAGTCAATAATTAAGGGATAGAAATGGAATTGATAGGCTATGCTAGGAGTATGCAGGAAATCAAAAGTAACTCAAAAGAGAAAATAGAAGTCTTGTTATAACCTAACTAGACCTATATAAGCCCAAAAGGTGTACACAAGGAGAAATAAATCCAACCAAGCCCCCAGAAGCACGGTGGGTACACGCAAAGAGTAGTACTAAAGTAAGAACATAATATAGCAGTAATGAAAGTAAACGAGCCAAAAAATAAAATAGGCGTACCTTAAATCGTACCAGTCCTTATAGGATTCTTAACCCAAACCAATAATAGTAATGATAATAAATACTGGACTCAAGCAGAACTAGTGAATAAAAATAGTATAGTTGATAACGAACATGAACTAATGAATACTAAAAATATTGCACGTGCCGGACTCAAATTGCAATTCTTAAGTAAGCCATTCATGCATACATACATAAATTATTGTTTTTCCTAAGTTCATCTAGTCATTAATACCATTTCAGAAGCATAATCATTAATGGAAAACCAGATTCCAATTACTGTAATTTTAGGTTGAAATACTAATAAGGCAAAAGTATCAAAGCTAACCAACTTAAAGGTAAAAATTGAGGCAATCCAATCCTAAATGTCTCCCAAATATATTCAACTAGCACAACATCACACTTATACCACAATAAACAAGGTCTAGGAGAAGGGTAAGCCAAGCCTATCTGGACGAACTTGAAAAAACCTAAAAAAACCTCTAAACAAAGATTTTCCCTTCAGAGAAGCCTCCAACCTCAAACACACTATCAAATTAATGTTCTACATGTCAAGCTAAGAATATCAATACCTATATTGCAAATTTATTCTTCGGGTGAGAAATCAAACTAAAAATTAAATAGTGGGGCACACAAACAAAATAAAAAATTAAGTTCATCATTGGGTTCCTTTCATCTTGAGGATCACTTTTCACCAAAATTGGGAGAGATTCAACCTCAATAATAGTTCTAAATAGCCCATATGCAACTTGAAACCTCATGAACAATAATAGAAAATTAACTAAAAATTAAATTGAGAACTTATCGAGAAATAGTCTTACAATGTTCACTTGATTATTTCCTAGTAAATCCTAACCTCAATTATGTAATTTACCCACTAATTTTAAGCTTCCAAGATTGATAATGGTAAAAACACGTAGAGAAATAAGCTAAAAATTCAACAAAATGGACATATATATAAAACCAACACTTGTCACTAAAGTAACACGTGTACCACTAAAGCAACCGTTGATGATGTTATCTGATTCCGTTAAAGAAAACTCTTAGATGCTAAAGCAGCTCTACAAAGGCAAATAAAACATTGCTTAGGTTGTTAGTATGGATGCCATTAGGAGCCACTTAATTGGTGCCCAGTTTCTAAAGTGTCTTTACTAAGGTGATAAAAGGTCCATGTAAGCAGCTACACCAGATACTTCCTACCAACAAATTTTCATACAACTTAAAATATCCCAACTAGGTGTTCGATATTCAGTCAACACCTCGTGCATGCAAAAAAACTATGTTACCCTACAAAATTAGTCATTTCAGACAAAACAGAATCATCAAAGGTCCTATCCAAGGTCATTTTGACCGAATGTGAGTCCACACCTAAGGTTTTATTTTTACCAAAATCTAACCAATAGCCCAAAATGAACCCTGAAGTATCATGACCAGACATAGGGTTCCCCTAACATAAAATTGACATTCCAAAGCTAACAAAATCATTAAAAATACTTTTTTATGTTATAGTTTTGGCCTGAGATTATTTTCTCAACTTCAAAAGCTCAAAAATAGGAAAATATTTATAAAAACTAAATGAACTATCGGGCAATCAAACTGTCAGTCCCAACAAGTCATAAATGACTTTGGACAGCTATAGAGAAGCTCTAAATGTAGAAAAAGCATGAATATAACATGAAGGATCGTTACAACATCTACTACTAAAAGGACTTCATCAGTGAAAGTAGAGAGCTAAGAAGTACCTAATTACTCAAACATATGGGAATATTGAGTCCATATATCATGCTCGATCTCCTAGATAACCTCTTTACAAGATGGTGTCTCTAGTGAACCTTAACCACAAGAATTTCTCTAAAACACGATCCTTTAATATGTTTGGCTAGAATATAAATTGGCTCCCCTCAAAGGTCAACCTATAATCCAACTAAATCGATTTCCATTGGAGCACATGAGACTAATCTAGGATACAGCATCGGAGCATCGACACATAGAATGGATGAATTACTAAAAAAGATAGAGGCAAGGCTAACTCATAAGCTATTTCCCCAACTGTCTAAATGATCTAAAATGGCCCAATATACCGGGTGCTGAGTTTCCCTACTTCACAAACCTTATGACACCATTCATGGGTGACACACAAAGAAAACCCACTAACCAATTCCAAATTTCTATGCACAAAGCCTATGGTTAGCATAACTCTTTTACTAGATTTATATAGCCTAAAGCCTATCTGTAGTAACCTATAATCTACCCAATGACTCATGAAGAAAGTTGGTACCTTATGGTCTAGCCTATAAAGTCTCAAACAAACCAACTAGAAATCGGCATTGACTACTATATAGTGCCTCGAATGGTACCATTTAAATACTTGAATAGTATCTATCATTGCCAGAAAACTTTTCTAAGGCTTTGAACTTCTTTCACGAACCTCCAAAGTCCTAGATACATGCTCAGAGCATATCCTTAAATACCTAAATTGTCTGCTCTGACTGTCCATTAGTTTAGCGATGAAAAATGATGCTAAGAACAACCTAGGTACCCAACTCCTCCTATAATTCCCTCCAAAATCTAGAGGTGAACTTGGAACCTCTATATGAAATAATAGACACAAGCACTTTTTTGGAGGTAAACTATCTTTGGAACATAGATCCGAGCTAACCTCTCAGCACTATAGGAAGTCTGAATGGGAAAAAATGGGAAAAATTGGTAAATAAATCTACAATGATCCAAATGCCATTAAAACCATGAAAAGTACATAGAAAATAGGGGTGAACCTACTTATAATTTTGGGTGCTGCGACACCAACTAAAATCGATGTGGAATAGGTATAATCATATAAAAAATATACGAAAATACTTATAAGACATATAAAAGCACCCACTTAAGTAAAAAGTTGGTTGGGTGCACTGGAAGTTAGGTTGATCGGAAGGTGTTTCACTGGAAGTGGTGACTCGGGTTTAAACCTGATTGAGATTATTTTTTATTTTCTTTAGATTTTTAATTTGTTAAGCACCCACTATCCTTAAATTTTGGGTCCTTCACTGAAGGAAAACCACCCCAAAGTGCATAGTAATTTGCTCCCACTTCAACTCTAAAATAGGTAGCCTATGATGCAAAATACCTAGTCTCAAATGCTCGACCTTCTCCTACTGACAACATAAACACCAAGTAATAAATTCCTCTATATCTTTTCTATACCACTGTACAAGTAAAGATACCTCAAATCTCTATACATCTTAGCTGTCCCAAGGTAAATAAAATATCTGGAGGTGTGAGTATCCTAAATAATCAATTAAATTAAGCCTCCTTCCCTTAAAACACAAATATGAATGTTGAATCTCAGAATACCCTCAGAGTTTAAGGTATCCCTCTTGGACTCACCCTTCAACACCTTATCTCAAATGCCATACAACCTACTATCCTTAAATTACCATCCTCAAATCTTCTCCAACAAAGTAGAACTGGCCTTAACACTCACAAGAATCTTTTTTGGGTCTAAAATATTAAGTCAAATCAACTTATTAGCTAAGGACGGGATGTCTAAGGCTAATAGCCTCTCCAAAATTAAAGGATTCCTTGAGTTGAAAAGCCTTATATTTTCTTTCTAACACCATTTAAGGCGTCCATGAGACAAATATCGGTGAAAATAAGGCCAAAATAGTCACCTCCTTCCGTCTTAAGATGTCTGCTACCATAGTTGTCTTACTTGGTTGGTATAGAATAGAGACATCATAGTCCTTCAACAACTCAATCCGCCTATTCTATCTTGAGTTAAGTAATTTTGAGTCATAATATACTAAAGACAATGGTGGCTAGCAAATATCTCAAAATGAACACCATATAGGCAAAACATTCAAGTAGAAATCAAAATATTGATAACTTAGAACCTGAATATAGCTCCATATTTCATCGTATGTCTTCAACTTTGTCCAAGTGAGATTAAGAGGACAAAATGTCCCATTTCTTGCCAATGTGCCAAGAAAGCTGGAAAATTCAGTGACCACTGCTTTAGTTGGACCAATAGGCTGGTTCAACTCATTTAACACTATCAGTTGACGGTCAGTCCATCCATGTAGTACTTGCATTTGTGTAGAGCCTCTTTTTATTTTATTAGTTGAAGGGCCTACAATAATATCAACAACCAAATTACTAAAATGCAGACAGTTTTTGAACAGGTATGAACTAAAATATATATATTCTTACCTACTCTAGATTGTTCATTTTCTTATAAATTAGAAAGTTGTGTCTGATCTTGTTGCACTCGTTCAACTGTGGGTTTTGATGCATGAATGGTGGAGTCTAAAAATTCTTGTCGCACTTGCTCCTCTACTGGTGCTGCAAGAGAGGTGGAATTCGGAGACACCCCAACTTCAAGTCATGAGTGGGGTAGTTGTACTCGTGTGCCTTCAAATATATCAAAGCATATGATAGAACTTGATTTTGATATATTAGAATTCAACCCAAACCATACTTAAAGCATCACAACATGTAGTAATCCTCTCACTCTTAACTGGAAGAGTTGAAATAAGAGTTAAATTGAGCAAGCCTTGAGCTATATAAAATCATCTCACATATTGAACCATCTACAGTAGACTTCCAACCTAGTAAAATTACAAACCTTGATCAAATATATAGGTCTAGCCTAATAAGAATGGCCTCAATCTTTGTCGGGTCTACCATAATCCCATACTTGGACTCCACGTGCCCCATGAATGTTATATACTCAAGCTAAAACTCATACTTTGATAATTTAGCATAAATCCAATGATCTCTCAAAATATGGAGCATAGTCCTCAAATGTTTCTTAGGATCTTCCCTACTCCTCAAATAGTCAAGATTGTGATAAAATGGTCATAAAAGAGTCAAAATAAGGCTTAAATATACAGTCATCAAGTCCATAAACATTGTTGGGGCATTGGTCAACCTAAATGACATTACCAGGAACTCATAATAGTTGTAATGAGTCTTAAAGGTTGTCTTAGTGATGTCCCCCACTTGAATCTTCAATTGATGGTAGACATATCTCAAGTCAATATTAGAAAATACAATTATACCCTGAAGATGGTCAAATAGATTATCGATACAAGGCATATGATACTTATTCATCACTGTCACCTTGTTCATCTGCCTATAATATATACACATATGCATAGAACTATCCCTCTTCTTACAAACAAAACTAGAGAACCTCTAGGCAATACATACAATCTAATAAAACTCTTACCTAGCATATTCTGAAGCACAAATATTTAGCTTTTTATCTTAGAAAGATCCATATAATAGGTGTAATAGAGATAGGTTAGGTGCCCAAATTAAGATCAATAGAAAAGTCTATAGTACAATAAGAAGGAAGGATAAGTAGAAAAGACATTAGATAACTCACAGACTATACAAATAGAGTCAAGTGAAGAACTCATAATACTGACATCATAAACATATGTATGGTAGGATATAAGCCCTCTAAACCTGTCTCCTAGCCTAAATATAAGAAATAATCGTCGTTGGAGCATGCCTAAAAGTACATTTTCACACATATGAGGGTATTATAGGCATGACTAAAGTAATGATATTGGTAAATAAATCCAAGAATACATGATAGGGTGTAATACCCTGAGTTTTTATGTCCTAAACCTCCCTAAAGATAGTCCATAAGGTTAGCTATCTAATGATTCAAGACTTACCTCATTCCAGTGTTGTGGCAAAAAGTTGTGGAAGATTTCCCTTAAGGGCCTGACACACTACCATGATGACGACTGATTACATGAGTCGTTACCACTTATGATGAGTAATCACGAGTGAGTCATAGTCATTTTAGTGAAGGCCCCATGTTTTGTCCCAATGCCTAAGACTCCTTTCTAAGACTCATAATTAGTTACTACAAGTTGTTAGGAAAGACTCATAGTCACAGCAGCATGTAACCAGGAATCCCTTCCAGTGGTTATGAGTCCAGCACATGACTCGTAGTTTGAACTAACGAGTCATGTGTGGACCCATAGCCTGAACTGTAAAGGACCTAAGACTCAAGCTTTAGACTATGACTCCATCTTACAACTCATAGTCAATCATGATAAGTCATAAGGATAAAGTTGTAGTCAAAACAAAAAAGGGTCTTAGACCCTAGATTATAACTTACAACTTAGACTATGACTCGTAGTTAGTCCTAATGAGTCATAAGATGAGTCATAATGACTGGGAGCGTGTTTTCTTGCATATTTTTCCAAAGACTTTTTTGTTTTTACCGACTCCCTTAAAATCCAAACTCACACTGTTTTGGCTTTAAAAGGGGTGGTATAAAAGATCCCATATCCTCAACTTATAACATAATTATCAATTTCACCCAAGAGGAATCAAAGAGGATCTTTATTTCTTCCTCATGAGAAAACTAAGTATAAGGCCCCGAATCAGGTACCCGAAATGCTACACGGTGCTCATGACCCCGAAGGACCATAAGCTAACCCATGACTGATATCCGTACCTGTATACTGCATAAAATACTTTATAATACAGAAACATGAACTGAAAGGCCATAAGTTTCAATACTGAACATGATCTGAATAATATAGCATCTGTGTGGGGTAATAGAATACCCAAAACTAAACTGAACATACTGAAGTCTAAAACATGATAGTCTAGAAAGCCTCTAACTAACTGAACTATCTGAGTAAAGAGTTGATGGGATATGTCCCTAACTAATTCCAACTAATAAAATGATTAATGAGATAATAGGGAAATAATCATGTCCTCAAAAGATGAGGACTCACTTCTAACTCTGTCTGCGAATATCTGGAATCTACTGTTACTTTAGAGATCATGTGTCTAAACCTATGGTATAAGACACCATAGCGCAAATACGTCAGTACTTTGAATGTTCTAGTATGCATGTGAGGTAGGCCGAATGCATGGGGTTTATATGTATGAACAATAATAATAACTGACTAACTATCATGAGCGTGAGAATACTGTATCTGAGTTGACTATATCTGACAGTCCTGAAATCTGAAGAACTATCTGAGTTCTATTACTGAAACTGATTGACTATTTCTGACAGTCTTGATTCTATAACATGAAACTATGGGAAGTAGTTATCTAACTGACATGCCCCTGATATGCCATTATGGCTGAGTTAGGGTCCAATATGTAACCCCAATTGGAAGGGTGTCAATACTGTGCCACCGGTAAGGACAACCTGTGGGCGACCCTCATCTAATAGTGTCCCCTACATGAGAATGGTGGGGCCCTTATCTGAAAGTGCTTATCCACCTCACCAACCCTCATCGTACAGTGTTGATGTCTCAATCTATGCTGTCTACATAGTTTTGGAATGTAAGGATAACTTCTAAGAATCACACCCTTATCTGATAGTATGTGTTCCTATCCTTGGGTTCACTCGGTGTTAATTCCAACTCCCATATAAATAGACTCTGAACATGATTTACTGAACTGAACATGGGCTGAGTTACAGAATTTTGTTGACTGATGGAATACTACTGATATCTAACAACTAACTGAGTTCATGAGATCATGGAGATTTCTTGAGTCATAAGATTATCTGAAGTCTAAGGATCATAGCTTGACTGAGAGTATCGTGAAAACATGACATGGCTATAGGCACACAACTAATGTTTCGGGTACGAGTACCCCCATAACTCGATGGAAGGAAACTGACCAAGCATAACTTACTTGAACATATAATTAACATCATAATCCATAATACATTTATAGAAGCATTTCATCAAAACATGTGATAGACATAACTTGTACATACATGGAGATTTCATGGTATCTTGCTAGTTAGGCACTTTTCCTTCATCCAGACATTTAATCAAACATATTGTAGGCTTTGTACATGTAAAAATCATTGTACAATAATTAAACATCATGGTTCAATTCTAATTTAATCATTCAAGGGTTTAATCATAGGTTTGCATGAATCCATATCTATTATAATGTAACCCTCATAGAATTTATCACCCAACATGGAGTAGAATTCAATTTCTCATTATCCACATAAACAAGAGCAGCCCAATCATGAAATTCATAAGAAAATCCATAAACTTTAATTTAGAGAAGGGATTGTTGGGCTTCATGGACGAAATGAGTCCATGAATGAACACTATACATACCTTAGTTCGTGATTTCGTGAGGATTGAAGGTGAAATCTTCTTGAATTCGAATCCCCAATAGAAACCCTAGCTTGTTGTTGAGAGAAACTTGAGAGAAACTAGTAAATTTTGGGTGAAAAGTGGCTGAATCACGTGTTAAAGGGATTAAATAGGGATGGGAAGTAGACACTTTTAACCATGGACGCGCCATTTAATTTTAGTGAAAATTTCCCAAATTGGACCCTTGGCGTGATGCGGCGCTATCTCACCGTGTCACTGTATTTTGAATATTGAGAAATTAAGGGATGGAACGATGCAGGGCCATCGCGTTGCCACTTCCTTTGTGACCTAGAACTTTGGCGTGACGCGAGGGAAATCGCGCTGAGACACTGGAAAACAGACAATTCTGAATTTGGGCCTTGGAGCGATGCATCATAATCGCGGACCCCTACTAGAATTTTCCAGATGCCATTTCGCCTTGTGGTGCGGCGCGCCACTTACTAATATGACACTCTTTTACTATGGGAACTTGAAATAGTCGTAACTTCTGACCCGGTTATCGGATTTGGGCAAATCTTATATCGATGGAAAGCTTATTAAATTTCCCACACGAAAAAGGGAATATATTAAGAATTCCTCATGGAATAACCATTATTCAGTTTAAAATATAATACTAGAAATTCTTGAGATGAAATTAGCTAGGAAAAAGTATAGGGTATTACAATATCTCCCCCTTGAGAATATTCATCCTCGAATGAGACTGACTGAGAGGGGAGAAAATAAAAATGATGTACATACTGAACATGAATAACTGGAACATGGTATCATGACTGACATGACTGACAAGCTATACATATAATACTGAACATGCATATCTGATGCATCTGTAACTAATTCATCAATGCATGACTGAGTGTTCTGAAGAACTAAGTTTCTTACAATGAGAATGCATGTCTGATACATAATTACATAACTGAACTGATAGATGAGTGCATGAATGAATATGCAATGGTAATTGATACCAATTTTATAATGGGAACATGATCATGAAACTTCATACCAAGTTTGTGATGAACACTAAACATGAAACTGAGTAAGATTAAGGAGAACTGTTACCTTGAGCTTGATCTGAGTTGGCGAAGAAGAGGTGAGGATACTTGGTACGCATGTCTTCCTCTGCTTCCCAAGTATCTCCCTCGACGGAATGATTTCGCTAAAGAACCTTAACTAGAGGGACTTCTTTGTTCCTCAATCTACGAGTCTGATAGTCTAAGATTTCGAATGGAATCTCTTCATAAGAGAGAGTCTTCTGAACATTAATGCTCTGAATAAGGACTAAAACTGATGGTTCACCTATGCACTTCTTGAGCAAAGAGACATGAAGGAATGGATGAACTGAGGTTAGATCTAACGAAAATTCAAGCACATAGGCTACCTTTCCAAAGAAACTGAGAATCTTGAAGGGACCAACATATTGGGGACTGAGCTTTCCCTTCTTTCCAAATCTCTTCACTCCCTTAATTGGAGAGATTATTAGATAGACATGATCCCCAATCTCAAACTCGAGATCTTTTCTATAAATATCCGCATTAGACTTCTGTCGGCTCTGAGCAGCCCAGAGTCTTTTTCTAATCAACTGGACTTTTTCTAAGGCGTTGAATACCAAGTCAGGCCCTATAATTGAGGCCTCAATAACTTCAAACCAACCAATTGGAGATCTATATCTTCTACCATAGAGAGATTCAAATGGATCCATCTAAATACTGGAATGATAGTTGTTATTGTATGTAAACTCAATCAAAGGTAAGTGGTCATCCCAACTTCCCTTGAAATTGATTGCACACGCCCTTAGCATATCTTCTAACGTCTGAAAGGTCCTTTCTGCTTGACCATCTGTCTGGGGATAAAAGGTTGTACTAAGATGAACTTGGGTACCAAGACCCTTTTAGAATGCTTTCCAGAAATGAGAGGTGAACTGGGTACCTCTGTATGAGATAATAGACAATGAAACACCGTGCAATCTGACCAACTCCTTAATGTAGAGTTTGGCATAATCCTTGGCTGAATAGGAGGTATGAACTGGAAGGAAATAAACTGATTTTGTCATTTTGTCTTCAATGGCCCAGATTGAATCATGTTGATGAAGAGTTCGAGGAAAACCCATCATGAAGTCAATTTTCACAACTTCCCACTTCTAAGTAGGAATACTAAACTCCTACATGGACCCACTAGGCTTCTGATACTCTATCTTAACCTGCTAACATGTAGACTCTGCAATGTCTGTCTTCATCCCACTCCACCAATAAATTTCCCGCAAGTCATGGTACATCTTTGTGGCCCCTGGATAAAACACTAGGGTGCACCATGCGCTTCTGCAAGAATTTGCTTCCTTAAGTCATCTACACCCGGAACACAAAGATGACCCTGACAATGCAAAACACCATCTCCCCCTTGGGAGTAAACCTCTACTTTCTGATCCTGAACTAACTCTTTCAACTTGACAAGGCTGGGATCTCTATCTTGCTTTTCTTTCACCTTAAAAACTAGAGATGATTCTGAACTAAACTGAACCTATATATCACCCTCATCTATATCGACTAAGCGAACGCCTAGTCTGGAAAGCTAAAGGTCTTCCTGAGCTAACTTCTTCTTACTATCCTCAACATGAGAAACAATCCCCATGGATAGTCTAATAAGAGCGTCGACCACTACGTTTGCCTTTCCTGGATGATAAAAGACACTTATGTCATAATCTTTCAAGAGCTCTAACCACCTTCTCTGATGAATATTGATATCTTTCTGAGAAAAGACATACTGAAGACTCTTATAATCTGTGAAGAAATTTACATGAACTACGAAGATATAATGCCTCCAAATCTTCAAGGAAAAGGCTACGGCTGCTAACTCAATATCATGAGTAGGATAATTCCTCTCATGGGGTTTAAGCTTTCTGGAGGCGTAGGCTATGACCTTACCATACTGTATGAGGAAACAACCTAGAGCCACTCTGGATACATCACAATACACTACGAACCCATCTGAATCATCTGGGAGAACTAAGACTAGAGCTGAGGTGAGTCAAGTCTTCAACTCCTAAAAACCCTTCTCACAAGGATCTGACCACTGAAGCTTGACTTTTTTCTAAGTTAATCTAGACATAGGGAATGCAATAGAAGAAAATCCCTCAATAAACCATCTTTAATAGCCATCCTAACCTAAGAAACTCCTAATATCTGATGGAGAGATTGGGCGAGGCCAGTTTCTTACTGCTTCAATCTTTTGAGAATCTACTCTAATGCCATCATCGGAAATGATATAACCAAGGAATGCTACTGACCTTAGCCAAAACTCGCACTTACTGAATTTGGAGAATAGCTGATGATCTCTGAGAGTCTGAAGTACTATTATGGGATGGTCTACATGACCATGCTCATTAAAAGAATAGACCAGAATATCATCTTTGAAGACTATGATGAACATGTCCAAGTACTTCTTGAACACACGATTCATCAAGTCCATAAAAACTATTGGGGCATTGGTAAGACCAAATGACATGACTAGGAATTTGAAGTGACCATATGGAGTACGGAAAGCTATTTTTGGAATGTCATATTCTATGAATCTGAGTTGATGATAGCCGGATCTGAGGTCTATCTTAGAGAAATAACTGGCACCCTGAAGTTGATCAAATAAGTCATCAATTCTGGGAAGAGGAAATTTGTTCTTAACTGTGACCTTATTGACTTGACTATAGTCTAAACACATCCTACGAGAACAATCTTTCTTGCAAACGAATAATACTGGAGCGCCCCATGGGGAAACACTGGGCCTGATGAATCCCTTATCTAAGAGATCCTTTAATTATTTTTTACAGTTCTCTGAGTTTTGTTAGTGCCATTCTATATGGCAGACTAGATATAGGTGAGTATCTGGAAGAAGATCAATGCCGAAGTCTATTTCCCTTTAGGGAGGAATTCTTAGAAGATTTTTGGGAAAGACATCAAAATATTCACTTACAACTAGAACTGATTCAAGGCTGGGAGTTTTGAAACTAGTGTCCATAACTTGAATAAAATGATAGACACATCCTTTAGATATCATTTCCCATGCCCGAAGGTAGGAAACAAGCTAACCTATGAATGCTGAAGTACTACCCTTTCACTCAAGTATGGGTTCATTCAAAAATTGAAACTGGACTATTCTGTTTCAATAGTCGACTGTGGCATAGCAGGAATAAAGCCAATCCATGCTGAGAATGAGATCAAAATTAGTCATATCTAATTCGACTAAGTCTGCTGAAGTTACTTTCAGAAATATCATAACCAGGAAGTTCTTGTATACCTTCCAGGCTATGGTGGTTTTACCCACTGGGGTAGAGACTAAAAAGGGCTCTACTAGGATTTTGGGACTGATTTTGAAATCGCTTACTATATAAGGAGTAACAAAAGACAAAAAAACTCCTGGATCTAGCAACACATCAACATGCACAGGAAAGATTTGTAATGTACCAATAACTACATCAGGAGATTTTTCCTAATCCTATCGGGAATGAAGAGCATAGAGATGATTTGGGGCATTGCCTACTAGTAGCACTAGAAGTGGCACCCTGCTGATTCGAGTAATCGGACTGAGCTGAGGAGCAGAGATGACTCTGATAACCTGACTGAGGGAAGTCTCTGACTCTATAGCCTAGCTTTCCACAACCAAAATAGACATCGCTACCAGCTCTGCAAGCACCCTTGTGGTTCTTACTACAAGTCTGACAAAGGGGATTAGTTCGGGCATTGCTAACAATGCCCTAAAACCTAGAGTCTGACGCTCTATCTCTGTTGCCCTCCTTGAACTTAAGAATTGTAGAACTAGTTGAAGAAGGGGCTGGAACTGATTGCTTAGGATGAAACTGGGAACGGTCTTCTCCTTCTAATTTAGGCTGAGCAAAGTTGAAACTACCTGTCTTCGCTCTCTTATTCTGTTTCTTCCTCTGTTTAATCTTATGCTCCTCTATCTTCTAGGAATGAGTCATAAGCTTGGATAAAGTCATGTTACTATTCAGCATGGCAGATCTGCATTGATTTACCATGCTATTATTTACCCCTAAAGTAAACTTACTCATCTTGGCTCTACTGTCTGCAACCACATGAGGGGTATATTTGGATAATTGAGTAAACTTAAGAGAATACTCTTTCACTGTCATATTGACCTGCCTGAGGTTGATGAATTCTAGCACCTTAGCCTATCTAAGCTCTTGGGGAAAGAATCTATCTAAGAATGCAATGCAAAACTCCTCCCACTCTATAGGACCTGCATCATCTGACCTCTTTGACTTCCACTGTTTGATCCAAGTATGAGCCACACCCTGCAACTGATATGCAACTAGCTCAGCACTCTCAACAGTAGTCACCCCTATGATATCTGTCACCTTCTGAACATGATCAATGAATTCTTGAGGGTCCTCTCTACCTTATACTCGAGGAAAGATGAAGGATTCATTTGGATGAAGTCCCGAATCATAGATGCAGCCAAGTTGGCCATTGGGTTTACGGAATGACTACTAGCTGTTCATTTTGAGAGGAAAATGACTAAGCAAGAGTAGTGAATGTATCCCTGGACTCCACATAAGAAACATGATCGCCCAAAGGATCTTTGGGCTGGGGGGCTAACTGATTTTTGTTTCCTTTTTTAGGAGGCATGTTCTATAGAAGAAAGGGGGAAACATATTAGATTAAGAGATTGACTTGAGATTATGCTCACTGGCATGACATGAATACTGAAAGAAGGTAAACTATTCCTAAAACATCTTACAGCCTCTTTCATATAAATGTGTTGCGCAACACACCCATGTACAAGACTCTACTAGATGCGGCTTTCAGACTTCCTAGGACTCTATTGAACCTTAGGCTCTAACACCAAGTTTGTAACTCCCCGAATCTGGTACCCGAAATGCTACACGGTGCTCATAACCCCGAAGGACCATAAGCTAACCCATAACTAATATCCATACCTGTATACTGCATAAAATACTTTATAATGCGGAAATATGAACTGAAAGGCCATAAGGTTCAATATTGAACATGATCTGAATGATATAACATCTGTGTGGGATAATAGAATACCCAAAACAAAACTGAACATACTGAAGTCTGAAACATGATAGTCTAGAAAGCCTCTAACTGACTGAATTGTCCGAGTAAGGATTTGATGGGATATGTCCCCAACTAACTCCAACTAATAAACTAATTAATGAGATAATAAGGAAATAATTATGTCCTCAAAAGATAAGGACTCACTTCTAACTCTGTCTGTGGATATCTAGAATCTACTGTTGCTCTGGAGCTCATGTCTCTGAACCTATGGTATAAGACACCATAGCGCAAATACGTCAGTACTTTGAAAGTACTGGTATGTATGTGAGGTAGGCCAAATGGATGGGGTTTATATGCATGAACAATAATAATAACTGACTAACTATCATGAGTGTGAGAATACATATATAAGACATAACAACTGACACTAATACTGTGATAACATGATTACTGAATATGAATATAACTGTCCTGATTTTGTAACATGAAACTGTGGGAAGTAGTTATCTATCCTACATGCACTTGATATGAAATTATGGCTGAGTTGGGGTCCAATCTATAACCCCAATTGGAAGGGTGTCAATACCACGCCACCGGTAAGGAAAAACTGTGGGCGACCCTCATTTGATAGTGTCCCTTGTACGAGAATGGTGGGGACATTATAAGATCGTGCTTATCCATCTCATCAACCCTTATTGGACAGTGTTGATCTCTCAACCTATGCTAGCTACATAGTTCTAGAATGCAAGGATGACTTTTAAGAATCACACCCTTATCTAATGGTGTGTGTTCCTATCCTTGGGTTCACTCAGTGCTAATTCCTACTCCCATATGAATAGACTCTGAACATGATTTACTGAACTAAACATGGGCTGAGTTACTGAATTCCATTGACTGACAGAATACTACTGATCTCTTGAAACTGACTGAGTTCATGAGATCATGGAGATTTCCTTAGTCATAAGACTGTCTGAAATCTAAGGATCATAGCGTGACTATTAGTATTATTAAAACATGACATGGCTCTAGGTACATAGCTAATGTTTTGGGTACGAGTACCCCCAGGACTCGATGGAAGGAAACTGACCAAGCCTAACTTACTTGAAGATATAACTAATATCATAATCCATAATATATTTATAGAAGCATTTCATCAAAACATGTGATAGGCATAACTTGTACACACATGGGGATTTCATGGTATCATGCTAGTTAGGCACTTTTCCTTCATCTAGGCCTTTAATCAAACATATTGTAGGCATGGTACATGTAAACATCATTGTACAATAATTAAACATCATGGTTCAATTCTAATTTCATCATTGAAGGGTTTAATCATAGGTTTGCATGAATCTATATCTATAATAATGTAACCCACATAGAATTTATCACCCAACATGGAGTAGAATTCAATTTCTCACTATCCACATGAACAAGAGTAGACCAATCAAGAAATTCATAAGAAAATCCATAAACTTGAATTTAGAAAAGGGATTCTTGGGCTTCATGGAAGAAAGGAGTCCATAAATGAACACTATCCATACCTTAGTTTGTGATTTCGTAAGGTTTGATGGTGAAAACTTCTTGAATTTGAATCCCCAATAGAAACCCTAGCTTGTTCTTGAGAGAAACTTTAGAGAAACTAGTATATTTTAGGTGAAAAGTGGCTAAATCACGTGTTAAAGAGCTTAAATAGGGGTGGGAAGTTGACCCTTTTAACCCTGGACACATCATTTAATTTCAGTGAAACTTTCCCGAATTGGACACTTGGCGTGATGCGGCGCTATCGTGCCGTATCACTGGATTTTGAAAATTGGGAAATTGAGGGATGGCGCAACGTGGAGCCATCGCGTTGCCATTTCCTTTGTGACCTAGAACTTTGGTGCGACGTGGGGGAAATCGCGCTGAGACACTGGAAAATGGACAATTCTGAATTTGGGCCCTGGTGCGATGTGCCATAATCGCGGACCCCTACTAGAATTTTCTAGATGCCATTTTCCCTTGTGGTGCGCGCGCCACTGACTAATATGGCACTATTTTATGATGAGAACTTAAAATAGTTGTAACTTCTGACCCGGTTTTTGGATTTGGGTGAATCTTATATCGATGGAAAGCTTATTGAATTTCACACATGAAAAAATGCAAAATTTTGAGAATTCCTCATAGAATAACCATCATTCTATTTAGAATCTAATACTATACATTCTTGAGATGAAATTAGCTAGGAAAATGTACGAGGTATTACTCTAAGGTTCTTCAAGTAGGTCCAATTCTCAAGAAAATTTCTTCAAGGATTCTACCTAAAGTATGTGGTATATTCATCAATTGGCTCCTTTCACCCATTGAGTCCCAATCATTATAACTCATTACATTAATGCAATTGTTAGATTCTTGAGTTTAAGTCATGAAATTTCCTATCATGTAATTATCTTGATATTTATTGTATTTAATTATATTTTCTTTCACTACTGGTGGGTTATGAACACTCGATACCTAGATAATCATGCATGCTATAACTATTAAGACTTTAATTTATTTACACCATGTTTGTATCATGAAATTTATAACACTATCATGTTGAGCAATTTTTAGTATTGAGACCTTGAGTAGCAGACCTTAAGTTCCAGAACTATGTAGCCAGTGTAGGTTATGAGAGGTCTTCTTGATAGTATAGGTTTGATACTCCTTTAGGGGTACCTACTAGTTTAGGGTGACACCCTAGTACTTTAGGACACTAGTTTAGTGGATCTATACAGCCAGTGTTGATACCCATGGCAAGGTACTGACACCTTTCCAACTGGGGTAACAGGTTGGACCCCGATTATCTTAGATTGGGGTGTGTTGGTTAAATATTAGCTCCCACAATTTTAGTTAAGTATTCAAACTACATAAGTTTAGGTTTGCATGATCAAGTGGCCATATATCAGTTACACGATTATTTAGATCATTTCAGTACATATTTATGCTTGGTCTTGCATTCTATTTCCATGTTCATGCATTCATGCTAAATTCACATACATATCAATCAGTCCTCATCTCACATACTAGTATATTTAAAGAGATAACCACATATTCTCTTTGCACTATGTTGTCTTATAACATAGGTTCAGATGCTCAGTTCCCTAATCATACTTAGATAGTTCGTATGCCACTCAGCTACAACATTGGTGAGTCCTTATTATGTAGTTAGAAATATTTAAGGATATGTCATAACAACTTATCATGTTTAGAGGATTTCAGAGAGTCAGACAACTGGTTATGCTTTTAGTGATGTATTTAAGACTCCTTTGTTATTGAATTGACTATTTAAGTAGTTATTAAATTACTTCTGCATAATATTTTATTATCTTTCTTCAGTATTTACAACTTGTTCTAGATCATTGGTTAGCTTATGGTCACTTGTGTCCTTAAGAACCATGTTACAACTAGGGGAAAGTTTCAGGTCATGATAAACTTTGTATCTGAGAACAAGGTTTAAATGTCCTAGGGTGTCTGAAAGATGCATTAAGTAGAGTCTTGGTCATTGGTGTAAAGCACACCATACTTATGGGCGAGAGACTATAAGACATTTTTTGAATGTTTCCCTTATTTCAATATTTATGTCATACAATAGGGCATGAGCTCTGCTAAACTTCTCCTTCTAACTCATTCTCTACCATTTATAGAAAATTCCACCCAAAAGGGCTAACAAAATGAGAAATAGGGACTAGCCCCCACTACCTGTTCCCGAGGATATTTGAATAAGCAGGTCTCTTATGCTAAATTTAGGCCATCTTTCATAGAATTGGCCTAATCTATGGCTGGTCATAATAATTAGCAAGTCGTTGCTCAATCCAACCCTGTGGTGAGCACGGTAGTAGCCATAGTTTGGGACTTCATTCAGATAAATCCTTGAATATTCTTTAGATACAAGTTTAAGGAGGATCAACAAGATTTTATCGACTATGTGCAAAAGTTTATAGATATCATGGTTGTTACTTCGAGTGAGAGTGCTATAGCTGCTTACCAACTGCAAGGAGTAGCTCATACTTGGGTGAAGCACTGGAAAGAGGGTAAAGGTGTTGAGGTAGGGCCTATGGAGTGGGATGAGTTTTCTATGACTTTCTTAGATAGATTCTTTCTACTTGAGTTGAGGGAGGCCAAAGTTCAGGAGTTTATTAATTTGAAGCAGGGTAACATGAGCGTGAAGGAGTATTCACTCAAGATCAGTCAGTTAGCAAGACATGCTCCGACTATGGTGGCTGATTCCAAGACCCGTATGAGTAAGTTCTTGTTTGGAGTTTCTAAGGATGTGGTAAAGGAGTGCAGGACTATTATGTTGATTAAGGAGATGGACCTTTCAAGATTGATGGTTCATGATCAGGAGATTGAGGAGGATAAGCTTAAGGAGAAGGAAAAGGAGAATAATAGGCCTAGAACTAGTAGTTTAAACTCTCTCAACAAAGGTCCAATAGTAGGAATCATTCATAGTTCTACCAAAAATCTTCAGCCCCAACCTCATCTTTTTCCAGTGCTCCAGTACCTAAGTTTAGACAGGACAATCTGGATAGATCACCAGGCTCAAAGTCCTAGGGTAGCATAAATAGTAGTTGCACTAACCCTATTTTTAGGAGATGTGGTAAGAACCACAAGGGTGAGTGTATGTCCAACAGTGACACATGTTTTGGATTTGGCAAGTTAGGCCATAAAACCAGGAAGTGTCGAGTAGTTGGCTAGAAGGGTAAAGATTTTTATTCGTAGGGTTAGGCTAATTCTTTAGCAGAATCAGTAGGTTTCCCGACTCAGCAGGGTGCCACTTCTAGTGCAACAGTGGCCAACATCAGAATTGAATTTATGCCCTTCAGACTTGACAAGATTAGAAAGGTTCTCTGGATGTAGTAACAAGTACATTACAAGTCTTCCAACTTCATGTATATACATTATTAGATCTCAGAACCACATTGTCCTTCATAACTTCTTATATAACCATAGACTTTGGCATCAGTCCAAAAATTCTTACAAAACCCTTCTTTGTGTCTACACCAGTCAGTTGTTCTATTATAGACAGAAAAGTTTACTAAAATTGCTCGATCACAGTAGCTTAGACAGTTACTTAAGTTGATCTCATAGAGTTATAGATGATTGATTTTGATATCATACTTTTCATGGATTAGCTTAACTTTTGCTTTGCCTTAATTGACTATAGAAATAGAATATCTCAATTTTAGTTTCCTAATGATCCAATCCTAGAATAGAAGGGTTGTACCTCAGTCCCTTTAGGTCAGTTTATCTCTTTCCTCAAGGAGAGGAAAATAATTTCAAAGAGGTGTATCTATTATCTTGTTTGAGTCAAGGACTCAAATTTTGAAATCTTGAGTCTTGAGTCAGTTCTAGTAGTGGATGAGTTCCCAGAAGTGTTCCCTAAACAACTTCCCAGTGTTCCTCCTGAGAGAGAAATTGACTTCGAAATAGATCTCCTCCTAAATATCCAACCTACTTCAATTCCAAGTTACAGAATAGCTCACGTAGAGCTTAAGAAATTGAAAGAACAACTGAAAGATCTCTTACATAAGGTTTTTATTAGGCCTAGAATTTCCTCATGGGGCGCTCCAGTTGTCTTCGAGCGCAAGAAAGGCAGTTCTCTTAAAATGTATATTTTATTACTGTCAGCTGAACAAAGTCACAATCAAGAATAAGTATCCCATCCCCAGGATTGATGACTTATTCAAACAATTTTAGGGTTCATATTATTTCTCTAAGATAGACCTCAGATTCGACTATCATCATTTTAGAGTCAAAGAATGTGACATTCCGAAGATAACCTTTTAAAATTAGTATGGTCACTTCAAATTTGTAGTTATGTCTTTTGGACAAATAAATTCTCTTGAAGCTTTATGGACTTGATGAACATAGTGTTTAAGAAGTACTTGGACATGTTCATGATAGTTTTCATAGATGACATCCTCATCTATTCTCATAGAAAATTTGAGCATGCAGACCATTTAAGAATTATTTTGTAGACCTTTTAGAATCATCAGCTATTTGCCAATTTTAGCAAGTGTGAATTCTGGTTGAAATTAGTAGCTTTCCTAGGTCATTTCATTTATGGTGATGACATTTGATTTGATCCTTACAATATCAAAGTAGTAAGGAACTAGCCTAGAGTCATCTCTCCTTCAGATATCAAGAGTTTGTTAGGCTTAGTCGGTTACTACAAATGGTTTGTCGAGGGATTTTCTTCTATTACTTCTCTCATGTCTAGAATAACTCAGAAAAAAGTTATGTTTTTGTGGTCATATTCTTGAGAGAAGAGTTATTATGAATTAAAGACGTGACTTACTTTCGCCAAAGTATTGACTCTACCAGATGGTTTAAATGATTTTGTGGTTTATTGTGATGCTTCCATAGTTTGTCTTGGTTGTGTTTTGATGCTGTGAGAAAAGGTGATAGCCTATGCCTCTAGACAACTTAAACCTTATGAGAAGAATTACCTAACGCATGATCTTGAGTTGGCAACAATTGTCTTTGCCTTAATAATTTGGAGGCATTATCTATATGGGGTTCATGTGGATGTGTTTACTAATGGCAAGAGCTTATAGTATGTATTTATGCAGAAAGACCTGAATCTCCATCAGAGAAGATGGTTGGAATTATTGAAAGAGTATGTTATGATTGTGTTGTATCACTCGGGTAAGGCCAATGTTGTGGCCAATGCCCTTAGTAGATTGTGTATGGAACGTGTTGCTTATGTTGAAGAGGATAAGAATGAGTTAGTTCATGAGGTTCATTAGCTTGCCAGATTTGGAGTTCAGTTGGTTGATTCAACCAAAGGTAGTGTTTGGGTTCAAAATGGTTCAGAATCCTTATTGATTTCCGAAGTGAAGAAAAAGCAAGATAGAGATCCCATTTTTCTTAAGTTAAAGAAGGCAGTTCAGGATCAGAAGGTTGAGGTTTTCTTTGAAGAGGGATATGGTGTTCTTCATTGGTAGGGTAGGCTGTGTGTTACAAATATGGATGATTTAAGACAATAGATACTAGCTAAGGCTTATGGTTCTTGATATTCAATTCATCCCGGAGACACTAAGATGTACAAAGATTTGCGGGAAGTCTTTTGGTGGAATGTTATGAATAAGGATATTGATAAATTTGTGGATAAGTTCTCTATATTTCAGTAGGTTAAGGTTGAACATCAGAAACCTAGTGGTATACTTCAAGAATTCAATATCCCTACTTGGAAGTGGGAAGTGATGAATATGGACTTTGTTATAGTATTGACCTGTACGCGTCATCAACGTGATTCTATATTGGTCATTATGGATAGAAAGACCACGTTAACCTACTTATTTCTAGTTCATACTCCATATTTAGTTGAGGACTTTGCTAGACTCTATATACAAGAGTTGGTAAGGTTGCATAGAGTTCCATTGACCATAATTTCAGACATAGGTACCTAGTATACTTCTTAATGTTGGAAGGCTTTTCAAAAGGGTCTTGGTACCCAAGTTCATCGTAGTACAACTTTTAACCTGCAGACAGATAGTCAGGAAGAGAGAACTATTCAGACCTTAAAGAATATGTTAAGAGTTTGTGTTATCAATTTTAAGGATAGTTAGGATGATTACTTACCATTGATTGATTTTTCCTACAATAACAGTTGTCACTTTAGTATTCAGATGGCTCCATTTAATGCTCTATATGGTAGGAGGTATAGATCTCCTATTAGTTGGTTTGAGGTAGGTGAGGCTACTTTAAAAGGTCCAGATTCAGTATTAGAGGCAACGGAAAAGGTTTAATTAATTCATGAAAGGATGAAGACATCACATAGCAATTAGAAATCCTATACATATTTGAGGAGAACGAGAGCTTGAATTTGATGTTAGCAATTATGTGTATCTAAAAATTTCATCCATTAAAGGGGAGAAGATATTTGCAAAGATGGGGAAGATTAGTCCCCGCTATTTTGTCCCCTATAGGATTCTGAGCTATTTTGGGAAGGTAGCCTATGAGTTAGAGTTGCCTACAGAGTTAGAATCAGTGCATCCAGTATTCCATGTCTCTTTGCTAAGGAAATTCATTGGTGATCCAACTTTTGTCATTCCTTTAGAATGCGTAGGCGTGGAAGATAACCTCTTCGATTAGGAGATCCTAGTTTAGATTCTTGACCATCAGATTCATAGGTTGAGAAATAAAGAAATTGCCTTGGTAAAGTTTTTTTGGAGAAATCACTTCATTGAGGGAGATACTTGGGAAGCAGAAGCCGATATCCCTATATCTTCTCTACAAATTTAGATTCAGCTTGAGGTAATGGTTCCTTAGATCAATTCTCTCATTTTTTATCTTAGCTATCTAACTATCCTCATGTCATAATATGCATTCATGAATTCAATTTAGTCCATGCATCATGTTTTTAGATTTAGACATTTAATCATGATTCAGCTCATAAGTATTCAGTGCATGATCTCAGTCTTCCTAGTACTCCAGCTCATCTAGTTTCATTCGAGGGCTGATCCCAAGGGGAAGCTATTGTATTACCTGAGTTTTGATTTCCTATACCTCCCAAATGATAGTCCTTGAGGTTAGCTATGCAATGCTTCAAGTCTTTCCTTATTCCAGTGTCATGGAAAGAAGTTGTGGAAGATTTCCCTTAAGGGCATGACACACTGTTGTAGCGACGACTTAGGTAACAAGTCGTTAACACTCATGATGAGTCATCACGAGTGAGTTCTAGATATACTAGTGAAGGCCCCATGTTTTCTCCCAGTGCCTACAACTCCCTCCTAAAACCCATAATCAGTGGCTATTAGTTGTTAGGAGAGACTCGTCATCATAGTAGTATGTAACAAAGATTTCCTTCTAGTGGTTATGAGTCCAACACATGACTCATAGTCAGACATTATGAGTCATTGTGTGGACTCGTAGCTTGACGAGTAAAGGACCCAATCCTTTTCAAGCTAGCATTTTAGACCAATACAATCTATCAGGAAAATCAAAATGATTATTGATTAAGGAGGGAAGTCTCATTTCCCAAGAAGTAAGTCAGGAAAAAGGGGGGATACTCAAGCTTCAGACTATGACTCTATCTTATGACTTATAGTCAATCATAATGAATCATAAGGGGAAAGTCGTAGTCAAACTAGAATATTGCCTCAGACCCTAGATTCTAGCTTATGACTTAGACTATGACTCATATTCAGTCCCAATGAGTCATCGGGTGAGTCGTATGACTAGTAGTATATTTTCCTTCATATTTTCCAAGGACTATTATGTCTTTTCCCACTCACTTAAAACCCAAACCGACATTGTTTTGGCCTCACAGGGGGTGGTATAAAAGATCCCAAATCCCCATATCATAACATAATTATCAATTTCACCCAAGAGGAAATAAAGTAGCCATTCCTTTCTTCCTCAAGAGAAAACTAGGGTTCTTCAAGTAGGTCCAATTCCCCAAAATATTTTCTCAAGGTTTCTACTTCAGGTATGTGAGATATTCATCAATGTGCTCCTTTCACCCATTGAGTCCCAAAGTTTCCCCAATTTTCAAGCGTAATTCTCTTTTGATTTAGGGTTCCCTGAAAAGTATGAATTCTATGATTCTTCCATTTAAATTTTGAATTCAACCATGAACAAGTTCTTTCCTCATAAGTTCAAGAACTCTTCAGTACTCTAATCATGATAACTTGTTATATTGATGTTGTTGTTTGATTCTTGAGTTTAAGTCATGAAATTTCATATCATGTCATAATATTAATATTGTCGTATTTAGTTATGTTCTCATTCACTAGTGGTGGGTTATGAACACAAGATACCCATATAATTATGCATTCTACAACTTTTAATATTTCAAGTTATTTACACTATGTTAGTATCAAGATATTTGTAACACTATCATGTTGAGAAATTGTTAGTATTGAATCATGTTATAGCATCAGTGTTAGTTAAGTTGGGAGTAAAACTTAGCACCGGGTAAAACTAGGGATGAAGGATTACCTGCCAGCTTAGGGTGAGACCTTTATTAGTAGTCCCTAAGTTCTAGAACTATGTAGACAACTGATGTTAGGCGTATTTACACGCCTAAAGCACCTTAATGTACCCATATTTTAGCTAAGTTTTGAGGACAAAATATATAATTCCTACACTTTTAGTCCTTTTTCCTGTAAGTGAGCTAACCAACGTGATTAGCAAGATTTCAGGTATTTATGATGAATATTTCAGCATTTTATGGATTGTTGGACGCCAAAGGAAACTTCACGTAAGAAGGAAGGCAGCTTCTGGAAACTTGTGGACTGAAAGTGATGCATGGAGAACTTGTCCCGGGAAAAAATAACATTTCTAAAGACTTGGGGGATCAAAGTAACTTAGTAGGATTAGGACAAGTATGCAGTAACCCAGTAGGACTAGGACAAGGATAAAAACCCTATTTCAGTAGGACTAGGACAAGGATGTTATAAAAACCCTATTTGCTGAATTTTTCAGCAAGCTTTTTATTATTCTCACTCATTCTCTTTCAATTCATTCTTACTCTCTTCTATTCTTAAATTCATTGTTGACATTATTCTTTATCTATTCGACTTTTAATTTTCACGACAAGAGAAACGCTACTAGCAAGGAATTCACGCCACAAGTGACGCCAATACTTCCTTATCGTGATATTGTTATTGCTTTGGTAGGATGATTAACTCATGGTTTTCCTTCACAATTATGAGTAGCTAAAATTCTCTGTTAGGGTTATGGAATCCTTATGAGATACTATCTATTTCTATGAGTTTGTGAATTCTTGATAAGTATGCTGCTTATATCATTACTCTCTTCATCTTAATTGAATTCTTTTGGTTGCAAACATATAGAATACGCCAGTATAGCATTAACTTATTCGAAAGAAAAGTTACATGTCTGGAAAAGAGATAATGACAAGGAAATAGGGCTACCAACCCCTGTTTAAAAGTTAGTGCCGTAACTGGATTAACCTCTTGGATAATTCGTACCATTAGTATACGCTTTAAGCTCGAAAGAGTTAAAGTGATATAATCCTTGATGGTCGAAAGACACTAGGATTTACCATAGAATACGAATCTCTATAAGCGCATGCATGTCTGAATTCCGCATAACTCATAGCCAATAGATACGTAAAACTCATAAGGTGGACATAATCCTAACTTACAATTCTCATTGATTAAAACCTACTAAACATTCCATTTTTCTTTGTTACTTTGATACTCTTAATTCACGCTACAATTAAATCCCCCCTTTTTCATAGAATTTTTTATCAACAGTCTACTAATCGTTGCATACTTAGTGACCAAGTATTCCCTGTGTGATTCGACACCCAACCCAGTTGGGTTCTATATTTGACAACGACCGCTTACACTCTTACGAGAGCTGTAGTTTGAGCGTTATCAAATTTTGGCGCAGTTGCCGGGGAATACGGTTGTCATCTAAGTTTATGATAGTTACTAGACCCTTTGGTAAAAAATTCTCAGATTTTACTTTTAGTTGTTGTTTTTGTTTTATTCAGGTTTGTTTGAGTGCATGTCAAACACTCGAAGTTCAGGTCAACCGTTATTACCCATAAATCCTGAAACTCTACTTATTGGCAGAATGGATGCACATCGTGAAATTGAAAGAAGGGCTGCTCAACAGGAGCAGGATAGATTAGATGCGTTGGCAGCTGCTCATGTGCATCAACAGAATATTGATAACCCAGGTCGGGCAACAAATCCTGATGATGAGGACCTGGGTGATGATGAGTTACTGAATCCTAGGCGTACTGATGAGGTGGCGGTACCTATGCACAAGAGAGATCGTCAAGCTAGAATGAGACCTGACCGCCGAGCTGTGCAGGCTCCTTTTGATGATGATGATGACGATCTTGATAGAGCTGGTGCCACAGGGGCTATTATTCCTCCATCCTTGGCACCTGGAGCAAAGTTCAATATCACTAGCACCATGATTCAACTATTGCAGCTCAAGGGGTTATTTGGTGGACTCGCAGGCGATGATCCGAATATGCATCTGATCAACTTTATTTCAACATGCAAGTCGTTAGACAATCCAGGAGTTGGGCAGAATGCAATTCGGCTGCGCTTATTTCCATTGTCTCTATCTGGGGAGGCAACTCTATGGATAAACGGGCTAACTCCTGATTCTATTACTAATTGGAGGCAACTGAAAGACGCTTTCCTAGAAAGATTCTTTCCGCCATCCAAGAGAGCATAGTTGAGAGATGAGATCAGCAATTTCCGACAGCTTCCAACTGAAGCTCTCCACGAAACATGGGAGAGGTTCAAGAAGAAGCTTATGCGGTGCCCAAATCATCAGATGACCAACATACACTTGATGGAGATATTATACAGGGCTTTGAACTCAGTGACTAAGCTAGTGGTTGATAATGCTGCAGGTGGGTCATTCATGGACCTTACTTTTCTTGAGGCAAGTGATATGCTAGATCGTATGACAAAGCAGAGTAGAGCTTGGCATACCAGGGATTCTGAGGTAGCAAGCTCTACCATATCTATTGGCATGACTGCAGAGCAGAGGCGTAGACAAGAGGAGCGTGACCAAGATATGGCTCACATGAAAACACAGATGGATCTTCTTACCAAGCACTTACTATCAGGGAAGACCGAAAAGGTTAAGGCCATTGTATTACAGGGAAGAGATGAATCAGACTCTGAGGAAGAAGCAAATTACTTGAATAATCAGGGGGGTTTCCGAGGCAATGCCCAAGGAAACCAGGGTCGGAACTATTATGATAAATCTGGATACAAGGACCGCGATCAAGGTGGTTGGAAGAATAATACTGACAGGAGTGGTTTGTATGTTCCTCCTAGAAACCGTGAGGCTATGGCGTCTGGATCTGGGAAGATGTCGATGGAATATATGATGGCGAAGCTGCTGAAAGGAGTGGAGGCAACTAATACGGGAGTGAATGAGGTGAAGAACGATTTGTCTTCAATAAATCAATTGGTTGACTCGCATTCTACTACAATAAAGCAACTAGAGCAGCAGTTGAGTCAACTTTCAGCTGCATTAAATCAAAGAAAATCTGGAACACTACATAGCGACACAGTGCAAAATCAAGGGAATGATGGATCGTGTATGGCTATCGCCACCCGAAGTGGTAAAGTATTGGAAAATCCATCCAAAGACAAGCAGGTGGTTGATGATATAGAAGATAATGAGATCATTGCAGAACCAAAAGATGCCGAAGCAGCTGATGAGGTTGTTCGTGATGTCACCTCTCCACGTCCACAGCCTGAAAAGATCGCCGAACTGAAGCAAGATGAAAAGGAAGCGGTGGAGAAAACTATTCCCCTTCCACCACCACCTTTTCCTCAGAGATTGAAGAAGAAAGCTGACGATACCAGGTTCAATAAGTTTATGACTATGTTGAAGCAGCTAACTATTAATGTTCCTTTAGTCGAGGCACTGGAACAAATGCCTGGGTACGCAAAATTTATGAAGGATCTTTTGACAAAGAAGCGGGCAACAAGTTATGAGTTGACGGATACTGTTCATCATTGCAGTGCAATCGCTACCAGATCACTAGTTCAGAAGAAGGCTGACCCCGGTGCCTTCACTATTCCTTGCACTGTCGGATCTTTGAATTTTTCCAAGGCATTATGCGATTTAGGAGCCAGCATCAATTTGATGCCGCTATCTATTTATAGAAAGTTGGGGTTGGGTGATCCTACTCCAACCAATATGAGGCTCGTGATGGAAGATAGGTCGGTAAAATGACCTGTTGGTATTTTATATGATGTATTGGTGAAGGTTTCTTCATTCATCTTTCCGGCAGACTTCGTTATTCTGGACTGTGAGGTGGACTCTGAAGTTCCCATAATCTTGGGGCACCCTTTCCTTGCAACAGGGAGTGTGCTTATTGATTTAAGAGCGAATGAGCTTTTATTCTGGATGAATGACGAAGTAGTCCACTTTGATGTATGAAAATCAATGAAGCAACCCAAAGATCTGAACGTGTTCTCGGTAGATGATGTTTATTTTGATGATGAGAAAGAATTATCCATAGAGGAGCAGCTTATTGTTGACCCAGTGGCGGCTGTGCTTATGAATATTGAGCGTGAGGATGCTGAAAATTATGAAGAAACTATTTGTTCTCTAACAGGAATAGGGTCGTATCCTTATGCTCCCAAGAAGCTGGACCTCGATCTCAAAAATCGACCTACACCACCAGTTAAACCATCCATTGAAGAGCCACCAATGTTAGAATTGAAGGAGCTACCCAGTCATCTAAAGTACGCATTCTTGGGAAGTGGAAACACCCTCCCGGTTATTGTGGAGGCTGACTTAGGTAAGCAGCAAGTTGCAGCTCTCATCGCTGTTCTAAGGAAATACATGAGAGCCATCGGTTGGACCATCGCTGATATTATTGGTATTCCGCCTGGGATATGTATACATAAGATTCAGCTTGAAGAAAATTGCATACCCACTATTGAGCATCAAAGACATTTGAATCCACCTATGCAAGAGGTGGTGAAGAAAGAAATTATTAAGTGGTTAGATGCAGGGGTAGTGTATCCAATCTCTGACAGTAAATGGGTGAGTCCGGTACAATGTGTGCCCAAGAAGGGGGCATGACGGTAGTTGCAAACGAAAGGAATGAGCTAATTCCACTCAGACCTGTCACAGGGTGGAGAGTATGCATGGACTATCGGAATCTGAATTCATGGACGCTTAAGGATCACTTCCTAATGCCATTCATGGACCAAATGCTTGATCGATTGGCAGGGAAAGGATGGTTTTGCTTCTTAGATGGTTATTCCAGCTATAATCAAATCTGTATTGCTCCCGAAGACCAAGAGAAGACAACGTTTACATGCCCATATGGTATGTTTGCCTTCAAACATATGCCATTTGGTCTATGTAATGAACCCGCCACTTTTCAGCGTTGTATGATGTCCATTTTTTCTGATATGGTTGAAGACACCTTGGAGGTATTCATGGACGATTTTTCATTTGTGGGTGAGTCATTTGAATCATGCTTGGCGAACCTAAGTATGGCGTTACAGAGATGTGTTAAATTCAACTTGGTGCTAAACTGGGAGAAGTGCCACTTTATGGTTAAAGAAGGTATTGTTCTTGGGCATAAAATTTCCGAAAGAGGAATTGAGGTGGATCGAGCTAAAATTGAAGTCATCAAGAAACTACCACCTCCAATCTCGGTAAAGGGAGTTCGTAGTTTCCTCGGGCATGCAGGTTTTTATCGAAGGTTCATTAAAGACTTTTCCAAGATTGCTAGTCCGTTATGCAAGCTTTTGGAGAAGGATGCAAAGTTTGACTTCGGTGAAGATTGCTTGAAGGC
Source organism: Capsicum pubescens (assembly GCA_030864215.1). Taxonomy (NCBI): domain Eukaryota; kingdom Viridiplantae; phylum Streptophyta; class Magnoliopsida; order Solanales; family Solanaceae; genus Capsicum; species Capsicum pubescens. The sequence continues at coordinate 171,941,459 of CM061543.1, forward strand.
ATTCGAATGCCTCAAAGGGAAGCTAATTGAAGCTCCTATCATTGTAGCACCTGATTGGTCCCTACCATTTAAAGTTATGTGTGATGAAAGAGGAGTAGCTTTAGGTGCTGTACTTGGCCAGAGAAGAGAAAGGTTATTTCATCCAATCTACTACGCGAGCAATGTCTTGAACGAAGCCCAGAAGAACTATACTGTCACAGAATAAGAGATTCTAGCAGTTGTTTATGCTTTTGAAAAGTTTCGTGCTTACCTGTTGGGGATTAAAGTGGTGGTTCATACCGATCATGCATCCCTGAGATACCTAATAACGAAGAAGGATGCAAAGCCGAGGCTAATTCGATGGGTGTTATTGATGCAAGAATTTGATTTCGAGGTAAAAGATAGAAGAGGTTGCGAAAACCAAGTGGCTGATCACCTATGTAGACTTGAGAATGAGCACACAGCGCAGCCCGATCTTGAGATTAATGATGCATTCCCCGATGAAGAGATCCTACCCACGATGGTGGAAGAATTACCATGGTACGCAGACTTTGCAAATTATGTGGTAAGTAATGTGATACCTGCACATCTGTCTTTTCATCAAAAGAGAAAGTTCATGCATGATGTAAAACACTACTTCTGGGATGAGCCATATTTGTTTCGACGATGCGCGGATGGTGTTATTAGGCGATTCATATCTCATGTGGAAGTGCCGAGTATCTTGCAAGCAAGTCATGCTTCCCAAGTTGGGGGACACCATGCAGGTGGTAGAACAGCAAGGAAGGCATTGCAAAGTGGCTATTATTGTCCTTCGATATTTAGAGATGCCTATGAATTTGTGAGAAGATGTGACCAATGTCAGAGACAAGGCACGATTTCGAAGCACCATGAGATGCCCATGTCAAAAATTCTTGAAGTAGAGCTGTTTGATGTGTGGGGTATTGATTTCATTGGCCCATTCGTGAATTCATTTGGGATGAAATATATCCTAGTTGTTGTCGACTATGTATCCAAATGGGTCGAAGCGGTAGCACTGGCTGATAATGAAGGTAAACGTGTTGTTGCATTCTTAAAGAGAAACATCTTCTCTCGTTTTGGGGTACCACGTACCATCATAAGCGATGGAGGATCACACTTTTGCAACAAGCTGTTTAGAGCCGTGTTGGTGAAATATGGTGTCAAGTAACACAAGGTAGCTACACCTTACCACCCACAAACTAGTGGGAAGGTAGAGGTTTCTAATAGGGAGATCAAGTTAATCCTTGCTAAGACTGTAAATGCTAGTAGGAAAGATTGGTCTCGGAAGCTGGACGATGCCTTATGGGATTACAGAACTGCATTCAAGACACCAATTGGCATGTCCCCGTACCAACTAGTTTATGGGAAGGCTTGTCACTTTCCCATTGAGCTCGAACATAAAGCATTGTGGGCGTTGAAGTGGCTTAATTTGAATTGGGATGATGCTAAGAATCTGAGATTGGAGCAGCTGAACGAGATGGATGAATTCCGTCTTCATGCGTATGAAAGATCAGACTTCTACAAGGAGCGGATGAAAAAGTATCATGATCAACGGATTGTTCAATGAAACTTTCAAAAGGGTGATATGGTACTTCTTTTCAATTCCAGACTGAAAATATTCCCAGGGAAGTTAAGGTCCAAATGGTCTAGTCCGTACAAAATTAGCCAAGTCTACTCGTCTGGAGTAGTTGAGCTAGAAGACAATAATGGTGTTGTCTTTAAGGTGAATGGCCAACGAGTAAAACCATATATCGGTCCTCTTGACTCGATAAAATGCATGGCCACCATCTATCTCGACGAAATCTAAGTACTCGAGGTAACTATGTCGTGCCGCAACAATAAATCAAGCGCTAGATGGGAGGCAACCTATCATTTTTCATTTTTTATTGTTTTACTAAGAGTTTTTTTTTGTTAAATAAAAAAATCCAAAAAGAAGAGTCGAGCCACGACCAAAACTAAGGCGCTTGGTTGGAGGCAATCTATCGTTCTAATCGTTTTTGTTGTTTTTGAATAAGTGTAGGTGCAAGAGGTGTAAAGGAGGAGATTGGTTTCAAATTTTGATTTGGAAGTATTGCATATTGAAGGTGGTAAGTTGGGAATGAAGAAGCAAAAGGCTATGAGTTAGGGATTGCCTATGAAAATCTAGGCAACGAACAAGGCAAGGCCTATGTTATGGCCTAAGCTCTCTGAATCTAGAATGCCATAGCATAGGCGCCGCCTATGCCTAACAATGACATAGCATAGGCACCACCTATGCAAAAGCCTTTTGTCTCTGAATCTAGAGTGCCATGGAATAGGCGCCGCCTATGCCTAACAATGCCATAGCATAGGCGCCTCCTGTGCTCAACTAGGCTTTGCAAAAGGCGCCGCCTATGCCAAGCATAGGCAAAGCATTAAGCGCCGCCTATGCTTACTTTTTGGTCTCCTAATCCGATTCCAAATGGGTCAAAACCCGACCCAAGCTTGCCCTATAAATAGAACCTTAGTCTTAGAACAAAAATGCATTGCAAATTCAACCTAAGCGCCGCCTACCTCTCCAAAATCTCTCAAAAATTTTCTTTTTGTTCTTTTAACTTTGCAAGAACATCTTCCAAGGCCATTAACCAAGTAAGTACTTCTTTGCTCTTCTTTTATATTTCGTAAGTATTACAATACTATGCCTATAATAAGTTGTTAAATCTTGAAGTAGTGTTGGTGATTTGAATGTGGTTGACTTGTTGTGATACAATTAAGTGAGTGAAAGAATACGTATGGGTGTTCTAGACTTGGTTCCAACCTGAATTTGATTTTGATACACTGTCATACTTTTGCGGAATCGACATGGTTAAGATAATTGCATAATCTTGTAACTCGAAAGCTTGTATGTTGAATGACTTGTCCATCGAGATGAAAATCATTGGTTAACTACAAACATGAGATGTTGTGATTATTTCTAAGCCATAAATTGATACGATATCTATGTAGTAGTTTTGTTCAAAGAGATGCATTAGTCCAAACATGAAAACATAGTTAAGAGTACATGAAAAAGAATTGAAAAGGATAGTGAAGATGACAAGAAAAGTATGATTGCGCTGAATATATTGTTGGAACATAACACCTAAATGTATGGCAGTGAAGTCTGAGTAATTGACATCGTTCACTTAATCAGTTTGTCACAACAAATTAAGTGTGGGGTGGTGCCTCTACTGCTTGTTTGTTGATTGTATCCACTGAGATGAAGCTAACATGACTATTATTTTAATCTCAGGTACAATGGCACCAAAAGCAAGACAAGGAAAAGAAAAAACAACCACCTCACAGAAAGGCCAGAAAAGGGGAAGAAAAGAGCAAGCTGAAACCTCCTCGCTGCAAATACCTCGACGCATGTACGGGATAAAATGGGTCCTAGAGGAGGAAGGAAAGGAGTGGTACAAGAACAATAAAGTAAAAAAATATGTTCATGTGGAGTTGATACAAAAGGAGAGCCTAGCAAAGAAAGAACCCCGCATTTTGGCTAAAATCATGGCGCTACATCTTGATTTTATTTTCCAAGATATGGGAGAATTCAATCTTGATCTAACGCAAGAATTCTATTCCAATTGGTCCCCAAAGACTACCGGAAGTGAAGTGAAGATTCGGGGCCAAGTCTTGCACCTGAATGCAGAGTTCTTCAACTCTTTTCTGGGTCTTCTATTTGTGGATCCATCACCTCTCAAGGAGCTTTATCGCAGACCTCCATACAGGGCAATTAGACACACACTATGCGGAACAAGATCAATGGCACGGTGGAGTCGTCACAAGGATACCGGTCGGCACAATACCTTCCCGTATGCCTCCTTGAATAGAGAAGCTCAAATATGGTTGCGGATAGTCAATTATTGCCTGATTCCAGGGTCACAATACACAGAGATCACACGTGATAGAGTGTGCTTGGTGTACGCTTTGATGACGAACATCCCCATCAATATTGGGGCGATTATTCGATCTTCAATGCGTAAGGCCAGGCTGCACAAGAGGTCCCACTTCAGCTTTGGCAATCTGTTGACTGCGATATTAAGGAAGGAGGACATCGAAGAGGAACCTGTAGATCATAAGCTTCCACACAACACGGAGAAGGTTGACCTCACAAAGGTTAAAGATGCTAAATCCATGCATGGCGTCAACCTAACCACTGCAGAAAGACATGCTCGTGACGAAAGCTTCTCCCGCTATTTATATGGCATGATGAGGTTTACCATGATGAGCGGGGGTCGTGTTCCAACTGCTGCAGAGCTCCAGAAGTTGGATTATGACTACCCAATGAATGAGTATGCGAGGGCAATGTGTGGAGTAGGTGTATATTTTGAGGAACCTCTTGATGACGACATGCCAACCGATGATGATCGACGAATGCCAGACTCCGACGTGGAGAAGAACTCTAATGACGATGACTTTGATGATGATTCTGATGCAGGGGGTATGACCCCAGACATAGAGGATGAGTCCGACTAATCAGGTTCTTCTTATTTGTTTTCCACTGAGGGCAGTGTGTCCCGTCTAAGTGTGGGGTGCTGGTATTTGTATGCTATACTTCTTTGTCTGCATTTGCATTTATGTCTGGGGTTCTTCTTGTTTATTTTAATTAGTCGTAATTAGTTAGTTTAATTTTAAATTTTTTAGATTTTGCATGAAGTTGTTCTGATAGACGGTATGGTAGTATAACAAGAGTTTGTGCTAAATCATTACTATTGAGACATTTAGGCTCTACATGTGACTCACTGTGTGATAATTGTGTGGTTTAATTCATTCATCTGTTGGGTCAAGAGTCTATACTACTCCCAATAAAGTTGACCATGTGCCTTGTGTGTGTGAGGATATAGTATATTCTGTGTTGTGACTGATGCTAGAACTTGCCTGGTGTGTGTGTAAAGCGAAATAAAGAGTGTGAGCTTAGGAGATGATTTAGGCATTTCTTTGGCAGCCTGTGATTGTTTACCTTCTGTTTACCTACCCGTGGACATTATCCTAGTCAACCCTTTTGAGCCTTTAAGCCATTTTCTTTGACAGCCTCATATGTAAGCCTAATCCATTTTTTTTCAAGACCATAATTTGATCCAAATTCCTAAGTGCTTTAAATTGTGAAGTCATGTGACAAAATAAGTGGAAATTGGGTGAGAGTGATGCCTTAAAGTGAATTGGTACTTGAATTTGTTATGAAAAAAAGAGTGGCTATCATAGAGGTGTGTTATAAAAAAAAAGAAAAAGAAATAGAAAAACAAAAAGATGTTTATGATTAAATAAAAAGATAGTTATGCTTGAATGGCAAAATAGGTGAAAAGGGGTGATCGATGAAAAAAAGGTAGCAGGGTTGATTAAAAGAGTGTTAATGGCATAATGTGATGTATTAAAGCGCTTAGGAACATAGTCACTATTTCTGGCGAAAATAGTCTTACCCGTCCCTTAACCTACATTACAACCTGTAAAAGACCTAATTGATCCTAATCTTAACATTCTGATATTAGTAGAGCATTACACTAAGGGCAAGCCTATGGTCATCAGTTGCAACATATGAATTCTTTGTGAGAGTGAGAGCAAGGATAATCTTATACCCATGTTTTAAAAAATGAAATACTTGTGAGTAATTATGGGTGATATATTGTGAGACACACATGGTTGATGAGTTTTGGGTAGTCTTGTATGATTTTTTGTTCCTTAACTTGTGGATACGAATTAACCATAATCACGAGTCTATGTTGGAGGTTGAATTGTTTCTAGTAGTGATCAGAAAACTACTCTTTGCTGATAATTGTCGTGCCTGTCTTGATGAATATTTTGTGTTACTGCTGTGATTTCTAGTTAGATGATTGCATAGACGTAATATTTTGTTCGAGGACAAACAAAGCTTTAAGTGTGGGGTGTTGATGTTAGGCGTATTTACACGCCTAAAGCACCTTAATGTACCCATATTTTAGCTAAGTTTTGAGGACAAAATATATAATTCCTACACTTTTAGTCCTTTTTCCTGTAAGTGAGCTAACCAACGTGATTAGCAAGATTTCAGGTATTTATGATGAAGATTTCAGCATTTTATGGACTGTTGGACGCCAAAGGAAACTTCACGTAAGAAGGAAGGCAGCTTCTGGAAACTTGTGGACTGAAAGTGATGCATGGAGAACTTGTCCCGGGAAAAAACAACATTTCTAAAGACTTGGGGGATCAGCAGTAACTTAGTAGGATTAGGACAAGTATGCAGTAACCCAGTAGGACTAGGACAAGGATAAAAACCCTATTTCAGTAGGACTAGGACAAAGATGTTATAAAAACCCTATTTGCTGAATTTTTCAGCAAGCTTTTTATTATTCTCACTCATTCTCTTTCAATTCATTCTTACTCTCTTCTATTCTTAAATTCATTGTTGACATTATTCTTCATCTATTCGACTTTTAATTTTCACGACAAGAGAAACTCTACTAGCAAGGAATTCACGCCACAAGTGACGCCAATACTTCCTTATCATGATATTGTTATTGCTTTGGTATGATGATATCCTCGTGGTTTTCCTTCACAATTATGAGTAGCTAAACTTCTCTGTTAGGGTTATGGAAGCCTTATGAGATACTATCTATTGCTATGAGTTTGTGAATTCTTGGTACGTATGCTGCTTATATCATTACTCTCTTCATCTTAATTGAATTCTTTTGGTTGCAAACACATAGAATACGCCAGTATAGCATTAACTTGTTCGAAAGAAAAGTTACATGTCTGGAAAAGAGAGAATGAAAAGGAAATAGGGCTACCAACCCCTGTTTAAAAGTTAGTGCCGTAACTGGATTAACCTCTTGGAGAATTCGTACCATTAGTATACGCTTTAAGCTCGAAAGAGTTAAAGTGATATAATCCTTGATGGTCGAAAGACACTAGGATTTACCATAGAATACGAATCTCTATAAGCGCATGCATGTCTGAATTCCGCATAACTCATAGCCAATAGATACGTAAAACTCATAAGGTGGACATAACCCTAACTTTCAATTCTCATTGATTAAAACCTACTAAACATTCCGTTTTTCTTTGTTGCTTTGATACTCTTAATTCACGCTATAATTAAATCCCCCCTTTTTAGTAGAATTTTCGATCAATAGTCTACTAATCGTTGCATACTTAGTGACCAAGTATTCCCTGTGGGATTCGACACCCAACCCAGTTGGGTTCTATATTTGACAACGACCGCTTACACTCTTACGAGAGCTATAGTTTGAGCGTTATCAACAACGTAGGTTATGAGTGGTCTTTCTGCTAGTATAGGGTTAATACTCTCTTTAAGGCACCTGCTAGTTTAGGGTGACACCCTAGTCCTTCGGGACACCAGTATAATAGATCCACACAGTCAGTCTTAGTACCCATGTGTCACGACTCGAGACTACCCCCGAGTCGTAACACAAGGCTTAAGGACACAAGTGATCCCATAATATGGCATTTGTTGTGAGCACTGAATAAAGTATTAATAAAACATCATATGCTAAAGCTAAGCTGATGAAAACTATAATAAGATATAATACTGAAATAATACCTAACATGTCTGAAATTCTGATAAAACAGGAAACAAGCATGACTATCTAGGTATCGGATGTTCACAACCCGCCAACATAAGTTTACACAACAAATCATAATGATGGTGGACAAATCATGAGATGGATAATCCATAAATTTATAATTAACATGGTATCAACTGAACATGATATAGGTGACTGAGATTATAAAGTGTATAAGAACATAAATTCACATGGGGAAACTCATTCTCATTATTTGTATTCTAAACTATTAAGAGAAAATTGAGTAAATTCATATTTGACATTGAGATTTCATAAAAAGAGAGAAACGGGTTTATATTTGTAAATAAAAGGATTCTTGGAACTCAATGGGTAGAAGGAACCCATTGATGAATATCCCACATACTTGAGTTGCTTGAATTCTTGAAGGGAATTTGAATTTTAGTCCTTGGGCGGGAGAATTCCTTGAAGGGAGATTTTAAAGTGTTTTTGAGAGTGGCAGGAGATTGAATGTCATTAACTACTGATGAATGGGGAAAATAATGCCTCTCTTTGGTTTTAAATCGTGGATTAGGTGTTTAGGGAGTGAAAAAGGACCAAAATGTACTTGTAACTTTGAGAAAGGCTGCCTAATTTTACATTACGGCGTGACATAGTGACTATGTCGGAGGCCATCCTCCATGACACACTGCCTATTGCGGAGGCTAACCTGCGTGACACACTGTGTATCACGGAGACTAATATCTGTGGCATATTCAAAATACGGAGGCATACTTCCTCTGTTGTCCAAAATCACCCTAAAACTTTTCCAAAAATTTCAAAAATCTCCTAGATGACCCTTTTAACAATCCTAAATATATTTCAACTCATAAATCAATGTTTCAAATATGGGAAGGCCAAAAATAAAATGTTTGAAATCTTGGGGTATTAAAATGGCCATGACACTTGTACTTAGTGTGAAATAATTTCTTTGGGGACCTTTAAACATGTGATGAATAGCTAGAAACTTGCCTAGGATCCTGCGGGGTATTACAATATTTCCCCCTTGGGGTTATTCGTCCCCAATTGAAATTGTTTGAGCTGAGATACTAGAAAGACTAAGATCATGCACTAAATACTTATGATCTGAATCATGATTAAATAACAAAATCTTAAACATAATGCATGGACATAACTGAATTTATGAATGCATGATATGACATGTGGATGGTTGGATAGCTGAGATAGGAAAATGAGAGAATCAATTAAAAGGAAACCATTACCTCAAGTTGAATCTAAATTCATATAGAAAAGATGGGGATACATGGCTCGCATATCGGCTTCTGATTCCCAAGTATCTCCCTCCATGGACAGATTTCTCCATAGAACCTTAAACAAGGGGACTTCTTTATTCCTCAACCTACAAACCAGAAGGTCAAGGATTTTAACTGGAACTTCTGCATAGGAAAGGCTATCTTTCATGCCGACACTCTCTAAGGGCACGACTGAATCTGGGTCTCCAATACATTTCTTTAAGAGGGAGACATGAACACTGGGTGCACTGATGCTAGCTTTGTAGACTCTAACTCATGATCTACCTTCCCAAAGTGACTCAGAATCATGCCTGAGCTAGCATAGAGGGGATGAGGTTCCCCTTTTTACAAAACCTTGTCACCCCTTACATGGGAAAAATTTTCAAATGAATCAAGTGTCACAACCCGAGGCTACCTCCTAGTCATAACACGGTACTTAGAATCAAAAATGATCCCAAGATAACCCATGTACTGGCATACTACTTGAGCAACTGATTTAAATTGTATAAAAACTAAATTTACTGAGCAGAAACATGATCATGAGAAAGTCTTAATAAATGTAATACTTATAAAGCTTACAACATGATAAAACTGAAGAAAGAAACGTGAATGACATATCATGACTCTGATTGACTATCTATGATGCCTCTACTATATTGACTATAGATAGATAGGACATGCCTCTAACTACCTCTAACTAATACATATGATTAATAACAATAAAGTACATAAACTGCAACTGACTAGAGCTCTCGAAATAAGAGTACTCATCACTTGCTAGTTGAAAGATAAGAAATGTCAGATTAGGAGGAGTGAACTACTCCTAATACCTAAATTATAAAATAATATAGCCACACAGACGTATATATGGTCAATACTTCTGGAATATACTGAGTAAGTAAGGGTGAATGCAATAAATAAAACTAAATAGATACATAATCTTAAAACATGCATGCTAAGTGCAAGTAGACTCACCAAGAAATTGAAACCAACTGAACAGCTAAAGTATCTTAAAACTTGAGTAACAAACATAATCTAATAAGCTGGTGAATCTCTACACTTAGTTTCTTAAATCATTACTTTTGTAGTATAAGTAGAACTGAAAGCGGGAAGCGGTAAAACATGAATACTGTATGAACATCACATGTATAGCTGAACATGATGTAAAACTAAACTGAGGATCATGTATGTATAATGAACATGAAAAACATAAACATGTAAGAATTAGAATATAAGACCAAGCATAAACATGTATGACATGATCTGAATAACTAAATAACTGATATCTAAATAACTGAATAACTAATGTATGAATACTTGGTCATGCAAACCTAAATTGACAAACTTTGAATACTATACTGAGATTGTGGGATCTAGCTACAATCGACAAGACCTAATCTAAGCTATCATAGTCCAACCTATAACCCTGGTTGGAAAGGTGTTGGTACCTTGCCATGGTACTAAGATATGAATAACAATATGGAACCATAAGGTTGATATCCCAAAGAACGAGGGTGTCAGTCCTCTAATAATGGGGGACCCCTCATAATCTGTGGTGGCACTGTAGGTCTAGAACTTAGGGACTACTACTAATGACTAATGCCTTTACTGACTGGGGAGTCAGCATCCCTACATTCACTCGATGCTAATTGTTACTCCCAACTAAATAACATTGGTGTTATTAGTCATTTAACATGACATGGTACTGTATTTGTAAGTGCTCAGTATGAACATGATATTCTGAATATGATATAAAACCATAGTCAAACTGACTTATTACATTAAAAAAGAAATCATGTAAAACACATAGGTATCAAGTGTTCATAACCCACCAACACTAAATGATTACAAAAATATGACAACAACATTTAAAATGGTAATATGAACTCATAATTCAGAGACCCAAAACATTGGATAGTTCAATACAGAAGTATGATACATGAATTTAAGCATGGGAATGTATTAAACTTAGGAGTTAAAAAATTTCTCATCAGAATAACGAAATTCAAGACAAAATATCAAACTTGTAGTTTAAACATAGATAAGTACAACTTTTATGATCTTTAGTCCTTTAAATCAAAGGGTCATGCTATGCTTTAAATACATGAGGATTTTGGAATATACCCTAACCTAAAACATGTAAATTCAACATGAAAATCATACTTTCGAGTAAAAGGATTAAAGATTAACCTTCTTCAAAACCCCACATACCTCAATTGGATAAATTCTTAAAGAAAAACTTGAAATCAGAACTTGAATCCTTGAATTCTTGAGAGAATAAGCTTAAATTTTGTTCTTGGGAAGAGGTAGGGTTTTAGTGAGTAATTTTTAGGTTAATGGGAAAATAATGGCCCTAAGAGTGTTGTAAATCGTGTTTTGGACGATTGGGGTTGAGGGAAAAGGATCAAATTATCCTTTGACCCATAGAAATCTAGAATTATAAGGGAGTAGCCCTCTTAGTGTGACCCCTATTTTGAGGGAATAGACCTTCCGATACGACTCTAATTTTGGGGGAATAGTCTTCGCAGTACTGGGCTATCGTGGACCCTTACCATTTCTAACAAAAATGGTCATAACTTTTCTCTCGGGTATTGGATTAAGTCAAAATTTTTATCGTTGGAAATCTAATTCAAATATATATAATTTTTTTGTCTTGAGATCCAAAATTCCATATATGTTAAAAGTTATACGTATTCAAAGTTTCCCCTTGTAGAATCGAATACCAAATTTTGGTTGAATTAAATTCTCTTAGCTCTACTTTGCTCTAAGTGATTCCTATGAATATTTTTCACCTTATAAGCACTTCACACACTAGGATAAAGATAATGACACATGTATTCAAATATAAATCATGGGATTAGAGTTTACACCTGTGGTAACAATGGTTCAAAGTCTAGCTAAAATATATGGGGTGTTACCTTATCTCCCCCTTGGAATCATTTGACCTCAAATAATGGATAGGAACTTGTTGAAGTTTGATAAGTATGGAATAATGTACATATGACATGTCTGGTAATGAAGGATATAGCTGAGCTGAAACATTATAACTTTATCATGAAACTAATTTTTGTGTTGACTTGATTTTATTTACTATAAAGAGTTGATTCATGATGAGAGTTTCGAACTCACTTGAAATGTTCATGATATGAACTTATATATAGAATTGCGAAGTGATAACTAATGCAATAAAATTCCAAGAGATACTTAGGAGGGAATAAAGTACGTAACTTCTCATTAGGAATTATTCCTAACAAATCACGTATAGTAATTAATAGGAAAGGGCTTCATGGCATCACCAAGTACATTATGTAAGCACAAATCATGAGATAACGAGACTAAGGTCGTACAAGGGTATTACAATGTCTAAGATGGAATACTTGGAAAACTAATATCATGAACTGAATACTTATGAACTGAATCATGACTAAATAGCTGAATCTAAAACATGAAGTGGGGACTAAACTGAATTACAACTTACATGTATGCGAATAAATTTCCTCGTGGAATAGCCATATTCATGAAACTTCGGATAGTAAGACTAGATAAAAAGTTGGAAAACTATAGGATCTTATATGTCTGACTTCTAAACTGAGTTGTTGTATATACAGATTGAATCATACTGAAAGTTTACCCTCAACTAGAGTATTTCTTCAACTCCTTTGCTAAGAAGTGCTAATAACATTAGGGAGAAAAAATCTTAGGCATGATCTGAATAAGATATCTAAATAATGAATCACAACATGGCTACAACTCTATAACATAAACGTGGAACATATCCCTATTAAACATAAGTCGGGATTGAATTACTAGGCCTTAGGCAATGCAGCTTCTAACTTTTAAGCTTAGCCCAAAGTCTAAGTTGAACTATATATCGTCACGATGTTCAACCCTAATTCAAAATCACAAGGTACTGCACATAATACCATAATGCTAGTTTGAACCTTGAATTCAATACCCCATGTGTTTTCACAACTCTCATCTCAAGAATAATTCTTCTTACCACTTTAATAACTAAATTCAACCTTTTACTAGGAATTCACTAGCGGACAATACACCCATCCACTTATATACAAACATGAAATTCAAGCCTATCATTATAACCACATATGAACTTCTAGGCAAACACCCATGAAAACATATTTCTCATATTCTCTATACCTCAATCAATAAAAACTTTCATGCACTATCTACATAAAGACATACCTAGAATTATCAATTAACCTTGACATATACCAAAAGCTTTACCTCAATATCCCTTCACACTTATAGCCTTAGATAAAACATGCATACCATAATTTTTCCACAACGTTAAAAATTTACTCTCTCATCTAAACAATTATTCATCGCCACTATTATTTCATAAGGATAGATCACTAAAAAGTTAGAACATGAGGACCTGAAGCATAAAATAATACTGTCCATAACTTGGACACTTAACTTTGGCCTGAGGAATAGAATATCCATGGCATGGATTTATTAAAGAGATCTAAACTAAGGACATACATGACATAATCTAAATTTAGATGATCATTAAAGTGTACCATAAGTACTTGGAACTGAACATTCTGTAAATCATGAGTACATAAGTCATGAGATACATGACCTGAGTTTGGAGTTCATAAATTCATGGAATATGATTCATACTATTGCGTGGACTGGAACTCCTCATACTAGGAACTGGAAGCATACATGTTTTTATAGAAAGTGCATGTAGATGAGCTATGATCATAAAGCTGACTTGTAAGGCTTGAGTAGATGTCATGATCACTGAAGTACGAAACTTTGCACTGAGATGAGAATGGGTTGGGTATCTTCATCCCTTACTAATGTTCTACAATACACTGCATTACTACTACAATCTGAGAGCCTGACTTGGTTCCTTTTTCTATCATCTCCCCTTTTCTTTAACCCATCATTCTAAGTCTATGGAGCCCTTTAATAAACATTAAACTTAACTCCAACCATTCTAATCAAGCTTCTGAGATATAACAATACACATAAATAATAAACTCACCCTGAAAAGCTACACCTGAAAATGTAAAATCCACTGCTACTACTTCCTTCTGATATAGAACCCTTAACTTTCTATAGCCCCAATAATCATCATATAATAACATAAACACTGACTAACTTAGAATCTTTAGGAGTATCACCATACCCTGAGTTCACACCATCTAGGATTTCAAACTTAGATTCTAGCACTTAACATGGATATTTCTATACTTTTAATGAACTATACTAATTTTATTCTTGAACACTCCTTTTATATATATTATCCTTAACTTTCTTTAGCTTCAGAAATCATCATCACATACTTGCACCCTTTTCGACAACATACAAATCATCAACAATCTATATCCCATAACTTAGCTGGTAAGAACATCATATACAACATAACTAGACTCACTCACACTTAGAATCCCAAGGTACTATCAAGAACACACACTGCAACAACTTAGAAATAATATAATCCCATATCACCTTGGGTACGCCTCTAAATCACACCCACACCATCATACTTAATTTTAAATAAATAAACTTAAATTATTGCATGCACTGTTTCTAGCCTACTGGTTCACCGTTCATACAACTAGCCCCATGGATACATAATCTGCTAAATCTAGATAAACACTATCCCACTTTACTGCTGTTAAAACTTTTGGGTTCATACTTCTAACTCTAGGTCATATATTTTCATAGAATTCTAAGAAGGGATAGAAAGAAAAATCTGACTTTGGCTCAATGCATGATTTTTGATAATCATAAATAAAATCTTTCATACATTGGAATATAAAGGAACTGGTGGGATACTTTTGACCCTGCGTATAATACCGTAACTATCTATGGGGACTATTTGAGAAAATAATATTAGTAGGAATTTAAACCTGACTTCTTCTGTTGCCTAAAAAATAAGGCAGAGTTTGCATGAATAGAGCAAGACGAGAATCTCTATAAGTTTCTTAGAGAACATCTCTATAGCACAACCAGAGATATGAAAGAAGGGAAATATTTCATAAACTCTCTGTAGCCTCTCGATGAAAAGTACAGATATCTTTGTACCATTCTGCAAGACTCTACTGTACATGGCTTCATAGACACCCTAGGACACTTGAACCTTGTGCTCTGATACCAAGTTTTTTCATGACCCAAGGCTAACCCCTAGTCATAACATGGTTCTTATAATCCCAAGTGATGTAATACCCTAGATTTTCTTTAAGTCAAGTTTCATCTTTAAGAAGAGTAAAGGCTGACTTCCCAAGTGAGAAATATTTTAAAAAGTGTAGAATTTACCTAATATCAACTTTTTGTCTTGTAGAGAATTGAATTATCTTTCCAACTATACCAATTTTTTCCAAATCCGGTATCGGGGTGAGAAGTTATGGTCGTTTTGCTGAAAGCTATCAAAACCGCCCAGGTGCGACGGACAAGGTGACGGACCGTCGCCCAGACCGTCGTAACCAAGGTAGTGACTCCCTCTTAAGTCCCAAGTACGACGTCCAAGAAAACGGACCATCAAGGTAGCGATGGACCATCGCTAGGACCATCGCAACTAAGGTAGTGTGGCCTTTTTCTGACCAACGTGCGATGGACGATCCGACGGACCGTCAGACTAGCGACGGACCATCACTTTGACCATCGTAAATCCCGTTCAATATTTTTAAGTTATTTTTAAAAGGATCTTTTGGGTCTTTTCCCTTTAAATACCCTGATATATTCAAAATGAAGAAGATAGACTCATTATCTCCCAAAACATCCAAGAGCTAGGGGTTCTCCCTCAAGAGCAAATCCAAAAACCTTCTCCAAGAAATTCAAGAACTCACCATAGATTCTACAAATTTAGTTGAGATTCGAGTTCCCTAAGTCCAACGATTCAAGAACCCTCTCTCAAAGAGTAAGAAGAAGAGTTTCAAGAAAGCTTGTTCATCTAAGTTACAATCGAAGGTATGTGGGGTTTGAACAAGGACAATTCTTTCGTCCTTGTGCCCAAAACTTGTTTTAAATTACAAAGATATATGACTTTATGAGTTATCCTATAAATTTTAGTTGTGGGTTCATACCCAATATTACTATGCATGAGATTTTGAGATTTCCCAATGTTCTAGAAATTGAAGTACATGAGTATGTTGAGATTTTAAGACAAATTGCTGTAAATTTCATATTCTTATATGATTTATGAGTCCATATGATATCTAGTATGCATTTTGATGAGTCTTAACTTGAGATTTGATTATGGATCATTAAGACCTACTTGATATTTTCAATTCCATGAATTTTTGTGCTATAAGCACCCATGATTTGAGTACCTTAATATCATTGAGAAAGTTTTGACCTTAATGGTCATAGTAGCTTTGAAATCCACTTTACTACAAGAGATCATAGATTTTATAGTTGGGTTCTTTATGAACCACAAGATTATTTTTAAAGTGGATTTCGATAAGATGAGCATAGCTAACTAAAGGGAGTAGTATTTAGCGCCGAGTTAGGTAAGTTACTACGGTTTCATATGCCAGAACATCGTGCCACCATAGGATTGAGATTTATGGGCCTGAGGCCGAGATAAGTGATCACTGAGTTGAGGTTATACTCCCTGGCAAGAGTATGATGCCTCTCCCCAATGTGAGGTTTCTTTCGTAGGAGGACAATACGTTGGACTCCATGTAGCTCGCATGGTTTATGTCGGTTAAGAGAACATTCCTAAAGTATTTTCCCTTGAGATAGAATATTTTCCCTAAAGTTTTGAGATAAGTGATTTTCCCTAATAGTAAGATTTTCAAAATAGTTTCTTGAAGTAAAATTTTCCCAAGAAGAAAGTAGTTTTTCTACTAGTAAGAGTTATAGAATTCCAAGTTCCAAGTGTATTGAGTTTAAAAGAATTCTAAGTTTTTGAGTGTTAAAGAAGTTTTACTCTCCATGAGATATATGCATGAGTTTGAAAGTATTTTTTAAAGCTTTCTTTAGTCTTTGAGTAATGAGAATAAGAGAAGAGTTCATATTTTAAAGCTAAAGTATAATGACTTACGAGATTTGTGTTACATGATTCATTATACATGATTTATGAGCTTTATATTGTAGATGTATTCAAGCTATGTGATTCATTCATATTTGCATGCATTATTTGATTAAAGAGTATGGATATTGATTTCTGTAAATGCATACACCCCCATATACTCAGTACATTCCCAAGTGCTGATCCACATATACATCTATATGCTACATTATCTTATAATGTAGGTTCAAGTGGTCAGTCCCAGCCTCGTCAGTGATTTCCGAGTACCTTTGTCTATATCTCCACAGTGGTGATTCCTCATGGTTTGAGGACCTATCTCAAACATTTCTGTATTTTAGTAGATATGTTATTACTTTCAGTTCAGTTTGAGTTAGTTGGGGATCTGTCCCAATGGCTCTCTAGTTCATAGAATAGTAGAGGCTTTGTTAGACTAGTTATCAGATTGTTAGTATGTTGAGTTTCCATTTTTCTGGTCGTTTGGACCAAGTATTTTCTTCATATTTCCTATCATTTGATATGAGAGTACTAGTGTTTTGTTTATTTCATCTCGAATTGAGTTATTATATGTAGTAATAGGATCAAAGGGTTAGCTTGGGGCTACTGGTAGCCTTAAGCACCGTGTGACGTCCCGGGAGGTGATTTCAGGTCATTACAAGTGATCCCAAGCTAACCCATGTACTAGTATACTGCTTGAGCAACTGATTTAAATTGTATAAAAAAAATTTACTGAGTAGAAATAAGATCATGAGAAAGTCCGAATAAATGTAATACTTATAAAGTTTACAACATGATAAAACTGAAGAAAGAAACTTGAATTACATATCTTGACTCTGACTGAATATCTATGAAGCCTCTACTATACTGACTATAGATAGCTGGGACATGCCTACAACTACCACTAACAAATACATATGAATAATAACAATACAGTACATAAACTTCAACTGACTGGAGTTCCCAAAATAGGAAAACTCATCACTTGTTGGCTGAAAGTTGAGAACTGTCTGATTATGATGTGTGGTCTACTCCTGATACCTATATTTTGAAACAATGTATCCACACAGACTTATATATGGTCATAACTTCTGGAATGTACTGAGTATGTGGGGCTGAATGCAATAAGCAAAACTGAATAGATACAAAATATTCAAATATGCATGTTAAGTGCAAGTAGACTCACCAAGAGATTGAAGCCAAATGAACAACTGAAATACCTTAAAACATGAGTAACAAACATAATATGATAAGCTGGTGAATCACTAAACTTAGTTTCTTAAATCTATACTTTTGTAGAATAAGTAGAACTAAAACTGGGAAGCGGTAAAACATGATTACTATGTGTACATCTCATGTATAGATGAACAGGCTGTAAAATTTAAGTGAGGATCATGTATGGATATTGAATATAAAAAACATGAACATGTAAGACTTAGAATACATGACAAAGAATAAACATGTACTGACATGATCGAATAACTGAATAACTGATGTCTGAATACATGGTCATTTAAACCTTAACCGACACACTATGAATATTGTACTGAGATTGTGGGAGCTAGCTTCAATCAACATGCCCCAATCTGATTTATTTGGGTCCAACCTATAACTCAAGATGGAAGGGTGCTGGTACTTGCAAGGGGTACCAATACATAAATGACAATGTGGATCTACAAGGCTGATGTCCCGAAGGAAGAGGGTGTTATGTCTCTACTGATGAGAGACCCCTCATAATCTATGGTGTCTCCGTAGGTATGGAACTTAGGGACTGTTACTAATGACTCATGCCTCTACTGACGGGGGAGTCGTCATCCCTACATTCACTCAGTGCTAACTGTTACTCTTAAGTGAATGACATTGGTGTTATTAGTCGTTTACCATGACATGGTAATGTACTTGTAAGTGCTCAACATGAACATAATACTTTGAATATGATAATAAAACCATGGTCTGACTGACTTGTTACTTGAAAATAGAAATCATGTAAAACACATAGGTATCAGGTGTTCATAACCCGCCAACACTGAATGATTTCAAAAATACGACAACAATATTTATAATGGTAATATAAAGTCATAATTCAGAGACCCAAAATATTAGACAGGTCAATACCTGAGTATGATACATGAATTTAAGCATGGGAATGTATTAAACCTAGGAGAATAGAAAATTTCTCATCAGAATAATGAAATTCAAGAAAAAATATCAAACTTATAGTTTAAAACATAGATAGGTATAACTTTTATGCTCTTTAGTCCTTAAATCGCATGGTAATGCTATGCTTTCAACACATGAGGATATAGGAATAAACCCTAACTTAAAACATGTAAATTCAACTTGAAAATCATACTTTTGGGCATAAGGATGAAAGATTAACCTTGTTTAACACCCTACATACCTCAATTGGATGAATTCTTGAAGGAAAACTTGAAATTGGAACTTGAGTCCTTGAATTTTAGAGAAGAAGCTTGAAATTTTTTCTTGGGAAGAGGGAGGGTTCTTAGTGAATAATTTGTTGGTTAATGGGCAAATAATGCCCCTAAGAGTGTTACAAATCATTTTTTGGATGATTGGGGTTGAAGGGAAAGGACCAAATTACCCCTTGGCCCATAAGAAACTGGAATAGTGAGGGAATAGCCCTCGTGTTGCAACCCCTATTCTGAGGCAATAACCCTCGCGATGTGACCCCAATTCTGGTGGAATGGCCCTTGTGTTGAGGGGATATCGCGGACCCTTACTATTTCCCACAAAAATGGTCATAACTTTTCTCTCGGGTATCAGATTAAGGCAAAATTAGTTTCATTGGAACACTAAATCAATTATCTATAATTTTGTGGGTCTAGAGCTGAAAAATTTGACATATGTCAAAAGTTATACACGTTCAAAGTTGACCCTTGTAGACTCGAATACCAAAATTTGGCCAAATCAAAGTCTCTTAGCTCGACTTTGCTCTAAGTGACTCCTACAACATTTTCACCTCATAAGCATTTCACATACTAGGATAAAGATCATGACATATATATTTAAATATAAATCATGGGATTAGAGTTTACACATGTAGTAACGATGATTCAAAGTCTAGCTCAAAAATACGGGGTTTTACACCAAGTCTCCAACATCAAACTTAAGATCTCTTCTCCTAACATTAGCATAGGATTTCTGTCGACTTTGGTCTCTTTTCAGCCTTTCTAAAATCAACTGAACTTTGTCCATCACCTCATACATTGAATCTAGATATATCAAGGAAGCCTTACCTACTTCAGACCAACCAATAGGAGATCTACACCTACTTCTATAGAGAGCATCAAATGAGTCATCTAAATATAAGAGTGATAGCTGTTGATATAGGAAAACACAATCAAAGGTAAGCGGTCATCCCAACTATCCTTGAAGTCTATAACACAAGCTCGCTTCATATACTCTAATGTTTGAATGTTCCTCTCTTCCTGACAACCTGTCTGAGGATGAAAAGTTGTACTAAGATGGACTTGGGTACCAAGATCCTTCTAAAAATCCTTCCAAAACTAAGAGGAACTGAGTACCTTGATCTGAAATAATGGTCAAAATAATCCTATTCAACTTTACCAACTCACTGAGATAGAGTCTAGCATAATCTTCCACTGAATACGAAGTGTGAACTAGCAAGAAATGGGATGACTTGGTCATCCTATCTACAATGACCTAAATCGACTCATGCTGACGATGCATACAAGGTAATCGTATAACAAAACCCATGTTCACGACCTCCCATTTTCAAGTGGGGATGCTAAACTCCTAAAGCATACCACTAGGCCTTTGGTGATCAACCTTAACATACTGACAATTCAAATACATAGCCATAAATTCTACAATAACCTTCTTCATACTATTCCACCAGTAGACTTCCGGTAAATCATGGAATATATTAGTGGCTACTGGATGAATAGAATACCATATACCATGTGCTCTTACAAATATTCACTATCTAAAGCCATCAATACGTGTAACACATAACCTGCCCTAACAACGAAGCACACCATCTCCCTCTTAGGAGAAAACCTTAAATTTCTGATCCCAAATAGTCTCCTTCAACATGACCGAAATAGGATCCCTGTCTTACTTTTCCTTTGCTTAAAAACCAGAGAAGACTCTGAACTATTCTGAACCCATATACTATCTTCGGTCGAATCAACTAACTGAACACCCAATCTAGTAAGCTGATGAACCTCATGGACTAACTGTTTCTTACCCTCCTCAACATGAGCAACACTTCCTATAAATAATATACAAAATGCGTTGGCCAAAACATTGGCCTTACCCGAGTGACACAACACTCTTATATCATAGTATTTAAATAATTCAAGCCACCTTCTCTAGTGAAGATTTAGATCCTTCTGAGTGAAAACATACTGTAAACTCTTATGATCCATGAACACGTCAACACGAAACCCATAAAGGTAATGCCTCCAAATCTTTAAGGCAAAGATAATTGCTGCCAACTCAAGATCATGGGTCGGGTAATTTTTTCTCATGGGGTTTAAGCTGCCTAGAGGCATAGACTATGAGCTTACCTCGCTGCATTAATACACACCCAAGACCAACTATAGAAGTATCACAATAAACTACAAAGCCATTTGAACCCTCTGGTAGAGTCAATACTGATGCAAAAGTGAGTTGAGTCTTCTACTCTTAAAAACTTTACTCGCAGGAATGTGTCCACTAAAAGTTGACTTTCTTCTGGGTTAGTCTAGACATGGGAGAAGCAATGGAAGAGAATCCTTCAACTAAACATCTCTAGTAACTGGCTAAACCTAAGAAACTCCTAATATTATCTGGAGAGATAGGCCTAGACAAGTTTCTCACTACTTTGGTCTTTTAAGGATCAATTTAAATTTCATTACCAAAAATAATGTGACCAAGGAAAGCTACTGACCTCAACCAGAATTCGCACATGCTGAACTTAGTGAATTTCTGGCGATCCTTAAGGGTCTGCAATATAATTCTCAAATGGTCTGCATGATCGCCTTCACTATGAGAATAGGCGAGGATTTTATCTATGAAGACTATGATGAACATGTCCAAGTACTGCTTAAACACCTTGTTCATCAAGTCCATAAAAGTTATGGGAGAATTCATTATTACAAATGACATAACCAGATATTTAAAGTGACCATACCAATTTTTGACGGTTGTCTTCGGGATGTCATATTCTCTTACTCTGATCTAATGATAGTCAGATCTGAGGTGTATCTTAAAGAAATAGCTTGCACCCTGAAGGTTGTCGAACAAGTCATCAATCCTGTAGAGAGGATACTTATTCTTGATTGTGACTTTGTTCAACTAATGGTAGTTGATGCACATTCTAAGGGAACTGTTTCTCTTGTGCATAAAGAGAACTAGAGAATCCCACAGAGAAATACTAGGACTAATAAAATGACACGACCCAAACCAGAGCCTTGTCGTAATGGGCATCCCAAGTACAACCAGGACTGGAGACCACCCTTGATACCCAACCCAATCGGCCTACGTATATCCTGATTTGGATAAATTCTAAACATATAACAATATAGTTTAATTTCATAATCAAAGACTCTGGGATAGGTCAATATCTGTGACCACCCAAATAAGTCCTATTTTCTGATACCAAACCAATAACCAATACCAACCAAACCATAACCATTTGAGTTATATAATAATTATATATACAATACCAGAATAAAAAAGGATGGAACAACCAACAATATAGTCAATCGGTATTAGCCCCAATACTAAAGTTGGCACCCCAACCGATCCCGCCCATTCTAGCCCATAGTAGTTCCACAAAAGCCTCTAACCAAAATAATACCAAAATCCAATTGGGACATTCCCCTAACCATAGAAAAAACCAATATGCATAGATAAACCAAAGTATGAAATAACATCCATGAAATGAAGCCTTTCAAAAAGATGGAAGCGCACCACTTCAATCCTATAGCTTATCCCAAAATCTGATCACTAAGAGTAGAACGATCGGTTCCTGCATCGCGTGAGGAGACAGCCGCCCGAAGATAGATTAGAGGGTGAATGCTAGCATGAACTCGGGATAAGGATAAAATATACCATTTAGCAAAACCAAGTAATCCATCCATATGCATACAAACCATACATACATGCATACATATATACATACACATACACATACATATATGTATATATATAACCGTGTCAAGAAAAGAAACCTAGTTTAGCATCCATTTAAAACCATTAACCTGGCTATCTGTAGCTTAACCATCCTTAACCACCCATGGTCTATATGGGTCCATTGTAACCCCCTAGACGGGCCTCGATGTGTGTAGCCGTAAGAATCGTAGATACCACAAGAGTAAGAGATTCCTAAGTACCCTTCACCCTCTATGATACATATGTACAATGTACATAGAGGATTCTTGTGTACCTCGTAGTATTATATAATATCACCATGACCTACCCCTCATGTCGGCAAATATGAGTTTCAAGTGTTCATCCGTTGGATACCCACCTTCACGGTTAGCTATCATACCCTGCCTTTATTGCCCAATTAAAACCATTTCCAACCAACCAAACCATTATTATTAACTGAGGCTATACATAGTGGTATCGTCATATCGACTATAACTTGCAAGTATTGTCCTTAGCCAAACCTTTTAGAGATCAAGGGATTAGCATGTACCCATAGACCACATTATCTGATTAACTTGGGGGATTCCCATGTACCCCACAAGTGTTCCATTATTATGATTACTTGGGGGATTCCATTGTACCCTACAAGGATGATTGTTGAACCCAAAACCATTCCATTTTGACTATACTAAACCATTTAGACATTTAGGGTTCCATTAAAAAGTTCAAAACATGCATAAGTTCCATTACAAATCCAACAATGTAGTGAAAACATTCTCATAGGCATTTTATCAAACACATTGGGAGATAGTATTTGCAAAACCAAAGCAAATTGCCAAATAACCATTCCCAAGTAACTAATTATACAAAACCACAATTAATGCATATAAAAGCATAATTAAAACATGGGAAAACCATAACCAAGCATTTACAACCAGAACCCCCAAATTATATTTTAAAACCTAAACCACACAATAATCAAGCCAAGAAAACATTGTATAAAACCATGCCTATAGTTGGAACTAATAATGAGGTAAGGGAACATGACTTGAACCATGAAGATGATGGAGAGAAATCACCAGCCAAGCCCCAAATTAACCCTTAAGATAAAACCCTAGCTTTCTTTGCCTAAGAACTTTAGAGAGGATTAGAGAGTGTTTTTTTAAGTGTTAAAGAAAAAAAATAATAGGGAAAATAACCTCCCAACTGAGTTAAAAGTCATGGAACCTTATTACGTTAAGTGGGGAAATATCCAAATTTCCCTCACTTAAACTGCACAAAATCTCATCAGAGGAATACAACTATACATACCAGTTGTACCCTCCAATACGAGTGGTACCCACCACTCGTATCCAAGGCTATCTCCCTTGGATCCATTACTATCCAAGGTATGACTCACCCTACACCATGTCTTATCCATGCATACGATTGGTACCCATTATCCATACCCCCCGTAGAATAAAATCTAAAGAGGATTGAATACTGCCCACCATACATGTACATGGTACGACTCGTACCCTATCTTATGGCTCATGGTGAGCTACTTGTACTCAGATACAACTTAGTTTACCAAGTCTTAGATTAAGTGAAGTAAATACCGAAACTAAACAACACATGTTCGCCAATATGACTCATACCACCCAAGTCGTATCCATTCCAGAACCCAAATCCAACATACCAACCAACACTGGTCAGCATATGACTAACCCATATAACTCATATCCTAGTATATGAGTCATTCCCCTAGTCATATCTTGTCCAGAGACTAGAAATCTAGGAAATTTTCTAAGGGCCAAAAACCCAGGCTATTTCAGTCTGCTCCACTAGGAACATTCATCCCGAAATAAAGGACAAGGTAGGGTAACCACTTGCTCGATTCATTTGGATTATCAAATATCAATCCAACCTTTAACCGAGTTAGAAAGCACAGATGCAACAATATTAATCTTTCCTTTAACAAACTTTAAAAACAAAAGCATTTTGAAAAACACATATCTTCCGAATGAATCCCAGGAGAAAAACATAGATGTGGATACTTGGACTTCATGTCCTCCTCCGTTTCCACTATAGCCTCTTCCACCATGTGTTTCAACCATAGAACCTTAATTGAAGCCATATGCTTTGTTCGTTACCAACGAACCTGCCAATCCAAGATCTCGATCGGGACCTCTTCATAAGATAAAGAATCTAAGACACCCAATCCCTCTAAAGGAACCACCAAAGAAGGATCACTAAGGCACTTTATCAATATAGATACATAAAATACCATATGAATATATCTCAAACTAGAAGGCAAATCTA
This sequence comes from Capsicum pubescens, assembly GCA_030864215.1. Taxonomy (NCBI): domain Eukaryota; kingdom Viridiplantae; phylum Streptophyta; class Magnoliopsida; order Solanales; family Solanaceae; genus Capsicum; species Capsicum pubescens. Next base: position 171,966,679 of record CM061543.1, read on the forward strand.
ATTCATAAGACTCATTACTAACTCTTCGCAAAATTGCATAAGGACCAATAAATTGGGGACTGAGCTTTCCCTTTTTACCAAACTACATTACTACCTTCATGGGAGATACCTTTAGGAATGTCTGATCCCCAACGTAAAACTCTAAGTCTCTACGCCTTACATTCTAATAGGATTTTGGAGACTTTGGGAAGCCTTAAGACTATCCCAAATCACCTTCACCTTTTACATAGCCTGATAAACCAAATTTAACTAAACATATTCGCCTTACCTAGATCGAGAAAATCAATAGGAGATATACACCTACTACCATACAATGCCTCAAAAGGGGGGACATCCCAATACCAGAAGACCAGTAACAAAATCCATGTTGATCTCCTCTTATTTTCATTCAGGCAAATAAATTTCTTGATACAATCCACCAGGCCTTATGTGCTCAACTTTGACTTACTGGTACACCATGCACTTGGCTACAAAATCAACCACATCCCTCTTTATAACATTCCACCATTATATATACTTGAGATTATGATATATTTTTGAAGAAATAGGATGAACAAATAGCACGATTTATGTGCCTCAGCCAAAACCCATTGTCGCAAACTATCGACATTAGAAATACACAACCTCTTATGGTACCGTAAAGTACAATCGCCACTGATCTCAAAGACAATCACCTTTTCCCACCAACATCATTCTTAATTTTCATCAAGATAGGATCTAGAACATTCTTCTTCTTGACCACTGCAACAAGAGATGATCTAACTATTTCCTGAACCATTACCTCACCATCCTTGGAGTCTAAGAGATAAACTCCAAGATTGGCTAAGAAGTGAATATCCTTCACCAATTCCCACTTTTCTTCCTCCACATGAGCCAAACTTCCCATGGACAACCTGCTAAGATCATCAGAAACCTTGTTAGCTTTACCTGGGTTGAAGTGAAGACTTATATCATAGTCCTTGAGAAGCTCCAACTATCTCCTTAGCCTGAGATTTATCTCCTTCTGAGTAAACACATACTATAGACTCTTATGATCAGAAAAGATGTCTATGTTCACTCCATACAAATAATTCCATAAGATTTTCAAAGAAAAAACCACCGCCAACAGCTCCAAATCATGAGTTGGATAATGCCTCTTATTCATCTTCAACTGCCTGTAAGCATAGGCAATCACCTTCCTATACTGCATCAAGACACAACCAAGTTCCACCCAAGATACATCACAATAAATCACAAACCCCTCCGTACCTTCTAGTCGAGTCAAAATCGGAGATAAAGTCAGCTTATCCTTAAGCATATCAAAACTCTTTTCACATATTTCTGGCCAAGAAAACATTACCTTATTCTTAGTTAACTTAGTCAAAAGATCAACTATCATTGAAAAGATTTCCACAAACCACCTATAATACCCGACCAAACCTAAGAAGCTCTGAATGTCGGTTGGAGTCATGGGTCTAGACCATTTTTTAACCATAACCACCTTTTCAGGATCCATTATGATCCCCTCATTAGAAATAATATGACCAATAAAAGTCACAACATTCAATGAAAACTCACACTTAGAGAATATAGTAGATACCACTAATGATCTTTAAAGGTCAGAAACACCATACGGAGGTGATTGGCATGATCCACCTCGCTTTTGGAATACACCAAGATATCATTAATAAATACAATGTCAAAAAGATCTAAGAACTGCTTGAAGACCATGTTCATCAAATCCATCAATGTTGTTGGGGTATTATTCGAGACAAATGACATAACCAAGAACTCAAAGTTTCCTTACCGAATACAAAAATTCATCTTAGGGATATCCTCCTCCCTAATCTTAATTTGACTCAGACCAAAGATCTTTCTGTGAAAGGAATTTGGCACCTTGCAACTGATATAACAATTCATCTATCCTTGGAAGAGGATACTTGTTCTTGATCGTTAACTTATTCAATTATTGATAGTCAATGCATATCTGAAGGAAACCATCCTTCATGCGCATGAACAACACCGGTGTACCCCACGAGGATACACTAGGACAAATAAACCCCTTATCTAGAAGGTCCTTAAGTTGCTCTTTGAGTTACCTCAACACACCCAGAGCCACTCAATAAGGAGGACAACCAACCTTAAAATATCCATATCCTTAATCAGCAAAGTAGTCTTGCTTTCAAGGATCAAAGCCACTAATTGAATAAACCCTAAAAATCTCAAAACCAATTGTAAAAATATTATAATAGTACGTAAACTAATATAAAAAAGTGTTCAAGAGTGTAAACCTCATAAAAGATAAATCCTAGGGTATTTATAGTATCTCAAAATAACTTAAAAATCCCATTAAAAATAGAAAAGGTAAAGTTAAGTCGGAAGTCGGTATGACTCGATATTCACTCGTATTGGCTCAATATGAGTCGTACTCTGCCTTATCATATCTGTTCCAGCGTCTGGTCTTCCAATGGCTTTAACTTTCTTTTCAACATATGACACCTCTTTACGAGTCGTACCTGAGTGTACGACTCGTGTCCTCAACTCGTATCTATCTAAGACTTCATTCTTTCCCACCATTCAACACTAGTTTGTATACGACATACCTATACGAGTCGTACTCAAACTTCGAAATCATATTCCTTTGACACTTCAACTCCTAGATGGTAGCTTAGGTACTTTTATGCTTACGACTTTCTTATACGACTCGTATCCTGGATTACGACGGGGATACTTGAATTATATCATCCTCATACTTGATTCCATCATTTGGCTTTTTGTTCTGCTATTTATAAGATTCAGTATATGAGTCATATTGACTGGTTACGACTTATGAGCTGACTCATATACTGATTAGAGTTTGTCGTTTTAAGGTCTTTTTCTTCTTTTTGCATTCAAATACTATTGTAGACCTATTGTACCTACAATTCACACCAAAACGCATCATATCTAACAAAATGACCTAAGTTTATACATAAATTCATGGTTTTAAGCAACGAAAGTGTTGCGTTTCTATGCCACATCAATACCCTCAACTTAGACTTTTGCATGTCCTCAGGCAAATAAAACCAAATAACTATGTTTTAGTATAGAGCCAATGCTTAAATAAGAAGATCTCAAGAAACCCATGGCAGTGATTTTGAATTAAATTTCAATTTTGTGGTTCCCCTCTTAGCTCTACTTTCCTAAATTAAATTGTGTATGACAATGTAGCATGCATGGAAATATGAGGGAATCCGATGATGGCATTACATTATCAATAGAAACTTGGGAATAGATATAATTTAAATTTATCAAATAATATAGCAACTTAGCAGCATAACCCATGTGCACTCACAGTTTAAGAAATCTCATTTATTCCTTAGATAGATAAACTAATCTATTAAGGGATATAAGGAATGACTCTCTGACTCACACAGAAGTATCACCGATGCATAAAGAAAACCATAGGATTGCCCTTATGTTTTTTTCCTAAGATGTCAAATAGTCATAGAAGGATCACTATAGGACTTTATTTGGCTTGTAATGTAGACTTGGGGTTGTTATTATATCTTTTAAGATTCATTTAGTGACTACACCTCCTGGACACTATGCGTTTTCTTAGAGTCCACGTGCTTTTAACTTTTTTTTATTGTTTCCACCCTTATGTCTCCCTTTTTCTCTTAAGTTTATTCTAATTGGGTCAGGTATGGCTTTTTTAGCACTTATTTTCCTTATTATTTTACTTTTCCTATACATTATACTTTTCTTTCTTTTTTTTCATCACATCTTCCCATGTTTTAACTATTTTTCTTCTACCCATTATCTTTCTACTCATTTTCCTCTTATGCACCCCTATTATATCCACCCTCAACTTAGGTGATTTTTCCTGAGTTGAGGTACATAGTGTCGACAGGAGGACCAGGGCCAAAATAGGTTCATTGTAAGTTTAACGAGAAGGTGATAATTTTAAAAAGAATAATTGGTCAATAAAGTCTCAAATATTTGGATTAAAGGGATCTATTCATTTAGTTAGGCCATTTTGGGTTTGAGTGGACTCATACAACAAGGACGTATGATCATCTCCCTCCTAACTATCCTATACCTAAGTAAAAGAAATCAAACAGGTTCTAGATTCCAACACAGCTGGGAATTCAGTAAACCTTACACTCACTTGCACAGGGCTACATTACTAAGTACTAGTTATCTAACTATGCAACTCTTTTGTCCCTAACTATTCTATCCCGAATCATAATGCAATTATTAGATGTACAATAGTCTTACACAAGTATATAAATTACGTAATTATTTAAACAAAAATTTTTGAGGGCCGAGTTAACCCAAGATTTGACCTAGTAAGCATGGGTATGTTTCTTTAACTTGTATAGCCTGAGGACTTACCTGTGTTCTGGAGTGGATACAGTTCTCATCCATGAATCATATCCAAAGGATACGACTCGTACTGATACTCGTATTCATTCAAGACACTAATGCCTAATTCTAATTTTTCTCCCATGTTAATATGACTCCTACTCACGAGTCGTAACATATAGATACGACTCATAAAAAGTCTAGATGAGTATGTTTTCACCTTCTTTAGATTTTGTGTACAATCCTTAGTCTTGCACATTGAGTAAACACAATACCCTACAAATGAAATAAGTATAAAAACATGGGTTGCCTCCCAAGAAGCACTTGATTTAACATCGCGACACGACGTGGTTCCCTTGATTACTCAGACTTCATCAAGCTCAATATCAGCTACTTCTTTCACCTCTTCTATATTTCCTATATAGTTTTTTACACTTTGTTTATTTACCTTGAGTTGACGATCACCATTCCTCTATAGTTTTAAAGAATTATAGGGGAAAAATCTCGTTATTTTTGAAATCAACGTTGTTTCAACATTCATAACTTAAAAATCAATCAAAACAAAAAATCTTTCAATATAACTTTTTTCAAAATCATCAAAATCATAATCAACATCAAAACGATCCACTTCCATTAACGCGCAGATCTACTCTTTATCTCAGTTGCCCATATCAAATCTATAAGCCATAACAGACTTTTAGTTTTAGCTATATCTGTGAGCTCCTCCCAAATTTTTTGAAAATTTTCAAACTAACCCCTACCCCCAACTAAAGACCATTACATTGTCCCCATTGCTGTAAAAAATAAATAAAGTAAGGATAAGGGTCATACTTAGGCACTCAAGGCGCCGGTTTATCAACATCAGAACGTGGGATCTCAGGCTAGGTACCACTCTCATCAACTATTATCCCCACAACTTGGAATTAATTAGTAGATGAGGGTACACCATCAGTCCCCTTAGCAACAACAATCGGAGCCCTCAATCCACCAGCTCTAGTAGCCATCTCACGAACCCTTGTCTCGTGGTCTCACTCATCATGAATATATGCGCACTGGCTTTTTTCTCAATATTGCGCTCTTCTTTCCTCTTTCTCTTATATTCTCTTTTTTCTTCTTTGGTCTCCTTAACCTGAACGTACACTAATTTTGCCTAAATATTTGGCACCTAGACTTTAGGAATCATAGTCTCTACCACTGGCTCAGAAATAATTGGCCTCTCATACAATTCAATGACCATCTTTTTGATTTCAACAATCTCAGAACTGACATCAGCAACATTAGGCATCTGCCCACTACCTAACTATTGAGTAATTCTCAACTTAATTACATCTAGGCACCCTTGAAATCGACTATCATGTTCTTCAAACTGCCGATCGATCTAAGTTCATACTACATCTTCCATGTGACTTACCTTTGCAGTAAGTACAGCTAGCTGGGTCACTACCTCGGTCCATGTAGCCTGAGAGATCAGTATGACATTAAGAGGCATACTTTATGACCTAGGTGGAATAGACTGGATGGGTGGTGGGGCACTAGAAGTACCTATTGTATATGTGTGAGTGACCTCCGTTTGTGAACCTACCTCAGTAGCCTCAGCTGTAGCAGAAGCACCCATCTGATAATCTTACAGGAATAGTCCTTCCATAACATCTACAACTACTCTCATAGGTTGGGCCAAGGGGTTAGCAGTATCTCAAATCATCCTAATGTCAAACGTCCTTCAATCCTCAATTATCTCATTAATCCCAAGGAGTTCTACCACTCCCGTAGCAAGGCAAATCTGAGTCATCATCCAGGGGTAAGCCAGTAATACCTTCTACCTAACTACCCTATCTTTCATCTATCGGGCCAGGAACTCACTAACATCGAATGCATAACAAGCTGTATAATTGCCTATGGTAGCCACCACATTAGGATAAAAACATCATCTCTTATAATCATACACATTATGTGCGAGCTAGTGTTCACCAAACTTTAACATCAAAATTGAGAGAACACTTCTTAATATGAATATCTGATACCTCCTTCACCTAAGTGTCTTGCACACCATTCAAAGATATCCACTCCGTAATCCATCTAAAAATCACCATTTTATCTTCGAAACCCAGTGTCCTCTTTGTGATCTTTCTTATCTCAGCCATCCTATAGTCCATCTCAGTTGTGTTGGCTGGAGCTTGATATTTTGGCCCATCAAATAATTTACCGATAGTGCGGGGAGAGATATCAACCCATATACCTCAAATAATAAGGGATGTGATAGGCTCACCACCCTTCCACTATTGGCCCTGTGGTTATTGTCTTTATAGCTCAACCTTGTAGGCTACATAAAACTCACAAACTAGAAATGTATTGTATCTTCCGGGGGCTCTCATCATCCACCCAAATCAAAAATGCCTGAAGTGCTCTTCAAAATTAGGTAGTTCATAAATCCCCATAGTGGTCATTCTTCTTTTCGGATAAAGGACTCTGTTAATTTTGCAACTTAAAAGACAAAATAGCCCCGAGTTGAATGTATCCTGCATGTCAGAGTACCCCCATCATTCATTGATGGGCACTAGAGAAGTGGTCAAAACGAGTGGGGGGTTTTGTCTTTCTATCGGTGTAGCATCATCCAAAGGACCCTGAGCTTCTTCAGATGCCACCTCTACCGAGCGAGATTCCTCTTCATCATCATTGTCATTATCAACCGGTTGTGGTGTATGAGGCATAGAAACAATCATATTCTTCCATCTTGTACCTTTTTAAGGTGGTGAATCTGGCTCTTAGGGAACCACTTTCTTCTACATACCTTTAGCCCATGGTTTCCACTTTTTAACAACTTTCATTGTTGAGGTTCCGTCATACTTGTTTTTGCTGCTCTCTAATAGTGATTCATACTTGGAAATAGTGGTTTGCTCACTTTCAACTGGTGCTTGCTTGTTCCTATTTTTAGCACCTATTTTGGATGAGGACGCATTCTTTGAAGGCATAATTCCTGCAATAATTATTAGTAACTAGAAACAAGAAAAGAAAAACATAATATAAAACTAAAGTTCAATATTCCTTGTCTTATTTGGGTATGAGTGGTGTGTACTACTCGTAAACACTAGGTATGACTCATATAATTGAGTCATATCTTAGAAAGTGCATGAACTTTGTTCACTGGTTATCTTATGACTCCTTCTTACCAGTCATACCGGAAGGGTACGACTGTGAACAACAGTCGTAAGCAAGTCAGAAATATTTATTCTAGTTTAATTCTTCCAAGGTGGGTACAATTAGTGTGTAAAAGTCATTAGATGTGGATACGACTTGTATGGTTGAGTAGTATCCAATCTAGAACTTGAAATTTGTTAAACTTCTATGTTGTTAGTGGGTGCGAGTCCCATTACAACTCTCATACTGGTGGGTACAAGTCATAATAAGTCTCGTATCCACTACAACATGGGAGTTCACCTTCAAATTTTGACTCCGATGAAATTCCCAAAGCACCCACTACTAATTTTCATCTATAAATAGCTATTTAACACACAGACATATCAAAATCCATTTCCCAACCCTAGTTCTTCCCCAAATTCCCATTTTCAACAAAACTGCCTATACTAGCGTACAATCAAATCAATAATAGTATCATGGTAATAAATTTAAGTTCCTAACATCCCAAACTACTGCTTTCCATTTATGAAGTAAAGAAAATAAGATTAGGAACTTACTTGCTGAGTGACGACTAGCAAATCACGAGTTTAAATTTTTTTGCTCTCCAAGTTTGAGTTTAAGAACCAAAGGTGAAAGTTTTGGAGTTGTTGGTAATTAAATATGGTTGATTTCACTTTGATTTTGTCGATTAATGGTTGAATTTTAGGTGAAAAGAGGAGTGGGTACTATCACGCCCAAAAATCCCATCGGGACGGACTGGCACCCGAAGACGAGAAGGCCCGGGAGAACCCGTTCAAATACCTGTACTTTCACTTACATGTCACCAAAAATTTGGACAGCACTTCGTTGCATATAGAAGGGTCTAATTACCTGTATCAGCACAACACGCACAAATATATATATATAATACTTGGCCGTCGGGGCCACCATATATACAAATATAACATCACTATATAAACTTCCATGACTTTACCCTTCCTTATGTCTACAAAGCCTCTAGGATATACATGACATAACTAGGGTCGGGAAAAAACTCCCGCCTACACATGACTCCTGTACAAAAATAAAACATAAGGAACCGACTCGGAAAACTCCGAAGCAAACTGGAGCTCACCAACAATAGTTGTATGACCTGGCTCCTATCTATGTTGTGTATGAGCTGAAGCACCTGTGCCTGCGACATGAAATGCAGGTCCCCCGTGAGGGACGTCAGTACGAAATATGTACTGAGTATGTAAAGCTGTAAATAATCATATGTGATATGAGGGATCAAGAAAATCAGACACAAGTGAATAAATCATAATAGAAGTGAACCACACTTCATAAACACTTTTAGGATCATGTACATTATCATTAATCTGAATTGGGTTCTTGAATTCAAACACATTTGTGGAACGGTATACATTCGTTCATTTCATTCTTTACAATTATCATTCACCATTACCTCCTCCTCCCGAACCTCCAACCACCTAACAATAATCAATACTGTACCGTACTGTGACCATTAGGCTGCCCCCAGTACATATCAACTGTAATCATATCAAGTATTGGGATTGGACCATGCTAGGCTTAAGCCCCTGAGCTACCACCCACACGTATATCAAGTAACACACATAAGAGATCTTTTCAATAACTTAGTTCAAAAGATTTTGAGATTATTACATTAGTGTTAATGCCAATATAGTACCTTTGGAACAATGATACATCAATAGGAACCAAGTAATAGACCTTCTATACAATAACGATGTAATAAAAACTCATTGGTACATCAACAATGTGTTTCAGAATCATCAATATCACAACAATGAAATAGGAGCCTTTTGGTATATCAATGAAACATTTTGACACTTTATAGAATGGAAACAACTTCGTTGGTAACGTAGAACAATACATGTTTTTTGGACAACCTCGGAATCTTACTTGATGGAACATTGGTGTTTTCATGCCAAAGAACATCGTTAGAGTATGCTTTACATACCTCGTTGTAGATTCGGATACCAATTCAACACAACTTCCCGCCTTTACAAATCACTTATCTACAATGAAATGTTTGGCATCTAGTATTAGCAACCCAATACCACAATTCTCTTCCATAATACCATACAACCAATATTTGCAAAGCATTCCAAAAACAAACTTGAACAGTAGGTTTATGTGTATATATATATATATAATCATCATTTCAATACCACATCATCACACCAAATCCCTTCACAATTCAACATAATCCAACCATGCACAAGAATAATCCAACATCATTTCCAATCATCCTTCAACAACAATCAAATAACATACTTCTTATGCTCACATGCATATATATACATATCCATATAAATAACACCAACATAATTTACATACTTACCATAAAATGGCCCTTTTGATTTCGAAGTCCTGTTGGCACAAATAAGGGGTGCTTCTCGAAGCCCTCGAGACGGTGAACACAACTACGGAATCAATTTGGATTTTCTACAGTTGAGTCACAAGATAATTGGAGTTGAAATTAGGCTAGGGTTTCTTATTCTTCAATAATTTGGATGATAAATGATGGATATGAGGCTAAGTATATGTATATAATGACCAATTTTCGTCCATGAGGTGATGGAAAATGACCATATTGCCCTTAAAATTTAAGTAAATCCGAATCTGTCCATGGTGGACTGTTTTGATAGGCTAAAGTAAATCGACCATAACTCTTTGCTCCGATAATGGATTTGGGTGAAACCAATTGCATTATAAAGAAGACTCTCGGGGATTCTCATCGATATATAGCAGATCACACATTTCATTTTGTAAAAGGAGTTATGATCATTTAAAGTCGACCCAAAAATCTGTTTGGCTGCAGTACTTTTGTGTGCAGAAATTTACTGTTCATTGCGTCCACCGTTTTCAAGTTTCGAACATGCTCGCTTATATCCGATACTCATCTGTTTTCAGAAATCTTTATATCGTTGGAAATCTAACTCGATAAACTTCGCATAGAAACTTCAACGAGCAAATTCCGGTATAAATAAAGTCGATTCCTATACACATATAATCAAACTATACCCTTGAAACCATCTCAAAATAATCAATACTCATACTTAAACTCATATATACCTAACTTATGATCAATACATATACTCCAACACATATAACCATGGATAATGCACGTAATTAAGTATGGGGTGTTACATCCTTCCCCCCTTAAGGACATTCGTCCTCGAATGTGAATGTAGTTATTTAGCCAAAACAAGTTCGAATTCATAATTGATATTCACGTCATCATATAGAAATTATACATATGTAAAAACTTACTTGTTAGTGTCCCAGTTCCACTCCTTGCACTTCTTTTTCACCTTTGAACAAATAAGGGTGTTTGGATTTCATTGCTTCCTCCGCTTCCCATGTAATCTCTTCCCTTTGTTGATTTCTCCAAAGTACTTTCACCGATGCTACTTCTTTATTTCTCATCTTCTTAACTTGAAGATCTAATATAGCAATAGGAATCTCCTCATAGGTAAGATCTTCTGTTACTTGCACATCTTCAGTAGAAGTAATAAGGGACAGATCTCTGATGCACTTTCAAAGCATCGATACATGAAATACTGGATGCACTGATGAGAGTTCCTGGGGTAGCTCTAACTCATAAGCAACTTGCCCACATCTTCGAATAATCTTATACGGGCCTATATATCATGGACTCAACTTTCCTTTCTTGCCAAATCTCATCACCCCTTTCATTGGTGATACCTTCAAAAATACCCAATCACCTAACGAAAACTCTAGCCCTCTTTTTCTACTATCCGCATATGACTTGTGTCGACTTTGGGCTATTTTCAACCATTGCTGAATCACCTTGACTTTTTCTATGGATTGATACACAAGATCCTGTCTGAACATAAGAGTTTCACCCGCTTCGAACCATCCTATTGGTGATCTACGCTTCCTCCCATATAAAGCTTTATATGGTGCCATTTTGATACTTGAATGATATCTATTATTGTAGGCAAACTCAATAAGAGGTAAATGATCACCCCAGCTGCCTTTAAAATCTATAACACATGCTCGTAGCATATCTTCAAGTGTTTGAATGGTGAGCTCTGCTTGTCCATCCATCTGAGGGTGAAAAGTTGTACTCAGATTCACTTGTGTTCCCAAACTCCATTGGAAAGACTTCCAAAAGTTTGCGGTAAATTGAGTTCCCCGATCCGATATAATAGAATTTGGCACTCCATGTAATCGGACTATTTCTTTAACATACAACTTCGAATATTCTTCAAATGTGTAAGTGGTCATAACGGGTAAGAAATGTGCGGATTTAGTAAGCCTATCCACAATCACCCATATAGAATCAAATTTCCGAGCTTCACGAGGCAAACCTGTAACAAAATCTATGTTGATCATGTCCCACTTCCAAATTGGAAGATCTATGCATTGCATATAGCCTCCGGGCTTTTGATGTTCCACTTTAACTCGTTGGCAGTTTGGACATTCAGCTACAAATTTTGCGATGTTCCTTTTCATGTCATTCCACCAATATACATCCTTCAAATCTTGATACATTTTGGTTGACCCTGGATGAATAGAATACCTTGAGAAATGTGCCTCAGTCATAATTTTTTTTCTTAGCTCATGAACAATAGAAAAACATAGCCAATTTTGGCATAGAAGTACTCCTTCTTACGAAAGCTCAAATACCTTCATCGCACCGTTTTGAACATTCTCCTTGAGTTACAATAAAACAGGATTTGCATCTTGCTTCTCTTTCACCTCAGCTACTAATGAGGATTCCGCGGCATTATGCACAATAAGCTCCTCGTCCGGAGTTTCAAGAAGACGAACTCCTAGACTATCTAATTGATGAAGATCTTTAATCATCCCTTGCCTTTCTACAGGGGCCATCATATCCTTACGACTCAACGCATCAGCTACTATATTCGCTTTCCCTGGGTGATACAAAATATCAACATCATAATCTTTTAATAGTTCCATCCACCTTCGCTGCCTCAGATTTAGATCCTTCTGACTGAAAATATATTGTAAGCTCTTGTGATCAGTATATATATCAACATGAACCCCATATAAATAGTAGCGCCATATTTTTAAAGCAAAGATAACTGCTTCCAGCTCAAGATCATGTGTGGGGTAATTTTTCTCATGTGGCCTCAATTGCCTTGAGGCATAAACTATCACCTTACCATGCTGCATTAATACACATCCTAAACCAATTCTCGAAGCATCACAATACACTATATACCCTTATGTACCTTCTGGAAGTACCAACACAGGTGTAGAAGTCAACTTATTCTTCAATTCTTGGAAACTCTCCTCACACGCATCATTCCATTAGAACTTGGATGCTTTATGCGTTAGCTTAGTTAAGGGTGCTGAAATAGAAGAAAAACCCTCAACAAACTTTCTATAATAACCAGCCAACCCAAGAAAACTACGAATCTCCGTAGGCGTTGTGGGCCTTGGCCAATTCTTCACAGCTTCTATCTTTTGAGTATCAACCTGTATGCCTTCATTTGATACAATATGGCCCAGAAATGCCACTGACTTTAGCCAAAATTTACATTTAGACAATTTTGCATACATCTTGCAATCACGAAGAGTTTGCAACGCTTGTCGCAAATGATTAGCATGATCCTCTTCTGATCTAGAATAAACTAGAATATCATCAATGAAAACTATCACGGATACATCTAGAAATGGCTTAAACACCCTATTCTTAAATCCATGAAAGCTGCAGGTGCATTAGTTAGCCCAAATGACATAACTAGAAACTCATAATGACCATACCTTGTTCGAAAAGCTGTCTTGGGTATATCTTTTTCTTTGACTCTCACTTGATGATAACCTGACCTCAAATCAATCTTAGAAAAACATTTGGCACCCTGTAACTGATCAAATAAATCATCAATTCTTGGAAGAGGATATTTATTTTTAAGAGTCACTTTATTCAGCTGCCTATAATCAATACACATTCTCAATGTTCCATCTTTCTTGCGCACAAACAACACTGGTGCTCCCCAAGAGGAAATACTAGGCCTAATGAACCCCTTTTCTAGCAAATCTTTCAATTGCCCTTTCAATTCTCGTAATTCTGTTAGGGCCATTCTATACGGAGGAATTGAGATTGGCTTAGTGCATGGTATCACATCAATACCAAATTCTACTTCTCGTTCAGGAGGTAAACCTGGAAGATCTTCAGGGAATACATCAAGAAATTCACTTACTACTGGTACAGTGTGAAGATCTGGTGATTCCGATTCCGTATCCTTTACTCTAACTAAATGACATATGTAGCCCTTGGAAATCATTTTTCTCGCTTTGAAATAAGAAATAAATCTACCTCTTGGTGCGCCAATCTTACCTTGCCATTCAATAACTGCTTCATTAGGAAAATGTAAATACATCTTTTTGTACAACAGTCAATTTTAGCATAACAAGACGCCAACCAATCCATACCCATTATAACATCAAAATCTACCATTTCTAGTTCCACAATATTGGCCATCGTGTCTCGACCACACACAGTTACTACACAATCTTTGTAAAATCTTCTAGCAATAATAGATTCCCCAACCGGGGTAGACACTTCCAATGGCTTATCTAACAATTCGGGGGTTCTTTTGAACTTTCCAGCAACCAAAGGAGTAACATATGATAATGTAGAACCGGGATCAATTAGAGCATATACATCAAATGAAAATATGGACAACGTACTCGTGACCACATCTGGGGAAGCCTCTAGATTCTGTCGATCGGTAAAGCATAAGTACGATTCTGAGACCCGCTGGAACTGGCGACTCTTTTTTCATTTCTAGCGTGACCCGTAGGTTGTGTGCCCCTACCATAATAAGATACCAGTGACGATGCTGCAACAGCTGATCCCGAAGATTAGGCTACGCCACCTGCGCCCCTTCGTGGGCATTCTCTCATCATATGTCCCGTCATACCGCACCAAAAACAAACATTTGTTCCCATTTGACATACGCCCATATGATGCTTTCCGCATCGATTACATAGATCTCGAGAAGGTCTCGATTGGCTCATGTTCCCTTGCCCATGATAACCCACTGATCGCGAACTATGACCCTCACTTCATTACCCAAATTGACTGCCTCTGAACCCCTGATGTTGTGGTGGAACACTAGCTGCAGAATAAGAAAATAATGGCCTAGGTGGTCTAGCAGAAATTGAGGTCTAAAACCTCCCTGTGGCGCCATAAACTGCCCTGTAGATCTGGCCCTCTTAGAAGATCCACTTTCAAATTCCTGTGTTTTTTTTCTTTGCCTCTGATCTTCCATTTTCTGTGCAAATGCTTGGATCCTAGCTATATCCATGTCTTTATTCAGTGCAGCAATAGTACAATCCTAACCAAATATAGATCCAATCCATCCACATACTGATGAACTCTGTCATCCATAGTAGCTATAACATTAGGAGCATATCTAGACAAAGAATTAAATCGAAGACTATACTCCCTCACACTTGTATTACCCTGTCGAAGATTTAAGAACTGATCTGCATGGGCCTAACGAGTCTCATATGGAAGATAATGATCAATAAATGCCTCTTTGAACTCTTTCCAAGTAGATGGGGGTGCATCAATTCCCCTTGATCATTTCCAGTCTTCATACCAATATAGAGCCTCACCTTTGAATCTATACGTGGCTAACTCCACTGTCTCTCTGCCCGATACATGGATCACCTCTAGTGCCCTTTGGATCTGATCAATAAAGTCCTGCGGATCTTCATTAAGATCGGATCCGGTAAAAGTAGGCGGATCCATCTTAAGAAAATCTTGCGTCCGAAGACTAGCCGCCCTATCAGTACCGCTAGAACCTGCGGAAGGAATAGCTTGCCCTTGGACTTGACCGGCAACAATCCGTGTCAACAGTTGTACTGCATCTCTCATATCCTGATCAGCAGCATTAACAAGTGGTTCTGTGAATGTGGTTCGCCTCCCACTTATTTCATCTGGAGTGGAAGACATTTCAGATACCCGCTCAGCTTGAGCTTCACTCTGATTAACTTGTACAGGTGGTGACTTACTATTCCCTTCTCTGGCAGCCATATCTACCCTCTCGCTGGTATTCTTACTTCCGGTATCCAGTATTCTTACTGTAATAAGAGAAACAAATGGATTCAGTGGCCAACTATGACTTCAATTTCTATATAAGATATATGGCACAATCTATGATCTGAAGAAAAGAAACAATTTCCTAAATGTCCATAGCCTCCTATTTATAGATGTGGTGCACAACACACCGATAAACAAGACTCTACGTAGACACGGCTTTGTAGACTCACTAGGACGAACCTCTCTGATACCACTTTATCACGCCCCAAAATCCCATCGGGACGGACTGGCACCCGAAGCTGAGAAGGCCCGGGAGAACCCGTTCAAATACCTGTACTTTCATTTACATGTCACCAAAAATTTGGACAGCACATCATTGCATATAGAAGGGTCTAATTACCTGTATCAGCACAACACGCACAAATATATATATATAATACTTGGCCGTCGGGGCCACCATATATACAAATATAACATCACTATATAAACTTCCATGACTTTACCCTTCCTTATGTCTACAAAGCCTCTAGGATATACATGACATAACTAGGGTCGGTACAAACCTCCCGCCCACACATGACTCCTGTACAATAACAAAACATAAGGAACTGACTCAGAAAGCTCCGAAGCAAACTGGAGCTCACCAACAATAGTTGTATCACCTAACTCCTATCTATGTTGTGTATGAGCTGAAGCACCTGTGCCTGCAGTATGAAATGCAGGTCCCCCATGAGGGACGTCAGTACGAAATATGTACTGAGTATGTAAAACTGTAAATAATCATATGTGATATGGGGGATCAAGAAAATCAGACACAAGTGAATAAATCATAATAGAAGTGAACCACACTTCATAAACACTTTTAGGATCATCTACATTATCATTAATCTAAATTGGGTTCTTGAATTCAAACACATTTGTGGAACGGTATACATTCGTTTATTTCATTCTTTACAATTATCATTCATCATTACCTCCTCCTCCCGAACCTCCAACCACCTAACAATAATCAATACTGAATCCGTACTGTGACCATTAGTCTGCCCCCAGTACATATCAACTGTAATCATATCAAGTATTGGGATCGGCCCATGCTAGGCTTAAGCTCCTGAACTACCACCCACACGTATATCAAGTAACACACATAAGAGATCTTTCCAATAACTTATTTCAAAAACTTTTGAGATTATTACATTAGTGTTCATGCCTATATAGTACCTTTGGAACAATGATACATCAATAGGAACCAAGTAATAGACCTTCTATACAATAACAATGTAATAAAGACTCATTGGTACATCAACAATGTGTTTCAAAATTATCAATATCACAACAATGAAATAGGAGCCTTTTGGTATATCAATGAAACATTTTGACACTTTATAGAATAGAAACAACTTCGTTGGTAACGTAGAACAATACATGTTTTTTGGACAACCTCGGAATCTTACTTGATGGAACATTGGTGTTTTCAGGCCAAAGAACATCGTTAGAGTATGATTTACATACCTCGTTGTAGATTCGGATACCAATTCAACACAACATCCCGCCTTTACAAATCACTTATCTACAATGAAATGTTTGGAATCTAGTATTAGCAACCCAACACCACAATTCTCTTCCATAATTCAATACAACCAATATTTGCAAAGCATTCCAAAAACAAACTTGAACAGTAGGTTTATGTGTGTATATATATATATATAATCATCATTTCAATACCACATCATCACACCAAATCCCTTCACAATTCAACATAATCCAACCATGCACAAGAATAATCCAACATCATTTCCAATCATCTTTCAACAACAATCAAATAAGATACTTCTTATGCTCACATGCATATATATACATATCCATATAAATAACACCAACATAATTTACATCCTTACCATAAAATGGCCCTTTTGATTTCGAAGTCCTGTTGGCACAAATAAGGGGTGCTTCTCGAAGCCCTCGAGACGGTGAACACAACTACGGAATCAATTTGGATTTTCTATGGTTGAATCACAAGATAATTGGAGTTGAAATTAGGCTAGGGTTTCTTATTCTTCAATAATTTGGATGATAAATGATGGATAGAAGGCTAAGTATATGTATATAATGACCAATTTTCGTCCATGAGGTGATGGAAAATGACCATATTGCCCTTAAAATTTAAGTAAATCCGAATCTGTCCATGGTGGACTATTTTGATAGGCTAAAGTAAATCGACCATAACACTTTGCTCCGATAATGGATTTGGGTGAAACCAATTGCATTAGAAAGAAGACTCTCGGGGATTCTCATCGATATATAGAATATCACACATTTCATTTTGTAAAAGGAGTTATGATCATTTAAAGTCGACCCAAAAATCTGTTTGGCTGCAGTACTTTTGTGTGCAGAAAATTTCTGCACATTTACTGTTCATTGCGTCCACCGTTTTCAAGTTTCGAACATGCTCGCTTATATCCGATACTCATCTATTTTCATAAATCTTTATATCATTGGAAAGATAACTCGATAAACTTCGCATAGAAACTTCGACGAGCAAATTCTGGTATAAATAAAGTCGATTCCTATACACATATAATCAAACTATACCCTTGAAACCATCTCAAAATAATCAATACTCATACTTAAACTCATATATACCTATCTTATGATCAATACATATACTCCAACACATATAACCATGGATAATGCACGTAATTAAGTACAGGGTGTTACAGGTACGAGTTGCATCAATCAGGTGCCGATCATGCCCTTTTTCTTATTTTATTTAAGAACTGGGCTGGGTCAACCCGAGATTTGACTTGGTAAGCATGGGTACGAGTTGTGAATATGACTCGTACCCAGGATTTTGTTTTTTTTCTTTGACTCATATATCTTGGGGACTTACCTTTGTTCTGGAGTGGATATGATTCTCAGTCATGAAAGGTATCCAAAGGATAGACTCGTATTAAGACTCGTATTCATTCCAGAAACTGATGCCTAATTCTAATTTTTCTCTCATGTCAATACAACTCCTACTCATGAGTCATACCATATAGATACGACTCTTAAAAAGTCTGGATGAGTATGTTTTCACCTTCTCTGGATTTTTTTTGTATTTCTTAGTCCTGCACATTGAATAAACATATTACCCTACAAATAAAATAAGTACAAAACATGGGTTACCTCCCAAGAAGCGCTTGATTTAACATCGCAACACGACGTGGTTTCCTTGGTTACTCAGACTTCATCAAGATTAATATCAACTACTTCTTTCAGCTTTTCTATATTTCCATATAATGCTTTAATGTTTGTCTGTTTACCTTGAATGGATTATTACCATTCCTCTGTAGTTCTAAATCACCATAGGGAAAAACTCTTATTACTGTGAATGGATCGTGACACCTCGACCTTAACTTACCTGGAAATAAATGTAGCTTAGAATTGTATAGTAGCACTTGGTCACCTTTTTCAAATACTCTTTTTCTCAATCCTGAAGTCAAGATGCAACTGCATCTTCTCCTTGTAAAGCACTAAACTTTCATATACCCAGAGCTAGAATTCATCCAACTCATTGATGTTATTCATCCTTTATTTTTCTACATTTTTCCACTCTAAGTTTAGCTTCTTTAACTCCTATAGTGCCTTATTCTCAAGCTTAATTGGTAAATAGCAAACTTTTCCATACACCAGATGATAAGGTGAAGCACCTATAGGTGTCTTGTAAGCTGTTCAAAAAGCCCATAATGTGTCATCTAACTTTCTTGCCCAATCAGTCCTGTTAGCATTCACAGTCTTCTACAATATGGGATTAATTTCCCGATTGGACACTTCAACTTATCCATTGGTTTGCGGATCATATGGTGTTACCACCTTGTGGTTTACTTCATATTTTTCAAGAGGACTATTTAATAGATAATTGCAATAATGTAACCCTCCGTTACTAATAATAGCATGTGCCATACGGAATCGAGAAAAGATATTCTTTCTAAAAAATGTGGTGACACTCTTTGCTTAATTGTTAGGTAGTACAATTGCTTCCACCCACTTTGAAACATAGTTAATAGCCACAAGTATGTACTTAATTCCCCACAAACTCACAAAAGGTCCCATGAAATTTATTCATCATACATCAAACACTTCCAATTCTAAAATAGGGGTCATAGGTAATTTATGTCTTCTAGAAATAGTACCTTGTCGCTGACATTAATCATAAGCAGTAGCATAGTCATGGGCATCCTTGTATATGATTGGCCAATAGTGGAAACATTATAGGATATTATGATCTGTGTGGGCCCCTCCATGATTACCCCCAACTGGCTATGAATGACAAGCTTCAAGTATGCTCATCATCTCTACCTTAAGTATGCATCTGCGAATGATTCAATCTGCAAAAATCTTAAATAAGTATGGTTTATCCTAGAAAATCTTTCTTACCTTGTGCATTAACTTCTTCCTTTGTTGATATGAAAGATCTTCTGGGACTAGATCACTTGTTAAGTAATTTACATAATCTGCAAACCATGGAATTAAATCTTGGGAAGCTTCCAATAGCTATTTATCTGGAAAACTATCATCAATCTCCAATCCCTCAGCAACCTTCTGCATTTCTTTCTCCTTCAGTCTAGATAAGTGATCTGTAACTTGATTTTTTATGACTTTTCTATCTTTCACCTCAAAATCAAATTCTTACAATAGCAGCACCTAATGGATAAGCGTCAGCTTTTCATCCTTCTTAGCCATTAAGTACCACAATGTCGCATGGTTTGTGTGCACAATCACCTTTGTCCCAATCAAGTAAGATCTAAACTTTTCAAAGGCAAAAACCACTGCCAATGACTCTTTCTCCATCACAGTATAGTTCTTTTGAGCAGGATTTAATGCCTTACTAGCATAGTAGATGGGATGAAGGATCTTTTCTTTTAGTTGGACTAGTACAACCCCTAAGACCAATTCGCTAGAATCACACATGATCTCAAAGGAGAGGACCAATTAGGAGACACAATGATTGGAGATTACACCAACTTCTTTTTTAGTCTTTCAAAAGCCTTCTTACATGCATCATCAAAATTATATTTTACCTCCTTCTTAAGAAGCTTGCAAAGAGGACTAGCAATCTTTGGGATGTCCTTGATATATCGCCTATAAAAACCCATATATCCTAGAAAACTCTAAATTCCTTTTATAGAAGTTAGATAAGGTAATATTTCAATCACCTCGATCTTTGCTCGATCAACCTCTATGCCCCTCTTAAAAATTTTATGCCCAATCACAATTCCTTCTTTGACCATGAAATTATACTTTTCCCAAGTAAGCACTAAGTTTCACTCTTCACACCTTTGTAGAGCCTTTGCCAAGTGAATAGTACAATCATAAAAAGAGTCACCAACAACTAAAAAATCATCCATAAGAACTTCAATAGTATCTTTGACCATATAAGAGAAAATAGACATCATACATCTTTGAATAGTGGTTGGAGCATTGCATAGCCCAAATGGAATCCTCTTTAATGCAAAGGTCCCATAAGGACATGTAAAGATAGTCTTCTCTTGGTCCTCCGGTGTGATAGTGATTTGATTATAACCTGAGTATCCATCAAGAAAATAATACCATCCTCTGCCTGCTAATCTGTCTAACATTTGATCCATAAAAGGCATTGGGAAATAGTCCTTCTGAGTCCATGCATTCAATTTTCTATAATCCATGCATACCCTTCATCCAGTGACTGACCTCATAGGTACTAGCTCATTCTTCTCATTAGACATCATAGTAATTCCACCTTTCTTCAGAATGCACTATACCGAACTGACCCACTTATTATAAGAAATGGGATACACTACACCAACATCCAACCATTTGATTATTTCTTTCTTCACCACCTCCTGCATAGGAGGATTAAGTCAACATTGATGTTTAATAAATGGAACACAATCCGGTTCAAGTTGTATTTTATGAGTACACAAACCAGGTGAAATACCCACAATATCTATAATGGACTATCCAATGGCCCTCTTGAAATTATGCAAACCTGACAATAATGCTTCTTCCTCTGACTAGCTTAGATCATCTACAATAATAATCGGCAAAGTGTTGTTGGCCCTCAAAAATGCATATCACAAGTGAGAAGGGAGGGCCTTCAACTCTAACACAGTGGTTCCTCAATGGATGTACGAGAAGGTAGAGTAGTTTGATTTTTTAATTCCAGATCAAGATTTTTGGGAACATAATTATAACCATTCTTATGCAATGCACCCACTAAATCTCCATGCTCTTCGATACCTTCAGAGTCAAAATTCATGATCATAGCTTGTAAGAGCTTCGACACCTAGACACTCTTCGATAGGTCCAACCATATCAGAACCATCATCCCACAATGTAACTACATCAACACCATAGAATGAATCTATCTACCCATCATCTGTATCAATCATAGATACCACTCTCAATTCATTGGACTGCTTCATAGATTTGCATATATTGAATATCACTTGTTCATCATTAAGTCGCAGCATCAGATGTCCTTTCTCCAAATCAATCAGTGTCCTACCTATATCAAAAAATGGTCTTACCAAAATAATAGAGACCTAAAAGTCCACTTCATAATCTAATATAACAAAATCAGCAGGAAATATAAAAGAAGACATTTTTACAAAAACATCATAAAGGATACCTACAAGCTTCTTCAATGTCATGTCCACCATTACTAGTCTCATGGTAGTTGGATTGGGAGCTCCAAACTCCAACTATTTGAATACATCAAAGGTAATGAGGTTGATTCAAGCCCCCAAGTCACATAATTCTTGAGTAATGTTGAAAGACCCAATAGTGCAAGGTATTGTTAAAGCGCTAGGGTCCTCCTTATTTTATGCTAAAGATCTAGTGACTATAGTACCACAATGATGAATATTGTAGACTAGCTCATAACTGACTGACCTTTTCTTGGTAGTCAAGTCCTTCATGAATTTACATATCCTGACATCTGCTCAAATTCCTATACAAGCGGTATGTTGACAATTAACTCTTTTAGCATAGACAAAAAATTTTGATACTTACCTTCTTCTTGTTTTTTTCTCAATATTTGTGGATAGGGATGAAGGGGTCTCAGAATTTTCTTCAGCACAGGCTCAGTAACCTTCTCTTCACCCTCATTCTTCTTGTTCCTACTCCCAACATCAATAGGCTCATCCTTATTCTTCTGCTCATCAGGTGTGGGTATAGGTTAATCTATAGTAACCTTACCACTCCGAGTAGTAATGGCCTAGCATGACTATTATTTCTGGGATTTACCACTGTATTGCTCAGAAGAGTGCCAGGTTGTATTTGATTCACTATGGATGATATCTAACAAAATTATTTCTCCAATAACTTGATTTCTATAGCATGTGACTGAACTTTCTGGTTCAATCCTGATAGATCAGCTTTGATATCCTTCAAGAAGTTCTCTTGACTTTCTTGCTCTTTGACCAGCTTAGCCAAAAGTGCCTCCATTCTGAACGTTGTATCTCGACTACCTAGTGGAATATATTGGTCACTCTTCTCCTTAGAGTAATCCTTAAGCCTCTAATCACTATCTCTATTTCTACTCCTATCCCTATATCTATTATTATAATAGTTCCAACCTTGATTCCCTTGCCCTTGGGCTCAAAAATCTGCCAATCTATGATCAAGATAATTTGCCTCTTCTTCAGATTCAATCTCGAATGGTTTAGAAGTAGACCTCTGTGCCACAACTGCATTCAACTTCTCAGCACTTATTGATGCAAATTATTTTATAATTAACCAAATATTGGTTTGAAGTTGTGCAACCTATTTTGCTACCATGTCATTCACTACTCCATAAGTATTTATTGTTCCTATAGCATATGTACCGCTACCACATTCTAAATCTTAAGTATGCCATCCTCTGTTGGTAACCATGATATCATCTAGCATTTTTTGTGTAGCTTCCAAGCAAAGACACATAAATTCTCCTCCTAAAATAGTGTTTATTATAGCTCTTGAACTATCATTCAATGATTGATAGAAGATCTCAGACAAGTTAGATCCTATGATTCTATGATTTTGTACCATGCTAAACTTCTTCTTTAATCAAAACCACGCCTTATCAATAGAATCTGTAAGTAGCTGTCTGAAATTGTAAATTTCATCCTTCAACTGTAACATCCGTGCAAGAGGGAAGAATCTACTCAAAAACTGTGTCTTCAACTTATGACACATAGTTATAGATCCTCTTAAAAGTTCCCCTAGCCATAGTGATGCTTCACGTGTCAAAGAAAATGATAACAACCTCAGTCTCAATGCTTCATGATTAACCCATGGAATATTATAATTTGTGAAGATCTCAAGAAAATTTGTAAGGTTCATGTTTGTGTCATCCTTAGCTGCACCCGAAAATACACCCTTCAAATTTAACAGTTGTATCATAGAACAAGTGATATCAAACTTCACGTTAGGGGCTCAAGCAAGAGGAACAATGGCTCCGAACTCCGTAGGCTCAACCTAAACTAGATCTTTATCATCTTCTCTATATGGTTCTAAGTGTTGATATGCCAAAATTAATAGATCCCTGCCTCTCTAAACTCGATGATGAACAACTTGTCTCAGCCATACTAGTCCTTGCTGCTGAGCTACTACTGCCTCTGTAGGAAGTTTGGATTCTTATTTTTCTCTATGGTCTTTCTCCAATAGTTGTTGTCTCTGTAAGTCTGTACTATTTTGTGGATCAAATGGAGCACATGGGTGTGCCACATTTGGATCCACTAGTGGGGGATCTTGAACTCCTTCACAAACTTGCCCAGACGTCCTTCTTGGCATTTGAAGGATTCTCTCTGGTTCTGGATCAAAAAGGAGTAAATGATTGCCTGTACTCATAGTATTTGGAATACACCGGCGTATCCAAAGAAAAAATAGAAAATAAAAACCCGCAAACTTCACTAATTCAATTCACTGCTTAACTGTCTTCCCCGAAAATGACACCAAAATTTGATGTTGCCCAAAACTACACTCCAATTAGAAGTATAATATGGTCGATTGCAAATATAATAATCCAACAAGGTTGGGGTCAATCCCACAGGGAAAACGTGAACAATTGCTTGCATCGATGTAATCCACGAGCAGTATAGGAAAGTAAATGGGGGATTTTTAATATCAATTATAAGTAGTAACAAAATCTTGAGTGCTTTTGAGCTGTAATTAATATGAAATGAATAATAGGTTGTTGTTCCCCCTGGATTCTTAACATTGTAAATTTCTCAAGATCAGCCCAACTATTCTGTTGTTCAAATGCAAAGCCTACAAGATAAGTTTTATCAACTATCGGGTAAGCTCGAAGATAAATTTCATCTTTTACCGAGTAAGTCTTAGGGTGTTGCCTTTTTTCCCCTTGCTACGGCCTTCGTTACACTTGTCAGGGTAGAATCAAGTGATAACATTAGATGCGTAGACTAAAAGGAGGAGGTTAAAATCCCAAATCACTATCTTAATATTGTTTTCCTAATCATAAGCTTCTGGGTTATCGAATGGATGCAAATATAGGCTATCTCAAGCGTTTGCAGCTTCTATGAGATTAACAAAAATGCAAAAATACAGAATAATTGATTCTCATACTTTCTTTACGTAGATAATCTGCTAGGGTTCCCACAACCCTAGCTAAAGAGATTAGCCGCTCATGTTTATGAAACCATGATTATAAATGAGGAATAGATAAAATCAAATGCACAGGAATAAGATGAATAAACTCTAAATTTTTAATTGAATAAACCCTAAAAATCTCAAGACTAATTGTAAAAATATTGTAATAGTATGTAAAATAATGTAAAGGAACATTTAAGAGTGTAACCTCATAAAAGATAAACCCTAGGGTATTTATAGTATCTCAAAATAACATAAAAATCCCATTAAAAATAGGAAAGGTAAAGTTAAGTCGGCAATCTACACGACTTGATCTTACTCGAATTGACTTAATACGAGTTGTACCCTTCCTTATCGTATTCCTTCTAGTGTCTGGTCTTCCCACGACTTTAAATTTCTGTTCAATATATGACTTCTCTTTACGATTCATACCTGAGTGTACGACTCGTATCCTCAACTTGTATCCACCTGGGACATCATTCTTTCCCAGCTTGGAACACTAGTTTGTATACGACATACATATACTTGTAGTACTCATACTTCCAACTTATATTCCTTTGATACTTCAACTACTAGATGGTAGCTTAGGTTCTGTTATGCTTACAAATTTCTTATACGACTTGTATCCTTGCTTAAGACTGGGATACTTGAGTCGTATCTTCCTCATACTTGACTCCATCATATGGATTTTTGTTCTGCTATTCATACGATTCAGTATACGAGTCATATCAACTAGTTACGACTTATGAGATGACTCGTATACTGATAAGAGTTGGTCTTTTTTAGGTATTTTTCTTATTTTTTCATTCAAATACTGTTATAGACTTGTTTTACCTACAATTCACACCAAAGTGCATCATATCCAACAAAATGTCCTAAGTTCATGCATAAATTTGCGGTTTTAAGCATTGAAAGTGTCATGTTTCCATTCCATATCAGTTGGGGAACAATGGAAAAATAATAATATTAGCAATATTATTTAACTGTTAACAAAATATTATATTAATATTATTAGCAATACAATAACATAACTATGTACAATAATATTACTACTTCAGTGATTATACTATAATCAATATGACAACTATAACAATAATCTAACTACTTCTTAACAAGTTAATATATTAATTATACTTGAGACGTGCTAGGAACTATCCTAAGAAACTATTTCAGCAATGTGAAATATTTTTCCATGATTAAACAAGCACTTCCCTGATCAATTAGAGGATATCCTGAGTTAAATAAGTCATCCTTAACCAACAAGAAGATATAGGAATCAACAAATTATTAATAAAAATATCAACAAGTTAAATCATAGGTTTAAATAATAACCAAAATCACTAAGCATGATTCTAAGAAAGAGAAAACTCAAAGGAAATCTTTTTAAAAAATGTCCTTCCTTGCCGTAAGGATTGAAGGAGTATTTATAGGTAAGACTTAGCTTCTCAAGTACACTTCTTGATGGATTCCCAAGTAAGCCTTCTTAAGTATATCTCTTGATGGCTTCTAGAGTAAGCCTTCTCAAGTATATCTCTTGATGGCTTCTAGAGGAAGCCTTCTCAAGTATATCTCTTAATGGCTTCTAGAGTAAGCCTTCTCAAGTCCATCTCTTGATGTTTTCTAAAATACATTTAAAGACATGGCTTTTTCAATAAACTTCAAATGTAAATTATTTTAAAATAACTAAATAATTTTTCTACAATCCCCACATTATTTCAAAATAATTTATAGAAAAAGAATTTTAACTTGTTGGATTTACATGGACAAAATGCAGTAGGTTTGGTGTCTTTTGGACTATGAACCAAACTTACACCAATAAAATTTAACTTACAGAATTACCGGTGAAATATAATATTTCTATGAACCGAATGAATCTTGTTGTAAGCTAGAGACTTTATCAATTACATTTTGATCATAATTTTTTTGTTCAACGCGGTTTTGCACCAATAAGCCATCCACGTTCTTGGTATTCATGTGAGCTCTAGAGACTAAGGCTCCATTTGTTTTTTTAAAATTCAGACGTCTGAATCTGAATGTATATCTGAATGATTAAGATGTTGTCTCTAGATCTGAAAACTGAATGATTAAGACTATTTGTTTTTCAATATCTGAATGTGTAAAAAAACATTATTTGTATATATATTAAAATAAAAAATAAAATTCAAGTAAAAAATTAATTATATATTAAAAAAATATGTAATTTAATACAATAAAATTATTAGTATTTGATTGAGAAAATATATTTATGTTTGTAAGTGATAGTGGAGATGAATTATAATGATGGTTGCGGTGACAATGATTGATGTTAGTGATTAATATTGTTGGTGGTGATAATTGTGATGGTTGGTATTATAGTGACTATTATGATGGTGGTGATTGATGGTGGAGGTAGTTGTTGTGATGTGACGTTGCTTGATGTTAGTAGTTTAAGGTGTTGATTGTGTTGGCTGAAACATAAATGCATGATGATTGATGATGTGTTGGTGCTAGTTGGAGATTTTATTTGCTGTGATAGTTGAGATGGTTGTTAGTAGAGATAAATTATAGCGATGGTACTGGTTGAAGTAGTGGTAGAGTTGGAATTACTAGTGACAATGGTGGTGGCGGCCAAAGAATGTGTAGAGGTTGTGATGTATTAGTGGTAGATAGTGGTGGTACTAGTTGTGATAGATGAGTTGGTTGGTAGTAGGAATTGGCCTCTAGTGGTTACTGATTGTGGTGTTGTTGACGGCAATGGTGGTGGTGAATATAATTAGAATAAAAGAGGTAGTAGGTGTGGTAGCGGCTGACAATTGTGGTGGGTAATGATATTTTTTATCGATGGTAGTTGTGATGGTAGAGGTGGTTGGTGGTGGTGGGTGTTGGTTGACAATAATGACAGTGGAAGAGGTGGTTAGTGGTGGTAACTGTTGATTATGAAGAGAGTGATGAATATTATCCAACACCAGAATATCTCTTCAGACCCCTATTAAGACTTGGTTCTAGATCTGAACGATTAAGACCTATTCAGACCTATTAAGAGTTAAAACCTTAATAAAAAACAAATGCACTTAATGGTCTGAAGTCTGACCCATTCAGATTTAGACCTCCATTAAGTGCAAACAAATGAGGCCTAAGACCAAAAGTCTCATAGGAATGGCCTCATTCCATTTTACATATAGGTGAATTCATCAAGTGTACACTACTTTAAATACACCATCCATAAGGACTATGAATTCATTAAGAAGTAATAACTCATCCCTCAATTTTAATAGCAGCTAAAGCACTCTCAATTAGTGTGCAGAGTCAATATCGACTTATATTTACCAATATGAACCTACTTCATAGGATCTCCAATAACATAGCTTGGGTTACTATCTCTATTGACAATCATATTGGCCTTAACCTTATCTCTTTTGATGTTTAAAGAATTAATTTTCTTTCCACGGGTTTAGTCATCGAATTGGCCAAATTCAATTCTGACTTCACATAATCAATGGAAATTATTCCATCTCTCAGCAATTTCTTAATAATATCATGCCTCAATTTCATATGTCTACTCTTACAACTGTAAGATTTATTCTCCGCAATAGCAATTGCGGCTTGATAATCACAGTGTATATACACGGGAAGCACCAGATCATCCTTGTTTAAAGGGATATTATAAATAGATCATCCTTTTTCAAAGGGATATTAGGCAATAGATCATCCTTTTTCAAAGGGATATTAGGCAATAGATCATCCTTTTTCAAAGGGCTATGAGGCAATAAATCATCCTTTTTAAAAGGAATATTCGCCAAGAAATTTCTTGGCCATTCAGCCTCAGTACCAGCTAACTCCAGAGCTATAAATTTTGATTCCATAGTTGATCAAGCAATAATCATCTGCTTAGCTGATTTCCATGATACTGCACCACCACCAAGGGTGAACACATAACCACTAGTGGATTTTGTCTCTTCTAAATCAGAGATTCAATTTGCATCACAATATCCATCTAAGGTTGAAGGAAATCCACTATACAAAATACCATAATTCACGGTTACTTTCAAATATTTCATCAGTCTCATTAATGCAGGCCAATGCTCATTATAGTATATCTACTCAATCTACACACATTATAGGCTATGTCAAGCCTAGTAAAATTCATTAAATGCATTAGACTCCCAATGATATGTGCATACGTAGACTGAGCAACTAGGTCACCATTACTCTTTTTTAATTTATAATTTGCATCATAAAGAGTGGCTACATGAGTTATCTCCCAACATTCAAACTTCTTAAGAAGTCTTTCCACATAATGTTCTTTTGACAACATTATACCATCTTCACTCCTCATAACTTTAATTCCCAATATCATATTCACTTCACCCAGACTTTCATATCAAAGTTAGTAGACAAAAATAATTTGGTACGTTCCACAATATTTAAACATGTACCAAATATAAGCATGTCATCAACATATAAACAATTTATCACATAATCATTGTCTACCACTTTTGTATAAACACATTTATCCACCTCAACAGAAGGAAAGCTGTCTTTTTTAAGATTTGATCAAATTTCTCATGCCACTGTTTAGGAGCTTGTGTAAGGCCATAAGAGATTTAATTAATTTACAAACTTTATTTTCTTATCTAGTTTTTACACATCCTTCATGTTTAACCATATAAATTACTTCTTCTAAATCGCCATTTAAGAAAGTTGTTTTTGCATCCATTTGATGGATAAAAAGCTTTTGAAGTGATGCTAAAGCAATTCATATTCGAATAGAATAAATTCTTGTTACTGGTGCAAATATATCAAAATAATCAATATTTTTCTTTTGAGAAAATCCTTTAGCTACTAACCGAGCTTTATATTTATGTAAAGATCCATCTAAATTAAGTTTCTTCTTTAAAATCCACTTACAACCAATCGGTTTTGCACTAGGAGGTAAATCAGTTAAAACCTATGTATTATTTTTCATAATTAAATCAAGTTCAATTTTTATTGTATCTTTCCAAAATTTAGCATCTGAAGAAGATACAACTTCAAAATAATTTGATGGTTCATTATCAACAAAAAAAGTTTGAAAATCATCTCCATAAGAAAAATATTTTTTTCTAGGCCTTTTACTCCTTCTCAGTTCCTCAATATTTGAGCTCGATTCAATTTATCTTTCAATAGGTGCATGAGAGATTTTATCATATAGTGGAAAAATATGTTCAAAGAATTCAACATTCTTTGTCTCAATTATAGTATTAATATCAAGTACATCACTTTTCAAGAGAAGAAATCTGTATGTAACACTATGTTCAGCATATCCAATAAGCATGTAATCAAAAGTTTTAGAACCTATTTTCCTCTTTTTAGGTGTAGGAAAAAGAACTTTAGCAAGGCAACCCCACACTTTTAAATATTTCAAATTAGGCTTATAACCTTTTCACAATTCATAAGGGTTTTTTCAGTTCTTTTATGAGGAATTCTATTTTGTAAATGACATGCAGATAAAATAGTTTCACCCCACAAATTATCAAGAGCATTAGAGCTAATTAAGATAGAGTTCATCATTTCTTTCAATGTCCTATTTTTCCTTTCAGCTACACCATTAGACTCAGGAGAATAAGGTGAAGTTACTTCATAAATAATACCTTCTTTTTCACAAAAAACATTTAAAGATACATATTCTCCACCTCTATCGAATCTAATTCTCTTGATTTTTCTAGTAAGTTTATTTTCAACTTTGGGTTTATAAGACACAAGCACCAAATGCATCATCTTTATTTCTAAGCAAATACAACTTAGTATTTCTAGAGAAATCATCAATAAAGGTCACATAATATCTTTTACCACCTCTAGTCATAGTTTGTTTTAAATCATCTAAATCAGAGTGAATCAAAGATAACAATTCAGTTTCTCTATTAACTGAAAAAACATGACTTTTAAGTAATTTTAGCTTCAGCACATATTTCACATTTATCAAAATTACTTGAGTCTAAACTAGATATTAAACCAAGTGATTGCATATTGTTTATTTATTTAATATTAACATGTCCTAATCTAGCATGCCTTAAAGAAATATTCTTAATCATATAAGCAGAAGCTGATGCATTATCATTGATAATATTAAGAGCATAAAGTCCATGATTACAATGTCCATTTCCAATAAGAATGTTATTTTTAGTTAATATTACCTTATTATTTTCAAATATAACCTTTATTCCAACTTCTCCTAATAATGACATAGAAATTAAATTAATTCTGATATTAGGAACATGCAACACATTAATCCATGCCAAGGTTTTACCAGATGTGAGTTTGAGAAGAACTTTGACTTTTCCAAGAACTTGAATAGTTCTTGAGGTCCCAAGATAAACAATTTCTTCTTCTTTCTCAACTTAGGTGTACGATATAAAATCATTTTTATTTATACAAATGTGCCTAGTAGCACCAGAGACTATCACCCAATTTCTCACATTGGTCTCAATATTCATTTTTGAAAAGACCACAATTGTTATATCATCCATTTCAGTCAAACTTACTTTTGACTTAGCGGGACTTTCATTTCTTTCACATCCTCTCTTGCATTGAGATGCATTTTTTATAAACGTTTTATTATTAGGAATGTGACCAAGTTCATTTTTATATCTGTATTCTGCAGTACCATAATCTTCTAACAAACTGACTGGAATGAAAGCAGCCAGAGCAATACCACCATTAGAATTATCAACGGTCTTAGGACCAATATTATATGCCATAGATTCATAGATTGTTAGGGAACAACAGAAAAATAATAATATTAGCAATATCATTTAACTGTTAACAAAAGATTATATTAATATTATTAGCAACACAATAACATAACAATGTACAATAATATTACTACTTCAGTGATTATACTATAATCAATATGACAACTATAACAATAATCTAACTACTTATTAACAAGTTAATATATTAATTATACTTGAGTCGTGCTAGGCACTGTCCTAAGAAACTATGTCAGCAGTGTGAAATATTTCCCCAGGATTAAACAAGCACTTCCTTGATCAATTAGAGGATATCCTGAGTTAAATAAGTCTTCCTTAACCAATCAAAGGATATAGGAATCAACAAATTCTTAATACAAATATCAGCAAGTTAAATCATAGGTTTAAATAATAACCAAAATCACTAAGCAGGATTCTAAGAAAGAGAAAACTAAAAGGAAATCTTTTTTAAAAATGTCCCCCCTTGCTGTATAGATTGACGGAGTATTTATAGGTAAGACTTAGCTTCTCAAGTACACCTCTTGATGGCTTCCCAAGTAAGACTTCTCAAGTATATCTCTTGATGGCTTCTAAAGTAAGCCTTATCAAGTATATCTCTTGATGGCTTCTAGAGTAAGTCTTCTCAAGTATATCTCTTTATGGCTTCTAGAATAAGCCTTCTCAAGTTCATCTCTTGATGGCTTCTAAAATACATTTAAAGACATGGATTTTTTAATACACTTCAAATGTAAATTATTTTGAAATAACTAAATAATTTTTCTACAATATCAACATCCTCAACTTAGACTTTTGCATGTCCTCAGGAAAACAAAAACAAATAACTATGTTCTAGTACAGAGCTGATGCTTAAACAGGAAGATCTTAAGCAACCCATGGCAGTGATTTTGAATTAAATTTCAATCTTATAGTTCCCCTCTTAACTCTACTTTTTGAAACTCAGTTGTGTTTGATAATTTAGCACGCGTGGAAACATGAGGGAATCCGATGATGGCATTAGATTAGCAATAGACACTTGGGAATAAATATAATTTACATTCGTTAAATAATCTAGCAACTTAGCAGCATAACCGATGTGCACTCACAGTCAAAGAAATCCCATTCACTCCTTAGATAAATAAAGCAATATATTAAGGGATATAACAAATGACTCTCTAACTAACAAATAAGTATCATCGGTGCACACATAATACCATTGGCTTGCCCTTATGCTCTTTTCCTAAGTTGTCAGACAGTAGAAGTATCACTGTAGGACTTTATTTGGCTTGTAACATAGGCTTAGGGATGGTATGATATCTTTTGAGATTCATTTAGTGACTAATCCTCCTGGACACTACGCCTTTTCTTGGGCTCCACATACTTTCCACTTTTTTCTTTTGTTTCCACCCTTTTGACTCTTTTTTTTCTTAAGCTCATTCTAATTGGGTTAGGTATGGCTTTTTTAGCACTTATTTTCCTTATTCTTTTCCTTTTTCTATACATTGCACTTTTCTTTCTTTTCTTTTAACCACACATTCCCTTGTTTTAACTATTTTTTTGACCCATTATCTTCCTACTCATTTTCCTCTTATGCACCCATATAATAGCCACCCTCAACTCAGGCGATTTTTTCTGAGTTAAGGTGCATAGTGTCCACAAAAAGACTAGGCCAAAATAGATTCATTATAAGTTTAACGGGAAGGTGATAGTTGTAACAAGAAAAATTAGTCTATAAAGGCTCAAATATTTAGATCAAAAGGATTTATTCATTTGGTTTGGGAATTTTTGGCTTAAGTGGACCCATACAACAAGGGCCTATGATCATTTCCTTCCTAGCTATCCTAGATCTAAGTAAAAGCAACCGGGCAAGTTCTAGATTCCAACACAATTGGGAACTCAGTAAACCTCACATGCACTTGCACAGGGCTACCTTACTAAGTACTAGTTATCAAGCTATGCAACTATTTTATCCCTAACAGTTCTATCCCTAATCCTAATGCCATTATCAGATACATAATAGTCTCATAAAAGTATATAAATTATGCAATTATTTAAACAAAATTTTTTGAGTGTCGGGTCAACTCGAGATTTGACCTAGTAAGCATGGGTACGAGTTATGTATATGAGTCGTACCTAGGATTATGAGTCATTTATTTGAATTGTATAGCTTATGGACTTACCTGTGTTCTAGAGTGCATACAATTCTTAGTCATAAATAGTATCCAAAGGATACGACACGTATTGAGATTCATATTCATTCCAGAAACTGATGTCTGATTCTGATTTTTCTCCTAGGTCAATACGACTCTTACTCACGAGTCATACAGTATAGATACAACTCGTAAAGAGTTTAGATGAGTATGTTTTCACCTTTTATATATTTTTTTTGTATTCCTTAGTCATGCATATTGAACAAACACATTACCCTACAAATGAAATTAGTAAACAAACATGGGTTGCCTCCCAAGAAGCACTTGATTTAACGTCGCGACACGACGTGTTTCCCTTGATTACTCAAACTTCATCAAGGTCAATATCAGCTACTTCTTTCACCATTTCTATATTTCCCACATAGTGCTTTACTTTTTGTCCATTTACCTTGCATGGACGATCACTATTCCTCTGTAGTTCTAAAGCACCATAGGGAAAAACTCTCATTTTTTTATATCAATGTTTTTTCAACAATCACAACCTAAAAATCAATCAATGTAAAAAAATCTTTCAAACAACTTAAAATTTTCAACATCATCAAAATCATAACCAATATCAAAACTATCTACTGCCATAAGGGAGCTGATCTACTCCCTATCTCAGTTGCCCACATCAAACCTGCACGCCATAACAGACTTTCAGTTTTACCTATCTCTGTTAGCTACTCCCAAAATTTTTGATTTTTTTTGGAATAACTCCCATCCCAAACAAAAGATCATTGCACTATCCTCAGTTCTACAAAAAATAAATAAAGTAAGGATAAGGGTCAGACCTAGTCTCTCAAGGCGCCGACACATTAATATTAGGTTGTGGGCCTTCAAGTTGGGTTCCACTCTCATTAACTACTATCCCCAAAACTAGGAATGAATCATTATATGGAGGTACAACTTTATCCTACTCAGCAACAGCAATCGGAGCCCTTGATCCACCAACTCCAGCAGTCATCTCACGGACCCTTGTCTCGTAGTCCCGTTTATCCTGAGTACTATCTACTCTGGCTTTCTTCTCAGCATTGCGCTCTTTTTTCCTCTTTTTCATTATTTCTATTCTTTCTTCATTGGTAACCTTAACCTAAACGTCTGCCAGTTCTACCCAAATGTTCAGCACCTCAACTGTAGGAATCAAAATCTCTATAACTGGCTCAAAAATAACCAGCCTCTCATACATTTCAGCAACCATCTTCTTGATTTCAACAATCTCGAAACTGAATCAGCAACATTGTTCATATGCCCACTACCCAACTGTTGGGTAATTCTTAACTCAAACACATCTAGGTGCCCTTGGACTCACCTATCATGTGATTCAAACTACCGGTCCATCCAAGTTCATACTCTATCGTCCATGTGACTTAACTTTGCAGTAAGTGTAGCTGACTGGGTCACTACCCGATCCATGCAGCTTGAAAAATCAACATAACACTGGGAGTCATACCTCGTGGACTAGGTGGCACAGACTTGATGGGTAGTGGTGCACTATAAGTACCTATTGTATCTATGTGAGGGCCCTCAATCTGTGTATTGCCTCGGTAGCCTCAGCTATAGAAGGAGCATCCGTCTGATTATCTTGTAAGAATAGTCCAGCCATAACATCTATAACCTCCCTCATAAGTTAGGCCAAAGGTGTAACACCCCAAAATTTCATCTTGAGATGTCACACGGTGCTTAGGGATATAGGTAGCCCAAAGCTAACCCTCGGAGCCAGACACTACCTCAAGGAAGTCAATTCAATAATAGTCATGCATAACAAAGAGATATACCACATCGGGTTCAAGAAAAATACTGGAGAATACTAAACTGTACAAGCAAAATATATTGAATGTCTGTACATACCAACCCTTTAGTCTGACAGAGCCTCTATACATCAAAATCAATGGGCCAGTGGGACAAGCCCCCAACTGACTCAAACAGTACTGAAAGCCATAATAACAGAATGATATCACCAAAAATATGGACACGATCCTCAAACCATGAGGACTCACCACTGAGGAAACATAGTTGAGGCACTCGAATATCGCTAACGTAGCTGCGGCTAAGTACCTGAACCTATATTATGAAAAAATGTAGCCCATAGGTAAATATGTGGGTCAACACTTTGGAATGTACTGAGTATGTTGGGGTGCATGAAACAATGCAAATATCATCATCAATTTCATAAAAATATGCACATGTACAATGATGGCTCACTTGGCTTGAGTTAGATTGAAACATACT
Organism: Capsicum pubescens; assembly: GCA_030864215.1. Taxonomy (NCBI): domain Eukaryota; kingdom Viridiplantae; phylum Streptophyta; class Magnoliopsida; order Solanales; family Solanaceae; genus Capsicum; species Capsicum pubescens. Next base: position 172,002,942 of record CM061543.1, read on the forward strand.
TTTCATGATCTCATAGTAAATAAATCATATGATAAAAAACTCATAAATCATCATAAATAACTCAACTCTTCAACTCAAGACTCCAAGAAACTCAACTCTTATGGACATGGAAGGTTCTTATAACCAACATAAACCATGTGAGCTACATGTAGTCCAATATTTTGCCCTCCTAAGGAGAGAACCCCACATTGGCGGGAGCGTCGTACTCTTGCCAGGGAGTATAACCTAAATTCAGTGATCATAATCTCATACTCAGCCTATGGCCCACAATTATCAATATTAATCCTACGGTGGCACGTAGTTTCAGGTAAATACCACATTTCCTGCTCAGTGCTAAATACTACTCCCAGACACAAGCTCAGAACGCGTTAGGAAATCCACCACAAACATCACAAGGGTATATCATGAAGACCAAATCAAATCTCTTTCTCATTTATCAAATCATAATTAATTTGTGGATTCCTAACTCGACTCAAATCAAATCAATCTTTCTAAATATCAAAATGAATCAATTCAGTAAATCATAACAAAATCAATAACTTTGAGGAAATATCAAGACTTATTGTAACAACTCAATCTCATGAATCAATATACTCAATAATTCAGTTTGTCATAAGGAAGCTTAAAGCTTGACACATATCTTGAAAGCACTTGAAATATCAACTCATGGTAGAAATATGAAATTCACAATATTAAATATCAAGTCATAACTTAAGAATAGCAAAATAATCATGTATAACAAAGCTTGAACAATTTATATTCTCATAATCTCATGATGAAGTAATTTGGACATAAATCCACTTGCAAAATCATATAAATCCATGATAGAAATCAAAGCTTTGGGCAAAAGAACGAAAGAATTTCTCTTGTTCAAAACCCCACATACCTTAATCTTTAAAATTGGATGAATTCTAGTGCTTGAGACTCTATCCGCACTTGTAATAAATGATTCTCGAAGCCCACACTATGAGGAGCATGATTCTTGAAGAAATCTTGAAGATTTATGGATGATTTTTGGAAGATTAATGTCCTTAAATAAAAACCCTAGATATATTTCTAAAGAGAATTGGAAGAGAGAATGAAGAAATTAGGGTTTAGATGGGAATTCTCTTATATATAGGGGCCTCCAAAAGATGGGAAAAGACCAAAATACCCTTGCAAAAACATCCTTTAATTGCTGAAAAAAATAGATGACGACATTCGTGACAAGTCGTCACGAAATGTCGTCACAAAATGGTGGATTTTATGATTTTCTGCTTAAGGTTGACGACTTTGGCGATAAGTCGTCACACTTGTGACAAATTATCACAAAATGTCGTCACTGGGGTTGGAAATATGCCTAAGGCTGATGACATTGGTGGTATGTCTTCACACTTGTGACAACTTATCACAAAATGTCGTCATTGAGTTTTCCAGCCTGACCTGCTGGAGTAAAATGGGCATAACTCTTGGCTCCGATACCGGATTTGGGTGAAATTGGTATCGTTGGAAAGATAATTCAATTATCTATATTTTGATAGGTCATGAGATCAATAATTCGTAGTATAACTAGAGATTTTCTCATTTGAAGATGAATATGGAAATATCCTTCCCAAGAATTCAATCGGTAAGGAATGTTTTGATTCACCTAATCGCTAGGACATCTTTGAGGCCTTAATACACATCATCCTTGATCAAAAAACAACCAAAGAACTATAATTTACTTCATGAGCTTGAGTCATGGTTGCACTATTGGTTAGAGTCTCGGAGTATTACAATATCTCCCTCTTGGAAACATTCGTCCTCGAATGTTGCCATATAGGCCAAGAACAAGAGAAAATAAGGACGTATAGATAGAACGACTCAGTCAAAGGGCTTACTTCACTCTATACCTTCGGATACCCTAAAAATGCACGAATTCATGATTGAAGTAGCCACACAGCTGAATCTTTAATAAGAAGAGGGCTGAATTAAGAAAGAATGGTACCTTCTGCTCGCTCCAAACTCACAGAAAAGAGGTGAGGGTACTTGGATTGCATATCAACTTTGGCTTCCCAAGTAGCACTCTCAATAGATTGATTTCTCCAAAGCACTTTAACCAAAGGAACTTCTTTGTTCCTTAGCGTACGGATTTGAAAATCCAAAATCTCAACCGAAATCTCCTCAAATGAAAGGCTATCCTGAATATCTAAGCTTTTGGAAGAATCAACCACGACAGAATCACCAATACACTTCTTAAGCATGGAAACGTGAAATACCGGATGAACGCTAGACTACTCTGCTGGTAACTCCACCACATATGCTACTTTCCCAACACGGCTCAGAATCCTGTACGGACCAACATAATGGGGACTAAGCTTTCTCTTCTTCCCAAATCTCTTCACCCCTTTCATGGGTGAAACCTTTAAGTACACCAAATCATCAACATTAAACTCAAGATCTTTTGTTCTAACATCCGCATACGACTTCTGACGACTTTGAGCGGTCTTCAATCTTTCCCGAATAAACTTAACATTTTCCATTGCCTGGAACACAACATCAGGCCCAATCACAATGGCTTCTCCTACTTCAAACCAACCTATAGGTGATCTATATCTTCTCCCATACAAATCTTTGAACGAGGCCATCTGAATACTAGCATAGAAACTATTGTTATATGCAAATTTGATCAATAACAAATGCTCATCCTAACTACCTTTTAAATCAAGCGCACATGCCCTCAACATATCTTCTAAAGTCTGAATGGTCCACTCAGCCTAACCATCTATTTTTGGATGAAAAGCAGAACTTAGACAAACTTGGGTACTGAGACCCTTCTGAAAAGCTCTCTAAAATTGGCAAGTAAACTGAGTACCCCTATCAGAGATAATAGACAAAGGAACTCCATGAAGTCTAAAGAATTCTCGAATATACAATCTAGCATAATCCATAGCTGTATAAGACTAATGCACTGGCAAGAAATGAGCTGATTTAGTCAACTGGTGTACAACAACCCAAATCAAATCATGATGACGACGAGAAGGAGGCAAACCAATTACAAAATACATATTCACTTCTTCCCAGTTCGAAGTAGGAATGCTAAACTCTTGCATTACATCACCGGGCCTTTGGTGCTCTACCTTAACCTGTTGACAAGTAGAACACTTTGCCACAAATCCTTCTATGTCTTTCTTCATACCGTTCCACCAATAGATTTCTCACAAATCGTGGTACATCTTGGTAGCATCGGGATGAATAGAATATCGCGCGCGATGCGCTTCAGCCATAATTCTCGACCTTAGATCATCAACATCAAGAACACATAATCTACCCTGCAATCTCAACACACCATCTCCCCCTTGGGAGAAAACCTCTACCTTTTGGCCCTTAACTGACTCCTTCAGTCTAACCAAACTAGGATCCTATCTTGCTTCTCTTTTACCTCCGAGACCAAAGAGGACTTGGAACTACTCTAAACTAATTTACTGCCTTCAGCAGAATCAAGTAATCTAACACCCAACCTAGCCAAATGATGCACATCACGAGCTAATTCTTTCTTATGATTCTCTACATGAGATACACTACTCATAGGCAACCTACTAAGAGCATCTGCCACAACATTGGCCTTCCCAGGCGATACAACACACTTATATCGTAGTCTTTTAGCAACTCTAACCATCTTCTTTGTCTTAGATTCAACTCCCTCTGAGTAAACACATGTTGTAGGCTTTTGTGATCAGTAAACACATCAATATGAACACCATACAAATAATGTCTCTAAATTTTCAAAGTAAAAACTACAACTGCTAATTTAAGATCATGGGTTGGGTAATTCTTCTCATGAGGCTTAAACTGTCTAGAGGCATAAGCTATAATATTACTCCTCTGCATCAACACACAACCCAAACCAACTCTAGAAGCGTCACAATACACCACAAAACCATCAGTACCAATGGGTAAAGCTAACACTGGGGCTGAAGTGAGTCGAGTCTTTAACTACTGAAAACTGTTCTCGCAAGGTTCTGACCACGGGAACTTTACTTTTTTTTTGGTCAACCGGGTCATGAGAGACGAAATGGAAGAAAATCCCTCAACAAAACGATGGTAGTAACCATCTAGACCCAAGAAACTACTAATGTCTAATGGGGAGGTAGGTCTAGGCCAATTCTTTACAGCTTCTGTCTTTTGGGGATCGACTCTAATGCCTTCGACAGAAACAATGTGACCCAAAAAAGTAACTGACCTTATCCAAAATTCACACTTGCTAAATTTAGTGAATAATTGATGATCTCTAAGAATTTTCAAGAAAATTCTAAGATGGTCGGCATGATCATCCTTACTTCGGGAATATACAAGAATATCGTCTATGAATATAATGAAAAACATATCAAGATATTGTTTGAACACTCAATTCATAAGGTCCATGAAGGCTGCTGGAGTGTTGGTTAACCCAAAGGACATGACAAGAAACTCAAAGTAACCATAACGAGTTTGGAAGGCTGTCCTTGGAATAGCACACTCTCTCACTTTAAGCTGATGATAGCCGGATCTAAGGTCTATTTCTAAGAAGTAGCTCGCACCTTGTAACTAATCGAACAAGTCATCAATTTGAGAAAGAGGGCACTTGTTCTTGATAGTTACCTTGTTGAGTTAACGGTAATCAATGCACATACGCAATGTACTATCTTTCTTATGCACGAATAGAACAGATGCACCCCACGGGGAAACACTGGGTCTGATAAAGCCTTTGTCTAAGAGATCTTTGAGTTGCTCCTTCAACTCTTTAAGTTCTGAGGGAGCCATACGGTGCGGAGGAATGGAAATAGGTTGAGTTTCGGGAAGAAAATCAATCTCGAAATCTATTTATCTATTAGGTGAGACCCTTGGGATATCATCCGGTAAAACATCGTGAAACTCATTAACAATGGTAACTGACTGAATAGTCGGAGTCTCAAAATAAAAGTCTTTAACTCAAACTAGGTGATAGATGCAACCCTTGGAAATCAACTTCCTAGCTTTGAGGTAGGATATAAAATGGCTCTTCAGAGTTACAAAACTCCCGGGCCACTCAAAAATAGGCTCGTCAGTAAACTAAAACTTGACCACTCGGGTACGATAATCTATAGACGCATAGCACAAGTGAAGCCAATCTATACCCATAATGATGTCAAAATCAACCATATCTAGCTCAATCAAATCAGCACATATGACCCGATGAAGGAAAGTGATAGGACACTTCTTATACACTCGCTTAGTAATAATAGATTCTCCTACTGGGTTAGAAACCAGAATAGGCTCAGGAATCCATTCAGGGTCCATCTCAAAATTTACTGCAACCAGAGATGTCACATAGGAGAAACTCGAATTGGGATCCATCAATACATACACATCTAAATGAAAGACACAGAGCATACTAGTGACAACATCTAGAGAATCCTCCTGCTCCTGGTGAGGTGGTATAGCATAGAAGCGCGTTTGGCGCGAACCGCCAACAGTACTAGAAGAGGTACCCTGAGAAGGAACTGGGCGGACTACGAGAGAAGGGGCACTGGTAGCCTGACTCTGGGGATGAGCATCTCGACTCCCCTATCTAACATACAGATAATCTCTAAGTCGGTGGCCCAACTTTCCACAACCAAAGCAACCCCTCTAATTAATAAAACACTCGCCAAAATGGTCTCTCCCATACTTGGCACATGAAGGAGGATGAGGTATGTTACTTACACTTTCCTGAGACCTAGATGGGATATGCTTATTCCCCTGCTCCTTCCTGCTTCTAGGTGCGGGAGAACTAATTGAGGAAGGCGCGGGTATAAATGGGCGTCCCTAAAATTGAAGGCGGTTCCCTCTATAGAATCTGGACTGACTGATTCCCTGCTGCTCTGATCTAGATCTTATATTGCCTCTTACTCTCTCCCTCTCTTTCACCTTATCAGCTTCAATCTATTGGGCTTGTATAATCAACCTAGAAAGGTCCATCTCCCTATTAAGCATATCAGATCTATACTCTTTCACAACGTTACTCGACACGCTGGTCACGAACTTGTTCATGATGGTCCTGGAGTCAGCCATCATACTAGGAGCATATTTGAATAACTGATTGAATCTAAGACAATACTCCTTAACAGTCATGGAGACTTGTCTCAAATTCATGAATTCCTCTATATTTGCTTCCCTCATCTCAAGAGAAAAAAATCTGTCCAAGAACGCATTCTGGAATAACTGCCAAGTCATGGGAGTAGCATCCTCCCCTCTACTCATCCTCTACATCTTAACCTAATCATATGCAACATCTTTCATTCGATAGGAAACCAATTCAACACTCTCCTCGTCATTCACATGCATAATCTAGGTGATCTTTCTCACTTCATCCAAGTACATCTGTGGGTCTTCACCTACGTTCGACCCATAGACCTCAGGTAGATTCATCTGCATAAAGTCACAAACTTGAGCTGCAGCAGAATTATTCTCTTGTGGAGGCAGAATAGTAGCCTGGGTGTTAGCTTAAGCATTGGCGGTAACTGCCTGGGCTAGTGCATGAAAAGTTGCCCGAAATTCTGCATGAGACACATGCTCGTTTAATGGATCAACGGGTTGAGGTTGCTCATTGTTTCTACGAGCTCAACAAGGAGGCATTTTCTGTTATAAGAGAGCACGAGTTAATCCCAAGTAAAGAATCAGTTGCAGGCACGATAAACTTTAGAAAGAAAGAAATGACTTTTCCTAAAATATTCCGTAGTCTCTTGCTTATAGATGTGGCGCGCTACACACCGATGATTAAGACTCTACGTAACACAGCTTGTCAGACTCCCTAGGTCTTCTTAAACCTTAGGATTTGATACCAAACTTTGTAACACCCCAAATTTTCATCCCGAGATGCCACACGGTGCTTAGGGCTACACGTAGCCCAAAGCTAACCCTCAGAGCCAGGCACTACCTCAAGGAATTCAATTCAACAATAGTCATGCACAACAAAGAGATATACCACATTGGGGTCAAGAGAAATACTGGAGAATACAAAAATGTACAATCAAAATATATTGAATATCTATACATACCAACCCTCTAGTCTGACAAAGCCTCTATACATCAAAATCAAGGAGCCATTGGGACAAACCCCCAACTGACTCAAGCAGTACTGAAAGACATAACAACATAATGATATCACCAAAAATATAGACACGGTCCTCGAACCATGAGGACTCACCACTGAGGGAAGGTAGTTGAGGCACTTGTATATCGCTAATGCGGCTGTGGCTGATTACCTGAACCTACATTATGAGAAAATGTAGCCTATAGGAAAATAAGTGGGTCAGCACTTTCAAATGTACTGCGTATGTGGGGGTGCATGCAACAATGCAAATATCATCATCAATTTCATAAAAATATGCATATGTACAATGATGGTTCACTTGGCTTGAGTTAGATTGAAACATACTTTTCATGATATCATAGTAAATAAATTATATGATAAAAATCTCATCAATCATCATAAATAACTCAACTCTTCAACTCAAGACTCGAAGTGACTCGGTAATTCAAGAAACTCAACTCTAATGGACATGGGAGGTTCTTATAACCGACATAAACCATGTAAGCTATATGGAGTCCAACGTTTTTCCCTTCTAAGGAGAGAACCCCACATTGGCGGGAGCGTCGTACTCTTGCCAGGGAGTACAACCTAAATTTAGTGATTACAATCTCATACTCGGCCACTGGCCCAAAATTATCAATATCAATCCTACGGTGACACGTAGTTTTGGGGTAATACCACATTTCCCGATCGGTGCTAAATACTACTCCCAGACACAAACTCTGAACGCGTTAGGAAATCCACCACAAATATCACAAGGGTATATCATGAAGATCAAATCTCTTTCTCATTTATCAAATCATAATCAATTTGTGGATTCCTAACTCGACTCAAATCAAATCAATCTTTGTAAATATCAAAATGAATCAATTCAGTAAATCATGACAACATCAATAACTTTGAGGAAATATCAAGACTCATTGTAACAACTGAATCTCATAAATCAATATACTCAATAATTTAGTTTGTCATAAAGAAACTTAAAGCTTGACACATATCTTGAAAGCACATGAAATATCAACTCATGGTAGAAATATGAAATTCGCAATATTAATATCAAGTCATAACTTGGGAATAACAAAATAATCATTTAAAACAAAGCTTGAACAATTTATATTCTGATAATCTCATGATGAAGTAATTTGGGTATAAACCCACTTGCAAAATCATATAAATCCATGATAGAAATCAAAGCTTTGGGCACAAGAACGAAAGAATCGTTCTTGTTCAAAACCCCACATATCTTAATCTTTGAAATTGGATGAATTCTAGTGCTTGAGACTCTATCTGCACTTGTAATAAATGATTCTCGAACCCCACACTATGAGGAACTTGATTCTTGAAGAAGTCTTGAAGATTTATGGATGATTAATGTCCTTAAATAAAAACCCTAGATATATTTCTTAAGAGAATTGGAAGAGAGCATGAAGAAATTATGGTTTAGATGGGAATTCTCATATATATAGGGGTCTCCAAAGGATGGGAAAAGATCAAAATACCCTTGCAAAATGGTCCTTTAATTGATGCAAAAAATAGCTGAAGACATTCATGATAAGTCGTCAGACTTGTGACAAGTCGTCATGAAATGTCTTCACAAAAGGGTGGATTTTATGATTTTCTACTTAAGATTGACGACATTGGTGATAAGTCGTAACACTTGTGACAACTTATCACAAAATATCGTCACTAGGGGTGTAAATCTGCCTATGGATGACAACATTGGGGATAATTCGTCACACTTGTGACATCTTATCACAAAATGTCGTCACTCAGTTTTCCATCCTGATATGTTGGAGTAAAATAGGCATAACTCTTGGCTCCGATACAGGATTTGGTTGAAATTGGTATCGTTGGAAAGATAATTCAATTATTTATATTTTGGTAGGTTATGATTTCAATAATTCATAGTATAAAGAGAGATATTATTATTTGAAGTTGAATATGGCAATATCCTTCCCAAGAATTCAATTGGTAAGGAATGTTTTGATTCACCTAATCAGTAGGACATCTTTGAGGCCTTAATACACATCACCCTTGATCAGAAAACAACAAAAGCACTATAATTTACTTCTCATGAGCTTGAGTCATGGTTGTTCTATTGGTTAGAGTCTCGGGGTATTACAAAGGGGTTAGCCACATCTCGAATCAATCCAGTGTCAAACGTCCTCCGAATATCAATCATCTCATCAATCCTAGGAAGGAAAATCCTAGTGATCATGCAGGGATAGTCCAAAAATGCCTTCGGACCCCTAACTACCCTATCTATCATCTCTCTAGCCAGGAACTCACCAACATCAAACTCATAACCAGTTGTTAAATCGGCTATCATAGCCGCCCGCATCAAGTTCAAAACATCATCTCCTATCATCGCTAGTGTCCACAAAGATTTATCCTCAAAATTGAGGTTACCCTTATTAATCTTCTCTGAATCTCTAATACCTCCTTCAACTCAAGTAACATGCACACCATTCAAAGCTATCCACTCCGTAATCTATCTAAAAATCACCATTTTATCTTTTGAACCCAGTGTATGCTTTGTGATCTTTCTCATCTCAGCCATCCTATAGTTTATCTCAATTGTGTTGGATGGAGCTTGATATTCCAACCCATACAAAAATCTCCTGATAGTGCTGGGAGAGATATCAACCCGCATACCTCAAATCATGAGGGATGTGATAGGGTCACCCTTTTTAGCTGCGTAGAACTCACGAACTATAACTTCACTATATCTTTTGGGCTATCTCATCGTCCACCCAAATCCATAATTCTTGAAGAGATCTTCAAACTTGGGTAATTCAAATATACCCATACTAGCCATTCTTCCTTTTGAATAAAGGACTCTCTTTATTTTGACACCCGAAAGACAAAAAACCTCAAGTTGAACGTTTCCTGCTTACTGGGGTACCCCATCATTCAACAATAGGAATTAAAGTAATGGTCAAGAGAAGTGGAGGGTCCCGTCTATCTATCGAGGTAGCATCAACCTCAGGACTCTAAGCTTCTGCAGATGCCGCCTTTGCTGAGCTAGATTCCTCTTCATCATCATCGTTGTCATCAATTGACTGTGGTGTATGAGGTGGATAAACAGTCATATTCTTTCTCTTTGTCCCTTTTTGAGATGATGACTCTGACTCTTAGGTAACCACTATCTTCCTTTTAGATTTAGTCGGTGCTTACCCCTTTTTTAGCAGCTTTCATTATTGAGGTTCCATCATACTCTTCTCCGCTGCTCTCAGATAGTGATTTATACTCAAAAATACTATTTTCCTTACTTTCAACTGGTGCTTATTTTTCCCCTTTTTAGCAACTATTTTGGACGAGGACGCATTCTTCGGGGGCATAATTTTTGCAAGTACACAATTATTAGTAACTAAAAACAAGAAAATAAAAAAATGTAAACTAAAGTTCAATGTGCCTTGTCTGATTTGGGTACTAGTGGTGTGTACTAGTCGTAACCACCGGGTTCAACTCATATAACTGAATCGTATCTTAGACAGTGCATGAACTTTGATCACTAGTCAACTTATGACTCTTCCTTACCAGTCATACCAGAAGGGTACGACTTGTGACCAACAATTATAAGTAAGAAACATTTATTCTATTTTATTTCTTCCCAGGTGGGTACGATTAGTTTTTAAGATTCGTAAGGTGTGGATACGACTAATATGGTTTAGTCGTATCCAGTCCAAAACTTGAAATTTATTAAACTTCAATGTTTTTAGTTAGTTCAAGTCCCATTATGACTCCCATACTGGTGGATATGAGTCGTAAGAAGTCCCGTATCCATTACAATATAGAAGTCCAATTTTAAAGTTTGACTCCGGTGAAATTCCCAAAGTACCCACTACTAATTGTTAGTTATATACAGCAATTTAACATACATACATATATCAAAATCCATTTCCCAAACCCTAGTTCTTCCCCAAATACCCATTTTTAACAAAAATATCTCTGCTAGGGTACAATCAATTCAAGAATAGTATAATGCTACTCAAGTTAAGTTCCTAGCATCCTAAACTCCTGATTTCCACTTACGAAGCAAAGAAACTAGGATTAGGAACTTGTTGAGTGAAGAGTAGCAAATCTCAAGTTCAAATCATTTTGCTTTCCATGTTTGACTTTAAGAAAAAAATTGGACATATTGGAGTTATTGGTAGTTAAATCTAGTTGTTTTCACTTTGATTTTGTCGATTAATGGTTGAATTTTGGGTGAAAAGGGACTGGATATGAGTTTCATGATAGGGTGCCCGATCGTGCCTTTTTCTTATTTTATTTAAGAACTGGGATTGGGTCAACTCGAGATTTGACCTAGTAAGCATGGGTACAAGTTTTGTATATGACTCTTACCCAGGCTTATGTGTCATTTCCTTAACTCATATAGCCTGGGGAATTACCTATGTTTTGGGGTGGATACGATTCTCAATCACGAACCATATCCAAAGGATACGACTCGTATTCATTCAAGAAATTGATATCTGATTCTTATTTTTCTCCTAGGTCAATACGACTCCTACTCCAGAGTCGTACCATATAGATATGACTCGTAAAGAGTCTGGATGAGTACGTTTTCAACTTCTCTAGATTTTTTCTGCATTTCTTAGTCCTTTACATTAAACAAACACATTTCCCTACAAATGAAATAAGTACAAAAACATGGGTTGCATTCCAAGCAGCACTTGATTTAATATTGTGGTTCGATATGGTTTCCTTGATTCATCAGACTTCATCAAGGTCAATATCAGCTACTTCCTTCACCTCTTCTATATTTTTGATATAGTGTTTTACTCTCTGTAAGTTTACCTTAAATGGTCGATCACTATTCCTCTGTAGTTATAAAGCACCATAGGGAAAAAACTCTCATTACTGTGAATGAACCATGCCACCTCGACCTTAACTTACCTGGAAATAAATGTAGCTTGGAATTGTATAGTAGCACTTGGTCCCCTTTTTCAAATACTCTTTTCTCAATTCTGCGGTCATGATGCAACTTTATCATCTCCTTGTAAAGCGATGAACTTTCATATGCCTAGAGATGAAATTCATCCAACTCATTGATGTTATTCATCCTTGATTTTGTTGCATCCTTCTACTCTAAGTTTATCTTCTTTAACGCCCATAGTGTCGTATGCTTAAGATCAATTGGTAAATGGCAAGATTTTCCATACACCAGTTGATAAAGTTAAGGAACCTATGAGTGTCTTATAAGTTGTGCGGTAAGCCCATAATGCATCATCTAACTTTCTTGCCCAATCAGTCCTATTAGAATCTACAGTCTTTACAAATATGGACATGATTTCTCGATTGGACACTTTAACTTGTCCTCCTTTATGTGGATGATGGGGTGTTTCCACCTTGTGGTTTACTCAATATTTTTATAGTAAACTCTTGAATAGATGATTGCAATAATGTGACCCTCCATCACTAATAATAGCATGTGGCATACCGAATCGAGAAAAGGTGTTCTTTCTCAATAATGCGGAGACATTCCTTGCTTCATTGTTAGGCAGGTCAATTGCTTCCACCCACTTTGAAACATATTCAATAGCCACAAGTATGTACTTAATTCCACACAAACTCACACAAGGCTCCATGAAATCTATTTCCCATACAACAAACACTTCCAATTTTAAAATAGGGGCCATAGGTAATTCATGTCTTCTAGAAATAGTACCTTGTCATTGACATTGATCACAAGCAGCAGCATAGTCATGAGCATCTTTGTATATGGTTTGCCAATAGTATCCACATTACAGGATCTTATGATCTTTACAAGCACCTCCATGATGACCCCCAATGGGTGATGAATGACAAGCTTCAAGTATGCTCATCATCTCTACCTCAGGTATGCATGTGCGAATGATCCCATATACACAATTCTTAAATAAATAAGGTTCATCCTAGAAAATTTTCTTACCTCATGCATGAACTTCTTCCTTTCCTGATATGAAAGATCTTATGGGACTAGATCACTTGCTAAGTAATTTTCATAATCTGCAAACCATGGAATTAAATATTAGGAAGAGGCCAATATTTATTCATCTGAAAACTATTATCAATATCAAATCCCTCAGTAACCTTCTTCATAGCTTCCTCCTCTAGTCTAGAAAAGTGATTTGCAACTTGATTTTTTATGCCTTTTTAGTCTTTCATCTCAAAATCAAATTCTTACAATAGTAGTAACCAATGGATAAGCCTTGAATTTTCATCCTTCTTAGACATTAAGTACCGCAATGTCGTATGATCTGTGTGCACAATCACCTTTGTCCCAATTAAGTAAGATCTAAACTTTTCAAAGGCAAATACCACTGCCAATAACTCTTGCTCTATTACGGTAAGTTTTTTTTAGCAGGATTTAGTGCCTTACTAGCATACCAGATGGGATGAAAGATATTTTCTCTTTGTAGGACTACTACAACCCCTAAGGCCAATCTTCTAGCATCACACATGATCTCAAAAGGAGAGGACCAATCAGGAGACATAATGATTAGAGCAGGCACCAACTTCTCTTTTAGGATTTCAAAAGCCTTCTTACGTGCATCATCAAAATTAAATTTTACCTCTTTCTCAAAAAGCATGCAAAGAGGACTAGCAATCTTTGAGAAGCCCTTGAAAAATTGCCTATAAAAAACTGCATGCTTTAGAAAACTCCAAATTCTTTTACAGAAATTGGATAAGGTTATCTTTCAATCACCTCGATCTTTGCTCAATCAACCCCAATGCCTCTCATCAAAATTTTATGCCCAAGTACAATTCCTTCTTTGACCCTGAAATGGAGATTTTCCCAGTTAAGCACTAAGTTGCACTCTTCTCACCTTTTTAGAGCCTTTGCTAAGTAAATAAGACAATCATCAAAAGAGTCATCAATAATTGTAAAATCATCCATAAAAAATTCAATAGTATCTTCAACCATTTTAGAGAAAATAGACATTATACATCTCTAAAATGTGGTTGGAGTGTTACATAGCCCAAATGGCATCCGCTCAAATGCAAAGGTCCTATAATTACATGTAAAGGTAGTCCTCTCTTGGTTCTCTGATGCGATAGTGATATGAATATTACCTGAGTATCCATCAAGAAAACAATACCATCCTATTCCTGCTAATTTGTCTAACATCTAATCCATAAAAGGCATTGGGAAATGGTCTTTCTAAGTCCATGCATTCAATTTTCTATAATCCATACAAACTCTCCATATAGTGAATGGCCTCATAGTCACTAGCTCATACTTCTCATTAGGCACAAAAATAATTCCTCCTTACTTTGAAATGCATTATATCGTATTGACCTACTTTCTATCAGCAATGGGATACACTACACCAGCATCTAACCACTTGATAATTTCTTTCTTCACCAACTCCTACATAGGAGGATTGAGTCGACGTTGATGTTCAATAAATGCAAAATAATCTGGTTTAAGTTGTATTTTGTAAGTATACAAACCTGGTGGAATACCCACATAATCTGTAATGGACCATTCAATGGCCCTCTTGAAATTCTACAAAACTGACAATAATGCTTCTACCTGTGACTGGCTCAGATAAATTGCAATAATAACTAGCAACGTATTGTTAGCCATAAAAAATGCATATCACAGGTGAGATGGGAATGCCTTCAACTCTAACACCGGTAGTTCCTCAATAGATGGGAAAGAAGGTGGAGTAGTTCAATTAATTATATCTAGATTAAGCTTTTTTGGCGCATAATTGTAACCATTCCTATGCAATGTACCCACTAACTCTTTATACTCCTCGATACCTTCAGAGTCAAAAATCATGATCACAGTTGCAAGAGCTTCGACACTTAGCCTCTATTCAATAGGAACAACCATATCAGAACTATCATCCCACAGAGTAGATACATCAACATCATGGACTCAAACGGTCTCCTCATTATCCACATTAATCACAGATACCACTCTCAATTCATCGGGATGTTTCATAGATTTGCATACGTTTAATGTCACATGTTTATCATTGAGTCATAGCATCAGATGTCTTTTCTCCAGATCAACTCAAATATTCTATAGTTCTGCATGTAAAGCCTACAAGATAAGTCTTATCAACTGTCGGGTAATCTTAAAGATAAATTTTACCCTTTACCGAGTAAGTCTCAGGGTGTTGCCTTATTTTCCCTGCTACGGCCGCAGTTACACTAGTCGGGGTAGGATAAAGTGATAAGATCAGATGTGGGGACTAAAAGGTGGATGTATAAATCCTGAATCACTATTTTAATCTTCTTTTCCTAACCATAAAATTCTTGGTTATCGAAAGGATATGAATACAGGCTATCTCAAGCCTCTGCAGATGCTATGAGATTAATTATAGTGAAGAAAAATAAAGATACATACTGAAGCACTAGAATAATTGAGTCTCACACTTTCTCTACATAGCTAATCTGACAGGGTTCCCATAACCCTAGCTAAGGAGATTAGTTATTCATGTTTGTGCAAGAAACCATGAATATAAATGAAGAATACATAAAATCAAATGCACAAGAATAAGATGAATATACTCCAAAATCTTTAATTAAATAAACCCTAAAAATCTCAAGACTAATTGTAAAAGTATTGGAATAGTTTGTAAAATAATGTAAAGGAACGTTCAAGAGTGTAACCTCATGAAAGATAAGATAAACCCTAGGGTATTTATCGTATCTCAAAATAACATAAAAATCCCATTAAAAATGGGAAAGGTAAAGTTAAGTCGGCAGTAGGTACGACTCGGTCTTCACTTATATTAGCTCAATACGAGTCGTATCCTGCCTTATCATATCTGTTCCAGTGTCTAGTCTTCCCACGGCTTTAATTTTCTATTCAACATAAGACTTTTCTTTATAGGTAGTACCTGTGTATATAACTTGTGTCCTCAACTCATATCCACTTGGGACTTCATTCTTTCCCAGCTTTGAACACTGGTTTGTATACGACATACCTATAAGAGTTGTACTTAGACGTTTGACTCATATTTCTTTGAAACTTCAACTCCTGAAGGTATCTTAGGTTTCCTTATGCTTACGACTTCCTTATACGACTCTTATCCTAGCTTATGACTAGGATACTTGAGTTTTATATTTCTCATACTTGACTCCTTCATTTGGCTTTTGGTTCTTCTACTCATATAATTAAGCACACAAATCATATCGATTGGTTATGACTTATGATCCGACTCGTATGCTGATCAGAGTTGGTCTTTTTAGGTCTTTTTTATCTCTTTTAATTCAAATATTGTTGTAGACCTATTTTACCTACAATTCACACCAAAGTGCATCATATCCAAAAAACTGTCCTAAGTTCACGCATATATTCGTGGTTTTAAGCATTGAAAGTGTCGCATTTCCATGCCATATGAACATATTTAACTTAGAATTTTACATGTCCTCAGGAAAAACAAAACCAAATAACTATGTTTAGTACAGAGCCGATGCTTCAATAGAAAGATCTTAACCAGCCCATGCCATTGATTTTTAATTAAATTTTAAACTTGTGGTTCCTCTCTTAACTCTACTTTTCAAAACTCAACTACGTATGATAAGTTAGCATGCGTGGAAACATGAGGAAATCCAATGATGGCATTACATTAGCAATAGACACTAGGGCATAGATATAATTTACATTCGTTAAACAGTCTAGCAACTTAGATGCATAACCCATGTGCACTCATAGTCAAAGAAATCCCATTCACTCCTTAGATAGATAAACCAATATATTAAGGGATATAATGAATGACTCTCTCACTTACAAAGAAGTATCACCGGTGCATACAGAACACCATATTCTTGCCCTTATGCTCTTTTCCTAAGTTGTTAGACAGTCATAGAAGGATCACAATAGGACTTTATATGGCTCATATCATAGTCTTGGGACTGTTATGATATCTTTGAGATTCATTAATTGACTAATCCTCCTGGACACTACGCCTTTTCTTGGAGTCCAAGTACTTTCCATTTTTTTCTTTTGTTTCCACCCTTATGTCTCCTTTTTCCTCTTAATCTCATTCTAACGGGGTCTGGTATGGCTTTTTTCAGATTTTCCTTTTCAATACATTGAACTTTTCTTTCTTTTATTTTTATCACACCTACCTATGTTTTAACTATTTTTCTTCTACCCTTTATTTTTCTATTCATTTTCCTCTTACCCACCTCTATAATAGCCACCCTCAACTTACGCAATTTTGCCTGAGTTGAGGTGCATAGTGTCCATGGGAGGACTAAGGACAAAATAGGTTCATTATAAGTTTGACAGAAAGGTGATAGTTGTAACAAGAAAAATTGGTCTGTAAAGGCTCAAATATTCGGATCAAAGGGATATATTCATTTGGGTAGGGAATTTTGGGCTTAAGTGGACTCATACAATAAAGGCCTATAATCATCTCCTTCTTTACTGTCCTAGACCTAAGTAAAAGCAACCGAGCACGTTCCAAATTCCAACACAATCGGAAACTCAGTAAACCTTACACACACTTGTACAGGGCTACATTACTAAGTAATAGTTATCTAACTATGCAAATATTTTATCCCTAAATTTTCCATCCCTAATCCTAAATCCGTTATCAGATGCACAACAGTCTCACACAAGTATATAAATTACACAATTATTTAAACTAAATTTTTTGAGGGATTGGTCAACTCGAGATTTGACCTAGTAAGCATGGGTACGAGTTGTGTATATGACTCGTACCTAGGTTTATATGTCATTTATTTGACTTGTATAGACTAGGGACTAACCTTTGTTCTACAGTGGATATGATTATCAGTGACAAACCGTATCCAAAGTATATGACTCATATTCATTCTAGAAACTAATGCCTGATCCTGATTTTTCTCCCAGGTCAATGCGAATCCTACTCACTTATCGTACCGTATAGATATGATGCGTAAAGAGTTTGGATGAGTACATTATTACTTTTTCTAGATTTTTCTACATTCCTTAATCCTACACATTTAACAAACACATTACCCTATAAATGAAATAAGTAAAAAAACATAGGTTTCCTCCTAAGCAGAGCTTGATTTAATATCGTGACACGATGAGGTTTCCTTTATTACTCAAACATCATCAAGGTCAATCTCAGCTACTTCATTAACTTCTTCTATATTTCCCATATAGTGCTTTACTCTTTGTCCATTTACCTTGAATAGTCGATCACCATTCCTCTGTAGTTCTAAAACACCATAGGGAAAATTCTCATTGCTTTTAAAATTAATGTTGTTTCAACAATCACAACTTAAAAATAAATCACAACAAAAAAATCATTCAATACAACTTGGAATTTTAAAAATCATCAAAATCATAATCAATATCAAAACTATTCACTGCCGTAGGCACGCTGATCTACTCCCTATCTCTGTTTCCTACATAAAACCTGCAAGTCATAATAGACTTTCCATTTTACCTATATCTATTAGCTACTCCTAAATTTTTTGAAATTTTTATGAATAACCCTTACCCTAACTAAATATCATTGCACTGTCCCCAGTGCTGCAAAAAAATAAATAAAGGATAAAGGTAATGCCTATGCGCTCAAGGCACTGGCGCTCAAGTTGAGTCCCACTCTCATCAACTATTATCCCTATAACTGGGACTAAAATAGTAGATGGTATTATAGAATTAGCCCTCTAAGCAACAACAATCGTTTCCCTTGTTCTACTAGCTCCAGCAACTATCTCATGGACCCTTGTCTCACAGTCTCTCTCATCTTAAATATTATCTGCTCTAAATTTCTTCTCAGCATCATACTCTTCTTTCCCATTTCTCTTATTTCTTCTTTGGTATCCTTAACCTAAATATCCATCGTTTTTGCCCAAATGTTTGGTACCTCAACTGTAGGAATCACAGTCTCTATAATTGGCTTAGTAATAACCGACCTCTCATACAGTTCAAAGACCATCTTCTTGATTTGAGCAATCTCCAACCTGACATCAGCAACATTAGGCTTCTGCCCACTACCCAACTGTTAAGTAATTCTCAACTCAAATGCATCTATGTTCCCTTGGACATGCCTATCCTGTGCCTTAAACTGCCGGTCCATCCAAGTTCTTACTCCACCTTCCTTGTGACTTACCTTTGCAGTAAGTGTAGCTAGTTGGGTCACTACCTCGGTCCATGCAGCTTAAGAGGTCAACATAACACTGGGAGACATACCTCGTGGCCTAGATTGCATAGAATGGATGGGTGGTGGGGAACAAGAAGTAACTATTGTATCTATGTGAGCGTCTTTCGTCTATGAACCTACCTCGATAGCCTCAGCTGTAGCAGGAGCATCCATATGATTATCTTGAAGGAACAGTCCTACCACAACATCTATAGTCTCTCTCATAGGTCGGTCCAAGGGTTTGGCCGCATCTTGAATCAACCCAATGTCAGACTTCATCTGAGCCTCAATTATCTCATCAATCCTAGGGAGTTCTAGCACTCCCAAAGCAAGGAAAATATGAATGATCATGTAGAGGTAGGCTAGCAATTCCTTATGCCCCCGAAGTGACCTATCTATCATCTCTCGGGGTAGGAACTCACCAAAATCAAATGCATAACCTTCTATAAAACTGTCTATCATAGTCACCCACTCTGAGCTCAAAACATCATCTCCTATCGTTGGACACAGACTATGCTAGGATAATGTCCACCAAATTTTAACCTAAAAATTGAGGGTACCCTTCTTAATATTCTGTGAATATCTGCTACCTCCTTCAACACCCAAGAAGCATGCATACCATTCTAAGCTATCCGCTCTAGAATCCGTCAAAAAATTACATTTTTTTCTTTAGAACCCAGTGTCTGCTTTGTGATCTTTCTTATCTCTATCAACCTATTGTTAATCTCAGTTATTTTGGACAGATCTTGATAATATATCACCTACAAGAATCTCCCAATAGTGTGGGGAGAGATATCAACTCGTACAGCTTGAATCATGAGGGATGTGATAGGCTCACCACCCTTCCACAGTTGGCCCTATGGGTATTATCTCTGCAGCTCACCCTTGTAGGCTGCGTAGAACTCATAAACTTGATATTCACTGTATCTTTCAAGTTCTCTCATTATCCACCCAAATCTATAATTCCTGAAGCGCTCTTTAAACTCAGGTAATTCAGACATCCCCGTAGTGACCATTCTCCTTTCCAGATAAAGGACTCTCTTTCTTTGGTCAACCATAAGATGAAATATCCCCAAGTATAATGTTTCTGGCATGCTGAGGTACCCCCATAATTCAATGATGGTTACCAAAAAAGTATTCAAAGAGAGTGGAGGGTCCTGTCTGTCTATCGAGGTAGAAACAACCTCAGGACCCTGAGCTTCTTTAGATGCTACCTCTCCTGATATTGATTCCTCTTCATCATCATCATCGTAATCTATCAACTATAGTATATGAGGCGAATAAACAGTCGTATTCTTCCTCCTTGGCCCCTTTTTGAGGTGGTGACTCAAACTCTTGGGGAACAACTTTCTTCCCCATAGCTTTAGCCAGTGTTTTCCCCCTTTCTAGTAGCTTTCATTATTGAGGTTACACCATACTCTTCTCCGCTGCTATCGGATAGTGGTTCATACTCGGAAACACTGGTTTCCTTACTTTTAACTGGTGCTTGTTTGTTCCCCTTTTTAGAAACTATTTTGGATGAGGATGCATCCTTTGAGTCATGATTCCTACAAATACACTATTATTAGTAACTAAAAACTAGAAAAGAAAAACAAAATATAAAACTAAAGTTCAATGTTCCTTGTTTGATTTGGGTACGAGTGGTGGGTACAGGTCGTAACCACTGGATATCACTAGTATAACTGAGTCATATCTTAGATAGTGCATGAACTTTATTCACTAGTCAGCTTATGACTCCTCCTTACCAATCATACCATAAGGGTACGACTCCTGACCAACAGTCGTAAACAAGTCAAAAATATTTATTCTATTTTGATTCTTCCTAGGTAGGTATGATTAGTGTGTAAGAGTCATAAGGTTTGGATACGACTAATATGGTTGAGTCGTATCCAGACTAGAACTTGAAATTTGTTAAACTTCCATGTTGTCAGTGAATACGAGTCCCATTACAACTCCCGTACTGGTAGGTACGAGTCGTAAGAAGTCTCATATCTACTACAACATGGAAGTCCAACTTCAAAGTTTGAGTATGATGAAATTTCCAAAGTACCCACAACTAATTTTTAGCTATATACAGCAATTTAACACACATAGACAAATTAAAATCCATTTCCCAACCCTAGTTCTTCCCCAAATTCCCATTTTCAACAAAAATGCCTATACTGGGCTACAATCAAATCAAGAATAGTATAATACTACTCAATTTAAGTTTCTAACATCCCAAACTACAAATTTCTACTTACGAAGCAAAGTAAATAATATTAGGAACTTACTTATTGAGTGAAGAGTAGCAAATCCCGAGTTCAAATCATTTTGCTTCCCAAGTTTGATCTTAAGAAAAAATTGAAAGTTTTGGAGTTGTTGGTAGTTAAATCTAGTTGATTTAACTTTGATTTTGATGATTAATAGTTGAATTGTGGGTGAAAAGGGGAGTGGGCATAAGTTTCATCAATCGCGTGCCCGGTGGTTCCCTTTTTCTTATTTTATTTAAGCACTGGCTGGGTCAATTCGAGATTTGACCTAGTAAGCATGGGTAGGATTTGTGTATATGACTCGTACCTAGGCTTACTTGAAGTTTCTTTGATTTGCATGTCCTGGGGAGTTACCTGTGTTCTGTAGTGGATATGATTCTCAGGCATGAATAGTACTTTACTCTTTGTCTATTTACCTTTAAAGGCCGATCACCATTCCTCTGTAGTTCTAAAGAACCATAGGGAAAAACTCTCACTACCATGAATGGACCATTCCACCTTGACCTTAACTTACCTGGAAATAAATGTTACTTGGAATTGTATAGTTGCACCTGGTCACCTTTATCAAATACTCTTTTCTTAATCTTGCCGTCATAATGCAACTTTATGTTTTGTTGTAAAGAGCTGAACTTTCATTTGCCCAGAGACAAAATTTATCCAACTCTTTGATGTTATTAATACTTGATTTTGTTGCATTCTTCCACTCTAAGTTCATTTTCTTTAACGCCCATAGTGCCTTATGCTCAAGCTTATTTGGTAAATGGCAAGATTTTTCATACACCAGCTGATAAGGTGAAGCACCTATGGGTGTCTTGTATGCTGTGCGGTAAGCCCATAAGGTGTCATCTAACTTTCTTGGCCAATCAGTCCTATTAGCATTCATAGTCTTCGTCAATATGGACTTAATTTCTCTATTGGACACTTTAACTTGTCCACTGGTCTGCTGATGATAGGGTGTTTCCACCTTGTTATTTACTCCATATTTTTCAAAAAGATTCTTGAATTATGATTACAAAAATGTGACCCTCCATCACTAATAATAGCACATGGAATACTAAATCGAGAAAAGATGTTCTTTCTTAAAAATACGGTGACACTTCTTGCTTCATTGATAGGCAGTGCAATTGCTTCCACCCACTTTGAAATATAGTAAACAACCACAAGTATGTACATTATTCCACACGAACTCACAAAAGGCACCATGAAATCTATTCCCCATAAATCTAACGCTTTAAATTCAAAAATAGAGATCATAGGTAATTCATATCATCCAGAAATAGTACATTGTCACTGACATAGATCAGAAGCAGCAACATAGTCATGAGAATCCTTGTATATGGTTATCCAATAGTAGCCACATTGCAAGATTTTTTGAGCTTTGTGGGCCCCTCCATGACAACCCCCAATTGGCAATGAATGACAAGTTTCAAGTATGCTCATCATCTCTACCTCAGGTATGCATCTGCGAATGATTCCACCTGCACAAATCTTAAATAAGTAAGGTTCATCCCAGAAAAATTTTCTTACCTCATGCATGAACTTCTTTCTTTGTTGATATGAATTATCTTCTGGGACTAGATCACTTGCTAAGTAATTTGAGTAATCTGTAAACCATGGAATTAAATCTTGGGAAGCTGCCAATATCTATTCATCTGGAAAACTATCATCAATCTCCAATAGCTCAGCAACCTTTTGCATAGCTTCCTCCTCCAGTCTAGATAAGTGATCTGCAACTTAATTTTCTGTGCCTTTTTTTTCTTTCACCTCGAAATCAAATTCTTAGAATAGAAACCCCCAAAGGATAAGCCTCGTCTTTGCATCCATCTTAGCCATTAAGTACCGCAATACCACATAGTCTATATGCACAATCGCCTTTATTCTAATAAAGTAAGATCTAAACTTTTCAAAGGAAAAAACCACTGCCAGTAACTCTTTCTTCATCATGATATAGTTCTTTTGACCAAGATTTAGTGGCTTACTAGAATAGTAGATGTGATAAAGGATCTTTTCTTTTCATTGGCCTAGTACAACCCTTAAGGCCAATCTTCTAGCATTAAACATGATCTCAAAAGGAGAGGACCAATCAGGAGATAAAATAATTGGAGAAGACACCAACTTCTCTTTTAGGCTTTCAAAAGCCTTCTTACATGCAGCATCAAAATTAAATTTTACCACCTTTTCAAGAAGCTTGCGAAGAGGACTAGCAATCTTTGAGAAGTCTTTGATAAATAGCCTATAAAAAACTTGCATGCCCTAGAAAACTCCAAATTCCTTTTACAAAAATTGGATAAGATAATCTTTCAATCACCTCTATCTTTGCTCGATCAACCTCTATGCCTCTCTTTGAAATTTTGGGCCCAAGCATAATTCCTACTTTGACCATGAAATGGCATTTTTCTCGATTAAGCACCAAGTTGCACTCTTCACACCTTTATAGAGACTTTGCTATGTGAATAATTCAATCATTAACAAAGTCACCAACAACTAAAAAATAATCCATAAGAACTTTAATTGTATCATCGACCATATCAGAGAAAATAGACATCATACATCTCTGAAATGTGGCTAGAGCATTGCATAGCCCAAATAACATCTGCTTGAATGCAAAGGTCCTATAAGGACATATAAAGATAGTATTTTCTTATTCCTCTGGTGTGATAGTGATCTTATTAAAACTTGAGTATCCATCAAGAAAGCAATACCCTCTTTTGCCTGCTAATTTGTCTAACATCTGATCCATAAAAGGCATTAGGAAATGGTCTTTCTGAGTCTATGCATTCAATTTTCTATAATCTGTGCAGACTCTTCATCCAGTGATTGGCCTCATAGGAACTAGCTCATTCTTATCATTAGGCACCACAGTAATTCTATCTTTCTCTGGAATGCATTGTACAAAACTAACATACTTTCTATCAGCAATGGGACATACTACACCAATATCCAACCACTTTATTATGTCTTTCTTCACCACCTCCTGTAACAGAGGATTGAGTCGACATTGATGTTCAATATATTGAATGCAATTTGGTTTAAGTTGTATTTTGTGAGTATACAAACCTGGAAGAATACCCACATAATCTGCAATGGACCATCCAATAACCCTCTTGAAATTTGCAAAACTAACAATAATGCTTCTACCTCTGACTGTCTTAGATCAGCAACAATAATAACCTATAAAGTGTTGTTAGCTCCAAACAAATGAATATCGTAGGTGAGATAGGAGGGTCTTTAACTCTAACACCGGTGGTTCCTCAATGGATGGGCGAGCAGGTGGGATAGTTTTATTCTTTAAATATTGATCAAGCTTCTTTGGTGAGTAATTATAACCATTACCTTAAAATACACCGACTAACTTCTCATACTCCTTGATACCTTCAGAGTCAAAATTCATGATCACAACTATAACATATATATCAATCAGTCCTCATCTTATGTACAAGTACTTTCAAAGTAATGACTGCATATTCTCTTTGCGTTATGTTATCTTATAACATAGGTTTGGACACTCAGTTCCCTGATTGTACTTAGACAGTTTGCATGCCACTCAGCTACAACATTGGTGAGTCTTCATTAGTCAAGAACCAATTATATTATTTATCATTTTTTTTGTATTTGAGTTCATGTTTATTTTATGTAGTCAGAGTTAGTTGGGGACCTGTTGTAACAACTCATCATGTTTAGAGGCTTTTAAATAGTTAGATAGTTGGTTATGCTTTTAGTGATGTGTTTCATACTCCTTTGTTATTGACTTGACAATTCAAACAGTTATTAAATGACTTTCGCTTAGTATTTTATTATCGTCCTTTAGTATTTATAGCTTGTGTTTGATCATTGGTTAGCTTGGAATCGCTTATGATCTTAAGCACCATGTTACGACTTGGGTTAGTCTCGGGTTGTGACATAGGTGAATTAACTAGTTCATGCCTAAAATCACGTCAAAATTAACCATATCTAGCATAATAAGGTTTCCCGAGTATTATACTCTTGAACAATCATAATACATGATCTGTATACCCAATCCCTTATTAAGGAATAACCTACAAGAACAACTACACACATAGGCGCAGTGAATGGCTCATAAGATAATCCTAATAGAGATGCATAATAATATGCACATAAGAATATGTGGATCCTGGATCAAATAAAGAGAAGCGTACTTATGGAACACCAATATCATAACTGTAATACAATATTTGAAGCCTCAACCTTTTGCCTACCACGAAAATCATATTAATTAAGACCCCACCCACCTCAAAACTAGGTGTCTACCTTACCCCCTACCCTACCTACTTGAGAACCTCCATAAAGATCATGGGGATGACCCTTGTGACTATGTACACCACTCTAGCAAGAGGAAAAACTAACCTGATTGATTGAACACTATGAAAAAGTATCAGCTATCCCACATCGAGGATACTGTCCAGAAAATGGACTACAATACCACAATAATAGCATGACCTGGGTGCTCTACCATTATGAGAAGGCTTGTCTGACTTAAAATGGCCACCTCCGCCTAAAGAGCATGACTGATATCCTTGAAGAACATTGATTTTCTCGTTGAAGTCACTATAACTAGGCTTGCCTCCATCTAAAATCTGTAGCACCTTCCTACGTCAATCCACCAGTAGGTAAGGTAAATCATATACAAGAATGGTAAGTAACGGGCTAACAAAGAAAAGATAAATCAATAATGATATAATTATAATAATAGATCCCAAGGGCCTAGCCATGTTGGGTATCTCAAATCATGAACCAAACCAGGGCCTAGCCATCATATCCTTATTGATCAGAAGATAAATCAATAAGGATATAATCTCCAAAGATCTGGTAAGGCCAGTACAAGAGCCACAATGACAAAATAGTACTAAATAATTCCAAAACATACTTCATAGTCTTAGAATGTACAAAACAAAACTATCATGACAATAGACGAACGAAGATAAACTTTGAAATCTGACTGCTCACCCAATCTGTAATCAACAACACAACCTATTGTCAACGTCAATCGCGTGACTCATACTAGGGTTTATATTAAGAAAAAAATGCAAAAAAATAGTATCAGTAGAAAACATGGGTACTCATTAGGCATCATAGGCCGACTGATCTCAATTATAATCGAAGTATAAACAAAGTGTGAGTAAATATTCTAAAGTCAATAATTAGGGACAAAAATGGAATTAATAGGCTTTGCTAGGAAAATGTGATAAATCAATAGTAAGTAACTCTGAAGAAGAAATAAAAGCCTTATTATAACATAATTGAACCATCATAAGCCTATAAGTCACACACAAAGAGAAATAAACCTAACCGAGACCCCATAAGTATAGTGGGTACAAGCTAAAAGTAGAACTAAAGTAAGGATATGATATAACAGTATCAAAAGTGAAATGTGCCAAAATGTGCAATATGTATATCTTATACACTTTTTCTTTCCATAACCATAATTATACATTTCTTTACTATATTCCTAACCACAATTCAGTAACACTAATGATAATAAATGCTAGACATGAATTAAAACTAGTAAATAACAATAATACAACAAATGTTAGACTTAAACCAAAACTAATGAATAATAATAATATGCCAAGTGTTGGACTCAAACCTAAAATTATAAGTAAGATATTCATGGAAATATACTAGAACACCTCAAATCCCCTTGAGATGGACAGATACCCAGTACTCTAAAGACGTGAAAGAGCCAACCTATGACCTTACTGCCCATGCAAATAACTCTAATAGTAATGGAGTTTTGACAAAGATATATATAAGCTATATTCATGATAAAATACCAGCACAATGATAGACCCAAAACATATATACTTGACTTGGTCATTCAGGCCATAAGTGTTAAGAAGCCAAACATAGCTGCACTTTATACATTTATCTACAAAGCCTCTATAAGATTGAAAAACTTGGTCTAGGTTGGTACATGCCCCGTCTTACCCTTAAATACTATATAATATCAACTTGGAGCTCACCAACCACAGGTGAGTATCCTGTGCTACTACTGTGGAGTTTTATTGGCTAGAGTAACTGTACCTGTGGCATGAAACATAGTTCTCCTCATGAGGGATGTCGGTATGAAAGAATGTACTGAGTATGTAAGGCATAAAGTGACCATAGATAAAACATGAGTTCAATGAAATCAGGTTTTTATAGACAATGGTATTGGTAAGGATAAAAGACCGCATTTGCTCGCACTTGTGGGATCACGTACATTACATTATTTTCTTGGATTTTATCTTTTTTCCTTTATAAACTTTGTAAGGAATATGGTAGAAATAACCAACTGATCAGTGGTAAATGTGACAATCCGAACCAGGTCCTAGCCGTGTTGGGTATCTCAAGTCCACCGAGGACCAGAGAACACCCCTTTTGCCTAACCAAAAAGGATACAACACACCTAGCAGTGACTTAAATTCGAACATATAACATGGTAAATATGATGACCCGAACCAGGTCCTAGCCGTGACGGGTATCTCAAGTCCATCGAGGATCGAAGAATACCCCCTTTGCCTAACCAAAAAGGATACAACACACCTAGCAGTGACTTAAATTCAAACATATAACATGATTATAACAGTAAAAACCCAAAGAAATATAAGTGTTTCAACGTCAATACCTAATCCACACTAACATCCAAAAAGCCTCTAATAATCCAAAAATAATCTAAGTCAGGAAATTCCCCCCCAACCTAACAATGACAATGACAATGCAAATGATAATGTTAATGTGAACTCTTTAATTCTAGTTTATGTAAGTAAACTAATGGAATGATTAAGTCTTCTGGAAAATAAAAGCTCACCACTTCATCGCAACTACCGATGAACTAAGTCAATCCACCTAGCACTGTACATGAAAAGTAGGATTACCTTCAAACCCTGTATCACGTGGGGATATAGCATCCAGAGATGGTAAGTGGGTTGAGAACTTTCATGTAACTCAGGGATAAGGATAAAGTAATGATAATTCCAAAATCTAGTTAAACTAAATATACATGTTCATATACATGTGTTCTTACATATACACTTATATAAAATATTGGGATAGGGAACATGGCTTAACATGCTCTTTAAAATGTTAGCCTGGATTGTGCAACTTAACTATCATATAATAGTACCCACGGGCTATATGGGCCCCAGCTCTCACCCGCTAGTCAGGAGCTAGAGCGTATAGCCACACAAACTGGAGAATAATCTCATATATATACACGGGGGACTCGAGCCACCATGCCATAAGCAAGGGGACACGAACCCCAAACCGTTTAGACCCCTTCATCGTCAAATACAGTTTCTTAGTATTGGTCCATCGGTACCGCCACTTTCATGACCCAGCTACACAACCCTCCTTTAAGCCTCATTAAAATATTTATCACACATTCCAATTCATTGAACCATAATACACATTTAGGCATACACTATTGGTATTTTCATAACAACTACACTTGTAAGGTAACATCAACATACCATCACAGTTCCATTAACTTAGGAAAATGACTCCCTCTATTCATTAATACAGGTTGGAGAAAAACCACTCTCTTTGTTCATTAAATCAAACCATCCTATTTCAATAACCTCTTTATATCATGTAATTGTTCCAAAAATAGTGCAATGCAATTCTACTCATACTCAAAACCACTTTCACAAATTGGTTTGGGGTTATCACCAACTCAAATGTCAATATTCACAAAATTAGGGAAAATCACAATCCCCTAGTTTATTCAATATACCCATTTAACAAATTGATTTCTAAACTATAATTTACAACATAAACAATGTATATGTAAACAAGAAACAACACATAACCAACAACATTCAAAACCATCAACCCATGTTCCAAACCTAACATCAAAACCACATAGGGAACAATTTAACACATGTTTTCACAAAGTAATAGTTGGGAAAGATTAACCTTCCTGAAATATCAAGAGTTATGGAGAGAATATTCCCTAGGAAGCTCAAATTTATAAACTTCTTAGAAACCTTAAGTATCTTGCTTGAGAGAATTTTAGAGAGACTGAGAAGTTGTTTTAATTTGTTTTTTAGTGATAATAACACCCTAAAAGGGGTTTTAATTAGTGGGCTATGATTTGGGGATAGGGGAAATATCCAAAGTGCCCTTAATGAAAAGATTGAAATTCGTTGCCCATTCGCTATGGGTGAATTTATGACTCGTACGGTCACCCTATGACTCATATTATCTTGTTGTAGGCTGGACAGTTTCCTTAGGCTCAGTTACTATTGTTTCCCATTCTCTATAGGTGACCTTACGACTCGTATGGTCACCCTATGACTCATATTATCTAGTTGTAGGTTGGACAGTTTCCTTAGGCTCAGTTACTATTGAACCTATGACTTAAGCCCTACGGCTCATAAAAGGACCCTATAACTTATAGGGTCCATTCAAAATAGAAAACATTTAGGCAAAAATTGGACACCTAACTACTTAGACAACATAACTCGTAAGGAGTCTTTACGACTTGCTAGAGGTCAATTATAGTCATGAAAAAACCAAGGGAAACCTCCACAGGTCACCCTATGACTTGGGTCCGATAACCCGTATTGACACCCTACGACTTGTGGGGAGAGTCATAGTTAGGGCAGTGAACTTAAGACTTTAAAATTTTCAGTGGTCAACACTAGGGGCGTCACATTCTCCCCCCCCCCCCCAGGATCATTCATCCTCGAATAATGGTTCATGGAATCTATTAGAACGATTTACATATAAACCCACCCACTCTTACCATTAACAAAGACAGAAAACAAAGATGGTAAGATTAACATACACCTTAAGCATGAATATCCAACATAGGGAACAAGAATATGTATTTGGACTTCATGTCCTATTCAGCTTCCCAAGTAGCTTCTTCAAACTTTTGGTTCCTCCATAGAGCCTTTACCGAAACCACATCCTTGGTTCACAATCGACGGACTTCCCGATCCAAGATCTCAACTGGGACTTTCTCATATGACAAAGAGTCTGGAACACCAACACTTTCCAACAGAACCACCAGGGAAGGATCACCCACGCGCTTTCTCAACATCGAAACTTAAAAAATCGAATGAATAGAACCCAAACAGGGAGACAACTCTAACTCATAAGCCACATTACCCACTCTCTTTAAAATCAAATAAGGTCCCATATAATGGGGACTGAGTTTTTTCTTCTTTCCAAACTGCATCACTCTCTTTATGGGGATACCTTCAATAATACCCAATCAGCAACTTCAAATTCTAACTCCCTTTGTCTCACGTTTGCATAGGACTTTTGGTGACTTTGGGTTGTTTTAAGCCTATCAAGGATCACCTTCACTTTATCCATATCCCGATAAACCAAATTAGGTACGAACAACCAGCCTCACCATCCTTGAATCACCTAATAGGAGAATGATACTCCTACCAAACACAGTCTCAAACGAAGCCATCCCAATACTTATGTGATAGTTATTATTATACGTAAATACTATGAGGGGAAATGATCAACCCAACTACTCCAAAATTCATGCACATAATACCTTAATATGTCCTCTAAAGTCAGAATAGTCTTCTTTGCTTGCCCATCCGTATGAGGGTGGAAAACGGTGTTAAGGTTTAACTTAGTCCCCAAATATCTCTGGAAGGAATTCCAAAAGTATGAGAAAAATTGAGTACCATGAACAGATATGATGGAGACTGTAGAACCATACAACTTTATGACCTCCTGAATAAAGAGCTAAGCATAATCTTCTATCAAATAATTAGTCTTTACTGGTAGGAAATGAGAGGACTTGGTAATCTTGTCTAAAATGACCCAAATTGAATCAAACTGCTGGTGAGACCTTGAAAGACCAGTGATGAAATCCATATTGATCACTTCCAACATATATTCGGGTAACTAAATCTCTTGAGACAACCCACCAGATCTCAAGTGCTCCATCTTCACTTGTTGACAAACCGTATACTTGGCCACAAAATTTGCCACATCCCGCTTCATGTTATTCCACTAATAGATCTCTTTCAATTCATGGTACATCTTCATCAAACTAGGATGAATCGTGTACCTTAATTTATGAACCTCAACTAAGATCCTCTCTCGCAGCCCATCAACATCGAGGACAAACACCTGTCTTGGTATGTCAAGATACCATCACCTCCAATCTCAAAAACCATCACTCTCTTCTGGCCCACATCATCCTTGATCCACATCAAGATTGGATCCAAAAGCTGTGTTTTTTTCACCTCAACACTAAGAGATAACTTTACTACCTCTCACACTATCACACCTCCATCCTCAGAGTCTAAGAGATGAACTCCAAGATTAGCCAACAGGTGAATATCCTTTACCAACTCTCGATTCTTCTCATCCACATGAGATAAGTTTCTTATAGATAACCTTCTAAGAGCATCAGGAACCATATTATCTTTACCTAGATGATAGTGAAGACTCATATCATTGTCCTTGAGAAACTCAAGCTATCTTCTTTGCCTGAGATTCAAATCCTTTTGGGTAAACATATATTACAAGCTCTTTTGATCTGAATAGATGTTAACATGAACCCCATACAAATAATGATGCCAAATCTTCAAAGCAAAGACCACAACCAACAATTCTAAGTTGTGCATTGGGTAATTCTTCTCATGAACTTTTAACTATCTAGAAGCATATGAAACCACATTACTATGCTACATCTGAACACAACCAAATCCCACATGGGATGCAACACAATAAACCATGAATCCATTAATACCCTCAGGTAGAGTCAGAACCGAAACCGAAGTCAACTTATCCTTCAACTTCTCAAAACTACCCTCACAAGCATCAAATGATATGAACTTTACCTTTTTCTGAGTCAACTTAGTCAATATGGCAGCAATGGAAGAGAAAATTTCCATGAACCTCCTATAATAACCGGCTAAACCCTAGAATTATATGTTGATTAAAGTTGTGGGTCTAGGCCAGTTATTAATCACTTAAACTTTTTGTGGATCCCCCATGATCCCCTTACTAGATACAACATGACCAGATAGGTGCCAATATTCAACCAGAACTCACACTTAGAAAATTTAGCATACAACGGTTGCTCCTTAAGTGTCTACAACACTACACAGAGGTGATCGGCATCGTCTGCCTCGATCTTAGATTAAACTAAGATGTCATCAATAAACATAATGATGAATAAGTCCAAGAATTAAAGAAAGACTCAATTTATAAGATCCATAAATATAGTCAGGGCATTAATCAAACCAAAATACATGACCAAGTACTCATAATGACCATACTAGGAGCAAAACGCAGTCTTATGGATATCCACTTCCCTTTTCTTCAACTGATAATAACCAGACCAATGATCAATCTTAAAGAAGTACTTAGCACCCTGAAGTTGATCAAATAGGTTATCAATACTAGGAAAACGATACTTATTATTCACTAACACCTTATTCAACTAGTGATAATCTATACATATTTGGAGGGACCCACTCTTCTTACGTCCGAAGAGCATAGAAGTACCCCACGAGAAAATACTAGGACAAATAAAACTCTTATCAAGAAGGTCTTTAAACTGATCTTTAAATTATTTAAACTTAGCTAGATCCATAATATAGGAAGGGATAGCTATAGGATGAGTGTCCATAAGAAAATCAATCCCTAAATCAACCTCTTTGTTCGGAGGAACACCCAAAAGATCATTGGGGAACACTTTAGGAAATTTACAAACCACCAGGATAGATTTCAGTAAAGGACCCTATGAATTATAATCTTTAACATGCACTAAATGGGAGAGATACCCCTTGGAAATCAACTTCCAAGCTCTAAGATATGAAATAAACCTTCTCTTAGGAACTAAGGAACTACTTTCCCACCAAATCACTAGCTCATTTGGGAATTAGAAACTGACCCTTTGGGTCTGACCATCTTGACAGGATTACCAATAATGGAGCCAATCAATCCCCAGGATAACATCACAATCGACCATATCTAATTCTATCAAGTCTAGCATAGTTTTCCTACCATAAATAGATACTACACAACTCTTATAGACTCTTTTATCCATAATAGAGTCACCCACTGAGGTAGACACAGAAAAGGGATTCGGGATATCACTTGAGACCTAAACCAAAATGAATAGCCACATAAGGGGTCACATTAGAGTGGTAAATATATTGGAAAATGTTCTAAGAAGAAGTGGGGAATTTTGGTCCCTATTTTACCCTATCTAATCCCTATTTGTTCGCATTTCAGATAAGACCTCCACCCTAATTTGAATACCAAAACTTTATACTCTGCCTCTCTTTAATTTCTACCTGCTTTTTCTTTTCCTCCTTAACCTATTGCATATACACCACAAGTTGTGAGATATCCATATTCTATTTCAACAAGGCAACTTTGCCCTCTAAAATAAGATTGCAAGTCTTAAATTAAATCATGGGACAACCCAAAAGAAAATTTCCTTATTCTAGCTCTCATAAAAGGCCAGCTCAGAAGCATAATGGGATAACTAGTTAAACTATAGGGCATACATTTTCATAGTCATCCTACTCTATTTCATATTCACAAACTCCTCAAATTTAGCCTTTATCAACTCCTGAGGAAAGAAATGATCCAAAAAAATACCCAAGAACTCATCCCATAGTGTTAACTCCACATCATCACCCCTAGACTAATCCCACTCCTTATACCACTAATATGTCATATCCTTCAGCTGGTATGCAGCAAATTCTATACCCTCTGAGTCAAAATCATGCAAGACTCGGAAGATCTTCTCCATCTTATCTATGAATCCTTAAGGATCCTCCTAGACCTTAGAGCCATTAAAGGTCGGGGCATTGAGCCTTATAAACTGGTCAACTTAAGTAACCTCATAAGAACTCACAACAGTACTAGTAGGACCCGACTGACATGACTAAGAATTCACCAACTAGGTCAATCGATAAATATATTGGTAAAACTCAACATTAGAAATATCTCCCTGGGGAGGTGGGGCATGATCATCATCAAATTGAGAGGCTCGAGGAGGACTGGTAAGGACCAGTGGAACTTTACTGGAGCCCTAGACCAGGTATGAATTCTATAAGTAGAACGAGCTCCATCGACATTGTCCTCAAACGAGATAAAAGATTTTCCACGTGCATTAGATTTTCTTGGAGGCATGATGTAAAATGCAAAAAATTG
Organism: Capsicum pubescens; assembly: GCA_030864215.1. Classification (NCBI taxonomy): domain Eukaryota; kingdom Viridiplantae; phylum Streptophyta; class Magnoliopsida; order Solanales; family Solanaceae; genus Capsicum; species Capsicum pubescens. The sequence goes on from CM061543.1 coordinate 172,037,486, forward strand.
GGATTCAGGGAGATTTAAGACTTTAGACTCATAGGTCAAAATAGAATAACAAAAAAGAGAAATATTCCTAAAGGTCAAGTAGCCTCTCCCTTATCAGTGTGGTGCATTACACACCCATAAAAGAGACTCTAATTAACATAACTTTTTAGGCGCTCGATGACAATAATCCTAGGGTCTGATATAATCTTAGTCATATCCTGAACCAGGACCTAGCCATGATGGGTATCTTAAGTCCATCGAGGACCAGAGGCCAACCCATTTGCCTAACCAACCAAGATATAACACACCTAGAAGTAGATAAAATCCAAACACTAAACATGATAATAAGAGTAACAAACCCAAAGACATCTAAGCATCTCAACATCAATACCTAATCCGCAGTACATCCACAAAGCCTCTACTAATCCAAAAATAATCTAAGTTGAGATATACCCCAACCCTGACAATGATAATGATAATGTTAATGTAAACTCTTTAATTCTAGTTTAAGAAAGAAAACCAATGGAATGATCAATATTTTTAGAAAATAGAAGCTCACCACTTCACTACAATGACCGAAGAATCGAGTCGATCCACCTAGCACTATGCAGGAAAAGTAGAATTAACTTTGAACACTGTAGCGCATGGGGATACAGCGTCTATAGATGGTTAGTGGGTTGAGAACTAGGATTTAACTTAGGGATAAGGATAAAGTAATGACAATTCAAAAATTTAGTTCAACCCAATGTATATGTTATATACATGTGTGCTTACATATATACATATATAAAATGCTTGGATAGGGTACACGTTTTAACATGCACTTTAAAACTTTAGCCTTGATTTTGTATCTTAACCAACATATAATAGTACCCATAGGTTATACGAGCCCTAACTCTCACCCCCTAGTCGGGCCTCAATGCATGTAGCCGCATGAATAGAAGAATAATCTGATATATATGCATAGGGAACTCAAACCTCCCAACATATACTAAGGTGACTTAAGAACCCAATCATGCAATGTATTATAGGGGACTCAAACCTACCAATCATATAATAAGGTAGACTCGAACCACCCGTTCATAAGTAAAGGTACTAGAACCCCAGTCCTTTTAGACCCCTGCATCAGCAAATGTAGTTTTCAGTAGTGGTCCCTCAGGACTGTAACTTTCACAGCCCAGCTACACAATCCACTTTTAAGACCCATTAAAACATTTATCACACATTCCCATTCATTAAACCAAAATACACATTTAAGCATACACTATTGGTATTGTCATACTAACTACACTTGTAAGGTAACATCAACATGCCATCACACTTTCATTATCTTAGGAAAACAACTCCCTTTGTTCATTAATACAAGATGGGGGAAATTGACTCCCTTTGTTCATTAAATCAAACCATCTTGTTTCTGTTACCTCTTTATATCATTCAATTGTTCCAAAAATAGTGCAATGCAATTTTACTCATACTCAAAATCACTTTCACAAAAATTGGGTTGGCGTTATTACCAATTTAAGTATAAATATTTACAAAAGTGTGGGAAATCACAATACCTTAGTTTGTTTACCATACCCATGTATCAAATTGATTTCAAAACCACCATTACAATATAAACTATGCATATGTAAACATGAAACATCACATAAACAACAAACATTCAAAACCCCTAACTCATGTTCCAAAACCAACATCAAAACCACATAGGGAACTATTTAAAAGGTATGTTTTTAGAAAGTAATAGTTGGGTAAGAGTAACATGCCTAAAATATAAAAGTTATGGAGAGAATTTTCCCCAGGAAGCTCTAATTTATCAATTTCTTAAGAACTCTAAGTATCTTTCTTGACAGAATTTGAGAGATATTGAGAGGTTATTTCAATTTATTTTAGAGTGATAACAACATCCTAAAAGTGTTTTAAGTCATGGGTTATGATTTGGGGAAAAGAGAAAATGTCCAAAGTGCCCTTAATAAAAATACTAAATTTATTGTGTAATCTCTACGGGTGACCTTTTGACTCGTAGGGTCACCCTACGACTCATATAATCTATTCATAGGTTGGACAGTATTCTTGGGCTCACTCACTATTGACCCTATGACTTGAGCACTACGACTAATAATGGGACCCTACGACTCATAGGGTCCAATCGTAGTCACCATAAAAACCATTTGGGCAAACACTGGGCGCCCAATTACTTAGACGTTACGGCGCGTAAGAAGTTTTTATGAATCGCTAGGGGACAATCATATTCATGGTAAAAGTAAGGGCAACCTCTACGGTCACCCTATGACTTAGGTCCTATGACCCGTAATGACACCCTATGACTCGTAGGGAGAGTCGTAGTTAGGGAAGTGAGTTTAAAAATTAGAAACTTTTAGTGGCCAACACCTGGGCATCACAGTAAAAGAGGATGACCCATTTTAGGTATTATAACTCGGGGATATGATTCTCAGAAATAAATAAAATTGAGATGATAACATAATGGGATTTTCTCTCACTACTAGGATTCCACCTATAATATATAGATCAGGATCGACCCATGATAGGTGTTCTTTCCACCCCTAGGATACCACCCATCAATAGGTAAATTTACTTTGCTTTATATCTTTAATCTTTGAAATTGTTCTTTAGGCGATCGTAACATTATTATGTTATGGACTATAGACCAGTAGTAAGAGACATGCAAATACCTATTTAAGGCAATAACAATGACATAGGGAGAAAATGCAATATCAATGTATTATTTAGGATCTTAAGTAACTCAACAAACTTCATTTGACTTGAAAGAGAGTTTACAAAGATTGATATTAAAAATACCATTCCTATGCCAGTTCTTGGAAGAATAAACAAGTAGATCTAATAATAAACACATATTAAAGTTCTCTAATACACTAAGGAGTGGAAGCAAGACCATTGGACAAATTGGAGATGGATGCTACAACTATCTATCTTTTACCAAGAAGAGCAATCAAAAAACTCTCTTGTAAAACATGTATTAGATTTTATGTGAAAGAAAATAGAATCAAATAGCCTTACATATGTTGTTTATGTTTTTAGACCAATACAATTGTCACGAGTCAAACTCCCTTTAATGGAATTAATCTATATTAAAATAAGTGGAAAAACCTAGTATTAATAGCCAATCAACTAATTTAGGCTATATGATTTCACCAAAACAAAAGATGGGAAGTAGCCCTTAAATAAATAATGTATTACCATATCCTCCATTTCCATATCAATACAACCCATACACAACCATCATATATGATTGACAACTACCACATAATATAATACATCCATAATAGCTATCAAAAAGTCCCAAGATTTCCATTACGCCATAGTAAAACGTGAACACATGGCTCACCATTATTTTTTGATGAATTGTCTATACAATCACATCCATAATCACTTGCACAAATTTATATTTAAGAAGGGATAAAATTAAGGCAGAACCTATACATTAAATTCTGAATTTTTTATCTCCTTAACTTGTAGTCCGTCAAGGACTTGAATTATCTTTCAAACATAGAACAAAGAAGAAGATAAATATCTTAAGTTTAAACAAAGTGGGATTGCCAAAGCTTAGAGAAAGTTGTCGCATGCTTAAAATATGATGAAAATAATTCCAATAGTCTTCTTAAACTAAAATCATAATTTATTAACTTAACTTTCATGGAAAGAAAGACAATCCCAAGAACTCTAATGAAATCTAGGGCAGATATAGATGCTTAGATAGAGCAAGAGAGAAATCTCTAGAAAACTAATGTTTTTCCAAGTTAACATGAATAAAAGGAGTTGCCTTCAATCCGTTTAAAAGTAGCTAGTGTTGGACAACTTTCATTGCCATTGTTGGTCATAATTTTTTCTAGTAGGTGATGCACTTACTTGCCCACTATACTTGGGCCTTTATGGATCTGAAACTATTAGGCCTTGTCTGCCTATTTTTTTTTATCTCTTTTAATTTAGGACAAAATTAATTCAAGTTGGTGGTAGTGTACTTGGCCCAATAAACTCGTAAAAGGAGTCTTAGTAGGTGATGCACCTATTTAGTTCTTAGGTTGGTCAATAAGTCAAAGTAGGTGATGCACCTACTTATCAACTACTAGCTTAATTCAAGTGAGTAACTCACTTATTTCATTATTGTAAGTCTTAATCCCTTATGTTAACTTAATACTTATATATACTTGAACTCTTTAATACTTAAGCTAGAATACCACCTTACTATCTTGTATTTGAATAATTCTATTAAGGTTAACTTGTCGTATATAAGATGAAATGATACGGCCATTATAATATCCTTTAAATCCATTTTGAACCATCACCAATCACTTAAAGAAACTTGGTCCCTTAACTATACAACAAGGTTATTTCAAGTTCCATATTAATAGAATAAGTGCACACAAAATACGAGATGTTACATATGCCAAGATCAAGATTCTTCCCAAGTTCATGTAGATGTTACTCCCATTTTAGAAGACAATTATTTAAAGGAAAACCAGATTCCATTTATTTAGTTTTAAGTAGTGATTTGAGGTCAAAATACTACTAAGGCAAGTTTATAAAAGCTAACCATATTAAAGGTAATTATTAAGCAACCCAATCCCAAATGATAGTCTCCCAAAGATATTAAATAATTAAATTAAGCCTAAAATAATATTATTCTACATCAACCTATCTTTAAAAGAGCGATAAGTCCCATTACAAGTCCCAAAAAACCAACCTCAGGCAAGCACCTACCCGCACCTAGTCAAAGTATTCACAATCCCATCCCACAACCCTAATTGCACTAAGTCTAATCCTAAAGGATAAGTAAGTACTACACTAATGGAAATAAGGCTGAAATCTATTATAAATGCACACAAATTGGCTAATAATTGTCAAAAAAATTTAAAAGAATATCCAGTCTATAAAATCCCACCCATAACTATAAAAATATCACACTAATACAATAACAAAGAAAAGTCCAGAATAAGTGTAAGACTAGCTAATTTGGACGCAATCAACAGCATGCTAAAAACCTTTACAGCTGAGTTTTTCCTTTAGCGAAGCCTCTAACTACTAACACTCTATCAAAATAATATTTTATATGTAAATATTTGAATTTTAATACTCATATTTAAAAGTTATTCTCCAGGTCAGTAATTTGGCAAAAAATTAAATAGTAGGGCCCACTAATAAAATTGAGAATTGAGCCTATCATTATGTCCTTCTTAGCTCGAGGATACTGTAACGCCCTAGAAAATCCAAACCAAGACTAGGACCATGCTTCAAGTACATGTAGGGTAAATCCTTAAGTTTTAGCAGCATAAGAGGGGATTTAGCCATGTACCTAGGCCACAAAAACCTCCTAGCCCTCAACCAAGCTAAAATCTCTCTTACTAATTGATTCGTATAGTAGGGGTCATATTTTAAAAGGCATAAGTTCTATATTTTGATGCATTTTTTATCCCCAAACCTACCAAATGATTTATACTTTAATTATATTTTCAACGCATCTAGTTTTGCCTTAACCGACATCGGAGTAGGAAGTTATGACTTTTTCAGTAAAGCACTACTCTACAATGAGATAGCACAAGACCAACCACGATCATGGTTACATTGTTCGATCTTACAATGGTATCACTAATTGAGATAACCCTAAATTCTTAAATTTTATAAAGTGTACCTTTATGCCAATAGAGGGAACCACAATCATACTTTGAAACCATGATCTCCAGATAGGATCGTGAGTCCTTTAGATACCATTGATGTAACCTGAAAACATACAAACCATGGTATGATCATTGGTAGATCCCATTATTACCAAGAGTCATGTTCATAGAATTCTTATCTATCTCTAACCATGAGTGGAACCCAAGATCATGGAAGGTGTCGTACGTTCCTCCTTACAGTTTTAAATTATGAAATTTCAAAGGGCATATTAGTCTTTCCTACTCTTTTAATATCAAAGATACATTGTTTTGGCGAATATCAGGGGTAATTATTGGGGTTTATATCACCCTAGGATCTTATTTCTTAGGATTTTATTTGATACTTAATTTCATAATCAAAAAACAGTGATTCTATTTTTCCCAAGGCCAGTTAGGGTTTATCTTTCTTAGGCATCCTACTCGACATAATAATTTAGGGCTCTTATCTATAGCTATATAGGATTCCATCAAAGTTTCTCTTTCATCTATTGAGACCCAAAGGTAACCTAATTCTCCAGTACAATTATTTTTCATAACTCAGGGTTATGGGTAATCATAGATTCATTGATATCTTAGTCTTTTAGTATCATTGAGTTATAATTGTCATTTTTACATGATATCCAATGTTATAATTTGACCATGATCCAAAACCCTAATTATCTTTTAAAATCCATAATTATTGAACCTGAGTTATTGAATTTTGTTAATCCGATTAGTTTATGAAATTTACATTATAATTGAATTATTTAGAGATGGCGGGTTATGAACACCCGATGACCTAGTATTTCATGCATATGCTACAGGATGCTATATTTACCAATTTATATGTTTTTAATGCTTTTAGATAATTGTATTTATTTTAGTTATTAAATTATTAACATTAGTGATCATTACAGTTGATTAGTGTCATTCTATTGGGGATAGTACATAGCGTCGAGAAGACAAAGGGATGAAAGCTCATCCATTGGTTAGCTTGAGACCATTAATAGAATTCCCTAAGTTCCAAAACTATGGCACCACCATAGTTGTTTCTAAAGGGTCACCCCTTAGATTAGGCTCAATACCTTTTTCCTTTTTGGACATCAATTTAGTGGATCAATGTTAGTCAGTGCGCATACCCTTGGCAAGGTATTAAACACCTTCCAACTAGGGTTATAGGTTGGACCATGATTAACTCACATTGGGGTATGCTTCCTATTAGTAGCTCCCACAGTCCCCAGTCTATAGTACAAAATGTGTTCATTATTGGTCTTGCACTAGTTATTATGTTTCATGTTCCATATTCAACTCATATTAGTTATTTCTCTATCTCATATACTTAGTACATTCAAAGTATTGACCATGTACTTTATTTGAGCTATATTGTCTTATAATATAGGTTTGTATGTTTAGTACCCTGTTTGTGCCTAGTTCAATCCCATCCCATATAAAAAATATAGTGTTGGTGAGTCCTAATCATGTGAGGAATAGAGTTCACTTTTATTTTCATTTTGTCTTTGTCGTTCTTAGTTTTCAAATAGTTAGTGTAATATGGGGGCTTGTCCCAGTAACTTACCATAGTAGAGGCTTAGCACACATACAGTTAGATGTTTAGTTTTGATCTCAGACTTGTTTAGTGATTATTTGATTTCCTTTGAATATTTAATATATTATTTAGTCTATCTTCTGCATAAATGTTTCTTTATCATTTATTATCTATATTTCTTATTATTTTGCTAAGACATGGGTTATCTTGGAGTCACTCGTGATTCTAAGGATCATGTTACAACTAAGGGGTAGTACCGGGTTGTAATAAACTTGTTATTTGAGAAATAGGTCTATAGTGTCCTAGGGTTTCTTAAACCCATGTTGAATAGACTTATTCATAGTTGTGAAGTCCCATACTTATGTGAGAAGCTATGAGATATTTTCGGAAAAGTTTACATTCTTTGATGCTCATATTGTGTGATAGAGTGTGACCTCTATTAAAACCTTCTTTTAACTCATACTCTATATATTTACAGAATATGCCTCTAAATAGGATCAATGAAAAGAGGAGTGAAAATAAGAGCGGGGTGGAAAATCAGCATGCACCCCTAGGTCCAGAGAACCTTCTTAATAAGGAAGTCTCTCAGGCTGAATTCAACACTACTTTTACAGCCTTAGCCCAGCCTATGACTGCCCTTAAAGGCTATCCCACTATGGCACCATCTAACTCGACAAAAATGCGGCAATAGCAAGAGTTCGAGATTTTATTTGGAAGAATCCCTAATGTTCTTTGGGTCCAAGTCTTAGAAGGATCCATAAGATGTTGTGGAAAATATCCAAAAGTCTACAGATATTATGGTGTTACCCAACTGAGAACACAAACCTAGAAGCTTTTTAGCTTCAAGGGGTAGCTTACACCTGGTACAAGCAGTGGATGGAGAATAGGGGTGAAAACACTGAACTACTAGAATAGGATGGGTTTGTAATTGAATTTTTGATAGGTTACTCCCATTTAAAATAAGGGAGGCCAAGGTGCAAGAGTTTATTAATTTGAGGTAGGGTAGCATGAGTGTGAAGGAGTATTCCCTCTAATTTAATTAGTTGGTGAGGTACTCCGGCTATAGTTGTTGATTACAAGGCCCAGATGAGAAAGTTTGTGTCTAGAGTTTTTAAGGATGCAGTCAAAAAGTGTAAGACTGACATATTAGTAAATAAGATAGTTATGTACATACTGATGATTTATGCTCAGTAGATAGAGAAAGATAAAGCTAAATAGAAAGAAGGGGAGAGAAAAAAAACCAGAACTGGTTGCTTTAATTTCTCTCAACAAAGGTCAGATAGTGGAATCGATTCTCAGTTCTTCTAAAAAATCTATAGCACTAGCCCCGCCTTCTACTAGTACCCTAGTGACCAGGTTCCAACAACATCATCATGACAGGGCACTTAACTCTAAGTCTTAGGGTAGTGTAAGTAGTGTCCATACCAATCCAGTATGCATGAAATATGGTAGAAACCATAAGGGCGAGTGCATGGCCGACAGTGATAGGTGTTTTTTATATGGGGAAGATAGGACACATGCTTAGGGAATGTCTAGTGGTTTTCACAAAAGGGTAGGGATGCCCATCATAAAAGCCAGTCAAATTCTTCACCAGCTCCCATAAGTCTTCCTACTCACTAGGGAGTATCATCTAGTGCAGCTGGAAGACAACATCAGAACATGTTTTATGCCCTTCAGACTCGACAAGATGAAGAGTGTTTTCCTGATTTAGTCATAGGTATGTTATAGGTTTTCCATATTCATGTTTATGCATTATTGTTTCCCGTAGCTACACTTTCTTCTGTAAGTCCCTACATAGCAGTAAACTTTAGCGTCAGTCCTAAAATCCTCTCAAGAACCTTTCATAGCATCTACTCTTGTTTGTGACTTAGTCATAGCTAAATGGGCATACAGAAATTTCCCTGTTATAGTTTTCCAGAAGGTCACTTCAGTTGATCTTATAGAGTTAGACATGGAAGATTTTTATGCCATTATTAGTATGATTGGTTCCGCTCTTTATATGCCTCAGTTGTTTGCAGAAACACATTAGTTTAATTTTTATTTCCAAATGAGCTAGTCCTAGAGTGAAATGGTAAACCTCAGTGCCTATAGCTTGGTTTATCTCTTACCTTAATTCTAGAAAGTTGATCTCTAAAGGGTGTATCTACTATCTATTTAAGGTTAAGGATTCTTGGTTCATTTTCAATGGTGAATAAATTTACAGAAGTATTTCTAGAATACCTACCCAGAGTCCCCCCCCCCAAGGGAAATTTATTTAGGAATAGATCTTCTTCCAAATACCCAACCTATTTTAATTCCACACTATAAAATGTCTCAAGTCGAGCTTAAATATTTGAAGGAATAATTAAAGAACCTCAAATACAAGGGTTTTATAAGGCCCATCATCTCTTTATGGGTTGCTCTAATTCTTCGCATACCTAAGAAAGATGATTCTTTCAGAATGTGTATTGACTACCGTTAGCTGAACAACGTCACAATGAAAAATAAGTATCCCATCCCTAGGATTGATGAGTTGTTTGAAAACCTTTAGGGTAAAAGTTACTTTTGTAAATAGACCTCAGATTAGGCTATCATAAGCTCAGAGTCAGATAATATGATATTTTAAAGACAACTTTCAAAACTTGGTATGGTCACTTTGAATTTGTTGTTATGTAGTTTTGACTAAAAAATGATCCTATAGATTTTATGGACATGATGAATAGGGTGTTAAAGAAGTACTTGGACATGTTCATCATAGTTTTCATAGATGAAATCATTATTTATTTTCAGAGTGAGATAAACACGCAAATAATCTGAGTATTATCTTGCAAACTGCCAAGGATTTATATCTATTTACCAAATTTAGCAAGTGTGAATTATGGTTAAAGTTAGTAACATTCCTTAGTCATATTATTTTTAGCAAAAACATTCAGGTTGATTCCTAAAAGATCAAAGCAGTGAGAAACTATCTTAGACCCATCACTCTAGTTGATATCAAGAGTTTCTTGGGTTTAGTTGGCTACTACAAATGGTTTGTTAAGGGTTTTTTATCTGTTGCTTATCCCATGTACTAATTAACTCAGAAAAAAGTCAAAATTAAATGGTCCTATTCTTGTGAGAATAGTTTTTGGGAGTTAAAGACTTGACTCACTACCACTCCAGTTTTAACTCTCCCAGAGGTCTCAAATAGTTTTATTATTTATTGTGATGCTTTCAGGGATGGAATTGGTTGTCTGTTGATACATTAGGGCATGATTATATCATTTTTCTCTAGACAACTCAAACCTCGTGAGAAGAATTACCCAACTAATGATCCAGAGTTGGCAGCAATGGTTTTCGCCTTAAAGATTTGGAGACATTACTTCTGTGGGGTTCATGTCGATTTGATCATAAGAGTCTTCAGTATTTTTTCATTTAGATGGATTTAAATTTCCATCATAGAAGATGGATAGAGTTGCTAAAGTATTATGATAAAAGTTTTTTATACGATAAGGGTAAGGCAAATATGGTGTCGAACATTGTTAGCAGATTATCTTTGGGGAGTGTTGCTCATGCAGAGGATTAGAAAAAAAACTATCTCGTGAGGTTCATGTATTGGATAAACAGGGATTTTGGTTGGTTGACTCAATCAAAGGTAGTCCTTTAGTCTAAAATGGTTTGGAATCTTCCCTAATAGTTGTGGTGAAAGAAAAGCAATACAATGATCCTATTTTTCACAAATTGAAAGTAGTAGTCCAGATTCAGAAGGTTGAAGTTTTCTTCTATGGGGGAGATAGTGTTCTTTTTTATCAAGGATGACTTTGTGTTCTAGATGTAGATAGATAAATGAGACAGTAGATTCTAGAGGAAGTTCGATGGTTCTTAATATTTTATTTACCCAGGAGCCACTTAGATGTACCATGATTTAGCGGAAGTCTATTGGTGAAATGGTTAAAAGAAAGATATTATGGGGTTTGAGAATAAGTTCTTAAATATCCAGGAGTTATGGTTGAGCACTAGTTCCTGGTATCATACTTCAAGACATTAGTATTTATGCATGGAAGTAGGAGGTAGTGAAAATAGACTTTGTTATAGGGTTGCCTCATACTTGTCAACAAGATGACTCTATTTGGTTATTATGGATACGATAACTAAGTTTGCCTATTTACTTCCAGACAACAAATCAGATTCAGCTAAGGCCTATGCCAAAATCTACTTGTAGGAGTTAGTGAGATTTCATGGAGTCCCCTTGACTATTATTTTATATAGAGGTACTCAGTCTGCCACCCAATTTTAGAAGGTTTTCCAGAAGGATCTTGGTATCCAAGTTCATCTTAGTACAACCTTTCACCCATAGATAAATATTTAGACATAGAGTACTATTCATACCTTAGAGGACATATTAAGAGAATGCATGATTGACTTCAAGGATAGTTAGGATGATCATCTACCTTTGATTGAGTTTACGTACAATAATAGTTATCACTCTACTATTTAGATGAACCAATTTGAGGAACTTATGGAAAAAGGTGTATATCTTCTATTTGTTGGTTTGAAGTTGGCGAAGCTACATTGATAGGACCTATCTTAATCCATGAGGCTATGGAGAAAGTTCATCTAATTAAAAAGAGGTCGAGAATGGATCTAACTCGTTAGAAATCCTATACAGTGTGAGAAGGAGGGAACTTGAGTTTATCGTTGGTGATTTGGTCTACTTGAAAGTTCTACCTATGAAATGGGTGAAGAGATTCAAGAATCAAGGAAAGCTAAGTCCCCTCTTTATTAGTCCTCATGATATTGTAGGACATTTTGTAAAAGTGACCTATGAGTTAGATTTGTCGGCGGATTTAGCAGCAGTGTATTTAGTTTTTCGTGTTTCCTTTCTAAAGAAGTGCATTGGTGATCCCATATCAGTTGTCCCCTTAGAAAGGGTTGGCGTGAAAGATTGTTCCTCTTATGAAGAGGTTCCTATGGAAATCCATGACCATCAAGTTTGGAGGTTGAGGAATAAAGAAGTCATTTAGTAAAGGTACTTTGGCAAAATTAGTCAGTTGAGGGAGCTACTTGGTAGGAAAAGGCATACATGATGACCAAGTACCCCATCTTTTGTCATCAAGATAAGTCCCAACTTTAGGTAATAGTTTTCAATTAATTAATTTATTATTTCTATTTAATGTCACCCAGTTATTCCCATGCCATAGTATGTGTTCGTGAGTCAAATAAAACCATTACAGTTATTAATCCAGTACCATGCCATACTATGAATTTATGAGTCAAATCAACCCATTACTATTACTGATCCAGTACCATGTCAGTGTAAATCTCATAGAAACTCAGTTTAGGAATTTCAATTGTAGATAGTGTAGAAGGTTTCCAAGAAATCAAGAGAAATAGTAAAGAAAATTTGGAATTGTAGCTCTTTCCCCTAAACCTCCAAATCAAGTAAGTTTTCATTCAGGGGTAAATGACATCAAGTGGAGATATTATAATGCCTCGAAAAATCCAAACCTAGACAAGAACCATGATTTAAGTACATATAGGGTAAACCATTAAGTTTTAGTATCATAAGAGGGGATTTGTCTATGTACCAAGGCCACAAGAACCCTCTAGACCTTAACCAAGACAAAATCTCCCTTCTTGGCCAATTCCTAAAGTAGTGATCTGTTTCAAACGAGCATAAGTTCCAGATTCTGATGCATTTTTTAGCCCCAGACTAATCTAATGATATATATTTAATTTATCTTTCCAACTCATCCTTTTTCTCCGTATTCCAACATCGGAGTAGGAAGTGATGGCTTTTACAGTAAAGCACTGCTCTGCAGTGAGATACTACGATACCAGTTGTGACCGTGGTGATATTATACAGTTGTACAATGGTCTCACCTAATCGAGATAAACCAAACTTCTAAAAGTTGAAAAAGTGTACCCTCATGCCATCATAGGTAACCATTATCATGCTTTAAAATCGTGATCCACATGCACGATAGAGAGTTCCATAGATTTTCTTGATGAAACCAGCAAATATACAAACTAAGGTACAAACATAGGTAGATCCCATATTTGTACCAAGGATAATATGATCATGTTCGTAGAGTTCTCATTCATATCCTATCCATGAGCGTAACCCACAATTATTAGTTGTTCCCACGATCGTGGGAAGGTCTCGTATGTTCTTCCCAGCAATTTCCAATTATCAAATTTTAAGGGGCATACCAGTATTTTCTCACTCTTTTAATATCAAAGATACATTGTTTTAGGAAATTTCATGGGTCATTAGTGGGTTTTATATGACCCTAAGATCTTATTACTTAGGATTTTATCTGATACTTAGTTTCAAAAGAGAAAAAAAGGAAATTCCCTTTTTCCCAATGCTAATTAGAGTTCATCTTCCTCACACATCCAACTCTACAAAATTCTTCATGTCTCTTATCTATAGGTATATGGGATTTCATCAATTTTTTCTTTCACCCATTGAGTCCCAAAGTTAAACTCATTTTCCAATACAATACCTTTTCACAACTCTGGGTTATAGGTATTGATAGATTCATTAATATCTCATTTTTTTGGTGTGTTGAGTTATAATTCTCTCTTTAGCATGAATTCCAGTGTTATTATTTGACCATGATCCTAACCCTAATTACATTCATAATACATGATTGTTGGACCCGATTCATTGAATTTTGTTAATTCGATCAATTTATCAAATTGAAATAATAGTTAAAGTTTTTCGAGATGGCGAGCTATGAACACCCGATCACCTAGGATTTCATACATATACTATAGGATGTTATATTTACCTATTTATATGTTTTGAATGCATTTAGATAATGAATTTATTTCAGTTATCATATTATTACCATTAATGAGATTATAGGTATCAGTGTCGTTCAAATGGGAGCAATACTTAGCATCCAGCAGACACAAAGATGAAGGATCTTTTATCAATTTGGCTGATATCTTTAGTAGAAGTCCCTAAGTCCCAGAACTAAGGATCTACTGTAGGTTCAAAAGGGCCACCCCTCAGATCATACTTGACACGTTTGTCCTTTTGGAACATTAGTTTACTAGATCTACATCAATTAGTGTTTATACCCTTGACAAGGTACTGAACACCCTTCTAGTTGGGGTTGCAGGTTGGATCCCGATTACCTCATATAGGGGTGTCAATTATTAGTAGCCTCCACAATCCCCAGTTTAGATTTTAGATTTTGGATTCTTATATGACCTTGTATTCAGTTATTCTGTTCAATTTATAACATGTGATTATTACTTGGTCTTCCACTAGTTATAATGTTACATGTTCCATAATCAACTCATATTTCCCTATCTCACATACTCAATATATCCAAAGTACTGATTTCATACATATTTGCTCTCTAATATCTTATAATATAGGTTTGGATGCTCAGTATCCTGATCACGCCTAGTACGATCTCATTATATATCAGCAACAACAACTTTAGTGAATCCTTATCATGCAAGGACTAGAGTCAGTTTTTCATTTCATTTTGTCTTTGTTGTTCCCATTTTTTAGACAGTTACAGTTAGCTGGGGCCTTTTCCCAACAACTTATCTTAGTAGAGGATTTTTAGACATATAGTTAGATGTTTAGTTTTGATCTAAGACTTGCTTAGTGATGATTTGATTTCCATTGAATATTTCATATATTATTTTGGTTCAACTTCCGTATAAGTGTTGATTTATTAGTTATTATCTATATTTCATAGTGTTTTGCCAGGCCATGGTTCAGCTTAGAGTTACTCGTGATTCTAAGCACCGTGTTACGACTAGGGAGTAGTCTTAGGTCCTAATAATCAATTGCCCTAAAATTAGGCATGATCTGAGCTCAATAACAGCCCCAAAAAAGCCCAATGCTAGTTTAAAGCTTAAGAACAAATGTCGCGACTCATTTTGTGAGTCATGATGGAACCTACTTTATCCCGCCAATAGGTAATCCAAACCGTAGCTCAGAGCTAAGAGTAACAGGCTAATTTGGTAGAAATGGCCTAACAGCTGGAAAACAATAATTTAAGACTTATAAAAATAATAAGGTGACAATGACTGTCGAAAAGATAGATAAAACATCAACAACCATCCCAGGACCTAGTAGTGTCGGTACAAGAGCTACTACAAAAAGAAACATAAGAACTCAAATTGCCAAATACAAATCTATCTAGAATACTAAAAGATTAGACATAGATAACAGAAGAAAAGAGGGGCAACTCGGACTCTGAGAGCTCATCCTATCTCAAAAATCAACTCAACACGATCATCACGTCAGCTATGACCACTAGTACTCAGATTTGCACCCAAAAAGTACAAAAGTGTAGTATGAGTACCAAAACCATGGGTACTAAATACTCATCATTGGTCGACTAAGATAAATTATTATATAACTATGATAAAGATGCAAGATAAATAAGCCAAGTCAAGGTAAATAGGCAAACCTGTAAATAATCTCCAATGTTGTAAATAAATAACTGAAATAGACATATTATCAAAGATAGCATAATAAAAACTACAAGACATTCCCCCTTGATTCAATAAGTGTTGAAAAGTAAATAACCCACTACGACACCCCTAATCTCAGAGGGTGCAATCAAAGAAAAGTAAATAATCGAAGACCCATTATCGAATATCAAGCTATAATCATGAATCCATCCATATCATATCATATCATAAATAAACTCTCAATGCCGGACTTGAACTAGAACTCAATAGCATAATATTCATTGACATTATTTGCGAAACTTGTATTGGAACTCATGTTATCAATATCATCATCAATTGCCAGACATGAATCAAAACTCATTATCAATAAACCACTGGGTTTTACCTTAAATTAGCACCAACTCCCACGTACCAAACTAGCATATTCATTAAGTATCTAGTTCCAAATTAAGCATTTCAAAGGCTATAACATATGTATAGAAGTTTACAAGAGCTAACATGAATCTTTGCCTAAGGTGGGCCAGAGGGCCCACCTTTAATCCCCAAAATCCTCTCTAAGGAAAATTCTACCCCAAACTAGGATAAGGTATAAAAATTCACTTCTAGATGTTAAATAAGTCATGATTATCCCTAAGATAGAAATTCTACCTGAATCATGGGTAGCCAAGCCAATTCCTCCTAAATTACTATTTCTTAAAAGGTTAATAGTCCAAATAATACTAATTATACCAATCACATCACCAATGCCTAAATCCCATATATATATCACAATATCATAATTATACTAGAAATTAGCTCAATACATGAAGAAGTGTAACCTAGCCTACCTTGACACTAAAGAAAAGCCCAAAGAATTTTCTAAACTAATGATTTCTCTGTTGGAGAAGCTTCCACAAGATGCCACGTCATAAAAATAATAATTTACTCATCAAAATGAGAAAAATTCTGCCCATATTTCACTTTCATGCTTTAGGTTTAAAATTATGTGAAAATTCTATGTGGGGCACACTTGTGGAATCACACTTTTGAAATTGATCATGCGTCCCTCTATGCTCAAGGAACATTTACCCTTAAGAGTGGGTGTTTTGAGCTTTAATGGTCCTTCAATCAAGGACCAATATACTAGGGATTTTGGAAAAAGTTAAAGGATTTAATCATGAAATTGATGGAAGCTTACCAAGAATTTAAAGAGGAATTATGTTACTCGAGATTACGAACACCCCAAAATCACCCACTAATAGTTCTCCCAAGTTTTCATAATTTTTAGGGTTCTACACTCGTCAAAATGGGAGAAATTAGGATAAGTGGGGAATTTATAGTGTTCCCAATTGTGCAGGTGTCTCTTAAGTAGACACTCAACCACTTAATCTCTAGTCGCTTAAGTGACCATGTGTTGCTTAGAAACACTAGCTGACCTCTGCACATGTCACTTAAGTGACCTTGGGCTGCTATAGTGGCCATTGCTTAAGAACCAAAGGCATCACTAAAGAAATACTTGTTGGGCAAGCTAGGTCACTTAAGATACCAGTTGGATGCTTAAGCGATGCACTAGAACTAGCTGAGACTTGGAAGTATATGGAGTCTCCACCGACCCGTCTAGAATCATTTAGAATCCTATATATGCAAATAAACTATTCTACCCTATCAAATTCAACATTTTGGACTCAATGGTGAAGTTAAAATTTCCATCCAAGTTTGGTTCAATGAAAAGTGGGTCCCATACCCACATGTTATTTTTCTTAATTTCCAGCCGATAGCCCAAAATGAGTCTGAGAACCTCGAGACTCAGACCAAGGGTCCACCAAACCTAAAATAGATGTGCTAGATCTATTAGAACTGTCAGAATTGGCATACAAAGTTGTTTAATAGAATTTTTTTCTCATCAGGCAATTCTAACCAGGAAAGACTTCAAAATAGGTAATTGGCTCAGAAATCCAAACAAACTACCCGAAAACTAAACTGTCAGCTCTAGCCAGTCATAAAAAACTTGGGGCAGCAAAAAAGGTCTAAACCATAAAAATGAGCGTAAATAGGTAAAATAACCTGGAGGGTTATTACAATATCCACAACTAAAAGAACTTTTGTCCGCGAAAATAAAGGGTTAGAATGTACCTGAAGCCTCGAACAAGTGAGGATACTGGGTCCATATCTCACTCTCGAACTCCCAAATATCCTTCTATATTGTATGGTCCCTTCACTGAAACTTAACTACTGTAATATCTCTAGTGCGCAATCATCTAACATATCTAGCTAATATGAGCACCGACTCTTCCACGAATGTCAATCGCTCATCCAACTGAATTGAGTCCCATCTAAGTACATGAGACATATCTGGGATGTATCTCCACAACATAGAATCATAGAAAAATAGATGGACATAAGCAAAATATAGGGGAAAGACTAGCTCATAAGTCACCTCACCAACTGTGTGAAGAATCTCAAAGGGTCTAATATATCTTATGTTGAGCTTGCCTTTCCTCTCGAACCTCATCACACCCTTCATGGGGATATATGGAGAAATACCCGATCACCAACTCCAAATCTTAATGCATGAAGTTTACAATTTGTATAATCCTTCTACCTATCTAAGTTGCCCTCAACCTATCCTGAATCACCCTAACTCTATCCAATGACTCTTGTAGCAAGTAAGTACAACAGGATCTAATCTTGGAGGTCTCATACTAACCAATTACAACACGACATTGCCTACCATATAAATCCTCAAAAGGTTCCATATCAATACTCGAATGGTGGCTATTATTATACCCAAACTCTGACGAAGATAAATGTTGCTCCCACTGACCTCCAAAATCCATAACACAAGCTTAGAGCATATCCTCTAAAACCTAAATAATCCACTTTGAGTTCCCATTAGTCTAAGGATGGAAGGTTGTATTGAGATCTACCTGAGTACCCAACTCTTCTTAAAAAACACTCCAAAAGGTAAAAGTGAACATCGAACCCCAGTCTAAAATAATAAATACAGGCACACAAATGCAAATAGACTATCTTACATACATAGATACGGTCTAACCTCTTAGCACTTAAGGACATCTGAAAAGGAATGAAATATACTGACTTGATTAACCAATACACAATAACCCAATCACCAATCGAATAATAGAAGGTGTGAGTCAAACCACAAAAAAATTCCATGGCAATCCGCTCCTATTTGTATTTGGGAATAGGCAATTAAAGAATCAAGCTACCAGGTCTCTGATGCTCGACCTTCACCTGCTGATAATATAGGCAACGAGCTACCAAGTTTGTCATATCTCTTTTCATACCACTCCACCAATAATAATACTTTAAATCTTTATACATCTTAATTGTACATGGGTGAATAAAATGTCTAGAACTTTGAGCCTCACACAAAATTGATTAAATCAAGTGATCAACCTTCAAAATACAAATACGGCTATCAAATCTCAAAATACTATCAAAATCTATGGTAGCCCTTTTAGAATCACCACTTAACACCTGATCATGGATGATACAAAGTCGCATATCCTCAAAATAATGACCCCAAATCTGCTCAAATAGCAAGGACCTCACCTTAATGCTAGAAAAAATCCTTTTAGGATCTGAAATATCAAGTCGCTCCTTCAAGTTGTCTAAGGACTAGATATCCTGTGCAAATAGCCTCTGAAAAACTATTGCACCCAAGCACATACGCAAGTATATGTGGTCCATAAAGTAGTAAAATGTCCTTTAGACATCCAAGTATTGATCCCATAGGGACTTTTGTTAAATAACTATCCAGTTCTAGTCTCACTATTAAGATGAGTCAAGTGCTAAAGTAATCAAAAGTATTTGATGGTTAAAAACTAAAAGTAAACTTAAACAATGCGGTAAAATAAAGTTCTAGAACAATAATGGGGAGAAACCCTAGGCTAAGGCACTGTGAATAATCCTAATTGTCTATGTAATATTATTGGTTTAGTTAATAATCTTGGTTGTTGGTATGGGATTCATAGCATGATTATGCTTTTCTAAACCTGTAATTAATTATCTAACTTAGCCTCACAACTACATCGTTGAGGGGATGCAAGAACTAAGCTAAATACATTTGTATTATTCCCGTATATGAACCTAATAGGGATAATTAGGTATATTCCTATCCTAAAATAAAATCATAACTTCAATTCATTGAACGATTACGATCTTACTACATATATCATTTTCTATTCTATTGTTCCCTTTTTCGGGCTCTCGATAGAAATATGCATTTATCCTAAGGGTCATGAATTCATAGAATAGTTAAAACAAGGAAATTTTAACAACCAATAATGATAATAACATAAACTAAGTCAATTAACAAGAAAAAGTATTCATGTTCTTGGCCTTATCCCTAGATGAGGGTGTTTAGCCACTCGTGGAATTACAAAGAATCTTAGTTAAAAAGAATCCATGTAATAATCCAAAAGAAAGATAAAGTAAAGGAATAAAATCCATATTTGAATCCTCCTAAATCATGTTTCAATTCCCCCAAGTCGTCCAAGGTCTTTACAAAAGAGTTGGAGTGTCTTATTTATACTGGGACCAAAATTTGCCGATTTGAACAAGCAAGTGTACCAAGCCCATATCGCGCTACCTAGGTAGTGGGGCATCTGCTATCAGAGAGCGCTACTAGTTTGGACAATTTACTTTGTATCCAAGGTCATGTAACTATCTTATAGTGGTGTCTAGGCAGCGGTCAAACCCCTAAGTCCACAAATTCCAGATTTTTACATCCAATACTCTATGCGTTTGGTTCTTTATTCCTTGCTTCGTGGTTATGTTTCCTCTTAAAAAACAACTTGTAAATCCTCCCAATATCATGTTACTATCTAATCAAGCTTCCTAAGACACAAAACACCACAAATTAGAGCTTTAAAAAAGATTGAATCATACAAGATGTACTGAATAGCACATAGCTCAAGCTAAGACTACTTGTTATCTCGTTTGAACTTTAAATGTACATTTTGACACCAAATTTGATTTGAACACACCTGAAATATTATAAACACGTAACGTTGAACTTAGATGATCATTTTACAATGATTAACTCAGTACGCACATGAGAAGTCCTCAAAACTGAGTTATTTAAGAGTATATAACAACACTTAGGTGCATAATTCCACCTAAGATCATTACCCGACACTTAAAGCCTTGTTCATCCTCGAACAACTCTTTACCTTAAGCACCATAACAAGGAAGACTTCACACAATTACTATAAGTAAGATACTTAAGCCAGCACTACAATGAACACACAAATAACAAGTTTTACAAAAAAGCATGTCATATACACTTGAAAGCTTAAGAATACTACTTCGTAGCATCATAACCTCAAGAATTGAATCGCCAAGTTGGAAAACTCATGAATATTACTCAATCAAAGAGATCAAATGAGTCACCCAACTATCATCAAACATGTGCCTTCACCACAAGAAAATTACCCATAAGCACACACATAGATGCAACTTATCACAAGAATGGGTCTAACCTATAAGAATCAAATTACGATTACTCTCCCAAAGAACTCACAAGTTAAACAAGATGAACCATAAGCTTTCCCTTAAGGTAGTACTCTACTAATAATAGAATGTTAAGTCTTAAGATCAAATAGGACTTTAAGGGTTATAATGTAGGCTAAGGGATTGGTAGGAACTATTATAGCCAGGAATAGTGACTATCTTCCCTAAGCGATTTAATACATCACACTTAACATTTTAATTTTTCTCTAACAACTAATTTCTCAGCCCTTTTACCTTTCAACATCTCTTTTGTCTTTCCCCATCTTATTAAATTAATTCACATATACAAAGTAATAAGTATTTTATATCAACACAAGATTTGATTTTTGCATAATTTTCTTTCTTTTCATGACATCACTCCCAACCCAAACACATAAATTTTTTCAACACTAATAGCTCATATTTTAGGGCTTCATATTCAATTTTTTCTTTTTCAATTCTATACTTGTTAACCTTATTAGTTTTCAAACTAAAGAGCTTAGGAGCTTTGTTAGCAAAGAAGGGATAGGCTGATTATGAGGCTACTAACGACTATAGTCTAAAGGCTCAATGGGGCTAACTAAGACTATTCACAGGGGTAGATAAAAGAGGGTATGAAACATGGCTACCAAAGAAATTCTTATATCATCTCCTGAACCCACACTCTTTATTTTGCTTTGCACATACACTAGGCAAGTTCTAGATATCACTATGCAACAAGGAATACAACAAAATCTCACTCCATATATGGAACATGCTCAAATCAAGAAGGATCATTATAGATTCTCAGCCAGGCAATAACATGAATTTAGTATTAAGCCAACAATGTTTAAGAGTCATATTCATAAGCCTAGGTGTCTCAAAATAGTCATTCAATACACTCAACATGCTTTTTACAAACATGACCACTTGCATCATGGAATCATAAATAACACCAACAAGAGCATCTCACTTATTCCTAACACAAAAATTTTAAAATTTACTCCTATAAAGTGGAAAAAGGGTATTGGGTTAAAAGGGTGCCCCCGTGAAAATGAATAAAAAAACAACCACGGGGTGGATGAAGTGTCCACCTACTAGACTGACACCAATAAACTAAAACAAACAACAAAAATCATTTTGTAATTTTTTATTTAAATTTACTCAACAGCTAAGAAAACCATTACAAACAGGACATATAACGTCACATCACCCTAAATCATGGTAATTCTCCCTACCCCACTCTTAAAACATACTTTTTTCCAAAAAGTATACTCAAAAGTAAGGATAGAAATACTTTCTAAGGCCTCTAGGCCTATCTAGAAACATCTTTAAACATTAATGAGATTAGGTGAACCCCACACCTAGTCTTTTCCATGCTTTTTAGCTTAGGTTTTCGATACTCAGACTTCTCTTCAACCTGTGACTCAACAATATCAAAAACTAAAGTGAAGTAAAAACTAAAACACGAAAGTAAAATACCTACCTTAACTTGGGTTGCCTCCCAAGCAGCGCCTAACTTAGTGTCGTGGTACAACCCACATCACTCTATCTCAACCATATCCTTCATATTTTTCCTCGTACTCAAAGGAAATCTTTGCACTTATTTTTGATGTTTTGAATTTGTACTCTCAAAGTCTGCATCTTTGTTAATAATAGCCTTTTTAGGCTCTTCTTTCAGCATCACTCTTTCAGGCAAATTGATGTCTTAAGCAACTTTATTAGAATGTCTGGACAGATAATTGGTGTTTCGGTTCCACCACCTCATACTCATCCACTTCCATGGATGTGATATTGCATGTGTCCTTATAATGGGAATGTGGATTGAATAGTTTGTAAACCACCTCTTTATCATCCAATCTCTTCTTCAGAGTTCCCTCTCTCACATTAATTAGTGTTACTCTCATCACCAAGAATAGATGTCCCAAAATGATTGGCACCCTGTCATCTATATCATAATCAAGAATAATAAATTCAGCAGGGATAATAAACTTAACAACCTTAATGAGAACGTCCTCAATGATTCTTTCACATTGAACTTTGGTTTTGCCTGTCATTTGAAGCACAGAACATGGACTTAGCTTCCCCAAACCAAGAGTATTAAATACTAAGAAGGACATCAATTTTATACTTTCCCCTAATTCACTCAGATCATGGACCACATCACTATTACTAATTTGTATCGGGAGAGTGAAACTTCCTGGGTCCTTTAATTCTTTAGCATCTTCCTCATCACCACTGAATTGAACTCCTCACAAAGTTCCACTGTCGTAATATCCTGGAGCTTTATTTTATTGGTCACCACATCCTTTAAGTACTTAGAATACTTAGGCATGTCCTACAAAACATCTAACAAAGAAAGATTAATGTGAATTTCTCATAACGTGTCAAATAACTTCTTGAAATGTGCATCCTCTTTGGCATTTTTGAGCCATTGAGGGGATGGTGGTAGTGGTCTATCAGTTACATGCTCAGCAGTCTTTATTTTGGAGTACTCAGACTTTCTCAAATTTTCAACATCTTTAACTACAACTTGCTTCTCCTCAACCTATAGTAGGACTGACTCTACCCGAACCTCCTTATTTTTCTTGGGAGTTTCATGAATAAGATATTTGCCACTACTCAAGGTGATTAACATAACCTATTTTGGATTTCTTATGTCACTTGGCAATGCACCTTGGGATCTGGTGTTCTACATCTGAGCTAGCTACCCCAACTATTCCTCTAAATTCCTTTAAGCAAGCTATTAATTCTTTATCTCAGCAACCTTCTTCTTATTTGGCCAGGATTTTTTCTAATGTCTCCTCAATATTACTATCCTGTGTGTCGTGTTGCTGCTAGGATTGCTGAATTTTATTGTTGCCCCATGAATAGTTGGGTTGAGTCTGCCACTTGTGGCTGTAGGTGTTGCCATCAGTTGGCTTTTGTGCATTGCCATCAAGGATTATAGACTCCATATTTCCTCTGCATAAGTCTGTAGAGTGACCACTATTGCCATAAATCTCACACCAAGACAGGACTGTTGAATTGCATTCACCTGAGTGTGAGACTAATTTACTACCAATTTGCTAAACTATGTCATCATCCAATTTTGAAGAGATGATAATTAGGCGGCTAAGGATGTGACACTATTAACTTGTATCATCCCTACAGTCTTTTTCACTGCACCCATGGACATATCACTATGCTAGTCAGGATTCCCTTATGCAATATGGTTCAACAAGGTATAGAAATCATCATATTTTTTCTCTAGTGCTTGACCACCTCTAGCTAAATCTAAAAAATTTCATATTATGGTCAAGTTCTTCAACAAAGGTGTGAGATAATACCTCATTGGACTATTGATGGTGTTGACAATCCCCGAAAAGAGATTTAAAGATCCCCCAAGTATAATACAAATTCTCATTCGACTTCTGCTTAAAGGTTAATAGCTCACTGCATAATGAACGAGGAATTTTCGGGCCAAGTCATACCATGTAGTGATAGAACCTACCAGTTCAACATTCAACCACTTCTTTGCTTTCCCTAAAAGTTAGGAAGGGAAGAGTGTGGGCTCACATAATCTGTGAAGACTCCAGTAGTAATGAACATGTCATTTATCTCAAAAAAGTTTTGTAAATGGATGTGTGGATCCTCTTATGACAAGCCAGTGAACTGCCTACTGTTGTACAAAAGCTTCACCATGTTCTGCTTAAGATTGAATCTCCCTCCTTGTTTCAATCTATGGATGGCGGAGGTAAAAAAATTTGTAAGGGGTATTTCCACTTTGCATACGGTCCTTTGACCTAGTGGATCTTCAGTAACGAGAGTAGGAATAGCCTCTTCTTGCTGATTTTGAGGGATTTGGTAGACAAGTACTACTTCTCTACTCAACTAGTGTAAGCGTTGATCTGGTTCAGGATATGGTTAAACATACTCCCTGTCCCTTGCCAGCTTACTAGCTTTTCAAATCTGCGCCAGAAAATTCACAAGCTAAGATCAAGTAATTAGTACTAAAAAATCAGAAAGCCAAACTAAAACTAAGACAGTTGCCAATTTACAAGTCCCCTGCAATGGCGCCAAAAACTTATTTTACCCAAGCTCATACGCAAGTGTACGTGGTCCACCAAGTAGTAAAATGGCCTTTAGAAAGACAAGTATCGATCCCACTAGGACTTGTGTTAAACAACTAGCCAATTCTAGTCTCACTATTAAATGAGTCAAGTGCTAAAGTAATCAAAAGTATTTGATGGTTAAAAACTAAAAGTAAACTTAGGCAATGCGGTAAAATAAAGTTGCTTGAACAATAATGGGGAGAAACCTAGGGCTAAGGCACTGCAAACAATCCTACTTGGCTATTGTAATATCATTGGTTTAGTTAATAATCTTGGATGTTGGATCACAGGGTTCATAGCTTGACTATGGTCTTCCAAACCTCTAATCAATTATCTAAACACATTTGTATTGCTCCCGTATATGAACTTAATAGGGATAATTATGTATATACCTATACTAAAAGAAAATCATAACTTCAATTCATTGAACGATTACGATCATACTACATATATCCCACGTTCCATTTTATCGTTCCACATTCCAGGCTCCTGATAAAATTATGCATTTATCCTAAGAGTTGCAAATCCATAGAATAGTTAAAACAAGGATACATGAAAAACTAATAATGATAATGTAACGACCCAACATCACCTCCCGTGATGTCACACGGTTCTTAGGACTACAGGTAGCCCCAAGCTAACCCTTTGAGCCTATCACTTCTCATAATAACTCATTCAAGAAGGAATACACAAAACACTAGCACTGTCATATCAAATGAAAGGGAGTACGAAGGTAATACTCGGTCCAAACGACCACAATACTGGAAATCTCAGCACAATCACAGTCTGATAACTAGTCTGACAAAGCCTCTACTACTCCATGTACTCAATAACTGTTGGGACAGGTCCCCAACTGACTCAAACTGAACTGAAAGTAATGACATAAATACTCAAGTATTAAAATATCTGAAGATAGTCCCTCGAACCATGAGGACTCACCACTGGAGAAATATAGACAAAGGTACTCGGGAATAATTGATGAGGCTGAGACTAAGCACCTGAACCTACATTATAAGACAATGTAACACATAGACGTATATGTGGATCAGTACTTGGGAATGTACTGAGTATATGGGGGTATATGCATTTACATAAAACAATATCAATACCCTTTAATCAGATCATGCATGCAAGTAGAAATGACTCACGTGGCTTGAATAAGTCTAAAATGTAAAGCTCATAAATCATGTAGAATGAAGCATGTAACACAAATCTCGTAAGTCATTATAATTTGGCTTTAAAATCATTGCTCTCCTCTTATTCTCGTTACTCATAGGATGAAGGAAACTTTAAACAATATTTTGAACTCATGCATATATCTCATGGAGAGTAAAACTTTTGTATTGCTCAAAAATTTATAACTCTTTTGAACTCAAACACTTGGAGCTCGGAATTTTATGACTTTGAAAAAACTGATGATCAACTCTTATTAGTAGAGAAAACTACTTCCTTCTCTGAAAAAACACTCAAAAGCAATTCATTCACTTTAGAAAATATCTCATCTCAAAGCTTTAGGGGAAATATTCTATCTCAATGGAAAATAATTTAGTTTAGGGAGGTTCTCTTAACCGACATAAACCATGAAAACTACATGGAGTGCAACGTCTTGTCCTCCTAAGGAAGAAACCTCACATTGGGGAGAGGCATCATACTCTTGCCAAGGAGTATAACCTTAACTCAGTGATCACTTATATCGGCCTTAGACCCAATCATATCGGCCTCAGGCCTAAAATCTCAAACCTACAGTGGCACATAGTTCTGGGGTAAGAAACCGTGGTAACTTACCCAACTCGGAGCTAAATACTACTCCCTTTAGTTTATCTCACTTATCTCATGGAAATCCACTTTCAAAATAATCTCATGGTTCATAAGAACCCAACAATCAAATCTATAATCTCATGTGGTAGAGTGGATTTCAAAACTCTATGACCATTAGGTCAAAACATTTCTCAATAATCTCAAAATACACAAATCATGGGTGCTTATAGCACAATAGTTCATAAAATTGCAAGTCTCAAGTAGAGCTTAATGGCCCATAATTAAATCTAAAGTTAAAACTCATCATAGTGCATAATAGATAACATATAGATTCATAATTCATATGGAAATCGAGAAGTTACAGAAATAGTCTCAAAATATCAACATACTCATATACTTTAATTTCTTAAGAAAACATGCAAAATCATGCTATTTTACTTTCAATTCATGGAAAACATCAAGATATTGCTATCAATAACAATGGGTGAAAACCCCTAATTCAATATCATATAAAATCTCATAGATTGCAGAATATTATAGTTTAAATAAGCCTTTGGGCACAAGGGTGAAATGATTACCCTTGTTCAAAACCCCGCATACCTTAGACTATCAAATTGGATAAACAAGCTTGCTTCAACTCTTCTTCTTACTCTTGAGAGAGGTTTCTTGCAACCCTTGAACTTGGGGAACTAAATCTCAACTCAATTTGTAAAATCTATGGTGAGTTCTTGGATTTTTAGGAGAAGGGTTTTAGATTTGATCTCGAGGGAGAAACCCTAGCTCTCTTGTATTTTGGATGATGAATAATGCCATTTGCTTCGTATGGAATATATCATGGTATAAAAGAGTGGAAAGACCGAAAATCCCTTTTAAAAACGAGTTAAAAATACTGAACAGGGGCTGCAATGGATGGAGCGACGGTCCATCGCTAGCCTCACGGTCCGTTGGATCGTCCGTCGGATCGTCCGTCGCACGTAGGTTAGAAAAAAATACACTGCCTCGATGTGATGGTCGACGTGATGGTCCATTGCAGTCTTGATAGTACGTCGGATCGTCCATCGCATGTTGGCCAGAATGAGACCACATGGCCTTATTGGCGACGGTCTTAGAGACGGTCTGTCGCAGCCTTGACGGTCCGTCGTCCTCGCCATCACACTTGGGCCAAAAAAGGGAGTTACTTCCTTGGTTGTGATGGGCCGAGCGACGGTCCATTGTAGACTCGACGGTCCATCGGTCTTCCATCACACCTAGGTGTTTCCAACAACTCTCAGTAAAACGGCCATAACTTCTCACCCCGATTCCGGATTTGGATGAAATTGGTATCGTTGGAAAGCTAATTCAATTCTCTACATGACAAAAAGTCAAATTTAGGAAAATTTTATATGGTTTAAATACCAATCACTTGGGAACAATCTTCTCAATCTTTTAGGGCCAGAATTAAACTTCACTTGACACGCTCTAAGGCTCAAACTACGAGGGAACTTTGTGGGATCTTACAGATAATAACATAAACCAAGTCAATTAACAAGAAAAAGTTCTCATGTTCTTGGCCTTAACCCTATATAAAGGTGTTTAGCCACTAATGGAATTACAAATAATCATAGTTAAAGAATCCATGAAATAATCCAAAAGAAAAAAAAGAATAAAACCCTAATTGAAGCTTCCTCTATCGTGTTTCAACACTTCACAGCTACTCAACAGATGTGATAATCTACCTAATGTTGCATAGAGGTAAAAAAAAGTGTCTTTGAACCCTACATCATGAAAGGATATTGCTTCCTAGGATGATCAATGGGATAAGCACTGGTATCTAACTCAGGAAAAGTGATAAAATAATGACATGCCCAAAATCAGTCAAAACCATATATACGCATTCATATATATACATATATATATATATTTATAAAGATGCTCGGAAAGGGTAAGGGTCATGAACATGAGAGTTTTAAAATCATTAACATGGGTTGTGTATCTCGATCTACCCTAAAGGAACCTATGGGCTATATGGGTTTAGCTTTTCCAGCTGAAAGGGCCCCTGTGTGTGTTAGCTATCGAACAGAAGAAAAAACAAGGGAAACTTAAAGACATAAAGGCAACTAGCCATCCCAAAAATATATATCAAGAGTGTGTCAAGTACATGGTCATATAGACCCCCAACGCTGGCAAACGTGGCTTTTAGTTTTGCCCCCCCCCAACCCCACGCCCACCCCGTACACCTTCACGGTGAGCTGCACAATCCCCTTTAAGCCCAAATTAAAATGATTCACACATCGTTCCAACCATTAACCTAGGAGTTAGTCATTAAGGCATTTATCACTTAGTATCATCTTATCAATATGCTTGTAAGCTTAATTAAACATGTCAAACCAAATCACACAACTATATTGGACTTTCAAGTTCAATTAAAATCCAAACCATGGACACTAAGGCCATACAAAATCTATTTTTATATCCATTTATCCATTAACGCAGTGAATTGAGTTCATAAGCATGAAAAATTATGTAATTTTTCATAATAAAAGTCAAATTCACAAAGTAGGTTAAGGTTCATGAAATTCCAAGACAAAATTCATCTAATGTGGGAAAACCCATGTCCCTCATTCCAAACATTTAAATAACATACCAATTCAGTCCCAAAAATATCTTTTTAAAACATGAATAATCAATTCAAAACATGGGACAAGTTATTCAATCAGTAACAACCAAAATTCCTAAACCCAATTTTAAAGCCCACAATTTAAATCACATGAAAACCCATTCAATTAATGCCACAGGTACAATTAAAGTTTAAGGAAGAAAAACATGCCTGAAACAAACAAGAATTTGAAATCAATTTAATATTTGGAGCCCGGTTGATGAATGCACAGTGAAACCCTTAAGCTTTCTTGGTTATGTTGTTTGAGAAGAGAACAAGAGTGTTTGATATTGGTATCATTGGAAAGCTAATTCAATTCTCTACACGACAAAAAAGTCAAATTTAAGAAAATTCTATATGGTTTAAATACCAATCACTTGGGAAGTCTCTTCTTAGTCTTTTAGGGCCGGAATTACACTTCACTTGACACGTTCTAAGGCTCGGACTACGAGGGAAATTTGTGGGGTCTTACAATATCTCCCCCTTGGAAACATTCATCCTCGAATAGCGCTAGTTAGACTAGGAACATAGGAAAAACAAAGTACACATAGCTGAAGTAATTTGCTAAACGGGCTAAAAATCTTTCTAAACCCTTGAAAACCTCGGAAATTGCAAGAACTCATGCAAGAATAGATAAATAGCTGAACTTTAGATTAGAAGGGCTGAATTAAGGAAGAATAATACCTTCGGATCGATCTGAACTTGAGAAAAGGCGGTGCAGGTACTTGGCTCGCATGTCTGCTTCTGCCGCCCAAGTAGTGGCTTCAACTGAATGGTTCCACCACAACACTTTGACCAAGGGAACCTCTTTGTTCCTCAGTCTACGGATCTGAAAATCTAGG
Source organism: Capsicum pubescens (assembly GCA_030864215.1). NCBI lineage: Eukaryota > Viridiplantae > Streptophyta > Magnoliopsida > Solanales > Solanaceae > Capsicum > Capsicum pubescens. The sequence goes on from CM061543.1 coordinate 172,067,896, forward strand.
ATCTCAATGGGAATCTCATCAAATGAAAGACTATTCTGAATATCAGCACTCTCTGAAGGATCTACCATAACGGAATCACCAATATGCTTCTTAAGAATGCAGACATGAAAAATAGGATGAACGGATGACAACTCCACAAGCAACTCAACCTCATAGGCTACTTTGCCAACACGGATCAAAACTCTATACGGGCCAACATAACGGGGACTAAGCTTTCCCTTTTTACCAAACCTCTTCAACCCTTTCATGGGTGAAATCTTCAAGTACACTAAATCACCCACTTCAAACTCAAGATCTCTTGTCCTCACATCGACATATAACTTTTGACGACTCTGAGCTATCTTTAACCTCTCTCTAATCAACTTAACTTTCTCCATAGCTTCAAACACTGCATCAGGCCCAATCATGGCAGCTTCACCCACTTCTAACTAACCTATGGGTGATCTACATCTTATACCATACAAAGCTTCAAATGGTGCCATCCCGATGCTAGCATGGTAACTATTGTTATAGGCGAACTCTATCAATGGCAAATGCTCATCCCAACTACCTTTGAAATCAAGAGCACACACCTTCAACATGTCTTCTAGGGTTTGAATGGTCCTCTCAGCCTGACCATCTATTTGTGGATGAAAAGCAGAACTCAAAACAACTTGGGTATCAAGACCCTGCTGAAACGCCCTCAAAAACTGAGAAGTAAATTGAGTACCCATATCCGAAATGATAGACGGGGGAACTCTGTGCAGCCTGACTAACTCCCGGATATACAATCTAGCATAATCCTCAGTTGTATAAGATGTATGCATAGGCAAGAAGTACGCGGACTTAGTCATCCTATCTACAACAACCCAAATAGAATCATAATGACGATGCGAGAGGGGTAACCCGGTCACAAAGTCCATATTCACCACTCCCACTTCCAAGTGGGTATACCAAACTCTTGCATCACACCACCAGGTATTTGGTGCTATACCTTAACCTGTTGGCACATTGCACACTTTTCTACAAACTCATCTATATCCTTCTTCATACCATTCCACCAATAAATTTCCCACAAGTCGCGGTACATCTTGGTAGTGCCAAGATGAATAGAATACCGTGCGCCATGTGCTTCAACCATAATTCTCTACCTCAGATCATCGACACACGGAACTCACAATCTACCCTAAACTCTCAACATGCCATCTCCCCCTTGGGAGAAAACCTCTACCTTTTGGTCCTTAACTACCTCCTTCAATTTGACCAAACTAGGATCTCTCTCTTGCTTCTCCTTTACTTCCGAAACTAAAGAGGATTTGAAACTACTTTTCACCAAAGTAATTCCCTCAACTAAATCAAGCAACCTAACACCCAATCTAGCTAGAAAATGCACATCAAGAGCTAACTCTTTCTTACCTTCCTCTACATGAGCAACACTACCTATAGACAATCTTCTAAGGGCATCCGCCACTATATTAGCCTTGCTCGGGTGATACAACACATTCTTATCATAGTCTTTTAACAACTCTAACCACCTCCTTTGCCTAAGATTCAACTCCCTCTAAGTAAACATATATTGCAGGCTCTTATGATCAGTAAATAAATCAATATGAACACCATAACGTTAGTGTCTCTAGATTTTCAAAGCAAAGACCACAGCAGCTAACTTAAGATCATAGGTTGGATAATATTTTTCATGCGGATTCAACTGTCTAGAGGCATAGGCTATAACCTTACCTCTTTGAATCAACACATAACCCAAACCAATTCTAGAGGCATCACAATACACCATAATCCCTTCTGTACCATCAGGCAAAGTCAACACAGAGGCTGAAGTAAGTCGAGTCTTCAACTCCTGAAAACTCTTCTCATAGGAATCTGACCATGGGAACTTAACTTTCTTTTGGTTCAACCGAGTCATGGGAGATACAATAGAATAGAAACCTTCAACAAAACGGTGGTAGTAGCCTGCTAGACCCAAGAAACTTCTAATGTCAGACGGAGAGATAGGTCTAGGCTAATTTTTTATAGCTTCTGTCTTTTGGGGATCAACTCTAATACCTTCGGCTGAAATAATATGACCTAGAAAGGCTACATACCTAAGTCAAAATTCACACTTACTGAATTTATTGAACAACTGGTGACCTCTAAGAGTTTGCAAGACAATTCTAAGGTAATTCACATGATCATTCTCATTACGAGATTATACAAGGATGTCATCTATGATCACTATGACAAGCATATCAAGATATTGCATGAACCCTCGATTCATGAGGTCCATACAAGCTGTTGGGGCATTGGTTAGCCTGAAAGACAACCTAGAAACTCAAAGTGACTATAGTGGGTTCGGAAGGCTATTTTTTGAATATCACATTACCTCACTTTAAGTTGATGATAGACGGATCTATAGTCTATATTAGAGAAATAACTTACACCTTGCAACTGATCAAACAGGTCATCAATTCTCAGAAGAGGATAGTTATTTTTTACTGTGTCCTTGTTAAGCTGATGATAATCAATGCACATACGCAAAGAACCATCTTTTTTCCTCATGAATAGAACAGGTGCACCTAAGGAGAAATACTGGGACTTATGAAACCTTTGTCTAAAAGATCTTTGATTTGCTCTTTCAACTCTTTAAGATCAGCAGGTGCCATATGGTATGGAAGAATAGAAATGAAATGAGTGTTGGGAAAAAGGTCAATCCCGAACTCTATCTCTCTATCGGGAGGTACCCCTGGAAGATCTTCCAGAAAAATATCTGGAAACTCATTAACAATATCGACTGATTGAATAGTTGGAGCCTTGGACTTAGTATCTTTCACTCTAACTAGGTGATAGATGCAACCCTTGGATATTAACTTTTTGTCTTTAAGATAGGAGATAAAATAACTCTTGGGAGATACCAAACTCCCGGACCACTCAAAAACTGGCTCATCAGGGAATTGAAACTTGAGCACACGGGTACGATAGTCTATAGATGCATAACAAGAATGAAGCCAATCCATACCCAGAATAAGGTTAAAATCCACCATGTCTAACTCTATCAAATCAGCAAGTATGACTCCATGAAGAACAGTAACAGGACAATCTCTATACACTTGTCCAGCAACAACTGACTCCCCTACTTGTGTAGAAACTAGGAAAGGCTCAGGAATCTTTTTGAAACTTATTTTGAATTTCACAGCTACAAGTGGGGTCACATAGGAGAGACTTGACCCAAGGTCCAACAATAAATAAAAATCAAAATGAAAAATGATGAGCATACCAGTAACAACATCGGGAGAGTCCTCCTGCTCTTGACAGGATGGTAAGGCATAGAATCTATTTTGGTGCTGACCAACAGCAGTGCTAGATGAAGCACCCTGAATAGGGGCGGGACGAGAGACAGGAGTTGGTGTAATAGTATTCTGTTCCTGAGGTCGGGCATCTCTTGTCCCCTGCCTAGAATGCGTACAATCTCTAAGTCTGTGGCCCTACTTTCCATTGCCAAAACAACCCCTCAAATCTTTGAAACACTCACCGGGATGATCCCTACCACACTTAGAATAAGGAGGCTAATAGGGCCTGTTACCAACACTATTCTGCAAACTAGATATAAAAGACCTGCTCCCGTGCTCCTGACTGTCTCTAGGTGCGGGAGCACTAGCTGATGAAGGTGCTAGAATAGATGGACGTCTCTGAAACTAAGGGCGGTTTTCTCCATGGAACCTAGGTTGACTATACTTCTGTTGCTCAAATATAGACATCTTGTTACCTCTCACTCTGTCTCTCTCTAATCTTATCTGCCTTTATCTGATGTGCATGTGTCATCATCCTAGATAAATCCATATTCCTATGCAGCATTGTAGTCCTACACTCTTTCAGGACCAAACCAGAAACACCTGTCACGAACTTACTCATACTAGCTCGGGTGTTAGAAATCAAATCAGGAGCATACTTGGCCAACTGGTTGAACTTCAAGCAATACTCCTTAACAGTCATGGAGGCCTGCCTTAAGTTCATAAACTCATCAATTTTTTCTTCCCTTGTCTCAAGAGGAAAGAACTTGTCCAATAATGTATCTTGGAACACCTCTCAAGTCATAGGAGCAACATCCTCACCTCTACCCTTCCTTCACGATACAACCCAGTCATAATCTATGTCCTTCAACCTGTAAGACACAAACTCAACACTTTCTTCCTTAGAAACATGCATCACCTGTGTGATCTTTGTCACCTTTTCAAGGTACAACTGTGTGTCCTCAGCTGCCTTGGACCCATAAAACTCTAGCGGATTCATCCACATAAAATCACAGATTCTAGAAGCAGCTACATCACCTCCCTACTAATTTTCAACTGCGGCCTGGTTATTGGCCAAAACATTAGTGGTGACTGCTTGGGCTAACACCTGAAAGGCCGCCCAAAACTCAACATGAGACAGTCTCATTCAAAGAATCAACAGATGGGGGTTGCTCATCATCGTTTCCGCGGGCATTCACTCTTCGGAGAGGCATTTTCTGAAATAGGAGAGCACGAATTATTAGATAAGAGGGACAATTGAAGGCACGATGGAATCTGAAAAAAAGAAAAAACTTTTTCCTAAAACATTTTGTAGCCTCTTGCTCAAAGATGTGGTACAATACACACCGATGATCAAGACGCTACTCAAAGCGGCTTGTCAGACTCCCTAGGACTTTTTTAAAGCCTTAGGCTCTGATACCATGTTTATAAGACCCAAAATCACCTCCTGGGATGTCACACGGTGCCTAGGGATAAAGATAGCCCCAAGCTAACACTCTGAGCCTATCACTTGTCATAATAACTCATTCAAAAAGGAACACACAAAACACAAGCACTGTCATATCAAATGAAATGGAGTACGAAGGTAATACTCGGTCCAAACGACTACAATACTGGAAATCTCAGCACAATCATAGTCTGATAACTAGTTTGACAAAGCCTCTACTACTCCATGAACTCGAGAACCATTGGGACAGGTCCCCAACTGACTCAAACTGAACTGAATGTAATGATATAAATACTCAAGTATTGAAATATCGGAAGATAATCCCTCGAACCATGAGGACTCACCACTGGAGAAATATAGACAAAGGTACTCAGAAATGACTGATGAGGCTGGGACTAAGCACCTGAACCTACATTATGAGACAATGTAGCACATAGACGTATATGTGGATCAGCACTTGGGAATGTACTGAGTATATAGGAGTGTATGCATTTACATAAAACAATATCAATACCCTTTAATCAGATCATGCATGCAAATAGAAATGACTCACGTGGCTTGACTAATTCTAAAATGCAAAGCTCATAAATCATGTAGAATGAAGCATGTAACACAAATCTGGTGAGTCATTATACTTTGGCTTTAAAATATGTGCTCTCCTCTTATTCTCTTTACTCATATGATGAAGAAAGCTTTAAATAATATTTTTAACTCATGCATATATCTCATGGAGAGTAAAACTTCTATATTGCTGAAAAATTTATAACTCTTTTGAACTCAAACACTTGGAGCTTGGAATCATATGAATTTGAAAAAACTGAGGATCAACTCTTATTAGTAGAGAAAACTACTTCCTTCTTTGAAAAATACTCAAAAGCGATTCAATCACTTTAGAAAATATCTCATCTCAAAGCTTTAGGGGAAATATTCAATCTCAATAGAATAAACTTAAGTTTAGGGAGGTTCTCTTAACCGACATAAACCATGCAAACTACATGGAGTCCAACGTTTTTTCCTCCTAAAGAAGAAACCTCATATTGGGGAGAGGCATCATACTCTTGCCAAGGAGTATAACCTCAACTCAGTGATCACTTATCTCGGCCTCGGGCCAAATCATATTGGCCTCAGGCCAAAAATCTTAAACCTACAGTGACACATAGTTCTGGGGTTAGAAACAAAGGTAACTTACCCAACTCGGTGCTAAATACTACTCCCTTTAGTTTATCTCGCTTATCTCATGGAAATCCACTTTCAAAATAATCTCATGGTTCATAAGAACCCAACAATCTAATCTGTAATCTCATGTGGTAGAGTAGATTTCAAAACTCTAGGACCATTAGGTCAAAACATTTCTCAATAATCTCAAAATGCTCAAATCATAGGTGCTTATAGCACAATAGTTCATAAAATTGCAAGTCTCAAGTAGAGCTTAATAACCCATAATTAAATCTAAAGTTAAAACTCATCATAGTGCATAATAGATAGAATATAGATTCATAATTCATGTGGAAATATGGAAGTTACAGAAATAGTCTCAAAATATCAACATACTCATATACTTCAATTTCGTAAGAAAACATGCAAAATCATGCTATTTGACTTCCAATTCATGGGAAACATCAAGATATTGCAATCAATAGCAATGGATGAAAAACCCTAGTTCAATATCATGTAAAATCTCATAGATTGATGAATATTATAGTTTAAATAAGCCTTTGGGCACAAGGGTGAAAGAATTACGCTTGTTCAAAACCCCACATAACTTAGACTATGAAATTGGATGAACAAGCTTGCTTCAATTCTTCTTCTTACTCTTGAGAGAGGGTTCTTTCAACCCTTGAACTTGGGGAACTTAAATCTCAACACAATTTTTAGAATCTATGGTGAGTTCTTGGATTTCTTGGAGAAGGGTTTTAGATTTGATCTTGAGTGTGAAACCCTAGCTATCTTGTGTTTTGGATGATAAATGAAGCCATTTGCTTTGTTTGGAATATAGCAGGGTATAAAAGAGTGGACAGACAGAAAAAACTTTTTAAAAACAAGATAAAAATACTGAACGGGGGATGCGACAGTTTGAGCGACGGTCCAACGTTAGCCTGATGGTTCATCGGATCGTCCATTGTACGTCGGTCAGAAAAAGAAAACACTACTTGATGTGATGGTCAAAGCAAAGGTCCATCGCAGTCTTGATGGTCTGTTGGATCGTCCATCACACGTTGGCTAGGATGAAACCACACTGCCTCAGTGGCGACGGTCTCAGCGATAGCCCATCGCAGCCTTGACGGTTAGTCATCCTGGCCGTCGCACTTGGTCCAAAAAAGGGAGTTACTTCATTGGTTACAATGGGCCGAGCGACAGTCTGTCGCAGAATCGACGGTCCGTCGGGTTATCCGTCCCACCTGGGCAGTTACGACAACTCTCAGTAAAACGGCCATAACTTCTCACCCCAATGTCGAATTTGGATGAAATTAGTGTCATTAGAAAGCTAATTCAATTCTCTATATGAAAAAAAGTCAAATTTAAGAAAATTGCATATGGTTTAAATACCAATTACTAAGGAAGTCTCTTCTTAATATTTTAGGGACAGAATTACACTTTACTTGACATGATCTTAGGCTCGGACTACGAGAGAACTTTATGGGATCTTACAGATAATAACATAAACCAAGTCAATCAATAAGAAAAAATTTTTATGTTCTTGGCCTTAACCCTATATGAAGGCGTTTAGCCACTCATGGAATTACAAATAATCATAGTTAAAGAATCCATGAAATAATCCAAAAGAAAAAAAAAACCCTAATTGAAGCTTTATCTATCGTGTTTCAACACTTCACAGCTAATCAACAGACGTGCTAATCTACCTAATGCAGCATAGAGGTAACAAAAGTATCTTCGAATACTACATCATGAAAGGATGTTGCTTCCTAGGATGATTAGTGGGATAAGCACTGGTATGTAACTCAGGAAAGGTGATAAAATAATGACATGCCCAAAATCAGTCAAAACCACATGCACACATTTATATATATACATATATATATATATATAAAGATGCTCGAATAGGGTAAGGGTCATGAACATGAGAGTTTTAAAATCATTAACCTGGGTTGTGTATCTCGATCCACCCTAAAGGAACCCATGGGCTATATGGGTTTAGCTTTCCCTGATGAAAGGTCCCCTGTGTGTGTTAGTTGTCGAATAGTAGAAAAACCAATGGAAACTTAAAGACACAAAGGCAACTAGCCATCCCAAAAATGTATATCAAGAGTGTGTCAAGTACATGGTCATGTAGACCCCAAATTCTAGAAAACATGGCTTTTATTTTGCCCCCCCCCATACACCTTCACGGTGAGCTACACAACCCTCTTTAAGCCCAAATTAAAATGATTCACACATCGGTCCAACCATTAACCCATGAGTTAGTCATTAAGGCATTTATCACTTAGTATCATCATACTAATATGCTTGTTAGCTTAATTAAACATGTCAAACCAAATCACACAACTATATTGAACTTCCAAGTTCAATTAAAATCAAAACCATGGCCACTAAGGCCATCCAAAATCTATTTTTATATCCATTTATCCATTAACGCAACGTATTGAGTTCAAAAGCAAGTAATCATGCAATTTTTCATAATAAAAGTCAAATTCACAAAGTAGGTTGAGGTTCATGCAATTCCAAGTCAAAATTCATCTAATGTGGGAAAACCCATGTACCTCATTCTAAACATTTAAATAATATACCAATTCAATCCCAAAAAAACCTATTTAAAACATGAATAATCAATTCAAAACATGGGACAAGTTATTCAATCAGTAACAACCAAAATTCCTCAACCCAATTTCAAAACCCACAATTTAAATCACATGAAAACCCATTTAATTTATGCCACAGGTACAATTAAAGTTTAAGGAAGAAAAACATGTCTGAAACACACAAGAATTTGAAATCAATTTAATGTTTGGAGCCCGGATGATGAATGCACAGTGAAACCCTTATGCTTTCTTGGTTATGTTGTTTGAGAAGAGAACAAGAGTGTTTGATATTTTTAACTAAAGTGTAAAAGGTAAATTTTTTATTTATAACTCACAAAAAAGGTGAAAAGACCAAAGGCCCCTCACCTCTAAGTGATAAAAAACAAAACTACCATGGCATGGCACAATCTTATCACGTAGGTTATCCTCCATGTCACGCCAATATCATGGAGGTTAACATCCATCATATGATAATATCACAGACCCTCACTGCCTCAGGGTCCCAAAATGATCCCGAACCCCTTATAAAATTCTGAAACATTCCTAAATTACCCTTTTGACATCCCTAAACACTATTCAAGTCAAAAATCAATATTTTGAAAATGGGAGGATAAAAATTAAGATGATTAAAATTTTAACGGTCTTACATCATTCTCTTCTTAGGATTATTCATCCCTGAATGATGAGTAAGGACACTTTAAGCACGAGAATAACAAGAATACACCAGAATCATTTGACAAACATTGAAAGTAACAAGAGGAAAATAAAACTCATGCCTTAAGAACTTTTATCCAACATGGGGAACAAAAATAGATACTTGGCTTTCATATCTTCCTTAGCTTCCCATGTAGCCTCTTCTACCTTTTTATTTCTCCAAAGAACCTTCACTGAAGCTACGACCTTGGTCCTCAATCTATAAATTTGCCTATCAAATATCTCAATCGGGACTTGCTCATAAGTAAAGTAATCTGTAACACTAACATTCTCAACAGAAACTATCATGGAAGGATTACCCATACACTTTTTCAGCATGGACATAAGGAACACGAGTTGAATGGAACCCAAACTCGCAGGCAAATCTAATACATAAATGACATTCCCAATTCTTCTCAAAATATAATATAGACAACGCAACAGGGACTGAGTTATGTCGTTTCCCCAAAAATCATGACTCCTTTCATAGGAAACACCTTCAAATACCCAATCACTTACTTCAAACTCTAATTCTCTTTGGCTCACATCCACGTAAGACTTTTTACAACTCTGAGCAGCCTTAAGTCTATCTTTAATCACTTTCACCTTCTCCATGGCTTGGTAAACCAAGTTAGGACCAAACAACCTAGTCTTACCAACCTTAAAACATCAAATAGGAGACCTACACCTCTTTTAAATAGCCTCAAAAGGAGCCATCTGACTGCTAGAATAATAACTATTGTTGTACGAAAACTTAATAAGAGACAAATGTTCAACCCAACTACTTTTAAAATCAATCACATAGGCTCTTAGCATATCTTCCAAATTCTGAATAGTATGTTCTGTCTATCCATCCATTTAAGGGTGGAAAGTGGTGCTAAGGTTCACCTGTGTACCCAAATCTTTCCAAAATTAATTCCAAAAATGAGAAGAAAATTGCTTACCTTAATCTAAAATAATTGACACTGGCACCCCATGCAACTTCAGAATCTCCAAAATGAACAACTTAGAATAATTCTATCCTTAATAGTTAGTCCTCACAAGTAAGAAGTGAGTTGACTTAGTTATCCTATCCATAATAATCCATATTGAATCATACTAATTGTGAGACCACAAAAGACCCGTAATGAAATCCATGTTTTTCATCTCCCATTTCCATATGGGTAACTCTATCTCTTGAGATATGCCACCAGGCCTTAAGTGATCTACCTTAACTTGTTGGAAAACCATACATTTGACAATAAAATTTTTCATATCCCTCAATATATTGTTCCACCGGTAGATTTTCTTTAAGTCATGATACATCTTAGTCGAACCTTAATGAACTGTATATCTGGACTCATGAGCCTCAGTCAAAATCCTTTCCTGTAGCCCATAAATATCATGAACACACACCCAAAATTAATACCTCAGAATACCATCTCCCCCAATCTCAAATAACATAACCTTTTGCTGACCCACATCACCTTTAATCTACAAAAGTATGGAGTCCAAAACCTATTTTTCCTTTACCTCACCGCCAAGAGATGATTTAACCACTTCTTGAGCAATGAATCCCCCATCTTCAAAGTCCAAAAGATTAATGCTCAATTTAACCAACTAGTGAATATCCTTCACCAATCAACTTAGGATAAGCTCCCCTTAGATAAGTTGCAAAGAGCATCAGCAACCACATTAGTTTTACTTGGATGGTAGTGAAGACTATTGTTGTAATCTTTAAGCAATTCAAGAAACCGCCTCTATATAAGATTTAAATCCTTTTGCATAAACAAATACTACAAGATCTTTTGATTAGAATAGATATCCACATGCACCCCATACAAATAATGGCGCTAAATCTTTAATGCAAAAATCGTAGCCGCCAATTCTAGATCATGATTTGGATAATTCCTCTTATGAACCTTGAGCTACCTAGAATCATAAGCCACAAACTTACTATGTTGTATCAAAACACAATCCAGTCCCATAGGGGACGTATCACAAAACACCACAAAACCATCAGTACCCTTGGGTAGGGTGAAAACTAGCGCAGAAGTCAACCTATCCTTCAACTATACAAAACTACCCTCACAAGTATTGCACAACAAGAACTTAACCTTATTTTGACTAAACCTAGTCATTGGAGCAATAATAGATGAGACACTCTCCATAAATCTCCTATAATACCCAACCAAATCCAAGAAGCTCCTAATGTCGATTGGAATCATGATTTTAGGCCTTTTCTTAACCACTTCAACTTTATGGTAATCCTCTTTGATCTCCTCACTAGAAATGACATGAAAAAGAAAAGTCACAACATCCAGCCAAAACTCACACTTAGAAAATTTTGCATTGAACTTTTGGTCCTTAAGGGTATGCAACACAATTTAGAGGTGATTGGCATGATCCTCCTTACTCTTAGAATACACCAAGATGTCATCAATAAAGGCTATAATAAACAAATCTAGAAACTGCTTGAATACCTGATTCATAAGATCCATGAATGCAGCCAAAGCATTAGTCAACCCAAATGACATCACCAAAAATTCATAGTGACTATGCTAGGTTTGGAAAGCACTCTTGGGAATATCAGCCTCCCTAATTTTCAACTGATGATAGCCTGAACAAAAATCAATCTTCGAGAAATGTCCTGCACCCTAAAGCTGATCAAAAAGGTCATTAATCCTAGGAAGAGGGTACTTATTCTTTACAGTTACCATATTCAGCTGACAATTATCTATACATATTCGAATGGACTCATCTTTCTTTCGTGCAAAAAGTACAGGAGCACCCTACGATGAAACACAAGAATGAATGGACCCTTTATCAAGAAGATATTTTAATTTCTCTTTTAGCTCATTTAATTTATCCAGATCTATCTTATAAGGAGGGGTGAAAATAGGATGAGTATCTGATAGAAGATCAAACCCAAAAGCTATTTCCCTATTAGGAGGAATTCTAGGAAAATCATCGGGAAACACTTTAGGAAAATCATTAACCATAATGACAGATTGCAAAGAAGGACTTTCATAGTTACAATCCTTAACCCAAACTAGATGAACAAACATCCTTTTGAAATTAATTTTTGGGCTCTAAGATTGGAAATAAACCTCCCTTTGGATGCTAAGGAACTCCCCTCCCATTCTAACATCATCTTATTAGAAAAGTGAAAACTAACCTTTTGGGTCCTATAATCTTGAGAAGCATAGCATGAATAAATCCAATCCATCTCCAAGAAAACATTGAAATCAATTATATCCAACTCTATCAAATCCACCAATGTCTCTTTATAAAAGATAGACTCCACATAACCCCTATAGATTTGTTTAGCCACAACAGAATCACCCACCAAAGTTGAAATAGAAAAGGGGTCCAAAATACTTTCAGGACCAAAACAAAAATACACAGCCACATAATGGGTCACATAATAAAGAGTAGAACTCGAGTCAAGCAAAATAATAAACATTATTAGAAAAGAGTTGTAACGTACCAATAACAATATCAGGGGATGCCTCATATTCCTATGAAGTAGCAAGTGTATAAAGATAATTCTAGCTAGTGTTGGTACCAAAAGTAGCACCCTTTGGCACAGGAGATAGATATAAGATAACCAAAACTTTATTAGCTCTAGTGGGTACCTGGCTGAAAGATAATCTTTCTTCATATAACCCAGCTGACCATAATTAAAACACCGATTTTTCCCTGTCTAACAATATCCACGGTGAAGCTGCCTATAATAACGACAAGAAAGGTAGGGTGGGGTTGACTTAGCTCCGCTAGCCTAAGACTGGGTACCCTATTCTTTAGGACCACTACTAGCCTAAAAATGATGCTCACCTGAAGTCTTAGGATAGGGAGCACTAGCAGACAAATAAGAATTGCCCCAGTTCTTTTTCTTGGTCCACTGTGTACCATCTTTCCCACTATTTTGCTGACCCCCAACCTATTCTGAATACCTACACTTCTTGTTCTGCCCCTCTCCTATCTCTGTCAATCTCTTCTTCTCATTCTTTACCTGTTGTATATAAGCCATAAGTTTAGATATATCAATATTATTGTTAAACATTACAGCTTTACACTCTAATACCAAGTCATGAGACAACCCAGAATAAAACTTCCTCATCTTGGATCTCATCCTTGATACTAACTCTAGAGCATAAAGAGCCAACTGCTAAAATTTTAGAGCGTGCTCTTTGACACTCATCTTCCCTTGCTTTTGATTAACAAACTCCTTATCCTTATCTTCTCTCAACTCCCGAGGAAATAAGTAATCAAGAAAGGCCCCTAAAAAATCTTTCCACATAGCCTTCTCAACACCATTACACCTCATAGATTTCCACTCCTCATCCCATTGATAAGTTATATCCTTCAACTGATACATGAAAAACTCCACACCCTCTACATCAGTAGCATACATCACCCTAAAAATCTTCTCTATCTCATTAATATACCCCTGTAGATCCTTCTTAATCTTAGAGACTATAAGGTTGGGGGATTCAACCTCAAGAACTGTCCAACCTAAGTAGCCTCATACGAAGGAGCACCAAAACCAACATGATCTGAATAGTGAGACTAAGATGTCACTAACTAAAAAAGCAAATGAATAGACTAGTGTAACTCTGCATTAGATATGTCCCTCTGAGGTGGTTGTTCATAAGCATCACCAACCTGATAAGCTCGAGGAGGACTAGTGGGGACAAGTAAAACTCCACGTATAGCAGTATAATCAGTAATAGGGACCCTAGACCGGGTATGTACCCTATATATAAGGCGAGTCCCCTCCATATTTTCCTTAGGTAGGACAAAGTTCCTAACAGAATTATTTATGAATGTCAAATTTTTGGGGAGGAATATTATGAAATATGAGTGATCCAGGAGTTAGTTAAGTTTCATAGGACTAGACTCTATAGCTTGAAAATTGAACACAAGAAAGGGAAACATTCCTAAATGCCTTATAGCCTTCTCCTTATAAGTGTGGTGCACTACATACCCATAAAAAGGACTCTACTCAACATAGCTTTGTGGACACCCAACAACTCTAAACCGTGCTTGATACCAAGCTTGTTATGACCTCAACTAGGGTCTGGCCGTGATGGGTATATTATGCCCACCTTGAATCGGAGACCACCCCCATCAGCTAACCCCATAAAAACAAAACAACAATAAAGCAGAAGTAAATCAAATAATAAGAAAATGAATAGATGACTAAAATGAAAACTAAGAGTCAAAATAATAATCAACCAACCTACATCTGTTCACAATAGCCTCTAAAACCTGAATAATATCAAGTCGGGATATTCCCCCAACTATGAAAAAAATCCAAAAGTATTGAATTAATAAAGAAAAAATAATGAAATAATAAGGCCTTCCAAAGGATGGAGGCTCACTATTTCACAACTACTCAATAAACATGCTAATCAACGTAATGTTGTATAGGGGTAATAGAAGTGTCTTCAGACCCTACATTATGAAGATTTATAGTATCCTAGGATGATCAGTGGGATAAGTACTGGTATGTAACTCAGGGAAAATGATAAAATAATGCCATGTCCAAAATTAGTCAAAACCACATGCAAAAATTCATATATAAGAGATGTTGGGATAGGGTAAGAGTCATAAACATGAGATTTTTAAAATTATTAACATGGACAGTGTATCTTGATCCATCCTAAAGGCACTCATTGGCTATATGGGTTCATCTCCTGATATACCCAAATTACAACTCTCGTTAGAAAGTATAATCGGTCGCTATCAAATATAGAACCCAACTAGGTTAGATTCGAATCCCATTGGGAATACTATGTAAACTAAGTGTTATGATTATTAATGGACTATTGATTGAAGCTTTCGAAATAAGGGGGTTTGTTTTTTTAAAAGTGTTTGATGCTTGTAGCGAGTCGTATTCAAACCAATGAGTATTCTTGTAAGTTTGGATTCAATGAGAATAAATAAACTAGGATTATGTTCACCAAGATATTACAGCAATCAGGGTTGTGAGTTATCCCAAATTCCTTATTAACAATTTCAATTGCAAGATTGATTGAACTCTATGATTTATCTATTTGTTTCTCAACCTTAATAGATGACTACCCTTTAATTATTTCAAACTTAAAGAATGTAGTGAATTATTCAATTGATTTCTCAAGTGGGTTGATTCTATTAAGGCATCAACCCATAAACCAAGGGTAAAAGCCTTTGGATTCCTTGTAAATCTCTGTTTTCCCATCACACACTTTTCTACTCAAACAAGTGGTGTTCTTGGGCACACCCTTCAAGTTTGAAACAAAGAAAGATCATAATTATGAAGAGGAGTTTATACAATTGCAATTAGTTACTGGATTTAGGTATTCTCATATTCCTAAGCAACGATTCACATCAAGTCTCCCATAACTTTAGTTATGGGAACTTTAGCCACACATCATAGAAGAAAGAGATTCCAATATTTTTCTCATAAATAATCTAGAAAATTACTTACAAGATATTCAAAGGATTGTTCTTGACCTTCAGTGAAATGGTGAGTAAAATGATAAGATCCACAATATCATCTTGTTTCCCCCAAAAAAATAGGTTACAAGTTACTTAAAAGATGAAAGATAGATAAAATATACCTAATCTAACCTTAAACTAGGTATTTATATGTTCCAAGGTGTTGGGGATTCAAAATTCAAACTTCAATTTGTTGCATCACGGTTGAAGGCCAAGTTGATGGCCCATCAGTAGCCTGACGGTCCGTCACTTGGACCGTCACTTGGATCCTCAGTTTACCTTGTTTTATCTTAGTTCTAATCGCCAAGTTAATGGCTGTCAGTGTACTGGTGGTCAGTCACGTGGACCGTTGCTAAGTTCCAGGATATTCTGCATTCTTCTTAGTTATGACGGCTAAGTTGATAGCCCGTCAGTGGTCTGATGGTTCATCACTTGTATCGTCACTTGGGTCATCTAATTCTTCCAATTTTTTTAGAGCAAATGGTCATCTTGATGGTCCATTATACGGTTGACGATCCATCCGTCAGACTGTCAATGGCCTTTGGCTTCTGCTTTTCCCAATTATTTCTTCTGCTGAGTCTTTTACTTGAAAATAGTAAAACCCAGCATCAAATACATTAATCATTGTTGAAAGACACATAATTATCCATTGTAAAATATGTAAAATGTTTTGTCAAAAACTGAAACATCATCTCCCCCTGCTGAAAGGGCCCCAGTGCATTTTAGCCACACGGACTGGAGAAAAACCAAGGGAAAGCTAAATCCACTAAGGCAACTAGATATCTCAAAAATATATAAATCAAGTTTTTATCAATCATAAAAACATATATAACCCCAATGCTCGCAAATGAGGTTTCTAGTGTTCAATCCTTGTGGACTAACACCTTCACGGTGAGCTACAAAACTCCCTTTAAGCCCAAATTAAAATAATTTTCACATAATTCCAACCATTAACCCTGGAGTCATTCCTTAAGGAATTTACCACTTGGTATCATCATAATAATATTCTTGCAAGCTAAATTAAACATGCCAAACCAAATCACACAACCAAATTGGACTCCCAAATTCCATTAAAATCCAAACCATGGACACCAAGGCCATCCAACTCCATTTGTAGATCCATTTATTTATTAATGCAATGTATTAAGTTTGAAGCAAGTTAAACCATGTAATTTTCCATAATAAAAGTCAAATTCACAAAGTAAATTAAGGTTCATGCAATTCCAATTCAAAATTCATCCAATTTGAGGAAACCTATGTCCCTTATTTCAACCACATAAATAGTATTTCAATTTAGTCCTAAAATCATCAATTTAAATCATGAACAATCAATTCAAACCATGGGATAAGTTATTCAACCAGTAACAACTGAAAATCCTCAACCCAATTTTAAAACCCATAATTTAAATCACATGAAAACCCATTAAATTGATGCCACAATGTAAAATTAAAGTTCAGGAAAGATAAACATGCCTGAAACATGCAAGAATTTGAAATAAATTTGAAGTTTGTAGCTTGGATGATGAATGCACTGTGAAACCCTTAACTTCCTTGGTTATGGTGTTAGATAAGAGAATAAGAGTGTTTGATCTTTTTAATTTAAGGGTAGAAGGTCAATTTTATGTTTATAAGACAATAAAAGGGTGAAAGAACAAAAAGCCCATCACCCCTAAGTGAAAAAACAAAACTAGATGAAATTTACACCTTGGCATGGCACGACCTTATGTAGAGGTTACCGTCCATGATATGCTAATATTGAAAAGGGTAACCATCATGAAGTGGAGATATCATGAACCCTCACTGCCTTGGGATAACAAAATGACCCCAAACCCTTTTCAAAAATATAATGACCCTTCAGGTCATTTCTCGTGAGTTTGCTTTTTTGCTATTAGAGCTTTTCCATAGCTCCCCAAGTCATTTATGACTTGCTGGAACTAATAGTTTGGTTACTGGGGAGCCTATTTTTTTAGAACCATTTCCTTGTCTAAAAGTCTTCGTTAGTTCAAAATGGCCACTGAGCTAAAACCTCAGTAAAATAATATCAGATGTAAATTCTGACTATGCAAATAGCTCCAGAATATTGATCTTAGTTTAGGAAGACATTTGGTTCGAGTCCCATTGCACTCGAACTTATTTTGAACTATTGGTCAAAAAGTGGATAAGTTGAAAATTCACGTGTGGGGCCCATATTTAGTTGAAATAACCTTGGATGGAAAATCCGACTTTTCCAACGTGTTTCAAATATTGAAATCAATGTGGTTGCATATTTTGTTTTCTCATATTGGACTTTGAATGAATTCAGAGGCATTAGCGATCGCCGAGTGTGTATCACGATTGCGATGTTGCGGTCTCAGGTTGCGTATTTGTGATCACGCTAATAGAGAACCTAGGAAGGGGTATTTAAATGCTCTTTTGGCTGAGAATTAGCCATTACTCCTTTGTCTTGAGTCCCATAAACCCTAATAGAAATGTGTAAATATTAAATCAATTCTTGGTTGTTGATCAGGGGCTTGAATACCTTGCATAATCGTTATTAACTTTGAATTTAAGGTATTAATCCTTCAATGTAGTATTGAATTCTTGGTTATTTTACCCAAAACACCAAATGGTTGGAGGTTTAATTTTAGCCCATATATGATTGATCGGCACTAATTTCTTGAGGGATATAACTCCCTAATGGTATTTGAACAATGGGTTGGTATCAATAACTCATTTTCTGAGTTTGGGACCCACTTCAGGGTTTTTGGTGTTATTTTGGACCCGAAGCACAATGGTACAATATGGGTATTGATATTCTCATAATAATGTATAGATTATGTTTTTGTTAGCTTGGCTCCTTGAAGAAGCTTCGAGGAAAGGGGAAGCGAAGATTGTTGGTTTGTGAGCTATATTTAGGTTCAAGGTAGGTTAGGCTTACTTTTGTTAGATTGAGCTTTAGTATAGTATGACTTTGATATCTTCTTGAGATTGGGAATGGTTTTAGGTGTTGGAATGGTAGATGGTAATGTTTGGGATTAGTTTAACCACTTAGGCTATTGAACTTATAAAGTGTGATATTTGACATATTTTCTAAAACCATGGCTAATTGGACTTGTTATCTCATGGATAGCATGAAAATGCTCTAGTTGTTCTAGTTAGATAAGAGTGGCCTCATTCACTCATCTTAAGAGTAAGTTGACCTAGATATATATAGTTGTGAGATTAGCCTTAGATGCTTTAGATGACGTAAGAGTAATACTTGAGAAATAATTGTCCTATAGAACTATGGATTGATAAACCTCTACGACATGATTTCAATAACTTAGTCCAGTTCCGGGTAGAATCTAGAGTTGAAGAGATAATTTGAGATATTAGAAGCAAAACTTGACCCATCTTAATCTTGAACTATGTAGCTTCATTAGTGTCCTAGATACTTGTTAAATACATAGCATATGCCTTTGATAATATGATGGCTAACCCCGTTAAGTGGTTTATTCATGATGTTGTAATTAGAAATGATGCGCATGATTGGTTGCTATATTATTGATAATTCTTGGATAAAAGTGGGTTATTTAATAGATTGAACACATGACTATGCTATCGCTTACTTCATTGACTAAATTACCATGTGGTCCTTGGAGTATGTTATTACTCATATTATGTTCAAGCCTAGTGATTAAAATAATATTGGTGCTAAAAACCCTCTTGTGCTAATAATGTGACTCATGCTAATAATGAGGGGCTCTAGATGTTGTGATTAAGGCTTGTTACTTGAAAATGATAATGATTATGTTAAGCCCGGTTAAGTCGTGAGTGTTCATACCATATGGATAAACTTGTTCATTCACCTATTAATATATTGTGTTGATAATGAATGATGAGGTATGATGATATGTCTTTCTTTACTTTTCTTTGAATCTATACCTAGTTGGGCTTGCATTTACTATTGTTTGTATTGCTTATAAATGTTATGATATGCTCGGTAAGTCAAGAGTATATATTGATGATATGATGATGTCTGGTAAGTCCGGAGGATATATTGATGTTATGATGATACCCGGTATGTCCAAATGATATATTGATGATATGATAATCCCTGGTAAATCTAGAGGATATTGATGTTATGATGATGTTCGATAAGTCTAGTGGATATACTGACGATATGATGATGCCCGGTAAGTCTGGAGGATATATTTATGTTATGATGATATCCGGTAAGTTCAGAGGATATATTGATGTTATGTATCGTAAATATGTGTGTATGTGTTTATGCGTGATTATTTCCTTATACGATTACATCTGTATGTGCTTTGAAGATATGATGTTATTATTGAGATGTTGGTTATAATTCTTCAATACTAATCACTTGTTAATCGGTGTAATAATCCATGAACTAGAGAGCTGTTGGGATAGGTCCCCAACTAACTCGAAATGAACAGAAAGTAATAACATAGTCTCTCAAATGCAGAAATGTCTGAAGATAGGTCCTCGAACCATGAAGACTCACTACTGTAGAAATATAGACAGAGGTACTCGAAAGTCACTGACGAGGCTGGGACTGAGCACCTGAACCTACATTATAAGACAATGTAGTACATAGACGTATATATGGATCAGCACTTGGGAATGTACTAAGTATGTGGGGGTGCATGCATTTATATAAAACAACATCAATACTTTCTAATCAAATCATGCATGTAATAAGTAATGACTCACATGGCTCGAATAAATATAAAATTTAAAGTTGATGAATCATGTAGAATGGAGCATGTAACACAAATCTCGTCAGTCATCATAGTTTAACTTTGAAATCGGTAATCTTCTCTTATTCTCATTACCCATAGGCTAAAGGAAAATTTAAAAAATACTTTCAAATCATTCATATGTCTCGTGGAGAGTAAAACTCCTTTAATTCTCAAGAACTCATAACTCTTTTGAACTCAAGTACTTGGAATTCGGAATCGTATAACTTTGAAACATACTTGAAGGCATTTCATTCACTTTAGGAAATATCTCGTTTCAAGATTTAAGGAAAAAACTTATATCAAGGGAAAATACTTTAGTCTTAGGGAGAAAATCTGCAACTTTACTATTAGGAAAATAACTTGTATCAAGCGAGATTCTCTAAACCGACATAAACCATGCGAGCTACATGGAGTCCAACGTTTTGTCTTTCTAAGGAAGAGACCACACGTTGGGGAGGAGCGTCATACTCTTTCCAGGGAGTATAACCTCAATTCAGTGATCACTTATCTCGGCCTCAGGCCCAATATCTCAGCCTTAGGCTCAAAATCTCAAACCTACGGTGGCACGTAGTTCTGCGATAAGAAACCATAGAACTTACCCAACTCGGTGCTAAATACTACTCCCTTTAGTTTATCTCACTCATCTCATGGAAATCCAGTTTAAAATAATCTCATGGTTCATCAAGAACCCAATAATCAAATTTGTAATCTCATGTAGTGAAGTGAATTTCAAAACTCCATGACCATTAGGTCAAAACATTTCTCAATAATCTCAGAATACTCAAATCATGGGTGCTTATAGCATAAAATTTCATATAATTGCAAATCTTAAGTAGGTATCAATAACCCATAATTAAATCTCAAGTTAAAACTCATCAAAAGCATAATAGGTAGCATATAGATTCATAACTCATGTAGAAATCTGGAAATTTCAGCAATTTGTCTCAAAATCTCAACATACTCAAATACTTCAATATCTCAAACATTTCAACTATTAATTTCTCAAGGATTAAAATCATGAGGTATAGACCCCGCTGCAATTTCTCAAGAAAACATGTGAAAATCGTGCCATTAGATTCTCAATTCATGGGAAACATCAAAATATAGCAATCAGTAATAATGGGTGAAAATCATAGTTTAAATAAACATTTGGGCATAAGGATGAAAGGATTACCCTTGTTCAAAATCCCACATACCTTAGATTATGAAATTGGATGAACGAGCTTTCTCTAAACTCTTCTTCTTACTCTTGAGAGAGAGTTCTTTCAACCTTTGAACTTGGGAAACTCAAATCTCAACTCAATTTGTAGAATCCATGGTGAGTTCTTGGATTTCTTGGAGAAGAGTTTTAGATTTGATCTTGAGGGAGAAACCCTAGGTCTCTTGTGTTTTGAATGATGAATGAATCCATTTTCTTCGCATGGAATATATCTTGTTGATAAAAGAGTGGAAAGACCAAAAATCCCCTTGTTAAAACTAGTTAAAAACACTGAACGGGGGCTGCGACGGTCGAAGCAACGGTCCGTCACAAGTTTGACGGTCTGTCGCACATTGTCCAGAAAATGAACACACAGCCTCGATGCGATGGTATCAGCGATGGTCCGTTTCATGCCCGACGGTCTGTCAGATCGTTCATCACACGTTGGCCAGGATGAGGCCACACTGCCTGAGTGCGATGGTCCCAGCGACGGTCTGTTGCATCCTTGACGGTCCGTCATTTTGGCCATCACACTTGGTCCAAAAAAGGAGTTACAGCCTTGGTTGCAATGGGCCGAGCGACGGTCCATCGCAGACTCGATGGTCCGTCGGATCGTCTGTCGCACCTTGGAGGTTTCGACAACTCTCAGTAAAACTGCCATAACTTCTCACCCCAATACCGGATTTGGATGAAATTTGTATCGTTGGAAAGCAAATCAATTCTCTACATGAAAAAGGTCAAATTTAAGAAAATTCTATATGGTTTAAACATCAATCACTTGGTAAGTCTCTTCTCAATCTTTTAGGGCCGAAATTACACTTCACTTGACATGCTCTAAGGCTCGGACTACGAGGGAACTTTGTGGGGTCTTACAATATCTCCCCCTTGGAAACATTCATCCTCGAATGTCGCTTGTTAGTCTAGGAACACAGGAAAATAGAGTACACATAGCTGAAACAATTTGGTAAACGGCTCAAAATGTCTCAAAACTCTTGAATACCTCAGAAATTGCAAGAACTCATGCAAGAATAGATACATAGCTGAACTTTAGATTAGAAGGGCTAAATTAAGGAAGAATAATACCTTTAGATTGATTTGAACTTGCGTAAAATAGGTGTGGGTACTTGGCTCGCATGTCTTCTTCTACCCCTAAGTAGTTCCCTCAACTGTCTGGTTCCGCCACAAAACTTTGACCAAGGGAAACTCTTTGTTCCTTAGTCTACAGATCAGAAAATCTAGGATCTCAATAGGAATCTCATCGAATGAAAGATTGTTCTAAATATCAGCACTATCTAAGGGATCTACTACAACAGAATCACCAATATGCTTTTTTAGCATGGAAACATGAAAAATAGGATGAACGGCTGACAACTCCGCAGGCAACTCAACCTCATAGGCTATATTCCCAACATGGCTCAAAACTCTATACAGGCCAATATAACGGGGACTAAGCTTTCCTTTTTTACCAAACCTCTTCACCCCTTTCATGGGTGAAATCATCAAGTATACCAAATCACCCACCTCAAACTCAAGATCTTTTCTGCTCACATCGGCATATGACTTTTGACGACTCTGAGCTGTCTTTAACCTTCTCTAATCAACTAAACTTTCTCCATAGCTTCAAACACTGCATCAGGCCCAATCACGGTAGCTTCTCCCACTTCAAACCAACCTACGAGTGATCTACATCTCCTACCATACAAATCCTTAAATGGTGACATTCTGATGCTTGCATGGTAACTATTGTTATAGGCAAATTCTATCAATGGCAAATGCTCATCCGAACTACCTTTAAAATCAAGACCACACTCCCTCAACATGTCTTCCAGGGTATGAATAGTCCTCTCAGCTTGACCATCTATCTGTGGATGAAAAGCGGAACTCAAAAGAACTTGGGTACCAAGACCTACTGAAACGCCCTCCAAAACTGAGAAGTAAGTTGAGTGCCCCTATTCGAAATGATGGACGAGGGAACTCCATGCAGCCTGACTAACTCCCAGATATACAATCTAGCATAATCATCAGCTGTATAAGATGTGTGCAAGGGCAAAAAATGCGCGTACTTAGTCAGCCTATCCACAACAACCTAAACAGAATCATGATGACGACGCGAAAGAGGTAACCCGGTCACGTAGTAAATATTCACCATCTCCCACTTCCAAATGGGTATACCAAACTCTTGCATCACACCACCAGGTCTTTGGTGTTGTACCTTAAGCTGTTGGTACATTGCAAACTTTTCTACAAACCCAGCTATATTCTTCTTCATACCATTCGACCAATAGATTTCCCACAAGCCGTGGTACATCTTGGTAGTGCCGGGATCAATGGAATATCGCGCGCCATGTGCTTCAAACATAATCCTCTGCCTCAGATCATCAACACACAGAACACACAATCTACCCTGCAATCTCAACACGTCATCTCCCCATTGGGAGAAACCTCTACCTTTTGGTCCTTAACTTACTTCTTCAGTCTAACCAAACTAGGATCTCTGTCTTGTATCTTCTTTACTTCCGAAACTAAAGAGGATTCGGAACTACTCTGCACCAAAGTACTTCCTCAAGATGAATCAAGCAACCTAACACCCAATCTAGACAAATAATGCACATCATGAGCTAACTCTTTCTTACCTTCCTCTACATGGGCAACACTACCCATAGACAATCTGCTATGGGTATCCGCCACTACATTGGCCTTGCTCGGGTGATACAACACACTCATATCATAGTTATTTAACAACTCTAACTACTTTATTTGCCTAAGATTCAACTCCCTCTGAGAAAACACAGATTGCGGGCTCTTATGATCAGTAAACACATCAACATGGACACCATAAAGATAGTGTCTCCAGATTTTCAAAGCAAAGACCACAGCAGCTAACTCAAGATCATGGGTTGGATAATTCTTCTCATGCGGCTTTAACTGTCTAGAGGCATAAGCTATAACCTTACCTTTTTGCATCAACACACAAACCAAGCCAACTCTAGAGGCATCATAATACACTGGAACTTAACTTTCAACTCCTGAAAAATCTTCTCACAGAAATTTGACCACTGGAACTTAACTTTCTTTTGAGTCAACCGGGTCATGGGAGACGTAATAGAAGAGAAACCTTCAAAAAAATAATGGTAGTAGCCCGTTAGACCTAAGAAACTTCTAATGTCAGACGAAGAGATAGGTCTAGGATAATTTCTTACAGCTTTTGTCTTTTGGGGATCTACTCTAATACCTTCGGCTGAAATAATATGACCCAGAAAGGCTACAGACCTTAGCCAAAATTCACACTTACTGAATTTGGTGAATAACTGGTGATCTCTAAGAGTTTGAAAGACAACTCTAAGGTGATTTGCATGGTCATTCTCATTACGATAGTATACAAGGATGTCATATATGAAGACAATGACAAACATATCAAGATATGGCTTGAACACTCAATTCACGAGGTCCATGAAGGTTGTTGGGGCATTGGTTAGCCCGAAAGACATGACTAGAAATTCAAAGTGACCATAGTGGGTTTGGAAGGCTTTGTTTGGAATATCACATTCCCTCACTTTAAGTTGATGATAGCCGGATCTAAGGTCTATCTTGGAGAAATAACTTGCACCTATCAACTGATGAAACAGGCCATCAATCCTCGAAAGAGGATACTTATTTTTTGCTGTGACCTTGTTAAGCTGACGATAGTCAATGCACATACGCAAAGAACCATCTTTCCTTCGCATGAATAAGAAAGGTACACCTCAAGGAGAAATACTAGGCCTAATGAAACCTTTGCCTAAAATATTTTTGAGTAGCTCTTTCAACTCCTTAAGCTCTGCAGGTGCCATATGGTTTGGCAGAATAAAAATAGGCCGAGTATCGGGAAGAAGTTTAATCCCGAATTCTATCTTTCTATCGGGAGGTACCCCTGTGAGATCTTCTGGAAATACATCTGGAAACTCATTAACAATATCGACTGACTGGATAATTAGAGCCTCAAACTTAGTGTCTTTGACTCTAACTAGGTGATAGATGCAACCCTTGGATAGTAGCTTTCTGGCTTTGAGATAGGAGAAAAAATAAATCTTGGGATATACCAACTCTCGGACCACTCAAAATCTGGTTCATTTGGAAACTAAAACTTGACCACACAGGTACGATAGTCTATAGATGCATAATAAGAATGAAGCCAATCCATACCCAGAATAAGGTCAAAATCCACCATGTCTAACTTTATCAAATCCGCAAGTATGACTCTATGAAGAATAGTAACAAGACAATCTCTATACACTTGTTTAGCACTAACTGACTCCCCTACTGGTGTAGAAAGTAGGAAGGGTTCAAAAATCTTTTCGGTACTTATTTTGAAATTCACAGCTACAAGTGAGGTCACATAAGAGAGACTTGACCCGGGGTCCAACAACATATATACATCAAAGAAAAAGACACGGAGCATACCGGTAACAACATCGGGAGAGTCCTCCTTCTCCTGACGGGATGGTAAGGCATAGAATCTATTCTGGCACTGACCACCAGCAGTGCTAGATGAAGTGCCCTGAGCAGAGAAGGGACAGGGTATAGGATCTGGTGCACTAGTAGCCTGTGCCTGATGTCGGGCATCTCTGTTCCCCTTTCTAGCATAAGGACAATATCTAAGTTTCTGGCCTTGCTTGCCATAACCAAAACAGCCCCTCAAATCTACAAAACACTCACCGGGATGATCCCTACCACACTTAGCACAAGGAGGATAACGGGGCCTATTACCAATACTGTTCTGTGACCTAGACATAAAAGACGTGCCCCTTTGCTCCTACCTGCCTCTAGGTGCAGGAGCACTAGCTGATGTAGGCGCTGGTATAGATGGACGTCACTAAAAATGAGGGCGGTTCCCTCCATGGAACCAAGGCTGGCTAAACTCAAGCTTCTCAGATTTAGCCCTCTTGTTACCCCTCACTCTATCTCTCTCACTAATCTTATCCGCCTTTATTTACTGGGCATGCGTCATCAACCTAGCTAGACCCATATCCCTATGCAGCATCGCAGTTCTACACTCCTTTAGTACCAACCCATAAACACCAATCACAAACTTACTCATACTAGCTCGGGTGTCAGAAATCAAATCAGGAGCATACTTGGCCAACTGGTTGAACTTCAAACAGTACTCCTTAACAGTCATGGAACCCTGTCTCAAGTTCATAAACTCCTTAATATTTGCCTCCCTTATCTCAAGCAGAAAGAACTTATCCAAGAATGCATCTTGGAACACCTGCCAAGTCATAGGAGTAAAATTATCACCTCTACCCATCCTCCACGATACAACCCAGTCATAAGCAATGTCCTTCAGTCTGTAGGATGCCAACTCAACACTTTCTTCCTCAGAAACATGCATCACTCGTGTTATTTTTCTCACCTTCTCAAGGTACAACTGCGAGGTACAACTTTGGGTCCTCATCTGCCTTAGACCCGTAAAACTCTAGCAGATTCATCCACATAAAATCATGAATCCTAGCCGTAGCTACATCACCGCCCTGCTGATTAGCAACTGTAGCCTGGTTATTATCCCAAACATTAGTGGTGACTGCTTAGGCTAACGCCTGAAAGGCCACCCGAACATCATTATGAGACATAGTCTCATTCAAAGGATCAACAGATGGGGGTTTCTCATCATCGTTCCTGCGGGTATTCGCTTTTTGAAGAGGCATTTTCTAAAATAGAAGAGCACAAATTATTAGATGAGAGGGACAACTGTAGGCATGATAGAATCCAAAAGAAAGAAATAACTTTTCCTAAAATATCTTATAGACTCTTGCTTATAGATGTGGCGCGCTACACACCGATGATCAAGACTTTACTTAACGCGGCTTGTCAGACTCCCTAGGACTTGTTAAAACCTTAGGATCTGATACCAAGTTTGTAATAACCCAAAATCACCTCCTAAGATGGCACACGGTGCTTAAGGCTAAAAGTAGCCCCAAGCTAACCCTTTGAGCCTGTTTCTACTAATAAAACTCATTTCAAGATGAAATAATTCAAACACTAGCATAGTCATATCATATAAAGAGAGATAAGGAGAAAATACTCAATCCAAATGACCACAATACTGGAATTCTCAACACAATCACAATCTGATAACTAGTCTGACAAAGCCTCTACTAATCCATGAACTAGAGAGCCATTGGGATAGGTCCCCAACTGACTCAAAATGAACTAAAAGTAATAACATAGTCTCTCGAATATGGAAATGTTTCAAGATAGTTCCTCGAACCATGAAGACTCACCACTATAGAAATGTAGATAGAGGTACTTGAAAGTCACTGACGAGGCTAGGACTGAGCACCTGAACCTACATTATAAGATAATGTAGCACATAGACGTATACGTAGATCAGCACTTGGGAATGTACTGAGTATGTGGGGGTGCATACATTTATATAAAACAACATCAATACTTTTTAATCAAATCATGCATGCAATAAGTAATGACTCACATGGCTCGAATAAGTATAAAATGTAAAGCTCATGAATCATGTAGAATGGAGCATGTAACACAAATCTTGTCAGTCATCATAGTTTAACTTTGAAATCGGTAATCTTCTCTTATTC
Source organism: Capsicum pubescens (assembly GCA_030864215.1). Taxonomy (NCBI): domain Eukaryota; kingdom Viridiplantae; phylum Streptophyta; class Magnoliopsida; order Solanales; family Solanaceae; genus Capsicum; species Capsicum pubescens. The sequence continues at coordinate 172,096,025 of CM061543.1, forward strand.
TCATTATCCATCGGCTAAAGGAAACTTTAAACAATACTTTCAACTCATTCATATGTCTCATGGAGAGTAAAACTCCTTTAATGCTCTAGAACTCATAAGTTTTTTGAACTCAAGTACTTGGAATTCAGAATCATATAACTTTGAAACATACTTGATGGCATTTCATTCACTTTAGGAAATATCTCGTTTCAAGCTTTAGGGAAAATACTTACATCAAGGGAAAATACTTTAGTCTTAGGGAGAAAATATGCAACTTTACTAGTAGGAAAATAACTTGTATCAAGGGAGGTTCTCTTAACCGACATAAACCATACGAGCTACGTGAAGTCCAATATTTTATCCTCCTAAGGAAGAGATCCCATGTTGGGGAGGAGAATTATACTCTTTCTAGGGAGTATAACTTCAATTCAGTGATCACTCATCTCAGCCTCGAGCCCAATATCTTGGCCTTAGGCCCAAAATCTCAAACCTACAGTGGCACATAGTTTTGGGGTAAAAAACCGCAGTAACTTACCCAACTCGTTGTTAAATACTACTCCCTTTAGTTTATCTCTCTCATATCATAGAAATCCACTTTAAAATAATCTCATGGTTTATCAAGAACCCAATAATCAAATCTGTGATCATATGTAGTGAAGTGAATTTCAAAACTCCATGACCATTAGGTCAAAACATTTCTCAATAATCTCAGAATACTCAAATCATGGATGCTTATAACATAAGAGTTCATAAAATTACAAATCTCAAGTAGGTCTCAATAACCCATAATTAAATCTCAAGTTAAAACTCATCAAAAGAATAATAGGTAGCATATAGATTCATAACTCATGTAGAAATCTGGAAATTTCAGCAATTTATCTCAAAATCTCAACATACTCATATACTTCAATATCTCAAACATTTCAACTATTAATTTCTCATGGATTAAAATCATGGGGTATAGACCCCGCTGCAATTTCTTAAGAAAACATGTGAAAATCATGGGTGAAAACCCCTAATTCAAATTCATGTAAAATCTCATAGATTGCAGAAAATCATAGTTTAAATAAGCCTTTGGGCACAAGGATGAATGGATTAACCTTGTTCAAACCCCCACATACCTTGGATTATGAAATTGGATGAACGAGCTTGCTCTAAAATCTTCTTCTTACTCTTGAGAGATATTTCTTGCAACCTTTGAAATTGGGGAACTCAAATCTCAACTAATTTGTAGAATTCATGGTGAGTTCTTGGATTTCTTAGAGAAGGGTTTTAGATTTGATCTTGAGGGAGAAACCCTAGCTATCTTATGTTTTGGATGATGAATAAAGCTTTTTGCTTCTCTTGGAACATATCTGGTTGATAAAAGAGTGGAAATACCAAAAAGCCCCTTGTTAAAATGAGTTAAAAATACTGAACAGGGGTTGCGATGATCGAAGCGATGGTCCGTTGCAAGTTTGACGGTCCATCGGATCATCCATCGCTCGTTGGCCAAAAAATAAAAACACTGCCTCGATGCGACAGTCTCAGCAATGGTCCTTCGTATACCCAACGGTCCATCGGATCGTCCGTCGCACGTTGGCAAGGATAAGGCCATACTGCCTGACCGTGATAGTTCCACCAATGGTCCATCGCATCCTTGATGTTCTGTCATTTTTGCCATCGCACTTAGGCTAGAAAAGGGAGGTACTTCCTTGGTTGCGATGGGCTGAGCGACGGTCCATCGTAGACTCGACGATCCATCGGATCGTTCGTCACACCTGGGCGATTTTGACAACTCTCAATAAAATGGCCATAACGTCTCACCCCGATACCTGATTTAGACAAAATTGGTATCGTTGGAAAGATAATTAAATTCTCTATATGAAAAAAAGTCAAATTTAATAAAATTCAATATGGTTTAAACAAAAATCACTTAGGAAGTCTCTTCTCAATCTTTTAGAGCCGGAATTACACTTCACTTGACACGCTCTAAGGCTCGGAGTACGAGAGAACTTTGCGGGGTCTTACAATGTGTTAACTAGTTGACTACTAAGTGACTATTTAACTTGATGACTAGAAGTCTAGAGTACTAGTTAATGGACCTTGTTTAGTTGAAATATGGTAACTAGCAATTATAGTTATTATGTGGTTAATGGTGATAATAGGTTAGCATTGGTGGTGATTAATGATATTGATGATTAAATTATGATGGTGATTGGATATTAATTGATGATTTGTATATTTATGATGCTAGATACTAAAAGAGGTTAATGGTTAGATGTATAAGAGCATAATGGAGTTTAGTGTCCTTTTCTATATGATGATTGGTGTTATTATGACAATTAGAAATGGGTGTTGCTTAGACGAGCCTATGGGATAATAGTGAACCTCGACTAGATGTTAGATATTGGTCAATTAGGAAATAATGGTTAGTTGTCATCCCGTGTATAAGGATTATATAGAGAATTTGTTAGACTTTAATTGGAGATCCTATAATTACTACAGAAATTAGTAGTTTAATGATAATAAGTTTTGGTTAGTTAATAATGAGTAGATAGAGCATATTGATGGCATAGATATCTAAATGACTATATGACTATGACTATGAGTACTTTGGTATATGTTATTTTAATTACGGTAATTGATGATTATTATGAATCTTGGAAAATGCTCGTGGATGTGAAATGTGGTGAACCGTGGATAATGAGAAGTTGGTTATATGCTTATATACTTGATAATTTGATCCTTTCATGTACTCTCTGTTTATATGGGATGTCGTGATGGGTTCTTTAATTTACATTCTCTTGGGTGTGATCCCTGGTGGTTAGGACGCCGTAGTGAGTTCGTTTATGCTATGTTTAGATGGACGTATGTAGATCAACTTGATATTTACGTAATTGTGATTGTACTTGTATTGTTGTACGCTTTTGGATCATTTATTTCCTACATATAATGGTATTAACATGTATTAGTTTGATATTCATATTTTTCATTCTAGTTGATTATTTATTTTATACAGTGATTATGAAGACGACTCAAGTTTGATTATGTACCTTAACATAAAAGATATTGTCTTGCTTTATATCATAATTTATATCAGTCAACTGGTGATGCCTATTAAGTACCTATTATTTCGGTACTCATACTATACTTCTTTACCTTTTTTGTGCAGACCCGAGTACTAGTTGCCACCGCTGAGTTAAGTTTGTGCAGTATTGATCTTTTAGAGACAAGGTGATCTATTAGAGTTTTGAGTCGCCCGTGTCCCTTTATTCTTGTTCAGTATTTTGTATTCGAGAAAGAATTATTGACTAGTCTAGACTTTTGGGTTGTATTTTCTATTATCATAATTACATGCTCTTGTATTGATATTACCAGGTCGTGGGATTGGCATTTGTTTGTTAATTGTCTTCTTTTAATGGAATTTTGTTGAATTAACTACATTCATATATTTAGGCCCGGTTGGGTATCTTTACAGAAGTGACCTATTACCTTAGTTCTGGGTTACAGAGTTGGCTTACCTACTGGTGGGTTTTAGTAGGTGCCATTATGACTTGTGAATTTGGTTGTGACAAAAAAATTCAAAACTTTCCCAAATTACCCTTTAACATCCAAAACATCATTCAAGTTAAAAAATCAATATTAAGAACACGAGAGGCTCAAAAATAAAATGATCAAAATTTTAAGGGTCTTACAACCTCCCAAAACATAAATACAAAACATAAACTCGGGCTAGGTAGTAGATCAGATAGAAAATACTGTGTATAAATCATGACTGTCGGGTATGAACCAGAACTATTAATTAAGAAAAAGTTGTGACAATCCTAGGTTATAGCTTCTCTAAAATTCAATTAGTACTAATTTCCAAATTTGGGCAATCAATTTTATAAACGATGCGGGTTTTAGTCATTAAGTCTAAGGATAAGGTTTAACGGGTAAAGTACTATTCTACCTCGAGTATAAATCTAAACAAAGTTCAATAAATTTACTAAGTCATCCTAAGGATCAAGATTTAGTCCAAGGCAATGAATGGAGGCCTCCAAGGTCTATAAGGAACTAATTTAGAGATTGACCTAAAGAAATGGATGGTGGGGCTTGCTACTAGTCTTGACATCTTATACTAAGGCAAGAACAGACCCAAAACTAGACTAAGGCTTCACAATTTCATCCCAAGGTACTAAGAAATATATAATAGTCCTAAGGTATCGAAAGAAAATAATGAGAAGAAAGACTAGACCAAATTCTACCAAAAAGGCCCCTAATTGGATAACTTAATTGATAAAAACTATATCATCAACCAAGTTGTAAATACCCACCTATACCTATCATAGTATTATACTAATACCATAATAAAGCTCAATTTAGAAGAAAAGTAAGCCTATCCTAGTTGGATATAGCCAAAAGCTTGCCAAATCCTTTACTCCGGAGCTTTTCCCTTCCAAGAAGCTTCTTAATATTGTCACACAATAAAAATTACAATTTACGTATTTAATAACATTGATGCCCATATTGCATATAAATGCTCTAGATTAAAATCAAACTAAAAATCCCCTGTGGGGGTCGCTTCCAAAATTAGAAAATTGAAACCACCAATACATCCATCTATGATCAAGGATCAATTACCCTAAATAATGGGTGGAATTTGAGTAAAATTGTCCCCAAAATATCCAGCAAAGTAATATAAGGATTCAAAGTAAAATTGGAGAATTGAACTAGAATTTAAGTGGAACATACAGAAATAATGATGAAGAAATAACCATAATGAAGTTTCCAACTTAGTCCTACTCCAAATAATTAATCTCCCATGATTTCTAACATTTCTAGTGTTTTAATATTGTTTTGGACTTAGAGAAATGGGTGAAAAATTAGGAGAAATAGCACTAGATATGCCCAGGGGTCCTTCTTCATGAATATGGGATCCCTTTCATAAATGTGATACTTGTCGAACAAGCCTTCGTGAACACAACCGATCTACCGTGAATGCGAAAAAGAAGCTTTGATCGGTTGACCAGCTGACACTTCGTGAACGCAAAGGCTATCTTGTGAATGTGGAGGTCAAGATTCCATGACCATCACAAACATGAAGGCCCATTTCATCGTTACTAAATTGTTCATAATAAATTCATGAAAATTCTTAATTTTTATTCCTCAATATTAACTTGGTTCCAAAATAGCCAATATTTTATTTATTACGTCACCTCAAACTTTTCGACAAAGATTTTACCCTTCAAATATATCTAGATAGACTCAAGCCCGATGAATTTAATTATTCATAAGTTCTAATACAAATACTTTGGTTGAAATTTCTTTAGGTATGAATTAAAGTCGTACAATATCCCTAACACAAAGTTAAGTATAAAACTTTCTTTCCGATACAGTTTCGATATGGGTTTCTATTAGGGCCAACTTCAAACAATCATATCTCATAGAATAAGGAGTTAGGGGTACAAAAACATACCAAATTAAAGATTTTTGAGTCTTCTTTCCAACTCAACAAACCGTTCCTCAATCCTAATTCGGAGTAAAGAGTTATGACTGTCCGGGCTGAAACGGGCTTTCACTGTAGCAAAAATTCTGATGATATTTAAATCAGCTTCAGCTGTATTTTAGGTCTAAAAAACCCAAATTTCATTCCCCAACCCTAGAGAGGTGATTTTTCAAAGCTTAAGGTGAAATTTCTTCGTTGAGGTAAGTTTGTTCAATATTTTCTTCGTCTATTAATTTTTTAACATCTAGAAATCCTTAAAAGGACCTTTAATGGTGGAATTCTTTAGAGAATACTCATGGGTATTTTAAATATGACCTAGATCTGATTCTAATCTATAAATTTAAGATTCCTAACATGAATTTCATAAACTAGATTATGAATTTTGATGGTTAGGAATCTTGAATTCCGTAAAGATGAAACCTTTAGTATAAAAATTCCATTAATGGAGATGGGTTAATCTTAAAGGAGCTAATTAATGATTAATTGAACTTGTTGAATGACATAGACCTTGAATTAAAGGTTTGGTTGAAGAGTAATTATTTAATTACTCTTATAATTGCTTGATTTTTAGATGATTGATTATTCCAAGGCATGGAGGAAAGAAAAGAGAATCCTTGTTACAGCTTGCTTCTTCCAAAAGCTTGGCATCCATATAGGCTTGGTTTAATGCGTAGAAGATTGTGTTATTTTATATTTTATAATTTAGAATTGATGGGATAAAACATGTCTAGCCTGCGGGAGTGGAGTTGAGATGGATAAAGTCACGAGGACTTAAATTTAATCCCCAAAACCATGATCATGTGATAGTTATGATATTATGTTTTATATGCCTGAAAGGAGATTGTTCTAAATGTAATACATGAACATGATTTTTTTTAGTTGTTCTAGTGATGAACTTAGTTGAGTTGTAATGGTATTTAGTTATATGTATGGTTCATTAATATGATGAGGAGAATTATGCTAAGATCGAATATTGATAATCATAGTAATATATAAGGGATAAATGACTTGAATTAGTGTGATGATTGTATTATGTAAAAAGAGGTAGAGGATAATGATACACGTGAATGTGTTAGTTATAGGTGGTAAGGTTAGAACCCAAGTTGCAATATTTAAGAAGGTAATGATACTTTTAATAAATAATGAGTAATTAAGGCTCCAATAGTGACTTGTATTCTTAAGCATTAAATTGTCATTTATTTTATGATATTCTTATGTTGGTATTAATAAAAATACTATATCCATTGGATGCCCATGATTGGCTAAAATGGTAATAATGATGGTTTATTGAATTGTGCCTATGAATGGCTTGATTGATAACGATAACTCCTTAAAGTAATGCTATGAATGGCTTGTTGATAATCATGATGAATTATTGAAATAATGACCATGAGAGGGACAAAATATTGATAAATGAAAGTACTTGATCGAATTTCTTTATGATTTTAAGTACACTTATAGATTTAGTACGTCGTATTGCATCCCGAAAGATAATGTGAATTTAATAAATTGTATATACTAGGTTATAGTTAAATTAGAGTTTAGACTCTACTTAATTTTGTGTATGCTCTTAAATTGAATACTTGTTGATTGGTATTCGGACATGCTTGAAATTATTGATGTTTGGATTGTTGATGCGTGTATAAATGATTATTAAAATATACTTGATGGAATTGTCGTATGACTTTAAGTGTACTCGTAAACTTGATACAACGCATTATATGTTGTAAGGTTGTGTATATTTGATATTGATATTACTTGTATATGTTGGATAGAGTACCACACTGGTACGAAATATATATATGTTGGATCGGGTACCACGCCGATATGGATATGTATATGTTGGATCGGGTTCCACGCCGGTACAGATACATATATGTTGGATAGGGTACCACACTAGTACGGATATGTATATGTTGGATCATGTACCTCGCCGGTATGGATATATATATAATGCATCAGGTACCATGCCGGTACGAATATGTATATGTTGGATCGGGTACCACGCCGGTACGGTTATGTATATGTTAGATTGGGTACCACGCCAGTACGGATATGTATATATTGGATCGGGTACCATGCCGGTACGAATATGTATATATTAGATTGGGTACCACAGTGGTATGGATATGTATATGGTGGATCGGGTACCACACCGGTACAGTACATAAACATAGATTGTTCCCTACAGGTCATTACTATTTGGGAAAAAATAAGTCTCATAGCATGTGTGTACATATTTTTGTTTAGTATATGGATGTTTATGGTATGGTTGTTGATCTTGATGGTTATGTAGCTTATTTGTGAGCACTGTTTGATCTGTTATTGCATTATTTTTGATTCATTAGGTATTTGATTTTGTGATATGTATTTGAAAAAGTGAAATTTTGTACTGACTTATATATTGGTTGACTTGCTTCACTTATACGTGTTTTAATTATAGCTTACCAGAATGGCTAGTTATCATTCTTTAATATTATAAGAGAATATTTGGTTGTTAGCCTGAGAGTTTAGTATGGGTTGTATATGATTACGGGTTTGTTCCTGTGGATATGAGTAATGAAAAAAATAAGGTGAATAAAAAGGAATAGTGATGTATTAGGTTTGATTATGGTTGATGGTGTGAATTAATGAGGCTAGAGTATGTTAGTCACGAATATAATATTGATTGAGTTGGAGAGTAGTTGGATGATGTAACTTATATAGGTAAAGTAATAATATTATTACAACCTTAGTTGAATTATATTTCATTCAAGATGTCATGATTAATTTTCCTTAATTCTATTTTATGATTATATGAACTAACACGTTCGCCCGATGATGCCTACCAGTACGTGTGGTTGTACTGACCCTACTCTTCTACATTCTTTCTTAGAGTGTAGACTGGATGCAGGTTTGTTTGCAGTTACTGGATGGATGAAGATATTCAGCACTAATTTAGCTCTAACTTCTGCACTTTCTTTTTGGAAGATGTTAGAGTCTTTGTATTATTTAATTTATTGTCAGTCTATGCTATAGTAGATAGCTCTTTAAAATGCCTGGCCAAGTCTTGGGATAGTGAAGGACATTTGTAAGAAGTTTTTGAAAAAGTTTATTTATTAGTATTTAATTTACGTTATTATATTTAATCCAATATTTTCTTAAAAACAGAAGTCTTCTGCATATTTTTAGTTGGGTAATAAGGGTTCTCCTAGCTACTTAGAATAGTGTAGGTTACCGCACGTTCCATTGGTCTGGGTCATGAAAGTTGGTATCTGAGTGTTAGGTTCACCGATCCCATAAGTACAAGAGCAATGTCAAGTAAAGTTTCATAGATTGGTGTGTAGGGCCCCACACCCAATCTTTGGAAGGCTATGAGGCATGTAGAAGTCGCTTTCCTTTCTTTATCTCTATCGCGCCATCCTAATCTTTGATTATTGGATTGGATCCAATTGGTTTCTAGATGATTCCAATTGGTATCTTAACATAGCTCAATTGAAATGTAGTTAATTCCAATTGGTTCTTAGTAATTTTGAGTGGAAATCTAAGAGATTTCAATTGGTATCTGTTAATAAGGTCTAAAAGTTATTGTTAATAGGTAAAGACTTGTGAAAGTTATGAACTCATTGATTGCTCGTGCTTGATATTTGGCTAAACTTGAGTTGCTAGATTTTTGTCATTGTTGTGAATTGTTTTTGTTTGAATTTAAGTGATGAAAATTGACTAAGTTGTTTTTGTTGATAAAGTTGATGGAATTATTTGATTTCTTGTTATTGTGAAACTAGCAATTCTATGGTGCTTACTTATTTTTTGTACTATTATACTGATGAAATCGATGGTATGAGAATTGAGAGGATGATATGAGAACATGATGTCAAGAAAAGATGGTGAAAAAGTGACATAAATCAAAGATTGAGGTGATATGTATTTTTTGTAATGAGAGGTTCATGTTAATGATGTTGTGGATGGATCCTTGTGTAGTTCAATTATTTGATATTATGTGGGGATCCTTGTGTGCTCCGATCATTGAGACTGTATTTAAAATTTCTGTACAGTTCTATTATTGAAATTATAATGGGTTCCTTGTAAAGACTGGCTAAGTGACATTATCTTTGAGTTCCTTATGGGAATGGATTCTTAATACTTGGCAAAATAATGAGTTTTAAATAAAAATGACAAAAACTAGTAGAGGTTGTTGATACCTATAAAATTTTATCGATAACTTGTCTGGAATGTGATGACCTGTAATCGATTTATTTTGTTTGGTCTTGATTATGTACTAGTGGTGTGGGGACCACTCTTGAGGTGAATGTGAAGCCCGTGATAAAAATATTGTTAGATAAAAATAAGAATGACTCTGTATAACTTAAATTGGAATTAGTGATATTGGGATGATTTGGCTTGACAGTAAAGTGTAAGTCTTGTGAAAAATATTGAGTTAGTGATTGCTTGGGCATAAGTTTGTGCATTAGAAAAAATCTTGTGAAGATAAATTATTGTTGACTTGATCTTGTGGCTGAATTATGCATTTACATGTCCTGTAAAGTTAGCCGATGTATGACTCTCTTAGAGGGTAGTGATTCCCATGATGGTGGCTTAAATATAATCAATTGTAGATTCTTCATGGGATAGTCTTGGCTAGAAACCGAGTCAGGTGTCTCAGGGAGAGCTTGTATGTGGATGGATTAGATGTGATTTATCTAGTGTTGAAAATTTGAGTAGTAGATTCATGTAGCATCTCGTAGCACTTTTCAGAATTGAATTTTGGGCTCTAGAGCTTCAGAAAAAAAAGAAGGTATTTTTGAATATTTATCTTCTTCAAGGTGAATCTTTTAACCATCTTTATCTTGCTTCCGTAAAATTCAGGTTTTAGACTTAGGCCGTTGAAAGGAGAATAAGTGATTCGAGTGTAAAAATCTGATTCCGCATCTTCGTATTTTGAAAAACTTTGATAAAACGATTGAGTGTAGCATGTAGTTTGGCCGATAAGAATATAGAGTGAGTGAATAGGGTGCAGTATAAGCAACTACATTAATAATGTCCCTGTAATTCCAACCTCGTATTTTTCTCTACAGAATGCCCGTTCGGGGACGAACGGATGGTAAATTGGTATCTGATTGTAACGACCCATTTCGTCGTTACTAAATTGTTCGTAATAAATTCATGAAAATTCTTAATTTTCATTCCTCAATAGTAACTTGGTTCCAAAATAGCCAATATTTTATTTATTACGTCACCTCAAACTTTCCAACGAAGATTTAGTCTACGGATGTCTAGATAGACTCAAGACCGATGAATTTAATTATTCATGAGTGATAATATAAATACTTAAGTAGAAAGTTCTTTAGGTATTAATTAAGGTCGTACAATATCCCTAACACAATGTTAAGTATAAAACTTTCTTTCCGATACAGTTTCGATATGGGTTTCTATTAGGGACAACTTCAAACGATCATATTAGGGGTCCTAATACCTACCAAATTAAAGATATTTGAGTCCTCTTTCCAACTGACAAGCCGTTCCTCAATTCGAATTCGGAGAAAAAAATTATGACTGCTTTACTAAGCACCGTCTGGGCTGAAACGGGATTTCGCTGTAGCAAAAATTCTGATGATATTTAAATCAGCTTCAGCCGTATTTTAGGTCTAAAACCCCAAATTTCATTCCCCAACCCTAGAGAGGTGATTTTCTAAAGCTTAAGGTGAAATTCCTTTATTGAGGTAAGTTTTTTCATTATTTTCTTCGTCATTTAATTCTTTAACATCTTGAAATCCTTAAAAAGGCTTTTAATGGTGAAATTCTTTTGGGGAATACTCATGGGTGTTTTTAATATGACCTAGAGCTGATTCTAATCTATAAATTAAAGATTCCTAACTTGAATTTCATAAACTAGATTATGTATTTTGATGGTTAGGAATCTTCCGTAAAGATGAGACCTTTAGTATAAAAACTCCATTAATGGAGATGGATTAATCTTAAAAGAGCTAATTAATGATTAATTAAACTTGGAGAATGATATAGACCTTGAATTAAGGGTTTGTTTAAAGATTAATTATTTAATTACTCTTATAATTGCTTGATTTTTAGATGATTGATTATTCCAAGGCATGGAGGAAAGGAAAGAGCATCCTTGTTGCAGCTTGCTTCTTCCAAAAGCTTGGCGTCTAGGTAGGCTAGGTTTAATGAGTAGAAGATTGTGTTATTTTATATTTTTATAATTTAGAATTGATGGGATAAAGCATGTTTAGGCCTGCTGGCATGGAGTTGAGGTGTATAAAGACACGAGGACTTAACTTTAATCTCCAAACCCATGATTTTGTGATATTTATGATATTATGTTTTATTTGACCAAAAGGAGATTGTTGTAAATGTAATATATGCACATGATATTTTTTTTAGTTGTTATAATGATGAACCTTGTTGAGTTGTAATGGTACTTAGTTGTATGTATAGTGCATTAATATGATGAGGAGAATTATGCTAAGATCGAATATTGATAAGCATAGTAATATCTAAGGGATAGATGACTTTAATTAGTGTGATGATTGTATTATCTAAAAAGAGGTAGAGGATAATGATACACGTGAATGTGCTAGTTATAGGTGGTAAGGTTAGAACCCAAGTTGCAATATTTAAGAAGGTAATGATACTTTTAATAATTAATGAGTAATTAAGGCTCCAATAGTGACTTGTATGCTTAAGCATTAAAATGTCATTTATTTTATGATATTCTTGTATTGGTATTGATAAAAATACCATATCTATTGGATGCCCATGAGAGGCTAAATTGGTGATAATGATAGTTTATTTAATTGTACCTATGATTGGCTTTATTGATAATGATAACTCCTTAAAGTAATGCTATGAATGGCTTGTTGATAATCATGATGAGTTATTGAAATAATACCCGTGAGAGGGATAAAATATTGATAAATGAAATTACTTGATCGAATATCTTTATGTTGTAGATGTTATAACCTTTGATAACATCTGCCCTTTCTTCCTGGCAGATGTTATAGTCTTTGTATTATTTATTTTATTGTCAGTCTATGTTGTAGTAGATAGCTCTTGTACATGTCTGGCCAAGTCTTGGGATAGTGAAGGACATTTATAAGAAGGTTTTGAAAAAGTTTATTTATTAGTATTTAATTTACTTTATTATATTTGATCTAATATTTTCTTAAAAATAGAAGTCTTCCGCATATTTTTAGTTGGGTAATACGGGTTCTCCTAGCTACTTGGAATAGCGTTGGTGCTCGCACGGTCCGTTGGTTTGGGTCGTGACAGTCCAAGGCATCAGTCTCTACAATCATGAGAGTCTCTGGGTGTGGTATCCCTAGACATAGAAGTTTTTGAACTATTGATTTAATTTTTCGAACTGTATTAGTTTGATCTATACCCCAAGGCACTGGATTTTTGTTAATATGGTGATAAAAAGGCTTACAAACTTGTCTAATATTAGGAATAAATCTACAACATAGTTGAAACTTCCTAAAAATCTTTGAAGTTGAGTTTTATCAGTTAATTCATCTGAAAATTTAGAGGAGAACTCTATGGCTCTACAAATAGGTTTATAAGTTCCTTGATATAACTCGTGACTAAGAAATCTAATAGAGGTTTGAAATAATTTAATCTTCTTAGCACTAACTACTAGTCCATTTTGTTTGACAATTTTAAAAATATTTGGAGTTGTTTAAAGTGTTGGTCAATATCTCCTGAAAATATTAAAACATCATTTATATAGAATATAGAAATTTAACTATATTGATTAAATATATTATTCATAATATTTTGAAATTCAAATGGAGCATTTTTTAATCCAAAAGGCATTACATTCCATTCATATTGTCCAAAAAGAACATTGAAGGTTGTTTTATATTTATCTTTTTTTGCAATTTGTATTTTCCAAAATCCTAATTTCATATCAAACTTGCTATAAATATTAGCCTAATAAGTTCTTTTAAGAAGGTCACGTTTGTTAGGTATCGGGTACCTAATTCATTTAAATACTTTATTAAGAGGCTTGTAATTGATAACTAGTCTTGGGGCACCTCTTTCCTTTTCAGCACTATTATTGACATAAAAGGCTGAACAACTCCAAGGTGATTTAGAAGGTTGAATATTTTTTTATCTAATAAATTGTTAATTTCCTTTTTACAGTATTCCATTAATTCATGGTTCATTCGAATGGTTCTTGCTTTTGTTGGAACAATCCTTTCGTCAAATCCCTCAATATAGGGTAATTCAACTATATGCCTTTTTTCTTTCCAAAAGGCATTAGAAAAATCTGAGCAGACCTCTCACTTTATGGCTTCTTGTAGATTTTTAATTTTTCCCTCTACTTCTGGATTTTTAAAGAGGATTTAATTCTTTTGATTTTTATTTCGTCTTTTAAATAATTTATTTGTTATGAAATTAAATTGATTTTAAAGACCGTTTTATTTTTTATAAGGTCACTTTCTTTTTTTGATAAACTATTTAGATAAGGAAAAATAATCTTTTTCCCCAAAATAGTGGTGTGGATGTCGTCTAATTCGGCAGTATAAGATTTTATTTGATTTGTAAAAGGTATACCAAAAATTATCTCTTCATTTATATCTTTAATTATTACAAAGTCATTTATGAAACAAATTCCATCATTACAGATGTGTACATTGTATATTTTATAATTTATTTTTAATCTTTTGCCTTTTGCGGAGAATAATTTTGTAGTATCTTTTTCAAGATACTTAGTGGGGATCATTCCTTCAATGTTGTAGTTTCGATCGGCTTCTGTGTCTAATAATGCCACCTTTTGAATTGTGTAATTTTTATTTATAACTAATGTAAAGGGTATATGGTAACTTTGTGCTTTATCTTTTGTAATTTTGCCAATTTTTTATTGATTTTTATGAGACCTAATATCTTTATCATTTTTTCTCATTTTTGATGTCTCTCTAAACTTTAATTGATATGGTTCTGATTTGTTGTTAGAAGTTAAATTATTAGTGTGATCAAGCGATTCATTGCTAAATCCCTGCTTAATTTTTTTTGCTTCCCTTTTTAAATATTGTAACTCTATTTGAAGATCCTACATAGTTGTTTCTAATTTTTGTTCTTTAAATTCATTCGACATATCCTTCATGTTAAAGAGTTAAATTAACTTTTTATCAGACTGTTGATTAAGAACAATATTTTTTAAGGCTATTAAATATTTTCTCCTAAGGGTTGGGTATTCTAAGTGATCGATTATTAAGACGTCTTTCTTCTTGTTGCTCTTAGTAATAACATTTATAGAAAGATTATTGCAAGTGCAATGTGTACCGATGCAGTTGCAATGATTAACTAATTTATTACTGCAAACGCTATTAAGATTTTCTTTTGAAGAGGAATTATTTTCATTTTCTTTTCTTAGCTCTAAGGAATTTATCGTGTTTCTTTTTTTATATAGTTGCAACATGTATTATTATTATCTGTATTATTAGGGGATTTTAATTCTAATTTCTTATTATTTTCTCGTATAATGTCGTTGGTGATATTAAAATCTTCTTTAAATATTGGAATTTCATCCTTTGATAATTTAAATATTGGGTGAGTTTTCAACCTTTTATCTGGATAAGAAGAATTGGGATTATCTTTAAAGGTTGATTTACTCTCAGCTTCGAGAATCCGTTTAGATACTTAATTGAATAATTGATTTGTACAATTATTTTGTTGGAGTATTTTATTTATATCCTTATTTGTAGGATCACCTTTAGTATCTACTATATCTAATTTAAAAGGTTAGGCATTAACAACTCTGCTTTCTACTGGTAGATTAATTTCTTCTAATGCAGCAATTGTTGATTCTACAATTTTATTACTAGTAGTATACCATTTATAAACAATCATGTTTAACGAATCCTTTTGATCATCTAATTTTTTTGTAATTTCGAAGCATTTAAAAAAATTCAATATTATATCTTAATCTTTTCATATCATTGCACCATTTTTCTCTAAAAGAATATCTTTCTTTTAATAAATATTTTTTTTATACCCATTCCTTTTTAATAGATTACATCTGACCTAATCATGCATAGGGAATTTCTTACTCCTAGCATTTCACTAGCAGTGAGACTTATTGATTTTTTAGCCTTTCATTTTGTAGATTCATATTCCACCCTTGAAATTTTTTTTGAGAAGTCAACACCTTTTAATTTTCTTTCAATATCTTCTAATGTTACTTACCTTTCTTCTACAGACTTGGAGACTGAAGGTCTAGAAAAGGACATTCTTCTACTGGAAGAGGCTTGATTAAAAGATTGTGCTCTTAGAAATTTTAAATCTATAGATCCATCTGGATATTGTATAACTTGTTCAATGTTTGAATTTTCTTCTTCAATTTCTGGCTCCGTTATGGAGTCGAGATGCCAATTATCTTTTATTAATACATCATCCTATTTTATCATTTTTGGTACAAAGGTATTATTATGATTACGATTAGCTTCCATAAGCATAGTAGCTCCTTTATTACTAACTATCTTAGCTTTAGGGACTAAGGTTGTTTTCATTAATTTGTAATAAATTCTATATATATTATTGTTATTTCTCTTGTATTTACCTTACTATTCATGTTTTTTGTTTTAACATTTAATGTTAATGTATCCATAACATTTTGATCATTAATATCTATAGAAAAATTAGGATAACTATTTTCTCCTTTTTCGTATGTGAAGGGTTAAAAAATATTGATTTTGACCTTTTAAACTATTTTGAAACTTTAAAGAAAATTTTAAAATAATCTAAGAAATTACAAAGTCTCCACTTAATTTATTTGAAAATAAATTAAGAAAACTTTTTAAAATAAAATCCTAAGTCTCAAAACAGAAAATGACTTAGGCCTTTAAGAAAATACCGGGTAAGAGGTTCTTATTTGTAGGGGGGGTATGGATAACTTGGGTAATAAATAGATCTATTATAGTTCTAATGGATCTATTTTTATTTGTACGTGGATATTTCTTAACTTCCCTAAACATTTTTATTTTTAGTGTATTTATTTTAATTTTATTAATGTTCATATCTTGGGGGGTGATTAGATGGTATTTGATTAAATGTTTTACTGTAATATTTTTTAGTTTTTTCTCTTAGTCTTTGTAATTCTTGTATATTATTTTGGAGGTATTCTAAATATTCTATATCTTTTGTTCTAAAATATCCAATTAAATTCTCTTTCGTAAGTCTTTCTGTTAATCTTATTTCTTTCATATCTTGTCTCCAATATTTTAATTACTCATAGTCTATCATTTTATCCTAAAGTAGTTGTGATACTGCAAATTTCTTTGTAATAATTTATTCTAATTGTACTATATCGGATATTAAATTCTAGGTTATCTATTTCGTTAATTATCCTGTCCTTTTCGTCTATGAATAATTCTATGTCTAAATCATATTCTAAAATTTCTTTTAATTCTAGTTGTTTTATGGTTTTATTTATTCAAATTAATCTTTCTTTTAATTGTTCTCTTCCCTTTCTAAGCTGGTTTCTATAATTAATTTCTTCGTATAGCCAACTTTGTTTTTCTCTAACTCTTTGAATATATTCTAGCATTTCTTAATCTATATAATATTCATCTGAATAATTATCTAGGTAGTAATAGTGATTTTCATCACTTAAGTATATTTCTCCTAACTCGTCTTTTATCTGATTTATATCTAACTCTTCATCTTCAATGTTAAATATTTTTTCCCATATTATTTTTTTTACGTCTATAATTTCTATATCTCTAAGTATGTATAAAACTAGTACTTCAAAATTATCTGTCATTTAGATGGGTTAATTAAATGCTTTTTCATAATATTCTTTAGTTGTTTGTTTTAATCTTATTAATTCCTCTATATTTTCATTAAGGTATTCTATATATTTTATATCTTTTGCTCTCATATATTCTTCTAAATTTGTTTTCATTAATTTTTCTATTAATTGTATATTTTTCATATCCATTTTCCAATATTCTAAATATACGTAATTTATCATGGTTGATGTGTAGGTTTGGTATGTAAGTATTTATAAGAGTAGTTAGTTAGGTGAGGTGTGTAATTTATTCTAGTCATAAAATATTTATCAAATATTTTTTCCAATATGATTTTTCTTATATCTACAATTTATATATCCTTAAGTACATACAAAACAAGTACTTTAAATTTATCTACCTTTTCGTCAGATAACTAAGTATTCATTTTTCATATGATGCTTTTTCAAAATATTCCCTTCAATCATACATATAACAAAATATGATCATTTTAGATTACTATATACTAGATTATTCTTAAATAACATGTTCTTCGGTCACTATTAGCATGGTAATCTGGATACTTTTCTCTTAAACAGCGCCTCTACTCTGGATACTCCCCTATCACGGCTTTCTTGCCTTACCGATTTCACCTTTAGGGTGGCATAGTTCTTAGGGATTTTTCTCCTTTTTCACTTTGCTAATAAACTTCTTAGCATGCTATTTTTCGAATAATTCTACTATAAAGTAACTAACATGAACTTATTTTATCATATCATGATTGTCAGGAATTTATGAATTTAGCTATTCATAACCATAAATAAATATACCTGTTCTGGTAGATTTGATAATTCTGGGCTTTGCTCATCCATAGCTTTTGCTTTGAAATATATCATTTTTTTATTAAATATTCAAAAGTTTTTTGTTTACAAAAGAGGGTTTTTTGCTTCAACACATGAAGACTTGCCTTTTAGCTGAGCGAAATGCTCTCTATTTATAATCCTAAGAAAGATAAAGAAAACATGTATTTTATCTCTATACTGTTCCTACTTTACACATATCCTATCTAATTTACAAAAAGTCTTTACATTCTGAAAGGAAAAGACTTAAAGTTAACTAAAAAACAAAACCTAATAATAGTCTTTTGTTCAAAAAGTCAAAAAACCTATTAAATGAAAAGAAAAGTCAAAAAGATTATTAAAGCTTTACAATAATTTACGTAGGAAGTTTAGTTTTTCTCTATATGTCATTTTCCTATCTTCAATGCTTTGTCTTCTTCTATTATTGCTTCGTTGATTTTTATCCTCTA
The DNA here is from genome assembly GCA_030864215.1 of Capsicum pubescens. Lineage (NCBI taxonomy): Eukaryota > Viridiplantae > Streptophyta > Magnoliopsida > Solanales > Solanaceae > Capsicum > Capsicum pubescens. The sequence continues at coordinate 172,114,509 of CM061543.1, forward strand.
GCTGGTGTCCTTATCTTCTTGGTTGATTTTTTTTTATTCTAGCTGGACTTCTGGGATAATATTATATCCTTCATTACATCTCGAACATTGATGGTCTGGATATTTGTGTCCAATTATCTTGCAATATCTTGTTAATAATCTGTCTGAAATAAATCCCTTCCTAATTGCTCTTGTAGTAGATTGTTTTTCTGGGTTAAGTAACGTCATTATCCATTTCCTAACATCTTCCATATCCGTTTGTCATAGTTCTCTTGAATTTGAATAAATCATTTGATGATCTCTTGAATAATAGCTCCATATTGGGTTTCCATTAATATAATTATTTGTTAATTCTTGAATAATTGTAGCTATTCCAATAAGTCATTTATTTACGTAAAAATCAGGTATCTCGATTTTGGGAATTTCTGGCTGCTGCACAATATCTTTCGGTATAATCATATCTCCGTTTAATCCTATTTTTACAATTTGTATAACTGGTTTGATCTCATCGTATAATATCTTTGCTGGTGCAGTATAAAATTTTATATAAAATAGATTTCCTCTGGTTACTCTTTTATAGGTGGTGAATACTTTATGTAATTCTTCTATATCTGTTAGTTCTTCTCCATCTTGGGTATATACGGTATTTAATAATCCATAGTCGAAACAAGTTTTTATTAAGCTTGGGTTGGTTTTGGGTAGTGCGATTAGCTTGTTGTAAACTTGCAATTTTTGGGTTATGTAGTTTGTGTTTGGTTCTTGGATATTTGTAGCTCTGGGATTAAGGTTTAAAAAAGTTTGTACTTTGTAGATATTTTCTATAAATCCTCGGGCTATATGGTTATAAGCTTTTTTATCTTGGTTCAAACTATCTCGATATGTGGTAATTTGTGGGAGTATGTACAAGGTGTCTTTTTGTGCTTTTGGTATAAATGGTTTTTCAAATATCTTATTCATGTTCATGTTCTAGTATCTTTGTCCACTAACTCCTTTGTTTGTACATGCAATTGTAGATTGATAAACGTTATGGGTTTTATGGAGTGTCCCAACGTCTCCTTTTAGCTCTAGAATTTTAATGTCTTTCGATCGACATAGCTCTGCACACTGCTGAGTTAGCTGATTCATAGCTTCAGACTTCAGTTTAACTTCATTAGTCTTTAGCTTTTCTATTTCATTACCCATACTGTCCACTTTCATTGAAAGCGTAGTTAGGATTTTGAGTATAATTTCTAAAGCATCATCTTCTATTATATCAGTCTGGGTAGCTTTGTCTTGATATGTAATCTGCAATAACATTTTTGTTAGTACTAATTACTTCAATTGTAAATGTAAAATTTAATATATTTAATACTAGTCTCCGAATCTCTTTCGTTATAACTGAATTTTGTATTTTCTTTGTTAGCCACCAACGTACCTGTGTATTATTTGTCCGTACACTAAATTTGTTATATATAATATATGGCTCAAATGCTAATAAATATTTATATAATGAACATAATTCTTTTCTATTTATTTTTCATTTTATTTCTATTTCATTAAACGTACCTGAGTAGTATTTACAATGATGTTCTAATTTTTTTTCTTCATATCTATATTTAAGTACTCCTCCATAATTATATTCACTAGCATCTACTTCTACTATATATAAAAAAAAATTATTTTCGTCTGGAAATTGTAATTTTGGTAATTCTTTACAAAGTATTTTTATTTTCTGGACTTGTTTTTTATCTTCTTCGTTGTAATTATATTCTACGTCCTTTTTAAATTTTTTCTATAAAGGCTTTAGGTTTTCTGCTAATTTTGGTATATATTCTCTTACTTGGTTTACTAATCCTAAAAATGATTGTAATTTTTTTTATAGCTAATTCTTCTTTAGAATTTATTATTTTTTGTACTATATGTTGTTGCATTTTTACTCCACTTTTATCTATTTGTATTCCTAAAAACGCTATTTGGTTTTTCATAATTTTGGCTTTCTTTTCACTTAAACTTATTTCCGATTTTTCTATTATATCTGTAAATTGTTCTAATAATTTTAAATGTTCCTCTTTAGTTTTTGTATATAGTAGTATATCATCTATGTATACTATACAATTAGGTAATTGTTTAAAATAACTATCCATAAAATGTTGATATCTACCTGGTGCATTTTTATATCCAAATGGTAATACGTTCCATTCATAAAATCCTTGTGGTACCATAAATGCGGTTAATTCCTTAGAATTTTCATCTAACTTTAAGTGGTAAAATCCTGATTTACAATCAAATTTACTAAAATAATTATATCCTTGTATTTGTCTTATTTTTAATATCTTATTTGGTATTGGATAATTATATGTCATAGTTTTTGCATTTAGGTTTCTATAATCAATAACCATTCTACTTTTTCCTCTTTTTTGTTCACTATGTTTATTTACTATAAATGTTGGACTATTGTGTTTACTATTGCTTTTTTGTATATACTGTTTTTCTAATAATTCATCTATATGCATTTTAAATTCTATTAAATCGTCAAAATTATATGTTAATGGTTTTTGTGTTATTATGCTATTTTTATCTATTAATTCAAATTTTATAGTAGTTTTATGTTTTTCCCATCCTTTTAATGGATCTTCACTATATAATTGTCTTAATTTTTTCTTTATTATTTCTACCTTATCTATTGAAAATATAGTTATTTCTTTTTTATTTATCAAAAATACAACTAGTTCTACTGTGTCTTCTGTATTTTTTATATTTTCTAACTTTTGTGTAATTTTTTCACTTCCTTCTATCCAATCAGTTTTCTTTCTTATTTTATTAATAACTTTTTTTGCCCTTACTTTTTGTTTACATGGTGTTGTAAACCACCAATCTATTTTAGTTATTATATGTGGGTATAATTTATCTAAAAATAGCATTCCTAAAAGCATATCTTTTGATGTTAGTTCATAATTATAGATTTCTTCTATTGTTATTATTTTATCCCATATCTGTATTTTTACATTTTTAGCTTTTTATGTAATTAAGCTTCCTTCATTATTAAATCTTTTGACTACTATTGGTGTTTTTAATTTATCCCATTTACTTTCTGTTAAACAGTTGTATCTATCATAGGTGTATAATACCTATTATAATATCCTTCTACTATTATTTTTACAAGTACATATATTTTCATATCATGTTAAAGTTCTTTTTATGAATAATCTTTCTTTATTATATGTTATAGATAATGGTGTGTGTTCTATATTGTATGGTTTTACTTGTTCTAACCATTTTATTCCTAATATTATGTCTGTTTTTTGCATTTCTTCCTTTATTTCAAATTCTATTTTTATTTTTCTGACTCCTATTATTATTTCTTTTTCTGCCGTATCTTTAATGTTTATTAGACTCCTTGGTAGATCTGGGCATATATCACTATTAGATTTTATTTTTTCACTTTTTACTAGATATTTTGCTATATAATTTTCTTCTTGTCCTGTGTTTAAGAGTATTAAATATTCTTTTTCATTTATTGTTCCTATCATATAATATTGATTTAAATTAACTGTTGAAGTTGTTTCATAACTTGTTCTTTTTTATTAGCTTGATGATTCTGTTTTTTCATGAGCTATTCTTATTGTTGTACTTATTCTATCATTTATTATTTCTAAATCTTCTTCTATATTTATGTCTTTGTAACTATAATCATTATTAAAAATTGTTTTTACAAATTATTCAAAAGGACTTTCTATTTGTATTTTATTAATTTTATTTTTTCCTGTTATTTTATGTTTTGTTGTTAATACATATAGATTTTTACATCTTGCTGTAAATATTTTACTTCCTAGGGTTAGTTTTATTCTAGATATTTTCCAATATAATACTAATGATTTATTTATATTTTTATCTGTTATTGCTATTGAATAATTCGCACTTATTATAAATTTAAATTTTTGGTATATTAAATTTCCTTTTATGGCTGTTATTATACTTTTTTCTATAGGTTTTATAATTCTATCATCTGTTAAATATAATTCTATTGGTGTATCTATTCCTTCTCTAAAATATGCTTTTATTAATATCTCTATTCCTCCAAGGTGTACATATTTTATTGGGTCTTTACTTTTTATATCGTTTATTTATTTATTAATTATTATTTTTGTTACTAGTGGTATGCTAGCTCTTCCTTTTGCATAGCTACAGTCTATTACATGTTCTTTTTGGCTTACTACGTAGTATTCTTCCTTTTTTCTACTAAATATATTTTTTATTGTTGGTATTTTAAATATTTTTTCTACACTTAAGTTTAACTCTTTTCCTTTTATTTCGTCAAATATATTACTGTCAAATATTATCTTTTGATCTGTTCCTTCTTCATTTAAATATTCATCCTTTGTTATTATTTTTATATCTTCTTCAGTTATTTGGTTCATTTTTATATCTACTTCAGTCATTTGATTCATCTAATTCACTATCTATTTCATTATATGTTTCATTCTCTGAAATTTCATATATACTATCTTCACTTTCTAATTCATAATCTATATAATCTATCTGCATATATTCTGTATTTTCTATTTTTATTTCTGATATTTGTTTATTTTTTGGGTTTTTTGGTAATTTACAATCTCTAGCTAAATGTCCTAGTTTTCCACAATTAAAATAAGTATATTCTTTTATAGATTTCTTTTTTCTATATGGTCTTTTATGTTTATAATTTTTTACATAATATCTTTTTCTTGGTTTTTTATATTTATATTTTGATTTTTTGTATTTCTTATATTTCTTATGGCTTTTTCTTTTCTTATAATATCTTTCTTCACATCCAAATTGAGGTGCTATTTTATCTTTGCAACATGCTAAATTTCTTATTAATGTTTTTTCCATTTTTATTTCTTCTCTATATTTTTCACATAGATTTCTATACCATTGTTGTAAAAATTTTATTTTTGCTCCTAGGGTATCTACTATTTTTGCTTCATCCCAACTTTTTATTATTTTTGAACTAAATGGTTCAGGTAATTTACTAAAATATAATCTTCTTATTTCTTTACTTTCTTCTATATTATATGTTCCTTTATAATAATATTTTTTAAATGCGCATGTATACTCATCTATATAGCACATATTACATATTGCTAATTTTAACATTAAATTCCTATTCGTATCTTTCTCTTCTTCTTTTGTTGTTATACTACTAAATTCTTCTCTTATAGCTATTTCATATTTTTTCAATATTTCTGTTGGTAGTATTTTAGTAGGTATTGATGTTCCTTCTGTTTTATTATCAGATCTTAGTACTTTTTTACTTGCTTCGGCTAGGTTTAAAAACCATAATTTTACTGTTCCTATTTATGTCTTTTCTATATATTCTGGTGTGTTTGTTGTATCTATTTTATTATCTAATAATTGTTTTGACATGTATCCTACCCATAGTTGTATTTTTTTATTTGTGTCTATTACACAGTCTAAATCTAAAAAGTTGTAATTAATTATTTATTTTGGTGTCCATTTATTATATTCATCCTTTGGATTATATCTTTTAAACTTATTTTTGTAATTATAGGTTGGTTTTCTTATTTCTGATGTACTAGGTATTATATTTTTATCTAGAGTATTTACTTCTGTATTTATTAGTTCTAGATTTTCTTTATTAATTACTTCTTATTTTTCATTAATTTCTAGTTTTTCTATGTTTTCTAGAATTTCTGTATATGTTTCGCTATCTTCCGAATCATAATTATCTGTTTCTTCTGCATCTATTGTATTTATTTCTAATTCACTGGTTTCTGGTTCTTTATTTTTATTTCTAATTTTTCTTTAAATTGATTTATTTCGTTTAATAATTTTTGTTCTTTATCTTTTTCTTCTTTTTCTTTCTGTCTCTTTTCATATAAATCTTTTAGCATTTGTTGTTCTTTTTCTAATTCAACAATCCTACTATTTTTAGTTTCTTCTATTTTTCGTATTTCTTCTGTGGTTTGTTATTTTATTTTATCTATTTCTTTTTTTCTGTCTATCTCTTCATTTTCTCTTTCTATTCTTACCATGACTGTCAACTTATCTTCTAATTTTAATTCTTCTTTTTCTAACATTAAATATAAATGTTCACCTATTTTCTTATATCTTCTTCCTAAATTAGAGAATACTATTTTTATTTTTAATCCTTCGTGATTTTCATATGTTTTTTCATCTATTATAAATTCTTCTTTGTTCATTTTATATAAATGTATATAGGTTATGTTGATATATATATTCTAGACTATCTATTGTTGATTCTAAATTTGATATTTCTTCTTTTTGTGCATTTATTGAGTTTTTACTAACTCCGGCAATTATGTTATACTTTAGTCTTTCTATCCTTATTTTTAATTCTTTACGTTTTTCAAATATTATTTGTTTTAATTCTTTATATTGTTGTGGTTTTTGTACATTATTCATCTAAACAATATTTATAATATTTTGGTGGATATCTAAATCTAATTTTATCATAATTAATAAAGTTGTAGGACGAAAGTGTTTTAGGACGAAACTTGTATAAAATCATTTTTTGACGACTTAGTAGGGAATTTAATCAAGTCTAAGAAAATAAACAACAAATAAACATGTAAAGGGAAAAAAGGAGAATTAGAAGACTTAGGCTCGTAAGCCCAAATCCATCAACCCTATCCTAATCTAATTGGGCTTTTGGCCCACCTGCACCTATCCTAGTCTAAATATAGGATTTTGGCACTTAACTTGTCCTAAACTATTTTTTCGGATCCATTGGCCTAAAATCGACTTCATATGTATTAAAATACAACTTTGGCTTCGAGGCCCCAACTGAATGAATAAGCAAATTATTAAATAAACAAATAAAAAGAAGACTAATAAAAATCAAGACTTTTCAAGTCTCTTAGTGACCTCATCAATGGGTTTTGATCCATTTTCCTTCTTCTTTTATCCTCTAGCACCCGCACGCCATATAGTGGACCTTAGGTTTAAACTTCGAACTTGACTCGAAGAGGTGAGCCTCATTGGCCAATTATGAAATGAAAGAGGAGAGGAGTCCATTTGGACTCGAGAGATTTTTTGCATGCAAAGAAAAGATAAAGAAATTAATATACCTTCAAGGCATAAAAGTAAAATATTTCAAAGCAAAAGAAATTACCAAGAACCAATTTTTGAATGACAATGATAAGCACACTTGCACATGTATAACAAGAATGAGAGTCAACAGATAAAATACAAAGCAAAGACACCCACTTACATGCCTCTTGATTTATGTTCATATTAAGAATGAACAAAGGTAAAAGGAAGAAGGTCATATTCAATGAATTAATGCGAGAACAAACAACGTAAGCTTGCGAAAGTAAAGGTATGAGGAAATAAGAAAAATACCTATGACTTCTAAAATTGAACAAACATAGACACTAATTCATATAACAAAAGAAAACAAAGGCTAACTTTTCAAGAAATGAAATCTTTAAAATTCAATGAAGGCGACATTAACGAAGATTCATACATCTAAATTACCACCAACATTTTAGGAAAAATCATGTAATGACCTATGGTTTATATTTCCAAGACATCGTTGATTCTCTGTTGATATTATGAATCAAAGAGAGACATGAATCAAGTCTTTACACACACAAAGAGCACATATAACAATCCAAAGGGAGTAAGAAAATTAGAATAAAAGTTTAGCATCTCTAAAAGTGAAATATCATTCAATAATCATACTATGCATGACTTGAAAATATCTAAATAATTCTATTTAGCCACAAAAGCCCAAATTTTCTCATCATTTTGACAAGTCAACATGCGAAAAAAAGAAATAAACATCTTGGATGAAAAATAGCTAGCACTTCATCTCTCATCTGAGGATTTTGAAATCTATTAAAATAATTAGCAAGCAAATGACAAGTTCTTGACTTAACCAATTACTATTTTATTAAGGCAAAACAAATAATAGTAACTATTCTTTTTGATATAAAGAAAAAAACTTTACATGCTAAAAATAAATATATCCGCCAACAATGAATTTGAACAAAGCATAAGAACTTCTTTTAAGCAAAGATTGAAACTTTATCCATAATAATCAAAGAATAAAATCAAAAAAGAGAAACAATCAATATTAACTATTCTTTTCAACATAAAGGAAACAACTTTACATGCTAAAAACAAACATATCCGTCAACAATGAATTTAAACAAATCATAACTACATCTTTTAAGCAAATATTGAAACTTTATCAATAATAATCAAAGAATAGAGTCAAAAAGGCACGTACAACTATTGCTAGCTCATTTTTATACCATGAACATGAAAATAACCATAATATCGATACCACAACGTCCTATGGCTTTCAAGGCCATCAACAGTAAACAATCCCAGCAAACAAAATTATAACTACGAACTATGAAGAAGAAAATGATAATAAAATTAAAAAAAGGGAAAATATGTGTTTACCTTTTTGGGGGCAGAAAAATGGGACTACAAGCTTTCTTTGGAGTCTTGATCACCACCGAAAAGCGTTCAACTCGAGAACTTCCGTTAGCCCACAAATTTCTTGGAAAAGGAAATTTTTTTACTAAAATAAAAAATTCTTCATTGCTCAAAGCTTTTTTTTCAACCTTGAGACTTGTTCTTTCTACCAAAATAGTGGTAGTATTTATAGGAAAGGATGGGGATTCAATTCTTTTCATCCACCAATGTGGGAGAGAAAATTTAGGGATGTTTTTGGAATTTTAAAATTGAAGATAAGGTGAGGTGGAAGATAAGGTGGGGAAAATTATACAATGTAGTACAATTTTTGAATTTCAAAATTAGAAAAAGGACAAGGTTGAGGGGGAATTGTAGAATGTAGTATAATTTTTGAATTTCAAAATTAGAATTTGAAAAAAGGAAAAGGTTGAGGGGGATTATACAATGTAGTACAATTTTTGAATTTCAAAATTTGAATTTGAAAAAAGGAACAAGGTTGAGGGGGAATTGTACAAAGTAGTACAATTTTTGAATTTCAAAATTGAAAAAAGGACAAAGTTGAGGGGAAAATTATACAATGTAGTACAATTTTTGAAATTATTTTTGGTGGGAATTAGGTAGAAGTTATGAGAGTTTTTGGGAATTTTTGAGTTATTTAAAATATAACCGCAACTGGGATTTAGAATTGAGCCATAATTATTTGATTTTGACCAAATTAAAAATCAATTGGCGGATTACATTGAAATCATGGCCAATTTGATTTCAATTATGACCAAATCTAATAGATTGGCTAAATTAAATTTAAATTCGATATGAATTAATACTTCTTTTAATCCCGAGCTTCTTGATTTAATAAAATTAAACACATATTTATCCAAATAAATTATTTTTGAGAGTAATTATATTTAAATCAAGACTTTATTCGTAAATTTATTTTCAAGGTATGCCTTGATTAAAATCCAATATTTCATAAAATAAATATTTTAATAACCAAATTATATAATTTTGTAGAATTGAATACAATACTATAATCACTACTTAAACTAACAGAATTACCCAGATAAATACTTTGAAAAGTTTTTATTCGGATAAAATAAATATTGTAATTTTATTTTAAAATTAAAGAAACTCGGGACTAAACTTAGTTGTGGAGGGCAAAAATTAGGTATCAACAATAAGAATTAAAGTAGACCGAGCCATTAGCAAGGTTACTTTGTAATACTGCTAATAATGAATCATCAAAATTTAATAACCTATTATCTCTTAAAAGTAGACATATAGGTACATCTAAACCTAATCTATATAATGATTTAACTGCTACTTGAACAAGACCTATGTGAAGGAACTTGTAATTTTTTCTATATCTATTAATATCTTCAACTGCTAATAATTTAATAGTCTCAATATTTCTATTAATTGCAACAGTGGATTCCGAAGTTTTAATATTATAATTTTTAACAAAATCAAAGTGTCTTGTTTTATTGACTCTATTAAAACTTTCTTTTGGAATATTTCAATTTTGTAAATCACTTTCTATTTTAGCAATTTTACTAGAGATAGCAGAAATATTAACACTATTTATTACGTTTTGGTTAGTTTGAGTATTCATGAGAATTTTTGCAGATGAGAGAGAAAACACTATCCTAGGACCAAAATCTACTTTAGATGTTACTTCTACAATAATTATTTATGAGTGCAGTAATTACTAATTTTCGTCTCCTAAATTTTTTTTATTTTTTTCCTATAGGCTTGGCGACGGGAACACCCTCCGTGTCCGACTCTATTTTTCACACACTCAGAGCTAATCCAAAGAAAAATTCTAGGCTTGCCAACGTCTAAACCGCTATTAAACGGCTACCCAACTTAAGGAATAAAAATAAGAACACAGAGGGAGATCAACAGTAATTAATAACCAGAAAAATAATTATTCTAAGAGTAACACTAGTTTCGACCAACTCTAGGATAGCGTAACGCTCTAGCCGCTCCAACTCATACTCACACTTTCTCCCGGGCAACTTAGCTCTGATACCATTTAGGGGACGGATCGGGATAACGGGAAGCAAAATGATAATTTAAAGTAATTAAAGTAATTTATACTTTAAAACAGGATCTTAGAAATTTTAAATCTATAGATCCGTCTAGATATTGTATAACTTGTTCAATATTCAAATTTTCTTCTTCTATTTCTGGCTTCGTTATGGAGTCAAAATGCCAATTATCTTTTATTAATACATTATCCTATTTTATCATTTTTGGGACAAAGGTATTATTATGAATAAGGTTAGCTTCCATAAGCATGGTAGCTCCTTTATTACTAATTATTTTAGCCTTAGAGGCTAAGGTTGTTTTCATTAATCTGTAATATACTTTATATATTATTGCTATTTCTCTTGTATTTACCTTACTATTCATGTTTTTTGTTTTAACATTTAATGTTAACGTATAGATAACATTTTGATCATTAATATTTATAGAAAAATTAGGATTAGGATAACAATTTAAGTATACCGGATGGATCAGGATAATGGGGAGCAAAATAACATTTTAAAATAATTACTATAAAAAGCCCATATTTTCGGATATGCAGTATGAAGAAAATAAATTTTCATCTCATACTTCAAATTCTGGAAAAGAAGTCGCAGAATGGAATTTAACCTATGGTGATATTATAAGTCTTATAAATGTCACATGACTAGAATTATGTACTAATATTAAGCTTAAAATAAACTAAAAAGAGATAATAAAATAACTCGCAATGAGCTAGGAAGTTTTAGCGAAGACTTTGGTTATATAAAATTATAAGACCCTTCATAGGAAGCTACCAAAAATATTAAAAAGAAACATAAAAATTATAAAGATAAATATGAAAAATCTCATTATAATAAAAGACGATTTAAAAAATCTAAAGAGGCTTCTAGAAGAAAATAAAACCAATAATGAAATATATTGGAACTGCGGTAAAACTGGACATAGGGCTAAAGATTGTCGGGTTTCAAATAAAAAGAAAGACAAGATAAATATGTTAGAATTAGGAAACGATGTTAAAAATTAATTATATTCAATACAAGATGAAAATAAAAATAGTTCTTCTTGTGACGAAAGTCTTAGTGATGATAATCAACTTAATGTTACATACAGTTCAGATTGTAGTGAATTAACAGACCATTGTAATTGTAGCGGTGCAATTTACATTTGTGATAGTCATTCTATAAATGTTATCACCAATAATAATAAAGAGAAAGAGAACTTATTTGACATGATAGATAATCTAGAAAACTCAACTCTTAGGAGAAAATATTTAATAGACTTAAAAGATATTGTTCTTGATCAACAGGTTGATAATAAAGAAATTATTGAACCCTTTAATATGGAAAATGTACTAAATAAATTTAAAGAACATAAATCTGAAAAAACAATACAAGATCTTCAAATAGAATTATTATACCTAAAATAAGAACCTAGTCAAGTTAAGCAAAGACTTAACAATGTAGAAACAGAGTTACTTACTAATAAAATATTAAAGGATTTAACTCCAAACAAAGACCCGAAATCACACCAGTTTGAGCTTGGTGAAACATCACGAGTAAATAATGACAATAAAGAAATAGAGTCTCTAGAAATAGAATCTCTAGAAAAACTTCCTATAAGCAAATCAGGAATTAATACAATTACTATAGTTAAACCACAAAGTTAACATATACCAATTACTATAGTTATCAATAAAGATTACAAAATTCATAAGATTGCATTATTTGATACAGGTGTTGATGAAAATTGCATTATAGAGAGATTAATTCCTATAGAGTACCTAGAAAAAGGTACTACACACTTATTCTCTGCAACAGGGGAAAAATTAAAAATAAATTATAGACTCCCCAAAGCCCATATTTGCAATGACGGAGTTTGTTTTATTAATAATTTTGTAATCACTAGAGCTATCAATGAAGAGATAATATTAGGTCTTTATTTTATCACTCAAATAAAACCTTATATTGCCGAGCTAAATGGCATCCACGCCACTATTTTTGAAAAAAGGATTATATTACCCTATCTAAACAGTATATGAAAAGAAGAAAGTGATTTTATAAGAAATCAAACTATTTTTAGAGAAAATTCAGTCCAATGGGGATCAGAGAAAATCTGTTATTAAAGGAAAATTCTATAATATTATGAGTTATCAAATTTTGAAATTATTTTAAAACTGTTTTATAAAAATTGTCAACAAATTCGATTTTATAAAGGGAGAAATTCTCTACTAAACAATTTTTAACAAAATTTTTGTACAGGAAAAAAATGAGACCTGGAATACCAGGATCAAGGTTAAGGCCTCCATTCCATCTTTTCCGACCAGAGGAAAAAATGAAAAAACCCTTCACTGAAGAAGATAAAAAGTCAGATAAAAGGTCAGAAAATAGGTTTTCAGTCCTGGCAGAATTTTCATCCCTGCCAAAACCTACCGTTCCACTATCATAAAAAAAGTCCATTACTAGTGTACCCAGAATACAACCACTTAAATAGATATTTAAGAAAGAATACTCATCAACCAGTAAAATTATTGCCATCCAAACTAAAGATAGTTATGCGATGAAACCACCGGAGACCTACTCACTTACAGTCTCCCCAGCCACTCCGTAAAGGAAAGAAGAATAGAGTATTCTTGATAAAAAGCAATTTGAGATAATAGATTTGAAGGTACTGCCGATAATGGCACTTGACAAAAAGTATGAAAAAATTTTAGTACCAGAATTGTTAAAGCCTTGTTATACCAATTGGGACTATGCGGAGACAGATGATCCCCTCAAGACCCGAAGGTATTATGAGTCCATATTAACAGATATGGATTTATTGCAAATCAAGCATAAATAGGCATATATAATTGATCCCAATGGTATTCAATATTAAAAGTTTACAATCAAAAGGATATTAAGTCCATTTGAATGGTATGTGGATCACCTACATACACCCATTCCTCTATCGATAAAACACCGACCCCAGACCTATAATTGGTATGATTATAAGGTGGTCTGGTACAACTTTATGTATGTTAGGCCCAACGCTCACTCTTGGTTTGTGAAATATTCGGAGTAGATGAAGATATCTTTAATTCCTCGATGGTTCTACGACTGGTGGAATCAGTTTGGAGGAAATAAACAGGTATTGTCTACACAGTTTCAAAAGTAATTTGAAAAGTTCTAGGTAGAATATTTCTACACTACCGAAAAATGTTAAATGGTGTAAATTTTTTATCGCTAAAAAATTTCATATATTATCTATTGAACCTTTGATATTCATGAAATCAAAATGATCAAATACTTAAGCAAAACCATCAAGATTAAAGGTTGGAGTCCAACGGAGAAGCCAGTAATAAGCTCATCCTTACAAAAGGAAGCACACCTTTTCAAGGAGGAATTAAAAAAAGGCTCAAAGAAGCCTTGTGAAATCTAGATAATGAGAATCAATCAAAACAAATTATGGAGTTATTAGATATTGCATCCTCTCATGCCAGCGAACCTGGAAAAGGAGATATGCTGGATCCACAAGGAATAACACATGCATACCTTCTCAACTGAAAGAAAGGTGCCCAAACCCCTTTAAAGTTTGAAAAGCTACTTAATGGACCCCATAAACAAAATGAAGACTATAAGACAAATGGCATCAATCTTCAAGGAAGAAAAAGCCAAAATCTTGTTCTCAAAGTCATCAAAAGAGAAGTTCAAGATAAGAATAAAAAGATAGTCAGAGACACGTGCAGAACAAGTGAATAGTCATCAGTTACTCCTAGATAGGCGTAGAATAAATAGCTTGTATTAGTGTATGGACAGATGTAAAATAGATAGTGTTTGTTAAATATTAGTTAGCATTTCTGAGGCATATTTAAGTCTTTCAACTTGTAATAGCTGAAAGCATTCTGAAATTTCCCAACTCAGAAATCTCTCTACCATCTCCCATATTTCCCATTTCCCTCTGTAAAGTTCTTTCATTTCCCATCAGTAAAAAGTTTTTTGTAAGGAAAAATTTCTCTATTTTTCTACTGTTTTAGTTAATTTTTCTTTACATTTATTTTGTTCTTATTTTGTTATTTTAAAGTTAGTTTTATACTTTAAACTACTTTTACAGTATAATTTATACTTTTGATGTATAAATTTCTTTAATTACTTTAAATTGTTATTTTGCTCCCCGTTATCTCGATCTGTCCCCCAAAAGGTAAATTACCTTAAACTATTATTTTGCTCTACAAAGTTACCTCGCTAATGGATCGGTATACTTTAATTGTTATCCTAATTTTTCTATAGATATTAATGATCAAAATGTTATGGATACATTAACATTAAATGTTAAAACAAATAGTAAGGTAAATACAAGAGAAATAGCAATAATATGTAGAATATATTACAGATTAATGAAAACAACCTTAGCCCTTAAGGCTAAAATAGTTAGTAATAAAGGAGCTACCATGCTTATGGAAGCTAATCCTAATCATAATAATACCTTTGTCCCGAAAATGATAAAGTGGGATGATGTATTAATATTGGCATTTCAAATTCATAAAGGCGCCAGAAAGTGAAGAAGAAAATTCAAACATTGAACAAGTTATACAATATCTAGATGGATCTATAGATTTAAAATTTTTAAGATCACAATCTTTTAATCAAGTATTTTCCAGTAGAAGAATGTCCTTTTCTAGATCTTCAGTCACCAAGTTTGTAGAAGAAAGGGAAGTAACATTAGAAAATATTGAAATAAAATTAAAAGGAGTTGACTTCTCAAAAATAATTCCAAAAGTAGAATATGAATCTACAAATTTAAAGGCTAAAAAATCTATAAGTCCCACTGCTAGTGAAATGCTAGGAGTAAGGAACTTCCTATGAATGATTAGGTTAGATGTAATATTTGAACCTGACTTTGAATATTTAGATAAATTAATGAATAGTCCATAAAATTCTATTTAAAAGGAATGGTATAAACAAAAATATTCATTAAAAGAAAGATATTCCTTTAGAGAAAAATGGTGCAATGATATGAAAAGATTAAGATGTAATATTAAATTTTTTAAATGGTTTGAAATCATAGGAAAATTAGATGATCAAAAGGATTCATTCAATATGATTGTTAATAAATGGTATACTACTAGTAATAAAATTGTAGAATCAACAATTCCTGTGTTAAAAGAAAAATTAATTTACCAGTAGAAGGTAGAGTTGTTACTGCCTCACCTTTTAAATTAGATATAGTAGATACTAAATGTGATCCTACAAATAAGGATAGAAATAAAATACTCCAACAAAATAATTATACAAATCAATTATTACATGTGGTATCTAAACAGATTCTTGAAGCCGCGAATAAATCAACTTTTAAAGATAAACCAAGTTCTTCTCATTATGATAAAAAATTAGAAACTCTTCCAATTTTTAAATTACCCGAATTCTCTAAAGATAAATTTCCAAAATTTGAAGAAAAGTTTGAAGTAACCAATGATATTTTAGAAAAAATTAATGAAAGATTAAAATCCAAATTAAAAGTCACAAATGATAAGGTTATAAGAACTTTATTAGAAAAAATGGATAGTTAAATTAACAAACTAAGCTCTAAATATTCAATAAAAAAGAATTCTTATAAAAAAACTCACATTTTCGGATATGTAATATGAAGAAAATGAATTTTTATCTCATACTTCACATTTTGGAAAAGAAGTTGCAGAATGGAATATTGATGGATTAGCAGAACATCAAATATATAATAAACTACATGAAATGCGAATAACCATTATGGCATATAAAACTGCCAGAATGTCAGATAAAGAAGCAACGTTTGTGATTATATCAGGTTTTACAGGTACTATAAAATATTGGTGGGATAATTACCTCACAGATAATAATATATAAAACATTTTAAATGCTACAACTATTACTCAAGCTATTAAGACTGAGTCAGTAGGGTAAACAGTTGAAAATCAAGTCTTAGAAAATGCCACCGCCACTTTGATTGATAGTATAGCTAAACATTTTATAAGAGAACCTCAATTTTTTCAAGATAGAAGTTTAGAGATATTATCAAATCTATCATGCCCAAAGTTAGACGATTTTAGATGGCATAAAGATGTTTGCCTCAACAGTCATGATTAGAGAAGATTGTAATCATGATTATAAGAAGGAAAAATTTATAAGTGGCTTACCAACATTATTTGCAGAAAAGATTAGAATAAAATTAAAAAGAGGGAAAAATTCTTTATAGTAATTTAACTTATGGTGATATTATAAGTTTTATAAATGTCACAGGACTAGAATTATGTATAGATATTAAGCTTAAAAATCAACTAAAAAAAGATAATAAAATAACTCACAATGAGCTAGGAAGTTTTTGCGAAGACTTTGGTTATATAAAATTATCAGCCTCTTCAAAGAAAGCTACCAAAAAGATTAAAAAACAACATAAAAATTATAAAAATAAATCTGAAAAATCTCATTATTATAAAAGACGATTTAAAAAAATCTAAAAAGGCTTCTAAGAGAGAAAATAAAACCAATAATGAAACATGTTGGAACTGCTGTAAAACTGGACATAGGGCTAAAGATTGCAGGGTTCCAAATAAAAAGAAAGACAAGATAAATATGTTAAAATTAGGAAATGACGTTAAAAATAAATTATATTCAATACTTGATAAAAATAAAAATAGTTCTTCTTGTGACGAAAGTCTTAGTAATGATAATATACTTAATGTTGCATACAGTTCAGATAGTAGGGAATTAACATACCATTGTAGTTGTAGCGGTGCTATTTGCACTTGTGATAGTCATTCTATAAATGTTATCACCAATAATAATAAAGAGAAAGAGTCCTTATTTGACATGATAGATAATCTAAAAGACCCAACTCTTAGGAGAAAATATTTAATAACCTTAAAAGATATTGATAGTAAAGAAATTATTGAACCCTTTAATATGAAAAATGTACTAAATAAATTTAAAGAACATAAATCTGAAACGACAATACAAGATCTTCAGACAGAATTATTATACCTAAAAGAAGAACTTAGACAAGTTAAGTAAAGACATAACAATCTAGAAATAGAGTCACTTACTAATAAAATATTAAAGAATTTATCTCCAAATCGAGACCCGAAATCACACCAGTTTGATATTTGTGAAACATCAGGAGTAAATGCTGACAATAAAGAAATAGAGTCTCTGGAAATAGAATCTCTAGAAAAACTTCCTATAAAAAAATCAGGAATTAATACAATTACTATGCTTAAACCACAAAGTTACCATATACCAACTACTATAGTTATCAATAAAGATTACAAAATTCATAAAATTGCATTATTTGATACAGGTGCTTATGAAAATTGCATTATAGAGGGATTAATTCCTATAGAGAACCTAGAAAAAGGTACTACACGCTTATTCTTTGCAACAGGGGAAAAATATAAAATAAATTTTAGACTCCCCAAAGCCTATATTTGCAATGACGGTGTTTGTTTTATTAATAATTTTGTAATCACTAGAGATAGCAATGAAGAGATAATATTAGGTCTTTCTTTTCTCACTCAAATAAAACTTTATATTGCCGAGCTAGATGACATCCACAACACTAATTTGGGAAAAGGGACTATTTTCCCCTATCTAAATAGTATATCAAAAGAAGAAAGTGATTTTATAAAAAATCAAACTATTTTAGAGAAAATTCAGTCCAATAAGGATTAGAGAAAAACTAATCCGCTATTAAAGAAAATTTTTATAATATTATGAGTTATCAAATTTTGAATTTCTTTTTAAACTATTTTATAAAAATGTCAACAAATTGATTTTATAAAGGGAGAAATTCTCTCCTAAATTTTTTTTAACAAAATTATTCTACAGGGAAAATATGAGACTTGGAACAACAGGATCAAGGTTAAGGTCTCCATTCCAGCCTTTTCGGCCAGAGGAAAAAATGAAAAGATCCTTCACTAAAGAAAATAAAAAGTAAGATAAAAGGTCAGAAAATAGGTTTTCAGTCCTGGCGGAATTTCCATCCTTGCCAAAACCTTCCATTCCACTATCGTCAAAAGAGTCCATTACCAGTGTACCCAGAATGCAGCCACTTAAACAGATATTTAAGAAAAAATATTCATCAGCCAATGAAACTATTTCCATCCGAACTAAAGACTATTATGTGACGAAACTACCGAAGACCTACTCACATACAGTCTGCCCAGCCACTCCGCAAAAGAAAGAAGAGTAGAGTATTCCCGATAAAAAACAATTCGAGATAGTAGATTTGCAAGTACTGCTAATAATGGAACTTGATAAAAAGTACGAAATTTTTGAGTACCAGAATTGTTAAAGACTTGTTATATAAATTGGGACTATGTGGAGAAAGATGATCCCCTCAAGACCCGGAGGTATTATGAGTTCATATTAACAGATATGGATTCATTGTAAATCGAGCATAAATTAGCATATATAAGTGATCCCAATAGTATTCAGTATTAAAAGTTTACAATCAAAAGGATATTAAGCCCATTTGAATGATTTGTGGATCACCTACATACACCCATTCCTCTGTTGAGAAATCACCGACCCCAGACCTATAATTGGTATGATTATAAGCCGGCCTGGTACAACTTTATAAATGTTAGGCCCAACACTCACTCTTGGGTCGTGTAATATTTAGAGCAGATGAAGATTGATGTAATTCCCCGATGGTTCTATGACTGGTCGAATCAGTTTGGAGGAAATAAACAGGTATTGTCTACACAGTTTCAAAAGCAATTTAAAAATTTCCAGGTAGAGCAGAATATTTCTACACTATCGGAAAATGTTAAATGGTGTAAAAATTTTATGGATAAATGAATTTCATATATTATCTATTGGTCCTTTAATATTCATAAAATCAAAAGGATCAAATACTTAATAAAAACCATCAAGATTAAAGGTTGGAGTCCAATGGAGAAGCTAGCAACAAGCTCATCCTCACAGAAGAAAGCGCACCTCTCCAAGGAAGAATTAAAAAGAAGGCTCAAAGAAGCCTTTTCAAATCTAGATAATGAGAATCAATCAAAATAAATTATGGAGTTATTAGATACTGCATCCTCTCATGCTAACGAACCTAGCAACAGGGATATGCTGGACCCACATGGAATATCACAGGCATACCTTATCAACAGAAAGAAAGGTGCCCACACCCCTTCAAAGTTTGAAAAGCTACTTAATGGACCCCACAAAAAATGGAGACTATAAGACAAATGACATCAATCTTTAAGGAAGAAAAAGACAAAATCTTCTTCTCAAAGTCATCAAAAGAGAAGTTCAAGAAAAGGATAAAAAGATAGCCAGAGACACGTGTAGAACAAGTGAATAGTCATTAGATACTCCTAGATAGGCATTGAATAAATAGCTTGTATTAGTGTATGGACAGATATAAAATAGATAGAGTTTGTTAAATATTAGTCAGCACTTCTGAGGCCTATTTAAGGCTTTCAATTTGTAACAGCAGAGAGCATTCTGAAATTTCCAAACTCAGAAATCTCTCCACCATCTCCCTTATTTCCCATCTCCCTCTAAAAAGTTCTCTTATTTCCCATCAATAAAAAGTTTTTTGTAAGTATTAATTTCTCTATCTCTCTACTCTTTTAGTTAATTTTTCTTTACATTTATTTTGTTCTTATTTTGTTATTTTAAAGTTAGTTTTATACTTTAAACTACTTTTACAGTATAATTTAAACTTTTAAAGTATAAATTACTTTAATTACTTTAAACTGTTATTTTGCTCCCCATTATCCTGATCCTTCCCCCAAATCTATAGCCGGTGGAAATTAGCGTTACTCTTTGAATAATTATTTTTCTGGTTAATATCACCAACGACATTATACAAGAAAATATTAAGAAATTAGAATTAAAATGCCCTAATAATACAAATAATAATAATACATGTTGTAGCTATATAAAAAAGAGACATGATAAATCCCTTAGAACTAAGGAAAGAAAATAAAAATAATTCCTCTTCAAAAGAATATTTTAATTGTGTTTACAGTAATAAATTAATTAATTATTGCAACTGCACCGGTACACATTGCACTTGCAATATTCTTTCTGTAAAAGTTATTACTAATAGCAATAAGGAGAAAGACGTCTTACTAATTGATCACTTAGAAGACCCAACTCTTAGGAGAAAATATTTAATAGACTTAAAAAATACTGTTCTTAATCAATAGTTTGATAAAAAATTAACTGAACTCTTTAACGTGAAGGATATGTCACATGAATTTAAAGAACAAAAATCAGAAACCACTATGCAGGACCTTGAAATAGAGTTACAATATTTAAAAAGGGAAGAAAAAAAATTAAGCAGGGATTTAGCAATGAATCACTTGCTCACACTAATAATTCAACTTCTAATAACAAATCAGAACCATATCAATTAAAGCTTGGAGAGACATTAAAAATGAGAAAAAATGATAAAGATATTAGGTCTCACAAAAATCAATCAAAAAATGACAAAATTACAAAAGATAAAGCACAAAGTTACCATATACCCATTACATTAGTTATAAATAAAAATTACACAATTCAAAAGGTGGCATTATTAGACACATGAGCCAATCGAAACTACATCATTGAAGGAATAATCCCCACTAAGTATCTTGAAAAAGGTACTACAAAATTATTCTTTGCAACAGGAAAAAGATTAAAAATAAATTATAAACTATACAATGCACATACCTGTGATGATGGAATTTGTTTCATAAATGACTTTGTAATAACCAAAGATATAAATGAAGAGATAATTTTCGGTATACCTATTACAAATCAAATAAAATCTTATACTACCGAATTAGACGGCATCCACACCACTATTTTGGGGAATAGATTATTTTTCCTTATCTATATAGTTTATCAAAAAATAGAAAATGGCCATATAAAAAATAAAACGGTCTTTAAAATTAATTTAATTTCACAACAAATAAATTATTTAAAAGACGAAATAAAAATCAAAAGTATTGAATCATCTTTAAAACCTCCAGAAGTAGAGGCAAAAATTAATAATCTAGAAGAAGTCATAGAGCGAGAGGTCTGCTCGAATTTTCCTAATGCGTTTTAGAAAAGAAAAAGGCATAGAGTTGAATTACCCTATATTGAGGGATTTGACGAAAGTATTATTCCAAAAAAAGCAAAACCCATTCAAATGAACCATGAATTAATGGAATACTGTTAAAAGGAAATTAACAATTTATTAGATAAAAAAATTATTCGACCTTCTAAATCATCTTGGAGTTGTTCAGCCTTTTATGTCAATAATGGTGCTGAAAAGGAAAGAGGCACCCCACGACTAGTTATCAATTACAAGCCTCTTAATAAAGTATAAAAATGGATTAGGTACCCGATACCTAACAAACGTGACCTTCTTAAAAGAACTTTTAAGGCTAATATTTATAGCAAGTTTGATATGAATCAGGATTTTGGCAAATACAAATTGTAGAAAAAGATAAATATAAAGCAACCTTCAATGTTCCTTTTGGACAATATGAATGCAATGCAATGCCTTTCGGACTAAAAAATGCTCCATCTAAATTTCAAAATAATATGAATAATATATTTAATCAATATAGTCAAATTTATATAGTCTATATAGATGATGTTTTAATATTTTAAGAAGATATTGACCAATACTTTAAACACCTCCAAATATTTTTAAAAATTGTCAAACAAAATAGACTATTAGTTAGTGCTAAGAAGATTAAATTATTCCAAACCATTATTAGATTTCTCGATCACGATTTATATCAAGGAACCTATAAACCCATTTGTAGAGCCATAGAGTTCTCCTCTAAATTTCCAGATGAATTAACTGATAAAACTCAGCTTTAAATATTTTAGGAAGTTTCAACTATGTTGCAGATTTTACTCCTAATATTAGACAGGTTTGTAAGCCTCTTTATCAGCATCTTAAAAAAAATCAGTGCCTTGGGGTATAGAGCACACTAATACAGTTCGAAAAATTAAATCAATAGTTCAAAAACTTCTATGTCTAGGGATACCGCACCCAGAGGCTCTCATGATTGTAGAGACTGATGCCTCGGACATAGGCTATAGAGGCATCCTTAAACAAAGGATTTCCATAGAATCTACTGAACAATTAGTAATATTCACGTCAGGAATCTGGAATGATACTCAAAAAAATTATAGTACAATTAAAAAGGAAATTTTGGCTATAGTACTATGTATAACTAAATTTCAAGATGATTTAATTAATAAAGAATTTTTACTAAGAGAGGAATGTTTTACAAAAAGATGTTAAAAATTTAATTTCTAAAAAGATATTTTCTAGATGGCAAGCTTTATTATCAAGTTTTGATTTTCAAATACAATTTATAACGGAAGAAAATAATTCTCTCCTAGATTTTTTGACTAGAGAATTTCTTCAGGGAAAAAATGAGGAGACCCGGAAAACCCAAAATAAAGACGAATCCTCCATTTCGTCCTATTCTACCCGAAGAAAAAATAAAAAGATCCTTCAATGAAGAAGATAAAAAGTCTGATAAAAGGTCAGAAAATAGGTTTTCAGTCCTGGCAGAATTTCCATCCCTACCAGAACCTACCACCCCCTACAATAAAAAGTATCCATGAAATCACAGGAGGCATATGAACAAGACGTCTCCCTAGTCATACAACAAAAGAAGGAAGAACACAGTATTCCTGATAAAAGGCAATTTAAGATATTAGATCTGCAGGTACTGCCAATAAGAGCATTTGATAAAAAGTATGAAAATTTTCAAGTACTAGAATTGTTAAAGCCTTTTTATACAAATTGGGACTATGTAGAGACGGATGTTCCCCTCAAGACCCAAAGGTATTATGCGTTTATATTAACTTATACGAATTCATTGCAAATCAAGCATAAATTAGCAGATATAAGTGATCCCAATAGTATTCAATATTCAAAGTTTACAATCAAAAGGATATTAAGCCCAATTGAATGTATGTGGATCACCTACATACACCCATTCCTCTGTCGAGATATCACTGACCCCAGACCTATAATTGGTATGATTATAAGGCGGCCTGGTACAACTTTATGTATGTTAGGACTAACACTCACTCTCGGTTCATGAAATATTCGGAGTAAATGAGGACTATTGTAATTTCCTGATGGTTCTACGACTGGTGGAATCATTTTAGAGAAAATAAACATATATTGTCTACACAGTTTCAAAAGCAATTTGAAAAGTTCCAGGTAGAGTAGAATATTTCATATATTATCTACTGTTTCTTTGATATTCATGAAATTGAAAGGATCAAATACTTAAGCAAAACCATCAAGATTAAAGGTTGGATTCTAACGAAGAAGCCAACAACAAGCTCATCCTCACAGAAGAAGGTGCACCTCTCCATTGAGTAATTAAAAAGAAGGCTAAAAGAAGCCTTGTGAAATCTAGATAATGAGAATTAATCAAAATAGATTATGGAGTTATTAGATATGGCATTTTCTCATGCCAGCGAACCTAGCAACGGGGATATGCTGGACCCACAACGAATATAACAAGCATACCTTCTCAACTGAAAGAAAGATGCCCACACCCCTTCAAAGTTTGAAAAGCTACTTAATGGATCCCACAAACAAAATAGCATCTAGAAGACAAATGGCATCAATGTTCAAGGAAGAAAAAGACAAAATCTTATTTCCAAAGTCATCAAAAAAGAAGTTCAATATAAGGATAAAAAGATAGTCAGAGACACGTGCAGAACAAGTGAATAGTCATCAGCTACTCCAAGATAGGCATAGAATAAATAGCTTGTATTAGTGTATGGACAGATATAAAATAAATAGTGTTTGTTAAATATTAGTCATCACTTCTGAGGCCTATTTAAGGCTTTCACCTGTAATAGAAGAGAGCATTCTAAAAATTCCCAACCTAGAGATCTCTCTACCATCTACCATATTTCCCATCTCCCTCTATAAAGTTCTCTCATTTCCCATAGCAATAAAAAGTTTTTGTAATTTTAAATTTCTCTATTTCTCTACTGCTTTAATTAATTTAATTTGCTTTTATTTTGTTGTTCTAAATTTATTTTTAAAGTTCAAACTACTTTTAAAGTAGTAATTATTTTAAACTGTTAATTATATTTTCCTCCCTGTTATTCCGATCCGTCCCTCAAATGGTATCAGAGACAAGTTGCCCGGGAGGGAGTGTGAGTATGAGTAGGAACGACTAGAGCGTTACGCTGTCCTAGAGCTATTGAAATTAGTGTTACTCTTAGAATAATCATTTTTATGGTTAGTAATTACAGTTGTTGCTCCTCTATGTTCTTAGTTTTATTCCTTAAGTTGGGTATCCGTTTAATAGTGGTTTAGACGTTGGCAAACCTAGAATTTTTTGTTGGATTAGCTATGAGTGTGTGAAAAATAGAGCCAGACCCAGAGGGTGTTCCCATTGCCAAACCTATAGGAATAAAATAAAAGAATTTTAGGAAAAGAAAATTAGTAATTACTGCACTCAAAAATAATTATTGTAGAAGTGACATCTAAAGTAGATTTTGATCCTAGGATAGTGTTTTCTCTCTCATCATCTTCAAAAATCCTCATGAATACACAAACCAGCCAAAACATAATAAATAGTGTTAATATTTTTACTATCTCTAGTAAAATTGCTAAAATAGAAAGTGATTTAAAAAATTGGGATATTACAAAAGAAAGTTTTAATAAAGTCTATAAAACTAGACACTTTGATTTTGTTAAAAATTATAATATTAAAACTTCGGAATCCACTATTGCAATCAATAGAAATATTCAGACTATTAAATTATTAGTAGTTGAAGATATTAATAGATATAGAAAAAGTTACAAGTTCCTTCACATAGGTCTTATTCAAGTAGCAGTTAAACCATTTTATATATTAGGTTTAGATGTACCTATATGTCTACTTTTAAGAGTTAATAGGTTATTAAATTTTGATGATTCATTATTAGTAGTATTACAAAGTAACCTCGCTAATGTCCTGATATACTTTAATTGTTATCCTAATTTTTCTATTGATATTAATGATCAAAATGTTATGGATACATTCACATTAAATGTTAAAACAAAAAATATGAATAGTAAGGTAAATACAAGAGAAATAGCAATAATATATAGAATATATTAGAGATTAATGAAAACAACCGTAGCCCCTAAGGCTAAAATAGTTAGTAATAAAAGAGTTACCATTCTTATGGAAGCTAATCATAATCATAATAATACCTTTGTCCTGAAAATAATAAAGTAGAATGATGTATTAATAAAAGGTAATTGGCATTTCGACTTCATAACGGAGCCAGAAATTGAAGAAGAAAATTCAAACATTGAACAAGTTATACAATATTCAGATGGAGCAATTTTTAAAATTTCTAAGAGCACAATCTTTTAATCAAGATCTTCCAGTAGAAGAATGTCCTTTTCTAGACCTTCAATTGCCAAGTTTGTAGAAGAAAGGGAAGTAACATCAGAAGATATTGAAAGAAATTTAAAAAGAGTTGACTTCTCAAAAGTAATCCCAAAAGTAGAATATGAATCTTCAAATTTAAGTCCCACTTCTAGTGAAATGCTAGGAGTAAGAAATTCCATATGCATGATTAGGTCAGATGTAATATTTAAACCTGACTTTAAATATTTAGATAAATTATGGAATAGTCCAGAAAATTCTATTAAAAAGGAATGATATAAACAAAAATATTCATTAAAAGAAAGATATTCCTTTCGAGAAAAATGGTGCAATGATATGAAAAGATTAAGATGTAATATTGAATTTTTTAAATGATTCGAAATTACAGGAAAATTAGATGATCAAAAGGATTCGTTAAACATGATTGTTAATAAATGGTATACTACTAGTAATAAAATTGTAGAATTAATAATTCCTCCATTAGAAGAAATTAGTCTACCAATAGAAGGTAGAGTTTTTAATGCCTCACCTTTTAAATTAGATATAGTAGATACTAAAGGTGATCCTACAAATAAGGATATAAATAAAATACTTCAACAAAATAACTGTACAAATTAATTATCACAATAAGTATCCTTTAAAGATAAACCTACTTTTTCTTATCCGGATAAAAATATCTATTTAACATCTGTCCATACACTAATACAAGCTATTTATTTTATTCTTATCTAGGAGTAGCTGATGACTATTCACTTGTTCTGCACGTGTCTCTGACTATCTTTCATCCTTATCTTGAACTTGTCTTCTGATTATTTTTAGAAGATTTTGGCTTTTTCTTCCTTGAAGATTGATGCTATTTGTCTTCTAGTCACCGTTTTGTTTGTGAGGTCCATTAACATGGATGAAAAGGTAGAGTGGAAGTGGGAAGTAATTAACATGTCTTCTATCGAGGATTTTCTAGAGTGGAAGTAGGAAGAAATTAACATGGATTTTTTTATCGATCTTCCTTGATCTCAGAATCAGTTTGATTCGGTTTGGATTATCATGGATAGAAGACAAAGGCTGCTCACTTTTTGTCAGTAAGAACTAACTTCTTAACTCAGGATTATGCCAGGTTTTACCTCTAAGATATTGTGAAGTTGCTTGGGGTAACAACTTCTATCATCTCTGATCGTGGTATGTAATTTTCATCACACTTTTGGCAGTTATTTCAGAAATGTTTGGAGATCAAAGTGAGCCTGTGTACCGCTTTGTACGTACAGTTAGATGGGAAAGCAAAAAAGACTATTCAGACAATGGAGGATATGCTTCAAGATTACGTGATTGACTATGGTGGTAGTTGGGTTGAGCACTTACCTCTTGTAGAGTTTGCTTACAATAATAGCTACCACTCTATCATTGAGATAGCTCTATTTGAAGAATTGTATATTAGGAGGTTTAGGTCTCTCATTGGGTGGTTCGAGGTCAGTGAGGCGGAAATATTTGGCCCATATTTTGTTCACCAAGCTATGGAGAAGGTGAAAGTGATTTAGGATAAGCTTAAGGTTACCCAAAGTCATCAAAAGTCCTATGAAGATATGAGGCGTAGGGACTTATAGTTTGAGGTTAGAGATAAGGTATTCTTGAAGGTGTCTCCCATGAAGGGAGTGGTGCATTTTGGGATAAAGGAGAAGCTCAGTCCCCAGTATGTAGGTCCTTATGTGACTTTGAGGAGGGTTGTCAATATCTCATATGAGTTGGAGTTGCCTTCTAGATTGAGCTAAATTCACCCGATGTATCATGTCTCTATATTGAGGAAATGTATTGGTGATCCCTCGCAGGTTCTGCCTATTAAGGATATTGCTATTTTGAATTTCCCATATTATGAGGATATCTCCGTTGAGATCCTAAATTATCAGGTTGGTCGGTTGTGGACCAAGGATATGGACTCAGTAAAGGTTCTATGGAGGAACCATAAGGTGGAAGAGACGACATGGGAAGCTGAAGAGGACATGAAGTCCAAGTTTCCCCTCCTATTCCCCGTTTCAAAAATTCATGCTCATGATATGTGTTGATTCTTAACTTCTTTGTTTATTGACTTTTTTAAAGGTAAAAAGATGAATTCCTTAGTGTTCTGTTTTCTATCTCAAAGGTAATAATAGAGACATTTGGGGGATTAATCATGCTTATACTGCCTTGTTCCATCATTCGAGGACAAATGATCCAAGTGGGGTAGAATTAAAACACCATGGGTTCTGGACCTTGCAAATTTCTTGGGTCTTGAGCTTTTTTTATCATCATACGACTCACCATACTAGTCATATGGTGTGGGTACGGGTCAAGTGACCTTATTCATAGGGTGTCCAGTGAGTGGTGGTTGAGTTTCTGTTATGGGCACGACTTGCTGAGTACGAGCCATATGTTCATGATATGAGGGGTATAGTATGCAATTGTATACTGTTCAGTGTCTAGCCCTGAGTTAGGCTACGGATTCATATGTCAGATAGAATATAGTGTCCAACTTTTTAATCAAGATACGAGTAGAGGGTACTACTCGTATGATATGGGTATGAGTTGAGGGGTCCATCCATACCTTTCTACGTCCTTTTTATAGTTTAATTTGGGGGTATTTTGGACATTTCCCCCTAATAAATCCTTTGTACCCCATGACAACCTTTGGAGGCTTTCTAACCTATTATTCACAATTAAACACTCTCTAAACACTCTCAAATCTCTCTCAAGCTTGTAGTTCAAGAAAGGCTAGGGTTTTCTTCAAGGCAATCCATTAAGGCTCAAACTGGTGGTTTCTCTCTGCATTCCTTGTTGTCTAAGTCATGTTATTCCTCCCTCATTGTTAGTTCAACTAAAACATATTTTTAATGAATTATTTCCATGGCATTATTGTGGTATTGTTTTGGATTTTGAAGTATATATTAGGGGTTTTGGTTGTTCTTGGTTTGATAGTGTTTTCCCATATTTTACTTATGGTTTTTATGTTTTAATTGTGATTTCAACATGTGGTTGCATATGAATGGTCAATTAATACTTGGTCTTGGCTTTGGAAACTATATGCCCTCAACATGTTTGTTAAAATGCCAATGAGAATGCTTTTATCACATAGTTTGACTATTATTGAAATCTTTTCATTGCATAAAAGGTAATGGAACCTAAATTGGTTCAAATGATTTTAAATGGATTGGAAAGGCCTTGGCGTCCATGGCATTTGTTAATCGGAAACTTTGGAGTCAAATTGGTTTAATGGCTTTGGTATGGCATAAATGGATAGACTTGTAAGCTCTAACTTTGGTATGACGATATCAATGGGTAATGCTTAATAAATAAGACTCCTTGGTAAATGGTTGATTATGTGTGAATGGTTTTAATATGGGATTAAATGAGATGTGTTAGCAAAGCTGTGGAAGGTGGTGGTCCTGGGGAGACCAAATCTGGAAACTCATGTTTGCCGATGTGAGGTTGGTCTTGGTGACCATATGCATCATGTCACACTTATATTTTGGGAGATGTACGAGTAATCTCAGGTTTTTCTCTGTCTCGTGAGGCTAGCACGCACCGGGCCACTTTTAGCAGGGGTATCTGAACCCATATAGCCCATAAGTAGATTTAGGACGACAAAACTACAAAATCCCAGGTTAAAGGATTAAATGCATGCTAAACCCGGTTCCCTTTCTCAACATGGTATATATATTTATGTATGTGATTGCATATGGTTATTTATTTTGGTTTTAATAATGGTATTATTTTATCCTTACTCCTAAGTACATTCTAGCGTTCACCCGCTAGATCATCTTCGAGCGCTATATCCCCACGCGATGCAGGAATCGACCATACTACTTCTCCTACTCAGTGATCTTGGATTCGGGAGCATCTTTGTGTTGGACTGAAGTGATGATCTTTCATACTCCGAAAGGCTCCATTTCATGCCATTGACTTCTTTTCATATTTTTTTTTCTTGGGCTTTGGTTTTTGCTATGGTCGAGGGAATGTCCTGACTGGATGTTTTTAGATTTTCGTAGACTTTGTGTGACTACTATAGGCATGAACGGTATCGGTATTGGTGTTAGCCTTGGCATTGGCATTGGTATTGGGGCTAACACCTATTGGATGCTTGGTTGGATGTTTGGATAGTTATGGTTATGAACCTTATTAAATGACTTTCAATTATAATTATTCTATCTTGTTATATGTTTGAAATTCATCCTACATAGGGTACAGGGCGGTTATGGTTGGGTATTGGGGGCGGTCTTCGATCTGGGTCGGACTTGAGATGCCCGACATGACTAGGCCCTACAGCTGAGATTGGAACTTAAGGGTCAACTTATGAGTACCCACTACTCCAAACTGGATTCGTTACATGAAGAGAAATTAGAAGGTTTAGGACATAAAAGCTCGAGGATTATAGTGCATCTCCCCCTTGGGATATTATGTCCCTCGAAGAATGCTGACTTAGCTAAGATACTAAGGAAAAGCTGGGACGATGCAAGAGACACCTACAGACTGAATTGTGACTGAATATCTGCGATTTGAAACTGAGGCATGATACATGAACTGAGCTGAATTTGCAACTACCAGGATGTTCCATTTTAGGATAGGACGACTAGATAGAAAGATGGGAAACCATCCGAATTTGTCCGCCTGACTGCTAAACTAGATTGCTGGCTTTACAGACTAACTCATACTAAAAAATTATACTTAACTGGAGCATTTCTTTTACACTCTTCCTATACAGTTCTAATTACTTTAGGGGGTAAGGAATCTTGGCATGGTTTGAATAAGACATCTGAATAAGAAACCACAACATGGCCAAAATTTTTGTAATATGGGCTCTGATAACCCTACCTACTGAGGTATGAGGAATAGAATATTTACATCACATATTTACCAAGAGGTCTAAACTAAAGTTATACATGACATAGTCGGAATTTAAATAATTATTAGGAGCGTAGCATAAGTCATGGGAACTGAGCATACTGTGAGTTATGAGTACCTGAGTCATGAGCTGCATGACCTGAGTTGGAGTTTCTGTATTCATGGAACATGATTTGTTATACTGGGTGAACTAGAACTCCTTACACTTGGAACTATAAGCGTACCTGATTTTTGATAACATGCCCGAATATGGGCTAGGATCATAGAGCTGCCATGTAAGGCATTAGTACTGACATTACTGACATTACTACTAAAATCTGAAAGCTTGACTTGGTTACTTGTTCTAACATCTCCCCTTTAGCGAAAAACCATCATTCTAAAGCTATGAACCACTTAATCAATAACTCTAAACTGGACTGGTACCACTTTACTCTAATGTTTGGGGTAGACACTGAAGAGGGATCTGCTAATATTTTAGGTATGACACCGAAGTTGACGGCTATATAAGGGTTACAAAGAAAGTAAAGCCTCAGGATCTAACAAGGCATAAACATAAAGATAAAAGACTCATAACATACCCATAACTATATCAGGAGAACTTCCCTGATCATGGTGAGACTGGAGTGCATAAAATCTGTTCTGGCATTGACCACTAGTGGTACTGGAAGTGGCGCCCTGCTGAGTCGGGCGACCGAATGGAACTGGAGGATGACTGTACTGATTTCGTGGACCAGGCTTATGACATTCTCAGAATCTGTTACCTGACTCACTGTGATGACCCAAAATCTAATTTCCCAAGATGCCACATGGTTCTCTGAACTACAAGTAGTCCTGAGCTTACCCCGGTTGCCTTCTACTAAATCTGAATTCTCAAAATAGGGGAATATGAATGTAAAATCATAATAAATATGGAAAACTGTCTGAATTATCTGAGTATATTCGAAGATACTAATCTCATCAGTCTGATAAAGTAAATACTAAAAATTTGAATACTGCAATTAAAATCTAAAACAGAATCTAGTAGTCCGACAAGCCTCTACTGACTGAAAATAGAGAGTCACTAGGACAGGCCCCAGCTGACTCAAACTGTCTGAAATGAATACTAAACCATCTACTAATGAACTAAAGATCTGAATAGCTAAGTCTCCAAACTATGAGGACTCACCAACTGCAGAGATGTAGATGAGATGCTCGGAAATCACTCATGCTGCTAAAATGAGCACTTGAACCTACATTATGAGACAATGTAACACATAAACGTATATGTAGATCAGTACTTTGGGAATGTACTGAGCATATAAGGGTTAATGCAATAAGTAAAAAATATCATCACAGTTTATAAAATCATGCATGCTAAATGTAAATAACTCACACAGGCTTGAGTAATCTGAAAACTGAAGATCATAAAACATGAACAACAAAGCATATAATATAAATCTTGTGAGCCATTACATTCAGTTCCAAAATCTATTTTTCTGAAACTTCTATGTTATCTTGTCAACTGTAAGGGAAATAATTTATCTTAAGACTTTAAGACTCTTAAAAACCATAGCTACCAAAACATATGCTTTTATCATAAGTCTTTAAACTAATAAACTGTTTTAAGAGTAGGGAACTTCTTTTGGGAGGTTCTTCTAACTAAAAAAAACATGTGAGCATTCATGGAGTCCAATGTCTTACCTACGTTGGGGAGAGCTATTCTACCCTTACCATCGTAATAGAACTTTTTATCTTAAGTGATCACTATCTTAGTCATCCACGTAGAAGTGGGAATAATCTTAATCCTATGGGGGCACATAGTTTGGGGCATGAAACCTTGGTAACATACCCATCTCGATGCTAAATACTACTAATCATGGGCATATTTATATGCTCAAAGCACAAATATGCACCTATATTTGGACTTAGTTCAAGAACTTTTGTATAAATTCTTAAGTATAGTTCAGCTTTTATTCTATTTTGTGCCTAATGGATATGATTAGTACTTTCAGGTTCAAAATCATGAAGAATTGTGCATAATTGGATACAATGAGGATATGGAAGTGGTGAAGGAATGTAAGGGACTGAAGTTAAGCTGAAAAAGGGAAGCTGGAAAGTAGGAATCCTCATTTGAAGACACTCCGCATCGTGAGGATCAACAAAATAATAATGGCCAAATTCCAGTGAAGGTTCGCGAAACTACCGCGTCGCGGAGAAGTTTTATTTATTAGATTTGGCGACCTGAAGGTTTAGCGCATCGCGGCGGATGATTATTTTGCAATTGTCCCAATCCAGTGGCTCACCGCGATAGTGGCGCGTCGCAGTGAGGGTGCATTTTACAATTGTCAGAGAATACTTGAGCTCCATGATTTACTAGATTTTAATAGAAAATAGCAATCGAAGTCATGGAGCAACACACCAGGTGGATAAATCGGGAATATTTTAAGTGTTTTATCCCATCTATAAAAGGAAAAATCCAAGATAATGTCGGGGACTTTTGTCAAGCAGAGTAGCGGCGGAAAAATAGAAATTTCTCTTTTTTAGGGTTCTTAAACATTCTTTTGAATTTCTTTATTCGAAGGATTAATTTGGGGTATGATTTATTACTTATTTTGGATTATGAATTCAAACATGAGTAGCTAAACACCCTATTTCTGGGGTTGAGGCTAAGAACATGAGTACTCTTTAATATTCTTATTCATAGTTTCTTTTTGGATTATCATATGGGTTGTTCCTAATTTCTTGAGCTTACTATTTTAATGATTGGCCACCATTAGAATAAATTTATATTTCTATGTGAATCCGGGAGGAGAATCATAGGATAGAGCGAAGAAATTAGGGAGCCAGGTTCTTATTCTTTTATAAAATAAGGGATTTGAATTAGCATCTAGGATAGGGATATAACTAGAAGCCTTGCTTAGTTTACTTGCATGAAGAAAACTTCATGAATCTAGAATATTTGTTGTAACTCTGCGGGAGTTGTAGTTACAACATTCAATAGATAGAAGATTTGAGGTCTGGAGACCAAGATAGTGGCATAACCTTTGCGAACCATCAACCCGATAACCAATTAGACTGTGAAAAGAATAAAGAATTGTATGATTGTTCAAAATACCTCAACCCTGGAATTGTCCTCATTATTGATTACAATCGTTGCTTACTTTGCTTTAGTCATCATTAATTATTTCTTGTTTAGTAATTTATATTTTATTTACAGAATCATCTTAATCTTGATACACTCAAACACTTAATACTCAATTGTCTTGAACTAAATCTTGAATAAATTTCTAGTTTATTGATCATCGAGGGAACGATATCTGACTGTCCAAGTCATTATATTACTTGCATGATTATGTACACTTGCGTGTGCATAGACACGCAACAAGTTTTTGGCATCGTTGTCGGGGATCAAATAGAATTAGTAAATTGCTTTAATTTTTGGTTTTTGATCATAAGTTTAAGTGTTAACAACTTGATCTTAGCAACTGAATTTTTGCATTTTTAGCTGAACATTGGACTGGCGAGGGACAAAGAGTTGGTAGAGTCTTTTGCAGAACCAGAAGTGATTTTTCATTAGAGACGAAGAGATCAATGCTACACTCAACAGGGATCGATGGAGGAAATACACGATCCTATAGTTACTGATCCAAATATTGGAAATATTCTAGCTCCTGCTATTCTAGCTATTCTTGTTAACCAATTGCAAGACCTATTCGAGAAATGGAAATACCACTTACGCACCTTGTGACTAACAGTATTCTGAAGCCTGAACCAAGAGGTCGATGGGAATTGAAATAAAATATGGTGCAATTGTTAAGATCTGCAGGAGAATTTCAGGGACTTTTATACGAGAATCTGCAACAGCACTTACAAACCTTCCTGGAGATAAGCAACTCATATATTCCTGAAGATGTGAATGCTGATTATGTCAGACTGACACTCTTTCCCTTTTCTCTACCAGGGGAAGCAAAGAAATGGCTATTTTCTGAACCACACCAATCCATCATTACATGGGAAGAATGTGCTCAAAGATTTCTCATTCGATTTTTACCATCTCAGAAAACTGCACGATTAAGGAGTGAGATATTGAGTTTCAGACAAAAAGATGGAGAAAATCTCTACCAAGCTTAGGAGAGATTCAAGGGCATGCTCAGAAGTTGTCCTCATCACCATCAATCGAATGATGTTTTGGTGCATACATTTATAAAATGTCTTGAGTCTAATACAAAGATTCTCTTGGATTCAGCAGCAGGGGGTCAAGCTTTGGAGAAAACATATGAACAATTGTATACCTTGCTGAATCGAATTGCATAAGGAAATCCTGATTGGCATGAAGACTCAAGGAATGCTCCCAAGAAGGTTGCAGGGGTTTTGGAGGTTGATCAGTTCACTACATTACAAGAACAAATTGCATCAATGCAGAACCATATGACTACTCAGCTTAACAACTTAAAGTTGGGTACAACGCAACCAGCAGCCACATCAAATATAGGTCAATAGGTATATTCATGGTGTGAAGTTTGTGGAAGCAGTGAGCATAAAGCAGATGCATGTTCTGTTAATCCAAATTCAGTCAACTACGTAGGGAATGCAAATCGTCAGGTTCAACAGAATTTTGGCAATATGTATAATCCAAATTGGAGGAACCACCCTAATTTCTCATGGGGTGGAAATCAGGCACAAAATACAAATCAGTATAAGGGACCAGTGCAACCAAATTTACAGTCGGTTTAGAATAATCAGGCGACTGCCTCAAATAGTAATATGGAGGAGATGCTTAAGCAGCTGATGGCTCAATAAGCACAGTTTGCAGTGGACATAAAGGCTCAATAAGTACAGTTTGCAGCTGAGTTGAAGAGTCAATAATTACTCACAAAAAATATGGAGTTGCAGTTAGGTCAAATTGTAGGATCGCAGAATACAAAGACACAAAGAGCATTTCCTAGCAACACTAAGGCTAATCCTATACAAGTGAATTACGGTTACAATAAGGAGTGGGCTACAAATGAAAGAGATAGTTCAGAAGTAGGATAATCCCGTGGTCACTGATGGTAGTTTGCAAGAGAATGCAGAAGTAAAAGAAAAAGAGGCTAGTGAAGAGATTCGTGTAGAGAAGAAAACTATCCCCTTACCCTTTCCTCAAAGGGCAAGAAAGCATCAAGAGGAAGCCAATTTTAAGAAGTTTCTAGATCTTCTGAAACAAGTTCACGTAAACCTTCCTCTTGTTGAAATTCTACAGAGTGTGCCAAAATATGCGAAATACTTAAAGGATATTGTTTCCAATAAGAATCAATTGACTGAATATGCTACAGTTGCACTTACTTAATAACGCACGTAAAAAATTCAAAATAAACTGCCCACAAAATTGAAGGATCCGGGGACTATTTGTGCACGTGGATTGTGTGACTTGGGGGCTAGCATAAATCTAATGCCCACGTCATGGTACTGGAAGATGTGTCTTGGAAGCCCCAAACCCATGACTATTATGTTGCAGTTGGCAGACAGGTCACTTGCTAGACCAGATGGTATTATTAAAGATGTACTGATGCAAGTGGGATCTTTGATTTTTCCTAAGGATTTTGTGATTCTTGAGTTTGAGGCCGATCTAGTTGTTCCATTTATTTTGGGACGACCCTTTTTAGCAACAGGGTAGTCACTCATTGATGTGGCAGCTGGAAAAATGACAATGTGAGCACACAATAAAGTAGAGGTTTTTGATGTGTACAGAGCATTGAAATCTCCAGCCATATATAAGGAGTTGTCCTCAATATCGGTTATTGATCTTACTTTAGATTGGCAGTTGTTTTTGTCTGATGATCCATTAGAGCGAGCTTTGATGGATTATGATCTGCATGGGGATTCAAAAGCATTGGAATTGGTCCAGGTTATGAATTGGGCTGTAATTGAGACAAATAAAGTGTTGATCGAGCCTTTGAATAGAACAATTGATCCACCACCCAGGCCTTCAGTTGAAAAATCTCCTAACTTAGAGCTTAAGGTTCTTCCTCCTCACTTACAATATGTTTTTCTTGTTGATCAAGATACCTTGCCTATTATTTTATCTGTAGGATTATCTGATGTACAGGTAAAGGAAGCTGTAGCAGTTCTCAAAAAAAGAAAGAAAGTGATTGGCTGGCAGATGTCTGACATTTTAGGAATCAATCCAACATTTTTCATGCACAATATTTACATTAAAGAGGGGTACAAACCTAGAGTGCAGCAACAAAGGAGATTGAATCCTGTGATGAAGGAGGTGGTTCGAAAAGAGGTGATCAAGTAGTTAGATAGTGGTATTATCTACCTAATTTTTGATAGCAAATGGGTTAGTCTGGTGCACAGTGTACTAAAGAAGGGAGGAATAACAGTAGTGATGAATTATGATAACGAGTTGGTTCCCACACGTACAGTTACCAGATAGATAATATGTATAGATTATTGGATATTGAATGAAGCAACACGTAAAGATCACTACCCAATTTCCTTCATTGACCAAATGCTGGATAGATTGGCAGGGCAAGAGTATTATTATTTTTTGGATGGGTACTCTGGCTATAATCAGATAATCATAGCACCTGAAGACCAAGAAAAGACCACGTTCACTTGTCCATATGGTACATGTTCTTTCAGACGCATGCCCTTCAGATTTGCAATGCACCTACTATATTTCAAAGGTGTATGATGGAGATATTCTTGGACATGGTAAAGGAATTTGTGGAGGTATTAATGGATGATTTCTTTGTGTATGGGAATTCATTTGAAAAATGTTTGCAAAATCTCGACAAAGTTCTAGCTCGGTGCGAAGAAACAAACTTGGTGTTGAATTGGGAAAAATGCCATTTTATTTTTAAGTAAGGAATTGTCTTAGGCCATAAAGTGTCATGAAAAAGGCTGTAAGTTGACAAAGCAAAGGTTGAAGTAATTGAAAAGTTGCCTCATCCAGTTACAGTCAAAGGCGTGCGAAGTTTTTTAGGACATGCTGGGTTTTATAGACGATTCATTCAAGATTTCTCAAAGATCGCAAGTCCCATGTGCAAATTGTTAGAGAAAAAAGCCAAGTTCGAGTTTGGAGCTGATTGTCATAAAGCTTTTAAAAAGCTTAAGAAGAAGTTGATAGAAGCACCTATTTTGATCGCACCAGATTAAGAGTTACCTTTTGAGCTAATGTATGATGCTAGTGATATTGCAGTGGGAGCAGTGTTGGGTTAGATAAAAGAGAAGGTATTTCGATCAATCTACTATGCTAGAAAGGTAATGAATGATGCTCAATTTAACTACACAGTTATAGAGAAAGAGATATTGGCTGTGGTATATGCATTCGATAAGTTTTGATCTTACTTAATTGGTACCAAGGTCATTGTTCATACAGACCATGCTGCCATTAAGTATCTCTTGAACAAAAAGGATGCAAATCCATGACTAATTAGGTGGATTTTGATACTTCAAGAATTTTATTTTGAGGTGCATGATAGAAAGGGAGCTGAAAATTAAGTTGTTGATCACTTGTCACGACTGGAAAATCGAGACCATATTGTGGATGACTTTCAAAGTATCAAGGAATACTTTCTTGATGAGAAGTTGTTATTAGAAGTAGTTGAGTTCCCATGGTATGCTGACATTGTAAACCTAATATTTTGTAAGGTGTATCCTCCCGAAACTACCTCATAACAAAGAAAGAAATTACTCCATGATTCTCGTGCTTACATTTGGCATGAACCGTACCTTTTCAAGCAGGGTCCAGATGGAGTGATTCATAGGTGTATCCCAGAGGCTAAATTTTTAAAGGTGTTATAATATTGCCACTCATCTCTATATGGTGGACATCATGATGGTGAGAGGACGGCGAGGAAAGTGTTAGAATTAGGTTTTTTCTGGCTGACTTTGTTTAGAGATGCAGTGGTGTTTGTAAAGAGTTGTGATCAATGGCAATGGTTGGGTACTATAACCAGGTGTCATGAGATGCCCCTGAATAATATTTTAGAAGTAGAAGTCTTTGATGTTTGGGGGATTGATTTCATGGGCCCCTTCCCACCTTCGAAAGGTAATTTGTACATTCTTCTTGCAGTTGACTACGTCTCTAAATGGGTGGAAGCTATGGCAAGTCCGACTAATGATGCAAGAATGGTGCTGAAGTTTATGAAGAAGAACATATTTTCCAAATTTAGTACGCCAAGAGCAATAATTAGTGATGGAGGTACGCACTTTATCAACAACTGGTTCAAGAATCTTCTTGCTAAATATGGAGTTTGGCACAAGGTGAACACTGCATACCATCCTCAAACGAGTGGACAAGTAGAGGTATCCAATCGGGAGATTAAGCAAATACTTTAGAAAATCGTGAATGGGCAGAGAAAAGATTAGGCGGAGAAGCTGGATGATGCACTGTGGGCATATCAAACAACATACAAAATTCCCATTGGGACATATCCATATCTCTTAGTGTATGGTAAGGCGTGTCATATTCCTGTAGAGTTGGAACACCAAGCATATTGGGCTGTGAAGAAGCTGAATTTTGAAATGACTATCGCGGGAGAAAGAAGGTTATTACAACTGAATGAGCCTGATGAGTTTAGACTCCATGCATATGAAAACGCTAATCTTTACAAGGAAAAAAACAAACGTTGGCATGACAGGCACATTCAAGTTATGGAATTTAAACCCGAACAACTAGTGTTGTTGTTTAATTCACGACTTTAGTTGTTTTCGGGTAAATTACGATCGAAATGGTCTGGACCTTTTGAGGTGGTGCACATGAAACCCCATGGAGCAGTGGAGTTGTGGAATAAAGAGAAGACATATAAGTTCCTTGTGAATGGACAACGTGTAAAGCATTATTGGGAGGATCATCCGGACAAGCACAAGGAATCTATCACTTTCGATGATGAGTGATGATGAGCTGAGTCATACCACAACGTAAACTAAGGCGTTATGTGGGAGGAAACCCACACATGTATTGTAATAGGTAGTTTAATTTTTGGCTTGTAAAATAAAAAAAAAAGAAAAATACAAAAAAATGAGTCGTGCCACAACCAAAACTAAGGCGCTGAGTGGGAGGAAACCCATTTTTACTTACAATTTTTGTTGTTTTCGTTTGAGATTGCAGGGAATTTCAAAGTGAAATGAGGAGATTACCACATTTGAGAAAAGAAATCAGGTTTGCAAAATGATTTGTGTAAGTGGGAATTTACTCAGGTAAGAAAAGAGTGAGAATTACAAAAGGAATCTGAGTTTAAAGAACAACGCAACACGGAACTGGGTATTTTGACAATTGTCAAATTCCAGTAAGGATGCACGAATTTCACCGCAACGCGAAGAAGTGTAAATTGAGAATTGTCAAATTCTAGTGGATTGTCGCGATTTCCGGCGCGACGCAAAACTTGGACAATTAACAATTATCAATTTACAGTGAGTGGATGCGAATCTTAGCGCATCGCGGTTGGCAGTTAAATGGCAATTGGCCTTATCTAGTAGGTCTACGCGATCCTACCGCATCGTGGAGTGGGCTTAAATCGGACATAAACTTTTCATTAACCCTAACCCAACCCGCCCCTCTATAAATATAACCTCATAAAACCTAAACCCATTTATTTCAACATCAGCGCTTCCCTCTCACTCCCTCTCTTATAAATTTCTATAATTTTTCACTTTTTCTTATCATTCTCTGAGTTATTGAGGTATAATGGAATCATAATCAAGCAAGGGCAAGGCAAAGTCAGGACCTTCTGCCCCTGCAAGGAAGAGAAACAGACCGTCTGAAGGGCAATTAACTAGAGTACCTAGGGCCCCTCCACTTCAGCGGGAGAAGGTTCAAAAATTTGGCTTCAAGGCTGTACGTAAGAATGAGAAGTAGTGGTATACTTAGCATACTGATGCTAAGTATATTCTGGAGGTTTATATCAATCGGGCTAGCTTGATGAGAGAGTGTTCATCTATGGTATGGAGAATCGAGGCACTCAATATGAATTTCATTTTTTATCAGCCGACTGAGTGCAACTTGTATCTTGTTAGAGAATTCTATGCCAATTGGGACCCTAACCATCTTGAACATTTGTTGAAGGTTTTAGGAAAGGTGATTCGAT
The DNA here is from genome assembly GCA_030864215.1 of Capsicum pubescens. Classification (NCBI taxonomy): domain Eukaryota; kingdom Viridiplantae; phylum Streptophyta; class Magnoliopsida; order Solanales; family Solanaceae; genus Capsicum; species Capsicum pubescens. The sequence continues at coordinate 172,155,243 of CM061543.1, forward strand.
TCACAACTGCTGATGTTAATGAGTTGTTGGGTATCCCAGAGGTGAACCCAAATTTATTTTGATAGTTTATTGTTTCTCCTTATTATACACACATCAACCATTTGTTGTGTGGCCAGCGATCTTCATCCCATTGAATGAGGCATCAAGTTATAGGTTTGCATTCTTCTTTCCCCTACGCTCAAATAAGATTCTGAGTGTTTTTAATATAAGACTAAGAGAAGATTAAGAGAAAAAATGAGGAAAGAAGGCAATCATCATGCCCCCAAAGTAGTTATTATTGATGTTTGATGATGCTGGGTTAATTGGGAGTTAGTAAATAGAAATGTTACAATGAACCAGTTTTGGCCCTGGTCCAATTGGATAATGTGTACCTTAATGAAGACATTTTCTCTTAAGTTAAGGGTGGCTATAATAAGGGTGTGTAATATGAATACAGAAGGAATGACTAATACTCCCAACCTAGTTTAAGAAAATAAGTTAATTGAAAAAGCTATTGACAAATGAAAGTATGGGAAGAAATAGAAGGATAAATTGGTGTTGGAAAACAGAGTGAATTGATAGTTTTTATATTTAAATGCTTAGGAGCAATAGTCACTATTTATGTAAATAGTATCTACCTGTCCCTAAGCCTTTATTACAACCAAAAAAAGACCTAGTTGATCCTTCACCCAAACATCTGACTATTAGTAGAGTAGAACACTAAGGGCAATCTTATGGTTCGTTCACTAGCATGTACAAATTCTTTGTTGAGAGTGAGCGATTTGATGTTGATACTCCCCTATTTTTGCATAGATATCGTTGTGAGTTAATATGGGGAAATTTTCTTGAGTAAGGATTCAGGCAGATAAAAGCCAAATTGCTTATTATGTTTCTTTCATTGAGTTTGCCAACATGTTAGAAATTCATTTTTGAAATAGAAAAATTTGTACTAAATTGTCTCATGTGTTAACAACTGGTTTGACAAGATGATGTAAGAATTCGTTATTGCAAAGTGTAAGTGCCCATGGCCACATAACTTTGAGATTGTAATGAAAAGAGAAAGTAATTATGTTTTTGAATTCATGTGTTTGAGGACGAACAAGGTTTTAAGTGTGGGGTGGTGATCTTGGGCATATTTATATGCTCAAAGCACCAATATGCACCTAGATTTAGACTTAGTTCAAGAACTTTTATATGAATTCTAAGTATAATTCAGCTTTTATTCCGTTTTGTGCCTAATGGATATGATTAGTACTTTCAGGTTCAAAATCATGAAGAATTGTGCATAATTGGATACAACAAGGACATGGAAGTGGTGAAGGAATGCAAGGGACTGAAGTTAAGCTGAAAAAGGGAAGCTGGAAAGTAGAAATCCTCATTTGAAGACACTCCGCATTGCGAGGATCAACAAAATAGCAATGGTCAAATTCCAGTGAAGGTTCGTGAAACTACCGCGTAGCGGAGAAGTTTCGTTTATCAGATTTGGCGACTTGAAGGTTTAGCACATCGCGGAGGATGATTATTTCGCAATTGTCCCGATCCAGTGGCTCACCGCGATAGTGGCGCATTGCGGTGAGGGTGCATTTTACAATTGTCAGGGAATACTTGAGCTCCGCAATTTACTAGATTTTAATGGAAAATAGCAATCAAAGTAATGACGCAACGCGCCGGGTGGATAAATCGGGAATATTTTAAGTGTTTTGTCCCATCTATAAAAGAAAAAATCCAAGATAATGTGGGGGACTTTTGTCAAGCAGAGTAGCGGCGGAAAAACAGAAATTTCTCTCTTTTAGGGTTCTTAAACATTCTTTTGAATTTCTTTATTCGAAGGATTGATTTGAGGTATGATTTCTTACTTATTTTGGATGATGAATTCAAACATGAGTAGCTAAACACCCTATTTCTGGGGTTGAGGCTAAGAACATGAGTACTCTTTAATATTCTTATTCATAGTTTCTTTTTGGATTATTAGGTTGTTCTTAATTTCTTGAGCTTACTATTTTAATGATTGGCCAGGATTAAAATAAATTTATATTTCTACGTGAATCTGGGAGGAGAATCATAGGATAGAACGAAGAAATTAGGGAGCAAGGTTCTTATTCTTTTATAAAATAAGGGATTTGAATTAGCATCTAGGATAGGGATATACCTAGAAGCCTTGCTTGGTTTACTTGCAAGAAGACAACTTCATGAATGTAGAAGATTTTTTGTAACTCTGCGGGAATTGTAGTTACAATATTCAATAGATAGAATATTTGAGGTCGGGAGACCAAGATCGTGGCATAACCCTTGTGAACCATCAACCCGATAACCAATTAGACAGTGAAAAGAATAGAGAATTGTATGATTGTTCAAAATACCTCAACCCTAGAATCTTCCTCATTATTGATTACAACCATTGCTTACTTTGCTTTAGTCATCATTAATTATTTCTTGTTCAGTAATTTATATTTTATTTACAGAATCATCTTAGTCTTGATACAATCAAACACTTAATACTCAATTGTCTTGAACTAAATGTTGAATAAATTTCTATTTTATTGATCCTCGAGGGAACGATATCTGACTGTCCAAGTTATTATATTACTTGGACGATCATGTACACTTGCGTGTGCGTAGATACGCAACAACTACTCTCATTCTTATGCTCAGGATCTTAGGAAATCCACTTCAAAATAGCACGAAGGCTTACAAAAAGACCAATTATTCTCTTTCTTTTCTTTAAATCTCAAGCCATGTGAATAATGTGGATTCTTTATCTTAGCTCAGGACCAAAAGGTCAAATCTTTATAAAAAATCTGAGAATAATCTTATCATAGGGTGCTCATAGTACAAACAATCTTAAAATAACAATCTTTAATTAGGGCTTAATGACCCATGCATCAAACTCACATTAAAACATCACAATACTCATGATTGGTAATGTAAACATTTATAAATCAACTTAAAAACTAGAAATTTCTGCAATATGCATGAAAATATGAACATAAAGATGCAACTCAACTTCTAAATCACTTGAAATCTCTTAATCTTATAAATAGCAATATTGGGTATAAACCCTAACTTTAAGTTCGTGGGAAATCACAAAAAATTCAGTAAGTTTGTATATAAAATTAGTTTTGGGCACAAGGATGAAAGAATTACCCTTTTTGAAAAAACCCACATACCTCAATTGATGAACTAGATTCTAAGACTTGAATCTTGGATCCTTATTGATGCTTTGGAGATGAATTCTTAGAGTTCCTGAATTGGGAATCCTTAATCTTGAGTCTCCTTAGAGAACTAATGGAGAAATTGGGTTTTCTTGGAAAGAAAGTTTGAGCTGTAGGGTTTTCTTTTGAGAGAGAATTGATGAAACAAGCATAAAGTGCTTTGAAATATGCTTAATGATGTGTTTTACACGAACTGGGGCCTTGGGGACTGACCAAAATACCCCTATTAAACTTTAATCGGAATTGTAAAAATGACAAAAAATCTCGATTTGCTAGGCCACCGCGATGTACCACTATCACGTTGGCTCAATGGAAAAGGACGAGTGGGAATTGGGCATTTACCGCGACGTGCCACAATCGCGGTGCCCCTTTGGATTGCCACTTTGGCTACAAGCGCGATGAGCCAATATCGCGTAGGCTTACTGGAAATTTCCTAATGTGAAATGGGACTCCTCCACGATATGCCATGATCATGGAGTCTTACTAGAATTTTACAATTGTGATTTTACACTTCTCTGCGATGCGCTATGGGCCCAAATCACGGTGTTTTACGACTGAAACTTAAAATAGACATAACTTCTTACTCGATTATTGTATTAGCCAAATCTTATATCATCGGAAAGCTAATTCAATTTTCTACACATTGGAGGGTCTAAATTTGGAAAATTCTTCAGGTATGAAAAGTCATTCTCTCTTGAAGCTAATGCTTGACATTCTAGACGTCAAATTGAGTTAAGAAAAGTATGGGGTATTACACTCGCCACTTCCAAAACACACATCACTGCCAGCCTTACATACACCTAGGTGATTTCTACCACATTCTTTGCAAAGTGGATGGGTACAACCACTGCTCACACTACCTTGGGTTTTGGAGCCTAGCGCCCTATCCCAACAGTCATTCCTGAACTTTGATACTGGAGCACTAGCTGAAGATGGAGCTTGAACTAAAGACTTTGGATGAAACTGGGAATGGTTACCGTCTTCTGACTTAGGCTAAGCAAAATTAAAGCTACCCATTTTGGCTCTCTTATTCTCTTTCTCCTTTTTCTTAAGCTTCTACTCCTCAATCTGTTGAGCATGGAACATAAGCCTAGACATGTCCATCTTCTTAATTAATATCGCAGTCCTATACTTCTTGACCACACTATTAGATACCCTAGATACAAACATGCTCATTCTGGACCTATTGTCTGCTACTACATTGGTAGCATACCTGGCTAACTGAGTATACTTGAGGGAATACTCTTTCATACTCATACTGCCCTGTCTGAGATTGATGAACTCTAACACCTTGGCTTCTCTTAGCTCCGAGGGAAATAATCTATCTAGGAAGGTAGTAGAAAACTCTTTCCACTCTATGGGCTCTACATCTGTACCCCTGTCTACCTTCTACTGCTTAAACCATGTATGAGCTACATCTTGTAGCTGATAGATAGCTAACTTAGCACTCTCAGTGGAAGTTACTCCCATGATGTCTGTGACTTTTTAAACCTAATCAAGGAACTCCTGCGGGTCCTTTTCTAACTTAAATCCTGAGAATAGGGGAGGGTTCATTCGGGTGAAGTCCTGAATCCTGGCTACAGTAGTATTGGCCACTAGGTTGGCTGGAAAAGTAGTTGGCCGTTCATTTTGAGCTGCCACTAAATTGGCTAGAGTAGTGAATGCAGCTCTAAATTTTGCATGAGAGACATGCTCGTCCAGGGGTGTAAGACCCCACAAAATCCTAAGCTTCACTCAGTCCTTTAAAGCTTGTAAAGGGGTCCCAGACTTAGAATATTATAGCTAAGTTTTCAGACTTAGTGTTATTTTAGCCTTCGTATGTTGGCGACTCTATTTTATGACCCCCATGACCTTAAAGTAATGATTTTTAGGCTGAATCATGATCAGGAATGTCAGTAAGTGTTCCCGGACAAGTTTTGGATTTTTCAGACTTTATTTGGATCATATTTGAAAGCTCAAACTCGTGGATCGATGCGATCTCGATGCGCCACGTTGCCCACCGTATCGATGAATATTTATATCCATCTCCCAGTGCAAATTCTAGTGAACCAACGTGGACTCAATGCGGGACATTATCATCACATTGATGCCAATGACACGGAGCGTAGGTTTGCATGTCGCTAGGTCAATTTTTAGTCATTAAAAATCTGCGTCCTCAGGGGTAATTGGGTCTTTTTCCCATGTCAATCAGCCCCAAAACATGGAATTAAACCCTTTTAACATCAAAAAATATTTATTCTTCACAAGTTGCTCTCAAGAACAAACTTTAGGAGATTTCAAATCCAATTCGAGGCTCAAGAACTTACCATCAATCTTTCATAATTTAATTATTAAGGTATGTCAAGTGTTCATTCAAGGGCCCCTTCCACCCTTGGATTTCAAGAATCTATTTTAAAACCTCAAGTGTATTGATTGCATGAATTTTATGTTGGGTTTCATTAAATTCATGATTATAATGATTAATTGGTTTTCTAATCCATGTTTTGTTACAAGTTTTATGCGGAGTTATTTGATATATGTATAGAATCATGTAAATCCATGCTAAACTCTTGAAATTGTAAATGGGGATTTAAATTATGGTGCCTATATGTGGTTAGTGTCATGTGCATGGATTATTTCCTCCAAGTGTTTGATAAATTGCTCATGTAAACAAAGAAAATGGGAAAAAAATCATGTCATGTTAGCTTATTTGCAAGTTATATCATGCAAGTGTTAGATGAAATGTCTCTATGAATGAGTTATGATCAAGTGCATATGGTTATGCTTTTAAAGTTTATGCTATGATTTATTTTTTATGCTATCGAGTCCTGGGGGTATCCAATACCCGAAAACTTAGTTGTTTACCTAGAGATATGGTAGTTACAGAACAGTCTCAGTAGTGTCATGAACAGTAGCCTTAGTAATCAGTCATAGTTATAGTTTAGTATTTATTTTAGACTTTAGTAAATACAGCTAGTCAACAATACTCTGTAGTGTTCCATCAGTTAATAGAATTCAGTAGTATTCCATTAGTTAACGAAACTTAGTAAACTTAGTTTAGTTTAGTTAGACAGTATGATCAGTAATAGTTCAGTCCAGCCTAGTACAATTTAGAAATCAATCTAGTGTCTATTCAGTTGGGAGTAGGATTCAGCATCGAGCAAACCCAGGGATGGGGGCATTCCTGCCAGCAGAGGGTTTGACCCTTAGTAGTAGTCCCTGCGTTACAGAACTACATAGCTAGCATAGGTTGAGATATCTTCCTGCAGACTAAGGTTGATATATCTCATACGAGTTTTTCTGCCAGCGAGGGTGGACGAAAGAGCTTCCTGTCAGAGAGGATTAACTCATAATTTATCTTTACCCGTGGCACGGTACTGACACCCTTCCAACTGAGTTATAGGTTGGACCCTAATCAATCTAGAAAGGTGCATGTCGGTTAGATGATTACCTCCCATAGTCTCAGTTTTAGTTTCAGTTTCAGTCTCAGTATAGAACTTAGTTCAGTTCTATAGAATCATGACTGTCAGATACAGTCACTTAGTTCAGTATGGAACTCAGCACAGTTCCAGAGAATCAAGACTTTTAGCTACAGTCATTTAGCTATCATTTATACAGTATCTATAAACTCAGATATTAGTAAATCAATAATTCAGAACTCAGTATCCAGTGCTATCATTACCTCAGTTATAGTTTATGTATTTCATGCATGTACTCTCATTCAGTTATACTCATGTTATTTAGTTAGTATTGTTCATGCATATGAACCCATAAATCTCAGCCTACCTCACTGAGCATACCAGTACATTCAAAGTACTGACACATACCTTTCGTTACGCTATGATGTCTTATATCATAGGTTCAGAAGCATGGGCTCCTGATCATACTTAGCAGCCCGATCCATCATTAGCAGACTAGTGGTGAGTCCTCATTATTCGAGGACAGATTTATTATTACTGTATTTCAATACTTAGTTTATTTTATTATTCGGAGTTAGTTGGGGACTTGTCCCATCAACTCCTTATTCAGACAGTAGAGGCTTTTCAGACTAGAGTATTTATAGATAGATGTTTAGTTTTGGTATGGATGTACCGTACTCAGTATTTACTTATAGTTTTCAACTGTATGGAAAGTTTTTACCTAATTTTTGCATAATTATAGTATTACTATTCAGTTATTGCAGCAGGTACCAGTCATGGGTTAGCTTGTGGTCCTTCGGGATTATGAGCACCGTGTAGCGTCCAGGGTACAGACTTGGGGCTTCACAAACTTGGTATCAGAGACTAACATTCAACATAGTCCTAAAAAATCTAACAGCCGCATCTAGTAGAGTCTTGTTCATGGGTGTGTAGCGCACTACACCTATGGACAAGAGACTATTAGATATTTTAGGAAAAGTTTCCTTTCTTTCAGTAATCATGTCCTGCGGGTGAGCATAAGCTCAAGTTAAACTCTCTGTCTAATCTATGTTTCTCTTCTGTTTATGAAATATGCCTCCAAAGAGGACTAATAGAAGAGAAATAGGAGACCAGCCAGAACCTCAGCCCATCCAGCCAAATTCCTTGGAGGAACATGTCTCCCACGCTGAATTCAGAGCAACTTTCACCACCCTAGCTCATTCTTTGGTAGCCTAGAATAAATCCCCAGCTACTATTCCAGCCAACCCAGTGGCCAATACTGTTGTATCCAGGATTCGAGACTTCACCCGAATGAACCCTTCATCTATTATAGGGTCAAAGTAAGATGAGAACCCACAGGAACTTCTTGATCAGGTGTAAAAGGTTACAGATATTATAGGGGTGACAGCTAGTGAGAGTGTCGAGTTAGCTGTATACAGTAGTAGGATGTGGATCACTCATGGTTCAAATAGTGGAAAGGAGAGAGGGCCACAGATGCAGGTCCCATAGAATGAGAGGAATTTTCTATTGCTTTTCTTGATAGGTTCTTTCCGCTAGAGTTGAAGGAAGCGAAGGCTTTGGAATTTATAAATTTAAAGCAGGGCAACATGATGATATAAAAGTATTCTCTTAATTTTACTCAATTATCTAGATACGCTCCTCATGTGGTAGCAAATAGTAGATCTAAGATGAGTAAGTTTGTGTCTGACGTATCTAATAGTGTGGTCAAGAAGTGTAGGACCGCAATGTTGATTAAAGATATGGAAATATCCATGCTCATGGTCCATGCTCAATAGATAGAGGAGGCTAAGAATAAAGAGAAGGAGAGGGAGAAAAAGAGAGCTAGAACAGGTAGCTTCAACTTCACCCAGCCTAAGTTCAAGGTGGTAATCATTCTCAGTTCCACCCAAAATCCTCTGTCCTAGCTCTGTCCTCAGCCAGTGCTCTCTTGCCAAAATTCATAGATGGCAATAGAGATAGGACGTCAGGCCCTAAACCCCAGGGTAGTGTTAGCAATGCCCGAACAAATCCTCTCTGCCAGAAGTTTGGTAGAAACCATCAGGGTGTGTACAGAACTGGCAGTGACGTATGTTTTGGATAAAGAAAGTCAGGCCATAGAGTCAGACAGTGTCCTCAGGTGGGTTCGCAGAGTCAGCATAATCGTCCCTCAGCTCTGTCCGATAGCTTGAATTAGTAGGGTGTCGCTTCTAGTGCCACCAGTGAGCAATGCCCAAACAGACTCTATGCACTTCAGTCCTGACAGGATCAGGAATTTTCTCCTGATATGGTCACTGGTACGTTACAAGTTTATCATTTGCATTTTTATACTTTTCTAGATCCAGGAGCTTCTTTGACCTTTGTAACTCCTTATATAGCTATTGACTTTGGAGTCTGTCCTGAAATTCTAGAAGAGCCTTTCTCAGTCTCTACCCTAGTGGGTAAATCTATCATATCCCCGTGGGTATATAGGAACTATCCAATTATGGTATCTTAAAAAGTCACTTCAGCAGACTTAGTCGAATTAGAGATGACAAATTTTGATGTCATTCTTGCATGGATTGGCTTTATTCCTGCTATGCTTCGGTCGATTGCAGAAATAAAATTGTCAAGTTTCAGTTCTCGAATGAGCCCATCCTAGAGTAAAGGGGTAGTATTTTAGCACTTAGGGTTCAACTAGTTTCCTACCTTAGGGCAAGGAAAATAGTATCTAAGGGATGTGTCTACCATCTCGTTCGAGTCCAGGACTCTAGATTAGAAACCCCTATTCTTGAGTCAGTATTAGTAGTATGTGAATTCCCAGACATGTTTCCCAAAGATCTTCCCAGAGTTCCTCTCAAAAGGGAAATCAACTTTCGAATAGACCTTCTTTCAGATACTCAGCCCATATCTATTCTGCCATGCAAAATGACTCCAGCAGAACTTGAAGAATTAAAAGAATAGTTGAAAGATCTTCTAGATAAGGGATTCATTAAACCTAATGTGTCACCATGGGGTGTACCAGTTTTATTCGTGCTTAAGAAAGATGGTTGTCTCAAAATGTGTATAGACTACCATCAGCTAAATAAAGTCATGATCAAGAATAAGTATCCACTTTTCATAATCGATGACTTGTTTGAACAACTTTAGGGTGACAGTTACTTTTCTAAGATAGACCTCAGATCAGGTTATCATCATCTTAGAGTCAGAGAATGTGAAATTCCAAAAATAGCTTTCAGAACTTAGTATGGTCACTTTGAATTATTAGTCATGTTATTTGGTCTTACTAATTCCCCAACAACTTTCATGGATTTGATGAACCGTGTGTTCAAGCAATACTTGGATATGTTCGTCATAGTCTTTATAGATAACATCTTTTTATACTCCCTCAGTAAGCATGTTCATGCAAACCATCTCAGAATTATATTACAGACTCTCAGAAACCATCAGTTATTCATCAAATTCGGTAAGTGCAAATTTTGGCTAAGGTCAGTAGCCTTCCTCGGCTAAATCATTTTTGGTGATGGCATTAAAGTTGATCCCCAAAAGACCAAAGCAGTGAGAAACTATCCCAGACCCATCTCTCCATCAGATATTCAGAGTTTCTTGGGTTTCACTGGCTATTATCGATGATTTGTTGAGGGATTTTTGTCTATTGTATCCCCTATGTCCAGATTGACTTAGAAGAATGTCAAATTTCAGTGGTCAGATTCTTATGGGAAGAGTTTTCAGGAGTTGAAGACTGAACTCACTACAGCCTCAGTTTTGACTCTACCAGATGATTCAGATGGATTTATGGTATATTATGATTCTTCTAGGGTTGGTTTGGGGTGTGTTTTGATGCAGAGAGGTAAGGTCATAGCCTAAAACTCTAGAAAACTTAAGCCCCATGAAAAAACTATCCAACTCATGATCTTGAGTTAGCAACAGTAGTATTTGCCTAAAAGATTTGGAGGTACTACTTATATGGTGTGCACGTCGATGTGTTCACTGACCATAAGAGCCTATAGTATGTGTTCTCTCAGAAAGAACTAAAACTTCATTAGAGAAGGTGGTTGGAGTTGTTGAAGGACTACGACATGAGTGTCTTGTATCATCTGGGTAATGCCAATGTAGTGGATGATGCTCTAAGTAAGATGTCTATGGGTAGTGTTGCTAATGTAGAGGATAGTAAGAAGAAGTTCGCTCAGGAAGTTCATCAGCTTGCCCGACTGGGTGTCTTCTTAGTCGATTCAGCAGAAGGTAATGTATGGGTGCAGAGTAGTTCAGAATCATCTTTAGTTTTTGAGGTGAAGGAAAAGCAGGATAGGAATCCCATCCTAGTTAAGTTGAAAGAATCAGTCAGAGATCAGAAGTTAGAGGTTTTCTCCTAAAAAGGAGATGGTGTATTGCATTATCAGGGTCGGCTATATGTGCAAGGTGTAGATGTACTGAGACAATGGATTCTTGCAGAAGCGCATGGTGTGCGTTACTCTATTCATCTAGGGGCCACTAAGATGTACCGTGATATACAGAATATCTACTGGTGGAGTGGGATGAAGAGAGATATTGAAGAGTTTGTAGCCAAGTGCTCAATATGTCAGCAGGTTAAGATTAAGCACCAAAAACCTAATGGGTCTATGCAGGAGTTTAGTATTCTGATCATGGGTGTATTTATACGCCTAAGCACCATAACTTACCCATATTTTAGCGAAGTTTTGAGAACAAAGTGCCTAGTTTCTTATGTTTTTACTCTACTTTGATGTAATTGAGCTAACCTATGTGATTAGCATGATTTCAGGTGTCAATAAGGTAGATAGAGACATGATGGGACTGCGGATCGCGGATGAAAAATCACACAAGAGAAAAGTAGCTTGTTGGACCAAATGTGGTGCCTAGAAACTATGTCCAAGACTAAATTGTCATTTATAATTAGTTTAGGGACTAAGAAGGCAATTATGAGAGAAGAGATTATTAAAAGACTTGATGCTGAATTTTTAATCAGAATTCAATATTCTGTAGTATTTTGAACAAGGGAAAATGGCTTAGGGTGGAGAGAGAAAACGTTTCTCTATTGTTTTCACTCTTTGAACACCAAGATCATCTTTTAGTTTTTGGTATGATGAATATTTCTATTGTGATTTCCGTGTTATTCATGAGTAGCTAAGTTTATTAGTTAGGGTTAGGGAAGCCTTGTAGCATACAATCTATTACTTTGGGTTTTGAATTCATTATGCATTGATTTGTTTACATCATACTCTCTTTGTTTATCTTGAATTCTCATGGTTGCAAACATAGAGGATGTGCCTTAAAACACAACTTGTTCGAGAGAAAAGTTGTTGTTTGGAAAAGAGAATAGTGATAAGAAAATAGGATTTCCAACCCCTATTTCATATGTTACTGCCTTTATAGGATTAACTACTTGGAGATTTCGTATTGTTTTTGTAAACACTTTTGATTCGAAAAAACTAAAGTGAATTAGTCCTTGATGGTTGAGAAACACTAGGATTATGTTATTAAATACAATATGCTTCTTTGTAAGCATGATGCATGTATGAATTCGTGAAGCCCATAGTTAGAAAGTATTGAAAGCTACAAGGTGGACATAACCCTAGCTTGCTATTTCTCTTAATTTGAACACTACCACACATACTTCATCTTGTTAAACTGAAACCATTAATTTGTGAACTTAATCAAATCCCCCCTTTTGTTTTGAGGAAATGAATGATTAAAAGTTAAATAATATGCATACAACTTAATTAGAACCATATTCCTTTTGGGATTCGACCCCAACCTAGTTGGGTTCTATATTTGATAGTGACCTCTTACTCTCTCGTAAGAGAGGTGTAATTTAGGTATATCAAATTTTGGCGCCGTTGCCGGGGAATACGGTTGTCGATTGAGTGTATGTGTGTTAATTGACTGTTAGTCAAGTTTCCTTATTTTACATTTATTTGTTATTTTTGTTCATTATAGGCTCATTGTTGTTTATTCCATGAACCAAAAGTTCAGGAGAACCATTATTACCCTTCAATCCTAAACCTCATCTCATTGAAAGAATGGCTAACCAATAGAAAGCTAAAAGATTTACCTCTTTGGCTAATGCTCAATTAAATCAATAAAATACAGATAGCCTAGGTCGGGTACCTAATCTAGATGAAGAGGACCTGGGAGATGATGATTTAATTGACCTGGCTAATAGGAGGCGTGCAATAAGAGTAGTTTCACCTATAAATTAAAATTATCTATTCAGAGGAAGACTAGACCGCCAGGCTGTGCAGTTTGATAATGACAATGATGAGGATAATTTAGATGGAACTGGAGCTACAGGGGAAATCATTCCACCACCACTAGCTCTTGGGGTAAAATTCAACATTACCAGTACTATAATCCAGCTACTGAATCTGAAAGGACTCTTTGGTGGATTACCTGGTGATGATCCAAATCTACATTTGGTAAATTTCATCAATATTTGTAAGTCATTTGATAATCCTAGAGTGGGACCAAATGCTATTAGTTTGAGATTATTCCTACTGTCTCTGTCTGGAGAGGAAACTATGTGGCTGAATGAGATGACTCCTGATTTTATAACAAACTGAAGGCAATTGAAAGGAGATTTCCTAGAAAGGTTCTTTCCACCCTCCAGAATGTTACAATTGAGGGATGAGATCAACAACTTTAGGCAATTGGCTAATGAAGCTTTGCATGAGACTTCGGCGAGGTTTAAAAAGAAGTTGACTCAATACCCAAACCATAAGATGACTGATGAACACTTGATGGAAATATTCTACAGAGCTTTGAACTCACTTACAAAGCCAATAGTGGATAATTACATAGGAGGAGCTTTTATGGAGCACACCTTTACTGAGGTTGCGAACATGTTTGAAAGAATGACTAAGACAAGTAGAGCTTGGCATACCAGAGATTCTGTGGTAGCAAGAAATACTGGGTCTAGTGTAATATCAACAGAGCAACGTAGGAGAGAAGAGGAGTATGATCAACATATGGCTCACATGAAAACCTAGATGGATATACTCGTGAAATATTTGCTATCAGGGAATGTAGAAAAGGTAAAAGATGTGGGGTCCCATGGTAAGAGAGCTGACTCAAGCATCGAGGAAGAGTCTAACTACTGGCATAACTAAGGTAAATCGCTTAAGTTGAGGGTGGCTATCATAGGGGTGCGTAACATGAAATGAGTAAAAACTATATTTGAAAGGGTTGCATTCTCCCACCATAGTGTTATTAATTAAGTTTGATAGGATGGGGTAAAAACAAAAGATATGGATAGATGAAAGTGGTGTAAATTGGTTGTTAGAAATTAGTCTTAGTTGAATTCAAGATATAGGCACATCATATCTATATCATTGTAGACAGGATGACCAAATCAACTCATTTTCTACCAGTCCATACCTCTTATTCAACCGAGGACTATGCCAAGCTTTATGTAAGAGAGTTGGTCAGATTACATGGAGTTCTGTTGCCCATTATATCAAATAGAGGTACGTAGTTCACCTCTCATTTCTAGAAAGCCTTCCAAAAGGGTCTTGTTACCCAAGTCTACCTTAGTACAACTTTCCTCCCTCAGACAGATGGTCAAGCAGAAAGGACCATTCAGACTTTAGAGGATATGCTACACGCATGTGCGATAGACTTTAAAGGTAGTTAGTATTACCACTTACCTTTGATTGAGTTTGCATATAACAATAGCTATCATTACAGTATTTAGATGGCTCCATTTGAGGTGCTCTATGTGAGGAGTTATAGGTCTCTTATTGGTTGGTTTGAAGTGGGAGACGCCACAGTGGTAGGGCCTGACTTGGTGTTTGACACCTTAGAGAAGGTTCAGCTGATCAGGTAAAGTCTTAAGACATCTTAAAGCCAACAGAAATCATATGCAAATATGCGGAGAAAGGATCTCGAGTTCTAGATTGGTGATTATATGTATTTGAAGATCTCTCCTATGAAAGGAGTTAAGAGGTTTGGAAAGAAGGGGAAACTCAGTCCCCAATATATTAGTCCTTACCGAATTCTCAGCGTTTTAATAAGGTAGCTTACGAGCTTGAGTTGCCTTCAAATTTAGCTTTAGTCCATCCAGTGTTCCATAAATGCATAGGTCACCCAACAGTTGTAATCCCTGTAGGGAGTATAGACGTTCAGAACAACCTCTCTTATGAGGAGATTCCAGTCAAAATCCTTGATTATTATATTCACAGACTGAGGAACAAAGAGGTCCCTCTATCCAAATTTCTTTGACGAAATTAGTCCGTTGAGGGAGCTACTTGGGAAGCAAATTCAGATATGCGGACCAAGTATCCTCCCCTCTTCTCCGCAAACTCAGACTCAGCCCAAGGTAACAGTTTTTCCTTAAACATACTAAATTCCATGCTCAGGTTTCCCTTATAGACTTGGTATCCGTCACCATTGCTTTTTTTTCAGTTATGTATTCATGTATCAGATATACATGTTTAGTATGAGAAACTCAGCTTATCAGCAATTCCAGTCATGCATTAATGAATTTTGTTTAGCCATGTACTCATGCATCAGATATGCATGTTTAGTACAAAATTTTAGCGTATCAATAGTGCCAGTCATAAGATCATATTATAGTTGTGCATTTCCTATATCTATATCTAGTCTATCAGTATTTTAAGCTCAGCCAACCTCATTCGAAGACAAATGTTCCCAAGGGGGAGATATTGTAAGACCCCGCAAAATCTTAAGCTTAACTCAGTCCTTTAAAGTTTGTTAAGGGGTCCCAGACTTCAAAAATTTTAGCTAAGTATTCAGACTTAGTGTTATTTTAGCCTTCGTAGGTTGGAAACTCTATTTCACGACCCTAATGACCTTAAAGTAATGATCTTTAGGTTGAATCATGATCCAGAATGTCAGTGGGTGTTCCCGGACAAGTTTTAAATTTTTTGGACTTCTTTTGGATCACATTTGAAAGTAAAAACCAGTGGATCGATGCAATCTCGACGCACCGCGTTGCCCATCGCATCAATGAATATTTTCCTCAAGCTCCCTATGTAAATTCCAGTGAAACAACGCGGACTCGATGCAGCACGTTGGCCATCGCGTTGATGCCAATGATGCGGTGCGTCGGTCTGCTCATTGCTACGTCAATTTTCAGTCATTAAAAAGTCGCATCCTCAAGGGTAATTGGGTCTTTTTCCTACATCTATCATCTCCAAAACACGAAATTAAACCCTTCTAAGAGCAAAAACTATTCATTCTTCACAAGTTTCTCTCAAGAACAAACCCTAGGAGATTTCAATTTCAATTCAAGGCTCAAGAACTTATCATCAATTTTTTAGAATTTAATTGTTAAGGTATGTCAAGTGTTAATTCAAGGGTCCATTCCACCCTTGGAGTTTAAGAATCTATTTTAAAACCTCAAGTGTATTGATTGCATGAATTTCATAATGGGTTTGATTATATTCATGATTATAATGATTAACTGGATTTCTAATCCATGTTTTGTTACAAGTTTCATGTGGAGTTAATTAATATATGTATAGAATCATGTAAATCCATGCTAAACTCTTGAAATTGTAAATGGGGATTTGAATTATGGTGCCTATATGTGGTTAGTGTCATGTGCAAGAATTATGTCCTCCAAGTGTTTGATAATTGCTCATGTAAACAAAGAAAATGGGAAAACAATCATGTCATGTTATCTTATGTGCAAGTTATATCATGCAAGTTTTTGATGGAATGTCTCTATGAATGAGTTATGATCAAGTGCATATTGTTATACCTTTCAAGTTTATGCTATGATTTATTTTTCATGCTATCGAGTCCTAGGGGTATCCAATACCCAAAAACATAGTTGTTTACCTAGAGCTATGGTAGTTACAGGATAGTCTTAGTAGTGTCACGAATAGTAGCCTCAGTAATCACTCACAGTTACCGTTTAGTATTCAGTTCATACTTTAGTAAATCCATTTAGTCAACAGAACTTTGAAGTATTCCATCAGTTAACAGAATTCAGTAGTACTTCGTCAGTTAACAGAACTCAGTAAACTCAGTTTAGTTCAGTTAGACTATACGATTAGTAATAGTTTAGTACAGCCTATTACAATTTAGAAATCAGTCCAATGTCTATTCAGTTGGGAGTAGGATTCAACATTGTGCAAACCCAAGGATGGGGGCATTCCTGCCAGCAGAGGGTTTGGCCCTTAGTAGCAGTCCCTGCGTTACAGAACTCTGGAGCCAGCATAGGTTAAGATATCTTCCTACTAGACTAGGATTGATATATCTCATACAAGTTTTCCTGCTAGCGAGGGTTGATGAAAGAGCTTTCTGTCAGAGAGGGTTAACTCACAGCTTGTCTTTAACCGTGCACAGTACTGACACCCTTCGAACTGGGGTTATAGGTTTGACCCCAATCTATCCAGAAAAGGGTTATATCGGTTAGATGATTATCTCACATAGTCTAAGTTTTAGTTTCAGTCTCGGTATAAAACTCAGTTTAGTTCTACAGAATCATAACTATCACATACAGTCACTTAGTTTAATACGAAACTCAACACAGTTCCAAAGAATTAGGACTGTCAACTACAGTCATTCATTTATCAGTTATACAATATCAATAAACTTAGATATCAGTAAATCAGAACTCAGTATCAAGTGTTATCATGACCTTAATTATAGTTTACATATTTCATGCATGTACTCTCATTCAGTTATACTCATCTTATTCAGTCAGTGTTGTTCATTCATATGAACCCATGCATCTCATCCTACTTCACTTATAATACCAGTACATTCAAAGTACTGACTCATACCTTTCTTTACACTATGATGTCTTATATCATAGGTTCAGACGCACAGGCTCCGATCAAACTTAGCAGCCTGATCCATCAGCAGCAGACTAGTGGTGAGTCCTTATTATTCGAGGATAGATTTATTATTACCATATTTCAATACTCTATTTATTTTAGTATTCAGAGTTAGTTGGGGACTTTTCCCATCAACTACTTGTTCAGACAGTAAAGGCTTTTCAGACTAGAGTATTTATAGACAGATATTCAGTTTTGGTATGGATGTACCGTACTCACTATTTAATTATAGTTTTGAACCTTATGGAAAGTTTTTACCTAATTTTTTCATAATTACAGTATTACTATTTAGTTATTTTAGCAGGTACCAGTCATGGGTTAGCTTGTGGTCATTTGGGATTATGAGCACCGTAAAGCATCCGGGATACAGACTCGAGGCATTACAAACTTGGTATCAGAGACTAAGGTTCAATAGAGTCCTAGGAAGTCTAAAAGACACATCTAGTAGAGTCTTGTGCATGAGTGTGTAGTGTGCCATACTTATGGATAGGAGGCTATTAGATGTTTTAGGAAAAGTTTCCCTTCTTTCAGTAATTATATCGTGCGGGCGAGCACAGTCTCAAGTTAAAATCTTTGTGTAATCCAAGTTTCTCTTCCATTTATAGAATATGCCTCCAAAGAGGACTAAAGGAAGATAAACAGGAGACCAGCCAACACCTCAGCCCATCCAGCCATATTCCCTGGATGAACATGTCTCCCATGCTGAATTCAGAGAAGCTTTCACCACCCTAGCTCATTCTGTGGAAGCCCAAAATGAATGCCCAACTACCATTCCATTCAACCCAGTGGCCAATACTAATGCATCCAGGATTCAGGATTTTACTCGAATGAACCCTTCATCTTTTATCGGGTCAAAATCAGATGAGGACCCACAGGAATTTCTTGATCAGGTATAGAAGGTTACAGATATTAAAGGGTTGACAGCTAATGAAAGTCCCAAGTTAGCTGCATATCAGTTACAGTATGTGGCTCACTTATTGTTCAAATAATAGAAAGCAGAGCGGGCTGTAGATGCAGGGCCTATAGAATGGGAGGAATTTGCTATTACTTTCCTGGATAGGTTCTTCCCGCTAGAGTTAAGGAAAGTGAAGGTTTTGGAATTTATAAATTTAAAGCAGGGCCATATGATGGTACAAGAGTATTCTCTTAAGTTTACTCAATTATCCAGATACGCTCCTCGTATGGTAGAAGATAGAAGATCTAAGAAGAGTAAGTTTGTGTTTGGCGTGTCTAACAGTGTGGTCAAGGAGTGTAGGACCTCAATGTTGATTAAGGTGATGGACATATCCAAGATCATGGTCCATGCTTAGAAGATAGAGAAGGCTAATAATAAAGAGAAGGAGTAGGAGAAAAAGAGAGATAGAACAGGTAGCTTCAACTTCAACCAGCCTAAGCCAGAGGGTGGAAATCGTTCTCAGTTCTGCCCAAAATCCTCAGTCCTAGCTCCGTCCTCAGCCAGTTCTCCTATGTTAAAATTCAGAGATGATAATAGAGATAGGTCATTAGGCCCTAAACCTCACTGTAGTACTAGCAGTGCCTGAACAAATCCTCTCTGCCAAAAGTGTGGTAGAAACCATCAGGGTGTTTACAGAGCTGGCAGTGATGTATGTTTCGAATGTGGCAAACCAGGTCATAGAGTTATACAGTATCCTCAAGTGGGTTCGTAGAGTTATCATAATCGTCCCTCAGCTCAGTATGATCAATCGAATTAATAGGGTACCGCTTCCAGTGCAACCAGTGGGCAACACCCAAACAGACTCTATGCACTTCAGTCCCAACAGGATCAGGAAAGTTCTCCTGATATGGTCATTGGTACTTACAATTTATCATTTATATGTTTATGCTTTGCTAGAACCAGGAGCTTCTTTGTCTTTTAGAACTCCTTATATAGCTGTTGACTTCAGAGTCAATCCCGAAATTCTAGCAGAGCCTTTCTCAATCTCTACCCCAGTGGGTAAATCTATCATAGCCCAGCGGGTATACAGGAACTATCCGGTTATGGTATCTCAGAAAGTCACTTCAGCAAACTTAGTCGAGTTAGAGATGACCAATTTTGATGTCATTACTGCTATGCTTTAGTCGATTATAGAAATAGAATTGTCCAATTTTAGTTCCCGAATAAGCCTGTCCTAGAGTGGAGGGGTAGTACTTCAGCACTTAGGGGTCAGCTTGTTCCCTATATTAGGGCAAGGAAAATGATATCTAAGGGGTGTGTCTACCATCTCTTTCTAGTCCAGGACTCTAGATCAGAAACCCCTACTCTTTATTCAGTATCACTAGCATATGAATTCCCAGACATGTTTTCCGAAGATCTTCTCGGAGTTCCTCCCGAAAGGGAAATCAACTTCGATATAGACCTTCTTCTAGATACTCAGCCCATATGTATTTCTCCAAATAGAATGGCTCCAACAGAACTTAAATAATTAAAAGAACAGTTGAAAGATCTCCTATATAAAGGATTTATTAGACCCAGTGTGTCCTCTTAGGGTGCACCAGTTCTATTCGTGCGTAAAAAAGATAGTTCACTCAAAATATGTATGGACTATCGTCAGCAAAATAAAGTCACAGTCAAGAACAAGTATCCACTTCCTAGAATCAATGACTTGTTTGACCAACTTTAGGGTGCTAGTTACTTTTGTAAGATAGACCTCAGATCAGGCTATCATCAGCTCAGAGTTAGAGAATGTAACATTCTGAAAATAGCTTTCAAAACTCGGTATGGTCACTTTAAATTCTTAGTCATGTTATTTGGTCTTACTAATGCCCCAGCAACTTTCATAGAATTGATGAACCGTGTGTTTAAGTAGTACTTAGACATGTTCGTCATAGTCTTTATAGATGACATCCTTGCCTGCTCTCGTAGTTAGCATGATTATGTAGACCATATCAAAATAGTATTACAGACTCTCAGAAAACATCAGCTATTCACCAAATTCAGTAAGTTTGAATTTTGGCTAAGGTTGGTAGGCTTCCTCGGCCATATCATTTCCGATGATTGCACTAGAGTTGATCTCCAAAAGACCAAAGCAGTGAGAAACTGTCCTAGACCTATCTCTCTATCAGATATCCAAAGTTTTTTGGATTTGGCTAGCTATTACTGATGGTTTATTGATGGATTTTTGTCTATTGCATCCCCTATTTCCAGATTAACTCAGAAGAAGGTCAAATTAAAGTGGTCATATTCTTATGAGAAGAGTTTTTAGGAGTTGGAGACTTGACTCACTACAACCACAGTTTTGACCCAACCAGATGATTCATATAGATTTATAGTATATTGTGATGGTTCCAGGGTTGGTTTGGGGTGTGTTTTGATGCAGAGAGGTAAGTTCATAGCCTATGCCTCAAGACAGCTTAAGCCTCATGGAAAGAGTTATCCAACATATGATCTTAAGTTAGCAGCAGTAGTATTTGCCTTAAAGTTTTGAAGTCACTACTTGTATAGTGTGCACGTCGAAGTGTTCACTGACCATAAGAGCCTACAGTATGTGTTCTCTCAGAAAGACCTAAACCACCATCAGAGAAGGTGGTTGGAGTTATTGAAGGACTACGACATGAGCGTACTGTATCATTTGGGTAAAGCCAATGTAGTGGCTGATGCTCTAAGTAGGACGTCTAAGGGTAGTGTTGCTCATGTAGAGGATTGTAAGAAGAAGCCAGCTCAGAAAGTTCATCAGCTTTCCCTACTGGGTGTCTTCTTAGTCGATTTATCAGAAGGTAATATATGGGTATAGAGTAGTTCAGAATCATCTATGGTTTCTGAGGTGAAGGAAAAGTAGGATAAGGATCCAAGCCTAGTTAAGTTGAAAGAATCAGTCAGAGATCAAAAGATAGAGGTTTTCTCCCAAGAGGGAGATGGTGTATTGCATTGTCAGGGTTGTCTATGTGTTCTAGGTGTAGATGACCTGAGATAGAAAATTCTTCCAGAAGCACATGGTGTGCGTTACTCTATTCATCTAGGGGCCACTAAGATGTACCATGATTTGTAAGAGATATACTGGTGGAGTGGGACGAAAAGAGATATTGCAGAGTCTGTATCTAAGTGCTCAATATATCAGGAGGTTAAGATTGAGTACTAGAAACCTAGTGGGTATATGCAGGAGTTCAGTATTCCCATTTAGAAGTAGGAAGAAGTGAACAAGGATTTTGTGATGGGTTTGCCTCATACTCATCATCAGCATGATTCAGTTTGGATTATTGTAGACAGGATGAACAAATCATATCATTTCCTACCAATCCATACCTCTTATTCAACCGAGGACTATGCCAAGCTTTATGTCACAGAGTTGGTCAGATTACATGGAGTTCCATTGTCCATTATCTCAGATAGAGGTATGTAGTTCACTTCTTATTTCAGGAAAGCCTTCCAAAAGGGTCTTGGTACCCAAGCCACCTTAGTACAACTTTCCACCCTTAGATAGATGGTCAAGCAGAAAGGACCATTCAGACTTTAGAGGATATGCTGCGAGTGTGTGCGATAGACTTTAAAGGTAGCTGGGATGACAACTTACCTTTGATTGAGTTCGTATATAACAACAACTATCATTCCATAATTCAGATGGCTCTGTTTGAGGCACTCTATAGTAGGAGATGTAGGTCTCCTATTGGTTGGTTTAAAGTGGGAGCGGCTACAGTGGAAGGGAATAACTTGGTGTTTGACACCTTAGAGACTGTTCAGCTGATCAAGAAAAGTCTTAAGACAGCTCAAAGCTGATAGAAATCATACGCAGATGTGTGGAGAATGAATTTTGAGTTTGAAATTTTTGATTATGTATATTTGAAGATCTCTTATTTGAAAGGAGTGAAGAGGTTTGGCAAGAAGGGTAACTCAGTCCCCGATATATCGGTCCTTATCGAATTCTCAGCCGTTTCGGAAAGATAGCTTACGATCTTGAGTTTCCTTCAGATTTAGCTTTAGTCCATCCAGTGTTCCATGTCTCCTTGCTAAAGAAATACATAGGTCACCCAGCAGTTGTAGTCCCTGTAGGGAGGATAGACTTTCAGAACAACCTCTCTTATGAAGAGATTCTAATCGAAATCCTTGATTATCAGATTCGTAGACTGGGGAACAAAGAGGTCTCTCTAGTCAAAGTTCTTTTGCGGAATCAGTCCGTTGAAGGACATACTTGGTAAGTAGAAGTAGATATGTGGACCAAGTATCCTCACCTCTTCTCCGCAAACTCAGACTCAGCCCAAGGTAATAGTTTTCCCTTGAACTTACTAAATTACATGCTCAGATTTCCCTTATAGACTTGGTATCAGTCACCATTGCATTTTTTAGTTATGTATTCATGCATCTGATATGCATGTTTTGCATGGGAAACTCATCTTATCAGCAATTCCAGTCATGCATTCATGAATTTTGTTCAACAATGTACTCATGCATTAGATATGCATGTTTAGTATGAAATTGCAGCATATTAGTAGTTCCAGTCATGAAATCATGTTACAGTTGTGCATGTACTATATCTAAATCTAGTCTATCAGTATTCTCATCTCAGCCATCCTCATTCAAGGATGAATGTTCCCAAGGGGGAGATATTGTAAGACCCCGCAAAATTCTAAGATTAACTCAGTTCTTTAAAGCTTGTTAAGGGGTCGCAGACTTAGAAAATTTTAGCTAAGTATTCAGACTTAGTGTTATTTTAGCCTTTGTAGGTTGGCGACTCTATTTCACGACTCTCATGCCCTTAAAGTAATGATTTTTAGGTTGAATCATGATCAGGAATGTCAGTGGATGTTCCTGGACATGTTTCAGATTTCTTGGACTTTGTTAGGATCACATTTGAAAACTTAAACCAGTGGATGGATGCGATCTCGACGCGCCGCGTTGCCCATTGCATCGATGAATATTTTCCTCTAGCTCCCAGTGCAAATTCTAGTGAACCAACGAGGACTCGATGCAGACTCAGTTAACTCATTCCAGTTCAGTTAGACAGTACGATCAGTAACAGTTCAGTCCAGCCTAGTACAGTTTAGAAATCAGTCCAATTTCTATTCAGTTGGGAGTAGGATTCAGCACCGAGTGAACCCAGGGATAGGGGCATTCCTGACAGTAGAGGGTTTAACCCTTAGTAGCAGTCCGTGCATTACAGAACTACATAGCCATTGTAGGTTGAGATATCTTTCTACCAGACTAGGTTCAATATATCTCATACAAGTTTTCTTGCCAGCGAGGGTTGACGAAAAAGCTTCCTATCAGAGAGGGTTAACTCATAACTTGTCTTTACCCATGGCATGGTACTGACACCCTTCCAACTGAGGTTACAGGTTGGATTCCAATCTATCCAGAAAAGGGTATATCAGCTAGAAGATTACCTCCCAAAGTCTCAGTTTTAGTTTCAGTGTCAGTATAGAACTTAGTTCAGTTCTACAGAATCATGACTGTCAGATACAGTCACTCAGTTCAGTACGTAACTCAGCACAGTTCCACAGAATCAGGACTGTAAGCTACAGTCATTCAGCTATCAGTTATACAGTATCAGTAAACTAAGATATTAGTAAATCAGTAATTTAGAACTCAGTATCCAGTGTTATCACGACCTCAACTATAATTTACATATTTCATGCATGTACTATCATTCAATTATACTCATGTTATTCAGTTAATATTTTTCATGCATATGAACCCATGCATCTCTGCCTACCTCACTTAGTATACCAGTCTATTCAAAGTACTGATGTATACCTTTCTTTGCGCTATTATGTCTTATATCGTAGGTTCAGACGTACGGGCTCCCGATTATACTTAGCAACCCGATCCATCAGAAACAAACTAGTGATGAGTCCTCATCGTTTGATGATAGATTTATTATTACCATATATCAGTACTTAGTTTATTTTAGTAGTCGGAGTTAGTTGGGAAATTGTCCCATCAACTCCTTGTTCAGACAGTAGAGGCTTTTCAGACTAGAGTATTTATAGATAGATGTTTAGTTTTGGTATGGATGTACCGTACTCAGTATTTACTTATAGTTTTGAACCTTATGGAACGTTGTTGCCTAATTTTCGCATAATTACAGTAATACTATTTTGTTATTGAAGTAGGTACCATTCATGGGAAAGCTTGCGGTCCTTTAGGATTATGAGCATCGTGTAGCATCTGGGGTACAAACTTGGGGCGTTACAAGGGGATCTACCTGAACGGGCTGAGGTGCTGGCTGATTTCCAGTCCTTCTTTCATTTGTCTTTTTGGGAGGCATGTTCTGTAAATGGATGGAAGAAAAGGATTAGAATGAGAGTTTAACTTGAGCTCATGCTCACTCGCACAATATGAATACTAAAAGAAGGAAAAATTTTCCTAAAATATCTCATAGCCTCCTATCCATAAGTGTGGCATGCTATACACACATGCACAAGACTCTACGCGATGTGGATTTCAGACTCCCTAGGTCTCTATTGAACCTTAGGCTATGATACCAAGTTTGTAATGCCCCAAGTCTGTACCTCGGAGTCTATACGGTGTTTACGACCCCGAAGGACCACAAGCCAATCCATGATTGATATTTGCTGTGAGCACTGAAACATGATATTGTTATAAATGCGAAATAATAGGATGAAATGGCATAAGGTTCAAAATCTGTAAAATCTGATAAAGTGTAACAATTGAAATAACAATCTGTAAAATTGAATATTGTCTGCACTCTAGTCTCAAAAGCCTCTAATCTAAAACTGCCTGAAAGTAGAGTTGATGGGATAATCCCCCAACTAACTCTATTTACTAAAATACTGAGTCTACTAAGATAAAAAAATAAAAGAATATCCTTGAATGATGAGGACTCACGGCTAAATCTTATATGTTGGATGAATTCAAATCAGTCTATGCGCGGTTGGGAACCTGAGCATCCGAACCTATGATATGAGACATCAAAGAACAAAAAAAGAGTATGCGTCAGTACATGGAATTTACTGGTATGCTAGATGAGGTAAGGCTGAATACAAGAGTTAATATGCATGAACAATAACTAACTGAATGATATAGAGAAACTGAACATGAAAGAACGTGGATAATCTGAACTACTATAAATATTGAGCATGCATTATTGTGCATATATATACTGTAACTGAGCTTTTTTAAAGCTAAGTTCTGAGTTCTGATATAGAGTAATTGATAATCTGAGATTTTTTATAATTGTGCTACTAATACTTATTGACTTTATCTGATAGTCCTATTCTGCAGAACTAAACTGAGTTTTATTTTGAAGATTAGAACTGAAATTATGAGGGTAATCATCTAATCGATATGCCCCAAATAAGATAAGATAACTGAGTTGGGGTCCAATTTGTAACCCTAATTGGAAGGGTCACAGTATCGTGCCACGGGTACTAAAAATGGTTGTGAGATAACTCTAACTGGCAGGAAGACATTTTGTCAACCCTTAATTGGTAGGAAAACTCATATGAGATGTGTTAACCCTTATCTAGAAGGAAATCATCTCAACCTATGCTGGCTACGTAGTTCTGTAACTCAGGGATTGCTACTAAGGGTAAAACCCTACACTAACAGGAATACCCCCATCCCTGGGTTCACTCGGTCCTGAATCCTACTCCCAACTGAAAGACACTGAACTGATTATACTGAATTGGACTGGACTAATACTAAGTTTACTGAGTTTTCTTGAGTTCTGTAACTGACTGAGAGTACAATTGGTCGTGACATGACTGATACTATCCTGTAACTAACACTGGCTCTTGCTACACATCTAAATTTTTAGGTATTAAATACCCCCAGGACTCGATAGCATGAAAAGTAAAGCTTAGCAAAATCTTGAATAACATAACAATGTTCACTTGCTCATAATTCATTCATAGAGACATTTGATCAAACTCTTGTAAAGCATTAACTTGTACATGAAGTGGGAATACATGCTATCATGGTTTAATGTCACTATTTGATAATGCTCAAATTACACTCTTGAATGGGTGTAAGCGATTGTTGTCAATATAAAACCCAACTAGGTTAGGGTCGAATCCCACAGGGAATATGGTATGAACTCAAGTTGTTTGTGATTTAATCCACTGATAGTTTAATGTTTCCTAAAATGGGGGGTTTAGGTTTAACAAGTTGTTGTTTGTCACTTAACTTTCGATGTTTGTAAATCAAGAGCTTATGAAATAACCAGAATTATGTTCATTAGGGCTTCCGGTACATGACAAATGCTAAAAGTGATTCAAGATTCTCATGGTGGGTCGGATAACAAGCTATCTCTATTGATGTTATGCTTAAATGTATCTCTACCTACTTAAGCGTTTAATTCCCTAATCCTCTCGGACTTAGGGAATTTCTATTTACTGCCCAGATTTTACTTTAGGTTAACCAACCTTGTTATAGCACTGGTTATTAAACGAAGTATTTCTGAGTCGTTGTTGATAATTCACTTCCTACTATATTTGATTTCTTTCTCAACCAAATCAAAGCAGGTGTTTCTATTGTTTGCAACCAACAAACGTTAATTAAAACTTCAGAATTATCAAGACATCCTACCACCGTTTGAATCTTGAATACTTAGCACCTCATCAAGACCTAACCCTAGATCCTATAACTCAGGTTAATGAAGTTTAGCCACTCATGATGTAACGAATAAAACACATAATTGAATTCATGATTTGAAAGATAAACTTACAAAGATGAATAATAACTAGTGAATCGCAGATTAGATCACAAAGGAAAAATCCCAAAATACTGATAATAATCTCTCAAAAAATAATTATGTTGTTAAAGTCAAGAAGTAAAGAGAGAAAATATCAAAATATGATGTCCAAAACTCAAGGTATTGACCTTGTGTGGAATAATAATAATGATAATGATAATGATAATGTCTAGAAAACCCAAAAATAAAGCTTTAAATAGTTTACCATAAATAAGGAAACAAAATCAAGGTTACAGTTTTTTCTCAGAATAGACGATGACTATTGGTGATGCCTTATCAGGATCCTGACGACTTATCAAGAATGTCGTCAGGTCTTTTTCTAATCTTCACTAGTCCTGTCTTAGGTTGACGGCAACTTCTGATGGCTTATCAGGACTGTGACGACTTATTAGAAATGTCGTCACACTTTTGCTCCAATTTTCATGTCCTGCCTAAGTCTGACGGCATTCCTGACAAATTATCACCATTATGACGGACTATCACAAAATGTCATTGGTTCTACCAGCTGGAACTCATTCCCTGTTTAAGGCTGACAACAAACTTGATAACTTATCAGACCCTTGACGGCTTATCACAAAATGTCGTCACAACTTCCACTTTAGGCCAATTCTCTGTCTACTGATGATGACCAACCTAATTGCTTATCACAGGGCTGACGGCTTATCACAAATGTCATCATCCATACTTGTCTTCAGATTTCTTCCTTTTTGCTTCCATTATTGTTGGTTCTCTATCATATCAGCTTAAACTGCAAAATCAAACATAAACTAATCAAAAATAACTAAAGTTGCTCAAGACCTTGCAATTATTTAGAGTTAAAAGCCTAAAATGTGTTAGCATATGCTCACACATCAACACCCTCAACTTAAAACAGTTGTTTGTCCTCAAGCAACCAAAACATAACTAAGAGAATACAAAGTACAATTTGGCAGCTAACTACTCATATTAGTGCAGAATAATTTCACCATCTCCAAGGTCAGTCAATTTAAAACTCACTGTTGATGTTTTGAAGAACAACCATGAAACTCACAAGCATTAAGATACCGCAAAAATTCAGCATTAACAATAATGCCATACCAAGATCACATTAGCTGAACAAGTCAGTGACTTAGCAACATACCCAAAGTGCCCTCACAACAAAGAAATCCCTTTTTCACTCATATCAGAATTCACCTACCTAAACATAGGGATAATCACAAGTCTCACTCTCAGAATAGAGTTCCAAACACTGCATGTCAAATGCCATAGGCTTGTCCTTATAGTCGGTACCCAAATCTTCAGGTTGGTCAGTTAGGATCACTTTAGGGATTTTCTTTGGCTTGTAATGTAGGCTAGGGGCTGGTATGATATTCATGGATATTTTAGAGTGACTATGCCTCCTTGACACTACACTAAACTCTTAGGGTTTCACTTCTCGACCTTCTTTTCTTCCTCTTCTTTTATTGATCACACATGCTCAAGATGGATACAGTCTTTTTAATAATCATATTATCTTTTGATCATCTTTAACACAACTTTCTCTTTTCTTATTCCTTTTTCACCGCACCCAACTTTTTATTCTTTTCTCTTATTCTACCTCTCTTCATGCTTATTTTGCATCATGCACCCCAATGATAGCCACCCTCAACTTAGGCTATTTGCCTAAGTCAAGGTGCATAGTGTCCAAGGAGGACCAGGGCCAAAATAGGTTCATTGTGAGGTAAACGGGAAAGTGAGAGGTTTCACAGAAAGAAATAGGAATATAGGCTCAAATCAGGGATCAAGGGATATTATTCACATTGGGAAGGTCATTTAGGCTAAAAGTGGGTTACAATAAAAAATGGCCTATGATCCTTTCCTAACCCCAACCCTACAACCTAGGTAGGACTAACAGGGCAAGTTCTAGATTCGACACACAGCAGGAGCTGAGTAAGATCTCATACGTACTTGGAACACAAGTATATCACAAGCTACTACTCATTCAGTTCATGCAGCGGTTTAGCAATGATTACTGCGTCAGTAAAACAATGCCATACAAAGATGCACAGTGGTCACAATCAGATGCAATTCACATAGTTAAATACTCAGTCCATTGGAGAGGTGCTCAAAATCAAAAAAATATGCTAACTGCCTCAAGTACCTGTATTACTCCTAATTATCTACCAAAAATTGTTACAATAATATCCTACACTACACCCTCAACTTAAAATTAAAATAAAGCTAAACTAAGGGTTAGAGTATACCTAGAATGGATCAATCCTGGGGTTCATGGGTTTCTGACCCTGCTGCATCATCATCTACTACCTTCTCTCCATCGGGAGCTTCTGGCTTTGTAGTGGTAGGGGGCCTTCTAGATAAGGCACCTGCAGCCCTGGCTTTCAAAGACTTCTTCCATCTCTCATTTTTCGCTAGGGACTCCCTTCTTGATTTAGCAAGATCAACCCCTGACATCTCTTTTGCCCGTGCATCAAATAGGTTCTCCAAATCTGTAACCCATCCAGGCAAAGTCACAAAAGGCTCAAGGGTAGCCTTGATTCTCTTTTCTACTGCAGCGGCAAACTATTTGGCAAAATTATGTAGCTTTGCCTCACACCATCTGTCTTGTTTGGCCACTTTTCTAATATTGATTGGATGAAATAAAAATCCTATTGATGTTGTAGGAGCTAAGGGATTGGGTTCATTCTCAGGAACTGAACCTGCTTGTGCTGAAAAAGTTGGCTATGTAGTCTCAGAATCTTGCACTTCCACATTAGGTATTGAACCGGCATCTGTAATTGGAGGGTCCGCTGCTACCTCTACACCTCTATCAAGTTTCAGTCCTGGTTGATTTTTATCAGACCGTATAGGATTATGGGTCTTTCAGGCAGGAATGTCATCATCAATCCCTGCAATCTCTGGCACATTAGTAGCTTGGCACAACTCTGTGATAAGACAAGGGAAAGGATAAGCAGTGTCGGTTCTTGACATTCTAATCTTCATCTCATCAACAATGATTTCCCCGAAATTAAAGGGGAGCTTCTGCACCATGCTTGCTACTAGGATAGCTCGGTCGTCACCCAAAATATTATCTCCATCAGTGGGCATCATCCAGATACACCCTATACCCCACCAAAACTTTTCCTTTTGAGTCAAAGAGGACTTATAGATTCTCTTATTTGGGTTGGTCACCTATGATGGTTCCCCTTCGGCTATGATGTTGGCCAACCACGGATGTTGATTTTCCCGCTTCTTAATCTGAGCATAGACTGATGGTGAAGTGGCCTGAGGAGTAAAGTTGGGGACATGAAAGAACCTGTTGATGGTTCTGATTGAGATATCAACCCTTACACCCCTTACCTGAACTCTCTCCAATAGGGGCTGGTCTATAACTCTTTCTCCTGACCTACACATATTTTCTAACTGAGCATGGTAGTTCGCGTAAAACTGTCGGACCAGTGAAGGGCAAAATGATCTTCCCCCTTTTTTATTCCACCCCAAGCCGTACTCTTGGAACTTTTGTTGCACTTCAGTATACCTACGAAGAAATTTGGTGATAATTCTTTTTTCTTTCTGAATTGGCCTTTTAGTCCTTCTTTTATCAGTTCTGCGGAGCCCAGCAGTGAAGATGCCCTCTGCCTTGGGAATTTGCCATCTAGCATTGTCTCAAACTTTAGGATTCTTACATTTGATAAGTGTTCCCCGAATTAGAGACTTCTCATCATTTTGTTGTTCAGTGGAAGGGGATTCAGATATTGTTCCCTCAGACTCAAGCTCCTCATACCCTTCATGTTCTTCCTCTTCAGATTCAGTATGTTCAGACTCATGTTGCTCATGTTCAGAATGTTCAGATGCCTCCTGCTCAGAAGTATTTGTTGTTTCAGTGTCCTCACTATCCCCCATCTCAACTAGTGGGGGTGGTGGAGGCTGGTTAGGGATTTTCTTCTTCTTTCTCTTCCAGAGCATAGGTTCTTACTCTTCATAATCAAACTCCTCATCGATGAGCTTCCGGCGTACACTTTTCTGTTGTTCCTTGTTTGTAAGCATGGGGCTCTTTCCTTTGGGTTCCATTATAGGGTTCCTGTAGCAATATAACAACCATTAGTCAATCCTCAAGAGACTAAACACAAACACATTAATCATTTAAGCTTCACATTCTTTGAAAAGGCTCATTCATGCTTCAGGTTCTAAGTGTGACGACATTTCTTGATAAGCCATCATGACTGTGATAGCTTATCACAATTGTCGTTAGCCTTAGACAGAACCTACAAAACTTTATCAACTTCTGATGGCATTTCTGATAAGCCATCACAAATGTGATAGCCTATCACAAATGTTGTCAGCTCTAAATAGAACTCACTTTATTCTTAGTAGCCTTTGACGATATTTCTGATAAGCCATCACAGTTATGATAGATTATCATGAATGTAGTCAGCTCTTATCAGAACCCCACTTTTGATTTTAACTCAATTTTTGGTCCCATTATTTCTAAAAATCCACTCGAGTTCTGATTTATGAGCTGAATTTTAAGCCTTAGGATTGCACAACAAACCCTAGTTCCGAATTTCTGCCACTTTTCTAGTTGAACTTGGTTAAAGTCCCTTGGGAACTTGGGTTGTCATCAATCTATCCCTTACCACTTCAAAAGAAAAGTCAAATTTAGAGCATACCTGATGGGAGCCTTCAATGTGATTACACGCACAAGAGAAAGTAGGAAGAAATTCTTTATTTTAATTGCAAACCCACACACAAGGAAACTTGCTTTTTGTTTTACTTGGAATTTTTTTTGAATAAGGAAATAAAATACTCTAAATATGGAAGGGAACTAACTTAAAAGGAAGTAAAAACAAGCGGGAAGGTGGAAAAGTTCGACTGGGCTCGGGTCGGATCTTTATAATTGGCCCAGATTTAGTTGTTAAGTTACTTTCTGATGACATCTTATGATGGCTTGTCACAAGTGTGATGACCTATCACGGATGTCGTCAACCTTAATAGAACTTCAATTCAAAATTGGCCTCTCTAACGACAATTCTGATAGCTTATCATAGTTTTGACGACTTATCATAAATGTCGTCAGGACCTTTTCTGTTGATTTCATCAGTTTTCCACCTTCTGTGAACTAAATCCTAACTACAAAAATAAATACTTTACTGAATATAAAATTTTGGGTTGCCTCCCAATAGCGCCTGACTTACTATCGTGGCATGACTTGGTTATCTTGACTACTCAGACTTCGCCAAGACAACTTGTTGATACACCTTTATCATCTTCATAGAATACATCAACGATTGAGAAAACGCCCATCTCTTTTTGATGAGTCATGGATGAGTGTATCTCGAAGCGTGCTTCTTTATCATTTAGCCTGAACTTCAGCTCATTCAGCTCTATGTCTACAATCACTCTCCCGATTGCAAGGAATGGTCTACCCAAGATGATGGGCACTTTAAAGTCCACCTCCCAATCTAGGACTACAAAATTAGTAGGCAAAATAATATCGGCTACCTTTACTAAAACATCGTGTAATATGCCCACAGGCTGTTTCACAGACCTATCTTCCATCACCAACCGCATATTTATTGGGTAGGATTTCTTAAACCCAGTTTCTTGTACACAGCAAGTGGCATTAGGTTATACTTGCTCCCAGATCTCATAATGCTTTGGTGAATTTCAGGGAACCAATAGTACATGGAATGGTAAACGCTCCTGGGTCTACCTTTTTCTACACTAAAGACCTTGCAGAGATAGTGACACAATGGAGAAGATTGTCCTCTGGCTCATGGCTAACCTTCCGTTTCTTGGTCACAAGGTCCTTCATGAACTTTGTGTATCATGGAATTTGCTCAAGTGCCTCAACCAAAGGCACATTTATTGCCAATTGCTTGAGCATTGCTAGGAATTTGCTGAATTTCGCATCCTCAGCCTTCTTCTTCAATCATTAAGGAAAGGGAGGTGGTGGTCTTGGGATAGTTTTCAACACCACTTTTTCTTCCTTCTTTCTTTCCTTATCCAAAGTATTAATAGAACTATCCAGCTTCTCAGACTCCGCTGGATTGCTTTCTTCAGATTCATCAATAACTACCTCACCATCTACATATTTGCCCACAGAAGGGCCAGGTAATATCTTACCACTCCTAATGGTAATCTCCATACATGAGCCATCATTCCGTGGATTCTAAATCATATTACTTGGTAATGCTCCACTCTTTCTCTGGTTGAATGCAGTGGGAAGTTGGCTCATCTACTGCTCCAACTATTTGATGGAAGTGGAGTGTGAGTGCACCAACTGACTGATGGATGTCAGATCGTTCTTCATGGTGGTTACACTAGAGTTGGTGGCCTCAACTCCCTTCAACAATTTCTCCATCATGTCCTCCATAGACATCTTTTCAGAGCTAGTTGCAGCAGCTTCCCAATTTTCAGGAGGAACATATAAACCACTCTTGTCATTATTGTTTCTCTAGTTTTCTTGCTCCCTGTCTTTGTAACTAGGCTTATGATAAATGTTCCAACCTTGATTCCCTTGGCTATTGCCTTGGAAATCCCCCTGATTATTAACATAATTCGCCTCTTCTTCAGGCTCCACATCCACTCGGTCTTGAGACATTACAACTTTTGCTTTCTTAGTCTTCCCAGATAATAAGTGCTTGGTAAGCAAGTCCATCCGAGTCTTTAGATGGGCCATGTCTTGATCCCACTCCTCATCTTTCCTGCATTGTTCAGCAGACATACCAACAGAAATAGTGGGGCTTGCTACCACAGACTCCTTGGTATGCAAAGCCCGACTCTGTTTGGTCATCCTATTAGCATATCTGTGGCATCTTGAAAAGATAGATCAACAAACAAACCACCAACAGCATTATCTACAATCGGCTTTATTATAGAGTTGAGAGCCCTGTATAAAATCTCCATCAAGTGAAGGTCCATCATATTATGGTTTGAACACCGTGTTAGATTCTTCTTGAATCTCTCCCAAGTTTCATGTAAAGCTTCAGTAGGAAGCTGTCTAAAATTGCTAATTTTGTCCCTCAATTGTACCCTTCTGGAGGGTGGAAAAAACCATTCTAGGAATGCTTCTTTCAATTGCCTCTAGTGGGTGATGGAATCAAGCATAAGCTCATTCATACCCAATGTTGCCTCCCCAGACAGAGACAATGGGAAAAACCTCAACCGGATAACGTTCTGGCCCACTCCTAGTTTATCAAAAGATTTTTAAATGGTGACAAAATTCACCAGATGCAGGTTCGGATCATCCCCAGGAAGGCCACCAAACAACCCCTTCAGATTGATGAGTTTGATCATAGTACTCGGAATGTTGAACTTGGCTCCAGGTGCCAACGGTGGAGGAATAATTACATCCATTGCACCTTCCCCATCTATGCCATCATTATCATCATTCAGATCATGCTATACCGGCTGGTGCTCTTGTCTTCTTTGGAACGGATGATTTCGGATAACATTATGTGGAACTTGTGCAGCTATCTACTCTGCACGCATTGGGTTACCAGGGTTCAATAACTCCTCGTCCCCCAAATATTCGTCCTCAGGGTTTGGATGTTGTGCAT
Source organism: Capsicum pubescens (assembly GCA_030864215.1). Classification (NCBI taxonomy): domain Eukaryota; kingdom Viridiplantae; phylum Streptophyta; class Magnoliopsida; order Solanales; family Solanaceae; genus Capsicum; species Capsicum pubescens. The sequence goes on from CM061543.1 coordinate 172,189,774, forward strand.
GTTGCCCGACATTTTGCATATTCATCTGAGCTCTAGCTAAGGCTGCCAGTCTGTCAGCCCTTTGTTGTTCTGCCATTCTTCTTATTCGTTGTGGTTCTGGATTTAGTGGTAATAATGTTTCTCCAGAACTTTTGGTGCTTGGCATACACTATAAAATCCTGCAAATAAACAAAAACAACAAATAAATGTAAATCTAGGAAACTTAACTAACAGTCAATTAGCGCATACAAACTTCAGCTTACAACCGTATTCCCCGACAATGGAGCCAATTTTGATAATGCTCAAATTACACTCTTGAATGGGTGTAAGAGATCGTTGTCAATATAAAACCCCACTAGGTTGGGGTCGAATCCCACAAGGAATATGGTATGAACTCAAGTTGTTTGTGATTTAATCCACTGATAGTTTAATGTTTCTTGAAATGGGGGGTTTAGGTTTAACAAGTTGTTGTTTGTCACTTTACCTTCGGTGTTTGTAAATCAAGAGTTTATGAAATAACTAGAATTATGTTCACTAGGGCTTCCGGTACATGACAGATGCTAAAAGTGATTCAAGATTCTCACGGTGGGTCGGATAACAAGCTATCTCTAGCGATGTTATGCTTAAATGTCTCTGACCTACTTAAGCCTTTAATTCCCTAATCCTCTCGGACCCAGGGAATTTCTATTTACTGCCCAGATGTTACCTCAGGTTAACCAACCTTGTTACAACGCTAATTATTAAACGAAGTATTTTCGAGTCCCTGTTGATAATTCACTTCCTACTATATTTGATTTCTTTCTCAAGCAAATCAAAGCAGATGTGTCTACTATTTGCAACCAACAGATGTTAATTAAACTTCAGAATTATCAAGAAATCCTACCACCTTTTGAATCTTGAATACTTAGCACCTCATCAAGACCTAACCCTAGATCCCATAACTAAGGTTAATGGAGTTTAGCCACTCATAATGTAATGAACGAAACACATAAGTGAATTCATGATTTGAAAGATAAACTTACAGAGATGAATAATAACTAGTGAATTGCAGATTAGATCACAAAGGAAAAATCCCAAAATACTGATAATAATCTCTCAAAATATAGTTGTGTTATTAAAGTCGAGAAGTAAAGAGAGAAAATATCAAAATATGCTGTCCAAAACTCAAGGTGTCGACCTTGTACGAAATAATCATAATGATAATGATAATGTCTAGAAAATCCTAAAACAAAGCTTTAAATAGTTTACCCTAAATAAGGAAACAAAATCAAGGTTACAACTTTTTCCTGGAATAGACGATGACTATTGGTGACACCTTATCAGGATCCTGACGACTTATCAAGAATGTCGTTAGGTCTTCTTCCAATCTGCACTAGTCCTGTCTTAGGTTGACGGCAACTTCTGACGGCTTATCAGGACTGTGAAAACTTATCAGAAATGTCGTCACACTTTTGCTCCAATTCTCATGTCCTGCCTGAGTCTGACGACATTCCTGACGACTTATCACCATTATGATGGCCTATCACAAAATATCGTCGATTCTACCAGCTAGAACTGATTCCCTGTTTAAGGCTGACGACAAACTTGATAACTTATCAGACCCTTGACGGCTTATCATAAAATATCATCACAACTTCCACTTTAGGCCAATTCTATGTCTACTGATGAAGACCAACCTGATAGCTTATCATAGGGCTGACGACTTATCATAAATGTTGTCAGCCACACTTGTCTTCAGATTTCTTCCTTTTTGCTTCCATTATTCTAGGTTCTCTACATATCAGCTTAAACTACAAAATCAAACATAAACTTATAAAAAATAACTAAAGTTTCTCAAGACCTTACAATTATTTAGAGTTAAAAGCCTCAAATGTGTTAACATATGCTCACACATCACTATTTCATTCACATAGGCATTTTATCAAACACTTGTAGGGCATAAGCTTGTACATATACTAGCATGTCATGATTTCATCATTAATTCACATGAACATTCTATCAATTACTTGGGGAGCACGACCTAATGCACATATACATAGATAATATATAAACATGGCAACTACCATGCCCAACTTGCAATTTCATCGGTTTAACATGCTATTCATATAATTCCCCCTAAATACTATTCTATTTTCATGAATCTTATCACAATCATGGATTGAAAACCAAATAATATCATGAACATGAATTCAATCTAATTCAAACATGGAAGCTCATAATTCAACAATCTTGTAGTTTTAAAAATGGATCCGTGGACTCTATGGATAAAAGGAACCCATAGATGAACACCTAACATACCTTAAAAAATTCTTTCTTGAAGGTTCTTGGAGGAACTCTTAGGCCTGTTCTTGATTTTCTTAAACTAGGGTTTTTGCCTATTTGAGGTAGAATGTTTTATTCTTGAGAAAAAGTGAGGAAATAATGAGGTAATAGGTTATTTAGTGGTTTAATTTTGTGTTTAGACTGATTAGGGCCATGGAAAAATACCAAAATACCCCTAGGAATAAAGGAAAATTCGTCACTGAAAAACCCAATTTTGGGCCCTGGCGCGATGCGGCGCTATCGCGCCGTGTCACTTCAAAATAATAATTAGGAACTAGGGGCCTAGAGCAATGCGGTGGAATCATGGTGCCCCTTTGATTCTGAATTTTGGACTCAATGCGACTCGGTAGAATCACGTTGGAATACTGGAAAAAGATAATTGTGAAGTGAGCCTATGGTGCGACGCGCCAATATCGCGATTGAGCACTGAAAAGTGATAATTTCCATTTGGCTTGGCTTTGTGACACGCTAGTATCGTGATGGAGAACTAAAAAGTGATAATTTCCATTTGTCTTGGCTCCGCGACGCGCTGACGTTCCAGGTGGTACACTTTCTTACAAAAATGGCTCTAACTCTTCACCCGAGTATCAGATTTGAGCGAATTTTATATCTGTGTAAAGCATATTGAATTTCCTACTTAATGGTAGGCTCTAAACTAAAAAGTACTGACTATTTCAAAATTTTTATATGGGATTACTCATGTACTATGACTTAAATTAAGTTAGGGAAATACGGGGTATTACAATATCTCCCCCTTGGGAACATTCATCCTCGAATAAGATTGATTAAGCCAAGAAACACTGATAGACTAAGTTTACACGTTGAACATGCACAACTAAAACCTGACTACATGACTAAACTACTGACAAACTAAGTTTCCATACTGAACATATACATCTGATGCATGGAATACATGACTGAAGCTATTGATAAGCTGAGTTTTCATACTGAACATGCATATTTGATGCATGGAATACATGAATGGACTAATTCATGAATGAATGACCGAATATGCAACGGTAAATAATACCAAATTCATAGTTGTAACTAAATCAGAAACTGAGTAAATCTAAATAATGATGTTACCTTAGGCTGAGAATACTGATGAACCTGAGACCATTTACTGGACATGTATGAATAGGAACATGAGAACATTATTGAGTCTCAAGCATTATATATATGAACTGAATTGATTTCTTGGATACATGTCATATGGCTAAGATTGGAACTTGAGGGTCAAATTATGAGTACCCACTACTCCAAACTGGATTTATTACATGAAGAGAAACTGGAAGGTTTAGGACATGAAAGCTCATGGATTATAGTACATCTCCCTCTTAGGACATTATGTCCCTCGAAGAATGCTGACTTGGCTAAGATACTAAGGAAAAGCTGGGACGATGCACGAGGCACCTACAGACTGAATCATGACTGAATATCTGAGATCTAAAACTAAGGCATGATACATAAACAGATCTGAATTCACAACTACCAGGATGTTTTATTTTGGGATAGGATGACTAGATGGAAAGATGGTAAACCATCTGAATTTATCCGCATAACTACTAAACTAGATTGCTGGCTTTATGGACTAACTCGTACTGAAAACTTATACTTAATTAGAGAATTTCTTTGACACTCTTCCTATAAGGTTCTAATGACTTTAGAGGGTAAGGAATCTTTGCATGGTCTGAATAAGACATCTGAATAAGAAACCACAACATGGCCAAATATTCTATAATATAGACACTGATAACCCTACCTATTGAGGTCTCAGGAATAGAATATTTACATCATGAATTTACCAAGAGGTCTAAACTAAATATATATATGACATAGTCTGAATTTAAATGATCATTAAGAGCGTAGCATGAGTCATGGGAACTGAGCATACTCTGAGGTATAAGTACCTGAGTCATGAACTGTATGACCTGAGTTAGAGTTTTTGTATTCATGGAACATGATTTTTTATACTAAGTGAATTGGAACTCCTTATACTAGGAGTTGTAAGCGTACCTGATTTTCGATAACGTGCTCCAATATGGGCTAGGATCATAGAGCTAACATGTAAGGCATGAGTACTGGCATTACTACTAAAATCTGAAAGCCTAACTTGGTTACTTATTGTAATATCTCCCCTTTAGCTTAAATCCATCATTCTAAAGTTGTGAACCACTTAATCAACAACTCTAAACTAGATTGTCACCACTTTACTCTAAAGTTTGGGGTAGATACTAAGGAGGGCTCAACTAATATTTTGGGTTTGACACCAAAGTTGATGTCTATATAGGGGTTACGAAGAAAGTAAATCCTCGGGATCTAACAAGGAATAAACATATAAATGAAAAATTCATAACGTACCGTAACTATATTAGGAGAACTTCCCTGATCATAGCGAGACTGGACTGCATTAAATCTATCCTGGCGTTGACCACTTGGGGTACTGGAAGTGGCGCCCTACTAAGTCAGGCGACCGAATAGAACTGGAGGATAACTGTGCTGACTTCGTGGACCAGTCTTAGGACATTATCAGACTCTGTAACCGGACTCGTTGTGACGCCCTAAAATCTGATTTCCCGGGATGCCACATGGTGCTCCGAACTACAAGTAGTCCTTAGCTAACCCTGGTTGCCTTCTACTAAATCTAAATTCTCAAAATAGGGGAATATGAATGTAAAATCATAATAAATATGAAAAATTTTCTGAATTATCTGAGTATATCCGAAAATAATAATCTCATCAGTCTGATAAAGAAAATACTAAAAATTTGAATACTGTAATTAAATTCTAAAACTGAATCTAGTAGTCTGACAAACCTCTACTGACTAAAAATAGAGAGTCACTTAGACAGGACCCAGCTGACTCAAACTGTCTGAAATGAATACTGAACCATCTACTAATGAACTGAAAATCTGAATAGCTAATTTCCCAAACTATGAGGACTCACAAACTGCAGAGATATAGATATGATGCTCGGAAATCACTCACGCTGCTGAGACTGAGCACCTGAACCTACATTATGAGACAATGTAGCATATAGACATTGTAATACCCCATAAAATCCTATAGCTTAATTCAGTCCTTTAAGCTTGTCAAGGGGTCCTAGGCTTAGAAAATTCTAGCTAGGTTCCCAAACTTAGCCTATTATTGGCCTTTGAAAGTTGGAAATCTCATTTTGCCACCTTACGTCTTTAATGGTTTGTATTTTTATTAGTTTATGATCAGGAAGGTCAATAGGTGTTTCCAGACAAGTTTTGGATTTTTCGGAACACGTCTAGATCATGTTCGGAGTCCCAAAATAGTGGACCAACACGATCATGGCGCGTCGAGTTGCCAATCGGTTGGTCAACATTTGTGCAGGCTGCTAGAGACAAAACTTTTGAGGATCGACGAAATCATGGTGCGACACGTCGAGTATCGCATCGCAGTCATCAACGCATCGTGTCGCTTATAGCGTCGGCACCCAGTTTTAAGTCATTATATGTCTTCATTTTTAAGGGAAAACGGGTCAATTTCCCATCCTTAGATAAACCTAATAACACATGATTCAGCCATATTTCACCCAAAATATAGAGTTTCTCTCAATTTTCTCTCAAGAATAAGTTAGGGTTTTCAATTAAGAATTCAAATTCAATACTCAAATTCAAGAATCTCTCTGTCAATCTTTGTAAAATCAAGAACTAAGGTATGTAAAGTGTTGATTTATGGATTCCTTTCATCCATGAATTCCAAGAACCCTCTTTCAAATTATAAAACATGAAATTTATGTTGTGGGTTGTTTATAACCATGTTTATCTTGTTGTATGATTCCTAAGTTGGAATCTTTTTGTGTTTTCATGAAACTACGTTAGCATGCAAGATTAAATCCATGAATTGAGTTGTTTATGATGTATAATTTGATGATTTCACCTATGCCCTAAGTTGTTCATGTAGGGTATTTGACAAAAATAGATAGGAGGATAGAAATTGGCTATTATAGCTCAATTATGACTCAAATAATAAATGCATACTTTACCCTTATGACCATGACTGACTTCCGTGATATTATGTGCATTATGAGTATTTCATGGAATATTCATGAGATTAAGTTGATGAAACTATGACATGTCTATATGCAATTTCATCCATGTACCATATTATGACAACCATGTGTTTCGTGAAATCCCCAACTTATTATATTATGAATTGTTGATATTGGTTATGTGTTCACAAAGTGTCAAATCTTGTCAGCTTTATGCTATCGAGTCCTAGGGGTACTTGTACCCGACAATTTAGTTGTGTGCCTAGAGCCAGTGTCAGTTTTCATGATACTCCCATTCAAGCCATGATTATTAGAATTCAGTCAGTTATAGGACTCAGGAAAACTCAGTAATCACAGTAATCTCAGTCAGTTATCCGATCTCAATAGTATTTCGTCAGTCAGCAGAATTTAGTAAACTCTGTTCAAATTATCTAAAAGATACTATTAGTAACAGTTCAGTTTAGTTTAAATCAGTTCAACATCTCTTCAGTTGGGAGTAGGATTCAGCACCGAGTGAACCCAATGAAGGGAACTCACCTATTAGCCAGTAGAGGGTGTGATCCTTAGAAGCAATCCTTCTATTCCAGAACAACGTAGCCAGCATAGGTTGAGATATACCCTACGAGTTTAGGTATTAGACACCTCATTTGAGTTTTTCCTACTAGAAGGGGTTGACGGAAGAGCTCCCTGTCAGAGAGGGTTTACTCCCAACTTGTCTTTACCCGTGGCACGGTGCTGACACCTTTCTAGCTGGGGTTACAGGTTGGACCCCACCAGTTCAGTATGGGGGCATGTCGGTTAGATAATTACTTCCCACAATTTCAGTTTCAAATTCAGTATAGAACTCAGTTCAATTCTACAAAATCAGGATTAGAAAATACAGTCACCCAACTTAGTATAGAACTTAGTTCAGTTCTACAGATTCAGGACTGTCAGATACAGTCGATCAGCTCAGTATGGAACTCAGCTAGTTCCATTAGAATTAGGACTGTCAGACGCAGTCACCCAGTTAATAGTATATTAATTATACAAAATTTATATTACCAGTATTCAAATTTCAGGACTGTCTGATACAGTCAATCAGACCAGTTCTTCATAATCAGAACTGTTAGAAATAGTCATTCTTTTATAAGTAATATGACATCAGTTCCTCTGCACTCAATACACTTCGTCTTTTAGTATCCCAGCATAAGTATCCAGATATCAGTAAATCCACGTTATTAGAATTCATGAGTTAGTATTATCACGATCTCAGATATAGTTACGTATTCAAGCATATATTCTCAAGTTTATGTTGTTCAGTCAGTTAATATTGTTCATGCATATCAACCATTGCATTCAGTCTACCTCACTTGCATACCGGTACATTTAATCGTACTAACACATTTGTGCTATGGTGTTTTATACCATAGGTTCAGAAGCACGCGCTTCAGAGTATCAGCAGCATTCCATTTTCAGCAGTCAGAGTCAGCAGTAAGTCCTCATTATTCGAGGATGTTATTATTTGATTATTTCATTCTTTCAGTACTTAGTTTATTTTAGCAGATGGGGTTAGTTGGGGGATTGTCCCATGAACTCTTTATTCAGACAGTTCCATTTTAGAGTATTTCGGACTACAGCGTGTTCAGATAGTTATTTCAGTTGTCTTGGTATTGTTATACCATATTTTTAGTTATGTATCAGTATTGAAACTTATGGCCATTCAGATCATGTTTTTGCATTTATGATATTACCATTATTATTCAGGGATTAGTTATAGATATCAGTCATGGGTTAGCTTGTGGTCCTTTTGGATTATGAGCACCGTGTAGCATTCCAGGTACAGACTTGGGGTGTTACAAACTTGGTATTAGAGCCTAAGGTTCAACAACATCCTAGGAAATCTAAAAAGTTGTATCTTGTAGAGTCTTATACATGGGTGTGTTGTTCACCACACTTATGTTAGGAGGCTATGAGATGTTTTAGGAACAATTTCCCTTCTTTCAGCATTCATGTTGAGCATGAGCTCCAGTCAAACTCTCAGTTTAATCCCTTCTTCTCTTCTATTTATAGAACATGCCTCTCAAAAGGGTTAACAAAAGAGAAACAGGGAATCAGTCACCACCTCAGCCCATCCAGGAAGATCCTCTGGATGAGCACGTCTCTCATGCAGAACTCAGAACTACATTCACTACTCTATCCAATTCAGTCACAGCTCAGAATGATTGACCAATTGTTGTTCCTGCCAACCCAATGGCCAATTCTGATGCAATCAAGATTCGAGACTTCACCCGAATGAATCCTTCCCTATTCTCCGGTTTTAAGTCTGAAGAGGATCCACAGGAGTTCCTCGACCAGGTTCAGAAAGTCACAGATATCATGGGAGTGACTTCCAATGAGAGTCCAGAGTTAGCTGCCTATCAGCTGCAAGATGTAGCCCATACGTGGTTTAAGTAGTGGAAGGTAGACAGGGGTGTAGATGCAGAGCCCATAGAATGGGAAGAGTTTTCTACAGTTTTCTTAAGTAGATTCTTTACCCTAAAGTCTAAAGAACCCAAAGTGTTAGAATTCATCAACCTTAGATGAGGTAGCATGAGCATAAAAGAATACTCTCTCAAGTTCACTTAGTTAGCCAGATACTCTCCTCATGTAGTAGCAGATAGTAGATCTAGAATGAATAAGTTTGTATCTGGGGTATCAGGTAGAGTGGTTAAGGAGTGTAGGACTGCGATGATGATTAAGGAGATGGACATATCTAGGCTTATGGTCCATGCTCAACAGATTGAGGAGCAAAAACTTAAGAAGAAGGAGAGGGAAAATGAGAGGGCCAGAACTGGGAGTTATAGTTTTTCTCAACCAGGGTCGTAGGGTATAACTGTTCTCAGCATAGACAGAAGTTTTCAACCCCAGATCCATCTTCATCTAGTGCACCTGTACTAAAGTTCAAAAATAACCATAGATATGGGGCACTAGGCTCTAAGGCCCAGGGTAGTGAGAGCAGGGTTTTTACTCACCCACTTTCTGAAGAGTATGGTAAGCATCATAAGGGTATATGTAGAGCCGATAGTGATGTGTGTTTCGGATATGGTGAGACAAGTCATAAGGTCCAAGATTGTCCTAGGATTGGCTCTAGAAGTAAGCACGGTCTTCCTTTAACTCAGTCCGGTCCCCCGAATCAATAGAGTGCCAATTCCAGCGCTATCAGTGGGCAACGCCAAAATAGACTCTATGCACTTCAGTCCCGATAGGATCAAGAAAATCCTCCTGATGCAGCCATTGGTATGTTACAGATCCCTCATTTACATGTTCTCATTTCTTCAGATTCAGGATCTTCCATTTTCTTTTGTAACTCTTTGCATAGAAGTCAACTTTAAGGTCTGACGAAATGTTAACATGACCTTTTTCTAGTCCCCACCCCAGTGAGTTAGTCTAACACAGCCTGACAGGTATACAGGAACTGTCCGATTATGAAATCTCTGAAATTCAGGCCTTCAGGTTCCAGTTGTAATACCAGTATGTGTAGGAAATCCATAAAGGAAGATGATTCCTAACCTATTCCTATCTCAATGTAAAGTTTTGTACTTCAACAATCATGATACTTACGCATGCTTTTCATTTCAGTCCCATGAATATAGCTTATATCCATGCATTTTTCATAGAATAGTGTGTGTTTCAAGTTTCTCATATGAGGAGTCCAAGTTCATCCAATATTGCAGATCATGTTCCACGAATTCAGACTCATGTTCCAAACCCAGTTCGTGCAGCTCATGACTCATGCACTCAAGTCATGCTTTACAGTATGCTTAGCCCACACGATTCATGACTTCACTCCTAGTGTTCAGTCAAACTCAGATTATGCCACGTATACCCTAAGTTTAGATCCCTAGGTGGATCTGTAGTGTTAATGTTCCATCCTGTAGGCCTAAGTTACAGTGTTAGTTTAGTAATAAACATTCAATAAAGGACTCAGATAGTCCTACAGAACTATGGCTTTTATCTATCAATTACTTAGCCATCAGAATTCAGTACTCCCATACCAATCTAACCCTCAGTTATAGAAAACCATCATTCAGTCTCAGTTACAGTCTTAGTTACAATTACAGTCTCAATTACCATCTTAGCTACAATCTTAGTCCCAGTCCTAGTCCAGTAGTCAGATCAGAAACTCAGTCCAGTTTCAAGATTACCCGACCATAGCATATGGCCATCAGTTACTCAGTTATTAGTATTAAAGTACCTCAGTTTACAAAATGTTTCTGAATCATAATTAGACGCCTGGTTTTGTGTTCCTAAGGTAATACTATTTTCCCTCACTTATGCTTAGTTACCTCATGTTACTCAGTCAGCCATTACCTCCTATATATAATACCCTATAGTTTTAGTCCAGCTATCCAGACTAAGTACAGTTCAGTATTACATGCCCAATATTCAAATATAAGTTATTCAGTTAATCAGATAAAGTTAGTATATATTTATGCATTCGTGCTTAGTACCCACGTAAATCATTTCAATAGTCTCAGTTGCAGTGCATAAGGTCTAATAAATTTGTCTTAGCTTCAGATCCCAGATATACAACCGCGATTTAGTTTGTAGGTGCCTTGTGCATCGCCCTAGTTTTCCTCAGTATCTTAGAAAAATCATTATTCTTCAAGGGACCTAGTTTCCCAAGGGGGAGATACACGATAATTCCCCAAACTCTAATGACATAAAGCATGCCATTATCTCTTCTCATAATGAATCTAGTTTGAAGTAAGGGGTACTTATAAGTTTATCCTTAAACTCTAACCTCATCCGTAAGCCATGTATTCAAGGTACTGGTTCAGATCACGATATCCAGCTCATGTATCACGTTCCAGACTCAGTTACATTCATATGTTTCTGCTCATGCATATCTAGTAATTAATTTCAGGCTCATTAGCATTTTCAATTTAAGGAAACTGTCTCCCTTAAACTTATTTAGTTTCATGCTCAGATTTCTATCATAAAATTGATATCAATTACCATTGCATATTCATTTATGCATTCATGAACCAGTTAAACATGCACCGGATATGTATGTTCAGAATGATACATTCAGTTTATCGATTATGTCAGTCATGGAATTATGTTCTAGTTGTTCATGTTCAGTATGTACGTCAGTTTATCTTTTCTTCCCTCTCAGTCAGTCTCATTCGAGGATGAATGTTCTCAAGGGGGATATATTGTAAGACCCCATAAAATCCTAAAGCTTAATTCAGTCCTTTAAGCTTGTCAAGGGGTCCTAGGCTTAGAAAATTCTAGCTAGGTTCCCAGACTTAGACTTTTATTGGCCTTCAAAAGTTGGAAATCTTATTTAGCCACCTTAACATCCTTTAATGGTCCATATTTTTATTAGTTCATGCTCAGTAGGGTCAATAGGTGTTCTCAGACAAGTTTGAGATTTTTTGAAACACATTTAGATCATGTTTGAAGTCCTAAAATAGTGGACCAACGCGATCATGGAACGCCACATCGCCAATCACATTGGTCAACATTTGTGCAGGCTTCCAGAGCCAAAACTTCTAAGGCTCAATGCGATCATGGCGCGATGTGTCAAGTATCGCATCGCAGCCATCAATGTGTCGCGTCATTTGTAGCATCGGCACCCAGTTTTTAGTCATTAAATGTCCATATTTTTAAGAGAAAAAGGGTTAATTTCCCATCCTTAGATAAACCCAATAACACATGATTCAGCTATATTTCACCCATAATATAGAGTTTCTCCCAATAACAAGTTAGGTTTTTCAATTAAAGATTCAAATTCAATACTCAAATGCAAGAATCTCTCCGTCAATCTTTGTAAAATTAGGAACTAAGGTATGTCAAGTGTTGATTTATGGATTCCTTTCATCCATGAAGTCCAAGAACCCTCTTTCAAATTATAAAACATGACATTTATGTTGTGGGTTGTTTGTAACCATGTTTATCTTGTTGTATGATTCCCAAGTTGGAATCTTTATGTGTTTTCATGAAACTACGTTAGCATGCAAGATGAAATCCATGAATTGAGTTGTTTATGTGTGTAATTTGATAATTTCACCTATGCCCTAAGTTGTGCATGTAGGGTGTTTAAAAAAATGTCTAGGAGGATAGAAATTGGGTATTATAGCTTAATTGTGACTCAAATAATAAATGCATGTTTTACCCTTATGACCAAGACTGACTACCATGATATTGTGTACATTATGAGTATTTAATAGAATGTTCATGAGATTAGGTTGATAAAAGTATGAAATGCCTATATGCAATTCCATCCATGTACAACATTATGACAACCATGGGTTTTATGAAATCCCCAACTTATTGTATTATGAATTGGCTATATTACTTATGTGTTCACGAAGTATCAGGTCTTGTCAGTTTCATGCTATCGAGTCTTGGGGGTACTTGTACCAAACAATTTAGTTGTGTTCCCAGAGCGAGTGTCAGTTTTCACGATACTCCCATTCAAGCCATGATCATTATAATTCAGTCAGTTATATGTCTCAGGAAAACTCAGTAATCTCAGTAATCTCAGTCAGTTATCCGATCTCATTAGTATTCCGTCAGTCAATGGAATTTAGTGAACTCTATTCAAATTAGCTAAAAGATATTATCAGTAACAGTTTAGTTTAGTTTAAATCAGTTCAGTGTCTCTTCAGTTGGGAGTAGAATTCAGCACTGAGTGAACCCAATGATGGGGACTCACCTGTTAGCTAGTAGAGGGTGTGATCCTTAGAAGAAATCCTTGCATTCCAAAACTATGTAGCCAACGTAGGTTGAGATATACCTTATGAGTTTAGGGATTTTACACCTCATTTGAGTTTTTCCTATTAGAAGGAGTTGACGGAAGAGCTCCCTGTCAGAGAGGGTTTACTCACAGTATGTCTTTACCCGTGGCACGATACTGATACCCTTTTAGCTGGGTTCCACCAGTTCAGTTTTGGGGCATGTTTGTTAGATGATTAATTCCCACAATTTTAGTTTCAGACTCAATATAGAACTCAGTTCAGTTCTACAGAATCAAGATTGTCAAATACAGTCACCTAGCTTAGTATAGAACTCAGTTCAGTTCTACAGATTCAGGACTGTCAGATACAGTCGATTAGCTTAGTATGGAACTCAGCTAGTTCCATCAAAATTAGGATTGTCAGACGCAGTCACCCTGTTAATAGTATATTAATTATACAAAATTTATGTTACCAGTATTCAGATTTTAGGACTGTCAGACACAGTCAATCAGACTAGTTCTTCATAATCAAAACTGTTAGAAACAGTTATTCCTTTATAAGTAATATGACATCAGTTTTTCTGTACTCAATACACTTAGTCTTTCAGTATCCCAGTATTAGTATCCAGATATCAGTAAATCCACATTATCAGAATTCATGAGTCAGTGTTATCACGATCTCAGATACAGTTATGTATTCAAGCAAGTATTCTTAAGTTCATGTTATTCTGTCATTTGTTATTGTTCATGCATATGAACCATTCCATTCAGCCTACCTCACTTGCATACCAGTAAATTCAATCGTAATAACACATTTATGCTATGATGTTTTATACCATAGGTTCAGAAGCACGCACACTAAAGTATCAGTAGCATTCCAATTTTAGCAGTCAGAGTCAGCAGTGAGTCCTCATCATTCGAGGATGTTATTATTTGATTCTTTCATTTTTTCAGTACTTAGTTTATTTTAGCAGATGGGGTTAGTTGGGGTATTTCCCATCAACTCTTTATTCAAAAAGTTCAATTTTAGAGGCTTTCGGACTACATCATGTTCAGATTGTTATTTCAGTTATTTTGGTATTGTTATACTATATTTTAAGTTATGTATTAGTATTGAACCTTATGGCCTTTCAGTTTATGTTTTCACATTTACGATATTACCATTATTGTTCAGGGCTTAGTTATAGATATCAGTCATGGGTTAGCTTGTGTTCTTTCGAGATTATGAGAACCGTATAGCATTCCGGGTACCAGATTCATGGTGTTACAAACTTGGTATCAGAGCCTAAGGTTCAACAACATCCTAGGAAGTCTGAAAAACCGCATCTAGTAGAGTCTTGCACATTGGTGTGTTGTGCACCATACTTATGTGCAGGAGTCTATGAGATGTATTAGGAACAGTTTCCTTTCTTTCAGTATTTATGTCGTATGAGTGAGCATGAGCTCTAGTCAAACTCTCAATTTAATCCCTTCTTCTCTTTGGTTTACAAAATATGCCTTTCAAAAGGGCTAACGAAAGAGGAACAGGGAATCAGTTAGCACCTCAGCCCATCCAGGCAGATCCTCTGGATGATCACGTCTCTTATGCAAAACTCAGAACTGCATTCACTACTCTAGCCAATTTAGTCATAGCTCAGAATGACCGGTCATCTACTGTTCCATCCAACCCAGTGGCTAACTCTGCTGCACCCAGAATTCAAGACTTCACCCAAATGAATTCTCCCCTATTCTCCGGTTCTAAGTCTGAAGAGGATCCATAGGAGTTCCTCGAAAAGGTTCAAAAAGTCACAGATATCATGGGAGTGACTTCCAATGAGAGTGCAGAGTTAGCCTCCTATCATCTACAAGATGTAGCCCATACATGGTTTAAGCAGTGGAAGGTAGACAAGGGTGCAGATATAGATCCCATAGAATGGGAAGAGTTTGTTACGACTTTCTTTGGTAGATTCTTTCCCCTAGATAAGAAAGAAGACAAATTGTTAGAATTCATTAACCTCAGACAAGGTAGCATGAGCGTAAAAGAATACTCCTTCAAGTTCACTCAGTTAGCCATATATGCTCCTCATGTAGTAGTAGAAAGTAGATCTAGGATGAATAAGTTTGTGTCTGGAATATCAGGTAGATTTGTTAAGGAGTGCATGACTGCGATGTTGATTAAATATATGGACATATCTAGTCTTATGGTCATGCTCAAAAGATTGAGGAGCAGAAACTTAAGAAGAAGGAGAGGGAAAATAAGAGGTCCAGAACTGGTAGTTATAGTTTTCTCGGCTAGGGTCGCAGGGAGGTAACCATTGTCAGCATAGACAGAAGTTTTCATCCCCAGTTCCATATTTAGCTAGTGCACCAGTATAAAAGTCCAGAAACGACCGTAGAGATTGGGAACCAAGCTCCAAGGCCCAGGGTAGTGCGAGCAGGGTTTTTACTCACCCATTTTGTGAAGAGTATGGTAAGCATCATAAGGGTATATGTAGAGCCAGTAGTGATGTGTGTTTTGGATATGGCGAGATAGTTCACAAGGTCTGAGATTGTCCTAGGCATGTACCTAAAAGTAAGCATAGCCGTCCTTTAACTCAGTTCGGTCCCCTGAATCAGTAGGGTGCCAATTCCCGCGCTATTATTGGGCAACACCCAAACAAACTCTATGCACTTTAGTCCCAAAATAATCAGGAAAGTCCTCCTAATGCAGCCTTTTTTATGTTACAGATCCCTCATTTACATGTGGTAAATTGAAGTAGCTTTCCAACGATACCAATTTCGCCAAAATCCACTATCGGAGTAAAAAGTTATGGCCATTTTACAGTGAGCTGTTCGGGCTGCCAAAGTGCAACGAGAAGTTCGACAAACCGTCCTTCCTATGACAGACCGTCGCCCAAGCCGTCGTAAATAAGGAAGTAACCCCACTTTCTGGCCAAAGTGCCACAAATATATCGACGAACTGCCGAGCTAGCGATGGACCATCACATAAGTTGTCGCATTCGAGGCAGTGAACCTGTGTTCTGCCAACGCGTGACGGGCAGGTTGACGGGCCATCGAACCAGCGTCGGACCGTCGCCCAAGCCGTCGTAGACCCCGTTCAAAAATTTGAATTCATTTTTAAAAGGGGCTTTTTCATCTTTTACCACCCTTTTTAACACCTAATTATACTAGACCAAAGCTCATAACTTCATTATTCCTCTACAACACCAAATTAGGGTTTCTCTTAACTATCAATCCCAAGAACAAGATCCCAACCCTTCTTCAATAAACTAAGAGATTCAAGATCTTCAAGTCCAAGAACTTCAAGAAACTCATAATCAAGGTATGTCAAGTATTGATTCATAGGTCCCTTTCACCCATGAAGCTCAAGAATCTCTTTTCAAATTCTAAAGATTGTGTATTTATAAATGTTCATGATTTAGTTGAATTGAAATTTATGTCCATGTTGTTTTTGGGTTTTGATTCATGTTTTAAATTACATGTTCCAATGATTGATCCTAGTATGTGATGATTTGCTTAATATTAATGATAAACCCTTCAAATTGCAAATTTACTTATCCAACCTTAATAATTAGATACATTGATGATGGTATAACCAAAGTATGCTCCCCATATGTTTCATAAAATGCCTATGTGAAGGAAAAAGTGCCATTATAGTATAATAGTATAAAATCCCCATTCATGTACAAGTTAATTCATGTCAAGTGTTTGTTGAAATGTCTTAGTCAATGAATTATGAATATATGTGTAGCCATTATTGTGCTTTCAAATGTGTGCCATGAATTACTTTTATGTTATCGAGTACTAGGGGTATTTATACCCAACAATTTAGCTGTGTTCCTAGAGCCAGTCTCAGCTTCATGTTAATCGCAGTCATGCCATGATTAGTAGAATTCAGTCAGTTACATGACTCAGGAAAACTCAAAAATCCAGTCAGTTAACAGAATTTAGTAACATTCTGTCAATCTACTGAGCTTAGTGAACTCAGTCTAGTTTATCTTAGTATAATTAGTTTAGTGTCTATTCAGTTGGAAGTAGGATTTAGCACTGAGCGAACCTAAGGATGAGGGCACACATTGACCGTTAAGGGTGTGACCCTTAGAAGAAATCCTTGCATTCCAGAACTATGTAGCCAGCATAGATTGAGACATCAACACTGACAGTTGAGGGTTGATGAGGTGGATAAACACTTCCAGTTAAGGGTCCCACCATTCTTCTTTGGGGACACTACCAGATGAGGTTCACACACAGCTTGTCCTTACCAGTGGCGAAGTATTGACACCGTTCTAATTGGGGTTACATATTGGACCCCAACTCTATACATAAAAGGGGCATGTCGGTTAGATAACTACTCCCCACAGTTTCAATCTTAGTCTCAGTAAAAAAACTCAAATAGTTCTTCAGAATCATTACTATTAGACACAGTCACTCAGTTAGCAGTATATCAGTTATACGAAACTCATGTTATTAGTATTTAGATTCAATATCATGACTTCAGTTACAGTTTATGTATTCATGCATGTATCCTTACGAAGTCATGTTCGTGTTCATATCGGTCAGTTATAGTTCATGCATATGAACCTTTGCATTCATATTACCTCACTTGCGTACCAGTACATTCTCACATACTGACGCACACTTTTATTTTATGCTATGGTGATTTATACCATAGGTTCAGAAGCACGAGCTCCAGAGCATAAATTGTATTCCAGTTTTAGCAGTCAGACTAGCAGTGAGTCCTCATCATTCCAGGATGTTATTATTTGACTATTTCATTCTTTGCGTACTTAGTTAATTTCAGCAGTTGAAGTTAGTTGGGGACGTTTCCCATCAACTCCTTATTCAGACAGTTTAGAGGCTTTCAGACTAGCATGTTCAGATAGTTAATTCAATTATTTTGGTATTGATATGTCGTATCTCCAGATGTTATGATTTAATAGATTTTTGAACCTTATGGCCTTTCAGCCTTTTATTCTGCATTTATACAGTATATTATGCAGTGCTCAATTATAGATATTAGTCATGGGTTAGCTTGTGGTCCTTTGGGATTACTAGCACCATGTAGCATTACGGGTATCAGATTTGGGGCATTACAGGTAAGGGTGAATGCAAGGGTTCATATGCATAAACAATAACTGACTGAATGATATAGAGAAACTGAACATGAGAGTACGTGGATAATTTGAACTACTATAAATACTGAGCATGCAATACTGTGCATATATATAAATATACTGTAACTAAGTTTTTCAGAAGCTAAATACTGAGTTCTGGTATAGAGTAACTGATACTAATTGACTGTATCTGACAGTCCTATTCTGCAGAATTGAACTGAGTTCTATTCTGAAGACCAAAACTAAAATTATGGGAGGTAATCATCTAACCGACATACCCCAAATAAGATAAGATAACTGAGTTGGGGTCTAATCTGTAACCCCAATTGGAAGGATAACAGTACCGTTCCATGGGTACTAGCAATGGTTGTCAGTTAACCCTAACTGGAAGGAAGACATTTTTTCAACCCTTAATTGGCAGGAAAAATCATAAGAGATGTGTCAACCTGTATCTAAAAGGAAGTCATATCAACCTACGCTGGCTACGTAGTTCTGTAACTTAGGAATTGCTACTAAGGGTCAAACCCTACACTAACAGGAATTTCCCCATCCCTGAGTTTACTCGGTGCTGATCCTACTCCCAACTGAAAGACACTAAACTAATTATACTAAACTAGACTAGACTGATACTGAGTTTAATGAGTTTTCCTGAGTTTTGTAACTAACTGAGAGTACTACTAGTCATGACATGACTGATACTGTTCTGTAACTGACACTGGCTCTAGGTAAACAGCTAAATTATTGGGTATTAAATACCCCCATGACTCGATAGCATGAAAAGTAAAGCTTTGCAAAATCTTGAATAACATAACAATGTTCACTTGTTCATAATTCATTCATAGAGACATTTCATCAAATACTTATAATGCATTAACTTTTACATGAATGGGTAATACCTGCTATCACGGTTTAATGTCATTATTTCATTCACATAGGCATCTTATCAAACACTTGTAGGGCATAAGCTTGTACATATACTAGCATGTCATGATTTCATCATTTAATTCACATGAACATTCTATCAATCACTTGGGGAGCACGACCTAATTCACATATTCATAGATAATATATAAACATGGAAACTACAATACCCAACTTGCAATTTCATGGGTTTAACATGCTATTCATATAATTCCCCCTAAATACTATTCTATTTTTATGAATCTTATCATAATCATGAATTGTAAACCAAATAATATCATGAACATGAATTCAATCTAATTCAAACATGAAAGTTCATAATTTAACAATCTTGTAGTTTTAAAAATGGATTCGTGGACTCTATGGGTGAAAGGAACCCATAGATGAACACATAACATACCTTAGAAAAATCTTTCTTGAAGGTTCTTGGAGGAACTCTTAGGTTTGTTCTTGATTTTCTTGAACTAGGGTTTTTGCCTCTTTGAGAGAGAATATTTTATTCTTTAGAGAAAGTGAGGAAATAATATGGTAATAGGTTATTTAGGGGTTTAATTTTTTGTTTAGACTTATTAGGGTCGTGGAAAAATACCAAACTACCCCTGGGAATAAAGGAAAATTTGTCAATGCAAAACTCAATTTTGGGCCCTGGCGCGATGCTGCGCTATCACGTCGTGTCACTGGAAAATGACAATTGGGAACTGGGGGCCTGGCACGATGCGGTGGAATCACGGTGCCCCTTTGATTCTGAATTTTAGACTCAGTGGGATGTGGTAGAATCACGTTGGAACACTGAAAAAGGTCAATTATGAATCGAGCCTATGGCGCGACATGACAATATCGTGATGGAGCACTGGAAAGTGACAATTTCCATTTGGCTTGGCTCTGCGACGCGCTGACATTCCAAGTGGTACACTGTTTTACAAAAATGACTCTAACTCTTCACCCGGGTATCAGATTTGGACGAACTATATATCATTGGAAAGCTAATTGAATTTCCTACATAATGGAAGGCTCTAAACTGAAAAATACTGAGTATTTCAAAAAAATTATATAGGATTACTCATGTACTATGACTTAAATTAAGCTAGGGAAATACAGGGTATTACAATTATTTGTGTCTCTCTACTCACTGGAAGCATCAATGGCATGAGTATTAGCTTTTATTTTTGTCTCCCAAGTCTGCCACCCTCGATTGGTATTAGGGACCCGTTCTAATATTTCTACAACAAGCTCCCAACAAAGGCTTATAAAATCCCCACCAATAATAGTATCAATAACAACTTTGGTGTTCGTATTTAGGGCTCTATACAATATTTCTAGAAAATTCCTCCTTGAAATTTTATGATTGGGCATAAAAATCAACTTATTCTTGAACCTCAACCATATCTCGGATAATGCCTACGAATATAATTTCTTGAAATTATAAATATCATCCTTCAACTGCAGAATTCAAGAAGTCCGGAAAAATTGGTCCAAGAACTATTTTTATAACTCATTCTAATTAGTGGTGGACCCACAAGTAGTTCCCCTAACCTTAACATCACTTTGCTTGTAAGAGAGAATGTGAACAACCTGAATCTCAAAGCCTCCTGACTCACCCCAAGTAGGTTATACAAAGTGCAAATCCCAAATAACTTCATGGTGTGCATGTTTACATCATCAGTCAGCAAACCAGCAAACACACCCTTCAGATTTAACAACTAGATGGTAGCACTCGTATTATCGAACTTTACCCCTCATAAAAACACAGGAAGAATGGTAGCTACTATTTTGATAGGTTTAACATACCCTAAATCCTCTTTCTGATCATCAAACATTGGTAAGAATAGATAAGCGTATGGTTAAATTCTATCCCTTCTATTTTTTTCTCTGTCGAGTGTTGCTCGACGCACTTCTTCTTATCTCACTTTTTGATCTTAAGCTACATACTGGGAAACTTCCTTCCTAATACTATCATCATCTAGTAATCATGTAGGGGTTTTCACGGCTATTTATTGAACCCCATGTGGAGGTGGAGAAATCAAATTAGGGTCATCATGAACCCCATGTGCATGCTCTACCATCTTACAATTCTATTGTAAGGTTCTTTCAAGATTAGGAACAAAAGGGATAAAGGGATTGCCTTGACTCCAAGTACTAGGAATAAACCACCGTACACACCAAGATTAGTAGAAAAATAAAATCCAATAACCTCATCAAACTTAATAAATCAATCGATAACCGTATTCTGTGGCAACGATGCAAAATTTGATATCGCCTAAAATTACACCTCTAAGAAATTATAGTTCAGCCACTGTCAAATATACAAACTAACAAAGGTTGGGGTCGAACCCATATGGAATAGGCTGAATCTTTATCACAAACTTGTTGGAGTAGCCTGAATATGCAGAAAGTAAATATGAGGATTTTGTGATAGTAGTTACAGATCTTGATAACTTTAGGTTGAAATTAATATAATATGAATACTAGAATTATGTTCCCCCTGACTTCCTAACTCCATATATTTATTATTCTTGGATAAACTATCTCAATGCGTTGCGTGCAGAATCTGAAAAGTTATGTATCACCGACCATCTTTTGAATGCCTTTGGTAAATTTCACTCATCATCTTTTGAGTATCTAAGTGTCACCTTACTAACCCTTGTCCGGGATCTCAGATTAACTATATCATTTTGGGTCTTAAGTTAATTAGATGAAGATTGATAGATTCAGATTTCTATTGTGATATTTTTTTCCTAATCTCGACCTCTCTTGTGGATATGGTATCGAATACAAGTAGGTTCTTAACTTCTACATTCATTAATAATGAAATCAAATCAAATAAAATCATAATACATGCAAGAACATCAATCAAGAATAAATTTGCACTTTCTCTACTTTGTTATTCCATCAGGGTTACCATAACCCTAGTTAAGAGGTTTAGATGCTCATGTTTGTAAGAACATCCATTGAATTCATGAAAGAATGTATATGAATAATCTTACAATAATTAAAGAATAAAACACAAAATCTCAAATTAATATCCAATCGTAAAAATAAGAACAATGGATTCCAAGATCAAAAGTGTATCTCAGATTCAATATAAAGTTATAAGTATAAAGAGTGCATAAAAGTGCATCTTCTAATGAAAAAACATCAATTTGTTATTTATAGTATACATCTAAAATACTAAAAATCCTAGCAAAAATAAAATAAGAAAACTAGGTCGACACCTACCTATGGACCTACTTACGGGTCGTAGGTACTACCTACAAACCCTAGGTTGGTCGTAGGTCTTAGAGGGAATCAGAAACTTCAGAAATCCTACTTACATGTGTACTTATGAGGGGTGTTAGTACCACTTACTTCCCCTAAGTAAGCCTCTGTCACTCTTAGAACAAACTTGGCATCTTCAGAACTTTTAGAACTCTTTTCTCTAACATTTATGATGGCACCTGTGGAGGACGTAAGTTTCACTTACGTCTCATAAGTAGGTCTATAAGTGGTCCCTCTACAACACTTCACTCTCTTCCTCCTCTTTTGCACCTAACATTTTTTCCTGCAAAACAAACAAAAAACATATCACATCTAACAAAAATGACCTAAGTACTTTCATAATTTTCAGTTTTAAGCATATAAAATGCCCTAATACAATGGAACATCACCTCTAACCTAGAAGGAGGGTGTTTATACACTCATAGTCTTACAAAGAATCACCATCTTTGAGTTCATTAATAAAACTACAAGAAAGAAAAGGAAAAGAACAAAGAACCCTAATTTGGGCTCCATGATGTCTTCTATTCTCCCCTAATTAGTGTATTTTTTCAAAGACCCATGTAAAGGTGGATAAGTACTCCTTTTATATCCTTGAAAGACATTCCTCACCTGTACCATACGAAATATATGAATTTACCACATTGCCCCTGATTTAAACCAAGTAGAAAACCTACTTTTATTTTTTTTGGAGTGTGTGTTAGGATTTTATATTTTGGCCTACACCAACGGTTTCAATACTTAATTTTTGGTTATTTGGACGTTTATATATCCCCCAAGTTGTCCAAGACAAGTACCATAAGGATTTGTTATAAGTTCCATACGTTTCCTACTCAAAGTAGGACTTGGAACTAACTTTTCCCTACTTCTCTAGGGAGTACAGAATGGTGTCCATATCATGGGCTTGAAAGGGTGGATAGGGGATGATTGTGGAGAAAAAACAGTAGCTCCATCAAGGATATGGGGTGGTGTAGGGATAAGATCCAGATCTAGGCGGGCTGAGTGGAAGGTGCTTCAACTAGGCATAATTTCGTTCGACTTTGTCTCTTAGTTCACATAAAAGCTTGCTCATGTTTCATCATCACTTCTATCTCATATGTAGATTCCATTATCATCTAAATCATCTTAAAAATACTCCTACAACATATAATTTCATGCAATAGACCATGCAACACATAAATCACCTTAAAACCATACAAGAACAAGTATTGCTTAGCCCAGTTGAACTAGTTATCTCGTCTAATCTTTCCTTTTCCATTTTGACACTTGTATTGATTCATTTGAACTTTAAACCACCAAAAACTGAGTCTTAGAACACAAATATCAATATATATTGATATGAACACACTAAGTTATCCTCTAAAGGAAGTTAAACACGTGTAGATAATGACACATAGGTGTATAAATATGAGTATGATCACCACCCCCATACTTAAAGCCTTGTTCGTTCTCGAACAAATTTTTATGATGACTTGTAACAGGGAGGACTATAACATCACTAATTGAAATGAGAAACTCAAGTTATCACTACAAAAACTATCATAGGTAGCAACTTCACAACAAGTAATTAATATTATCAACTTCAAATGTATGAATAATTACTCAAAAACTCTTAGACTCAAGAATTGAGTCCAAAAAACTAGATAACTCATGCCTATTACTCAACCAATAGATCATAAAAGTCACCTATATTTCATTAAACATATGCCCTTACACTAAGAGGGTCACCCATAATAACTCATTAATATGCATTTTAACACAAGAATAGGTATAATAAAAGATTACACTCGCTCTAAAAAAGTATTCCCATAAAACATAATATGAACCATAAGCTCTCCTTTAGTGTATTACTCCACTAATATAAGAATCCAACATTTTTCAATATTTTTTGGTAGCCACATATCAAACATAATATGGTCATTTCTCTTAGCAAACACACTAGGCAAGTTCTAGACACCAACATGCAATTAAGGAATATAACCAAAACCTCACACACACTTAGAACATGTTCTAATTAAGAAGGATCCCTATGGAATCTAAATCTAGCAGTCGCGGGAATTTAATTTAAGCTAAAATAACAGAAGTGTAAAACAAATGATCCTTGGTGTTCCAAAAAATTCATTCAATTCCTTAACATGCTTTTCAATTCATAACACTTGCATCATATAGTCATGTAGCCTCACAATATCACTCATTATCCAACTAGTGAAATAATTTGACTCATTTTCCCTCAAGACAATCATCATCCATCAATCATTGGGAAGAGTCCCTAAACTCTGACTTCAAAAAATTTAAAATTTACTACTAGAAATTAAAAGAGATATCAGTTCAAAGGTTAACCCCTCGAAAAAAACAAAATGGAAAACTAAGGGATGAATGATGTGTGCTCCTAAAAAGAAAAAAAACAGAAACCTAAAATTACTAATATAAACCTTTTTTGTATTTTCAAAATTTTCATCACATAATCCAATAACAAAATGACTCCTATAGCACACACCAACCTAGCCATAAATTGGAAGATTCCCTTCCCATACATAAAATCACAATTTATCCCAAGTGCAATTTATGAATTAAGAATTGAAATACTCATTGAGGCCTCTAGGTCTAGCTAGTAGCATTATTTTTGTTAAAGAGGATGGAGGACCCCCACAGTTGGTTATAGTCATGCTCGTTATCTTAGATCTCAGGTAATCAGACTTTTCATCAACCTGTCAACACAGACAAAAAAACTAAAGGTGATACAAAAAAAATGATTAAAACAAACCACCTTAACTTGGGTTACTTTCTAATCAGTGCCTGATTTATTATTACAGTACAACTCACAACATCACTATCATCCATATTCTCTTATTTTTTTTCCCCTTTAGGGCCCATCTTTTTCTTCTTTTATGAACTTCAGAATTCTCATGTGCAAGGTCTGCAGTTTTTCTCAGATCCACCTTATTAAGGTTCCATTCATGTTTTTCAAGGGTAGACTTAGTCATCACTTTAGGCAAATCCATGAGAGATTCCAAATATGTAATAGAAAGTGTGAGTTCCTCCAACCCATACTCATCCACTTTTAACAAGGTGCTCATACATACATCTCTATAGTATGAGGGTGTGTTGAGTGTTTTATACACTCTAAAGAACACCTCTTCCTCATTAAGTCTATCTTGAATGTTCTCTCTCTCATATCTACCAAATCTCCAATGGTAGCCAAGATATATGTCCCAATATAATTGGTACCCTATTATCTACATCATAGTCAAGAATAATAAAGTCAGTAAAAATAATAAACTTACCAACCTTAATAATAACATCCTCTCTAATTCCTTCAAGTACCACTCTAGTTCTATTTTCCATTTGTAGTACAATTGAGGAGGTCCTTGGCTTCCCTAAACCAATAGTATTAAACACTTAAAGGGGCATCAAATTGATGTTTGCCTCTAAATCACTAAGAGCTTGAACAGTATCACTTCTACCAATTTGTATGGGGAGGGTAAAAGTCCTAGGGTCTTTGAGACTTTTGGACATATTTCTCATAACCACAGACTATTTAGTAAGTGCCACTATCTTGATATAACTAAGCCTCCATTTTTCGCTAACATATCCTTTAAGTACATAAAATACTTGGGCATTCCCTGAACAACATCTAACAAAGGAAGGTTAATGTGGATTTCTCTGAACGTGTCAAATAACTTCTTAAAACAAGCATCTTCTTTGGTTCTCATGAGTTTTATATATAATGGTGGTGGTACTTTCTTTGATTCTTTCTCAGCATGTTCAGTCTCTCTTTTTCAACTACTTTCTATAGGACTTATTTTCCACAGGTGTTGGGCATGCCAACTCTACTTGAACCTCATGATTGTGCTTTGGTGGTTCATCTTTCAAGTCTCTACCACTCATTAAAGTGATTTCCCTCACCTATTTAGGAATCTCTGCATCACTAGACAAATCCACTTGAGGTCTTATATTTTGAGACTGAGCTATCTAGGTCATTTATTTCTCTAAATCCTAAGTAGAAAGTTGTTGATTCTTTAGGTTTGCATCCATCTTATTTTTATTCGCAAAAAGCATTACACAGCATGATTGTCTCTCTGCTTTTCCTGCCATAATTTTTTTTAGCTTTCTTCTATGTTGATGGTTTGAGCCTGTTGCTGAAAATTTTGTCCTTGTGCCTGATTATTACCCTAAGATGAGTTGGGTTGATCCTTCCAATTTTGATTATAGGTGTTACTCTAAACCTTATTACATTTCTAAGTATTACCTACAAAATTGGTGACTCTATACTAGCACCACACAAGTATACATTATGATTGTTGCCTCCACATGCTTGACACCAAATCTAAGTCTATAGAACTTGTTGTGTCGGTTGTATAAAATTTACTGGAGCTTATCCTTGAGTCATACCTAATTTATTAAACTGAATAATAATTTTATTTTGAATGTTAGACACTTGTGCAGTCAATGTTGCGATGGAATTTCTTTTTGATGTATTCAAACATGCTTCACCGCAGCTCTAAATGAATCACTATGCCAATTTGGATTACCATGTGTAATTTTGTCCAACAAAGTTGAAAACTCTATATATATTTTCTCCAAATCTTGACTACCTACAGAAAAATCTAGAAAAATATTTATGTGTGGGTCAAGACCCTCAACAAAAGTGTAAGCTAGTACTTCATTGACTTGTTGATGATGTGTGCAATCTCTAAGAAGACCTTTAAACCTCTCCTAGTCTAGGTACAAATTCTCCTTAGGCTTCTACTTAAAGCTAAGGATTTTACTTCTTAATTTTGTAGTTTTACCAGATGGTAAGAATCGGATGAGGAACTTTTTAGCAAGATCATTTCATGATGTGATGGAATTTGCAGGCTTTTATCAAACTACCTATTATAATCTCCCAAAAATGATAATGGGAAAAGCACTCACAGAGTCTATAGAGATCTCTGTAGGAATAAATGTATTGCTAATCTCTAAAAGAATCTGAAGTTAGACCTGTGGGTCCTTATTAGACTTACCAGTAAATTTTCTACTCGTGTGGAACAAATTTCACCATATTCTTTTTCAGCAAAAATCTTCCTCCAGGATCCAATTTGCGGATATTGGAAGTAATATTAGTTATGAGTGGGATCACCACTTTGTACACTATCTTTGGTTCTACCATAACTTCAGGAACAAACTTGACCTGTTGAACCTACTCAATTTATGGTGTTGGGTAGATAATTTTTTCTTCTCTTCTTAACTGGTGTAAACGACGCTCAGGTTCAGGATTTGGTTGGACCAAATTCTTATCCCTTGCTAGCATACTAGCTTCACATACTTGTACCTATAAGATGAGTATTAATACCAAGTTGTTAGCACTTACCAAATAAAATAGTAAAATTAAAACTAGAAATGTACTAATCTTAAGTCCCCAACAACGGCGCGAAAAAATTGTTGCATCCCAGCTCACACGCGAGCATACCTGGTCAAACAAGTAATAAAGTGACTATAGAGAGCTCGATTGTCATACCCAAGAGACTTGAAGTCATGTAATAACCAATTTTATGTATACTATTTAATTTAATAAGTGCAACTTTGTAACATGAGTATATTATTGCAATTATAAATAAAATAACAAAAATAACAACAGTATAAAATTTTGAATGAAAATAATATGGAGAGCTTCCAGGGTTGAGACCTATTATAAATTCATGCATAATCATGGTTTCTAGCTGGCGTTTGGTGTTTATTATGATTTTTCATCTACGAGGTTGACATTATTACTTAGGAATGGTCATCCTCTAGGTCATCTATCTAAATAAATCTCACAATTACCTTGTTGAGCAAGGATGGGATTCTTTAATTTTGATGCATTAAGCTATATTCCCATTTCATTAACCAAGTAAGGCATTAAAGTATATATCTATCCTAATTACAAACCATCCTTTAATAATCAGCCCCTAACCGATTAAATATATGATCCATACTCCCTACATTCTTCATTCCGTCCCTCCACTCTTATGGTCAATTTGTTTTTGAACTATAATTTATCCTAAAGTTTGTAATTCCTTAGAATAGTAATACAAGAACGCAAGAACTATCACATAACCTAATAAACATATAAACCAAACTACAAGCCATACTTAAGAAATCATGTTGAAGCCTCAATTCTAGAAAGAGGATGTTTATCCACTCATAGTCTTACAAAGAATCACTATTGATAAGTTCATAAAAAACTACAAGAAAGAAAAGGAAAAGAAAAAAGAATCCTAGTTTGAGCTGTTTGATGTGTCCGCCCCCCCCCCCCTCCCCGCAATTCGTGTATGCTGCAAAAGATCATTGTAAATGTTGGTAAGTTATCCTTTTATAGCCCTAAAAGTCTTGCCTCATATTTACCATACGAAATATATATATGTTTACCACTTTGCCCCCAACTTAAACCAAGTAGAAATCTTAGTTTTAGTTGGTTTTGCAGTATGTATGTTGTGGTTTCTTATTTTGGATTAACACAATGTGTTACATACTTATTTGAAGGGAATATAGGTGTTTATATATCCCCCAAGTCTTACAATTGAAGAACCATAAGGATTAGGTACAAGTACCACGCATTTCCAACTCAAAGTAGGACTTGGAACAGACTTTTGCCCACTTCTACGAGGTGTGCAGTGCAGAGGCCATAACATGGGCTTGAGGGGAGAATCATGGGGCTGATGGAAGAGACAAAGAAGTATATCCATATAGAATATAGGGAGGAGTATTTCAAAGATCCAAATCTAGGCTTGACGGCACAGAAGGTGCTTCAACTAGGCACAATTTTGTTCGACTTTGCCTGTTAGTTCTCATTGAAGTTTGGTCATGTTTCATCATCACTTGTAGCTCATATGTATCTTCCATTATCACCTAAATAAGCTTTGAAATACTCCTACAACATATCAACACAAGTATTAGACCATACAACATATAAATCTCCTCGAAATCATATAAGAACAAGAATAGCTTAACCTAGTTGATCTTGTTATCTCGTTTAATCTTTCCTTAGCCATTTTGACTCTTGTACTGATTCAAACATTAAACCACCTAAACATGTGTCTTATTTCATTCCTCAAATACTATTATGGAAGACATTCACCGTAGTCGTAAAAGCATGAGAGCACCAACACATAACCTTGTACTTCCCATGTGTGTAACTATGATAATCAAAGGTTCTGTCAAATTGGGTACGATACATCAATGAAAATAAACCAAGTAGGCGAGCCCAAAACTACATGGGCAATACTTGACCGTTGGGGAAAATAACATCAAAACAAACAAGATGCTTCTATGATTAACTTTTACATTGGTCTACAAAGCCTCAAAAAGATACATGGACTTAGTTAAGATCGGGACAAAGCCCCGCCTTACTCTTAACTACTATACAGTACAAAAACATATATAAAAGGGTCATGATACGATCCAGGGCCTGGCCGTGACGGGTATCTCAAGTTCATCGAGGACCGAGGATCACCCCTTGCACCTAGCTAAATAAATCACAATATCCCCTACGTTGAATGAATTCCGAACATATAACAAGATAGCATAAGAAAAGCTCAAGGGATTTAAGATACGTCTATAACAGGTAACCATTAACCGATTAAAACAACTGACCACATCGCCCAAGTCCACAGTAATCCAACAAAACCTATATGCAAAGAAAACCAAAATCAGTCTTGCTCATCACATGTCCCCGACTCTAATAGATGATAATGTCAATGATAATATTAATGATAATGTATACTATCAACTCTAATCTATGAGAGGAACTGGTGAAATGTCTTAGTATTTCAAAGAATGGAAGCTCACCACTTTACCACAATTAACCGAAGAACTGAGTCGATCCACCTAACTCTATGAAGGAAAAGAAAAAGTACCTCTAGTACCTGCACTGCATGGGGAAACAGTGTCTAGAGACTTTTAGCGATAGAGTGCTAGCATGTAAATCAAGGATATGGGCGAAATAATGCAAAGGATAACAATTCAAAAATAATAAAATCCAATGCACAAAACCATATACATATATATATATATGTGTGTGTGTGTGTGTGTCACAGTCGAGACAAGGAACAAGGATTAACATACACTTTAAAACGTTAGCCTGGATTGGGTAGCTCAACCGTCATAACATAAAAAGTCACCCACAGGCTATATGGGCCCATCTCTCCCCTAGTTAGTAGGGCCCTAGTACGTGTGGCTGCAGGAATCAGAGGGCATATATATGCACTATGGGAGACTCGAACGTCCCGGCATACCAAGGCTACTTGAGCCCGAATTATGTAATATGATATGGGAGACTCAAACCTAACAATCATAAGATAATAATAAGGGGGACTCAAACCACTTGGTTAGTTTGACCTCCACAACGGAAACAGTGATTTCCAGTAGAGATCCCTTGGGACCTCCACTCTTACTACCTAACAACGCAACCCTCATTAAAGCCCAATTAAAATAATTATCGCACATTCCCATCCATTGTAACATGATACACATTTAGGTATTCATTGTTGGTATCGCCATACCAACTAAAGTTGAAAGGTAACATCAACATGCATACAAATTATCATCACTTGGTGGAATTTACAACCCTCTTGGTTCAATTTAAGTTAATTATGCTTCATTAGTTTTTCACATTATGCAATAGTTCAAGAATAGTTCAATATGCATACCAATTTCACAATATAGAGTTAGGATCATTACCACTTCAAAAGTTACAAGTTGGGGGAAATCGCAATCCCCTAGTTTATTCACCATATCCATGCATCAAATTTATTTTAAAACCACTATTCAAACATAACCCATGCAGAGACAAACATGAAACATCATATAAACGACAGTTATTCAAAACCCTCAACCCATGTTTTCAAACCAACATCCATACCATATGAACAATACTTTAGAAATTATACTTGTAACTAATTAGAAATTAAGAAAGAGTAACATGCCTAAAATACCCAAGATTATGGAGAGAATTCAACCCTTAAAGCTCTCTTTAACCCACTTCGTAGAAACCCTAAGTGCGGATGCATAAGAGACGTGAGAGAGAAAAAAGAATGTTTGGAGTATGTTATCAAAGAAAATAGGGCCCAAAGTATGATTATAGGTTGTGGGTTATTATCGGGATAAGAGGGAAATGTCTAAAATACCCTCATTAAAAAGCTTTAAAATAATCATCAGTTATTACGAGTTTCATGATGACTCATCACGACTCATTACAACTCGTCTCCACAAGTCATTGTCAAGACAGTGTCACCAAGCACATACACTATTAACCTTATGACTCGTATACCATGGCTCGTAATGAGTCCCTACAACTCGTAGGTTCTAGTCGTAGTCAATATAGAAACTATTTGGGTATACACTGGACATCCTACTATTTTCACACAATGGCTCATCAGGAGTTTTTATGACTCATA
The DNA here is from genome assembly GCA_030864215.1 of Capsicum pubescens. Lineage (NCBI taxonomy): Eukaryota > Viridiplantae > Streptophyta > Magnoliopsida > Solanales > Solanaceae > Capsicum > Capsicum pubescens. The sequence continues at coordinate 172,221,481 of CM061543.1, forward strand.
GTGAGTCACTCGTACTCAGAACATAATTTAGCCACACACACACTTTTTAGGCTACGATTGGGTCCCTGGGACCTGTCAAGACCCCCTACGACACATAAGGAGAGTTGTAGTCCGAATAGTGATGATAAAATTTTAGAAATTCTAAGAGATCAGCACCTGGGGTGTTTCAAAAAGACTCAGAAAGCCTTGAATTAACTTAGAGCTTAACAACAGTCATTTTATGTCATGTACTCATGCTATGGAGATCTACTAGCTGGGATACCTATACTTGCGGCCCTATGAGGGACATCAGTACAACAGAATGTAATAAGTATGTAAGGCATAAAGTGACCATAGGAGAGACAAGATCTCAATGAAATCATATATCAGTATATAACTATATAGATAATGATAAAAGACCACATTTGCTTGTATTTGTGGAAACATGTACATTACATCCTTTACTTTACTTTACTCTTCTTTGCTTTATAAAATTGTAAGGCATGATAAAAATAACCAGTTGATCAGAGATAAAAGAGGATGGTCCATGCTAGGCATTTTAACCTTATAGATACGATCCTCATAAATACACAAATCGCGATCGACCCATGCTAGGTGTTCCTTATATCCATGGGATACAACCCAAGAATATATAGATTCACTTCAGATCATTCATTTTATTTTTGAAGTTGTTATTTTGGTAGTCGTGACATTAATGAATTTGGAACTTTGGACCAGTAGTAAGATAAATACTAATGTGCATTTGATTTAGTAACTATGAGGTAGGAAGCAACAATAATGGAAACATAACACTTAGGAGATTAAATAACACAACAAACCATGTTTGACTAAGAGAAGAACTCATAAAGCTTGTTTTTTACAGTACTTTATCTTACTAGTACTTCAAAGAGTAAATGTTCAGATCTAGTCACAAATATATTTTTTAGGTACTTTAACACCCTAAGAAGTTGGGATAAGGTCGTTAGACACATTGGATATTGTATGCTACCATTATGTATCATTTGAAAGAAATAGCACTTAGGAATCTTACTTTACAACATAAGAGTTAGATTCAAGCCAAAGAGTATAGGATCAAGAAACTCTTAAATATATTGTTGTACAACTCTGACAGAACCTTAAATTAATGCCCTTCATTTTAGATAATTCATATACAACATAGTAAATAGTAAAACAAGTATTAGTAGATAATCAACTTATTCGGGCTATTTAACCACACTAAATGTCACAACCTAAACCCGGGCCTGGTCATGAAGGGTATCTTAAGTCCATCGGGGACGAAAAACCACCCTTTTGCACCTAACCACACAACAAAATATCCACAATGTCACAGGAATTCCAAACATATAACAAGATATCATTAAAGAAAAAAAGATATGGATATGAACCATAACCAGTAACTGTCCAGAACAACCAACCAGCATCACCCAAGTCTACAGTAATCCAAACAAATACTTCTAACAAAAGAACTAAACACCAGTCTTGGTCGGGACATGTCCCCGACTCTGACAGGTGACAATGACAATGATAATGTTAATGATAATGAAACTCTCAACTCTAATCTATGATAAGAATTGATGAAATATCTAAGTCTTTCAAAGAATGGAAGCTCACTACTTCACCACAATGAACTGACGAATAGAGCAGATCCACCTAACTCTGTGCAGGAAAAGTAGGCTTGCCTTCGGACATTGCATCGCATGGGGATACAGCATTCGGAGATGGTTAGTGGTGTGAACACTAGCATGAGACTCGAGGATAAGGAACAAAATAATGTCAAGTCCAGTCATTTCAAATACCATATGAATCACATCATAATACATATATAATATTATGCCGGGGTAGGGAACAAGGCTTAGCATGTACTTTAAAACTTTAGCCTGGATTGTGTAGCTTAACTGTCATAACATAAGAAGGCATCCACGGGATATATAGGCCCAGCACTCCCCCTGCTGGTAGTCCCCAGTGTGTGTGGTCGTACGAATTAGAGGGTATACATATGCGCTATGGGTTAATCAAACCTCCCCACATATCAAGGTGACACAAGCATCAAATTATGTAATAAAATATGGGGGACCCAAACCTCCCAATCATATGATAATAATAAGAGAGACTCGAATGACCCATTCATTTAGACCCCTGTATCGGCAACAGTGGTTTCTAGTGTAGGTCTCTCGAGATCTTTACTTTCACGACTTAGCTACACAACCCTTAATAAAGCTCAACTAAAATAATTATCACATATTTCCATTCATTGAACCACAATACACATTTAGGCATACATTGTTGGTATCGTCATACCAACTATACTTGCAAGGTAACATCAACATACCACACCAATTATCTTCACTTGGGGGAATTCACAACCCCTTCGTTCAATTTTACATTAGCTTGGCAAATTACATAACCCCATAAGGTTCAATTCAAAATCATTATGCAATAGCTAAAAAGAAGTTCAATTCACGCATTTTTAATATTCAAAACAAATTTCACACGATATGGGATTGAGGTCAGAACCACATCAAAAGTCACAAGTTTGGAAAATCACAATCCCTAGTTCATTCACCATTCCCATGCATCAAATTGATTTTTAAAACCACCATTTAACATAACCCATGTAGGGACAAACATGAAACATCACATGAACAATAGTTATTCAAAACCCTCATCCCATGTTTTCAAAACCAACATCAATACCATATGAACAACACTTTAAACTTATGCTTTTAGAAAATTAACAATTAGGGAAGAGTAACATGCCTGAAATACCAAGTTTTATGGAACAAATTCAACTATTGATCCCTTGGATGACCTATTTCTTGAAAACCCTATGTATGGTTGCTTGAGATACTTGAGAGAGCTTATGGAGTGTTTGAGTACATTATGAATGAGAAATAACCCCCTTAAGTGCATTATGAACATGGGTCTTAATTGGTTGAGACGGGAATTGTCCAAAGTGCCCTCAAATTTTAACACTAAAATTTAGTCGTTAGTGACTACGGGTTACTGTACGACTCGTAGGGACTCATTACGACTCGTCACCAAGAGTCCTAGCCAAGGCAGTCTCCAAGGCACTCACAATATATTTACCCTATAAATCAACTAATATGACTCGTATTGGGACCTTACGACTCATGGGATCTAGTTGTAGTTAACCCAAAAAATATTTGAGATATACACTGGGCACCCTATGATTTTCACCTAATGACTCGTAACGAGTCCTTACGACTCATAGTGAGCCACTCGTACTCAGAGAAAAATTTAGTTACTCAGAGAAAAATTTAGTCACACACATACTAATTTGGTCACAACTTGGTTCCTTAGGACCCGTCAAGACTCCTTACACCTTGTAAGGGGAGTCTAGTCAGGAAAGTGAGGATAAAATTTTAGAAAACTTTCAAGGACGAAAAACTTAGGGTGTTACATACACTGACAGCGCCCAAGCGCACAAACAAGCGTATGTGGTCTTATCAAGTAGTAAAGGGGCTTCAATAAAACTCAAGTATCGATCTCTCAGGGACTTGCGTTCGCCGACTATCCAATTCTAGTTCAACGATTGAGAATAAAATAATCAAAAAAAGTTTGAAATATTGTAAATTAAAAATAAAATAAATAATGTGTAAAATAAAAGTCTTGGAACAATCAATGGATTAAAGCCCAGGGTTAAAGTACTTCGAACGATCATACTATGTTATTGAATTTCCTTCGTTAACTTGCTTATCGTGGTTGTTGATTTGTAGGGTTAATTACATGATCATGGTTTTCCAACCTCTAATCTTTTACCTAATATGGACCTTACAACTACATCATTGAGAGGGGATGTAACAATCCAATTAAGTGAATTAAAGCTATCATCCTACGTTTGAATCAAGTAAGGCATCTAAGTACATCCTTGTCCTAGACGCTACGTTTAATTCTTTATTTTATGAAAGAATAAAAACTCAAACTTTGTTTATTCCCATGTTCTATCTCCCTATTCCCTCTCTCGAGATCAAAAGGTCGACAATATATGTATTGTATGGGTGATCAATCCATAAAATAATTAAAACAAGAACAAACAAACGACCAATAATGATAAGCAAAATTAATTGAATTTAATCCAAAATAATAGTACTTATGCTCTTGGATTTAACCCCAAAAAGAGAATTTTTAGCCGATAATATTCATAATCACGATCCACTTAATTGAATACATGATATGAAAAATTAAAAGCTAATTAAAATAATTAAAAACCTAATAAACCATGTAGCAGCCTCTGTCTTTTTTCTTCAAACGTTTAGCACCATTCCAGGTTTTTTTAATAATGTCCCCGTACGGCAGGTGTCCTATCCATGATATATATTTTCCATGATGTCCAGCTGGAGTGTGTATATATTATACTATTACTCCTAATCCCAAAAGGAAGTGGATTACAAAGATTCCCACCCACAGTCCTTAATTTGTGTGCCATCACTTTGAATTGAATTTAAGAAAAAGTCAACTTGTTGTCGGAGGAATTAAATTATTGAGCTTAACACATCGACGAATGCATCACTGAACTAGTTGGACTGAAAATATCGACACGATGCATCAACGAATCTGTCACTGGATTGGTTCGACTGAAAATGTGAACGTGACGCATCGACTTCGCGTCGACTCACTGAAATTTTCTTTCAAAATTTTGGTTAAGTGTTGAACGTCCTATCCTTTGTCAATGCCTTTTGTAGTATATTTTCAATGAATTTTCGGCCTTTAAATCATCATTATATCTCTGTATTCATCTCACAAAGCCTCCAACAATATCGTACACCACATATTAAAGATTAAAACAACATAATAACCTCAACGATGAATCAAAACAAAAGGTAAGATAAGGTAAATTCGCAATGATCTTCCACTTATTATTTCGACTCTTAACTTAATCAAATTGAGCTTTTAACATTACAAACAAGTTATTCCACTCATAATTACATATTTAAATCATTTGGAATAAATTGAACACATTAAAATCCAACAGAACAAACTAGACACACACCTAGCTCAAGCTAGTAAAACTAGTTTTCCGGGTTGAACTCTAAATGACTCAATTAAGCACAAACTTGTTTAAAAAATACTCTGAACATTGTAATCACATACTTGGACACTTAAATGCTTATTTATATCATATTAACACATAAAGCACAAGAATTTCTCTCAAAATAAGGCAAAATAAGCTAGAATAATGATACCAAAGTGTATAAAATTACCTCAGATCATCACCCCACACTTAAAACTCTTGTTCGTCCTCGAACAACTCTTTACTCTAAGCATAAAAAGCTTAGGTGATGTTATACTTCTACTAAAATAAAGACACTCAAACTAGTACTTCAATGACTGCAAGAAATGCAAGTTTCTACACAAAGATTGTTACAAACACAATTTATAGCTCATGGACACTACTCCAAAACATCCTAGCCTCAAGAATTGACTCACCTAAGTGGAAAACTCATGTATATTGCTCAATCAAGGACATCATACAATTCACCCACATTCATCAAATGTGTGCCCCTCACAACAAGAGAGTTACCTATAATCACTCACAATAATGCAATTTGTAGCATAATGGGTACAAGAATCAATTTTTGCTTACTCTCACATTGAATTCACAAGTTAAACTAGATGAACCATAAGCTTGCCCTTAGTGTAATGCTCCATTAATATCGGAATGATGAACTTAGGATCAATTAGGTCTTTTTCGGGTTGTAGTGTAGGCTAAGGGACGGGTAGGAACTATTTTGGCCAAGAATAGTGACTAACCTCTCTTGGAGCTTTAATACACTACATTATACATTTAAAACCAATCTCCAACAACCAAATTACACTATTTTTTGTCTACCCCATTCTTTTGTTTTGTCCCATCTCTTTTAAGCATTTTCACAAACACTTGGTGGACACATAATTTACTACCATATGAATCAATTTTTCTCTTTTTTCACAATCATGACAATATTTCTAGCATAAATTATATCAAATTCATCCACCACACATTAATTACTAACACCAATAACTATTACCTTGGGGCATAAATTTCACCTTTTTCTTCTTTAATTTCTCAAACTCCTTACTAAATTAATTTTTTTCAATTAAAGCACTTAGGAGATTTTTGGATCAAATTATGGTCTATCAAAGAAGGGATTAGGCTACATATGAGGCTAACAAAGAAAAAGCTAAAGGCTCAATAGGGTTTAACTAGGATAATACACAAGGGTAGGTAAAAAGAAGGTATAAAATAAGGCTATCAAGGAAATGCCTAAATCATCTCCTAAACCCACATTCTTTATTTCTCTTCACACACACACTGGGCAAGTTCTAGACATCACATGCAACAAGGAATATACAAAATACCTCACATCACACATGGCACATTCTTAACTCAATAGGATCATCAAAAACTCCCAACCAAACAATAGCATAAATTTAAAATTAAGCCATAAATACAAGAGTCAAAAACATGAGCCTAAGAGTCTCAAAAGTAGCAATTCATTAAATCAACATGCTTTTACCAAACAAAACACTTGCACCATGTAATCAAAAATAGCACCAACAAGAATATCTCACATAAAAAAATAAAATTAAGCCATAATTTAGAATTTTCCCACCCCACACTTAAAAACCTACTTTGTCCCCAAAGTGAACTTTTAAAGCAAGAGATAGAAATACTCCTTGAGGCCTCTAGACCTAGCTAGTAGCATCTTTACACATAAAGGAGATCCATGGGACCCCACACTCAATCTTTGCCATGCTTCTTACTCAAGTTTATGGTACTCAGACTTCTTATTAATCTGTGACTCAACCAAAAATAAAAACTACGTGAAATAAAAAACAAAAAAATTGAAAAGAAAACATACCTTAGCTTGGGTTGCCTCCCAAGAAGCGCCTAATTTAGTGTCGCGGCACGACCCATATCAACTTTTTTCTCCACCTTGAGGATATGAATTTTACCCCCAACTTAGCGTCCATCTTTTTGCCTCACTCATAGGGTGGTGGTACAAAGATTAAGGAGCCGAGTAATGGATGATGCATGGTAAACCAATTGGCCTTGAAGTGAGGTGTATTCTTATGTTGATTATCCAATGTAAAATCAAGAATATAGGATTCTTGTTCCTCATCTTCACACTCTTTTACTATTTTAAATGATTTCACAAACAAGACATCATCTAAACATAATGTAGAAAAGTGCTTTGAGTGAGCTCCAACCAATCCTACTTCAAAGTTTACACTATCTTCAACACCCTCACTTTTATTCACCATCTCAATTTTAATGTCACAAGAAAAATGACAATCGAGTGGTTGTGATTCTTGTGTTTGCTCCATAAATTGGCTAATATCCTCCTCATTTTTTTCTTTGCTTAGCATCTGTAGTCATGGTGGTGGTGGCATATCCTCGGCCTTTTTAACAACTTTAGTTTTTGAGTACTCAGACTTCCTCAAATTATCCGCAACTTCATCTATAACTGGCTAGGGAGTAGACTCTGCATCTACCTCCAACATATTATCCAATTGCTCTGCATTCTCTTGATAGTGCTTCATGTCTGCCAAGAACTATACTTGAGATGCTAAACGTTGTTTCAACATCTCTTCCACGTTGCTAGTTTGAGTTGTGGCCTGCATGTTTCATTGTTGCTACTGAAACTGCTGCTGGTTGTTCCATGATTGAATTTGTGGCCGATCCTGCCCTGTTTGATTGTAGTTGTTTATATAATTTTTCCTTTAGCATAGCCCACAAATAATTCTGAATCGGGATTAATAGCACACATAGCTGCAGTATGACCACTTTGTCCACAAACCAAACACCAAGTAAAAGTTGCTCCACAGATAGAACAGTATCCACATTATGTTGTGAAGGTCCCATCCACTCACTTCCATCAAAATCTAGACAATAAGTCGCTTAATGTGGTCCCTCACAAAAACAACAAGAATAGTCATCACTCAAAAACCGTCTATCCCAGGCTGACATCTCAAGAAAAGTTCAAGAAAATAGAAATAAAGGAAAATAAAAAGAAACTAAAAAAAAACTATTTACAATTCAATATAGAAAAACTAAAAATAAATATAGTTACCTAGTTACAAGTTCCCGGCAACGGTGCCAAAAACTTGAAAGCACTCAAGCACACACATAAGTGTACGTGGTCTTATCAAGTAGTAAAGTGGCTTCAAGAAAGAACAAGTATTGATCTCTCAGGGACTTGCGTTCACCGACTATCCAGTTCTAGTTGAACAAATGAGAATAAAATAATCAAAAAAAAAGTTTGAAATATTGTAAATTAATAATAAAATAAATAATGCATAAAATAAAAGTCTTGGAACAATCAATGGATTAAAGCCCAGGGTTAAAGCACTTCGAACAATCATACTATGTTATTGAATTTCCTTCGTTAACTTGTTTATCGTGGTTGTTGATTCGTATGGTTAATTGCATGATCATGGTTTTCCAACCTCTAATATTTTACCTAATATGGACCTTACAACTACATCGTTGAGAGGGGATGTAACAATCCAATTAAGTGAATTAAAGATATCATCCTACGTTTGAATCAAGTAAAGCATCTAAGTACATCCTTGTCCTAGACACTAAGTTTAATTCTTTATTTTATAAAAGAATAAAAACTTAAACTTTGTTTATTCCCATGTTATATCTCCCTATTCCCTCTCCCGAGATCAAAAGGTCGACAATATATGTATTGTATGGGTGATCAATCCATAAAATAATTAAAACAAGAATAAACAAACAACCAATAATGATAAGCAAAATTAAACGAATTTAATCGAAAATAATAGTACTCATGTTCTTGGCTCTAACCCCGAAAAGAGGGTTTTAAGCCGATAATATTCATAATCACGATCCAATTAATTGAATACATGATATGAAAAATTAAAAGCTAATTAAAATAATTAAAAACCTAATAAACCGTGTAGCAGCCTCCGTCTTTTTTTCTTCAAAATTTTAGCACCGTTCCAGGTTTTTTTTAATAATGTCCCCATATGGCAGGTGTCCTATCCATGATATATATTTCCCATGATGTCCATCTGCAGTGTGTATATATTATACTATTACTCCTAATCCCCAAAGGAAGTGGATTGAAAAGATTCCCACCCACAGTCCTTAATTTGTGTGCCATCACTTTGAATTGAATTTAAGACAAAATCAACTTGTTGTCGGCAAAATTAAATTGCTGAGCTTAACACATCAATGCGACGCGTCGACGAACGCGTCTCTAGACTGGTTGGACTGAAAATGTCAAAGAGATGTGTCAACTTCGCGTCGACTCACTGGAATTTGCTTTCAAAATTTTGGTTAAGTGTTGAACGTCCTATCCTTTGTCCATGCCTTTTGTAGTGTATTTTCAATGAATTTTCGGCCTTTAAATCATCAATATATCTCTGTATTCAGCTCACAAAGCCTCCTATGATATTACACACCACATATTAAAGCATAAAACAACACAATAACCTCAACGATGAATCAAAACAAAAGGCAAGATAAGGTAAATTCGCAATGATCTTCCACTTATTATTTCGACTCTTAACTTGATCAAATTAAGCTTTGCACATTACAAACAAGTTATTCCACTCATAATTATACATTTAAATCATTTGGAACAAATTAAACACATTAAAATCCAACAGAACAAACTAGACACACACCTAGCTCAAGCCAGTAAAACTAGTTTTCCGGGTTGAACTCTAAATGACTCAATTAAGCACAAACTTGTTTAAAAAATACTTTGAACATTGTAATCACATTCTTGGACACTTAAATGCTGATTTATATCATATTAACACATAAAGAACACAAATTGCTCTCAAAATAAGGCGAAATAAGCTAGAATAATGATACCGAAGTGTATAAAATCACCTCAGATCATACACCCCCTGGATCATTCATCCTCGAATGACAGGACAAGGCATTTATTAGCACTATTTGACTCAAAACACAACCACGCTTACCTTTAACAAAGGCAAAAATCAAAGATGTCAAGGAATGCATATACCTCAAGCATGATTATCCGAAATTGGGAACAAGAATGAATACTTGGACTTCAAGTCCTTGAGTTCCCAAGTATCTTCCTCAACCTTTTGGTTCCTCCAAAAAACCTTTTCCAAAGTAACATCCTTAATCCGCAACCGATGAACTTGGTAATCCAAAATCTCAACCGGCACTTCTTCATAAGATAAGGAATTTGAAAATACCACCTTTTTCAAAGGAACCACCACTGAAGGATCACCCACGCACTTTCTCAACATTGAAACATGAAGAGCTGGATTAATAGAGCTCAAGCTAGAAGTCAACTCCAATTCATATCCAACATTTTCAACCCTCATCAAAACCAAGTACAGACCGACATAATAGGGACTGAACTTTCCCTTCTTTCCAAACCGCATCACCCCTTCATGTGAGACATCTTTAAGAATACCCAATCACCAATTTTGAACTCTAAATCCCTTTGCCTTACATCCATGTAGGACTTTTAGCAAATCTGGGCGGTCTTAAGTCTATCCTCGATCTCCTTCACCTTCTCCATGTCTTGGTGAACCAAATAAGGGCCAAATAACTTATCTTCACCAATATTAAATCACCAAATAGGAGATATACACTTCCTACCATACAAGTCCTTTAATAAATCCATACAAAAACTAGAGTGATAACTGTTATTGTAGGCAAATTTTATGAGAGGCAAGTGGTCAACCCAACTACCACAAAAATAAAATAAACAAGCCTGACATATATCTTCCAAAGCCTGAATTAACCTTTTTGCTTTCCTATCTATCTTCGGGTGGAAAGCGGTACTAAGGGTTACCTTAGTCCCCAAACCTCACTGAAACGACCTCCAAAAGTCAGATGAGAACTGAGTACCCCAATCAGATATGATGGAAACTAGAGTACCATGAAACTTTCCGATCTCTTCAATGAATAACTTGGCATAATTCTCAAAAAATAAATCCTCACTGGCAAGAAATGAGCGAACTTAGTCATCCTATCCACGATGACCCAAATAGAATTGAATTGCTGGTGAGACTATGTAGCACTGATAACAAAATCCATATTAACTATTTCCCATTTCCATACCGGCAGCTCAATCTCTTCAGTCCACCCACCGGGCATCAAGTGCTCCAGCTTCACTTGCTGACACACATTGCACTTAGCCACAAAATTTGCCTCATCCCACTTCATAGTATTACCAATAAACCTCCTTAAGTTCATGATATATTTTTGTCAAACCAATATGAATAACATAACGCTACTCATGAACTTCGTCCAAAATTCTTTCCTGCAACTCATCAACATCGAGAACACATAATCCATTATGGTACCTTAAGATACCTTCAACTCCAATCTCGAAAACCATCACCTTCTACCTACACACATCTACTTCTGTTTTACCTCCGCTTCAAGAGATGACTTTGCCACCTCTTGAACAATCACACCACCATTCTCGAAATCCAAGAGACGAACTTCAATATTAGCTAAAACGTGAATATCCTTCACCAAATCCCATTTTTCTTTATCCACATGAGATAAGCTTCCCATGTACAACCTGCTAAGATCATCAGCAACCACATTTGCTTTACCTGGATAATAGTGAAGACTCATGTCATAGACCTTGAGAAACTCAAGCCATCTCTTTTCCCTAAGATTTAGCTCCTTTTGAGTGAACACATATTGCAGACTCTTATGATATAAATAAATATCAACATGGACCCTATATAAATAATGTCACCAGATCTTTAATACAAACACCATAGCTAATAATTCTAAATCATAAGTTGGGTAATTCTTCTCATGAACTTTCAAGTGTCTAGAAGCATAAGCAACCACCTTGCCATGCTGCATCAACACACAAGCCCAATCCCATCAAAGACGTATAACAATAGACAATAAAACCATCAGTGCCATCATCCATAGTCAAGACCAGAGCCGAAGTAAACTTATCCTTCAACTTCTCAAAACTACCCTCACAAGCATCAGACCAGAAGAACTTTGCTTTCTTCTGAGTCAACTTAGTCAATGGGGCAATAATAGAAGAGAAACTCTCCACAAATCTTCTATAATAGTTGGCTAAACCCAAGAACCTATGAATGTCGATTGAATTCATGGGTCTAGGCCACTCTTAACCATCGCAACCTTTTATGGATCCCTCATGATCCTTTCATCAGAAACAATATGACCCAGATAAGTCATAATACTTAACCAGAACTCGTACTTAGAGAATTTAGCATACAACTGTTGCTCCTTAAGGGTCTGCAACACTAGATGGAGGTGATCAACGTGATCTGCCTCACTCTTAGTATACACCAAAATATCATCAATAAACACAATGATAAACAAGTCCAGAAACTGACAGAAAACATAATTCATAAGATCCGTGAATGTTGTTGGGGCTTTAGTCAAACCAAAGGACATTACCAAAAACATAAAATGACCATACTGGGTTTAAAAAGCACTCTTAGGGATATCCACCTCCCTAATCTTTAACTAATGACACCCTAACCAAAGATCAATCTTAGAAAAACACTTAACACCATGAAGATGATCAAAGAGATCATCAATCCTTGAAAGTGGATACTTATTATTTACTGTCACCTTATTCAATTGGAAGTAATCAATACACATCCGAAGAGGCCCATCCTTCTTATGCACGAAAAGAATAAAAGCACCCTATAGAGACACACTATAGTGGATAATACCCTTGTCAACAAGATCGTTAACTACTCCTTAAGTTCTTTCAACTCAGCTGGAGCCATTCTTTAAGAAGGGATAGAAATAGGACGAGTGTCCGGAAGAAGATCAATCCCAAAATCAATTTCCCTATCGGGAGGAAAACCAAGAAGATCATCAGGGAACACCTCAGGAAATTCAAAGACCACAGGGATTGTCAGCAAAGAAGGACCTTCGGATTGAATCCTTAACATGCACAAGGTGATAGAGGCACCCTTTAAAAACCAATTTTTGGGCTTTAAGATATGAAATAAACCTTTCCTTCGGTACTAGGGAACTACCTTCCCATTCAATCACTGGCTTATTTGGGAAGTGGAAACTGACCCTTCAAGTCCGACAATCAAGAGAGGCATAGCACAAATGCAACTAATTAATCTCCAAAATCACATCAAAGTCTAACATGTCAAACTCTATTAGATCCACCAAGGTCTCTTTACTATAGACCGAATAGACCGACATCACACAACACTTATAGACCCTTCTAGACATAATAGAGTCACCCATCGGTGTGAACATAGAGAATGGATCTAAAATATATTTCGGATCAAAACCAAAATAGATAGCCACATAAGGGGTCAAATAAGAGAGAGTAGACTCAGGATCAAGTAGAATATATATATATCACGAGAGAAGAGTTTGAGCATACCAGTGATAATATCTGGGGATATCTCAGAATCCTGGTAAGTGGTAAGAGCGTACAAATGATTCTATCCAGTGCTGGAGCCATAAGAAGAAGAAGCATCCTTTGGTGCAGGATCTAATGAAGTAGCAACAAAATTCTTATTTGCCTCAGAAGCAACCCTAGAAGGACAATCCCTCTGCATATGACCAATTCGACCATATTTAAAACACTTGTTCCTTCCTTCTTCATAAATACCATATGCACCTGACCATAGAATCTACAAAAGGGATATGATATAGCTGACTGAGCCCTACGAGCCTGAGACTAGAATCCTGGTTCTCTAAACCCGCTATCATACTAAGAGTGATGATCACCCGATAGTTTTGGATAAGGATTACTAGCAATAGAGTAGGAACCAGAATTGCCCCACTTTTTCTTAGACCACTTTCCACTGTCTCTACTACTCTATTGTTGACATCTACCATGATCCAATTAGTAGCGCCTCTTCTACTAGTTTAACTAGGTCAGACGCGCAAAGCACTCCACCTGAGTTAACTTAATTATTTGATAACATCTGCAAAAATAGCACAAAGTTACTTCGATGCAGAGGTAGAGAGTTACCTACAAAGTGGAACATAGCATAGTGAAACTTCTTATAATGCCTTTCACTCATTTCCACTTGCTTTTTCTTCTCTTTTTTCTCTTGTTTCATATAAACCACAAGTCTATAGATATCCATATCCTTGTTTAACATGGAAACCTTGCTCTCTAAGATCAATTCACGGGACAACCTAGAGGAAAATTCCTCATTCTAGCCCTCATGCTAGACACCAATTTTGGAGCATAACACGACAGCTAATGAAACTTCAAGGCATACTCCTTTATTGTCATCCTGCCTTGCTTCAGATTCTTAAATTCATCAGTTATCGCCTCCCTCAACTCCTGAAGAAAGAAGCGATCAAGAAAACACAAGAGAAATTATCCCATAAAATAGACGCAGCATCATCACCCTTAAGCTGCTCCTACTCTTCATACCATTGGTATGCTACATCTTTTAATTGATAAGCTGCAAACTCTAAACCATCCACATCTATAGCATGCATCATACAAAAGATCTTTTCTATCTCATTAATGAAATTTTAAGAATCCTCCTCAACCTTAGAATCAGTGAAAGTAGGAGGACTCAACCTGCTAAATTGGCCAACATTAGTGAACTCAAAATATGAAGAAACAGAAGCAACATGCCCAATTTAGAAAGCACCCAATTGAGTAAGAAAATGAATTAACTAGTGAAACTCAATATTAGATATGCCAGCCTGAGGTGCCTGAGAAAGAATAGGGGAATCGGTAGAGCTCTATCAGGGAAATCAGAAGCAAAGACCCTAGACCAGGTTTGAACTCCTAAAGTTGGACGAGCTCCATCTGCATTATCCTCAGACAGGATAGAAGAGTTTCAATGAATATCAAATCTTCTGGGAGGTATGATCTGAAAAGTAAAAATATGGAAATTAGAGGAGATTTAAGACCTTAGACTCTATATCTCGAATAGAACAACAAGAAATGGAATCATTCCTAAATGTCTTGTAGTCTTTCCCTTATAAGTATGGGACACTACACAGCCATAAATGATACTCTACTTGGCACAAATTTGTTGGACACCTAATGACACCAAACCAAGGCTTTGGTAGCATCTTTGTCATGACCCAAACTAGGGCCTGGCCGTAATGGTTATCTCTAGTCCACTGGGGATTAGAGACCACCCTTTTGACCCTAACCACATAACATAATATCCCAAATATTGGAGGAATTCCAAACATATAACAAGACATTATTAAAGAATAAAAGATAAGTCTATGACCGATAACTAGTAACCAGCAAAAACTACCAACCAACATCACCCATGTCCATAGTAATCCAAACAAATCCTTCTAACAAAAGAACCAAAAATCAGTCTTAGTCAGAACATATCATCGACTCAGACAAATAACAATGATAAAGTTAATAATAATGAAACTCTTAACTCTAATCTATGCTAAGAACTGATGAAATGTCTAAGTCTTTCAAAGAATGAAAGCTTACCACTTTACCACAACAAACCGATGAATCAAGTCGATCCACCTAACTCTGCGAAGGAAAAGTAGACTTGCCTTTGGACCCTGCATCGCATGGGAATACGCAGGGGGATACAGCATCCAAAGACGGTTAGTAGTGTAAAACACTAGCATGAGACTCAGGGATAAGGGAAAAAATAATATCAAGTCCAGTCATTTCAAATACCATATGAATCACATCATAATACATATGTATATATATATTATGTCGGGCTAGGGAACAAGTATTAGAACGCACTTTAAAAATTTAGACTATAGTGTGTAGCTCAACTATCATAACATAAGAAGGCACCCACAGGTTATATGGGTCAAGCTCTCCCCTAGTTGGTAGGACCCCAGTACATATGACAACATAAACTAGAGGGTATACATATACACTATAGGGGATCCAAACTTCCCAGCATATCAAGGTTACACAAAAACCAAATTCTGTAATAAAATGTAGGGGACTCAAAGCTCCAAATCATATGATAATAATAAGGGGGACTAGAAGTACCCGATTGTTTAGACTCCCACTTCAAAAACTGCAACTTCCATTGATGGTCTCTCGGGACCTTTACTTTCATGACTCAGCTACACAACCCTCATTAAATCCAAATTAAAACAATTATCACACATTCTTATTCACTGAACCTCAATACACATTTAGGAATACATTGTTGGTATTGTCATGTCAACTACACTTGCAAGGTAACATTAATATGCCACACCAATTATCTTTACCTGGGGAAATTCATAACCCCCTTAATTCAATTTTACATTACCTTTGGGATATACTCAACCCCATAAGATTTAATTCAAAATTATTATGCAATGGTTCAAAAGTAGTTTAATTCACACATTTTCCATATTCAAAACCAATTTCACGATATGGGATTGGGGTCACAACCACTTCAAAAGTCACAAGTTTGGGAAATTACAATCCCTAGTTCATTCACCATTCCCATACATCAAATTGATTTTTAAAACCACCATTTAATATAACCTATATAGGGACAAACATGAAACATCATATGAATAATAGTTATTCAAAATCCCCAACCCATGTTTCCAAAACCAACATCAAAACCATATGAACAACACTTTAAAACTTATGCTTTTAGTAAATTAACAATTAAAGAAGAGTAATATGCCTGAAAAATAAAGTTTCACGAAATGAATTCAACCCTCCAGCCTTTGGATGACCTACTTCTTTGAAACCCTAAGTATAGATGCTTGAGAGAGCTTTGGAATAACTTGAGTACGTTATGAATGAGAAATAACCCCCATTGGGTGAGAAGGGAATTGTCCAAAGTTCTCTTAATTTTTATCACTGATATTTAGTCGTCAGTGACTATGGGTTACTATACGACTCGTAGGGACTCATTACGACTCATCACCATGAGTTGTAGCTAAGATAGTCTCCAAGGTACTCATAATCTATTGACCCTATGACTCAACTAATAAGACTCGTAATGGGACCCTAATACTAGTAGGTTCTAGTCGTAGTGGACCCATAAACCATTTAAGGTATATACTGGACACCCTATGATTTTCACACAATGACTCGTAATGAGTCCTTATGACTCATAGTGATCCACTCGTACTTAGAGCAGAATTTAGTTACACACATACTACGTTGGTTATGACTTGGGTCCCTAGGAACCATCCAAACTCCTTACAACTCATAAGTAGAGTCATTGTTAAGATAGTGAGGATAAAATTTCAGAAATTTTTCAAGGACCAAAAATCCAAGGTGTTACACTAAAATAGTAGTCGGGTAGTAACCCATAATTAATTAATTCAAGGGTGTTTTTCAAATATTCTCCTTCAATTACATTCACATACAATACAAATACTTAAAGGTCCCCCTAAAAATTGGCTTTATTGCACCCTCAAAATAGTATATCAGGCAAAGTGGACTATCAAATTTCACGACATCTAGTTGGTGGTGTACCAATATACCCTCCTTCTATATTTTAGTACAAACTATTCATGCCTTTCCCCAACATCAACAAAGTATCCCACAACATAAACACATAAAATAGTTCCAAAAATTTCCCAAATATCCTTTATTATAGAAACCAAATATTGAACTCACCATCCATTGAGTTCTTAACAACAATAAATACACAATCCTCTACCAAAATATGTATATAGAAAGAGAGAAAAAATTAAAAGTAGCCATAACTTAATTTATGTGATAGTTTATTCTTTTAATGTGTATCTCTTCAATATCTTTATTCCTTCACATTCAAACCAAAGGAGAAGAGAAAAATCTCTTAATAACCAATAAAAATAGGACTGTCAAACTTATAGAGGACAGTCTTATAATTTAATCATGAAGAACATAGTTCTCATAGTCTTATTAAGAAAAGATTATGATTTGTTCATTTACCATTAGCTTGGAATAAAGTTAAATTCCAAGAACCCTAGTGGAATTTTAGGGTTGCTGGATAGCTAAGAGAGAGCGGGATAGAAAATGTTAGAAAGCTAATTTTTTTGTCTAATTTAAAAAAAAAAAGGTTAAATGAGCTAGTTTCAATCCTTTAAAAGGAGCTTCTCTTGGACGACTTTATTGGATATTTTTGGGCCATCATTTTTCAAGTAGGTGATACACCTACTTTCCCATGGGCCTTTTTGGATCTAAAACTATTGGGCCTTTGACTGCCCATTCTTCTCCTTGTCTCTCTTTTAATTTGGGTAAAAATTAATTCAAGTAGGTGATAGTTTACTTTTCCCAATAAGATGGTCAAGGGAGTGTTAGTAGTCTATGCACATACTTAGCTCTTTGGTTGGTCAAAATTTCAAAGTAGGTAATGCACCTACTTGCTTTATACATGTCTACAATGGGCCTTCAATTTCTTGGGCTTTTGGGATAGATTTTGGTGCTCAGTTGCCCACTCTCTTATCCATTTATTTTTCTTAGTTTGGGCCTTAAGTTATACCATTAATGTAGTACCTAAATCTAAACCATTAACCTTGAACCCATTAACTTGGTCCTATAGCTCTAGTAGGTGACTTAGTAGGCGATGCACATACTTAGCTCTTAGGTTGGTAAAAAGCTCAAAGTAGGTGATGCACCTACTTGCTTTATACATGTCTAAAATGGGACATCAATTTATTGGGATTTTGGGATAGATTTAGCCGTTCGACTACCCATTCTCTTATACATTTATTTTTTTAGTTTGGGCCTTAAATTAGCCCATTAATGTTGGCCCTAAATATAATCCATTGGCCTTAAACCCATTAACTTGGCCATATATCTCAAGTAGGTGACTCACCTACTAGCTTAAATAAGTCAAGAAAAAATCTTAATATTTATTCCATTTTTAAATATAAATCCCTTTAATTAAACTTAAAACTTATGTACATTTGGTCACTTCAAACTTTAGACTCAAATACCTACTTATGATCCTAGTTTTTAATACTCTCATCGATGGTAATTTGATCGTACCATGTTTAAATATATGGGAAATTCCTTCAAATCTATCTTACCATCACTAATCATATAGGATACCAAGTCCATTACCTATATCATAAGGCTATATCAACTGCCATATAAGTAGAGATAGTACACACAAAATATGAGGTGTTACAGCTTAGCACATAATTACACAAATATCACTATATATTCACATCAACACATTAAGTTATATTCGAAAATAAGCTAAATGCACATAGATAATGACTCTTGGGTGCATAAATATGCATAATATCACCTATGTCAAAAAAATTAATAGATAACCATACCTAAGCGCCACAAGAAAAAAGGTGTAGAAAACCTTCAATAGGGAGTAAATCTAGCTAGTGATCATGACCTAAACAAAGCAAATATATTGTGCCGTAACCAACCATAAAGATGGTAAGATCTCCGCTTTAAAAAGGTCATTTATTGTAGGAAAAATTATTAAACCCTTTTAAAATCATAATGAAAATCTATGTTTAAAATATTTTATGAGTGAAAAAATACGAGTAAAACCACTTTTTTTAGGAACATAGCTGAAATTCATATTTTCCTCTTAGGACTATACCATAATGCATGAGTGTCCTTGTATGAAGGAATTCAACCATAGAAGTATGCATATAAAGTAATGATATCCCTTACAGATAAGTATAATTACCTGGAACTTCAATATAGTCATAACCAAGGCCTCAGATCTAGCAGTGTGATAAACCATATATAATATACTAACCGAGGAAAAGAGCAATGGGCATATATGGTAACAAATAGCAATCAACCGACAAATTCCAACCCCTGTCTTATATACTAAAATAATATTTATGAATTAACTAAGATAGTGCCAATTCGAACATACAACACTAGTCTAGTTTATGGTAAGGACTTCCGGCCTAATAGAAATACTATAAAAAACTTATAAGAATTTCTAAGCTAATCCTAATTCCAGGGTAAGTATTTGAAGCTAAGGTTATGACAAAGTCCTACTCTAAGTCCACTAATAAGGGATGAAATGATGGAAGAAGGGTAACTCCATAGTAAGACTAGTTCATTAACCCCTAATTCATACAACGTAAAATAGATACCATCTCATAGAGAAAATTAGACTATAGCTGATATGCCCAAATTACAACTCCTTGTAGAAGTATAAATGATCGTTGTAAAATATATAACCCAACAGAAGTTAGGGTTGATTTCCATAGGGAATATGGTGTTAATTTACTATATGTAATTTATATAATTGATAGCCAATAATTTCCATGAAATAGGGGATATTGTTATGAATGTTATGTAACACAGTATTCAATTTATTTCTAGCAATCAATGTTAATTTATTAATATAGAATCCAGCAGAGAAATTGAACCATGATTGTGTTCACCATGTCCACTATCAAAATACTCTTGATATTGGGAAATATAATGTTATCAATTTCTAATATCCAACCAATTGTTTCTCAACATAAATTGAGAGGTTTAGACTTTAATTATTCTAAAACTAGGTGGTATTAATCAAATTTGAATTCACTTTGACTTGGTCAACCTAGTTAAACCATCAACCATTAAATGAAGGTTAGTGTCTCCGCATCTTTGTTGAAATTGTTTTACCCATTTTTATTTTTTATTTCAAGCAAATTAAAATTAATGCATGTTCTAATGTTCGTAACCATTAGAAATAGGTTAATTACAAAAGATATTATCAATAAAACTCCCCTTATTATTCAAATTCCGCAACAATTAATACAATAATAATAATCTCACCATGGCTCTCACAACCCTAGTTGCGGGATTTAGTTGCTCGTGATTTTCAAAGAGGATATAGAAAAGTATTTCATAGATTAATTAATTTCTCTTACAAATTTAAATTCATGATTCAATTATCTTCTAAAGATCACAAGAATTCTCTAAAACCCAAGAACAAATTCAAAACATAAAATATTTCACCAAATGAAACGTCTGAAAATGAGCTGACAAGAGATCATGAGAAAACCCCTAAATGTTGCTATTTATAATTGAGAAGACTTGAATTAAAAATTAAATTTTGAATTTTGCCCACTCACAGTTGACTATTCATCAACATAAGTATTCAAATAAGTCCTCTTTAAGTGACTTTATGCTTAGGGTTGATGATGGTATATGACCCAAATTACAATTGTTTGATGAAACGTAAGCTATCATTATCAAATATATAACCTAATAGAGATTGGGGTCATATCCCGTAGGGAATATGGTGATAACTTTCGGTATGTAATTTAGATGACTAATAGACAATGATTTACATTAAATAGTGGGAGGTGGTTGTTATGAATGTTATGTAACACGATATTCAATTTGTTGCTAGTAATCAACGTTAAATTATTAAGATATAATTCAGTAGAGAAATTGAACCAGGATTGAGCTCACCATGACTACTATCACAGTTAAGCGTCAAACTTTCATAGAATTCTCATGATATTAGAAATATAAAGTTATCAATTTCTAATATCCACTCGATTGTTTCTCAACCTAAATTGAGTGAATTTTACTTTAATTCCTATGAACATAAAGGTGATATTAATCAAATTCAAATTCACTTAGATTTGGTTAACCTAGTTAAAGCATCAACAATTAAACAAAGTTTAATGGCTCCAAATCCTTGTTAAGAAACTTTTATTCATTTTAATTCCATATTTTATGCAAATTAACCTTAAGGCATATTCTAATGCTTATAACCATTAGAAATAGGTTAAGTACAAAAAATATTATCAACACAATTCCCGTTATCACTCATATTCCAAAACCAATTAACACAATAATAATGATTTCACCATCGCTTCTACAACCCTACTTACAAGAATTTAGCTGCTCATGACTTTTAAAGAAAATACAGAGAGGAATTCACAGATTCGATAATTACCCTTACAAACTAAGAATTCATACTTCAATTTTCTTATAAAGATCACAAGAATAATTTAAAACCCAAGAAAAAGTTTCAAACTTAAACTATTTCTCCAAATGTGACATTTGAAAATGAGCTAACAAGGGATCATGAGAAAAAACCCTATAAAAAGCTTTTTAAGGTAGAGGAGACCTGAATTTAAAATGAAATTTTGGATTTGGCTCACTCACAGTTGATGGTTCGTCAACATGAGTTTTCAACTGAGTCCTCTTTAAGTGCTCTCTCCTTTGGTTTGGCAATGAGAGTTAATGGCTCATCAAATAGTTAACAACCCATTAACTCAAGTCTTCAATACCATCCTCATAATTTGATATTCTACATCAGGTTGACGATGAGAGTTTTCATCTCATCAATATGTTGATAGCCCATCAAATCAAGTCGTCAACTCCTCTTTTGTTGATTTTCTTTAATTTTCTCCCAAGTAAACTTTTCATGCACGACAAAGTTAAACACAATTAAAAACAAAAAAATTTTACTAAGAACATACAATATTCCTAGTCAAAGGCCTCAAATGTGCCATCAGAATGTCGGCATATTAACATCCTCAACTTAGAACACTTGTTTGTCCTCAAGCAACTAAACAATACTATATTATGCACAAATCAAGATTTGTAAGGAATAGAGAAAAATGTGCAACCTTAAAATGAACCTCAAAATCATCATGAGCATGACTTATTTACCAATTAAAGATAGGGATTTATGCTTGACATTACAATACAAATAGACAATGCTACATACACCCAACGTACTCAATCTAACTATTTGAGAGTTCAAGTGTCATCCACATGCCCTCACTACAAAGAAGTCCCTCACACTGAATATGGACTTTTATTTATGGACTAAAAAACAAATATCTCACTCTCTCAATGAAGTTTCAAAATATGCACATGTGATACCATATGTTTGCCCTTACAATTCTACCTGTCTTTAAGTGAATTGACTAGCATTACTACATAACTTTACTCAGCTTATAATAAAGGCTTGGGTGAAGGTATTATATATTTTGTACTAGTGACTTATCCCTCCTTGACATGAATTAGCACATATTACCACTTGACTTAAGACTTCATCTTTATTTATTTCAATCTTTCCACAATTCCCATCATTAAATGCAATAGATATTTTAAATCTTTTATCATCACAATGAAAGTCTTTTTCTTTTATAATATATATATATATATATTGAGTCACGACCCAATTTCATGATTCATGATGGCTCCTACTTTATCCCACTAGTAGGTAAGCCAAAATATAGCCCGAAACCATAAGTAATGGGTTAATTAGTGGAAATAGTATATATGCCCAAATTACACAAGTAATTGGATTATCAACCAGAAAGCATAAGGATAATAACATAAACAAAAGGTAAATAAGGAAAAGAGCAACAATATCCCATGCCCTAGTAAGGTTGGTACAAGAGCCTCTATCAAAAGAATAGGAGTACTATAAGTATCAAATATACAATAGTCTCGAAGAGAAATTCCATCCCAAAATAGAAGGAGAGAAAGTCAGCTTTATTTCTGAATGCTCACCCTATCTCCAAACTCAGATCATCTTTAACACAGTATCAATAGAGGTAGTGTAACGCCCCGAGTCTATACCTCGGATACTACACAATGCTCATAATCCTGAAGGACCATAAGCTAACTCATGACTGGTACCTATTGCAATAACTGAATAATAATACGATAAATGTGAAGAAAATATGTAAAAAGTTGTCCATAAGGTTCAATACTATAAATAATACTAAATATGGTATCACAATACCAAAACTAAACATCAATACTAAAAACTGAACAACTGTCTGAAAATACTCTAGTCTGAAAAACCTCTACACTGTCTGAATTGTGGAGTTGATGTGACAAGTCCCCAACTAACTTCGACTACTAAAAATAAACTGAAATTCTGAAATAAATAATCACATCCTCGAACTATGAGGACCCATCACTAACTCTGTATGCTGAGAATCTGAACTACTAAGGGTGCTCGAAAACTCCTGCGTCTGAACCTATGATATAAGATATCATAATACAAAAGAAAAGCATGCATCAGTACTTTGAATGTACTGGTATGCTCAGTGAGGTAGGCTAAAATACATGGATTCATATGCATGAACAATACTGATAACGCTCAATCTACAGCTCTCGTTTGAGTGTAAAGCGGTCGTTAGCAAATATAGAACCCAACCTGGGCTGGGTGTCGATCCCACAGGGAATAGCTTGGCCAACAAGTAAGTAAAATTACTAAACTTTTGGTGCAAGTCTCGTAAAAAGGGGGGGATTCTTGTTTTGCAAATAATGTAAACAAAAGCTGAAAATAATAAAGTAAAAAGAGAGAGATTGTTACGTTGGTTGTAAACAATGAGAATTGAAGCGTTGGGGTTATGTCCACCTTCTGAGGTATACGTCTCTATTGGCTATGAGTGTGTAGAATTCTGACATGCAATTGCTTATAGAGGATTGTAGTCGATGGTAACTCCAAGCGTCTCTCGACCTAAACAAGGACTATTTCACTTTAACTCTCTCGAGCTTAAAGCGTGTCTAACGGTACGAATTCTCCAAGAGGTTAGTCCAGTTACGGCACTAGCTTTTTAATAGGAAAGGGTGTCCTACTACCTTGACATTATCTCTTTTCCAGACAAATAACTTTTCTCTCGAACAAGTTAAATGTTAGACTGGCGTATTCTTGCGTTTGCAACCGCAAAGAATGTAGATTTAAGATGAAGAGAATAATGATATAAGCAATATACGTGCCTCGAACTCACAAACTCACAGCAATAGATAGTAACTCATTCGACTTCCATAACCCCAACAGAGAAGTTTAGTTACCCATGAATGCGAAGGAAATCACGATTGACATTATTATTATATCACGATATTGAGTAATGGCGTGTAGATCAAGTGATAGGTGTGAGGCGTGATTCCTTAGCAAGTAATGATTCTCTTGTTGTGGAGTTTAAGAATAGAAGAGTAGATTCGAAGTGTTTGTAGTGGAAGATGAGAGGGATGGAAGAAAATTAATTGTTGAATGATGTATGTATGATTTATTAAAAATCTCTAGCATGATAGGGTATTTATAATACCCATATCCTACTCCTACTAAGCTAATGAAATAAATAACCAAATCCTACTAGACTAATGAAATCCTTAACCCAAATGTACTAGGTTAAGGTAACATTATCATAATCCACATAAAATAATGAAATACATAACCTAATTGTACTAGGTTAATGTATCATTGTCAAAATCCAGCTTTGTGTCTGTAAGTCCCCAAAGTCTTCAGAATTGTTGTTTTAGCCCGGGACAGATTTTCCATGCAGCAGTTTTGGTCCTTTAGGCGTCCCACTTCCTTCTCCTTCGTTCGTGATCTTTCTTTTGCGTCAAGTTAGCCATAAAATGCTGTATTTTGCATCATTTATACCTGAAACTTTCCTAGTCATGTTCGTTAGCTCATTTACGGGAAAAAGGACAAAAAGTGCATGAAATATATAATTTGTTCTCAAAACTAGGCTAAAATATGGGCAAAATATATTGATATAGGCGTGTAAATCCGCCTATCATCAAATACTAATTGGATATCATGAGTATGACTGAATGAGAGTACATGCATGAATATGTAAACTGTATTGAGATCGTAATAACATTGAATACTGAATTACTGGTAACTGAATGACTGTATCTGATAGTCTTGATTTTGTGGAACTATACTGAGTCCCATACTGAGTTGAGTGACTGTGTCTAACATTCCTAAATCTGCAGAACTGAACTGAGTTCCATACTGAGACTGAATCTGAAACTGAGACTATGGGAAGTAATCATCTAACCGACATGCCCCTTCTCTAACTGATTTAGTGTCCAACCTGTAACCCCACTTGGAAGGGTGTCAATGTCGTGCCACGGGTAAGGACAAGTGATGAGTCACCCTCATCTGGTAGGTTCTTTAAATGAGAACGGTAGTACCCTAACTGGAAGGTAGATCACCTCATCAACCCTCAACTGGCAAGTTAATGTTCTACCTACGCTGACTACGTGGTTCTAGAATGCAAGGACTATTACTAAGGATTACACCCTGTAGTGGCAGGTGAGTCCCCATCCTTGGGTTCACTCGGTGCTGAATCCTACTCCCAACTGAATAGACACTGGACTGAATTCTAGATTGTAGTAGTCTAGACTGAACTATTACTGATCATACTATATAACTAAACTAAACTAATTTTACTGAACTGAACTGGACTAATTCTGAGTTCACTGAGTTTTCCTAAGTTCTGTAGCTTACTGAATTCTACCAATCGTGACATGATTGATACTACTCTGTGACTGACCATGGCTTTAGATAGGCAGCTAAATTCTCGGGTATTAAATACCCCCAGGACTCGATAGCATAAACTTAAAAGACATGGAATAATCTTGAGAAATGGTAACTACTACTTAGTCATCATTCATTCATTTGGGAATTCAAGCACACTTGCATGACATGAACTTGTATACATGCTAACATGATATAATTTCACTATTCCACTCACATGGACAATTCATCAAACACTTGTGGGGCATAATACATGCACATACTACTAAAATAATATGTAGGCATCGTGATTCAATTCTAATTACACAATTCCAATAGTTTCAACATGAATTCACATGATAAAGTACACATATCAATTAAATCTACATGAATCTTGTAATACATCATGAAATAGAAACCCAATTAAGTAATAATCATGAATACACTTTAATTCAAATCATGGAAATCATGAAATCACTCTACATGAGCTTTAAAAGAGTTTCTTGGACTCCAAGGGTGGAAGGAAGCCTTGGATGAACACTTCACATACCTTAGTTGGTGAATTATGGAAAATTAACAGTGGAATCTTGAGCCTTGAACTTGAATTTAATTCACCTAGGGTTTTTGTTCTTGAGCAATTTGTGAAAGAATGAATATATTTTGCTAAAAGAGGGCAAAATTTTGTGTTATGGGGATGAAGGGCGTAGGAAAAAAACTTAAGTAACCCTAAGGATGCGGCCTTTTTAATGACTGTAAACTGAACCATCGACGCACAGGCTGACGCATTGTGTCGGTGGCATCGACGCGATAGACAATGCACAGCATCGAGTCTGCGTTGGTTCACTAGAATTGGACGCTGGGAGCTGGGGAAAAAATTTATCAACGTGATAGTTGATACGATGCATCAAGATCGCGTTGATTCACTGGTTTAGGATTCCAAAGGTTCTTCAAACGAAGTCCAAAAAATTTGAAACTCACCTGGGAACACCTATTGACATTCCTGGTCATGAATTAACTCAAATATCAACATTTAATGGACATAAAGATTGCAAAATAAGATTGACAACTTTGGAAGGCTAAAATAACACTAAATTTGAATTCTTAGCTAGAATTTTCTAAGTCTGGGACCTCTTACAAGCTTAAAGGACTGAATTAAGCTATGAATTTTTATGGGGTCTTACAGCTGGCTAGTATGCAGATTTACATAAGGAAAAGATGCAGAAGTGTAGTATGAGTACCAAGGAAATGGGTAGTCAATAGGAATCATCGGCGGACTAAGCTAAATCATAATATAAATATAATAAGATGCGAGATAATAAACAAAATCAGGGAAAAAGGGTGCAAACCTGGAATAATGCTCCAAATACTAAAAGTAAACAACCAAATAAATATTATCAAGAGAACATAACTAACTATAGCATAACTGGGTTCCTATAAACTCAAAAGAAGAAACAAGAGTAACTAATCCATGAGAGCCCCCATAAGATAGATGGATGCAATCAAGAGAAATAATAAAAGTAAATATCCAAGTCATCCAAATCTCAAAATCATAACAGTGGACCTCTTATACCATAAACATTAGACTAAAATCAGTCCCATAACCATCATAAGTAGCCTCTTAATATAGGATGCGAACCAGAACAAGTATCTCACATGCTAGACTTAAACAAAAAATAATATCAAGAATACTGAACTTGAATTGAAAATAATATCATCATAGACGCCAGACTTGAACCGTTCATAATAACTCCCAAGTACAAGTATAAAACAAGTCAAAATATGTCTAAATCCTCCTCGATCTCAATAATATGAATAGGACAACATATAAATGTCTATTGAATCTATAGGGTACTATTAGTAATCTTGACATAAAATGGGCTGGAAGGGCCCACCTTTAACCCCAAAAATTTGTTCAAAGGAAATTATTACTCCAAACTAGGCTAAGGTTCCAAAATTCTAGTACAAGGTTCTAAATAAGACTCATTGAGTTCTAAGATAGCAATTCACCCTAAGAATGGGTAATTATGTCAAATACGCCTAATTACGATTCACTAACCGTCTAAATAACCTAAATTTGCTAAATATCTCACCAAGTAATAATTACCAATATAATACTAGAATAATATCATACCAATACTATAATTAATCTAAATCTATAAGAAGTGTAAGACTACCCTACCTGGACATCGAAGAATGCCCGATAAAGTCTTCAAAATTTGAGATTTTCCCATCTGAGAAGCCTTCACACGATGTCATTCTATCAAAATAGGGATCTAAGAATTAATATGAGAATAATGATAGCCATATTTTTTTTATGTTTCAGGTTCGAAATCAAGTCAATATCCCATTCAAGGTCTGCTTGTGGATTCACAACTTTGAAACTGTCAACAAGTCCCTCTATTCTCAAGGATCATTTACCCTTAAGAATGAGGTAAATTCCAAGATCAAACTATACCAAAATCAACCCATCAAGAAACTAGGTATTTATGACTAAATTAGAGAATTAATTCAAGAATTATACGAAAACTCACATGAACTACGATGTGGAAATGACTTTTCCAAGCTCACCAACACCCAAGGATTAATCTCTCGATTTTCCACACTCTCTAGGGCTTTAATTTTCTTGGAACTTGAGAGAAATAGAAGAAAAACAAGTGAAGATCTGAAACAAATGCCCTTCCAGGTGCCACATAAGTGGTTACTACTAAAGTGCATAGTACCACTAAAGGTATCCAAGGCATGGTCGACCTCTGCTTAAGCAAAAATATGTCACTTAAGAGAAGTTCACTTTAGAAGTCAGGCCTCCACTAAAATAGCACAAGCAGGACCAGCCTTGGCGACTAAAGAGACCAGTTGGCTACTAAAACAACCTCTTCTTATGCAACCAAATGAGATTCATTCAAAATATCGTGAATGCAAATAAACTATGATACCTTATTAAATTTGACATTCCAGAATCAACGGTGCCATCTAAATTTTCATCTAGAGTCATTTCAACAAAATATGGGGCCCACAACCAAGGGATACTTTTACCAAAATCCATCTAATAGAAGTTTTGAAGCCTAGGGCACCGAACTAGAGGTCCCCTAAGCCTAAAATTGATGTACTAGAGTTTATGGAACTATTAGAATTGGCATATGAGATTGTTAACCTGAAGTTTATACTCGATAGCTAATCATTTCAAGAGAAGACTTCAAAATAAGGAATTGGCTATAAAAAACAAATAAACTGGTCAATAACTGAACTGTCAGCTCCAACAAGTTAAAAATGACTTGGAGCACTATATTAAAGCACCAAATAATGAAAAAGTGTGAAAAAGTAGAAAATGACCTAAAGGGTAATTACAATATCCACTACCAAAAGGACTTTTGTCCTTAAAATTAAAGTGTTAGGATGTGCCTGAAGGCTCAAACAAGTAGGGATAGTGGGCTAATATCTCTCTCTTAATCTCTTAAGTATCCTCCTCTACTGGGCAATGTCTCTACTAACCTTAACTACTAGAATCCCTAGAGTGCAACTGCCTAACATACCTGGCTAGTATGAGAACAGGCTTCTCACAAAGATTAATATCTCATCCAACTAAATTTAGTCCCACCGAAGCACGTATGACTCATTAGGGATATAATGCCGCATCATAGAAACATGAAAAACTAGATGAACAATTTCAAAATCTAGGGAAAGGACAACTCATAAAACACCTCTCCAACTATGGAAAGTATCTCAAGAGGCCTAATATATTTGGGGCTGAACTTTTCCTTCCTCCCAAAACTCATCATGCCCTCCCTGGGAGATACTCAAAGAAATACCTAATCTTAATCTCCAAACCATAAAGCACAAAGTCTACAATCTTCATAAGCCTTCTATCTACTCTGGCCTGCCCATAACCTATCTTGAATCACCCTAACTCAATCCAAGGACTCCCGAAGTAAGTCATTACCACGGGGCCTATCCTTAGAGGTCTTAAGCAACCCTATTAGAGATAAAAAATGACAATAATATAGTTCCTCAAATGGTGCTATCATAATACTTGAATTGTAGCTATTATTATAGAAAAACTCCATAAATTCTAAGTATTGTTCCCAAAGGACTCCAAAGTCCATAAAAAAAACTGAAGCTTGTCCTTAAGAATATTAATAGTCTGCTTTGACTGCCAATTAGTTTGAGGGTGAAAATCAATGCTAAGATCGAGCTGAGTACCCAACCTCTCTAGAAAATCCCTCCAAAAGCTAGAAGTAAATATTGATCCCCTATTTGAAATAATAGATATAGGTACTCTATGTAGGCAAGCGATCTAAAGTACATAGATATGGTATAGATTCTCAACACTAATAGATATTTGAATAGGAAGAAAATGTGACAAATTGGTAAATTAATCTACAATGTCCCAAATGTCATAAGGACCACGTAAGGTGTGAGGCAACCCACTAACGAAGTTTAACATGATCCATTCCAACTTCTAGTGATCATAGGAAATATCTGAATTTGGTCACCAAGCTTATGAAGCCCGGCCTTTACCTGCTGACAACATTGGAAATGAGCTGTGAAGTATACTATAGCTATAATACCTCACATTTCTTTAGCATAATCTAAGTCGCAATACATGAGTATTTGTATATAAAATTTTCAAAACACTCATTATTTTTCAGTTTAGATCCTTACATTAAGTAGGAAATTAAATTATCTTTCCAATGATATAAAATTTTCCCAAATCCGATAATCGGGTAAGAAGTTATGGTAATTTTAAGTTTTAGTTGTTAAACACCATCATTTTTACCCTTAGCACGTCGTGAAGCCAGTCTAAATGACAATTTTCAAAAACCAGTAGGCCTCCGTGATATTTCCATGTGGCACCATACCACCGCATTATGGTGAGATTCTAGGTCGTAAACAACCCTATTAGCTATTGTCAATTTCCAGTGATACCACCGCATCGCGGTGAGATTCTAGGTCGTAAATAAGGTGGCAACGCAATTGCACCGCATCGCGCCACTGTGCATTTTCTCAGTTGTCTAATTCCAGATACACGACGTAATAGCTCCGTGTCACGCCAGTGGTGTTTTTAAAAAAAATCGACAAAAATTACAAGTGTTGCCCAGGGTTAAAATAGTCCTTTCCCATTATTTTAATCAACCCAAGTGTGATATTTAAGACCTAAAAATGTTTTAAGTTCATTATTCACGCAATTTTCCCCCAAAATTCAAGATCTTTCTCTCCAAAATACAAATCCTAGATCTCAAATTCAAGTCCAACCCTTAAGAATTCACCAAGAAATTCATCAGTTATGGTATGTTAAATGTTCATCCACTGTTCCCTTCCACTCTCGGAGTCCAAGTATCCCATTTTAATTACCCAGATATAATATTTCCAAGTTATTATGTTTTAAATTATGATTTCACCCATTAATCTCCATAAACTATGATTTTATACCATGTTTCAATGAAATTATTGTTGTTATTCGATTCTCCATGTTTTAATGTTATAATTTATTGAATTAAACCATGATTTAGTGCTTTTCATGTTAAATTCATGTTAATTGTACAAGTTCCATAGTATTCCCATGATTTGACTAAGCTACTAACTACAAGTGTTTGATAAAATGCCTACAAGAGTAAATGTTTTATGAAAGCCTTCATGCTATGTCCCTTAAGAGTGTTGTTTTACTATTGTTGTTTTGAGTCCTGGGGGTATTGAATTCTCAAAAACCATAGTTATTTATGTATTCTAGTCTCAGTACATTATACAATAGTCTTCAGAACATACTATGAGCATTATCAGAATAGTCAAATACCAGTCAGTTAAACTCAGAACAATCTACTATTTCAGGGTCTTTTAGTTGGGAGTAGGATTTAGCATCGAGTGAGTGTTGGGATAGAGTATTCCTCGTAAGATAGGTAGAGCCGTTATTAGCAGTCCCTATACTATAGAACTACGTAGCCAGCATAGGATATAAGAAGTCACCCGTCAGATTAGGCTTGACTATCTCGCAGGGGTCACCCGTCAGTTAAGTTTTAACACCCTTAGTCTTTTGGACATTATAATAGTTTAGTGGATCCACACAACCAGTGTTAGTACCCGTGGCATGGTATTAACACCCTTTCAACTGGGGTTACAAGTTGGATGCTGATTAACTCAAATTGGGGCATGTCGATTAGATGATACCTCCCACAGTCTCAGATACAGTCTCAGTTATAGTCCCAGTTCTGTTATTCAGTCTTAGTGTTGTTTGACCAAAGCATATAGATTTATTTATTTCAGTATTTTCGTTTAGAGAATTTACTCAGTTCATGTTATATGCTTGGTCATGCATCCTCAGTATCTACAGATTTTCACATATCTTAAGTTTTTATAGAATTTCATGCATACTCAGTATTTACAGATTTCCACATATTCCAGTACCTACAGATTTCATGCTCTTTATTCAGTACTCCATGTTTTATATGCATATTCAATAAATTATTAGTTCTATTCATGAAACCATGCATATCAGTCTACCTCATTTAGCATACCAGTACATTTAAAGTACTGATCGCATACCTTTTCTTTTGCGCTATCATAAGTTCTGACACTCAGTTCTCGGTTCACAATTAGACTTATCAAATCCTCAGCAGTAGCAGTAGTGAGTCCTTATACTTCGAGGACAGGCTTACATTATTTCATGTCTCAGTTTAGTTGTTAATTGGAGTTAGTTGGGGCCTGTCCTATCAAATCACATTCATTCAGTTTTAGAGGCTTTTCAGACATTAGATTCAGTTATTCAGTATTCAGACATTACAGTTAGTTATCCAGTTTATCAGTATTTTATCAGATTCAGTCTGTTATTTCTATAGACTCATATTTTAGTTTTGAATTCAGTTATTAAAACCTTATGGCATATCAGTATTCTTCCATATTTATGGTCATGTTATCTAGTTCTCATAGAAGATACCAGCTCATGGGTTAGCTTATGGTACCTTGGGACTGTAAGCATCGTGTGATGCCTAGGGTGTGCTCTCGGGGCGTTACAAACTTGGTATCAGATCCTAATATTTTAAAGAGTTCTAGGAAGTCTGAAAGCTACATCGAGTAGAGTCTTGTGCATGGGTGTGTAAGAGCCACACTTATGGACGAGAGGCTACAAGGTGTTTAGGAACTGTTTTTCTTCTTTTAGTATTTATATCATGCGAGCGAGCATGATCTCAAGTTAAACTCTAATTCTAATCCATTTTTTCTTTCCGTTTACAAAACATGCCTCCTAAGAAGAATAGAAAATTAGCCTGCCCCTCAACCCGTCCAGGCAGATCCCCTGGATGAGCATGTCTCTCACGCAGAATTCAGAGTTGTGTTCACTACTCTAGAGAACTCTGTAGCAGTACAGAATAAATGGCCAGCTATTGTTCTGGCCAATCCAGTGGCCAATATTGATGCAACCAAAATTTGGGCTTTCACCCAGATGAATCCTCCTTCTTTCACGGGATCCATGTCTGATGAAGATCCATAGAAATTCTTAGATATGGTTCAAAAAATCACGAATGATATGGGGGTGATATCTAGTCAGAGTGCTGAGTTGGCTGCATACCAGTTGTAGGATGTAGCCCTAGTATGCAGCCCATACTTGGTTTAAGTAATGGAAGGTTGATAGGGGTGTAGATGTAGGGCCTGTAGAATGGAAGGAGTTTGCCACAGCTTTCTTAGATAGATTCTTCCCATTGGAGTTGAGAGAGGCCAAGGTATTAGAGTTTATTAACTTGAGGCAGGGCAGCATGAGCGTGAAGGAGTATTCCCTCAAGTTTACTCAGTTAGATAGATATGCTCCTCATATGGTAGCTGATAACAGGTCTAAGATAAGTTTGTGTCTGACGTATCTAATAGTATGGTCAAGGAGTGTAGGATCGCAATGCCAATTAGTGAGATTAACTTGTCTAGGTTGATGGTCCATGCTCAATAGATAGAGGAGAAGAAGATAAGTAGAGGGAAAGAGGAAATAAGAGGGCCAGGATGGGTAGTTTTAACTTTAGTCGGCCAACGTCAGAGGGTGGTAACCATCCTCAATTTTATTAGAGGTCTTCAGCCCCAGTATCCTCTTCAGCCAGTGCTCCCATACCCAAATTTAGAAATGATAATAGGGATAGAGCACCAGGCTCTAAGTCCCAGGTCAGTGTTAGTGGTGCTCAGACAAATCCTCTATGTCAAAAATATGGAAGAGACCATCAGGGTGAGTGTAGAGTGGGTAGTGATGTATTCTTCAGGTGTGGCAAGCCAGGCCATCGAATTTGGGAGTGTCGGGTAGTTTCTCATAAAGGTAGGGATATGCTCCAACAGGGCCAGTCCCATCAGTTGTCAGTTTCATCCGGTCGCCTAACTCAGTAGGGTGCCGCTTCTAGTGCTACTAGTGGTCAGCGTCCGAACAGATTATATTCTCCTCAGTCACACCAAGATTAGGAAAATTCTCTTAACGTAGTTACTGGTACATTGCGGGACTTTCACTTACATGTTTATTCCTTACTTGACCCTGGAGCTTCTCTTTCTTTTGTAACTCCATATATAGTCGTTAATTTTGAAGTCAGTCCCAAAACTCTAGTAGATCCCTTTTCAGTGTCTACCCCAGTAGGTGTTTCCATTATAGCCAGACAGGTATACAAGAACTTTTTGGTCACAATATCTCAGAAAGTTACCTTAGTTGATCTCGTAGAGTTAGAGATGACAGATTTTGATGTCATTCTCGGCATGGATTGGATCCACTCATGCTATGACTGAGTTAATTGTAGAAATAGAATAGTTCATTTTCAGTTCCTAAATGAACCAGTCCTTGAATGGAGAGGTAGCACCACAGCTCTTAGGGGTCAGTTGATCTTGTACCTTAGAGTGAGACAGATGATATTAAAGGTGTGTATTTACCATCTTGTGTGAGTCAAAGACACTAACTTAGAAACTTCAACTCTTGAATCAGTTCCTGTAGTAAATGAATTATCAGATGTATATCCTGAAGATCTTCCTGGAGTTCCTCTCAAAAGGGAAATCAAATTCGGAATAGACCTTCTTCTAGATACTCAGCCTATATCTATTCCGCCATACAGAATGGCTCCATTTGAACTCAAAAAGTTAAAATAATAGTTAAAGGATCTTCTAGATAATAGATTCATTAGACCCAGCATCTCCTCATTGGGAGCACCTGTTCTATTCATGCGTAAGAAATACGGTTCTCTCAAAATGTGTATAGACTACCGTCAGTTGAACAAAGTCACAGTCAAGAATAAATATCCACTTCCTAGAATTGATAACTTGTTTGATCAACTTCAGGGTGCCAGCTATTTTTCAAAGATAGACCTCATATCAGGATATCATCAGCTCAGAGTCAGGGAATGTGACAGTCAAAAAATAGCCTTTCAAACTCGGTTTAGTCACTTCAAAATTCTAGTCATGTCCTTTGGTCTCACGAATGCCACAGCATCCTTCATGGACTTGATGAACCAAGTGTTCAAGTAGTACTTAGACATGTTTTTCATAGTATTCATTGATCACATTCTTATTTACTCCCATAGCAAAACTGATCATGCAGACCATCTCAGAATAGTGTTATAAACTCTTAGAGCTCACTAGTTATTTGTTAAATTCAGTAAGTATGAATTCTGGATAAGATCAGTATCTTTCCTTGGTCATATTATTCTCAGTGATGGCAGTAGAGTTGATCCTCAAAAGACTAAAGTCGTGAGAAACTAGCCTAGACCCATCTATCCATCAGACATCAAGAGTTTCTTGGGTTTAGCTGGCTATTACCATCAGTTTGTTGAATAATTTTCATTTATTACATCCCCCATGTCCAGATTGACACAAAAAAAAGTCAAGTTTTAGTGGTTAGATTCCTGCGAGAAGAGTTTTCAAGAGTTGGAGACTCGACTCACCTCATCCCTAATTCTTACCTTGCCAGATAGTTCAGATGGATTTTTTGTGTACTGTGATGCATCCAGAGTAGGTTTGGGTTGTGTCCTCATACAAAGAGGTAAGGCTATAGCCTATGACTCCAGACAACTTAAACCTCATAAGAAGAATTATCTGACTCATGATCTTGAGTTAGCAGCAGTAGTATTCGCCTTAAATATTTGGAGGCATTACTTGTATGGGGTGCATGTTGATGTGTTCACTGACCATAAGAGCCTGCGGTATATGGTCTCTCAGAAAGACTTAAATTTGCATCAGATAAGGTGGTTAGAGTTGTTAAAAGATTATGACATGAGTGTTTTGTATCATCCAGGCAAGGCCAATGTAGTGGATGATTATGGGTAGTGTTTCTTATATTGAGGATGGTAAGAAGAGGTTATCTTAGGAAGTTCATCAGCTTTCTCGACCAGGTGTCCGCTTATCCGATTCATCATATGGTAGTGTATGGGTGCAGAGTAGCTCAGAATCATCTCTAGTTTCTGAGGTAAAGAAAAAGAAGGATAGAGTCCCAGTCTAGTTATGTTGAAAGAATCAGTTAGAGATCAGAAGGTAGAGGTTTTCTCCTAAGGAAGAGATGGTGTGTTGCATTGTCAGGGTTGACTATCTGTGCCTGGTAAAGATGACTTGAGGAAATAAATTCTTGAAGAAGCGCATGGTGTGCGTTACTCTATTCATCCAGGGGCCACTAAGATATACCATAATTTGTGGGAGATCTATTGGTCAAGTGGGAAGAAGAGAGATATTGCATAGTTTATAGCTAAATGCTCTATGTGTCAGCCAATTAAGATTGAGAACCAGAAGCCTAGTAGGTCCATGCAGGAGTTCAGTATTCCCACTTGGAAATAAGAGAAAGTTAACATGAACTTTGTGATGGGTTTGCCTCGTATTCGCCATCGGCATGATTCTATTTGGGCTATCATAGACCAGATGACCAAATTAGCTCATTTCTTGTCAGTCCATACTTCTTATTCAGCCAAAGACTATGCCAAACTCTATCTCAGAGAGTTGGTCAGTTTGTACGATGTTCTATTATATATCATCTCAAATAGAGGTACCCAGTTTACCTCTCACTTCTGGAAAGCATTCTAAAAGGGTCTTAGTACCCAAGTCCATCCCAGTACAGCATTCCACCCTCAGACAGATGGTTAAGCAGAAAGGACCATTCAGACTCTAGAAGATATATTGAGAGAATACGCAGTTGATTTTAAAGATAGTTGGGATGACCACTTGCCTTTGATTGAATTTGCATATAATAACAGTTATCATTCTAGTATCTGTATGGCTCCATTTGAGGCTCTCTATGGTAGGAGATGTAGATCTCTAATTGGTTGGTTTGAAGTAGGTAAGGCCACAGTAGTAGGGAACAACGACATATCGGGGATTATATATCATTGAGGAAGTTCCAGTCGAAGTTCCTTTGAGGAAGTTCCAGTCAAAATTCTTGATCATCAAGTTCATAGACTAAGGAACAAAGAAGTTCCATTGGTCAAAGTTCTTTGGTGGAATCAGTTCGTTGAGGGAGCCACTTGGGAAGCAGAGGCAGATATGGACAAAGTACCCTCATCTTTTCTCCGTGAATCCAGTTTCAGTATAAGGTACTAATCTTCTTAAGATTTATCTCTATTATGCTCTGTTTCAGTTGCACATCATGTTCATATCAGTCATGCATTCATGAGTCAGTTCAGTCATGCATTCCATGCATCAGATATGCATGTTCAATGTATAGGACCAGTTCATCAGTTTTCCCTCAGCTTAACCAGTCTCATTCGAGGACAAATGATCCCAGGGGGGAGATATTGTAATACCCCACATTTCCTTAGCGTAATCTAAGTCCCAATACATGAGTATTTGTATATAAAATTTTCTAAACACTCTTTATTTGTCATCTTAGAGACTGTTATTGCGTAGCAAATTGAATTAGATTTCCAACAATATAAAATTCACCCAAATCCGATAACCGGGTAAGAAGTTATGGCGATTTTAAGTTTCAGTCATTAAACACCATCATTTTTACCCTTAGCGCATCATGGATCCAGTCTAAATGATAATTATCAAAAACCAATGGGCGTCCGCGATGTTGTCGAGTCGCGCCATAGGATCAGTTCAGAATTTTCAATGTCCAGTGATACCACTGCGTCGCAGTGAGATTCCAGGTCACAAACAAGATGGCAATGCAATTGCACCGCATCACGCCACTGTGTATTTTCCCAGTTGTCTCATTCCAGTGACACAGCACGATAGCGCCGTATCGCGCCAGTGGAGTTTTTTAGAAAAATTCAATGAAAATTACAAGTGTCGCCCAGGGTTAAAACAACAGTCCTTTCTTATTATTTTAATCCACCCAGGTGTGATATTTAAGCCCTAAAAATGTTTTAAGTTCATTAGTCACTCAATTTTCCCCCAAAATTCAAGAACTTTCTCTCCAAAATACAAACCCTAACTCTTAAATTCAAGGCCAACCCTCAAGAATTCACCAAGAACTTCAAGAAATTCACCAGTTAAGGTATGTTAAATGTTCATCCACGGGTCCCTTCCACCCACGGAGTCCAAGTATCCCATTTCAATTACCAAGTTATAATCTTTCCAAGTTATTATGTTTTAAATTATGATTTCACCCATGAATCTCCATGAACTATGATTTTATAACATGTTTCAATGAAATTATTGTTGTTATTCAATTCTCCATGTTTTAATGTTATCATTTATTAAATTAAACCATGACTTAATTATTTTCATGTTAAATTCATATTATTTATACAAGTTCCATAGTATTCCCATGATTTGACTAAGCTGTGAACTACAAGTGCTTAATAAAATGCCTACAAGAGTAAATATTTTATGAAAGCCTTCATGCTATGTCCCTTAAGCTTCAGTGTTGTTTTACTATTGTTATTTTGAGTCTTGGGGGTATTGAATACCCGAAAACCATAGTTGCTTATGTAGTCTAATCTCAGTATATTACAGAATAGTCTTCAGAATACACTGAGCATTATCAAAATTGTCAAATATCAGTCAGTTAAACTCAGAACAGTCTTGTATTTTAGTGTCTTTTAGTTGGAAGTAGGATTTAGCACCGAGTAAGTATAGGGATGGAGGCTTCCCCGTCAGATAGGTAGAGTTGTTAGTAGCATTCCCTATACTCTAGAACTACGTAACCAGCGTAGTATATGAGAAGTCACCCCTCAGATTAGGCTTGACTATCTCGCAGGGGTCACCCGTCAGTTCAGTCTTGACACCCTTAGTCCTTTGGATATTATAACAGTTTAGTGGATCCACACAGCCAGTGTTAGTACCTGTGGTATGGTATTAACACTCTTCCAACAGGGTTTATATGTTGGACCCCGATTAGCTCAGATTGGGGCATGTCGGTTAGATGATACTTCCCACAGTCTCAGATACAGTCTCAGTTACAATCCCAATTCAGTTATTCAGTTTTAGTGTTGTTTGACCAAAGCACACAGATTTCAGTTATTTTAGTATTTCAGTTTACAGATTTTACTCAGTTCATGTTATATGCTTGGTCATGCAACCTCAGTATCTATAGATTTTCATGTATCTTTAGTATTTTCAAATTTTCATACATACTCAGTATTTACATATTTCAACATATTCCCAATACCTACAAATTCCATGCCCTTTATTAAATACTTCATGCTTTACATTCATATTCAGTTAATTATTAGTTCTATTCATAAAACCATGCATATCAGCCTACCTTATTTATCATACTAGTACATTCAAAGTACTGATCGCATATCTTTTCTTTTGCGCTATGATGTATTGTATCATAGGTTCTGACGTTCAGTTCCCGATTCGTGATTAGACTTATCAGATCCTCAGCAGTAGCAGTGGTGAGTCCTCATACTTTGAGGATAGACTTACTTTATTTCATGTCTCAGTTTAGTAGTTAGTTGGGGCTTGTCCCATCAACTCACAGTCATTCAGTTTTAGAGGATTTTCAGATATTAGAGTCAGTTATTCAGTATCATACATTACAGTTAGTTATCCATTTTATCAGTATTTTATTAGATTCAGTCAGTTATTTCTATAGACTCATATTTCAGTTTTGAATTCAGTTATTAAAACCTTATGACAAGTCAGTAATCTTCCGCATTTATGGTCATGTTATCCAGTGCTCACAGCAGGTACCAGCTCATGGGTTAGCTTGTGGTCCCTCGGGACTGTAAGCACCATGTGACGCCCATGGTTTGCTCTTGGGGCATTACAATATCTCTCTTAATTCCCCTTCACTAGTAGTGCTGGCTCAAATATCCATAGGTGAATAGAGTAGCTGGAGTTGTGAGACTTACCTAATATCAACTGAATAAAGTCACTAACCCTCAAAATACAAATGCATCTATCATATCATAAAATACCCTCAAAACTTATGGTAGCCCTCTTTTACTCACCCCTCATTACCTAATTACGGATGACATAAAGTCCCATATCCTCAAACTGGAAACTCTAAATCCTCTCAAGTTAGGAAGACATGCCTCAACACTAGCAAGGATACTTCGGGAGTCTAACATATCAAGTTACGCTATCAAATTGGCTAAGGATTGGATGTCCCGTGACAAAGACCTCTTAAAAATTGAAATAAAAGCCAAGCTACCCATACTCACTGTATTTTGGCTCAAGGTTCCCTCTACCATATTCCTCTTACCTGAATGGTATGTAATAGAGCTATCATAATCCTTCAACAACTCCATACACCTATGCTACCTCAAATTAATCTCTCTTAGAGTCATAAGGTTTTGAAAACTGATGATACATGTATATCTCACATTGAATTCCATCAAAATAATGCCTCTAAATCTTAAATGCAAAAACTACAGACACTAACTCTAAATCATGAGTGAGGTAGTTGAACTCATGTACCTTCATCTTCCTCGACATATAATCAATAAATTGGCTCTATTACATCAAGACACACCCCAAACTAACATCGAAAGCATCACAATATATGCAAAATCCCTCACCCTTAGTAGAAAAAGCCAATGTAGGAGCTGAAGTGAGAAAACCCCTAAGCATCTGAAAGCTCAAGTCACACTCCTCAGACTACTAGAAAAAAACCTTTTTTGGGTTAATATGATCATCAGCACTGCAGTAGTAGTAAAACCCCTAATGAACAACCTTTAGTAACCTACCAAACTAATAAAGATACGAACTTCTGGAAGATATGTAGGTTTGTCCCAATTATGAATCACCTCAATATTTACTAGATCTTCCATTATCCCTATCGTTAGACACCACTTATCCTAGGAATGTAACAGACTTGAGCCATAACTCACACTTTGAGAATTTGGCAAAAATCCTATGATCTCTAAAAGTTTGGATAACAATCCTCAAATGCTGAATATGCTCCTCCCTACTCCTCAAGTACACAAGAATGTCATAAATGAACACAATTACAAAGTACACTAAATAGGTATTTAACATGTAGTTCATTAAATCTATGAATGTTGTTGGGGTATTAGTCAACCCAAAAAGCATTACTAGGAACTCATAATGGCCATAGTGAGTTCATAAGGTTGTCTTTAGGATGTAATATATTTTAATCCTTAACTGATGGTATCTGGATTTCAATTCACTCTTAGAGAACCCTATTTCTCCCTAAAGTTGGTCATAAAATTCATTAATACAAGATATAGGAACCATCCTTTTACTATCACCTTATTCAGTTCCCTGTAATAAATACACATATGTAAGGAATCATCTTTTTTGTTCATGAACAAGAGAGGAGCACTCTAAGGCAACACACTCAGCCTAATAAAACCCTTACCCAAAAGATCCTGAAGCTGATAATTTAGCTCCTTAATCTCAGTGGGGTCCATATGGTAAGGTTCTATATAAATAGGTCGGGTGCCCAATTCAAGATCAATAATAAACTCAATATCATAATCAAGAAGAAGACCATGTACATTGGTAGGAAAAACATTGAGAAAATCATGGA
Organism: Capsicum pubescens; assembly: GCA_030864215.1. Lineage (NCBI taxonomy): Eukaryota > Viridiplantae > Streptophyta > Magnoliopsida > Solanales > Solanaceae > Capsicum > Capsicum pubescens. Next base: position 172,263,473 of record CM061543.1, read on the forward strand.
CTATATGAATTGAGTCTGGCAAAGGACTCTCCTCACTAACATCATGAATATAAGCAAGATAAGACTTGCAATTCCTAGATATAAGTCTCTTTTCCCAAACATAAGAAATAATCCATGTACTGGTCTTGGCAAAAATAATCCAACATCAATAATAGAGGGATGACCAGTCCATGCCCAAAATCACATCAAAGTTCATTATATTTAGTATAATAAAATAATCCTGAGTATCAAACTATTGAATGGTCACAACACATGATCTATACATCTGATCCACTATTAATCAATCACCCATAATAGTAGATACACATAATGAAACAAATGAAAAATCTTAAGAGAAGTCTAACTATTGTGCATAATAAGAAGACACATACAAATAAGTGAATCTCGAATTGGATAAAGCAAAAGTCAGTTGATGGCACACTGAGATCATACCACAATATCATCTGAAGACAATACCTCCAGTCTACTAGGTAAACAAATAAATGACCCACCCATCACCTGTCTGGGTGTCTGATGATCACCTGTACTACCTATATGAGAACCTCCTCGAGAACCCTAGGGAGAACCTTGAAGACCCCCATACACCACGTCTACCTGGGGTGCTTCCCTAATCATCAAAACACTATATGATATAGGTATAATTATCCCACACCAAGGACACTCTCTAAAGAAATGGCCTAAGGCCCTATCGTCATAACACTCTTCAGGTGTTGTATTATATCTTAAAAGGTTTGACTGACCATAAATAGCCAGCTCAGCTAAAAACCTAAAGTATGCACTTCTTTAACACTAGCCACTTCCCTGGTTATGATTATCACTGTAACTGATCTAACCCCTATTAGTAAGTTGATGTATGACATGGAAAGGCCTACTAGACTGACGCAGGTGCTGATACGATAGGCATGGAGCGTACCTACCCTGAGAACCTCTACCTCTAAATTATGATCCACTTTGGCTCCCCTTGATTCTACCCTGATAATATGGCCTCTTATCATTGCCCCTTTGTCTACGGGATGCATATCCTCCATAGTCTAACCATAATGAGAAACCTTAATAAATGATCTTCTATTAGCAACTAGACTCTATATAGCCATCCAAAGAGAAAGTCTTAGTCCCTGAACAAAACATTGAATCCGCTCATACTTAGTCGGCAAAATAACAATAACATACCTAGATAACTCATAAAATCGAGCCTCATACTCCAACACAGTCATAGAACCCTACTCAAATCTTGAGAACTAATTTCTCAAAAACACTTTAAGGCTATGAGGCATATACCTCTCCAAGAAAACCTTAGAGAACTAAGCCCACATCAATGGGGGAGATCCAGCTGGCCTGATATCAAGATAACCTCTCCTCTAATGTCTAGCTACCAATTCTAACTAAAAGGTAGTGTAGCCGACCCTACAAGTCTTATCTAGGCCTAAATTATAGAGCCTATCATCACAAACAGTCAAGAACTCAAATGTGTCCTCGCTCGGTGCCTAGAAAGCCCAGACAGAGTCAATCACAGAAATCTACCCATTTTATTCTCCTCCTCAATAGACATAGCAGGCTGGGCAACTACTGATTGAGAAAATACCACACTGGACACCACATACTGAGTACTATTAGATGGTGCACCACCAACTAGTCCTAAAATCTAAAATAAATCATCTTTGAATAGCAATAAAAAATAAACCCTAGTAGAGCCTAGTCTGCTCCTTGACCCACCACTAGTTAAGGTGGAGCAACCTCTGGTGCGAGAGCAAGAATAGGGTCTAGTGAAGGATTTCTATCTAGATGTCTAGCTAGGGCTGCAGCTCTTTTCTAACACCAAACTTTTGGTTGAACACGACCTTCAATGGGATCCTTAATTGGGGACTCGAGGTTTTCATCTATGGTACCAGTAGCTCACATCCAAGCCATATACAAAAGAGTAAAACCAAGAAAATCTTAGAAACCAACGTGTACACGCAGCACAAAATAAGTGAAGAAAGTGAATATCTCCTAAGAATGTCCTACAACCTCTAGAACATAAGAAATGGACGTCATTGTTCCCATTTATTAGAGTTTACTAGATACTTGCTCTTATATCAATAATACCGATGAAACTAGGCTGTGATACAAATTTTTCACGACCGGATTTCATGATTCATGATTTGCACCTACTTTATCCTACTAGTAGGTAAGCCAGACTGTATCCCATAATGAAAAGTAATGGGCTAATAGTGGAAAATAGCATAAATGCTTGAATTGAATAAGTAACTTTATTACAATCCAGAAAGCATAAGGATAATAGAATAATTGAAGCTAACTAAGGAAAAAAGTAACAATATCCCACAACCTAGTAAGGTATGTACTAGATCCTCTGGTAAAAGAATAAGAGTACTATAAGTATCAAATATACAATAGTCTTAAATAGAAAGACCATCCCAAAATAGAAAAAGGAGAGAAAGTTGGCCCCGACTTTGAAATTTTACCCTATCTCCAAACTCTGACCATCCATAACACAGAATTAATGGTGGTAACTAGTACTTGTGTCTGCATTAAAAAGGGATGCAGAAGTGTAGTATGACTACCAAGAAAATGGGTACTCAGTAGGAATCATCAGCTAACTGGGCTAAATAATAATATAAATACAATAACATGTGATATAATAAAATAAGCTAGGGAAAATGGAAAACCTAGAATAATGCTCCAAATAATGAAATTAAACAATCAAATAATTAATATCAAGAGAATGTAACTAACTATAGCTTTATGTGGCCCCCATAAGCCCAAAAGACGTCTTATTGTTTGAACCAATCAAGAAGTTTATAATGGTTATGGGATGGTTCAAATTTGTTGTTTATTGTTTATGCAATCAAGAAGAATTAATAAAACCAAATATCCCAACCATCCAAATCATAAAATTATATCTGTGGATCCTCTCATAACATAAACAAAAAATTTGAACCATCCCATAACCATTATAAGCAACCTCTCAATACTAGACACAAACAAAAACTAGTATCTCACATGCCGAACTTTAATCGGATATAGTAATATAAATATCAGACTTGAACTAGAAGTAATGTCATCATAGATGCCAGACTTGTATAGTCTTAGTATCATATTTTTTGGTACTTGAATCTATCTTAATATATCCCAAGTACAAGTCTAGAATAAGTCAAAATATGTCTAAAGCCTCTGTGGGCTCAAGAATATGAATTGAACAACATACGAATTCCTATTTAGTCTACCATGAGCTAATAGTAATCTTGACCTAATGTGGGTTAGAAGGATCTACGTCTAACCCTAAAAGTTTTTTCTAAGGAAATTACTACCCTAAACTTGGCTAAGGTTCAAAAATTTGACTACAAGGTGATAAATAATCCTCACCGATTCCTATGATAGTAATTCACCTTAAGGAATGGTTAGTTAAGTCAAATACGCCTTACCACCATTAACTAACTGGCTAAATAACCTAAATTCACTAAATGTGCCACCAAGTCATATTTCCCAATACAAAAATAGCATAATATCTTACAGATACTATAATTAAGGTCAATCAAAGAGAAGAGTATGTCTAGCCTACTGGACATCGAAGAATTCCCGATAAAGTCAGCTAAATTTGATATTTACCCTTCTGAGAAGCCTCTACATGATGATAAGCTATAAAAATAGTAATAAACACATTAATATGAGAATAATGTTACCCATATTGCATTTTTATACTTTGGGTCCAAAATTGACTCAAAATCCTATGTGGATTCCGCTTGTGAATTCACAACTTTAAAAAGTCAACACATCCTTCTATACTCAAGGATCATTTACCCTCAAGAATATGTAAATTTAAAAGTCAAATGATACCAAAATCAACCAATCAAGAAGATAGAGATTTGTGACTAAATTTGAGAATTAACTCAAGAATTAGACAGAAAGTTATAGGAATTACAATGAGGAAATAACTATTGCAAGCTCATCGATACCCCACAATTATCCAAGGATTAATATACCAATTTTACACACTTTTGTAGTTCATTAATTCTCATAGGACTAGAGAGAAATGCGTGAAAATTTAATTAAATGCCCTTTCTTGGGCCGCTTAAATAGTCACTACTAAAGCTTTATAGTACAGCTAAATTGATCCTTGACATGGGCCAACCTCGACTAAAACAGAAAAGATGCCACTTAAGCGGTGTCTGCTTTAGTGGTCAGGCCTTTGCTAAAGTAGCATAGGCGGGACAAGCAATGGCTGCTAAAGAGGCCTCCTCTTAAGCGACCAAAGTTCTTCTTAAGCAGATGCACCAGATAAGTCTATGAACAAGATGAACTTGGATTTTACCAAGTTTCCATTGACCCCTAGGGATTCAGGAATCCTATGAATAAAGACAAACTATGCTACCCAATCAAATTCAAAAATGCAGACTTAATGGCACCATAGAAATTTCCATTTGGATTTGTTTCGATAAAATATGGGCCCTACACCTAAGGTCCACTCTTACTAAGATTTATCCAATATCCCAAAATGAGTCCAGAAGTCTTGGGACCCAAACCAGAGATCCCCCTATACTAAAATCAATTTTTTAATGCTGATGGAACTATTATAATTGGCATATGAAGTTGTTAAACTAGATTTTATGATTTATAGCCAATCCTTACTAGTGAAGACTTCAAACTAGAGATTTGGCTCTAAAACCAAATAAACTACCTGTTAACATAACTATTAGCATGATCAAGTCACAAATGACTTGGGAAAACTATAGAAAACTTTAAATGGTGAAAAAGTATGGAAAAGTAGAAAATGACCTAGAGGGTCATTATATATATATTTGTATGTGTGTGTATTTGTGTGTGTGTTTTTCACACTCGTAGGGTATTGTTTTATCATACTACTTTCCTATACCCTTCTAAAATGTCAAGCATTTCGACAGTTGCCACACTTAACTTAGGAAATTTGCCTGAGTTGAGGTGATTCATGTCCAAAGAAGGACCAGGGCTAAAATAAAGGTTCAATCATAAAAGAGGGAAGGTGAACTAGTTTTTAACAAAGAAGTTAGGCCAGCTTAAATTGAGATTAAGAAATTACTAATCGTGATTGGATGTTTTCTTTAGGTGAAGTGGACTTAAAGTCAAACAATACCCACGATCCTCTCCTAGAAACCCACTTACAACCTAATATAATGGATTGGGGAAGTTCTAGATCCATGAAAAAATAAGAAAGTAGCATAATAAGCCTTGCACGCTCATGACCTAGAATAACACATTCATCATAAATCATTTTTTTCATACTCACCTTAACATGACACCGACACATTTATATATTACTATTTACATGCACAAATCTAGAACATATAATTTATCAAATGGTATCACTCAAATTTTTGATGGGTCTTCATTTAAATAAATTTAAAAAATTAACAATTTCAATTTATTCCTTATCAACCTTTTATGTATACGATACACAACAACTAAATAAAAATGACCATTTATATCCTAGACATGTTGATTTTCATAGATAACTCACGAGGAAAATGATCATAGCTAATGAAAAACCTCATGGAAACAGGTACCCCACCCTCAATAAAAAGCTATAAATTTTTATCAATACATTATCCATAAATTTGAAGTATTAGAGTAAGGATGTACTTGTGGTGCCCTAGGTTCTTGTGTCATGTGACACTATGTAAGATACAACATCATTTGTTGCATTATCAGAAGTAGCACCAGGTATGACTGTTGCACTAAAAATGATCAGTACCAACTTCCTTAGGTGTCCCATAGCATAGGCCCCTACAGCATGAGCCCTTAATGATTTCTTACATGGATTATTTACCTCTTAGGATCTACTTACTGATTCCTTCAAGTCTTTTTCTCTTACCTCTCCCTTTTTATCTTAATTTTTTGGTCTTCATTGTCTCTTCTCTTCCTCTTACCTTTACCCTTAGCATTAAAAGGATTTCATATTATATCATATAATACCTGTTCTTCCTCCTCTGACTCATTATCAACCCACTGGGAATGTCAATATTGGTATTTTATATAAGGAAATAATGATGGCTCTAGCCTTCTCCAACTCTGCATCAAATTTAGCAAGATCAAATATATTTATCTCCTTCAACCAGTTATTGATTCAGTGTTCCAGCCCATACAGAGTATCATAAGTTACCAATACCTCCCTTATTTTCCTACCTACAAAAGGTTCTACCTATTGAGAAAATAATTTTAATTGAACATTAAATGTTTTTCCTTAATTGACCACTTTCCAAAAATTATGAGGGGTAATCGCATATTATGATGTTTGGGATATAACAGTTGTCGTGTTTGTAGTCTCAAATGTAGGTACAGTATCTATGAAGGATTTAGTATGAAGAGACTCAAGTAAAGAGAGTTGTATACCTGGTATAGATCCTGAGGCTACTGCATTATATTTGTAACCTCTATAGTCAGAGGGTCAATTCACAAATCAGCTTGCTTACCCAAATGCAACATGGGCCTACTCTCATTATTTGATCTTTCAAAATTATTATTTTTAGTTGCTGACATTTCATTATCTACTCCATCCAATATGGGAACATGAGCTTCTTCATACAACTTTGTGATCAAACATGGGAACAAATATGAGGGTTCGACTTTGTGGCTCTTTATTTCTCCAAAATTCAACATGAGTCCAGACATTAAACTTGCCATAAAAACTACACTATCTTCACCTAAAGCATTTTACTAACTATTGTCATTAATCTGAACCTTAGAACTCTCCACAAAAATTCTACCACTTGCGATAAGGAGGCTTTGGTGATCTTTGAAATGGTATTTTCCACCAACTCTACACATTATCTAACCAAGGATGTTTTTTTTATGATAAATCATCCTATGGTAGAAATCTAGAGTGTTAGATGGTTGTATGAAGTCCGTTCTATGTAAGAGCCGATAAATTTTCTGATCGAATAAGTCTACCGATACACCTCGAACTGGAATTTTTCCTTATTAGGTTTGTCCATGGATATCTTTCCTTTTTATAATATTTCTCTAGAATGGATGTATAGTTTGAAAAAAACTCAAGCACTATAGTTGGATAGTATGATCCTAAGTCCTTTGGTAGTCTATCCCAAGCCATCGGAATTAAACCATTGTTCAATTTCAGAGTATTTGTTGATCCTTGAAGTGATGGTCTTGACCTCTTCATCCACTGGTAACTTAACTTTGTGCTTCCCAGTTAAAGCAAGACCTTCATAATAGATTTTGGATGCTCCTTCTACTTTCCATCTCACACTAACTTAAATGCTGAGGTTTTTAATTTTTATCATATTTCTTCATGGTTATTCAGTTTCTACTTTAGTGTTGTTGGGTGTAGTAGTGTATTGTTCAACCTCCTCCTTAGATCTCACATTTTTGGAGCTTTATTCAACTTTAGTAGACTCATCCCCCTCATAAGAGTAGGGAGCCAGTTCTATTTCAAGCAGACTTTGTCTTATCTGATACACTTAGGGTCCAACCTCCTCGACTTTATGTTCCGACTCATCAAATAATCTCTGATTTGAGGATTCCCTTCCTACTAGCTTAGATTTACCACCAAATTTAGGATGACCTTTTAAAGGCATTTTTGTACCTGGAATATATGAATACTAAGTTAGAAATCAAGAGAATTATAGAAATAATGTAAAACTTGACTTTGTATTTTCATGGTTGATGACATGTGCTGACATCTCGTCAACTTGTTGATCGCTCGTCAACCTCTATATTCATACTAAAATTGAATGACTTGGAAAAATTTACATGGTTGATAACTTGGGCTGACAACTATGGCTCATCAACCTCCATCATCAACCTAACACAGAATGACCCTAAGAATATATAGGGTTGACAACTTGGGTTGATAACTAGTCAACTTGTTGATGGCTCGCCAACCTTCATTATCGGACATAAACATAATTTTAGTTAATTATATTTCATAAGAATTTACAATATTATTTGAGTATTATGAACCCTCGATTGATTTATCAAGGTTACTTACTCATATGAGATATAAGTCTCATAACATAATTGAGTATTCATGATTCCAAAGGACACAACGGAGGTTACCCAGACTTCACCCATCAATTTCACACTGTTTGCTCATTATTTCAACATTACATGCAAATATTACATCAAGTACTACAAGAAAAGAAGGAAATTAAAGAAAATATATACCTTATTATTAAATTACAACATATAACAAACAAAATACAAGGGAAACTTAAACTTGAATTTCTCACTTTGTGCACAAGTATTACTGATCATAATGGGTGATGATTTTGGGGTTGTTTTTGTGTGAGTCTTTTAAAGGATGAATCAGGAAGAAAAGGTGAGATTATAATGGCTTTGGGATTAACCTGGGTCTGAAAAAGGGGTAGTAGAGAGGTAATTAAGCGGAGAGGTGAAAGGTTTTGAAATCGTCAGTTTCTTTATTTTTTAATATTATTTTAAGAAAAAAGAAATATTTGTTTCTTTTATTTTTTTAGGATGTCTAATTTAGGATATTTGGTTTAAGTAGTTGAATCGATTTAGAGTTATATGGTTAATAGGTTAAGAATGGGTTGAGCCAAGGATGTGGGCTTGGGTTAAATTAAGTAAAGAAATACTTATCTGGGCCATGTTATTCTTTGATGCCTCGTCAACTGGTTGACAGCACATCAATGATCTCATCAACCTTAAGCTAATTGGATCCATATCACACACTAGTTGACGACTTATGTTGACAACCCCTCAATATATTGATGGCTCATCAATTAAGCCATAATTCTTAACCAGATAGCTTAACTCCATCATCATAGTTGATGACCTAGGTTAATGGCCTTTCAACTTGTTAATGACTTATCAATCCTTAGTTGTTACTTCTATCCAGAATGTGCCTCTCTTTTCTTTAAACTGATGACATAGAGCTAATGACTCATCAACTCATCAACAACTCGTCACTCTTAATCGTCAAAGCTATCAATAGAGACTAAATTTTCTCCATACAAACTTTAACAAACAAATTAATTATGCTCACAAACAAAACTTATCTTAATATTATTTTACAACAATAAGATATGGATTGCCTCCTATTAGCGCCTAATTTAATATCGTGGCACAACTCAGGTATCTTTATTACTCAGACTTTATCAAGATATACCCATGATAATACTTTTACCTCCTTCAGCAGGATGACATTTTGATACACCCATTGACCATTCACTTTAAACAGTTTCCCATCATTGCTTTATAATTCCACAACCTTAGATGGAAAATTTTGAGTCAATTGAATGGCTAGACCACTTAGATTTTAGCTTTCCCATAGAGTTTAAACCTCGAGTTGAACAATAGTACCCATTCACCTACTTAGAACTCTCTCTTTTCAATCCTTCTATCGTGGTAAAGCTTTTTTTTCTCCTTATACAAATCAACTTTCTCATAAGCCTAAATCCAAAATTCATCCATCTAATTTAGTTGGTCCAATATCATATCAACCACTTCATTCCAGCTCAAATTCAGCTTTATGAGTGCCTACAAAGCTTTGTGCTCAAGTTATACTGGTAAGTTATAGGCTTACCTAAGATTAGTTGGTATAGAGACATACCTATTGGTTTCATAAAAGAAGTATGGTAAGCACAAAGAGCATTATCATGATTTTGTGACCAATAACTCAGATTTACATTAACAGACTTGGCCAATATCATCTTTATTTCTCTATTTGACACCTCCACTTGCACACCAATTCTGAGATAATAAGGAGTAGCCACCTTGTTTTATTCATGCTATACATAGATAATGAAACCCAAATTACCTTATTATAAAAACAAAAAACCCCATCACTTATAATTGTGTGAGGAGTACGAAAAAGAGAGAGGATGATGTTTTTCAAGAATGACACCACACATTTTTCCTCATTATCTACAAATGTCACAACTTCTACTTACTTGGACACATAGTACATAGTAACCAATGTTTATCTTCACCAATTTGAAATCATGAAGGAGCCCATGAAATCTATGCCCCATACATCAAATAATTCAACCTTCTACATCTTGGGCATGTGTATCTCTTTATATCTACAAATCAACCCCTGTCACTGCCATTGATCATAATCTTTTGAAAAATCATATGCATCCTTATGAATAGTAGGCCATTATTAACCATTTTGAAAATTTTCCTCACTATGTGATCACCTGCATAATATCCTCCTACTAGGGAAAATGGCAAGACTACAAAATACGTAGAATTTCTACCTATGAGTCATACATCTAAATGATATTATCAGTACACAACCTAAATAAAAAAGGTTTATCCCAAAAGTAATTGTTCACGTCATATTGAAACTTCTTTCTTTGATTAAAGTTTTTGTCTGCTGGTATAACGTCACTGACTAAGTAGTTAGCCAAGTCTACATACCATGGCACAAGATCAAGGGTAGTTGTAAGCATATGTTCATATGAGAATGAGTCATCAGTGTCTAATTCGTTCAGCTTCCTTCCTGTATTCTCCAATTAAGACAAATAGTCCACCTTTAGATTCTCACACCCTTTTTTGTCTTTGACTTTAAAGTTAAATTCCTATGTAACAACACCGATTGAATCAGTCTAGTTTTGGAATCCTTCTTTACCATCAAATATCTCAATGCTAAGTGATTACTATGAACAAAAACTTTAGTACCAAGAAAATACGGCATGAATTTCTCAAAGCTGTAGACACAACAATAGGGTCTTGCTTAGTAATTATATATTCTTTTGATCCCTATTCAACACTTTGATTGCTTAGTAAATAGGATGAAAAATCTTCTCCCTTTTCTGTTCAAGAACAACCCTAAGTTCAACTCAACTTGCATTGCACATCACTTTGAATGGCTTAGACTAATTCAGAGCAACAACAATAGGTTCAACTACCATTTTTTTATTGAGGCACTCAAAATCCATCAATCAATTTTCATCAAAAAAAATTTGTTTCCTTCTCTATTAACTTGCAAAGTGGTTTTGCAATTTTGGAGAAGTCTTTTATGAACCTCCGATAAAATCCTATGTGGACAAGAAAACTGTGAACGCCCTCTACTAAGATTAGAGAAGGTAGTTTTTCAATCACCTTTTTGGCATAAGAAACTTCAATTCCTTTAGCTAAGATATTGTACCCCTGATCCAAGCACAAAATACACCTTAAATTTGAGGATAAAGCGGTCTTAGTCAAGTATAGTAACCTAACTAGGTTGGGTTCATACCCATAGAGACTACAGGTGTCGTATCTCTCTTTTGATGGAATCAACGGGCAAGTGTGGAAAGTAAATAGGGAGTTTTTGTAGTATCAAGTAACCATAAGTAACATAATGTAGACTTTGGTTAAAATAAATAGGAGATGACACTAGGATTGTGTTCCCCCTGCATCTCGAATCTGTAAGCTTGTCGTGCTCAGCTGAACCAAACTAGTACCTTGTATGTAATATCTGATATGTTGTGTACCATCAACAGTCTTGTGTACTCATTGATGGATTTCACCTTTTACCTTTTCAGTCTTAGAATGTCTTATTACTAACCCTTATCCTAGATCCCAGTTAATTGTCACCTTTTGGGTCTCAAGTTATTAGATGATAGTAAATCGTCTTAAGAAGATAATACTAGTAAGATTATTTCGACAATTAACTCCAAATTACTATTGTTATTATCTTTTCCTAGTCATACTCCTCTTTTAGAGTGAATAGGAATATCTAGGCAGGATCCTAACATTTGCAACCACTAAGACAACTATTAAACTGAAGATAATACAATACATGCATGGGTACTGGCTCAAATTAGCTTTACATTTCTCCTACTTCGTCAATCCTCCAGGTTCCCATAACCCTAGCTAAGGGTTTTAGACACTCCAAAATCTAGAAACTAAATTATCGACCAAAATCTCCAATATAAGAATTACAAATATCACAATATGTTAAAGTGTGTAAAATAGTATAAAAGTGCGTAACCTTAGCTAAAAAACACGTAAAGGGTATATATAGAACATGAGGAAATCCTAAAATTCAATGCCTAAATGAAAAAGGAAAAATGGAGTTGTTGTCCACTTACTTACACCACATGTAGCGCATATGTACTACATACTGTCCGCAAATTAAATCAGGTAAGTGCCAAAAAAATTTCCTTCATCTTTTATGCTCCTTGGATCTCGGATTCTGTCACTTACCTTAGCCACATACGAACCGTATGCGCTACATACGAACCGCAGGTGACCTTAGTAAGTGATAGGGTCTTCAAATTCCTGCATCTAAGCCTTGGGACTTCAAGTTCTAGTATATGCTTTGGTCACATATGCCCAGTAAGTGCCATATATGCCCAAAAATGACCAAGTTAGTTGCAAAAAACTTAATTTCATATTTTTTTCTTGAATTTAGCATCTAAAACCTAATTTCTTCCAAAACATACCCAAAACACATCATATCTAACAAAACAACCTAAGAATCAAGAATATTTTCATAGTTTTAAGCATCAAAAGATCTATAAATTCATATCACATCAACACCCTCAACTTAGAATGTTTGCATGTCCTCAGGAAACAAAACAAAATAAAATAAAAACACGATACGTAACTAGGAGAATTCAAAGCATCATAGGCAATCAATCTATATTCTGAGTTTAAACTCATTATCCCCTCTCATATCACAAGAGAAACCAACTGTCCGTATACATAAAGCACAATAGTATGATACAAAGGAATCATGTTATGGCAGTTACATTAGCAATAGACAACCATGCATATATACAAGTTACAATTATACAAATAAGTATGCAACTAGCAATACAACCCATGTTCACTCATATCAAAAGAGGTCCCCCTCAATTATATATGGAATCAAGCATGTCAGTGAGGGGACGGTCAAGAGACACTCACACTCAGAAATAAGTTCCAATCAATGCATGTCAAATACCATAAACTTGCACTTATTTTCTATGCCTAAGATTTCAGACAGTCAAATCAGGATCACTATAGGACATTTTTCAGCTTTTAATATAGTCTTGGGTGTTGGTATGGTACATATGGATATCAAGGGACTAAGCCTCCTTGGCACTACACTAACTCTGGGTTCTCACGTATTAACCATTTTTTCACTTTATTCCCTCCCTTATTTCTCCCTTTCTATTTTAAATCATGTTCAGATTGGGTGTGGTTTTCTTAAAAAAATTTCAACTTTTTTATATTTTACTCTTTTTTTTTATTTTCTTTTTCTTTTGCTACCACACCCAACCCTACTTTCTTTTTCTTTTATTTTTTCCTTCTTCACAGCTACTATACATTATGCACCCCTATGATAGCCACCCTTAACTTAGGCGATTTACTTGAGTTGAGATGCACAAGAAGGACCAGGGCCAAAACAGGTTCATTGTGACAAGAATGGGAAGGTGAAAGGTGAAAACAAAAAAATAAGCTATAAGGCGAAAAATAGGGATCAAGGGATACAACTTCACACTGAAAGGGTATTTAGGTTAAAAGTGGACTAAAATAAAAAAAACAACGTATCATCCTTTCCCAACCAACTATCCTACAACCTAGGCAAGACCAACCGTGCAAGTTCTAAATTTAACACACAAAGGAAACTAGGTAGTATCTCACACAGACATGGAACAATATTATATCACAAAGCTACTATCAATTTGGTTCATACAATTATTAACAATGACTATCATGTCCCAAATTCTAATGCTATGACAAGATCCACGAAAGTCACAATATATATATCACACACAGTTCAAATGCAAAAATTTGGAGAGATATCACTTTTCTCAAAAATCACTATCAAAATATGTCAACTGCCTAAATACTCAAAAATTACCTAGTTAAACATAAAACACATCACAAAACAAAATAAATTTAAACCTAGACATACCGATTCTGAAACCTTTCCACGGTCGACAGGAAAAGAAGCATGAAAACAAAAACTTGTGATGGCTATGGTTTTCCCCACCCCTAACTAAAAGACTACACATTGTCCTTAATATGCAAAAATAAAGTAAAACCAAGGGAACAGAGAAGATAACTGGGACTCACTAAGTGCATGTGTCATCATATGGGGGAATATCCACAAGTGGAGGCGGTGGTGGTAGTTGTGCACTACTAGATGATGAAGCAGCTTCTATCTCAGCACGTCTCTGCCTATCAATGAAATCAGTATCCCTTAAATCATGTCTATCCCTTTTCAGGTCCTGCATAAATGGTAAATCTAGATCCTAAATCTCCCCCTTATGGCCTCTCTTTGACCCTCGTACGGGGACCTACTCATCATTATTTTCAAATAAATCAAAGCATCTGGGACCATGAAAAGGTGACATTTGAACAACTGGGGGCATGCCCAGAGGTATGAATATCATATAGCTCTCTATGAGAGAGCATACTTCTTCTTTTAAAGTATTCATCTCCTCTTTAATGCCTCCTAGATCCGAAACCTCAATTACTATAAACATGTCTACCACACATCTCTCAAATACATTAATATATTCTTGCATATCAGCATTTAGCTATGACATAGCAGTTGTATGTGCAGACTCTTATTTAGCCTCTATCGTCTCTAGTCTGTTCTAGACCCATGGATGGATTTGCACATACAAAGTCGCCACCTCTATCTTTACATTCTCTAGTCGTTTGGTAGTGGTTCTTTTTCTATCCACTAAGCTTTGTGAAAATGCATGAGAAAATAACACCATACTGATACAGAAGCTCAAGTGGATAGGTGAGTGGGCCCTGAAGACACACCAATCAACTCAGAGATAAAAGTTAGGGCTAATGTAGATGTAGTTGGGTCCCCTCGTCCTGTGTAATAAATTCGGGATCCTCTCTCTTCTCCCCCATATCAAAATCTATACTAGCTTCAAGGTCATCTCTATGTACATCACTAGGATCTGTGGAAACTAAAAGGCCCTTAGCTTGGGCCTAAGGTGTTGTGGCAAGATCACGTGGTCTCTTGAGAAGGGCCGAATCTGCTGGATCCTTCATCGTCTTTGTCAGTGTTATGGTTGTATTGTGTACTCTCTCATTGACTTTAAGTATCTCTAGTACACTGGCACCATCACACAGTCTCTGAATAATACAATGGAATGGAAAAATTGTCATCTCTCCAAAGGCTCTCACATAAATCTCATGTCGAATAATGGTTATAAAGTCAATGTTATACCCATCCATCATGCTATCAATCAGAGTGACTCTCTTCCAGGTTAATACATTATTTAAAGTAATTGAAAATAGTCTATATCATATGTGCAACCACCAAAAATTAACAACAAAAGTCAGCGTTGCCTTTTTTATTATGCCCTACCCCTCAATCCATGGGGTCTTATCACCCAAAGGTGAAATATAGTTGGTGATATAGCTCGCTATCTCAACTCTGTCATGCCTATGCTCAGTTTCCCTTACAATATGTCTGTTATGTGGATGTCTTAATCTATAGTCACACTTTGTTGTGGATTTTGGGGAAATATATTCTGGACCAAAGAGAACTTGGTGGATGGTCATTGCTAAAATATCAACCATGAACCCTTTCACAAAGGTCTGCTCAAGTTGTGTCTACTCAGTATGCCTTGGAAAACCTCTAGA
This sequence comes from Capsicum pubescens, assembly GCA_030864215.1. Classification (NCBI taxonomy): domain Eukaryota; kingdom Viridiplantae; phylum Streptophyta; class Magnoliopsida; order Solanales; family Solanaceae; genus Capsicum; species Capsicum pubescens. The sequence continues at coordinate 172,279,016 of CM061543.1, forward strand.
TTTGGGTGTAGTAAGAGCCACTATGGAATGATATGATACATAGAATTTCTGTACCAAAGATGGGTTGTAAGAACCAAGTGGTCTAGTCATACTATTAAAGATCAAAAGTTGCCCACAATTGTGGTACTCTTCTTAACCCAGATAGCTCAATCTTGTGTTTCTCATAAATGACCCTTTTTGGTTATTTTTTCTCCGAAGCATTATTGTCTTTGTCAAATATCATCCGCAGTCTCTCCACATATCATCTCAGGTTTACCTTCTCAAAAGTTACCTCTATGATATGTATAGGTATGGAATATTGTCCCTACTATGCTGGTGCCTCTGAATTTAGAGCTGGTACCTAGTATAATGATTGCCTTGTACCTTTCTCAGACTGGGGTACACTTGATAGTTACTCATGAATTGCAGCCTCAGACTTATCCTGGGATCCCTCCTAAGATTGGGTATCCTGAGCATAAACCTGTGGAATTGACTCCAACTCTGAATCGTCCTCAGCATCATCACCTAACAGAGAAGAGTGTGGGGGTGATGTCCAAGCCGACTTTATTCTCAATCATGCTAGAGCTGCCTGGACAACCTGGATGGACTCATTCTAATACCTAGGCAGGGTAAAGTCTGGCCTTCTTCCCTACTATGAGTCATCTAGCAGGTACACCCCATAGTGCCCAAAATAGCAGTCTCAGCTGCCTCGCGCATCTGGCCTCTAGTCACTCATCTTGTTGCCACGATTGCAGATAATCTAAGCTATAAATAATGTACTCCTCTACAGAGCCACTAGGCTCAGGAGACTTATCTCATCTCCTATATCAATAACCTTCTTCTTTGCAGCTTTGGGAGCCAGTTGTACTTTGCTCGAGTGGGACTTGTGACCTTATGGATTCGTCACACAATCCTCTTACCTGGAAGATTTTAAATGTAGCAACTTTACCAAATTCTAGGTCAGTCCAAAAGATATGAACCTAAAATAATAAAACAAACAAATTAAACATAAAAATAGTGGGTTGCCTCCCACCCAGTGCTTGATTTAACATCACGGCACAACGTGGCTGTGTTGGTTACTTAGACTTTACCAACAAGACTATGGGTAGCCTCTGATGTAGCGCTTGATTTAACATCATAGAATGATTTAGTTTTTTTGACTACTCAAAAGATACCCAATAGAGTATCCTCTTAGGTCATCAATACAATCAATGACCGACACCACTCTCATGTCAGCTTTTTTGTTATTCTTCGGGCATTAAATGTGACTTCTTCCTTGTTGACTCTGAAAATAAGTTCTCTCTTTTCCATATCAACCATTGCTCTGCCTGTAACCATAAATGGTCTTCCCAAAACTATGGGTATCATAAAATCAACCTCACAATCCAGAATCATAGAGTCAGCTGGAAAGATGAGGTGATCTACTCTTACCATCATATCATAGGAAATGCCAACAGGCTTCTTGATAGTGCGATCGTCCATCAATATCCACATAGTAGTTGGCTCATGGGAGCTCAAACCCAATTATCCGAATATGACCAGCGGCATCAGATTTATGTTGGAACCTAAGTCACAAAGAGCTCTGGCAAATCAAGAGCCCCAATTATACATGGAATCATGAATGCACTGAGATAACCCTTTTATGAGCTAGAGATCTAGATATAACTACCCTAAAATGGTGCAGCCACCCACGTCCTAAAAGCTTGTAGTACGCTTCTTGGTCACTAACTTTTTCATAAACCTGGAATACCTAGGTATCTCCTTTAATGCTTTAAGGAGAGGGTTGTTCAAGATCAAGTCTTTAAGTATTTCAATTAACTTTTTAAAATTCTCTTCCTCTTTCTTCAGTTTTAGTCTTTTAGAAAAAGGTGGGGGTGGTCTTGGGATCAACTTGATTACTGGCTTGGTTACATCACCCATACTTTTAAACTCATGAACCTTACAATCACCACATGTTGCCTTTTCTGACTCTATAACAGGTTTCTCATCAATAATAACTTTATTATTGGTTGGATCTCTCATAGTAGGTAAAGGAGTTTCCATAGTAGTTATACTACTCCGTGTGGTAATTGAAAGAATATGACCATTATTTTTTTGGATTTTGATCATTGTTGCTTGGAAGGGTACCCGGCTACCTCTGGTTCAGTGTTGTTGACATTCGTTGGAACTGGTGCTCCAACTACTTGATAACAGTTGCATGAGATTCTACTTTCTGGGCTAACCCTGAAATGTTAGCCTTAATCTCCTTAAGGTTGTATTCCTGACATTCTTGACCCTTGACCAGCTTGGTTAGCATCGCCTCCATTCATTATTTTGTATCCCAGCTTCCTTGTGGAATGTAATTGTCTACCTTCTCTGTAAAGTAATCCTTTTTTCTCTAGTCACTATTCATTCCCTACTGGGGTCTTTATATCTATCACCATAATAGTTCGACCTCGGTTTTCTTACCCTTGGGCTTGGAAACCCACTAACTCACGATCAAGCTACTTAGCTTCCTCCTCTAAGTCAGATTCATAAACTCTGCAAGCCAAACCCTGTTCTCCTACTGCATTCACCTTTCTAGAATTTATTATTGCAAACTGCTTAGTAAGCAACCCAATCTTCATTTTGAGTTGTGTTACTTACTGTGGTACTGTATCATAAAATGGTCTATGATCATTGTATGCCCCAATGGCATAAGTGTTAGCACCTCTTTCAGCATCTTGAGTATGTTATCCTCAATTTTTGATAGAGATTTGGTCTAGAATATCATAAGCTACATCCCTGCGTAGTCTCATAATTGCACCTCTGGTGATGGTATCTTCCATGCTCTAGAATTGATCGTCAGGGCTTTATAGAATATTTCCAGCAAGTTCGTCCTTGTAATTTGATGATCGGGTACCATATTTAGCTTTTTCTTGAATTAGAACCAAGATTGATTCATTGACTTAGAAGGCATCTACCTGAAGTTATAAATAGCATCTTTCAACTGCAACATTTTGGCCGACAGAAAGAAGAGATCCAAGAACTATTCGTGTAACTCATTCCAAGTGGTTATTGAGCCTCAAGAAAGTTCCCCCAAGCATAGTGAAGCTTTTCTAGATAACTAGAAGGGGAACAGCCTCAACCTCAATGCCTCCTGATCTACCCCCAGAATAGAATAGGAAGTGCAAATTTCTATGAAATTTGCATGGTACAGATTTGCATCATCTATTGGTAAGCCTGTGAATTCACCTCTCAGGTACAAAAACTGGATTATATCACTAGTTATATCAAACTTCACATTCGGAGGTGGGGAAGGCAGAATAATGGACCCTATTTCTATAGGCTCAACATAGCTCATATCTTCTTCATCCTTATACGGTGGTAAATACTGATAGGCTAGTAATATCTGAGCTCTGCCCTATCTATTTCTATCTCTACCAAGGTCTTCTCAATGATCTCCATCTTATCTCTATCTACCTAGCCCCACCTGTTGAGCTAGATATCATGCATCCTTATCTCTCCTCAGGTTTTTAGCATCTGCCAATAACTATTCAGTTTGTCTATTGGCAATGTTTTGTGGGTCATCAAGTGAAGCAGAAGGTACATTATGGGAACCCCTATAGGAACACCATCATGCATTGCTTCATTCATCCTATGTGGTGTGAGTAATAGACTCTCTAGCTCTGGATAAATTAGGAGTAAGGGATTTTCTTGACTCCTGGTATTACGCATACACCGGTGTATTCCCAACTAAGAACAAAAATGAACACTTATAAACTTTAGCAACTTTAATTTATTCAACACCGTAGTCCCCCGCAACAATGCAAAATTTTTTATCCATGCCTAAACTACACCTCCAATTTGAGGATAAAGTCATCGTAGTCAAATATAGTATCCCAACTAGGTTGGGGTCATACCCACAAAGAATACAGGTGTTGTATCTATCTTTTGATGGAATCAATGGACAAGTGTGGAAAGTAAATGGGGGTTTTTGTAGTGTCAAGTAAATTTAAGTAATAGAATGTAAACTTTGGTTAAAATTAATAGAATATGAACACTAGGATTGTTTTTCCCCTGGCATCTCGAATCCTAAAGTTTATCGTGCTCAGCTGAACCAACCCAGTACCTTGCATGTAGAATCTTAAAAGTTATGACCATCAACTGTCTTGTGTACTATTAATGGATTTCACCCTTTACCTTTTGAGTCTCAGGATGTCGCACTACTAACCCTTATCTTGGATACCAGTTAACTATCACCATGTAGGTCTCAAGTTATTAGATGAAAGCTAATCATCTTAAGAAGGTAATACTAGTAAGCTTATTTCTGAAATTAACTCCAAATTATTGTTGTTATTCTCTTTTCCTAACCCTACTCACCTTTTGGAGTGACTAGGAATATATAGGTGGTATCTTAACATTTTCAACTGCTAAGACAACTATTAAACTGAAGATAATACAATACATGCATGGGTACTGGCTCGGATCAGCTTTACACCTCACCTGCTTCATCAATCTGCAAGGGTTGCCACAACCCTAGCTAAGGGTTTTAGCCACTCATACTTGTGAAACACACAATGGATTTCATGGTCTAAAGCATCAAAGTAATATCATAATAATCAATGGTCAAAACCCAAGGTCAGAAACTAAATTATCAACCAAAATCTCCAATATAAGAATTCCAAAGATCACAATACGTTAAAGTGTGTAAAATAGTATCAAAGTGTGTAACCTTAGCTAAAAATACATAAAAAAAAATTAAAGTACATGAGGAAACCCTAAAAATCAATACCCAAAAAAAAGGAAAAATAGAATTGGTGCTCACTTACTTGGGCCACATACAGCCCGTATGTACCACATACAGTCCACAAGTGGACCCAGGTAAGTGCCAAAAATTTTGCCTTCAACTTTTGCACTCTCTAGATCTTGGATTTTGTCACTTATCTTAGGCATTTGGACTTCAAGTTCTAGTACATGATTTGGTCACATACACCTAGTAAGTGCCATATACGACCAAAAATGACCAAGTAAGTAGCAAAAAAATCATTTTTCATCTTTTTCTTGAACTAAGCATCAAAAACCTAATTTCTGGCATAATATATCTAAAACACATGTAACAAAACAATCTAAGAATCTTATATATTTTTAATGTTTTAAGCATCAAAAGTGCTATAAATTCATAGCACATCAACCCCAACCCAATGCCCTTTTCACCATAAAGTGACATTTCTCCTAGTTGAGCACAAGGTTGAACTCTTTACAATGCTGTAAGGAATTTCTCAAGTTTGTCAAAAAATCATCAACCAAATTTCCTACCATAAAAAATCATCCATAAACACATTCAAATTGTACTCTACCATGTTCAAGAAAATTGACATCATACACCTTTGGAAAGTAGTCGGCGCATTACACAGCCCAAAAGGTTTCCGCTTAAGGTGAATGCCCCATAAGGGCATGTAAATATAGTCTTTTCTTAGTCTTCAGGAGAAATGGATATTTTATTATAGCTAAGATAACCATCTATGAAATAGTACCAACCCTTCATGCCAATCGATCAAGCATTTGACCTATATAGGGCATTGGAAAATTATAGCAAAAGGTCCAAGAGTTTAACATTTTGAAGTCCATGCACGCTCTCCATCCTGTGATGGGTCTAAGTAGAATTAATTCATTCATCTCATAAAGAAACACAGGCATACCTCTGTTCTAAGGGACACACTAAATTGGGTTTACCCACTTTATGTTAGATATTAGGTACACTATACCTGCATCGTGCCACTTAATTATTATCTTCTTCACTACCTCTTACATTAGTGGGTTAAGCCTGTGATGATGTTCAATAGTGGAGATACAGTCTTTCTCTAACAAAATTTTATGAGTACAAATGACTAGTAGAATGTCAATGAAATTTGTATCATCCACCTGATAGCCATTTTGTACTTCTGCAATACTGAATCAAATTCTTTTACCTACCATTCTACTAAGTCAGCAATAATGATCGCTAGTAAAGTTTTCTTATCACAAAATAACATACATCTCAAGTGTCCTAGCAATTTCTTCAACTCTAGCACTTGTGGCTCCTCAATATATGGCCTTGTAGGAGAAGTTGGTTTCTTTTCCATGTCCAGGTCTAACTTCTTTGGAGAATATGAATTTAATACATAAACCAATTTGTGATACATTTTAATGCCTTCCCCATCAATATTTATCAACATTGCTACTAGAGTTTCTATATCCAATTTCTCTCCAATAGGCACAACTAACTCATGTTCATCAATGATGTCAATGACCAAAACAACACAACATGTATGTCTCTTGGTTGTTTTATTTAATGACACATATAGAATGTCGCTTCCTTGTCATTGAGCCTAAACATGATTTTACTGTTTTCCATATCCAGCAAAATTCTTTCGATGGACAAAAAGGGTCTACCTATGATCATGGGTATTTTAAAGTCCACTTCACAATTAAGAATCATAAAGTCCACTAGAAATATGAAGTTAGCAACTTTTACCAACACATCATATAAAATCCAAACTGGCTATTTGAACAAAGGATCGGCCATCAATCACCACATTGATGAGAGTTTGGAGGCTCTTAAGCCCAACTGCTGGTAGGAAACTAGAAACATCAAGTTGATGTTGGTTCCAAAATCACAAAGTGCCTTATAAAAATTAGATGCACTAATTCCGAATGGACTAGTGAATGCACCTAGGTTCAATTTCTTTTAGACCAATGAGCATGAAGCTATCGCACTATAGTGGTGGATATTGTCTACTGGTTCATAAATAACCATCATCTTTTTTGTAACAAATTACTTCATTAACTTAGCATATCCTGATATTTGTTCTAGAGTTTCCACCAATGGTATATTTATTGATAACTACATAAGAGTAGATAGAAACTTGTTGAACTTAACATCCTCCATTTCTACTCTACTTTTTGTAGGAATGGTGAAAGGTCTAGGTATTTAGGTTAGAAGTCGTGTAATCTCATTGCCCTTGTACTTATTAATGGATAATCATTCTCCACGTTGATATATCTTTTAGCATCTACCTTTTTATGACCAACACCTATAGATTTTTCAGCTTTAACTAGAATCTCATCAACCCCAAGGCATCATCCACCATTTTCTAATCATTGGCTAAGTATTCTACCTTTGTCTGAACCATATATTATGGTTCTAGTAAGTCTTTACCGCTTTATGTGGTGATGGCTAACCAACTTCCATTATTTCTTGGGTGTTGCACTATGTCACTATGCAAAGTCCTAATCCTTTGTTGGTTAAAGGTTGCAGAAATATTGCAGATAATTGACTCATTTGGTGTTCCAACTTCTTGATAGAAGTGGAATAAGAATCAACTTGTTGACTCATAGTCTATAAGTCACTTTTTATTTCCTTGACACTCACATCAGTAGTTTCCACCTCTTTCAACAACTTAGTGATCATAGTTTCCATAAAAATCATTCTCGAATTATTTGTAGCATTATAACGATTACCTGGTCGTATAAGCAATCCACATCTATCACCCTTGTTATTCCAATTACCTTGCTCTTGATTACTGTAACCAACGTTATTATAGTAGTTATATCTTTGATAGTTCTGACCTTGATTTCCTTGGCCATTGGCCCAAAAAATCCCTTGGTTGTTTAATTACATCTCTACCTCCTTCAAATTAGATTCAGCTACTCTATTATATGATAATAGAGTAGATAATAAATTATTTACTAGAAAATCCATGAGTCTTCATGTACGTCATATCTTGGTCATGTTTTTCATGTATCCATCCTTGTTCCGCCAAAATGTCAACTGCACAAGTATTTCTTACTACATTAGAATCACTGGCATGCTAAGCTCTACTAGTTTTGTCAATATATTCAATATCATCATTGAATCCATATAAGTTTGTACCATGAATTATCAATTATTGGCCTCATGTTTAAGTTCAGTGCCCTATAAAATATTTCCATTAAGTGCTTATTGGCCATGTTGTAATCAGGTCATTGAGTCAGGTTCCTTTTGAATCTAATCCAAGTTTCATGTAATGCCTCATTGGACATCTAGTTTAAGTTTCTTATCTTGTCCCTCAACTGTAACATCTTGGAAGACGAAAAGAACCTTTCTTGAAAGATCCTTTCAATTGCCTTTAGTTTTTCACTGAATTGAGCACCAACTTTGTTAACCATGAAATTACCTCCCCAGACAAAGACAACAAAAATAACTCGACTAAATAGCATTCTGACCAATTCCCATTAATCAAAGGATTTGCATATTTTAATAAAGGTTACCAAATGCTTGTTTGGATCATCACCGGGAACTAACCAAACAAACCTTTTAGGTTCAGCAAATGTGTTATCGTTCTAGTGATATTAAAATTTACCCCAGGAGCTAGTGGAGGTAGTATAATCACTCCAGTGGCACCAACTCCATTTAAATCAACATCATCATTATCGCAGGCAAACTTTACTATTGGTTGTTGGCACCCTCTGCCTCATACTCGCTAATTTTGATCAACTGGAGCAACATTATCAATATGTTTCCCATTCATAGGAGCATCCAACTTATCATCACACTGATCTTTATTGTCATAGTTTCACAAATGACCAGGTGTGTCTGCATTTTATTAATTCAGTTGGATAGTGGAAAGTGCGACCAGTCTTTCTGCTTCTTATTGTGCATCCATATTTCTCCTCAATATTCTATGGTATTCAAAGTCGTAAGGCAATGGTGGTTCACCTGAACGACGAGTGATTGGCATGCACAACTACTAGTCTGTAATTATAAACTAGCCTATAATTACAAAAAGACAAATTAAAGTAAAATTATTAAATGGGTCTAAAAGTCAAATAAAATACATACATTTGATTGACAACCGTATTCCCCGACAACAACACCAAAATTTAATACACCCAAATTATTCCTTGAATAAGCGCAAGTAGTCATTGTTAAATATATAACCCAACAAAGATTGGGGTCAAATCCCATAAGAAATATAGTGTTAATTAAATTAAATGTAATTTAGATGACTAATAGTTGAAAATTTCCATGAAACGGAGTGTTTTGTTATGAATGTTATGTAACATAGTGTTCAATTTATTGTAAGTAATCAATGTAAAATTTTCAAGATATTATTCATTAGAGAAATTGAACCAAGATGGTGTTTAGCATTGCTACTATTGTAATTAAGCGTCAACCATTTCATAGAATTCTCATGATATCGTGAAATATTAAGTTATCAATTTCTAATATCCACTCGATTTGGGAGATTTTTGCTTTATTTCTTCTTAACTTAAAGGTGATAGTAATCAAATTCAAATCCACTTTGATTTGTTCAACCTAATTAAAGCATCAACCATTAGATAGTGGTTAATGGCTCTAAATCCTAGTTGAGAATCTTTTAACCATTTCAAAGAATTAAGCTTAACGTATGTTCTAATGTTTGCAACCATTAGAAATAGGTTATGTAACAAAAATAGTATCGATACAACTAACATTATTATTCAAATTCCAACAATTAACACAATAATAATGATTTTACCATGTCTCCTCCAACCCTAGTTGCGTGAGTTTAGTTGTTCATGATTTTAAAGAAGACATAGAAATGGAATTCATATATTAGAGAATTATCCTTACAAAATTTGAATTCACACTTCAGTTCTCTTCTAAAGATCACAAGAATTCACTAAAACCCAAGAACAAATTCAAAACATAAAATATTTCTCCAAATGTAATGTCTGAAAATAAGCTGACAAGAGATCATAAGAAAAAACCTAAAAGTTGTTATTTATAATAGAGGAGATGTGAAGTTAAAATGAAATTTCAATATGTCTCTCATACAATTGATGGCCAATATTAAAGTTTCATCAACACAAGTCTTTAGATGCATCTGAGATTTTCTGCTTAGGGTTGATGATGAGAGTAGATGGCTCATCATCAAATTTACAGCCCATCGTCAACTCAAGTCTTCAAAAATATCTTGATGACTTGATTTTCTATTTTAGGTTGATGATTAGTGTTAATGGCTCATCAACATGTTGACATCCCATCAACTCAAGTCATCAACTCCCCTTGTAGAATATTTGATATGGTTTTCTCAAAAGTTAAATTTTCCAACACAACAAAGTAAACCATAATTAAAAACAACAAAATTTTCTTAAGAACTTGCAATATTCCTAGTCAAAGCCTCAAATGTGCCGTCAGAATGATGACACAATATGAGCCTAACTGGATGTTGAATTGTAGCCTCGCACAGACTATGAGTTGCTCGTTCTCTCTATAGAGTATCAAAAAAGTCATGGCATTATCATAAACATGATCTATAAGGTTTTATGAGTAAAATAAGAATCATATAATAGTAATAAACTCTATTTTGAATATTGTGTTAAAATAGGCTTGTGGGATCCGCTAATAGAATTCAAAAAATTGAACTTGCCATGAGGTTCCTCGCAATACCTAGACTATATTCTCAAAAACATTGGATCAATGGATCTCAAATCATAGCTCCAAACAACCCTTAAAGTCTAATAAATCACAAACCAAAATTTGAGAATTATATGGAATAAGGTCGGAAATTAACTTGAATAGATAGTAAGAGTTTATAGAGAGTAACTCAATAAACATACTTAAGTTCAATGTAATGACCCCACCACTGTTTCTAGCCTAGACATCTATCAATAAGAGAAAACACTATATAAATGGGTTTAAAAGTCATGAAAGAGAAGCATTTATTGAGTATGCCAGGGACCCTTCGTGAATGTGGGAACACTACTACAAATTCAAGGACTTGATCGGCTAACCATTCACAAATAAGACTAGTCCTCCATGAAGGAAAAGAATAATAGCTAAGCCAATCAAACTGTCCTTCTACCCAAATGCACTGACTAGCTTGAAAATGCAAAGGTAAAGAATATTTGACCTCTGCAATCACGGACAAGGCCCGCTAATGCAATGACCACTTTTGGTATGCACCAGGCGTTGATGAACCAACAATTTGTCTATAACCAAAAACTGTAATCAGATGCTTCAAATTTGACTAGAACTCACGTGTGCAAATGAGATATGCTACCTTACTAGAAATGATATTTCAAACTTAAAAAAACTATCAAAATTTCTAATAGGTTTATTTTGACAAAAATGTGAATCCCACACCCACTTTTTCATTTTGACCAATTTTCACCAAATAGCCTAAAATTATCCTACAAGCCTCGGCACCTTAAATGAGGTCATATTCTAGAGCTAACAAAAATATTGGAATACTCATTTGAGGTTGCTTAATTATAACTTAGGATAAAAACTTAACTAAATAGTTGTGAACTGATGCAACAATCCTAGTAAGTCATAAATGACTTAGGAACTTATGGGAGAGCTCTAAACATAAGAAAAACATAAAAATAACAAAAATAACCCAGAGGATCATTATAATATTCATAGCTAAAAGGAATTTCATCCTTGAAAGTTAGGAAATAAAAAATGATTAAATACCATAATAGAATAAAAGCAATGGGTCCACGGGCTGCACTGGGTACTAAGCACAGAGATAAGTGCTTCAACCTGCTTCTCACCCAAATCTATTGCAATAATCACAGGTAAGGTGTTTCCAATTCCTAGAAACACATACCGTAGATGACCCAGCTACTCCTTCAACTCCAACACCGATGGCTCTTCAATAGATGGCTTAGTTGGTGGTATTGGGCAATTTTTTAGGTCTAAATCCAGCTTCTTAGGATAATATAAATATGATCTCATTCCCGTCAGGGCATATACTGTCTTCTCATATTCTTTGATACCTTTGCTATCAAAGTTCATCAGGATCGCAGCCTAAGTTTTAACAGCAAATTTATGCTCGATCGACACCTCTCGCTCATCTTTATAATAAACATCAACAATGGAGAATACATTTATCTCTTTATGTTACTTTATTGACTAACAAATATCAAATCGAGCGATCTCATCATTGAGGCTAAACTGTAGCTCATTTGCCCGCAAGTCAATCAACACACTCCCAGTTACGAAAAAAATTCTACCCAAGATTATGGGTACCTCACAATCCAGGATCACAAAGTCAGTAGGGAAGATAAAGCTGGCCACCTTCACAAGCACATCATATAATATACCAACGGGCAGCTTCACTGCTCTTTCTTCCATTACAAGCTTCATGTTAATAGGTATGGGTTCTCCCAAACCTAATTTCTTGTAAACTGCTAGTGGCATCATATTAATACTCTCCCCAAGATCATACAGGGCCTTCACAAAATCCAATGATCCAATAGTACATAGGATGGCAAATGCTCCAGGATCCGCTTTCTTTTGTACTAAGGATCTTATCGAAATGGCACTGCAATGGTAGAGATTATCCACCGGTTCATAGGTCACCGTCCTTTTATTTGTGATAAGGTCCTTTATGAATTAGCGTAGCTAGGCATTTGTTCTAATGCCTCCACCAAAGGCACATTCACAGTCAATTGTTTCAGCATTGCCATGAACTTGCTAAATTTTATATCATCCACCTTTTTCATCAATCAATGAGGAAATAAAGGAAGTGGTTGTGGCATGACTTTAACCACTACTTCTTTCTCATTTCTCTTATCTTTGTCTAACTCATCGGGTTGTTGATGGGTAGATGGAATATCATCACTATCCAGCTTTTCAGACTCCACTAGACGATCTTCTTCTGCTTCTTTATCCAACTCCACCACATTATCAGATACAGACTTGCCCACAAAAGGGCTCGGTAATACTTTCCCACTACGGGTTGTAATCTTCATACATGACCCATCATTCCGAGGGTTTTGCACCATGTCACTCGGCAAAGTGCCACTCTTCCTCTGATTAAATGCTGCTAAAAGTTTTTTTATTTTCTCTCCAATTGTTTATAGAAGTAGAATACGAATCCACCAACTGACTTACAGAAGATAAATCACTCTTCATCATTGTTACACCAGCATTTGTCGCCTCCACTCCATTCAACAGCTTTTTCATCATGTCCTCTAAAGAAATTTTGCCCAAACCAATAGCAGTATTATCATGATTTTTATAAGGCACATACAATTCACTCCTTTCGGTTTTATTTTTCCAACTTCCTTGGTCACGATCTCTATAACCATATTTATCATAGTAAGTCTGACCTTGATTCCCTTGGCTATTACCTCGGAAACCCCCTGGTTATTTAGATAATTAGCCTCTTCCTCAAAATTAAAATTAGCTCTACTTTGTGACCCAATGGCTTTCACCTTTTCAGTCTTCCCAGATAGAAAATGCTTAGTGAGAAAATCCATCTGGGTCTTTATGTTCGCCATATCTTGGTCGCGATCTTCTTCTTTTCGGCTTTACTTCACCGATATACCACTAGACATAGTAGATCTTGATACCTCTGAATCCCTGGTATGCCAAGCTCTACTCTATTTAGTCATCCTATCAAGCATTTCTGAAGCTTCCAGGAAAGTAAGATCCATGAATGCTCTACCTGCAGAATTATCCATAACCGGCTTCGTGATAGAATTCAAGGCTCTATACAGAGTCTCTATCAAATGTATATCTGCCATTTTATGGTTGGGCACTGCATCAACTTCTTCTTGAACCTCTCTCATGTCTCATGGAGAGCTTCGATCGAAAGCTGCCTGAAGTTACAGATTTTATCCCTCAACTGTAACATCCTAGATGGCGGAAAGAACCTTTCTATGAAAAATCCTTTCAACTACCTCCAGTTTGTTATAGAATTAGGAGTCAACCTATTCAGCCAGAGTATTGCCTCCCCAGATAGAGACAATGAGAATAGACACAGACGGATTAAATTTTTCACTACTCCCGAATTATCAAAAGACTTGCAAATAGTGATGAAGTTCACTAAGTGCATATTTAGATCATCACCAGGAAGTCCACCAAATAATCCCTTATGATGGATCAACTGAATCATGGTGCTCGTAATGTTGAACGTCGCTTCGGGTGTCAATGGTGGAGGGATAATAGCTCTAGTAGCACCTGCTCTATCCATATCATCCTCATCATCGTTGATATCAAACTGCACAGCTTGGTAGTCTGGTCTCCCTCTGAATGGACGATTTCGGTTTACAGGTGCAACTACTTCCGCTGCAAGCCTCCTATAAGTCGGGTCAATTAAATTATCATCTCCTAAGTCTTCTTTATCTGGATTAGATACCCGATCTGGGTTATCTGCATTCTATTGATTTAATTGAGCATTAGTCAAAGAGGCTAATCTTTTAGCTTCCTGTTGGTTAGCCATTCTTTCAATGAGATGAGGTTCAGGATTAAAGGGTAATAATGGTTCTCCTGAACTTCTGGTTGGTGGCATAAACAACAATGAGCCTGTAACAAACAAAAACAACAAATAAACGTAAAATTAAAAAACTTGGCTAACAGTCAATTAACACACATAAACTTAATTGACAACTGTATTTCTCGATAACGGCACCAAAATTTGATACGCCCAAATTACAACTCTCTTACAAGAGTGTAAGTGGTCATTGTCAAATATATAACCCAACTAGGTTGGGTTCAAATCCCATAGGGAATATGGAGCTAATTAAGTTGTATGAAGATTAGTTGACGTTTAATCATTCATTCCGTAAAACAGAAACATGTGTAGTAGTATTCGAATTTAGAGAAATAGCAAGCTAGGGTTACGTCCACCTTGTAGTTTTCAACACTTACTAACTATGAGTTTTAAGAATTCATACATGCATCATACTTATAGAGAAACATATTCAATAGCTTAATCCAAATGTTTCTCAACCATTAAGAATTAATTTACTTAGGTCCCCTCGAATCAAAAGTGTTTATATAATTATACGAATTCTCCAAGTTGTTAATCCTATTAAGGCATTAATATGTGAAATAGAGGTTGGAAACCCTATTCTCTTGTCACTACTTTCTTTTCCAAACATAAAACTTTCTATCGAACAAGTTGAGTTTTAATGGCACATTCTCTATGTTTACAACCACGAGAATTCAAGATAAATGAAGAAAGTATGATATAAGTAAACCAATGTATGATGAATTCAAAACCCATAATAAAAGATTGTTTTCTACAAGGCCTCCATAACTTGAACTAATAAACTTAGCTACTCATGATTAAAATGGAAATCACAATAGAAATATTCATCATACCAAAAAGTAAACAAAATCTTGGTGGAAAAGATGAAGTAGCGTTTCTCCCTTAGTGCTAAGCCGCCAATCTCAATTCAAAAACAATACAGAATGGAATAGAATATGTGAATGATCTGCATCAAGTCTTTTTAATCAAATTTTCTCTCATGATTTCCTTCTAAGTCCCTAAACTAATTTTAAATGACACATAAGTCTTGGACATAGTTTCTAGGTGCCACATTTGGTCCAATAAACTACTTTGTCTTGTGTGATCTGCCATCCGTATTCCGTAGTCCCATCATGTCTTTATCTACTTCATTAACACCTGAAACCATGCTAATCACATAGGTTATCTCAATTACATAAAAGCAGAGTAAGAACATAAGAAACTAGGCACTTTGTTCTCAAAACTTAGCTAAAGTATGGGTAAGTTATGGTGCTTAGGCGTATAAATACACCCAAGATCAATCGCAGGTACACAAAGCGGGTTCCAGAAAGACAAAATCCCCAGAGCTAACCTGCAGCAAATATTCCATATGCAACCTACGATATGCACCTACGTCTTGTGCTAGACCGCAGGTACCACCTGCACCCTGCCAGATCGCAGGTACAGAAAGCAGGTGGCCACCGACCCTATTTTCTTCTATTTTATCTGGGCTTTGTTTTTAAGGTTTTCTCTTGTATTATAAATACCTCTTATGTACTTTATAGTAGGGAGGACACACTTTTGATACTCAAAAACATATTTCGATTCCACGATCCGTCTTTGATCTTTGGATTTTCTTGTATTAACTTCAGTTTATTAATCAATTTATGATTTTGGGTTTTTATTCATTGATTATTGTGACTTCATCTAAGCCTTAAGTCATAAATGTTATTGATTTCTTCACAAGTATGAGCGGCTAAAATCCATAGCTAAGGTTGTACAACCCTGGCTAATTGACGAAGTAGGAGAAGTGTGATTGTTGAATTGAACTAATACCCATGGCATGCATTGCATTATCTTTATTATAATAGTTTTATTAGTTATTGAAAATGTTTGGATACTGCCTAGATATTGTTACTTACTCTAAAAGAGAAGTGGTGACTAGGAAAATATAAAATACAACAATAATTCGGGAGTTAATTATCGATCCATTGCCGCACAGTGGAATATAGTGAATGACCGTTAGCTTTCACCTAATAACTAGAGACTTAAAAGGTAATAGTTAACTAAAATCAAGATAAGGGTCAGTAATGCAACATCCTGAGACTCAAAAGGTAAAGGGTGAAATCCTTCTACTCATCCAAAAGACTGTAAAAGGTTCATATCTTATTGATTCTGCATGGAAGGTATTGGGTTGGTTCAACATAGCATGATAAACCTACAGAGTTGAGAAGCTAGGGGGAATGCAATCCTAGTGTTAACCTATAACTAATTTCAACCAAATATAATATTGTTAACCACTCGAGACTACTACAAATAAATCCTCATTTACTTTCCAGTACTGCCCGTAGACTACAACTATTGATAACTACAATTCCATGTGTTCCCTTGGGATTCGACTCCAATATTAGTTAGGTTACTATATCTTGACAGTGACCGTACCATTATCTAAAAGGAGGTATAGCTTTGACGTCATCAATAAGCTACAAAATGACCAAACAAACCTATAAAAATACACAAGCTCATCTAAGATAAACTGACTCCACAAAGATATAAGTGCCAAAACGTAGAAACTAAGGTCATGATGGCTCCTACCCCGACCCAACATTAATAGTAACTTATATATACACAACAAATATGAAACAAAACAAGAGAAGAAATGAAGCAATAAGAGACTTTTAGGATGAAGTCATGCCATTATAATCATAAAATTAGATATATGTGAATAAAAGTACAAAAGAATCCCAAAACCATATATAATGGGTATATAGTTCATCTTAGATAGTACTAGAATTGGATAATCATCATTGTCTATGAATATAAGTAAGGACATAAAGGATAGATAGAGGTTTGAACAAAACTCTGGATTGGGAGATCACCTCTGCTATGGATCAAATCTCATGCAAAAATCAGTTACCATGAATCGCGCTTATACTAGGATCTGCACCAAAAGGGTACAGAAGTAGCAATGAATATGGTTTACTTGAACTTTGTAGTTATCATAGACAGACTGAGAAATAGAAAACTAAAAAGGTAAAGAATACTATCAGTATGATTCAACCTACTGACATAAAAGTTCCCAATGATGTCTTAAATTGTATCTTCTAATAATTCTGCAAGTATAATATCTATATAAAATTAATATAATACCCCAGATTTTTAAACTATGAATTTTTTTGGTAATTGTGCTTACAGCCTAAGTAACGACTCAGGTGACAAGTCGCACCCACTCATCATGAGTTATAGAGCTCAAATCATGGTCTAACCAGTAAGTGTGTACATAGTTTTTATTGAGGTCATGACTTGGACCTCATGATTCATAAGGTCAAGTAACGAGTCATGGGGTGGGTGTAACGCCCCAAATCTGGTACCCAGAAAGTTACACGGTGCTCATGACCTCGAAGGACCATAAGCTAACCTATGACTAATATCTATACCTGTATACTGCATACATACTGTATAATGTGGAAACATGAACTAAAAGGCCATAAGGTTAAAAAACTATAACATAAGATCTGATAAATTATAACATATGGATGGGGTATGAAATACCCAAGACAAAACTGAAATAAGCTATCTGAACATACTGTAGTCTGAAAAGCCTCTAAACGTGACTGTCTGAATAAGGAGTTGATTGGATATGTCCCCAACTAATTCCAACTAATAAACTAATTAATGAGCTAATAAAATGATGATCGTGTCCTCGAAAGATGAGGACCCACTTCTAACTCTGACTGCTGAGACTGGAATCTACTAATGCTCTGGAACTCGTGTCTCTAAACCTATGGTATAAGACACCATAGAGAAAATACGTCAGTACTTTGAATGTACTGGTATGTATGTGAGGTAAGCTGAATGCATGGGGTTAATATGCATGAACAAATATAATAACAGAATGACTATCATAAGCGTGAGAGTACATACATGAGACATAAAAACTGACACTGATACCATGATAACATTATTATTGAATATGAATACTGATAACATAACATACTAATAACTGAAATAACTAATAACATGAGTGACTGTATCTGACAGTCCTGAATCTGAAGGAACTAGCTGAGTTTCGTACTGTATCTGAATTGATTGTATCTGACAGTCCTAAAATTTTAAGAACTATCTGAGTTCCTGACTGATACTGATACTGAAACTGTGGGAAGTAATCATCTAACTGGCATGCCCCAAATGACGCATTATAGCTAAATTGGGGTCCAATCTGTGCCCTGATTGGAAGGGTGTCAATACCACGCCACTGGTAAGGACAACATGTGAGTGATACTAATATAACAGGTAACTCTAATGAGAATAGTGGGAACCCTCATATAGCAGGTTAAGCCACCTCATTTACCCTCATATAGCAGTCTATGATGTCTCAACCTATATTGGCTACATAGTTCTGGAACGCAAGGATTGCTTCTAAGAATCACACCCTCATATAATAGGTGAGTTCCCACCCTTGGGTTTAGTCGGTGCTAATTTCTACTCCCATCTGAATAGAAAATGAACATGATTTACTGAACTGAACATGAGTTGAGTTACTAAATTTCGTTAACTAACTGAATACTACTGATATCTGACAACTGACTGAGTTCATGAGATCATGGAGATTTCCTGAGTCATAAGACTATTTAAAGTCTAAGGATTCATAGCTTGACTGAGAGTATCGTGAAAACATGACATGGCTCTAGGAACACAGCTAATGTTTCGGGTACAAGTACCCCCAAGGACTCGATAGAAGGAAACTGACAAAGCATGACTTGCTTGAATACATAATAATCACCACAATGCATTTACTAAAGCATTTCATCAAACATGTGATAGGCATAAGCTTGTACATACATGGGGATTTCATGACAACATGCTAGTTAGGCACTTCTCCTTTATTTAGGCATTAAATCAAACATATTGTAGGCATGGTACATGTAAACATCATTATACAACAATTAAACATCATGGTCACATTCTAATTTCATCATTCAAGGGTTTAGTCAAAGCTCTGCATGAATCTATATCTATAATAATTAAACCCACATAGAAATTATCACCCAACATGGAGTAGAATTCAATTTCTCATTTATCAACATGAACAAGAACAACCCAATCATGAAATCATAAAGAAAATCCATAACTTGAAGTTAGAAAAGGGATTCTTAGAATTTATTGATGAAAGGAGTCCATGAATGAACACTATGCATACCTGGGTTAAGATTCTTGATGTTCTTGAACTTGAAGAATTGGAAATCCCTTATTCTTGAAGAAAATTGGATTTTTGTTCTTGGAGATTAATATTAGAGAGAAACCCTAATATTGGTTATGAAGTAATAATGAACCAAATGGCTGAAATCGGATATAATTGGGTATATATATAGGTGGGTGGTAAATGACCAAAATACCCTTTTAAAATCGGCTTTAATTTGCTTAATCGGGACCTGCAATGGTTCGTACGATGATACATCACTAGAGCGGCAGTCCATCATTTCGACCGTCGTACGTGGACTAGGAAAGGAGCTTACTGCCTAAGTAGCGATGGCCCGGGCGACGGTCCATCGCAAGTTCGATGGTCCGTCAACCTGCTCATCGCACCTTATCCAGAAGATGGACTCACTGTTTCCCTTGCGACGGTCATGGGTGATGATCCATCACTATTCCGATGGTCCGTCAGCCTCACCATCGCACCTGAGCAGTTTTTTACTGCTTTCTGTATTTTAGCCATAACTTTCTTCTTCGATGTCGGATTTTGATAAAATTGGTATCGTTGGAAAGCTAATTCAATTTCCCACATGACAGAAAGTGAACATATTAAAAATACCACATGTAAAAAAGTGGATTCATATTTCAAAGAAAGCTTCTAACATTCTTAAGACGATTTCAAGCTACAAAACATACGGGATATTACAGTGGGACTGGTGACCATAACATTGAGGGGTCAGGATTTGGGGTCTCAGACTATGATTTGTGGTGATTACTCATGAATATTAATTATGAGTCATTACTTGACACATAGCGACTTGAGTTATATTTTTGGCCCAATTTCATTGAGGGCATTGTGGTCTTTTTCTCTATTATTCCATGACGTAAAATATTTCCTTAGCCTTATTTCCACCTTTAACATAACATAAACACTCTCTTCTCTGTTAAATTCCCCAATCGAGAGCAAGCTAAGGTTTCAAAGAGGTTGGTCATCTAAGTTTTGATTTGTTGTTTCTCTTCCAAATTCCTTAGTACTCCAGGCATGTATCTCTTCCCTAACTTGGTTTATATAAAAATCACGTGTTTTATTATGGTGTGTGGGATTTTAAATTATGGATTTTGAATATTGGGTTGAGGGTTTTAATTAATTATTATTTGGTTGGTTTTCCCTTGATTTTGAAATTATTACTCATGCTCATTCTCATGGTTTTTAAACTAAATATGTGCATGGGTGTGGTGGATGGGAAGGGGGTCATGGAATTCACCCAATCTTATGGAAATTGGTTTGGAAGTGGTATTAATTTGAACCCACTTTGTGAGTTGGTTTTGGAACATGGAAATATGCATGGATTAACCCACTTTTGAATTATTTCACTACTTATGAGGTTAATAGAACATAAATGGTTTTGTAAAGGCCTTGTTTTCTATGGCTTGATTTTAAATGGTTTTCCAAGGCCTTGGCGTCAATGATATGGTTTAGTGGTCTAAGATATTACAAAATGAAAGCTTTAAATTATAACTTGGCGGTCGTGGATTTCCCCACATTGATGGATAATTAGAAAGGCATAGTTCTATAAGCTTCCAAGAATATTGGTATGACGATACCATTTGGTAATGCCTTAATAGAGAATTCCTTGGTTAAATGAATGGGTTATGTGAAAAATTTTTAATTTGGCATAAAGGAGGTTGTGTAGCTCACCGTGGACGGTGGAGGTCCCGGGGGAAAGATACTAGAAATCACATTTGTCAGCATGGGGGTATTTACAACTATATACATTATTGACAGTTATATATATATATTTGATTGGTTGGGGTCGAGGCATTCCCTGGCCCATCCTTGGATTTTCCTGGTTCATGCAACTAACATGTATTGGGACCTTTTTAGTAGGGGGATTGAACCTATATAGCCCATGGGTTCTCTTAGGACGATTAGAGCTACACAGTCCAAGTTAATCATTTTAAAACTCATACTGAATCTTATTCCTTGTCCTGTCATCTTATATATTTATGCAAATATATGAACATGCACATTGAGATTTCATTTTATTTCTAAAATTATCATTATATTATCCCTTATCCTAAGTTACATGCTAGTGCTCAACCCGCAAACTATCCTAGGACGTTGTACTATTTCATAATACAGGGTCCAAAGACACCTATTTTACCCCTGTACAGTGTTAGGTGGATTCTGGTTCATCGATTGGTCAGCATTGAAGTGGTGAGCCTTCATCTTCTGAAAGGTCGGACATTTTATTTCTCTCTTTATGAGTATTGATATCCTATTAGTTTCTTTTAACATTTTAGATTTACTTTTTTGGCCATGGTCGGGGGCATATCCCGACCTAGTTTGGTATTTGGTTTTGTTAGAGACTTTTTTGGACAAATGTGGGAATGGTTGTTGACTCTTAGAACTTACCTTTGAATTACATTAACTATTTTATCTTAATGTTCTAGTTTTTTTCCGTTGTTATATATTGTGTTCTGGTTGGCTTGATTAAAGGGGTGGCCTCCGGTCCTTGATAGACTTAAGATACATGTCACAGCTAGGCCTTGGTTCACGTTATGTCAAACTTGGTATTAGAACATAGGCTCAGGGTCTTTGGGTGTCCACAAAGTTGTCTTGATGTAACACCCTAGATTTTGGTCCTTGAGAAAATCCCTGAGCTTTAAGCTCACTGTCCTAACTATGATTGACTATAGGAGTCGTAAGGTCTCTATACGGGTCGTATGACCCAAATTTTTTCCCAACCAATGTAGGTTCCTCAAGCTAATACTCAAACCATGAATTATCCATATGAGTCAAAATATGTCTATGCAAGTCGTATAGTGTAAATCATTGCCTCACCAGTGTGGGTGCCAAATATTCCTGCGTTGATCATGACTAGGACTCTATGAATCGTAGGGTCACTTGATGAGTTGTATGATATGAGTCATAGGGTCAATAGTGTGGGTGCCCAATGATACTTCCTTGACTACGCCTTGTGGTGACGAGTAGTAATGTGTCTTAACGAGTCCTCATGAGACCCTTAGAGATTGGGTGGCCAAATCTCAACATTTAAGTAAGGGAATTCTTGTCATTTTCCTCATTCCCCACTTAGACCCCACTACCATAAAATACCATTGGGCATTATTTTTATTAATTAAAAAATCAAAACACTTTCTTTACTCTTACAAATCACTAAGTCAAAGAACACCTAGGGTTTCCCAATGTTGATTGTCTAAAGCTTTCAAGGGAGAATTTTCTCTATAATTGTGATTCTTTCAAGCATGTGACACTACCCTTAAACTTGTTTTACCTAAAGCATGAAAATTATCTAATTGTTTATAGGATTAAAAAATAGGTTTTGATATGGGTTGAGGGTTTTGGAATGAATGTTTCTTAAATTTAATTCTCATGATTTTATATGCATTGTTCATTCTTTATTTATGGTGTTGAACTTGTGGGGTACGTGGGTAGGATGAATAAATCAGGGGGCTATGGTTTTCCCTAATTTTGTGAATCTTCAGAATTGAATTGGCATAGTCTCAACCAATATTGTGAAATTGGATTTGAATATGACTATATACACATTGAAAATACTTTTGGAACCATTGTATGGTATAAAGGCATTTGAAACACAAATAGATTTTATCAAACCTTGGGAGTTGTGGATTCCCTGTATGAATGAGTAATTAAACCTAGAGGGGTCATGAATTCCCTTATGTGAATGTTTATTTTATATGGCATGACAATGTTAGCTTACAAGTGAACTTGGTATGAAGATACCAATGTGGTGCCTTAATAAATTGGTTAAATGAGTGGGAATATGTAAAGAGTGTTTTAATTGGGCTTAAAGGGGATTGTGTAGTTGGACCGTGAAAATGGAGGTCCATAGGGACCAATACTGGAAACTGTGTTTGTCAGAGCGGGTATCAAAATAATCGGGTAGTTAGAGCCTCCTAATTAGATGACTATGCGGTTTGAGTCCCCCATGCTAAATGACTAGGTGCTTAAGTGACCCTTGATTTATGATCGGGAGGTTCAAGTCCCCCATAGTACATATGTACATATGATTATTCTATGGTTCATGTGGCTACACGCACTGGGGCCCTTTCAGTAAGGAGAAATGAGCATATATAGCCTGTGGGTTCCTTGTTATGATGGTGTAGCTACTCAGTCCAGGCTAATGTTTTAAAGTTCATGCTAAGTCTTGTTCCATTTCCCCACACGTTATTTATATGTATATGTATATGACTGAGTGCATTGATATTGAATGACTTTGAACTGTCTATCATAGCACTATTTTATTCCCTTATCCCTGAGTTACATGCTAGCGCTTAACCCGCCAACCATCTTCAGACACTGTATCCCCATGGAATGCAAGGAATGGATACACTTTTACTTTCTTTTACAGTGATAGGTTGTTCTTGGATTGTTCGTGAGTCAGCTTCATGTTGTGAGCCCCCTTTCTCTAGATGGTCCATTACTTCATGGTCCAGTTTTTTTTCATAGGTTGTTTCTTTGGTTACCTTTTTAGCTATTGTCGGGGGCATGTCCAGACTTAGATTGGTTTTGGTATATTTAGAGGCTTTATAGATTACTGTGGATAGGGAGTTGGTATTATGGATTTTTAGCACATTGTTAATGGTGCTTATTCTATCTTGTTGTATGTTGAGAATTCATACATTGCAAGATATATTATGTTCTGTCTTACTAGGAAAAGAGGGTGGTCTCTAGTCCAAGAAGAACTTAGGCTACCCATCATGTCCCATCCCTGGTTCGGGTCGTGACATTTTGGTATCAGATCCTAGGTTCATCATCAATTGTGTTGTCCACAAAGTAAAGTAGAGAATATTTATGGGTGTATAGTGGGCCACACTTATAATGGAGAGGCTATGAGACATTTAGGAATGTTTCTCTCTCTTGTGATCTATTTTTGGGCTATAGAGTCTAAGGTCTTAAAAAATCCTCTAATTTTGTTTGTTCGTATTTCAGATCATGCCTTCCTAAAGATCTGACACTCATGGAACCTCTTCTGATCCACCTGAGCACAATGTGGATGGAACTCATTCCACTTATAGAGTACAGACCCAGTCTAGGGTCCTAACTCATGATTTTTTATGTGCTGTGAAAATATGGCATATTTGAAGCTTAAAATAAGGATTTATGCCTGTACATAGGTTAGTTTGGTAGATATGATGTTGTTTTTGCATGGTTGTAGGGAAATCAGGTAGATAGTGGCTTAGGTTCAAAATATTATGGCTAGAAAGATCTATAGGGGTTATGTGGTGTCCATCTTTCATAGAGAGACCTTAGTAGATTTGATAGAGTTGGATATAGTGGATTTTAATGTTATATTGGGGTGGATTGGCTCCACTTATGTAATGGTTCTCTGGATTTTAGGACCCATAAGGTCAACTTTCAGTTTTTTAATAAACTGGTAATAAAATAGGAAGGGAGTTCCTTGGTTCCTAAAGGTAGGCTTATCTCTTATCTTAGAGCTCAAAAATTGATTTCTAAAGGATGTCCTTATCGTCTGGTTTGAGTTATGAATTTTAACTCTGAGGGTCTCTCCTTGCAATCTGTCCCTGTGGTTAACAAACTTCCTTTAGTTTTCCCTAATGATCTTCCTAGAATCCTTCTGAATAGGGAGATAGACTTTGGCATTGACCTTCTACCGGATACCTGTCCTATTTACATTCCTCCATATACAATGGCTCCAGCTGAGTTGAAGGAGTTAAAGGAGAAATTAAAGGATTTTCTTGATAAGGTCCTTATTCATCCTAGTGTTTCTCCGTAGGATGCTTCTATGCTTTTTGTGCATAAGAAAGATGGGTCTTCTTGGATTTGTATAGATTATCGCCAGCTGAATATGGTTACAATGAAGAATAAGTACCCTCTTCCTCAGATTGATGATCTCTTTGATCAGCTTCAAAGTGCTAGATGTTTCTCTATGATTGATCTTAATTTGGGTTATCATATGTTGAAAATTCGGGAAGTGGACATTCCCAAGACTGTTGTTCAGACCCGATATGGTCACTATGAGTTTTTGGTTATGTCATTTGAATTGACTAATGCTCCAGCTACTTTTATGGATCTAATGAACTGGGTATTTAGATAGTTTCAAGATTTATTTATGGTAGTTTTTATCGATGACATCTTGGTGTATTCTAAGAGTGAGGATGATCATGCCAACCACCTCCGAATTGTATTACAGACTCTCAAGAATCAGTGGTTGTATGTGAAATTTTCCAAGTGTGAATTTTAGTTAGACACTATGACTTTCCTTAAGCTTATTATTTCTAGTGAAGGGATCAAGGTAGATCCATAGAAGGTTGAGGCAGTTAATAGGTAGCCTAGACCTATGACTCCAATCAACTTTTGGAGCTTCTTGGACTTGGTCGAGTCCTATAGGAGGTTTATAAAGAGTTTTTCTTCTATCGTTTCTCCGTTGATAAAATTAACTCAGAAAAAGTTTAAGTTCTTATTGTCTGACACTTTTGAGGGTAGTTTTGAGAAGTTAAAGGATAAGTTGACTTCTGCTCTGAATTTGATCATACCCGAGGGTACTGATGGGTTTGTTGTCTATTGTGATGCATTTCATATGGGACTGAGTTGTGTTTTGATGCATCATGGTAAGGTTGTGGCCTATGCTTCTTGACAGCTTAAGGTTCATGAAAGAAATTATCGGACTCATGATTTGGAGTTGGCAGCTGTGATTTTTGCTTTGAAGATTTGGCACCATAATTTGTATGGGGTGCATGTGGATATTTTTTCTGAACATAAGAGCTTGTAGTATGTGTTTACTCAGAATGAGTTGAATCCTAGGCATAGGTGGTGGCTTGAATTTCTTAAGCATTACGACATGAGTCTTCACTACCATCTAGGAAAAGCTAATGTGGTTGTTGATGCTTTTAGCAGGTTATGTATGGGGAGCTTACCTCATCTGGAGTAGGAGAAAAGAGGATTAGTGACGGATATTCACCAGTTGGCCAACTTGGGAGTTCATCTTTTGGACTCTGGAGATGGATAGGTAATTGTTGATAGAACTATGGGAGTTGCACCATACTGTAAATGACCAGGTCCTTCAAAATTAGTCACAGGAAAAAACACAATAACCAACCAGGAATACAACACAATGCAGGAAATGTAAAGAACATAAGATATAACGTGGAAACCTCCTTTCTCAAGGAATGAAAAACACGACTTTCCCTCACAAGCTCTCAAAAGTTCACTATAATCAACCTCTTGATTATAGACTCAAACTTGGACCTAGGTCTAGGCTCCTCCTGCTTGTAATAACTCCACTACAAGCCTAACTTGACACCTCTGCCAAGACTCCCTCAAAATTGATTAACTCTAAAGCGTATCAAGCTCAGAAAACTCTACCTAATCACTCTCAAAGGAAAAATAAAAGAGCATTACTATTACAGAATGAGTAATTTAGTTACAGACTCAAGGTATACTCAAGAACACTTCTATTTTAGCACACACAAGAAATAAGATCTTGAGCAATGTTGACTATTGAGTTTTTGCCTTTTTATCTCTTTAGCTTTCAAATTTTCAAAAACTATCAATTGAGAAACATCTTTTACCTTTTATAGTATAGTAATGTTTAGGTTTAAAATGCAATTGGACCAGGTGTCCTAAATAATACAAGAAGCACATGCACA
The DNA here is from genome assembly GCA_030864215.1 of Capsicum pubescens. Lineage (NCBI taxonomy): Eukaryota > Viridiplantae > Streptophyta > Magnoliopsida > Solanales > Solanaceae > Capsicum > Capsicum pubescens. Next base: position 172,306,051 of record CM061543.1, read on the forward strand.
GTTTGTAACACTAGATAACAAAACTGTGCAGGCATGTGCCAGCTGTACTTTCGCCTTGAAGACCATGGACCTAGTTATTTGTTGTAAGATGCTCATCATCAAATCCAAATATATAAATTTTCCCCCTTTTTGATGATGACAAACCAACCACAAAACTTTTGAGCATCTGCATTTACTCATCATATTTAACTAGAGTGATTACCACTACTGAAGATGCATATTCCCCCTATTATTAAATCACCATAAAAATTAGGGACATGGTCCCTTGTTGTCAATTAATATCAAAAATTTCATTTACTTCCCTCTGTCATTGTGCCTCATCTTACTTCCCCCTGTCAATATGCCATACACATCTGCAATATTCAACATTTACACCTGGTACTTGGTCCTAACACATGAAATCAATATTCCCCATTTTGGTATTATTAAAAAGTAAAAACAAAAAATAAAGATTAAAATAAGCACAGGTCAGTTATCTCATAGCCACTGGGGCAACACTAACATAAAGAACAGTTTGTAAAATAAAGGGAAAGAGAAGTAGCACACAATCAAAGATTCATTCACTTTTAGAAAAGATCAGTACCATTATATTATGCCCAAAAAACATAAAATAACTATCTGCAAAGGCCATAAAAGAAACATGATACTAGAAATAGACACAATAGGACTCATGTAGAGGGGGGCTTAGGGGAGAGGGATTTTAGTAACAACTCCATTTTGGCAGCGTCAGCAGCATGAGCATCCAACAACTATTTAGTGAGGGTGTTCACTTCAACAATCAACCTTTGAACCTCACCAGTAAGTTCTACAACCTTGCCTTGGAGATTTGCATTTTCTTCTACAAGTCCCTTAGTAGCACCAGGTCCCTCTAAGGATAACTTCTGATTCTGTAGTTTCAGGTGAGCTATCTCGGTATCCTTTGTTGCCTTTGCTGCCAACATAATCCTCATATTTTTCAATTCTTTGCTTAAAATTTCTTGAGTAGCCAAAAGTTCTGACACTTGGGACACAGTTCCCACCTTCCCTTCAATGCATTCATTTTCCACCAAAGTTGTAAGTCTGAACTTTTGTTTGACTATTCCAGGAATCCCCTTGGTCCCAATTATCCCAAAGTGATCCTTCTTCATGTGATCTATCATCTAGGCAGGAAAACTCATCCACTCAAACTTACTTAGACATTCTATAAAAAATAGATCAACACTTGAGGCAATAGTCCTCTTCTCTGATCTTTGCAACAGAACCTTGTTAATACATTTAAATACTAGCTGGAACTCATATTTTAGAAACTTTTTTTCACTGCAATAGTTGAAGTCCCACTCAAGTTTGAGGCATTAATCGTAAACTCAATTGTGGGTTTGGTTCTTCACAACAGTCCTCACACCCATAACAAGTACATACAAAATTCCTACCAATGTTTCTTCATCCACTCTTATTTTCTTTTCTTGCTCTTGTCCAATCAGACTCAATCCATCTTCTGAGAAATCTATTGAACAGCCGAATTCTTTAACTTCATTTTTAAAAATGATTGGTATTGATTCCTCAAAAAGATATAGCCATCCATGGTGCCTGTTTTACACCACCAACTCCACCATCCCAATTTTCTCATAAATCTTGGAATCAAACACTCTATTATCCAACACTTTCTGGTTTGCACGGAAGTAATTCTTGTTTCTCCAGACACCTCCTTCTTCTCTTTCTTTTTTTTCTTCATTTTGAAATACTTCTTGGTTTCTTTTCAATAATGTTTCTCTTTTTAGGACCAGGTCCCTCAGAGTCTTTCCTTTTCTTATCTGCCTTATATTTCTATCTCATCCCAGTAGTGCTACCAAACTTTGATTTAGAGGACCTAATCCTTCATGCTTCATGAACTTCTTGTCTTCACTTCTTAGTTGCAGCAGCAACATCAGAGTCAATGTTCTCATCTTCTCCAACTTCTACAATATCGACATTTTTCTCTTTCTTTACAATAGATTTCTTGATTCTTCTTCTTGTAGTGGTAAAAGACTTACTCTCCTTCATATTATTTGCTAGAAATTTCTTTTTAGATACCCTAATAGAATAAAATCTTGTAATCTGTACACCAGAGTTAATTATTTTCTCCTTACCTTTACTGTCCCTTTATTTCCTCATGGACCATATCAAAAGTGGTTCATCCTCGTCCTTCTATCCCTTCTCATTAAGAGGTAATACAACTACTTCAATTCTCTTCACTTTATTCTTATCTTATTCAACTTGCTTTTCTACACTACCAAAGCTTTCCTTGGGATCATGTGCTAGCAAAAGCAAATTTTCTGCTACCCACTTTAAGCTGTTAAATAGGTCAAACTTCTTTACATGAATCTCTTCATCAATCTGTTTAGCAAATATGGGGTTTGACTTAGAAGGAGTAAGGGAACCAGGTACTTGTAAGTTTTTTGAAATTTTTGTACCTTTCAATTCTTTAGAGGGGACAAGGATTTGTTAAACATTGGAGGACTTTGGTTCTTCGGAGGAAGAGGGAATTTTGGATTGAAATTCTCTATTCTTATGGAGTGCAGACATAAGATGCTTTTGAGAGTCCTTCAGTTTCTCTTCAAGTTCAATCTGAAGCCTTGAAGCTTCTTTCTTTCCTTTAGCATATAAAGCATTTGCTTTCTCCAGTTGACTCTTGCAACATAGATTCTCAAATTTTAATTTAGTGACCATTTCTTTAATTTCAAATTTTGGAGAGTTAAAGTTATTAATTCAAGTTCTTGATTCTCTAATTTCCCCTCTAAAGCTTATTTCTCAGCAGTTAGTTCACACACAGAGTCTATCAGCACACTTGCAAGCATTTTTATCTTCCTAGAAAAGTAGTTATCTAGGTTTTCCTTAATGTTAGAAAGAGTTACCTTTTTTCTTCTTATCTCCTATGTTAGCCATGAATGCAAACAAGGAATAATAGATAATTGTACTATCTTCCATAGTTAGAATAGACACATCTTTAGACTTCTCATCTTCATTAGAATCACTAGAATAATCTCTCCATACTGCCAGAGCTTGCTTTACTGCCTAATCAGTTGCAGCCTTCCCTATTGAATTTTCAAGGACCTGGTCCTGTTCTTTCCTTTGTCACCTCCAGTCTTGAGGTTTTCCTCTTAATCTATTTTATGCATTGGACAATCCTTAATGAGATGATCAGGACTTCCACATTTGTGACATACTTCAACATTGTTTGCCCTTTTGTTGATGCTTCTTCTTCATTGGAACTAACCATTTTTCCTCCTAGCAATGACAATACTTTTTGCCATATAGGAAACATCAGTGTCCTCTTCTATTGAATCATATTTTGAAGCCTTCAATGCCCGGGATTTTTCCCTTTTTGTTTCATTCTTCTCCAGCCCTTGCTGCTTCTTAAGCTCATGTGTTTTTAGATATCCAATTAGTTCATCCATAATAAGGGTCTTCAGGTTTCTTACCTTAGTTATAGCATCCACTTTGCTTTCCCAGGACTTAGGAAGAACACATGAATCTTTCTCACTTGCTTATATAATGGAATTACTTCTCCCTAACAGTAAAGCTTATTTATGATAGAAGTGAATCTTATATGCATTTCTTGGATTGTTTGTCCTTCTTTCATGGAGAATGTTTCATACTGAATAGTTAGCATGTCTACTTTAGATTCCTTAACATCGGTAGTACCTTCTTAAGTAGTCCACAAAAAATCCCATATCTCCTTGGCATTTTCAAAGGCATAAATCTTGTTGTATTCATCAGGTCTTATTCCACAAACTAACATTTTCATGGCCTTGTAATGTTTTTCAACCTTCTTTCTATCTTTATCATCATATTCTCTCCTACTTTTGACAACCATCCTTGTAAATTATCCTTTTTTAAATTCTCTAATGGGAACATGAGGACCATTAAGAATTATGTCCATCTGCTCACTATCCTCATCCATAATAAAGTCATACATCCTGGTTTTCCGCCACCGATAATACTGCCCATTAAATCTAGGTGACCTAGTTGTAATTGCCCTTCTTCTAGGTTAGGTGGAGCAGCCATGCTAACCAAATCACTCTAGGTGTAAACCTTTTAGAGTGTTCTGTCTTTGATTCCAATCGATAGAACCTTGGGAGTTGCACCACACTATGACAGACTAGGTCCCTCAAAATCAGTCACTGGAAAAAACACCATAAACCAACTAGGAACACAACATAGTTGTAACACCTCATATCTGGTGCCCGAAATGCTACACGATGCTCATGACCCCGAATGGAGACAAGCTAACCCATGACTGATATCTGTACCTGTATACTGCATAAAATACTGAATAATACGGAAACACGAACTGAAAGGCTCTAAGGTTCAAAACTGAACATAATCTGAATAATATTACATCTGTGTGGGGTAATATAATACCAAAAACAAAACTGAACATACTGAAGTCTGAAACATGATAGTCTAGAAAGCCTATAACTGACTGAACTATCTAAGTAAGGAGATAATGGGACATGTCCCCAACTAACTCCAACTAATAAACTAATTAATGAGATAATAGGGAATAATCATGTCCTCGAATGATGAGAACTCACTTCTAACTCTGACTGTTGAAACTGGAATCTACTGCTGATATGGAGCTCGAGTTTCTGAACCTATGGTATAAGACACCATAGCGCAAATGCATCAGTACTTTGAATGTACTGGTATGCATGTGACGTAGGCTAAATGCATGGGGTTCATATGCATGAACAATAATAATAACTGACTAACTATCATGAGAGTGAGAATACGTGCATGGGACATAACAACTGACACTAATACTGTGATAACATGATTACTGAATTTGAATATAATTGATAACATGAGTGATTGTATCTGACAGTCCTGAATCTGGTGAAACAATCTGAGTTTCGTACTTTGTCTGAGTTGACTGTATCTGACAGTCCTGAATTCTGAAGAACAATCTGAGTTATTTTACTGAGACTGATACTAAAAATGTGGGAGGTAGTCATCTAACCGATATGCCCCAAATAATGCATTATAGCTGAATTAGGGTCCAATCTATGCCCTGATTGGAAGTGTGTCAATACCGCACCACTGGTAAGGACAACATGTGAGTGACCCTAATATAATAGGTAACTCTAGTGAAAATTGTGGAAACCCTCATATAGCAGGCTAAGCCACCTCTTCTACCCTCATATATAAGGCTATGATGTCTCAACCTATGCTGGCTACATAGTTCTGGAATGCAAGGATTGCTTCTAAGAATCACACCCTCATATAAAAGGTGAGTTACCATCCTTGGGTTCACTCGATGCTAATTTCTACTCCCATATGAATAGACACTGAACATAATTTACTGAACTGAACATAGATTGAGTTACTGAATTCCGTTGACTGACGAAATATTACTGATATCTGAAAACTGACTGAGTTCATGAGATCATGGAGATTTCCTGAGTCATAAGACTGTCTGAAGTCTAAGGATTCATAGCTTGACTAAGAGTATCATGGAAACATGACATGGCTCTAGGCACACAGCTAATATTTTGGTTACAAGTACACCCAGGACTCGATGAAAGGAAAACTGACCAAGCATAACTTACTTGAACATATAACTAATATCATAATCCATAATACACTTATAGAAGCATTCCATCAAAATATGTGATAGGCATAACTTGTACACACATGGTGATTTCATGATATCATACTAGTTGGGCATTGTTCTTCCATCTAGGCATTTAATCAAACACATGGTAGGCATAGCACATGTAGATAGCATTATACAACAATTAATCATCATGATTCATCTCTAAATGCATCATCTAGGGTTTATTCATAGGTTCACATGAAAATACATCTATACAAATCAATTCCACATAAAATTGATCACCCAACATGGATTTGAATTCAATTGATCATTCTCAACATAAACAAAATAAACCCAACATGAAATTCATAAAGAAATCCATAAACTTAAACTAAGAAAAGAGATTCTTAGGCTTCATGAACGAAAGGAGTCCATGAATGAACACTACGCATACCTTAGTTCGTGATTTCATGAAGATTGATGGAGGAAATTCTTGATTCTGAATTTTCTATGAAAAGGCCTAGGTTGTTCTTGAGAGATTTTTGAGAGAAGAGACTGTATTTTGGGTGAAAAGTGGTTAAATCACGTGTTAAAGGGCTAAAATAGGGGTGGGAAATTGACCCTTTTGCTTCTTGTAATTTCAGTACAAATTTCTCGAATTAAACCCCTGGCGTGACGTGGCGTGACACGCCATGTCACTGGAATTTAACAATTAGGAAACTGAGTGATGGCGCGACATGAAGCCATCACGTTGCCCCTTCTTTTACGACCTGGAACTTTGGCGCGACACGGAGAAAATCATGCTAAGATACTAGTAAAGGACAATTATAAATTTGGGCACTGGTGTGATGCACCATAATCGCAGACCCCTACTGGAATTTGCCAAATACCATTTCCTCTTGTGGCGCGGCACGCCACTGACTAATATGGCGCTATTTTATGATGGGAACTTGAAATAGTCGTAACTTCTGACCCGGTTATCGGATTTACGCGAATTTTGTTTTGATGGAAAGCTTATTGAATTTCCCACATGACAAAAAGTGAAAATCTTGAAAATTACTCATGGAAGAACCATCATTCAATTTAGAAGCTAATACTAGACATTCTTGAGATGAAATTAGCTAGGAAAAGTTTAGGGTATTACAATATCCCCCCCTTGAGAACATTCGCCCTCGAATGAGACTGACTGAGAGGGGAGAAAAGACAACTGACGTACATGCTGAACATGAATAACTAGAACATGATCTCATGACTGACATGACTGACAAGCTGAACATATAATACTGAATATGCATATCTGATACATATGTAACTGATTTATTAATGCATGACTGAGTGTTCTGAAGAACTAAGTTTATCACAATGAGAATGTATGTCTGATGCATAATTACATAACTAAACTGATACATGTGTGCATGACTGAATATGCAATGGTACTTGATACTAAGTTTCTAATGGGAACATGAGCATGAAGTTGCATACCAAGTTTGTGATGAGCACCAAACATGAAACTGAGTAAGCTTAAGGAGAACTGTTACCTTGAGCTTGATCTGAGTTGGCGAAGAAGAGGTGAGGATACTTGGTATGCATGTCTACCTCTTTTTCCCAAGTAGCTCCCTCGATGGACTGATTTTGCCAAAGAACCTTAACTAGAGGTACTTTTTTGTTCTTCTATCTACGAGTCTAATACCCTAAGATTTCGACTGGAATTTCTTCACAAGAGAGAGTGTTCTGAACATCAATACTCTGAATAGGGACTACTAACTGACTGAATAACATGAACGTGAGAATACATGCATAAATACGTGAACTGTGACTGAGATCATGACTAGAATGGGAAAACTAATATACTAATATTACTTAAGGAACGTGAACATTGAACATGTTTATATGACTAAAAGTTCTGATATACTGAAATCTCATACTGAATATACATGTCTGATGCATGGACATGTGATGAATAGTCTTCATGAATGCATGACTGAAATTACTGAGAAACTGAGTTTCTCATGATGAGAATGCATATCTGATGCATGAATACATGACTGACATGATACATGAACATATGACTGGATATGCAAAGGTATTTGTTACCAAGTTTATAACTGAAATCTGAACATGAAACTGAATAAGCTTAAGGAAAGCTATTATCGTAGGATGAGTCTGACGTTACAAAGAAGAGGTGAGGATACTTGGTCTATATGTCTGCTTCTTCTTCCTAAATAGATCCCTTAACAGATAGATTCTAGCAAAGAACTTTGACTAGAGGGACTTCTTTGTTCCTCAGTCTGCGAGTCTGGTAGTCAAGAATTTTGACTGGATCTCTTCGAAAGAAAGGTTGTTCTAAATATCTAAGCCCTATACTGAGACTACAACTATTGGGTCACCTATGCACTTCTTTAGCAAGGAGACATGGAACATTAGATGAACTGAGGCTAGATCTGAAGGTAATTCGAGCTCATAAGCTACCTTACCAAAATGACTGAGAATTTTGAAAGGATCGACATATCAGAGACTGAACTTTCCCTTCTTTCCAAATCGCTTCACTCCATTCATAGGAGAGATTTTCAAGTACACATAATCACAAATCTTGAAGTCGAGATCCTTTCTGCGCACATCTGCATATGATTTCTGTTGGCTCTGTGCTACCTTAAACCTCTCTCTGATTAATTGAACTTTCTCTAAGTTATCAAAGACCAAGTCAAGCCCTATTACTACGGCCTCACAGACTTTGAACCAACCGATTAGAGATCTGCATCTTCTACCGTAGAGAGCTTCAAATGGAGCCATCTAAATACTGGAATGATAGTTGTTGTTGTATGCAACCTCAATCAAAGACAAGTGGTCATCCCAACTCCCCTTGAAATAAATTACACACGACCTTAGCATAACTTCCAAGATCTGAATGGTCCTTTTTTCTTGACCATCTATCTGGGGGTGAAAGGTTGTACTGAGATGAACTCGGGTACCAAGACCCTTTTGGAATGCTTTCCAGAAATGAGAGGAGAACTGTGTACCTCTATCTGAGACAATAGACAACGGAACATCATACAATATGACCAACTTCCTTATATAGAGTTTGGCGTAATCCTCGGCTGAATAGGAGGTATGGACTGGAAGTAAATGAGTTGATTTGGTCATCCTGTCTACAATGACCCAGACTGAATCATGTTGATGACGAGTACAAGGAAAACCTGTCACAAAGTCCATATTCACTTCTTCCCACTTCCAAGTGGGAATATTGAACTCCTATATGGACCCACTAAGCTTCTGATTCTCAACCTTAACCTACTGACATGTAGAGTACTTAGCCATAAACTCTGCAATATCTCTTTTCATCCCACTCCACCAATAGATTTCCCATAAATCATGGTACATCTTAGTGGCCCCTGGATGAATCGAGTAACGCACACCATGAGTTTCTATAAGAATTCATTGCCTCAAGTCATCTATACCTGGCACACACAGATAATCCTGACAACGCAATACACCATCTCTCCCTTGGGAGAAAACCTCAAACTTTTGATCCTTGACTGACTCTTTTAAATTGACTAGACTGGGATCTCTATCTTGTTTCTCCTTAACTTTGAAAACTAGAGATCATTTGAAACTACTCTGAACCCATATATTACCCTCGGCTGAATCGACTAAGCGGATACCTAGTCTTGCAAGATGATGAACTTCCTGAGCTAGCTTCTTCTTACCATCATCAACATGAGAAACACTACTATAGATAGCCTACTGAGAGTGTCGGCCACTATATTGGCCTTGCCCGAATGATAAAGGACACTCATGTTATAATCATTCAAGATCTCTAACCACCTTCTCTAGCGAAGGTTAAGATCTTTCTGAGAAAAGATATACTGAAGGCTCTTATGATATATGAACACGTCTACATGAACTCCATACAAATAATGCCTCTAAATCTTCAAAGCAAAAACTATGGCTGCTACCTCAAGGTCATGAGTAGGATAATTTTTCTCATAGGGATTAAGCTGTCTGGAGGCATAGTCTATGACCTTACCATGATGCATAAGGAAACAACCCAAACCTACTCTGGATGAATCATAAAACACTACGAACCCATCTGAACTATCTAGAAGAGCCAAAACTGGAGCTGAGGTGAGTTGGGTCTTCAACTCCTGAAAACTCTTCTCGCAAAGATCTGACCACTGAAACTTGACTTTCGTCTGAGTCGATGTGGAAATAGGGGATGCAGTAGAAGAAAATCCCTCAATAAACCATCTGTAATAGCCATCTAAATCCAAGAAACTCCTGATATCTGATGGAGAGACAGGGCGAGGCTAGTTTCTTACCGCTTCGATCTTTTAAGGATTAACTCTAATGTCATCACCGGAAATGATATGACCAAGAAATGCTACTGACCTTAGCCAAAACTCATATTTACTGAATTTGGCGAACAACTGATGATTTCTGAGAGTCTGCAACACTATTCTGAGATGGTCTGCATGATCTTGCTCACTACGAGAATAAACAAGAATATCATCTATAAAAACTATGACGAACATGTCTAAGTACTACTTGAACATACGGTTTATCAAGTTCATAAAAGTTGTTAGGGCATTGGTAAGACCAAAGGATATGACTAAGAATTTGTAGTTGGAATTTCACATTCTCTGACTCTGAGTTGATGATAGCCTGATCTGAGGTCTATCTTGGAGAATTAACTGGCACCCTAAAGTTAGTCAAACAAGTCATCAATTCTGGGAAGTGGATACTTGTTCTTGACCATGACTTTATTAAGCTGACGGTAGTCTATACACATTCTGAGAGAACCATCTTTCTTGCGCACGAATAAGATTGGTGTACTCTACGGAGAAATATTGGGTCTGATGAATCCCTTGTCTAGAATATCCTTCAACTGATCTTTCAATTCTCTGGGTTCTGCTGGTGCCCTTCTGTATGGCGGAATAGATATGGGTTGCGTATCTGGAAGAAGGTCTATGCCGAAGTCTATTTCCCTTTCGGGAGGAATTTCGGGAAGATCTTCGAGAAAGACATCAAAATATTCATTCACTACTGGGACTGATCCGAGACGGGGATTTTTTCGGAACTAGAGTCCTTAACTCAAACAAGATGATAGACACATCCTTTAGATATTATTTTTTGTGCCCGAAGATAGGAAATAAGCTGACCTCTGAAAACTGAAGTACTACCCTTTCACTCTAGGATGGGTTCATTTGGGAACTGAAATTGGACAACTCTATTTCTGTAGTCGATTGTGGAACAGCAGGAATGAAGCCAATCCATGCCGAGAATGACATCAAAATCAGTCATCTCTAATTCGACTAAGTCTGTTGAAGTGACTTCGACAGTTCAAGTATACCAATCGGGCTATGATAATTTTATCCATTGGGGTAGAGACTGAGAAGGGAACTGCTAGAATTTTGGGACTGACTCCAAAATCAACTGCTATATAGGGAGTAACAAAAGATAAAGAAGCTCATGGATCTATGTAAAACCCCACAAAATTCTCTCATAGTCTGAGCCTTAGAGCGTGTTTAGTAAAGTTTTAATTCATCCCTAAAAAGTTGAGAAGTGTCTTTCCAAGTGAGAAGTATTTTGAATCGTGTAGAATTTCCTGAATATCAACTTTTTTATGTAGATCATTGAATAAGATTTCCGTTGAAACCAAATTCACCTAAATCTGGTACTCGGACGAAGAGTTAGAGCCATTTTAGTGAGACAGTGTACCACCTGGTACTTTAGCGCATCGCAGAGCCAGCCAAAATGGCAATCATCAAAATCCAGTGAGCCTCCGCAATTATGGTGTATCGCGCCACGTCTTAATTTCAGAGTTGTCAATTTCCATTGCACCAACGCGATTCCACTGTGTCACGGTGCCTTTCCAGTTCCCAACCAAGGTGGCAATGCGATTTCAACCGCATCGCGCTATCAAGCAGTTTCCCAATTGTCCAATTTCCAGTAAGCTGGCGTGATTATGGCGCGTTGCGCCAGCATGTAAAATTAGTATTTTTCAGTATAATTCCAAGGGCAAAAATAGTGATTTTGCTACCCCTATATATACTCCTTAACATGGGATTTGGCCTTATTTAACCCAAAAATACTAGTTTTCTCTCAAAATTGTTCAAGAACAAGAGCTAGGGTTCCTAAATCAAGACCCCACTCATCAAGATTCCTCCGTTAACTTTTCAAGAATCAATAAACTAAGGTATGTAGATGTTGATTCTTGGGTCCCTTTCATCCAAGAAGTTCAAGAACCCTTTTCTAAATTTAAAAGATCTTAAGTTTATGAGTTTTCATGATTCATGTGAATTGAAATTGGAGTTCATGCTATTATTGAGTTTTTAATTCATGTTTTGTTTATGAGGTTTGAAGCTTTGACCCTAGTATGTGATATTCATGTGATGTTCATGATAAACCATCTTCAAGTTGCTTGTTAAGTGATGTGTTCATGTCAATTAAGTGTAGAAATTATTGAATAAGAAAAGTATGCTCCCCATATGTTTGATAAAATGCTGATGTGAAAGAATCAGAGCCATTATAGAAGGTTGACTAGAAATCCCCAATTGTGTGTAAGCCCATGCATGCCAAGTGTTTGTTGAAAAGCCATAGTGAATGAATTGTGACATGATAGCATGAAATTCCCCAATTATGTGCTCTTTAATACATGATAAGTGTTGGATGCAAGACCTTGTTGAATGGAGTATGAGCCAACAACATGTCTCTCTATACTATCACATGTTTATGATTTCTAAATACTTGAAGAGATGCCTTAGTGATTGTGATGGTGAATGAATGTCCATGGTCTTGATTATTCAAGATAGGTTATGGTTTAATTTTAAGTTATCGAGTCCTGGGGGTATTTATACCCGATAAATTAGCTGCAGTCTAGAGCCCGTGTCAATTTCCTCGATAATCTCGGTTCATCCACAATTCTCGAAACACGGTGAGTTATAGAACTAAGACTGTCATGTGGGTCGGGCCGGGCCAACCCAAAATCTTTCCGTGTCATTTAATCGATTTGTGGGCTAGGCCGGGTCCGGGTTGGGGTCTAAGTGGGCCGGGCCGGTCCGAGCTCAATAGTAAAAAAATTAAAAACAACCCTAACCCGACCCACTTAACCCAATCCGGTCAAATCCACCTAAACTCGGTTAAAAAACCGGTCAAACCCGGTCAAAAGTATAAAAAAAACTTTTTTTCAATATACATTATAAATACCCACATATATACATTATAAATACGTTAAACAATATATATACACTATATATATAGTATATACTACATTAGAATTTAAAAAATATATACACATAAACACAATTACACATATATACGCACCATCCAATATATATGTACTACTTTAAAGTTTAAATAAAATATACTACAATATATATACATTACAATATATATATATATAGAGAGAGAGAGAGTTATATACTAATTTATAAAACATATACACATGTATACGTTAAACATACACATATATACTAATTTATAAAACATATACACATGTATACGTTAAATATACACGTCTATAGAAGATATATACACATGTATACGCACCATTCAATGTATATATACTACTACTAATAAAATATACTACAATATATATACATTACAATATATATATATAGTTATATACTAATTTATAAAACATATACACATGTATACGTTAAATATACACATCTATAGAAGATATATACACATGTATACGCACCATTCAATGTATATATACTACTACTAATAAAATACACTACAATATATATACATTACAATATATATAGATATAGTTATATACTAATTAATAAAACATATACACATGTACACGTTAAATATACACGTCTATGGAAGATATATTCACATATATACACTCTATTCTATGTATATGTAATACTTTAAATTAAATATAATACAATATATATACATTACAATATATATATATATATAGTTATATACTAATTAATAAAACATATACACATGTATACGTTAAATATACACATCTATAGCAGATATATTCACATATATACACTCTATTCCATGTATATGAATTACTTTAAATTAAATATACTACCATATATATACATTACAATATATATAGATATAGTTATATACTAATTTATAAAACATATACACATGTATATGTTAAATATACACGTCTATAGAAGATATATACACATGTATACGCACCATTCAATGTATATATACTTCTACTAATAAAATATAATACGATATATATACATTACAATATATATATATATAGTTATATACTAATTTATAAAACATATACACATGTATACGTTAAATATACACATGTATAGAAGATATATACACAAATATACAAAACATATGCTACTTAATATAATAAATTAATAATACTTGGTAGTAAATTAATAATATATTAAAAGTAAGTTTTAAATTTAAAGTAGAAAACTAGAAATTCAATTTCAAATTTTAAATCATTAAATGAAAAAATATAAAAAGTAAGGACTAAGGAGTGAATGAATTTGGGGAATTTTATTGATTGTAAAATGATCCAAAATTTATAATTTACATGAATGAAAAATCAACAAATTATGCATCATTTTTTCCAACTCATGCATGTTAATATTAACGGGAACTTGCATAGGATAGTCGAAGTCAACGAGGGCAAAACCATGCATTGGACTTGATTCTGTTGAGTTCTCCCGTGAAGACATAATTTCTTCAAGTTTCAGCTTGTCACTAGGCTCCGGTTCCATTCCTTGGTTTCTTCTTTCTGATCTAATCCAATCTCTGAGTCAAACTAGAACATTCATTGCATTGCTTCCCAATGAGTGTCGGTTGTCTCCAAGCTGTTGTCGTCCCTGACTAAAGGCGCTCTCTGATGCAACGGTTGACATTGGAACATTCAAGATATCTCTAGCTAATCTTGAAAGCACAGGATATTGTGTTTCATTACTCCTCCACCAATCCAACGTGTTGATCCATCGTCTGCAATCCTCTAGCGCCGACCGAAGATAATATTTTAGCTCTTCCCGATAAGTTGATGTGTAAGTTCTCTCATCAACACTTTTCCAACAAGTTAAATCATAAAAGGAATCAGGAAAACCACTATGTGCCGGCCTTTTAGAAGATGATGTCTCCTCGGGAGGATGAGGAGCGACAGTTGGAGTGATATTTGTAGGTACGGCTAAATCAAATAAATCAGCATAGTGATTATATAATTTTTCTATGTAATCCTTTGCATCATTCATAGTCGTCCACAAATCAGGTTGTACTTGTTCAAAATCATGGTTAATATTTATTTCTAAGTTAGTATAAATAATAGTACTAAAGTGGCACATATTATTATATTTCATGCACGGATTTAACATAGCTCTAACCAAATAAATAGGGGGAATCGGGAAAAAATATTTTTTAAAATTTAGTAAACATGACACCAATAGCTTCTTTATAACCTTCTTTATTTTTATATTCTTTGAGCAAACCAGAAATATCGGCTATATATGCCAAAATATTACAAATAGTAGGATAATAAGCACCGAAAAATTCAACCATAGCAACATAAATTTTTCTAAAAACTTAACAAGATCCTTAATCACAACCCAATCAGAATCATGTAGCATGCAATCAGCAGAATCAGCAAATGATCCGCAATATTGGTTAAAAGCTAGTGTAATAGGAATTCTATATTTATAACAAATTTTTAAAAAATCATACGTAGAATTCCATCTAATATCAATTTCCTTAGGCATCAATATTGGTGCAAGTCCATTTTCTTGACATTTAACTTTAAATTCTCTAATTCTCGAGCTACGGTTATTTCCTTGAATAAAACCAACAACAAAATGAATTTTTTCAATATAAAGCTCAAAAAACTCAAGACCATCTTTTACAATTAAATTATATATATGACATGCACACTTAATATGAAAAATTTCAGGCAACGGCGGAGATAGCGTAGATTTTAATTTTTTTTATAGCATTCTTGTTGTTAGAAGTATTATCAAAAGCAATACATAAAATTTTATTTTCGATGCCATAATATCCGGCAACTTTAACAATAGAATCAGCAATAAAATCTCCAGTATGTTTACGATCTTCATCATATAAGAAAACAAGAATACGTTTTTGCGTCACAAAATTACTATCCATCCAGTGACAAGAAACGGTTAAATAATCATTTTTATTTACAGCACGACCAAGATCAGAAGTTAAGGACAATCTACATTGAATATTTTTTAACAATGTTGATAAATGAAAATAATATTGTGAATGAAGTCTAAAAGTATCAGACCGACAAGTACTTCTAGGAATATCGTTAAATATAGGATTATAAATTGCTTATATATAATAAATAAAGACATCAGAAGAAGGAAAACTAAAAGGCAAACAACCCACAGCTACCATTTTAGCTATTTCCTCCCGGTCCCTCAATTTATTATACTTCTTCGTTACCTGACCAGTTGCTGGGTCCATTCTAGTTTGCGTTGGCCCAGCAATATCCCCACCACCTCGTGCAATATTTAACTCTCTTTTGTGAGCTTCACCAATATGTCTCATTAACATACCCGTACCCCCTTGCTTGCCTCCGTTTCTATGCTTATATATTTATTGACAAATATTGCATTGCACCTCAGTATCTGATATACGTTCAAAAAATTGCCATGCAACACTAGTTATTTTACAAAGTCTTGCAGCACGGGGAGGACGGGGAGGGAGATTAACCAATTTAGATCTAACGTTAGTATTTTCTACTGCGGGTGTCTCACTAATATTTTCATTATCTTCGTCTAAATTAACCGCATCTACTTTATTTTCTTCTTCTTTACCGTAATTTTCCTGAGCTTCTACATAATTCATATCATGAGCACCTACACCAATTTCTTCCTCAAAAGGTATACCAAGCGGTACCGGAGGCGAAGGCACGCGGGTATATCTACTACTTGAACTACCTCTACCGCTAGTAATTTATTTTTTGCTACCACTACCGCTTTCGGGACAAAAAATTTTAACACCTTTAGTAGCGAGGTTTCTTAATTTATCCATAGTATAAATTGAATTAAATTAAAAAAATTCAAAATACACAAATATAATAAAATTAAAAATTAAACAATTAATACAATAAATAAAAATTAAACGTAAGAGATGGAATGACAATACCAAATTTTGGAAGTATCCGAAGGTTGCGACTTTAGAACCTTTTGCTCGTACTTTGTAAACGCAAAATTAAAAAATTAAAGTGAACATTTTAAGAAATTAAATATATTGAATATTTGAGAATTGAGATTTGAGAGATAATGAGATTTGAAAGAGTGAAAATTGTGTGAAAAATGATTTGAAGGAGTAGGGTATTTATAAAAAAAAATGGGATTAAAAAATAATTTTTAAAGTAAAAAAAAAATTGTTTAAAGAAATGGGCCCAAACTAGCCGTTTAGACCCAAAAACTGCTATATAGTCGTTGGGCCAATGGCTAGTTTGGCCCAAAACACTAAAATTTAAAAAAAAAATATAGATTCCGAGCTGGGCCGGGTCGGTTAACCGGCAGGCTTGGTCTGGGCCGGGTTAACCGGGCCCAAATTAAAAAAATAACCGGCCCGGGACCCGGAACCCAAAAGCCCTAGGGCTTACCAGGCCGGGTCAAATTGGGTCGGGTCCTTTAAGTGGGTCGGGTCAGCCCAACCCACTTGACAGAATTATATAGAACTCTGTACTCTCAGATAGATACAGAACTTAAGAAATCTCAGTAATCTCAGTATCGCTAGTATTCTAGCCTAAGTTCAGTACTCAGCTTAGATCTAGTAGTATTCAATTGTTCAATTCAGAACTCAGTATCATGCAATCAGATAACGAGACTCAGTAGTATTCTGTCAGATACGAAACTAAGTGAATTCAGCGTAACTCAGTCAGGTCTTCCGAGAAATATGATCAGTAACAAATTCAGCTCAGTTCAGTTTAAGTTCAGTTAAGAATCAGTTTAGAGTCTTTCAGTTGGGTGTAGGAGGTAGCACCTAGTGAGTGCAGGTATGTCGGCTCCCCATTAGAGAGGCAAAGTCGTTAGGAGCAATCCCTGAACTCTAGAATTGCGTAGCCAGCGTAGGAGCAGGAGTCACCCGTTAGAATAAGGCTTGACTATTATATTGCCTTAGGCTTGACTTCCTGTGAGGGGCACCCATTAGAGAGACTTAACCAGAGTAGAGGTCTTTACCTGTGGCACGGTATTGACACCTTTCCAGCTGGGGTTACAGGTTGGACCCCACCAGTTCAGATTTGGGGCATATCAGTTAAGTGAGAACTCCCACAGTTAAAGTTTCAGTATCAGTCTTAGGAGTAGAACTCATAAATCAGAAATGTCAGATGCAGTCACCTATCTTAGTAAGAAACTCAGATAGTTCCATTGATTTATGGACTACCCACTAGATAGGAATGGTCTCATATAAAGATATTCAGTATCGGTATTATCAGATCCAGAGATCACCCATTAGATAGGCTCGATCTCAGATTCAGTTGATTAATCTCATTATCAGATCTAGAGATCACCCGTTAGATAGGCTTGATCTCAGTCTAAGATTCAGTTGAGTATTCTCATTATCAGATTCAGAGATCTTCCGCTAGAAAGGTTTGATCTCAGACATAATCTTTTCTTATCATTGATAGTAGATTCAGGGATCATCCATTAGAGAGATTTGATCTCAGATTCAGACAGTCAAGAGTAGTAAGCTCATATTTCAGTCATTGATATGAGTAGATTCAGTTAATCAACTTTAGTATCATAAGTTTCCGAGATCACTCACAAGATGGAACTGATCTCGATTTCAGTACACAGTTTTCTATATCAGGAGATTTAGTTATTCAGTATCTCAGTATTAGTAGTGAGTTCAGATGTTAGTAAAGCAGTATCTGAGTTTCAATATTTTGAGTTGCGATGTTTTCAGTTATGGTTTGTGCATTCATGCATATGTCCTCATTCAGTATTCTCATGATTATTCATTTAAGTAATTGTTCATGCATAAGTCCTTGCATTTAGCCTTACCTCATCTTTATACTCAGTACATTCTCGTACTGACACATTTGCACTATGGTGTTTTATTTGACACCATAGGTTCAGAGGCACGAGATCCAGAGTACCCTTAGCAGCTCAGTCACAGTCAACAGCAGTAGACGTAGCAGTGAGTCCTCTTTATTCAAGGATGATCCTTATTTTATTATCATATCAGATTTAATTTATTTTCAGTATACGGAGTTAGTTGGGGACATATCTCATCAACTCCACAGTTCAGATAGTTTTGAGGTTTTTCGGACAGATGTATCAGTATTCAGTTTTTAGTTTTGAGTATTCTAGACGTTTTAAACCTTATGGCCAATTTTTTCCAGTTTTCTGTAATAATTACAGATATTATGCAGGGCTCGGGTATAGATATTGGTAGAGGGTTAGCTCGTGGTCCTTCAGGATCATGAGCACCGTGTGACGTTCTGGTTCTAAAAAATTGAGTCGTTACAATCTAGCAAGGCGTAAATATGTACATGAAAGATCTAAAATGTACCAGTAACCACATCAGGAGAATTTCCCTAATCCTGTCAAGACTGGAGAGCATAGAGTATGTTTGGGCGTTGCCCACTAGTAGCACTGGAAGAGGCACCCTGCTGATTCGGGTGACCGAACTGAGCTGGAGGGCGATTACGCTGACCCTGAGGACCTGGTTGGGGACAATCTCTGACTCTGTGGCCTGGCTTGCCATATCCAAAGAAAACATCACTGCCAGCT
Organism: Capsicum pubescens; assembly: GCA_030864215.1. Taxonomy (NCBI): domain Eukaryota; kingdom Viridiplantae; phylum Streptophyta; class Magnoliopsida; order Solanales; family Solanaceae; genus Capsicum; species Capsicum pubescens. The sequence goes on from CM061543.1 coordinate 172,325,332, forward strand.
CTGCAAGTACCCTGATAGTACTTGCCACATGTCTGACAAAGAGGATAGGTTCGGGCACTGCTAACACTGACCTGAGACTTAGAGCCTCGCGCCCTATCTTTATTGTCGTCTCTAAATTTTAGCAATGGAACACTGCCTGAGAAAGAAGATAGAATGGAAGACTTTAGGTGGAATTGAGAACGACTTTCACCCTCTGACTTAGGCTGAGCAAAGTTGAAACTACCTATCCTTGCTCTCTTATTCTACTACTCGCTCATCTTAATCTTCTGCTCTTCTATCTGTTGAGTATGGATCATAAGCCTGGCTATGTCCATCTCACTAATCAATACTGTGGATCTGCACTCATTGACCACACTATCATTCACCCCTAAAACAAACTTACTCATATTAGCCCTGTTGTCTGCCATTACATGAGGAGCATATCTAGATAATTGAGTAAACTTAAGAGAATACTGTTTCACTGTCATGTTGCCCTACCTGAGGTTGATAAACTATAACACTTTAGCTTCCCTCAACTCTAGGGCAAAGAATCTATCAAGAAAAACAATGGCAAACTCCTCCCACTCTATAGGCCCTGCATCACCATCCCTCTCTGTTTTCTACTGTTTAAACCATGTGTGAGCCATATCTTGTAATTGATATGCAGCTAGATCAACACTCTCAACGGATGACACCCCCATGATATCTGAAACCTTCTAAACCTGATCAAAGAATTCTTGAGGGTCCTCGTCTATCTTAGACCCAAAAAAGGATGGGGGATTCATTCGAGTGAAGTTCCAAATCCTAGCTGCAGCTGAATTGGCCACTGGGTTGGCTGAAATGATAGCTAGTCATTCATTCTGGGCAGCAAATGAATCACAAGAGTAGTGAATGCTGCTCTAAACTCTGCATGAGAAACATGTTCGTCCAAGGGGTCTTCTTGGACGGACTAAGGGGCTGACTGATTTTCATTTCTTCTTTTGAGAGGCATGTTCTGTAAACGAAAAGGGAGAAATGGAATAGACTGAGAGTTAAATTTGAGTTCATGCTCACTGGCACTAAATGAACACTGAAAGAAGGGAAACAGTTCCTAAAACATCTTATAGCCTCTTGTACATAAATATGGCACACAACACACCCATGCACAAGACTCTACTAGATGCGGCTTTCAGACTTCCTAGTACACTATTGAACCTGTCTCTGATACCAAGTTTGTAACGTCCCTAATCTGGTACACGAAAGCTACACGGTGCTCATGACCCCGAAGGACAACAAGCTAACTCATGACTGATATTTATACCTGAGCACTACATAATATACTGTATAAATATGGAATAAAAGGATGAAAGGCCATAAGGTTCAAATATCTGATAAAATATAACATCTGGAGATACGGTATATCTATACCAAAATAACTGAAATAACTGTTTGAACATGCTAGTCTAAAAGCCTCTAAACTGTCTAAATAAAGAGTTGATGGGACATGTCCCCAACTAACTCCAACTACTGAAATAATCTAAGTAGTGAAAGAATGAAATAATCAAATAATAACATCCTCTAATGATAAGGACTCACTGCTAGTCTGACTGCTAAAACTGGAATGCTACTGATGCTCTGGAGATCGTTCTTCTGAACCTATGGTATAAAACACCATAGCGCAAAAGAAAAGCATGCGTCAGTACGATTGAATGTACTAGTATACAAGTGTGGTAGGTTGAATACAAGGGGTTTATATGAATGAATAATACTAACTGAATAAATAACATGAATGTGAGAATACATGCATAAATACGTGAACTGTGACTGAGATCATGACATCACTGAATCTGAATACTTATAACATAAGTTTCGTATAACTGATATACTATTATCTGAATGACTGTGTCTGACAGTCCTATTTCTGATGGAATTAGCTAAGTTTCGTACTGACCTGTGTGATAGTATTTGACAGTCCTGAATTCTATAGATCTATCTGAGTTCTATTACTGAGACTAAGACTGAGACTATAATTATGGGAAGTAGTTATTTAACCGACATGCACCTTTTCTATATAGAGTTAGGGTCCAATCTATAACCTCAATTGAAAGGGTGTCAATACCGCGCCACTGGTAAGGACAAGCTGTGAGTGGCCCTCATCTGGCAGTATCTCTAAAGGGGAACGGTGGGACCCTCAACTAGCAGTGTTAATCCATCTTATCAACCCTCAACTATCAGTGTTGATGTCTCAACCTATGCTGGATACATAGTTCTGGATTGCAAGGATTGCCTCTAAGGGTCACACCCTCAACGGTCAGTGTGTGCCCTCATTCTTGGGTTCACTCGGTGCTAATTCCTACTCCCATCTGAATAGACACTGAAACATGATTAACTGAACTGAATTGGACTGAGTTCAGTGAGTTCCGTTAACTGACAGAATACTACTGAGATTATCAAGTTACTGAGATTATTGGGATTTCAGAGTTTTCCTGAGTATGAGTCTGACTGAATTCCACTGAGCATGGCTTGACTAAGAGTATCTTGAAGACTGACACTGGCTCTAGGCACACAACTAAATTATCGGGTACAAGTACCCCCAAGATTCGATAGCATAAAACTAATAAGACATGACCCTTCTCGACACATGACCATAGTCAACAATTCATAGTACAATCATTACAGATTTTCATGAAGTATTCGCATGTTATAAGATTACACATGAATAGGAATGCATGTAAACATATCATAATTTCATAAGCCTAATCTTATGAGCATTACGTCAATCCATTACCAAACATAACAATAACATGGGAGTCATATCGAACATAAGGAAGAAACATGGATTCATCAATTTTGGTCACAAATGAGTCATAAGGCATAATTCATATTCTCTAGGCATTTTATCAAACACCTTGCATGCATATCTTTAGGATTATACATGAATATTGAAATAATACTTCATGGCAATATTTTACACTTCTAATGCAAGAATTTCAACCACGTACTAACATATTTTCATGATAGTCATTAAAGACTTCAACTTGGAAATCAAAGAACAACATAAACATGGATATAATTCAATTCATACCATGGAATACAAAGTTTATATTTCAAATAGGGTTTCTTGAGCTTCATGGGTGAAAAGAACTCATGAATCAACACTTGACATACCTGTGTGGATGATTTCTTGAAGATTGGTGGAGGAAAGCTTGAATTCTTGCCTTGGAATTAGACACCTAGGGTTTCTTGTTCTTGGGGATTGATCTTTGAGAGAAACCCTAATTTGGTGTTATAGATGAATAATAAAGTTACGAGCTCTGGTCTGATTTAATTAGGGTTTAAAACAGGTGGAAAAAAAACCCAAATACCCTTTTAAAAATAACTTAAAATCACTGATCAGAAGTGATGATGGTTTGGGAAACGGTCCATCGCTGGATCGATGCTCCGTCGGTCCATCCTATCGTACGTGGCCAGAACCCAAACTTTCTGCCTCATCTGCGACGATTTGGGGGATGGTTCATCGTTAGCTCGACGAATCATTAATCCTGACCGTCGCACTTGGCCAGAAGTCGGGTTCACTTCCTTAGTCACGACGGCTTGGGTGACGGTTCATCGCTAGCTAGATAGTCCGTTAGCCCTGACCGTCGTTTCTAGGCAGTTCCGACAGTTCTCTGTAAAACATCCATAAATTTTTACTCTGATACTGGATTTGAACAAAACTAGTATCGTTGTAAAGCTCATGTAATTTTCCACATGATAAAAAATTAAAATTGAGGAAATTCTATCTGATTTAAACATTAATCATTTAGAAAGTCATCACTAACTCTTTTGGAGACTAGATTTTACTTAAAAAAAGTTTGGGGTATTATAGTCGGAGTGGGCGGTGTCGATATTGGTGTCAATATTAGTATTGGCATTGGTATTAGGGCTGATACCGTTGGACTGAATTTATGATTGTTTCATCTTTTTATATTATGTTATGGATGGGAACTTAGTTTTTATATTGGTTTGGTTATGGTTGTTGGTTCGTAATAGTTGGTTTGACTTTTGGTCGGTCACGATTATAGACCTAACCTAGAGTCTAGAATGGCTATAAATTCTATCTTGTTATACGTTTGGCATTCGTCTGACTCAGTGTATGCATATTTGGAGGTAGGATTGGGTAACGGGGGTGGTATACGGTCCTGGATGGACTTGGGATGCCCACTACGACAAGACCCTGGTTCGAATCGTGTCACTACTCATAGAAAGATGTAAGATTTTCTATGAGATTAAAATTGGAATACGAAGGTGATGTTTCTTGCACGCCTCAATTGAAAGAAGAATATAATGAAGAAGACAAAATAAAGTACATTTCACGAAGGACTATTTTGCTCAATTTTGATAAAATATTTGACGAAGGCATTATCGATCCCAACACTTTGAGAAACTAGATTGGAATGTAACATCTACAAGATTAAGTGATGTCTTTATCAGGGGGAGTAAATTCGAAAGGTATTCTTTTTTCCTTAGCCAAATTTTGTTCCATGAAATTTCTAGCAAGGTTTTTAACGAGGCTGCAAACAATGCATACTAAATGATATGCGCACTCTTTTTTCTTAACTGAATTTGTTTCTAGTAATGTTTTAACAAGGTACATCATTAATGGATATTCAAGGTGTAGTGACAGTGGTGTTATAAAATAGATTATTACGTTGACGTCCACTAGTGAATGTTGACTCCTAATTTTTGCCCTCCACGACTAAGTTTGATTTTGAGTTTCTTCGATTTTAAATAAAATTACAACATTTATTTTATTCGGATAAAAAAATTTCAAAATATTTATGTACGTATTTTTTTATTTTAATTAGCGATTATATATTTTCGTATATACGAAATCGTATAATTTTCTTACTTAAATAATTATTTTATGAAATTAGATTTTGACCAAGGGTTATCTTGACAATTAATTTGAATAGACAAAGTCTTGATTTAAATATAATTTATTCTTAAAAATAATTTATTTGAAAAAATATGTGTTTGATTTTATTAAATCAAGAAGCTCGAAATAAAATTGGTTATTAAATCATATTGAATCACAAATCAATTTGAGACAATTATTAAAATTTGGACACAATTGAAATCAAATTGGTCATAATTACAATGCAAATGGTCAATTGATTTTCAACATGGCTGAAATTTAAATAAAATTTACTTAATCCTAAATCAACCAGCCCTTTACCCAATAAAAAATCGGGCAAGCAAGCCCAAAACACTCCACCTAGTCCACCTCAATCATACTTGACCAACTAGGCCCAGCAACCGACAAGGCCCACACCTTTTTTCCTCTTATATCTCCTTACCTAGCACAATCAACGAGGATAATCAAACTCAGAAAAAACAGATAACCCGATAAACAACAACCGCATCGAACACCAACTTTAGCCAACACCTACAATAATTTCAATAGAAGCGATCAGCAACAACCAACAACGACTTCACCATCCACAACGTGATATCGATAATAATTTCAACAGTTGATACCCAAACGAATCACGACAGCAATCAAAGTTAGCCTAAAGTGAAAATTAAAATTTCAAAATTCAAAATTTGTACTAGTTAGTATGAATTAGTATGATTTCCAGCTCATCCCAATCATAACCCATTTTTAAATTTCAATTTTTCATTAGAAATTTCAAAATTATCCCTGAATTCCATAACTCCCACATCGCTCAAAAGCCAAAATTCAATCTCAACCCAATCCTATAAATAACACTATTATTTTAGGAGAAAGGGGTTGGAGGAAGAAAGATTAATTTAGCAGAGAACCCCAATTGAAAGAGATATTGCTAAATTAAAATTTTTGTGCCAAATCCTTGTAAGACTGTTTGGCTTAGGATTCTGGCTAATAATTTTTTTTAAAAAAATTTTCTATGGTGTGAAGAGAATCCGACAAACTCGTAGTCCCAATTTGTTGTTCTACAAAAGGTAAATACACTTTTCTTTTAGTTCGTTGTCTCTTCTTTTCCATCTTTATTTATTCCTCGTATTATTGGTTAGTGTGTTAATGGTGGAGTTATGTGCTTTTGAAACCTAGTATTTTATTTTTCTTATTTTTTCATCGGTGAAAATACTTTTATTTTTGTTAATGTTACTTTGTATAGACTTATTATGTAGTTGTTGGAATCTCACTAAGTGAGAATGGTGGCTTTGTTGCTGTAGATTTAGATTTGTTCTTTCTTTCTTGGTGTTAAATTGTAGTTTTATGGTGTTTGATAGAAAGGGTTCATTGGGATTGAAAAGAAAGTGTTTCGAATTGGTTTGAGTATGAATACTGCCTTTTTCAGTAAAATTCTACCTTTATTGATTCGTGAGTTCAAGGTGAAATTTCTCTTTTTTCCTTCAAAAGTTGCCATTTTGAGTCTGATCATGCCATTTTGTGTTGATTTTTGTTTTGAGTATGCTTCTGAGTATAAAGTTTAATCACATCTATCTCATTGTTACTTATGCACATCAAGTGAAGCATGTCACTTGATTTTGTATTTGATTTGAAACCTTCTTTTTGGAAGCTGGTCTTTAAGTCCCTCGGAGTTTAGGCTTGTGATTCATATTTTCTTGTGTTATAGCATGTTTAAATCTTTGTCTTTTTTTATATGAAAAATCAAAATATGATCTTACCTTTTGAATATTCCCAGTTATATGTAACCATACTCTGTCTTTTATGTATTTAGATCCTTGACTGAAGATAGATATAATTACATTTTAGGTATATCTTATATTATTGCTAATCCTTGTCTTTTATTTGATCCATGTGAATTCATCTGAGTCCAATTGGACTTCATACCCCTACATCTCTCCGAGACCAAGTCCCAAAAGTCCTCAAAGGGACTAGCGTGAAGAAACAAGCTTGTATACATAGATATACAGTGGGAATTGAAGAATGGAGGCAAATATACAGTCGGAAGAGAAAATATGTGTTGATACACAATGCATACACAGCGGTATACAGAAAAATGCAAGGGATAAAGGTTATGATAGACAGCTGAAAAAGGGCCCATTAAATTAGGCCTAATGCCTAGACAGATTTGAAATGGGCCAGAAAGGGACTCAAATCTCAACTTTTCTTCATTTATTTTCTTGTAATTGATATTTGATTGTTTGTTTGTAATTTAATTTAATTTAATCTAGATGAATCCTCTGGGAGAGTTTATGTTAAAATCATACATTTTATGTTGGTTATTTAATATATTGTTATTCCTCTATTAGGCAAACTTAAGCTCGTAGAATAACTTAGGGAATTTTCTCCCATTCCTTCATAGTTATTAAGTAGCTTAAATCCACGTTTATGACGTTGGGTTAATTCTTTAGCCTAAAGTCTTAATCCGAATAAAAAAAATTATGTTAAAATTATTTTGAAACTTTGATGTTTAGTTATTTTATTACTTAGGATAAATTAAATGAAGTAGTATCATATAAACTCTTTTGATTTGAAATAATATTTTTAAATAAATTCAAGATTTTTTAAATAAAATTTTCTCAAATTTCTTAAAGAATTTTTAAAATTAGCCAAAAGAAGTTAAATCTGTCAGTATTCACACTTTGTGGATTTTCGAAAGCCTTCTTTCGATTTTACTTGAATCCTTACTTAGACTCTGGTTATTTTTAGAAGATTTTCTTTCAAAATTTTCTTTTTAAATAGTTTCTTAATTTTTGAAAAATTAAGTGGTGACTCTAAGTTATTTTTTTCAAATAAATCAAATAGACTACTTTTATTTTTGCCACGAAGTTATGAAATGTTTTTGACTAGTTTTGAAAATGGATTGTAATAGAATGGTGAGTCCGTTGGAGTTTCATCTAGGTTCTAACCTTATCTGTTTGGCTAATATTTATATTAGTTGTTATTTTAGCAATTGCGTGTTTAAATTTTCGCAATTATTAACTATTGCATTCATGGCATACTTTCACATTTTAATTATTAAACTGTTTGAGGTTCTGCGGTTGTCGCGACCTCTATTGATTAATTCCAAATATAAGTGTTGGAAATACAATAGTTTATTGGTACGTTAGACATCCAATAGTTGTTTGTATTTTCAAACTCAAGTTGTTCACTTGGAAACCTAGTCAAAGCCCACTCTAGATACCTAGGATAGAGCAATATAAAAACTCATTTTAGGCATGAGCCTAGGACGACCCAATACCTTAGGGAGTAATGGGCCCATTAGAGACCTACCTTGCGACTATTGACCATGATGCATAACAGACGATCATCTCTTATGTGTTAAATTGAATTATATAATGTCGGATTGTATGAACCATTGTCCCTTGGGTTTGAGGGTTTTATTAATTTTTTTTCTTTTATTATAATCAAGAGGTGATCTTCATCCGAAAGGTATTTACAAATTTCAAGAAGTTCAAGATCGAAGGACTTCAAGAAGGTTTAGTTTAGATTTGCTCCCCTGTATGGGAAATGATATCATTCATTTTCCTTTCCTTCATTTTGTATTCCCATTTGATTTATTCATGAAATGTGTATAATATATTTAAAAGGCAATGGAACGTCTTACAAACGACATATATATTCTTTAAATGCTAGTCTTACCTTTGGCTTGAAAAGTACCATGTATGCTAGGGCGCGAGAAATTATTTATGTGCTAAAGTGTTTCATTATTTTGCTTTGTCTATATTTGGTTGATTTGAGTTTAAATAACATATATATTACTTTGGTCAGTTATTACAATTCATGAACTAGCATTTTAAACTTTTGAGTGTTTTTCTTTCCTTTTAGAGAAAGATTAATTTGTGTTGGTAATCAAACTTTCCCGCTTCACAAAGACTAAAAGCAAAAGTAACCATTGACATCATTAGTCGAGAAGAAGAATGAAGTTTCCTCAAAGGCACACTTTTGACATCCTTATATCTTGCATGTTGAAGTCGTCATTTTCTTTTCTTGTTTTTCCTTGTAGCAGCACTTTATCACTTTCTGTTCTTCTATCGCAATTTATGGCTTGATTTTTTGTAATGCATTTTTTAATTTATGGACTATGTTTGACTGGAATTCTTAAGAATGGAATACGTAGGCGGCCTACGTCGACTTCGGTCAATCCCTTAGAAAATTATCTTTTCATTTTATGTTAAAACTGCATTTGATATGATTCCTACCTCAATAGGATACGGATGCATCATATCTGCTCGGTTATACTCCCCGTGGAATTTCAATAAAAACTGAGGTAAAACTTTTGAGAGGATCTCAAAAATTCATTAAGAGGATTTTTTCCCCAAGTTATATAAAGATGATAATTGAAGCATGAAACTGGGGCAAAATTTTTTAGATGGTCTCAAAAATTCCACAAGACTTGACATTTTCTACAAAGTTAGACACTAGACGTTGTTGAAATAGAAACTACGCATAATCATTGAGAAAGTTCTCAAAATTTCAAGTTGCGCTACGTCAGACAGAATTTAAGCATTTTGTGTTTAACTGGGCAGAATTTTGGAGAATATCTCAAAAATTTCAGAATAAATGATGTCATAAATTACAAGAAAGTTCAAGTGCTTCTATTTTATAGACAGGCGCAGAATTTTTTAGCAAGATCCTCAAAAATTCCACAAAAACTACACTTCAAGATTGTGAATCAATGATCAACAAGGTGCATCGAGAGAGCAAGGCAAAACTAACAAAGTCAGTCTTTCTAAAATAAGAATTTTTCTTTGGATGTATGAATAGTGAAGTCACAATATTAGCAACGTTTAGCCTGATAAAGGGCATTACCAGATACACCGTGCCCTTGCCATAATAATCCAGACAACTTTTCTTCTCCATTTTCCTTTTGATTTATGTTTCTATTACATCCTTATGATCCCTAACACTTTCTCTAATTTTGTAGTAAAATGATCGAGCATAACGACTAAGATGTGGAGATATTATCTAAGACACTATCTCTAAGTTATCACGAGTCAAACAACTTTATATTTAAACTATATCTTCCATTGTACTCTTGACTTAGTTACAACAAATTTTTAAGTTATTAATGAGTGTTGTTTGAGCTATGCAGGTGATGTTATACAAGACCGACTCTAAAAGGTAACGCAAAACTATCCTCTCAAAGCTGAGGATTTAAGTCCTTCCAAGGGTTCCCAATTCAAAGAATGAAGTGCAACAAATCAACTTCTATATTAGGGTTTTCTATCCACCAAGAAAACTTATCGGATTGTTACCCCATAGAGGCAACGTATCTTATTATATTTGGGTCATCCACCCTTTCTAAAGGACATACCAAATCGTTACTTTATTCGAGGTGACACATCTTATTATATTTGGGTCATCCATCCTTTTAAAAGGACATATCTTATTATATTTGGGTTTTCCACCCTTTAAGAGGATACATCAGGCCATCACAATATGTTATTATGTTATGGATCATCACATCCTTCAGAGTGACATATTATTATGTTATGGATTGTCACCTCTCTCAGAGTAACGTATTATTATGTTATGGATTGTCACCTCCCTCAGAGTGACATATTATTGTGTTATAGATTGTCACCTCCCTCCAAGTGACATATTATCATATTATGGACTGCCATCGTCACCTCCTTTAAAGTGACATGTTATTATGTTATGGATCATCACCTTCTTCAGCGTGACATCTTATTATGTTATGGACCGTCACCTCCTTCAGCGTGACATGTTATTATGTTATGGATTGTCACCTCCTTCAGTGTGATATGTTATTATATTATGGATTGTCACATCAGCGTGACATGATATTATGTTATGGATTTTCACATCCTTTAGAGTGACATATTATTATATTATGGACTATCCCCTCCTTCAGAGTGACATATTATTATGTTAAGGACCGTTACCTCCTTCAGAATGACATATTATGAACCTCAATCTCCTTCAGAGTGACATGATCTTATGTTATGGATTGTTACCTCCTTCAGCATGACAAGTTATTATATTCTGGACCGTCACCTTCCTTGGCGTGACATATTATTATGTTATGGACTATCATCTTTTCAGTGTGATATGTTATTATGTTATGAACTGACACCTCTTTCAGTGTGATATATTATTATGTTATGGATTGTCACCTACTTCAGAGTGACATATTATTGTGTTATGGATCGTCACCTCCTTCAGAGTGACATATTATAGTGTTATGGATCGTCACCTCCTTCAGAGTGACATATTATTATGTTATGGATCATTACCTCCTTCAGAATGACATATGATGGACTGCCACATCCTTCAAAGTAACATATTATTATGTTATGGACTGTTACCTCTTTTAGAATGACATATTATTATGTTATGGACCGTCACCTCCTTCAAAGTGGCATGTTATTATGTTATAAATTGCCACCTTATATGAAGTGACATGTTATTATATGGATCGTCACCTCCTTCAGCGTGATATGTTACTATATTATGGACTTTTGCCTCATTTAGTGTGGCATACTAAAACAAAGTTTGCACAATTGCCCTTATTTTGCATTTGCTACTAATAAGTTTAGTGCAGATGATTAATAGATATGATTAATAGATATGTTGGGCCATCCGTCTTTCAATGAGACAGTTGGACCGTCACTCCGTTCAAAGTGACATGTTACATTCAAAAGAGGTTGTTCGTCTTTCAATGAGACACGTTGGACTGTTATTCCATTTAAAGTGGCATGTTAGATTCAAAATAGGTTGTCCGTCTTTCAATGAGATACATTGAAATTTCACTCCATTCAAAGAGCATGATACATTCGAAATAAGTCATCCGTCTTTCAATGAGATACGTTGGATCGTCACTCCATTCAAAGCGGCATGTTACATTCAAAATAGGTTGTCCACATTTTAATGAGTCACGTTGGACTGTCACTCTATTCAAAGTGTCATTTTATATTTAAAATAGGTTATCCGTCTTTCAATGAGACATGATGGACCGTCACTCCATTCAAAGTGGCATGTTACATTCAAAATAGATCGTCCGCCTTACAATGAGACATATTGGATCGTTACTCCTTTCAAAGTGTCATGTTAAATTCAAGATAAGTCATTCACCTTTTACTGGTACATATTGGGTTGTCACCCTGTTTAAATATTTTAAGAACAGGTTGTGCAAAACTGCAAATTGGTTCATCAACTATCTCAGCATAGCATGTTCAAATAGGTTTACACCAATTTATATTTGTGTAATGCTACAATTACAACTAATCATTTATTTGAATTGTTAGCGAGAGCATTCAAAAGGATGAAATTCTCAAATCAAAACCACAGGTGTGGACGACTCCAAAAAGAGCGCAACACAACGTGGAACTTTTTTTTAGCAGCAAATTGGGACATAACTTTTTCTTAGAAGCAAATTGGAGAATTTTCTGAAGAGGAATATCAAACTCTTTGGACGCGAGCTAAAGGACGACTTCTACCACCATAATACCATACCCCTTATAGAAGGCATGTGAGGTACTTTTAGATATTCTAGTTTCATTTTAACTTTTAAGATATTTCTAAACTCACATAGGAAGTAACCTTCTTTTTCCTTCAAATTAGGGTGATAATGCACTCAGAGTTTTGGAAATTATGCCTAGTTAAATTCTTGCCTATGGATGTGAAGGATCTCACATTCATGGTTAAGAGGTTACAAGTCTCTTTTCTTTAACTCAATTGACTTGTCACTCATCCTAAGTCAAAGATCGTCTAAAATAAAAGACTATATTTTCTACCAATCAAGTCAAACTATAAGCAGTCTGATTCCTTGAATCATTGGAATATGTAGGCTGGGATCCTTGTTGAAAACTTGACCACATTCCAAACCCCCAAATACTCTTATTCCTTAGATTTTTGGTTTCACCAAAATTCAAAAACAGGGAACTTATGAATTCTTTGAAATCATGCTTTAAAAAATCAAGTGTTCAGAACTACAAGTGGTCTGAACTCTCATGCAACCTGATATATGTTGGAAATTTGATACCGGAGTCCGACCATAACTTCTCGAAACACATGCGAAAGCCAACCTCTTCTAACAAATGAATTTATGGTCGGACAAAAATTAGGAACGTCAAATTCTCTTTGTCCGGGGTTACTTTCATCCACCCTACCCAAAGGGAGGGGGCAGTTGTTGACACCTAATTTTTACCCTCCACAACTAAGTTTAATTCTAGTTTCCTTTTGGTTTTAAATAAAATTATAACATTTATTTTATTCGAATAAAAACTTTTCAAAATATTTGTGTACATATTTTTTGTCATTTTAAGTAGCGATTATATATTTTTGTATATACGAAATCGTATAATTTTCTTATTTAAATAATTACTTTATGAAATCAGATTTTAACCAAAGGGTTATCTTGAAAATTAATTTGAATGGGAAACGTCTTGATTTAGATATAATTTATTTGAAAAAATAATTTATTTGAAAAAATGTGTGTTTGATTTTATTGAATCAAACTCAAAATTAAATTGGTTATTAATTCATATTGAATCACGAGTCAATTTGAGCCAATTTAATAAAATTTGGCCACAATTGGAATCAAATTGGCCATAATTGCAATCCAATGGCCAATTGATTTTATGTTTGAAATTTAAATAAAATTGACTTAATCCTAAATCAATCAGCCCTTTACCCATCAAAAAATAGGGCAAGTAAGCCCAAAACACTCAACCCAGCCCACCCCAACCATACCTGACCACCAGGCCCAACAATTACCCCAGTCCATATCTTTTGCTTCTTATATCCCCGTACCTAGTACAAACAAAAGCGATAATCAAACTCAATAAAACCCGATAAATAACAATCGCATCAAACACCAGCTTCAACCAATACTTACAACAATTTCAACAGAAGCGACCAGCAACAGCCAACAACGACTTCACCATTCACAATGTGATACCGACAATAATTCCAACGACTGATACCTAAACGAATCACGACAACAATCAAAGTCGGCCTAAACCAAAAAGTCAAATCTCAAATTTCCAAATTCAAAATCTGTACTGGTTAGTATAGATTAGTACGATTTCCAGCTCACCCCAATCTTATCTAATTTTTAAATTTGAATTTTCTTATTAGAAATTTCAGAATTTCTCCAAAATTACATAAAGCCAAAATTCAATCCCAACCCACTCCTATAAATATCACTATTGTTTTGGAAGAAAGGGGTTGGAGGAAGAGAGATTAACTTAGCAGAGAACCTTAATTGAAAGGAATTTTGCTAAATTAGAATTTTTGTGTCGAATCCTTGTAAGACCGTTTGGCTTAGGATTCCGACTAAGGAATTTTCTTTGAAGTTTTTCGGTGGTGCAAAGAGAATCCAACAAACTCGTAGTCCGGTTTGCTTCTCTAGAAAAGGTAAATACAACTTTTTTTTAGTTTGTTGTCTCATATTCTCCATCTTTGTTTCTTCCTCATATTATTGGTAAGCATGTTAATTATGTAACTATGTGTTGTAGAAACCCAAGATTTTATTTTTCTTGTTGTTGTATCGGTGAAAACACTTTTATTTTTGTTAATGTTACTTTGTATCGACTTATTATATAGTTGTTGGAATCTCACTAAGTGAGAATAGTGGCTTTGTTGCTGTGGAATTAGTTTTGTTCTTTCTTTCTTGATGTTAAATTATAGTTTTGTGGTGTTTGCTAGAAAGGGTTCGTTGGGATTGAAAAGAGAGTGTTTCGGATTGGTTTGAGTATGTTACTGTCTTTTTCGTTAAAATTTAACCTTTATTATTTTGCGAGTTCAATGTGAAAATTCTCTTCTTTTTTTTCAAAAGTTGTCATTTGGAGTCTTATCATGCCATTTTGTGTTGATTCTTATTTTGAGTCTGCTTCTGAGTATAAGGTTTGTGTTAGTTTGAGTATGATATTGCCTTTTTCGTAAAAAATTAACCTTTACTGATTTGCGAGTTCAATGTGAAATTTCTCTGTTTTCCTTCAAAAGTTGTCATTTGTTCTTATCATGTCATTTTGTGGTGATTCTTATTTTGAGTTTGCTTCTGAGTATAAGGTTTAATCACATCTATCTCATTATTACTATTTCGTGTTTTTATTTTCTCTTTATCGATTATCTAGGATTCATATTTCATAAAACAAACAGTTATTTTCTTTCTTATGTGAGGCAAAATTGTTAATCCCATAAGTAAATTGCAGAGCTACTGTAAGATGTTAGTAGTATTACTATTATGGTTGAGCTGTACTTATGCATATCCAATGAAGCATGTCAATTTACAATAGTGAATGATGATATCTCTTGACTTTGTCTTTGATTTCAAATCTTCTTCCTGGAAGCTGATCTTTAAGTCCCCGGGAGTAATAGGCTCGTGATTCATATTTTCTTCTTTTATAGCATGTTCAAATATTTTGTCCTTTTTGATATGAAAAATCAAAATATGATCTTACCCTTTCAATATTCCCTGTTATATGATCGTACTCTATCCTTTATGTATTTAGACCTTTGACTGAAGATAGATATAATTACATTTTGGGTGTATCTTAGATTATTTCTAATTCTTATCTTTTATTTGATGCATGAGAATTCATCTGAGTCCAATTAAAATCTATACCCCTACATCTCTCCGGGATCGAGTCCCAAAAGTCCTCAAAGGGACTAGCGTGAAGAAACAAAGTTGTATAGATGGATATACAATAATATACATAGGATATACAGTGGGAATTGAGAAATGGAGGCAATTATATACAGTTTAAAGACAAAATATACATTGAGATACAGTGCATATGCATCGGTATATAGAAAAATGCAAAGGATAAATATTGTGATATACAACTGATATATAGCTGTGAAAAAAGGACCATTAAATTAGGCCCGAAGCCTAGACAGATTTGAAATGGGCCAGAAAGGGGCTCAAATCTCCATTTTTCTTAATTTATTTCCTTGTAATTGATATTTGATTGTTTATTGGTAATTTAATTTAATCTAGATGAATCCTCGGAGAGAAAGTTTATGTTAAAATCACTCATTTTAAGTTGGTTCTTTAGTATATTGTTATTCCTCTATTAGGCAAACTTAAGCTCGTAGAACAACTTGGGGAATTTTTCCCATTCCTTCGTAGTTATTAAGTAGCTTGAATCCACGTTTAAGAAGTTGTATTAATTCTTTAGCCTAAATTCTTAATCCGGATTAAAAAATATTAAGTTAGAATTATTTTAAAACTTTGATGTTTAATTTATTTTATTACTTAGGATAAATTAATTGAATTAGTATCATATAAACTCTTTTGATTTGAAAATAATTTTTAAATAATTCAAGATTTTTAAAAAAAAATTCTCAAATTTCTTAAAGAATTTACAAAACTAGTCAAATAAGTTAAATCCGCCGGAAACCATATTTTGTGAATTTTTAAAAGTCTCTAATGACTTCATTCGAATTTACGTGAATGTCACACCCCTTTTTTACTAAAAAGATATATTTTAAGTTTGAAAGGGCTTTTATTATTAAGTGACAAAAGATGAAAATTTGTTTTGAAAAAAAAAATTACAATTAAACTCAGAGTCGCCACTTGGCATAAATATGGTGTGCCAAGTCACCTTTGAAAAACCTTTTTCAAAATGATTTTTGACTCTTTTAAACTATTCCACAAATAGAGATTCCAGCTAAGGAATTCTGTTGACCGAGGGAAAGGTGTTAGGCATCCCTTGGTCCCATGGTTCGACCACGGTCGCTTTGTGAAATATGTCGGCTAGTCTGACACAATGAAGTGAATAAACCACATAAAACACATAAAACAAACAATCAAATGAACAAACCAAAACAAGTCCAAAAATATAGTGTCTAGTCCAATTATTACAATCCAAAATAAAAGATATTGTAATAAACTTGCACTAACCTATACTAGTCCTAAGCTATGCTCTACCCAATGTCTCAGGCCTTGATCACGAACGTCCTTTGCGTACAAGAACGTCAGGGCATACCCCGATGAATAAATACAAATGACCTCGGGGCATTCCCCGACTAAATGAATACATTTACCAATTTCAAGTGACAAAATGAAACAATCTCAAGCACAAACATTCAATCATTCCACAATTGCTAATTTCTACAATTTGCCTACCCATTTGATGGCCTAACGCATGATACTATCGAGATCAACACAATCGATGTTCATTCTGATTTAAACAACCAATATTGAATCGACATAAACCAACATTCACTTTTTCCAATTTTTAATCTTCGCCCCAATATCATTTACCTCAAATAAATTCAAGTCATTATCAACCAATTAGCCAATTCAAGAGATCGATTAATCAGCATTCATGATCCGAACAACACCAAATCAAACAAAGAAAGATCCACACATTATCAATTAGCCATATAAAATATGAAAAATTTAAAATTACTCGAGAAAAGGATAAGAAATAAACCATAATGTTGTTTTTCAATCAAGTAATTCACGTAGGCGAGACGAGTCCACGCCGAGAACCTCGAGTCAACCTCCAAGAAAAAACTCCCAAATCTAACAGCCCGATATATCCAACCCTATCCTATTTTTCTTAATTCAAACTAAAATTGCCAAAAGAGAAAGACCCGTATCGGATTTTGTAGGAACGGGTTTGTTTTGGTCATTTTCAGACTGAGGGAGTCGGTCTCCGAAAAACTCAAATGAATAGTATGAATCGCCATTACTGACCGCGGATTTTGGCGGCATATGTGGAGTCGGCTGTTGAGACACCGACCAATAGCCTTTTTCGGTGGTTTTGAATGAATTTTGTGATGTTTGATGCATTTCCGGCAAACCATCGCCAGAACAGTAACACGAACACAGGGTTTATATTTCTCCCTCAACCCTCTCTACCTTTTTTCTCATCCATCTCTGATTGTGTGTGTCGATGAGGGTATTGTGAATGACGTGAGGTGTGGATGTTTTTCCAACGGGGTACATGCAAACTCCGGTGAAATGTGTGTGTGCGTATGAGCGATGTGCCTTCTTCTTGTGTATTGTGTGTATCCCTTACTCTGTGTCTATTAATGGAAAATATAAGGAATGTGTGTGTGTTTTACGTATATGAGGCGTGTGTTTATTTATCATTTTTTGTCTTTTTGTGAGTTTGTTAGAAAAATAGAATAAAACATGGGGTAGGGGGTACAGGGTAGTGGTTGTTAGGATAAAGTGAGGTGGTCTAATTTAATTGGGTGGGTGTTAATTTATTGGGAATTTTGTTATTTTTGTTAGGGTGGGGTGTTAAAAGTGGTTATCAATTTGTTGTTTTCTTGTGTGGAACTTATCACATGATTGAGGGTGCATGGTAAGACGGGGTAAATGATAAAATTCAGTTTTGGGGAGGGATAAAATTATGTGTCTACATCATGCCCCTTTTTGGATGTAAACACAGTGTTGGCAGACAAAGAAGTAGACAATAAGATCAAAATTTGACTCGGCCATTATTCAAAGGTAGGAAACAGAAGGAAGGAATGCAACTGATTCTTGATTTTGGACATCCTACTTACCCAATTTATGAGGGAATTGAGTCACAGGTATCTCAAAGGGTTGGAAAAGAAGCGAACTATACCAAGTTGGAGAGTCGAATGAGGCTTTGTCGAGGTTCCGATCCGCAGCTCTTTTATTACATCAAAAATAAAAATTACATGTTAAAGATAACTGACATTACAAAAATCCTATCTATGCAGCTTCTCTTGACTCTTGACTTGAATCTTCAATGCTTTCAAAAGTGATGAATGATCTGATCTTCTTTGGATTGAACTTAAGAATAATTCTTTCTGCATACAAAATCTGGTGTTGGAGATGAACTTAAAATTGACCATGTTCTGTTAGTGGTACTTCTAAATTCAAACCTGAGTTAGAAAATCTTCACTCTATTCTTTAGGCAAGCTCTAGACTTACAATTTTTCCACCATGTTCTTCGGGCGGGCTCCTGACTTTTAACTTTATCACCCTGTTCATCAGGCTAGCTCCTGACTTTGAATTTCATCACCCTGTTCTCCAGTCGGGCTCCTGACTTTTAATTTCATCACCCTGTTCTCCAGGTGGACTCCTGACTTACAATTTCATCATCTTGTTCTTCAGGCAGACTCCTGACTTTTAATTTCTTTACCCTGTTCTTCAGGCGGGCTCTTAACTTGCAGTTTCTTTACCCTATTCTCCAGGCGGGCTCCTGAAATCAGAAAGTAAATTCCCATTTTTTAGGAAGGTCCTAAACATAAAGTAGATTCCCATTTTCCAAGAGGGTCCTGAACATAAAGTAGAGATTTCCCTTTTTCAGGAGGGTCCTTAACATAAAGTATATTCCTATTTTCTAGGAGGGTTCTAAACATAAAGTAGATTCTCATTTTCCAGGAAGGTCCTGAACATAAAGTAGATCCCTCTTTCCAGGAGGGTCCTGAACATAAAGTAGATCCTCATTTTTCAGAAGGGTCCTGAACATAAAGTAAATCCCCATTTTCCAAGAGGGTCCTGAACATAAAGTAGATTCTCATTTTCCAGGAGGGACCTGAACATAAAGTAGATTCTCATTTTCCAGGAGGGTCCTAAACAAAAAGTAGATTCTTATTTTCCAGTAGGGTCCTGAGTAGATTCCCATTTTTCAGGAAGTTCCTGAACATAAAGTAAATTTTCATTTTCCAAGAGGGTCCTGAAGTGAAGTTCCAAATAAAGAGAATTAAATTTTTTCCCCAGTTTATCATCAGAGAACTTTTGTGAAAGTCACATCATAACTACTTGAAAAACCCAATCAAGGAAATGCATCTTTTATGGGTTAATTGGAATGATTCAACTATAAAGTACATTTTATAGGAGTCACAGTGAATGACTCGACTAGAAAGTACATTTTCTAGGAGTCAAGAGAAAGGACTCGACTAGAAGATACATCTTCTAGGAGTCAAGGAGAAGGACTCGACTAGAATGTACATCTTCTAGGAGACAAGGGGAATGACTCAACTAGAAGGTACATCTTCTAGGAGTCAAGGGGAATGACTCGACTAGAAGGTATAACTTCTAGGAGTCAAGGGGAATGGCTCGATTGGAAGGTACATCTTCTAGGAGTCAAGGGGGATGACTCGACTAGAAAGTACATCTTCTAGGAGTCAAGGGGAATGAATCGATTGGAAGGTATATTTTCTAAGAGTCAAAGGGAATGACTCGACTAGAAAGTACATCATCTAGGAGTCAAGGGGATGACTCGACGTCAAACAGAATGAATCGAATAGAATGTACATCTTCTAGGAGTCAAGGGGAATGAATCAACTAGAAGGTACATTCTCTAGGACTCAAGAGTAGTGACTCGACTAGAAAGTACATCTTCTAAGAGTCAAGGGGAGTGACTCGACTAAAAATTACATCTTCTAGGAGTCAAGGGGATTGACTCGACTAAAAAGTACATCTTCTAGGATTCAAGGTTCAATTTAAGAAGTGCATCATCTAGCAATTGAAAACTGAAATACCTGGATAAGAAAGGGTGTCTCCGAGGGATATAGGATGATGAATTTTTACCATGATTTGATTATCAAACCTGTGCAAAAAAATTGCTTCCTGCATATGTAGAAGTGAGGCATTGCAGCCCTTGATATTTATGCTTTGAAGTCCTTGATTTGAAGGAAACATGTTTCTTGTTTCATTAAAAAAAACTTGTGAGTTTAAAACATAGTGGCTGGTTTATGGCTTTAGCTTTTGCGATAATCACTTTTGCCATTGTCACTTTTAACTTTACTTCCAACCATTAGCATATGTCATTGACTTGCTGCATCATTGACCCAAACTCAGATTATTAAGAGTGACTCTACAAAAAATACAGTATCTCTACTTTGACATGTTTCTTAGATAAACCCTTTGAACCTTGGTATTTCCATGAGCTCCCAGACTTGTCTGTTGACAAAACTTTCTGCATGTCTTATTTCAGCTCACAATCATGTATCTTTTATGTGTTGGCCTTTTTATCCTGCTTTGTGCAATTAAATAAGTTGGTAGCTAGTTTTTAAATCTTTTCTCACTTACTTTGACATGGACTTATCTCAAAGACACGAGAAAAATGACAATGATTTTTTTTATTTGGATAACTGACAAAAATAAAACTATAGAGAAGAAAGAAAAGACAATGAACGTCTCCATTGAAAAAGAGAAAAGAAAATTTATCTGAAAATGACAGTCAACTCTAATGATTATGACATGCATTTTGGATTAAGCTGGTTGGCCTTTCCATCCAAACTTGCACCAACTGTTGTTGAGTTAATGACCCTAAAATTGAGTTATTTCCATAGGCCAATTGCACTTAAAAGACCTCGTTTGGCTAGTGATGCCTTGAAGGGTTTTTGCCAATAATTCTCTCTTATTTTCTTTCTCTAAGTTCACCATTGCTTTATGGTATCCGTGAGAATTTTCACCAATGAGACTCTCTTATTTTTATTTCTCTCAACTCAGAATCATCTTACGGTGCCCGCGAGGCCAATTGCAATTATTTTTAAGGCCAATTGCAATTATTTTTATTGCTTTTGGCAAGATTATAGATATGCTCCTCGGAGAGAGATGCGTGCACCATCTCTATCCTACTGGGAGTATGATTGTTCTTTATGTGGTGGTCAAGATGGACATTGGAATGATTGCCCAAATGCCCTCTCCCCCCGGTATGCAAATCCAAATTCTAGTTATTCTTATGATTTTGATAGGTCTTATGGTCAAGAACACGAAGAACGAAGCACTGGAAAGAGTGGAATTGAAGCTATGCTTCAACTAATGATGAATTGTGTGGACACAATGAATGATATCATACGTGATATGCATCAAGACATAAGCAAAAATAATAAGGAAAGAAGAATAATAGAGGATATGGATATAGAGGTCAAGCATTCAAAGTACTTTTTCACATTATGTTTAGATGATATCTTATCTGTGGAATCATTTAACATAATGGACAAGTGTGAAGATGAGGAACAAGAATCCTATATCGATGTTGTGCTTGATGTTGAGAAACCTTCAATGATTTGCCAACCAACTGAACCAACCATGAGGGATGATGCCAAGATTGAGGAAATGGTTCCAAAGGCAAAAGAAAAAACCAAACAAATCTCTTCTGAAGACTCTATCCTAATTCGGGGTAAGGATGGACAGAAGGATTCAACACCGAAATTAAGGAGAAAACCTCATTCAAACTATTTTCAACATAGTGCTTGGTGGATGAGATGGAAGTCTACCTACCCAAGCAACTGAGTGTTTTGAGGATGAGGAACATAATCCTTATATTATGGAGTTTTGCATTCAAAAAGAGCAAAATAAAACCCCCCACTTGAAGGTCAGTAAAGGCAAAATTCAATGTGCATCAAGTGGATTATTGATAATCTCATCAATACCCAATGAGCCTATCCAAAAATTTGATATGAAGTTGGGTAAGAGATTCAAGTCATCAAAGTGGAAAGATAAAATAAGTGTCATTGTATCCATACATTTGCCCAATGAACCTCGAAGATGTATTGATCAAAAGTTGGGTCGATGTTTCAAATCCTCCAAGTGGAGACATAAATAATTATCAGCAAGATATCTTGATGAAATCTGAGTAGTCAAGATAACTGAGTCATGCCACGACACTATATTAGGCGCTTCTTGGAAGGCAACCCAAGGTATTTTGTTGTTTGTATTCGTATTATGTGATTGGCATCAGATCTTCGCACCCGTGGTGCCACAGGTATGTTTCTAACTCTCTCATTTTGGTTTGATGCATTGGGGACATTGTATGATTTTAAGTTGAGGGTGGGGCTACTTGTGGGTATTGATGTCCTCCGTGGATTTTTCATGTCGTGTCCCTTTTCCCCGCTGTCTTATTCCTAGTAGAGCCGGCATGTTTAGGCGTATTGTATATTGTTTTGTGATGTGTTGTGGTTAACTAGGAGAAATACAAGTAATGAGGCAGTTAACATGTTTTTGTGATTTTTGAGTACCTCTCCAATGGACTAAGTATTTAACTGTGTGAATTGCATCTGATTATGACCACTGTGCATATTTGTATGACATTAGTTTTAGTGATGCAGTAATCATTGCTAAACAGCTGCATGAACTGAATGAGTAGTAGCTTGTGATATACTTGTGTGCCAAGTACGTGTGAGATCTTACTCAGTTCTCGTTGTATGATAAAATCCAGAACTTGCTCGGTTAGTCTTACCTTGGTTGAACGATAGGGGTTAGGAAAGGATCATAGGTCATTTTGATATTAGCTCATTTTTAGACTAAATAACCTTCCCTATATGTAGAATATCCTTTGATCCTTGCTTTGAGCCTGATTAGCCAATTTTTTTTGTGATACCTGTCACTTTTCCAGTTTATATCATAATGAACCTATTTTCGCCCTGGTCCTCCTTGAACACTGTGCACCTTGACTTAGGCAAATGGCCTAAGTTGAGGGTGGCTATCATAGGGGTGCATGATGTAAAATAAGTAGGAAGAAAGGTAGAGTAAAATAAAAGAATAAAACGTTGAGTGCGGTAGAAAAGAGCAAGAAAAAGAAAAGTTGTGAATAAAAAATTGATTGTAGAAAAGACCGCACCCATCCTGAATAAGTGTGATCAAGAAAAAAGAAGAATAGAAAAAGGCTAATGAGTGAAACCCCAAAAAGCTAGTGTAGTGTCAAGGAGGCTTAGTCACTTTAACATGTCCATGAATATCATACCAGCCCCTAGCCTACATTACAAGCCTAAGAAAAGCCCTAAAGTGATCCTAACAGACCTACCTGAAGGTTTGGGTACTGACTATAAGGGCAAGCCTATGGCATTTGACATGTAGTATTTGGAACTTTATTCTGAGAGTGAGACTTATGATTATCCCTATGATTATGTATGTGAATTCTGATATGAGTGAAAAAGGGATTTCTTTGTTATGAGGGCACATTGGGTATGTTGCTAAGTCAATGACTTGTTCAGATAATGTGATCTTGATATGGCATGATTTTTATTGCTGAATTTTTATCGTACCTTGATGCTTGTGAGTTGCATGGTTGCTCTTCAAAACATCAACAGTGAGTTTTAAATTGACTGACCTTGGAGATGGTGAAATTATTCTAAACTAATATGAGTAGTTAGCTGCCAAATTGTACTTTGTATTCTCTTAGTTATGTTTTGGTTACTTGAGGATAAGCAATTGTTTTAAGTTGAGGGTGTTGATGTATGAGTATATGCAAACACATTTGAGGCTTTTAATTCTAAATAATTGCAAGGTCTTGAGCAACTTTAGTTATTTTTTATTAGTTTATGTTTGATTTTGCAGTTTAAGTTGATATGATAGAGAACCAACATGAAATGAAGCAAAGAAGTTGAAATTTGAAGACAAGTGTGGCTGACGACATTTGTGATAAGTCGTCAGCCCTGTGATAAGCTATTAGGTTGGTCGTCATCAGTAGACAGAGAATTGGCCTACAGTGGAAGTTGTGACGACATTTTGTGATAAGCCGTCAAGGGTCTGATAAGTTATCAAGAATGTCGTCAGCCTAAGGCATCCAAGGAGAACTGAAGCAAAGCCTTGATGAAATTTTATGATAGGCCGTCACGTAGCTGATAGGTTATTAAGTTTGTCGTCAGACTTAAGCAGAAAGAGCCAAAATTGAAGAAGAAGCTGACGACATTTATGAGAAGTCGTCAGCTTCCTGATAAGCTATTACAAATGTCGTCGGCTAATCCGAAGGATTTCTGATTTTTATTAATTTGTTTCCTTATTTAGGGAAAACTATTTAAAGCTTTGTTTTAGGGTTTTCTAAACAAAATTATTATTATCCCGCACAAGGATGACACCTTGAGTTTGGGACAACATATTTTGATATTTTCTCTCTTTACTTCTTGACTTTAACAACACAACTAGTTTTGAGAGATTATTGTCAGTATTTTGGGATTTTTTCTTTATGATCTAATCTGCGATTCACTAGTTATTATTCATCTCTGTAAGTTTATCTTTCAAATCATGAATTCAATTATGTGTTTCGTTCATTACATCATGAGTGGCTAAACTCCATTAACCTGAGTTATGGGATCTAGGGTTAGATCTTGATGAGGTGCTAAGTATTCAAGATTCAAAAGGTGGTAGGATTTCTTGATAATTTTGAAGTTTTTAATTAACGTCTGTTGGTTGCAAACAGTAGACACACCTGCTTTGATTTGCTTGAGAAAGAAATCAAATATAGTAGGAAGTGAATTATCAACAGGGACTCAAAAATACTTCGTTTAATAATCAGTGCTGTAACAAAGTTGGTTAACCTGAGCTAAAATTTGGGCAGTAAATAGAAATTTCCTGGGTCCGAGAGGATTAGGGAATTAAACGCTTAATTAGGTCGAGAGACATTTAAGCATAACATCGATAAAGATAGCTTGTTATTCTACCCACCGTGAGAATCTTGAACCACTTTTAGCATCTGTCATGTACCGAAAGCCCTAGTGAACATAATTTTGGTTATTTCATATACTCTTGATTTATAAACACCGAAAGTAAAGTGAGAAACAACAACTTGTTAAACCTAAACCCCCAATTTTATCTTTTTATATCATTTTTTTGAATTTAACTTGTAGCTTTAGTTTCAAATTAGTTTAATCGTCACTTACATTGTTCCCTGTGGATTCGACCCTGAATCCAAAATTGGGTAAATATATTGACGACGACCGCCTAGCACTAAATTGACGTGTAAGTTGAGCGTTATCAAAAGTAACGTCGTTGCCGGGGAACAATTTGGCGTATTGAGTTGGTTTGGAATTTTAGCCTACTTGCTTGAATTTAAACTCTTATATATTTGTTTTTAGTTTTCTTTTATTTATGGTGTTAGGTAGATTTTTAGTTTAGTTTATTATTACTATGGCGTCTTGGAATGAACATGAGCTTTGTGGTTGGAAATCGTATCTTGATGATCCATGTTTATATTGTGATAGACCTCACTTTGGCAAGATTGTAGATATGCTCCCCAGAGAGAAATGTGTGCACCATCTCCATCCTACTGGGAGTATGATTGTTCTGTATGTGGTGGTCAAGATGGATATTGGAATGATTGCCCAAATGCCCCCTCCCCCCGGTATGCTAACCCAAATTCTAGTTCTTCTTATGATTTTGATAGGTCTTATGGTCAAGAACAGGAAGAAGGAAGCACCGAAAAGAGTGGCATTGAAGTTATGCTTCAACTAATGTTGAATTGTGTGGACACAACGAATGATATCATACGTGATATACATCAAAACATAAGGGAAAATAACGAGAGGATATGGATATAGAGGTCAAGCATTCAAAGCACTTTTCCACATTATGTTTAGATGATATCTTGTCTGTGGAATCATTTAACATAATGGACGAGTGTGAAGATGAGGAACAAAAATCCTATATCGATGTTGTGCTTGATGTTGAGCAACCCTCGATGATTTTCCAACCAACCAAACCAACCATGAGGGATGATGCCAAGATTAAAGAAAAGGTGCTAGAGGTAAAAGAAGAAACCAAGCAAATCTCTTCTGAAAACTCTAGCCCAATTCGGGGTGAGGATGCCCAGAAGGATGCAACTCCGAAATTAAGGAGAAGTCCTCATTCAAACCATTTTTCAACATTGTGCTTGGTGGATGAGATGAAAGTCCACCTACCCGAGCAACTGAGGTGTTTTGAAGATGAGGAATATAATCCTTATATTATGGAGTTTGGCATTCAAAAAGAGAAAAATGAAACCCCCCACTTGAAGGTCAGTAAAGGCAAAATTTAATGTGCATCAAGTGGATTATTGATAATCTCATCAATACCCAATGAGCCTATCCGAAAATTTGATATGAAGTTGGGTAAGAGATTCAAGTCATCAAAGTGGCGAGATAAAGGAAGTGTCATTATATCCGTACATTTTCCCGATGTGCCTAAAAATGTATTGATTAAAAGCTGGGTCAACGTTTTAAATCCTCCAAGTGGAGACATAAATAATTATCAACAAGGTATCTTGATGAAGTCTGAGTAGTCAAGATAACTGAGTCGTGTCGCGACACTAAATTAGGCGTTTCTTGGGAGGCAACCCAAGGTATTTTGTTGTTTGTATTCGTATTCGTATTATGGTATTGGCATCAGCTCTTCGCACCCGTGGTGCCACATGTATATTTCTAACTCTCTTGTTTTGGTTTGATGCATTAGGGACATTGCATGATTTTAAGTTGAGGGTGGGGTTACTTGTGGGTGTTGATGTCCTCCGTGGGTTTTTGTTGTCGTGCCTCTTTTCCCCGGAGTCTTGTTCCTAGTAGAGCCGGCATATTTAGGTGTATTGTGTTTTATTTTGTGATGTGTTTTGGTTAACTAGGAGAAATACAAGTAATGAGGCAGTTAACATGTTTTTGTGATTTTTGAGTACCTCTCCAATGGACTAAGTATTTAACTGTGTGAATTGCATCTGATTGTGACCACTGTGCATCTTTGTATGACATTAGTTTTAGTGACGCAGTAATCATTGCTAAATAGTTGCATGAACTGAATGAGTAGTAGCTTGTGATATAATTGTGTGCCAAGTGCGTGTGAGATCTTACTCAGTTCTCGTTGTATGTTGAAATTCAGAACTTGCTCGGTTAGTCTTACCTTGGTTGAACGATAGGGGTTAGGAAAGGATCATAGGACGTTTGGATATTAGCTCATTTTTAGCCTAAATAACCTTTCCTGTATGTAGAATATCCCTTGATCCTTACTTTGAGCCTGATTAGCCTATTTCTTTTTGTGACACCTGTCACTTTTCCAGTTTATATCATAATGAACCTATTTTCGCCCTGGTCCTCCTTGGACATTGTGCACCTTGACTTAAGCAAATGGCCTAAGTTTGAGTAGGAAGAAAGGTAAAGTAAAATAAAAGAATAAAAAGTTGAGTGCGGTAGAAAAAAGCAAGAAAAAGAAAAGTTATGAAAAAAAGTGATTGTAGAAAAGACCACACCTATCCTGAATAAGTGTGATCAAGAAAAGAGAAGAATATAAAAAGGTTAATGAGTGAAACCCCAAAAAGCTAGTGTAGTGTCAAGGAGGCTTAGTCACTTTAAAATGTCCATGAATATCATACCAGCCCCTAGCCTACATTACAAGCCTAAGAAATGCCCTAAAGTGATCCTAACTGACCTACCTGAAGATTTGGGTACTAACTATAAGGTCAAGCCTATAGCATTTGACATGCAGTGTTTGGAACTTCATTCTGAGAGTGAGACTTGTGATTATCCATATGCTTATGTATGTGAATTCTGATATGAGTGAAAAAAGGGATTTCTTTGTTGTGAGGGCACATTGGGTATGTTTCTAAGTCAATGACTTGTTCAGATAGTGTGATCTTGGTATGACATGATTTTTATTGCTGAATTTTTGCTGTACCTTGATACTTGTGAGTTGCATGGTTGTTCTTCAAAACATCAATAGTGAGTTTTAAATTGACTGACCTTGGAGATAGTGAAATTATTCTGAACTAATATGAGTAGTTAGCTGCCAAATTGTACTTTGTATTCTCTTAGTTATGTTTTGGTTGCTTGAGGACAAATAATTATTTTAAGTTGAGGGTGTTGATGTGTGAGCATATGCTAACACATTTGAGGCTTTTAACTCTAAATAATTGCAAGGTCTTGAGCAACTTTAGTTATTTTTTATTAGTTTATGTTTGATTTTGCAGTTTAAGCTGATATGATAGAGAACCAACATGAAATGAAGCAAAAAAGTTAAATTTTGAAGAAATCTGAAGACAAGTATGGATGACGACATTTGTGATAAGTCGTCAACCCTGTGATAAGCTATCAGGTTGGTCGTCATCAGTAGACAGAGAATTGGCCGAAAGTAGAAGTTGTGAAGACATTTTGTGATAAGCCATCAAGGGTCTGATAAGTTATCAAGAATGTCGTCAGCCTAAGGCATCCAAGGAGAACTGAAGCAAAGCCTTGACGATATTTTGTGATAGGCCATCACGTAGCTGATAGGTTATCAAGTTTGTCGTCAGCCTTTAGCAGGAAGAGCCAAAACTGAAGAAAAAACTGACGACATTTGTGATAAGTCGTTAGCTTCCTGATAAGCTATCACAAATGTCATCGGCTAATCCGAAGGATTTCTGTTTTTTATTAATTTGTTTCTTTATTTAGGGTAAACTATTTAAAGCTTTGTTTTAGGGTTTTCTAAACAACATTATTATTATTCCGCACAAGGTCGACACCTTGAGTTTGGGACAACATATTTTGATATTTTCTCTCTTTACCTCTAAACTTTAACAACACAACTAGTTTTGAGAGATTATTATCAGTATTTTGGGATTTTTCCTTTATGATCTTATCTGCGATTCACTAGTTATTATTCATCTCTGTAAGTTTATCTTTCAAATCATTAATTCAATTACGTGTTTCGTTCGTTACATCATGAGTGGCTAAACTCCATTAACCTGAGTTATGGGATCTAGGGTTAGGTCTTGATGAGGTGCTAAGTATTCAAGATTCAAAAAGTGGTAGGATTTCTTGATAATTCTGAAGTTTTAATTAACGTCTGTTGGTTGCAAATAGTAGACACACCTGTTTTGATTTCCTTGAGAAAGAAATCAAATATAGTAGGAAGTGAATTATCAACAGAGACTCGAAAATACTTCGTTTAATAATCAACATTGTAACAAGGTTGGTTAACCTGAGCTAAAATCTGGGCAGTAAATAGAAATTTCCTAAGTCCGAGAAGATTAGGGAATTAAACGTTTAAGTAGGTCGAGAGACATTTAAGCATAACATCGATAAAGATAGCTTGTTATTCTACCCACCGTGAGAATCTTGAACCAGTTTTAGCATTTGTCATGTACCGGAACCCCTAGTGAACATAATTCTGGTTATTTCACAAACTCTTGATTTACAAACACTGAAAGTAAAGTGACAAACAACAACTTGTTAAACCTAAACCCCCCATTTTATCTTTTCGTATCATTTGTTTGAATTTAACTTGTAGCTTTAGTTTCAAACTAGTTTAATCGCCACTCACATTGTTCCTTGTGGATTCGACCCCAACTCCAAAGTTGGGTAAATATATTAACGACGACTGCCTTGCATTAAATTGACGTGTAAGTTGAGCGTTATCAACAGTAACACGAACACAGGGTTTATGTTTAACCCTCGCTACCCCTTTTCCCATCCATCTCCGATTGTATGTGTCGATGAGTGTATCGAGAATGACGTAAGGTGTGGATGTTTTTCCGGTGGGGTACGTGCGAACTCCGATGAAGTGTGTGTGTGCGTATGAGCGATGTGCCTTCTGCCTGTGTATTGTGCGTATCCCTTGCTCTGTGTCTGTTAATGGAAAATATAAAGAGTGAGTGTGTATGTGTGTTTTGCGTCTGTGAGGTGTGTGAGTATTTATCATTTTTTGTCTTTTTGTTAGTTTGTTAGAAAAGTGAAATAAAACGTGGGGTAAGGAGTAGGGGGTATAGGATAGTGGTTGTTAAGATAAAGTGAAGCGGCCCAATTTAATTGGGTGGGTGTTAATTTATTGAAAATTTTGTTATTTTTGTTAGGGTGAGGTGTCAAAAGTGGTTATCAATTTGTTGTTTTCTTGTGTGAAACTTATCACATGATTGAGGGTGCATGATAAGACAGAGTAAATGGTAAAATTTAATTTTTGGGAGGGACAAAATTACGTGTCTACAGTGAATCCTTACTTAGACTCTGGTTATTTTTGAAAAGATTTTCTTTTAAAATTTTCCTTTTAAATAGTTTTTTAATTTTCATAAAATTAAGTGGCGACTCTTAAGTTATTTTTTCAAATAAAAATCAAACAGACTTCTTTTATTTTTACCAAGAAGCTATGGAACATTTTTGACTAGTTTCAAAAACAGATCATAACAATGAAATTTCTTCATCTCTCCATTACTCTTAACCATTATGTTCCAGCTCTCCCATTACCTCAAACCTAATACTATGTCTCCCACCTCCTCCATGATCTCCCTCTTAATGCCATATTTATGATATTTCCTTTATCTACCTTTATATAATTTTATAAATAGATGACGAGAAGTCATATTATGTACACGCTTAATACTTGACAACCCATTTAATTATTTTCCTTTTTATTAGGGTAATCCCATATTCACATTTTAGCCTATTGCATTTAATTATTGCTCAACTGATTGTATTGGAACTTTCATTATGATTTAATTTATATTTTATGCTTGGACATTTTGGATATTATTTTAAATATTGTGTTTTAAAAATTTTCTCTCAACTTATATTAAAAAGTACATTTAAAAGATTTAACATTATTACTTCTCTTTGTATATAATTTTTATTTTTTTTCAACATGCAGATATAATATTAATTATAATTATTGACATAACCAATTAGTCAAACATAAAAAATCAAATCAAAAAAATAAAAACAAAATAAATTTATTTATTTTGGTTCGATTTGAATTGCATCATAAAATCAAGAATCTAAATTACAAAATCAAAATGAAAAATCGATGTGCATCCTAATTAATTATTTTGAACAAATTTACGGGGCAATATATATTTTCCAAGGAAAACAGCCGCGTAAGCAAGATACTTATTTAGGCAATTTACAATTTTTAACAAATTAAAAATTGGAATAGACGAATAAATGACAAAAGAAACTTAGTTTGAGACGAGAAAGGGTAGTAATCTCTCTTTCTCCCTTCTATTCTATCACCCTCTTCATCACACAGCTGCATAAACCCCATTTTCCTGTCTTTTTTATTTCTGCATTCATCATCCCTCGATAAATAAAAACATATATATATATATATATATATACAGAGAGAGAAGAGGAACAAACAACCAAAGTAATTTCACCAAAAATAAGAAAAACAAAGAAACATGAAAAACAGCCGCAATCAGAATCTATTGTCCGCCATCGAAACGGCGGTGTCTTCATCATCAGCTGAGCAATCTCAGCCGGCAGCCGTTGCGCCACCACCTTCCATGATATCATCATCAACTGCCACGTTATCATCGGAGAAACCAACGGCTCCGGTGGAGGACGTAGCTTCTTCTCGTGACCCTAGCTCCGTCACCGCTGCCGCTGGTGCGGCGGTGTCAGAGTTTGTTACAGTTGAGCGGCGGAGTGCTTACGGCGCCGTTTGCAAATGGGCAATAGCGAATTTTACCAGAGTTAAAGCGAGGGCGTTATGGAGCAAGTACTTTGAAGTCGGCGGTTTCGATTGTCGTTTGCTAGTTTACCCTAAAGGTGACTCACAGGCATTGCCTGGTTATATCTCTGTATACCTTCAAATTATGGACCCTCGCAATACGACGTCGTCTAAATGGGACTGTTTTGCCAGTTACCGTCTTGCCATTGACAACCCTACTGATTCCTCAAAGTCCATTCATCGTGATTCATGGCATCGATTCTCTTCCAAAAAGAAATCTCATGGCTGGTGTGATTTTACTCCTTCCAATTCCATATTAGACCCTAAATTAGGGTTTCTGTTCAACAATGATTGCATTCTTATCACTGCTGATATACTTATACTTAATGAATCTGTTAGCTTTTCACGTGATAACAACGAATTGCTGTCAAATTCTGTATCGAACGTAGTAGTTACTGGTTCCTCTGGAGATGTTCTGAGTGGCAAATTTACTTGGAAGGTTCATAATTTTAGCTTGTTTAAAGAAATGATAAAGACTCAGAAAATTATGAGCCCTGTTTTTCCCGCGGGGGAATGTAATTTGAGGATTAGTGTGTATCAAAGCGCTGTAAATGGGGTGGAGTATTTGTCTATGTGTTTAGAGAGCAAGGATACGGAGAAGACATTGATTTCAGATAGAAGTTGTTGGTGCTTGTTTAGAATGTCAGTGTTGAATCAGAAGCCGGGTCTGAATCACATGCATCGGGATTCTTATGGAAGGTTTGCTGCTGATAATAAGAGTGGGGATAACACAAGCTTGGGATGGAACGATTATATGAAAATGGTGGATTTTATGGGTCCAGATTCAGGTTTCTTGATAGATGACACTGCTGTTTTTAGCACTTCGTTCCATGTTATTAAAGAGCTTAGTAGCTTTTCGAAGAATGGGGGACTGATTGGGCTGAGGAATGGGGGTGGTTCCAGGAAATCTGATGGTCACATGGGAAAGTTTACATGGAGGATTGAGAACTTCACAAGGTTGAAGGATATTTTAAAGAAAAGGAAGATTACTGGGCTTTGCATAAAGAGCAGGAGGTTTCAGATTGGAAACCGGGATTGTCGTCTGATTGTTTACCCCAGAGGTATGCCTTATGCTGCCTACAGTAATCTCATCACATATGAAAATATGTTTTGGTATGCTCACAGCTGCTTTTATTGCCTTTTTAGTATGGTGTTAGTTGGTCAGGTTTGGTTACCGTACGTATAACAAGTTCCTTCAATATTTTGCTATGGTAAATCTGATATCAAGGTTCCATGGAGATTAGAGAAATGTGTTCATGTATCATGTATGTCCATATCTGATCATGCAAAGTTCTTGATTCCAGCATAAATGACCCTTCGACTCATAATTTAGTGTCGTTCTGCTTGTTCATACATCCTCAATTACTTCTGCTATTTTGTGATGAGCATGTAAATTCTTAAGAACTATCAATACCTGATGGTCAAAAATATTTTAGTCATGTAGCTTCCTTTTATATCTTCACACACTTAGGCTACATTTGTTTTTATTAAGATTCAGACATTTGAATCTGTATGCACATATGAATGTTTAAGATGTTGTCTCTAGATCTGAAAACTGAATGATTGACTGGTTGTTTTTCAACATCTGAACGTGCAAATTTATTTATTTATATATATAATAAAGAATGCGATTCAAATAAAAAATTAATTATATACTAAAAAAATATTTAATTTAATACAGCAAAATTATTATTTAATTGAAAAAAATATTCATGTTTGTTATTGATAGTGGAGATGATTTGTACTGGTGGTGGTGGTGGTAATGATTGGCGTTAGTGGCTAGTAATGTTGGTGTTGATAGTTGCGATGGTAGATGGTTGGTATTGTAGTGAATGTTATAACGGTGGCGATTCGTAGTGATGATGGTGGTTGTGATGTGAACTTGGTTGATGTTAGTTATTGGAGGTGTTGATTGCGATGGCTGAAAAATGAATGCATGATGTTTGATAGTGTATTGGTGATAGTTGGAGACGCGGTTAACTTTGATAATGTAGATGGTTGTTAGTAGAGATAGATTGTAGTGATGGTAGTGGTTGAAGTGATGGTAGAGGTGGCGATACCGATGACAATGATGGTGGTGGTGGCCGAAGAATGTATGGAGGTTGATGATGTGTTAGTGGTAGTTAGCGGTGGTGCTAGTTGTGATAGATGAGTTGATCAGTTGTAGGGATTGATCGGTAGTGGTTGATGATGGTGGCGGTGTTGGAATTGGTGTTAGCATCGTTGGTGGTGCCGGTGAATATAATTAGAAATATGGAGGTAGTAGGTTTTATAGCGGTTGACAACAGTGGTTGGTACAATATGGTTGCCAATAGTGGTTGTGATGGTGGCAGTTGATGGTAGTGGTGGCAGTTGATGGTAGTGGTGGTGACCGGTGATTGTGCATAGAGTGATGGTGAATATTATCCAACACAAGAATACCTCTTACTGATATTAAGGCCTCATTTGTTTGCACTTAATGGAGGTCTGAATTTGAATGATTTAGACTTCAGACTATTAAGTGCATTTGTTTTTTATTAAGGTTTTAACTCTTAATCGGTTTGAATAGGTCTTAATCATTCAGATCTAGAACCAAGTCTTAATAGGTTTGAAGGGATATTCTGGTGTTAGATAATATTCACCACTCTATTCATAATCAGCAGTCACCACCACTAACCACCTCTGCCATCGTCACCATTATCAACCACCACCCACCACCTCCACTATCACAACCACCATCGACAAAAAATTCTGCTATCAACCACAATTGTCAACTGCTACCACACCTACTATCTCTTTTATTCTAATTATATTCACCGCCATCACTGCCGTCAACAACACCACAATCAGCAACCACTACCGGCCAATCTCTACTATCAACTAACTCATCTATCACAACTAGCACCACCGCTAACTACCACTGATACATCACAACCTCTACACATTCTTTGGCCGCCACCACCATTGTCACTAGTAATGCCACCTCTACCACCACTTTATCTACTATCATCGCTATAATTTATCTCTACTAACAACCATCTCCACCCACCAACACAACAAATAACATCTCCAACTAGCACCACCACTTCGTCAATCATCATGCATTCATGTTTCAACCAACACAATCAACACCTTAAACTACTAACATCAAGCAACGTCACATCACAACCACCACCACCATCAATCGCCATCATCATATTAGTCACTACAATACCAACCATCACAATTATCACCACCAACATTATTAATCACTAACATCAATCATTGTCACCGCAACCACTATTATAAGCCATCTCCACTATCACTAACATACATAAATGTTTTTTTCTCAATCAAATACTAATAATTTTGTTGTATTAAATTACATACTTTTTTAATATATAATTAATTTTTTATTTGAATTGTATTTTTTGTTCTATTATGTACACAAATAAATTTTTTTTACACATTCAGATATTGAAAAACAGTTTTAATCATTCAGTTTTCAGATCTAGAGACAACATCTTAATCATTCAGATGTGCATTCAGATTCAGACGTCTGTATCTTAAAAAAAAACAAATGGAGCCTAAGACTTGATTCCAGATTTGAATGATTAAGACCTGTTCAGACCTAATTAAGAGCTAAAATCTTAGTAAAAAACAAATGCACTTGATGGTCGGAAGTCTGGACCATTCAGATTCAGACCTCCATTAATTGCAAACAAATGAGGCCTTAGCCTTTTCTTCGGAACTAAATGAGCTTAATTGAGATGCTTGTCTACTGCTTCTATCACATGACTGATGTTGCTACATTTATGTACGGTATCAGGGCAGTCTCAGCCTCCATGTCACCTTTCAGTGTTTCTTGAAGTTACAGATTCTAGGAATAGTAACAGTGATTGGAGTTGTTTTGTGAGCCATCGGTTGTCTGTTGTGAACCAAAAGATGGAGGAGAAGTCCGTCACCAAGGAATCTCAGAACCGATACTCTAAAGCTGCAAAAGACTGGGGTTGGCGTGAATTTGTGACTCTTACTAGTCTCTTTGATCAAGATTCTGGATTTCTCGTTCAGGATACGGTCGTGTTTTCTGCAGAAGTCCTTATCTTGAAGGAGTCATCCATCATTCAAGAATTGATAGTTGAGGATATTGAGCCAGCAAATGCTGGTTCTCAGCTGGACGAAGCTGGTAAAAAGAGTTCGTTTACGTGGAAGGTGGAGAACTTCTTGTCCTTCAAGGAGATAATGGAAACACGGAAAATATTTAGCAAATATTTTCAAGCAGGTGGATGTGAGCTCCGTATTGGTGCGTCATTTTCCGTGTAAACCCCTTTGTTTAATTTTTAACATTGTCTGTGTTCCATGGTTTTGACAACTGGTGAACTTGCTTCTTGTTTTACACTGCAGGTGTATATGAATCTTTTGACACTATATGTATATATTTGGAGAGTGATCAGTCTATTGGCAGTGATCCGGAGAAGAATTTTTGGGTTAAATACAGGATGGCTATTCTGAACCAGAAAAGTCATTCTAAAACTGTATGGAAGGAGTCTTCCATTTGCACTAAAACTTGGAATAATTCTGTTCTTCAATTCATGAAGGTCTCCGATATGTTGGAAACAGATGCTGGGTTTCTTGTACGTGATACAGTTGTTTTTGTCTGTGAAATTCTGGATTGCTGCCCTTGGTTTGACTTTGCTGACCTAGAGGTTAGCGATCAGATCACTATTTTTCTTCTGCATAGCCGTTTCTTGTTTGTGAGTTAGGAGGGAAAGAGGAGGTATCCACAATTTCTCTCTCTCTGTCTGCATCTAATCTGTGTGGCCATAAAATTTCAATCACCTTCTTGGTTGTTCCTTTCTTCCACCAAGGGATCTATATTCATGAACAACAATCAGCGGTCATCACTTTTATATACTTAGTTAACAGTAAAATATGTCTCTATGGTGGAAGTTTTTGAGTCTTTAGCTAGCGTTTGGACATAGATTTGGTTGGGAACTTGAAAAGAAGAGTTTTTGAAAGTTGAAGTATTGTTTGGACTTTGGACATGCATTTTACTCGAAAAAAAGTTGATGTCAAGAAACCAGTTTTTGGAACTTGATTATTTTTCTTTTCAAAAACAGATCAAATTTCTTGAATAAACAATGTTTTCGATTATTATTATTTATTTTTTTTTGAAAAAAAAAAAGCTTCGAAAATCTGTGGCCAAACAGGAGCTTAATATGCCACAAGGAAATAAGCAACTCATTCTGTTCCCTCTTTATAGGGGCTACAGAGAAAAATGCAAATGTTACATTTTTTAGGTGGGGGATATTATTTGCAGGAAAAAACTCTGAAAATCTCTCATTCTGCCCTTTCATTAGTTCATTATGTGAATGGCAGAGAAGAATTGGAAGTAGACCGTTTAAAAAAAAAGAATAGTTGGAAATAGTGCACCTATGGTATAGGTTATTTTTCACCGAAGGGAGTGCCTTAGTGGTCAATGAAGTGGGTTGAGAACCATGAGGTCTTAGGTTCAAATCCCAGCGGAGACAAATACTAGGTGATTGTTTCGCCTTGGCGACCAAAGTTACCTGGGGTCTGTTGCTGGTAGGAGGTGGTAGGTACCCTGTGACAGATTAGTCGAGGTGCGCGCAAGCTGACTCAGAGACCACAATTATTGGACAAAAGGAAGATATATGATATTTTTCAGCGTACTAATGAATTATAGATGTACACCTGGGTTCGTGTTGAGAATGTCTTAATTTGTGTTAGGATTGAGGTGAGGTTTCAAATTGAATCTTTTTTCTGTTCTCTTTCCTATCTCCCTACAATTATTATTCTTTCTTTTATATTTTCCTCTTTTCGCGTTGTGTTGCATTTCCTTTTAAGGTTTTCAGATTTCTCTCGCAAAAAGTAGATGATGCTTATATTTTTGTATTTAAAATGGGGAAAGAAGATTGAATGTCAAATAACATGCATATATGTCCAATTTTTAATTTTTGTTGAATATGCTTCAGAGTTGGTGTCCCTCTTTTTTATTTTTTTAATGATGCTTCAGAATTGGTCTTACCAGCACTGGTGCTTGGACCTAAACCTGGTTTAGTGGTTTTTCTTTTCCTGATATAACCATTCGGTCAGAGTAATCTAGATTCCTGTTGAATAGAGTGCTCCCTACCATGGGTTCTCTATTCTCAGGGCACAAAATATGGAAGTTCAATGGAGCACAAATGTGGACATACTTCAGATACCCCCCCCCACAAAAAAAAAAAAAAAAACTCCCCCCCGTCCTATAAACAACGTACAGTTGCAATTTGCAAGTCAATGAGTTTTCATTTGATTGTGGTTGTTGCAAGCACTCGTTTCATCTTTCTAACCATATAAAAATTGTGATTTAAGAAATTATGGTGTCATGCTCGTCATTCTTTATGACTAATGGGAGTGATGTTTTATATTCTTACCAATTACTTGCATGATATTATTTACTCTATAGTTTGTATTACGCAACTTAAACATAAGCCTTACTTAAAGAAAAGGAAAAAAAAAAAAGAAACACAGTCAAGAATAACTTAACCGTTGTGTACCATAAATATGACTATAGCACATATATTGATATATCTATATTACCATGTATAGAAATGCTTAAGATAACAGTTTGAAGAGTACAAAAAGTTGTCAAATTTAAAAGTGTAGCACAATGTAAGGCAACAATGTTTCCAAAATTAGGTCTACTTCTAGACTCAAATATAAACAAATTTTTTGCCTGTAAACTGGAGAATGTACATATGGAGACGATCTAATAAATTTCTCAGCTCCCGACATGTTAGGAAGTTTAAGTGTTGCATCTCCTTACTACATTGAGCTGCACTATGTTAGTGCCGGTGCAATTACAATGAAGCTTTATTGTCTTTTTAAAAATGATAATAAAAGTGGTACATCTTCCTATATTCCCTTGTAAGTATGGACGACCGCCGTTTTTATGCAATAAATAGTTAATACAAAAAATGTTACCTTCTCAAAAATAAAATAAAATAGAAAGTGGTATTATTATTATTTTTTTTTTGGATAAAAAGTATTTTTATAATGAAGTGGTATTATTTGGATTCATTTAAATTCTCTTAAGAAAATATATCTAGTAGGATTTCTTGCAAAGGATCTATTCGCAAGGCGATATATATAAATTCTGCTCGTTAAAGGGAGGCAGAAACCTTAGAGTTCAATGGAAGAGAGAACTTCGATATCTTTAGCTCGTTTAAGTGAGGTCGAATCCTTAGAGTTCAATGTAAGAGAACTCCGATTTCTTGCTTTTTGCTGAAATATGACTTATCGATTTATTCTTCAAAACCCCCCTTTAAATAGGAGTCATATTACAACAATAGTCTAATCCTTATGGGAGTAGGAAAAATAAAACCCTATTCTAGAAAGTTTAATCCTTGTGAAAGTAGGAAACATAAAACCCTATTCTAGAATAATAAATAAAACTACTTAAAAATATAATTAAATACTCCCTTTGTTTAAAAAAGAATGACCTATTTTGACTTACCACGGAGTTTAAGAAAATAAAGAAGACTTTTGAATCTTGTGGCCTTAAACTAAAGTTGTGTCAAATTTACCAAAATGTCCTTTAATCTTGTGGTCTTAAACATGCCATGTGGAAAACTGAAATTAAAGTATTGCCAAAAAAGGAATGGGCCATTCTTTTTGAAATGGACGAAAAAGGAAAGGTCATTTTTTTTTGAAATGGAGGGAGTACTTAGTTAATTGACTTCTCTGCATCACGACAACATTACTCCCCTCATGTTGAAAGAGCTTCTACTTAAGCTCGAATTTCATGGCAATCATTCCGAACTTCTGGAATAGTGCCAACTGAATCATCCAAGTGCAACCTTCGCCAAGTTATCTTGAAACTGAATTTGACAACTTTCAATTGTACTAGTTGTCGGGGCGTGGCTAATTTGCGATATGTTGATAATACCATAATTTTGCTTCTCCCAACATGAGAAACCCAACCATTCCAAAAAATTGTTCACAATGATGTGCCCAAAATAATGGGTTGTTGGTGCCGTTATAAGTAGAGCAATCCTTCTTTCATACCTTGGTACGGTCTAACGGGAATTACCAATGGATGGATGATTCAGATTGGCTAGTTGAATAGGTAGTGTTTTTCCTTTTAGGGCAGGAATTGTTGAGCGGCTAGTTGTCGAGGCGCTACTTGACTCGGGGTTGTGGGTTGCTGGTTTTGTGGAGTCAACTCCCTAGCTAGACAATTGTTCTTAAGATGACTTGGACAATTCTTTCATCGAGGCATTGTTCCATTGCTGCAATTTTAGAGTCCATTAGGGTTTCTATAATCGCACGTTCTTCCTGAAATCTGGAATTGATCTCGTCGCCCATTGTGTTGGGCTTTGATACCAAATTGTTAGGATTTCTTGCGAAGGATCGATTTACAGGGCTATATATGAATTCAACTTGTTAAAGGAAGGTTGAAACCATATAGTTCAATAGAAGAGAGATCTCTGATCTCTTTAGCTCGTTTAAGGGAGGCTAAAACCTTAGAGTTCAATGAAAGATATAACTCCGATCTCTTGCTTTTTGCTGCAATATGACTTATCGATTTATTTTTCAAAAACCTCTTTAAATAGGAATCGTATTACAACAATAGTCTAATCTTTATGAGAGTAGGAAAAATAAAACCCTATTCTAGAAAGTTTAATCCTTGTGAAAGTAGAAAATGTAAAACCCTATTCTAGAATAATAAATAAAGCTACTTTATAATTAAATACTTAATTAATTGACTTCTCTGCATCACAACAAAATCAAGTTTTTGAAATAAAATAAACCAAGGTTTTTCTTTTGGATGGACTGAAACGAAGGGTAGGTTAATAATTTGGGAAGAAACAAGTATCAGTGCTTCTAAGGCTTGCTCGCATTGTGTTTTAGTGTTGAAGTTTGGTGTAGTGCAGGCTGTATGCTTCCCCTCACGTAGGTGACACCCTAGTGTAGGCACCAAGACATTGAGGCGTGTGCTTAGTCACCAATATGCTTGTGCTGGAGAGGGTGCCGCTAAACATAAATATAGCTAGCAATGAGACATGTCTATTGTAAATATAGGCAGACATGGTAGTGATTAAGAACAGGAAATAAGAAATTTAGTTTTAAGAAAAATTGTCAATTTTAATTGGGAATCGAAATGTGGATCATAATGAAGTAATTTCTTAATGTCATTGACATGTTTTTCATGTTTCACTTAATGGTAGGTTTTCTTTCTATTCATTCATCCTATTTATTTATGTTTGTAGCTTATTTTCATTGCATTACATTTATGTATCATTAATTTTTCCTCCATTTGCATTTTTTTCACTAAAATGTGTTCAATTATTTTTGCACCTAAAGTGCTAGCAGATTTTGCTATCTCCCTATGCATTCTCTTTCGACAACTTTGATGAGTTTTATAAGTTCTTATTGATCAACTAATGTTCTTATTAATCACATTTTTTTGTTATCTTACACTTAATATATTGAGGGCATTGGGACAGTTGGGTGGCTGGTATTTACAAC
Organism: Capsicum pubescens; assembly: GCA_030864215.1. NCBI lineage: Eukaryota > Viridiplantae > Streptophyta > Magnoliopsida > Solanales > Solanaceae > Capsicum > Capsicum pubescens. The sequence goes on from CM061543.1 coordinate 172,366,836, forward strand.
CTTTTATACCTGCATGCATAATTAGTTACATTTTTGTCTAGCTTTCTTGGTTAGAAGCATTTTGAGATCCGAATCATTATTCTGACTCAATCATTACACAAACCTTACTAGTATTGTACAGAAGATTTGGTAGATTTTCTCTTGTATTTCATATTATCCTTAAATTTCCCGTCTTAGACTCTTAGTTAAACTTACAACTACATAAAACAGAAGTTATTCAAACCCCACATAACATGTCCTGACATTCAAGTTTATAACATCACAACAGAGATAAAGTATAGAGTTAGGGGTGTGCTCCGGACATAGGCATAGCACAAGCATTAACAGTATTGTATGGGCTTCCCCTGTATTTTGGGTTATCTATAAATTCTCTGTCTTAGTTATACTTCATGCAACAACATACCAAAGTTATGCAAAGCCCACATAACATGTCCTAACAGTTGACTGTATAACATCAACCATAGATAACGTATAGAGTTTACGCTGTGCCCTAACGTAGCCATAACACTCCATAATATCAATACTAGCACCCGTACGACCCAAAGGAGTTCATGAAGTGACTCTAGAGTTCAAACAACATAACTCAACTATTAATAGGCAAAAGAAACTCAATTTGCACCCACGGATGAGAAGTAACGCTCACCATAACCAACTGTGACAAGTCAAAGATGCCCTAATCTTCGAATGTTGTCTGAATATTTGGATCTGTTGATGTAAAGTAATGAATGATTTCACCTACTCATCAAGTGCTTAACTATATCCAAAGCTAAATAACAAGCTAGGGACTTAATAAACAGTCCACTTGTTTTCATCATCATTAATATAATCTTGACCCCATTTCAAAAAAATAAAACCATTTCAAAAAAATATAATCTTGATCACGAATGTATAATATACGAATAACACATCACATAATCCTTGATAACCTTTGGAATAGTATGGCTCCACTTATGGTAGCCAAGTAGCCTTGATAATACCTTTATATAACCTTGATACAAGTTGCGCCACTTAGAGAAGCCTAATAGCGTTGATATAACCTTGATACAAGTGGCTCCACTTAGGTAGCCTAATAGCATTGGTATTACCTTGATACAAGTGGCTCCACTTAGGGTACTCCAATAACCTTGCTGATACCTTCATATAACCTTGATACATGTGGCTAACTTACGATGCAATAACTTTGATAATACCTTAGTACAAGTGACTCCACTTAGGGTAGCCTAATAGCCTTGATAATACCTTGATATAAAAACACATTTTATAAATAACAGATTATTGTAGAACAATGAAAGAAAGTAGTGTGCATGTGTTAAAACAATCGCATGCTAGCCTCCAAGGCATTTTTCAAACAACAATTAACATCAAGCATGCAGAACAAATATTAGTCTAGTCTTCGAGGCCTTCCAACATTTTTGTAACATCCATTATGCACGTGAAACGATAAATTAGCCTCCAAGGCTTCTCACCTAACATATACCTCACAATTGTTGTAGATATGGTGGATGTAGTAGCCGATATCTTTGTTGGCGGAAGGTGGCAGGTGCTTTGCGGAAATAGTTGAGGCGCGCAAGTTGGTCGGACACCACAATTATCAAATTTTGTTTTTGCTGTAGACTTGTCCTCCACAAGCACAAATATATGTTGTTACTTAATTATAAACACAAAGTACCATTTTTGCACATTAATCTTGTCTCTATTCAAATAAGCTAAGGGTATAGCCATTACTTACTTGAGTTCTAAGCTTGTTAAACTTTGCCTCGTTTGCTTCTTCAATCGAACTAACTCAAGAATTCTGCTAAGGGTAATTTAAACCGACTTACTATGATATTTCTCCCAGTTGATCTTTAATCTTACCCGGTGTTAACCCATGGCTAAATCAAACCATAATTCATCCCCAAAATTAAACCCTATATTGCAATAGTTCATATTTCTCTATTTTTTCAATCCCGACAAGCTCAAATCCCCTTTAAATGGTCTCAAATAGATATGAGCTCCTCTTGATGTGTCGAGTCTTTTGATATATTATTCATTTAAAATGATTTACGTTTGTGGTAGGTGGAATTTTATAATTTGAGCTTCTAAGCTCTTTAATGGTGGATTTTCCATTTTTCGAGTGAATATAGATTAAATTTTCAAGAGAGCTTTTTAGATTATGTGGTTGTAAACTTTAATTGGAAAGAAAAGGAATTGTAATCACAGCATAAAGAAGACATAAATATGTGAATACAAATAATCAGCAGAGAAGAAGAAAAGCAGTCTTGTACTTCGCCTTTAACAAAGTGGGGTGAATGGCCATTTTGGGTAATAAATGATAATTGGGATATTATGATACTAGGCTCAGTTATCAACTTAAAAAAGTAATAAAATGCAGCTAAGAAAGAAGAAATTCTAGGGCAAATTAAGATAACTTTCATTCATAGTCCCTGCAAAAGAGAAGCAACACTATATTGGGGACCAAGCATGCACACGTGTCCTTTTCTCCTTAATTTGTCTGACACACCTCAACTAACTTGTAGACTAGGACTACTTCCTCTCCTTTTAGATAAATATAAGGAGTTAAGTGGGATGGTTTGACGCCAGTGAAGGCGCGGGAGATAGGGGAGAAATTGGCGGGTATGGGGGTGTGGAAGTGTAGGGGAGACGTAGATGGTATGCGGGATAGGGCGGCTAGGTGCATCAAGGAGATTGCCAGGGAAGTGTTGGGTGTGTCTAGGGGTCGGGTCGGTTACCATCGGGGGGATTGGTGGTGGAATGAAGAAGTTAAGAAGAAAGTGGAGACTAAGAAGGGGGCGTATGCTAAGTTGGTTGAGAGTAAGGATGAAGAAGAGAAACGGGTAAATAGGGAGGAGTACAAGTTAGCGAGGAAGGAGGCTAAGCTAGCAGTTACGACTGCTAAGAAGACAGCGTTTGAGAGCTTGTATGCGGGGTTAGAGAAGAAAGGAGGGGAAAAGAGGTTGTTTAGGCTGGCTAAGGCGAGGGAGAGGAAGGGCCGTGACCTCGACCAGGTGAAGTGTATTAAGGCGGAGGATGGTAGGCGTATATCAGAGCAATCAAGGACATGTATGATGGAGCTAAGACCTAGGTGAGGACGGCGGGAGGCGATTCAGAACATTTCCCTGTCTTGACAGGGTTGCATCAGGGATCTACTCTTAGCCCGTTTTTGTTTGCTTTGGTGATGGATGAGCTGACGCGGCGTATCCAAGGAGAGGTGCCCTGGTGTATGCTTTTTGTAGATGATGTGGTTTTGATTGATGAGACTCGGGGGTGTGTGAATGATAAATTAGAGGTGTGGAGACAGACCCTTGAGTCTAAAGGGTTCAAGTTGAGTAGGAGAAAGACCGAATATTTGGAATGTAAGTTTAATGGCTCGAGGGAGGAAGACGAGGTGGTAGTAAGGTTGGAGTCTCAGGCGGTTTGTTCGAGGGATAGTTTTAAGTATCTTGGGTCTATGATTCAGGGGAATGGCGAGATTGATGAGGATGTCTCTCACCGTATTGGGGCGGGATGAATGAAGTGGAAGCTCGCCTCGGGGGGGTGTTGTGTGATAAGAAGGTGCCCCTAAAGTTTAAAGGCAAATTCTACCGGGTGGCAGTTCGTCCGACCATGCTGTATGGCGCGGAGTGTTGGCCAGTAAAGAACTCTCACATCCAAAAGGTAAAGGTGGCGGAAATGAGAATGTTGTGTTCGATGTGTGGACTTACTAGGGGTGATAGAGTTCGGAATGAGATTATTCAGGAGAAGGTGAGAGTGGCTTCGGTGGAGGATAAGATGTAGGAAGGAAGATTGAGATGATTTGGGCATGTGATGAGGAGGAGCACGGATGCACCGGTTCGTAGGTGTGAGAGGCTTGCTCTGGATGGCTTTAGGAGGGGTAGAGGTAGACCGAAGAAATACTGGAGAGAGGTGATTAGGCGGGACATAGAGCAGTTACAACTTACTGAGGATATGACCCTAGACAGGAAGATCTGGAGGACGCGTAATAGGTTAGAAGGCTAGCCCCAAGTTGGGTAGGTAGGGTAGGGCTTTACTTGGTGGGTGTATTAAGCCTGTTTTGCTACCTTGTTGCATGCTGTATTACGATTGCTTACTCTTCTTTGTTTACTTTTCCTCTGGTCACTATTCTTTTGTAATTAGCGTATTTATGTATGTCATCTTTTTGTTTGGGGTTGATTACTATTCCCCTGTCTTGAGCCGGGGGTCTATCGGAAACAACCTTGCTACTTCTTCGGAGGTAGTGGTATGGACTGCGTACATCTTACCCTCTCCAGACCTCATTATGTGGGAATAAACTGGGTTTGTTGTTGTTGTTGTATAAGGAGTTATGTGCAAATACGAAAACTTGTATTAAATTAACTGGGACCTAAATAGAATAAACAGGACTCGTGGCCTCTTTTCTTTAACTGAATTAACCACCTGGAAGTACCACCTTTTAAGACTATTGTGCTACTATGTACTACTAGCAATTCTCCTTATCTATTAGCTCTCCCCTGTTGAAAATTTCCTTGACCTCAAGGAAAGAAGAAAGGAAGGAAGGGAATTTGATCTTGAGAGTATGATAGTCTTCCCAAGTTGCTTGTTCAGCTGGAAGTTGGTCCCATTGAATTAACACTTGTGCAACTGCCTTGTTTCCCTTCTGAATCATATGCCTATCCAGTATTTTCAATGGTTGAGGACAACAGGGGCTTGCAATATCCGCAACTGGAGGATGGTTTATCTTTTCAGGCACTTTGTGACATAAATTGAGTTGAGAAACATGGAAGGTGGGGGTGTAACAACAACTGAACAGGCAGAGAGAGTTTGTAAGCTACCTTTCCTACTTTTTGCAGAATCTGATACGGCTCATAGTACTTAGCGAATAACTTGGGAAAAGGAGAGCCTGAGGGAGTGATTTGTCTATTTGGTTGAATCTTTAAGTACACCCAATCCCCTTCAACATACTACACATATCTAATCTATGTTTGTTGGCTTGAGTGACCATTCTATGTTGAGCCCTTTGTAGGTGATATTGTAGGAGTTGAAACTTAAATTCTCTAGTAAGTAAACTCCTATCCACCTCTTCCATCCCTGAATCACCAGCTGCATAGGGTAGATGTAAAGGAGGTGGTTGCCCATATAAGGCTTCATATGGTGTAGTTTGAATTGATGAATGAAATGTGGTATTGTGCCACCATTTAGCAGCAACCAAGTAAGAGAACCAATCCCTTTGTGAATCTGAACAAAAACACCTGTGGTAGGTTTCAAGGCATCTATTGACCACCTCTATCTGCCTATCATGTTGAGAATGGTAAGCAGTAAATGTGCTCAGGGTCGCTCCCAACATAGAAAACAGTTCAGGTCACAATTTACTTGTAAAACACTGGGTCCTTGTCACTCACTATATCCTCAATAACACCATGCAATTTATACACATTATCAATAAACAACTTAGCAATATCAGTGGCTGAATATGGATGTGACTAGCCAATAAAGTGTGCATATTTAGTTAATCTATCAACAACTATCCAAATCACAGTTTTACCCTTCGACTTAGGTAATCCCTCTATGAAGTCCATGCTAATGCTACTCTAAGCAGTTGTGGGAATCTTGAGCGGTTGTAGCAGACCTGGATATGAAATGGTATCATACTTGTGCCTTTGACAAACATCACAGGTTTTAATGTACTGCTGGATATCTTCTCTCATTCCTTTCCAATAGAACAAAAAAGATAATTTCCTTTATGTAGGCTCAATCCCATAGTGCCCTCCCACGCCCTCTCACTGTTGAGGCATGCACAGTCTAACAATATCCTGTCTTAACTGCATATCCGGTCTCACCACTAATCTCCCATTTCTTCTCCTTAACTGGTCATAGATAAATGACAACCCCTGAACTGTAGATTTGCTTTCCTTCAAGGATGAATATTCTTCAGTAATTCATCATCTAAGTGAAGGGGAGCCTTGGAGTAGCTGGTAAAGTTGCCTCCATGTGACCAGGAGGTCACGGGTTCAAGCCTTGGAAACAGCCTCTGGCAGAAATGCAAGGTAAGACTGCGTACGATACACTCTTGTGGTGGGGTCCTTCCCCGGACACCGCGCATAGCGGTAGCTTTAGTGCACCGGGCTGCTTTTTTTTTTTTAATTCATCATCTAAGTCCCAACTTTATATAATCATTTTCACTAAATTAGTCTTGATTGTTAACAGAGTGAGTGTAGCCAATTCAGCTATAGGCAGCCTTGATAGTGCATTTGTCACCTTCTTCTCCTTTTCCTTCCTATACTCAATGGTGAAATCATATCGCATGAGCTTGTTAATTCATTTAATTCATTTGAGTTGTAATCCAGTGTGCAACTTTTGTTCTAGCAAGAATTTCAAGGCCTTTTGGTAGTTTTGACCGTAAAAGAACTACCAGTTAAGTACTGATTCCACTTGTTCACAGCTATAACTAATGCTAATAACTCCTTATCATAGACATATAGAGTTTGGTTCCTAGGAGATAATCCTTGCTTAAGTAAGGTTCCTTCTGCATTAAACACTGCACCAACGCCCACATTGCAAGCATCTGTTTCCACTACAAAAGAGATGGAAAAATCAGGTAACACCAGAACTAGGGCTGTAGTTAACACCCTCTTGAGACTTTTAAAAGCTTCCGTGGCCTTGCTAGACCATTTGAAGTTGTCTTTCCTCAATAAATCTGCCTGCCAGGGGCTTACTAATAATTTCATCCCCCCAAATGAATCTCCTGTAATACCCGCTAACCCCTCAAAAAAAACTCTCAATTGTTTAAGGTTAACAGGTTCTGGCCAAGCTTGCACAACTTCCACCTTCTTAGGGTTTGTAGCCACCCCTTCAGCTGCGATATAGTGACCCAAGTATTCCACTTTCTTTGCTGCAAACACACTTTCCTTGGCAAACAACTGATGATGAACCAATAAATCAAAAGTGATTCTCGGATGTTCTACACGCTTTTCCAAATTCTTGCTAAACACTAGTATGCCATCAAAAAACACAAGGATGAATTTCCTTAAATGTTCCCTAAAAACATCTGGAAACTTTGAAGGGGCATTTGTCAATCCAAATGTCATGACCAAGTATTCATAGTGCCCTGAGTGTGTTTTAAATGCAGTCTTCCGCACATCAGTAGTAGTCATCCTAATTTGGTGATACCCTGCCCTTAAGTCTATTTTAAAGTACACTTGTGACCCTCTCAGCTCATCCAACAATTCTTCAATGAGGGGTATTGGAAATTTATCCTTAATAGTTACCTTGTTCAAGGCTTTATAATTCACCCAAAGCCTCCAAGAACCATCTTTCTTACCTACTAACTCTACAAGTGAGGCATAAGAGCTGGAGCTATACTGGACAATACCTTGATCCAACATCTCTTGGATTATTTTTTCAATCATATCCTTCTGAACAGGGTTATATCTGTGTGCTCTAGTTCACTGGTTGACTTCCTTCCTTAAGAGGTGTATTATGATCACACACCTCTTGAGGGGAGTAGCTGTTTTGGTTCCTCAACAATCTTTGATACTCCTCCAGTAATAATTGTAATTCCCTTGGACTTTCTCACCCTGTATACTTCCTTGGTCTGATACCCCAACATCACTTACCTTGATCATGAATATTTGAGCAATGTCCACAGGGATTTTATTAAATGCCTTGGCCTCCACTGTTTTAAATGAGGGGTAAGTACCCTGCAAGGTTATATACTAACCTTGATACACAATTTGCATAAAAAGCTTGCCAAAATTCATATATATGTCCCCTAGTTTGCTTAACCATTGTATGCCTAGCACAACATAACAATTGCCTATTGGCAACACCAAAAAGTCATCTTGGAACAAGGTACCTTGCATGATCCACTTGAACTTTTTACTTCCCTTAATAGATTGAATGGCCCTACCATCAGCCACAGATACATATTGAGGACTGATGTCATGGAACTCGCAACCAATTCTCTATTCTCTGGGCAGCCTTCTCGTTAATGAAGTTGTGGGTAGAACCACAATCAATAAGAATAGTGATAGGCGTTTTCTCTGTAAACACTTGTATTCTCAGGTTCTACATCCTTTAGTTTCATTCAGTGCTTGGAGGGAAATTTCACAATTCTCCATGATCTCCTCATCATCTTGAGATTGATGCATCCTCTATAGCATCCTCCTTATCAGATGCTACTTCTTCCAAGCCATCCATCTCCAGTTCCAATCAATAGAAATGCCTTTTAGCCTTGCATTTGTGCCCCAAAGAGTATTTTTCATCACAGAAAAAACACAACCCTTTGGACCTCTTCTCCTCCATCTCTGCAGGTGCCAATCTTCTTCTCGTATTATTATCAAAGTTAGCAACATTACCCTTGCCTTTTCTTGAATTGGTCACTAAGCCTTTAGCCTTGTTACTATTACTATAACCTTGAGAGCTTCTCAAGTTTGTGCAAGTGTGACTAGTATGTGAACCTTTCAACACCTTACTTTGAGCAACAAAATTTGACTCCTGAAGCCTTCATAAATAATAAGCTTAAGGCAAAGTTCCAAGGTTCCCAATCCTCATTTCATCCCTGATTTCAGGCGTTAGGTTAGTAAGATAAATGCTAATAGCATGCTCCACTGGCAGATTAATCCTAGTCATGGCACTATCAAATGCCTTCCGTACTCTTTAACGGAACTAGTATGCTTGACATTCATCAACTCAGTCATAGTATCTGTGCATTCAGCTTCAAACCTGTCAGCTAAGGTATACATATACTCTTCCCAACTAGGAAGGGGGGCCTGTCCTGTCCTCTACTCCCGATATACCCTTGATGCCATTGTAGAGCATCTCCATCAAAATGAATAGCTACCAATCTCATTCTCTAATGGATAGGTATGTCTTCTAAAAGAAATTGTTCCACTTTGTATAATCAGGTTCTCAAGTCCCCACCATCAAAGTTAGGGAGTTCTATTTTGGTGTACTTTGTAAAAGTGGGAAAGGGCAAGTTAGTATGGGTTATTGTCTGGTTAGGTATAAAGGGAAAGGGTTGGGACTGCTGGAGGTGTAGAGGGTGTGTAGCTAGCATATGGAGCATGATGATAAATTGGTCGAGGAATTTGTGTGTTTTGGCTATAAATTGAGGGTAAGGTTGATATTGGTTTCGTTGTGGAATTTGTGAAAAAGGAGGGTGAAGAGAGGGTTCAGTCATATGAATTGGTGGCGTAGGTATGAATTGTGAAGGGAAAACAGAGCAGGCATAGCTTGATGTAGCACAATGTTTAGAGGAACTCTCTAATGTGCTAAATAAAGTAAACCACACAATTTGTTGAAGGAACAACTTCAACGTGTTGTAAGATAACGCTCTAAAGACAATCCGAATCCACGGATAACAAGAGCTTAATCCATAGCCCTTAAAATCCAAGATCTTAAAAGAAAACACAACGTTTCATTAATAGAAGAGTTGAACTAAAACTACATAGCTAGAGGTCATTGCCTCTATTTATAGGCTTAAAAAGCCTTTGTACAACTCATACACAACTTATTGACAACTCAATACACAATTCATTGACAACTCATAGTTGACAACTCATTTTCTTAATAGCTAAGTATTCTAGAATTATGTAAAAGATAAACTTGACAACTAGTAGCAAAATTCAAATTGACTCTCTTTCTATAAGTAGCAAAATTGTTTTTTGATTCATGAAGGTTCTGGACTAGGTTTAGAATTTGAATGTTCCTCATCATTCTCCTCTACTTCTTTGAAACTCGACCTCGAGTTTTCTTCGTAAAGTGTTTACTCTGGATGATAGAGTGATAGGTCAGCTACATTAAAAGTATTTGAAATATTCATTTCACTTGGCAAATCTACCACATAGGCATTGTCGTTGATCTTTTTTAGAATAGTGTATGGGCCATATTTCTTTTGCCTTAATTTTTCGTGAACACCAGTAGGCAATCTCTCCTTTCTGAGGTATACCATTACTTGGTCACCAACTTGGAATGACATTAGCCTCCTATTCTTATTTGCCAACTGCTTGTATTTCTTGTTTGATGCTTCTAATACATCTTGAACCTCTTTAAATAATTCCGAATAGTTGTCAGCAAAGGTCATAGCTAATTTTGAGTTCTCCCTTGTTGGTAGCTTTACTAAATCAACCACATGTCTTGGAACTCTAGTGTACACAATGGAGAAAGGGCTACGAACCGTAGACCTATGCTTAGAATTATTGTAGGCAAACTCCGCAAGGGATAAAGCTAAATCCCATTTCCTTTCTTATCTCCACAGATGCATCAAATTAAATTTCCTAGAAATTTATTCACCACTTCTGTTTGGCCATCTGTTTGTGGATGGGCAGTGCTTGAAAACTTCAATTCTGTGTTGAATTGTTTCCATAAAGTAAGCCAAAATTCAGCAAGAAATTTGCTATCTCGATCTGAAACAATTGATCTTGGAACACCGTGTAGTCTGACTACTTCTCTGAAGAAAAGATTAGCTACATGATGGGCATCCGTTGTCTTACGGCAAGGGATAAAATAAGTCATTTTAGAAAATCTGTCTACTATCACGTAAACAACATCATGTCCTCGCCTTGTCCTTGGTAAGCCAAGTACAAAATCCATTGATAGGTCTTCCTAAGGTGCACTTGGAACGGGTAATGGCATATAGAGTCCGGTGTTTTGAACCTAACCTTTGTATGTTTGGCAAACGGGACACCTTTGCACAAATTTACCGGCATCTCTCTTAAGTTGTGGCCAATAGTAGCGTGCTTCCAAATTAGCAATAGTTTTATCACGCCCAACATGGCCGCTAAGATTACATGAATGCATCTCTCGAATCAACTTGTCTCGTAGAGAACCTCTGGGAATACATAAGCAATTTCCATTAAAGAGATATCCATCTTGTACCACAAAATTTTTCGTTTGTTTCACCCAGATTCGCTCGAAGTCTTCATCATTTTCATATAGTTCTTTTATTTGGTCTACTCCTAGTAACTCAGCTTCAAAAGAAACCATGAGACTTGCACGTCGGCTTAAAGCATTTGCCACTCGATTAGTTACTCCGGACTTGTGGACAATAAGATAATTGAATCTCTCCAGGTATGCTGCCCATCTTGCTAACATGCGATCCACATGCTTTTGACTTCTAAAATGTTTCAAGGATTGATGATCAGTTTAGACAATGAATTCGTTAGGCATTAAATAGACCTCCCATGTCTTCATTGCTCTATAAACAGAATGCAACTCTTGCTGGTAAGTACCCTACTTTTGTCTTGCTTCACTTAGCTTCTCACTGAAGAAAGCAACAGGTTTCATTTCTTGTGATAAAACAACCCCAATGCCTACTCCACTAGCATCACATTCCAACTCAAAGATCTTGTTGAAATCTGGTAACACTAATACAGGAGCTTGTTACAGCTTTTCTTTAATCTCCATGGAACTAGCTTAAGCTTTTTCATTCCATTTAAACTTCCCTTTCTTTAAACATTCAGTGATTGGTGCCATGATAGTACTAAAGTTCTTCACAAAGCTTCTATAGAAAGTGGCTAAACCATGGAAGCTCCTCACTTCAAAGATAGTTTTTGGAGTTGGCCATCCCTTTATTGCATCTATTTTAGACTCATCAACTTGAATCCCCTCACTTGGGATAATAAAACTTAAGAAAACTAGTTTTGTTTCAAGGAATACACACTTCTTCAAGTTAACATAGAGCTCATTCTCCTTCAATACATCCATCACCATTTTGACATGTTCAAAATGTTCCTCCATATTTTTGCTATAGATCAATATGTCGTCAAAATAGACAACTACAAACTGTGACAAGAATGGACGAAGAATCTGCTTCATTAGGCGCATGAAAGTATTAGGAGCATTAGAAAGTCCAAATGACATAACTAGCCATTCATACAACCCTTCTTTTGTCTTGAATGCAGTCTTCCATTCATCACTGGGTCTAATTCGTATTTGGTGATATCCGCTTCTTAGATCAAGCTTCGAAAACACCTTTGCTCCACTGAGTTGGTCAAGCATGCATCCATTTGTGGGATAGGAAATTTGTACCTTGTAGTGATTTTATTGATAGCCCTACTATCCACGCACATCCGCCAAGATCCATCTTTCTTTGGCGTGAGTAATGCTGGTACAACGCATGGACTTAAGCTTTCTCTAACATGTCCCTTACGCAATAACTCTTCTACTTTCTCCCTTAGAATTGCATGCTCTTTTGGGCTCATCCTATAGTGTGGTAGGTTGGGAAGACTAGCACCTGGAGCAAAATCTATTTGAAGTTGAATATCCCTCATAGGAGGTAAATGTTGAGGCTCTCCAAGTATGCTTTGGTATTCAGATAACAGACTCTGCATTTCCACTGGAATTTCTTTTGTTGGTTGCTCATCTCCTTTGATGACTAATGCGGCACATAATTTTGATTTCTTCAAGTCTTGAGCAAATTCTTTTGGATTTTGAGTGATGGTTAACATACTCTTCTCCTCTACTTCAGAGGCATTGTTAGTAGTCTTGTTTGGAAGTATAATGATTTTTCGTTTGTTCAAAATGAAAGAATACCAATTGTCTCTTCCTTTATGTGTGGTGTTCACATCATATTGCCAGGGTCTTCCAAGAAGAAGATGACATGCATCCATATCAACTACATCACATAGAACATTTGATCGATAATACTTACTCAAAGAAAATGGTAACCTACATTGTTTGGTGATCCTGATCTTCACTCCTTTCTTGAGCCATCCGATAGTATATGGATTCGGGTGATCATGTGTCTCAAGATTTAAGTGTTTAACCATATTTTCAGAAACTAAATTCTCATAGCTACAATTATCAATTACCAACTTGCATACCTTTCTATTCACAGTGCATTTGCTTTCGAATATCCTCTTTCGTTGTGTCTCTTCAGGTTGCATGGTTGAGCATAGAAGGCGTTTGACCACACATACTATTTCTTCTCCCTCTTCTTCACATAGTTCGGGTTCATCTTCACTTTCATAGTTGTCCACCTCTTCATCACTTTTATCACGACGAGTGGTGTTGACAAACTTCCTTCTTGGACAGTTGCTTGATATGTGTCCGTCTTCGCGGCACTTGTAACACTTGATCGTATTAGATAGTTGCTTATCATTATTTTTGCTAGAAGATGGTGCCTTTTCATCTTTCTTTGCTTTAGATGGAATAAACTTCCCCTCCTCTTGGCGTGGAGAACTTTTTGATATTCTTTCTGGGCGAGAATAAGACGCGGCTTTATATGACTTCTTGGTCTTTATATATCTCTCAGCTTTCAAGGCAAGAGTTTGAGCTTGATTGACCAAATTTGTTGTATGCCAAGACGTTCTTGGATAGAATCATTGAGACCATTGATATACCTTGCGACTTGTTGGTCTTCATTTTCAGAAAGATTGCACCTTGTAATCTTAAGAACTCCTCTGTATAATCAGAAACAGATTTATTACCTTGTACACAGTTATGGAACTGTAGGTAGGCAAGAACCTAGCCTTTAGAAGTGCTTTCATTTGTGGCCAATATCTTACACGATTTTCACCCCTCAAACGAAGTTCTTGATGACGATTCCACCAAGCTCCAGCACTTCCTTTCAATTTATATGCAACCAGTGGTACTCGACGATCTGGAGGGATGTTCATAATCTCAAAGAATGTCTCCACCTCATGGATCCCATCAAGAAACCCTTCAATGTTTACATTACCATTGAAAGTTGGGATTTCAGCCTTAATCTTGTACATATCTCCACCATTTGCATGACCTCTTCTTGGTTGTGCATAAAAATCATGTTCCTCCACATCATCTTCCTCTTCCACATATTGAGCTCGATGTTGTCTCCGGTTTCTGGCAACACCTCCTTGATTGTTTCTCACTAATACAACAAGTTCTTCAAACCTCCTAGTGAGTTCTTCACGAAGAGTAGCGATTTGTTGATCCAATCTTTCTTCTAGGTTATTCACCCGCGTTGTAAGATCCTCTATTACTCTGATGCCAAACTGATGTAGCACAATGTTTAAAGGAACTCTCTAATGTGCTAAATAAAGTAAACCACACAATTTGTTGAAGGAACAACTTCAACGTGTTGTAAAATAATGCTCTAAAGACAATTCGAATCCACGGATAACAAGAGCTTAATCCAAAGCCCTTAAAATACAAGATCTAATCCAAGATCTTAAAAGAAAACACAAAGTTTCATTAATAGAAGAGTTGAACTAAAACTACATAGCTAGAGGTCATTGCCTCTATTTATAGGCTTAAAAAGCCTTTGTACAACTCATTGACAACTCATACACAACTTATTGACCACTCATACACAACTCATTGACAACTCATTTTCTTAATAGCTAAGTATTCTAGAATTATGTAAAAGATAAACTTAACTAGTAGCAAAATTCAAATTGACTTTCTCTTTCTATAAGTAGCAAAATTGATTTTTGATTCATGAAGGTTCTTGACTAGGTTTAGAATTTTAATGTTCCTCATCATAACTTGAGTTGGAAGAGAATAGGGTGGGCCTGGTGGAGGTAGTGAAGCATGAGCATAAGGTGTTTGTGTGAATGCACCAGTTGAGATGGGCATGGAAGCTACTCTCATAACTGATGTGTGGAATTGTTGGCTTACATCGATATGGTTTTGGGGTTACCAACCTTGAGAAATCTGCTCATTAAGTGAGGTGTTGAGTGAGTGTTGTCTTACCACATGGGAAGATGAAGCTGTCTTCATTCTAGTTGAGGAATCCTCAATCTGAAGAGGTGAATTTGAAGGTGAATACAACTCCCCATCCAACAGAAGCACGTCCTTACCCTTTCTGGTTGCCGTCCCCATGTATCAGCTCCCTTAATTTCAAAGCCTTCTCCTGATTTTTGACTGCGATTCATGGCTGGTCTCCAATTGATCTTGGCGCGTGATGAATCGAGCCATATCAATTGACATCTTCTCCAATACACCGAGAACCTCTTGCATCTCGTTTCTCATTGATCAACCACAGGGCCAGAAAAGAGCTCTGATGCCACTGATTTTAGGCTCAATTATCAGCTTAAAGAAGTAATAAAATGCAAGCTAAGAAAGAAGAAATTCTAGGGCAAATTAAGATAGCTTTCATTCATAATCCCTGCTAAAGAGAAGCAACACAATTTATTGGGGACCAAGCATGCACACGTGTCCTCTCCTCAATTTGTCTGGCACCTCTAACTAACTCATAGACTAGGACTACTTCCTCTCGTTTCAGATAAATATAAGGAGTAATGTGCAAATACTAAAACTTGTATTAAACTGATTAGGGACCTAAATAGAATAAACATGACTCGTGGCCTCTTTTCTTTAACTGAATTAACCACCTGGAAGTACCACCTCTTAAGACTACTGTACTACTCTGTACTACTAGCGTTTCTCCTTCTCTATCATATTAGGTAAAGAATTTTGACCCAATGAGCATTTTTCTAATTTTCTCAATCTAAATGGAATCGTAAACTTTATCCTGTTTTCCTTCTAGAATATTTCGGCTAAGGGTTGGTTTTCTGTTTTTCCATAAGCACTCGTGCACACTAGTTAAGATCATATGCCAAATGGTTTTGATGACACTACCAACTTTTCAGCATCTCCCGCCTTCAAAAGCCTCCTTGATGTTGCGAGGCATAACCCAAGAGATATAGAAATATGCACCACAAATCAAAATTCAGTGTTCAATGTAGAAACAGGTGGTTGGACCTTTTAGCGAGATTGTCTTGAGTGATTCATGCTTCATGTATGGAAATTCAGCTGAAAACAGTGGGGTTCCACTCAGCACTGGTTGGGGATTAATAGTGCAACCCTCCAACTTGATCAAAGTGGAATATATCTTTGATGTACACATTTGTCTCGCATTAAAACTTACATGTTCATTTCGAGAAGTTTATTTAATTTTTGATAATTATCTTTTATTTGAAAAATGTCGAATTGAGTTATTACACATTTGTGCAATCAAACATGACATTGGGATTACTCTATAATTATGTTATTACTGCCATTGTAATACTATGTAATTACTAGGCTACCGTAGTAATTACACAAAACCTATGTTGTTCTAACTCTTCCAAAAGGTCATCAAGTGTGTGTCGGATCCTTCAAAAGTAGTGCATTTTTAAAGGATCCGACATGGGTGCAGCAACATTTTTGAAGAGTCCGTGCAACTAAGCACAAAACAGACCCCAAGTTAAAACCATTAACTCTCAACTATTTAACCCATAATCTAGGATAGCCTTTCATATATAATGATAAACTACTCAACTAATTGATATAAAGTCGATAGAAATTCAGTATTTTGCAACGAAATCAATGTAAAAAACTGGAGTCAATTTTTGGATGAAAGGAAACAGAGCATAAAAATTACCTCTTTGAGACCACAAATTCATGAAATCTCACATTTGGGTAGTCAGTTCTTATGGTGAATCTATAAAATAATAAAAATTATTGATGGTTAGCGTCATAAACTTAAGTAATCCATGGAATAAAATAATCAATTCCAACTTACCTAAGTGATTATTTACTCTATTGTATCTCCCGAAGTCTCCTCACTTTTTGCTCTAGAGAAAGCTTCTGCTGAAGAAACGGTTCTGCTATTAGGTTCACTGTATTCTTCTTCTTTTTCTTCAGAATCTATGTTTTTGTGTTATGTGCTTCTTTTCTTTTATCAAATGACCAAACAACCCCTGTGTATTAGTTGGGGCATTACATGTGGCTTGGTCTGGTGGTGTTTATTGCATGCTTCTACATCTCCTTTCCCATGAATATTAGTTGGTAATAGAATGATCTTAATTTCTCCATCTTTTTTCCTTAAATTTTTCTAGGTGTTGGCTTCTGAGGATGATCAAGATGCTCTGACAACTGACCCTGATGAACTCATTGACTCAGAAGATAGTGAAGGGATCAGTGATGAAGAAGATATCTTCAGAAATCTTCTCTCTGGAGCTGGGTTTCACCTCACATATGGGGATAACCCGTTGCAGCCGCAGGTCACTCTAAGGGAAAAACTCCTTATGGATGCTGGTGCAATAGCTGGGTTCTTGACGGGACTTCGTGTGTATCTTGATGACCCTTCTAAAGTAAAGCGTTTACTCCTGCCTACTAATATATCTGGCTGTAGTGATGGAAAGAAGGTAAATAAGAATGACAAATCCTCCCCCAGCTTGATGAACTTGCTGATGGGGGTAAAAGTGTTGCAGCAAGCGATCGTTGATTTACTGTTGGATATTATGGTTGAATGTTGCCAACCTTCAGAAGGAAGTTGGAGTAGTGGGTCATCTGAAGTGAATCCTAAAGCTTTTCCAGATGGAAATGGAGCAGGTAGTCAATTGGGGTCTGATAGAGCTAATGGTGCAAATGAACCTTTGCAACTTTACGCTCATGATAGACTGGATATGCTGACGGATGCGAGCACAAATTCATCTGCTGTTCAGAGCTCAGATATTGATGTGATTAATGCACCTGAAAGGGCATTCAATGGGAAGCCTATGCATCCGCCAGAAACATCTGCTGGTGGTTCCTCTGAAAATCCTTCCCTTCGTACTAAGGTACAACTGCTATCTTCCTGTTGAAGTTTTCTGGTTTGATATGTTTGGGTATAGTCCATTCAAAGAATCTTTAATTTCAGACCAAATGGCCTGAGCAGTCTGAGGAGCTTCTTGGATTGATAGTAAACTCCCTAAGAGCACTTGATGGAGCTGTTCCACAAGGTTGTCCTGAGCCAAGGAGGAGGCCGCAGTCGGCCCAAAAGATAGCCCTTGTATTGGATAAAGCTCCAAAGCATCTACAGCCGGACCTAGTTGCTTTGGTTCCAAAATTGGTTGAGCATTCAGAACATCCACTTGCTGCTTATGCACTTCTAGAGCGACTTCAGAAGCCAGATGCTGAACCTGCATTAATGATTCCAGTAAGATATCTTAACTATCTTTCATTTCTTCCAAACACATGAAAAAATTTGTACCTTCATATTATTTATATCACATATACATTTAGCATTCAGCTCACGATATGATGACTTTTAAGTATTAATCTCTCAGGTCTTTGGTGCACTGGGGCAGTTGGAGTGTAGCAGTGATGTGTGGGAACGTGTCCTTTTCCAGTCATTTGATCTTTTAGAGCATTCCGTTGATGAACCTCTTGCAGCAACTGTTGACTTCATATTCAAGGCTGCCCTTCATTGTCAACATCTTCCAGAAGCAGTATGCATAAAATTTGGTTTTTTTATCCTGTCTTATTTTGCACCCTTCTACAAGTGTAATATATTGATTTCTCTGCAGGTCAGAGCTGTACGTATCCGGCTTAAAAAACTAGGCAATGAAGTCTCCCCATGTGTTCTTGATTATTTAAGCCGAACTGTAAATAGCTGTGCTGATGTTGCTGAAGCTATTCTAAGAGATATTGATTGTGAGAATGGTTCTGGTGACAATTGCTCAGCTGTACCATGTGGGATTTTCTTATTTGGTGAAAGTTGTCATACCTCTGAAAGACCACCTGAAGTGATTGAGCAAGCTTTCCTTTCTACTCATCATTTTTCCGATATTTATATACTTATTGATTTGTTATCAATTCCATGTCTTGCCATTGAAGCTTCCCAAACATTTGAGAGAACTGTAGCTCGAGGGGCCATTGTGGCTCAGTCTGTAGCCATGGTCTTAGAAAGACGTTTTGCTCGGAGATTAAATTTGACTTCTCAATATGTTGAAAATTTTCCGCACATTGATGTGATTGTGGAAGGGGAAACCATTGAGCAATTGACAGCCCAACGAGATGATTTTACATCAATTCTTGGTCTTGCTGAGACATTGGCACTCTCTAGAGATCCACGTGTAAAGGGTTTTGTAAAGTTGCTTTACACCATATTGTTTAAGTGGTTTGCTGATGAGTCTTACCGATTGAGGATACTCAAGAGGCTTGTTGATCGTGCTACCAGTTCAAGGGAAAGTGCTTGTGAAATAGATCTAGATTTGGAAATATTGATAATCTTGATATGTGAGGAGCAGGAAATTGTTAGACCAGTCCTAAGCATGATGAAGGAGGTTGCTGAACTTGCCAATGTTGATCGTGCCGCACTTTGGCATCAATTGTGTGCTATTGAGGATGAAGTTATTCGCATTCGCGAGGAAAGGAAAGTGGAAAATGCTAGTATGGCTAAAGAGAAATCTATCATGTCCCAAAAGCTCAATGAATCGGAGGCTACTAATAACCGTCTCAAGGTATCTTGGTCACTATTGTTTCTTTTTTTATATTCTATTTTTCAAAGAATGCTTGGAAGAATATCTCATTCTTTTTTCTGGTGATTTTGACTTGACAAACATTGAACATCAGTCTGAAATGAGGGCTGAGATGGATCGTTTTGCTCGAGAAAGAAAGGAACTCGTGGAACAGATTCAAGAAGTTGAGAGTCAACTTGATTGGCTACGATCTGAGCGGGATGAGAAAATTGCTAAGCTCACTGCAGAAAAACGAGCTATTCAAGATCGTATGTATGATGCCGAGACACAACTTTCCCAACTGAAATCACGGAAACGTGATGAATTAAAGGTCTGCATTCCATCATTAATTGGCATATATTATTGTTCATGCTGAACTTTTGAGTTTATATAGTTTCAAACCTTTATGAACCTTAGTTCGTTCAGTTTTGCCCATGATTTCCAGTGATGACTTTTAATATTCTTTTATCTGATCTTCTTTTGCTACCTCTTTATATTTTTTACTTTCTCTGCTGCAAGCTCTTATTCTGCCTGTTGATCATTACATTTTGAGTTGTGAGTTCTTGTCATTTATTAACAAATTTATTTTGTAAAAGAGTTTAAAGTTTCTTTGAAGCTTGACATTGTTGGTGTCATTTCACCAGATTTTTTATCTGCAGAAGTCAATTTGTTATAAAAGATTTAAGCATCCGATGCTACATGTTTCTTTTAGTGCTTTGTGGCACAACTTATTAGAATCAGTTTTTTGGTCTTGCCAGTTTCTGAGCAAGACTCTTAATCGGATCATGTGGCATTCTTATTAGGTTTATCAATCTTGGTTTCGCTGCTCTTATAATCTCATAGCATTATTGCTTTCAGATAAGTTTTAAGTTACATCTAGACCTTAAATGTCAAACCATGTAGGGAAATAGCTTATACAAATAGTTAGGCCAATAACCTTCCATGGTCAATCAAATGATAAAACCTTCTATGACATTATGTATAATAAATTACTTCATCCGTCCCAATTTGTTTGAAACTCTCTCCCTTTTGGTCCGTCCCAAAAGGATCAACACCTTTTTATATTTAGATGCTAATTAATTTTTTTTTTCCCATTTTGCTGTTAAATATAACTTCTCAGTGAATACAAAAATGATTTTTTACAAGGGTTTCTATAGTAGTGTCATGGCCTGCTTGTGTACCTCGACTATTCTACTGTATACATGAATCCACTATGATTTAGACAAATGGGAAGAAATCACCTAATTTTTTTCTTGGTTTTGCTAGGATTTGAACCCTGGTCTTCAATATTTGCCTCCACTTCATTGATCAGTAGATCATACCCCCTTCTCTGCAACTTCTGCAAGGTCTTTTTTGGTGTTATAGTATTTGCCAAACAATTTAAGACAATGGAGTATTGCTTTTGTGCAACCAAATAAAGTGTTTTTTTTTGTGTGTGTCTAGAATCCAGCTATTCGATTATGTTTTGTTGTCTTCAAGGAGTGCCTCCATAGTCACTTTTTTGGAACTGCTGAAAGGTTCAATCTTGTTCTTGAAGGATTAAAAATATTCGAAGACTTCTGATGGTTGTGCGCAGATGGAAGTTCTTGTGTTTAAATGTTGAAGTATTGAGTTATTTGCTGTTATCTTTCTTTTTTAGTTTATTAATTTTATTTCTGAAATTCAGTTATTTAGTTGAGATATAATAGGATTTTATTAGTACCCTAGTTAAAATAGAATAGGAGTCTTTTGTCTATTTATTTTCTAAGATGTGAATGAATAAACAAGCAAAATATATTTTTTTTATCATCAAAGCGTAACTTTTCTTCTTCTCTGTATTTTGTATAACAACAATTGGTATCAAGAGCTATTTGATTCTAAGGGCTTGTGAGTTAGAGAAGACCCCAAATAAACCCTGCATAAAAGCCAATATTGTTATGGCTTCCAACAATTTCTCAATTTCTTCACCCCCAATTTTTTCTGGTGAGAATTATCCAATTTGGGCTATCAAGATGAGAACCTATTTGCAAGCATATGATCTGTAGGAAGTGGTAGAGGTTGGAGGAGAGGCAAATTCTTTGCCAAACAATCCAACTATGGCACAAATTAAGAATCCCAGGGACGAGGTTTCAAAAAACTTTATAAAGCTCTCTCTTACATACAATCAGCACTTTCAGAAGTAATTTTCACAAGAGTTACGGTGAGTGAGACTGCAAAGGAAGCTTGGGACAAGTTGAAAGAAGAATTTCAAGGAAGTGACAAGATCATGAAATAAAAGTAATTCTCCAACAAGTTGATGAAGGTTGTAAACCAAATCAGACTTATGGGAGAAGAGCTTATAGATTCAAGACTTGTGGAAAATGTTCTTGTGAGTTTGCCAAAAAGATTTGAAGCAAAGATCGCTTCACTAGAAGATTCGAAGGATCTCACAAAAATGTCACCTTCAGAACTTGTACATGCTCTTCAAGCTCAAGAGCAGAAAAGATCCTTGAGGCTAAAAGAAGCTACTGAAACTGCTCTTCAAGCCAAGTTCAAAGGGAAGATGCTGATGCAAAAGGAAGGTAAAATCCCAGAAACTTCTACTAATTCTAGTAGAAAAATTCAACGTGATTCTCACAATGGAGTCAAGAAGAAAGAAAACTTTCCTCCATGCAAGTACCGTAGAAAAAGCAATCATAAAGAGGATGATTGTTGGTTTAAGGGGAAGAAACCACCTCTCCAGTGTAAATATTGCAATAAGCTTGGTCATATTGAAAGGTTTTGCAGAGTGAAGAAGGAGAACAACCAGCAAACTCAAAAGCCAACATTTCGGAAGTTGAAGAACAGGAGGAGTTTGTGTTTATGGCGATGGTAGCAACGAGATTGAGCGATGAAAACACATGGTTTCTGGGCAGTGGTTGCACTCAACATATGACCAACAAACGAGAATATTTTACGAAGTTGGAATCTGCCAAAGGTAGTGTCAAGTTGGCCGATAAAACCAAGTTGGATATTGTTGGTACAGGAACTGTGACAATTGAAGCCTCCAAAGGTACTAAATTTATTTAAGATGTTTTGTTGGTACTTGATCTTGACCAAAATCTGTTGAGTCTTGGTCAAATGCTAGAACAAGATTATATGTTACTGTTCGAAGACAAAAATTGTGTTGTTTCCGAATGTAGCGGCCAAGAAGTGATTACGGTTGAAACGATAAAAAGAAGTTCTCCTTTGAATTGGAACTAAAATTCTGAGCAAGTTTGTCGAAGTAGTCGATGTGAGCTGGGAAATTATGGCACAAAAGACTTGGTCATTATAACTTGAAATCAATTCAATATGCTCAAAGCATGATTTAGTGAAGGACTTGCTTGAATTCAGTTATGTTCAGATGTGTGTGAAAGTTGTCAATTAGGAAATTTGTGGATCGATGAAAACTCCTTCAATCAATGGCAACAAGTATTTTATTCTTTTTATAGACGATTTTACTCGAATGACCTGGGTATATTTTCTTAAGCAAAAGCTTGAAGTATTTTGTTTTTTTTGAAAAAGTTTAAAGCTTTTTGTGAAACTCAAAGTGGATGTTTGTTGAAAACTCTTCGAACAGACAATGGGAAGGAGTATACTTCAAGTGAATTTCATTTGTTTTGTGATGATATGGGAATTAAGCATCAACTTACAGTCACTTACTCACCCAGCAAAATGGAGTTTCTGAAAGAAAAAATCGGTCTGTTCTTGTGATGGCTAGGTGCATGATTTTTCAGAAAAAGTTGCCGAAGTCTTTTTGGGCGGAGGCGGTAAACATATCAATTTATCTGCAAAATAGATTGCCAAAAAGGGTTGTGGATGGGATGACACCAGTTGAAGCTTGGAATTGCATAAAACCATCAATTAGGCATCTAAAGGTGTTTGGTTCTTTTTGTTATACTCATGTACCAGTTGTCAAACGATGTAAGCTTGATGAAAAAGCTGTAAAAGAAATTTTGGTTGGTTATAACTTCATCTCAAAGGGCTATAGAATCTACAATATTGAATCTGGAAAAGTTTTTGTAAGTCGAGATGTGAAGGTGGATGAAGATGCTTATTGAGATTGGAATATCTCTCAAGTCAGAAAGATGGTTGTTGAACCTACTTTTCAAGATTCAAGTGAAGACTTGGAAGCAGAGAATGATGAACATTTTGCTGTTAGAGGCACCAGACCATTGGCTGAAATTTATGAAAGATGTAATCTTGTTGTCCTGGAACATCCAAACTTTCAAGCTGCCGGCAAGGTTGAAGAATGAAAGCAACCGATGGAGGAGTAAATTGCCATGATTGAGTGAGAAGAACGAAACATGGAAACTTGTTGACAAACCTGAAAATAAGCAAGTTATTGGAGTAAAATGGGTGTACAGAGTGAAATTGAATGCGAATGGATCTATCAACAAGCACAAAGCAAGGCTGGTCGTTAAAGGTTATTCTCAACAGCTTGGAGTTGATTACTCGGATACTTTTGCACCTGTTGCAAGGATGGGCACCATCAGAATTTTGATTGCATAGGTAGCACAGATGAAGTGGAAAATCCGGCATTTAGATGTCAAATCTGCCTTTTTGAATGGCTTTCTAGAAGAGGAAATTTATGTAGCTCAACCAGAAGGTTTTGTGGTTCAAGGAAGTGAAGGTAAGGTGTATAAGCTTCAAAAAGCTTTATATGGGTTGAAGCAGGCTCCCAGGGCTTGGTAGTAGAATCTATGCTCAATTGTGCAACCAAGGTTTCCAAAAAAGTGACTAATGCTACACTTTATGTGAAGACACTCCCTAATGATGGCTCATTAATTGTTTCTTTATATGTTGACGATTTGCTTGTTGCAGGTAGTGATGAGGAAGAGTTTTTGAAGTTTAAATTGAAAATGGAGAAACAGTTTGAAATGTCAAATTTGGGAGAGATGGAGTATTTTTTTTGGGCTGGAAGTATGCCAATCAAAATCTGAAATTTTTCTCAATCAACACAAGTATGCTTTGGAGATTCTGAAAAAGTTCAGAATGCAAAATTGTAAACCTGTTCCTACACCATTGGTTTTGAATACAAAATTCATAAAAGAAACGAAGTAGAGAAGTGTGATATAGAAGTTTGATTGGAAGTCTCTTGTACTTAATGGCTTCAAGGCCTGATTTAATGCATGCCACTAGTTTGCTTTCAAGATTTATGCAAAGTCTCAACGATATTCATTTTGCTGCTGCAAAAAGAGTGCTTAGGTATTTAAAAGTTATTGTACAACTTAGAATATGGTTTAGACCAGTTGAAGAAGGTGCTTTGCTTGTCTTTGTTGATAGTGATTGGGCCGGACATATTGGCGATATGAAGAGCACTACTGACTATGCTTTTTCCTTGGGTTTTGGTGTGTTTTCTTGGAATTCAAAGAAGCAAGAAATAGTGGCGCAATCCACTGCAGAGGCAGAGTGCAGTGTATGTAGCAACATCTAGAACAACAAATCAAGCTATTTGGTTGAGGAAAATTCTGAAGGATCTTGGAATGGAATCGCAAGTTGCAACTAAGATCATGTGTGATAACACCTCGGCAATTGCAATTGCAGAAAATCCAGTGCAACATAGTAAAACAAAGCACATCCTTGTCAAGTATCATGCCATTAGAGAAGCTGAGAAAAATAAGGAAATCAAGCTTGTCCATTGTAGTTCGGAGGATCAACTCACTGATATATTTACCAAAGCTCTTCCCAAATACAAATTTGAAGCTCTTTGTGAACAACTTGGAGTTACCAGCAAACATTTCAGGAGGAGTGTTGCAATATTGAGTTGTTTGGTGTTATCTTTCCTTTTTAGTTTAGTAATTTTATTCTGAAATTCAGTTATTTAGTTGAGATAAAATAGGATTTTATTAGTACCCTAGTTGAAATAGAATAGGAGTCTTTTGTCTATTTATTTTCTAAGATGTGAATGAATAAATAAGCAGAATATTTTTTTTTATCATCAAAATGTAACTTTTCTTCTTCTTCTTCTTTGTATTCTGTATAACAACATTAAATTTGTTGTGTGTTTGTTTCTTTCGTTTTCTTTTGGGGTTCTCCAAATGTATTCACACATCACATTTTTCTTTTTCCACGTCTGTAAATTATCAATCTTGCAGAGAGTGATGAAGGAGAAAAATGCTCTTGCGGAAAGGTTAAAGAATGCTGAAGCTGCACGGAAAAGATTTGATGAGGAATTGAAACGCTATGCCACAGAGAAAGTGACCAGAGAAGAATTACGAAAATCACTTGAGGATGAAGTACGCCGGTTGACCCAAACAGTTGGGCAAACAGAAGGGGAGAAACGTGAAAAGGAGGAGCAGGTTGCTCGCTGTGAAGCTTTTATTGATGGAATGGAATCCAAGCTGGAGGCTTGCGAGGTTCTTACTCTTGATATTTCTTGTCCTATTTCCTTATGTCTTGTTTTCTGCCTTCATTATGGAGGTGGTTTTAATCTTCTATGTTGTGAAAATGTAAGAAAAAAGGATCTTTCCTGCCTAGTCGAATATCACAAAAAATTTAAAAATGAAGTATAGATATATTAGGCAAAGCAGCCGTCATAGTATTTATTTCAACTCCTCCTGACGAAGTATGGAAATTTGATCACTTAGGGAGTATATTTTTCTTTATTGTTATAATTTAGCTAGCATTTTGAGAGTTTCACATGAAAGGCAGGACTGCATTCTATATATCCTTCTAGGGCTCGTTCAGGTGTTTTGAGTCTATATATAAGAGTACTGAATTTTTGTTGGTTTCTTGGATGTGCCTTTCTTACTTTCACCCTCTCAAAGGTAGCACAAGAGTGCAAAAGCTAGCAAAGCTGTGGATCTTTTTTAATTCGTTTTTTTTTTTTAAATTATTTTGTTTTTTATAAATCTTGCAGAAGTCAAGATAGGAAAATATAAAAATGATAAGCTCTTTTCCATGGATATAAGGCTACTTCTGCTAATTTAACGATTTAATCTTTTTCCCTTTTGAGTTTTCTGGTTTTATTTGTCTTTCTTCCACATCGTTTGTGATCACTGTTACTGTACAAATCTGGCACAATTTTGGTGCCATCTTGCGACTCTTTTTTTTCTGTGGAACTTACTGTGATAGGCACTAGGTATCAAAACTGATTATTTTCTTTTGTTGCTTCATTTTCAGCAATACATCCGTCAGCTTGAAGCATCACTTCAGGAAGAAATGTCTCGGCATGCCCCACTGTATGGAGCTGGTTTGGAAGCTTTATCAATGAATGAGTTGGAGACATTGTCACGGATTCATGAAGAAGGGCTCAGACAGATCCACGCCATCCAACACCGCAATGGAAGTCCAGCTGGTAGTCCTTTAGTAAGCCCCCATAATCTTCCACCCACTCATGCGTTGTTTCCTGCCGCTCCTCCTCCAATGGCTGTTGGACTGCCCCCATCCCTTGTTCCAAATGGTGTTGGGATCCACAGCAATGGGCATGTAAATGGTTCGACTGGGCCTTGGTTCAATCGTTCTTGAATCCAGGTGTAGGACGACCCTTGGTATGATCAAGGTGTTTAGCTGTCTCATCCTAGAGCCTTGGAGCTTGGTCGGAGAGCAATGTGTAGGCAGTCGGTCATCTTTTCTCTTTTTTTTTGAGTTGTTTGGCATAGGCTGGTAGCACTGTGGGGAAAAAATGGTAGTGATCCAATGGCACAAACAGTTCAAATGGCACACTCATTCATGGTTTTAACTTTTTCGTTAAATCAATTAAATGCATTAGAAAATTTTGATTACCGTTTCTCTCGTATACTCAAACTCGGATCTTCATTCGCGCTTCATAGTTACATCTGTAACTTTCTTGGTAGGGGCTAATTATTAAAAGGAAGAAGTTCAAATATGCTATCCAACTTTGAGAAAAGACTTATTTACTTCACTTGTTAGAAGTTGAGTTTAGTAATGCCATTGATGTTAAACAATCATTTTTATTTACAGGAAAAAGAACCTGGTTGTACAATACTACTTTCTGCACATGGCAAATAATAATTCGGTCACGTCACTAATCAAATCAACCAAAAATTAAAAACCCACCTAAACTAAAAAGAAACGCACTTACCCGACCCACATTCTAATTCCTACTTCACACTTCTTCGCTTCCTCATCTGTCACCACCACCGAAGTAGGTCCAGCTCCGCTTATAGTGCAACCAAACGCCCTTTGACGCCCCTTCTTGACCCATCCATCCCAGGAATTAACGGCCCTCTTGTCGGCTCGACAATCTTATCCGATGGAAACGCCTTGCCTAAACTCCTGCAATATCGCGGCCACCGATGCCCCCCGCCTGACTACAGTTCCATATGTCACCTCCGGTGGCTATGCGGCCCTCATGTTCTTCGTTGGGGATTTGAATTCGGAATTAGAAAGTAAAAAAACAAATCTTTTTCATATGGAAACTTCAATGGAATCAATTCTAGTAGATCATAACTTCTACTCAACACAAAACTACCCTTGATTAAAGTTGCTATATTATCAGCAGCACTAGACCCAAGTCCACTGCTCAACGGCAACGCATTTT
Organism: Capsicum pubescens; assembly: GCA_030864215.1. Taxonomy (NCBI): domain Eukaryota; kingdom Viridiplantae; phylum Streptophyta; class Magnoliopsida; order Solanales; family Solanaceae; genus Capsicum; species Capsicum pubescens. The sequence continues at coordinate 172,394,481 of CM061543.1, forward strand.
CAAGAGAATTTGATAAAGCAACTGACTGTATCATCAGCATCTTCATAACCTTCAGTCTAATCGGTTAAAAGGGGATGTGAGTCGGTAAGGGTGTTTTTTTTAAAATTCAGGTGGGTTTTTAATTTTGGTTGATTTGATTAGTGACGTGGCCGAACTATTATTTGTCACGAGTAAAAAGTGGTATTGCAAGTTCAAAAACTTTTTTCAGCTAATAAAAATGGCAAGAACCAACCATTTGTTTAACGGCAATGATCTATAAATGAGTTCAATTTTAACGGATAATATAAATGAGTTTTTTTTTTAAAATGTAATGATATATTTGAGCCCTTTTTCTTATTAGTTTTGCAGCACGTGAATTGCACGTGAATGTCAAGTCATGTAGCACACACATTTGTTATCACTTTAGTCTTAAAATAGCTACCTATAATAAAAATAAAATAAAATAAAATAATTGTTATGAAATATAAAACAAAGAAGAAGAAGAATAGAGAGAGAAAAAAGAATGAATATTGTTTCTCTTGAGGGATTCTTGATGGGTTAATTATAATGAAAGAAAATTCTTTTATTTATAGGGAAAAACTAATCTTGGGATTTTTAACTTTTTTATAAATAGACATTCACTATAATTGGTAAAGTACACATTCACTTTATATGATAAAGTAGACATTCACTATATATGATAATATATTTATAACACTCCCCCTTGAATGTCTAATTGATAGATAATGTGCCTCGTTAAAACCTTACTAGAAAAAACCCAGTGACAAAAAAATCTAATGAAGGAAAAAGAATACATCTCTGACAATACACATATAGGCTGCCTCATTAAAAACCTTACAAGGAAAACCCAGTGGAACAAAATCCCGTAAGGAAAAAAGAGTACAACGCGTATTAACTCCCCCTAATAAGAACATCCTTGAGCCTTTGCATCCCGATCTTGTGCACCATCTTCTTGAAAGTTGCCATTAAAGGAGACTTGGTGAATAAATCAGTCACATTGTCACTTGGACGAATCTGTTGCACGTTAATATCACCATTCTTTTGGAGCTCATGTATGTAGAAAAGCTTTGATGAAGTGTGCTTCGTTCTATCTCCTTTCACGAATCCTCCCTTAAGTTGTGCTATGCATGCTGCATTATATCCGTATAAAATTGTGGGTACAATGTCACATTTCACGCCATATTTTTCTCGAATGAGATGTATCATGGATCTCAACCATACTCTTTTTTTTTTAATTCTTTAGAAAAAGAGACGCTGTGCGTCGTTTTTTATTCTTCATGTGAAGAACACATGATGAACAAAAAACAACGGACATCGTCACTTTATTGAAGAAAAAATATTTTTTTTCAAAGAAATTGACATTGTCTGTCATAATTTGAGAAAAATAAAATATTTTTTTTAAAAAAGCGACGTTGATCGTCGCCTTTTGTTCTTTATAATGATTGAAAAAGCGACGTTGGTCATCGTCTTTTATTCTTCATAAGAATTAAAAAAAGACCTTGACAGACCTTGACCGTCGCTTTTTGTTCTTCATAATGAATAAAAAACGACGTTGGTCGTCGCTTTTTGTTCCTCATAATGAATAAAAAAGCGACGACCATCATCGTTTTTCTTTTTTAAAAAATTACTGATTTAAAAAGCGATGCAAAGCATCTCATTTCTGGAAATGTATTTAAAAAAAGCGATAGACAAAAGGGACCTTGTCTGTCGCTTTTCTGCATTTTTTTTAGATGTAGAAATTTGTATTTTCTGCATCCCACCTACCAAATAAAAATGCAATTCAATATATACATCCTCATGCAATACACATTATTACAATAATCATACAACACACTACATCAATAAATTATTTAAGCAATTCAAATAAAAAATACTTAAACAATCAATCCAACAACATCCAAAACACTTAACAATGAATCCAAAACATTCAAAATACTTAAACACTCCTAAAGATTTTTCACTAATTAAAAGCTAAGATAAATAATATCTAAAAATTATCTAAAAGTCAAGTCCAACAACATTAAGGAGTAGCCCCAACAAACTCATCACTTTCTGTTTTCTCTTCGCTACTTGAATCAGGAGCAACGGCCTGTGCCAAGGAACGTGTAAGATGTGCAATCTGATGTTACATAGCCACACGTCTCTAAAAAATTGTAGAAATGGCCTGATCATATTTTGCCAACCAGCAACATATTGTCTGAAAATCAATTGACTAGTGTTATATGATATATATATATATATATATATATTATAAGTTAACTAAATAATAATTAAATCTAATATGCCTTAAACTCTTGAAACATGGCTTGTTTAGAGACTATTTGAATGTCCCACCACTCGTGCCAAGGATATGTAAAAAGTCTCCCTTACAGCCTCATTAACTTCTTTTGACGCGGGATACCACCTGTAAATATTTTTAATAAGTATGTAAGCTTGAATATTTTATTAATTAAAAAAATAAACCTATCAATTGAAAAATAAACTTACGAAGATCCATCAGGCTTAATGAACACTCTACAAGGAATGTCCGTATCTTCAGGAACTAGACCAATCAAATCTGCATCAATATCTTCTTCTACAGGATGAGGTGGAAGAGAAGGTGGAGGTGGTGGTGACTTGATCATTTTGAAGTCACTAGTACACATTTTAATACACTACACTTAACCATTTTCAAGTAATGAATTCACATTTCAAGTGACAACGCTAAATGATTTTCAAGTCATAAATTCACATTTCAAGTGACAACACTAAACCAATTTCAAGTCATGAATTCACATTTTCAAATGATTTCGCTTTACTAATTTCGAAACACAAGTTTATCTTTCAAGTAACTACACTAAACCATTTCCAAGTCACTAATTCACTTCTCAAGTGACTACACTTGATCAATTTGAAGTCACTAGTACACATTTCAAAACTCTACACTTAACCATTTTCAACTCTCTAATTCACTTCTCAAGTGACAAAACATAATCATTTTCAAGTCATGAATTCACATTTCAAGTGACAACACTAAATCAGTTTCAAGTCATGAATTCATACTTTCAAGTGATTACACTTAACTGATTTCAAAACACAAGTTTACCTTTCAAGTTACTACACTAAACCATTTTCAAGTCACTAATTCAGTTCTCAAGTGACTATACTTGATCAATTTGATGTCACTAGTACACATTTTAAAATACTAAACTTAACAATTTTCAGCTCTCTAATTCACATTTAAAGTGACTAAACTTAACCATTTTCAAGTCATGAATTCACATTCCAAGTGACTACACACTTGATCAATTTGAAGTCACTAGTACACATTTCAAAACACTACACTTAACAATTTTCAACTCTCTAATTCACATTATAAGTGACTAAACTTAACCATTTTCAAGTCATGAATTCATATTTCAAGTGACCACACTAAATCAATTTCAAGTCATGAAGTCACACTTTCAAGTGATTACACTTTCCTAATTTCAAAACACAAGTTTATCTTTCAAGTAACTACACTAAACCATTTTCAAGTCACTAATTCACTAAGTTTTTAACTGTCAAGAGAGTACGACTAGCGTAATTGTTAATTGCTAATTAATAACATCAATATCATGGTCCCTAAGGTTATCTGTATCAGTTGTTAGACAATGTAACTTGTTGGTGAATCAAAAGAAAACAACCATTATCAGTTTAATTGCAAGATATGTAACCCTTACTAAGATACAAAGCTAGTACTATTTAGGGACTTCTAATCACGATTCTCTTACTAACCTACTAACATTAGAAGCAATCATCAAATACAGTACCAATAATGGTACTAACAATAATACTTAAAGATGATTATGATAATAACAAAAGACATAGAAGTAAGAGACATGAACCTGGTAAGAAGGACCTTTAATGTCCAGGAATCTATTTGCAAATATTTTTCAAGTTCACTGGACCAATCAACTTGCATAGATAGAAGGTATGATTACTAACCAAAGCACAGGACCCAAAACTTGAATTACTTTCTGTCAAATATTTTAAATAACATAGGCTGTTCGTTGAATCATAAGCAAGAAAACAAGCAAATTGATAGGGATATTAAATTTTTAAAAAATGGTTTACCTAGAAATAGTTTGTTTAATGAATATTCCATTGGTTGTAGTCGCATTCACCAAAAATAAAAAAAGATTGTACTAGTAGCACATAAATAAGGTTGGTTGTCGACGGCTGCTGTGGTTCTCAGCGGCGGTGGTGCAGACAACTTGGTTGTCATCGGTAGTGGTGCAGAAAGTTTGAAAATTTTAGTGACTGTGAAAGCCGTCACCGTTGATGGCACTGGCTGTGAAAGCTGTCGCCGTTGATAGCACTGGCTGTGAAAGCCGTCGCCGTTGATGGCGCTGGCTGTGAATGTGGCCGAAGTTTAAAGAGAGGAAGAGTGGTGGTGTGGCTGAAATTGTTGAGAAGTTTAAGGTTTTAGTATTTTGGTGTCTTTTATATGAAAAATAAGGTTTAATCTCATCCCTCAATCTCATGAGATCAACGACTGTGATTAAAATTGAAAAGGGAATTAAAAATTGATTTAAAAAATAAACCAAATTGAATTTAAAAATAGGTTAAAATTGACATCAATTAGATATAAGTTTGGCTAGAATTAAATAAAATTGAAATGATAATTGAATGGACTTAGACTGCTATTTAAATATAATAATAAATAAAAAAATACTATGAAAATTGTTATTCTTACAAATAAATTACGTATGTCACATAGAAAATATTATATAAAAATTATCGATAATAAATTTGAAATAAGTTGGGCATAAATGTAATAATAATAATAATAATAATGATAATAATAATAATAATAATCAATTAATCAATCAATTAATCAAGGTGACGTCTTTTTATTGTTATCTCTATGAGATTTTGACAAAATAAATACAATAACTAACCCGATTTAGTCCTACAAATTAGGGTCTGTGGAGGGTACAGTTTATGCAGACCTTACCGCTACGGTAAATATATAGGTTATTTCTAATAGACCCTTGGTTCAAGAAAAATAGTCTGAAGTAGTCCAATTTCAACAAAAAAAATATTGAAAATTGATTTAATATTGACCATTGATCAAATATGATGAACGATTGAGATTAAAATTGAGGAGATGAGTCAATTGAGATTAGAATTTGGGTTCAAAAAGATTGAATTGAAAATTTTAATTGAGTCTAATTAAACTCAATTGACACAAATTGAGTATAAAATAGCTAGAATTTAAATAAATTAGGAAAATTGAATTGAATTAGGTTGATATTTAATAAGTATAGTAACTATATAAAAATAATATTAAAAAAAAATAAATTAATTATAAATAAATTAGGTAAATAAAATTAATAATGTCAATCACATAATAATGTCAATGCATTTCGTATTCTACAAATAATTTTTGGTTAATTAATTTTTGAATACGGTATTAAATATATATATCTCATAATATAATGTATTAATCTGATGAATTATCGATTAATTAGCTTCTTTATTATAACTTTAATAGTGTATTATTACCTCGATCATATGATGTTAACGTATTATTCAAAATATTTTGATAGATAGATTCAGTTAGCTAGCTTTTGACTTAGCTACTATGTACATCACTACACGAGAGCTACGTATATATACATATATATGAATATATTTGATTGACTATCATCTTCGAAATATGTTCCCTTATACATCACATACACGAGTATATTACACCAAATCAGGATAACTAAATCATCTTATTTCCTACCAGTCCATACCTCTTATTCATCTGAGGATTACACCAAATTTTATATCAGAGTGTTGGTCAGATTACACGGTGTTCCATTGTCTATTATCTCACATAAAGGTACTCAGTTCACCTCTCATTTCTAGAAGGGTCTTGGTACTCAAGTTCGCTTCAGTACAACCTTTCACTCTCAGACAAATAGTCAAGCAAAAAGGACCATTCAGACTTTAGAAGATATGCTGCGAGCGTGTGTGATAGACTTTAAAGGTAGTTGGGATGACCACTTGCCTTTGATTGAATTCACATATAATAACAACTATCATTCCAGCATTCAGATGGCTCCATTTGAGAAAATTTATGGGAGGAGGTGTAGATCTCCAAATGGTTGGTTTGAGGTGGGTGAGGCTGTAGTAGTAGGGCCAAACTTTGTATTTGATACCTTAAAAAAGTCCATTTGATCAGGGAAAGGCTTAAGATAGCTCAGAGCCGACAGAAATCATACACAGATATGTGCAGAAAGGATCTCGAGTTCGAGATTGGTGATTATGTGTATTTGAAAAATCTCTCCTATGAAAGGATTGAAGAGGTTTGGCAAGAAGGGGAAGTTCAGTCCCCAATATGTGCATCCAATGTTCCATCTCCTTGCTTAAGAAGTGCATAGGTGACCCAGCAGCCATAGTCCCTGCAGGGGGCATAGACATTCAGAACAACCTCTCTTATGAAGAGATCCCAGTCGAAATCCTTAATTATCATATTCGCAGACTGAGGAACAAAGAAGTCCCTCTAGTTAAAGTTTTTTTAGAGGAATCATCCATTGAGGGAGCTACTTGGAAAGAGGAAGTATACATGCAGACCAAGTATCCTCACCTCTTCTCCGCAAATTCAGACTCAGCTCAAGGTAATAGTTCCCCTAACTCTATTCAGTTTTATGTTTGAATGTAGTTACCAACTTGGTACAGTTACCATTGCATTTTCAATTATGTATTCATGCATCAGATATGCATGTACAACATGAGAAACTCAGCCTATCAGTAACTCCAGTCATGCATTCATAAATTGGTTTAGTCATGTACTCATGCATCAGATATGTATGTTCATCATACAAACTCAGCTTATCAGTAATATCAGTTATGAAATCATGCATCAATTATGTGTGTTCAGTATGATAATTAGTATATCAGTAGTCTCAGCTATGAAATCATGTTCCAGTTGTGCATGTCCAGTATGTACTTGCAGTCTATCAATTTTCTCATCTTAGTCAGTCTCATTCGATGATGAATGTTCCCAAGGGGGAGATATTGTAAGACCCCATAAAATTTTAAGCTTAACTCAGTCCTTTAAAGCTTGTTAAGGGGTCCCAGACTTAGAAAATTTTAGCTAAGTATTCTCATTCAGAGTCATTTTAGCCTTTGTAAGTTGGCAATCTTATTTCACGACCTTCTCGACCTTAGTTTGTCAATTTTCAAAGTGATTCATGATAACGGTCACTTGTGGATAATCTCAGGCGAGTTTTGGATTTTTTAGACTAGCGTAAGGACGAGTTTGGATGCCCAAACTAGTGAGGGGTCATGATAGCACTGCGTCACGAGGGCCAGTCAACCCAAGTAAGGTTCGCGCTGTGATGGCTTCTTGATTCGAGCAGGGGTCGCATCGCGATGGCTACTTGACCCAAGTAGGGGTCTCGATGCGAGAGAAACCCTGTTCAGCATTATTTTAATATGGGTTGTGGGGGCAAATGGGTCATTTTCCCCACCCTTATTCAGCCTTAACACGAAATTAATCAACCTATAGGGAAAAAATCTCATTCTTTACTCATAAACTCTCACAAGATAAGATCTCGCCTCATTAAGTTCAAGAATTCAAGTCTCAAGAACTCACTTCAATCTTCTCGAAAGTAGTAATTAAGGTATGTGAAGAATTCATCCAAGGGTCCCTTCCACCCTTGGAGTTCAAGAAACTATTTTTAAACTTCAAGTCTATGGGTTTCATGAATTCCATGTTGGGTTTGATTATATTCATGTTTATAATGATTAATTGGGATTCTAATCCATGTTTTATGATACGTTTCATGTGAGGTTAATTGATATATATGTAATATCATGTGGATCCATGTAAAACCCTTGAAATTGTCAATGGAGATTTGAATTATGATGTCTACTTGTTGTTTAGTGTTATGTGCATAGGTATGCTCACCAAGTGCTTGATGAATTACTCATGTGAACTAATAAGGGAAAGAGATCATGTCATGTTAGCTTATGTATAAGTTGTATCATGCAAGTGTTTGATAAATTATTTCCATGAATGAGTTGTGAATAAGTGCACATGACTATGCTTTTCAAGCTTATGCTATGATTTATCTTTCATGCTATCGAGTCCCAGGGTTATTCAATACCCAAAAACTTAGCTGTTTACCTAGAGATTCAGTCAGTTACAGAACTCAGGAAATCTCGGTAGTATTCCGTCAGTCCACGGAACTCAGTGAACTCAGTTCAGTTCAGTCAAACAGTACAATCAGTAATAGTTCAATCAAGTTTAGTACAGTCTAGGAATCAGTTTAGTGTCTATTCAGTTGGGAGTAGGATTCAGAACCTTGTGAACCCAAGGATGGGGACTCATCTGCCAGTAGAGGGTATGATCCTTAAAAACAATCCTTAAGTTCCAGAACTACGTATTCAGCGTAGGTTGAGACATCAACCTGCCAGTTGAGGGTTGACGAGGTGATTTAACCTGCAAGTTGAGGGTCCCACCATTCTCTTTTAAAGTACCTGCCAGACGAGGATGACTCACATTGTCCTTACCCGTGGCAGGATATTGACACCCTTCCAACTGGGGTTATAGGTTGGACCCCAAATCAGTTAGAAAAGGGGCATGTTGATTAGATGATTACTTTCTACAGTCTCAGTTTTAGATTCAGTCTCAGTATAGAACTCAGTTCAGTTCTACAGACTCAGGACTGTCAGATACAGTCACTCAGCTCAGTACAAAACTCAGTATAGTTCCACAGAATCAAGACTGTTAGATACAGTCACTCAGTTAGCAGTAATACAGTGTCAGTATTATCAAAAACCAGTTAGTCAGTATTCAGATTCAGTATTCAGTGTCACCACGATCTCAGTTACAGTTTACGTATTTATGCATGTACTCTCAGTCAGTTATACTCATGTTATTCAGTCAGTATTGCTCATGCATCCAAACCCAAGCATTTCAGCCTACCCCACTTTGCATACCAGTACATTCAAAGTATTGACGCTTACTTTTCTCTTGCACTATGATGTCTTATATCATAGGTTCAGACGCGCGGGCTCCCGAGCTCCCTTAGCAGTTCAGACTTTCAGCAGTCAGAGTTAGTAGTGAGTCCTCATAGTTCGAGGACATAATTTTTTTCTTTCAGTATTTTAGTTATCAGTTCACTTTCAGTAGTTAGAGTTAGTTAGGGTCTTGTCCCATCAACTCCACAGTTCAGACAGTTTAGAGGCTTTTCAGACTAGAAGTATTTTTAGATAGATATTTTAGTTTTGATATTGTTATACCATATTCAGTTTTATCTACAAATTTGAACCTTATGGCAAGTTTTCGCCTAAATTCTGCATATTACAGTTTTATTATTATTCAGTTATTGCAGAAGGTACCAGTCATGAGTTAGCTTGTGGTCCTTCGGGATTATGAGCACCGTGTAGTATCTGGGGTACAGACTCGGGGTGTTACAAACGGATAATGTCGCTTTCATAAAGTTAATTTTTATCCATTTTTAATAAAAGTGACACTGTTCTTCACTTTTTGCAAATATATAAAAATAATTAAAAATTTGGACGGATAGCGTCTCTTTTCTATAATTAATATTTTATAAATAAAAAATTATAGCAATGTTGTTCGTTAATTTTAATAAAAATAAAAATTAAATTTAAATATCGACGACATATGTCACTTTTCAAAATAATAATCTTTATTTTGTTTTAACAAAAGTAACGCTGTCCGTCGCTTTTTGTAAAAAATAAAGAAAAATAAAAAATAATTAAAAATTGCAACAAATGGTGCCACTTTTCTAGAATTAATATTTTAAAAAATAAAAATTATAGCGATGTTGTCCGTCATTTTTAATAAAACTAAAAAAAAAATAAAAATTCAATTTTAAAATCGACAGACTACGTCACTTTTCAAAAAAATAATAATTATTATTTTAAATAAATTACAACGCTATCCGTCGCATTAATTAAAAAAATTATAAATTATTTGGCATAATAATCCGCAAAAAAACCGACAGATATTAAGACGTCGGCCATCGATTTTAATAAAAAATCAGTAAAAATTAAAATTAAACTAAAAAAGTGTTGGATAGTATCGCTTTTTAAAGAGACACAGTTCGTTGTTTTTTTTGCGTCGCTTTTTGGCCTTTTTTTAGTAGTGATAGTTCTCACGAAGAAAGAAAAATAGAGATCACTCTGTCATTGTTAAATGGATCGGGATAAAGGTATCCCACCAATTCCTAAAAAACAAGCCAACAGAGCTCTAAAAACCTATTGGGAACCTCATCGTGATTGATTTGGGTTGGGACTTCTGTAGAACAAAGTTCTAGCAACAAGGGAACATGCAAAAGGCACAGCACAATGGGCCCTGGTTCGTGCTTTGGGGTTTTCTATCTGGCCAACAGTGGGTGCCAAACTTTACTCTACAAGAATCCACAATCACACACAGTGCAATCTGTACTAGACTCCCATAACTCCTAACAAAATTCTATGATAAGAGATCTAAGAAAGAGTTGGATAGAAACTGAGAGCCCTGCTCAAAATTGACACCTGTACACTAGCTACTCTTTGGGGTAGATATGAAAGAATATGCATTCAAGTTCCGCTGGGCACATGGTCAAAACCTTTGTCTCCATTGGTGACCACATCAAAGAGGTGATCTACGAGGGTGAAGGAACATTGTGTACTGGATGTGATAAAATTGGTCATGTTTCATAAAACCACTCCTTCACTAAATCGAATCCTTTACCACAAACAAGAAAACCCTTTGGGATTGGGTCCAAGATTGATCAATGCCAAATCGTTACCTTTAGGAGGAAGAACTAGAAGCCTAAGCAAAAGGGATCTACTGGCAAATCAACCATGGACACCCCAGCAAGTCAGCAACCCAAGTAAAAACCTTTGATGCTACAATAGGTAAGTTCATTAATCCAAACTCTGCAGATAAATCGCATGTGTTGGAAATCTTCACTACTTCATCAGAGAATCACACTACTAACAAGAAGAAGCTTTTTCAAGGAAGAAAGGCGGGAAATCCCACTATTTCCCAAATTAAATCTCCCTCTGGCGGGATCCCATACGCGTCAAAAATGCAAATTTCGGTTTTCACCTTCCCCCAATACAGTTGGCATCATCTCCATTATAAAATATGATAGAACATTCCCCTCAGGCATTAATGGTGCAGGGGTCCGCTATGGGCATAACCCCTAGGGCCACAGGCCCTTATTTCTCTCCTTACACCTTATCTCCTATATGGAGAAACCAAACACCATCTCTTCTTCTGGGAGGCCTCTAGATGTAGGTAATAATCATAACTATGATGGTTCAGACATGACAACATCAGCCGTGTCACTTAACTCCACCACCAAACTTTCCTATTTTTATAATGAGAACTACCTCTCTCAATCAAACCATGATGCTATTCTTCCTCCAAGCATTGAATGGAGAAATAAAGAACCAGAACCAAATAAGATCCCCATTCTACTTTGTCACGGTCCCTAATCGCCAAACCACACGCCAGAGTCTTGGCTAAAACTAGTAGTCCTAAGCCAAGCTCTGATCTGAAATTCAACATAGGTACCTAAACAATAGTAGTGGTGGTAAAGGGTCAACATTACCTAGCTCAAATTACGAGGAGGGGCATGAATATAGCTTTGACAAACTTTGTACATCACCTCTGGGTCCAAACAATTCTACAGTCCCAACTCTTAGGAAATCTGAACCAAATCCCAACTGCGAAACTCAGTGCACTAATGCAACATATACAACTCCAGATCCCCTTTCTTCCTACCAATAATACAAAACCCAAAAACACTGAACCTAATATTCCAACAATGGGTTCCAAAGAATAGCTCAGGTGGGGACGGAGACTAAGAAAGTCAAACTATGTCAGTGCTGGAGATGATCCAACAAAGAAACCAAGAGATGGGGGAGCTCTTAAATGTATTAGGCAAACAAAAGGTGGGATCCATTCATCTAGAAAGTATGTTTCTAAAAGAGTTCAAAGATTCATTCAGAGAAGCTATTTTGGCCCTCTATCCCCTGAGCCTTTAAACTATAACTCTAAACCTGAGGAACCAAAAGCATGAAATTCACCCTGCAGTGATCTTGAACCATTTGAGTCACTCCTAGATGCCCTACCAAGTGAGAAAGGGAAATGGCATAATAAATAAGCCTTCATACTCCTTTAATCTAATGAATTTTACCGTTTGGAATGCAAGGGGGAAAATAGTGCTTGCTTTCGTTGATAATGTCAAACAATAGTTAAGCTACATAAATCCTCCATGCCGGTCCTTCTTGAAACTAAAATGTTAGACCATCATAAGCTCACTCAGATGCTGGGGTATGACTCACAATTTCAATCCTCGTCTGAGGGTATCTCCAAAGAAATTATGATTATGTAACATGCTGAAACTAGATAACATATCTATCACTCCTCAAGGAATTCTTGTCCTGGTTATGGTATATGTGACTCCTCAAAATCTTGGTTATTTTCAGCTATTTATGCCAGCACCTTATTTGAGAATTACACTATTCAATGGGATAACCTGGTGATATATCCCAGAACTTTAATGGTGACTGGATTAAAGGAGGGGATTTTAATAAAGTACTTCAGACAAGAGACAAGCTAGGGGGAGAGGTATAAATTACAAGAGGGCTAATACTCTTTGGCAATGCCTCAACCAATATATGATGAGGGACCTAGGTTTTATAGATATTAAGTATACTTGGACTAATAAGAGATACAAGAATAAGCCTAGCCTTATCCTTGAAATATTAGACAGGTGTTTTCCTAATGACTCCTGGATTTTAAATTACCCTAAAGTTAGTGTTACCCACCTCCCTCGAACTTACTCGGACTACTATCCTCTTGTTATCCAACTTTTGAAGCAAAGGCCAATAATTTCAACAGGCCCTTCAAGTTTGAGCCCATGTGGTGTGGAATCCAACACTTAAAGAGGTTATCCACCAAACTTTTAACTCCCATAGTCCTCTTCTAGACTCTATAAGTACCTTTCTAATGTAATAAGTCCATATCTGGTAATATCTTTCATAAAATGAAAAGACTGACAGCTAGAATTGATGGTATCCAGAAGTCTCCAAACTACTATTATAGTGTTTTCCTCCAAAATCTAGAGGAGGACTTGCTTATAGAATACAACTCTATGCTAAAGTTTGAGTAGGACTTCTTGAAGACCAAGTCCAAAATTAGTTGGATGAAAGATGGTGACTCAAATATAAAATTCTTCTATGCTTCCACAATTAAGAAGAGGAGGAAAAATAAAATAAATTCTCTCAAAAATGAGACTGGTACCTGATACGATGATAAAAAGGAGATTGAGCACAACATAACTTAATTTTTTTAGTCCCACTACACCACCAATCACTCCTGTTCCTTAAAACCTCACCCTAATCAACATTTTTTTTGAAAAAACCAACATCTCTGCCTATCTCAAACCCCCTTTAATGCTTCCCTTGATATGAAAGAAGTCACTCAAGCTCTTAACTCATTCAAAGCCATAAAAACACCTCATTCGAATGGCCTGCATTTTCCCAAAATACTGGAGTGAGGTAAAAAAGAAAACATCCAATTCTATAAAAATACTTTCAGTAGTAGCACAATGCCCCCTTACATGAACAAAGTTCTATCGTGCCTTATCCCTAAATGCCAGAATGCCACCATGATAAAAAAATTCAAACCTATTGGGCTGTGTAATACAACCTATAAAATTGTCATCAAGGTCATTGCCCAGAGACTAAAGAAATGTCTGCCCCATATAATTGGTCTAAGTCAATCAAACTTTATGGAAGGAAGAAGATCTTCGGATAATGTCATCATAGTCTAGGAATTTATCACCCATTTCAAAAGGATGAAAGGAAAAAAAACTAATATGATCCTAAAGATTGACCTAGAAAAAGCCTTTGACAGACTTGAGTGGTCCTTTATTAGAGAGCCCTTCAGTTATTTGTCTTTCCTTTTCTAGGATTACCAAGCTTATCACGTCCTACATCACCTCCTACATCTCCATCTTAATAAATGGGTCCAAAAGTGATTACTTTCTACCTTCAAGAGGAATTAAGCAGGAAGACCCTATTTACCCTATATCTTCATTCTATGCATGGAGAGACTATCCAGGGAGATAGACAAGGAAGTTATCAACAAAACCTGGATCCCCATTAGCATTTCCACTTCAAGTCTAAAAATTTCCCACTTATTCTTTGCTGATGACCTTACCTTGTTCTCCACTGCTACATCTAATTCTTGCAATACTATCCCAGTGACTCTGAATAACTTCTGCAAAGCCTTCGATAAAAACTTAACCTTACAAAGTCCAAGGTATTATTCTCCAGTAATGCCACTCCCAGTATAAAATCCTTCTGTGCCACCTCTCTAAACATTTTAGTAAGTGAAACTTCTTGAAAGTACTTAGGCTTTCCCATCTTCCACTCAAGGCCAAAACACAAGGATTTCTAGTACATCATTGGCAATATGCATACCAAACTCCATAGCCTTTGAGGTAGCAACAATAAGTTTACCATTACGCCAAGGAGGCACACACTTAATATACAACCAAATATCAATAATAACAATTAAGGATTTTTAACCCTACAAAGTTAAAATTATATGGTTACTAAAAAGATATTGACAAAAGGGTTCACCACAAGAATCATGATAATTTGGAAACCACACATGAAAACCCTTATTGCCACTCAATGCATTAACTATATTTGAGAATGGGATTACTCCCAAATTAGCACTAGGGCTAAATGGATAGAGTGTACATAGACAAGGGTATAGGTAATACTCTACCTCTCCAAGGGCATCACCAATAAAAGAAGTTATACTCTCCACACTAGCATAAGTATCATCAAAGGCAAATGAAGAGTAAAGAGAGGTGTCACACAAATTGATTTTATCCAAGGTGTTCTAAAGTGCATGCTCACTACTATGTGCAAGATTATTTCAAAAGCATGCTTAAGAATTGGAACACTCAAATAAGAATAAAAAATTTGTATACCAAGATCACCTTTTATTTCTTCACGATCCTTTCCCATAAGAACACTCTTATCTTTTGAGAAGAGATTTCCATCTTTTGAAGGAATGTTGTCATACCATAGTGGGTTCTCATATAGGGTATAACCCTCAAGAAGAACCACATCATTAACATAATTCACACCACTAGGAAACTCACTAGGAGTGATTTCATCATCTTCAAACAAGATATTATACTTAAAGAGAGAAGGATCAATCTAATGAGGAAGATTAGAGTATGTAAGTTCATACTCAAGAAAACAATTATCGAGTTTTGAAGAAGTGTCAAACACAAGAACATCCCTATGGGCAAAGCAAATAATAGGATCTTTATTTAAAGTCTTGCTCAAAGGTTCACTCCTATTATATTGATCAACATTATCAACAACATCACTAACTTGAGGTTCATTAACCATATCACAAACATTCTTAAGTAGTGGACTAATTTTGCAAGCAAGTTGATCAATACCATGTTCACACGACAATGTACTACTATTCAATACAACAACTTCAACACTAGGTAGACATAAATTGACCTTAAAAGAAGAATCAATTTGTTCATCAATAGGATCAACTAGTGTATCCACACTCTCAGATTGTACATTATCATTAGGTTCATATGAAGTTAAGCTATAACTCACACTTAATTAGCTACTAGCCTCACAATGATCATTCATATTTACTAAAGTGCAAGAGTTAGATTTGTTACCTTGAAGTACATGAAAAGATTCTTCTTTACGTTGGGGTGAAAATCCCTTACAAGTTTTGAAACATTTAAGACTGCCCTCATCAAATCTTCAAAGGTAATCTCCTTTTTGAATGCTTGTTCTCTCTTCTTTCCATGGTTGTACCTACACACACTTCCTTACTAAGAGAAGGACAAACAAAGTTAGATTGAGTTTGTGGCAACCCCCTCACTTTACTCTTCTCAACCTCTTCTTTTCTCTATCTTAGGTTTCTACCTTGCACTCTCTTACTCATCTCAATATTTTGTCCATTGGGTGTGGAGTAAGTGTCATTTCCATGTTGTTTGCAAAGGATAGGTGGAAAAATATGACTTCCCCATTGGTCCACAATGATCTTGGGCCAATTTTCCTTATTCAAAACTCTATGCTCTTCAAACCAATTAGCACTCAAACATAAAAGCACAAATTCCAAGGGAAGAAAATCACAACAAAACTCCTTGTAATACACTTTTTGAGTTAAAGAAATCTTCACACTCTCAGTAACTCTATAGCCTTCCAAGAAATATGTAGGATACATTGGCACTTCTAAACTAAGATTAGTATCATGACTCAAGTACATGTAAAATCAAACCTCATGTTTTGATAGTTTTGGAAGTTACTTATACATGTATCGAGGCCACAAGTAACAATTCGCTCATAGTCAAGTCAAAACCTCTCCCATCGATTGATTTCTTGTGAAGTATCTTTCTATAGTCAACTTCAAATGAGAAAAAGTAATAGATTCTGAAGTATTTTTGATAAAAATATCCACCAAATAATAGATAATTGAATTATGTTTTCAAAGCATCCAGTTTCACCTTAATACAATAGCAGTGTAAAATGTTATGGCTATTTTATGCAGCCCTGCCAAAGTTGTCAGTGTCGACAACTCAGATACTACGAGTCATCGTCAGACCCTATGAGTCATTGACTGACTCATAGTGAATGCAGAAGGAAGTGAAAAATGAGTCCTAAATGAAGACTCAGTCCATGAATCATCCCCAAAACCTATGAATTGTCACCAAATTCATCGGGACTGATACCAACAACTTTTCAGATAATTTTAAATGGGTTGTTTGGTTTTCCACTCTTTTAACCCCAAAACTATATCATTTCACCTATTACAAGAGGTATATGTTTATTTAATTACCCTAAATCTCCCATTATTTTCCTTAAAATCATTCTATGTTAGAACATCAAGCAATTGAACTCTCAAGCAAGCCTAACACTAGGGTTTTTCTCAAAGCCAGATTCCCAAGGCTTCAGTCCAAGATTTCGTTAGTCCAAGTATGTGGGTATTCAATATGGGATTCCATTCACCCTTATGCCTATAACATAGTTTTAAATATGAATTTCAATTATAATTTCTATGAACTCATGACCTAAGGTAAATACTTAATTATTCTAAATTCTTGAAAATTCAATTCTATCATATTATTATTTTTATTATAGTTTTTATTAAAAGTTATAATGCATGATTTTTATTGCATTAACTCAATTAGTTTATACATGATGAATTATGCATGTTTTATAGATTTCAACCTCTTTCAGAATGAATTATGCATGACTTGATAAATTTTTGCCTGTATTAGTTAACATGCCATGTGTTCTCATGAAATTCATTATCCTTACAGGCTTGTCTTTTTATGGCTTCTAGATACATTGATATTCAATATTTTGGATTTGTGCTATGAAATTTCTCTTTTTTATTTTGAGTATTAAATTGTCATTATTAGTTGCATTCTTCAGAGATAGCAGGTTATGAGTACCCAATGACCTAGGATATCATGCATCTCTAGTCAAATACTCAGTCCTTCAGTTTTCATGATTTAGAATGCTTTTAGACAAAGAACTTATATTTCAACCTTAGGACTTCAATATTATTGAGCTATTCAGTATATCAGTTTACATTTAGTTTGGTATAGTACTTAGCACCAAGCGGACGCAGGGATAAAGGCTCATATGTCAGTTAGGCTAATTTCTTACAACTTCTGTCTTTTGGGGATCAACTCTAATACCTTCGACTGAAAAAATATGACCTAGAAAGGTTACAGACCTTAGCCAAAATTCACACTTACTGAATTTGGTGAACAACTGGTGACCTCTAAGTGTTTGCAAGATAATACTAAGGTGATCTGCATGATCATGCTCACTGTGGGAGTAGACAAGGATGTCATCTATGAACACTATGACAAACATATCAAGATATTGCTTGAACACTCGATTCATGAGGTCCACAAAAGTTACTGGGGCATTGGTTAGCCTGAAAGACATGACTAGAAACTCAAAGTGACCATAGCGGGTTCGGAAGGCTGTCTTTGGAATATCACATTCCCTCACTTTAAGTTGATGATAGCTGGATCTAAGGTCTATCTTGGAGAAATAACTTGCACCTTACAACTGATCAAATAGGTCATCAATTCTTAGAAGAGGATACTTTATTTTTGACTGTGACCTTATTAAGCTGATGATAGTCAATGCACATACGCAAAGAACCATCTTTCTTCTGCAGTAATAGAATAGGTGCGCCCCAAGGAAAAATACTGGGCCTTATAAAACCTTTGTCTAAAAGATCTTTGAGTTGCTCTTTCAACTCCTTAAGCTCAGCAAGTGCCATATGGTATGGCGGAATAGAAATGGGACAAGTGTCGAGAAGAAGGTCAATCCCAAATTCTATCTTTTTATTGGGAGGTACCCCTGGGAGATCTTTCGGAAAAACATCTAGAAACTCATTAACAATATCGACTGACTGAATAGTTGGAGCCTCGGACTTAGTTTCTTTGACTCTAACTAGGTGATAGATGCAACCCTTGGATATTAGCTTTTTGGCTTTGATATAGGAGATAAAATGACTCTTGGGAGATACCGAACTCCCGGACCACTCAAAACCTGGCTCATCAGGGAACTAAAACTTGACCACACGGGTACAACAGTCTATAGATGCATAAAAAGAATGAAGCCAATCCATACCCAAAATAAGGTCAAAATCCACCATGTCTAACTCTATCAAATCAGCAAGTATGACTCTATAAAGAATAGTAATAGGACAATCTCTATACACTTGTTTAGCAACAACTGACTCTCCTACTGGTTTGGAGACTAGGAAAGGCTCAGGAATCTTTTTGAAATTCAAAGCCACAAGTGGGGTCACATAGGAGAGACTTGACCCGGGGTCTAACAACACATAAACATCAACACAAAAGGCACAGAGCATACCAATAACAATATCTGGAGAGTCCTCTTGCTCCTGACGAGATGGTAAGGCATAGAATCTGTTCTGGTGCTGACTGCCAACCGTGCTAGATAAAGTACCTTGAATAGGGGCGGAATGAGAGACAGGAGCTGGTGTACTAGTAGTCTGTGCCTGAGGTTGGGCATCTATGGTCCCCTGCCTAGCATGCGGACAATCTCTAAGTCTATGGCCCTTCTTGCCATAACCAAAACAACCTCTCAAATCTGCAAAAACTCACCGGGATGATCCATACCACACTTAGCACAAGGAGGATAATGAGGCATGTTACCAACACTGTTCTTCGACCTAGACATAAAAGACCTACTCCCTTGATCCTGCCTATGTCTAGGTGTGGGAGCACTAGATGATGAAGGCGGTGGAATAGACGGATGTTTTTGAAACTCAGGGCAGTTTTCTCCATGGAACCTAGGATGACTATACTCGTGCTGCTCAGATCTAGCCTTCTTGTTACCCCTCACTTTGTATCTCTCTCTAATCTTATCGACCTCTATCTACTGTGCATGCATCATCAACCTAGACAGATCCATATCCCTATGCAGCATTGCAGTCCTACACTCTTTCAGCACTAAACCAGAAACATCAATCACGAACTTGCTCATTCTAGCTCGGGTGTCAGAAATCAAATCAGGAGCATACTTGGCCAACTGGTTAAACTTCAAGAAGTACTCCTTAACAGTCATAGAGTCCTGCCACAAGTTCATAAACTCTTCAATCTTTTCTTCCCTTATATCAAGTGGAAAGAACTTGTCCAAGAATGCATCTTGGAACACTTTCCAAGTCATAGGAGCAACATCCTCACCTCTATCCTTCCTCCATGATACAACCCAGTCATAAGCTATGTCCTTCAACCTGTAAGATGCAAACTCAACACTTACTTCCTTAGAAATATACATCACCTGCGTGATCTTTCTTACCTTCTCAAGGTACAACTGTGGGTCCTCACCTGCCTTGGACCTATAAAACTCTAGAAAATTCATCCGCATGAAATCATGGATCCTAGAAGCAGCTACATCACCTCTCTGCTGATTTGCAATTGTGGCCTGGTTATTGGCTCGAACATTAGCAGTGACTTCTTGGGCTAACACCTGAAAGACCGCCCGAAACTCAGCATGAGACACATTCTTATTCAAAAGATCAACAGGTGGGGGTTGGTCATCATCGTTTCCACGGGCATTCGCTCTTTGGAGAGGCATTTTCTGAAATAGAAGAGCACGAATTATTAGATGAGAGGGAAAACTACAGGAACAATGAAATATGAAAGAAAGAAATAAATTTTTCCTAAAATGTCTTGTATACTCTTGCTCATAGATGTGGCGCGATACACATCGATGATCAAGACTCTACTCAACGCAGCTTGTCAGACTCCCTAGGACTTCTTTAAAACCTTAGGCTTTGATACCAAGTTTGTAACGACCCAAAATCACCTCTCGGGATGTCACACGGTGCTTAGGGCTACAAGTAACCCCAAGTTAACCCTTTGAGCCTATCACTTCTCATAATAACTTATTCAAGAAGGAATATACAAAACACTAACACTGTCATATCAAATAAAAGAGAGTACGAAGGTAATACTTGATCCATACGACCACAATACTGGAAATCTCAACACAACCACAGTCTGATAACTAGTCTGACAAAGCCTCTACTACTCCATGAGCTCGAGAGCCATTGGGACAGGTCCCCAACTAACTCAAACTGAACTAAAAGTAATAACATAAACACTCAAATACTGAAATGTCTGAAGATAGTTCCTCAAACCATGAGAATCACCACTGTAGAAATATAGACGAAGGTACTTAGGAATCACTGATGAGGCTGGGACTGAGAACCTGAACCTACATTATAAGACAATGTAGCACATAGACGTATATGTGGATCAGCACTTGGGAATGTACTGAGTATATGGAGATGTATACATTTACATAAAACAATATCAATACTCTTTAATCAAATCATGCATGCAAATAGAAATGACTCACATGGCTTGAATAAGTCTAAAATGTAAAGCTCATAAATCTTGTAGAATGAAGCATGTAACACAAATCTCGTGAGTCGTTATACTTTTGCTTTAAAATCTGTGCTCTCCTCTTATTCTCATTACTCATAGGATGAAGGAATCTTTAAACAATACTTTCAACTCATGAATATATCTCATGGAGAATAAAATTTATTTATTGCTCAAGAACTTATAACTCTTTTGAACTCAAGCACTTGGAACTTGGAATCACATGACTTTGGTTTTCAAACTAATGATCAACTCATATTAGTAGAGAAAACTACTTCATTGTTTGGAAAATACTCAAAAGTAATTCATTCACTTTAGAAAATATCTCATCTCAAAACTTTAGGGAAAATATTCTATCTCAATGGAAAATACTTTAGTTTAGGGAGGTTCTCTTAACCGACATAAACCATGCGAGCTACATGGAGTCCAACATCTTGTCCTCCTAAGGAAGAAACCTCACATTGGGGAGAGGCATCATACACTTGCCAAGGAGTATAACCTCAACTCAGTGATCACTTATCTTGGCCTCGGCCCAATCATCTCGGCCTAAGGACCAAAATCTCAAACCAACAGTGGCACGTAGTTCTGGGGTAAGAAACCATGGTAACTTACCCAACTCCGTGCTAAATACTACTCCCTTTAGTTTGTCTCGCTCATCTCATGGAAATCCACTTTCAAAATAATCTCATGGTTCATAAGAATCCAACAATCAAATCTTTAATCTCATGTGGTGGAGTGGATTTCAAACTCTATGACCATTAGATCAAAACATTTCTCAATAATCTCAAATTACTCAAATCATGGGTGCTTATAGCACAATAGTTCATAAAATTACAAGTCTCAAGTAGGGCTTAATGACCCATAATTCAATCTCAAGTTAAAACTCATCATAATGCATAATAGATAGCATATAGATTCATAATTCATGTAGAAACCTGGAAGTTACAATAATTTGTCTCAAAATATCAACATACTCATATACTTTAATTTCTAGAACATTGAAACTCTTAAATTCTCATGGAGTAACAACATAGGGTATAAATCCAGCTTCAATTTCTTAAGAAAACATAAAAAATCATGCTATTTGACTTTCAATTCATGGGAAACATCAAGATATTGTAATCAATAACAATGGGTAAAAAACCCTAATTCAATATCATGTAAAATCTCATAGATTACAGAAAATTATTGTTTAAATAAGCCTTTGGGTACAAGGGTGAAAGGATTACCCTTGTTCAAAACCACACATACCTTAGATTATGAAATTGGATGAACAAGCTTGCTTAAAACTCTTCTTCTTACGCTTGAGAGAGGGTTCTTGCAACCCTTGAACTTGGGGAACTTAAATCTCAACTCAATTTGTAGAATCTATGGTGAGTTCTTGGATTTCTTGGAGAAGGGTTTCATATTTGATCTTGAGGGAGAAACCCTAGCTCTCTTGTGTTTTTGATGATGAATGAAGTCATTTGCTTCATTTGGAATATATCTGGTTGATAAAAGAGTGGAAATACCAAAAATTCCCTTTTAAAAATGACTTAAAATACTGAACGGGGGTTGCGACGGTCAAAGCGATGGTCCGTCGCTAGCCTGACAGTCCGTCGGATTATCCATCGCACATCGGTTAGAAAAATAACACACTGCCTTGATGTGACGGTCTTAGCGATGGTCCATCACAAAATTGATGATCCATATGATCGTCCGTCGTACGTTGGCCAGGTTGAGGTCACACTGCCTTAGTGGCGATGGTCTCAGCGACGGTCCATCGTCCTGGCCGTCCCACTTGGGCCAGAAAAGGGAATTACTGACTTTGTTGCAATGGTACGGGCGACGTTCCATTGGACAATTGACGGTTCTTCAACCTGTCCATCGCACCTGGGAGGTTCTGACAACTTTCGATTAAATGTCCATAACTTCCTACCCCGATGCCGGAATTGGACGAAATTGGTATCGTTGGAAAGCTAATTCAATTATCTACACTATAGGAAGTCATTTTATGGAAAATTTAACAAAATTAAAACATTAATCTCTTAGGAAGTCTCTTCTCAATATTTTAGGGCCGAATTACACTTCACTTGACACGCTCAAGGCTCAAACTACAAGGAAACTTTGCAGGGACTTACACCCACACTTAAAGTCTTGTTCATCATCGAACAACCCTTTACATCATGAACCTTATAAGGGAAACGTAAACATTACTTCTATAAGTAAGACACTTAATCTAGCACTACAATGACTACACATATAGAAAATTCTTTACTCGGCATGCCTTATTACAATTGAAGCTCATGAATACTACTTTGAAATACTTTAGCCTCAAGAATTGACTCCACCAAGTTGAAAAACTCATGCATATTACCCAATCAAAGAGATCCTATGAATTCCCTAACTATCATCAAACATGTTCCCTCACCACAAGAGAGATTTACCTATATTTACTCATAGGGATGCAAATTACCACAAAAATACAATAACGGGTCTAAGAATCAAATTACACTTACCCTCATAATTAATTCACTTGTCATGTAAGATGAAACCTAGGCTTGCCCTTAGTTTAGTAATTTACTAATATCAGAATGTTAAGGCTTAAGATTAAATAGGACTTAAATGGTTAAAATATGGGCTAAGGGATGGGTAGGAACTATTCTGACCTGTATAGTGACTATCTTTCCAAAGCACTTTCATACATCACATTCTACATTAGGATCCTTTCTAAACAATCAAACTTTCCCCACCTCTGCCATCAGACTTTTATTTGTTTTTCCCATCTCGTTAATCCAGTTCACATATAGAACGGAAAGAGAATTCTTAATCAACAAATGATTTAATATTTCTCTTTTTATTACATTACTCCCAACCAAAACACATAACCCTTTTAACACTACTAGCTACTATATTAGGACTTCACTTTCACCTCTTTCTTTCTTAACTTTTGCACTTCGTATCATTTTTAGTTTCTCAACTAAAGCACTTAGGAGCTTTGGATCAAATTAAAGTCAATCAAAAAAGGGGAACATGCAACATATAAGTATACTAAAGAAATAGGCTAAGGATTAATGGGTTAACTACGATTATGCACAATGGTAACCCTGGATGCCACACGGTGCTTAGGACTATGAATAGTCCCAAGCTAGCCCATGGTATCTATTAAGCTTAAAACTATCAAGAAAAGTTAACTAACACGTATTAAAACTAAAGGTAGAAATTCCATATCATAATGTTTATCTTTAACTTTGGAAACCTTAAACAAATTTCTTGAACTTAAAACTTACACATTCTGACAAGCCTCTTCTACTAACAAGAGAGCCTCTAGGACAGACCTTAGCTGACTTGAACATAAATAGAAATCAAAGATATAAAATAATTTTCAATAATAAAGATTAGTCTAATAAGCTGGTTCCTCAAACTATGAGGACTCACCAACAGTCGAGATGTAGGGGATGATACTCGTGATCAATTTGCTATTAGAAACGAGCATCAGAACCTAAATTATAAGACAATGTAGAACATAGACATATATGTGGGTCAGTACTTTTGGAATGTAATGAGTATATGAGGGTGAATACATAAGTAAAATAAGGACTGAATATATATGTACACTTTCAAATGATGAATGCTAAGCGTAAATGACTCAGTTTGGACTTGAGTAAGACAAAAGACTGCAAGATCATAAAACATGGATAATGAAGCATATAAATAAGATTAGTGAGCCTCAATACTTAGTTTCTAAAATCTTTACTTTTATTTCTTTCTTATGGGAGATTCTTCTAACCGGCATAAACCATGTAAGCTATCATGGAGTCCAATGTCTTACCCATATTGGAGAGAGATGTTCTATCCTTGCCATCAGAATAGAACCTTAAGTGATCACTATACTTCATCCATATAGGGAAAAAACTTAACCTACGATGATTCATAGTTTTCAGGAATTTTTGATACGCCCATCGCCATTCCCTTCTTGGTGCTAAATACTACTCCTAGAATATATGTATGCTTATACTTAAGAAATCTACATAAAAATAACATAAGGGTTTATAGAATAAAAACTAGTTATGCTTCTTTTTTTCTCAAATCAAACTCAAGGTAAACACTTGTGGATTTCATGTCTTATCTATAGATCAAAGGATCAAGATTTCTTGAATCATGCTGTATTTTAGAACTTTAAAAGATTAAATTTTCTTGTAAACTTAATGCTTTTTCTTGAATCTTGAAACTCTTACTTTCTTTGAAAATACTTATATTAAAATAGCAGGCTCAATACCCATATAGAAATCTTTCATCAGAATCCATATCTAAGTAATGAAACTCAAATCACAATATCAATCTTGAAGTTCGAAACATGAATAGATGAAACCTTTATGCATCTTTAACATTCAAATCATAAGATAAGGGTATACTTTAATATATGAAAATTTGAGGGATGAACCCTGAAACATGTAAATTCAATCTTAAACCATGATTTTTGGGAATAAGGATGGAAGAATTAACCTTATTCAAAAACTCCACATACCTGGAATTGCTTGGCTTGTGAAGAAGACTTGAACTTTGAGACTCAAGAGATGACTTGGTGAGAAAATCCTAATCTTGTTGTTCTTAAAGATGTAAGGAGAGAAGATTTTGTTATTTGACTGAAGGATGGAGCAAAAATAATGCCTCATTGGGGTTATAGGTCATGGGTTAATAGTTATATAAAGGGAAAAGACCACAAAACCCTTTAATTGAACTTACAAAAAAATTGATCACCACTTATCACGAGCCCAACATATGACTCGTATGGTGACGATACGAGTTGGCTTTATGACTCGTAAACTTGGCAGGGATAAGATGGTATACACTGGTCAACATATGAGTCTAAACTTACAACTCGTACCCTCCTAATACAATTTGTAGTCCCCCACTCATAACCTGAGCAGAAACTTAGAAAACCTATACTGCTGAACTCACGACCTCACTTCATACTACTCGTACCATGCCTTGATGATTTCTAGGGTCTACTCGTATCTACAATAGACTCCAACTACTCCACACTACCATATGTGTGAATTACTATATATGACTCGTATATTATACTTATGACTCAAGAGAATGAGTCATATGTTGTGCAGTGGCTTTCAGATACGGGGTATTACAATATCTTCCCCTTGGAAATATTCATCATCGAATGTGATTCACCTAAGATTTGGAATAGAATCAACATATCTACATCGAACTTATAGCCAAACTTATACCTATCACAAGGATCCAATTACTCACAACATAAGATATGACTTAAGTATACTTAAATAGACTTAAAAAGAGAGTTTTGGCTGAAAAATAATTATTTACCTTCAGTAGGAACTAAGTTGGAAGAAAAGAGATGAGGATACTTGGTCATCATGTTTGCTTCAGCTTCCCAAGTGGCCTTTTCAACTAATTGGTTCTCCAAAGAACCTTTGCAGACACTACCTCTTTATTCCATAGCCTTTGGACCTGCCAATCAAGTATCTCCACAGGAATATCCTCGTACGACAAGTTATCTTTGACGCCAATACTGTCTAGGGGAACTATTAAGGATGAATTTCCAATGCACTTCTTAAGCATCAAAACATGGAACACTAGGTAAACTACAACTAACTCTGATGGAAGGTCCAATTCATAAGAAAACTCTCCTATATGCTTCACTAGCTCATACGGACCAACAAATCGGGGACTCAACTTCCCTTTTTTTCTAAATCTAATTATTCCCTTCATAGGCAACACTTTCAAGAATACCCAATCACCCACTTTAAACTTGATATCTCTCCTTCTTATATCAACATATGATTTCTGATGGCTCTGAGCAGTTTTCAATCTCTCACAAGTCAACTGAACTTTTTCCATAACTCCAGGAACATAATCTGGCCTAATCAATTTTGCTTCACCAACCTCAAACCATCCTATGGGTGATCTGCACCTACGCCCATACAATGCTTCAAATGGAGCTATCAAAATGCTAGCGTGATAACTATTATTATAAGCAAACTCAATTAAAGGTAGATGTTCATCCCAACTTACTTTAAAGTATAAAACAGACTCTCTCAGCATGTCTTCTAATGTTCGAATTGTGTGTTCATCCTGACCATCGATCTACGGATGAAAAATAGTACTAAGCTTAACCTTTGTACCAAGGCCTTTTTGGAAAGCCTGCCAAAACTGCAAAGTGAACTGCGTCCCTCTATCTGAGATGATGGATAAAGGTATCCCATGAAGTCTTACTAACTCATAAATATATTTGTGCATAATCTTCCTCTATATCTAAAGTCATGACAGGTAGGAAATGGACTGATTTAGTCATTCGATCTGCTATGGACCAAATTGGATCATGCTGATATCTTATATGAGGCAACCCTATGATGAAATCCATATTCACTACTCCTCACTACCAAGTAGGGATACTGATCTCCTGTAGCATACCACCCGGTCTTAAGTGTTGAACCTTAACTTGCTGGTAGTTGGGACACTTGGCCACAAACTTTGCTATGTCCCTCTTAATACCGTTCCACCAATAGATTTCTCATAGGTCGCGATACATCTTGGTAGCACTCGATGAATGAAATACGTTGAACCATGAGACCTATCTAGTATCTTTTCCCTTAACTTATCTACATTCAGAACTCAAACCCTACCTTGATAGAGAAGTACACCATTTCCTCCTTGGGCGAAAACCTCGACCTTCTATTGGTGGACTGCTTCCAATATTTGACTAAGTATGGGATCATTTTGTTTTTCTCCTTTATTTCCACCACCAAGGATGATCCCAAATTGTTCTGAACTACTACTCCCCCATCATCAGTACCGAGTAAACATACTCCCAAATAGGCTAATTTATGTACCTTTTTGGCTAATTCCCATTCTTCCTCCTTCACATGTGACACACTACCCATAGACAGCCTACTTAGTGCGTCTGACTCCACGTTGGCTTTACTCGAATGATAGAGCAAACTCATGTCATAATATTTCAATAACTCCAAAAACCTTCTCTGATGTAGATTCAACTGAGAAGATACATACTAAAGTCTCTTGTGTCCAGTGGAAACATCAACATGCACACCATAGAGGTAGTGCCTCCAATTTTTCAAGAAAAATACTACATCAGCTAACTCCAAGTCGTGAGTTGGGTAATTCTTTTTGTGATCCTTAAGTTTTCTGGAGGCATAAGCGATCACTTTCCTATTCTGCATTAACACACAACATAACCCAACTCTAGAAGCATCATAATCCACCACAAATTTGTCTAAACCTTCTGGTAAAGCTATCACTGGAGCCGAAGTCAATCTATCCTTCAACTCTTGGAAGCTTTTCTTACACTTATCCGACTATATAAAATTTACTTTCTTTTGGGTCAACTTAGTCAATGATGCGGCTATAGAAAAGAACCCTTCAAAAAACTTACTATAATACAAAGCCAAACCTAAAAAGCTCCTAAATATCGGATAGAGTGATGGGTCTTGGCCGGTGCTTCACTGCATTAGTATTTTAAGGATCTACATGAATACCATCCTCTAAAATGACCTGCCCCAAGAAAATAACAAATTCCAACCAAAGTTCACATTTACCAAACTTCGTATATAATTAATAATCCTTGAGAGTCTACAATACTATTCTAAAATGCTTTGCATGTTCCTCCTCACTCCTGGAATACACCAGTATGTCATCTTTAAAGACAATGACAAATATGTCCAAGTACTGCTTGAAGAACCTGTTCATCAAATCCACAAAAGTAGCAGGAGCATTTGTTAGTCCAAATGACATAACCACAAACTTAAAATGGCTGTACCTTATTCGAAAAGCTATTTTTAGAATGTAATACCCTATCACTTTCAACTGATAGTATCCCGACCTAAGGTCATTCTTGGAAAATCACCGGCGCCCTGAAGCTGATCGAACAAATCATCAATCCTAGGAATGGGATACTTGTTCTTGATGGTAACCTTGTTTAGCTATCTATAGTCTATACACATTCTGAGATTACTATTTTTTTAAGCACGAAAAGGACTGGGGCACCATATGGAGAAACACTGGGTCTGATGAAACCTTTATCTAATAGATCCTTAGGCTGCTCCTTTAACTCTTTAAGTTCGGATGAATCCATATGATATAGAGGGATAGAGATGGGATGAGTAT
This sequence comes from Capsicum pubescens, assembly GCA_030864215.1. Classification (NCBI taxonomy): domain Eukaryota; kingdom Viridiplantae; phylum Streptophyta; class Magnoliopsida; order Solanales; family Solanaceae; genus Capsicum; species Capsicum pubescens. Next base: position 172,423,613 of record CM061543.1, read on the forward strand.
CAGGAAGAAGATCACTACCAAACTCTATTACTTTATCTAGAGGTACCCCCTAATAGATCTTTGGGGAAAACCTCTAAAAACTTATATACTAGTCGGACTGATTGAAATGTTGGGACTTCAGACTTATTATCTTTGACTCTAACTAAATGGGAGATACACCCTTTTGATATTAAATTTTTGACCTTAAGATAAGATATGAAACGTTCTTTGGGAGATACTAAACTACCCTCCTACTCAAAAACTGCCTCATCAGGAAACTGAAACTTCACCACACGGGTTCTATAATCTATTGATGCATAGCATGGATGGAGCTAATATATGCCTAGAATAACATTGAAATCTACCATATCTAACATTATAAGGTCCTCTAGTGTGAAATTATGAAGGAAGGTAATAGGACACTCCTAGCAATAACTGACTCACCCGCTGGGGTAGAAACTAGAAGGCCTTAGAGAGATTTTTAGGACCTATCCTAAAATTTACAACAACCAATAGAGTTACATAAGAGAGATTTGATCCCAGCTCTAGCAACACATATACATCAAGGTGAAAGGAAAAAAACATACCAGTGACAACATCTGGAGATCTCTCCTGCTCCTGACAGGATGGTAAAATATAAAACCAATTTTGGTGCTGACCGCCACTGGATAATGTGCCCTATGGAGGAATTGGGTGACCTAGATGGGTTATTGAATTGGTATCCTAAGTGTGAGGATGAGCATATCTACCCCTCTTCTTAGCATATGGACACTCCGTGATCTTGTGGCCCAACTATCCATCATTATAGCAACCCCATTTTCCCATCAAACACTCACCAGGATGGGTCCTGCCACACTTTGCATATGTTGGGTGATTGGGCCTCCCGACTACACTATTTTGAGACCTAGAATTCAAGGTCCTACCCCACTGCTACTTCCCGGTCATGTGTGCAGGGGAACTAGATGAAGATGGAACAAACGCTGGTGAATGACCTTGAAACTGTGAACGTCTTCTTCCTCTAAACATTGGCTGACTATACTCAAACTGTCCAATCCTAGATCTCTTGTTTCTCTTCTACCTTTTCTTTAAATTTTTGCCTTAAACTATTGAGAATGAGTCATCAATTAAGAAATATCCATATCCCCAATCATCATGGCTGTCCTACACTCCTTGATCACCAAATTCGACACCCAGTAACGAAATTACTCATACGAGCTCTAGAGTCAGATAACAACTCTGGGGCATACTTACCTAACTGAGTGAACTTAAGGAAGTACTCCTTTACTATTATAAAGCCCTACCTCAGGTTCATGAAATCCTTCACTTAATTCTCCCCCAACTCATGAGGAAAAAATCTATCTAGATAAGCATTCTAAAATGCTTTCCAACTCATAAGAGCTGTATTCTCACCCCTACCATCCTTCCATATAGTAACCCAATCATACTCAACATCCTTAAGCCTATAGGATGCCATCTCTACACTCTCCTCTTTACTAACATGCATGAACTGATTAATCTTTATCAACTCATCATTATAGAGTTGAGGATCCTTATCCACTTTTGACCCATAGAACTCGGGTGGCTTCATCCTCATAAAGTCCTAAATCTGGGTTGTAGCTAGGTTACCATTTTACTGAAGTGGGAATGCTGCTTGTTGGTTTCCCTGAACATTGACATTCACAGCTTAGGCCAACACTTGAAAGGTAGCCCAAAATTCAGCATGAGACTTATTCTCGTTCAGAGGGTCTGCATGTAGGGGTGGTTGGTCATTATTTCCGCGTGCGTCGGCTCAACGAGTAGGCATATTATGTCATGTAAAAGCACAAGTTAAGGCAGATAGAGACAACTGTAAACATGATAGATAATTATAGAAATGATGATTCCTAAATCATTCCGTATCCTCTTCCTCATAAATATGGAACACTTCACATTCATGATCAAGACTCTACGTAATACGGTTTGTCTGACTCCCTAGGACTTTAAAACTTAGGCTCTAATACCAAGTTTGTAATGCCCCAAAAGTAACCCCTGAGCACCACACGGTGCTTAGGACTACGAAAAGTCCCAATCTAACCCATGATATCTATTCAACTTGAAACTCTCATGAAAAGTGAACTAACACGTATAGAAACTGAAGGTAACAATTCCATATCATAATGTAAATCTTTAACTTTGGAAACCTTAAACAAACTTCTTGAACTTAAAACATACCCAGTCTGACTAGCCTCTTATTCTAACTAGAGAGCCACTGGGATAGACCCCAGCTGACTCCAACATAAATGGAAATCAAAGATATAAAATAACTTTCAACCATAAACATGAGTCTGATAAACTGGGTCCTTAGACTATGAGGACTCACCAATAGTCGAGATGCAAAGGATGATGCCCGTAATTAATCGTGTTACTAGAAACTAGCACCAGAACCTACATTATAAGACAATGTAGCACATAAATATATATGTGGTTCAGTACTCCTGGAATGTACTATGTATGTGGGGGTCAATGCATAAGTAAAATAACGACTAAATATATATGTACACTTTCAAATGATGAATGCTAAGCGTAAATGACTCAGCTTGGACTTGAGTAAGACAAAAGACTGCAAGATCATAAAAGATGGATAATGAAACATATAAATAAGCTTAGTGAGCCACACCACTTAGTTTCTAAAATCTTTACTTTTATTTCTTTCTTAAGGGAGATTTTTCTAACCGACATAAACCATGTGAACTATCATGGAGTCCAACGTCTTACCCACATTGGGGAGAGCTGCTCTATCCTTTCCATTAGTGTAGAACCTTAACTTAAGTGATCACTATAATTCATCCATATTGGAAAAAAGCTTAACCTACAATGGCTTGTAGTTTCCAAGAATTTTTGATACGCTCATCCGCATTCCCTTCTCGTTGCTAAATACTACTTCCAAATATATGTATGCTCATACTTAAGAAATCCAACTTAAAATAGCATAAGGTTTTATAGAATAAAAACTAGTTATGCTTTTCTTTACTTTAAATCATACTCAAGATTAACACTTGTTGATTTCATGTCTTATCTTTAGATCAAAGGATCAAACTTTCTTGAATCATGATGTATTTCATATGATTGGAACTTTAAAAGATTGAACTTTCTTGTAAACTTAATGCTTCTTCTTGAATCATGAAACTCTTACTTTCTTTAATAATAGTTACAACAACACAACAGGCTCAGTACACATATAGAACTATCAAAGTAATGAAACTCAAATCACTATGTCAATCTTAAAGTTCATAACATGAATATTTGTAACCTTTATGCATCTTTAACATTCAAATCACAAGATAAGGGTATACTTTAATATATGAGAATTTGAGGGATGAACCTTAAAACATGTAAATTCAATCTTAAACCATACTTTTTGGGCACAAGGATGGAAGAATTAACCTTGTTCAAAAACCCCACATAGCTAGAATTGCTCGACTTGTGAAGAAAACTTGAACTTTGAGACTTGAGAGATGACTTGGTGAGAAAACCCTAATCTTATTGTTCTTGAAGATGGGAGAAGAGAAAATATTGATATTTGACTGAAGGATGGAGGAAAAAAACTCCTCTTTAGGGTTATAGGTCATGGGTTGGGAGTTATATCAGGGGAAAAGACCACATAACCCTTCAACCGAACTTACAGAATAATTGACCACCAGCCGTCACGACTCCAACATACAACTCGTATGGTGAGGATAAGAGTTGGCTTCATGACTCGTAAACTTGGCAGGGACAAGATGGTATACACTGGTCAACATATGACTCTAAAATTATGACTCATATCCTTCTAATATGAATTGTATCCCTTACTCATAACTTGAGCAGAAACTTAAACCTATATTGCTGAAGTCACGACCTCACTTCATATAACTCGTACTATGCCTTGACGATTTCTAGGGTCAACTCGTATCTACAATAGGCTCCAACTACTCTATACTACTATTGGTATGACTTACTATATATAACTTAAATATTATACGTACAACTCAAGTATATGAGTGTTATATTGTGCAATGGCTTTCAGACATGGGGTATTTTAGGTTTCTCCCCTTCTCACATTGGACACGGTGAGGATGACCATAAAAATATGCAAGAAGGGTATGATGGAGCAAAATGAGCCCCACCCGTCTGAGATTAGGTACCCTATTCTATGTACCTTCACCATGCCAAGAGAAATAATCACCCGACAACTTCGGGTAAGGATTACTAGCCATAGAGAAAGAACCGAAACTCCCCTACTTTTTCTTAGGCTATTTCCCTCCATCTCTACCACTCTGCTGTTAGCCTCCTCCCTGATCAGAAAATTTGAACTTCTTACTCTGCCTCTCACCAGTGTCCACCTACTTTTTCTTTTCCTCCTCAACCTACTGCATAAAAACCATAAATCGATAAATATCCATATCCTTGTTCAACAAGGAAGCCTTACTCTCCAAAATTAACTCACAGGACAACCCAGAAGTAAACTTATGCATCTTATCTCTCATATTGATACCAACTAAGGAGCATACCTTGACAACTAATGGAATTTCAAGGAATACTCTATGACAGTCATTCTACTTTGCTTCAAATTAACAAACTCTTCCGATTTCTCCTCACTCAACTCCCGAGGAAAAAAATGGTCCAAAAAGGTACTAGAGAAGTCATCCCATAATGTAGAGTCAGCATCACTTCCTGTTGATTGTTTCCACTCTTTGTACCACTGGTATACCACATCCTTTAATTAGTAGGCAACAAACTCCATACCTTCAACATCTGATGCATGCATAATTCAAAAGATCTTCTCCATCTCATCAATAAAAGCTTGAACTAGCCAAGACTTGTGTCCTTAGAAGATGGAGTAATGGAAGCACCACACTCAAACTGAGAAGCTACCAACTGAGCCATCATATGAATAGACTGACGAAACTCAACATTCATCACATTAGCCTGGGGAGATCAAGGAGGGCTAGAGGGAACCGATGGAATCCTAGGAGAGCAATCGAGAACTAGACCCCTAGACTGGTCTGAACACTATAAGTAGGGTGTGTCCCATCAATACTGTCCCCAAGTAGATTGTTGGGGAGGCATGATCTGAAAAAACAAAAAAATGGAAATTAGAGGAATCCAAGACCTCAAACTTTACAACTCAAAGTAAGATAACAAGAAAGGGAAATATTCCTAAATGTCTCGTAGCCTCTCTCTCTTATAAGTATGGCGTGCTACATACCTACAAATAAAACTCTACTCAACACGACTTTGTGGACACCCAATTAACCATGAATCGAGGCTCTGATACCAACTTTGTCATAACTCAAACTAGGGCCTGGTCGAGATAGGTATCTCTAGATCTATGTGGATCAAAGATCACCCTCTTCACCTAACCTAGTCGACATAACCACCTCAAGATTCAGATGAATTTTGAACATATAACAAGATACTACAAAATAAGACTAATCATAGCTCATGAAATGTCTAAACAAATCAACCAAAATAATACACTCAAGTCCACAGTAATCCAACAAAGCCTTTATAAATCTGAAGTCAATAAAATATCATGCACCCGACAATAGCCAAAACCAATATCCAAGGAGAAAGTCAAATGAAGTCTAAAAAAGTTCTAATACATGGGAAATACAGATCCTAAAATGAAGCCTTCTAAAGTATGGAAGATCATCACTTCAATGTTAACTCACAAACTACTCGAACACCTGATCACCCCACAAAAAAATAGAAGTTTTGGGATCTGTATTGTGTGGGGATACATCATCTGGAGTTGGTTAGCAGTTGGAGTGCTAACATGATACTTAGGGATAGAGAAATAAAGTAATGCTATCATTCAAAACCATGTCAAATCATCATATACAATCACATACATATATATTATATATATATATGTACATATCATGCCAGGATAGGGAACGGGGTTTAGAATGCATTTGAAAACCTTGACTTGGGTTGTGTAGCATAACCTTCATATAAAAAGTCACCCACAGGCTAAATAGGCCCATCTCTCCCCTATCTGGATGACACGACCTTAATTGGGGCCTTGTCGTAATGGGAAATCTCAAGTCCAACCAGGATCGGAGACCACCCCCAAAGCCTAATCTAACCAAACAACATATACCATGAGTCAGATGGATTTCGAACATATAACAAGATAACCAATTAGAAGATATAATGACTTTGGGATTGGTCTACTTACTAGACCAACCCAAACAAGTTAATACATTCAATAACCAACCTATGAAACCACAACCGATAATCTAATGTACATAATATATAAATCATAACCATTCTATACCCAATTCCACAGTTGTCTATACAAAGACTCTAAACCAAACCAAAGTGTATCTAGTCGGGCCATGCCCCCGACCATAGCTAAAAACCAAAGTCTATGAAAAGTTAAAAGTATATAAAGATATCCATAACATAAAATCAATGCCTTTCGAACTATGGAAGCTCACGACTTTAATCCAACACCGACTGTTCTAGAATTCAATCAATGAGCAGGAGAAGTAGTATGGCTAATTCTTGCATCGCATGGGGAGACAGCCGCCTGAAGATGGGTTAGCGGGTAAATGCTAACAAGTACTCATGATAAGGATAAAATAATACCAAACTTCAAATCCAAGTAAACCAACCACATGTATACATAATCATAGATATATTAATCCGTGGCGAGAAATGAAACCGGGTTTAGAATGCCATTAAAATTATTAACCTGGGTGTGTGTAGCGTAACCATCATAATCCACTCATGGGCTCTATGGTTCCAGTGTCACCCCCTGGACAAGCCCCAATACGTGTAGTCACATGAACTGGAGATACTATAGGAGTAGGGGATTCCCGTGTGCCCTTCGCTCTCCATGATTTGTATATACACATGTTAGGGGATTCCCATGCACCCCTCAAGTATAGGGTCACTATGCCCAATCCTTATGCCAGCAAACATGAGTTTCCAGTATTCGTACTTTGGACTCATACCTTCACGGTTTGCTATCACACCCTGCAATTATCGCCCAATTAAAACCATTACCACAAAACCAAACTACCATTACATTTATTATTAACCAAGGCTATCATTAGTGGTATCTTCATGACGACTATATCTTGGAAGAAATTTCCTTAGCTAACCTTTAGAGATAAAAGGGATTCCCATATACCCATAGATCACATTACTTAGTTGCTTGGAGGATTCCATGTAACCCACAAGTATGTTCATTATTATATTCGCTTGGGGGATTCCCTTGTACCCCATAAGTATGCTTAATGGGACCATAACCATGACCACCAAAACCTTTCCATTTAACCAATCCAAACTATTTATACCATTTATACCATTTAGGGTTCCATTACCAAGTTATACCATGCAATAGTTCTATTAAAAGTCCATCAATATAGTAAAAGCATTCTCATAGGGATTTTATCAAACATGTTGAGGACATAGTGTTTGCAAAGCCAAAACCAAGTACCAATTAACCATTCCCAAGCAACCAACTATTCAAACAATGATTATAATATGAAAACCATAAGTAAAAGACATGGGAAAACCATTACCAACCATTATAAACAATACCCCCAACATATATTTGAAAACCCAAAACATACAATAATTGAACCATGAAAATTATTCATAAATCATTCCTTTAGTTGGAAATAACAATGAGGGAGGAGTATCTTTCCTTATAGAAGAAGATTCATGGAAGGAAACTTGACTCTTGAGCCCTTGGAAGAACATTTGTAGAAACCCCATCCCCCAATCTTCAAGAGTGTGTTTGAGAAAGTATTTGGAATGTTTGATCCACCAAATGAGTGTTTTGAGATGTTATAATGAGTTATATAGCATGGGTACATAAGGGTTTTTGGGTGGGGAATGGACAAAACTCCCTTAGCTTAAAAGCAGAAAACCAACTCCCAGGAGGGTACCACTCCCCTATCCAATCCATACCCTAGGGTACGAGTGGTACCTTAACTCGTACCCTAGACTTCACCAAGGAATCCCACACTGGTCATCATACAACATCTATGCCAAACTCATATACAAAGTCCTGAATGGAACTCTAAACCGTACCTTGGGTAGAGTCAAATCCACTAGACTAACCTTAGGTCATCATACGATTTCCAAGATACCACTCTTACCCTATTATATGACTCATATGATGCCTAATCGTATCTTGGATAGAACCCAACCAAAACTTACTAACCAACATATGAGAAGAGGTACCCCAACCCATATCCTAGGGAACGACTAGTATCCATGAGTCATACCTTTCCTAGAGCCTCAAACTTAGGAATTTTTCTAAGGGTCCAAGTTTAGGGTGTTTCACTGGAAGGGACCTAGTATGTGTAGCCGCACAAGCCATAGAATATCCATAATCATATATGACTTTATGGGGGACTCGAACCTCCCAGAATAATCAAGGTGACTTAAGTACCAATGTATACAATATGGGGGACTCAAATCTCCCATTAATATTTTCATTAAGGGGAATCGAACCTCCTAGTCATATAGACACATGCACCGACTAGATATTCCACTTTAAAGCCCAATTAATACATTTATTACACATGAACACAACCATTAATTTAATTACTTACCAAAGGCATCCCGTTGGTATCGTCATACCAACCCCACTTGGAAGTGTACAATATGCCATAACCATTATCAATCAACTTTGGGACTCAAACCCATTGTCTAAACCAAGACATCAATTCAATTCAACATTTAGGGACTTGAACCCGTTTAGACAATTAAACCACCAAGGTTATGATTTATATTAATTTATGGCAAACAAGACCATCATAAAACCATTTACCAATCATTAACATTCATAGGCCAATGACTTAGTTTAAAACATAATTCATATGTGACAAGATTCTTCTCATTGATATTTTCACAAATAGGTTGAGGGTATACCATAATCAAACTATTATTCAATCCAAAACTATAAAGTTAGGGTTAACCATGACTCCTTAGTTTAAATCATAATTTCCAAGTACCCACATATGAAAAACCATTATCAAAACATGTATAATCATAATTTAAGACATGAGAAAATAATGCTCAATGTCTCTTAACCATGATTTCAAAATCACCATTAATGATTCATGAACAATGTTTAAAACATATAATTTTTGTGAACTAACAATGAAGGAAGAGTGACATGCCTGAGTTATGAAGATTTATGGAGAGATTTGATCTTTAAGCCTTTAGATGATCTCCTTGAAGAAACCCTATCCCAATCCTCTTGAGAAGTTTTTAGAGAGAGTTTAGAGAGTGTTTTTAATCTTCTGAGTGTATAATAAATTCCCAATAAGTTTTATAAGGCATGGGATCTTAAAGGCTAGGGTGGAAAATATTCAAAATACCCCCAGCTTCAAAGCCGTGGAAAACTTGCAGGTGGGTATGAGTTCACCCTCCAAGTCATCACCACATCATATGAGTGGTACCCTCAAATCGCAACCAAATCAGAAAGTTGGACACCATATTCTGTCCAAATATAACTCCTCTACCTAACTCGTATCATCACCATACAACTAGTTCCTTTAAGTTGTATCTAAAGTAGAAAATCAAGGGCTAGACACTGGACAACATATGATTCAACCCTATCTTCTCCTCATAATACCATACGACTTGTATGGTGCCTCTCTTACCTAAGATAGAACTTGTCCAGCAACACACTGGACAACACACGACTAGGGTCCCTAGACCCATCACCACACCATATGACTTGTGGTGTGACACATATAATGAACATAAGGTTTAAGACTCAAGGATTTTGTAAGGGCCAAAGTTCCGGGTGTTTCAACTTAAGATGCCCGTCATGACCAGGCCCTGCTTCGGGTCGTGGCACTTCTTCTATGTCTCCTTAATATTACTAGCCTGCATGTTTTGCTACTGCTGAAACTGTTGAGTCTGATTATTGTCCAATGAATAATTAGGATGACTCTACCACTTGTGGTTGAAAACATTATCTTAAGTTCCTTTCTATGCATTACCCATAAAATTTATAGACTTTGGATTTGCTCCACACAAGTCTGTAGAGCGACCATTAATCCCATAAATCTCACACCAAGACTGAGCCTACTGAACTGTATTTACCTATGCCTAAGATTGATTCACACCTAAATTGATAAACTATGTCATCATCTGATCCCAAAGAACTGATAATTGGGCTGCTAATGTTGGGACACTATCAACTTCAATCATATCCATATGCATTTACTTTGAACTTCTGGATATGTCACCATGATAGTCAGGATTTCCTTATGCAATCCAGTTAGCAAGATATATAACTCATCATAAGTTTTATTTAATGCTTGACCATCTGTAGCTGACTTCAGAAAAATCTTTGTATTGTGGTAAAGAGGTTCAAAAAAAGTGTGAGCCAATACCTCATTGTACTATTGGTGATGCAGATAGTCCCCGAGTATCTATTTAAACCTCTCCTAAGCATGATACAAGTTATCATCCATATTCTGCTTAAAAATTAAGATTTCACTACGTAGCCTTGCAGTCTTGAAGGATGGGAAGAAATAGATAACGAACTTCCATGCCAGATCACCCCATTTAGGGATAGAGCTTGCTGGATCTACGTCCAAGTACTTCTTTTCTCCCCTCAAAAGTGAGAATGGGAAAACGTGAGCCTTACATAGTCTGTAGAGACTCAAGTGGGGATGAAGGTGTCACTGATCTCCAAGAAATTCTACAAATAGACCTATGGATCCTCATGTCACAAACCTATAAACTTCCTAATGCTATGAAAAATTTGCACCATGTTCTATTTCAACTCAAATCTACCACCAGGTGCTGGTCTATGGATAAAAAATGTAATATTAGTTGCAAGTAGGATTGCTAATTTGTGAACTATACTGCAGGCTGGTGGATCTTCATCCATGGGCTCAAGAATAGATTCCTCTTACTAAATTTGAGGTATTCAATATAGAAGTACTACTTCTTTCCTCAACTAGTATAAGTGTAGCTCATGTTCAGGGTGCGGTACAACCAACTCTCTTTCCCTTGCCAGCTTACTTGCTTTTCAAATATGAACCAACTAATTCAGAAGCTACGATCAAGTTATTAATACCTATAAAACAAAATAGCAAAACTAAAATTAAGACAGTTTCCAATTTAAAAGTCCTCAATAATAGCACCAAAAACCTTTTGCGCCCAAGTGCATGTAAGTGTACGTGGTCAATCGAGTAGTAAAGTGGCCTATAAAAGCCAAGTATCGAGCCCACATGGACTTATGCTCGAAAATGATATAATTCTAATCTTACTATGAAGATTTAACATGTACAAAAGTAGACAAAAACATTTGAGAATTTGAAGCTAAAATTAAATGTAAACTATGCAACAATGTAAAACACTTGAACAATAATGGGGAGAAACCCAGAGTTGTGACACTACAAATAATCCTACTCAGCTATAGAATCTCATTGGTTTAGTTTATTATCTTGGTTTTCAGATTACGAGGTTGATAGCATGAATATGGTCTTCTGATCCTCTCATCATCTATCTAACTTAGCCTCACAACTACATCATTGAGTGGGGATGCAAGAACTAAGTTAAATGCATTTATATTTCATCCTGTATATGAACAAAATAGGGAAAATTAGGTATATACCAATCCTAAATGCAAATCCTAACATTAATTTCTATTATGATTAAGATCCTATTCCTTACTTCCCATGTTCTAATCTATAGTTCCTCATATTGGGCTCTTGATAGGATTATGAGTTAATTCTAAGGGCCGCAGATCCATAAAATAGTATATACAAGGATATGTGAATAACCAATAATGATAAATAACATAAACCCACTTAATTATAAGCTTAAGTACTCATGATCTTGTCCTCAATCCCGGATGAGGGTATTTAGCCACTCACAAAATTACAAAGAATCAAAATTAAGGAATTCATTTTAATAATACAAAAGTAAAGTAAAGGAAAGGATAAAAACCCTAATAGAAGCCTCCTCAAGTGTTTTCCAATCCCAAAAGATCATCCAAGGTGTGTACAATACAATAGAAGTGTTCTATTTATACTTGGGAACAATTGGCCGATTTTGACACACCAACGTGCCACACCCTTATTGGGGAGGATAGGGAGCGTGGCATGCCCCTATCATGGAGGTTCAAATGGAAATTGAATTTTGGTTTGTGACCAAGGTTGTGTCACGCCCTTAACATGGAGATCCAAGGGTGTGGCACACCCTTGTGCTCAAATTTTCTAGATTTTTTCCATGCTAACTCATTTTATTTAGCTTTGAGTTCCTTGCCTCGTGGTTTCTTTTCCTCTTCAAAATGAGCTTGTATATCATCCCATACTTGAGTTTAACAGATCACCAAGCTTCCCATATCATAAAAAACATGAATTAGATTTAAAACATTATATAATTTAAGAATATCAACTAGCACAATCACATATCTTAAGTGCATATTTTAACTCCAAACTTGGTTTAAATACACCTTCAACATTGCAAATAAGTTCTTGAACACTTAGGTTCTCAAATATGTGAATATAAACTCATTATGCACATGAGAAGTCCTAAAAACTAGTCTAATTAAGGCTAGATAATAACACTTAGATGCATAAATCCACCTAATTTTTTCACCCCACACTTAAAGCCTTGATAATCCTCGAACAAGTTTTTACATCACACACCATATAAAGATGACACCAACACTACTTTTACAAGTAAAGCACTTAAGATAACATTACAATGATTACACAGATAGCAAGTTCTTCATTCAATGTGCCTTATTACAATTGAAACTCATGAATACTACTTCAAAACACTTTTGCCTCAAGAATTAACTCCATCAAGTTGGCAAACTCATACATATTATCTAATCAAAAGGATGCTATAAATTACCTAACTATCATCAAATATGTTCCCTCACCACAAGAGATATTTACCCATATTCACTCACAGAGATAAAAATTACCACAAAAATACAAGAATGGGTCTAAGAATCAAATTACGCTCACTCTCACAAAGAATTCACATGTCACATAAGATGAACCGTAGGCTTTCTCTTAGTATGGTAATTTGCTAATATCAGAATGTTATGGCTTAAGATCAAATAATACTTAAATGGTTGTAATATAGGATAAGGTATGGGTAGAAACTATTTTGTCCAGTATAGTGACAATCTTTCCAAAGTGCTTTAATACATCACATTGTATATTAGGATCATTTATAAACAACTAAACTTTCCCCACCTCTACCTTTACTCTTTCTATTGTTTTTCCTATTTCTTTAAGCCAGTTCACATATATTAAGGAGGGAGAATTCTTAATCAATATATGATTTAATATTTTTCTTTATATTACATTACTCGCGACCACAACACATAAACTTTTTCAACACCACTAGCTACTAATTTAGGGCTTCACTTTCACTTTTTCCTTCTTAACATTCACACTCCTTATCCTTTTTAATTTCTTAACTGAAGATCTTAGGAGCTTTGGATCAAATTATGGTCAATCAAAGAAGGGGAGCATGCTACATATAAGGGTACCAAAGAAATAGGCTAAGGTTTATTGGGTAAACTACGATTATGCACAATGGTAGATAAAAGAGGGTATGAAGCATAGCTATCAAAGAAATGCCAATATTATTTCCTAAACCTAAAACTCTTTATTTTTCTTTGAGCACACACCGGGCAAGTTCTAGACATCAATATGCAATAAGGAATATACAATGAGGCTTACATCACACATGGCACATGCTCAAATCAAGTGGGTCATTATAGACTCTAAACCAAGCAATAGAACGAATTCAAAATTAAGCCAATATTTGATAAGAGTTATAAACATGGGTCAAGTTTTACCCCCTAAATGGGCCCTAGTGTGTGTAGCCACATGAACTAAAGATACCATAGGTGGCCGGGGATTCCCTTGTACCCTTCGCCTCTATGATACATATGTACGAGTATATACTTAGGGAACTCCCTTGTACCCTACAAATATGTGGTCATTAAGACCAATATTCATGTCAGTAAACATGGTTTTCTAGAGTCAACCTTTAGAACTCACACCTTCACGACTAGCTATCATAACCCCCATTATTGCCCAATTAAAACATTTAACATATAAGTAAACCACCAATACTAGGAGTTAATTATTAAGGAATTATAATGAGGTATTTCATACAGACTATAGCTTGCAAGCAGTGTCACTAGCCAACGCTTAGGGGATTCCCATGTACCAAAAAGTCCTATAGTAAAATCACTTGGGGGATTCCCGTGTACCCCACAAGGTTTTCATAGATTACTTACTTAGGGGATTCCATTGTACCCCATAAGGTTTCAAAACCATCTTTAACCAAAGCCATTCACACCAAGGCCTTTCCAAAAATCCTTTAAAAACTATTTAAACCAATTCAGGTCCCGTTTCCATATTATGCAATTGATACGCCCAAATTACACATTTTTTATGAGAGAGCAAACTGTCGCTGTCAAATATAGAACCCAACTGGGTTGGGTATCTAATCCCACAGGGAATACTATGTTCACTAAGTATTGTGACTGTTGATCTAAAATTCCTGAGTAAAAGAGGTTTTTGATGTGTTAATAATACTCTTTCATTCTTGTAACACACAGCGGTCCAGCTAATGAGAGTGAATGCAAGTGTAATTTCAATGAAAATGAGTTAACTAGTGTTATGCTTACCAAGATGTTCAAATAGTTAAGGTTGTGAACTTGTGCTTGAATTCTAACTTAAAGTTTTAATTGCAAGAAGTATTAAAATCTAAGAATTACCCACTTATTTCTCAACCTAATGGGTGTTTTACCCTTTTCTTATTTTGAACATAAAAGATCCATGTATCACTCAATATAACTCTCATGAGGGTTGATCCCTTTACGGCATCAACCTGTGACCCAAAGGGTAAACCTATGGATTTCATGTGAATTACCTCTTTTCCCAACATCCACTTTTTTGTTAGGCAAGTGGTGTTCATGGGCTCACTTCTCAAGTTTGAAACCAAGAGATGTCATTAAAATGAAGTGAGATTCATGTAATTTATGTAGATGATGAAAATCAAATGGATTCACAACCCCAAATAGTTCTATACATCAAGGCTCCCATAACCCTAGTTATGGAAGTTGAGCTACTCCTCTCCATATAAGATATCAAAGATATATTGATGTTCATAAATAATTTCAAGAGAGTACTTACAAAAGTTATAATATTATTATTCTCAATCTTCAATGAAAACAAATAAAGAATAATCAGATCTTAATTTCTAGCTTCCAATCTCAAGAAAAAGTATTACACAACTCTCAATAGAGAAGAAAGTATGAAACTACTAACCAAAGATACAGAATAAACCCTAATACTTGGTATTTATATATTTCTAGAAATGGGATTTTAAAATTCAAACTTGAAGTTGACGCTTCATGCTCGATGGATCGAGCGACGGTTCATCGCTGAGGCGACGGTCCATTGCCTAGACCATCACCGGAGCTCCAGTGAATCTATGTTCTACTTATGGGTGATGGGTAGGGTAACGGTTTGTCACAATACTGATGGTACGTTGCCTGGTTTGTTGTATGACTTCCAATGGTCCTGCATTCTATTTCCTGGCGATGGTTTAGGCCAATGGTCCATCGTAATACTGATGGTTCATTGCCTGGACCGTCAAATGACTTTCAGTGGTCCTACATTCTATTTCTCGGTGACGGCTTAGGTTGACGGTTCGTTGCAAGGTTGACGGGCAATCGCCTGAGCCATGTCTGATCATGTTTCCTTTGTTTTGTCCAGTTTATCTAAGTTATTCTTCATACTCAATTCTTATACTAAAAACACTAAAAAATCATGTTTAATATGACAATCGTTGCTTGAAAACACACAATACTCCTAAGAAAAAGGCCTAAAATACTACGTCAAAATCCGTAACATCAACGCCCTCAACTTAGGGCAATTGCTTGTCCTCAAGTAACTCAGCACCAAATTACAAATATAAACAACATAATGACAGACATTTGCTACTAAACAAGTTTTCACACAACCATTTACTTGTCATCCATATCATATGGTTTAACGTGTCAAAGTCCATAACCGGCATTGTTTTCAATTTAATTCATATACACATACATGGATAAAAGAATCTACAAAAATCAGCCAAATTAAGTGTAACTCAGATTGCACTAACAGTCAAGGAGATCCACCACTCAGAATATTTTGTGGATACAAATCAAAACCCTCTCTCTCATCAAAGAAGTTACTAACATAGCATATGTACCCATAGGCTTGCCTTTATTATCCAACGCCCCCCTTATAGATGAGTTTCAAGATCAAGAAGGTCTTTTCTAGGTTAATAATGAGGTATCCGGCTAGGTCAGCAAGGAATTTTGGGTAAAAATGACTAAGAACTAGGCTTTAACTCTTTCTGCCTTCAAATTCTTCTTACCAAGGCCATTATTTGCTAGTTCACTTACCTTTTTATTATTCATTTATGCTTTACCACAGTAAATACCTTTTCCCCCTTTTATATATATATATATATATATATATATATACAAATAAGCATCAACAACCCTTAACTTAGGTTGATGCCATAAGTTAAGGTGCACATTGTCTTAACTAGACAAGGGCCAAATGCTCTAATTCAAATTCTAGACCAACTGTCCATTAAAAAGTTAACATCCCCATAATATCCACCCTCAACTTAGGTGTTTTGCATAAGTTTAGGTACATATTACCCATTACTAGGCTAGGGATAGAGCTAGGAATCAACAACTGAAAGAGAGTTAACTAGAATACTTGGTGATGAAATTTTTTTTATAAAGGCTCAAAGAAAGGTTCAAACATGGAAAATTATTTATGGTGGGATTAATTTTTGGCTTAGTAGACTAAAAGCCCAAGGTTTCCTTCCATCACTTCTTATACCATCAACTACAGAACAACATTAATTGAACCAGGCAAGTTCTAGGTGCTATACTATGTAAGAACTAATACAAAATACTCACACACACAGTGACAACTGAGTCATACTCATTCTACTGTTCTTATGATGTGCATCACATGTCATACAAATTTACAGACTAATGCCAACTACGGATTCACTAACAGTTGATAACATATCCTAGGAGACAAAATTAAAAAGTCAAATGGAAATAGCCATAGCTTGATGCCAACATCATCATCCATATTTACAACAAGATACTAACACAAACAACACTTTTATTTCATAGACCAACATCAGCAACATAACAAGACTTAAAAATAATAAAAATAAAAATCTGAAGTTAAACCTAGATATGCCAATTCTCCTAAATAGAACATGGTAGGGTTAAGAATATCGACAGCACAACCCTCCATGGTAAAAGCATATCCCACCCCCACAGAAAATAATGCTTTGTCCTCAATGCATATAATTTAAGTACAAAGGAGGGGAAGTACTTGTAGTGCCTCTTATTCATCTGAAGCATCTGTTAAGTACGGTGAGGCTGTAGTATCCTCACCAGGTGTAATGTTGACCCCCATGGTAGTGGGAGTGCTCACAATATGTTTTTTCGAAATTGGAGGTACAACATCTCTGGACGGATCTACAGTTTGCCTCCTAACTGGGGCAGAACTGGTAGACACTCCAGCTGCTTTATCCTCTTCTCTTTTCCTTCTTCTCTCCTCATCTTTACTTGATTTTCTTATTGCTTTATTTATCTCATATTTATCTCGCTCCTCTGGTGACATAGCTTCGAGTCTCTTTATTTCAGTAGCTTTTCGTGTAGCTTTATCATCGATCTCCGCTACCTTCTTAGCCTTATCTTTGATCGGTCGCCCCATTAAATCAACAAGACCTTTATCTTTATCACTTGCAACCTGGACTGGATCAAATATGGCCTGCTATGGCTGCTGATTCATCCTGTCTATATCTACACAGATTTGTCTAACCTCCTTAATCAATTTTGCAAAATTCAGAATGGACATGACATCCAACTTCTTGTTGATTTGCTCCTCTATGTTGTCCATTCTTATCTGGATATTCCTGAAAGGACGTATCTCTTCTTATATAATTCTTTCAATAAAGGGTTTGAAGTTCGCCCCCCATATTGATAACTTTTTTTTGACCCTTTTCTGTACCCGGACAACCTTTGTAAAGTTCTCCTGGTTCAGCCTGTATTCTGAATACTGGGGTGGAACTAATGCAGAATTTGCAGTCCCACCCATGGGCATCGAAGATGAACCTATAGAGATGGTAGGAGGTATGTATGTAGCAAGAGGCAATGGCATACCTAAAAAACCTTAGATGATTTAGGAATTAGCGCCTACTGAGTTTGATGAGCTGGGGTCCTGTTGACTCGCATATTGAACTTTGAGTCATCCCTTGTCTTTTTAATATCCTGCCTATACACTCACTACCTGAACCTCATTATCAAGTGTACTAATCAAAGAAATATTTGATTGCTTACACAACTCAATGATAAGACATGGAAATGAAAGCGCAATCGTGGTCTTGTGAGCTCGAAAAAACAAATCATCAACAATAAGATGGCCAAAATCTACAGTTAATCCCTCAATCAATGCAACAACGATTATAGATCTAGTGATCTCTAAGCGATCATCACCTCCTATCGGCATTAACCTCAACCTCATAATTTCCCACCAGAACTTAGCCCTAAAGATTAGGGACGACTTAGATATCCGTTCACATAGGTTGTGCAACCACGCAGGCTCTCCTCATCTATCAATACTCTGGCCAGCCATGACCTTTGTGTCTTTGTTATGAACAGTAGATGTTCCAATTCTGGGATTGCACCTGGTATCTGGTAGTCAGGCCCGAATAAGAATCTGTTCAATGTGCGCTCTGAGATATCTATATCAACTCCGTGAACAAAAACTGTATCCAGCTTGTTCGTGTCAGCTGCTGACACGCCTGGGGGATAGTTTTTCTCCAACAACGCCAAGTAATTGGCAAAAAACTCACGTACCAAGTTTGGTTGATAGGATTCGAGTGGCCTGCTCATCCATGCCAACTCATATTCATTGAATCAACGCTCAAGTTCTGGGTAATCATAAAAGGTTGTTGTCACAATTTGATACTCCTAAAAAATAGGTATCTTTTCATCCAACCTGTTTGTTGGTGCGAGTCCTTTGTAGAAATGCTCTCGAGCTCCTTCGACTTGCCATCTCATACCCTCCCGTAGTTATGGGTCCTTGAGTCAAACCATGTTTAGATCCTATTCAGGAATCTCCTCTTAGATGGGGTTAGATGTTTCAACCCCTTCCTCAATCAAAATGGAACTTGAGCTACTACTGCTACTGCTTCTACCCTCTTCTTCAGAATGGGAGGATGAAGAAATCACCTAATGATTTTGCCGAGTGTTGCATGCTGGTGCATTTGAACTTTGTGATGGCCCTTGCCTGGTTTGTTGGCCTCTATCCCCGCCTCTGGTTGGTGGTAATTTGTTAGCCATAGTACCTGAAAGTGCAACATTTATCAGTCCACCGATTCAAACCAAATGATAGTAAAAAATTTTGACCAGCGATGATTAGTGCGATGGTTCATCGGATCTGCAATGGTCCGTCCACCTAAACCATCATGGTTATTCCAGTAACTTTATTTATGAGAAAGTGGTAATGGTTTTAGGTGATGGATCATCGGGTATCCGACGGTCCGTCGCCTGCCATTTTCAACTTCAGGCCTTATTTCGGCATTTTATCAAACACTTTGCACGCTCTTAATGTAAACACGATTCTCAGGGCATTTTCATCACACTCAACAACAAAGCTCGACCCGAGTTGAACCCAAAACCAACGACCCGGGCCGCTATCAGTCCAAAAATGCTAAAACCTTCTAGAAATTGCTTAGGTGGATTAATCTATGCATTTCAATGGATGATTGTATGATTCCATACAAAATCTATCTCATAGCCTTATCCCATTGTAAAAAATTCAAAAATTTTCAAAACGAGCTTCCCAAAATGCCCCTAAAAATCAGAATCCCACATCGGTGGAAATGAAATTTACATTACTAATTTTGCTTTTCTTTGTCCATGGGCTACTCAGATTTCACCTAGGATAAAGTTTTTCAGATTTTAACTCTAATCAGACTACCACAGAATAACTCAAAATTAGAGTACTGTTTCAACATTATAGCCTTCATATGCTTACATGGTTCTTAGTGTTGAATAACATAGAGAATAATGGAGAGATCATACCTTATGTTGCAGCACTTGATCACTATCCTGACTTGCACTCTAAACACAGGACACAATATGACACCTTACTTCTGTAAGGACTTTTGTTTCTTGTGAATGAAAGAACAAAGAGGAGAAGAAGTTTAAATAGATAGGGGAAAGAAATAGGAGAAGTTTAAGATGGTAATGGAAAGTCTCAGATACATTGAATATAGGGACACTAAATAGTCTCAGACACTTGAACTATTGAGGCATTATTTAAGCACTTTAAATTATCCATTTAAACCCGCTTCAATAAGATAAGAATGAAAAATCTGGCTATTTAAATTAATTCCACCCGACCTGCTGAAATAGGGTTTTATGCAACGGTCCATCGGTCAAACCGTCGCTACTTTTCCAGTATCTTGGTTTCTAGAATT
Organism: Capsicum pubescens; assembly: GCA_030864215.1. Classification (NCBI taxonomy): domain Eukaryota; kingdom Viridiplantae; phylum Streptophyta; class Magnoliopsida; order Solanales; family Solanaceae; genus Capsicum; species Capsicum pubescens. The sequence goes on from CM061543.1 coordinate 172,444,160, forward strand.
TTTTGCGACGGTTCCTATGATGGCCCATCAAGTTTGCGATGGTCCGTGGGTAATCTGTCGGTCTCTCTGAATTCTTTAAGCTTCTGTTCTCCTGCCCTGTCATACCTGCACACTTACACAAACCTTTTATATTTCAAAATACAATGAAATAACTTAAACTAATGCTTTACAACACATAATATGGGTTGCCTCCCACTAGCGCATGATTTAATGTCACGACACAACTCAGTTATCTCAATTACTCAGACTTCATCTAGATAGATTGTCACAATTCTCTTCATCAAGTCCATTGAACCGATATACAATTTTATACGCTTCCCATTAACTTTGAAGACACTTCCATCTGCATTTTCGAGTTCCACTACTCCAAATGAGTAGACTTGGTTAACTCTAAATGGTCCAGACCATTTGGATTTGAGCTTACCTGGAAAAAGCTTGAGTCGGGAGTTAAAGAGGAGCACCAAGTCACCTTTCTGAAAATCCTAATTTTCAATTCTACGATCATGGTACTTCTTCATTCTTTCTTTGTACATGTCATCCCTTTCATAAGCTCCAAGACGGAACTCATCCATCTCAATCAGCTGCCCCAGTCTCATATCCGCTACCTCATTCCAGTTTAGATTAAGCAGTTTCAGTGCCCACAGTGCTTTATGCTCTAGTTCAATTGGCAAATGACGCGCCTTGCCATACACCAATTCATATGGTGACATGCCAATTGGTGTCTTAAAAGCTGTTCTATATGCATATAAGGAATCATGCATCTTCCTAGACCAATCTTTCCTACTAGCATTTACAGTCTTGGTAAGGTTAAATTTGATTTGCTGATTAGAGATTTCCATATGCCCACTAGTTTGTGGGTGGTATGGGGTAATGTTGTTTGACTCCATATTTTGCCAAGGCATCTCTGAATATCTTATTGCAAAAGTATGATCCTCTATCGCTTATGGTGGTACGTGGTACCCCAAAGCGAGAGAAAATATTTCTCTTTAAGAATGCAATAACTCGCTTTCCTTCATTATCCACTAGAGACACGGCCTCAACCCATTTTGACACGTAGTCAACAACAACAAATATGTAATTCATCCCAAATGATTTCACGAAAGGCCCCATGAAATCAATGCCCAAACATCAAATAATTCTACCTCCAGCATTTTAGACATTGGCATCTCATGGTTCTTTGATATGGACCATTGCCTTTGACATTAGTCACATCTCTTCACGAACTCATAAGCATCCTTGAATAAAGAGGGCCAATAGTAGCCACTCTAAAGCACCTTCCTTGCAGTCCGATCACCTGCATGGTGACCTCCAACTAGGGAAGCATGACTTACTTCTAGTATACTCAACATATCTGTTTTTGGGACACACTATCTAATAATACCATCCATACATCACCGAAAAAAATATGGCTCATCCCAAAAGTAATGGATCATCTCATGGAGAAACTTTTTCATTTGATGAAAGGAAAGATTCTGTGGTATCACCTCACTCACCACATAATTTGTGAAATCAGCATACCAAGGTATTTTCTCCACTACAGCAGCCAATATTTTCTCATATGGAAATGCATCATTGATCTCAAATTCATCCCTAACTGCTTGTTCACTTTCCAACCTGGACAGATGATCTGCAACTTAGTTTTTGCAACCCTTTCTATCTTTGACTTGAAAGTCAAATTCTTAAAGTAACAACACCTCTCTGATCAACCTTGGTTTTGCATCTCTTTCACCATCAAATATCTCAAGGCTGCGTGGTCAATGTAGACCACCACCTTGGTTCCTAGAAAATAAGCCCAAAACTTCTCAAAAGCATAGACAACGGCAAAAAGTTCCTGTTCTTTGATGGTGTAGTTTTTTTGAGCTCCATTCAGTGCTTTGCTGGCATAATAGATTGGATGAAACAATTTGTCCTTTTTTTGTCCCAGCACAGCTCCAAGGGAAACAACGCTTGCATCACACATGATCTCAAATGATTTTGACCAATCCGATGCAACAATGATAAGAGTATCAACCAGCTTCCCTTTAAGGCATTCAAATTCCTTCAAACAATTATCATCAAGGGAGAATTTAACTTTCTTCTCCAAGAGTTTGCAAAAGGGGTTTGCAATATTTGAGAAGTCCTTTATAAACCTCATATAGAAGCCACCATGACCAAGGAAACTATGCAATAGCTTCACTAAAATAGGAGGTTGAAGCTTCTCTATAACCTCAACTTTGGTTCGATAAGCTTCTATCTCCTTTGCTGAAATTTTATGTTCGAGAATGATGACCTCCTTTACCATGAGGTGGTATTTCTCCCAATTAAGCACAAGATTGAAATCCTCACACCGCTACAAGGCCCTACTCAGATTTACCAAACACATCTCAAACAAATATCCTACCATAGAAAAATAATCCATAAATACCTCCAAGGTGCCTTCAACCATATCTGAGAATATCTATATCATGCACTGCTAAAAAGTGGCAGGTGTATTACACAACCCGAAAGGCATCCTCTTAAAAGTAAATATTCCATATGGGCACATGAATGTCATCTTCTCCTGATCTTTAAGAGCAATAGAAATTTGGTTGTAACTAGAATACCCATCTAAGAAATAGTACCAACTCTTTCCCACTAGCCGATCAAGCATCTGATCCATGAAAGGCATTAAGAAGTGGTCTTTCAATGTCCACGAGTAGAGTTTTTTGTAATCCATACACACCCTCCACCCAGAAACAGGCCTGAGTAGGATCAAATTATTCTTTTTATTAGCCACCATTGTTATGCCCCCTTTCTTGGGCATGCACTAAACAGGACTTACCCACTTACTATCTGAGATGGGGTATACCACTCCTGCATCTATCCACTTGATAATTTCTTTCTTCACCATATTTTGTATATGTGGGTTAAGACAAAGCTGATGCTCAATAGTCGGGACAACATCCTCCTTTAGCAGGATTTTATGTATCCATATACCAGGAGAAATGCCAATAATATCTAAAATCGTCTAACCAATAGCCCTTTTATATCTCTTAAGAACATAAATAAGGTCTTCCACCTATTATTCACCTAAGTCAGCTGCAATAATAACAGGTAGTGTATTCTCGCTGCCCAGGAACACATACCTCAAATGACAAGGTAACTCTTTCAGCTCCACAGTGGGTGGCTCTTCAATAGACGGCTTGGCTAGTGGACTGGGATAATTTTTCAAGTCTAAATCCAACTTTTTGGGTGCATAAGAATAAGACCCCATGCCTGTCAAGGCACACACAGTCTCCTCATAATCTTCAATGCCGTCTTGATAAAAAATTATTAATACAACAGCTAAAGTCTCCACGACAAATTTTTCTTCTATAGGTACTTTCTGCTCCTCCTCATAATAAACATCCACAATAGAAAATATGCTCATATATTTATGCTATTTTTTGTACTGGCATACATCGAATAGAACAAATTCATTATTCAGCCTGAATAATAGCTCATTTGCCTTTAAATCAATAAGTACACTCACAGTTGTGAGGAAAGGTCTACCCAAGATTATGAGCACCTCGAAGTCCACCTCGCAATCGAGAATAACAAAATCAGTTGGAAATATAAAACTGGCCACCTTAACTAATACATCATATAGAATCCCCACAGGCTGCTTCACAGACCTGTCTGCCATAACTAATCTCATGTTTGTGGGAGTAGGATCCCCCAAACCTAGTTTCTTATACACAACAAGCGGTATCAAGTTTATGCTGGCTCCTAAATCACATAGAGATTTTGCAAAATTAAGAGGCCTAATAATGGACGGGATAGTAAATGCTCTCGGGTCTACCTTCTTCTTCACAAATGACCTTATGGAAATAGCACCACAATGATGGAGATTGTCCATCGTCTCATAACTAACTATCCGCTTCTTCGTAATAAGGTCTTTCATGAACTTTATGTACCCATCCATTTGCTCCAATGCCTCCACCAATGGAAAGTTGATTGTCAACTGCTTGAGCAAGGCCATAAACTTGACAAACTTTATGTCGTTGGCCTTTTTTTCAACTGATGTAGAAATAGAGGAGGTGGTTTTAGGATTGTAGTAACCAACACTTCAGTTATCTTTCCCTTGCTCTTCTTCAACTCATCAACCTACTGATGGTTGGATGGTGTATTATCTATAACTTCATCCAGTTTTTTAGACTTCACTAGATAAGTTTCTTCATGCTCAATATCCTCTGCAAACATAAATTTACCCATAGATGAGCCTGGTAATACCTTACCACTTCATGTGGTAATTGTCATGCAGAAACCATCATTTCGAGGATTTTAAACTGTATCACTTGGCAAAGTTTTGCTCTTTCTCTAATTCAATGTTGCTGAGATTTGGTTAATTTGCTGCTCCAACTGCTTGATAGAAGTAGAGTGTGAGTTTACCAGCTGACTCATGGAAGAAAAATCACTCTTCATAGTAGTCACCCCAGAGTTGGTAGTCTCAACTCCCTTTAATAATTTTTCCATCATGTCCTCCATGGACATCTTTCTAGAGCTAGTTGCAATATTTTCTCTACTTCTAGGAGGTGCATACAGTACACTCTTATCAATTTTTCTCTTCCAGTTCCCTTGATCTCTATCTTTGTAACTAGCTTTATCGTAATAGTTCTAACCTTGATTTCCTTGGCTACTGTCTCAGAAACCCCCTGATTATTTAGATAGTTTTCCTTTTCTTCCAAATCAGAATCAGTTCTTCCCTGGGATGCACTCGCTTTCACCTTCTCTATTTTTCCAGACAATGGATTCTTAGTCAGCAAATCCATCTGTGTTTTCAAATGTGCCATATCCTGGTCATATTTTTCCTCCTTCTTGCGTTGTTCTGCAGTCATACTACCAGACACAGTAGGGCTTGATACCAAAGAATCCCTGGTATGCCATGCTTTACTCTGTTTGGTCATCCGATCAAGCATTTTTGAGGCCTCTAGAAAAGTAAGGTCAACAAATGAACCCCCGACAATATTATCCACGACTGACTTCGTAATAGAGTTCAAACCCTGATAAAGAGTCTCCATCAAATGAATATCCATTATGTTATGGTTCGGGCATTGCATCAGTTTTTTGTTAAACCTTCCCCAGGTCTCATGATGAGCTTCAGTGGGAAGCTGTCGAAAGTTACAGATTTCATCCCTCAACTGTACCCTTTTGGAGGGTGGAAAGAACCTTTCTAGGAAATCCTCTTTTAACTACCTCCAGTTGGTTATAGAGTCGGGAGTCAGTTCATTTAGCCATAGTGTCGCCTTCCCAGATAGAGACAAAAGAAACAAACGTAGGCGGATAGAATTCTGACCCACTTTTGGATTATCAAAAGACTTGCAAATGGTGACAAATTTCACAAAATGCATGTTTGGATCATCTCCAGGAATACCACCGAACAAACCCTTAAGATGAAGGAGTTGAATCATCGTACTGGTAATATTTAATTTAACACCTGGTGCTAGATGTGGAGGAATGATAGCTCCAGTTGCACCTACTCCATCCATTCCATGTTTGTCGTCGTTCAGATCAAACTACACTGGTTGACGCTCTTGCCTTGCCCTAAAGGGGCGATTTCTATTTACATTCCGATTCACTGGTGCAGCCATATTTTCTGCATTCCTTGGATTAATAGGATCTAACAATTCGTCATCACCCAAATTATCATCATCAGGATTAGGATGACGTGCTTGCTGACCGTTATTCTACTGATTTAGTTGAGCTCTAGCTAGAGCAGCTAGTCTTTTAGCATCTTGGGGATCTGTCATTCTGCCAATTAACTGCGGTTTTGGATGTATTGGTAATAATGGTGCACTCGATATCCTTGTACTTGGAATACACAATAACTCCCCTGCACAGAACAAAAACAACAAACAAAAGTAAAATTTGGAAAACTTGACCAAAGGTCAATTAACAAGCACAAACTTAATTGACAACCGTATTACTCGGCAACGGGGATAAAATTTGATACACCCAAATTACACCTCTTTTATGAGAGAGTAAGCGGTCGCTGTCAAATATAGAACCCAACTGGGTTGGGTGTCGAATCCCACAGGGAATACTGTATTCACTAAGTATTGTGACTGTTATTAGACTGTTGATCTAAGATTCCTGAGTAAAAGGGGGTTTTGATGTGTTAATAATGCTCTTTCGTTTTTGTAACACATAAAGGTACAGCTAATGAGAGTTAATGCAAGTGTAATTTCAATGAAAATGAGTTAACTAGAGTTATGCTCACTAAGATGTTCAAACAGTTAGGGTTGTGAACTTGTGCTTGAATTTTAACTTATAATTTCAATTGCAAGAAGTATTGAAATCTAAGAATTACCCACTTGTTTATCAACCTAATGGGTGTTTTACCCTTTTATTCTTTCGAACTTAAAGGATCCATGTATCACTCAATATAACTCTCATGAGGGCTAATCCCATTAAGGCATTAACCCATGACCCAAAGGGTAAACCTATGGATTTCATGTGAATTACCTCTTTTCCCAACATCCACTTTCTTGTCAGACAAGTGGGTGTTCATGGGCTCACTTCTCAAGTTTGCAACCAAGAGATGTCATTAAAATGAAGAGAGATTCATGCAATTCAGATAGATGATAGAAATCAAATGGATTCACAACCCCAAACAGTTCTCTATATCAAGGCTCCCATAACCCTAATTATGGTAGTTTACCTACTCGTCTCCATATAAGATATCAAAGATATATTGATGTTCATAAACAACTTCAAGAGAGTACTTACAAAAGTTACGATATTGTTCTTCTCAATCTTCAATGAAAACAAATAGAGAATAATAATCAGATCTTAATTTCTAGCTTCCAATCTCAAGGAAAAGAGTTACACAACTCTCAATAGAGAAGAAAGTATGAAACTACTAACCAACGATACGAAATAAACCCTAATACTTGGTTTTTATATGTTTCCAGAACTGGGATTTTAAAATTCCAACTCAGAGTTGCCGCTTCATGCTCAACGGGTCAAGTGACGGTTTATCGCTGAGGCGACAGTCCGTTGCCTAGACCATCACTGGAGCTCCAGTGAGTCTATGTTCTGCTTCTGGGCGACGGGTAGGGCGATGGTTCATCGCAATACCGATGGTACATCACCGGTCCATCGCATGACTTCCAGTGGTCCTGCATTCTATTTCCTGGCAATAGTTTAGGTCGACGGTCCATCACCTGGACTGTCACATGACTTCTAGTGGTCTTGCATCCTAGTGATGGTTTAGGCCGATGGTTCATTGCAAGGTCAACGGTCTATCGCCTGAGCCGTCGCTGATCATGTTTCCTTTATTTTATCCAGTTTGCCCATGTTATTCATAATACTAAGTTCTTATCCTGAAAACACTAAAACAACATGTTAAATACGACAATCATTGCTTAAAAACACATAATTCTCCTAAGAAAAAGGCCAAAATTGTTACGTCAAAAGATATAATATCAGCAATGCAAGGTTTTCAATAATAGTCATGCTATGTGACAAAACCATTCTCCAAGGCATTTTAGCAAACATGTTAAGAGCATATAGTTTCCAAAACCAAAAACCATGTATTAGTTGACCATTCCCATGCAACCACATATTAAAACCACAATTATAACATAAAAACCATAAGAAAAACATGGGAAAACGTTATCCAACCCAGAACAACCAAAACCCCCAATATATATTTCAAAACCTAAACATTATCATAATTACACCATGAAAATCATTCAATAAAATGTGCTTTTAGTTGAACTAACAATAAGGAGGAGTAACATGCCTTGGTTACAAAGATTCATGGAGAAATTTTGAACCTTAAGCCTCTAGATGACCACCTTGAATAAACCCTAGCCCAATCTTCTTGAGAGGTTGTTAGAGAGAGTTTAAAGAGTGTTTTTAATCTTCTAAAGTGAGTAATGAGAGGCCAAAAGGTGTTATAGGACATGGGGTTTTAAGGGTTGTGGTGAAAATTTCAAAAATACCCTCAGTTTAAAAGCTATTAAAAAAACACAGGTGGGTACAGTTTGGACCCGTCACCCATACTCAATCATACGAGTAGTCCCCCTAACTCATACCCTAGGCAGAAAGTTGGACTATAATTTTGTCCAACATATGACTTCAAGGCCTAACTTGTATCAAAATCATACGATTGGTACCCTATAGTAGTACCTAGGAAGTACATTATCAAGAATGCATACTGTTTAACATATAATTGGCCATACTCTCTCGTACAATCTCCATACAAATTGTATAGAGTCTGTCGTACCTCGGATAGAAAATTACCTAGAACACACTATTTATCATACGACTTGGACTCCTAAGTCGTTAGAACAAGATACGACTAGTATTTTTGAGTCGTATGGTTCCTAGAGAGTTCAAAAACTTAGGAAATTTCTAAAGGTCAAAACTCATGGTGTTTCAATTCTCTCCAACTTGGTTCATTCATCCTTTAATGATGGAACAAGGCATGACTAGCATGATTTAAACCCCAAACACCCCTACTCTGACCTTTAACAAGGTTAGAAAATAAGGATGCAAGTAAATCAATCTTTCTTTTAACTAAGTTAGAAAACAAAGATGTGATGAAGGACACCTACTTTAAGCATGATTTTCCAAAACGGAGAGCAAAAATAGGTAGTCGAACTCCATGTCCTCTCCATCTCCCCATAGAGCTCCTTCAACCCTAACCAATACATATAATATCCCTTAAATACGTCTAAACTCTCCACCAAGCTTTAAACTATGAAGACAATACCCCTCTATTTCAATCTCCCAACTCTCTCCTCGCGAACACATAATTATGAGGGCCTGGTTATAGCCGCATATCCATCCCATGTTAAAGACTAACTTTGAGTTAAAGGTGATAGTGAATGCCATGGGACCCTATACTATACAATGCCCTGGCAATACTACCCTGTCTATCACCAAAATCAAGGAGCTATAGCTACATAAGACAATGGTTGGGTATTTATCAATCACCACGCTCCAGACTATCTTTACAACACCCACTGTATATATTTCCCAACTAAAACTAACACCCTTAATCACTATCACAAAGGTTTTCACTATGCCTTCCCTCCGCAACTATTTTATACGACAATATTTATTTCATTCTTCCATCTACACTCATAACCTTAGATCTAGTAGTCACCCTAGGATTTCACAACAAAAGACATCTACTCTCTTGTCCAACACATTAGTATGATTCCAAGAGTACACCATCCTAACATAAGAAGGGTCACTAGGGAACTAGAATATAAACATCAAGAAGGAGGGGGTTACTTCCTAATTACAACTCCTATTTGTTGCATTACCTAAGGCGAGACCTGCGAAATGAGACATGGTACAATAGGTATGAGGTACTCTGAAGTAGCCACCTAGGTTATAAATGATGGATTAATCTAACATAAATACACCATAGTAGAAGTTTTTATGACTGGGAACCAGAAAAAACATAATTGCATACATCATAGGTAGTGTAACATAAAGCCGAGATTCATATTCAGGAAATAAGGCGAGGATTTTTGCTTGAAACTACTATTTATTAGAAGTAAGAATGACAAGAGACATGAATATATGGGTCCTGGGTATCATGGAATAGAGGTTGAACACTTGGAAGCTCGGATTTTTAAGGACCATTAATTATTTTGATTCAGGGGCTGGAGTATAGACATTAGCGATAAATAGAATGCAGACCTTAGGCATAAGCACTATTAGAATGCGTGCAACACTAGTAGAGTGCCCTCTTAATCTAAATAGGAAGGAATCACTAGAATAGGAATAAATTTACCTTTACTTTCCCTGAAAGTCCACCGCTAGAAGAAAATTTAAGATTATCCCTTAGATTTCCATCTTACTACACCTAGAAACACAACACTCCGCTCTAAGGGTATGTCACTACGGACATGTAATAGGGACACTTAGATCTTTTATACTTAAAACCTCATCTATCTAGATTCTACCTGGGGTCTAGCATAGCCTCACAAACCCCATACCCTAACCCATTCAATTACTAATCCCCAATCCATCAGTTCAACCTGGACCTTCGGCCTTTATATCACAACATTCCCCATCCCTGTATTCCCTAAGTCATCAACCTCATTCCTTCCGTACACCTTACCAAGCCTACTAATCTAACCCCATAAATCTTGCATTGCTATCCTTAATCTAACATACTCCCTTCACCAAAATCAATATCTAAGGTTCAAACTTAGTGTCTATCAACCATCATGCACTACCTACCGAGTACCCCACGCAAAATATATATATAGTCTACCCCATGAGGAGATCACCTTAAATTCCTTATCCACCTACCAATAACCTATACATACCCAAAGGAAACCATCCCCCTTAGGCATAAAAAAAATAAAAGCACCTCACAAGGACACACTAGGACGGATGAAACCCTTGTCTAAAAGATTCTTCAACTGCTCCTTAAGCTTCTTAAACTCAGCTAGGGATATTCTATATCAGGGAATAGATATAGGACAAGTGTCTGGAATGAGATCAATCCCAAACTCAATCTCTCTATTGGGAGGGACATCAGGAAGTTCATCAGGGAGGACTTTAGGAGATTCATTCACCACCAAGATGGAATGCAAAAAAAGACCCTCCAATTTAGAATCTTTAACTCGGACCAGGTGATAGAGACATCTCTTTGGGATTAATATCTGAGATCTAAGATATGATATGAACCTCCCCTTAGGAACTAGGGAACCATGATAACGACCAAACTACAGCTCTCGTAAGAGTGTAAGCGGTCGCTTTCAAATATAGAACCCAACTGGGTTGGGTGTCGAATCCCACAGGGAATACTTGGTCACTAAGTATTGCAATTATTAGTAGACTGTTGATCGAAAATTCCACGGAAAAGGGGGAATTGAATTGTGGAGTGAATTAATGCTATCAAAGTAACAACAGAATGCTTTGTTTAGTAAGATTTAATCACCGAGAAAAATAAGTTAGGGTTATGTCCACCTTATGAGTTCTACGTATCTATTAACTATGAGTAATGCGGAATTCAGACATGCATGCACTTATAGAGATTCGTATTCTAATGGTAAATTCTAGTGTTTCTCAACCATCAAGGATTATTTCACTTTAAATCTCTCGAGCTTAAAGCGTATGACTAACGGTACGAACTCTCCAAGAAGTTAACCCAGTTACGGCACTAACGTGTAAATAGGGGTTGGTAGCCCTATTTCCTTGTCACACTCTCTTTTCCAAACATGTAACTTTTCTCTCGAACAAGTTAATGCTATAATGGCGTATTCTATATGTTTGAAACCACAAGAATTTAACTAAAACAAAGAGAGTAATGATATAAGTAGCATACGCATCAAGAATTCACAAACTCATAGTGATAGATAGTATATCAAAAGGCTTCCATAACCCTAACAGAGAAGTTTAGCTACTCATGATTGTAAAGGAAAACAACGAAGACATCATCATCATCATACCAAAACTAGAACAATCTTCGCGAGAGGATGCTTTTAAAGTCAAAGAGGGATGACGTTTTTCCTCTTAGCCGTCTTCCCCCAAATATGTAGCGCGTTTCTCTCTGTTAAAGTTACAAAATCTATAACATGAATAAATACTAAAAGTGTCGACCGAATTCTCAAAAGCAATGTTGAAAAATTCAGCAAATAAGGTTTTTATAACATCCTTGTCCTAGTTCTACTAGGTTACTGCTGCACCCCTAAGTATTAAGAAATACTGCTTTTGCCCGGGACAATTTCTCCATGCATCACATTCAGTCCATAAGCTTCCAAATGCTGCCTTCCCTCTTCTGTGAAGTTTTCCTTTGCTGCCCAAAGGTCCACAAAGTGCTGAAATCTTCATCATTAATACCTGAAAACGTGCTAATCACGTAGGTTAGCTCACTTACAGGAAAATGGACTAAAAGTGCAGGAATTATATATTTTATCCTCAAAACTTAGCTATAACATGGGTAAATTATGGTGTTTAGGCATGTAAATACACCCAACATCAAACCACTCTCCCATTCAATAATCGACTAATTTAGGAATTTAAAGACAAAATTATGGGTCCAACAGTCTAGAGATGCATAACACGAGTGCAACTAATCCATCCCCAATATGACATCAAAATCTACCATATCTACTTCAAACAGATCCACCACAGTTTTTTTACCAATAAATACTATACACCCCTATAGACTTGTCTAGAAATCATAGAGTCACCTACTGGGGTAGACATAGAGACATGATTAGAAATTCACTTAGGACCAAAACAAAAATGCCCAACCACAAATAGGGTTGCATAAGAGAGAGTGGACCCCAGATTAAGTAAATAGTACACATTAAGGGAAAAGAGTTTCAACATATCGGTAACGACATCAGGCGATGCCTCAAACTCCTATCGGGTAGTGAGATCATAAGGATGATCTCAGCCAGTTCCTAAGCCAGAAGCTACACCCCTTGGTACAGGAGCAAGGGAGGTGGCAACCGGGATCCTATTTGCCCTAGTAGAAATCCTTATGGGACAATCCCGCCACATGTGACCCAACTGGCCATAACTAAAACACCAATTCCTTCCTTTATAGTAATAACCATGGTGTAATAGACCACAAAATTGGTAGGGAGGATAGAGTGGGGATGACTGAGCTCCACTAGCACAAAAATGTTAATCACCAAAACTTTGAGGATAGGGACACTGACAACCACCTGGGAACTTCCTGGATTCCCTTGATCAGACCACTGTCCACCACCATTTCTATGACCCTTCCCCCAGTCTGGATATTTGGGACTTCTTGCACCACCTATTTCTTGAACTTGCCTTATTCTTTATCCCACTAATAGGACTAGACTATCATGACAAATATATCACTATCTGGGTTAATATTGAATAGAATGTTGAATCTCAGCATTGGTAATATCTCTTTAGGGTGACTGAGCATTAGTGTCATATTTTGGAGTAGGGTCAGTGGAGACCTGTGGAAATCTACAGGTAAAATCAGAAATAATAACCCCTAACCGGGTCTGTACCCTACGAGTTGGATGAGATCCATCCACGTTATCCTTGAGTGGGATAAGTGAGTGTCCATAATCTTCAGATCATCGAAAGGGCATGATCTGAAAAGTGAATAAAAGAATATTTAGGGGAGAGTTTAAGAACTTAAACTCTGTAGCCAAAAAATATAACAACATGAAAGTGAAACATTCCTAGATGTCTCGTAGCCTCTCCCTTATAAGTGTGGTGTGTTACACACCCATAAAATAAACTCTACTCGACAAAAATTTATGGACACCCCATGATACCAAAATCTAGGCTCTGATAATAATCTAACACAATCCAAACTAGGGCTTCGTCGTATCGGGCATCTCAAGTCCAACCGAGACCAGAGACTACCCCTATACCCAATCCAACAAACATATATACAACCCATGTCAGATGAATTTTGAACATATAATAGGATAGAGTATTAAAATTTCAATGACTTTGGGATAAGTCTAGAATCGTGACCAACCCAACCAAGTCATACCGTTTAAATAAAACCAAACTGTAATGTACCCAAGTCCATGATTGTACATACAAAGCCTCTAAACAATGTCCAAAATATCTAGTTGGGACATGCCCCCGACCATATCCAAAAACAAATGTCAAGTGAATAGCAAAAATATAAAATAAACCATAACATGAAATGGGCCTTCTAAAGAATAGAAGCTTACTACTTCAGTCTAACTTAAAATGTCCCCAAATCACTAAGTTACTGAGTAGGAGGTGTGATAGTATGGATGACTCAAGCATCACATGGTGATAAGCATCCGAAGATGGGTTAGCGGGTGAATGCTAGCATGTAATCAGGAGTAAGGATAAAATAATGCCATTATTCAAAGTCAAAGTAAATAACTATATGAAATCACATACATACATACATATATATATATATCATGCTAAGAAAGGGAACCAGGTTAAGCATGCATTTAAAACATTAACCTGGGTTGTGTAGCTTTACCATCATAACCCACCCACGGGCTATATGGGTCCAGTGTTACCCATGAATGTACCCTAGTGTGTGTAGCCACACGAACTGGAGATACAATAGGTGGTCGGGGATTCCCTTGTACCCTTTGCCCTCTATGATACATATGCATAAGTATATACTTAGGTGATTTTCTTGTACCCCATAAGTACGTGATCATCAAGACCAATCCTCATGTCGACAAACATGAGTTTCCAATGTCAACCTTTCATACTCACACCTTCATGGCTAGCTATCACAACTCCATTATTACCCAATTAAAACATGCAACACATAACTAAACCTCCATTCTAGGAGTCAATTATTAAGGTATTATATTATGGTATTATCATACCAACTATAGCTTCAAATCAATGTCATTAATTAATACTTAGGGGATTCCCACGTCCCCAAAACTCCATTATTAAAATCACTTGGGGTATTCCCATGTACCCCACAAGGTTTTCATAGATTAGTTACTTAGAGGATTCCATTGTACCACATAAGGTTTCAAAACTATCTTTAACCAAAGCCATGGCCACCAAGGCCTTTCCAAAAATCATTTAAAAACTATTTAAACCAATTTAGGTCCCATTACCATATTATGCAATGCAAGATTTTCAATAATAGTCACGCTACGTGACAAAACCATTCTCATTGGAATTTTATCAAACATTTTGAGGGCATATAGTTTCCAAAACCAAAAACTACGTATCAATTGACCATTCCTATGAAACCACATGTTTAAACCAAATTATAACATAAAAACCATAAGAAAAACATGGGAAAACATTATCCCACCAAGAACAACTAAAACCACCAACATATATTTCAAAACCCAAACATTATCTCAATAATACCATGAAAATAATTCAATAAAATATGCTTTTAGTTGAACTAACAATGAGGGAGGAGTAACATGCCTAGGTTATGAAGATTCACAAAGAGATTTTGATCCTTAATCCTCTAGATTACCACCTTGAAGAAACCCTAGACCAATCTTCTTGAGAGGTTGTTAGAGAGAGTTTAAAGTGTTTTAATCTTCTAAAGTGAGTAATAAGAGGCCAAAATGTGTTATAATACATGGGGTCGTAAGCGTTTGGGGTGGGAAATGTCCAAATTACCCTCATCTTAAAAAACTATTAAAAAATAATATAGGTGGATACATAATTAGGTCCTACATACGAGTAGTACCCCTAACTCGTACCCTAGGCAGAAAGATGGACTACAAATCTTTCCAACATACGACTTCATGGCCTAAATCATATCAATATCATAAGGTACCCTATAGTCATACCCTAGGCTGTACATGATCAAGAATGCATACTATTTAATATATGATTGCCCTACTTTCTCGTACCATTTCCATCCGACTTGTATAGTGTCTTGTCGTACCTTGGATAGGAAAAATGACCTAGAAAACACTATTTACCATATGACTTGGGCTCCTAAGTTGTTAGCACAACATAAGACTAGTATTCTTGAGTCGTATGGTTCCCAAAGAGTTCAAAAACTCAGGAAATTTCTAAGGGTCAAAACTCCGGGTGTTTCACAAACGTAATAATTCAACACAATCAACATGCTTCTTACATTCAAAACCACTTGCATCATCTAATCACACATAGCACTTGAAAGAGCATCTTACTTACTCCTAACATTTTTTTAACATTTACTCCTAAAAATGAAAAAAATATACTGGGTTTAAACGGTGTCCCTAAAAAAAGAACAAAAAAAAAACCAAGGGGTGGATGAAGTGTGACCCTACTAGACTGAGACCAACTCAAAACAAACCAATAGAAAATCTTTCTAGAATTGTTTTATTGAAGTCAAAAACTAACAAAACAACTAAAAGCTAATCCTATAGCAATACTTCACCCTAAACCATGGGAAGATTCCCCACCCCACACTTAAAATCATGCTTTAACCTTAAAGAAATCAATAAATTAACACAAGGTTTAATCATACTACCTAAGGCCTTGGTCCTAGCTAGCAGTATCTTTAGTCATTAATGAGGTTTGAGGACCCCATACCCAGTCTTTGCCATACTCTTTAGCTCGAGTTTCCGATACTCAGACTTTTCATCAAATTGTGACTCGACAAAAACAAAAACTTTGAGAAATATAAACTAAAATAAAAAAATAAAATACCTACCTTAAATTGGATTGCCTCCTTAGTAGCACCTGGTTTAGTGTTGTGGCATGAACCATATCACTATGTATTAATCGTATTTCTTTATCCTTTTTCCTACTCATAGGCCATCTTTACACTCTTTTCTAACCTCTTGATTGTGTACTCTCAAGGTCTACTTCTTTTTAAACAATAGCCTATTCAGGATCTTTCTCAAGTTGTTCAACTTTAGGCTTAAAAGGCAACTTGGTCAACTCTATGAGAATGTTCAAAGAGGTCTTTTGTAGTGCGCTCTCCATTATCCACACTCATCTACTTCTATAGTGTGATCATACATAAATCTTTATAGTGAAAATATTGATTAAGTGGTTTGTAAGCTTTGAAGACCACCTCTTTATAATCCAATCTCATCCTAAGAGTGCCCTCTCTAACATTATTCAGTGTTCCTACTATCTCCAAGAATAGACGTCCAAATATGATTGATACCTTGCCATTTTTTTCATAATAAAGAACACTAAAATCAGTAGTAATAATGAACTTACCAACCTTAATTAGTATGTCCTAAATAATTCCTTTAGGATAAAATCTGGTTCTATCCGCCATTTTGAGAACCATAAAACATGGCCTTGACTTTCCCAAACCAAGAGTTTTGAAAGCTGATAGAGGTTTAAAATTTATACTTGACCTTAAGCTAGTCAAATAATGGACCACATCATTGTCACCAATTTTTTTGGGGAGTGTGAAACTCCCTGGGTCCTTTAACTTCTTTGGCATCTTCTTCATTTCCACCAAACTATATTCCTCATTAAGTGCCACTATCTCAATATCTTACAACTTTGTCTTATTAGTCACCATATCCTTTAAGTACTTAGCTTACTTAGGTATACCCTACAAATCATCTAACAAGTAAATATTAATTTGAAGTTATTTGAACGAGTCAAAGAATTTCATAAAACACACATCCACCTTAGCCTTCTTGAGACATTGAGGGAATGGTTGTGGTGGTCTTTCTTGAACATTCTCAATAGCCTTTGCTTTTGGGTACTCAAACTTCCCCAAAATCTTAGCCTCTTTAGCTTCAACTTGCTTTTTCTCCACCTGATATAGGACTAGCTCCGCTTGAACCTTCTTATTTTTCTTAGAAGGCCTTTCAATGAGATCTCTACCACTCCTCAAGGTGATTAACATAACTTTCTTTGGATTTTCTATATATCTTGGCAATCAACCTTGAGTCATGGCACTCTGTGTCTTAGTCAATCACCCCAATTGTGTCTCCAAACTCTTTTGAGTATATTGTTGATTTTTTATCTCAGGAGCCATTTGCTCTTGATTGGCCAAGATCTTCATTAATATCACCTTAATATTACTAGAATACATGTTCTACTTCTTCCAAAACTCCTGAGTCTGATTAATGTCCTCATAAATAGTTAGGCTGACTCTACTATTTGTGGTTGTAAATATTACCATAAGTTTCTTTAAGTGCATTGCCCACAAAATTTATAGACTCTAGATTTGCTCCCTACAAGTCTGTAGAGTGACCCCTAATCCTACAAATCTCACACCATGATGAGGGCTAATGAATTGTATGTACTGCACATGAGACTAATTTATAACTAATTTACTAAATGGTATCATCATCTGATTCTGAAGAGCTGATGATTGGATGGCTAAAGCTGTGACACTATCAATTTCAATTACATCCACATGCTTTTCCATTGTACTTTTGGATATGCCACCATGATTGTCAGGATTTCCTTGCATAATTCGGTTCAGCAAGGTATACAACTCATCATAAGTTTTCTTCAATTCTTGACTACCTACAACCGAATCTAGCAAAATCTTTGTATTATGGTGAAGACATTCAATAAAAGTGTAATCCAATACCTCATTACACTTTTGGTGATATGGATAGTTCCCGAGTATCTATTTAAACCTCTCCCAAGCATGATACAAGTTCTCATCCATCTTTTTCTTAAAATATAAGATTCACCAAGTATCCTTTCAATTTTACCGGGCAGGAAGAAATAGATGAGGAACTTACTTGCCAGATCATCCCATATAGTGATGGAACTTATTGGATCTATGTTCCACCACTTTTATTCTTCTCCTAAGAGTGATAAGGGGAAAAATTTAGCCTTATATAGAATGTGGGGACTTCTGTGGGGATGAAGGTGTCACTGATCACTAAGAAATTCTACAAATAGACTTGTGGATCTTCAAGTGACAAGCCTGTGAGCTGCCCATTTCTGTGGAAAAGTTGCACCATGTCCTTTTATAGATAAAATAAACCTCCATGTGCCATTCTTCAAATAGCAGAGGTAACATTAGTTGATAGTGGGATTGCCACTTTGCGAACTATACGGTGGATCTTCATCCATGGATGCGGGAATAGCTTCTTCTTGCTTAATTTAAGGTATCCAATATAGAAGTAAGAAATACCCCCAGTCTTGGACTCTAGGAATTTTTGAGTGGTGATGACACTGTCCAGACTATGACTTAGGTGATGAGTCATTATCACTCATCATGAGTCATAGGGTGAGACTCGTAGTCTCACCAGTGAAGTATGCCAAGGTTACTTTCTTTATCATGCCTTAGTCCTCACGAGTCATAGGGTAAGGTTACGAGTCATGATGAGAAACTAAAGACCAAAAAATGAAGGGGACCAAGGTCACTGCCCTAGCCATGAGTTTAGGAAATGACTTATGAACAGTCACCATGAGTTATTACCCAAACTCGCAATGACTGGGAGCAGTTTTCCTGCACGTTTTCATTAAGGGTATTTTTATCTTTTTTTCCTTTACACTTTACCCACGACCTTACAAAAATCCAAGGGTCCCTTTTAACATCAATTATCAAATCATAAACATAATTCTCTCCTCTTAAACTTCCAAGCAAGAGAAATTAGGGTTTTCAAGGGATTAGTCACCCAAACTTCAAAACTCTGAATTTTTCTTTAAAATTCTTTGATGTTTATTCATGACTCTCCACCCTAACTGGATTTTTATAGAAGGTCATAGGTTTAATCATTGTTCATGTGACTTTGATTATGGGTTTGTAATTGGGTTGAGGATTTTGGAGTATTTACTATTAGAATTGCTTTCCCTATGTTATGAATATGATATTCATGCTTTAAATTGTGGTTTTTTAATTGAATGGTGCATGGTTATGGGGATTTAAAGTGGGGAACATGGGTTTCCCCAACTTATTGGATTTCAGCTTGATAGTGGTAATATTCTCAATCCACCTTCATGAACTTTGGTTTCAAATATGGAATTTGCATGATTTAACCTTTTTTTGGAACTACTGCATTATATTAATAGATAAATGGATTAAAATGGATTTGAAAGGCCTTGGTGGTCATGGTTCAATTTTAAAATAGAACTTAGGAGTCAATTGGATTAATTGGATTGGAATATCATGACTGAACATAGATTGAAAGCATAATTCATATGATGATACCATCAATAAATTCCTTAATAAATGACCCTGAGTTAATGGTTAGTATTATGTGTAAATGTTTTAATTTGGGCTTAAAAAGGGTTGTTGCCAACCGTCCATAACATTGAATTTAGTATGGTTACATATTTTTTTTGCAAAAAATTGATTCCGGATACATCCTGAGGCATTGACCAAAACTTGGAATCAAATTCCAAGTTTTAGATGTCATATGGTGCAACAAGGACCATGATCGCAGAAGGAGACTTATGATTATGATGCTGTGATCACAACTAAGCATGGGTGTGCGATTGTAAGGACCGAGGCCTGGGTTGGTTTTTTAAATGGCTATTTTGGCGGAGAATTGGCCATTTTCTTCCTCCATTGAGAGATTAAAACCTTAATATGGTGTGCTAATAACAAATTGGTCATGCTGAATGACTTGGGAGATTGATTATCATCTTGTATCATGATAATCTTCAAATTTAAGGTAAGAATCCCTTGAATTAATGCTTGAATTTCCTAGTTTGGATCAAAAACTTCAATTTATCTTAAGGCTTGATTTTAGCCCAAAGTATGCTTAAGTTTCACCCATTTCTTGAGGGTTATGACTTTTTGTTCCTGTGTGAACATTGGGTTGGTCTCAAAAACACATTTTCTATATATGGGACCCACTTAGGGTTTTGGTGTCATTTTTAGACCCAAAGCACAATAGTGCAATCTGAGTATTATTATACTTGTATTGATGAGTAGGTTATGGTTTTGTTAGTGTTATGGCATTTAGGAATTTGTAAAGTAAAGATGAGCATATGGTGCATGATGTAATATTTTTCAGTTCATCTTTGAGGTGGGCCTCTATCTCTTCCTTTTTATAGATGACGTGTGATATGTATTGCATGTGAATATGGATGCTAGGCTTGATTATGCATAGAGTAACTTAGCCTTTATTATTTATGCTTTGGGGGTTAAATGAGGATTTTAGACCTGTAAGATGATATGTTATAATCCTTTTGAATCCTAGTGCCTTCCACTCTAGTTTAGATTAGTTGTAGCATGTTGATGATGTAATGCTATGTTTGGGTTATGGTTTTTGCATTTGAAAGCATGAATAGTGGATTAAACCTTATTGGACTAGTGTGTTAGTCTTAAAAATATATCTTGGGTAGAGTAGACATGAATTCCCTTGTTTCTAGTGAAGATCCTATCTTAGGCTTAAATGTGGCTTATTTGACATCTAGAAGTTGAACTAAATACCTAGCCTAATTGGGGAATGGTGTGCCTAATTATGGAAATTAAGGTTTATAAGTGGGATCGTCCGACCCACTTAGGCCTAGACTTATGTTAACCTTATGGGCTCAGTTACAGATGCTAGACATAGATGAGGCAAGTAAACCTTAGTATAAGGTTACTTCATGACTGAGTAGCTTTTATTGATGTTTCCCGGTGTAATGCCCCATACTTTTCTTAGTTTGAAATTCTCTAAAGAATATTAAAACCTTTCTTTGAAAGATGAATCCACTTTTGTACATGTGGTATTTTTAAGATTTTCACTTTTTGTCACGTGGGGAATTGAAGAAGCTTTCCATCGATACCAATTTCATCAAAATCAAACATCGGAAGAGAAAGTTATGGCCGAAATATAGAAGGCAGTAAAACCGCCCAAGTGCGATGGTGAGGCCGATGGACCATCAGAATAGCAATGGACCGTCGCCCAAAACTGTCGTAGCAAGGTAGTATGACTACCTTATGCCCTGGATCGATGGCCCAGGCCGACGGACCGTAGGACTAGCGAAGGACCGTCACTCAGGCCGTCGCAAGAGAAACAGAGAGGCCCTATTCTACCTAGAAGCGACGGTCAGGACCGATGGACCGTCGACCCAACAAAGGACCATCGTACCCCACCATTGCACCAAGGCAGTAAGTTCCAGTTCTGGTCCCAGTGAGACGGTCAGTCCTACAGACCATCGACCCAACGATGAACTGTCGCACCCAACGTCGCATGTTCCATTCAATTATTTTAAAGTCATTTTAAAAGGGTTTTTTGCTCTTTTACCACCCGTTTATATACCTAGTTATATCCGACCAAAGGTCAGAAATTTATTATCCATCTACAACAACAAAATTAGAATTTTCTCTCTAAGATTAATCCCCAAGAACAAAATCCAAATCTTCTTCAAGAACTAAGAGATTCCAATACTTCAAGTTCAAGAACTTCAAGAATCTCATTACCAGGTATGCATAGTGTTCATTTATGGACTCCTTTTATCTATGGAGCCCAAGAATCTCTTTTCAAGGTTCAATTGTATAAATATCATTATGAATGTCATGTTGGGTTGCTTTTGTTCATGTAGTTAATGACCAATTGAATTCTAATCCATGTTGGGTGATCAATTTTATGTGGAATTGATTAATATAAAGGTATATTCATGCGGACCTATGATTAAACCCTTGGATGATGAAATTAGAGTTGAATCATGATGTTTATTTGTTATACAATGTTGTCTACATATACTATGCCTACCATGTGTTTGATTAAATGACTATGTGAAGGAAAAAATGCCCAACTAGTATGATCTTATGAAATCACTATTTATGTACAAGCTTATGCATATCACATGTTTGATGAATTTCCTTAATAAATGAATTATGTATTGCAATATTGGTCATGTATTCAAGAAAGTCATGCTATGTCAGTTTCTTTCCATCGAGTCCTGGGGTACTTGTACTCGATAATTTAGTTGTATGCCTACAGCCAGTGTTATGTTTTCACGATATCCTCAGTCAAGCCATGATCCATAAAACTCAATCAGTTATGTGACTTAGGAAAGATTAGTAATTCAGTAACCTCAGTAATCTCACGAACTCAGTCAGTTGTCAGATATCAGTAGTATTCCATAAGTTAACGGAATTCAGTAAATCTAGTCCACGTTCAGATTAGTTACTCATGTTCAGTGTCTATTCAGATGGGAGTAGAAATTAGCACCTAGTGAATCGAAGGATGGGAACTCACCTGCTAGTAGAGGGTGTGATTCCTAGAAGCAATCCTCGCATTCTAGAACTACGTAGCCAGCGTAGGTTGAGACATCATACCTGCTAGTTGAGGGTAAATGAGGTGGCTTAACCTGCTAGTTGAGGGTTCCCATTGTTATCATTAGAGTAACCTGCTAGTCGAGGGTCACTCACATATTGTCCTTATTAGTGACACAGTATTAAAACCCTTCCAATTAGGGCACAAATTGGACCCCAATGCAGCTATAATGCGTTATTTAGGGCAGATGACTACTTCCCACAGTTTCATATTACAGAATTTAGGACTGTCAGATATAGTCAACTCAGATACAGTACGGAACTTAGCTAGTTCCATTAGATTCAGGACTATCAGATATAGTCACTCATGTTATTAGTTATCAGAACTCAATCATTAGTCATGTTATTATCAGTAAACTCATGTTATCATGATTTCAGATATAGTTACTATGTATGCATGCATGCATTCTCATGTTCATATTAGTCAGTTAGTCTGTATTGTTCATGCATATGAACCCCATGTATTCAGCCTACCTCACATGCATACCAGTACATTCAAAGTACTGATGTATTTGCGCTATGGTGTCTTATACCATAGGTTCAGAGACGCGAGCTCCATAGCATCAGTAGATTCCAGTTTCAACTGTCAGAGTTAGCAGTGAGTCCTCATCTTTCAAGGACATGATCATTACTTTATTATATCATTAATTAATTTATTAGTTGGAGTTAGTTGGGGACATGTACCATTAACTCTTTATTCAGACAGTTAGAGGCTTTTCAGACTATCATGTTCATATAGTTATTTCAGTTGTTTTGGGTATTTCATACCCCATCCATATGTTGTATTTTTATTAGTTATGTTACAGTTTTGAACCTTATGTCCCTTTTAGTTTATGTTTCCGCATTCTACAATATATTATGCAGTATACAAGTACTGATATCAGTCATGGGTTAGCTTGTGGTCCTTCGGGGATATGAGCACCGTGTTGCATTCTGAGTACAAAATTTGGGGTGTTACAAACTTTGTATTAGAGCCTAAGGTTCAATAGAGTCCTAGGAAGTCTGAAATCCACATCTAGTAAAGTCTTGTGCATGGGTGTGTTGCGTGCCACATTTATGTGCAGGAGGCTATCAGATGTTTTAGGAATAGTTTCCCTTGTTTCAGTATTCATGTCATACCAGTGAGCATAATCTCAAGTCAATCTCTCAGTCTAACCTATTTCTTTTTTTATTTCAGAACATGCCTCCCAAGAGAAGAACTCAGCCTGTCCAAGAAGATCTCTTGGACGAACATATTTCTTATACAGAGTTCAGAGCTGTATTCACTACTCTTGCTCAGTCAGTTGTTGTTCAGAATGAATGAACAACTGTCGTTTCGGTCAACCCAGTGGCCAATTCAGCTGCAACCAGGATTTAGGACTCACCCGAATGAATTCTCCATCATTTCTCGGGTCTAAGGCAGATAAGGACCCTAAAAAATTCCTAGATCAGGTGCAGAAGATTATAGATATCATGGGGGTTACTTCTAATAAGAGTGCGGAGCTAGATGCATATCAGTTATAGGATGTTGCTCACACTTGGTTCAAGCAGTGGAAGTCAGAGAGGGCAATTGATGCAGGGTCAGTTGAGTGGGAGGAGTTTGCTTATGCTTTCCTTGATAGATTCTTTCCCCTAGAGATTAGAGAAGATAAGGTGTTACAATTCACTAAACTCAGGCAGGGTAATATGACAGTGAAAGAGTATTCTCTTAAGTTTACTCAATTACTTAGATATGCCTCTCATGTGGTTACAAATAACAGGGCCAAGATGAGTAAGTTCATTTCAGGGGTAAATGATAGAATGGTTAATGAGTGTAGATCCTCCATGCTAAATAGTGACATGACTTTAGCCAGGCTTATGACTTATGCTCCGTAGATAGAGGAGTAGAAGATTAATATGAAGGAGAAGTAGAATAAGAGAGCAAGGACAGGTAGTTTTAACTTTGCTCAGCCTAAATCAGAAGGAGGAAACCGTTCTCAATTTTGTTCTAAGTCCTTAGTTCTAGCTCCTTCTTCTGCTAGTGCTCCTGTGCCTAAGTCCAAAGATAGAGCGCCAGGATCTAAGTCTCCGGGCAGTGTTAGAAGTGCCCGCACCTATCCCCTTTGTCAGACTTGTGGCAAGAACCATCAAGGTACTTGCAGAGATGACAATGATACCTATTTTGGGTGTGGCAAACCAGGGCATAGAGTTAGAGATTGTTCAAAGTCAGGTCCATAGGGTCAACAGAACCAGTCCTCAGCTCAGTCCGATCACCTGAATCAGCAGGGTGCCACCTACAGTGCTACTAGTAGGCAATGTCCAAACAGGCTCTATGCTCTCCAGTCCAGGAAAGATCAGGAAAATTCTCCTGATGCGGTTATTGGTACGTTACAAATCTTTCATGTGCATATTTACGCTTTGCTAGATCTAGGTGCTTCTTTGTCTTTTGTTACTCCCTATATAGCAGTTGATTTTGGAGTCAGTCCCGAATTTCTAGCAAAGCCCTTTTCAGTTTCTACCCAGTAGGTAAAACCATCATAGCTCGGCAGGTATACATGAACTGGTTGGTTATGATATGTTAGAAAGTCACTTTAGTAGACTTAGTCGAATTCGAGATGACTTATTTTGATGTCATTCTCGGCATGGATTGGTTTTATTCCTGCTATGCCACAGTTGACTACAAAAATAGATCAGTCCAGTTCCAGTTTCTGAATGAACCCATCTTAGAGTGGAAGGGTAGTGTATCCGCTTTCAGAAGTTAGCTTGTTTCCTACTTTAGGGCACAAAAAATGATATCTAAGGGATGTGTATATCATCTTGTTCGTGCTAAGGACACTAGTTCCGAAACTCCCAGTCATGAATGAATATTCGGATGTCTTTCTCAAAGATCTTCCAGGAATTCTTCCCAAAATAGAAATAGACTTCAGCATTGATCTTCTTCTAGATACTCAGCCTATATCTATTTCTCCATACAAAATGGCACCAATAGAACTCAGAGAAGTGAAAGAGCAGTTGAAGGATTTCTTAAATAAGGGATTCATCAGGCCCAGCATGTCCCTATGGGGTGCATGAGTTTTATTCATGCGTAAGAAAGATGATTCTCTCAGAATGTGTATTGATTATCATCATCTCAATAAAGCCACATTCAAGAACAAGTATCCTCTTCCCAAAATCGATGAATTGTTTGACCAAATTTAGGGTGCCAGTTATTTCTCTAAGATAGACCTCAGATCCTGCTATCATCAACTCAGAGTCAGAGAATGTGACAATCCGAGAACAACTTTTCATACTCGGTATAGTCACTTCAAATTCCTAGTCATGTCCTTTGGTCTCACCAATGCCCCAGAAACTTTCATGGACTAGATGAACCGTGTGTTCAAGCAGTACTTGGACATATTTGTCATAGTCTTCATTGATGATATTCTAGTCTATTCCCGCAGTGAGCGAGATCATGCAGACTATTTCAGAACAGTACTTCAGACTCCTAGAGATCATCAGCTATTCACCAAATTCAGTAAGTGTGAATTTTGGCTAAGGTCAGTAGCATTCCTTCGCCATGTCATTTTTGGTGATGACATTAGAGTAGATCCTCAAAAGACTGAAGCAGCAAGAAACTAGCCTCGCCTTGTCTCTCCATCTGATATCAGGAGTTTCTTGGGTTTGGCTGGCTATTATAGATGGTTTGTTGAGGGATTTTTTTCTATTGCATCTCCTATGTACAGATTGAATTAAAAGAAAGTCAAGTTTTAGTGGTCAGATCCTTGCGAGAAGAGTTTTCAGGAGTTGAAGAGTTGACTCACCTCAGCTCCAGTTCTAGCTCTTCCAGATAGTTTAGATGGGTTCGTAGTGTATTGTGATGCATCCAGAGTAGGTTTGGGTTGTGTCCTCATGCAGCATGGTAAGGTAATATCCTACGTATCTAGACAACTTAAACCCCATGAGAATAATTATCCTACTCATGATCTTGAGTTAGCCACCATAGTATTTGGCTTGAAGATTTGGAGGCATTATCTATATGGTGTTCATGTAGATGTGTTCACGGATCATAAGAGCCTTCAGTATGTCTTTTATCAGAAATATCTTAATATTTGTCAGAGAAGGTGGTTAGAGCTCTTGAAAGATTACTACATGAGTGTCCTTTATCATTCAAATAAGGACAACGTAGTGGCTGATGCTCTCAGTAGACTATCTATGGGTAATGTTTCTTATGTCGAGAAAAGTAAGAAGAAGTTAGCCCAGGAAGTCCATCTTGCCAGACTAGGCATTCGCTTAGTCGATACAGAGGATGGTGATATATAGGTTTAGAGTATTTCAGAATCATCTCTAGTTTCTGAGGTAAAAGAAAAGTAAGATAAGGATCCTACCCTTGTCAAGTTAAAAGAGTCATTCAAGGATCAGAAAGTAGAGGTTTTCTCCCAAGGGGGAGATGGTGTTCTACATTTTTAGGGTCAGCTGTGTGTTTCGGCTGTAGATGACTTAAGGCAGCGAATCCTTGCAGAAGCGCATGGTGCGCGCTACTCTATTCATCCAGGGTACACAAAGATGTACAGTGATTTACGGGAAATCTATTGGTGAAGTGGGATGAAGAGAGACATTGCAGAGTTTGTGGCTAAGTGATCTACATATCAGCAGGTTAAGATAGAGCATCAGAATCCTAGTGGGTCTATACAGGAGTTCAGTATTCCTACTTGGAAGTGGGAAGAAGTGAACATAGACTTCATGATGAGTTTTCCCCAAACTCATCATCAACATGATTTGGTTTGGGTCATTGTAGACAAGATGACCAAATTATCTCAAATCCTTCTAGTTCCTACCTCTTATTTAGCCGAGGATTATGCAAAACTCTACATTAGAGAGTTGGTCAGATTGCATGGTGTTTCATTATCTATTATCTCAGATAGAGGTACCCAGTTCACCTCTTATTTCTGGAAAGCATTCTTAAAGGGTCTTGGTACCCAAGTTCATCTCAATGCAGCCTTTCATCCTCAGACAGATGGTCAAGCAGAAAGGATCATTCAGACTTTAGAAGATATGCTGCGTGCATGTGCAATTGACGTGAAGGGAAGTTGGGATGACCACTTGCCTTTGATTGAATTTGCATACAATAATAGATATCATTCCAGTATTAAGATGGCTCTATTCAAAGATCTCTATAGTAGAAGGTATAGATCTCTAATTGGTTGGTTCAAAGTTAGTGAGGCTTCAGTCATAGGGCCTGACTTAGTATTCAATGCCTTAGAGAAAGTTTAGTTGATCAGGGAAAGACTCCGAGCTGCTCAAAGCTGACAGAAGTTTATGCAGATGTTCGTAGAAAGGATATCGATTTCAAGATTGATGATCCTGTCTATCTAAAGATCTCTCCCATAAAGGGAGTGAAGAGTTTTAGCAAAAAAGGAAAGCTCAGTCCCCCATATGTCGGTCCCTTCAAGATTCTCAGTCGCTTTGGCAATGTAGCTTATGAGCTCGAATTGCCTTTAGATCTTGCTTCAGTTTATCCAGTCTTGTATGTCACCTTGCTCAAGAAGTGCATAGGTAACCCAGTAGTTGTAGTCCCTATTCAGAGCATAGATGTTCAGAATAGCCTCTCTTATGAAGAGATTTCGGTCCAAATCCTAGACTATCAGACTCGTAGATTAAGGAACAAAGAAGTAACTCTAGTTAAATTTTCTTGGCAAAATCAGTCCATCGAGGGAGATAATTGGGAATCAGAAGCAGATATGCATACCAAGTATCCTCACCTCTTCTCCGCCAACTCAGATCAAACTCAAGGTAACTATTCTCCTTAAGCGTACTCAGTTTCATGTTCAGTGTTCATCACAAACTTGGTACCAAGTAGCATTGTATATTCAGTCATGCATTCATGTATCATATCAGTTATATAATTATGCATCAGACATGCATTCTCATTGTAAGAAACTTAGTTCATCTGAACATCCAGTCATACATTCATGAATCAGTTACACATGCATCAGATATGCATATTCAATATGATATATTCAGTTATCAGTCATGTCAATCATGAAATCATGTTCCGGCCAATCATGTTCAGTATGTACGTCAGTTTATATTCTTTCCCCCTCACTCAGTCTCATTCGAGGACAAATGATATCAAGGGGGAGATATTGTAATACCCCATACTTTCCCAAGCTTGAAATTATCCCAAGAATGTTAGAAGCTTTCTTTGAAAGATGAATAAACTTTTCTACATGTGGTATTTTTAATATTTTCACTTTTTGTCACGTGGTAAATTGAATAATCTTTCCATCGATACCAATTTCATTAAAATCCAACATCGAAAGAGAAAGTTATGGCCGAAATACAGAAGATAGTAAAACCGCCCAGGTGCGACGGTGAGGCCAACGGACCGTTAGACTTGAGACGGACCATCGCCCATGATCTTCGCAGTAAGGTAGTATCACTACCTTCTGGCTTGTATCGATGGCCCAGGCTGACAGACCGTCGGACTAGCAACGGACCGTCACTCAGGCCGTCGCAAGGGAAACAGTGAGGCCCTATTTTACCTAGAAGTGACGGTTAGGACCGAAGGACCATTGACCCAGTGATGTACTATTGCACCCCACAGTCTCACTAAGGTAGTAAGTTCCAGTTCTGGTCCCAGTGTAATCGACCGTCGACCCAGTGACGGACCGTCACACCCACTGTCACATGTTCTGTTTAGTTATTTAAAGCTATTTTTAAAGGGTTTTTTTGGTATTTTACCACCCGTTTATATACCTAGTTATATCCAACCAAATCTTAGAAATTCATTATCCATATACAACAACAAAATTAGGATTTTCTCTCTAAGATTAATTCCCAAGAACAAAATCCAAATCTTCTTCAAGAACTAAGAGATTCCAATCCTTCAAGTTCAAGAACTTCAAGAATCTCATTACCAGGTATGCATAGTGTTCATTCATGGACTATAGACAATGTCATGTTTTCACTATATCCTCATTCAAGCCATGATCCATAGAACTCAGTCAGTCATGTGACTTAGGAAAGATCAGTAACTCAGTAATCTCACTAACTCAGTCAGTTGTTAGATATCAGTAGTATTCCGCCAGTTAATGGAATTCAGTAAATTCAGTCCATGTTCAGATCAGTTAATCTTATTCAGTGTCTATTTATATGGGAGTAGAAATTAGTACCGAGTGAACCCATGGATGGGAACTCACCCGCTAGTAGAGGGTGTGATTCTTAAAAGCAATCCTTGCATTCTATAACTACGTAGCCAATGTAGGTTGAGACATCATACCTGCTAGTTGAGGGTAGATGAGGTGGCTTAAACTACTAGTTGAGGGTTCCCACCGTTCTCTTTAGAGTAACCTGCTAGTCGAGGGTCACTCACATGTTGTCCTTATCAGTGGCGCGGTATTGACACCCTTCCAATCAGGGCACAGATTAGACCCCAATTCAGCTATAATGCATTATTTGGGGTATGTCAGTTAGATGACTACTTCCCACAGTTTCATGTTATAGAATTCAGGACTGTCAGATATAGTCAACTCAGATATTATTTGGAACTCAGCTAGTTCCATCAAATTTAGGACTGTCAGATACAGTCACTCATATTATCAGTTATCAAAACTCAGTCATTAGTCAAGTTAGTTATCAGTAAACTCATGTTATCATAATTTTAGATATAGTTATTATGTATGCATGCATACATTCTTACGTTTATATTAGTCAGTTAGTCAGTATTGTTCATGCATATGAACCCCATGCGTTCAGCCTACCTCACATGCATACCAATATATTCAAAGTATTGATACATTTGTGCTATGGTGTTTTATACCTTAGGTTTACATACACGAGCTCCAGAGCATCAGTAGATTCCAATTTTAGTAGTCTGAGTTAGCAGTGAGTCTTCATCTTTTGAGGACATGATCATTACTTTATTATATCATTAATTAATTTATTAGTTGGAGTTAGTTGGGGACATGTACCATTAACTCTTTATTCAGACAGTTAGAGGCTTTTCAGACTATCATGTTCAGATAGTTATTTCAGTTGTTTTGGGTATTTTATACCCCATCCAAATGTTATAATTTTATTATTTATGTTACAGTTTTGAACCTTATGGACCTTTTAGTTAATTTTTCTGCATTATATAGTATATTATATAGTATACAGGTACTGATATTAGTCATGGGTTAGCTTGTGGTCCTTCGAGGTCATGAGCACCGTGTAGCATTTTGGGTACCAGATTCGGGGCATTACACCAGGATTGTGGGTTTTGAGCTATGGATATGATACTCCTTTTGGAAGTGATATTGGGAATTTAGAGATGATATTCCCCTTAGATACGTTATGTGGCCTTTAGAGATGCTATTTTCTCTTAGACTTGATGATTGGCCTATAGAGATGCTATTTCCTCTTAGACTTGGTGATTAGGCCTATAGAGATGCTATTTTCTCTTAGACTTGATGATTGACCTATAAAGATGTTATTTCCTCTTAGATATAATTACTGTGCCTATAGAGAACTATCTTCTTTTTGGTTATGATTGTTGGGCCCATAAAGATGACATTCCTCTTAGATATGCCAATTGATCTAGAAGTGGTATTCCTTATAGTTATGATGTATGACCTATTGATAAGAGATAGCCTATACGAGAGATGATTACATACTTATATGCATGCTTATTGATAATATGCCTTCAAGATGTGAGATACCTCCTTTATGAGAGATGATTACATACTTATTAATATTATACCTCCTAGATGTGAGATGCCTTCTGTGTGAGAGATGATTACATGATTATTTATATTATGCCTCCTATAGGCGAGATGCCTCATATGTGTGAGATAAATAAAGATATTCTAAAACTTATAAATATGATTATTAATATGAGTTTCAAAAATATTATTGGGACAAGGGCATGTTATGATAATGATTGGATATTTGAGAAGTGTTTATCATTGTAAAAGATATGATTATAGTTTATGGATTCATATACACATCTCTCCGATATGGGACGGAGAAAGATGTAGTATATTACTTAGGACATATTTGATTAGATACTGGTGATAGTATGCATAAATTTGGTATATTCATGATTATTATATTGGTAATTAATGTGATTATAGATGAAATACGATCTTATGGATGTTCTACCTAATTAATAGTTAAGCAATGTGGTAGCTAGTTGTCTATTTGATAACTATAGCACTTGATGGCTAGGAATCTAATGTTTTAGTTAATGAATCTTGCTTAGTTGAAATACGGTAGTTAGAGATGGTTGATATATGGCTAATGAAGATGTCGGGTTTAGCATAGGCAAAGATTAATGATATTGATGCCTAAGTTTATAATATCGATTAGTCATTAAATAAGGAGTTGTGTATTACTGAGGCTAGATAATAAGTGATGTTAGTAATAAGAGGTGGATAGTTAATGATGATGAATAGTTGCTAAATGGTTGACTAACAAATAGTTAAGCCAGGATTAGTTGGTAAATGATGGTTAGTTAATGAATGGTGTCAGTTAATAAAAGATGGATAGATGATGTGTAGTAATGTGTTGTCTAATAATTATTAATAGATATAGGATGATTAGTTAAAAATGATGAAGAGTGGGTAAATGGCGATTATGGTCCAATGATGAACCTTTACTAGATGTTAGGTATTTGGCCATTTTATAAGTGGTGGTTAGTTGCTATCCCATGAATAAGGATTATGTGAAGGATAATATTTAGGCTAATAACTCGAGTTTATGTGACGACCAACAAACTAGTGGTTTTATTATAATAAGTGTTGGTTAGCTAATAAAGAGTAGTTGGAAAGTATTGACTAGATAGATATTGCATGGTGATATGACTATGTTTATGAGTATTTTAGTATATGTTATTCGGTAATGACTTTTGTGATGATATTGATACTCTGCAAGGTCAGAGGATATTGTTGTGATGATACTAATACCCGACAAAGCTGAAGGATACTATTGTGATGATACTGATACCCGATAAGGCCAGAGGATACTATTATGATGATACTGATACGCAGGAAGGCTAGAGGATAATTATGATAATATTGATACCTGACAAGGCCGGAGGACATATTGATGATATATTGATACCCGACAAGTCGGAGATGGATTTTGATGATGATGGTCCTAATAAGGACAGTTATGCTGTGTTGTGATATTAATTGTGTACTTTGCATTCATTCCTGCATGTGCATCATTTATCACCAGTATGCACCTGTATCCATTAGCTGGTATGGGATGATTAACAGATATGGGTGATGAATATTCCTTGTGTTGTTATGTATTTATTGAACCTTCTGAGTTTGTGGCGATGAGAGTATGTATAGGCTCAGCTAGGTATTTGGTTGTCCAGAGTAGCCAGTTATTCATGATGTTATTGATATTGTATTATCATTGTTATGATCATTATTATGGCTATCTTATGACAAATTGGATGTTGATTTAGTATCGAGATTTGAGGTATATTTTCACCCTCCTTTATCTTATGATTGCATTGTTATGCATGATTATATCATGTCTAGCCATATGGATTAGAAACCCTGAGGATGATAGTATTGTAAAAACCCGAGACTATCCCCTAGTCATCATACGGTGCTTAGGACTATAAGTGATCCCAAGCTAACCCTTGTACTGGCATAACTTGTGAGCAACTAAATAAAATACATAAGTTTGAAAGAAATAAATGGAAGATACATCTTTTCTGAATATGATTAAAACAAACTATATTAAAATGATTTCAACTCTGATTGTACAAGACAAAACTTTTATCGAATACATTAACTTCTACTGACAGTCTATGAAGCCTCTACTAGTATTGACTATAGATGGCTCATGACCCTCAGCTATCCCGAATTAATATGACTGAATAAAGAAAAAAATGCTACATAAACTATGACTGAATCGAACCCCTGAATCAAAAGGGTTTATCCCCTACTGACTGGAAGATGCAACTATCTGATTATGATGTGCATCCTACAACTTGTACCTATATTATTAAACAATGTAGCACATAGACGTATATGTGAATCAGTACTTTTGGAATGTATTGAGCATGTGGAGGTGAATGCATCAGTAAAAACAATATCTCAATGTTCATATAACTTGTAAAGAATGCATGCTAAGTATAAATGACTCACATTGGCTTGAATAATTGAAAGCTAAAAATCATAAATCATGAATAATAAAGCATACTATATATATCTTGTGAGCCATAACACTTAGTTCTAAAAACTGTACTATTACTCTTTTTACTAGTAGAGTAAATATAACTAAAGTTAAGTCTGTTTTCAAATCCGCAGGATAAGTGTAAAAAGGACCCACCTTTATATCTATAAACAGAAAGTTGAAATCTCATAGATAATGTCTTATGTAAAATAATATCTAAATAAAATTGTGAGCCTTTATACTGAGTTTCTAAAATCTTTTTTGTTATTTTTTCTATTAGGGAGGTTCTTCTAACCGACATACACTTGTGAACTATCATGATGTCCAATGTCATATTCTCCTAAAGGGAAAGCCTCACATTAGGGAAAGGTTTCATACTCTTTCTAAGGAGTATAACTCAAGCTAAGTGATCACAATCTGTATCTACATCCATATAAATGAGAATAATATGAATAATCTGAACCTATGTTGGCTCGTAGTTCTAAGGCATGTGAACTGAGAAATATACTCAACTCGGTGCTAAATACTACTCCCTTACTTATATGCTCATTCTTTAGGAAATACACCTTAAAAATAGCATAAGGGATTATAATGAAAACTAGTTATTCAACTGTCTATTTTAAACTGTAGTCAAAACTAAATACGTAGATTCCATATCTTAGCTGAGGATCAAAAGCTCAAATCTTGCTTAAAATCTAAATACATGCTTATCAAAGAATGCTTAAACATCATCTTTCTTGAAATATCAATGCTTAAACTTAGGGCTTATAACCCATGCTTGAGAATCATGTCAAATCACATCAAACTTTATGCTCAACAATAATAATCTTGAAATACTTTAACAATTCTAGTCAAGCTAATAAAATTCAATTCTCAATGTGTGAAATCAAGTCTCACGCATAAATATGTGAAAGTAGATATGCAATTCAATACTTAAATCACTTGTAACTTCATAAACTTCATGTAATGATAATTGGGTATGATCCCTAAATTGAAATTTATGTAAATTGAACTTTTAAAACTAGTTTTGGGCACAAGGATGAAAGAAGTATCCTTGTTCATAACCCTACATACGTTAATTGGTTTGTTTTTGAAATTGAAAGCTTGACTTGGAATCCTTGGGAATGTTCTTGAATGCTTTTTTTTAACTTCTTGGATTAGAAACCTTAATTCTTGGCTATCTTGAAGAAAGAATGGTGAAATTTTGGATTTCTTGAAGTTAAAATTGAAGCTTTAGGGTTTTCTTGGAGAGAAATTTGGTGAGGAATGAGTGTAATATGCTTATAATAGGGTTAAATTTTTTGATTTTATGAATTGGGGTGGGGCAAAAGAATCAATTACCCTTTTGGGGATTAAAGTCGCAGTTAGAATGTCGTTTAAGGCTTCATCGCAATGTGACAAGTCTCTCACCACTATACTCACTGCGACGCAGTGCAATCACGATGAGTTTCTAGAAATTGACAATTGTCGATCTGCACTCCATCGCAATGCGTCAAGGCTGCCATCATTATAGCCACAATGACGCAGTGGAATCACGGTGAGCTTTTATTGTGGAAATCCAAACGAGGTACAAACCTTGTCTAAAAATCTAAAACTTACCCGAGATAGGCTACTTACACCCCTGAACATGAATCAACTCAAAAACTTATGTCTCAGGGTCGGGAAGAACACTTTAAAAAAATCCTCAAAGTTAAAGAGAGTCAAAATATGACTAAATTCCTCAACACTTAGTCTTATTTTCAGGTTCTAAGTGCCTTAAGCTGGTACTAGGGCTGAACTAAACTAGGAACATATGGGTATTACAAGTATTAAATCCTGATAGTGTCATGATAAGGTCTTAGAATAATGCTAGGTTGATCTAGATTACTCTTTGAGATGATCTCATGTCTAAGTGTATGTATGTATGTATGTATGTATATGTATATATATAGATACAAGATGCTATGGCACTACTGTATGTCCCTTCCTTCTCTTGTTCACATTGTATATTAATTTCTTGACTTTGTATATTGCTATATATCCTTTTTACATTCTTAATTCATATATTGGTCTGGGATATACGGTATAGTATTGAAGTCTATTGATTGTGGATGGAATAGGATAGTTCTCCTTGATATTTTCTTAGTGTTATTATGTTAGACTCTTGGACATGAATAAGATAGTTATTCCCTATTATCTCATTGAGTAGTTATATAAGCTTCAGACTCTTGGGTGTAGTTTCCATTTTGTTTATTTGGTGTATATATATGCTTTATATTTGGAGCTTAGTTGGAAGTTGTCTACTGATACCATTTGTTTGGTACTCATATTACACTTCTGGACCCTACAAATCATAGTACAGGTTATCGCTATTGATGTGTTCATCATACTGAGTAGCCATGGTTCGGATACTTAGGATGAGCTCCTGATGTTTGGAGTATTACTTTTCTCTTTCTTATGTATTAGACTAGTTTCCATGTTGTATTCAGAGATAAGTTATATTAGAGTAATTCTCCTTGACATTTCACTCTTGTACTATAAATATATTAGAAGCTCTTGTACTGATACCACCAGGTTTTGGGATTTTCTTATGTATTGATGTTTACTTTATATATATTCCACATTTTTTTCCTTATATTATTAAGTAGTCTATTACTAGCTATTCGATACTATGGGTTGGGTTGCCTAATATTGGGTTATGGTAGGCGCCATCATGACCTAAGAAATTGGGTCATGAAAAATTAGTATTAGAGCCTAGGTTTCATCGATGTATTAGTACAATAGCTAAATGTTAGTAGAGTCCTGCGGATTGGTACGGAGACATCCATAACCTATCTTTGAGAGGCCAAAGTGACATTTTAGAAAATTCACTTCTTGACTTCTTATCGCGTGTCCGCATTTTCTATGAACCTCAAAAACCTTCTTTGACTTTATTCTATCCCCGAAGAGTGATATGACTTTGTCGACAGATGTAGACAAGACTTTAGTATGCGTTCCTAGAGTTTTAGTCCAGCATCGGATTAGAGAGTCAGAGATAGATATCAAAGATCTTTAGCGGCATCCAAAAAGGATTTGTGCCAGCTTAGGCTCAAATTGATCTTGTGACAACTTCAACTGTGAGGTTCAATAATGGAAATTTGAGTCATGTTGTAGATTTCTCTCAGCCATGAATGATATTTGATTTATCAAGCGGCTCTCAGACCAGAGTAGGGTCTATTAGTGTTCATCAGGGTTCTTTACTAGTTTTGAGTATGATATTGGATTTCTCATATGGTCCAAGCATTTTTCAATGCTACATCCTTCTGAGCCAGACATTGGTGCATGGATTTGTTAGAGGGTTATTATTGTCACTCTGTGGCATTAAAGTTTTTGATAGCAGCCAAATCTTCCTTCCCTCGGGGTGTTGATTATGAGAGAACCATAGAGAGAACAAGTATTGAGATTTATGGAAATGGTGGAAAGAGGCATGCCATTAATATAATATTATTGGTATTTTATTTAGGAGTGAGGATCCCTCCGGTAGAGTTTAGCTTCACTTGGATTCCATCAGCTCTATACAGGCAGTATTCCATACAATGGGTAGTTCTCAGATTAGCCGTGATAATTATAGTGGGTTGAGTCCCCATCTGACTTACAGAGTTGTAGTATGGTCCTTCGGGCCATGGCGACCATTTTGGATTATGAGGGGAAGTATCTTAAAGTATTATAGGATTTTGATTTGATTGTGTTATAATGAGACACTAGTTCCGAGAATGCCCTAGGTATCAGTTAGATGATCAACTAGAGTTAGTACGTATTCCCCACTGGCCTAGATTCCTAAGACAGGCTGTGATTTTAGAAGTTTGTTTCAATTGCAGAGACACCGACTACTAATCTAGAAAGTATACCCAACATGGATTTCCAATCATTTAGCTCATTCAGATCAGCCGCATCATGTGGTGGCATATTTATTTTGAGGTAGTGTGAGTGGCACCTCAGTTGATGATTCAATCAGTCGATCCAATTTGGACTCGTTCAAATTTATTTTCCCTATGCCCATCCAATATGTGATTACACCTATCACCACGATTGGTGTGATTTTATTTCTCATATTTACCCCTTAATGTATGTATTGGGGTTTTCATACCCATTGATGATTATATGCCATGCTAAATTTATATCGGTTATTATGTGCCTTATTATTGAATTAATAATTATGTCACTACTCAGTGGTTTATTTCTTTTAGTAGTGGATAGAGTATATCTATATTGATGTTTCCGCTATGGGTATGGTTGGGTTCGAGTCCCATTTATCTTGGCATATTAGCCTTGTTGTGGTCCTTGAGTGGTACATGATACTGCTGTTTATTTTGGTACCGCCTGGTTAGTATGATTGATATTGATATTGCTGTTGCTATTGCTACCACTGTGTGAGGTTACTAATATTACTTGATATTATCATTTGATGTCGTTAATTGATATAATTGATTCTTGCTGGGTAGTTATATAGACTAGTGTTATCTAGTTAAACTTTTATTTTCTTATGATATTATTTGGTGTCTTGAGCAGATATAGACCGACATGATGATTTCTTTTCTTTGTGCGGTGAGGTTGACTGTGTTCCCTCTTGGTTAGCTGTATTAGATTGATTCAGGGATGTATTATGATATTGAAAGGCAAGTTGACCTTTTGTAGATCTGTTATGACCCTAGAGTTGACAATTTAGCTATATTGCCTATTACTGAGTTTGAGACCCTTAGACTTGCCTCCTGGGTATTGAGGGTTGTTATCTTAACTATCTCTTCTTATACAACCTATTTGCGAGATTATACAGTTTGAGGTCCGTTCTTTATTGTGGCTACTTCCTTCGACCATAGCGATTTTGATATTAATGTTGAGATGTCATGGATTCATCTCTTAGATTTGTTAGGTTCATTCCATTAGGATAATTTTCCCTTGTCATTGATATGGAGACTGGATGCTCTTATTTTGCAATATGGTTTTGACTAAAGTAGAGTTAGAGAGTTAGAGGCAGGTTACCTTTCCTGTGATCAATTCCTGAGTTGGTCAATTTTAAGTTCCTTTCCTTGAGTTATTGATTTTTTGGTGGTGGTCTTGGATTTGCCCTTTGTTTCAATATTGACCTTTTTCTTCTTTGATGATGAGATCGTGGGATGAATTTGGGAAATCCCCATTTTAGAGTTTGCTTGGCGTAATGAGGCTTAGTGGAGTGTTTCTCCTTAGTGACATGTACTTTATTATTTTTGCCTAGATGGAGTATTGGATTGGTTAACTTCTAGCTTAAGTTGCATTTTCTGAGTTCCTATAGCTTTTGCCACTCCTAGTTATTTTTTCAGCCTTGGGAAGTTTTTGAGTATGTTGGGATTGTTCATGCCCTCCATCGGATATGGAGTGATTTATATGTATTTTTAGCCAGTGACTTATCCATTTGTGTGATTTCTATTTCGTAGCTATATTTTGTGCTCCAACTAATATAGAGTTGGTTGTGTGTGTTATCAGTCAGTGATTATCCCTGAGGTGATTTTGTTCTTCAGATATGTCTTGATTGTAGCTTGGTATGATTTATCTCAGAAATGTCAGATTTGGATACTAAAGTGGAGTTGGGATAGTTGAAATTGATATAGACTTATTGGTTCAGTTTTGGAGTTGAATCCTTGGAATGGCGATTTGGAAGTATGATAGATTTGGAACATTAATGCCTACCTATTTATAGTTTTGGTTTAGATATTTGAGACCGAGCAATTCAACCTTGGTATTGAGATTTTAGCCTTGTGTTTTAGAGCTTGTGTGCAGCTTTTATTTTAGACTTATCTTTGTTCAAGTTTTATTTATAGGCTGGTTGAGCCTAATCCGTGGTTTCAATTCGATCTTCTTGACGTTGGTTGGATTATAGTTAATAACTATTCAGATGATAACCCATGGGCCCCATATTAGTTACTTTAGTTTTGACCTTGAGTTTCAATGTTCTTTGGGAATTTTGGATGGTTTACTAAATTAAAGTAATATACTCGAGTTGGATTCAGTATGACTTCATTCCCAGTGGATGAGACATCCTGGAGAAAAATATTCATTGATAAGTAGGTATACCTTGGACTTTGAGATTTTTGTTTGATTATTATTTTGACTGGTAGCAACATTAGCATGAATTGCATTCCTTGATTATCTCCATTGGTGTGCTCAGACAACACCTTATGAGCTTATTCTTTTATTTGTCATATGAATTTTTAGTGGATCAACTTCAGTTCTCTGAGTTCTCCGTGATGAGACTGCGTGGGCAAAACACTAGTGCTTTTTCTATTCCATTGGAGTGGATAGCATGTGCTAAATGGTAAATGGAAGGTATATTTGGATTTGAAGTAGGTAATATGACTCATGACTTGGGTTGGTTTTGGCTTGAATGAGACTTTGTTGACTTATGTGGATATAGTGATGGTATCAGCGTGATATGGTTCAGACATACGTGCATCAACCTTCTTAGTTCAGTTTGAGCCCAGGGAGCAGCTAAGTTGAGTTTTGGCTATTTGGAAGTGGAATGAGGGTGCTGCATGAAAAAGGGGATACCTATGGTGAAATCCCTTAGAAGTGTTCTCTCTTCATTGAGGTTTCTTGGGAAGTCATGCTTAGAGCATGCGAGCCCAATACCTCATCTTTTCAAGCTTTTGAAATTATTTCTATCCGTTGACTTTCGGGGACGAATGTCCTTTTAGTAGTGGATATTGTAATGACCCTTTAGGTCATTTTCTCTATTTATGCTTATCTTAACCATTTGAGCTTCTCCATAGCTTCCCCAAGTAATTTATTATTTGATCATACCGATAGTATGATTACCAGGCAATTTGTTTGTTTTTTAGAGCCATCTCCCTGTTTAAAAGTCTTTTCTTGTTCCAAAAGGCCATCAGGAAAAAAACATCAATGGCACAATCTTGAATGCAAATTCCGACCGCTCTAGCAGATCCGAAATATCAATTTTAGGCTAATCAGAGCTTTGGTTTGGGGCCCAATGCTCCCAAACTCATTTTGACCTATCGATCAGAAAGTTGAAAATTTAAAAGGTTAGGTGTGGGACCCAAATTTTGTTTAAATGACCTCGGATTGAAAATCCCAGTTTGCCAACCCGTCCAAAACGTCGAATTTAGTATGGTTATTTTTTTTTTAAAAAATTTGATTTACAATGCAACCCGAGGCATTAGTTGAAACTTTTCAACTATCATCTAGTACAACAAGGACTGTGATCGCGGCTAAGTATGGCTTCATGATTGCGAGGACCGAGGCATGGGTTGGTTCTTTAAATAGCCATTTTTTTGAGAATTGGCCATGAGGATCGAGACATGGGTTGGTTCTTTTAATAGCCATTTTTCTAAGAATTGGCCATCTCCATTAAGAGCTTAAAACCCTAATATGGTGTGCTAATAACAAATTGGTCATGGTGGGATTTGGGAGCTTATTATCATTTTGTATCATGATTATCTTCAAATTTAAGGTATGAATCCCTTGAATTCATGCTTGAATTTCCTAGTTTGGACCCAAACCCCAATTTACCTTAAGACTTGATTTTAGCCCAAAGTATGTTTAGTTTCACCCATTTCTTGAGGGTTATGACTTCTTGTTCACGTGTGAACATTGGGTTGGTCTCAGAAACTTATTTTTCGTATATGGTACCTACTTAGGGTTTTGGTGTCATTTTTGGACCCGTAGCACAATAGCGCAATATGGGTATTGTTAGACTCGTATTGATGAGTAGGTTATGATTTTCTTAGTCTGATGAAATTTTGGGGATTGTAAAGTGAAGACTATCATATGTTGCATGATGTGATATTTTATGATTCGGCTTCGAGGTAGGCCTCTGTCTACTCCTCTTCAAAGATGACCTGTGATATATATTTCGTGTGAATTTAGATGTTAGGCTTGATTATGCATAAAGTAACTTAGACTTGATTATTGATGCTTTGGGGGTTAGATAAGGGTTTTGGACCCATAAGATGATATGTTTATAAGACTTTTGAATCCTATTGCCTTCCCACTCTAATTTAGATTAGTGTAGCGTGATAATGATGTAATGCTATGTTCGGGCTGTGGTTTTAGCATTTGAAAGCTTGAATTGTGGATTTAACCTTATTAGACTAGTGTGGTAGTCTTGAAACTGTACCTTTGATAGAGTAAACTTGAGTACCCTTGTTTTTAGTTAAACTCCTATCTTAGGCTTGAATGTGGCTTATTTGACATCTAGAAGTTGAACTAGATACCTTAGCCTAGTTTGGGCATGGTGTACCTAATTATAGAAATTGAGGTTTAGAAGTGGGATTGTCCAGCCAACATATGCCTGGACTTGTGTTAACCTTATGGGCTTAGTTGCAAATGTTCGACATAAATGAGGCTACTAAATCTTAGTATAAGGTTACTTCATGACTTAGTATCTTGTATTGATGTTCATCGGATTGTGGGTTTGAGATATAGTTATGACACTCCTTGTGGAAGTGATATTGGGCATTTAGAGATTCTATTCCCCTTAGATACATTATGTGGCCTTTATAGATACTATTTTCTCTTAGACTTGATGATTGGCCTATAGAGATGCTATTTCCTCTTAGACTTGATGATTGGCCAATCGAGATGTTATTTTCTCTTAGATTTGATGATTGGACTATAGAGATATTATTTCCTCTTAGATATGATTGTTGTGCCTAGAGAGATGCTATCTCTTTCTTTGTTATGATTGTTGGGTTATAGAGATGATATTCCTCTTAGATATGAAAATTTCCCTAGAGAGGTGGTACTCCTCATAGTCATGATGTATGACCTATTGATATGAAATATCGTATATGAGAGATGATTACATACTTATATACATGCTTATTGAAAATACGCCTTCTAGATGTGAGATGCCTTCTATATGAGAGATGATTATACATTCTTATTGATATTATGCCTCCTAGATGTGAGATACCGCCTATTGAGAGATGATTACGTGCTTGTTGATATTATGCCTCCTATATGTGAGATTCCTCCTATGTGTGAGATAACTAGAGATATTCTACGACTTATAAATATGATTATTGATATGAGATTCGGATATATTATTGGGCCAAGGGACATTTTATGATAATCATTGGATATCCGAGAAGTATTTATCACTGTAAAGAATACTATTACAACTTATGGATTCATATACATATCTCTCCGATATGGGATGGAGGAAGATGCAATATGTTGTTTACAACTTATTAGATTGGATACTGGTGATGACATGCATAGATTTGGTACATTCATTATTATTATATTGGTAATTGATGTAATTATAACTGAAATACAATCTTATGACAATTTTGCCTAATTAACGGTTAAGCTATGTGGTAGCTAATTGTCTATTAGGTGACTATAGCACATTGATAGCTAGGAATCTAATGTTTTAGTTAATGAATCTTGCTTAGTTGAAATATGATAGTTAGAGATGGTTGATATGTGGCTAATAATGATGTCGAGTTTAGCATAGATGAAGATTAGTGATATTGATGCCTAAGTTTATGATGTCGATTAGTCATTAAATGAGGAGTTATATATTACCGAGGCTAGATAATAAGTGATATTGGTAATAAGAGGTGGCTAGTTAATAATGATGAATAGTTTCTTAATGGTTGACTTATGAATAGTTAAGTGAGGATTAGTTGGTAAATAATGGATAGTTAATGAACTGTGTCAGTTAATAAAAAATGGATAAATGATTAGT
Organism: Capsicum pubescens; assembly: GCA_030864215.1. Lineage (NCBI taxonomy): Eukaryota > Viridiplantae > Streptophyta > Magnoliopsida > Solanales > Solanaceae > Capsicum > Capsicum pubescens. The sequence goes on from CM061543.1 coordinate 172,487,572, forward strand.
AGTAATGTGTTGTCTAATAATTATTAACAGATATAAGATGATTAGTTGACAATGATGAATAGTGGGTAAATGTCTATTATGGTCCAGTGATGAACCTTGCCCAGATGTTAGGTCTTTGGCCATTTTATAAGTGGCGGTTAGTTGCTATCCCATGAATAAGGATTATGTGAAGGATAATGTTAGGTTAATAACTCGATGTTATATGATACCTAAAGAACTAGTGGAAAGTATTGACTACATAGATATTGTATGGTAATATGACTATGTTTATGAGTATTTTAGTATATTTTATTCGATAATAACTGCTGTAATGAAATTGATACCCGGCAAGACCGAAGGGTATTATTGTTATGATACTGATACCCGACAAGGACGGAGGATACTATTATGATTATACTGATACCCGACAAGGTCTGAGGATACTATTGTGATGATCTTGATACCCGGATTGGCCGGAGGATACTATAGTGATGATGTTGATACCCTACAAGGCCGGTGGATATATTGATGATATGTTGATACCTGACTAGGCCAGAGGTTGATTTTGATGATTATGGTCCTGACGAGGAAAATTATGATGAGTTATGATATTAATTATGTATTTTGCATTCATTCCTGCATGTGCATCGCCTATCACTATTATGCACCTATATCCATCTGCCGATATAGGACGGTTGCATAGATATAGGTGATGAATATGCCTTGTATTATTGTGTGTTTATTGAACATTTTGAGCCTAGGGAAGTGGGGGTAGACATAGGCTCGGCTAGGTATTTAGTTGTCCGAATTAGCCGATTATTCACAATGTTATTGATATTGTTATTATCATTGTTATGATCATTATTATGGATAACTTATGAAAGATTTGTCATTGATTTGGTATCGATGTTTGAGGTATGTTTTTGGCCTCCTTTATCTTATGATTTCATTGTTTTCCACAATTATATCATATCTAGCCATATGGATTAGCAACCCTGAGTATGATAGTATTAAATCCTGATAGTGTCATGATGAGGTCTTAGAGTGAGGATATGATGATCTAGATTACTCTTTGAGATGACCTCAACTCTCTCTCTCTCTATAGCTATATGAAGCTATGACATTATCGTATATCTCTTTCTTCACTAATTCACATTGTATATTCATTTCTCGACCTTGTATATTGATATATATCTTTCTTTTTCTCTTCATTCGTATATTGGCCTAGGATATACGGTATATTATTGACCTTTATTGATTATGGATGGAATAGGATAGTTCTACCTTATATTTCCTTAGTCTTATTATGTTTGACTCGTGGACATGAATAGGATAGTTATTCCTTATTACATCAATGAATGGTTATATAAGCTCTGGACTCTTGCTTGTAGTTTCTATTTTGTTTATATGCTGTGTATATCTGCTTTATCTTTGGATCTTAGTTAGAAGTTTCCTACTGAGTACCATTCGTTTGGTACTCATACTACACTTCTACAGCCTACAGATCATAGTACTAGTTATTACCATTGAGTGTGCATCGTGCGGAGAAACCATGGTTCATACTTATTGTGAGCTCCTGATGTTCGGAGTATTACTTTTCTCTCTCTTATGTATTAGACTAGTCTCTACATTGTATTCGGAGATAAGTTGTATTAAAGTATTTTTCCCTGACATTTCAATTTTGTACTCTAAATATATTAAAAATGCTTGTACTGAAGCCACTAGGTTTTGGGATTTTCTTATGTATTGATTTTTATTTTATATATATTCCACATTCTTTTCCTTATATTGTTGAGTAGTCTTTTACTAGCCGTTCCGGTGTATGGGTTGGGTTGCCTACTGGTGGATTATGGTAGGCGCCATTATGGCCTGAGAAATTGGGTCGTGATCGTTGTGTAGCTCGTCGTGAAGGTAGAGGTCCCTGGGGGACAAATATTGTAAACCACATTTACTGACGTGGGGGCCTTTATGACCGTGTCCATAGTTCATGTATTATATATTTTGGGATAGTTGGAGCTTTAGGGTATTTGTCCCTCCTTTAAATTTCCTCGGTTCGTGCGACTAGTACGCGCTGGGGCCCTTTTAACTGGAAAAGATGAGCCCATATAGCTCGTAGGTTCCCTTAGGATGGATAGAGCTACAAAGTACAGGTTAATGGTTTTAAACTCTCATGTTTATGACCCTTTCACCCTACCCCGACATCTTATATATGCATATATGAATGTGTGCATGTGGTTTTGACTGATTTTTGAAATGGCATTATTTTATTATTTTCCCTGAGTTATATGCCAGTGCTTATCCCACTGACCATTCTAGGATGCTACATTATTTCATGATATAGGGTTCAAAGACTTTTCTGTCCCCTGTGTTGTGATAGGTGGTGCGGTTGTCCGTTGCATTACTGTGAAGTAGTGATCTTTCATCTTCTGGAAATCTGACATTTCCTTAGGTTTCTTTTCAAATTTAAGAAATTAAAGAGTAGTATTGTCATGGTCGGGGGCATTTCCCGACCTAATTTGATATTCTGGTCTTAGAGGCTTTGTGGACAAGTGTGGGGGTTGTTGGTCATTGTGTTTGATTCATATTCTTTCCCTTAGTTTTATATACATTTTTTTATTTGGTTTGGTTTTGCTTCTACTAGTATTTTACTGTGCTCAGATGGTTAGGATAGGGGGTGTTCTTTGGCCCACGATGGGCTTGAGATACCTATCACGGCTAGGCCCTGGTTTGGGTCATGAAAAACTTGGTATCTGAGCACTATTTAAGGTCATAGGGTATCCACAAAGCCATGTCTACTAGAGTCCTTTTTATTGGTGTGTAGCACGCCATACATATAAGGAAGAGCCTACAAGACATTAGGAATGTTTCCCTTTCTTGTGTTCTATTTCGGCCTATAGAGTCTAGTGTCATGAATTTCCCTAACTCCTGGTTTACTTATGTTTTAGATCATGCTGCCCCAAAAATCTGATGTTCGTAGGAACTCTACTTGGCCCTCTATCTTACCTGAAGATAGTATGAAGACAACTCGCCGTACTTATAGAGTGCAGACCCGATCTAGGGTCCCCACTCCTAATTGACCTTCCCTACATAAACTCCTACAGATCCCTACTAATCCTCATCAAGTTTCCCGAGTAGATGGTACTCATGCCCCGATACGTCAGGGTGATATTTCTAATGCGGAGTTCCACCGGTCCATTCACCTGCTTACTTAATAGGTGGCATCTCAATCGCACCAGTTTGATCATATTGTTCCTGTTGCTCCTTATTCTGAGGTCACTAGAGTTGGCCAATTCATGAGGTTAAATCCCTCAAGCTTCACAGACTCTAAGGTTGAGGAGCATCCTCAGGGGTTTGTTGATAAGGTGAAGAAGATCATCAGGGTAATGCATGCTACTTCTTTAAAGGGTGTGGAGTTTTCTATTTATCATTTGAAAGATATAGCATATAAGTAGTATGAGGAGTGGGAGTAGTCAGGAGTTATGATGCTGAGCCGTCGGTATGGGACGAGTTTTTAGGGGCCTTTCTTGATCATTTCTTTCCTCAGGTTTTGAGGGAAGCTAAGACTGAGGAGTTTATGAATCTAAAAAAAGGTAAGATGAGTGTGAAAGAATATGTATAGAAATTTTAGTAGTTGTCTCATTATGCTCCAAAGTTGGTGTCCAACATGAGATCCAAGATGAGAAAGTTTGCTTTTGGGTTATCCTGTGAGTTGGTATTAGAATGTAAGGCTGAAAACAATGATATAGACATCTCCAGGCTTGTGGTTTATATGTAGTGGATAGAGGATAAGAAAAAGAGATAAATAGATATAGGAGAGAGGCAGAATATAACATTTAGATATTTAGAGTCGGGTGCGAATTAATAGAATAGTGGAAGAGATGTCAGGCACTGGACTAAGAAGAAGAATTAGGGAGGTTTTAATTCATATTCTTCGGCTAGTGCTCCTTATCTTAAGCTACTTAGAGATCTCCACTTTAAGGCCAGCAGTGGTCCTAAGGCACAGGATGCCCAGTCTCAAGCCATCCTACTTGTAGATTTTGTAGACAACTTTATTGTGGTTATTGTGATGAGGGGAGGAACTATTGATTCAATTTTGGTCAACTTGGACACATGTAGAGGAATTGTCCTACAACTAAGGTAGCCACCGGAGCTAATAAGGTGTTGGTCACCGCTTCTTTGGCTCTTGAACCAAAGGAAGCTACTTCAGATATCGACACCGGTTGGAATCGTCTTTATGTGCTTGCCACCCCTCAGGAATCTGAGGCATCTCCTTTCTTATTAATGGTATGTTATAACTCTTCTCCTGTAATGTATATTGTTTGGTTGATTTGGGTTCTACCCGATCCTATGTAACCCTTTATATGGTTGAGCATTTTGGTTTTGGTCCTAAGAGTATTTTTGACCCCTTTTGTGTGTCTACTCCAGTGGGTGACTCTATAGTTGCTAAAAATAATCTATAGGGGTTGTGTGGTATCTATCTTTTATAGGGAGACATTGGTGGATCTGATAGAGCTTTACATTGTAGATTTTGATTTGATCTTGGGGATGGATTGACTTCATTCGTGCTATGCATGTTTGGATTTTAGGACCCAAAGGGTCAGTTTCCAATTCTCTAATGAACCGATAACTGAATGGGAGGGAAGTTCCTTAATACCCAAAGGGAGGTTTATTTCTCGTTTTAGATCTTAGAAGATGATTTCCAAGGGTGTCTATATCATCTAGTTTGGGTTAAGGATTCTAATTATGAGGGTTCCTCTTTGAAATCTATCCATGTGGTTAGTGAGTTTCCTGATGTGTTTCCCGATGATCTTCTTGGAATTCCTCCCGATAGGGAAATAGATTTCGGGATTGATTTTTATCGGATACCCGTCCTATTTCCATTACTCCTTATAGAATAGCTCTGACTGAATTAAAAGAGCTGAAAGAGTAGTTAAAAGATCTTCTTAATAAGAGTTTCATTTGTCCTAGTGTTTCCTCGTGGGTGATCCTGTACTTTTCATGCTTAAGAGGGATGGGTCACTTCGAATGTGTAAAGAGGTTGATGAATCTAAAATAGGCCAAAGGTTGCAGAGGCCAACTGATACAATGCAGCAACAAAATACAGAGAAAGGCAAGGCCCCTATCAATGAATGGAAGAACCAAAAAAGGAGGGGAAGGGATAACCAAAGAATGATGTTCAAACCAAGGTATCCAAATAAGTATTCAGGGGGTCACCAAGATAAGTATGTTCCATCCCTATCAAATACATTTACAACTCTTCAATAAGAAATTGAGACCACATCTGGTTGTCCAGGCAATAATGAGGGTGGGTTCATGTCATTACCACAATAGCTAGAGAAATCTGATAAGAGAGGTAAAAATGACCAAGTAATAGCAGAAGACAGTGACAAGATCTTATTACCTGATCCTAATAAAGAGAACCAGCTAGCTGGATAGATCTGAAGAAAGTGCATTGCCTGATAAGGGTGTGAATCCTGCAGTGGTACCAGACCTTGAAAATGTGATCTTTGATCCGCTACAAGATTAGTTGCCTTCTGAGGAAATGGAAATTAGGGGTGATGCTTCTTCTTTATTACATGAGGTGTCCCATAGCTTTGAACAGGTGATGCATCAATCTAATGCCAATGAAAGGGAACCCCAGAGGTTTCTCAAGGACTTTGATGATAAGTATAGAGTAATACACTCTGAAGATGATACTGATGAAAGAAACTTGTGTCATTTGGAGAAGACTGGAGAAATTATGAATGATGTATTTGACCCTGGTGACCAAGAGGAATTTGCAAAAGAAGTGACTCAATTGGCCAGCCATCATGGCTATCTCCTAGGAGATCTTTAAGCAAGCCAAGGAAAAGAGCCAAACATACCGTAGCTAGCTTGAATGGGCACATAGCTAGACCTCTTACTAGGTCTCTTTCCCATAAAATAATCAAATGATCAGTCTTCTTTTATGGAATGCAAGGGTTATATTTACCCAAGGTGTTCTGGAAAGACTTCAACAACTCATAAATATTCACCGTATCTCTCTGATTGAAATCTTGGAACCTTTCTCCTGTAATATTCATCTGGAAACATCCAAAAGAAAACTTAAAATGGAGCATGACCTATGCAACTCTAATGACAAAAGCTGTATCTTTTGGTCCCTGGATATCTCTTGTGACATTATTGTTATTGATGATCAGTAGATTATATGCTCTATTACACATTCTACTTTGCATCAATCCTATCTGATGACCTTTGTTTATGCTAAGTGCAGAGATACACTTAGAAAACCTTTGTGGAATAAGATGGTTCGACTATATGCAACAACCCTACCTTGGTACACTACTGGAGATTTCAATGTGATTACTGAGGTTAGTGAAAAAATAGGAGGCATCCCTTATTATATGAGGAAGAGCTTTGATTTCTTGGGGGTGATTGAGGCTTGTGGTTTGTCTGACTTGTGTTTCAATGGACCTATGTTTACTTGGTCCAATCTAAGAGATATTCAGTTTAGAATATGGAAAAGATTAGATAGAGCTATGGTATCAGATGATTGGTTGAGAGATATGCCAATGACCAACATTACTCACTTGTTTTAAGTGGGGTCTGATCACTGCCCTTTGTTATTAGAAATGCATGAAAGGGTGGAACCACACACAAATATTTCAAATTCCTAGATTGTTGGGTGGAGCATCTCACATTTCTTACCACTGTGGAAACTTGTTGGCAATCACCCTGTGAGGGAACACCCATGTGGAGATTTCACCGAAAAATAAAAACACTAACTTCTACTCTAAGTAAGTGGTCTAAGAGTTTTTTGGTGACATATATTCAAATGTGAAAAGTTATGAAGAAAAGGTCAAGGTTGCTAAAGAAAACTTGATCCTGAATGGTATTGATGAAAACAGACTAAAATTTCACAAAGTACAAGCTGAGTATATCAGATACCTTAAGCTAGAGGATGCTATTTTAAGACAGAAATCTCAACTGCATTGGTTCAAGTATGGTGATACCAACTTTTGTTATTTTCATGTTTTTATCAGAGGCAGAAGAAGAAGAATGTTTATGCACAAAATCAAGACTGAGGAAGGGGATTGGATTCAAGAGGATGCTGATATAGTTGCAACTGCAGTTTAAAATTTTTAGGACATCTTTACAGGAGCAACAAAGTTTGTGCCTGAGGAAATGCTTGCTAATATTCCCAAATTGATAATAGATGATCAGAATAAGAAACTCTAGGCTATCCCTACTATGGAAGAAGTAAAGGTTATGGTCTTCTCAATGAGTAACCATTCAGCAACAGGTCCTTATGATATGAATGGTAAATTTTTCCAATCCTGCTGGCATATTATTGGTATGGATCTATTCCAAATGGTTCTTTCTTTCTTTTGTGGTTAGGATTTACCTAAATATTTCACTCATACATGTCTAATCCTTCTTCCTAAAGTGTCTCATCCCAACAAACTGTCTAATTAAAGACCTATTAGCTTGAACAACTTTACCAACAAAGTCATCTCTAAACTTATTTACCTCAGACTGGCCCCTATCCTTCCCAACATTATCTCTACTAACCAATCTGGCTTTGTGAGAGGAAGGAACATTGTAGAAAATATCATGCTTTCATAGGAAATCATTAGTGACATCAAGAAACCAGTTGTAGGAAGAAATGTTGTCATTAAACTAGACATAGCCAAGGCATATGACTGGGTATCTTGGTCATATACATGTCTGGTATTAAGTAGGTTTGGATTTGGTGAACCCATTATTGACATGATATAGATAACCTTGTCCAACAATTGGTACTTAGTCATGGTGAATGACACTAAATATGGTTTTTTCCACTCTACAAGGGGTTTGAAGCAGAGGGATCCCCTTTTCCCTGCTCTATTCATTCTAGGGGCTGAAGTTTTATCAAGAGCCCTCAGCAACTTACACCACCAGCCTCAATATCAGGGTTTTCGCATGGATTGGAGAGGACACTAGATTAAGCATATTAGCTTTATAGATGATATCATCATCTTCACTACTAGCAAAAGAAACACTCTTAGACTGATTATGAAGACATTGGCTTCTTATGAAATAGTTTCTGGCCAAATAATCAATAAGAACAAAAATCATTTCATACTGCCATATCAAGACTTTCCTTCCACTATCTCAAGGGTTAAAGATGAACCTAGATTTCAGTAAAAACACAACCCCATTACATACCTCGGTTGTCTCATTTATATTGGCAGACAGAAAATTAGTCACTATGCTGGTTTTATTAGTAGTGTGGCTTCAAGAATAGCAGGATGATATTCTAAACTACTTAGTTATGGTGGTAGAAGTTTTCTTATTAAGCATGTTCTGTAGTCTATGACAATTCATATTCTCTCTGCCTGCATACCTCCAAAGTCTATTATAAAACAACTCATCTGTCTGTTTGCTGATTTCTTCTGGGTTGAAAGGATAACAAGAAGAAGTATCACTGGGCTTCATGGAAGGATCTATGTTTCCCAGCTGCTGAAGGTGGTATTGGTGTTAGACACATTATTGATACATGTAAGTCTCTACAATTGAAACAATAGTGGATATTCAGAAGCAGAAACATCCTTTGGGGGGAATTTTTATTAACCAAATATTGTAAGAGAATGAATGTTGTTGCCAGGAAAAGATCTACTAGATAATCTCTAATGTGGATAACTATGATGAAGAATAAGAGAGATACTGAAAAACATATTTTATAGAGAATCAGGTCAGGTACTTGTCGCTTTTGGTAGGAAAACTGGTCTGGTTTGGGAGAACTAAATAACTACAAACCTGCTGGTGACATCAAGTAATGCTAATGTGTCAACTTTCCTAGTTGATGGTGTGTGGAATCTTCAAAAGTTGTTTACTATTCTTCTTCTCCAGGTAGTGCAATTTATTCTCAGAACTCCAATCCAGTATCAAGAAGGGATTGCTGACTTCCTAATTTTGACTCTAAGACCAAGTGATGAGTTCAGCTTGTCAACTACCTAGGAATTGACCAGAGAGCACAGAGAGATAAAAATGCTGCATAGAAATATCTGGCATAACATGATCCCATTAAAATGCTCCCTTCTTACATGGAGAGCTCTAGGAATGAAACTTTTTACCAATAAGAGGCTTTGCCAATTTGGTATAACCCCTGTCAGATATGGTTGCTGTCTTAACTTTGGCTGGGATAATATTCCTCACACTTTTGTTGAGGGTCCTTTTGAAAATCATATATGGATGTACTTCTCATTAACTATGGGAATTCCATATGTCCCTGCATCAATCAAGAACTTGTTGATGAAATGATGGAACATGAGAGCATACAATAGGGCTCATAAGTTGGTGCTTCAGGCTCTCCCAATTATCATTTGATGGAATCTATAGAAAATAGATGTGCTGTGAAATATGGTGATAAACAACCCCATTTAGCCAGAGTCAAATTTCTTATATACAAAGATATCACCTTTCTTCTATACAATGCATTTCCTTACATTCACTGGCCTTCTGTATGGTCCAACCTGTCATCTTATGTGGAGAAGTGTAGACAAGGGACAAAAGTTACTACTGTATATTGGACTAAGCCATCAGCTCCAATGGTAAAATTGAACTCTGATGGTAGTGCTCTATCTAATCCTAGAAGGATTGGTGTAGGGGGTTATTAGAGATCACAATGGTAATCTCATCTATGTATATGCTGCTCCTTTGAGACAAAGGGCTAATAACCAAGCAGAGGTGAAAGCTGCTATATGAGGATTATCTTGGTGTTTGAGCAATGGTGTTCAACAAGTGATGCTGGAAGTGTATTTTGAACTATGGGTCAGATGGATAAGGACCTAAATAACTATACCTTGGCACATGCAACCTCTTGTGGAGTCCTCACTAAATATCATTGCATAATTTCATCTTTGTATTTGAAGACATGTATATAGAGAAGCTAACTTTGTAGCAGATGCATTGTCAAAAGTGAGCCATCAGTTTGACCAACTACAACATTATTTCCATAGTTGTCAACTACCATTAGCTGTAGCAGGTTATTATTAGCTAGATAGAATAGGTATGCCAAGCTTCAGGAGAAGGAAGGTGGACAAGATACACGATCCACCATAGTATAAGGCAGTAGCTGGGAAGAAGACATAAGCATGTTATAGTAGGTTTAACATACTGGTATTTGTATACTGTTTGTTTCATTCCTTATATGTTGTTACTCAATCTGAGGTCAGGTTTATGCCTCCCTCTTATACAGTTATTTATGGTTAAATGAATAGCTTGGGGGTGTTGCTCAGCCCCTAAAATTCTTTTTTAAAAAATAAAATAAGAAAATACCCATTCTTGTAAGGAATTGCATATCTGTTAGTAAATATGGGTAAATCTATTATGTGAGGGCACATGTTTGATGATAATAAGGTGACTCATATGATCTCTTTGATTGGGTAATATGCATAGTTTTCCAACTTGGTGGAGTCAATTCTTAATGCTAGGATGTTTTGAAGTAGTGTTCATGAGTTTGCAAATGTATATGACATGCTAATGTGGAACTTGCTATTCGTGTAGTAAAAATGTTGGAATCTTCTTGTCATGGTGTTTAATGCGAATGAATAGTTGTTCAAGGATAAACAAGGATTTATGTGTGGGGTGGTGATCTTAGTTGTATTTATGCTCTTAAGAGAAATATTCTATATGCGTTAAGCCTAGTTTTGAGGGATTCTTATGTGCAAAATAAGTTAATAAGTTAATATTCATATAATTAAGAATCTACTTACTAAACTACTTGTTTAAGGTGTGTTCAAAAGCAATTTTAGAATTATATTGGTCACATATAGCTTTGACGAGAAAACTAGTGTTACTAGCTTGGGTTATGTGTTGTTCTAGTCTATCTTGTTGAAATTTATAGTACTGTATGCACTAATTCGTGGTGTTTGATCTTATAGAAGACCATGTATGATTTTAATATCATTTATATGAATCTAAACAAGCTATATTTAAAGTGGAACACCCTCGAAGTAAGGAACTCAAAGGAAAAAGGAAGGAGTAAACTTAATGAAATTTGGAATTTCTGAGAACAAGGTTGTGCCACGCCCTTGAACCTGTGATTAAAGGGCATTACATGCCCCAAGTCACAAATAAACATGTAAAAAAATAGTTTATTATCTGTGATTAGGGCGTGCCATACCCTTAATATGCCAAGACATAGGAGTGACACTCCCTTGGTTCAAGGGGAAATTCCCTTTATATTACGCCTTGGATGACTTTTAGGGATGGAAATACACTTGAGGAGGATACAATTATCTTTATATATCTTTACTTTACTTTACTTTTCATTTTTGTAAATGAATTTCATTATTTTGATTCCTTTAAGACCATGAGTGGTGATAAATGTCCAAACTACACTTCCAATAAAAGAAAAAACGATCACTGTTAGGTAAAGTAACCCAACTCAAGTTGGGTCGAACCCACATGAAATACATGGAATTATATCTCTCATTTACTAGAATCAATGGGCATTTCAGACAGTAAAATAGGGGTTTGAAGTAGTAATCTTGAACAAGTAAGAGAACTCAACTTTGGTTTTAATCAGTCAGAAACGAACACTAGGACTGTGTTCCCCCAGGCTTCTCAACTCAGTAGGTTTATCGTGCTTTGTTGAACCAACTCGATATCTTGCAAGCAAAATCTAATAAGTTATGTACCATCAAATATCTTGTGAACTCATTAATAGGTTTCACCCTTCACCTTTGAGTCTCAGGATGTCGCATTACTAACCCTAATCCTAAATCCCAGTTAACTATTACCTTTTGAGTCTAGAGTTATTAGATGAAAGATAATCGTCTTAAGTAGATGATGTTGTTTAGCCTAGATCAACAATTAATCCTCAAATTACTGTAATGATTATATTTTCCTAATACCTACTCCTCTTGTGAAGTAAGTAGTGATATACTAGGAGGGATCTTAACATTTTCAACCACAAAGAAATCTATAAAATTGAAGGTAACCACAATACATGCAAGAATATAGATTCAGAACAACTTAGCTCTGCCCCTACTTCGTTAGTATGCTAGGGTTCCCACAACACTAGCTAAGGGCTTTAGCTGCTCAGTGCTGTAAAATGATAAAAGGAATTCATAATTGAAGACATTTAAACACTATCACAATAATCAATGAATAAAACCTAAAGTCTTTAACTAAACTATCTACCAAAATAAGAACAAAGTAATCCCAAGATCAAAATTGAATATTGGAATCCAATATATGTTTGTAAGTATATAGAGTGCATAATTAACTAAAAACTATCAGCAGGGTATATACAAGTTATAAGGGAACACTAGGAAACAACTTCCGAACAAAGAAGGAAAATCAAGGTCGGTGGCCACTTACTGGGACACCTACGGGCCATAGGTGGAACCTAAGGACCATAGGTAATCCCACGTAGGTGACTTGGTCTTCAAAAATTGTAGAAACTCTGGACTTTTCTTTCCTAGAACCTACTCTATCACCTACGGACCGTAGTTGCCCTCCATAGCTAATAATGTCTCTTTTCTGCACTTTTGAGTCTTTGGATCTTAATATTTGACACCTACTTTGGCACCTATGGACCGTAGGTAGCACATACAGGTCGTATATGCCTATTTCTGTGGACAAATCTGCTACTTTCACTCCTTTCTTCCAAAATAGTCCTAAAACCTGATTTCCTGCAAAACATAACACAAAACCCATCATATCTAACAAAACAACCAAAGTAACTTGCATATTTTCACCATTTTAAGCGATGAAAGTTCTATGAAACCATACAACATCAATAATCTAAACATAGAATGTTTGCATGTCCTTAGGAAATACAATAAAATAAAACAAAATAATTACGCTTAACTAGGAGAACTCTAAGCTATCTAAGGCAGTCAATCAACACTTTAAGCTAAAAAATATTAACCCCTCCTATTTTAAAAATTCAAAACCAACTGTGTGTATTCATGAAGTACAACAATGTGACACAAGATAATCAAGATATAACATTACTTTGGCAACAGAAAACCATGTATATATACAAGTTATACTACCCACAAAAGTAAGAAACTAGTAATACAACCCATGTGCCCTCACAACAAAGAAGTCCCACTCACTCATATGAAACAACGCATGTCAATGCAGGGATGCTCAAGAGATACTCACACTCAAAGATAAGTTCCACCAATGCACATCAAATACCATAGGCTTGCCCTTATTTTCTTTACCTTAGTTTTCAGACAATCAAGTTAGGATCACTATAGGACTTTATTCGTCTTGTAATGTAGGCTTGGGGGATGATATGGTTCATATGGGTATATTTAGTGACTAAGACTCCTTGGCACTACACTTACTCTGGGTTTCAATCAAAAACAATTTTTTTTTCATTCCACACTTATTTCTCCCTTTTTTTTTATTGCACATTCAGGTTGGGTATGGTTTTATTAATTCTTTTCTTTTTTTCTTTTTCTTATTTTTCTTTTCTTTTTGTTTTTCTACCATAACCAACCCTACTATCATTTTTTTATTATTATCCATCTTAAACATTACGCATACCTATGATAGCCACCCTCAACTTAGGCTATTTATTTGAATTGAGGTGCACAATTGTAATGACCCTTTAAGTTATTTTTTTATATTTCTACTTATTTTTTCTATTAAGGCTTTACCATATCTTTACAAAGTTATTTATGACTTACTGGGACTGACGTTTTGATTACCAAGCAGTTCGCTTGTTTTTTTAGAGCCAATTCCTTGTTTAGAAGTCTTCTCTCGCTCCAAATGGCAATCGGGAAAAACTTCAGTAAAACAATATTTATTATTAATTCTGACTATGCTAGAAGCCCATAATATCAATTTTAGGCTAGGTATACCTTTGGTTTGAGTCCCAATACACTCGAGCTCATTTCGAGCTATTAGTCAAAAAGTTGGAAAATCAGTAATTTAAGTATGGGACCCAAATTTGGTCAAAACAACCTTAGATGGAAAATCTAACTTCACCATTGTATCCAAAAATTCAAATTTGGTGTGGTTACATAGTTCAATTTCAAGAATCAGACTTTGAATAAATCCCGAGGCGTTGTTGGAAACTTGGAAGATTTTCCAAGTTTGTTGGTGCTTATGCTTGTGTTATTGCACAAAGGACATTGATTTCCCTATTGCAATCGCAAGAAGTCCATGGTGATATCCCTATTTCAATTTCAATCCATGGACTGCGATAGCAAAACCTCTGTACCAGGTATATGAGTAAAAAGGGCTCTTTAGGCAGCGTTTTGGTCATTTTTTACTCAACCTTAAGAGCTAAAAACCCTAAAAGGGTGTGATGAATTCAAATTGAGTTTTTGGGAGTGACTTTGGAGATTGTTTAACATCTCTTATCATGATTATCATCCGAATTAAGGTATGATTTTATCACTTTCTTAATGAATTTCTTGGTTCTTGACCCAAAACCCCAAATTGCTTAAGGTCTTGATTTTTTCCCTAAATTAGCTTTGTATTCATCCATTTATTAAGGGTTATGATTTCTTAATCATGTAAGAATGTTGGGTTGACCTCAAAAATATGATTTTTATAAGTGGGACCCACTTAAGGTTTTTGGTGTCATTTTTGGAACCAAAGCACAATGGTGCAATATAGATATTGTTTTTCTAGTATTGATGAGTAGATTATAATTTTGATAGTGTGATGTCATTTTGGGATTGTTAAGTGAAGATTGCCATTTGGTGAATGATGTAAGGATTTGCAATTTCGCTTTGAAGTAGGTTTCTGTCTACTCCTCTTTGTAAGATGATGCATGTTATACATTGCTGTGAATATGAATATGAAGTTAGATTATGGGTAGAATGACTTAGTATTAAATATTTAAGTTTGGGGGTTAGATGATGGTTTTAACCCGTAAGTTGAAATGCTTAATACACTTTTTGAATCCTATTGCCTTCTCCCTAGATTGGACTAATTCATAGAATAGATATGATATAATTCTAGGTTTGGGATGTGGTTTTAGCATTGTAAGTATGGTTAGTATATTTAACCTTATTTGGGCTACTGTGATGATCTTGAAACTTTCATTTAGGTGGAATTGTCTTAAATGCCCATGTTTCTTGATGAAATTCCTATCTTAGGATTGGTTACGACTTACTTGACATCTACAAGTTGAACTAAATACCTTAGCCTATATTGGGGTATAAATTTCCTAAATATGGAAATCGAGTATTAGTAGTGGGTTTGTCCACCCTACCTTAGGCTAAGACTTGTAGACTTAGTTGCGGATGTTAGGCATGGTTGAGATTATTGAGCCTTTAGAATAAGTTTACTTCATGGCTTATTTAATTGTGATGACTTTCCTTATAGAAGTGACATTGGACCTTTAGAGATGTTATATCCTCTAAGAAGTGATATTGGGCCTTTAGAGATATTATTCCTCTTAGATATGATAATTGGTCTCTAGAGATGATATTCCTCATAGTCATGATACAAGACCTTTAGATGTGAGACACGTATTATTATTTTTCCTCCTTGATGTGAGATGAGTAAAAATATGCCTTATGGCTTATAGAGATGTCATGCCTCATATATATTCTATGGCTTATTTAAGATAAGACGGTTTACAAATATGATTATTAATATGGGTTCTGGATATGTATATGGTCTAAAGACCATGATTATGATGTTATAATTATTTTTGAACATATTATTTGGACCAAGGCCGTGTTATTATATGAGTTGACCATCCGAGAAGTGTTTATCCTTGCAAAGGGTGTGATTGTGGTTTACTGATATATAAATGCTCATGGCTCCATTGTTTGAATTCTGGTCATAGCATGCTTATATTTGGTACCTTCACGTTCATTGCATCAATGATTGATATGATTCCGATTAGATTATAATCTTATTACTGTTGTTAGTTATTAAAGGTTAAAGCTCACTTTATACCTTAGAAAAGATTTCTTCACAATAATATATGCCTGTTTTATTAAATAATTATATGTAAAAGAGGTTAATAATGATGTTTAAATGATGTGATGGAGACATCTTCCCATCTATGATTTGATACTACTAATTATTTTGATCGCGAGAGATTCCAACACTTTATACACCTTTATAATAATTTAGTCCCAAAGATTCCCTGGGCAATCGATTTATGGATTTTTACTCTTTTAGCCTTGTCTAGAGTCCGTGCACCTATTATGTATCTATATGCATATCTATTTGATATGGGATAGAGGAGAATGGACATAACTTTGATGATTATACTGGTAAATAAGAGAATTAATTACATTGTTAATTATACTATTGATTATATTTCTATAATGATGATTATGTTATCATTGGCTAATTTTGAGTCTTGATGATACTTATGACCGGTTTGATTTTAAGTCTTGATGATAATTATTCCCAATTCAATTTAGGATGGCCTATTTATTCCCGGTTTGAATCTAAAAGATTATTATGAAATTGATACATCCGATTCTAGTCTTGAGGATGAGTGTTATACTAATTATATTACCAATTCAAGTCCAAATGATGATCGAGATATTGATTATACACCTTTTATTCATTTTTACATATGTATTGCATATCACTTGTATACTCCTATATCTATCAGCTTGTATGAGAGGGTTGCATAGATATAGGTGATGACTATGCCTAGGGGTTTGTTATTTTTTAATTGAACCTTTTGAGTCTGGGATGGTAGGGGCACGTGATAGGCTTGTCTAGGTAGTTGGTTATTTGAACTAGCCAATTACTCGCGTTGTTATTGACATTATTGTTATCATTGTTATTATCATTATTATGATCACTGTTACAGCTAGTTTATGAAAAATTGGTCATTAATTCTGTATCAAGAATTGATACATGATCCCAACCTCTTTTATCTTACGATTATGTAATTATGCATGACCATCTGATGACTTGATATATGGATTAGAACCCTGAGTATTCTAGCAGTAACTATTGTTATGATTATGAGATCTCAAATAGCTAGTCTGATGATGTAGGTTGTACTTCGAGTAGACCTTGGTTATGTACTTATATATATATGCATACTTAGCTATATGTAGCTATGGTATTACCGTATCTCTCTCTTTTTCTTCATTTACTCAAATTATATATTCATTCCTTGGCCTTGTATACTTATTTGTATCTTCTTTCCACTCTTACTTGCATATTACCCCAGTGTATATGGTATAGTGTTAAGATTCCTAAGTATGGCTAGAATAGGATAGTGCATTCTTACCACTTCCTTAGCCTTAATATGTTAGTGTCTTGGACATAAATAGGACAAGTTATCCTTATTATCTCATTGGTTGTCTTATATAGTTGATGGACATTTGGGTGTAACATTTCTTTATGGTTATATATTATATATATCTGCATTATCTTTAGAGCTCAGTCGGTAGTTGCCTATTGAGTACCATATATTTGGTAATCATAGTACACTTCTGCAGCCTACAGATCATAGTATGGGTTATTGTCATTGATGTGTGAATCATGTGGAGTAGCCACGGTTTGGAGAATTAGATTGAGCTCCTAACGTTAGGAGCATTACTTCCCTCCCTCTTATGTATTAGACTAGTCTCTATGTTTTATTCAGAGAAAGTTGTATTAGTGTATTCATTTGTACTTTACTTTGAAATCTTATTATGTAGAAGCTCTTGTACTGATACCACCGGGTTTTGGGACTATATTATGAATTTGATCTATTATGCATCTTTTTCGCATTTCTTTCTTTATATATTTGGGTAGTCCATTACTAGCTATTCCGGACTATGGGTTTGGCTTTCTTACTGGTGGGTTATAGTAGGTTCCATCATGACCTGATAAATTGGGTTATTATAAATTAATATTAGAGACAGTCTTTACTGGTGTGTTAGTACCAGAGCTAAGTGTTTAGTAGAGTTCTGTGGATTGGTGTAGGAGACGTCTGTAACCTATCTTCGGGAGGCTATAAGGACATTCTTAGGAAATTTATTTATTGACTCCTTGTCATGTGTTTACATTTCTAAGAACCTTAAACACATTCTTTGACTCTGTTCTTTCCCTAAATAGGCGATGTAAGATGGTCACTAAATGCAAATGGGACTTCGACATATATTATTAGAGCTTCAGCACAGTGTTATACCATAGAGTTAGAGATAGATATTAAAGATATTAGCATCAGCCAAAGGATTTGAGGCCAGCTTATGCTTAAGTAATGCTCATGACTACTTTAGCTCTTCGAGGTTCAACATAGGGGATTCAAGTAATGTTACAGATCCTTCCCAACCGTTGATGATATTCGATTCATCGAGTAATTCTTATTCTAGAGTTGGGTCTATTGGTGTTCATCAAGGTTATTTACTAATTTTAAGTATGAGATTGAATTTCTTAAATGGGATAGGAATTTTCCTATGCTATATCCTTTTGAGTAGGTCATGGTATAGTGAGTTATTAGAGGACTAGCATTGTCAATCCATTTGGCATCGAAGCATTTAATTTTAGTTGGGTCTTTTTTCTCTCAGATTGTTAATTATCTGAAGGCCTTGAAGAGAGTATGTATTGAGACTTATAAAGGTGGTGGCAAGAGACCATGCCCGTGGTATTATGCTATTGGTATTTCATCTGGGAGTAAGGATCCTTCCGATAGAGGTCAACTTCATTTGCAGCATATTAACTCTATGCAGGTAGTATTTTAGATTATGAGTGGCTCTTATATTAGTTATGGTGAGCATAGTAAGAAGAGTCCACCTTACAGAGTTTATGGTATGAGTCTTCAGGTCGCGATGGCTATTCTAGATTATGAGGGGTAGTATCTCAGAGTATTCCAGGATCTTATCTTTGTTGTGGTGAGATAAGACATTGGTTTAGAGAGTGCCCCAAACATAACTTAGTTATCAGATAGAGTTAGTCGATATTCTCAGCTATCCTAGAGTTCTTGAGGCAAGATCTAATTGCAAGAAGGATGATCATTGGTATTAGGGTGCTCTCTCAGCGTCAGTAAGCTAGTTATTTGGGCTTAATTTGTTTTCTCTCCATGTTGGTGCTTCAAGAGTTTTCTACAACTATATAATGATCGGCTATAGGTCTAGAGAGTGTCCCTGATGTGGGATTACTAGTCTTTCATCTTATTCAGATCATCCATATGATGAATATGGTACCTTCAGTTAGATATGGTGCTCTTGGTTCCTTAGTTGATGATTTAGTTGGTCGGTTCAAGTTTGGACCTGTTCAAATTTATTCTCCCTTAAATCTGTCAGACTTGAGGTTGTAGATTTCATCGTGATTGGTGTTCTTTCATTTCCCCGTAATTACCTTTTCATTATGTGTATTGGGTATTTGTACCATTAATGATTATATGCCTTGATGAGTTCATATTGATTACCGTGTTCCTTGTTATTAAATTTATGATAATATGACTACTCCTATGGTTTATTTCTTTTACTAGTGGATGTGATAGATCTGTATTGATATTTTCTCCCTATGGGTGTAGCTTTTGGGTTTGAGTCCTATTTATCTTGGCACATTAGCCTTATTGTGTCCATTGAGTGATACATAATATTAATGTTCATTTTGGTACCACCTATTCATTATATTGATGTTGATATTGTTATTGTTATTGCTGTCACTGCTATTGTATTGATATTATTACTTGATATTATTGATCCTTGCTGGGTAACTGAAGCGACTAGTGTTATCTAGCTAGAATTCCATTTCTTTGTAATTCTTATTTGGTGGCTGAGTAGATATAGCCTGATTTGATGATTTATTTCCCAAAGTGAGGCAAGGTTGATTTCCCCCCTCTTGGTTAGCTATGTTAGATTGATTCAAGAATGTTTTGTGATATTAAAGATGAGCTAACCTTTCGTGGTTCTGTATGGTTCTAGAGTTGACAATTTAGTTATATTACCTGTTCTTGAGTTTAAGACTCTTAGATTTTTCCCCTTAATTGCAAAGGTTTTAGCTTTAGTTATTCCTTTTTATATATAGATCGTTTTTGAGCTTGAAGAATTTTTGATCCGTTCTTTACTTGTGTCTATTTCATTGCCTAATAGTGCGTTTAATTTTGACATTGATATGTCCTGAGTTCATCTCTTAGACTTGTTAGATTTATCTCCTTGTGATGGTTTACCCTTGTTATTATGGTAGAGTTGGATGATCCGTTCTTGCTATGATATAGTTTTTGTCTAAAGTGGAGTTAGAGAGTTAGAGGCAGGTGATAGTTCTTGTGATCACTTCTTGAGTTGCTTGGTTCATTTTTTGGTTTATGTCATTAGTGTTGATATTCTCAGGTGATGTACTCTGTGTGAGTAGTATGCTTGAGTTGGATTCAATATAGTTTTATTCTCAATTGATGGGACATCCTAGAATGAATTGTTAAATGATGAGTGGTTATGCATTGATATTCTGGATTCTAGTTTTGATTACTATCCAGACTAGAGGTAGCATTGACATAGATTGTATTTCTTGATTATCTCCATGTATGTTCCTAAATAGCACCTTATGAGCTTATTCTCATATTTGTCACATGGACTTTCAATAGACCAACTTCAGTTTTTTGAGTTCTCGGTGATGAGATTATGTAAGCAGAACTTGAGTGATTTTTCTCCTAGTTTGGAGTAGATAACAAGTGTTGAATGGTAAAAAATAGTTATATTTGTATTTGAAGCTGGAGGTGTGGATCATGCCTTGGTTTGATTTTGGCTTGGATGAGCCTTTGTTGATTTGTGTAGATATCGAGATGGTATCAGTGTGGTGTGGTTTAGATTTACATGCATCGACCTTTCTCAATTCAGTTGAAGGCCAACTGGTTGTTGAGATTGAGTTTTGACTGTTTTGAAGTGAAGTGAAAGAGTTGGATGACAAGGGATACCTATGGTAAAATCCCTTGGAAGTGTTCTCTCTTTGTTGAGGATATACGGGAAGTCTTACTAGGCGCATGGGAGCCCAGCACCTCGTCCTTTTGAGCCTTTGAGGTTCTTCTATCCATTGAATTTTGGGGGCGAAAGTCCTTTTAGTAGTGGATATTGTAATGACTCCTCAGGTCAGTTTTCATATTTAAGCTTATTTTTCTGTTAGGGCCTTCCCATAGCTTCCCAAGTTATTTATGATTTGCTGGGACTGACGGTTTGGTTACAGAATAATTTGTTTGGTTCTTAGAGACAATTCCCTAGTTAGAAGTTTTTGCTGATTCCAAATGGCCATCGGGAAAAAACTTCAGTAAAACTATCTCGGATGTGAATTTTGACTGCACCAGTAGCTTTGAAATATCAATTTTAGGCTAGGTAGACCTTTGGTTTGGGTCCCAATACACTCGAGCTTATTTTGACCTATTGGTCAGAAGGATAGAAAATCAATAATTTAGGTGTGGGACCCATATTTGGTCAAAACGGCCTTGAATGGAAAATCCAACTTTTCCATCAACTCCAGAATATCAAATTTAGTGTGGTTAAGTAGTTTATTTGCGAAATTGGACTCCGAATGAATCCTGAGGCATTGTTGGAAACTTGGAAAATTTTCCAAATTTGCTGGTGCGGATGATTGTGCAATCGCACAAAGGCCACCATGATCACCCTATTGTGATTGCAAGAAGGCCTTGGCGATCTCCCTATTGTGATTTCAATCCATGGACTACAATAAAACACCTCTGTACTAAGTATGGTTATAAAAAAGGCTCTTTAGACTGCATTTTGGGCATTTTTGACTCAACCTTGAGAGCTAAAAACCCTAAAAGGGTGTGATGACTTCAAATTGAGTCATTGGGGTAACTTGGGAGCTTGTTTAGAATCTATTATCACGATTATCATCCGAATTAAGGTAAGATTTCATCACTTTATTGATGACTTTCTTGGTTCTTGACCCAAAACCCCAAATAGCATGAGGGCTTGATTTTAGCCCCAAATTAGCTTGATTTTCACCCATTTCTTGAGGGTTATGATTCCTTGATCATATATGAACATTGGGTTGACCTCGGAAATGTGATTTTTGTAAGTGGGACTCACTTGTGGTTTTTAGTATTGTTTTTGGACCCAAAGCATAATGATGCAGTATGGATATTCTCGTATTGATAAGTAGATTATGATTTTTATAGCATGATGGCATTTTGTGATTGTAAAGAGAAGATGGATGTTTGGTGAATGATGTAAGGATTTGCGGCTTGTCTACTCTTCTTTGTAAGTTGATGCGTATTATATATTGTGTGTGAATGCGAATGTTAATTTTGATTATGGGTTGAATGACTTAGTATTGAACATTAAAGTTTTGGGATTAGATGAGGGTTTTGACCCCTAAGTTGAAATGCTTAGTACCCATTTTGAATCCTATTGCCTTCTCTCTTGATTGAACTAATTCATAGTATGGATATGATAAAATGCTAGGTTTGGGAAGTGATTTTCGCATTATAAATACGACTAGTATATTAACCTTATTTCAGCTATTGTGGTGATCTTGAAACCTTAATTTAGGTAGAGTTTACTTAAATTCCTATGTTACTAGATGAAATTCCTATCTTAGGATTGGTTATGGCTTATTTGACATCTATAAGTTGAACTTGATACCTTAGCCTAGATTGGGGTATAAATTGCCTAAGTATGGATATTGATGATTAGAAGTGGGTTCGTTCGGCCTACCTTAGGCTAAGACTTGTGGACTCAGTTGCAAATGTTAGGCATAGTTGAGACTATTGAGACTTTAGAATAAGTTTACTTCATGGCTTAGTTAATTGTGTTGACTTTCCTCTTAGAAGTGATACAAGCCTTTAGAGATGTTATTTACTCTTAGAAATGATATTGGGCCTTTAAAGTTGTTGTTCCTCTTAGATATGATAATTGGCCTATAGAGATGATATTTCTCATAGTCATGATACATGACCTATAGATGTGAGACACTTATTATTATTATCATGACTCCTAGATGTGAGAGGCCTCCTATCTGTGAGATAAGTATAAATAGGCGTTATGGTTTGTAGAGATGTTATGCCTCATAAATACATTATTTCTTATTTAAAATGAGATGGTTTATAATTATGATTATTGATATAGGTTCTAGATATGTATGTGGGCCAAAGGCCATGACTATGATGTTATAATTATTCCAGACACATTATTGGGGCCAAGTCTGTGTTATGATATTGTTGACCGTCTGGGAAGTGTTTATCCCTGTAAAGGGTGTGATTAAGGTTTACTGATATATTAATGCTTCTGGCTCTATTGCTTGAATATTGGTTATGGCATGGATAGATTTGGTACATTCATGTTCGTTGCATCGATGATTGATATGAAACACCCCAAATTTTAGCCCTTGAAAATTCCTTGACCTTTGAGCTCACTGCCCTTGTTACGACTCACCCTATCAGTTGTAGGGTGTCTTGATGAGTTGTTCGGATGAGTCATAACCAAATAATGTAAGTTTCTGGCATGATTCTTCTCTGAGTATGAGTGGCTCACTAAGATTCGTAAGGACATGTTATGATTTGTGGAGTTTAAATCGTAGGGTGTCTAGTGTAAGTGCTAATTTGGGTTCTGTGTTGATTACGACTGGACCCTATGAGTCATAGGTTCCAATTATGAGTTGGTTGGTTTAGTCGTAAGGTCAACAGTGGGTGGTGTACTAGAGACTACCTTGATTACGACTCATGTGACGAATCGTAAGGAGTGGTTACGAGTGGATGGTTGACTCGTAGTCAAAGATAACTTTTTTTTAGTTTTTAAGTTAAGGGTATTCTACACATTTCCCCTTTTACCCAACTTGAAAACCACATCTTATAACCCCTTTAGGGTGTCATTATCACTCAGAAACACATCAAAGTAACTTCTCAAATACTCCTAAATCCTTAAGGTCAGGAACACTTAGGGTTTTAAAGAGGTTGATGAATTAGGGATTTCAAGGTTGATTTCTCTCCGTACATCCTACTATTTCAGGCATATGACTCTTTCCTCATTATTAATTTGTTAAAAAGTAGAAGTATTAAAGTGTTTTTCACATAAAATCATTTTGGTTTTGAAAACAAAGGTTGTGGGTTTTGAATGCTTATTGTTGAAAAATATTTTTCCATGATTTAATTATGATTGTTCATGCTTTAAATATAGTTTTGAACTTATGTGAAACAACATGGCCTTGAATACCTTAGAAAATTTTCCTAGGCTGGAGATTCTAGACAACATATGACTAGAAGGTACTAGTCGTATGTTGTGATATGGGTTGGGGTCCCCCTTTAATATGTTGGACAATGTGCTTGGGTTTTTGCTGTCCTAGGTATGATTGAACATCATACCACTCGTATGATAGTGTACAAGTGGTAAGTTACCAAGTCGTACGATGCTATGAGTCTTGTCCAGAGTGTTCTTCTTAGGGTAAGGATTGTAGGGTACTACTCAAATCGTAGGGTACACTTGGACATAAGGGGTCATATATTGATCAGTAAGGGGTCTAAGCAGAAGTCTAGGGTACGAGTTAGGGTACCACTCATAGCCTAGGGTACGGGTCAAGGGGGTGAGTCCTACCCCCCTGGGTTCAATTTTCAACTTTTAAGCTGATGATATTTTAGATATTTCCTATCCCAAAACCCTTATGACCCACAACTTATAACATTATTTGGCCTTTCATTCTTGACTTAAACAAGATATAAACACTCCAACATCCTCTCTAAACTTCTTCAACTAGATTGGGGCTAGGGTTTATCAAATAGGTCATCTAGAGACTTGAGGACCAAGAATCTCTCCGTGAATCATCTTGTATAAGGAATGTGACTCTTTCTTTATTGTTATTTCTCAAATATCACATGTTCTTAACCTTGATTATGATTTGTAAATAGTGGTTTTGAAATCAAATATTGAGGGTTCTAATGCATAGTGATGAGTATTGTTAACCATTGTTTAACCTTGTGTTTATACATGCTTTTGGTGATGATTTGCTCATGTGGGTGCTTTTTTTTTTATCATGGTTCAACAAATAGGTCATGAGTAACCCTAATATTTATGGTTTTCACTTGGGTTTTGCTCATGGTAAAGGTATTCCCTTAAGGTGTTTGTGAAAATGTCAAAGAAATAACTAGTTACATACTAATAGTGTTTTGAACTAAGGTAATGGCTTAATGAGTAAGAATGGTTGGTAAGTGTCTTGTAAAGGCCTTGTTGTCCATGTAATGATTTAGTTGGTGACTTTGGTGGATTGCTTGGTTAAAGGAGTTAGAATCCCTAACATGAAATTGAATTGTGTGTTGAACTAATGTTTGGTATATGAATGCTAATGAAGAATGAATGGTGTTGTATAAGTCTTAGTGACAACAAACTGACTTGAAGAATGGTTGAAACTGAGGTATTGGCCTATTAAAGTGATGGATTGATAAATGTTTCATGAAGACCATGTGGTCATATTGTTGAATTATAGCCTTGAAGTCTTGAATTGGCTAAGTGGGTTAGAGTCCCCGAGTGTTGAATTAAATGGATGTTAATGCATGAACAAAGAATTAGAGTCCCAATGTCGACTAATAATGGTTGCAATGGCTTAAGGTTATAGTCCCTTGCCTAATGAAATGGCTTGAGGTTAGAGTCCCTTGCATAATTAAATGGCTTGAGGTTAGAGTCCCTTGCCCAATGAAATGGCTTGAGGTTAGAGTCCTTTGCCTAAAAAAATGACTTATGGTTAGAGTCCACATGCTTCATAAGACGGATTGATGTTAGAGTCCTCTCACTTAATATAAATAGGAGGTTTAAACTTCCTAAACTATGCGAGTAAAAAGTTAAAGTCCTCCACTTCATGTTTCATGATTGGATATTTCGAGATGCATGCTAAGGTCTTTTTCTTTTTCCCGATACTTGATGTATCTATATATCTACATATGTTCCTATGTATATAAATATGGTTGCTTATGATGGTTTGACTTGGATTTGAATAATGACACTATTTTATCCTTACCCTTGAGTTACATGCAAGGGTTCTAAGCACTAACTATCTCCAGACGTTGTGTCCTTACACGATACAGGGTTTATATCTTTTTTTTCTCTTCCTGTGCAGTGACTAAGTATTCAATCGGTTCGTGTGTTGACTTTGAAGTGGTGAACTTCCATACTTCGGAAGGTATACATTTCATGGTCTTTCTATCTTATGTCATACACTTAGTTTAGGCTTGGTTTTTGTCTATTATCGGGGGGCATGTCCCGACATATTTAGACATCGGATTTGTAGAGGCTTTGTGGATGAATGTGGACAGTGGTATGTTGGTTTAGTATGTTGATATTAATGCATTTATTAGACACTTCTTAAGTTATGATTATTAGTCTTGTTCCTCTAACTTGTTATATGTTTGGAGTTCATCCAACACTTATGTATTTATGTGATGGTTGGGTTAGGTTAACGAGGCGATCTCCAGTCCTTTTTGGGCTTGAGATGCCCATACGACAAGGCCCGATTTTGGGTTGTGTCAAGTTGGTATCAGAGCCTAGGTCCATGGTCAATTGGGTGTCCACAAAGCCGTGTCAAGTAGTGTCTCTTTTATGAGTGTGTAGCGCACCATACTTATAAGAGAGTGGTTACGAGGCGCTTAAGAATATTTCACTTTCTTGTTATCTTATTTCGAACTATAGAGTCTAAGGTCTTGGATTCTTCTAATTTTAATTTGCTCGTATTCAGTTTATGCCTCCTCGATGATCTGAAGCTCACAAAATTTCTTTTATCACAACTGGGGATGATGTTGATGGGACTTGGTTTACTTATGCAGTCCATACTCGATCTAGGGGTCATATTCCTGATGGTCCGTGAGTTTCACTAGTTCCTTCTAGACCTCATCCTCTAGTTTCTCAGGTTTTCATGATGAATGCTGAGTTTCGTCAGTCGATTCATATGATTGTTCAGTTGTTGGATTCTCTGGCTGAGCGTGGTGCTTCTATTACTCTATCTTCTGAGGCTACTAAGGTTGGCCAGTTCATGATGTTGAGTCCTCCGACCTTTACTGGTGTTAAGGTGGAGGAGGATCCTTAAGGTTTTCTGGATGAGATAGAAACAATTTACAGAGTTATGCATGCCACTAATGTGGAAGAGGTGGAGTTTGTGGCCTATTAGTTGAAGGACGTGGCATACTACTAGTACGAAGAATGGGATCGAACAAGGTGTGATGTTGATGAGTCATCTTTGTGGGAGGATTTCCCCAATGCATTTTTGAACCACTTCTTTCCTCAAGAGTTCAAGGAAGCAATGGCGGAGGAGTTTGTTCATCTAAAGAAAAGAAGGATGTTAGTCAAAGATTATGCCTTGAAATTCCATCAGTTTTCTAGGTATGCTCCATAGATGGTGTCAGATATGAGGGCTTAGATGAGGAAGTTCACCTCAAGATTTTCTTGTGAGTTGGTCCTTGAGAGCATGGCAACTTTGTTGATCAAATTCATGGACATCTCTAGATTGGTTGGGTAAATGCAACACGTGAAGGAAGAGAAAAAGAAGCAGGTTGAGTTTAGTGAAAGGCAACGGAAAAAATTTAAGCCTTCTAAGGAAAGTGGTAGAGATGGTGGTAAGTGGCTAACAAAGAAGTGGGGGAGTTCCGATTCTTTCTCCTTAGTTAGTGCTCCATACCTGAGGCCATCAGGTGATCATTGGTTTCAGTTCGATAGTGAGTTTCGGGCACAGGGTGCCCAGTCTCAGGCTAGTAGGGCTCAGTCAGCTCCATCCTACCCTCCTTGTAGATTTTTTGGTCAGCGTTATTATGGCCAGTGTAAGAAGTGGAGGAATAGATGTTTTAGATGTGGTCATTTTGGGAAAATACATTGAGAGTGCCCCTCTCTAGTGGATTCTTAGGATAATAGGGCCCATATTGCTACTTCATATACTCCTGCATCGAAGGGTGCTATTTTAACTTCTTCTGTATCTATTGCTGGCACTGGATGGAATCACTTGTATGCTCTTGTGTCTCACCAAGATTTTGAGGCATCTCCCAATGTGGTTACGGGTATGTTGAATCTTTTCTCCCATGATGTGTATTGCTTACTTAATCCAGGGTCCTCCCATTCTTATGTGACCTCATTTGTGGCCGTCCATTTTGGTTTTTGTCCTAAGTGTCTTTCGGTTAATTTTTCTATTTCTACCCCGATAGGGGACTCTATGGTTGTTAAAAGAGTCTATAGGTGGTGTGGTAGATGTTAGTGGTGGAGAAACACTGGTAGACTTGATATAGTTGGACATCATCGATTTTGATGTTATTCTGGGGATGGATTGGATGTATTCGTGCTATGCTTCCTTAGATTGTTGGACCTGTAAGGTCATGTTTAGATTCCCTAATGATCCGACCATTTTATATGAAAGGGGTTGTTTAGTTCCTAAGGGGAGGTTCATCTCATATCTAAGAGCCCAAAAGTTGATTTCTATAGGGTGTTTGTATCATTTTGTCTGAGTTAAAGATTCTAACTTGGAAGGTCCTTCTCTATAATCTATTCCCGTGATTAATGAGTTTCCCGAGGTCTATCTCGATAACCTTCCTGGTATTCCTGCTAATAGGGAAATTGATTTTGGGATTGACCTTGTTACGGACACTTGTCTAAATTCTATCCCTCCTTATAGAATGGATCCAAGGGAGTTAAAGGAGCTTAAGGATAAATTGAAGGATCTATTATATAAAAGTTTTATCTGTCCTAGCATGTCTCATTGGGGTGCTCCCGTGTTGTTTGTATGTAATAAGGATGGTTTCCTTTAAATGTGCATTGATTATCGTCAATTGAATAAGGTAACCATAAAAAATAAGTATCCTCTTTATAGGATCAATGATTTCTTTGATAAACTTGAAGGTGAGAAGTGTTTCTCTAATATTGATCTTAGGTCGGGTTATCATCAGCTTAAATCAGGGAGGTGGATATCCATAAGACTTCCTTTAGAACCCGATATGGTCACTATGAGTTCCTAGTTATGTCTTTTGGCTTGACCAATGCCCGACGGCATTCATAAACTTGATGAATAAGGTCTTTCATCCATTTCTGGATTTGTTTGTCATTATCTTCATTAATGACATCTTGGTCTTTTCTAAGAGTGAGGCGGATCATGTCGATCACCTCCGTGTAGTGTTGCAGACCTTGAAGGATCATCATTTTTATGCCAAGTTCGATAAGTGTGAGTTTTGGTTGAAGGTTGTGACATTTCTTTGTCATGTTATCTCTAGTGAAGGGATCATGGTGGATCAACAAAAGGTTGCAGCAGTTAAGAAATGGCCTAGACCTGCAACTCCAATCGATATTTGTAGCTTCTTGTGTCTACCTGGTTATTATAGGAGATTTGTGGAAAGTTTTTCAACGATAGCTGATCCATTGACTAAGTTGATCAAGAATAAGGTCAAGTTCTTGGGGACGGATGCATGTGAAGGTAGTTTTGAGAAGTTGAAATATAAATTGACTTCGGCTTCAGTTTTGACCTTGCCCGAGGGTAATTATGTTTTCGTAGTGTATTGTGATGCTTCTCGTATTCGAATCGATTGTGTATTGATGTAACATGATAGGGTGGTGTCCTACATTTCTAGGTAATTAAAAGTTCATGAGAAGAACTACCCTACTTATGACTTGGAGTTGTTAGTTGTGGTATTTGCATTATGTAACGCCCCAGGAGTACACCCTGGATGCCACACGGTGCTTACGGTCACAAGTGACCACAAGATAACCCATGAGTTGGTACCTATTGTGAGCACTAAATAAAACTGATAACAATGACATGTGCAGAAATTAACTAAAAAATAACATAAGGTTTTACGTTCTGAAAACAATACAACTGAATCCACAAAACTGAAACATATGCGAAAATACTAAAATCTGACTGATAGGACTGACAAACTAACTGACTATCGAAGTGTCTGAAAGCCTCTAAGCTGACTAAGAAGATGATGGGACAAAACCCCAGCTAACTCCGACTGACTAACTGAATGGAAATACTGAAAGAAACATAATAGGTCTTCGAAACATGAGGACTCACCACTGCTGCTGCTACGATAAGATGAACAGTCTAAGTACAATCAGGAAACTGTGCATCTGAACCTATGATATTAAACATCATAGCGGAAGAAACGAGTATTCAGTCAGTACTTTGAATGTATTGGTGTGCAAAATGAGGGTAGGCTGAAATGCATGGGTTCATGTGCATGAGATAGTAACTAACTGAATGACATGAGGTATCTAAATATGAGTACATGAGAAATTGAAATATTGAGAATACAAGACCAAGATTATAGTATATCTAAAATAATCTGTAAAACTGAAATAATGAAATCTGGTAACTGAATACTGATAAACTATATGCTATAGTAAAAGAAACTAAACTAAATTTTATACTGAGTACTAAAACTGAAACTGAAACTGTGGGAGGTATCATCTAACCAACATGCCCCAAATCTGAGATGATAGCGGTCCAACCTGTGACCCCAGTTAGAAGGGTGCTAGTACCATGCCACGGGTACTAACAATGGTTGTGGAGTCATTCCTAAACTGACAGATGACCCCTGAGATCAATCCTAAGCTGGCAGGTGATCCTTGAGAGAGTGTCAATCCTAAGCTGGCGGGTGACATATATTAATCCTACACTGGCTACGTAGTTCTAGAACTTAGGGATTTCTACTAAGGACCTAGTCGTAACTGGCGGGTGAGTCCCCATACCTAGGTTCGCTCGGTGCTGAATCCTACTGATTACCAGACTGAACTAAGTATAACTGAACAATGAACTAGTCTTAATTACTACTGAATGATAATGCTATTGGTTTATCCGAAACCATTCTGAAACTACTAAAGTTCTGTAAACATCATAGTTTTTGGGTATTCATAACCCCTAGGACTCAATAGAAATAACAACAGGATCATACTAAAGCTTTAAAATATAATAAGTAATTATTGTTCTATAATGACTCGAGACTACCCCATAGTCGTCACACGGTGCTTAGGATCACAAGTGATCCCAAGCTAACCCTTGTACAATCATAACTCATGAGAAACTAAAATAAATACATAAGTTTGAGTTGAAATAAGTGGAAGATAAATCTTTAGCTGAACATTTTCAAAACAAACTATTAAAATTATTACAACTCTGCTTTATACAAAACTAAAACTTAAATCCAATACATTAACTCTACTGACTATCTATGAAGCCTCTAGTAGTACTAACTATAGGTAGTCGGGACATGACCCCCAGCTATCCCAAATCAATATGACTGAATAAAGAAAAAAATAAAATACTACATAAACTGTGACTGACTAAGCCCTTGAATCAAAAGGACTCATCACCTGCTAACTGGAAGCTGCAAGCTGCCTGAATATGATGTGCACACTACAACTTGTACCTACATTATGAGACAATGCAGAATATAGACATAAATGTGGATTATTACTTTTGGAATATACTAAGCATGTGGGAGTGAATGCATAAGAAAAACAATATCTCAATGTTTATATAAACTTGTAAAAGAATGTCTGCTACGTGTAAATGACTCACATTGGCTTGAATAGCTGAAAATCATAAATCATGAATGATAAAACATTCTGTATAAATCTCGTGAGCCATAATACTTAGTTCTAAAAGTTGTATCTTTACTTTTTCTAGTGGGAGTTTTTTCTAACCGACATAAACCATGTGAGATGTCATGGAGTACAACGTCTTACCCACATTGGGGAGAGCTGTTCTACCCTTGTGTAACGCCCCAAATTTGGTACCCGGAATGCTACACAGTGCTCATGACCCCAAAGGACTAAAAGCTAACCCATGACTGATATCTGTACTTGTATACTGCATAATATATTGTATGATTGCGGAAACATAAACTGAAAGGCCATAAGGTTCAAGAATTTAACATAACTGATAAAGATATAACATCTGAATGGGGTATGAAATATCAAAACACTGTTGAAATAATATGATAGTCTGGAAAGCCTCTAACTAACTGAACTATATGAATGAGGAGTTGATGGGACATGTCCCCAACTAACTCCAACTAATAAATTACTTAATGAGATAATAAATAATGATCATGTCCTCGAGAGATAAGGACTCACTACTAACTCTAACTTCTTAAATTGGAATGCTACTGATGCTCTAGAGATCGTGTCTCTGAACCTATGGTATAAGACACTATAGCGCAAATGCATCAGTACTTTAAATATATTGGTATGCATGTGAGGTAGGCTAAATGCATGAGGTTCATAGGCATGAAAAATACTGGCTAACTGACTAATATGAATGTGAGAATACACGCATGAACACATAGTAACTATATCTGAGATCGTGATAACATGAGTTTACTGATAACTAACGTGACTGATAACTGAGTTCTGATGGATGATATAACTGATAACATGAGTGACTATATCTGACAGTCCTAAATCTGATAGAACTAGCTAAGTTCCTTACTATTCTGAGTTGACTGTATCTGACAGTCCTAAATTCTGTAACTGAAACTGTGGGAAGTAGTTATCTAACCGACATGCCCCTAATACGCCATATGGCTGAGTTGGAGTCCAATTTGTAACCCCAATTAGAAGGGTGTCAATACTGCACCACCAGTAAGGAAAAGCTGTGAGTGACCCTCATCTAACAGTGTCCCCAAAAGAGAATAGTGAGGCCCTCATCTGACAGTGCTTATCCACCTCATCCACCCTCATCTGATAGGGTTAAATTCTCAACCTATGTTGACTACATAGTTCTGGAACACAAGGATGACTTCTAAGAATCACATCCTCATCTGACAGTGTGTGTTCCCATCCTTGGGTTCACTCGGTGCTAATTCCTACTCCCATATCAATAGACACTGAACATGAATTACTGAACTAAATTAACTGAATTCCGTTGACTGATGGAATAGTACTGAGATTACTGAAGTACTGAGATTTCCTGAGTCACATGACTGACTGAGTTTTATAAATCATGGCTTGACTGAGGATATCGTGAAACATGTCACTGGATGTAGGCACACAATTATATTTTTTGGGTACTAGTACCCCCAGGACTCGATGGAAGGAAACTGACAAGGCATGACATTCTTGAATGCATGACCAATCATCAAAAATCCATAATATAATAACTGGAGATATTTCATAGGCATTTGATTATCATAGCTTGGTACATGAATAAGATAGCATGTATACATAGCGTAATTTCATAAGGCTAACTCATGATCAATCCAACGAACAAATTTCAATACATAAGAATAACATAGAAGTCATTTTGGATCACAATTTAGCTATAGACCATAATTTCTATCTTCCTAGGAATTTAACCAAACACCTTGCATGCACCCATAGGGCATAGGCTTAATCATCAAATTGACACATTATGAATAACTCAATTTATGGATTTCACTCACTTGCTAATGTAGTTTCATGAAAAACACATAAATATTCCAACTTAGGAATCATATAACAAGATAAACATTGTTACAATCAACCCACAACATAAATATCATGATTTGCAATTTGAAATAGGATTCTTGAGATTTGTGAATGAAAGGAATCCATAAATCAACACAATGCATACCTTAGTTCTTGGTTTAGCAAAGTTTGATGGAGAGACTTTCTTGAAATTGAATCCCCAATTGAAACCCTAGCTTATTCTTGAGAGAAAAATAAGAGAAACTAGTTTATTTTAGGTTCCAAATAGCTGAATCTCGTGTTAAAGGGCTTAAATAGGGGTGGGAAATTGACCCTTTTAACCCTGGAGACGTCTTTTAAATTGGTGAAAATTTCCTGACCTGGACCCCTGGTGCGATGCGGCGCTGTCGCGCCGTGTCACTGGAATTTGACAACTGGGAAATTAGGGGATGGCGCGATGCGGAGACATCGCATTGCCACTTCATTTGTGACATAGAAGTTTGGCGCGATGCAGAGAAATCGCGCTGGGATGCTGGAAAAAGGACAATTGCCATTTTATCTTGTGGCGTGGCGCGCCACTGACCAATATGGTGCTGTTTTAAGACGGGAACTTAAAATAATGATAACTTCTTACCCGGTTATCGGATTTAGGTGAATCTTATATCGATGGAAAGTTTATTGAATTTCCCAAATGACAAAAAGTGAAAATATTAAAAATTCCCTATGGAATAAATATCATTCAATTTAGAAGATAATACTAGACATTCTTGGGATGAAATTAGTTAGGAAACTTTGGGGTATTACACCTTGCCATCGAAATAGAACCTTATCTTATGTGATACTGACTTAGCCCACTATGGGCACTTATACTTATGGTGGCTCATAGTTCTAGGGCATAAGACCTTAGAATCATACCCAACTCAGTGCTAAATACTACCCCCATAGTTATTACTTAGAACATTAGAAAATCCACCTTAAAATAGTATAAGGGTTTATAATGAAAACCAGTAATGCATCAATCTTTTTTAAACTGTGATCAAAACTAATCTCTGTGTATTCCATATCTTAGCTGAGGATCAATAGATTAAATCTTGATTAAAAATCTGAATACATGCTTATCAAAGAATGCTCAAATATTATCTTTATTGAAATATCAAGACTTAAACTTAGGGCTTACAACCAATACTTGGAAATCATGTCAAATCACAATTAACTTTATGCTCAACAATAATTATCTTGAAATGCTTTAACCATTCAAGTCAAGATAATGAAATCAAAATCACAATGTCATGCTTAAAGATCAATTGAAAATCTTTAATAAATGTCTCAAATCATACTCATAGTGTTCAAATCATGAAAGAGAATTCCTTAAATCTAGATAACTATGCACTATCATACTTCAATCACTTTATAAATCCATAAACTCAAAACAAGATGCTTTGGGTATGAACCCTAGTTCCAAATCATGTAAATTAAACTTTAAATACTAGTTTTGGGTACAAGGATGAAAGTAATATCCTTGTTCATAACCCCATGTACCTTTATAGGTTTGATTTGATGTAGAGAATTTGACTTGGAAACCTTGGGAATGTTCTTGAAAGCTTTTCTTGGAATCCTTGAACTTAAGAACTCAAATTCTTGTTTATCTTAAAGATATTGTAATGGAGTTTTGAATTTCTTGGATGGAGGAACCTTAATT
Organism: Capsicum pubescens; assembly: GCA_030864215.1. Taxonomy (NCBI): domain Eukaryota; kingdom Viridiplantae; phylum Streptophyta; class Magnoliopsida; order Solanales; family Solanaceae; genus Capsicum; species Capsicum pubescens. The sequence continues at coordinate 172,522,513 of CM061543.1, forward strand.
CATTGATTTTCTTAAATAAAATTTGTGGAAGTTCTTGGTGTTCTTGAGGGGGCTAGGGTTTTCTTGGAGAGAAAAAGATGAATAAGAATGTGTATAATGCTTTTGGGGGCTGAAATTAAGTGTTATGGGCGGATTTGGGTGAGGGGAAGTGACCAAAGTTCCCCTAGGTCCTTTAGGAACTGAAATAGCGTGTGAAACAACTCCGTATAGCATTGGTCATCGCGTTTCATCACACATTGTGTCTAGGAGCATCGCGCTGCGTCCCAATCGCATCGGCTTACTTCCTCACACGGAAAATGTCATAACTTTTTTTCTTGGGTATCGGATTAAGGTAAAATTGATATCGTTAGAAAGATAATTCAATTATGTATGAGCTGCAAAATTATACGTATATAAAAATTTATACACGTTCAAAGAAGACCCTTGTAGAATTGAATACAAAACTTTGGACGAATCAAAGGTTCTTAGATCAAGTTCACTCTAAGTGATTCCTATGAACACCTTTCACCTCAAAAACACTTCACACACTAGGATAATGATAATGAATCTTATATTAACATGGGAAATATTTGGACTAGAGCTTACACACGTAGGAACGATGGTTAAAATTCTAGCGTGAAAATTTTGGGTGTTACATTATCTCCCCCTTGAAATTATTCATCCTCGAATGATGGCTAGGAACTTTTTGAAGTCTTAGAAGTATGGAATAACATGGACATAATATGTCCTCTAAGAAAAGGTATAACTGAGCTGAAATATTAAACTTTTATCATGAAACTAAGTTTTGAGCTGACTTGCCTTTACTTACTTTAAGGAGCTGATTCATGCTGAGAGTTTAGATTTCACTTGAAGTGTTCATGATACAATCATAAATATAGAACTGGGAATTGATAAATTATGCAAGCACGAATCATGACACAACAAGACTTAGATCGTACAAGGGGTATTACACTGTCTGAGCTGAAATACATGGAGAACTGAGATTATGCACTGAAACTTATAAACTATGTCATGACTAAATAGCTGAATTTGGTACTTGCATGAGTGCGAATATTTTTCCTCATGGAATTGCCTTGCTCGAGAAACTTTGGTTAGTACAATGATATGGAAAGTTGGAAATCTATAGGAGCTTAAATGCTTGATTGTAAAACTGGATTGCAGGCTATATGGACTGGATCATACTGACTGCTCATACTCAAATGGAGTATTTCTTCAACACTCTTCTATGAAATTCTAATAATATTAGGGAGCAAAGAATTTTGGGCATTATCTGAACAAGACATCTGACTAAGGAATCACAACATTGATACAACTCTATAGCTTGGAACATAGGTATATAAATCGTAAGCTAGGATAGAATTACTAGGCCTTAGGCAATGCAACTCCTTACTTTCAAACATAGTAACACTTCTCAAATATTCCCTCAAATATACTATTCCCTTTTAAATACCATATTCATTGATGCTAATTCTCACGTGGTTGTTCATAAATCCATCTACTAATGTCTAAACTAAACTAATTCCTCTCACCATAATCATGCCTAAATCAAAATCACAAGGTACAATATATAACACCATAACTGAACTGGACTACCGATGAGATAAGTGACGCGCTGCGTCACTTTACCATGCGAGATGTGACGCATCGCATTGCTCCCTACCAACGCGATATGCGATCGCCACAACCATATTGTGTTGCCTCACTATTTTTACCTTCCAAATAGATCTCAAACCTCGCCCGAAAAATTCAAAACTTACCCGAGATGTGCTATAGACAACCCCGATCATGAATCAACTTAAAGATTTACATTCCTAGGTTGGGAAGGTCTAAAACTAATACACAATGCATTCATCCCCTTATAAACCTACATGACATTCAAGCCTATTGTTATAACCACATATGAACGACTAAATAAACACCCACAATAGCATACTTCTCACATCCTACAAACCTCTATCATTTACAACTGCCATGCACTACCCCAAGAACATCCACACATAATTTTGACTAACTGTAACATGTATCAAAGACTTGGACTCAATCTTACTTCACACTTATAGCCTTAGCTAAAACAAGAATACAATGATCTTTCATCAATAAGAAACACTTACTCTCTCCCATCTACACAATTACTCATCCCCTTTGTCATTATACAAGAAAAGGTCACTAAAAGGTTAAAACATAAGGACCTAAAACATGAAAGGATAACTTTGACACTTAACTGAGACCTGAGGAATAGAATATCAACATCATGGATTCATCAGGAGATCTAAACTGAGGATATACATGACATAATATGAACTTTACTGAGTGTAGCATGAGTACCCAGAATTGAACATAGCATAAAGCATGAGTGCATAAGTCATGAGCTACATGACCTGAGTTTGGAGTTCATGATTTCATGGAACATAATTCGTACTACTGTGTGAACTTGAACTCCTCATACTAGGAACTGAAAGCATACATGATTTTCTATGATGTTCATGAATAGAACGATGATCATGGAGATGACACATAAGGCATAAGTAGATATCGTGATGACTAAAGTACTAATACTGAAATAAGAATGAGCTGGGCATCTTCCTCCCACACTGGCAGCACTACTAGAATCTGAGAATCTGACTTGGTTACTTATCCTATCATCTCCCCCTTAGCTTTAAGTCATCATTCTAAGTCTGTGGAACCCTTTTGCCAAACTATTGAATTCTAGAGTCTAGGATATAACAATACACGTAAATAATAAACTTAACCCGAAAGATTACACCTGAAAATGTAAAACACCCTTCTAATACTTCCTTTTAAGATACAACTCGATCTTTCTATAGCCCCAATAGTCATCATATAATACATGAACACTTACTAACTTAGAATCTTCATGAGTATCCCCATAGATGGAGTGCACACTATCTAGTGCTTCAACTCTTATCTCTATTAGCTCAATATTCAAAGAATCAAACTTAGATTCTATTACTTAACATGGATATCACCAAACCTTTAATGAACCATACTACTTCCTCCATAGCCTACCAATATCACATCTCAAAACTTATATTTCTAAACCATGAGAATCAAGATCATATCAAAAGGCTCAACATTATAAATCATAACTCCTTAACTTAGCTATTAAGAACACCATATACTATATCACTAGCCTCCTTCCCCTTAGAAACTCAAGGGTACTACTAACCATACATAACATATAATAACCTTAGAAAATAATGCAACCCCATATCATATTTGGGAACACCTCTACAACATACTTAATTATGAATAACTGAACTTTAAATCTTGCATACACTGTTCAAGGCTATTAGATTACTTCCATATAACTAGCATCACTAACCAAGCAAACATTACATCCACCTTGATGATCATCTACTGTTCAATCTTAGTATCTAGTGCTAGGCATGCTTAACAACCCAACCTCACATAGTATTCTCACTTGGAAGCCATAAAACAAGACATCAAGAAACACTTATCCACTAGAGCCCTGTAACAACCATAATCGATCACAATCCTATGGTAGACTTTATTAAAATCCATTATCACACCATCCTTCTACACATTATGACTATTTACCTATCTGTACACCTAAATTACGTTCATAGCTCTTTAAGTTTCAACTAAACTCTTTTATTGCAACCTCAAGGGAATCCTAAATCAATAATACTCAACCACCAAATACTTCATTAATATCTTATACTTTTCTAACACAACAAATATCATCAATAACCCCTTTCATACTTCAAGCAAACAATAATTCACCTTAACTAATAACTCTTTCTCTATCTTTCACTAAACTAACACACCAGGACATATCACCATAACGCAATATAGCATGCATAAGTTTATCTCTGTACTTTCTATCAAACCTCATTCCCACTTTTTTTATCACTGCACTTCGAAACCCACACTTCTAACTATAAGAAGGTTCTACTACTTATGAATCATAACACTCTAGGTTCATACTATTTTCTCTCATGAGCACTATCTATATAGGTGGTTTAATGAGGAATCTGAATACACATCTTATTCTGTCTTAACTAAACAACTCATAAGGATGTGAACATAACTTTCAAATTATGGAACTTGTAACACATTAGAGAGATCCTCTAAAACTCCTTGACTTCTAAAATTACTGATTATAAATCTGAGAGCATCATCTTGGGAGGAATTAGAACTTACTAATCATGTTATCTCAAGATTATAGCATAGATAGAGAGGTATGGATTAACACATGAATTGACAAAAGTTTTTGAAGGAATAACTTTACAGCATGATCTAGAGTATGAAAGAAAGGAAACTTTTCTTAAATGCCTTGCAGCCTCTCGAAGAAAAGTACAGATGTCTCCGTACGATTCCGCAAGACTCTACTAGACATGGATTCATATACACCCTAGGATACTTGAAATCTATGCTCTAATACCAAGTTTGTAATGACCCGAGCCTACTTCTTAGTCATCACACGGTGCTTAGGACCACAAGTAATCCCAAGCTAACCCTTGTACTGGCATAACTCATGAGCAATTGAAATAAATACATAAGTTCAAATTGAAATAAGTGAAAGATAAATCTTTAGCTGAACATATTCAAAACAAACCATTAAAATGATTACAACTCTACTATATACAAAACCATAACTTAAATCCAATACATTAATTCTACTGACTATCTATGAAGCCTCTACTAGCACTGACTATAGGTAACTGGGACGTGACCCCCAACTATCCCGAATCAATACGACTGAATAAAGAAAAAAGTAAAATACTACTCAAACTATGACTGACTCGAGCCCTTGAATCAAAAGGACTCATCACCTGTTGATTGAAAGCTGCAAACTGTCTGGATATGGTGTGCACGATACACCTCGTACCTATATTATAAGACAATGTAGCACATATACATATATGTGGATCAGTACTTTTGGAATATACTGAGCATGTGGGGTGAATACATAAGAAAAAAAATATCTCAATGTTTATATTAACTTATAAAAAAATGCATGCTAAGTGTAAATAACTCAAATTGTCTTGAATAACTGAAAGCTAAAAATCATAAATCATGAATGATAACACATACTGTATAAATCTCATGAGCCACAACACTTCGTTCTAAAAGTTGTATCTGTACTCTTTCTAGTGGGAGTTTTTTCTAAGCGACATAAACCTTGTGAGCTGTCACAGAGTCCAACGTCTTACCCATATTGGGGAGAGATGTTCTACCCTTTCCATTAGAATAGAACGTTAAGTTAAGTGATCACTGACTTAGCCCACTATGGGTGCTTAAACCTACGGTGGCTCGTAGTTCTAGAGCATGAGACCTTGGAATCATACCCAACTCAAAGCTAAATACTACTCCCATACTTATTGCTCAGAACTTTAGGAAATCCATCTTAAAATAACATAAGGGTTTATAATGAAAATCAGTTATGCATCAATCTGTTTTAAACTGTAATCAAAACTAATCTGTATGGATTCCATATCTTAGCTGAGGATCAAAAAATCAAATCTTGCTTAAAAATTTGAATACATGCTTATCAAAGAATGCTCAAATATCATCTTTCTTGAAATATAAAGACTTAAACTTAGGTCCTACAACCATACTTGGAAATCTTGTCAAATCACAATAAAATTCAAGCTCAACAATAATAATCTTGAAATGCTTTAATAATTCAAGTCAAGATAATGAAATCAAAATCACATTGTCATGCTTAAAGCTTAATTGAAAATCTTTAATCAATGTCTCAAATCATACTCATAGTGTTCAAATCATGAAAGAGAATTCTTTAAATCAAGATAAGTATACACTTTCATATTTCAATCACTTTATAAATTCATAAACTCAAAACATGATACTTTGGGTATGAACCCTAGTTGCAAATCATGTAAATTCATCTAAATTCAACTTTAAAAATTAGTTTTGGGCACAAGGATGAAGGAGTATCATTGTTCATAACCCCACACACCTTAATAGGTTTGATTTGATGTAGAGAAATTGACTTGGAAACCTTAGGAATATTCTTTAAAGCTTTTCTTGGAATTCTTGAACTTAAGAACTCAAATTCTTGTTTATCTGGAAGATATTGTAATGGAGTTTTGAATTTCTTGGATGGAGGAAACTTAATTCATTGATTGTATTGAAGAAATTTTTTTGAAGTTCTTGGTGTTCTTGAGGGGACTAGGGTTTTCTTGGAGTAAAAAAGGATGAATAAGAATGTGTATAGTGCTTTTGGGGGCTGAAATTAAGTGTTATGGGCGGATTTGAGTGAGGGAAAGTGACCAAAGTACCCCTACACCCTTTAGGAACTGAAATAGCTTGTGAAACAGATCTATATCATGTTGGCCATCTCATCATATCCCTCTTCGTATTGAGGACCATCACGTTGCGTCCCAATCGCATCGTCTTACTACCTCACACTAAAAATGCCATAAATTTTTGCCCGGGAATCGGATTAAGGCAAATTTGGTATCGTTGGAAATCTAATTCAATTATCTACGATTTGGTGGGTATTGAGATTCAAAATTATATGTATATAAAAATTTATACACATTCAAAGTATACCCTTGTAGAATCAAATATCAAACTTTGGACGAATCAAAGGTTCTTAGTTCAAGTTCACTGTAAGTGATTCCTATGAACACCTTTCACCTCAAAAGCACTTCACAGACTAGGATAATGATAATGAAACTTATATTAACATGGGAAACATTTGAACTAGAGATTACACATGTAGGAACGACGGTTAAAATTCTTGCACGAAATTTGGGGTGTTACATGTTCACAACCCAATCTTTTAGGAATTTCATCAAACACATATGGGTCATAAGTTAAAGAATGGGAATAGTTAAATCATGTGATAATAACATTATTTCAATATGAAAATCATGGCGTAAGGACTTAACATGCGAATATCATCCTTCAAACGTGTCAAGTGCTAATTCCAATGAAAATAATTTGTAAACATGATATAAAAATTGAAATTCATGGAATTTCATGGATATAATTCATAATAACATATAAAGATCATAATATTAAACTTCAAAATAGATTCTTGGACTCCATGGGTGAAAAGGACCCATGGATGAACATCACACATACCTTAATTGATGAATTTGTGAAAGTTCTTGGTAGTTTTCTTAAAGCTTGAGCTTGAATCTTGAAAAGTCTAGGGTTTGTTCTTAAGAGAGAATGGTTTCTGTTTTAGAGGATTTGTGAATAAAGGGGCCAATTTTGCCTTTTGGGAGCCTTAATCCCGTGTTATGGACCACTTGGATGAAGGGAAAAAGACCTATTTTCCCTTAAAAACATGAAACCAAAAGCTGTAAAATACGGGCGGGCGATGGAGCATGCGCCACGGGCTAATCGCGTACCCTCACTGCCTCTCTTACAAAAATTGCTATAACTTTTCGCTCGGGTATCAAATTAAGGCAAAATTGGTATCGATGAAAAACTGACTAAATTATCTAGAATTTGGTGGGTTCTGAGCTGCAACATTCTATATATATAAAAAGGTATACGCATTCAAAGTAGACCCTTGTAGAATCGATTACCAAACTTTGAACGAATCAATGACTCTTAGCTTTACTTTGTTCTAAGTGATTCTTATGAGAATTTTTCACCTTGCGATCACTTTACATACTAGGATAAAGATCATGAAATGTGTATTCAAAAGAAATTCCTAAGATTAGAGTTAACACATTTAAGAATGATGCTTCAAAGTCTAGCCCAAAAATACGTGGTTTACATTATCTCTCCTTGGAATTATTTGTCCTCGAATGAGACTAGTTAGAATGAGAGTACTAAGGCAACTGAGATCATATTCTGAACATGCAAGACTAGGAACGTGACTTGGAACATGAATACATAATCGAGTCTGAGCCTAATACATGAACTAAATTGATTTCATGAATAAATTCAATGACATGAGAATGGTTATAAGGCTGAGATAGAAACGAGGAAGTCAACTTATGTGTAAATATTACCTCAGGCTGGATTTATTTTTGTGAAGAAAAGATGAGATATATAGGACATGAAAACTCGAGGTATTACGATATCTCCCCCTGGGGATAGTTCATCCCCCGAACGATATTGACTTGGCTAAAATACTAAGGAAAGACTGAGATGATGCATGGGACACTTTCAAACTGAACCATGACTGTATACCTAAATCTAAAAATGATGTATGATGCATGAACTGAGGTAAACTCGCAATTTAATAGATGTGAACAAATTATCTCTTGGAATATCCATACTCATGAAACTTAGATAGTAAGACTAGATCTAAAGATAGAAAACAATAGGAACGTGTCTGTCTGACTGCTAAACTGAATTGCTAGCTATATGGATTAACTCATACTGAAAGCTTATACTCAACTAGAATATTTATTCAATGCCCTTTCTATGAAGTTCTAATAGCATTAGAGAGCAGGGAATCTTGGGCATGATCTGAATAAGTCATATGTATAAGGAATCCCAATATGGCTATAGTTCTGTAACATGGAACATAGGCCTACGAAAACCAAGCTAGGATAGAATTGTTGTTCCTTAGATAATGCAACTGCTACTTTAAAGCTTAGACATACCCTCGAATACCCCCTCAACTATACCTTTCACCTTAATTCTACACTTCACCTGAGACTACTATAGATATTCACATGAGTATTGATAACTCTGTTTACTGAAGTCTGAGTTGAACTAAATTCTCTTACTATGCTCAAGCCTACTTGAACCTACAAAATGTACACATAACAATGTAATACTAGTCAGAATCATGAATTTAATACACCTTATGTTTTTACAACTTCTCACCTCATGAATAATTATTACCACTTCAGCAGCTACATTCAACCTCTTACTAGACATTCACTAATTCACAATGCATTTATCCACATATATACAGACATAACATTTAAGCCTATCTTCATAACCACATATGCCCTTTTAAACGAACACCCATAAAATCATCTTCCTTATATCCTCCAAACCTTCATCATTAACTACCTCCATACCTACCCTAAGAAAGCACATATAAAATTCTAACTAACCATGATGTGAATGAAGGATGGAAATTAAAGAGGCCGCGATGGAGCATGCACCGTGGGCTCTGGTTCTCCGGACTAGAGTATGTACTGCGGGCACCTCTAACAGTGTACTGGGGCATGTGACGCGGGATTATCCTGGTGGTGCTACTATTTTAGAAGTCCAAACACCCCCTTATGCTAGTCCAAAAATTTTGAAACTCACTCGAGATGTACTATTGACCACCCCAATCATGAATCAACTTAAAAATTAATGTTTCAATGTTGGAAAGGTAGAAAATAAAATCAACAAAGTTTGGGAGCTTTAGAATTGACTAAGTCCCAATACTTTGTGGAATTTTCTAAGTCTTGGATCCCTTTTTAACATCTAATAGTAAGATGAAATAAGTTTTGTCAATAAGAAATGTTTACTCTCTCTCTCATCTAGCAGCTATTCATCATCACTAGTATAACCTAAGGAGAGGTCACTAAAAGGTTAGAACATGAGGACCTAAAGAATAAAAGAATAACTTTGACACATAACTGAGGCCTGAGAAATAAAGTATCAACATTATGGATTCATTATATAAATCAAAACTAAAGATATACATGATATATTCTGAAGTTCGCTGATCATTAAGAGTGTAGCATAAGTATTGGAACTGAACATACTATAAAGCATGAGTACATGAGTCATGAGCTGCATAACCTAAGTTTGGAGTTCCTGAATTCATGTAACATGATTCGTACTGCTGAGCGGGTTGGAACTCCTCATACTAGGAACTAGGAGAGTACATGAATTTCCATAAGGTGCATGAATATGAGCTATTATCATAGAGCTAACATGTAAGGGATGAGTAGATGTCATAATAAATGAAGTACAAAACTTTGCACTGAGATCGGAATGGGTTGGGCATCTCCCTCCCTTGTGTTGTTGTACAACACCCTGGCATCACTACTAGAACCTGAGAGCTTGACTTGGTTACTGGTCCCATCATCTCCTTCTTAGCCTATAACCATCATCCTAAGTCTGCAGGCATAAGATCTAAACTGAACTGGCACCACTTCACACTAGAGTTTGAGGTATAATAAGGAACATAAATACTATACTTACCCTGAAAGACTACACTTAATAATGTAAGGACCACCTTCTTTCTGTAACATAATTCTTAGCTTTCTATAGCCTCAATAATCATCATACAATAACTGAAACACTAGCTAATTTAGAATTTCCAAGAGTATCACCATACCATGAGTTCACACTATCTAGTGCTTCATCTCTACTTTCCATTAGCTCAATTTTCTAAGATTCAAGTTTATCTTCTAATTCTTAACATGGATATTCTCAAACTCTTAATGAACCATATTAACTTCCTTTATATCCTACTAATATCATATCTCTATACTTATATTTCGAATTAACAACTTAAATTCTTGCATGCACTATTCAAGCCTACTAATTCACCTTCATACAACTAGCCCCATGGATACAAAATTTACTAAATATAGATAATACTATACCCACTTTACTATTGCTAAAATTTTAGGTTCACACTTCTAACTCTAGGTCATATGCTACCATAGGATTCTGAGAAACGACCTGAAAACACATCTAACCCCTAAGCACTAAGGTACTACCTCTCCATTCGATGACTAATTTATTTAGAAACTAAAAATGAATGACTCTATTTCTAAAATCAACTGAAGTGATTTTCTGGGATACTATAATCGGGTAGTTTATACCCGTTTGGCTATTACAGATTTACCCACTGGGGTAGACACTGAGAAGGGCTCTGTTAGAGTCTCAGGAGTAACACAAAAGTTAACAATTATATAGGGGTTTAAAAAAGAAGCGAAGCTCTAGGATCTAAGAAAGCATAAACATGAAGAGGAAAGAACTTCCACATACCCGTAACCATATTAGGAGAACTTTCCTAATCCTTTCGGGACTAGAGTGCATACAACCTATTTTGATGTTGTCCACTGGTGGTACTGGAAGTGGCGCCCTGCTGAGTCAGGTGACCAGATGGAACTGTAGGACGATTAGACTGACCCTGCTAATGCGAATCCTTTCCTCTATGAGACATTACTCTACACTCTCAAGAACTATGGCCTGGATTACCACACCCAAATCACACATCACTGCCATCTCTACATACACCAAGGTGATTTCTAACATATTCTCTGCAAAGCAAATAGGTACGACCACTGCTCACACTGTCCTGGGTTTTGGAGCCTGGCGCCCCATTCCGACTGTCATTCCTGAACTTTGGCACTAGCGCACTAGCTAAAGATGGAGCTAGGGATGAAGATTTTGAAGGTATTGAGAAAGGTTACTACTCTCTAACCTCGACTGAGCAAAGTTGAAACTACCTTTCCTAGCCCTCTTACTCTCTTTTTCTTCCTCCTTAGCCTTTTCATCCTCAATCTGTTAAGCATAAACCATAATCCTAGTTAAGTCCATATCTTGAATCAACATAGAAGTCCTACACTCCTTGACTACACTCTCAGCTACACCAAAAACAAACTTACTCATTATAGACCTATTATCAGATACCGCATTAGGGACATACCTAGCCAACTGAGTAAACTTAAGAGAATACCCCTTTACTCTCATACTACATTGCTTCAAGTAGATAAACTCATGTAACTTAGATTCTTTCAACTCTAAAGGGATTAAAATTTCTAAAAAGGTCGTAGCAAACTCCTCCCACTCTATAGGCCCTATCTTAATATCTTTATCCCCCTTTCACTGCTTATACCAGGTGTGAGCTACATATTACAACTGGTAAGCAGCCAACTCTGCACTCTCACTAGATGTGACATCCATGATGTTAGTAACCTTTTAAACCATATCAAAAAACTCCTGCGGATCCTTATCTGACTTGGATCTAAAAAATAAAGGAGGGTTCATTCGGGTGAAATCCAGAATCCTAACTATGGTGGTATTAACCATTGTATTGGCTAGGATAATAGCCTACAGATTGTTTTGATATACTACTGAGTGATAAGGTAGTGAAGAAAACTCTGAACTCGGTGTGAGAGACGTGCTGGTCCAGGGGATCTTTCTGAATGGGCGAAGATGCGGGCAGATTCCCAATTTTTCTTCTGTTATTCTTTTGGGAGGCATTGTCTATAAAAAATAAATGATGAACTAGAAAGAGAGATTAAATATAGCATCATGCTGTTTTGCATGAAAAGAATAATAAAAGAAGGAAAGCATTTCCTAAAACATCTCGCAGCCTCTTATCTATTAGTGTGGCACACTTCATACCCATGCACAAAACTCTACTCAAGAGAATTTTAAAACCTTAGCATCTGATACAAAGTTTGTAACACCCTGGGAGTACACCCTGGATGCCATATGGTGCTTACGGTCACAAGTAACCACAAGCTAACCTATGAGCTGGTACCTGCTGTGAGCACTAAATAAAACTGATAACAATGACATGTGTGGAAATTAACTGAAAAATGCCATAAGGTTTTAAGTTCTAAAAACAATACAACTGAATCCATAAAACTAAAACATATGCAGAAATACTAAAATTTGTCTGATAGTACTGACAAACTAATTGACTAATAAAGTGTCTGAAAGCCTCCAAGATGACTGAGGAGTTGATAGGACAAGACCCCAACTAACTCTGACTGATTAACTAAAAAAAATACTAAAAGAAACATAATAGGTCCTTAAAACATGAGGACTCACCACTATTGCTGCCACTGATAAGATGAATTATCTAAGTACAATTAGGAAACTGTGTATCTGGACCTATGATATCAAACATCATAGTGCAAGAAATGAGTATGCAGTCAATACTTTGAATGTACTGGTATACAAGATGAGGTTAGCCTGAAATACATGGGTTCATGTGCATTAGATAGTAAATAACTAAATGAAATAAGGTAACTGAATATGAGTACATGAGAAACTGAAATACTGAGAATGCAAGACCAAGCATATAATATATCTAAAATAATTTGTATAACTAAAATAATAAAATCTGGTAATTGAATACTGATAAACTGTATGTTATGGTCAAATAAATTGAACTAAATTCTATACTGAGCACTAAAACTGAAATTATGTGAGGTATTATCTACCCGACATACCCTAAATCTGAGCTGATAGGGGTCAAACCCATGACCCTAGTTGGAAGAGTGATAGTACCATGCCATGGGTACTAATAATGGTTGTGGAGTCAGTTCTAATCTGGCGGGTGACCCCTGAGATCAGTCCTAACCTGGCGGGTGATCCCTAAGCGAGTGTCAATCCTAAACTGGTGGGTGACATCTCTTAATCCTACGCTAGCTACGTAGTTCTGGAACTTAGAGACTTCTACTAAGGACCCAGTCCTAACTGGAGAGTGAGCCCCCATCCCTAGGTTTGCTCAGTGATAAATCCTACTCCCAACTAAACTGACACTGATTGCGGGACTAAACTAAGTTTAACTGAACAAAGAACTAGTCATGTTACTAATGAATGATAATGTTATTGGTTTATCCAAAACTATTCTGAAACTACTGAAATTCTATAAATAGCTAAGTTTTTGGGTATTCATAACCCCCGATACTCGATAGCAGTAACAAAAGGATCATACTAAAGCTTCAGAAACATAATAAGTAATCATTGTTCACAATCCAATCTTTTAGGCATTTCATCAAACACATGTGGGTCATGAGTTAGAGAATGGGAATAGTTAAATCATGTGATAATAACATAATTGCAATATGAAAATCAAGGGTTAAGGATTTAACATACGAATATCATCCTCCAAATGTGTCAAGGGTTAATTCCAATGAAAAAAATTTGTAAACATGAAATAATAATCGAAATTCATGGATATAATTCCTAATAACATGTAATGATCATAAGTTTAAACTTGAAAATGGATTTTTGGACTCCATGGGTAAAAAAGGCCCATGGATGAACATCATAGATACCTTAATTAATGAATTTGTGAAATTTCGTGGTGATTTTCTTGAAACTTGAGCTTGAATATTGAAGAGGCTAGGGTTTGTTCTTGTGAGAGAATGGTTTCTTTTTGAGAGGATTTGTGAATAAAGGGGCCAATTTGTCCTTTTTGGACCTTTAATACCGTGTTATGGACCACTTAGGTGAAGGGAAAAAGAACCATTTGCCCTTAAAAATGTGGAACCAAAAGTTGTTAAATAGGGGCAGGCAATGGAGCGTACATCGTGGGCTAATCGCGTTCCCTCATTGCCCTCTCATGAAAATGGCTATAACTTTTTATCCGGGTATCAGATTAAGGAGAAATTGGTATCTCTGGGAAGCTGACTCAATTATCTAGAATTTGGTGGGTATTAAGCTTTAAAATTCTACGTATATCAAATATTATACACATTCAAAGTAGACCTTTGTAGAATCAAATACCAAACTTTGAACAAATCAAAAGCTCTTAGCTCAACTTTGTTCTATATGATTCTTATGAAATTTTTTCACCTCGAGATTACTTCACACAATAGGATAAATATCATGACATATGTATTCCAAATAAATTCCCGGGATTAGAGTTAACACACGTAAGAATGATGTTTCAAAATCTAGGCCAAAAATATGGGGTGTTACATATTAAAGTTTTGGCATCACTATCTTTATGGGGTTTATTTTGACATATTTTCTAATCATTAGATCCTTCATTATGTGTTTACTCAGAAGGAGTTGAATCTCAGACAAAGAAGATGGCTTGAGTTGCTAAAGGACTATAATATTTTTCTCCATTACCATCCAGATAAAGCTAACATAGTTGTTGATGCTCTTAGCATCTTATCAATGAGGAGTTTGTCTTATGTGGATGAGAATAAGTTAGAATTTGTAAAGGACATCTACTGTTTGATTAATCTTAGAGTTCATCTCACAGACTTCAAGGATGGTGGTGAATTTGTGCATCAAGTATCGCAGCTTTCTCTTATCATTAAAAAAAAGGAAAAATAGATGTTGGATTTTGAATTGATGAAAATTAAGAGGAACGAGGGTCAGCAAAAGGTTGTTGACTTTTTAATTAGTGGTGATGGTATCTTGAGGTACTAAGGAAGGTTATGTGTTCCAAATGCCAATGGATTAAGGGAAAGGATTTTGGCTGAAGCTCATGCATCGTGTTATGCTATAAATCCTAGTTCTATGAAGATGTACCATGATATTAAGGAGTTCTATTAGTGAAATAATATTAAATAAGATATGGATAGATTTGTGTCTAGATGTATGGTGTGTCAACAAGTGAAAATTGAGCACTTTAGACCCAAGGGTTTATACAAAGACATTGAGTTGCCCGAATAGAAGTGGGAGGTAATCAATATGGATTTTGTTATTGGCCTTCCTCGATCTCAAAATCAATGTGATTCTATTTGGGTCATTGCGGATAGAATGACCAAGTTCACTTACTTCTTGCTGGTAAGGACTAGTTATTTGGTGGAGGAATATGGTAAGTTGTATTATGTAGATATTGTAAAGTTGCATGGTGCTATGGTTTCTATCAACTTACATTGTGGTACTCCATTCTCATCTCATTTTTAGAAGTCATTTTAGAAAGGTTTGGGAACTAAGGTGTGTCTAAGTATTACTTTCCACCCACAGATGGATGGACAAATAGAGTGGACTATCCAAATATTGGAAGATATGCTCTATTCTTGTGTGATTGATTATGGTGGTATTTGGTACACCCATTTTCCTTTGATCGAATTTTCCTATAATAATAGTAAACACTCTAGAATTGGTATGGCTTTTTTTGAGGCGTTGTATGGTAGGAGGTGTCGTTCTCCTATTGGGTGGTATGAAGTTGGTGAGGGTAAGTTTCTTGGCCTAAATTTGGTTCACCAAGCCTTGGATAAGGTGAAGGTGATTTGTGATAGGTTGAAATCCACTCAAAGTCGCCAAAGTCTATGCGATGTGAGGCATAAGGATTTAGAGTTTAATGTTGGCGATTAGGTATTCTTGAAGGTATCTCCCATGAAAATAGTGATGCAGTTTGGTAAGAAGGTGAAACTTAGTCCCCAGTATATTGGTCCATATTTTATTTTGAAAAGGGTTGGTAATATTGCCTATTAGTTAGAGTTTCCCTCTAGTTTGATCTCCATCCATCCGATATTCCTTGTGTCCATGTTGTGGAAATATATGGGTAGTCCTTCATTGGTTGTTCCTTTGGAGGATATGCGTATTTAGGACTCTTTATCCTATGAGGATGTGTCAGTGAGGATCTTAGATCATCAAGTTCTCTGGTTGCAAATGAAAAATATGGCTTTGGTGAAGGTTTTATGGAGGAACCAAAAGTTCGAGGAAGTTATTGGGAGGCGAAAGAGGACATGAAGTCCAAGTATCCAAATTTGTTTTCCATTACAAAACCTCATGCTTGATGTATGTGTTAATCTTCTTAGATTGATTTATGTCTTGATAAGCAATGGGTTCAAGTCCCTAAACATTGAATTGAACAAGTGTTTTGATAGACAATGGGTTCGAGTCCCAAAGTCAATTGAATAAATGGTTGATTGATAATGATCGTGTCATGTGTCTTATCATTGTTGTATGTATTTGTTTTCTAACTTGGTGAAAGTTTAGTTTGATGTGTTATGATGTGTTAATTCATACTCGTGCTTTCCTTACCTTTCATTCAACGATAAATGATCCAAGTAGGGTAGAATTTAAACACCATGTCCTTGAATCCCTTAGAAAATTTTCCTAGGGTGGAGATTCTAAACAACATACGACTAGAAGGTACTAGTCATATGTTTTGATACGGGTTGGGGTCACCCTTTCGTATGTTAGATAGTGTGCTTTAGCTGGTTGATTCCCTAGGTACGATTGAATATTATACCACTCGTATGATAGAGTACAAGTGGTAGGTTACCAAGTCGTATGATGCTACGAGTCTTGTCCAAAGTATTCTTCCTTGGGTTCAGATTGTAGGGTACTAATCATACCTTAGGGTATGACTTGGACATGATGGGTCATATATTGATCAGTAAGGGGTCCAAGGAGAAGTCTAGGGTATGAGTTAGGGTACCACTAATACCGTAGAGTACATGTCAAGGGGGTGAGTCGTACCCTCCTGGGTTCAATTTTCAGTTTTTATGCTGAGGACATTTTAGATATTTCCCACCCCTAATCCCTTATGACCCATGACATAACATTATTTTTCCTTTTATTCTTGACTTAGACAAGATCTAACCACTCCAAAATCCTCTCTAAACTTCTTCAACAAGATTGGGGCTAAGGTTTATCAAAGAGGACATCTAGTGACTTGAGGACCAAAAATCTCTCCGTGAATCATCTTGTATAAGGCATGTGACTCTTCCATTATTGTTATTTCTCAAATATCATGTGTTTTTAACATTGATTATTATTTCTAAATTGTGGTTTGGAAATCAAATGTTAAGGTTTTGGATGCATAGTGATGAGTATTTTTTACCTTTGTTTAACCTTGTATTTATACATATTTTTGATGATGATTTGGACATGTGGGTGCTTGTTGATTGTTTTTCAACAAATAGGTCATGAGTAACCCTAATATTGATGGTTTTCACTTAGGTTTTGGTCATGGTAAAGGTATGCCCTCAAGGTGTTTGTGAAAATAGTTAAAAGAAATAACTAGTTACATGCTAATAGTGTTTTGAACTAAGGCTTGTTCTTAATGAGTAATAATGGTTGGTAAGTGACTTGTAAATGCCTTTTTGGATATGTAATGAGTTAGTTGGTGACTTTGGTGTATTTCTTGGTTAAAAGGGTTAGAGTCCCTAACATGAAATTGAATTGTGTCTTGAACTAAAGTTTGGTAAATAAATGCTAATGAAGAATGAATGGTGTTGTATAAGTCTTAATGACAACAAATTGACTTGAAGGATAGTTGAAAGTAAGGTATTAGTCTATTAAAGTGATTGATTGATAAATGGTTCATGAAGACCTTGTGGTCATGTGTGGTGTTGAATTGTAGCCTTGAAGGCCTTGAATTGACTAAGTGGGTTAGACTTCTCGAGTGTTGAATAGAATGGATGTTAATGCATGATTAAGGGATTAGAGTCCTAATGTTGACTAATAATGGTTGCAACAACTTGATTTTAGAGTCTTTTTCCTTTTAAAACGACTTGAGGTTAGAGTCCCTTGCCTCATGAAACTTCTTGATATTAGATTCCCTTGCCCAATGAAATGACTTGAGGTTAGAGTCCCTGGACTAATAAAATGGCTTGTGATTAAAGTCGACATGCTTTGTATGATGTCTTGAGGTTAGATTTCTCTTACTTATTATAACCGGGAGGTTCAAACTTCCTAAACTACGCGAGTGGAACATTAGAGTCCTCTACTCTATGTTTCATGATTGGATGTTTCGAAATACATGCTAAGACCTTGTTCTCTTTCCCGATACTTGATGTATCTATATCTACATATGTACCTATTTATATAAATGTATTTGCTTATGATGGTTTGACTTGGATTTGAAGAATGGCACTATTTTATCCTTACCCTTGAGTTATATTTTAGCACTTCATTTACTAAATGTCTCTGGCTGTTGTGTCTCCATACGACACAGCGATCAAAGATTCTTTTTCTTTTACTGCGCAGTGACCAACTATTCGGGTAGTTCGTGTGTTTACTTTGAAGTGGTGAGCTTTCATACTTCGGAAGGCATACATTTTATGGTATTTCTATCTTATGTCATAGACTTATTTTAGACTTAGTTTTTGGCTACTGTTGGGGGAATATCCTGACATATTTAGACATCGGACTTGTAGAGGCTTTGTGGATGACTGTGGAATGGGGTATGTTGGTCTAGCATGTTGATATTAATTAATTGATTAGACACTTCTTAAGTTATGATTATTAGTCTTGTTCCTCTAACTTGTTATATATTCAGAGTTTATCAGACACTTGTGGATTGATGTGATGGTTGGGTTAGGTTAACGGGGTGATCTCTGGTTCTTATTGGGCTCAAGCCGCCCATACGACAAGGCCCGGTTTTGGGTCGTATCATTATAGTTTTATGAGTATGGTGGATGAATTCAGGAATCGTGATTTTCCCAAACTTATGACTTTTGAAGTGGTTATGAACCTAACCCATAATGTGAAATTGGTTTTGTGTTATGAGAAAGGTGGGAATTTGTAAATTGAACTATTCTTGAACTATTGCATGCTATAAAGTGGTATTTGAATCACAATGGTCAGATTTAATGAACAAAGGGAGTCAGTTTCCACCCACCATGTATTAATGAACAAAGGGGGTTATTTTCCCCAATATAATGGAAATTGTTGGCATAAAGTGTTACCTTGCAAGTGTAGTTGGTATGATGATACCAGTAATGTATTCCCTAATGTGAAATGTGGTTCATAATTGGGATTATGTGATAAATGTTTTAATTGGGCTCTAATAATGGTTGTGTAGCTGAGTCATGAAAATAGAGGTTCGGGTGACCGATACTAAAAACTGCGTTTGTCGATGCAAGGGTCAAGGTAACTAGGGAGGTTCGATTCCCCCTTATTATTATTTCATAATTTGAGAGGTTCGAGTCCCCCGTAAATTATTATATGATTGGGTTCTTAAGTCAACTTAGTATATATTAGGAGGTTCGAGTCCCCCATTTGCATATGCATGAGGTTATTCTCCGGTTCGTGTG
Organism: Capsicum pubescens; assembly: GCA_030864215.1. Taxonomy (NCBI): domain Eukaryota; kingdom Viridiplantae; phylum Streptophyta; class Magnoliopsida; order Solanales; family Solanaceae; genus Capsicum; species Capsicum pubescens. The sequence continues at coordinate 172,542,147 of CM061543.1, forward strand.
GCTACACATATTGGGGCCCGACCAGGGGCAAGAGCTAGGTACTATATAGCCCATGGGTAATATTATATGATGGTTGAGAAACACAATCCAGGGTAAGGTTTAAAAGTGCATGCTAAACCTTGTTCCCTATCCCGGCATATGATATATATATATATATATATATATACACATGTGTGCTTATGCATTTGATTTTGTGCATTGATTTTGGAATGATTTTAAACTATTGATTATGTCATTATGTCATCTTTATCCCTAAGTTACATACTAGTGCTCCAACTGCTAACTGTCTATGTATGATGTATCCCCACGTGATGCAGGATTTGGCCATAATTCTACTTCTCTTTCTCAGTGATTGTGGATTGATCGAGAGTCAGCTTGAAGTGGTGAGCTTCCATGCTTCAAAAGGCTCTATTTTAAGATTATGTTTTATTTTGAGTTATATACTATTGGATACTATTTTCTAATATAGTCAGGGGCATGTCCCAACACTATATTGATATTCAGTTTTGGGTCATTGTTTAGAAGTCTTTGTTTGGACTAGTGTTGTTTTTGGAGGTGTTGCTTGGTCGTTTGGCCGGTCATCGGTGTTTGGTTATAGACAATTCACTACCTGATTCACGATTCATGAGGGCACTTACTAAAACCCAATAGTAGGCAAGACAATACCATAACCCGGAGCTAAGTCAATGGGTTACTTTGGTAGAAATGCCCAATTGGGCCTAAATGCACAAATACAATTATAATCAATAGTAATCCACTAAAAGAAGACAGTCAAAATATGATTACCAATCCCACGACCTGGTAATATCAGTACAAGAGAATCTATATTTGATAATAGATAATACAACTCAAAAGTCTAAAATAGTTAATACATTCGTCTCGAGTACAAAAGACTAAACAAGGATAGAGGAAAATGGACGACTCAAAACTCCAAGAGCTCACCCTGTCTTTGGAAGATCAACATTGCACAATATTGACTCAGCAGCAATAACTAGTAATCGGATCTGCACCAAAAAGGTACAGAAGTGTAGTATAAGTACCAAAACAATGGGTACTCAATAGGCATCATCGGCCGACTGAGCTAAATTATGATACAAATCAAGATAATATCTCTAAGTCAGGGTACAAGATCGAACTTGAATCATTTTCATTGTCACTGTTTAGAATAAATTATCAACTAGAATGATAATACAACATCTCATATCCATACACAGCAATACCATCATTTATAATGAGTAATTGATCCTAAAGCGTAAAGCGACATTAATACAATCACAACCACATACATACCATGTTAACACACACACATCCATTAGAGAATAAAGTAACAGAACCCACCACGGCGTCCCATACCAGTGGGGAGTACACCCAAAAGAAACATAAAGTAAAGAACACATCACGGTATCCCATACCACCGGAGAGTGCATCAAAGGATTAATCCATAAATGTAAATAGATATACAACCCACATCTCAACTTCCATGGTTATCCACATTTCACATCAACGGCCATTTGCCAACAATTATAACCATCAACCATTACCACAATTAAATTATATATACCAAGGTACTAATACCCATAATTATATCACCATATAGAAATCTATCTCATCAATATACTTTACTTACTAATTACTAGCTAACCAATGATTATTAATGAATCACCCATTTACTAGACAATAATGACCTCTAATTATTAGACTAACCGATACTTTACAAACTCCTTATTCACGGGATAACTACTAGTCATTATCTGCTAAATAACCAACATCCAACATATAATCAAGTTTCGCTACTAGACCATAATGCCATCTAAACGAAGAACAATTCTAATAATCATACTCGCACTAGTCATTATCTAGAAAGAGACCACTAATCATCATTAAACACTTGTATATCTAACCATTAGCATCTTTTAGTATCTCGCAACATTAATATATAAATTCTTAATTAATAGCTAATCGAAATCATAACTTAGACGTTAATTTCATTAATCATCACCAATGATAACTGATTATCATCATTAACTACATAAAAATCACGACTGTTAGCTACCACATTTAAACCAAACAAGGTTCAATAACTAGAATCCGAGACTTCAATAAATCATGTAAAGTAGTCACTTAGTAGACAACTAGTTACTACATAACTCACTTAAATAAGAAATATACCTTAATCCATTTATCCAATGCCACACAATATACTACTTACCAAGTTTTCCTAATTCATTATCCGACATATACTACTTCTATTCACCATTCAACTCTAGCAAGAATTACATCGCTTAACAAGTGATTAGCATCAAAGAATTATATCCAACACCCCAATATGAACATCATATCTTCAAAGTACATACAAATATAATCATATAAAAGCATACTCACAGATAAACATATATATACACATGGTTACCATAATAACATAAACATATCATCTAGACTTACCAAGCATCATCATATCATCAACATATCCTCCAGAATTTATTGGACATCATCATATCATCAATATATCCTCCAGACTTATCGGTCATCATCATATCATTAATATATCCTTCGAACTTATCGGGCATAATCATATCACTAATATATCCTTCAAACTTTCCATACATCATTATATCATCAATATTTCTACAGACTTACCGAGCATCATCACATCATCTATATTCACCATAACATCAATATTCATTATATCATCAATAAATATGTCCAATCACATCCATAATAAATGTAAACCCATGAGGGATGGGTTGAAAGAGGCATATGGAATGACATACCTTCATACCTCACCATTCATTATCAATACAATATATTACTAGGAGCATGAACAAGTATATTCATATGGTATGAAACTTAATACTCTACCGAGTTGAATATACTCATTAGCATTTTCAAATACAGGCAATAGTTTATCCTCTAGAGCCCCTCTCTATTAGTATGATTTATATTATTAGCACAAGAAGATCTTTAACATAAACATTAGATTAATCACTAGTCTTGAACATAATATAAGTAATTTCATACTCCAAGGCCCACATAGTAATTTAGTCAATGAAGTAAGTGATAGCATAGTCATGTATTCAATCTATAAGACAATTCATTACTATCCAAGCATTATCAACAATCTTGTAACTAATCATGCACATCATTTCTAATACCAATATCATAAATAAACCATTTATTGGGGTTAGACATCATATACCATAGGCATATTCTATGCGTTTAACAAGTATCTCGGTCACTTATGAAACAACCTAGTCCAAGCTTAAGATGGGTCAAGTTTTGCTTCTAATAACCTAATTTTCTCAAATAGTCTAACTTCTACCCAGAACGAAGCAAAGCTATCTAAGTCATGTCATAGAGGTTTATCAATCCACACTAATTCTATGGTACAATTCTTTATCTAGTATTACACTTAATACATACCAAGCTGCTAAGGAAATTTTCATAACTATACACAACTAAGGTCAACTTATCATTTAATATAAGTTACAAGGTCACTCCTACCTAACTAGAGGAACTAGAGCATTCTCATGTTATTTACGAGATAACAAGTCCAACTAACCAAGGTGCTAGACTATAAGTCAAGTAACACACTTTATGAGTTCTATAGCCTAAGTGGTTCAACTAATACCAAAGATTACTATCTACCACTTCAACACCTAAAACCCCTCACAATCTTATCAAGATATCCAAGTCAAACCATAATAAATCTAAACCTAACAATTAGCAAGCCTAACCTACCTAAAATTCAAATATAGCTCACAAACGTACAATCTTTACTTTTCCTTTCTTTGAAGCTTCTTTAATGACCCAATCCATCAAAAACACAATATATTCATTTTTATGAGAATATCAATATCCATACTGCACCATTGCGCTTCAGGTCCAAAATGTCACCAAAAACTCCCAAATGGGTTCTATACTTAGAAAACAAGTTTTTGAGACCAACCCATTGTTCAAATACCATAAGGGAGTTATATCCCTCAAGAAGTTAGTGCCAATCAATCATATTTTGGCTAAAATCAAGCCTCAATCCATTTGACATTTTGGGTCAAACTGCAGTGACCCCTCAAGTCATTTTCTATATTTACGCTTATTTGTAATGTTTGAACTTCTCCATAGCTTCTCTAAGTCATTTATTACTTGCTGGGACCAATGGTTTGATTACCAAAAGTTTGTTTGGTTTTTAGAACCAATATTTAGAAGTCTTCGTTGGTTCCAAATGGCCACTGAGCAAAATTTTTAGGGAAATAATCTCGAATGCCAATTCTGACTTCGTCAAGAGATTTGGAATAATGATTTTAGGCTGGGTAGACCTTTGGTTTGGGTCCAATGCTCCCAAGATTATTTTGACCTATCGATTGAAAATTTAAAAATTTGAAAGTAATGCACCCAAGCTCATTTCGACCTATCGATCGAAAAGTTAAAAATTTGAAAGTTTAGGTGTGAGATCCACATTTTGTAGAAATGACCTCAAATTGAAAATCCAACTTTGCCAATGCATCCAAAACATCAAATTTAGTATGTTTATATTTTTCATTTGCGAGAATTAGATTTCGAATGCATCCTGAGGCATTAGCCAAAACTTAGAATATTTTCCAAGTTTTAGTTATCATCTGATATAGCAAAGGATTATGATTATGGAAAGGGACTCGTTATCGTGATTCTATGATTGCAGTTAGCATGGGTGCTTGATGAGGCCTAAGAAGGGTCTTTATACGGCCATATTTAGCCCAGAATTAGCAATTTCTCCATTATGTTGAGACCTATAAACCCTAATAGAGTGTGAAGTCCAAAAATTAAGTCTTGGGTGTTGATTAGGATATTGAAAAACTTGTGTAATCATGATTAACGTCAAATCTAAGGTATAAATCCTTCAATTTTAGTGTTGAATTCTTGATTATTTGGCCCAAAACCTCTAATGGCTTGAGGCTTGATTTTAGCCCAAATTTGGCTTTTTGGCACCCATTTATTGTATTTGAACAATGGATTGGTCTCAAAAAATCATTTTCTATGTGTAGGACCCACTTGGGGTTTTTGGTATCATTTTGGACCCGAAGCATATAGTGAAATATGGGTATCATTAGACTCGTATTGATGAGTATATTATGGTTTTGTTAGTGTGATGGAATTTTGGGGATTGTAAAGTAAGGATGAGTATGTGGTGCATGATGTGAGGTTTGCGGTTCGACTTTGAGGTAGGATTCTATCTACTTATCTTCATAGATGATGTGTGATCTATTTTCTATATGAATTTGGATGTTAGGCTTAATTATGAGTAGAATACCTTAGCCTTGATTGTGGAAATTTGGGGATTAGATGAGGGTTTACGACTTGTAAGATTGTATGTTTATAATCTTTTAGAATCCTATCGCCCTATCCCGAGATTGGGATAAGTTATAGTATGGACTTGATGAAATTCTATATTTGGGATATGGTTTCAGAATTTGAAGTATGATTAGTATGTTTAAATCTTATTGGACTAGCGTTGTGACCTTAGAACTGTAAGTTGGGTAGAATTAACATAAATGCCTATGTTTTGAGACCATGTTCCTATCTTGGAGTTGGTTGTGGCTTACTTAGCATCTAGAAGTTGGACTAGATACGTTAGCCTAGTTTGGGTCATAGTTTGGCTAAATATGGAAATTGAGGATTAAAATTGGGATTGTACGGCCCACTTAGGCCAAGACTCGTGTTAGTCTTGTGGACTTAGTTGCGGATGCTAGGAATAGTTTAAACTAGCAAACCTTAGTATAAGGTTACTTCATGACTAGCTAAATTGCAATGATGTTCCTTATATTGTAACTTTGGTTATTGCTAAGACGCTTCTCTTAGATATGACGTTGACCTATAGAGATGTTATTTTCCTCTTCATTAGGATGTAGGCCTATAGAGATGCTATTTTTCTCTTGGATATAATTGTTCAGCCTTTAGAGATGTTAATCCTCCTTGTTATGATTGTTGGGACCATAGAGATGATATTTCTCTTAGATATGAAAGTTGGGCCTACATAGATGGTTTTCCTCTTAGCTATGATTATTGGGCCTATAGAGACGATATTCCTCATAGCTATGCCAATTCAACAAAAGAGGTGACATTCATTGTAAGTTATGATGTATGACCTATTGATATGAGATATCTTATAAATGATTACATGCTTATTGATATTATGCCTCCTAGATGTGAGATGCCTTCTATGTGATATATGATTACATGTTTATTGATATTATGCCTCCTAGATGTGAGATGCCTCCTATATGAGAGATGATTACATACTTATTGATATTATGCCTCCTAGATGTGAGATGCCTCCTATGTGAGACATAATTACATGCTTATCAATATTATGCCCCCTAGATGTGAGATGCCTCCTATGTAAGAGATAATTACATGTTTTCTAATATTATGCCTCTTATATGAGAGAGGCCTCCTATATGTGAGATGATTAGAGATATGATACGACTTACAAATATGATTATCGATACAAGTTTTAGATATGTATATGGGCCAAAGGTTATGATTATTATGTAGAGATTTTTTCGAAGATATTATTGGGCTGAGCTCTATGTTATGATATTGATTGGATATATGGGAAGTGTTTATCATTATAAAGGATGAAATTACAATTTATGAATATACATATATATGTTTGTATACACATCTTTCCGATATGGGATGGAAGAAGATGCAGTATGATGCTTATTATTCCACTGATTAAATACTGGTGATGGCATTCATAGATTTGGTACATTCATGATTATTATATCAGTAATTGATGTGATTCAATATGAAATATGATCTTTTGTCTATTCTTCCTAATTAAGGGTTAAACTATGGGGTAGCTAGTTGTCTATTAGGTGACTATAGTACTTGATGACTTTGTTTATGATGTCGGTTAGTTATTAAATGAGAATTGTGTATCAATGATGCTAGATAATAAGAGATGTTATTAATAAGAGATAACATAATAATAATGAAGAATAGTTGGTAAATAAGGATTAGTTGGTAAACAATGGTTAGATAATGAATGATGTTAGTTAATAAAGATGGTTAGATGATAAATGGTAATATGTCGGCTAATATTGATTAATGACTATAGGTTGATTAGTTGATAATGATTATTAGTGGTAGATAATGATTTGGCCTAGTAATGAATCTTGACTAGATGTTAGGTATTGGCTACTTAATAAATAATAGTTAGTTGTCATCCCATGAATAAGGATTATGTGAACGATAACATTTAGGCTAATAATTAGAGGTCATGCTATGACTAGTGAATTAGTGGTTTAATGACCATAAGTGCTGGTTAGATAATAGAAAATAGTTGGGATGTATTTACTAGATAGATACTTTAATAATGATACAATTATGATTATGAGTATACTAGTAGGCTTGTAGATTTACCCTCCTTTGCCACGTCTTGAGGTCGTGCACCTTTTATATGTCTATAAATATATATGTATTAATGTTGATGATTTATTAATACCCGGTTAGGCCGGAGGATATTGTGATGATTATATTGATACCTAAAAAGGACGAAGGATATTGTGATGATAATATTAATACACGGCAATGCCAGAGGATACTGTGATGATGTATTGATGCCTGATACACTGCGGCCTTTTCGGGCATCAATACATCATCAATACATCAAATAAATTATGTACTTTGTATTCACTCCTATATGGGTATCGCCTATCACTAATATGAACCTATTTCTATTGGATGATATTGGGTAAAAAATGTGTCTTGTGTTGTTGTATGTTGATTGGACCTTCCAAGCCTAGGGCGGTGGGGGTACGCATAGGCTCAGTTAGGTATATGGCTGTCTAGAGTTGCAGTTACTCACGTTATTATTGATATTGTTATTATCATTGTTATGATCATTATTATGGCTAGCTTATGAAAGATTTGTCATTGATTTGGTACGAGATTTGAGGTATATATTCAACCTCTTTTATCTTATGATTGCATTTGTATGCACGATTCTATCATGTCTAGCCATACAGATTAGCAACCCTGAGTATGATAACATCATATACTTATAGTATTATAATGAGGTGTTAACATGAGAATATGAAGATCGAGGTTACTCTTTCATATGACCTCATTTTTACATATGTATATATATATATATGTTTATATATGTCTAGCTTTATGAATCTATGGTAGTACCATATATCCCTTCCTTTGTTGTACATATTTTATAGTTATTTCTTCACCTTGTATACCACTATATATCTTTGTTTCTCTCTTTATTCGTATAATGACCTGGGATATATGGTATAGCATTGACCTATATTAAATGTAGCTGGAATAGGATAGTTCATTATAATATTTTCTTAGTCTTATTATGCTAGACTCTTGGACATAAGAAGGATAGTTGTTCCTTACTATCTCATTGACTTGTGATATGATTTCTGGACTCTTGGGTGTAGTTTTATTCTATTTATATGTTGTATATATCTTCTTTAGGTTTGGAGCTCAGTTGGCAATTTCCTAGTGAGTACCATTCATTTGGTACTCATACTACACTTCTGCATCCTGTAGATTATTATATAGGTTATCGTTGTAGGTGTGTGCATTGTGCGGAGCATCCATGGGTCAGATAGTTAGAGTGAACTCCTGACATTTGGAGTATTACTCATCTCTTCTTATGTATTAGACTATTCTATATATTGTATATGAAGATAGGCTGTATCAATGTAATTCTATTGACATTTTACTTTTATACTCTTGTGATATTCGAAGCTCTTGTACTGATACCATCAGGTTTTTGGAATTCCTTATGTATTGATCATTACACCATTTATCCCACCTTCTCTTTCTTATATTATTAAGTAGTCTGTTACTAGACATTCTAGACTAAGGGTTGGGTTGCCTACTGGTGGGTTATGGTAGGTGCCATCATGACATGAGAAATTGGGTCGTGACAAATTAGTATCAGAGCGTAGGTTTCATTGGTGTATTTGTATAAGAGCTAAGTGTTAGTAGAGTCCTCCGGATCGGTATGGATACATCCCTATCCTATCTTCAGGAGGCTATAGGGATATTTTAAGAAATTCACTTCTTGACTACTTATCGTGTGTCCGTATTTCTATGAACCTCAAACATAATTTTTGACTCTATTCTTTCCCCAAAGGATGATGCAACAGTGTCGACCGATGCAGATGAGACTTTAACATGAGTTTCTAGAGTTTCAGTGTAGCATCAGATTAGAGAGTCAGAGATGGATATCAAAGATCTTTAACATCATCCAAAAAGGATTTGGGCTAGCTTAGGCTCTAGTTGAGCTTGTGACTACTTTAGTTTTTGAGGTTCAACATTGGGAATTCGAGTTATGTTGTAGATACCTCTTATACAAGGATGAAATTTGATTCATGATAATGCTGGACTTACACGTCAATTTGAGTGCAAGGTGGTCGTTGTCAATATAATAACCCAATAAGAGTCAGGGTCAGATTCATGTGGAACAATCTAAGTGGCGAATGGGTAAGTTAGAAATGAAAGTCCTTACTAAATTCAAACTTGAGATTCAAAGATTTAGGGGTATTAAACATTTTCAAAGATATGATTAATTTTAGGCTTCTAAATGACTAATTCAAGATGAAGAATAATTAGAGTATAATCAATTAAAATGGATCTTGGGACTATGCTTTCCTAGGGGAAATTTATGCATGGGAACATTATAATTAGGTGCAAATTCTAATTGTTGATGATGTGGTAGGCTAGGTTTAAAGTCCTTGAGGCTAGTTCTTCAACAAAACCACAAAGATGTTACTCATTGACTCTTTTGAGCACTAATGAGCGTGTCAATTAAAGTCATCCAATACCTCAATTAGGCACCCCTATTTTTAGGAAGGTGCCCAATGGATAGTCAACCTCATATTCACCCTTATGTCTAAGATGGTGAAAAATAGCAAGCTAAGCCCAATAATTTTCTACTATTGCCTTGGTTCCCACTTCCCTCTTTCAAGGCTGATGAGGATTCCTAAAGTTCACCAAAACCCCTCTTTCAAGGATGGTTAAGGCTTTCAAGAGCTTGGGGTTTTCACCACAAACCCATTTTGGGTATTTAGGGCTTTCACCTATAAATCCCAATCAATTTACTCAAGAAATTATAGAATCCACCACAAACACATTAGCATATACACAAATAAATCACCACCCACACATAAATACACTTTATTCTAACATAATGCCAAGAGGAAGAACTAGCAACTCATAAAGATAATAAACAAAAATATACCAAAATCTCCCTTAATTTGATTCATGAAAAACAAAGATAATGCAAACTACACTTTAAATTCCAATGAATCCTTAATGGGATTTGCCAATTCTTCACATTAGAGTTTCTCTAATTAATTCTTGCCTCATATTAGTATAAATTCAAGCTCTAACTTTTAAGTGATAAACCCTAAACTAAGGATAGGATAATATGTATAATAAAAGTTGGTGTGAAAAATGAACTAAAACCCCCTATTTAAGACCTAATTCTACATTTACAAAATATTACAAAAATGTGCTTGAAACTTTTCCGCTTTATCGTGATCGCCATCTTTAGACCGCGATCATGACACTGCGATTGCGGTAGTCATATTGCGATTGAAATCCATTTGACTTATTGACTAAACGCGATCTCGACCCTCAGGCTGCGATCGCGATGATTGAGGGTCGACTCCTGGGTCTACAATTTTAGCTTTTGTTCTTTTTGCTCATATTTTTTCTCTTTCACCTTCTCCTTAGCTTATTTTAATCAAGTTTTCTTTCTCATCTTCTCATTTTACTTTTACCTATACAAATGAGCATTAAGTAAGAAAGTAACAACAAATCAATATAAAAACATGATAATTTAGGCTTAAAAATGCTAGTAAGTTGTCAAAATGACGAGTTGTCAATTCATCAAGTGATCCTCAGAATAGAGTTGTGTCCAGTAGTGTTCATCAGGGTTCTTCACTAGTTTTGAGTATGGGATTTGATTTCTCATGTGGACCAGGTATTTTCCTATGCTACTTCCTTTTGAGCTGGACATTGGTGCATAGATATGTTAGAGAGTTAATATTGTCACTCTATTTGGTGTCGAAGCACTTAATAGTAGCTAAATCTTTATTTTGTCAGGATATTGATTATGAGAGTACACTAGAGAGCACAAGTATTAAGACTTCTGGAGATGGCGGTAAGAGGTATACCATCAGTATAGTGCTATTGGTATTTTATCTTGGAGTGTGGATTCTTCCAGTAGCGTTCAGCTTCACCTGTAACCCATCAGCTCTATGCATATAGTATTCCATACAATGAGTAGTTCTTAGATTAGTCATAATGATCAGAGTCAGTAGAGTCCCCATCAAACTTATAGAGTGTGGTATGGGTTTTCGGACCATGGCGACTATTCTGGATTATAAAAGATAGTATCTCAGAGTATTCTAAAACCTTGGTATGGTTGTGTTGTGATGATACACTAGTTTTGAGAATGCCCCGAGTATGAGATAGATGATCAGCTAGAGTTAGTACGTACTCTCCGCCAGCCTAGAGTTCCTAAGATAGGCAGTGATTTCAAAAGTATGGGCATAATTTTGTGAATTTCTCTCAGCATCAGTTGGCCAGCCATTTGGGATCTGCTTGTGTTCTCTCCTTATTAATACTTTATGAGTTGTTATGACTGTAGAGAGACCGACTATTAGTCTAGAGATTGTTCCCGACATGGGATTTACAGTCATTTAGCTCATTCAGATTAGCCTCATGATGTTGTGGCATATTCAGTTAGAGTTAGTGAGTGTGGCACCTTAGTTGATGATTCAGTCAGTCGGACTGAGTTTGACCCATTCAGATTTATATTCTGCTCTACCCGTCAGGTATGTGGTTGCGGATGTCAGTACGATTAGTATTATTCTATTTTCCATATTTATCTCTTATTATGTGTATTGGGGTTTTCATACCCATTGATGTTATATGCCTCGATAAATTGATATCAGTTAATGATTATGTTACTATTCTATGATTTTTTTTTAGTAGTTGATGGAGTAGATCAATATTGATGTTTTCCCCTATGGGATTGGTTTTTGGGTTCGAATCCTATTTATCTTGGTACGTTAGCCTTGTTGTGGACCTTAAGTGGTACATAATATTGATGTTCATTTTGGTACCACCTATTTAGTATATTACTTTTGATATTATTGTTGATATTGCTACTACTGCATGAGGTTATTTATATTTCTTGATATTATTACTTGATGTAATTGATTCTTGCTGGGTAGATATGTAGACTAGTGTTATCTTGTTTGAATTTCATTCTCTTATGATATTATTTTGTGGCTTGAGTAGATATAGCCCGATGTAATGATTTCTTTCGCCTAGCATAGTGAGATTGACTGTATTCCCCCTTGGTTAGCCGTATTAGATTGATTTGGGGTTGTATTGTTATATCAAAGGAAAGTTGGCCTTCTGTAGTGCTAATATGATTCTAGGGTTAGAGATTTAGTTGTATCGCCTGTTTTTGTGTTTGGGATACTTAGATTTGCCTCCTGGGTTGTGAAGGCTTTTACTTGGCTATCCCTTCCGATATGACCTGTTTATGAAATAGATCAGTTTGAGGTCCGTTCTTCATTTTTGGCTATTTCTTCATCTGATAGAGATTTTGATATTGTGATGAGATGTTGTGGATTCATCTCATAGGTTTGTTTGGTTTGTGCCCTTTGGATGGTTTGCTTTATTGCTAGTGTAGAGGTTGGATACTCCTTTGTTATTATTATATGGTTTTGTTTAGTATAGTTTGAAAGTTAGAGGCAGGTAGACTTCCTATGATCACTTCTTAAGTTGGTAAATTGGAAATTCTTCAACTTGAGTTGTTGATTTTTTAGTAGTGGTCTTGGTTTTGACCTTGGTTTTGAGATTGGTATATTTATTCTATGATGTGTGATTCTTGGATGGATTGAGTGGTGATAGTACTACTTGGGTAGATTTGGGAAATCCCCATTTTCGAGTTTGTACGGCGTCATGAGGCTTGGTGGAGTGTTTCTCCTTGATGATATATGTCTGTGACTATTATTTGCTGAGATAGAGCATTAGATTGATTAGTTGTCCGCTAAAACTACATTTCTCTGAGTTGCTAGAGTTTTTCCCAATACTAGTAGGGTTTTAGCTTAGGAAAGTTTTTGAGTATGTTTGGATAGTTCATGCCCTCCAGCAGTGATGGAATGATTTATTTGCATTTTCAGCCAGTGATTTTCCTTTTTCATGATTTTTATGTTGTGGTTCTATTTCGTACCCTCTAGCTGAGATAGAGTTGGTTACTTAAATTTCAGTGGACAATTATCCCTGTGGTGGATTTGCTCTTCAAATATGTCTCGACTATGGCTTGGCATGATTTATCTTAGATATGTTAGATTTGGATACTAAAGTCAATTTAAGATAGTTGGCATTGATATAGTTCTATTGGCTCAGTTTTGGGTTTGATTCCTTGGAATGGCGATGTGGAAGTATGATCCTACCTGTTTTGAGTTTTGGTTCAGATAGTTGAGATCGAACAATTCAGCCTTGGTATTGAGATTTTAGCTTGGTGTTGTTGGGCTTGCGTGCAGCTTTTGTTTTAGACTTGTCTTTGCTCGGATTTTATTCATATAATTGTTAAGCCTAATCCATGATGGTCTATTCAGTATTTTTGGCCTCGGTTGGATTATAGTTGATAAGTGTTCAGATGATAGACTATGGACCCGATATTGGTCTTTTCAGCTTTGATCCTGAGTCTCTAATTTTCCTTGGGATTTTTGGATGATTTACTCAATGGGAGTAATTTACTCGAGTTGGATTCAGTATGACTTCATTCGCGGTGGATGAGACATCATAGAGTAAAATATTCAGTGATGAGTAGTGATAACTTGGATTTCAAGATTTCAGTTTGATTTTCTTCTGGACTGGTTACAACATTAGCATAGATTACATCCCTCGATTATCTTTATTTTTACGCCTAGATAATGCCTCATGAGCTTATTCTCTTATTTGTCGTATCAACTTTCAGCGGATCAACTTCAGTTCTATGAGTTATCCATGATGATACTGTATGAGCGAGACTCAACTGATTTTCCTCCTAGCTTGGAGTAGATAGCATGTGCAAAATAGTAAAGGGAGTGTATGTTTAGATTAGGATTTGGTGGCATGACTCATGACATGTGTTGGATTTGGCTTGGATGAGCTTTTGTTGATTTATACGGATATAGAGATGGTATCAGTGTGATGTGGTTCAGATGTGTGTGTATCTGTCTTCTTGGTTTAGATTGAGGCCAGTTTGCGATTAAGTTGAGTTTTGGCTATTTGGAAGAAGAATAACAGTACAGGTTGAAAAAAGGATACCCGTGGAAAAATTCCTTAGAGGCATTTTCTCTCTGCTGAGGTTATCTAGGAAGTCAAGCTTAGAGCATGCAGGCCCAATATCTAATCCCTTCGAGCTTTTGAGATTCTTTTTATCCATTGACTTTCGGGGATAAAAGTCTTTTTAGTAATGTATAATGTAATGACCCTTCAGGTCATTTTCCATAATTATGCTTATTTCTATTGTTTGAGCTTCTCTATGGATGCCACAAGTCATTTATGACTTGATGGGACCGATGGTTTGGTTATCGAGCAGTTTGTTTGGTTTTCAAAACCAATTCCTATTTAGAAGTCTTCGTTAATTCTGAATGACCAACGGGTGAAAGATTCAGTGAAATGATCTCGATGCAAATTCTAACTGCACTAGCAGATCCAAAATATCAATTTTAGGCTCGGTAGACCTTTGGTTTGTGTCTTAATGAACCCAAGATCATTTTGACCTACCGATCAAAAAGTTAAAAATTTGAAAGTTTAGGTGTTGGGCTCACATATTGTTGAAATGACCTCGGATTGAAAATCCGACTTCGCCAATACGTTTGAAACGTCAAATTTAGTGTGGTTACATATTTTCTTAGCAAGAATTGGATTCTCGAGGCATTAGCCAAAACTTGGAATATTTTCCAAGTTTTAGTGGTCATCTGGTGCAGCAAAGGACCACGATCGCGAAAGGGGACTCGCAATTGTGGTAACACGATTGCAGCTAGCGTGGGTGTGCAATCATATGACCTGAGGGCCTAGGAAGGGTCTTTAAAAGGCCATTTCTCCATTATGTTGAGACCCATAGACCCTAATAGAATGTGAAGTCCTAATATTGAGTCTTGGGTGTTGATTGGGAGCTTGAACAACTTGCGTAATCATGATTAACGTTGAATCTAAGGTATGAATCCTTCAATTTTAGTGTTGAATTCTTGATTATTTGACCTAAAACATTAATGGCTTGAGGCTTGATTTTAGCCCAAATTTGTCTTTGTTTGCGCCTATTTCATGAGGGTTATAACACCCTAATGGTATTTGAGCAATGGGTTGGTCTCAAAAACTCATTTTTCGTATGTGGGACCCACTTAGAATTTTTGGTGTCATTTTGGACCCGAACCACAATAGTGCAATATGGGTATTGTTAGACTAATATTGTTGAGTAGATTATGGGTTTTTTAGTGTGATGGGATTTTGGGGATTGTGAAGTAAAGGCGAGCATGTGATGCATGGTGTTAGGTTTGCAGTTTGGCTTTGAGGTAGGATTCTATCTTCTTATATTCATAGATGATGTGTGATATTTATTGCATGTGAATTTGGATGTTAGGCTTGATTATAAGTAGAATGCCTTATCCTTGATTGTGGATATTTGGGGATTAAATAAGGGTTTTGGACCCGTAAGTTGGTATGTTTATAACCTTTAAGAATCCTATTGCCCTATACTTAGTTTGGGTTAATTTGTAGTATGGATTTGATGAAACTCTATGTTTGGAATGTGGTTTTAGCATTTGAAGTATGATTAGTATGTTTAAATCTTATTGGACAGGCGTGGTGACCTTGGAACCGTAAGTTGGGTAGAATTGACATAAATGCCTATGTTACTAGACCAAGTTCCTATCTTAGAGTTGGTTGTGGATTACTTAACATCTAGGAGTTGGACTAGATATCTTAGCCTAGTTTGGGGCATAGTTTGCCTAAATATGGAAATTAAGGATTAGAAGTGGGATTGTTCGCCCCACTTAGGACAAGACTTGTGTTATCCTTGTGGACTTAGTTGAGGATGTTAGGCATAGTTGACACTAACAAACCTTAGTATAAGGCTACTTCATGACTTGGTAACTTGCAATGATGTTCCCCGAATTGTGACTTTAGTTATGGCTATGACTCTCCTCTTAGATACGATGTTGGACGATAGTGATACTATTTTCCTATTAGATATGATATTGGCTTATAGATATGCTATTTTTCTCTTAGATATGATTGTTGGGCCTATAAAGATGCTATTCCTCCTAGTTAGGATTGTTGGGCCCATAGAGATGATATTTCTCTTATATATGATGGTTGGGCCTATTGAGATGATTTTCTCTTAGTTATGATTATCGGGCATATCAAGATGATATTCCTCATAGATATGCCAATTAGCCGAGAGAGGTGACATTTCTCATAAGTCATGAAGTATGACCTATTGATATGAGATAGCTTATAGATGATTACATGCTTATCGATATTATGCCTCCTAGATGTGAGATGCATCATATGTGAGAGATGATTACATGCGTATCAATATTATACCTCCTAGTGCGAGAGATGATTACATACTTATAGATATTATGCCTCCTTGATGTGAGATGTCTCCTAGGTGAGAGATGATTACATATTTATAGATATTATGCCTCCTAGATATGACATGCCTCCTATGTAAGAGATAATTACATTCTTATTGATATTATGCCTCTTATATATGAGATGTCTCTTATATGTGAGATGAATAGAGATATACTACGACTTACAAGTATGATTATTGATATGAGTTCTGGATATGTATATGGGTCGAAGGCCGTGATTGTGATGTGGTAATTATTCCGTACATGTTATTGGGCCAAGGGCCATGTTATTATATTGATACGATATCCAAGAAGTGTTTATCATTATAAGGGATACAATTAGAGTTTATGAATATACATATATATGCTTGAATACATATCTCTACGGTATGGGATGGAGGAAGATGTGGTATGATGCTTATTGTTCCACTAATTGAATATTGGTGATGGCATGCATAGATTTGGAATATTCATGATTATTATATCAGTAATTGATATAATTTTAGCTGAAATACGACCTTATGTTTGTTCTTCCTAATTAAGGGTTAAGCTACATGGTGGCTAGTTGTCTATTAGGTGACTATAGTACTTGATGACTTAGTTTATGATGTCGATTAGTTATTAAATGAGAAGTCTGTATCAATGATGCTAGATAATAAGAGATGTTAGTTATAAGAGATGACATGATAATAATGATTAATAGTCAGTAAATGAGGATGAGTTGGTAAATGAGGATTCGCTATTAAACGATGGTTAGTTAATGAATGGTGTTAGTTGATAAAAGATGGTATGATAAAGGTAATGTGTTGGCCAATAATTATTAACAGCTATAGGTGTATTAGTTCATAATGATGATTAGTGGATAGAGGACGATTATGGCCTAGTAATGAATCTTAACTTGATGTTATATTGGCTACTTATTTAATAATGGTTAGTTGTTGTCCCATGAATAAGGATTATATGAATGATAACATTTAGGATAATAATTAGAGGTTATGTGATGACTAGTGAATTGTGGTTTAGTGACCATAAGTGGTGGTTAGATAATAGCGAATCGTTGGGATGTATTGACAAGATAGATAATTTTATGATGATACGATTATGATTATGAGTATACTAGCAGGCTTGTAGATTTACGTCATTTGCCATGTCTTGAGCGCGAGCACCTTTTATATGTCTATAAATATATGTGTATTGATGTTGATGATATATTTATACCTGAAAAGTCCAGAGGATATTGTGATGATTATATTAATACCCGGCAAGGTCGGAGAATATTGTGATGATGACATTGATACCCGACAAGGCCGGGGGATATTGTGATGATGTATTGATACTCGACAAGGCCGGAGGTTGATTACGATGATGATGGTCATGATGATAGTTATGATAGATATAGTTATGATGATGAGATCGTGATCTTGACTGTGTACTTTGCATTCATTCCCATATGCGCATCTCCTATCACTCATATACACCTATGTCTATCAGCCGATATAGGACAATGACTTAGATATAGGTGAAGAATATGCCTTGTGTTATTGTATGTTGATTGGACCTTCTGAGCCTTAGGAGGTGGGGGTATGCATAGGCTTGGTTAGGTATATGGTTGTCCGAAGTAGCCGATTATTTGCATTGTTATTGATATTGTTATTATCATTGTTATGATCAATATAATGGCTAGCTTATGACTAATTGGTAATTGATTTGATATTGAGATTTGAGGTATGTTTTTGGCCTCTTTTATCTTATAATTGCATTGTTTTGCATGATTATATCATGTCTAGCCATGTAGATTAGCAACCCTGAGTATGATAGAATTAAATCTTGATAGTATTATAATAAGGTCTTAACATGAGAATATAATGTTCTAGGTTATGCTTGGATATGACCTCAGGTTTACATGTATATATATATATATATGTATATATGCCTATCTTGCTACTATATATCTTTTTTTGCTCTTTATTCGTATATTGACCTGGGATATATGGTATAGCATTGACGTATATTGAATGTAGATAGAATAGGATAGTTCGCCCTGATATTTTCTTAGTCTTCTTATGCCAGACTCTTGGACATGAGCAGGATAGTTGTTCCTTATTATCTAATTAACTTGTCATATGATTTCTGGACTCTTGGGTGTAGTTTCCATTCTATTTATATGTCGTATATATATGCTTTATCTTTGGAGCTTAGTTGGTAGTTTCCTACTGAGTACCATTCATTTGGAACTCATACTACAATTTTGTAGCTGCAGATCATAGTATGGGTTATCTCTGTTGGTGTGTCCATCGTACGGAGTAGCCATGGTTTAGAGACTTAGAGTGAACTCCTAACATTTGGAGTATTACCCATCTCTTCTTATGTATTAGACTAGTCTCTATGTTGTATACAGAGATAAGTTGAATCAGTGTAATTCTATTGACATTTCACTTTGTACTCTTGTGATATTAGAAGCTCTTGCACTGATACCACCAGGTTTGGGATTTCCACTTGTATTGATCTTTACATCATTTAATCTGCCTTCTCTTCCTTATATTGTTTATTCTGTTACTAGACGTTCTGGACAATGAGTTGGCTTTCCTACTGGTGGGTTATGGTAGGCGTGATCATGACCTGAGAATTTAGGTTATGACACAAATAATCAAGAATTCAACACAAATAATGAAGGATTCATACCTTAGATTCGATGTTAATCACGAATATGCAAGTTATTCAAGCTCCTAATCAACACCTAAGACTCAATTTGTAGACTACACACCCTTTTAGGATTTATGGAACTCAAAGAAAGAAAGAAAAATAGCCAATTCTCAACAAAAAGGGAATTTAAACACCCCTTCCTAGGCCCTCGATTCTCGTGATCTCAAACACAACATCCGATATCGTGGTATCATAATTGCAATACAGCTTACGCAATTGCGATACTTTTTTGCAGCACCAAATGATAGATGAAACTTGGAATTTATTCCAAGTTTTGGCCAATGCCTCGAGATGCATCCAGAGTCCAATATGAGCAAACGAAATATGCAACCACACTAATTTTGATATTCCAAATATGATGGCAAAGTCGGATTTTCTTTCTGAGGTTATTTTGACCAAATATAGGCCCTACACCTAGATTTCTAATTTGTCAACTTTCCGACCAATAGTTCAAAATGAGTTCGGGTATAGCAGACCTAAACCAAAGGTCTACCCATCCTAAAATCAATATTTTGGAGCTGTCGGTGTAGTCGGAATTCATATCTAACATTGCTTTACTAAAGTTTTTGCTCGGTAGCCATTTAGAACCAACGAAGACTCATAAATAGTAAAATTATTGTAAAAACCAAACGAACTGCCTGATAACCGAACTATTAGTTCTAGCAAGTCATTAATGACTTGGGTCAGTTATGAAAAAGCTCTAACAACGAAAGTAAGTGGAATCACAAAAAATGACATGAAGGGTCATTACAGGACATGCATTGAAACTTTCTTAAGCTATTACATGCCATCTTGTTATATGTTTGAAATTCATCTAACTTAGGGTGTTGTGTTTGGGTTGGTTAGGCACAGGGGGTAATCTTCGGTCCATGTGGGACTTGAGATACCCGACATGGACAAGACTTGGTTTGGGTCGTGTCATGATATGATTCCAATTAGATTATAATCTTATTACTGTTGTTAGTAATTAAGGGTTAAAGGATGCTTTCTACCTTAAAATGGATTTCTTCACAATAATAAATGTTTGTTTTAATGAATAACTTATATGTAAAAGAGGCTAATAATGATGTTTAAAAAGATGTGAGTGAGATAACTTCTGATCTATGATTTTATACTACTAATTATTTTGGTCACGAGAGATTCTGGCCCTTTCTACACTTTTACAATGATTTAGTCTCAAAGATACCTAGAGAAATATATTTACAAATTTGTACTCTTTTAGCCATGGCTTAAGTTCGTGCACCTATTATATATATATGCACATCTCTTTGGTATGGTATGGAGGAGGATGACCATGACTTTTATGATTATGTTGGTAAATGAGAGAATTTATTATGTTGCTAATTATACTATTGATTATATTTCTATGATGATGATTATGTTATGACCGGTGCAATTCTGAGTTTTAATGATACTTATGACCGGTTCGATCCTGAGTCTTGAAGATACTTATTCCCCAATTCAATTTCAGATGGCTTACATATTCCCAGTTCGAGTTGGGAGAATGATTATGAAATTGATATATTTCTAGTTTGAGTTCGAAGGATGAGTGTGATAATGATTATATTACCATTTTAAGTCTAGATGATGATCTAGCTATTAATTATACACCTTGCATTCATTTTTGCATGCACATTGTCTATCACCAGCATGCGCCTATATCTATTAGCTCATGTAGGAGGGTTTTATAGATATGGGTGATTTTATGCCTTGTGGTGTGTTGTTTGTTGATTGAACCTTCTGAGACTGGGGTAGTTGGGGCACGTTATAGGCTCGAATAGGTATTTGGTTGTCTGGACTAGTCGGTTACTCGCATTGTTATTGACATTATTATTTTCATTGTTATAGCCAGTTTATAACAAATTGGTCACTGATTCAGTATTGAGACTTGAGGTATCATTCCAACCACTTTTATCTTACAATTATATTACTATGCATGACCATCTAATGACTTGATATATGGATTAGAACCCTGAGTATTCTAGAACTAACTCGTATTATTATTATGAGGTCTCAAATAGCTAGTCTAATGACTAATGACTAAGGTTGTACTTCGATTGGACCATGGTTATGTACTTATATATATATATACATACATATGGATACTTAGCTATATATAGCTATGGTACAACCGTATATCCCTTCTTTCCTTCATTTACTCGGATTATATATTAATTCCTTGTCCTTGCATACTTATATATTTATATATATATATATATCTTCTTTCCACTATTACTTGTATATTGGCTAGTGATATACGTTATAGTGTTAAGATTCCTAAGTATGGCTGGAATAGGATAGTACATTCTTACTACTTCCTAAGCCTTAATATGTTAGTCTCTTAGACATGAATAGGACATGTTATCCTCATTATCTCACTGGCTGTCTTATATGGTTGATAGATATTTCAGTGTAGTATTCCATTCTATTTATATGTTATATATATCTGCATAGTCTTTCAAGCTCAGTCGGTTGTTTCCTACCGAGTACCATGTTTTTGGTACTTATACTACACTTCTACAACCTGTAGATCATAGTACGAGTTATCACTATTGATTGTGTGGCGTGCTGAGTAGCCATTATTCGGAGACAAGGGTGAGCTCCTGACATTTGGAGAATTACTTCCCTTCCTCTT
This sequence comes from Capsicum pubescens, assembly GCA_030864215.1. NCBI lineage: Eukaryota > Viridiplantae > Streptophyta > Magnoliopsida > Solanales > Solanaceae > Capsicum > Capsicum pubescens. The sequence continues at coordinate 172,564,143 of CM061543.1, forward strand.
ATTCATTAGACTAGTCTCTATATTGTATCCAGAGATATTATATCAATGTATTCATTTGTACTTCACATAGAAATCTTGTTATGTAGAAGCTCTTGTATTGATACCACCATGTTTTGGGACTATATTATGTATTTGATCTATTATTCCATCTTTTCCGCATTTCTTTCTTTATCTATTTAGGTAGTCTGTTACCAGCCATTCCGGACTATGGGTTTGGCTTGCCTACTGGTGGGTTATAGTAGGCATCATCATGACTTGAGAAATTGGGTTGTGACAACAATGTCCAAGGAGGACCAGGGAAAAAATAGGTTCATTTTAACACAAATGGGAAGGTGAAAGGTGTAACAATAAAAATAGTCTATAAGGTTTAAAAATTGGGATCAAGGAATAGTTATTGACACATGGAAGATCATTTAGGCTAAATGTGGAATAGTATGAAAAATGGCCTATGATATTTTCCTAATTGCCTATCTTATAACCTAGGCAAGACTAACTGGGCATGTTCTAGATTTAACACACCAAAGGGACTAAATAGTATCTCACACATAGATGACACTGGCTCACTTCACAAGATCCTACCTATACGATTCACGAAATTGTTAGCCGCGATTATCATGTCCCTAATCCTAATGACATAATAATATCCACAATGGTCACACATATATATATTCACATAGTTCTAAAGCAAATATTTGGTGGGGTATAAATTTTCTCAAAAATCAACAACAAAAATATGTCAACTGCCCTAGATACTCAAAAATATCCTAATTACACAAAAAACACCACAATAAGAAACAAAACACAATATGACGCATAATTAACCTAGAAATGCTAGTTATACAATCATACCTCAGCCAACAGGAAAAGAAGCACGGAAACAAAAACCCACGACAACTATGGTTTACCACACCCCCAACTAAAAGACTGTGCACTATCCCCAGTGCATGTAAATAATCTAAAGGAGTGAGTACAGACTTGGGATGCACTAGGCATCCACATCATGATCATAAAAGAATTTAACCTGGGTTGCATCCCAAGTAATGCTTGATTTAATATCGCGGCACGACTCAGTTGCCTTGGATACTCAGACTTTGCCAAGGTCCACATCAACACATACTTTCAATTCCTCAATATTTCCCATATAGTGTTTAACCCATTGTCCATTTACCTTGAATGGGGATTCACTGTCACACTTTAGTTCTATAGAACCATATGGAAATACTCGAACCAGATGAATGGGCCATATACTACCTAGACTTCAGCTTGCCAGGACAGATTTATGGTCCACCAAAGGAGAGATTTGACATTATGGTCGATCTACTTCAGCCTATCAAAACAGTCCACCAAAGGACAGATTTGACATTATTTGATTTTTAAGGGTATTTTGGTCATTCCCACTCCAATCCATCCGGGCAAATCATGGATTTAAGTCCATTAAGAGCATTCAATAGCTCATTTTTCTCCAAAATTTCCTAAGGCTCAAACCCCAACCCTACTACTCCAAATTTCATCCTTCTATGTCTCTTGATTGAACCGTAGAAATTTCAAATTGATTTGGGATTCGAGTTGATCATGTTAAGGGCTTCGAGAAGCACTCTTTATTTTCGTGAATAAAGTTCCAGATTCGTAAGTTCATAGTCATCTTCCATTTTTAGGTATGTGGGGCTTTGAACAAGATTATCCTTTCGATCTTGTGCCCGGTATTTTGTTGAATTACATTGACTTGAGATTTTACATGTTTTACCATGAATTGGAAATATGGTTTTATATCATATATTATTATTCATGATCTATGGGATCATGTCATCCGATATGTGTATGATGTCGAGATGCAATTATGTCCAAAATGTATTTGATTATGAGAGTATGATAATTTAATTTGTTAAGCCTTAATTTATACTATAATTCCACTATTTTATTATTATAAATTTATAATTGATATTAAAAATTCTACATCCCTACTATGGGTTGATGTCTCAAGTACCATTATATGAGAGTTGGATGGAAAATTAAGAAATGTTGATATTGAAGTTGCAATGAGTCTTGGTATTTTTTGGATGGTTTTGATGAGTTAAATTGTTGAAAATATTATGTATTGAGTCTTCATATCCTTGTCCAAATGTCGAGTTGGTTAAGGTTCAATGCATTGATACCTTGTTGATGTTGAGGAAGATTAAAATATTTTGAGCTAAAATGTGTTGAGTTAGGAATCCACAAATTGAAATGATTTGATAAATGAGAAAGAGATTTGATTTGGTCTTTATGATATACTCTTGTGATGTTGTGGTGGATTTCCTAACACGTTCTGAGCTTCTCGGGGAGTAGTACTTAGCACCGAGAAAGAAATTTGGTATTTCACCAAACCTATGTGCCACCATAGGGTTGTTTGATGATGATATTATCGGCCAGAGAGCCCGATTGTGATTATTGCAGTTTTAAGGTCGTACTCCCTGGCAAAGAGTATGATGCTCCTGCCAACGAGGGTTTTAAACATTGGTATTCCACGTAGCTCACGTGGGGTTGTCGGTTATAGAAAACTCCCCTGTCCATAAGAGTCATGTTTATTGAAATACTGAGTCACTCTGAGTTTTGATGTGGTAAGTCAAGTTGCTTATGATGATCTATAATGATTTATGAGGTTTTTGTCCTACATTTCGTATCTATGATATTATGAGTTGCATGATTCAATGTCACTCAATCCAGGCGTGTCATTATGGTCCGTATGTATGTTTTTAGGAAATTTATGCTATTATTTATATTTTGCATGAATCCTCACATACTCAGTACGTATCTTGTGCCGACCCACATATTTATCTATGGGCTACATTCTTACCATGATGTAGGTTCAGGTACTCAGTCGCAGCCTCGGCAGTGATATCCGAGTGTCCCATCTATGTTCCTTCAGTGGTGAGTCCTCATGGTTCGAGGACCAAGTTGCTAGTTTTTGTGTTGTTGTTTTGTTATCCCTTTGGTCTGTTCAGTCAGTTGGGGGTTTGTCCCATTGGCTCTTAGATTTTGCTGTATAGAGGATATGTCAGACTAGTATATTGTTGGGTTGGTTTATGTATAGACATTCCATACATGTACAGTCTAACGATATTCCGTGCCATGTGCGATGTGATATGATATGTACTTATATATATATCCTTAGCGTAACGTGTATGTTGATATGTTTGAACCCAAGGGTAGTGTTTTGGCTAAAAGGGTTAGCTTGAGGCTACATGTAGCCTTGGGAACCGTGTGGCATCTCGAGATGATATTTTGAGGCGTTACCAACTTGGTCTCAGAGCCTAAGGTTATGCAGAGTCCTAGGGAGTCTGACAAGCCGCGTTACATAGAGTCTTGAGCATCGGTGTGTAGCATGCCACACCTATGACCAAGAGGTTGTGGGGCATTCTAGGAAAAGTCGTTTCTTTCTTTCTACAAAAGTCTATCATGCTTACAACTATTGCCTTCTTCTTTTAATTCATGCATTGTTACGACAGAAAATGCCTCCACATCGAGCTCGCGGAAACAACAACCAACCTCAACCCGTTGATCCGTTACATGAGACGGTATCCCCTGCCGAAGTTTGGGCAGCTTTTTCGATGCTAGCCCAGGTAGTTACCGCCAATACTCAGGCCAACGCTCCACCTCCGTAAGAAAATAATTCGGCAGCAGCACGAATTCGTGATTTTATGCGGATGAATCCGCCAGAGTTTCATGGGTCGAGAGAAGGTGAGGACCCGCAGATGTATGTTGATGAAATAAAGAAAATTACACAGATTATGCACATGACCGAGGAAGAAAGTGTGGAGCTTGCTTCTTATTGGTTGAAAGATGTTCCCTATGACTGGGTGCAGATGTGTAATAAGGGTAGAGAGGAAGATACCGCTCTGGTGACTTGGCAATTATTCCAAGATGCTTTCTTGGATAGATTCTTTCCTCTTGAGTTACGGGAAGCTAAGATAGAGGAGTTTATGAATTTGAGACAAGGCTCCATATCGGTTAAGGAGTATTTTCTTAAGTTTAATCAGTTATCGAAGTATGCTCCCAATATGATGGCTAACTCGAGGACTAGTATGAGAAAGTTTCTAACAGGGGTGTCGAGTTATTTTTTGAAATAATGTAGATCTGCTATGATTAACATGGAGATTGATCTTCCTAGGTTAATGATTTATGCCCAACAGATTGAGTCAGACAAGATAAAGGAAAGAGAAAGAGTAAGAGGGATTAAGAGAGTAAGATCAAAGCTACAGGGGTCTGGTCAGACTAGATTCTCCAGAGGGAGTCGCCCTCAGTTTCAAAGACGTCCATTTATACCTACGCCTTCCTCAGCTATTGCTCCTATATATCGGGGTAGGTAGGATCTCGGGAATAGGTCGGTACCTTCCAGGTCTCTGGACAGTGTATGCAACCGGCCTCATCCTTCTTCGTGTGCTAAGTGTGGTAAAAACCATTTTAGGGAGTGTTATATGGGGCAGCGGGGCTATTTTGGTTATGTAAAGTTGGGCCACATACTTATAGACTGCTCGTATGCCAGACAGCGGAGTCGTGATGCCCATCCCCTGAGTCAGGCTACCAGTGCCCCGCCTCCCGCAGCCCGTCCAGTTCCTCCTCAGGGTGCTTCATCTAGTACTGCTGACGGTCAACGCCAGAATTATTTCTATGATATACCACCTCGTCAGGAGTAGGAGGACTCTCCAAATGTTGTCACTGGTATGCTCCGTGTTTTCTATTTTGATGTCTATGTGTTGATGGACCCCGGTTCGAGATTTTCTTATGTGATACCTCTGGTTGCTGTAAATTTTAAAATGGATCCTGAACTAATTTTTGAGCCTATTTTGATTTCTACTCCGGTAGGAGAGTCTATCATTTCTAAGCGGGTGTATAAAAAATGTCCCATTACTGTCTTTCATCGGGTTATGTATGCTGATTTGATTGAGCTAGATATGGTTGACTTTGATATCATTCTGGGTATGGATTGGATTCACTCATGCTATGCATCTATTGATTGCCGTGCCCGTGTGGTCAAGTTTCAGTTTCCTGATGAACCTATCCTCGAATGGTCTGGGAGGTCTGTGATTCCTAAGGGTCATTTCATATCCTATCTCAAAGCTAGGAAGTTGATTTCCAAGGGTTTCATCCACCATTTGGTTCGGGTTAAAGACACTAAGTCTGAAACCCCGACCATTCAGTCAATTAATGTTGTTAATGAGTTTCTTGATATATTTCCGGAAGATCTCCCCGGAGTACCTCTTGATAGAGAGATAGAGTTCAGGATTGACCTTCTTCCCGATACTCAACCTATTTCCATTCCTCCATATTGCTTGGCTCCCGCGGAACTTAAAGAGTTGAAGGAGCAATTGAAATATCTTTTAGACAAAAGCTTTATCAGACCTAGTGTGTCCCCCTGGGGTGCACCTGTCCTATTTGTGCGTAAGAAAGATGGTTCTTTGCGGATGTGTATTGATTATCGACAACTTAATAGGGTTACTATCAAGAATAAATATCCGCTTCCTCGAATTGATTATTTATTTGATCAATTGCAAGGTGCGAGCTACTTTTAGAAGATAGACCTCAGATCCGGTTATCACCAACTTAAGGTTAGGGAATGTGATATCCCCAACACAACCTTCCGAACCCGTTATGGTCATTTTGAATTTCTAGTGATGTCTTTCGGGTTAACTAATGCCCCAGCGGCTTTCATGGATCTTATGAACCGTGTATTTCGGCCATATCTGGATTTATTTGTAATAGTGTTCCTTGATGATATTCTTATTTACTCTCGAAGTGAGGGTGATCATGCGGATTATCTCCGAATCGTGTTGGAAACTCTTCGAACTCATCGATTCTATGCTAAGTTCAGTAAGTGTGAGTTCTGGCTGAACTCTGAAGCCTTCTTGGGTCATGTTGTTTCTTCCGAAGGTATTAGAGTTGATCCTCAAAAGATAGAGGCTATAAAGAGTTGGCCTAGACCTATTTCTCCTTCTGATATCTGAAGTTTCTTGGGTCTAGCTGGTTATTATCGTCATTTTGTTGAAGGGTTTTCATCTATTGCATCTTCTATGACCCGTTTGACCCAAAAGAAAGTGAAGTTCCTATGGTCCAAATCTTGCGAGAAGAGTTTTCAGGAGTTGAAGACTCGACTCACTTCAGCCCCTTTGTTGACTTTGCCTGACGGTGTTGATGGTTTTGTGGTGTATTGTAATGCTTCCAGAGTCGGTTTGGGTTGTGTATTGAAGCAAAAGGGAAAGGTTATAGCTTATGCTTCTAGGCAGCTTAAGCCTCACTAGAAGAATTATCCTACCCATGACCTTGAATTAGTTGTCGTGGTTTTTGCTTTGAAAATCTGGAGACATTATTTGTATGGTGTCCATGTCGACGTCTTCACGGACCATAACAGCTTGCAGTATGTATTCACCCAAAAGGAGTTGAATCTTAGGCAGAGACGATGGATAGAACTGTTGAAATATTATGATATGAGTGTGCTATATCATCCGGGCAAGGCCAATGTAGTAGCATATGCCCTTAGTCGGAAGTCCATGGGTAGCGTAGCACATGTGGATATTGGTAAGAAGGAGTTAGCCCGTGAGGTACATCATTTGGCTAGATTGGGGGTTTGGTTGTTTGGTGATGCTGAGGGTAGTATATGAGTGCCAAGCGGTTCACAATCCTCTTTACTTTCGGAAGTGAAGCTGAAGCAATAGTGGGATCCTACCTTGGTCAGGTTAAAAGAGTCAGTTAAAGACCAAAAGGTGGAGGTTTTCTCCCAAGGGGGAGATGGCATTTTGAGACTCCGAGAAAGATTATGTGTTCCTGATGTTGATAACTTAAAGCAGAGGATTATGGAGGAAGTGCATGGTACGCGATACTCCATCCATCCTGGTGCTACCAAGATGTACCATGATTTGCGGGAAATCTATTGGTGGAACGGTATGAAGAGGAACATAGCATAATTTGTGGCGAAGTGTTCCATATGTCAATAGGTTAAAATAGAGTATCAAAGGCCCAGTGGCGTGATGCAAGAGTTTAGCATTCCTACTTGGAAGTGGGAAGAAGTGAATATAGACTTCATAGTTGGTTTTCCTCCTTCTCGTCGCCATCATGATTTGATTTGGATTGTAGTAGATCGGCTGACGAAATCACCTCATTTCTTGCCTGTGCATTCATCGTATACAGCTGAAGATTATGCTAGAATATATATTTGGGAACTCGTCAGATTTCATGGAATACCTTTGGATATTATTTCTGACAGAGGTACTCAGTTTCCCTCTCAGTTTTGGAAATCTTTCCAGAAGGGTCTCGGTAGCCAAATTCGTTTAAGTTCTGCTTTCCATCCGCAAACAGATGGTCAGGCCGAGCAGACCATTCAAACTTTAGAAGATATGTTGAGGGCTTGTGTGCTTGATTTTAAAGGTAGTTGGGATGAGCACTTCGTATTAATAGAGTTTGCTTACAATAACAGTTTTTATGCTACTATGGAAATGGCCCCGTTTGAAGCTTTGTATGGTAGAAGGTGTAGATCACCTATTGGTTGGTTTAAAGTTGGTGAGGCTACTGCGACTGGACCGGATGCGGTGTTTGAGGCCATGGATAAAGTTAAGTTAAATCGGGAAAGGTTGAAAACCCCCCAAAGTTGTCAAAAATCATACGCAGATATAAGGAGGAAAGACCTTGAATTTAATAATGGTGATTTAGTGTACTTGAAAGTTTCACCCATGAAAGGGGTGAAGAGATTTGGAAAGAAAGGGAAACTAAGTCCCCGTTACATTGGTCCTTATATGATTGTGGATCGTATTGGGAAGGTAGCGTATAAGGTTGAATTGCCTGCGGAGTTATCTAACGTCCATCCGGTTTTCCATGTTTTTATACTTAAGAAGTCTATTGGTGATTCTGTTGTTATTGATCCTTCCGAAAGCTCGGGTATTCAACATAGTCTTTCATATGAAGAGATTTCGGTTGAGGTTTTTGACTTTCAAGTTCGTAGGCTAAGAAACAAGGAAGTTCCTTTGGTTAAAGTGCTTTGGCGAAATCAATCCGTGGAGAGTGCTACTTGGGAAGCCAAAGCGGATATGAGCGCCAAATATCCCCACATCTTTCCTATGAATCCTGAGGATGTCAAAGGTATCGTTCTCTTTTGATTTAATCCTTATTGTTATGTTTATCTTGGCATGTGTGTTTTCTACGATATCCAAAAAAAAAATAGAATGGAGTATATGATTGGGCAAGGTGATTTTTCTCTATATACTCATTTTCATAGTATTCTTGACCTACCTATCAACATTCAAGGATGAATGTTTCCAAGGGAGAGAAGATGTGATGCCCCAGAAATTTTTTTTCGTTAAGATCTCGGACGAAAATGTGTTGAATTCAGTTCTTTATCGTGATTAATAATTTTTCTGTGTGGAATTTCTATATATACAACCCGTCATCGCGTATAGCATCGAATAAGCTTTCCAACGATATGTGGATCATCCAAAATAGACACTCGAGCGATGAGTTATGATCATTCCGATCTAACCGTGAATAGTGGTGAACAGTAAATGTGCAGGAAAAAATTACTGAGGCCAGACGAATTTTAGGGTCAAATTCAAATGATCATAACTCCTTATACATAATGATCTGGGTGAGCTACTATATATCAACATAAATCTATTAAAGTCCTCTTTCCAAAGAAATTGGTTTCATCCAATTTGGCCATCGGAGCAAAAGGTTATGGTCGATCTACTTCAGCCTATCAAAACAGTCCACCAAAGGACAGATTTGACATTATTTGATTTTTAAGGGTATTTTGGTCATTCCCACTCCAATCCATCCGGGTAAATCATGGATTTAAGTCCATTAAGAGCATTCAATAGCTCATTTTTCTCCAAAATTTCCTAAGGCTCAAACCCCAACCCTACTACTCCAAATTTCATCCTTCTATGTCTCTTGATTGAACCGTAGAAATTTCAGATTGATTTGGGATTCGAGTTGATCATGTTAAGGGCTTCGAGAAGCACCCTTTATTTTTGTGAATAAAGTTCCAGAGTTGAAAGTTCATATTCATCTTACAATTTTATATATGTGGGGCTTTGAACAAGATTATCCCTTCGATCTTGTGCTCGGTATTTTGTTGAATTACATTGACATGAGATTTTACATGTTTTACCATGAATTAGAAATATGGTTTTATATCTTATATTATTATCCATGATCTATGGGATTATGTCATCCGATATGTGTATGATGTTGAGATGCAATTATGTCCAAAATGTATTTGATTATGAGAGTATGATGATTTAATTTGCTAAGTCTTGATTTATACTATCATTCCACTATTTTCTTATTATAAATTTATAATTGATATTAGAAATTCTATATCCCTACTATGGGTTGATGTCTCAAGTACCTTTAAATAAGAGTTGGATGGCAAATTAAGAAATGTTGATATTGAAGTTGCAATGAGTCTTGGTATTTTTCGGATGGTTTTGATGAGTTAAATTGTTGAAAATATTATGTATTGAGTCTTCATATCCTTGTCCAAATTTCGAGTCGGTTAAGGTTCAATGCATTGATACCTTGTTGATGTTGAGGAAGATTAAAATGTTTTGAGCTAAAATGTGTTGAGTTAGGAATCCACAAATTGATATGATTTGATAAATAAGAAAGATATTTAATTTGGTCTTTATGATAGACTCTTGTGATATTGTGGTGGATTTCCTAACACGTTCTAAGCTTCACGGGGAGTAGTACTTCGCACCGAGAAGGAAACTTGGTATTTCCCTAAACCTATGTGCCACCATAGGGTTGTTTGATGATGATATTATTGGCTAGAGAGCCCAATTGTGATTATTGAAGTTTTAAGGTCGTACTACCTGGCAAAGAGTATGACGCTCCTGCCAACGGGGGTTTTAAACGTTGGTGTTCCATGTAGCTCACGTGGGGTTGTCGGTTATAGAAAACTCCCCTGTCCATAAGAGTCATATTTATTGAAATACCGAGTCACTCCAAGTTTTGATGTGGTAAGTCAAGTTGCCTATGATGATCTATAATGATTTATGAGGTTTTTCTCCTACATTTCCTATCTAAGATGTTATGAGTTGCATGATTCAATGTCACTCAAGCCAGGTGTGTCATTATGGTCCGTATGTACGTTTTTAGGAAATTTATGATATTATTTATATTTTGCATGCACCCTCACATACTCAGTACGTATCTTGTACTGACCCATATATTTCTCTATGGGCTACATTCTTACAATGATGTATGTTCAGGTACTCAGTCACAGTCGCGACAGTGATATTCGAGTACCACATCTATGTTCCTTCAGTGCTGAGTCCTCATGGTTCGAGGACCAAGTTGCTAGTTTTGCTGCTGTTGTTTTGTTATCCATTTGGTCTGTTGAGTCAGTTGGGGGTTTGTCCCAATGACTCATGGATTTTGCTGTATAGAGGCTATGTCAGACTAGTGTATTGTTGGGTTAGTTTATGTATAGACATTCCATACATGTATAGTCTAATGATATTTCGTGCCATGTGTAATGTGATATGATATGTACTTATATATATATCCTTAGCGTAGCGTGTATGTTGTTGTGTTGGAACCCAAGGGTAGTGTTTTGTCTTAAAGGATTAGCTTGAGTCTACGTGTAGCCTTGGGCACCGTGTGGCATCTCGGGATGGTATTTCGGGCCGTTACAAACTTGGTCTCAGAGCCTAAGGTTGTGAAGAGTCCTAGGGAGTCTAACAAGCCGCGTTACGTAGAGTCTTGAGCATCGGTGTGTAGCACGCCACACCTATGACCAAGAGGTTGCGGGGCATTCTAGGAAAAGTCGTTTCTTTCTTTCTACAAGAGTCTATCATGCTTACAACTGTTTCCTTCTACTGATAATTTGTGCGTTCTTACGACAGAAAATGCCTCCATGTCGAGCTCGCGGAAACAACAACCAACCTCAACCCGTTGATCCATTACATGAGATGGTATCCCATGCCAAAGTTCGGGAAACTTTTTAGATGCTAGCCCAGGCAGTTACCGCCAATACTCAGGCCAACACTCCACCTCCGCAAAAAAATAATTTGGCAGCAGCACGAATTCATGATTTTATGTGGATGAATCCGCTAGAGTTTCATGGGTCGAGAGAAGGTGAGGACCCGCTGATGTATGTTGATGAAATGAAGAAAATTACATAGATTATGCATATGACTGAGGAAGAAACTGTAGAGCTGGCTTCTTATCAGTTGAAAGATGTTGCCTATGACTGGGTGCAGATGTGGAATAAGGGTAGAGAGGAAGATACCGCTCTGATGACTTGGCAATTGTTCCAAGATGCTTTCTTGGATAGATTCTTTCCTCTTGAGTTACGGGAAGCTAAGATAGAGGAGTTTATGAATTTGAGACAAGGCTCCATGTCGGTTAAGGAGTATTGTCTTAAGTTTAATCAGCTATCGAAGTACGCTCCCAATATGATGGCTGACTCGAGGACTAGTATGAGCAAGTTTCTAACTGGGGTGTCGAGTTATGTGGTGAAAGAATGTAGATCTGCTATGATCAACAGGGAGATTGATCTTCCTAGGTTAATGATTCACGCCCAACAGATTGAGTCATACAAGATAAAGGAAAGAGAAAGAGTAAGAGGGATTAAGAGAGTCAGATCGAAGAAATAGGGGTCTGGTCAGACTAGATTCTCCAGAGGGAGTCGCCCTCAGTTTCAGAGACGTCCATTTATACCTACACCTTCCTCAGCTAGTGCTCCCATATATCGGGGCAGGCAGGATCTCGGGAATAGGTCCGTACCTTCCAGGTCTCAGGACAGTGTTTGCAACCGGCCTCATCCTCCTGCGTGTGCTAAGTGTGGTAAAGACCATTTTGGGGAGTGTTATATGGGGCAGTAGGGCTGTTTTGGTTATCTAAAGTTGGGCCACATACTTATAGACTGCCCGTATTCCAGACAGAAGAGTCGTGATGCCCGTCCCCAGAGTCAGGCTATCAGTGCCCCGCCTCCCGCAGCCCGTCCAGTTCCTCCTCAGGTCCTTCATCTAGTACTGCTGGTGGTCAACACCAGAATCATTTCTATGTTATACCACCTCGTCAGGAGTAGGAGGACTCTCCTAATGTTGTCACTGGTATGCTCCATGATTCCTATTTTGATGTCTATGTGTTGATGGACCCCGGTTTAAGATTTTCTTATGTCATACCTCTGGTTGCTATAAATTTTGAAATGGATCCTGAACTAATTTCTAAGTCTATTTTGATTTCTACTCCGGTAGGAGAGTCTGTCATTGCTAAGCGAGTGTATAAGAAATGAACCATTACTGTCTTTCTTTGGGTTATGTATGCTGATTTGATTGAGCTAGATATGGTTGACTTTGATATCATTCTGGGTATGAATTTGCTTCACTCATGCTATGAATCTATTAATTGCCGTGCCCGTGTGGTCAAGTTTCAGTTTCCTGATGAACCTATCCTCAAATGGTCTGGGAGGTCTGTGATTCCTAAAGGTCGTTTCATTTCCTATCTCAAAGCTAGGAAGTTGATTTCTAAGGGTTGCATCCACCATTTGGTTCGGGTTAAAGACACTAAGTCTGAAACCCCGACCATTCAGTCAATTAATGTTGTTAATGAGTTTCTTGATATCTTTCCGAAAGATCTCCCTGGAGTACCTCTTGATAGAGAGATAGAGTTCAGGATTGACCTTCTTCCCGATACTCAACCTATTTCCATTCCTCTATATCGCTTGGCTCCCGCGGAACTTAAAGAGTTGAAGGAGCAATTGAAATATCTTTTAGACAAAAGCTTTATCAGACCTAGTGTGTCCCCCTGGGGTGCACCTGTACTATTTGTGCGTAAGAAAGATGGTTCTTTGCGGATGTGTATTGATTATAGGCAACTTAATAGGGTTACTATCAAGAATAAATATCCGCTTCCTCGAATTGATTATTTATTTGATCAATTGCAAGGTGCGAGCTACTTTTCGAAGATAGACCTCAGATCTGGTTATCACCAACTTAAGGTTAGGGAATGTGATATCCCTAACACCACCTTCTGAACCCGTTATGGTCATTTTGAATTTCTAGTGATGTCTTTCGGGTTAACTAATGCTCCAACGGCTTTCATGGATCTTATGAACAGTGTATTCCGGCCATATCTGGATTTATTTGTAATAGTGTTCCTTGATAATATTCTTATTTACTCTTGAAGTGAGGGTGATCATGCGGATTATCTCTGAATCGTGTTGGAAAGTCTTCGAACTCATTGATTGTATGCTACGTTCAGTAAGCATGAGTTCTGGATGAACTCTGAAGCCTTCTTAGGTCATGTTGTTTCTTCCGAAGGTATTAGAGTTGATCCTCAAAAGATAAAGGATATAAAGAGTTGGCCTAGACCTATTTCTCCTTCTGATATCCGAAGTTTCTTAGGTCTAGCTGGTTATTATCGTTATTTTTTTGAAGGGTTTTCATCTATTGCATCTCCTTTGACCCGTTTGACCCAAAAGAAAGTGAAGTTCCTATGGTCTGAATCTTGCGAGAAGAGTTTTCAGGAGTTGAATACTCGACTCACTGCAGTCCCTGTGTTGACTTTGCCTTACGGTATTGATGGTTTTGTGGTGTATTGCGATGCTTCCAGAGCCAGTTTGGGTTGTGTATTGATGCAAAAGGGAAAGGTTATAGCTTATGCTTCCAGGCAGTTAAAGCCTCACGAGAATAATTATCCTACCCATGACCTTGAATTAGCTGTCGTGGTTTTTGCTTTGAAAATCTAGAGACATTATTTGTATGGTGTCCATGTCGACGTCTTCATGGACCATAACAGCTTGCAGTATGTATTCACCCAAAAGGAGTTGAATCTTAGGCAGAGACTATGGTTAGAACTATTGAAAGATTATGATATGAGTGTGCTATATCATCCGGGAAAGGCCAATATAGTAGCATATGCCCTCAGTCGGAAGTCCATGGGTAGCGTTGCACATGTGGAGATTGGTAAGAAGGAGTTAGCCCGTGAGGTACATCGTTTGGCTAGATTGGGGGTTTGGTTATTTGGTGATGCTGAGGGTAGTATAGGAGTGCCAAGAGGTTCCAAATCCTCTTTAGTTTCGGAAGTGAAGGAGAAGCCAGAGTGGGATCCTACCTTGGTCAGGTTATATGAGTCAGTTAAAGACCAAAAGGTGGAGGTTTTCTCCAAAGGGGAGATGGCATTTTGATACTCCTAGAAAGATTATGTGTTCCTGATGTTGATAACTTGAAGCAGAGCATTATGGCGGAAGCGCATGGTACGTGATACCCCATCCATACTGGTGCTACCAAGATGTACCATGATTTGCGGGAAATCTATTGGTGGAACGGTATGAAGCGGAACATAGTAGAATTTGTGGCGAAGTGTTCCACATGTCAACAGGTTAAAATAGAGCATCAAAGGCCCAGTGGAGTGATGCAAGAGTTTATCATTCCTACTTGGAAGTGGGAAGAAGTGAATATGGACTTCATAGTTGGTTTGCCTCCTTCTAATCGCCATCATGATTCGATTTGGGTTGTCGTAGATCGGCTGACGTAATCAGCTCATTTCTTTCCTATGTATTCATCGTTTATAGCTGAAGATTATGCTAGAATATATATTCGGGAACTCGTCAGACTTCATGGAATACCTTTGGCTATTATTTCTGACAGAGGTACTCAGTTTACCTCTTAGTTTTGGAAATCTTTCCAGAAGGGTCTTGGTAGCCAAATTTGTTTAAGTTCTATTTTCCATCCGCAAACAGATGGTCAGGCCGAGCGGACCATTCAGAATTTAGAAGATATGTTGAGGGCTTGTGTGCTTGATTTTAAAGGTAGTTGGGATGAGCACTTAGAATTAATCGAGTTTGCTTACAATAACAGTTTTCATGCTACTATGGGAATGGCCCCGTTTGAAGGTTTGTATGGTAGAAGGTGTAGATCACCCATTGGTTGGTTAAAAGTTGGTGAGGCTGCTGCGACTGGACCGGATGCGGTGTTTGAGGCCATGGAGAAAGTTAAGTTAAATCGGGAAAGGTTGAAAACCGCCCAAAGTCGTCAAAAATCATACGCAGATGTAAGGAAAAAAGACCTTGAATTTAATGTTGGTGATTTAGTGTACTTGAAAGTTCCACCCATGAAAGGGGTAAAGAGATTTGGGAAGAAAGGGAAACTAAGTCCCCATTACATTGGTCCCTATAAGATTGTGGATCGCATTGGGAAGGTAGCATATAAGGTTGAATTGCCTGCGGAGTTATCTAACGTCCATCCGGTTTTCCTTGTTTTTATACTTAAGAAGTCTATTGGTGATTTTGTGGTTATTGATCCTTCCGAAAGCTCGGGTATTCAAGATAGTCTTTCATATGAAGAGATTCCGATTGAGGTATTCGACTTGCAAGTTCGTAGGCTAAAAAACAAGGAAGTTCATTTGGTTAAAGGGCTTTGGCGAAATCAATCCGTGGAGAGTGCTACTTGGGAAGCCGAAGCGGATATGAGCTCCAAATATCCCCACATCTTTCCTATGAATCCTGAGCATGTCAAAGGTATCGTTCTGTTTTGATTTAATCCTTATTGCCATGTTTATCTTGGCTTGTGTGGTTTCTACGATATCCAAAAAAAAAATTAGAATGGAGTATATGAGTGGGCAAGGTGATTTTTCTCTATATACTCATTTTCATAGTATTCTTGACCTACCTATCAACATTCGAGGATGAATGTTTCCAAGGGGGAGAAGATGTGATGCCCCGGAAAAAAATTTTCGTTAAGATCTCGGACGAAAATGTATTGAATTCAGTTCTTTATCGTGATTAATAATTTTTCTATGTGGAATTTCTGGATATGCGACCCGTCATCGCGTATAGCATCGAATAAGCTTTCCAACGATATGTGGATCACCCAAAATGGACACTCGAGCGATGAGTTATGATCATTCCGATCTAACCGTGAATAGTGGTGAACAGTAAATGTGCAGGAAAAAATTACTGAGGCCAGGCGAATTTTAGGGTCTACTTCAAACGATCATAACTCCTTATACATAATGATCTGAGTGAGCTTCTATATATATATCAACAGAAATCTATGAATGTCCTCTTTCCAATGAAATTGGTTTCATCCAATTTGGCCATCGGAGCAAAACGTTATGGTCGATCTACTTCAGCCTATTAAAACAGTTCACCAAAGGACAGATTTGATACTATTCGATTTTTAAGGGTATTTTGGTCATTCCCACTCCAATCCATCCGGGTAAACCATGGATTTAAGTCCATTAAGAGCATTCAATAGCTCATTTTTCTCCAAAATTTCCTAAGGCTCAAACCCCAACCCTACTACTCCAAATTTCATCCTTCTATGTCTCTTGATTGAACCGTAGAAATTTCAAATTGATTTGGGATTCGAGTTGATCATGTTAAGCGCTTCGAGAAGCACCCTTTATTTTCGTGAATAAAGTTCCGGAGTCGGAAGTTCATATTCATCTTCCAATTTTATATATGTGGGGCTTTGAACAAGATTATCCTTTCGACCTTGTGCCCGGTATTTTGTTGAATTACATTGACATAAAATTTTACATGTTTTACCATGAATTGGAAATATGGTTTTACATCTTATATTATTGTCCATGAGCTATGGGATTATGTCATCCGATATGTGTATGATGTTGAGATGGAATTATGTCCCAAAAGTATTTGATTATGAGAGTATGATGATTTAATTTGTTAAGCCTTGATTTATACTATCATTCCATAATTTTCTTATTATGAATTTATAATTGATATTGGAAATTCTATATCCCTACTATAGTTTGATGTCTCAAGTACCTTTAAATGAGAGTTGGATGGCAAATTGAGAAATATTGATATTGAAGTTGCAATGAGTCTTGGTATTTTCCGGATGGTTTTGATGAGTTAAATTGTTGAAAATATTATGTATTGAGTCTTAATATCTTTGTCCAAATGTCGAGTCGGTTATGGTTCAATGCATTGATACTTTGTTGATGTTGAGGAAGATTAAAATGTTTTAAGCTAAAATGTGTTGAGTTAGGAATCCACAAATTGATATGATTTGATAAATGAGAAAGAAATTTGATTTGGTCTTTCTGATAGACCCTTGTGATGTTGTGGTGGATTTCCTAATGCGTTCTGAGCTTATCGGGGAGTAGTACTTAGCACCAAGAGGGAAATTTGGTATTTCCCCAAACCTATGTGCCACCGTAGGGTTGTTTGATGATGATATTATTGGCCAGTGAGCCCGATTGTGATTATTGCTGTTTTAAGGTCGTACTCCCTGGAAAAGAGTATGACACTCCCGCCAACGGGGGTTTCAAACATTGGTATTCCACGTAGCTCATGTGGGGTTGTCGGTTATAGGAAACTCCCCTGTCCATAAGAGTCATGTTTATTGAAATACCGAGGCACTCTGAGTTTTGATATGGTAAGTCAAATTGCCTATGATGATCTATAATGATTTATGTGTTTTTTCTCCTACATTTACTATCTAAGATGTTATGAGTTGCATGATTCAATGTCACTCAAGCCAGGTGTGTCATTATGGTCCGTATGTACGTTTTTACGAAATTTATGATATTATTTATATTTTTCATGCTCCCCCACATACTCAGTACGTATCTTGTGCTGACCCACATATTTCTCTATGGGCTACATTCTTACCATGATGTAGGTTCAGGTACTCAGCCGCAGCCGTGACAGTGATATCCGAGTACCGCATCTACGTTCCTTTAGTGGTGAGTCCTCATGGTTCGAGGACCATGTTGCTAGTTTTGGTGCTATTGTTTTGTGATCTCTTTGGTCTGTTGAGTCAGTTGGGGGTTTGTCCCAATGGATCATGGATTTTGATGTATAGAGGTTATGTCATACTAGTGTATTATTGGGTTGGTTTGTGTATAGACATTCCATATATGTAAAGTCTAACGATATTCCGTGCCATGTGCGATGTAATATGATATGTACTTATATATATATCCCTAGCGTAGAGTGTATGTTGTTGTGTTGGAACCCAAGGGTAGTGTTTTGGCTTAAAGGGTTAGCTTGAGGCTACGTGTGGCCTTGGGCACCGTGTGGCGTCTCGGGATGATATTTCGGGGCGTTACAGAAAGATGTTGCCAACTTTTGTCTTACACCATAGCTATCAAGTAGGGCCCTAAAGAGATAATTATTAAAGTAAGACCAACCATCACTAATAATTACATGAGGAGTGACAAACTGAGAAAAGATATTTTTCTTTAGAAATGTGGTGACACTTTTACCTTCATTTTTTTGAAGTGCAACTGCCTCCACCCATTTCAAAATTTAGACAACCGCTACCAAAAAATTTTTCATGCCATAGGGGTTCACAAACGTACCCATGAAATTAATTCTCCACACATCAAACAACTGCAGCTCTAAGATAGGTGCCATGAGTATTTCATGGCACCTTGACGCTAACATTGGTCATAGGCTTGTGCAAAATCATGAGCATCCTTATAAATCATAGTCCAGTAAAATCCACACTGCAGAATTTTATGGGTTGTGCAAGAACCATTATGATGATCCCCAACTGGTGATGACTGACAAGCTTTAAGAATGCTCATAATCTCCACCTCAGCGATACACCTCCGAATAAAACTATCCAAACAAACCCTAAAAAGATATGGTTCATCCCAAAAGAAATTTCTCACCTTATGTATAAATCTTTTGTCTTGTTGGAAGGATAGGTTTTCTAGGACAATATCACTTGCCAAATATTTGGAAAAATCAGAAAACCAGAGGATTAAGTCTTGAGTTGCTGCCAAGACCTACTCATTTGGAAAAGTATCATCTATTTTAATCTCATCCCCTTCTTTTTGTGTTTCCTCCTTCTCAATCCTAGATAAGTGGTCTACCAGTTGGTTTTCAGTGTCTTTCTGGTTCTTCACCTCAAAGTCAAACTCTTACAATAAGAGAACCCAACGAATCAATATCGATTTGGCATCTTTTTTTGACCTCAGCTACCTCAAGGATGAATGGTTTGTGTCAACTATGACTTTGGTCGCAATCAAATAGGACCAAAATTTTTTGAAGGTAAAAAACACCGCAAGCAACTCTTACTATGTAACTTTATGATTCTTTTGTAGGGGGTTTAATGAATTGCTAGCATAATAAATTGAATGAAGGATCTTCTCTCTCCTTTGTCTTAGGACTACACCTAAGGACACTTTACTCACATCATACATGACCTCAAATGTACAGACCAATTAGGGGACACAATGATAAGAACCGACATCAACCGCTCCTTAAGGAACTTGAAGGATTTCAGACATGCATCATAAAATAAAAATTTTACCTTTCTTTAAAAGCTTGTATAGAGGATTGGCAATTTTAGAGGTCCTTGATGAACCTCTTATAAAAACCTACATGGTCCAAAAAGCTTCGTATACCTTTACATGAGACTGATGGTGGAAAATTTTCAATTACATCAATCATTGCTTTGACCGCCTCAATACCTTATTTGGAGATCTTGTGCTCGAGAATAATACCTTTTTTTTTACCATAAAATGGCGTTTTCCTAATTCAGCACCAAGTTGTACTCTTTATATCTCTGCAGTGCGTTGGCTAGATGAACCAAAAAATCATCAATAGAGTCCCCAACTACTAAAAAATCATCCATGAAAACTTCGATCGTGTCCTCCGCCATGTAAAAAAATATAGACGTCTTGCATCACCAAAAGATGATGGGAGCATTGCATAATCCAAATGGCATCCTTGGGAATGAAAAATTCCTATAGGGGTAAGTGAAAGTCATCTTTTCTTGGTCCTCGGGAGCAATAGTGATCTGGTTGTATCTCGAGTACCCATAAAGAAAACAATACCAACCCCGACCTGCTAGTTTACCAAGCATCTGATCCATGAAATGCATAGGAAAGTGGTCCTTATAGGTCCAATTATTCAACTTCCTATAATCCATGCAAACTCTCCAATTGGTCACCGGTCTCATAGGCACAAGTTCATTCTTCTCATTGGGAACTACTATAATTCTACCTTTTTTCGGCACACATTGAACTGGGCTAACCTACTTGCTTTCAGGAATAGGGTAAACCACTCCATCATCTAACCATTTGATAGTTTCTTTCTTCACAACCTTCTGCATAGAAGGGTTCAAGCTAAGCTGATGCTCAATGTTGGGAACATATTTTGACTCAAGCTGTATTTTGTGAGTATAAATACCTGGTGTAATTAATATAATATCTTCTATGGTCCACCCAATGTCTCTTTTGAAACTCTATAATAAGAATATTAATGCTTCCACCTGTGACTCTACCAAATCGCAGTAATGATCACCGGTAAGGTATTGTTAGCCTTAAAGAATGCATACTGCATGTGAGATGGAAGGGCTTTTAATTCTAAAATTGGTGGATCCTTAATGGATGGTTTTGTAGGAGGCGTGGTTCTATTTTTTTATCATGATCTAGCTTTTTCAAAGCATAAGTGTAAGAACCTCTATCATGCAATGCATTAGCCATATCATCATATTCTTCGATGCCATTAATATCAAAATTCATGATTACTACTACTAACACTTCAACCCCAAGTCTCTCTTTAATTGGTACATCCCCTGCATCAATATCATCATAAAAGTGTCTAACATCGATAGTACCCGTATATAATCTGGACGCTGCACTGACTGACATACTTCAAAAATCACTTGCTCATCATTCAGTCTAAACGTCATCTTCTCCAACTCTATATAAATCAATGCCCTACCGATTTCTAGGAAGGGTCTACAGAATATAATAGGGGCTTAAAAGTCCACCTCACAGTAAAGAATTATGAACTCAATTGGGAACATAAAGGATTCCACCCTTACTACTAAGTCACATAAAATACCTACCAATTTCTTCACAGATGAGCCGGCCATAAACAACTTCATAGATGTAGGTTTGAGTTCCCCCATCCCCAAAAACTTGTATATAACTAGTAGAATTAAATTGATGCCAGCCCCCAGTTCATACAAAGCCTGACTAACACTGAAGGGCCCAATAAAACACAGAATAGTGAAAGATCCAGGGTCCAGTTTCTTCTCTACTAAGGGTAAGGAAGCAATCCCACCATAATAGTGCACATTATCATTGGGATCTTTGGCCCCGCCCTTATTGTTATCATTCTTAAAATTACCATCAATACCTATTGGATTCTCAGATTCTGCCTCAGGTGTCTCGTCAATCATAGCACTATCATTCCTTGAATCCTTAATAGTAGGCACAGAGAGAGCAACAGTAGTAGGACAAATACTAGTAGGGATGGCTAGACAATGATTGATGTTTGGATTCTAAACCATGTTGCTCGGAAGGGTACCCGGTTTCCTCTGATTTAAAGTAGTAGAAATTTCCGAAACTGCATCTCTAACTATTTGATTGTAGTTGCATGAGACTCAACCTTCTAGGTTTCATGCTCTAACTACTTGATTACCACTTGTCATGAGTTGTGCAGGCAATTCTTAGACCATTTCTTTCCTTTATATCTCATATCCTCCTTCTTATTGTATGGATGGAAGTACTGGTATGCTTGGATCTCTTGAGATTGATCACCTCAAAATCTATCTTGATTACTGTGGAGTGCTTCTCAATAATCAACTCCCAATTTTGGACTGGCTAGTTTTTCCTTTGATGTAGATTGGCCTCCTCGTCCCTTATCTGGTTAGCAGTTGCATCTGCCAACAACTGCTCTATTTACTGATCTGTAATTTTTTAAGGATCACCTAAAGTAGACGGAGGTACTGCATTAAGATCATCTCAAAGCCCTTTAAGATGGCCGGTACATACTGGTTCCATCATAGTACGATTAGGCTGTAGAATTCTCTTAGGATTTGAATGTAATGGGAGTAAGGGATTGACATGACTGCTAGTGTTAGGAATTCTCCAGCGTACGCCCAACTAAAAATAGAAAACAAAAAACAAAAAACTTTAACAACTTCAATCAATAAATCTACACCATAGTCCTTGGCAATGGCGCCAAAATTTTGTTCAACCCCCAAACTACACTTCCAATAGAAGATAAAGTGGTTGCTGTCAAGTAAAGTAACTCAAATCAGGTTGGGGTCGAACCCCCAGGGAATACATGGAATTATATCTCTCATTTGCTAGAATCAATGGGCATTGTAGAAAGTAAATAGGGGGCTTGTAGTAGTAATCTTGAACAACTAATAGAACTCAACTTTGGAACACTAGGACTGTGTTCCTTCTGGCATATCAACATCGTAGGTTTATCATTCTTTGTTGAACCAACCTAATATTTTGCATGTAGAATCTGATAAGTTACGTACCATCAACTGTCTTGTGGACTAATTGATAGATTTCATCCTTTCATTTTGAGTCTCAAGATGTCGCATTACTAACCCTTATCCTAGATCCCAGTTAACTATTACTTTTTGAGCCTCAAGTTATTAGATGAGAGATAATCGTCTTAAGTAGATGATGTTGATTAGCCTAGATCGATAATTAATCTTTAAATTACTATTATGATTATCTTTTCCTAATCTCTACTCCTCTTATAAAGTGAGTAGTGGCATACTAGGCGGGATTTTAACATTTGGAACTGTTAAGAAACCTATTAAACTGAAGGTAACCACAATACATGCAAGAATATGGGTTTAGAACAACATAGCACTTCCCCTACTTTGTTAGTCTACCAGGGTTCCCATAACCCTAGTTAAGGGTTTTATCCACTCATTGTTGTGAAATGATCAAATGAATTCATAATTGATGATATGTAAACACTATCACAATAATCAATGAATAAAACCCAAAGACTTTAACTAAATTATCAAGCAAAATCAAGAACAAAGAATCCCAATAAAAAATCGAATCCTGGAATCTGATATATATTTGTAAGTATACAGAGTTAGTAAACTAACTAAAAACATCAAAAAGGTATATATAGGTTACAAGGAAACCATTGGAAACAACTCTCAACCAAATAAGTAAAATCAAGGTCAGTGGCTACTCACTAGTCCACCTACGGTCCATAGGTGGCACCTACAGACCGTAGGTGGTCCTACATAGGTGTGATAACGCTCAACTTACACATCAAATTAGTGTAAGGCGGTCTTCTTCAATATATTTACCCAACTTTGAAGTTTGGATGGAATCTACAGGGAACGATGTGAGTGGTGATTAAACTAGTTTGAAAATATAGCTACAAGTTAAATTCAAACAAATGATACAAAAATATAAAATGGGATTTTAGTATTAATGTTTGTAATTAATATAAATGGAAAACCAAAGTTATGATCGCCAAAGGTTTCGGGTATTGACAGATACTAGGTAATGCTAAAGACCCTCGGAATGAGTAGAACAACAGAATATCCCTGACTATGATACTATCTAACTTATTTCTCGACCTCACCAGAAAATTTATTATCTAAATCTCTTAAACTTAGATAATTTATCTATATCCAAACGGATGTTATCTCAGGTAGATTAATCCAGTTACGACATTAATCATTAAACAAAAGGTTGGTAGCTTCCGAGTCCCTGTTGATAATTCCCGTCCTCTAGTGTATTTCTCCGTTAGAATAAAATAAATCTTAAGGCATAATCTAATGTTTGCAACCACTAGATTTCAGTTAAAACCACAAAATTTCAAGATGTTCTACTACTCCTTGAATCCGTTAAACACCTAGCATCAAATAAAACCCTAATCCTTAGATCCCATAACTCCGGCTAATGAAATTAGCCGCTCATGATTTGATGGAGGAAATAACAAGTTGAATTCATGATTATAATGATAAAATTACGAATGGATAGAAAACAACAAGTAGTTTCTCTGATTTAATCACAAGGTAGAAACTCCAAAAATAGTTGATACGAAAACACAAGAATATTTTATGAAAGAGAGCAAAAATATGTGTCTCTCTTCTTAGAGTTGATGTCTGATAGATGAATTATGAATCCCCCCTTTAAAAACCTTAAAAGATGCTATTTATACTAAAGCCTAATTAAGGAAATAAAATAAAAAAATCACAGCTGCGCTCGAATTTAGGTGACGGCATATTGGTGTTGATCGTCAGGCTTCTGACGGCGTCTCAGATATGTCGTCAGAAGTCGTGCCTTCTTAACCTGTTCTGCCTCACTCTGACGATGTCCTCTGATTTCTTACCAAAGGAGTGACGACGTGTAGAAAATGTCGTCATACCTTCAGCTTATTTCACCATGTTCTATCCCACTTGACGACATCTTCTGACGGCTTACCACACTTGTGACGACATATTGAGAATGTTGTCACCTTCATCCAACAACTCTTCTTCACTGTTCTTCCTGACGCCTTTTTCTAGTAGCTTACCACATCTCTGACGGCTTGCAAGAAATTTCGTCAGACTCATATCAGCTCACTTGTACCAGATTTTACTTATTTTGTTCATCTTTCCTATGTTTTGCTCCCATCCTTGCTACAACTGTAATATCACAAAAAAATGATAAAAAAAAAACAAAAGTTGCTTAAGACTTCACAATTATTTAGAGTTAAAAGCCTCAAATGTGTTAGCATCTGCTCACTCATCAACACCCTTAACTTAAAACAATTGCTTGTCCTCAAGCAACAAACTAACTAAGAGAATACAAAGAACATTCAGCAGTCAGCAACCATTTTAGCTCAAAACTCAGTTACCACCTCTAAAGTCAACAATTTAAACTACTGTGTATCTAGTTGAAAAGCAGCAATGTAACACAAAGGATTCCAACCATGGCATCAACTAAGTACCAACAATAATGCTTATGTCAATATGACACTACTCAAAAAGTAAGTCACCTAGCAACATACTAGTGTGCCCTCACAACAAAGAATTTCCCTTCTTTTTTTTCCTCATGAAACGTCACAATATAAGCACGGGGATAATCACAAAAGCACTCACTCTCAGAATAAAGTTCAAACCAATGCATGCCAAATACCATATGCTTTCCCTTATCGTTATTACCAAAGTGTCCGGACCGGTAAGCTAGGATCACTATAGGTCTTTCTTCGGCTTGTAACATAGGCTAGGGGCTGGTATGATATAAGATGGCATTTAGAGTGACTAACCTCCTTGGCACTACCTTAACTTGTAGGGTCCACTTATTAACCTTTTTTTCTCTCTTTTTCTCTTTATCACACATTCAGAATGGGTGTGGTTATTCTTTTTATTCAAACAAACTTCTTTTCTTTCTCTTTTTCACCACCACCCAATTTTCTATTTTTTTTCACTTATTCTTTTTCTTCTACTCTACCCGTCTTCATACCCAATTTACATCATGCACCCCTATGATAGCCACCCTCAACTTAGGATGTTTGCTTAAGTCAAGGTGCACAGTATCCAAGGAGGACCAGGGCCAAAACAGGTTCATTATGATTTAAAAAGGGAAGGTGATAAGTATCATAGAAAGAAAAATGGTCAATTAAGGCTCAAACCGAGATCAAGGGATATCATGCATTAGAGGAAGGTTATTTAGGCTAATAGTGACTTAAATTTAAAAACGGCCTATGAGTCTTTCCTAACCCCTATCTTTCAACTATGGTAAGGCGAACCGGGAAAGTTCTATATTCGGCAGTACAAAGGGAACTGAGTAAGATCTCACACACACACATGGCACATAAATGTATTACCAGCTACTACTCATCCAGTTCATGCAATTGTCAGCAATGATTATCAAGCAACTAAAACTTAATGCCATAACAAAATGCACAGTGGTTACACATGAATACAATTCACACAGCTACTACATAGACAATTGGAGAGGTAGTTACCATTCCAAGAAAAATTAACAAAAAATATGTCAACTGCCTTAGATACTTATTTTTCTCCCAATTAACCATAACACATCACAAAGAAAAAACAATACGCCTAAACATGCTGGCTCTGCAAGGAACAAGACTCCAGAGAAAAGAGGCATGACAACAAAAACCCCAGGAGGACATCATCACCCACAAGTAGCCCCATCCTCAACTTAAAATCATGCATTGTTTCCAACACATCAAATCAAAACAAGAGAGTTAGAAACATACCTGTGGCACCATGGATGCGAAGATCTAATGTCAATCACATAATACGAATACAAAAAACAAAATACCTTGGGTTGCCTCCCAAGAAGCGCCTAATTTAGTGTCGCGGCACGACAACATCCAGTCATCCTTTATCCCTCCACTTTGATGATTTAAATTGTCAGCCCATCTTTTGATCTTTACATCTTTTAGGTCCATTGGGAAAATGTTAGGGCATGATAAGGAATGTTCTATCACGCCACTTCGAAGACTTGAACCGCTTGCCCAATTTTGCATCGAACTTTCGTGTGAGCTCATTGGGAAATGATGAGGATCTTAAAAAGCCACTAAATGGATATCGATCTTTAAGCTTCTTGGCCTTCAAGACTGGGGTTGTAGTATACCCTTTTGGAAAGATAAAATCCAAAATGTAAGAATTTTCCACCTCATTTTCAAAATTCATCATTTGCTTGGGTGGTTTGACTTTCTTTACATCCACCAAGCATAATGTTGAAAAGTGGTTCGAATGAGGACTGACTCTCAATTCTGGAGTAGCGTCTCTATTAGTATCCTTACCTCGAAATGGACTAGAGTCTTCATAAGGATTGTTCTTGATTTCTTGTTTCAATTCTAGGACCATTTCCTCATCTTTGGCATTTCGTTCATGAATGGTTCGGTTGGTTGGGAAATCTCCAATGAAAGATCAACATCAAGCTCATCATCAGTATAGATTCTTGCTCCTCATCTTCATACTCTTTCATTAAGTTAAATGATTCCACAGATAAGATATCATCTAAACATAATATAGAAGAATGCATTGAATAATTGACCTCTATATTCATTTCCTCATGAATGATCGGCTTCATATCTTGACGCATATCACATACGATATCATATGTTTCTTTCTGGACATCCAATATTAGTTGAAACATAGCTTCAATACCACTCTTACCGATGCTTCATTTTTCCTTTTCTTGACCATAAGACCTATCAAACTCATAAGAAGAACTAGAATTTAGGTTAGCGCAATAGGGGAAGGAGGCATTTAGGCAATCACTCCAATGTTAACCGCCATATAAAGAACAATCATACTCCCTGTAGGATGGAGATGGTGCACACATCTCTCTCCGGAGAGCATATCTACAATCTTGTCAAAAGTGAGGTCCATCACAATATGGACATGGATCATCAAGATAAGATTTCCAACCACCAAGCACATGTTCATTCCACGATTCCATAGTAATAAGTAAACTAAAATAAAAATCTACCTAACACAAGCAATAAAAGAAAACTAAAAAAAATATTTACAAGTTTGAATTCAGGCTAGTAGGCTAAAATTCCAAACCAACTCAATACGCCAAATTGTTCCCTAGCAATGGCACCCTTTTTTATAATGCTCAACTTACACCTCAAATAAGTGTAAGGCAGTCATCGTCAATATATTTACCCAACTTTGAAGTCGGGGTCGAATCCACAGGGAATAATGTGAGTGGTGATTAAACTAAGTTGAAATTATAGCTACAAGTTAAATTCAAACAAATGATACAAAAATATAAAATGGGATTTTAATATTAATGTTTGTAATCAATATAAATGGAAAACCAAAGTTATGATCACCAAAGGTTTCGGGTATTGATAGATACTAAGTAATGCTAGAGATCCTCGAAATGAGTAGAACAACAGAATATCCCTGACTATGATACTATCTGACTTATCTCTCGACCTCACCAGACAATTTATTATCTAATTCTCTTGAACTTAGATAATTTATCTATATCTAAATGGATTTTATCTCAGGTAGATTAATCCAGTTATGGCATTAATTATTAAATAGAAGGTTGGTAGCTATCAAGTCCCTGTTGATAATTCCCGTCCTCTAGTCTATTTCTCCGTTAGAAGAAAATAAAACCTAAGGCATAATCTAATATTTGCAACCACTAGATTTCAGTCAAAACCACAGAATTTTAAGATGTTTTACTACTCCTTGAATCCGTTAAACACCTAGCATCATATCAAACCCTAATCCTTGGATCCCATAACTCCGGCTAATGAATTTAGCCGTTCATGATTTGATGGAGGAAATAATAAGTTGAATTCATGATTATAATGATAAACTTACGAATGGATAGAAAACAACAAGTAGTTCCTCTGATTTAATCACAAGGTAGAAACCCCAAAAATAGTTGATACAAAAACACAAGAATATTTTATGAAAGAGAGCAAAAATACGTGTCTCTCTTCTTAGAGTTGATGTCTGATAGATGAATTATGAATCCCCTCTTTAAAAACCCTAAAAGATTCTATTTATACTAAAGCCTAATTAGGAAATAAAATAACAAAATCACAGATGGGCTCGGATTTAGGTGAAGGCATATTGGTGTTATCGTCAGGCTTCTAACGGCATCTCAGATATGTCGTTAGAAGTAGTGACTTCTTAACCTGTTCTGCCTCACTCTGATGATGTCCTCCGATGGCTTACTAGAGGAGTGACAGCGTGTAGTAAATGTCATTAGATATTCAGCTTATTTCACCATGTTCTGTCCCACTTGATGGTATTTTCTGACGGCTACCATACTTGTGACGACATATTGAGAATGTCGTCACCTTCATCCAGCAACTCTTCTTCATTGTTCTTTCTGACGCCTTTTTCTGGTAGCTTACCACATATCTGACGGCTTGCAAAAAGTTCCGTCAGACTCATATCAGCTCACTTGTACCAGATTTTACTTATTTTGTTTATCTTTCCTATGTTTTCCTCCCATCCTTGCTACAACTGCAATATCACAAGAAAACGATCAGAAACAACCAAAAGTTGCTTAAGACTTCACAATTATTTAGAGTTAAAAGCCTCAAATATTTTAGCATCTGCTCACACATCAAGGTGCCCTGGTCTTAAAACACTACAGAAAATCTCTGGAATTTTCTTTTCTGGAACCTATTATATCACCTATGGGCCGTAAATGGCATCTATGAGACGTAGGTTCTCTTTATAACTAATAGGATCTTCTTTTCTGCACTTTTGAGTCTTTGGATCTCAATTTCTAACAACTAATTTGGCACCTACGAACCGTAGGTAGAACATACAGGTCATAGGTGCCCACTTCTATGGTCTAAAACTGCGACTTTCACTTCTTTCTTCTAGAATAGTACCAAAACCTAATTTTCTACAAAACATGACACAAAACCCATCATATCTAACAAAACAACCTAAGTAACTTGCATATTTTCATTGTTTTAAGCGTCAAAAGTGCTATGAATCCATATCATATCAAGTGTATATACACCCTTATATAGGATTGAGGCCAAGAACATGATTACTTATGGTTGCAATTGATTTTGCTTAAATTTATTATCATTATTGGTTGTTCTTATATCCTTGTTATTACTATTCTAGCGATTCTTGACCCTTAGGATAAAATTATATTTCTATTATTAGCCTAGAAGGAGGAATAATATATTAGATCATGGAAATATGGAGTGAGGTTTTAAACATTAAAGGAATTGGAGTTAGGATTTGAGATTAAGATAGGAATATACCTAATTCAACCCATTTGGATCATATCGATGATGATATATAAATTCCTTTAACTTTTTCTTGCATTCCCTCTCATTGATGTAGTTATAAGACTAAGTTATATTGACGATATAGTTCTTGCATTCTTTGTGTAAACTATTTTGAGTCCTTACCCTTAGTGTAAATCAGTCCCAACTATAACAGATATCCAAATTCAGAAATCAGTATCATGTTAGTTATTAAACTTCAAAAGTTAATGAGTGATGATTTTACCACTAATTCTCACTAAACATTTGTGCACATTGCCTTGTTTTTTATGAACGAATGAGACATATTGGGGATAAAATGAACTAATATCCACTCTTTGTAGGCTTAGAGTTGAGGAGATCAAAAGATATGGATTGAAGTGTAAACTGATAAAAAAGGAGTAAGAAAAGTGCAGTAGAAAACTTGGAGCAAAAAGGCCTTAGGTACCGCAATCACGGTCTGCTGACTGCAATCGTGAAAGTTAAACACGGTCGCATAACCACCGTCGTAGCTAGATCTAAGCAATCATGGCTTAGCGGAATAAATTAGCCCAAGGGGAAAACTAGAAATGCACGTGGCTGATCCCAATTTTGACAAAAAGACTCAAACCCTAACATCATGGATGATATTTCATCCTTCCCAAATTTATTAGGTTTATCTCTTGAATTCATAGCCTCCATGTTTTGGAGAAGAAAATATTTTTATATTTTTTGGGTGAAGAATACACTGAGACTTTCTAAGTGGAAGATTAGCTCACTTCCATTGTTGATTTATGGGAGTGCCAAGTTTGAAGTAACATTCATATATGCTTCAATAAATTACTTTAATGGAGATTATGGGTATATCTTTGCTTATTTATCTTATGTGTAGCTAGATCTCCCTCTTGGGGTTATGTGTGAATAAGGGTTAAAAGTGTGTGGGGGTTGTTATTGATTAACATATATTTAGTAGTTCAGGTTTATAGGTTTTATCATTGCTATGCTAACTTGGTTGGGGTTTGATGGGTGAAATCCCCAAATACCCACATGGGTATGATGAGTGAAAGCTCCATGCTCTAGAAAACCCAAAGCTATCTTTGAAAAAAGGGTTTTGGGTGAATTTTAGGAATCCATATCATCATTGAAAGAGGGATGTGGAGACCAAAGCAATGATTGACAATTATGTGTGTAGTTTGCTAAATTTTCACTATCTTAGACATAAGGGTGAATATGAGGTTGACTATACCATGGGTATCATCCTAGAAATAGGGATTCCTAGATTAAGGTTGTGGTTACCAATTGTTGAATAATCCAATTAGGTATTTGAAAGAATCAATGGGTGAAAGTTTGGTGTTTTGTTAAAAGACTAGCATCAAAATTTATAACCAAACCTACCCATATTTGATTTATTAAATTGATTTTGATTGCAACACCCACATATCAATCCCTTAGTAATGCATAATCCAAGATCCGTGCATACTTGTTAAAACTCTAATTATTCGTAGCCCCAAATTTATACTAGAAAAACCTAAAATGAAATATTAGAAACTTATCTCCCCCATTTTTATCTTCTTGTAACATTGGTTTAGATTTAACTTGTATCTATTATATCGAAGTAACTTTATTTCCAATCACATTGTTCCTCGTGGATTCAACCCCAACTCCAAAGTTGGGTAAACATATTGACAATGACCGCTTTGCCCTTAAATTGACGTGTAAGTTGAGCATTATAAAAAATGGCGCTAAAGTCGGGGAACAATTTGGCGTATTAAGTTAGTTTGAAATTTTAGTTACTTGCTTGAATTCAAGCTTGTATATATTTGTTTGTGGTTTTTCTTTGTAGGTAGATTTTATTTATTTTTACTTTTATCTATGGAATCTCCTTACAAATATGATATTGGTAGTTGGGAATCCTATCGTGATGACCCATGTCTAATCTATGACATACCATACTTCATGATAGATTGTGACTATGCTCACCAGAGAGAGATGGACCTACCATCTCGATCTTATAGGGAGTAGGTTCTTTTTATGTAGTGGTCGAGATAGACATTGGAGTGATTGTCCAAATGCCCCCTCCCACTATTATACAAACCGAATTTCTAGTTCTTCTTATGAGATTAATAGGTCTTATGATGAGAAGAAGGAAGAGCAACAAACCGGACCCATTGTTCTTGGAGCAATGCTTCAAACCATTTTGGATCGGGTAACTATGACCGGGGAGAATGTACAAGACTTGTATCAATCCTATATGGTGTTCAAAAGGGAAAATGTCAAGGCAAAGAAATTTTTCAAGGATATAATTCTTACTAACCTCGCAACCATGACCATTTCCCAAGAAGAGGTTTGTGGAGAAGAGAAACCAAGATTTGATAATGGTCTTGGTAACAAAGACTCCTTGGGAACTTCCCAAAAATCTGAATCATACGAGGAAAAAGAAGTCAAAATAAAAGAAATGGTACTATAGTCAAAAGAAGAATCAATGCAAACCTCTTATGATGACTCTAGTTCATTTCGGGGTGAAGATGCTTTGGGGGAGGCTAACCTGAAATTAGGAGTTGGCCCTCATTCAAACCACTTTTCAACATTATGCATAGAGGATGTGATGAGAATCCATCCCTTTAAGAAAATGGTGCATTATGGGGAGATAGAGTTCAATTCTTATATTTTAGAATCTGGCATTCAAAAGGAGCATATGGAACCCCATCCATCAATGGCCAAGTGACACAACTTCCGATGTCTAAGGAATGGCCTATTGATGTGCCCACTTTTACCCAAGGACCCAAACTGAAAGTTCGACGTCAAGTTGGGTAAAAGGTTAAGTCTTCAAAATGGAGAGATCAAAGCATGCTTGCCATTTTCTCACATCTTCCAAGTTTTATCTTGGAAGATTTGAATCTTCTATTCCTCTGTCGCTCATTGCCTAGTGAATGAAAGTTTGGATGGAAATTCAAATACTCTAAGTGGAAACATAAAAAGAAGCAATAAAGTCATCGTGCCATGACGTTAAACTAAGCGCTCGATGGGAGACAACCCACCATGCCACAAATAGTGGCATATATCCTTTTGATTTATGCATGTAGAGTAAATTTCATTTTCATTGTTTTGCATGCATAATCCATGAAACATTGGTGCTAAGAGGAATTTTGATTGAATTTGAAAAAAGAAATGTGTGAAATTGGCAAGTTTGGATTGAACAAGAAGTGCAGGAAACCCGATTTCTTGGTCTCAGTTACCGCGACCACGGTTTGTGCCAACATAATTATGGAGGTCACGTGACCACGATCTCAGAACAAGGATTGTGATCACAGTCAAATTAATTTAAGTGACCATCCGAATTCCATTTCTTCCCACACTTCTCTCTCAAAATTTTCACTAATTTTTGGCATTACATTCCATATCCAAGTGACAACTCAACCCTTACATCATATAAGTTGGTAAGTTGTCTAAATCTCCTCGGTTTTGATATAATTGCATACTTTGATTTCGTAATGTATAAAAAGGGCGTGAAATAATATTTTCATTACCAAATTCATTCTTAGTTGTTATTGTGTTGTGGTTAGCTATTGTAGTTATTCTACACATTATTTGGAAGTCTTGAGTACCCTAAATTAAGCCTTAAATCGCTTAAATTGAAGTGTACGCCATGTGTGCGATTAAATGCCCCTATGAATTAAATATTCAATTTCTTGAAGTTTGGGGCTATGACACACACTCTAGGCTTGAAATTCTCTGCTTATAATTTTTCCATGCCTAGTTGAAATGAGAGATTAATGGTTAAAATTGTATTTTAAACACCGTGCAAAAACTGTCCAACCTGGTCTCAAGTATCGTGATCGCGGTCACCACTCCACGATCGCAATACCTGAGGGTAGATTTTGGTAGACTTCAAAACTTCTGCATATCCTCTGCTACACCCAAAACCTCAGATAACACTACCTGAAGAGTTTAACTATTTGTTCTAGTATGCTTTTGGTGTAATAATACTAATGTTGGCCTAGGCTGCATTGCTTACAGGTTATCATCCTCCAAGATGGGAGATTTTGATCATACCTGACTCATGGATGTACAGTGTCAGCACTTCTACTATGAATATTTCCACAGGACGAAGCTACTCCCTAAAAGGGGTATTAGCTTAGACAAGGTGGAGGAGAAGCTCCCAGAATTCCATGCTAGGATCACTGTGACCCGATGGATATGCTTTTACCTAGAACTCTGCTATGCTAATGAGCAGTGGGTATGTGAGTTCTACGCAAACCTCAGTGTAGTTTCTCTCACAAACCCAGTTATGAAAATTTAGGGTAAGCAAGTGAACTTCAGAGTGGATTAGATTAATGGGGTGTATGGGCTTCCAGATGCTGACATGGGGCAGTTCTAGGAAAGAGCATGTAATTTAGGGACCTGGTTGGCAAATATTTTATGTCCTGGAAAAACAGTTCCCTGGTCCATCACCAAGAGAGATATTTTGATAAAGGACCTCACAGCAGAAGCCAGGCTTTGGCTGAACATCATATGCAGCCGAGTATCATCATGCACCCATATGACCATTGTCACTAATTTCTGAGATCGGATGGTGGCTTGCATCCTATATGGTATCCCTCTCAAAGTGGGCTAGATTGTTCTTCAGGAGCAGAGGTATTTCCAAAATCATAGAGGTGTGCATCTTCTTTTCCCTTCCCTTATCATTAAGCTTTGCAAGAGAGTAGAAGTGGAAGAGTATGTTACAAATACATGGGTGCTTCTAGGCTCTCTTGTCTGCCCACTCAAATTCAGAGTTGAAGGTGCCCCAGATCAGAGTAAGAAGAGCATGATGGACACGGCCAAATCAGTCCAAGAAGACACAGATTCTTACAGACCCTCATTAACCACTTCTTTTAATGACATCTCTATTCAGATATAGGGGGTGAGATAACTAACTACCTCAGGACCGGGAGAGCCCTACACTGCGCGTTATTTATATATAGCATAGTCAGATTATGAAAAATACATGGCGGAGCAGCAGAAGTAGGGTACCACAGTATCCAGTCTAGAGAGAGCCTATTCATACTTATCCGCCTCTTACAGGGACCTCAAGGATTCACATAAGAAGATAGTAAAGAGAGAGAAAAAGAGAGACAAGTTATTCAAAAAATTGTGGAAAGAGGTAAAGGGCCTCTTCAAGGTGCTCAAACCTAACCAACCAGTACCTTCACCAAGATTAGATAGTAAGGATGAGGCCCCTACAGAGTGGTCAGTTGATGATACTAGTGGTGATGATGTTGAGTCAGTAGGAGGAGATGGATCTTGATACATATTTAGGGAGACCCTTCTCCTCTTACTTGCTTACACCTGTAGTGTGGAAACTACATTCTCTCAGTTAGGGGTACCCCCAGATGTGTATTGTTTTGGTGTTGTTTGCTGAATATTTATGATGGTGCTTGTTTTGGGATGATGCTTTGGATATTATTTTAATTTTGTTTTTGAAATGCTACATTTTGGGCACCCAGTTGGTGCCCACATTTTATGGATTATCAAGTTTTTCTTATAGTTTAGTTTTCTCTTTTTACTTTAGCATTTATTTTGATTTTGATGATGCACCACAAGTTTTGCCTTATGATGGATTAAGTGACGACATTCTTAAGGGTAAAGTGTCCTGTTTGGGTTTGAGGAATAGATATAGAGGGATTCTGAGTAGCCGTAGCATAAATGTCAAAAATACAAGGGAAGTTTGAGTACCTGTGGCTTTGTATGTTGTAAAGTTGGGGTCTTGTACACCATTGGCGAAGTCTGAGTATCCATATAGTTAGTTTACCCGGTTGGAGTCTAAATGTGAGACTAAGCCTTTGGTTGAAGCCATAGTTTTGCAAATTGTGTGAGAAGCTAATGCAAAATGAACAACCTCCTCCATCCAAAATTTTTGAAAATTCAAGGGCATGGACGTGAGCAATGTTGTAACAAAACTTTTTATTTTTTTGTGGCTTCATAAATTTTGACTTATGAATAGAATTAGATACTCCTATTTTATCTCTCCCGGGAGGGACATTTGATCCCTCTTGGCGAATTTTGCATGCCATGTGTGGTGTGATTTTGGTATTTATCTCTTATACACTTGTGCTATCTATAACATGCCTCGCTAGTCTTTCAAAACTAATTTGAAAGTATGTGATTGGAGAAATGATCTCAGGCCACCTTTGTGATTTTGGAACCCACTCTAACCTAAAATGCCTACCCATGCATAATTATAATACTTAGTACCCACTTTGAGCCTTTGGACCTTTCTTTGGCAAACTCATTACAACCCGTGATACATTCTTTTTATCCCTCTCTTATACCAAACCCTTCTTGAACTTGAAAAGGTAACTTGAGGCTAAAAGCCTAAGTTGGGGGTGGTAAAGGTTGATGGAAAAAAGTGTGAGGCCACAAAGTTGTTAGTGAAATACCTTATGAGCCTAAATCGTGAAAATAAATAAATAGAAAATGAATGAGTACATCAAAGGAGTGAATTGCATGTAAGTTGCAAGAAAAAAAAATGAAACAACAATGGTGAACAAAGAAAGCTAAAAGAAGGCATAAAAAAAGAAAGAAAATAAAGAAGAATGACCCATAGTCAATAAGGAGGATTGAAAAGTGTGAGGTAGATGTTCAAGGAAGGGTGTACCCATGTTGCTCCCAAATGATATCCTACCCTAACCCAAACCTATATTACAAGCTTAGAGTCCTTTGAGATCGCCAACCATTTACTTTCTTTGTAGTGGCGATTGAAAATAGGGGAAAGTTTATGGTCTGACACTTGTTGCATAGAGATTTTTTTTGTGAGAGAGAGTGTTCTTACACTTAAAACTCCTTGTTGAATTTTTTGTAGCTTGGTGTGTAGAATTTTGTTTCTTGTGAGGATTGGCATGTAAAACAAGTTGGGATGGGTGATCTTGTCACCTTCCAAAGAATGAGGTAAATGTTGTGGTCAAGAGGACGCCACCTCTAAAGTATTAGTTGTTGTTGCTTGGTTGCTCTTTAAATTCCTATGTATCCTTAAATGATGCATCTTATGATGAGTGGTGTAGCAGAAATTAGCTTAGCTTATATGCAATGAGCTACTTGTTGTTGCTATTAAAGTTGAAGTCATTGTGAACTTTAAGGAACAAAGTTTGGACATAAAGAATTATTGTCTCAGGGTAAGAGGTGGTGTTGCTTGAAGACAAGAAAATGCTTTAAGTTGGGGGTGTTGATGAGTGATGATTTTACCACTCATTCTCACTAAACATTTGTGCACATTGCCTTGTTTTAAATGAATAAATGAGACATATTGGTGATAAAATGCACTGATATCCACTCTTTGTAGGCATAGAGTTGAGAAGATCAAAATATGCGGATTAGAGCGTAAACTGATAAAAAAAGAGTAAGAAAAGTGCAGCTGAAGACTTGGAGTAGAAAGGCCTCAAGTACTGTGGTCGCGGTCTGCTGACCGCAATTGTAGTAGCCAAGCAAAAGTCATTTAACTACGATCACGAAAGTTAACAGAGGACACATCCAAACTCAAGCGATCGCGGCTTAGCAGAAGAAATCAGCCCAAGGAAAAAACTGAAAATGCTCATAGCTGATCCTAATTTTTACAAAAAAGACTCAAATACAAGAATCATGGATGATATTCCATTTTCCCTAATTTTTTTAGGTTTAGCTTTTGAATTCATAGCCTTTATTTTTTAGAGAAAAAAATATTGTATAAATTTTGGGTGAAGAATACATTAGAGATTTTCAATGTGGAAGATTAGTTCACTTCCATTGTTTATTTGTGGGAGTGCTAAGTTTGAAGTAACATTCACTTAATCTTAAATAAATCAATTCTATGGATATTATGGGTATATCTACGCTTATTTATCTTATGTATAGCTAGATCTCCCTCTTGGGGTTATGTGTGAATAGGGTTTAAAAGTGTGTGTGGGTTGTTATTGATTAGCATCTATTTAGTAGTTCATGTTTATGGGTTTTATCATTGCTATGCTAACTTGGTTGGGGTTTGATGGGTGAAATCCCCATATACCCACATGGGTATGATAAGTGAAAGCTCCGTTCTCTAGAAAACTCAATTTCATCTTCAAAAGAAGAGTTTTGGGTGAAGTTTAGGAATCCATATCATCCTTGAAAGAGGGATATGGAGACCAAAGTAATCATAGATAATTGTGTGTGTAGTTTTCAAATTTTTCACTATCTTAGACAAAAGGGTGAATGTGAGGTTGTCTATACCATGTGTATCATCCTAGAAATAGGGATCCTAGGTTGAGGTTTTGGTTACCAATTGTTGAATACACCTATTAGGTATTCGAATGAATCAATGGGTGAAAGTTTGGTGTTTTGTTGAAATACTAGCATCAAAATTTATAACTAAACCTACCATATTTGATTTATTAAATTGATTTTGATTGGTAACATCCACATATCACTCCCTTAGTAATACATAATCCCAAGATTTGTGCATACTTGTTAAAACTTTAATTATTCGTATCCCCAAATTTATACTAGAAAAAACCAAAAAGAAACACTAGTGTAGATATCTATCTCCCCCATTTTTATCTTCTTGTAACATTGGTTTGGATTTAACTATAATATATTATTTTGAAGTAACTTGATTACCACTCACATTGTTCCTTGTGGATTCTACCCCGACTCCAAAGTTGGGTAAATATATTAATAACGATCGCCTTGCTCTTAAATTGACGTGTTGCTGAGCATTATCAGAAGTCAGTCTGGTAGTACTAGTAAGTTCCCTTATTTTTTGACAAAACAAAGTTTTAGTTAGAGATTTAGCCATCGGATAAATATTTATATCTTATAATTCAATATTATGGATTACAACTCATTCCCCATCCTTTAATCCAAGTCAGTTTTATTAGAGGACGTATATCCCAAGTGGAAGATATTGTAACACCCCAAAATCCAAACTAAGATTAAAATCGTGATTCATGTACATGTAAAATCAAACCTAATTTTTTGATAATATTTTAAGTTATTTATACATGTATCAAGTCCACAAGTAACTCCTAACTCATAGCCAAGTCAAAACCTCTCTCACCGATTGAGTTGTGTGAAGTATCTTTCTATAGTAAACTTAAAATGAGAATAAATCCTATAAGTTGAGGTATTATTTATAAAAATACCCACAAAATTATATATAATTTAATTATCTTTCCAACTCATCCGGTTTTACCTTAATTCGATATCAGAATAAAAAGTTATGACCATTTTACTAGAGCCCTATCAAAGTTGTTAGTAATGACCACTCAAAACCTACGAGTCGCCATTAGAACCTAAAAGTAATAGGTTGACTCAAAATAACTGTATTGGGAATTTAAAAAATGATTCCTAGAAAAAGACTCAGGCCACGAGTCATCCCTATACCATACAGATTGTCACCAAAGTCATCAGGATTGATACCAACAACTTTTCAGATTATTTTAAAAGGGTTGTTTGGTCTTTTACCACTCTTTTAGGCCCAAAACTACTTCATTTAACCTATTCCAAGAGGAATAAGTCTATTTAATCATCCCAAATTCCCATTTTTCCCCTAAATTCATTCTAAGTCAGAAAATCAAGCAATTCAACTCTCAAGTAAGCCTAAGACTAGGTTTTTCTCAAAATCAGATTCCTGGGGCTTTAGGCCAAGATTTGGTCAGTCCAAGTATGTAGGTATTCAATGAGGGATTCCTTTCACTCTTATGACCAAAACTTAGTTTTAAAAGATGAATTATAGTTATGAGTTTTATGAACTCATGACCTAGAGTTAATACCCATTATTCCAAATTCTAGAAAATTCAATTTTATCATGTTATTTTATTATAATAGTTCCCATTCAAAGTTATAATGCATGATTTTCATGGAATTAACTTAGTTATTTTGATTCATGATGGACTATGCATGATTTATAGATTTCAACCTCTTTTAGAATAAATTATGCAAGACTTGTGGATTTCAGCCTATATTAGTTGGCATGCCATGAATTCCCATGAAATTAATTATCCTTATAGACTTGTCATTTTGTGGATACTTGGTATATTGACATTCAATATTTTAGACTTGTGCTATGAAATTTCCTTTTTCTTTCTAGTATTAAATTGTCATTATTAGTTGCATTCTATAGAGATGGAGGGTTATGAATATCCAATGACCTAAGATATCATGCATTGTTAATCAAACACTCAGTCCTTCCTTTCAAACAAAAAACTTATCTTTCAACCTCAGGACTTCGTATTATTGAGCTATTCAGTTGATCAATTTATATTCAATCGGGATTAGTATTTATCATTGAACAGACTCAGGGATGGAGGCTCACTCGTCAGTTAGGCTAGGACCTTTTGTATAAGTCACTAAGTCCCAGAACTACAATGCTACCGTAGGTTCTAAAGGGTTACCTTTCAGACCAGGCTTGACTCCTTAGTTCTTTTGTACATCAGTTTAGTGGTACCACATCATATCAACCTTTATACCCCGGTAAGGTATATTATGCCCTTTTTGATAGCGAGTATACATCGAAGTCTAGGTTTAGATCACGTGGTTATATGTTAGTTAATAGTAGCTCCCACAGATCAGACTCGGTTATTGCATGACCTTATATTCAGTTTATTTAGTACATTATTAATTAGTCACATGTTTTTTACTTGATCTATGAAGGAGTTCACATCCCATAACTTCAGACCCAATATTTATACATGACCCTCCACTTATTTTTACTTGCTTTTATACTATGAATTTTCAGACTATCACTGCATACCAGTATATATGCATTTTATATAGGGTCATTGTACTATAGTTAAACTCCATGCATTCAATTTGCACTCAAGTTCATATCTTTATTTTCAATTAGTATTCAGTATAGTTTTACAGCATATTCAACATTAACTTTTGATTAAATGTAATAGTAATGCTTCTACCACTTCCTAGTTTACAGAAATGTGTTAGCTCATGATTTAGAGATTTCATTATTCCTTACAACCTTTACGTACAAACATCTTTTAAATGTATATTTCAGCAAATGATGTACGCCCTTAGTTATAAAGCATGTTTTAAGTGTTTTCATGACTAGTAATATCTCACATCTCATTATATTCCTAAGTATTGATAATACCTCTTGTTCTTATATTTTTATGTGATGTAGATTCAGGAGCTTACTATCAAAATCATGGTCAGGAAGATCATAGAATTCAACCAGCAGGTGATGAGTTTTCTTATTTTGAGGACTCAAGTTAGTTGCAATTCTTGTATTTACTTTTTTATTCATATGTATTGATTAGGGATAGTTGGGGTTATGTCTTGAATATCTATAGTCAATATTAGTAGAGGCTTCATGATAGTCAATTAGAGTTATTGTATATAGTTTCAATTCCCTTTTTCCAGGTTACAGTATTGTGGACTTTTAATAGTAACCTATTGAAACAACTTATCTCATGATTATGTTTCCACTAAGTAAGTTTAGCTTTTATATATATTTTAATCAGTTCCCAAGTATTATGTTGTACCATAGGTTCTTGGGATCATTTTTGGTTCTAATTACCATGTTAGGACTAAGAGGCAGTCTCAAATTGTGACAGAGGTATACTCAAATAGTTAACCATAGAAGAATTGATGTAATTTGCGTAGCAATTATCATCGATGACAAGAATGTATCTTGAAACTCCACAAATATCCACCCAAGTTGTGCAAGCTTGTTTTCTTGGATCAACAGTATAAAGAATATAGTATCTATTTAGCATATAGATGTCTCTAAAGACCTTCTTCAAGGAGTTTCATAGTGGAAGGGAGCCATTACAGTGAAGCCTTTAAATGTGGCACATGTCATAAAACTAACTTTTCACAATCCTTTCAAGGTGCCTATGGATATATGGGGTTTAGTCAACTTCTTTCACATTATAGTACTTGAAAAATTTATCACATTGCTATTTACAATTAAGGTAAGCCTTGGGGTCTCTCTCTCCTTTGAAAATAGGAAAAAGTGTTCTAGGGAAATTACGATTTCTATTGTTTTTTCTATAAGTTGGACAAGGTCCATCGGAGCAGGTGGTATAACTCTCATCATCTTCATGCTTGGAGTGGAAAGTGGAAGATTCTTCACATTCCATATCAACCTCATAAGGACCATCAAAGTCTCATCCCTTCTTTATTCACCATAAGAGTTATATTCAACATTTATCCTTCATAATAGTAGCTCTAATTCCCATATGACTCTTGATCATGGCTACATTCATAACCGTCATAATTGTCATCTCCATAATAGCCATAGCCGCCATCTCTACAATTATGGTCTCCTATGTCATAGTTATATGTATTCGAGGCTATCAAAGACATACTTCCTTATAACTCCAAGCACCTACAAATGAATAAACAAGGTTATAGTAAAGTTCCCTACCAACACTTGAGAGAATCTCACCTTTATTTGCCTCAAAATTGGATCGACTAATGTTGAAGGCTTGTTAGTTCCCAGTGATAGATGAAGTTTGATTGCTACTCTCGGTCGAAATTGATCATTGTTCATAAGGAGAATAGATGACTCAAAAATAAATAAGGACTTGAATGGAGGAATTACTAAGAAATAAAAACTATAAAGCACAAAAAGAAACGGACGATGAAAGAAACAGACTCAAGAACCAATTAACCAACTAAGTAGGTAATTACTAATTGTTAATTAGTTTTAAGAATCAAAACTAGAAATAAGGAATCAAGAAATGGGACTAAGAAGTTAGAACGTAAGTAAAATGAAATTTTGTATGGTTGAAGTGTGTTTGGGAGGTGTGACCTACCCACGTGCGTGGAGTTTGACGGTAAAAGTAGAAACTACTGGACTGACCTGCTAAGTGATCTGCTCACATAGATGGGGGAGCATATGTCCTAGTCAGACCACCGGGAAACTACGAATTTCACTTATTTATGGGATCTTTTAGGTTCTCTCTTCTAGAATATTCCCTTTTCTTTTGGGATATTCTTTCACCCAAACACTTTTCTCTCTCCTTTTATTTGGATCTAGAACAATTTTTGAATAAATCTTCTTCTTGAAAATATGAATATCCTCAAGAACACCAAGAACAAATTTGAAGATTCAGAATTCACAACTTCTTCATGTTTTCTTGGGATTTGATAAAATTTGAAACTTAGGCTCTCTTCATCATAAGGAACACTTTACAACAATCATTAGCCTTCAAATTATCACATAGAATTCTATATTTTTCGACCCAATTACAAATCTCTTCAATTTTCAAACCCAAAAATGGTGGATTTTCAATCTTCTCCAAATAACACCAACTATTAGATCTAAGTTTCGTTCAATGTAGAGTACTTTTTCATCCATTTCAACCCTCAAATACACACCACTAAGTAGATCTAAAACTTACATCTCTTTTTTTCTTCAACACATGCTCAATAATGGGGTTTTCTCTCTAAATCTACTTAAACCAAATTGAAAACTGAAGATTTTAACTAAAATATACTAGAAGAAACACAATCTAGTATACAAACTACAAATGAGACTCAAAACATAAAAAATATTCTTAGGATGTTTTGATTAAAACATTTTTCGAGACTCGTTTTTAGGCTGAAAGATAAAAGACCCGAGATTGAATTTGTGGGAACGAACTCACGCTCGATTGTGATACCAAATGATAACCCACAAAATGGGGAAAGATAAATAAAGAGAAAAAACAAAGTAAAAGCAAAGGATAAAA
Source organism: Capsicum pubescens (assembly GCA_030864215.1). NCBI lineage: Eukaryota > Viridiplantae > Streptophyta > Magnoliopsida > Solanales > Solanaceae > Capsicum > Capsicum pubescens. Next base: position 172,607,274 of record CM061543.1, read on the forward strand.
GGATAGATATATAGACACAAGAGAAGAGATGAAAAGACAACCAAAGAATGTATCAAATTCTAAGACCTCACTTTCAAATACAATCTAGCACCTACCTCTTACAATGACAGAAAGGATAGTCAAGCCACTCGATCAACCAATATTTCTAACAAGTAATCAACAAAATACTATCCAACCTCTCAAGATACATAGGAGCCTTACAAGAAGGTCCTTAACTCTAGGAGTCGCAGCTACAGGTTGCGCCCCATCCTCAGTACTAGTTTGATTTGTAGACTGTGCACCATCAGATGAGGAACCACCAACTAATCCTAAAATTTGATCGAAAGAATCTAAGAATTAAAGAAGAAATAAACCTGAGTGGAGACTGGGTAGGTTCCTGGCCCACCCCTGGCTGGGAAAGAAGAATCTTTAGCTCAGAAGCATGAATAGGTTCTGGTAAAGGCCCCCTATCTTGGACCCTATCTAGGGACACATCCCTGGGCTATCCATAATATCTAGGTCATCCACGAAAACCAACAGGAACCCTAGGCTAGATCTCAGGAACCTCATCTTGTATAGCAATAGTACGTGTCTTATCCATCTACGAAAGAGTGAAACCAAATGAATTCCTTAGAAATCAACTCAAACTCTTTGCATGAAATGAGTGAAAGAAGTGAAGAACTCCTACGAATGTCCTATAGCCTCCAAAAGATACGAAGCGACGTCATTGTTTTGATCTGCGAGACTCTACTAGACACTTGCTCTTGTACTAATACTACCAGTGAAATTAGGCTCTGCTACGAATTTGTCAAGACCTAATTTACGAGTCATGATGGCACCTACTTTATCCCACCAATATGTAAGCCAAACCATAGCCCAAAGCTATAAGTAATGGGCTAACTGTATGGAAAATAACCTAAAGGCTGGAAATCAATAATTAAAGAGTTTAAAAAACAATAAGGCAGTCACAACTGTCTAATAGATAGATCGATATAATAGATAGATAAAAGTGTAACAGCCATCTCCAAATATCGGTAATGTCGGTTCAAGAATTACTACATGAAAACTATAGGTAGTGAATAGTCAAATATAATCTGTCTAAAAAAATAAAGGACTAGGCATAGATATGTAGAAGGAAAAAGGGTAACTCCAACTCCAATAGCTCACCCAACCTCCGAAATCAACTCAGCACATTTGTCGAATCAGTGGCAACAGCTATTACTTGAATCTAAACCAAAAAGGTACAAAAGTATATTATGAGGACCAAGACAACGAGCACTCAGATGGCATCATCGATCGACTAAGCTAAAACATGATATAAATATGATAAGATACAAGATAAAATAACCTAAGTTAAGGTAAGAGGGAAAACCTTGAATTTAGCTCCAACACTGTTGTGCATAAGTAAATAAATAAATATAGAATAGTGGAAAAAAGATCATACCATTATAACTACTAAATTGTCTCCCATAAACCAATAAGTACCGAAATGTAAATAGCCCAGTGTAGGCACCCATAAGCCTGGAGGGTAAAATCATCATCACTACCTTTATTTGCAAGACTTAAATCAAAACTCAAATTATCAACATCATTGTAAACTGTCGGACTTGAACCGGAACTCATATTATTATCATCATAAATTGCTGGACTCGAACCAAAACTCATATATCACTATCATAATCAATTGTCAGACTTGAACCAAAACTTATTTATCATTATACACATCAGTAGATCATGTAAATAAACCATAAACATGATCCATATCACTAAATTACAATAATTATCCATCGAAACTTATGCAGAATTAGGACTAACTATCAATTACCAAACTAGTGCAACCAATAAGCATCTAATCTCTTCAAAGTCCCAAAATAAGTATTAACAAGGGTATATCATGCGTAAATGAGCCTAAAAAAGATAACATAAGTCTTTGTCTAAGGTGAGATGAAGGTTCCCACTTTAAATCCCTAAAATCTATTTTAGGTAGATTTTACCCGAACTAGGCTAAGGTATCTAAATTCATTTCAAGATATTAAATAAGCCTTAAATATCCCTAAGATAGAAGGTTATCCTAAAAATGATCAACTAAGTTAGTTTTGACTAAATTACGATTTCAAGATAGCCTAAACAGTCCAACTAACCCAAATATTATCAATTATACCTCCAATACCTTAATTCTACCCTATATCTAGTATAATATCACTCATACTATGAAATAGTTCAATCTATGAAGAGGGTAAACCTAGCCTAACTTGATGCAAAATAAAAGCCAAGAGAATCTGCTAAACCACTAATTCCTTTTTCCAAGAAGCTTTCAAAAATTGCAACTCTATCAAAAATATAATCTACTTATCAACACGAGAAAAATGATACCCTTATTGCACTATTGTTCTTTGGGTCCAAAATTACATATAAATCTCATGTGGGGCACATTTATGGAATCACACATTAGAAATAGACACAAGGTCCCTCTAAGATCAAGGAACATTTACCCTAAAAATTGGTGAATTTCAAGCATTAATGGTGCTAAAATTTAGCCACAAAGATTCTAGGGATTCTTAGAAGAAGATGGAAAAATTCACCAGGAAGTCAATATAATCTTACCATAATTTGATGATGAATCATGTAAATTAACTATACCAAAGATCCACAATTACATACAAATTACTCTTCTAATTTTTCACACTATTTTGGGTTTTACTCTCTTGTGAATGGATGAAAATAGAAGGAAATTGAGCAAAAAGGGAATTAATAAGGACCAGGTGTTGCTAAGGTGAGTCCTAGGCCGCTTTAGTTGTCACTAATAAAGTGCCTGGGTGCCGCAAAAGCGGTACTCATCCCCACAAGTTAGGCTACTAAAGCAAACCATAGGTTGTTTTAGTGCCAGCGTATACAGTACCAAGGTGCTGCTATAGTGGTACCTGCTCTCTGATTAGTACCTAAAATAACCTAATGGGGCACTGAAGCATCCTCAGCCAAAGTGCCCAAAGGGCCACTTTAGCGGTCACACTAGATTTTGTGCACCAGCTGGAGACGTTTAATATTTTTGAGACTCCGTCAAGCCCTCAGGATTCATTTGAAATCTTGTATACTCAATTGAGCTATGCTACACTATCAAATTCAAAATTCCAAACTTAATGGCATAGTCAAAAATTTTATCCAAGGATGTTTTAATGAAAAGGGGGTCGCACACCAATGTTCCATTTTTTTAACCTCCGGCCAATAGCCCGAAATGAGTCCAAAAGCCTCAGGACCAAGGGTCCACCAAACATAAAATCGACATTTCAGAGCTATTTCAACAGTTATAATTAGTTTACAAGATTTTTTAACTAATGTTTTTTCCCAGTAGCCAATTTGAACCAACAAAGGCTTCAAAATAAGAAATTGGCTCTAAAAAACAAATAAACTGCCCGGTAACCGAACTGTCAATTCTAATAAGTCATATATTACTTGGGGCAGCTATGGGAAATCACTAAATGGTGAAAATGAGTCAAAATATAGAAAATTACCTGGAGGGTCATTACAATATCCACTACTAAAAGAACTTTTGTTCGCAAAAGTAAAAAATTAGTATGTACTCGAGGCCTCAAATAGGTGAGGATATAAGGTCCACATCTTTTCCTTGATCTCCAAAGTAGACTTTATAATGGGAGGTGCATCTATTGAACCTTAACTACTAGAATCTCTCTAGTACATGACCTTCTGACATTACTAGCCAATATGAGCACCGACTCCTCCACTAGGGTCAACTGCTCATCCAACTAAACAAAGTCCTATCTAAGAACATAAGAAAGGTAAGGAATATATCTCCGTAACAAAGAAACATGGAAAACTAGATGGACACAAACATAACCTGGGGGTAAGTCTAACTCATAAGCCATCTCTAAAACTGTATGAAGAATCTCAAATAGTCTAATATATTCGGGGTTGAGGTTATATTTACTCCTGAACATCATCATACCCTTTATGGACGATACATGGAAGAATACTCGATCACCTACTCCAAATATCAAGTCATGAATCCTACTATTTACATAAGTTTCTTGCCTACTCTGAGCTGCCTCAACCTATCATAAATCACCCTGACTCTATCCAATGACTCTTGAAGCAAGTCAGTATCACAGGGTTTATTCTTTGAAGTCTCAAACCACCCAATTAGAGAATGACATTGACTACCATACAAAGCCTCAAAAGGTTGCATCTCTATACTCGAATGATAACTACTATCATATGCAAACTTTGCAAAAGCTAAGTTCTACTTCCACTGATCTCCAAAATCTATAAAGCAGGTTCAAAGTATATCCTCCAAAACCTAAATAGTCTGCTCCAACTGTCCGTTGGTCTGAGGATGGAAAGTTGTATTAAGATCTACCTGAGTACCCAACTTCTCCTAAAAATATCCAAAATCTAAAAGTGAATACCAAACTCTAGTCTAAAATGATAGATAGGTATACCATGCAAATGGGCTATCTCTCTAACATAAATACAAGCCAACCTCTCGGCACTAAAGGACATCTAAATAGGACTAAAATATGCAAACTTGGTAAATTGATACACAATGACCCAAACACCATCAGAACCATGGGAAGTATGAGACAAACTACTAATAAAGTCCTTGGTAATCGGCTCCTACTTCTACTCAGGAATGGGCAGTCTCTGAATCAAGCCTCCAGGTCTTTGATGCTCAGCCTTCACCTGTGGACAACATAGGCAACAACTTACAAAGTCTACCACATTTATCTTTATACTAGTACACCATTAATACTACCTCAAATCTCTATACATCTTAGATGTACCCGAGTGAATTGAATATTTGGAGCTGTGAGCCTCACACAAGATCAACTACATCAAGAACACAAATATGGCTATGAAATCTCAAGACACCCTCAGAATCTTTAGTAACACTCTTGGCCTCACAATTCAACACCTGACCACGGATGATACAAAGCCTCTTATTCTCAAATTGACGATTTTGAATCAGCTCAAACTATGAAAACCTTGCCTCAATACTTGTAAGAATCCTCCTATAGTCTAAAATTTCAAGTTGCAAAATCAAGTTGGCTAAGGAAAAAATGCCTCATGCCAATGGCCTCTGAGAAACTAAAATGCAAGCCAAGCTACCCATATTCACTGCCTTCCAGCTTAAGGAATCCGCTACCACGTTCTCCTTACCCATATGATACAAGAGAGATATATCATAATCCTTAAGCAACTCTATCTATCTATGTTGCCTAGAATTTAACTCTCTCTAGGTCATAAAATGTTAAAAGCTATGATGACTTATGAAGATCCCACAATGCACACTATAAAGATAATGCATCCAAATTTTAAGTGTGAAAACTACTGTCGCTAACTCTAAATCATGAGTATGGTAGTTACACTCGTACACCTTTAGCTGCGTCACGTATAAGCAAAACACAACCTTGTTAAATTAACACACAACCTAAATTAACACCAAAATCATCATAATACATGGTGAATTCTTACTCTCAATAGTAAGAGCCAAAATCGGAGATGAAGTAAAAATCCCTTGAGCTTTCCAAAGCTCGACTCACATTTCTCAGACCATTAAAAATGAACCTCTTTCTGAGTCAGTCTAGTCATTGGCGCTCAATCGGAAAAGTAGGTCTAGACCAATCATGAATAGCCTCAATCTTTACCAAGTCTACCATAATCCCATCCTTATACACCACATGCGCAAGGAATGTTATCAACTTAAGACAAAACTCACACTTAAAGAATTTGGTAAGAAATAGATGATCTCTCAAAGTCTAGAGCACAATCCTCAAATGCTACATATGCTTCTTTCTATTCTCAAATACACAAGGATATCATCGATGAACATAATTATAAAAGAATTTAAATAAGGTAAGAACGCATGATTAATCAAATCAATAAACATGACTGGGGCATTATTCCATACAAAAAACATTATCAAAAACTCATAATGACCATAATGGGTCCTAAAGGTTATCTTTAGGATATCCTCAGCCCGAATCCTCAACTGATGGTAACCTAACAATAAATAAATCTTTAAGAATAATACTGCTCCCTTAAGCTGGTCAAACAAATCATCAATGTGAGGTATAGGATATCAGTTCTTCACTTTTACCTTATTAAACTGCCTATAATCAATGCATATATGCATGGAACCATCGTTCTTCTTCAGAAACAACATGGGAGCTCCCCAAAGAGACACACTTGGTCCAATGAAAACCTTACTAAGAAGATCTTAAAGCTAAGAATTTAGCTCTTTAATCTTGGTAGGATCCATATGATAAGGTTCCATAGAAATAGGTCGAGTGCCCAGCTCAATATCAATAACAAACTCAATATCAAAATTAAGAGAAAGACAAGGTAGATCGATAGGGAAAATATTATGAAATGTAGAACTGTAGAAATAGAGTCAAACGATGGAATCTCCACACTAACATTATGAATATAGGTGAGATGAGACTCACAACCCATTGAAATAATACTCTTAGCATGAATGTAAGAAATAATCCTCGTCAGCTATAGCTAACTACTCCCTTCCATAAGATTTGGTGTATGCTGGGCAATGTCAAAGGTAATGGTCTTGGCAAAATAATCTAGGACTGCACAATAGTAGGCTTATCAGTCCATGACAAAAATCACATCAAAATCTACCAAGTCTAAAATAATAAGATCAACATGAGTTTTAAGCTCTCGAACAGTCACAACACATGATTTGCAAGCCTAATCCACTATTAAAGAATCACCCATGGTAGTAGATACACATAAAGGTATAGATAATGAATCTCAACTTAACTCTAACCACAAGGCATTTAAGTAGACACATATGAATAAGTGGATCTCGAATCAAATAAAGAAAAAACTAACTAATGACACTCTAAGATCGTACTTATGATAACAAAATCCAAAGACTCAACCTTCGGTCTAGTAGGTACTACGTACAACTTATCATGCTCGCCATCTGGCTAGGATCCTGATCGATCTCCTATCCTACCTTCTTGAGAACCTCCATAAACATCCTTAGACTACCCTTACGATAATACATATTACCCTAGGGGAGAAACTACCTAAATTAGTGGAACACACTAAACTAAAGAAACCATCGCTCCACAGCTGGGTCACTCGCGTAAGAAATGGCCAAAAACTCTACAACTATAACATGCCCCAAGCATTGTACTAAAACAAGAAGATCCAACTAGCCCGAAAGAACCACGAAGACTAAAATAACCAAAAGACAAACCTCTAAAATACTAATCACTACCATATCCATGACGATCAATTAAACTAGACTAGCCTCTATCAGTAATCTAAAGAGTAGCCTTAACTGGCCTACTATACTGATCTTGATATTGATATGGCTGAAGCAGAAGGCACCCACCCTAAGAACTATTTCCTTTGAACCATGAGCCACTACAACTCCCATTGAAACTACCTTGATATCATTGTATCTTATCGGTGTCCCCTTAGGCCTCATGATGTATCTCCTTCATAACTTGAGCATGATTAAAAACCTCAGCAAAAACACCTACCCATAGAAACCAAACTTTGTGTATACATACAAAGAGGAAATATCAATTCTCGAATAAAGCAATGAATTCTCTTATACTCAGTAGTCAGAATAGAAGTAGCATGCCTAGCCAACTCATGAAATCAAGCCTCAAACTCCACAATAGTCATGGATCCTTGCTCCAACCTTAAGAATTGATCCTTCAAATAATTACTAAGACTATGAGGTATGTACTTCTAAAAGAACTGAGTTCATGTCAATGGGAAAGATCCAAATTGCCTGGAATCAAAATGACCTCTCCACCAATGCCAAGCTACCAAGTCTAACTAAATAGTAGTATAGTCCACTCCACAGTCTCAACCAATCCCAAATTATGGAGCCTACCCTCGTAAGTAATCAAGAACTCATACTCGCCCGATGTGCCAGATAACCTAGGCAAAACTAATCTCAAGAATCTATCCAACATCGTCTACTCCTCAATATTAATAGCAAGTTGGTCAACTACTAACTAAGCATGTACTAACCCTTCAGGTTATTTTCCATATTTCCATATATTTTTGTTATTAGAGCTTTTCTATATCTTTCCTAAGTTATTTATGACTTACTGTGACTGACAGTTTGGTTATCGGGCAGTTCATTTGGTTTTTAGAGCAAATTCTCTATTTAGAAGTATTCCTTGGTTCCAAATAGATACTTGGAAAACTTTTCAAGAAATAATCTCAAATAACTCCAGAATGTTGAGAGTTTGGAAGAGACTAGGAAAATTTTCTGAGTCTCAGCTGCTTTCTGGTGCAGAGGTGATCGCCATCCAAGGGTCGCGATTGTGGTACCCTTGGTAGGGAAGATAGTGAGATTGTGATAGCCTGTTGTGATTGCATCTCTGATAGCAGGTGTGAGGTAGTGCAATTAAACACCTACTAGCTGCGATAGCGACTAACGAGGCTCTGGACTAGGTATAAATTAAGCCTTTTTCAATGATTTTGGGCATTATTCAACTTTACCCTTGAGAGAAAAACCCTAAAATAGTGAGTTAGCTTAAAATTAAAGCTTGGTAGTTATTGGGAATCTTGGGTAACACCTATTTTTATGATTATCTTCTAATTTAAGGTAATAATTTACTATTTTCTTGGTGAAATTTCTTGATTATTTCCTCAAAACCCCAAAATCATTAGGGCTTGATATTAGCCCCAATTAATCTTGGTTTTTGCTGATTTTGAGGGTTATGATTCCTTGAGATTGTATGATTACTGGTTAATTTTGGAAATGCGATTTTCATAAGTGGGACCCACATAGGGTTTTTGAAGTAATTTTTGGACCCAAAGAACAATGGTGAAATATGGGTATCATTATGCTTGTATTGATGAGGAGAATTTGTTTATGATAGCTTGGCATCTTGAGGAGGCTTCTCAAAAGGGAAAATAAAGGTTTAGCAATTTATTGAGATTCTTCGATGATGAGGTAGGCTAGATTTTACCTTATAAGATTGAGTAATTTCATAGTATGTTTATGATAGTTTGTTAAATTGGGATGGGTTTTAGGTGTTAGATTAATGAAATGCAAGAGTTAGGGTTTGTTGAGTCGTTTAGGCTACTTAACGCTATAAGCTTAAAACACTTAGCATGCTCTTTATACTTTAGGTTAATCAGGTTTCATTTCTCATGCTTGGCATATGAATAACTTAGGTTACTCAAGTTAGATAAAAATTCTTTAGATACTGATGTTTAGGACAAGTTTGGCCTTAGTTTCTTACACTAATGAAGGATATCGTAGCCCATTTGACGTAGTTAGTGTGTTTAGGGAAAATCTCTACCTTAGGACTAATGTGACTTGCTATATAACTACAATCTAATTTAGATATCTTAAGTCTAGTATGGGAAGAATTTGATTGAGATGGAACTTTAGGATTAGAAGTGGAATCTTAAACCACTTTAGGTTATGACACATGTTAGCACTGTAAAATCTTCTACGCTTATTAGACTCTTGGAAATATATATTGAGGTAATAAATGGAGATGTCTTGATACTTTATTTTTATGTTGGTTAAGGTATAGGTTGATGGCTATTAATTATACCATTATTTATGCATGTTAATGATACTATTTATGGTGTTGATCATATATATATTCGGTTTGAGTTTGAAATATGATTATGTTGTTGAATATATTTAGTTTATTCGAGCTCAAGGATGATTATAGTACTATTGATTATATTTATTGGTTTGAGTTTGACAATTGATAATTTACCGATTCGAGTCTGCCTATTGATTATTTATCAGTTCAAGTTTGGCTATTCATTATACTTATTGATTTGAATCTAGATACACATATTATACGATGATGATATACTTTTTTATGATTGACAATATGAAAAGTGAGATCAAAGGTAGAAATTTGGCTAAGTCAGAAATGAAGAAAATGGTAATAATGTGGTATAACATAAATAGACTCTAGTAATTAAATAGATTTGTTGTTAAGTGATGATTAACTAATAAAATGGTGATTAGTGTACAATGATGATAAGGTTGTTAAATAATAGTAATATGGAATGATGTTTAAATGACTATGAAGGTTAGTTATAACTCGGTTGATTGCTTATTCTTCTTTTGAGTGTACTCTTCAATCGTTTGGGTGGATGTGATGAGTTCTTTACTTTTCTGCTCTAATTGGCTTATGGGAGCCAATTTTGTAGTTTTTCTTTGCTTGTGTGATATCATGTTATGTTATGTTATTACTTTGGTTATTTACTTATGATAGGTAGTAGTGTTAGAGATAATTCTGGTTCATTTCTATACTTTAAGTTAGTTATGTTATCTAGTAGAGTCTTGTGGATCATAATGATGACGTTTTTTTCCTATCTTTGGGAGGCTATGGGACATTCTTAAGAGTCCTTCACTTCTTTCACTAATATCGTGCTAAGAGTCTAAATTGGTTTGTAGGAGTATCCCTTTGACTTCACTCTCTCATAAATGACCAGGACACATGTTACCACTATATGAGATGAGGGTCTAGATATTGAGCATAGGGACCCTACTCCTATTCGTGGATAAACTAGAGGTCATGGATTGTTGCATAATGTATCCCCATCTTGGGATCAGGATAGGCTGCCTTCCCCAGGTCTTATTCCCACTCCTAAGACAAAGATTCTTCCACTCTAACCTACAATAGGCTAGGGACCATCCTAGGATCTACCAGGGTTTATTTCTTCTTCAGTTCTTAAAGATATGTTGGTTCAACTTTTGGGGATAGTTAATGGTGTGCCATCTAATACCGCATAATCTACTGGTTAGAGTGGTACTCAGGTAGGGGCACAACCTATAGTAATGACTCCTAGAGTTAAGGTCTCTCCTGCACTAGTATTTGCTCTGCCAATAGTTGATCAACCAGTGGTTGCTCAACCTACTATGTCTTCTGGGGATCAGAAGATATTGGGTAGATTCTTGATATTGGCTTCACCTAAGTTTTTTGGTGCTTTAGGCGAGGATGTATATAAGATTTTGATTGTCTCTGAGGATAGGCTTCGTAATTTGGGCCTTGTTAATACTCATCGTGTGGATTAGTTAGATTTTGCTGGTCGACATTGATAGGGAGGTTTTGTGGACTCTAGACCAGCTGGATCTTCTCCCATGACTTGGGCTCGGTTCTTTGAGATATTCTTGGAGAAGTACATGCCTCGCATCCCCAGAGATCATTTCATTGATCAGTTCTCTAGATTAAAGTAGGGCTTCATTTTATTACAAAGTATGAGGCTCATTTTCATGAGTAATCTAGGCATGCGACTTCTAAACTGGACACTAAGTATAAGAGAGTCATTTCATTATTAGAGGGTTGATACTCCCCATTTGTATGTCTACTCAGAGTTTAGTTGTTGTGGGTAGGTCTTTTTCTAAGGTTTTGGATCATGCTAAGGTGATGGAGTAGACACATTGTGAGGCCCAATGGGAAAATGATAAGAGGCCTTGATTTTAGGCAGTTTCAATAGGATCCACAGTAGTTCCCTGTTTTAAGTTAGTAGTTATCATGGTGGGTATTCTCTGTGTCTATTCTATCATCCTCAAAGTTAGCCTAGTCAATTAGTTGAAGTAGCTCATCAAATTTTTTATAGAGGTTAGTCTAGTGCTAGTGATTTCCTAGGTCAGGTTGGTGGTTAGTATTCAAGAAGTTCATCTTCTGGTCTTTCTAGTCATGGTGGTTACTCTAGGTAAGATGGATTTGTTGGTTTTGGTCTTGCTCTGGGTTTATGTTATAGTTGTGGGAGTCTTAGTCACTATTCTAAAGAGTGCCCTTTTCAAAGGGTGATTATTTCTTCAGCTCAAAGAATTCCCCCTATTAGAGAAGCTCATCCCTCAGGTAGAGGTGGTTCTCAGGATCACAAAGGTGGTTTCCATAGTACTCGAGAAGTTTCTTAGGTAGGTAGAATAGAAGGTCGGTCAGGTGCCCAGCCAGGTGGTAGGCGTAGTCAGTTATATAAAGTACCTGCTAGACCCAAGGCTAAGACTTTGGATGCTATTGCTATAGGTATGATTTTGGTGTGCAACTAGTCAACCCTTATTTTATTTGATCTAGGATCCAATTATTCTTATATATCTGCTTATTATGCACCATGGCTGGAGCTTTATTGTGATTTATTATCTATGTCATTGTGCGTATCTACTCTAATAGGTGATCCTTTAGTAGTGGATAAAGTTTTTAGATCATGTGTTGGGAATATTATAGATGTTGATACTTATGTTGATCTTATTATTCTATATATGGTGGATTTTGATGTTATTCTAGGCATGGACTGATTATCCCACTATCATGAAATCATGGATTATTTTTCCAAGGTTGTTACCTTAGCCATGCCCGGCATACCCCTAGTCATGTAGTAAGGAGGGGTTAGCTATGATTTGACGTGGATTATTTCATATGTTCATGCTAGGAAGCTTATTTTGAGGGGTTGGAAGTCTTATCTCACTTTTATTGGTGATACTAGTGTGGAGAGTCTATCGCTTGACTCTGTTCCTGTAGTTTGTGAGTTTCCTGATGTGTTCCCTATTGACTGCCTATTCCCTCTATCTATGAGATTGAGTTTACCATTGATCTCGAGCCTGGCACTCGACCTATTTCTGTGGCACCTTATCGTATGGATCCTATCGAGCTTAAGGAGATGAATTCTTATCTTTAGGATAGACTTAGTAAGGGTTTTATTAGACCAAGTGTGTCTCCTTGGTGATCTCCTATATTGTTTGTGAAGAAAAAAGATGGTTCCATGCGTATGTGTATTGATTATAGGTAGTTTAATAAGGTGGCGGTGAAGAAACGTTATCCTATGCCTCCTATTAATGATTTGTTTGACTAAATTTAGGGAGTGTTAGTGTTTTCTAAGATTGATATGAGATCTGGCTATCATTAGTTGAGTATTCGGGCTGAGGATATCCCAAAGACAGCCTTTAGGACCCGTTATAGTCATTATGAGTTCTTAGTGATGTCATTTGGGTTGACTAATGCCCCATCTATATTTATGGTGGATCCGCAAAATGTTGCGGTGGTTAAGAAGTGGCCTACCACAACTCCAACTGATATTTGGATTTTCTTGGGTTTAGCTGGTTATTATAAAAGGTTTATGGAAAGTTTCTCTTCTATTACATCCTTATTGACTAAGTTGACCCAGAAGAAATTCTTGTGGTAGGATGCTTATGATGTAGCTTTGAGAAGTTGAAGGATAAGTTATCTTTGACTCCAGTTTTGACTCTATGTGAGGGTATCGATGGTTTTTTTTTTATTATAATACATCCCGGGACTGGGTTGTGTGTTAATGAAATATGGTAAGGTGGTTGTATATGCTTCTAGGTAGATAAAAGTGCATAAGAAGAACTATCCGACTTATGATTTGGAATTGTTAGCTATGGTCTTTGCTTTGAAGATATGGCATCACTATTTGTATGGAGTCTATGTTGACATTTTCTCAGAATATAAAAGTTTGCAATATGTGTTCATCCAGAAGGCATTGAATTGAACCTCAGGCAGAGAAGATGTCTTGAGTTGCTCAAAGACTATAAAATGAGTCTCTATTATCATCTAGGTAAAGCTAATGTGGTTGCTGATGCTCTTAGAAGGTTGTCCATGGGAAGCTTATCTAATGTAGATGAGGAAAAGCAAGGACACTGAAGGATATTCACCGTTTAACAAATCTTGGAGTTTTTCTCTTAGACTCTGAGGATTGTGGTGTGATTGTACAAGAAGTGGCGAAGTAATCTCTTGGTGTTGAGGTAAAGAAGAAACAGGTTTTGAATCCTATCTTGATGTGGATCAAGGATGATGTGGGTCACTAGAAGGTGATGTCTTTTGAGAATGATAGTGATGGTATCTTGAGGTACCAAGGTAGGTTATGTGTTCTAGATGTTGATGGACTGCGAGAGAGAATTTTGGATGAGGCTCATGAGTCGAGGAATACTATTTATCCTGGTTCAACGAAGATGTACTGTGATTTAAAAAAGATTTATTGGTGGAATAAATTGAAGAGGGATATGGAAAATTTTGTGGTTAAGTGTTTGGTTTATTGGTAAGTGAAGGTAAAGCACTTGAGGCCTGGTGGGTTATCTCAAGAAATTGAATTTCCCGTGTGGAAATAGGAAGTGATTAGTATGGATTTTATTACTGGTCCTCCGTGGTCTCATCAAATGTTTGATTCCATTTGTGCCATAATCGATAGAATGACTAAGTTTTCTCACTTCTTGCCAGTGAGGACTAATTATTCGATGGAGGATTACACTAAGATCTTTATTGGGGCGATCATGGAATTATTTGGTTCTATAGTTTCTATCATATTTAACCGAGGTACTCAGATCTTATCTCACTTTTGGCGTTCCTTTCTGTGAGGTCTGGGGACTAAGGTGAACCTTAGAACTGCTTTCCACCCTCAGATGGATGGATAAGTAGAGAGGATGATACATACCTTGGAAGATATGCTGAGGTCTTATGTGACCGATTTTGGTAGTAGTTGGGTTGACTATCTACCTCTCATGGAGTTTTCTTATAATAATAGTTAAAATCTAGTATTGGGATGGCTCCGTTTGAGGCTTTGTATGGTAGGAGGTATAGGTCCCCTATTGGTTGGTTTGAGGTTAGCGAGAATAGGTTATATGGTCCCGACTTGGTTCACCAAGCTATTGAGAAGGTGAAGGTGATTCGGGATAGGCTTAAGACCACCCATAGTTGCCAAAAGTCCTATACAAATGTAAGGTAAAGGGACTTGGAGTTTAATGTGAAATATTTGGTGTTCTTGAAAGTGTCTCCCATGAAGGGAGTAATGTGGTTTTGAAAGAAGGGAAAGTTCAGTCCTCGCTATATTGGTCGATATCGTATCCTAAGTCAAATAGGCTATGTGGATTATGAGTTGGAATTGACTTCGAGTTTGGGTTCCATTCATCCGGGCTTCCACGTGTTGATGTTGAAAAGTGTGTATGCAATCCTTCTATGGTTATTCCTTTGAAAAATATGGGTGTCTCAAATTCCTTGTCCTATGAGGATGTTTTTTTAAGATTTTGGATTGGCAAGTTCTCCAGTTGCGAGCAAAGGATGTGGCTTCAGTACAGATTCTATAGAGGAACCAAGGCGTGAAATAGCTACTTGGGAAGACGAGGAGGACATGAAGTCCAAGTTCCCATTCTTGTTTCATGTTTTGGATAATCATGCGAAAGGTATGTGTATTCCATAGCATCTTTGTTTTCTGACTTTGTTAAAGGAATTTGTGAATTCCTTGATATCATTGTTTTCTATCTTTGCTAAAGGTAAGTGTGGTTGTGGTTAGAGTCAAATTATGCTAATAAATACCTTGTCTCATAATTTGAGGATGAATAATCCCAAGGGGGGAGAATGTAACACCCTAAATTCTTGGTCCTTAAAAAATTATGAAATTTTAACCTGACTGTCTAGACTACGACTCCCGTTACGAGTCATAGGGATTCTTGACGAGTCTTTGGACCTAAATCATAGCCTAACTAGTATGTGTGGACAAGTTTTCTATTCTGAGTATGAGTGGCACCCAAATGAGATGTATGGACTAATTACGAGTTGTGATGTCCCAACAGTAGTAAAACCAATGTGTATTCCAAATGTTATTGTCCTGGTGACGACTAGGACCCTACGAGTCATAGGGACCCCTAACGAGTCATATAATGTAAGTCATAGGGTCAATGGTATATGTATCTAATGACTCTATTTTGGCTATGACTCGTAATATGTCGTTACGAGTCGCAGTGTGACCCATAGTCACTGGATATAATTTTTTTAGCTTTTAAGTTGAGGGCACTTTAGACAATTCCCTTCTTACCCAATTAAAACCCTACATCCATAAAGCACTCAAAGGGGGTTATTTCTCATTCAAAACGTAATCAAAACACTCTTTCCTCTCTCTCAATTTCCTTAAGAAAGATACTTAGGGTTTTCAAGAAATAGGTCATCTAAGAGCTCAAGGGTTGAACTCTCTCCATAAAACTTGGTATTTCAGGCATGTTACTCTTCCCTAATTCTAAATTTATCAAATACATGTACTTGAATAGTTTAAGTGGATAGTTTTGAATGTGGGTTTTTAACATAGGTTAAGGCTACTGAATAAGTGTTTTTTATGTGATGTTTCATGTTTTCATATGCATTGATTATGTTTTAAATGGTAGTTTGAAATTAATTTGGTGCTTAGGTATGGTGAATAAATTAGGGGATTGTGAATTTCCCAAATTTTATGAATATTGATAATTGAATTGGAAATAACCCTAGCCCAATTTTATGAAAGTGGTTTGAGTACAAACAAAATTACATTGAACTATTTTGGGAACAATCACACGATATAAGAGGTTATTGAAACATGGTGGCTTGATTTAATGAACAAAGGGAGTTGTTTTCCCAAGTTAATGGAATTGTGATGGCATGTTGATATTACCTTACAAATGTAGTTGGTATGACAATACCAACAGTGTATGCCTAAATGTGTATTATGGTTCAATGAGTGGGAATGTGTGATAAGTGTTTTGATTGGGCTATAATGAGGGTTGTTAGTTGAGTCATGAAAGTGGAGGTCCTGAGGAACCAATACTGGAAACTCCGGTTGCCTATGTGGGGGTCTAAATGATCGAGTGGTTTGAGTCCCCCTTATTATATGGTTGGGAGGTTTGAGTTCCCAATATTATATTACATAATTGGGTGCTTAAGTCACCTTGGTATGCCAGGAGGTTCGAGTCCCCCATGGTGAATATGTACATCCTCTGGTATGTGCAGCTACACGCACTAGTCCCTTCCAGCTAAGGAAGAACTGGACCCATATAGCCCGTGGGTTCCTTATTATGATGGTTGAGCTACACAAATCCAGGTTAAAGATTTAAAGTGCATGCTACGCCTTGTTCCGTTTTTTGGTATATTATCTTATGTATGTATATCATGATGTTCACATGGTTTTGAATTGGATATGACTTGGCTTTATTTTATCCCCTATCCCTAAGTTACATGCTAGTGCTTGAACTACTAACCATCTCCGGACGTTAAATCCCCATGCGAAACAGGCACCAGAGATACTTCTACTATTCCTACGCAGTGTTAGGTGGGTTGGCTCAATTTATCAGTCGTTGGTGGTAAAGTGGTGATCCTCCATTTTCTGTAAGACTTGGACATTTCATCAGTTTCCATTCATAGATTAAAACTGAGAGTTCACATAACCATTAACCTTATCATTGTCATTTTTAGGTTCGAGGACATTTCCCGACACTTTATTTATTTTGGTTTTATTAGAAGGGCTTGTGGATTATTGTGAACTTGGGTATTGTTGGTTGGTTATTTTTGGTCGGCCACCGATTATTGGTTATAGAGATACCTTAAATTTGTTGATCTATCTTATGTTATAGTGTTATATGTTCGTAATTCAGCCACTGTTAGGTAGTGTGTGGTGTTTCGGCTATGTACAGGGGGTGGTCTCCGGTCCACGGTAGACTTGAGATACCCGTCACGGCTAGGCCCTGATTTGGGTCGTGACATGAATGGATGTCCACATTATTTCTTTTGGACTAGTACTACTGCCGTCTTGTAATGAACTTGGTGGCCAATTCATTCTTCTATAATAGCCCTTTTCCTTTCTATTTTGTAATATACACACACCAGAAAGGAAAAGCAATAAAAGGATCTATTATTCTCCTTTTCTCTGCTTGTTCTATTTAATCATTATTTTAGCTTTAATTATTTAACACATTATCAGTACGAGACTTTAATATCTCGAGTAAATACTTTTACAGGTAATAAAGGGAAGAATTTACTTTTCCTAAAATAATTTCGAATATATCTAAACGTGAATTTATTACCCTAGATATATCAATCAAAACGTACTTATGTAGGGCACTTGATGCCGAAATCTATTTTGGGGTGGTGGGTTTGACAGATACCATCAAAGATAAAAATTAGAAATCTAATCAAGACCGTGCCAAAGCCATGATATTTCTCCATCATCACCTCGATCAAGGCATAAAATAGAATATCTCACTGTTAAGGATCCACTTATACTATGAAATAATTTAAAAGATAGATATTACAACACGAAGATGGCCATTCTTCCACAGACACATTATGAATAGACCTATTTGAAATTACGATATTTTAAAGGTATAGCTACGTATAATTCTGGTATATTTTCAAACTAAATCATAGTTAAGTTTATGCAAAGAAAACATCACAGATCATGATATGCTAGAGAAAACATTCTCCACCTTTCCTGCCTCCAGTATGCTCATGCAACAACAATACCAAGAAATAAGATTTAAAAAGTATTCTGAATTAATTTCACATTTTCTTGTTGTTGAACAACATAATGATCTTTCGATGAAAAATCATGAAAATTGACCTCCTATTACTGTTCCATTCCCTTAAGTGAATGGTGCAAATTTTCATTAATCTAGGCGTGTAAGTGGCCGTGGCTCCAGTCATGGTCATGGCCATGGTCGACGAAGAAATTTCAATCATGGTGATTTTCTTGCATTGAACAATACCCTTCCTCACCAGTAGTGTAAGGGTGAAAAGACTAAAGCGGTGGGAAAGAAAAATACAAAAAATAGATGTTGTCGGTGTGGAGAAAAATAACACTAGTTGTGTACTTGTCGTATGCCAGGCACCTGATTGATCTCTATCATGAATCCCTTTAAAAAATGGATAATAATGCAGAATAAAATTTTATCTCTGAAGATAATGTTGAGCCTATGCATTTTTAGATGTCGCATTTTTTTTATTTTACCGAAGGAAATGTTTATCACCTTGTCAGTAGTGGATATGTAATGATCTAATTATTTTGTGTTGATTGTATAGTTTATATTTTTGTTAGTAGTATTTCTCTAGCCTTGCAAATAAATAAAGTTTGTGTAATATTTTATTTGCTAATAATGTTATAATGTTTACTTTTTTTATGTCTTCATCTTGAAAAATATATGGATAACCCTCAAATTTTATCTAAAACAATCATTAATCATGTGGATGTTTGTGTAATTGATAGTGGAACAATGCACTCCATATTTAAAGATGATAAACACTTATCCTACTTACTTAGAAGAAAATCAAATGTTACAACAATCTCTGGTAATTAAAAAATTGATTGAAGGCTCTGGAAAAGTTAATATATTTCTGCCTAAGAAGATGAAACTTGTTATACAAGATGCATTGTTCTCTTCTAAATCCCCAAGAAACTTGTTAAGTTTTAAGGATATCCACCAAACTAGATATCATGTTGAGACAATAAAGGAAATGGATATTGAATATGTTGGCATTACAAACAATGTCTCGGGCTAGAATGTGTGTTAGAAAAATTTCGGACTTTGTCTTCTGGCTTATATTGTGCAAAAATTAGTACAATTGAAGAAGACTCGGTCGTAAATTAGAATTTAACCAATCTAAATATGTTTTTTCTTTGGAAATACCGAATAAATCATCATAGATCGATAATGATGAGACAAATTATTAAAGATTCAAATGGGCATCGGTTAAAGTACTTAAAGGTTCTTGCAAGTGATGAATTTTCATGCGCTACTTGTTATCAAGGTAAACTGGTAATTAAGTTGTTTCCACTAAAAGTTGGTATTCAATTCTCTCTTTTTCTAGAATGCATACATGGGGATATATGTAGACCTATCCACCCATCCAGTGGGTTATTTTCATTACCTGAACCAGGGCCTAGTCATGACTAGTATCTCAAGCCCACCGTGAGCTGGAGATCACCCTCTTAGCCTAACATCCAGAATACAATAAAAGAATACATCGAAAGCTAACCAAATAATAAGAAGAAGGATAGATAATCAAATGTAAACTCTATGAATCAAAACCAACATCCAACCCATACTTATGCACAAAAGCCTGTAAAACCAGAAATGCCAAATAGGTCAGGACAATTGTAACGACCCAAAATTACCTCCCGGGATGTCACACGGTGCTTAAGGCTACAAGTAGCCCCAAGCTAACCCTTTGATCCTACTTCTACTAATAACACTCATTTCAAGATGAAATAATTCAAACACTAGCATAGTCATATCATATGAAGAGAGATACGAAGAAAATAATCGTCCAAACTACCACAATACTGGAATTCTCAACACAATCACAATCTGACAACTAGTTTGACAAAGCCTCTACTAATCCATGAACTAAAGAGCCGTTGGGACAGGTCCCCAACTAACTTGAAATGAACTGAAAGTAATAACATAGTCTCTCAAATATTGAAATGTCTGATGATAGGTCCTCGAACCATGAGGACTCACCATTGTAGGAATGTAGATAGAGGTACTTAGAAGTCACTGACAAGGCTGGGACTGAGCACCTAAACCTAAATTATAAGACAATGTAGCACATAGAAGTATATGTGGATCAGCACTTGGGACTGAGCACCTAAACCTACATTATAAGATAATGTAGCACATATACATATATGTGGATCATCACTTGGGAATGTACTAAGTATGTGGGGGTGCATGCATTTATATAAAACAACATCAATACTCTTTAATCAAATCATGCATGCAATAAGTAATGACTCACATGGCTTGAATAAGTATAAAATGTAAAGCTCATGAATCATGTAGAATAGAGCATGTAACACAAATCTTGTGAGTCATCATAGTTTAACTTTGAAATCAGTAATCTTCTCTTATTCTCATTACCCATAGGCTAAAGGAAACTTTAAATAGTACTTTCAACTCATTCATATGTCTCATGGAGATTAAAACTTGTTTAATGCTCAAGAACTCATAACTCTTTTGAACTCAAGTACTTGGAATTCAGAATCATATAACTTTGAAACAGACTTGAAGGCATTTCATTCACTTTAGGAAAATATCTCATTTCAAGCTTTAGGGAAATCATTCTATCTCAATAGAAAGATACTCTAGTTTAGGGAAATAACTTATCTCATAGTTTTAGAGAAAATACTTTAGTCTTAGGGAGCAATACACAACTTTATTATTAGGAAAATAACTTGTATCAAGGGAGGTTCTCTTAACCGACATAAACCATGCGAGCTATATGGAGTCCAACGTTTTTTACTCCTAAGGAAGAGACCCCACTTTGGGGAGGAGCATCATACTCTTGCCAGGCAGTATAACCTCAATTTAGTGAACAATTCTCTCGGCCTTGGGCCGAATATCTCGGCCTTAGGTCCATATCTCCAACCTACGGTGGAACGTAGTTCTAGGATAAAAAACCGTACTAACTTACCAAACTCGGTGATAAATACTACTCTCTTTAGTTTATATTGCTCATCTCATGGAAATTCACTTTAAAAATAGTCTCATGGTTCATCAAGAACCCAACAATCAAATCTGTAATCTCATGTAGTGAAGTGGAGTTCAAAACTCCATGACCATTAGGTCAAAACATTTCTCAATAATCTCAGAATACTCAAATCATGGGTGCTTATAGCACAAGAATTCATAAAATTGCAAATCTCAAGTAGGGATCAATAACCCATAATTCAATATCAAGTTAAAACTCATCAAAAGCATAATAGATAGCATATAGATTCATAACTCATGTAGAAATCTGGAAATTTCAGCAATTTGTCTCAAAATCTCAACATACTCATATACTTCAATATCTCAAACATTTTAACTATTAATTTCTCAAGGATTAAAATCATGGGGTATAGACACAGCTGCAATTTCTTAAGAAAACATGTGAAAATCATGCCATTAGACTCTCAATTCATGGGAAACATCAAAATATTGCAATCAATAAAAATGGGTGAAAAACCCTAATTCAAATTCATGTAAAATCTCATAGATTGCAGAAAATCATAATTTAAATAAGCCTTTGAGCACAAGGATGAAATGATTACCCTTGTTCAAAACCCCACATACCTTAGATTATGAAATTGGATGAACGAGTTTGCTCTAAACTCTTCTTCTTACTCTTGAGAGAGAGTTCTTGCAACCTTTGAAGTTGGAGAACTCAAATCTCAACTCAATTTGTAGAATCCATGGTGAGTTCTTGGATTTCTTGGAGAAGGGTTTTAGATTTGCTCTTGAGGGAGAAACCCTAGCCTTTGGATATTTTGGGAGATAATGAGGCTATCAAGTTAGTTTGGAATATATTTGAGGGTTAAAAGGGAAAAGACCCAAAAGCCCCTTTTAAAAAGGACTTAAAAATACTGAACGGGGGTTGCGATGGTCGAAGCAACGGTCGAATCGACGGTCCATCGCTAACCTAACGGTCTGTCGGGTTGTCCATCGCATGCTGGTTAGAAAAAGAACATACTGCCTTGGTGTGACGGTTGAAGCGACAGTCCATCACTCAACCTGATGGTCTGTCGGATCGTCCGTCGCACATTGGCCAGGATGAGGCCATACTACCTGAGTGTGACGGTCCGTCGCAACCTT
The DNA here is from genome assembly GCA_030864215.1 of Capsicum pubescens. Classification (NCBI taxonomy): domain Eukaryota; kingdom Viridiplantae; phylum Streptophyta; class Magnoliopsida; order Solanales; family Solanaceae; genus Capsicum; species Capsicum pubescens. The sequence goes on from CM061543.1 coordinate 172,629,619, forward strand.
GATGGTCCATTATTTTGGCCGTCGTACTTGGGCCAAAAAAGAGTGTTACTACCTTGGTTGTGACGGTCACACCCGGGCGGTTCCGATAATTCTCAGTAAAATGATCATAACTTCTTACCCTGATACCGGATTTGGACTAAATTGGTATCGTTGGAAAGCTAATTCAATTCTCTACATGACAAAAAGTAAAATTTAAGAAAATTCTAAATGGTTTAAACACTAGTCACTTCTCAATCTTTTAGGACCAAAATTACACTTCGCTTGACACGCTCTAAGGCTCAGACTACGAGGGAACTTTGTAGGGTCTTACAATAATGCCCCCCGACCATGACTAAAAAGAAAATATAAGAAGAATACTAAGACATAAATAAAATAGATGAAATTATCGGGCCTCATGAAAGACGGAGGCTCACCACTTCACAGTCGCTCAAAAAATGTAAGAAACCACCTAACGCAGCACAGGAGTACCAAAAAATCCCTCAGAACCTACATAATGAAATAATTCAGCATCCTGGTATGGTCTTTGGGATAAGAACTGGCATGTCACTAAGGAAAAGTGATAAAATAACAGTCAAAACCCACATGCATCATATTCATAAACATATATATAGGATGAAGGGATAGGAACAAGGGTCATGAACATGAGAGTTTAAACCACTAACTTGAATTATGTAGCTCTCTCCATCCTAAAGGCACCCACAGGTTATATTGGTTCAGCTCCCCCTACTGAAAAGGCCACACTGTGTGTTAGCTCGCACGAATTGAGGAATCTGAAGAAAAATCTAAGGACACCAACACTCCATCTATTCCAAAATATATAATGTGAGAACTATGAACATGTTCATATGGACCCCCACCCTGGTAAAGGTGGTTTCCAGTGTCAGTCCCCCTAAGACTATATCTTCACGATAAGCTACACAGTTTTCTTTAAGACTAATATAAATAATTTGTACATAAAACCAACCAGTAACCCTGGAAACCAATATTAAGGCACTTACCACTTTGTATCATCATATCAATTATGCTTGCAAGATTATATAATCATGCCAAACCAATCCATATAACCATTAGACTCCCAAGTTCCATTTTAAAATCCAAACAATGGCCACCTAGGGTCTTTCCAACCCATTTTAACCAATTATCCATTTATAGAAATGCAATGGGTTCATAAATAAGTTGTTATGCAATTATCCATGTTCAAAAATAAAATTTACAAATTGGGTTGGGGTCAGTACAATTACCAAGCCAAAAAGTCATCAATTTGGGGAAACCCATGTTTCCCATTCTAATTCCCTTAACAATGCACCCATTTAGTCCAAAACCATAATTTAAAGCATAAATCATTAATTTAAAACATAAAGAAAATAATTCAAGTGGTACCAATCAAAACTCCTCAACCCAATTTCAAGCTCATCAATTAAAACCACATGGATAATGAGTAAATAAATGTTACAATGTAAAATTAAAGTTGGGGAAGGAGATACATTCTTGAAATACATAAGAAATTGAAGAAAATTAAAAATTCAGAGCATGGATGGTGAATCTCTTGCAAAACACTTGAGTTTTCTTGGGTTTTGAGTTAAAGAGAGAATGACTGAGTCTTCTTAGGTTTTGAGTTTAAGAGAGAATGAATGGTGTTTTGATCCTTAGAAACTAAAAGAAAAGGTTTATTTTATGTTTATAAGTCGTGTAAGGAGTAGAAAGACCAAATCACCCACACCTCAAGTAAAAAAAACAAAAACTGGATGAATTTAACATAGCGGCATGGCACGCTACTATCGCAGAGGGTAGCCTCCATGCCACGCCCTTATCCCGGAGGCTAACCTCCGTGGCATGCTAATATCGCTGACCCTCACTGTCTCAGGGTCCCAAAATGATCCCGAACTCCTTCTAAAAATTTTGAGCCTTTCCCAAAAACACCGCTTTCACATCTCTTAATATAATTTAATTCAAAAATCGATGTTACAAATATGGAAGGGTAAAAAATAAAATTGTTGAAATTTTAAAGGGTCTTAGAATATCTCCCCCTTGGGATCATTTGTCCTCGAATTAGGAGTTAGGCCATTTTTAGCAAGAGAATTGCAAGAATACACCAGAATCAAATGACAGATCTAAAAATACAACAAGAGGAAAATAAAAATCATACCTCAAGCAGTTTCATCCAACACGTGGAATAAGAATGGGTATTTGGCCTTAATATCTTCCTCAGCTTCCTATGTAGCTTCTTCCACCTTTTGGTTTCTTTAAAGAACCTTCACTGAAGATATATCCTTTGTCCTCAATCTATGAATTTGCCTATTCAAAATCTCAACTGGAACTTCCTCGTAAGACAAAGAGTCCATAACACCAACATCCTCAATAGGCACTATCAAAGAAGGGTTACCCACATACATTTTTAGCATAGACACTGTAACGCCCCGAGATCCCATCTCTTGATGTCACACGGTGCTTATGGACCCGAAGGACCACAAGCTAACCCTTTACTAATATCTGTACCTGTACACTGCATAATATCTGAAATAAATGCGAAAACTGGCCATAAGGTTCAATACATCTATACATACTCAAACTGAAAACTGAATACTAATACATCAACATCCATCTGAAAAGCCTCTAAAATGTCTGAACTGTGGAGTTGATGGGATATATTCCCAACTAACTCCGTCAACTAAAGATATAAACAAAATTTGAGGCAATAATAGTAAACTGAGATTCGTCCTCGAAGAAAGAGGACTCACTGCTACTGCTGCTAACTAAAACTGAACTGCTGAGGAAACTCTGAATCCTATGCCTCTAAAACTATGGTGTCAAATAAAACACCATAGCGCAAATGCGTCAGTACAAAATATACCAAGTATGTAGACGGGGTAAGGCTAAATGCAAGGGCTCATGCATGCACCATGAGTAAACTGAATAATCATGAAAACGTCGCATGAGAACACATACATGAATGCACAGGTCATAATCACAATCATCACAACTCTAGAGACTGGAACTCAGATACTACTTTTCTGTAAAATGAACTCACTATTGACACTGAGCTACTGAATCACAGACTCATCTGATATTGATAACTGGGAAATATAGATGCACTTTTATCAAGGAGTGAGTTCTAAAATCTCTGAACATACTAAGATTACAAGTATTTAAAGCTTCTGAAATGGATAGTAACCCTATCTAACAGGTTATCTTTGAGTCTGTGGATAACAATACTTCTTCATAAATGATTTTGAGATCGGCCTATCTAGCGATGGATCTTCAAATTAGCAAGTAATCATACTTAATGGCCTGTATCTAACAGACTTAAGTTTTGTACACTGAACTGAGCTCTTTCTTGAAGTCTGAGAGTGATTCTGAAACTGAGACCGTGGGAAGTAGTTACTTAACCGACATGCCCTTACTATCTCTTAGGGTTCCAACCTCTAAACCTGATTAGGAGGGTGTTAATACCATACCACGGGTAAAGACATTAACTTTATATGACCCTCTTCTATTAGGTCCTCATACGAGAATGGTGCAGCCCTTATCTAACAGGTCAAGCCACTCTATCTACCCTCATCTAGCAGGTATGATGTCTCTCATCAACCTTCATCTAATAAGTGTGATGTCTCAACCTACGCTGGCTACATAGTTCTGGAGCACAAGGATCGCATCTAAGGATCATACCCTCCACTAGTAGGTGAGTCCCCATCCTTGAGCTCACTCGGTACTAGTTTCTACTCCCAACTGAAGACCCTGAACTGAAATCTTAACTGAGCATAACTGAACTGAATTTGATACTGATCATGTTTCTCAAAAGATCTGACTGAGTTACGCTGAGATTACTTAGTTCTGTATCTGACAAAAAGGTATCGAATTATAGCATCTAATTAACGATGCAAAACTTGAATAGATTATTCAAATCACTTCTGAGATTATAATTGAATCAGTTGATACTATTAGATCTGAGTTGATTATAGGATAGAGGCTAGATTACTAGCGATACAGAGATTACATAGATAACTGAGATTACAAAGCCTGATTAAGCTTCGCACTTGTCTGAAGATACATAGTTCTATAGTTCACTGAGTTCTGAGAATCGCGGTTCGATTGGAATTATCACGAAACTAACACGAGTTCTAGACAACATCTCTATTGTCAGGTATAAATACCCCCAGGACTTGATAACATAAAAGAACAACATAATCATTCATGTAATATCACAATCCCTCATATATTATCTCAATCATACCTTAATCGTCACAATCATTAATGTATCATCACAATTATTAAAGCATCTCTCCAAGTAATTAGAAATCATAACATACTTTTCTCCCCTCCCCCTCCCCCTTCAAAATCCTTAAGGCATCACATCCAACATTTAGGAAACATATACCTCTATTCATCATAACAATCACCAAAGGGTCGCTTTGAGCATCTCGGGATATTAATCACATAATAACATAGAGGAAACATGCTATTAGATTGTACTCCATTCAACAAGGTTTTACCTTAACTATTTCATACCTATATCGGTCTTAACATGTATTGGGATTTCACACCTCTTGGGAAACTTTATACTATCATGTCATAGCTCACTTGCTAATCACTTGGCATATATTAAAAACTTAGCATATATCAAATAGCACATAATGGGGAATAATTCATTCACTTGGTCATTTTATCAAATACTAGGCATGCATAGACTAGCTCACAATTTGGGGCTTCTTATTCAACATTCCATAATGGCCCATATTCTTCTTCTAATCTTTTATCAACTTATGGGAGAGATACTCCGCTAAATCAACCAATTTTACACCCAAAATTCATGAACACATCAACAATCGTAACACATAATCGTATCTTAGAAGACATTAGATCACGTTTTAACTAAAATGCTTAATTTCTAGTCTCTTAGACAGTTTAGCGAACACCTCACATGCACAACTTGGGCATAAGTATAATAACCCAACTACTCGTCATGAACAACCAAATTTACATGTTTCCACTCATATATTATCATACATTCATACAAACCACATAAGTATCCCATCTTGGAGGTCATTCAACATCAACAACAAGCACATAATCCATTTACCACACAAATACCACGTAATAAGGCCAAGGCTTGATAATATTGTAGACAAACATGAACCACAACTCAATCATAGCAAGAACATCAATTTCAACTCACAAGAATCATTAAAAATTCATAAACATAAATCTTGGAGATTTAGAAAAAGGTACTTGAGCTTTTTGTATGAAAGGGACCCAAGAATCAACATCTACATACCTTGGGGAAACTCTTTCTTGAAAGCCTTCGGAAGAATTCTTGATTTTTCCTCTTGATTCTCTCTAAATTTTTGGTGGAAGAAGAGAAAATTTTTTATTTTAGAAACCCTAGTTTTTGGGTGAAAGAAGAGAAAAGAAATAAGGCCTTCAACCCTTAAGTGGGTATTTATAGAGGTTGGGGAAAGAGTGGAAAAGACCAAAATTCCCTTTAAAGAAAAAGAGTTAAAAACTGTTGATTGGGGTCTATGACGGTCGATCTGATGGTCCGTCAAAGGGACTGATGGTCCACCAGGTCGTCCGTCACTCGAGTGAAAAATTTGGGTCGTTCTGCCTCGTAGTGATGGTCGAAGTGACGGTCCATCAGGAATCTGACGGTCCACCAGATCATCCGTCACTCGGGGGTCAGGAATGGGCCATTCTTTTTTGACCTGACGGACCCCTTGACAGTCCATCAACTTATTGACAGTCCACCACTTTGGCCGTCACATGATGACTAAAAAGAAGGGTCACTGCCTTGGCTTGACGGGACACTTGACGGTCTACCAAGGACTTGGCGGTCAGCCAAGTCGACCGTCAAACCTGGGCGATTCCGATACCGTTTAGTAAAACGGCCATAACTCCCTCGTCCGATGTCGGATTTTGATAAAATTAGTATCTATGGAAATCTTATTCAATGCTCTACATGAAAAAAAGTTGAAATTATAGAAATACAACACGATTTAAAGTGTTTCATACTTGGGAAGATATTTCTGAAATTTTTAGACTTGGATTTTCATTTTTTTCCAAAAACGCTCTAAGGCTCAGACTAGGAGAGAACTTTGTGGGGTATTACAAACACATGGAAGAAAGGATGAATAGAAGACAAATTATATGGTAAATCTAAATCATAAGAAACATTCCCAATCCTTCTTATAACTAGATATGGACCAATGTAATGAGGGATAAGATTTCCCTTCTTCCCAGATCTCATGACTCATATCATAGGAGAAACCTTCAAGAATACCCAATCACTTATATCAAATTCCAGCTCCCTTTGCCTTACATCCATATAAGACTTTTAGAGACTTTGGGAAGTATTAAGTTATTCTCTAATCACCTTCACCTTCTCTATGGCTTGGTGAACCAAGTCAGGACAAAACAACTTAGTCTCACCTACCTTAAACCCCAATAGGAGACCTACACCTTCTATAATAGAGAGCCTCAAAATAAGCCATTTAGATGCAAGAATGATAAATATTATTGTAAGCAAACTCAATAAGAGGTAAATGGTCAAACCAACAACCTTAAAAATCAATCACACAGGCCCTTATCATATCCTCCAAAGTTTAAATAGTTTGTTCCTCTTGTCTATCTATTTGAGGGTAGAAAGTGGTGCTAAGGTTCACATGAGTACCCAAACCTTTCTAGAACTAATGCTAAAAGTGAGAAAAAAACTGTGTGCCTCGGTCTGTAATGACAAACACAGGCATTCCATGCAACTTGACTATCTCAAGAATGAACAACACAGCATAATCCTTTTCTGAGTAGTTAGTCCTCATAGGCAAGAAGTGAGCAGACATAGTCATTCTATCTATAATGACCCAAATAGAATCATATTGATTGCGAGACCATGGAAGACCCATAATGAAATCCATATTAATCATCTCCCACTTCCAAAAGGGAAACTGTATCTCTTGAAACATGCAACTAGGCCTTAAGTGTTCAACCTTAACTTGCTGAGAAACTATACACTTGGCAAAAAAAATCACCACATATCTCTTCATATTATTCCACCAAAAGATTTTCTTTAATTCATGATACATCTTAGTTGAACCCGAATGAATTATATATCTAGACTGTTGAGCCTTAGTAAAATCCTTTCCGGTAGCCCATCAACATTAGGAATACTCAACTTTCGTTGATACCACAAGATGTCATCTCCTCAATCTCAAAAGCCATAACCTTTTGTTGACCCATATCATCTTTCATATCCTTAAGTATAGGATCTAAATACTGTTTCTCCTTTACCTCATCACCAAGAGATAATTCAACCACTTCTTGAACAATCACTCCCCCATCCCTAGAGTCCAAGAGATGAACTCCTAAATTAGCCAACTTGTGAATATCTTTCTTCAACCCTCTTTTCTCCTAAAAATTATGAGACAGACTCCCTATGGACAACATGTTAAAAGCATTACCAATAACATTAGATTTACCTAGAAAGTAGTGAAGGCTTATGTCGTAATCCTTAAGTAGCTCGAGCCACCTCCCCTATCTTAGATTTAACTCTTTCTAAGTAAACACATATTATAGGCTCTTATGGGTGAAATAAACAACTACGTGCATCCCATACAAATAATGGCACATAATCTTCAAAGAAAAAACCATAACCACCAACTCTAGATCATGAGTCGGGTAATTCCTCTTGTGAACCTTAAGTTGCCTGGAAGCATAGTCCATAACCTTACCATGTTTCATTAAAACATAACTCAGTACCACACGAGATGCGTCACAATACACAACAAACCCCTCAATACCCTCGGGCAAGGTCAAAAGTGTAGAAGTCAACGTATCCTTCAACTTCTCAAAGATACCATCACAAGCATCGGACCATAGGAACTTAACCTTTTTCTGAGTCAACCTTGTCAATGGAGAAGGAATAGAATAGAAACTCTCCACAAACCTCTAATAATTCCAGCCAAAACTAAGAAGCTCCTAATGTCGGTTGGAGTCGTGGGTCTAGGCCACTTCTTAAATGCCTCAACTTTCAATGGATCCACCTTGATCCCTTCACTAGAAACAACATGACCAAGAAAGGTCACGACACTTAGTGAAAACTCACACTTAGAAAATTTGGCATATAATTTCTGGTCTGTAAGAGTCTGTGAAACAATTCAAAGATTATTGGCATAATCCTCCTCACTCGTAGAGTCCACCGAGATGTCATCAATGAAAATAATCACAAACAACTCTAAAAACTATCTGAACACCCGATTCAAAAGATCCATGAAAGCAGCTGGACATTAGTCAACCCAAATAACATAACCAAAAACTCATAATGACTATACCCTATTTGAAAAGCTATCTTGGGAATATCAACCTCCCTAATTTTCAACTAGTGATAGCTCGAATGAAGATCAATCTTAGAGAAAAACCTGGCACCTTAAAGTTGGTCGAAAAGAGGATCAATCCTAGGAAGAGGGTACTTATTTTTAACTATCATCTTATTCAACTAATGATAGTCTATACACATCCGAAAGGACCCATCCTTCTTTTGCACAAAAAGTACAGGAGCATCCCACAGGGAAATAATTGGACACATAAAACCCTTATCAAGAAGATCTCTTAATTGTTTCTTTAGCTCCTTTATTTTAGCTGGATCCATCCTATAAGGAGGAATGGAAATGGGATGGTTATTCACTATAAGATCAATCCTGAAATATATTTTCCTATTAAGAGAAATTCTAACAAGATCATCGGGAAACACTTCTGAAAATTCATTAACCACAGGGACAGATTGCAAAGAAATACTTTTAGAATTAGAATCCTTACACCAAACTAGATGATACAGACACCCTCTAGAAATCAACTTCAAGGATCTAAGATAAGAAACAAACCTCCCTTTAGGCACTAAGGATATCCCCTCCTATTTGATCACCGGTTTATTAGGGAATTGAAAACTGACCTTTCAGGTCCTACAATCTAGAAAAGCATAGCATGAATGGAGCCAATCCATCCTTAAGATAACATCAAAGTCTACTATATCAAGTTTTATCAAATCCACCAATGTCTCCCTATTAAGAATGGACACCACACAACCCCAATATATTTTTCTAGCAATAATTGAATCACCCAATAGAGTAGACATAAAAAAGAGTCAAAAATATTTTTAGGACTAAGACCAATGTGTACAACCACATAAGGGGTCACATAAGATAAGGTAGAACCCAAATAAATCAAATAATAAACATCATGAGAAAAGAGTTATAACATACCAGTAATAATATCTAGAAATTCCTTAGAGTCTTGACGAGTAGCAAGTGCATAGAGATGATTCCGTCCAATGAAAGTACCTGAAGTGGCACCCTTAGGTGCCAAAGCTGAAGAAGTGGTAACTGGAACCTTATTATCTCTAATGAAAACTATGGTCGAAGGACAATATCACTACATATAACTAAGTGAACCATAATTGAAACATAAATTCCTCCCCTCCTCACAATAACCACGGTAAAGTTGTCCATAAAAGTGACAAGGAGAATTGGGTGGGGCTGATTGAGCTCCACTAACCTGAGACTGAGAACCCTATGTATTAGGACCACTACTAGTCTAAAAACGACGACCACCAAAAGTCTTAGGATAAGGAGCACTAGCCGTCGATTAAGAACTTCCCCAATTCTTCTTCTTAGTCCACTGTCTACTATCTCTTCTAATGTTCTGCTGACCTGCACCCTGCTTTGAATACCCAAACTTTTTATTCTGCCTTTCTCCTATCTTTACCTGCTTTTTTTTCTCATTCTCCATCTATTGTATATAAACCACTAGCCTGAGATATCCATATCATTATTCAACATTGAAGCCTTGCACTCCAATACAAAATCAAGGGACAAACAAGAAGGAAACTTTCTCATTTTGGATCTCATGTTAGCCACTAACTAAGGAGCATAACAGGATTACTGCTGAATTTTTAAAGAATACTCTTTCACATTCATCTTACTCTGCTTTAAATTTATAAACTCTTTAGCCTTAGATTCCCTCAACTCTTGATGAAAGAAATGATCAAGAAAGGCACCTAAAAACTCATCCTACAATATTGGTTCAGCATCATCACCCCTCATTGCTTCCCATTCCTCATACCATTAACAAGTTATATCTTTTAATTAATATGCAACTCACTCTACACCTTTGGAATTAGTAGCATACATTACCCTAAAAAACTTTTACATCTCATCAATTAACCCTTAAGGATCCTTCTTAATCTTAGATCCTATAAAGGTTGGGGAATTCAACCTTATAAACTGGCCTACCCGAGTGACCTTAAATGAATGAACAACAGACCAAAATGATCAGACTGATGATACTATAAGGACACCAGTTAGGCAACCATATGAATGGACTTATAGAACTCTGTATTAGAGATATCTTTTTGAGGTGGCTGAGTGTAAGTATTACTAGCTCAGGAAGTCTAAGGAAGACTAGTAGGGCTTGGTAGAACCCTACGTATAGTAGTTTAATCAGGAGCAGAGACCCTGATCGGGTCTACACTCTATAAACAAAGTGAGTTCCCTCCATATTTTCCTTAGTAGGATAGAGGTTCCAGTAGGGCTTCTATGAGTTCCAGATCATTGAGAAGGCATGATCTAAAACTTAAGTAAGCCAAGAGTTAGAGAAGTTTCAAGACACCTAGACTCTATAGCCCAAAATAGAACACAAGAAAAGGAAACATTCCTAAGTAACTTATAGCCCACCCCTTATAAGTGTGGCATGTTGCACACCCATAAAGGAGAATCTACTTGACATGGCTTTGTGAATACCCAAAAAACCCTAAACCTGTCTCTGATACCAAACTTGTCATGACCCGAGCCAGGGCCTAGCCATATGGGTATCACAAGCCCATATTAAGCCGGAGATCACCCTCTTAGCCTAACATCAAAAATATAATACAAGACTACAATGGAAGCCAACAAAATAATAATAAAAAGAAGAATAGATAATCAAATGTAAACTTTATGAATCTATACCAACATTCAACCCACACTTATCCCCAAAAGCCTCTAAAACTAAAATTGCTAATTAGGTACGGACATGCCTCCGACCATAACCAAAAAGAAAATCCATGAAGAATACTAAGGCATAAAGAAAATAGATGAAATAACTGGGTCGTTCAAATATGGAGGCTCACCAATTCACAATCGCTCAATAGATATATCGAACCACCTAACACTCTACAGAAGTAACAAAAAAACCCTTGGACCCTACACCATGAAATAATGCAGTGTCCTGGGATGGTCAGTGGGATAAGCACTAGCATATAACTCAGGAAAAGTGATAAAATAATGTCAATTCCAGAAACTAATAAAAAATCATATGCACCATCTTTATATACATATATATAGGATGTCGGGATAGGAACAAGGGTCATGAACATGATATTTTAAAATATTAACCTGAACTGTGTAGCTTGATCCATCCTAAAGGCATCCACGGGTTATATAGATTCATATCTTTCTACTGAAATGGCCCTAGTGCGTGTTAGTCACACGAACCAAGAAATTTGAAGAAAAGTCTAAAGATACCAAGGTTCTAGCCATCCCGAAATATAAAATATGTGAACCAATAACACGGTCATATAGACCCCCACGTCATTAAACATGGTTTACAGTGTTAGTCCCCCTGGGACTACATCCTCACGGTGAGCTACATAATTTCATTTAAGCCTAATTTAAAACAATTTACACATTGACCTAATCGGCAACCCAAGAGTTTTATATTAAGGCACTTACAACTTGGTATCATCAAACCAATTATTCTTGCAAGCTTATATAATCATGCCTAACTAATCCATGTAACCATTAGTCTCTAAAATTTCATTTTAAAATCCAAACCATGGCCACTAAGGGCCTTTCCAATTCATTTTAACCAATTATCAATTTAAAGCAATGCAATGGGTTCATAAATAAGTTGAATTATGTAATTATCCATGTTCAAAAATCAAATTTACAAAGTGGGTTGTGGTCAATATCATTACCAAGTCAAAAATTCATCAATTTTGGAAACCCATGTTCTCCATTCCAATTTCCATAACAATGCACCTATTTAGTCCAAAAATCATAATTTAAAGGATAAATCATCAATTTAAAATATGAAAAAAGTAATTTAATTAATACTAATCAAAATCCCTCAAACCAATTTTAAACCCGTCAATTCACACCACATGGATAATGAGTAAATAAATGAAACAATGTAAAATTAAAGTTGGGAAATAAGATACATGCCTGAAATACACAATAAATTAAAGTAAAGTCAAAGTTAGAGCTTGGATGGTGAATCCTTTGTAACACCTTTGATTTTTCTTGGGTTTTGATTTTAATAAAGAATGAATGGTATTGTTATCCTTAAAAACTGGAAAAAAAAAAAGGTTATTTTATATCTATAAGTTGTTCAAGGGGTATATAGACCAAAATCCCCTCACCCCAAGTGAAAAAAATACAAATTAGATGAATTTAGCATAGCAGTGTGGCACAACGCTATCGCGAAGGGTATCTACCATGTCACACCCTTATCATGGAGGCTAATTTCTGTGTCACACCAATATCACAAACCCTCACTGCCTCGGAGTCCTAAAATCACCTCGAACCTCTTCAAGTAATTCTGAAAGTTTCCCAAAATCGACATTACAAATGCGAAAGGGTAAAAATCTAATCGTTAAAATTTTGAGGGGTGTTACAGTCATTTAGATATTTTATGGTCCTAATAGATGCATCTTTAACATGATCTCATATGTGCTTCTTATAGTCTCATATCCTGGCATCTGCAAAATTATTGGCACAAATAATATGATTAAGGACGCAATTTCCATATTATCCTACTAAGGCTATTTGCCTTGATAATGCTAGATAATATATATCCCAAGCCTTTGATAATTACTATGTATCGATTAGGATAAGAATTGAATATCATATCACTTATATGCATACTCAAAATGGTCTTGCTGAGTCATTTATTAAGAGCCTACAATTGATAAGAAGATAATTAATTATGAAAATAAAATTATCCATTACTGTTTGGGGTCATTCTATCTTGCATGCAACATCACTTGTTCATCTCTGATCGACTCATTATAATAAATACTCTCTATCATAACTGATATTTGTTCATGAGCCAAAAATTGCTCATCTATAAATTTTTGGATGTGCTATATATGTGTCAGTAGGACCACCATAGCGCACTATGATAGACCTCTAGATAAGGTTAGGAATATATGTTGGGTTTGAGTCACCCTTCCTAATTCACTACCTTGAACCATGGATGAAAGATTTATTTATTGTTTAATTTATAGATTGTTGATTTGATGAAATAATTTTCAGCAACTAGGGAGAGAGAAACATGAACTCAAAAGAGAAACTGTATGGAAAGTTTCATCATTATCATATTTGGACCCACGTGCCCCCAGATGTGAACATTAAGTCCAGAAGATCATTCACTTATAAAAACTATCAAATCAAATTCCAGACGTATTTACTAATTTGAAATGGATAAGTAAATCACATATCCCTGTAGTGAATGTGCCTGTCTGAATTTATGTCCCAAAAGGACCATCTACTAGTATCATAGCTTTTGAATCTCAAGAACTCCTGACGCTTGACAGGCCACTGGGTTTGAAGGATAAAAATCTTTAAAAAATAAAAAAATAATAAAGATGACATTATAAATGAATATCATAAAGAGACTCAAGATTGGATTGATCCAGATACTCTTGAAGAAATGAGTGAACTTGAGATTCAAGTGAATAAAGAACTTTCAATGAGTTCTACCAGTGATGAGATAAATTTAGATCGATCAAAACTTATGGTGGATAATATTTTTGCATATAAGGTCGCACTAAATATTACACAAGATAGTAAGGATCGTGTACCTCTATCTATCAAAGAATATCGACAAAGAAATGATCGGACAAAATGGTAAGAGACAATTCAATCAGAACTAAACTCATTTGCTAAACGTGAGGTTTTTGGACCTATAATCCGAACCCTGATGATGTAAAATTAGTTGACCATAAGTGGGTCTTCGTACATAAAAGAAATAAGAGAAATAAAATTGCAGATACAAGGCACATCTTGTTGTACGAGGATTCTCTTAAAGACCTGATATTGACTATAAAGAAACATATTCACCTGTTATGGATGCAATGATATTTCAATATCTCATTAGTGTAGTTGTACATGGAAATCTTGAAATACATCTAATGAATGTGGTTACAACTTATCTTTATGAAAAAACTTGATAATGAAATTTATATGAGGATACTAGAAGGATTTAGGTTGCCATAAGCATATTGTTCAAAGTCTTGAGAATTACATTTAACAAAATTACAAAGATTGTTATATGGTATAAACAATTAGGTGTATGTGGTATAGTCGCCTTAGTGAGTACTTGATAAATGAAGGTTATATAAATAATATCATCTGTCCTTGTAATTTTAGCAATAAAACAATATCAATGTTTGTTATACTTGTTGTTTGTATTGATGACATAAATTTTATTGAAAATCAGAAGAGGTCCGAAAGAAAATTGAATATTTAAAGAAAAAATTTGAGATGAAAGATCTTGAAAAGATATAAATTTATCTTAGTCTGCATATTGAACATTTAGCGGATGATGTCTTCATCCACCAACTTGCCTATACTAAGAAAGTTTTAAAATAATTTTACATGGACAAAGAACATCCATTAAGTACTCAAATGATTGTTAGATCACTTGATGTTAGTAAAGATCTATTCCGACCTCGAGAAGAGGATGAAGAGATTCTTGGTCTCAAAGTTCCATATCTCAGTGTTATTGGTGCAATTATGTATCTTGTTAATGCGATAAGACCTAATATAGCATCTTCTGTTAATTTGCTATTAAGATATAGTTCTTATCCTACACGTAAATACTGGAATGGACTAAAGCATATATTGAGAAATCTAGAAGAGCCTATGGATATGAGTATCTTTTATACTAACAAAGATAGTGATCTTATTAGTCTTGCATATGCCAGTTATTTATCTGACCCATAGAAAGCTTGATCTCGAATAGGTTATGTATTTACATATGTAGGTACTGCTATATCATGGTGATCTACAAAGAAGTATATTGTTACTGCTTCTTTAAATCATGCTGAAATAATAGTTATTCATGAAGTAAGTAGAGAATGTGTGGTTGAGATAGGTGATACATTTCATCAAAGAAAGATGTGGCCTGAAGTGTGATGTCAAGATACTACTGTCCTATATAAAGACAATGATGCATGCATAGCCCAATTAAAGGGAGGCTTTTATAAAAGGAGATAGCACGAAGCACGTCTCACCAAAGTTATTCTTCACACATCATATCCTGAGGAATGGTGATATTGATGTACAACAAATCCTTTTAAGTGACAATATCTTTACCAAATTTAATTATGGAGAAAATGGTACACAAAATTGGAATGAGAAGACTGAACTATTTGAATCATAATCCTCATTAGGGAGAGTAAGAATACGATTTGTACTTTTTTTCTCCTTAACCAAGGTTTCATCCCACTGGTTTTCCTGGTAAGTTTTTTAATGAGGCAACACTCAAATGCATATTCACTAGATTTTCTTTTACATAGACATCCAAGGGAGAGTGTTACGAATATTGAATGGATGGCCATGTTGTTTCTTATGAACTTGGTGGCCAATTTATTTGGCTATAAATAGCCCTTTACACTTTGTAATATGCATACACTAGAATGGAAAAACAATAAAAAGATCTATTATTCTCCTTCTCTCTTCTTGTTATATTTAATCCTTGTTTTAGATTTAATTATTTAGCAAGATTAAAATAATTAAAAAAAAGTCCTGGCATATGCCTTTTTTTATCTTTAATTTGCATACCCTTTCCTTCCTTGTTTGTTCTTACGGTTTACCTCCTTTTCTTCTTTTCTCCTATGCCTGTTTTTGAACTAGTGGAGATATGATGTATGATCAACGTAGTATTTTTCCTTTCTTCGCATGTCTCAACTTTTTAGACTATACCATTTGGATTGATTTGCCTCCTGAAGTTAATAGTTAGATGTGGTTGTTATGTAGGAAAATATTACTCAATTTAATTTTTCCATGTTTGGGTAGTTAAAATATTTCTAGGAAAATAACTTTCTTAATGATGAGGAAAATAATTTTCTTAGTGAAAGTAGAAAAATAAGTTTGATTATGTCATCTCACGCTCCGTGTCATCTTCACTTCTATCCTTGTACCCATAGACCTCACCCCATCCCCTACCCCATCCAATTGTTGGGTTCGAAATGAAGAGGGCGTCATGAGAAAGCTAATAGTTACAAATTATGTCGATGATAAATCAGATAACAAAGAAAAACATACTAAAAAGACATTATTGATATGGTTTGGCCAATTAACCCACATATTAAAAATTAATTCAAAAAATATAAAAACTATTAGAGAGCAAATCTCCCTCTAACCAAGACACTCTTAAGGACTACATTGTGGATGTTATTGTGTTATGGTATGAAAAGAGGAGTATTCAGTTTATAAAGGTCCAAAAACATTCCCTCAAGAAAAAAGTTAGCCAAATATGAAAAAAAAAATTATTTTGGCAAAAATAAAAGTAATAATGTATTACTTATATTTTCCTTCAATAGAAAATTAGTGCTCAAATTTGGTAAGAAAATCAGGCTAAAAATCCTGCTAAATCTCTCATTTTTATCTTAATTTTCATGACATAACTTGATCCGACTTCTTCACATACATTATCTTCATTCTTCACATGATTTCATATCTGCTATTTAGCATGCTTAAAAATAGAGATCTTTTCGGTTAAAATTATATGAGCCCTTTTGGGTTAAAAATATTAGAGGCCTTTACAGGGTTAAAAGTGAGTTTTACTTTCAAATATGTAATAACAAGATTGTTGAAAATATGATTGACAATTATATCCACATGCAGTTTTTTTTTAGACTTTTTTTTAACAAAAAATAACTTTCATTATCGTCAATTTTGTGGCAAATTGATTTGAATCTCCTTGAATTTATCGTCAACCTCGTTTCACCAAACAATTGGACCTTTGAACCGTAGGCTCTTATACCACTTGGTGGGTTCAAAATTTAGAGGGGGTCATTTGGAAGCTTATAGTCGCAAACCATGAATACAATAAGTCAGGTGACAAAGAATAATATACTAAAAACATATTATTAATATGATTTAGTCAAACGACCTACATATAAAACCTAAAATATTGTGGGAGAAATTTTTTCCTAAATAAAATTATTTTAAATGACTACATTGTGGATGTTATTGTGTTATAATATGAAAAGAGGGATATTTTATTTATTGGGGTCCAAAAACATTCCTGTAAGAAGAGGTTATCCAAATATGAAAAGATTTTATATTTTTTTTTAGCAAAAGTAAAAGTAATAATATTACTTTTGTTTTCCTTCAATAGAAAATTAATATTCAAATTTGATAAGAAAATCAGGGCAAAAACCCTAACACCGACCTCACATAGTATTTATCTATAGATTTTATAAATGCTTTTAGCATAATATTTTTGCTTATATATCGAACACAAGAAATAAGTAACAAACTAACTTATTTTTTTAAAAAAAAAAATCAAGAAATTTTTTTCTCCTCGGTCTATTTTTTAGCTTAGACCTTGAGCAAAAGATAGCACTTAACTCCCTTAGCCATCCTCCTCTTTTATTTCGACAACAGTGAGTAATATCGTTATCAAGTTAATTTCATGGACGGTGACAACCTTTTTTATTGCATCAAAAAAGTGGCGAAATAATTTTTTATTACGAAAAAGTGATTTAACTTTATCGGAGTATTATGATCAGTGTCAGCAAAATATTTTTTTGCACTAAAAAGTCATTCAACTTTATCTAAGTATAACAAAATGTTATAACGAGAAAATAAAAGAGATATTTTATTGGTAGTTATGCATAGTTGAACGACTTTTTGGTGATAAAGTATCATTGTTTAGCTACTTTCTGTGGAACCAAGGCGAAGTTAAGCACTTCCCTAGTTAATGATATTTAGGTAAAGTTGATGGTGTTTTAGTTATAAAAAAATTTTTTAGGAACTTTAGTATAATAGTACAATAAAAGTTGAGTGTCCAAATGTAAATTTCTCTAGGGTTATCACTTCGACTCCATAGAAAGATCATTTGTGTATTTTGTTTTCGATTTACATAATTTTGACAAGCAAGATTAATGATATTAAATGACTCCGATGACAATAACAAACCTCTATTCAACTTCCAAGCGCATAGACACCGGGATTGTTAACATCTTCAATTTTATGTTTTTGCCCTAATTACCTCTTGGTTTCGTGTTCAAATTTAGTCCAAGGATTCAAATTTTCCCAAACTTTTAATTTTAATATATTGTTGTAAAATAGAACAAGTATTATATCTTATAAGGGGGAATGAGGAGGAAAAGCAGGCAGGTCTCCGTCAACATGCTTGTTTCTTCTGTTTGCTTCATAAGTTGTTGCTTCCGTTATTTTATTATATCATTTCTAATTAATTTTTATAATTTTATTTATGTATTATATAAAAGGGAATGAGGAGGAGAAGCAAGCAGGTCTCCATCAACATGTCTGCTTCTTCTGTCTGCTTTATAAGCTGCTGCTTCCGTCATTTTATTATATCATCTCTAATTAATTATAATAATTTTATTTATGTATTATAAAATTAATAATATTTAATAAAAAAGTAAAATAAATATTTATGGCATGTCTATTTCAGCTGCTTCACCCAAATATTTTTGTATAGTAATTTTGTTATATCACTTCTAATTAGATATGTCTGCTTCGTTGTTTCACTCGTGATTTTACTATGTCACTCCTAATTAATTATTATGACCATTTAAAAAATTTCACAAGTATTTTTTATAGTAATTTTGATATATCACTTCTAGTTAGTTGTTGTGAGTCATTAAGACATGTCTGCTTCGTTGTTTCAATCGTAACTTTACTAAATCACCCATAACTAATTATTATGATCATTTAAGCATTTGAAATTTACATAAAAGGTATTATAAATTACAATAGTTAACAAATTAAAATATCTAAAATAATAATCTTCTATATATTTTTACAAAATATGTAAAAAAATACTATAAATCACAATAATTAAAATAAATTTTTAAAAAACTATTTGTTAAGTCCGTGTCTTGCACGGGCTATTAGTAACTAGTTAAACAAGTAAAGAAAGAATGGAGTAATATATTTAATTCACTGTTTGTATATATGAATTACAAAAGGAGAAAGCCATATTTATTGGCCAACTACTTAGCAACCAAGTAGCTATACTTGGTGCCAAAGTAACCGCCTTGGACAACAACATTGGTCATATATTCTTGGGCTTCAAGGATGGCTTTTACATGGTCATCCATGCCTTTTGCTACATGGCAATTATATTATTTAATATACAATACTCCTCCTAGGATGGTCATGTAAAAAATAAACTAGTGAATACACATTTAAGTATTGTCTCATTAAAAACCTTATTAGGAAAATTCAGTGGGATAAAATCTTGATTAAGGAAAAAATAATATAACGCTTATTCTTGCTCCCCCTTAATCCCTATTCAAATGGTTCAATCTTCACATTCTAATTTTGTGTACCATCTTCTCAAGTGTTAAAGTTGGTAAAGACTTAGTGAACAAATCAATTGGATTGTCACTTCAACAAATTTGTTGCACATCATGTCACCATTCCTCTAGAGATCATGTGTGAAGAACACCTTTGGAGAGATGTGCTTCATTATATCTCCTTTTATAAAGCCTCTTTTAATTGGCTATGCATGCAACATTGTCTTCAAATAAAACAGTGGGTATCTTGATCTAATACTTCAGGCCACATCTTTCTTTGATGAAATGTATGACCGATCTCAACCATCACATTCTCTGCTTTCTTCATGAATTTCTATTATCTCACATGATTTGAGGAAGTAGAAACAATAGAATTCTTTATAGATCACCATAATATAGAAGTACCTCCGTATGTAAATACATAGCCTGTTTGAGATCGAGTTTTATATGGGTTAGATAAATAATCAGCATCTGCATGACTAACAAGATCTGCACTATCTTTGTTAGTATAAAAAAACTCATATCAATAGTTTATTTTAGATATCACAATATATGTTTAACCCCATTCTAGTGTCTACATGTAGATGTAAAACTATTTCTTGTAAGTAAATTAATAGAAAATACTATATCAGGACTTGTAGCATTAGCAAGATACATAAGTGCATTAATAGCACTGAGATGTGGTGGTACTTCAAGATCAAGAATCTCTTCATCATCTTTTAGAGGTCGGAACAGGTCTTTACTTACCTCAAGTGATCGAGCAATTATTGGAGTACTTAATGGATGTGCTTTATCCATATAAAATCATTTCCAAACTTTTTCAGTATAGGCAAATTAGCGGATGAATATCTCATCTAATTAAATATTTAATCTACAAATCAAGACAAAGTTTTGTCTTTCCATGATCTTTCATCTCAAATTCTTTCTTTAGATATTCAATTGCCTTTTGGGCATCTTCTAGAGTTCAAATTTCATTAAGATAAATAGCAAGTACAACTAATTCTGAGGGTGCTTTTTTAATAAAGATACAGGGACAAATGACATCATTTATGTAATCTTTATTTATAAAGTATTCACTAAGATGATTATACGACATACACCCTAATTGATTTAGATCATATAATGATCTTTGTAAATTGAATACATCTCCCGAGACTTTGAACTATATGCTTTAGGAATCTTTAATTCTCTTGGGATCCTCATATAAATTTTATTATCAAATAAATCATAAAGATACGTTTTATCCATATCTATTAGATTATTTTAAGGTTTTCATGTACAGCTAGACCAATGTGGTATCAAAACGTAATTTCATTTATAATAGGTGATTATTTTCTTCATAGTAGACACCGAGTCTTTGAGAAAATTCTTGAGCAACAAGACGTGCCTTGTATCTTACAATTTCATTTTTTTTTACGTACGAAGATCCATTTATGGTCAACTGATTTTATACCATTTGGAGTTTGAAATACAAGTCCAAAACCCTCAAATTTAGCAAGTGAGTTCAATTCTAATTGAATTGCCTCTTGCTATTTTGGCCAATCATCCCTTTGTCGACATTCTTTGATAGATAGAGGTTCAAGGTCCTCATTATCTTGCATAATATTTAGTGTGATATTATATGCAAGAAATTTATCCACCATAATTTTTGATCGGTCTAATTTTATCTTATCACCAATAGAACTTATTGAAAGTTCTTCATTCACTTGAGTCTCAGATTCACTGATTTCTTCAAGAATATTAGGATTAATCAGATCTTGAGTCTCTTCATGAGATTTTTTTATAATGTCATCTTTATTATTTTTCGTGTTTTTTTCTAGGATTTTTATCCTTTAAACCTAGTGGCCTACTACGCTTTAGGCGTGTTGGGAATTCAGAAGCTATGACATTAATAGATATTATTGTGGGACATCAATTCGGATAGATGCATACACTGCACAGATATGTGACTTAGTTATTCTTTTCAAATCAGTAAATGCGTCTAGCATTTGATTTTTTAGTTTCTCTAAGTAAATGATCTTCTGGACCTCATGTTCACATATGGAGGTATGTGGGTTAAAATAAAATAATGATGAAACTTTTCACGTAATTTTCCTTTGAGCTCAAATTTCTCTCCCGTTAATTATGAAAAATTTATCTCATTAAATCAATAGTCTGCAAATTGAGCAGTAAATAAATATTCAGCCAATGGGTCAATATAGTGAATTATGAAAGGTGACTCAAACCTAATATATATTCCTAACCTTCTTTGAGGCCCCATCTTATTGCATTGTGGTGGTGGTGGTAGCATATATGCAGCACATTCAAAAATTCATAGATAAGCAATGTTTGGCTCATGACTAAAGACCAATTGTGATGGAGACTATTTATTATAATGTGTCGATCTAAGACGAACAAGTGATGTTGCATGCAAGATAGCATAACCCCAAACAATAGTGGACAATTTTATTTTCATAAGTAGTGGTCTTGCTATCAATTGTATGCGCTTAATAAATGACTCAACAAGGCCATTTTGAGTATGAATAGGAGTGACCAAAAGTTTAACTTTTATCCCAATCAATACCCAGTAATCATCAAAAGCTTAGGATTTAAATTTTCTAGCATTATCGAGGAGAATAATCTTAGTGGGATAACCTGAAAATTGTGCCCTTAATCATATTATTTATGCCAATAATTTAGAAAATACCAGATTGCGAGATGATAAGAGACACACATGAGACCATCTTGAAGATGCACCTATTATTATCATAAAATATCTAAATGACCCAATGGATGGATGAATACGTTCTAGAAAAAAAAAAGTTTCATTCCAACTTTCAATGGCAATGACTTAGTTATTAATTTACCTTGATAACAAGAAGCACATAAAAATTTATCAGTTGCAAAAATCTTTAGGTTCTTTAACAGATGCCCATTTGAATTTTCAATGATTCATCTCATTATTGTTGATTCAGGATGACCTATTTGATCGTGTTAAAGAATAAATGTATTTTGATTGATAAACTTCTAGTTACGGTAGTGTGTGCTTTAACTATACTAAATTCTATATCCATTTCGGCAAATATTTTTAAAACTTGACAAGTTTCTAGAGAATTTAAAGAGAACAATGTATCCTCTATAACAAGTTTCGTCCCCTTAGGCAAAAATATAGTAGCTCTTTAGGAGCCTTTGATTAATTTTAAATTATCAGAGATTGTTATAATATTTTCTTTTCTTCTATGAAAGTAGGAAACGTATTTCTCATCTTTAAATATGACGTGTATTGTTCCATTATTAATTATACAAATATTCTCGTGATTGATCATTGATCCAAATAAAATTTAAGAAGTATCCATATATTCTTCAAGATGAAAATAAAAACGAAGTAAACATTATAGTATTACTAACAAACACCATATTATATAAACTTTATTTATTTACAAGACTACTACTAACAGGAATACAGTCAATATAAAAGTAAAACACCTAGATTATTACATATTCATCACCAAAGATGATTTACATTTCCTTTAGGGAATTTAAAGACATCTGCAACATCTAAATGCATAGGCTAAACATTATCCTCAGAGAAAATTTTTGCTTCTGCGTTATTATCTACCTTCTTGAGGGATGCCAGATAGAGATCAACCAGGTGTCTTGACTTATGACAGGTACGTGATCAGTTTTCTTTTCTCCCACATCGATAACATCTATTTTCTGTATTTTTTTTGCACTACTTCAGATTTTTTTACCCTTTTTCTTACATTGTTGGTAAGGAATGTTATTATTTAGTACAAGAAGATCGTCATGATTGAAATTACTTTCTCGACTACATCCATGACAACGACTGGGGACAGGACCTTTTTGTTGCTTAGATTGGTGAAAATTTGCAGCATTCGTTTAAAGAAATAAAGTAGTGTCAGGTGGTCGAATTTCATGATTTTTCATTAAAATATTATTATGTTATTCAACAACAAGAAAATGAAAAATTAATTTAAAATACTTTATAATTTTCATTTCTTGATATTGCTACAGGAGCATACTTGGCACATAAAAAATGGAGAATATTTTCTTTAGCATTAAATTTGAAACACAGAAGAATTATACACGGTTATATCTTTAAAATCTTGTAATCTCAAATGGGTCCATTCATAATATGCTTGTGAATAAACGACTATCTTCAGGTGGTCATATCTATCTTTTAAATTATTCCACAGTATTAGTGGATCCTTAATAGTGAGATATTATATTTTCAATCCCTCATCGAGGTGATGACGATAAATATCATGGCTTCGGCACGGTCTTGATTAGATGCCTGATTTTTATCTTTGGTGGTGTCCGCCAGATCCATCGCATCTAAATGGATTTCAGCATCAAGTGTCTACGATAAGTATGTTTTGTCCAACATATATAGGGCAATAAATTCACATTTATGTAGGTTCAACATAATTTAAAAAAAAAAGTTCTTACCTTTATTACCTGTATTTACTCGAAATGATGATACTCGTACTGATAACGTGTTGTAAAATAAAACAAGTATTAAACAAGTAAAGAGAGAATGGAGTAATATATTTCATTCACTTTGTGTGTATATGAATTACAAAAGGAGAAAGCCATATCTATAGGCCAACTACTTGGCAACAAAGTAGCCGCCTTGGACAACAACATTGGTTATATATTCTTGGGCTTCAAGGATGAATTTTACATGGTCATCCAAATATTTAAGTGACACCGATATAATTTGGAGAGTCAACCAAATATTATGATTGAAGTAGCGAAGCAGACATTTCTTAAATGACTCATAATAACTGATTACAAGTAATATAACAAAATTTCTATAAAAGAATACTTGTGAAAAAAATTTAATTGGGTCCCATATAAGACGTCAAGTTAAAATAAAACATCAAGAGTTAATTTATTATTTTATTTTTCTTATTAAATATTATTAATTTTTAATACTTAAATGAGCTATAATAATTAATTAGGGTGATATAGTAAAATAACGATTTAAGCAACTAAAACAAACATGTAATAAATGCCTATTTTAATTTTTCTTACTAAATATTATTAATTTTTAATAATTAAATGACCTATAATAATTAATTAGGGATGATATACTAAAATCACAAGTAGAAGCAACTGAAACAGACATATCATAAATATTTATTTTCTTTTTTTATTATATATTATTAATTTTTTAATATGTTAATGACTTATAATAATTAATTAGGGGTGATATAGAAAAATCACGAGTTGAAGCAACTGAAGTAGACATGTCATAAATGAATGATGATATAGTAAAATTACGAATTGAAGCAACTGAAGCAGGTGAAGAAGCAGGGAGGACAACAGAGAAGTGCTTGCTTGATGACACTTATATATAATAATAGATATCGATGGCATGTGTCAGCATGAGCCCATCATATATTATTATTATTTTATCTCAATTTAAATTATTAAAATAATTTATGTTTTTCATTATTATGATTTATAATATTTTTTTCTTCTATTTCAAATTAAATGACGCTGGTATAATTTCGAGAGTCAGACAAATATTTTAAATTTCTTAAGTTGTTAATTATACGATTTACAGTGTCTTTTACATTATTTTTCAATAATATATAAATATTCTCTCTGTCTCAATTTGTGTGACACAGATAAAATTTTGATAGTTAATCAATTTATTTTACATATATACTTTTATATTAAGTTCTTAAATATTGTGATTTATAATACTTTTTATTTTATTTTTAAATAATATACATTATTTTTTGTTTTGCTTTGTCCCATTCCAATTTATGTGCACTAATATAATTTCGATAGTCAATCAAATATTTTATGTTGACATATCATTTTATGTCTCTTTTACCTTTTTTTATAAAATATTATCAATTTTTCAATACTTAGACGATCATAATAATTAATTAGGGGTGATATAGTAAAATCACGATGAAAGCAATGAAGTACACATGCCTTAAGTCACTTGTAATAACTAATTAGAAGCGACATAGCAAAATTACTATAAAAAGGACTTATATAATAATTAACGATGGTATAGTAACATTATGATTGAAAAAGTCATAAATGTCTATTTTATTTTTTTCTAATAAAATATTATTAATTTTATAATATATAAATGACTTATAATATTTAATTAGGGATGATATAATAAAATTACGATTGAAATAGCTGAAGCAGACATGTCATAAATATCTATTTTAATTTTTTATTAAATATTATTAATTTTCTAATACATGAATGACTTATAATAATTAATCCGGGGTGATATAGTAAAATTATAGTTGAAGCAGCTGAAGCAAACATGTCGACCTCGTGCATGTTTTGCTGATACGATAAAATTACGGTTGAAGCAGCTAAAACAGTCATAAATGTCTATTTTACCTTTTTCCTAATTAAATAGTATTAATTTTCTAATACGTAAATAACTAGCAATATTAAATTAGGGATACAATAATTAATTAGGGGTGATATAGTAGAATTACGATTGAAGCAGCTGAGGCAAATATGTTATAATGTGTATTTTAATTTTCTATTGAATATTATTAATTTTCTAATACATAAATGACTTATAATAATTAATTAGGGTGATGTAGTAAAATTACTGTTGAAGCAGCTGAAGCAGGCATGTCGACCTCCTGCCTACTTCAGCTGCTCAACTTCCTCTTATAAATAAGAGAATAATATAATAATTAATTAGGGATGATATAATAAAATTACGGATTGAAGCAGCTGAAGCAGGTGAAGAAGCAGGGACGATAACGAAGAGGTGCTTGCTTGATAACACTTATATGTAATAGTAATATAATAATTAATTAGGGATGATAATTGTAAAAGTACGGATTGAAGAAGGTGAAGAAGCAGGGACGACAACGAAGAGGTGCTTGCTTGATGACATTTATATATAATAGTAATACATACATAAATACATACATACATACATATATATAATAATAACAACAATAGACCCAATATATTTCGACAAAGTGAGGTCTCGGGAGGGTAAAATGTACGCAGTCCATACCACTACCTCCGAGGAAGTAGAGAGGCTATTTTCGATAGACCCTCGGCTCAAGATAGAGAATAGTATATCAAGGTCGTAATGAGACATAAAACAGGCTGTATACCATAATAGCAATAAGAGATAAAAAAAATAAGAACGCTAAGTCTCAGAGAAATGGGAAATAAGAGAACATACATACACACACACACACACACACACACACACACACACACACACACATATATATATATATATATATTTAAAAGACATTATACACTACATTAATTTTGTCTTCTCGTAGAAGCCCAACAACTGTTTTCTTCCACTTATCTATTAATTAAGAGATAATGCATCAAAACTCCCCGAACTTGTCTTCCCAACTTACTTTAGCACTTAAACTAACCTTTCATTTATTTACTCCCCTTAACATCTTTGGAGTGAATTAATTTCACCCCTTAAGGGTGAAATACCACTCTCATAAGGGAGAGTGCATCACACTCACTGACACGTCAGCGCTACGTCGGAGCCACGTAAATAAAGTAGTTTTTAAATATTATATTTTTACATATATATAAGTAAAATATATATTAAATATATATAAATATTATATATATAAATAAATATGATATATATAAATATTATATATGGAGTATATATATTTTTCTAAATATATGTAAAATATTTTAAATTTTAAAAGTAACCCAAACCCCCCATTTTCCATCTTCTTCATAACCCTCATCCCCTTCCCTCTCTTTCTCTCCCCTCCCCTTCCTTCCCTCTCCCGTCCACCACCACACCTGAACACACCCCATCCACCCCTATACTGCCACACCTGTACACACCTTTATCTACCTCCGTCCACCCCCACAGCCACACCTACACATACACGCCATATTTTTCGAGAATTTTTGCCGAAAAACTCCATTACGACCATTAAAAAATACCATAAAATAGTGATGAAAAACTCAACCACCTGATAAATTCGATCAAATCAACATCAAATTTTGTAAAATCAACAACCAAACATTCAAATCATGTCAATTTTTTAATTTTCAAATTC
Organism: Capsicum pubescens; assembly: GCA_030864215.1. Taxonomy (NCBI): domain Eukaryota; kingdom Viridiplantae; phylum Streptophyta; class Magnoliopsida; order Solanales; family Solanaceae; genus Capsicum; species Capsicum pubescens. Next base: position 172,657,258 of record CM061543.1, read on the forward strand.
AATTTCATTTCTTTTTTTTATTGTGGATGAAGGAGGAGAAATTGGAGGTAGGGGTGTGATTTGGTAATTGGAGAAGTAATTGGGGTTAGATTTTGGGGGAGGGGGAGGGGGATGGTGGTGGTGGCTAGAGGGTTTGGGAGGAGATTAGGATGGGGTGGGATGGGGTAAGAAGAAGAAGGAGAGAAATTTTTCTTTTTTTTCTTTTTTTGTTATATATATATAATATATATATATATAATATATATATATATATATATATATATATATATATATATTAGTAGATATTTTAAAAATAAAAAAATAAAAAATCACACTTTTTTTTGAATGCCACATCAGCATTAGGGTTGGAATTAATTCACTTTAAAGATGTTAAGGGGGGTAAATAATTATTCGTAAAGTTTAAGTGCTAAACTAAGTTGTCGGGACAAGTTTAGGGGGATTTTGATGTATTATCTCATTAATTAATTAACACCATAGCCATATCATTACTATGTATGTGTATTGCATAACTTCCTCGTTCCAAATCAGCACAACAAGTTATTGACTATGTAGATATAAGGGATTAAAATTTGTCTGTTGTAAAAATTGTGTGGGTGCAAACTCAGAAATTTTTTTGTAAAATAGGATTTAAGGTAAGTGAATTAGGTATGATCACGATTCCTTTCTTTTTTCAGCGGGGAGCTAACGATAGAAGCAAACAAAAACTATACTAAAGATTAAAGTAAAAAATGAGTCACAGATATTAAAATCTAAAGATCCAAGATAAAAGAGATATTATATATTTAGAATTTGGAGATAGCTTGTTACAAGTGAGTAATATGAGATGCCCTCTATTTCCATGCACGAGTTTATTTATAGGGCAAAATCTCTTGCATAAACTTACAAAAAGGTTGGTCTAGATCCTATCAATAGCCTATCTTAGCTAGCATTTGTCTATTGATTTTCAAATATTTTGAAAAATAAGATTTGAGTGAAGTTGTATTGAAGTTTAAACTTGTGTCTGGTCATAATTTTTTGAAAATATATTTCACTCTTTTTTTTTCGAACAAAAAACATGAAACATTATTTATATCATAAGTTCTAAAAACTGTTAAAAGTACAATAAATTTTATACAAAACAATTATTTTCATAATGAACTAGATAATATTTTATCTAAAAATTATAACACGATATTTTAATAAAACTACTAATAATACAACTACCAATTACTTACAATTTGTCACATTACAATTATTACCAAGTTTCATCGATGCAAAAAAGTAAATAATAATACTAGTGGGAAGATATTCTTTATTATAGTCCTCCCATAATTTAAGAACAAACTCTTTAGAATGCGTTTCGTGAGGAGTTTGGTAGATAAGATTATAGTTGGAGCCATAATTGATGATTTTTTTCGTAACATATACTAATTTGGGGTAAGTTTTAAAATTTTAAAAGAATCTAAAAACTAGATTTTGGGATCTTGGGATATTTTCTAGAACTTGATAAATATTATGATCTACTTGCAATATTTATGGCTAAATGATGGGTCCTTCGATTACAATCGAGTACTATCACGTAGTTACAGATTAACACTGGTTTCAAGTTTGATTTGTGAGTGTTTATTTAGTATCGTGTTTTGTCCCTCCAATAAAATAGAGGTCCGATCTTTAAGATATCGCTTCCCGTGGGCCAAATTGGATGCCAATAACACCTTAGACTTTCTTACAAAAAATTTTCGACTCGAGAGCCTATTGTGGCTCGATGTCTGTCCAGCCTTCATTGGTCGTTATTTTACGACTCTGGAACCAAAATATGCCATCACTTTAAAAAGTGATCAATCTATGCAATATATATAAAAAGATACCAAAATATGCTTTGTGCACTTTTTTAGTGCACAATGCTTTTATAAGTTCAGATTGTGCATTTATTTAGTGGAATCCATTTATTTATAGATTGTGCACTAAATAAGTGCACAATTCAGTTTTTTCAATATTGTGCATTTATTTAGTGCACAATCAATTTATTTGTAGATTGTGCACTAAATAAGTGCATAATACATTTATTTATCCATTTTCTTGCACAATTGTGCACTATAAGTACGGCCACTATATTATTATTATTATTATTATTATTATTATTATTATTATTATTATTATTGTTTTTTTATTATTATTATTATTGGTGTTGTTGTTGTTGTTATTGTTGTTATTATGTAAATAAACAATATATATGTATATATATATATATATATGTATATATATATATATATATATATATATATATATATATATATATATATATTAAGATTGTGCACTTTTTTTAGTGCACAATCTATTTATTTATATTGTCCACTTTTTTGCACAATTGTTATTATTATTATTATAGGAGGCTTAAATTTACAACCCTTTTGTTTTCTCTCTCTCTTTTATGTTAGTTTTTTCATTTTCCTTTTCCCATCTTGATGATCTTAACAGTATGCAAACTAGAGTAAATATTGAGTTTTTTCTATTGATATCTGATTATCAGATTTTGCAATAAAATTGAGCTTAATTATTTCTATTAGTTCAAAAAGCAACTGCTTACTGAAAAACAAAAGCAGGACAAAATAAAGTCAATTATAAGCATGAACGGAGCCACAATTGAAGTTAGTATTTAAGTTTGATGAATTATTGTGCAAGGAATTGTTAAGGAAGTAATTATATTGTCTGCTAAAGTTTTTCTTTTTTCTTTCTTCTAATTAGCAGTAAAATTCTTAAATGATGTGCGAAGGTAGAAAAATATCGAGCAGTCTGTCTTTTTAACCAAGAAAAAAGAATTATAAGTTTGCATCATCCGGTCATTGACATGCAATATATTATGCGGATGAACAAGAAATTATATATGGATTATGGAGTAACAAATAGCACAACTTGTTGATTGTGCTTTGTGTCAAAAGTGGATCCTCCTGTATGAGCTTCCTTCGTTGAGGTTGGCTCAGTCATAAGGCCATTAATGTCATTTTTTTCCTGAAGATATGTTATATTATTCTAAGAAAATAGTATGTGTCATTAAAATTGAAGATAATCTTTTGAAAAAAGAGTAAATAAATGGACAATATAAATAAATGGATTGTGCACTAAAAAAGTGCACAATCTTAATATATATATATATATATATATATATATATATATATTATTTATTTACAGAATAATAGTAATAATAATAATAATAATAATTATATAGTGGCAGTACGTATAGTGCACAATTGTGCAAAAAAGTGGATAAATAAATGTATTGTGCACTTATTTAGTGCACAATCTATAAATAAATAGATTGCTCACTAAATAAGTGCACAATATTAAAAAAAATAAAATTGAGCACTTATTTAGTGCACAATCTATAAATAAATGAATTGGAAACTTAATAAGTGCACAATACATAAAAAAAATGAATTGTGCACTAAATAAGTGCACAATATGAACTTTACCCTTTAACGTCGTTTGAACGCCTTTTGTTAAAATATAAAAGCATTGTGCACTAAAAAAGTGAACAAAGCATATTTTGGTATCTTTTAATATATATGACATAGATTGGTCACTTTTTTAAAGTGATGGTATATTTTGGTTCCAGACTCTTATTTTACAACAAAATTTAATCTTTAATCAATGCTTTCAGGCATCTAAATTAAGCTTAATGATTGAGATTTTTTTTACCCATATACAAAATTCATATTAAATATGGATATATTCCTTAAAGTTAATTATTTAAAGAGGAAGTATGTATATATACAATTTAAGACTCTTTATTATACCAAATAAATCTAATTTTTAATTTTACAAAACTAAGTAAATAATTACAATGCATACAAATTTAGATTTATTAAAGAGTTTTAGATATTTATTTATTTATCCGAAAGTAATTTTTTTAACTTGATTTGGTAGTCTTAAATTTAGAGATTTGCAATTATCATTACTCAATCAAATCTTTCTTCTTTAATCTATTAGTATTTTCCTTCTCTCTCCGATTTTTTTACAATTTTGAAAATGAAAACAGTATTTTCCTTCTCTCTCCTAGTCAGTTATTTATTATTTATCCAAAATAATTATTTATTCCTTCTCTAATTATTGCTTTGCATAACTTTTAAAAATATGTGAATGATCCATATAACTAAGATCACGACTCTAAGCATCGTCAGCCATGGAAGATAAATTTTCAATATCAATTAAGTAGATTATATATGAAATTTATATACTATTTGATTTATGTTATGAACTAATAAAGAAAAGATAAGAGTAATAAGAGAGAGAAGAGAGTACAATTCTTTTTTCGCTTGAGAGGTTGTATTGGGTGATCTCTTGAAGGGTGAATTACAATGAATTTGGTCCTAAAGTTAGGATTCCTAATATTTCTCCTGATAAAAATACAAGTATACATTCACTAGAAATCAAATATATTTATAACACTCCCCCTTGAATGTCTATTTGATAGATAATGTGCCTCGTTAAAATCTTACTAAGAAATCCATCGGAAAAAATCTATTGAAGGAAGTACACTTCTCTAATAATACACATTTCAGCTGCCTCATTAAAAATCTTACAAGGAAATCTTATAAAGACTACACATCTCTAAAAATTGTGTATTTGCTCCCCCGATGAGAACATCAATTCAAAATCTTGAATCATCACATCCAATCTTGTGCGTCATCTTCTCAAAAGTTGTAGTTGGTAGAGATTTTGTGAATAATCATTCATATTATTCGTGAATGAATCTGTTGGATGTTGATATTGCCATTCTCTTGAAGTTCACGTGTATAGAAAACTTAAATGAGATATGCTTCACTCTATCCCTTTTATGAATTCTTCTATTGTTTATGCAACCATGCAACATTTTTATATAAGTGGATATTTCAAATCACGGTTTTCTTGAATAAGATGAATCATTGATCTCAAGCACATATATTCTTGACTTGCTTGTGAACAATCATTATCTCAATCCGATTTGATTGTCGTGTAAAATAATATGGTATGAAAATAACCCTTCATGACAATAGGTAATATGTTTGTATCAAACCATTATGTCGATCATATGAATATTATGTATATTCAAAAACTTGATGATATGCGTCAGAATAAATACATTCATATGAGGTCTTTCATTTGTTACATGCAAGTGATCTTATTTTAGTATTTCCATAAAGGGGTAAAACTATATCATGCTCATAGTTATAGAAAGATGTATAAATACATTAGTTGTACAAGATATGGTACTTTAAGATCCAATCTAATTATGCATGTTTCTCATTTTAACTTCTTTCAGCAAATAATCTATTTCTTTTGAAAATTCTCTAAGAGTTCCAATAATATTCAAATTATCAATTTATCTTTTATAAGTATTATAAATAAATTCCCCAAAAACTTGTACGTGATAAGTCATTTTGAATCCTTCAAGAATTTTCATATAGATTTGGTGAATTGACAATATTCAACATTTTATGTGTGACATCTTCCAATATCTAAAGTGCAAATCAAATAAGTTTTATGCTTACCAAGGTGTATCCTTCTATTTCACTTGATAAATATTTTTATGTTAGTAACCATGAATAGACGTAGAATTCAAATCCTCATAATATTGTACAATATTGTGTCATATTGTATTAAAGATATCTTTGACATTATATCATTTGTATTGATTCATAATGTAACATAATATTTTGGAGATCTCATCACTTTATTATTTTCAGGTACTTGAACCTCTCATAAGGATTTATTAAGTGTTATGTCGTGGGCTCTTCAAGAGCACATTTCATTGTTGTTATAATCATCTTCACCTTATCCTTTCCAAGTATTATTTTACTTAAAACCTATTATGGTCTATCACATTTCATGTATATTCTAGACTTTTTCCATTAGGGACACACAATAGGAGCATCCACAACTAAATATCATATCAATTTAGATTCAATAAATACTCCTAGCACATGACTTGAATTATATTTTGAATGAGGATAATATTAATTATAATTTACAACATATTTATTAACTACTTATTATCTCCCCCTTAAGTTAGAAAAACTAACATACATCTTAATTTTCTTTAGAACCCATCTTTATACATCTTGATATATCCATTAATCGTATACCACACATCAAAAACTACTAAATGAAAATATTTGGTTCTTGACCTTCAACCAATTGAGATGAAGGAGTTGATCATAATTTATTGGTCCAATGCATTATTTTATGCAATATATCATATTTCAGCCTAACAAATTGTAAGAACCCTCTAGGTGATTTTCTATATTTCTACACAATTTTGACATTTAGAGCTTTCTCATAACTGCCTTAAGGAATTTATGATATGTTGGAGTCGACAGCTTGGTTATCGGGTAGTTCAATTGGTTTTCAGAGTAAATTCCCTAGTTTAAAGTTTTTGTTATTAAAAATTGGGTATCAAGCCTAAACTATAGGTAAACGACCTTGTATGCCAATTCTAACAATTCTATTAGATCCAAAACATCGATTTTAGTTTAGGGGGACCCTTGGTTTGGGTCCCAAGACTTCTAGACTCATTTCTACCTATTGGGTATATATTGTTAAAATGACCTTTAGGTGTGGGACCCATATTTCATTAAAACTAACCTCAGATGAAAATTTTAATGTTGTCGTTGAGTCTAAAATTTTGAATTTAGTAGGATAGCATAGTTCATTTTTGTTCATGAATTCAAATAAATTCTGAGGGTCTGGTCAAAAACTTGGAAAACTTGCCAAGTTGATGGTGTAGGACAAAAATAGCCTTTGTATTCACGAGGACTCAGCTGCATTCGCAAAGGTAAACCTGGTCCATGATTTCAAAGACCAACATGTTTGGTAATCACGTTCTCCAGTAGGTCTCCATATTTGTGATGAGTAAACTAGGTTTGAGTCCGTATTCATGATGGGATCCCCACGATAGCGATGAAGGGACCCCTAGCAGTATTAAATGCTGTAAAACCCATTTTATCTTTTATTTTTCTAAGTCCCCAACTTCATAAATAACCCTAGAAAGCTTAAAGAGAGAGAAGATTGATCATTGGTTGCTGGGAGTGAGTCGGAGACCATATTTTAGTCATTTCTTCATCATTTATTACATAAGTTTCCTTTAATTTCTTAGTTGATTCTTTGATTTAAGTTCTAATCACTATTTTACTTGACAAGATGATTTAGGGTTTGTTTGTACTCAAATTTCACCCATTTTTAGGGAAAATAATCCTTAAGTCTAGAGGAACATTTTGACATTATCAATGTTGTGATTTGCAAGCGGGCCATATATGAGATTTTTAGCTTGATTTTGGACTCAAAGCATTTATATGCAATATGGGTATTGTTATTCTCGTGTTAACGTATAGATTATTATTATGATTGCAAGGGATCATGCGCAGGTTTCTCGTTAAGAACAAACTTTGATCTAGTAAACTTTATCGAGCTTTTGGTGGTGTATAGGTAGGCTAGGCTTACCTCTCTTGGTTTGAGATGTATTATGGTATTAGTGTAGTATTATGCTAGTGATGGATGGGGTTTTATGAGTTGGTTGCATGTTTAATGACTTTTGAATTATTTAGCCTCTTAGGTAGTCGTTTTAGGTAGAGTTTGGGCTCATTCTTCCTTCTTGGTGTTAGGTTGTTATCTCAAACCTGGTTTTGATTTACTAAATATTTATTAGTAGAACATTGAAGACTTAGATTAGTGTTGGGTCGATTCTTTCTGTAGTATGAATTTTGGGATTAGTAGTGGGACCCACTGACCCTATTAAAGGTCAATATTTAAAAGTATCCCTTCTTAGACATGAGACGTCTTATTTAGTCACCCTAGAGTAATTCTTGAACTTTAAAATGATTTAGGCACCTTTATGACCTTTGTCTTAACTTGTGACCTTGTACTTACTTAATAGTTTTGTCAAGTTATGCAAATTATGATTTAAATGTGATACTTTGATATAATGGTATGATAGTCTAGTTTCGATTTGAGTTTAACATATATAACCCATTTATAACATTATTACAACATATCACTCTCCAGTTCCGATTCAAGTCTGGTAATATGGTTTGAAAGGAATCTCAAGTATGGTCTCACTGTTGTTCAGTTGAAGTTTATGATTATCGACACTTTTTCCCTTGTTTGCATCCACCAGGTTGATGGTGGGTAGCCTGAGTTTTGCCTCGTTGTTTTCACCTTATAGGCTTATGGAGTTCCAGTTAAATTAGACTGTATTTATTTTGATTTGTGTGTTACTCATAATTATCTCTTATCCCCACATTAATAGTTGTACTTTCTATATCATCTTAATCTTTGACTTTTTATTACTATCTCACATTTTATTATACTTATATTATGATTTAGCTCAATCTCTCTATGTTGCGTACTGAGTACCTATTATTTTGGTACTCATGCTGCACTTCTGCATCTTTTTCTTATGAAGATACGTGTACGACTCACCACCACTGATGTTTTATTCGGCTTTACTGGGATTTGAAGATAGGGTGAGCTTTCAGAGATGGAGCTGATCCTCTCCCCTTCTTCTATTTTGGACAATTTTTACTTTCGAGACTACCTGTATATTTTATACTATTTAGTACTCTTATTTTTTTATTTAGGAGCTCTTATACTAGGTCGTAGAATATTCTTTTGTTCTCTCTATCTCTCATTGATATTGGTACTGTTATTCCTATATTTCTATTTTTTTTCAATTCTATTGAATGTTTTTTTTAGTATTTCTATTACCTTCCACCAATTAGCCCATTACTTTATGTTTTGAGCTATGGTTTGGCTTACCTATCGGTGGGTGAAAATAGGTTCCACATAACCCCCAAATTTGATCATGACAAACTGGTATCAGAGCCTAGGTTTACTAATATTGTTGGTAAAGGAGCAAGTGTCTGGTAGGGTCCTATGGATCGGTGCAATGATGTCCGAACCCTATCTTCGAGAGGCTACAGGCCATTCATAAGATTTTCTTTATTCACTTTCATGTATAGAGTCTATGATGGTTTCTAAAGTTATCCTTGGTTCATTCTTTCGTAGATGCTTAGTACACGTGCTACGATGACTAGAGATGATGACCTTATGTTTATAGCCAGGGAACTTTCTAGAGGTCGTGGCCGAACCAGTGGTCGTAGCCATGCTAGAGTTGCAACCCCAGGTAGGCATCAGTACAATGAGCCTTCACCAGATCATTTTATTTTTCCCAATCCAGAGATTTTTCCACCCCAGTCGTTGGTGGTCTAGGAGCAATCCAAGATCAACCGAGGTTTATTTCTTCTTTAGAGCTCGAAGATGCCTTACTTCAATTATTGGGATTGGTAAGTGGTTTACCCGAACCGATCGGGGGCTTTGTCATAATGGGCTTCCCAAATCCGACCGAGATCGGAGACCACCGATGTTACCCAACCCAACCTCCGTCTCCTGCCCTGAGTTGGCTGAATTTCAAGCATATAACAAGATAGTGTAACAACTCATAAGAAGACTCTGGGATGGGATCAAAACTGTGACTGACCCAACCTAGTCCAACCATTCCATACCAACTATCCAACTATACCAAACCAAACCAATATTGAAACAAGAGCCATAAACCAATCCATAACCAAATAAGATCCAAAACATAATACTATTAATCCCAAAATGAAATACGATAGAACAGTGTGAAATTATGTCCAATGATGTCATCCCCAATACCAATTCCAATATTAAGGCCATCACCAATAACGATTCCACTCATTCCAACCTATAGAAGTAATAAAAAGCCTCTAACCAAAAGAGTAAGAATATCTGATTGGGACATTCCCTTAACCATAGCCAAAACGAACATCCATAACTAAATCAGAATGTCTAAAAAATTTCTATAACATAAAATAGATCTTTCCAAAAAGTTGGAATCTCACCACTTCAATCCAATAATTATCCCCGAGTCAATCACTATGTAAAAGGAGTAGAACGACCGGTTCCTATATAACGTGGGTATACAGCCGCCCAAAGATGGGTTAGTGAGTGATTGCTAGTATGAACTTAGGATAAGGATAAAATAATAATATTTATAAAACCAAGTAAAACCATCCATATTCACACAACCATACATACATACATACATATATATATATATATACATGCCAGGAAAAGGTACTAGATTTAGCATGCCATTAAAACCTTTACTTGGACTGTGTAGCTTTGCCGTCCTAAACCACCTACAGGCTATATGGGTTCATATCTTTCTGCTGAAAGGGTCCCAGTGCGTGAAGACGCACGACCAAGGAAGAAAACCTGGGATGACTAGTACATCCCCAAAATATAAAGTGTGACATCATGCACACGATCACCAAGACCAAACTTCACATTGGCAAATATGAGTTTCTAGTTTTGGTCCCTCCGGGACCTCCACCTTCCACGGCTTTGCTACACACCCTGCCATTATTTCCTAATTAAAATTCTTACCAAGCAACCAACCAATCCATTAACCATTTACTAAACAAGGCCATTAGTAGTGGTATTGTAAGACCCTGCAAAATTCTCTCGTAGTCTGAGCCTTAGAGCGTGTTCAGTAAAGTGTTAATCCAGCCCTAAAAGGTTGAGAAGTGTCTTCCTAAGTGAGAAGTATTTTAAACCATGTAGAATTTCCCTAATATCGACTTTTTGTCATGTAGATAATTAAATAAGCTTTCTGTCGATACCAAATTTGCCCAAATCTGACACTCGGGCGAAGAGTTAGAGCCATTTTAGTGAGACAGTGTGCCATCTGGCACTTTAGCGCATCGTGGAGCCAGTCAAAATGGCAATCGTTAAAATCCAATGAGCCTCCGCGATTATGGAGAATCACGCCAAGGCTTGATTTCAGAGTTATCAATTTCCAGTGCACCAACACGATTCCACCGCGTCACGGTGCCTTTCCAGTTCGCAACCAAGGTGGCAACGCGATTTCCACCGCGTCGCGCCATCAAGCAGTTTCCCAATTATCCAATTTCTAGTAAGCTGGTGCGATTATGGCGCGTCGCGCCAGTATGTAAAATCGAGATTTTTCAGTTTAATTCCAAGGGAGAAAACGATTATTTTGCTACCCTTATATATACTCCTTAATATGGGATTTGGCCTCATTTAGCCCAAAAATACTAGTTTTCTCTCAAAGTTGTTCAAGAATAAGAGCTAGGGTTCCTAAAACAAGATCCCAATCATCAAGATTCCTCTGTTAACTTTTCAAGAATCAAGAAACTAAGGTATGCAGATGTTGATTCTTGTGTCCCTTTCATCCAAGAAGTTCAAGAACTCTTTTCTAAATTTCAAAGATCTTATGTTTATGAGTTTTCATGAATCCTTTGAATTGAAATTGGAGTTCATTCTATTATTGAGTTTTAATTCATGTTTTGTTGATGAGGTTTTAAGCTTCGACCCTAGTATGTGATATTCATGTGATGTTTATATTAAACCCTCTTCAAGTTGCTTGTTAAGTAATGAGTTCATGTCAATTAAGTGTAGAAATTGTTGAATAAGAAAAGAATTCTCCCCATATGTTTGATAAAATGCTTATGTGAAAGAATTAGAGCCATTATAGCATGTTGACTAGAAATCCCCTATTTTGTGCAAGCCCATGTATTCCAAGTGTTTGTTGAAAGGCCTTAGTGAATGAATTGTGACATGATAGTATGAAATTCCCCAATTATGTGATCTTCAATACATGCTAAGACTTTAATACATGCTGAGTGTTTGATGTAAGACCTTGTTGAATGGAGTATGAGCCAATAACATGTCTCCCTATACTATTACATATTTATGATTTCTAAATACTTGAAGAGATGCTTTAGTGATTATGATGGTGAATGAATGTCCATGGTCTTGATTATTCAAGAATGGTTATGTTTTACTTTTATGTTATTGAGTCCTGGGGGTATTTATACCCGATAAATTAGCTGCAGTCTAGAGCCCGTGCCAGTTTCCTCGATAATCTCGGTTAAACTATGATTCTTAGAACTCAGTTAGTTATAGAACTCTGTACTCTCAGACAGATACAGAACTTAAGAAATTTCAGAAATCTCATTAATCTCAGTATCGCTAGTATTCTAACCTTAGTTCAATACTCAACTCAGACCTAGTAGTATTCAAGTGTTCAGTTCGAAACTCATATCATGTAGTCAGATAACGAGATTCAGTAGTATTCCGTCAGATATGGAACCAAGTGAATTCAGCATAACTCAGTCAGATCATTTGAGAAAAATGACCAGTAACAGATTCAGCGCAGTTTAAGTTCAGTTAAGAATCAGTTTAGAGTCTTTCAGTTGGGAGTAGGAGCTAGCATCGAGCGAGTGTAGAGATGAAGACTTTCCCATTAGAGAGACATAGTCGTTAGGAGAAATCCCTGAACTCCAGCACTGTGTAGCCAATGCAGTATGTAGGAGTCACCCGTTAGAATAAGGCTTGACTATTATACTGCCTTAGGCTTGACTTTCTTGGAGGGTCACTCGTTAGAGAGGATTGACCAAAGAGGTCTTTACCCGTGGCATAGTATTGACACCCTTCCAGTTGGGGTTACAGGTTCGACCTCACCAGTTCAGGTTCAGGGAATATCGGTTAAGTGAAAACTCCCACAGTTGCAATTTCAGTATCAATCTTCAGAGTAGAACTCAGAACTCAGGACTGTCAGATACAGTCATCTATATCAGTAAGGAACTCAGATAGTTCCATTGACTCATGGACCACCCGCTAGATAGGAATGGTCACATATAAAGTTATTGAGTAATCTCATTATCAGATCCATAGATCACCCGTTAGATAGGCTTGATCTCAGTCTCAGATTCAGTTGAGTAATCTCATTATCAGATCCAAAGATCACCCGTTAGATAGGCTTGATCTCAGTCTCAGGTTCAATTGAGTAATCTCATTATTAGATCCAGAGATCACCCGTTAGATAGGCTTGATCTCAGTCTCAGGTTTAGTTGAGTAATCTCATTATTAGATCTAGAGATCACCCGTTAGATAGGTTTGATCTTAGTCTCAGATTTAGTTGAGTATTCTCTTTATTATATTCAGAGATCTTCCGCTAGATAGGTTTGATCTCAGACGTAATCTTTTCTTATTATTGATAGTAGATTCAAGGATCATCCATTAGAGAGGTTTGATCTCAGATTCAGATAGTCGAGAGTAGTAAGCTCAACTTTCAGTCATTGATGCGAGTAGATTCAGTTAATCAGCTCCAGTAACAACAGTTTCCGAGATCACTCGCTAGAGAGGACTGATCTCAACTCTAGTACTCAGTTATCAGTATCAGATAATTTAGTGTTCAGTATCTCAGGCATTAGTAGTGAGTTTAGATGGCAGTAAAGTAGTATTCGAGTTTCAGTATTTTGAGTCACGATGATTTCAGTTATGGTTCGTGTATTCATGCATGTGTTCTCATTCAGTACTCTCATGATTTCTTAGTTAAGTAATTGTTCATGCATGATCCCTTACATTTAGCCTTACCTCATCTTCATACTTTGTACATTCTAGTACTGACGGATTTGTGCTATGGTGTTTTATTTGACACCATAGGTTCGGAGGCACGAGATCTAGAGTACCCTTAGCAGCTCAGTCCTAGTCAGCAGTAGTAGACATAGCGGTGAGTCCTCTTCGGTCGAGGATGATCCTTATTTTTATTATTATCACATTAAACTTAGTTTATTTTCAGTAGACGGAGTTAGTTAGGGACATGTCCCATCAACTCCACAATTCAAATAGTTTAAAGGCTTTTTGGAAAGATGTATCAGTATTCAGTTTTTAATTTTGAGTATTTTTAGATGTTTTGAACCTTATGGCCAGTTTCCGCATTTATTATCTATATTATGCAGTGTTCAGGTACAAATATCAGTAGAGGGTTAGCTTGTAGTCCTTCGGGATCATGAGAACCGTGTGATATTCTGGTTCCAGAAAATCGGGTCATTACAGGTATCGTCATACCGATTATACTTGCAAGTTTTGTCCATAGTCAACCATATATAGGTTTAAGGGATTCCATGTACCCTTTATGATTTCCAATTAACCAAAACCATGGCCACCATGGCCTTTCCAATCCAATTAAAACCTTTTAAACCATTCATATCATTTAGGGTTCCATTACCAAGTTTAAACCATGCATAAGTTCCATTGAAAAACCAATATTATAGTGGAAACATTGTTAAAGGAATTTTATCAAACACATTGAGGGCATAGTATTTCCAAACCAAAGTCCATTACTAAAGAACCATTCCTATGCAACCAATTATCCAAAACCACCATTAATGCATATAAAAGCACAATTAAAACATGGGAAAACCACAACCAAGCATTTATAACCAAAACCCCTAAATCGTATTTGAAAACCCAAAATCATGCAATATTCAAATCATAAAAATATTTTATAAAACCATGCCTTTAGTTGGAACTAACAAAGAAGGAAGAGAGCATGGCTTAATTGACAAAATAGATTGAGAGAAACCACCAACAAGATCCTCAAATTAGTCCTCTAGTTGAAACCCTAGCTTTCTTGCCCAAAAAGCTCCCGAGAAAATTATAAAGTGTTAAGGAATAGTTTTTAAGTGTTAATGAATAGAATAATAGGGTAAATAACCTCCCAATAGGGATATAAGTCGTGGGAACTTATTAGGGTAAGTGGGGGAATGTCCAGATTGCCTGCACTTAAGTTGCATAAAATACCGTCACAGGGGTACGACTGACCCTCACGAGTCAAACCTTTCGATAAGAGGGGTACATACCAATTGTATCCTAAGACTTAACCCTTGGACCAAATACTGCCCAGTGTACGAATCATCCTACCCAAGTCGTAGTGGCAGCATACGTTCCGTACCCTTCACCCGTACCCCTGGCACGATAGAATCACAGAAGGTTTGAACACTGTCCACCTTACGAGTCCTAGGTACGACTCGTACCCTGGATTACGGCTCAAAATGAGCCACTCTTACTCAGATACAACTTAAGTTACCATGTCTATGGTTAAGTGAAGGAACCAAACAATCTGTATCTAACCATACATCTCATACCACTAAGTTGTACCCATTCCAGTGACCAAAATCCATCCCACTAACCAACACTGGTCAACATACAACTAGACCATACCATTCATACCCCAATGTATAACTCATACCCATGAGTCGTATTGGATCTAGAGACTAGAATTCTAGGAAGTTTTCTAAGGTCTAGAAACCAGGGTGTTTCTGTCTCCCCCACTAGGAACATTCATCTCCGAATAACGGATAAGGTAGGGGTAACGACACGTCTGAGTCATTTGCATTATTAAATATATTTCCAATCTGTAACAAAGTTTGAAAACAAAGAAGCAAAGATATTAACCTTTCCTTTAACAAACTCAGAAAATAAAGATGTGTTGAAGACACATACCTCCGCACGAATCCTATGAGCAGAAAAAAGATGCGAATACTTGGACTTCATGTCCTCTTTTGTTTCCCACATAACTTCTTCCACCATATGGTTCCGCCATAGAACCTTAACTGAAGCGATATCCTTAGTCCGCAATCGATGAACCTGCTATCCAAGATCTCAACCGAGACCTCTTCATAAGACAGAGAGTCCGAGATACCCAACCCCTCTGAAGAAACAATCAAAGAAGGATCACCAAGACACTTCCTCAACATAGAGACATAAAATACCAGATGAACCGAGATCAAGCTACAAGGTAACTCTAATTCGTAAGTAACATTACCAACCCTCCGAGGAATCTCGTAAGGACCAATATACCGGGGACTGAGCTTCCTATTCTTACAAAATGACATTACTCCCTTAATAGGAGATACCTTGAAGAAAACGTTATCCCCAACCTCAAACTCCAAGTCTCTACACCTAACATCTGTAGAGGACTGTTGACGACTTTGGAAAGCCTTAAGCCTATCCCGAATCACCTTCACCTTTTCCATGGCCTGATAGACCAAATTCAAAATAAACATATCCGCCTCACCAAGCTTGAACCAACCAATAGGAGATCTACACCTCCTACTATAAATGCCTCAAAACGGGCCATGCCAATACTAGAATGATAGCTATTGTTGTAAGTAAACTCTACCAAAGGTAGATTCTCAACCCAACTGCCACTATAATCAACCACACAAGCCCGAAGTATATCCTCCAATGTCTGAATAGTTCTTTCCTCTTGGCCATCCATTTGAGGATGAAAAACAGTACTTAGATTCCCCTTAGTACCCAATCCATTCTAAAAAGACCGCCAGAAATGAGACGTAAACTGAGTACCATAATCAGATATAATTGAAATAGGTACCCTATGCAACTTCACAATCTCCTAAAGATATAACTTCTCATAATCCTTCATAGAAAAAGATAGTCCTCGCTGGCAAGAAGTAAGCAGACTTTGTCATCCTATCCATGATGAACCAAATTGAAACATATTGATTCTGAGATTGAGGAAGACCGATAATGAAATCTATATTGATTAACTCCTATTTCCATTCAGGCAAAATAATATCTTGATACAACACAACAGGTCTCATGTGCTCAATGTTAAATTGTTGACACACCAAGTACTTGGCCATAAAATTATCCACATCCTCTTTATACCATTCCATCAATAGATCTCCTTGAGATCATGATACATCTTCATCGAGCCGGGATGTACAACGTAGCCCAACTCATGTGCCTTAACAAAAATCCTTTACCGTAAACCGTGGATATCAGCAACACACAACCTTTCTTGGTACCATAATGTACCATCACCACTGATCTCAAACACTATAACCTTTTGCCTACTAATATCACCCCTGATTTTCATCATGACAAGATCCAACACTTGCTACTCCTTAATCTCTGTACCAAGAGACGATCAAAC
The DNA here is from genome assembly GCA_030864215.1 of Capsicum pubescens. Taxonomy (NCBI): domain Eukaryota; kingdom Viridiplantae; phylum Streptophyta; class Magnoliopsida; order Solanales; family Solanaceae; genus Capsicum; species Capsicum pubescens. Next base: position 172,674,062 of record CM061543.1, read on the forward strand.
AACTTCTTGTACCATTATATCTCCATCCTTAGGGTCCAAGAGGAGAACTCCAAGATTTGCCAAGTGGTGAATATCCTTCAAAACTCCCACTTTCCTACCTCGACATTGGCTAAACTACCCATGGACAACCTGCTAAGAGCATCAGCAACCACGTTAGGCTTACCTGGGTGATAGTGAAGACTCATTTAATAGTCTATAAGAAGCTCAAGCCATCTCCTCTGCCTGAGATTGAGCTTCTTTTGAGTGAACACATACTGTAGACTCTTATGATTAGAAAAGATATCTACGTGTACACCATACAAATAATGCCACCATATTTTTAAGGCAAACACAATTGCCAATTGCTCCAAATTATGAGGAGGATAGTTCCTCTTATGTACCTTAAACTACCAGGAAGCATTGGCAATCACCTTCATATGCTGCATCATGACACAACTAAGACCTACCCGAGATGCATCACAATAGACCACAAACCCATCATTGCCTTCAGGTAAATTCAGAAGGAGAGCTGAAGTCAGCTTATCTTGCAAATTTTTAAAACCCCCCTCATTAGTATCCGACTAAGAAAACTTCACCCTTTTCTGAGTCAACTTAGTCAAAGGAGCAACTATCCTAAAAAATTCTTTCACAAACCACATATAATACCAAGCCAAGCCCAAGAAACTCTGAATGTCGGTTGTAATCGTGAATCTAGGCCAACTCTTAACCACAACAACCTTTTGTAGATCCACCATAATACCCTTGCTAGAAATAATATGACCAAGAAAAGTCACAACATTTAACCAAAACTCACACTTGGAGAACTTGGCTTGCAACTGCTATTCCTTTAAGATCTGCAATACTACACAGAGGTGATTAGCATGATCTACCTGACTTTTGGAATAAACCAGAATGTCATCAATAAACATAATGACTAAGATATCTAAGAATCGCCTGAAAACCCTATTCATCAAGTCCATAAATGCCACTAAGGCAGTCGTCAATCCAAGTGACATTACCAAAAACTTAAAGTGCCCATACTGAGTACGAAAAGCCGTCTTAGTGATATCTACCTCCCTAATCTTTTGCTGATGATACCCAGACCAAAGATCTATCTTAGAAAAGAACTTGATACCTTGCAACTTGTCAAACAGATCATCTATCCTTGGAAGAGGATAATTGTTCTTAACTATTAGCTTATTCAAGTTCCTGTAGTCAATACATATCCAAAGGGAACCATCCTTCTGGTGCAGGAACAACACCGGTGCACCCCATGGAGATACACTAGGAAGAATAAACCCCGTATCTAGAAGATCCTTAAGTTTCTCCTTGAGTTCCCTCAACACATTCAGAGCCATTCTATAAGGAGGAATAGATATTGGATGAGTGTTTGGAACCAAATCAATATCAAACTCTATTTTCTTATCCAGAGGAACACCAAGAAGATCATTCGAAAAGACCTTAGGAAATTCATTTACCACCGGGACTGACTGTAAAGAAAGACCTTCCAAGTTTGAATCATTAACTCAAACCAAGTGATAAAGAAAACATTTAGAGATTAACCTCTAATCTCTAAGATAAGAAATAAACATCCCCTTAGGAACTAGGGAATCACCCTTCCACTCTATAACTGGTTTACCAGGGAACCTAGAAACAACCATATGGGTCCGACAATCCAAGGATGCATAAAATAAGTATAACCAATCCATCCCCAGTATAACATCAAAATCCACAATATCAAGTTCTAACAAATTTGCCAAAGTATGCCTACTACCAACAGATACCACACCTTCTATAGACTCTCTTAACAATAAACGAGTCACCTACTATGGTAGAAATAGAAAAAGGATCCAAAACAAACTCAGGATCAAAACCAATACATACATCCATAAATAGGGTTACATAAAAAAGAGTGGAACCCAGATCAAGCAGACAATACACGTAATGAGAAAAGACTTGTAACGTACCAGTAACGACATCACGCGATCCCTCAGATTTCTGTTGGGATGCCAAAGCAGAAGATGAAACCATCAATACCTTATTTTCTCCCATACAACCTTATTAACCAGACAATCCCTGAGATGATGGCCTGCCTTCCTATACTTGAAGCATTTGTCCCTCCCTACATCATAATAAACCCGATGAGGATGACCACAGAACCAATAAAAAGGGGATGAATAAACTGACTAACCTCCACTCGCCTGATATTGGACACTCTAGGCTAGAAAAGTATCACCACCTTGATGACGCCTATCACCCAACTGCTTTGGGTAAGGAGCACTAGCAGTACAGATAGATCCAGAACTCCCCCACTTCTTTTTCTGCCATTTGCCATCATCCTGACCACCCTGAGACTGAGCACCTCCCTAATCAGAAAACCTGCTCCTCTTATAGTGCCTATTTCCAAACTTTGCCTAATTCTTCTTCTCATCCTCCACCAGCTGCATATGAATAGTCAACCTAGCAATGTTTATATCTCTAATCAACAAAGTAGTCTGACTTTCTAAGATAAAATCTCCATTAAACCTAGAAGAAAACTTTTTTATCCTCGCTTTTATATCAGTCACCAAATCAAGAGCATACCTTGGAAGTTGATGAAACTTCAAGGCATATTCTAGACAGACATTCTCACTTTCTTAATATTCACAAACTTCACCCTTTTCTGAGTTAACTTAGTCAAAGGAGAAACTATCGTCAAAAAGCCTTCCACAAACCACCTATAATACCCAGCTAAGCCCAAGAAACTCTGAATGTCGGTTGTAATCGTGAATCTAGGCCAACTCTTAACCACAATAACCTTTTGAAGATCCACCATGATACCCTCGCTAGAAATAATATGACCTAGAAAAGTCACAACATGCAACAAAAACTCACACTTAGAGAACTTGGCCTGCAACTGCTATTCCTTTAAGGCCTGCAATACTACACAGAGGTGATTAGAATGATCTACCTCACTTTAGGAATAAACCAGAATGTCATCAATAAACATAATGATTAAGATATCTAAGAACTGCCTGAAAACCCTATTCATCAAGTCCATAGATGCCACCAGGGCATTAGTCAATCCAAATGACATTACCAAAAACTTAAAGTGCCCATACTGAGTATGAAAAACCATCTTAGGGATATCCACCTCCCTAATCTTTTGCTAATGATACCCAGACCGAAGATCTATCTTAGAAAAGAACTTGACACCTTGCAACTGATCAAACAAATCATCTATCCATGGAAGAGGATATTTGTTCTTAACCATTACCATATTCAAGATCCTATAGTCAATACATATCCAAAGAAAACCATCCTTCTTGTGCAGGAACAACACCGGTACACCCCATGGAGATATACTAGGAAGAATAAACCCCTTATCTAGAAGATCCTTAAGTTTCTCCTTGAGATTCGTCAACTCAGCCAGAGCCATTCTATAAGGAGGAATAGATATTGGACGAGTGTCCAGAACTAAATCAATATCAAACTCTATTTTCATATCCAGAGGAACACCAGGAAGATCATTCGAAAAAACCTCAGAAAACTAATTTACCACCTGGACTGACTGTAAAGAAAGACCTTCCAAGTTTGAATCATTAACTCAGACCAAGTGATAAAGACAACCTTTAGAGATTAACCTCTGAGATCTAAGATAAGAAATAAACCTCCCCTTAGGATCTAGGGAATCACCCTTCCACTCTATAACTGGTTTACCAGGGAATCTAAAAATAACATTATGGGTCCGACAATCCAAGGATGCATAAAATAAGTATAACTAGTACATTCACTGAATAACATCAAAATCCACAATATCAAGTTCTAACAAATCCACCAAAGTATGCCTACTACCAAAAGATACCACACCTTCTATAGACTCTCTTGGCAATAAATAAGTCACTTACCAGGGTATAAATAGAAAAAGAATCCGAAACAAACTCAGGATCAAAACCAATACATACATCCATAAATAGGGTTACATACAAAAGAGTGGAACCCAGATCAAGCATACAATATACTTCATGTGAAAAGAGTTGTAATGTACCAGTAATGACATCAGGAAATGCCTCAGATTCCTATTGGGATGCCAAAGCATACAACCTGTTCCATCCAACACTAGAACTAGGAGTAGTAACAGAAGTAGACGTGGCACCACTGGGTGCAGAAGCAGAAGATGAAGCCATCAATACCTTATTTTCTCCCGTACAACCTTATTAACCAGATAATTCCTGAGCCGATGGCCTGCCTTCCTATACTTGAAGCATTTATCCCTTCCTAGATCATAATAACCTCAATGAGGATGACCATAAAACCAATAAGAAGGGAATGAATAAACCGAATAACCCCCACTCGCCTGATATTGGACACTCTGTGCCTAAAAATTGTCACCACCCTGATGACGCCTGTCACCCAACAACTTCGGGTAAGGAGAACTACCAATACAGAAGGATCTAAAACTCCCCCACTTCTTTTTCTGCCATTTGCCATCATCCTGACCACCCTGAGACTGAGCAACTCCCTAATCATAAAACCTGCTCCTCTTACCATGCCTATCTCCAAACTTTGCCTGTTTCTTCTTCTCATCCTCCACCGGTTGTATATGAATAGTCAACCTAGAAATGTCTATATCTTTAATCAACATAGCAGTCTGACTTTCCAATATCAAATCTCTATTAAACATAGAAGTAAATTTTTATCCTTGCTCTTATATCATCACTAAATCAGTAGCATACCTTGATAGTTGATGAAACTTCAAGGCATATTCTTGACAGACATTCTCCCTTTCTTAAGATTCACAAACTTCACCCTTTTCTGAGTCAACTTAGTCAAAGGAGCAACTATCGTCAAAAGGCCTTCCACAAACTACCTATAATACCTAGCCAAGCCCAAGAAGCTCTGAATGTCGGTTGTAATCGTGCATCTAGGACAACTCTTAACAACAACAAACTTTTGTAGATCCACCATGATACCCTCGCTAGAAATAATATGACCAAGAAAAGTCACAACATTCAACCAAAACTCACACTTGGAGAACTTGGCATGCAACTACTATTCCTTTAAGGTCTGTAATACTACACAGAGGTGATTAGTATGATCTACCTCACTTTTGGAATAAACCAGAATGTCATCAATAAACAAAATGATTAAGATATCTAAGAACGGCCTGAAAACCCTATTCATCAAGTCCATAAATGCCACCAGGGCATTAGTCAATCCAAATGACATTAACAAAAACTTAAAATCCCCATACTGAGTACTAAAAGCCGTCTTAGGGATATCCACCTCTCTAATATTTTGCTGATGCTACCCAGATCGAAGATCTATCTTAGAAAAAAACTTAACATATTGCAATTGGTCAAACAGATCATCTATCCTTGGAAGAGGATAATTGTTCTTAATCGTTACCTTATTCAAGTTCCTATAGTCAATACATATCCAAAGGTTACCATCTTTCTTGTGCAGGAACAACATCGGTGCACCCCATAGAGATACACTAGGAAGAATAAACCCTTTATATAGAAGATCGTTAATTTTCTCCTTGAGTTCCCTCAACTCATACGGAGCCATTCTATAAGGAGGAACAAATATTGGATGAGTATCCGGAACTAAATCAATATCAAACTCTATTTTCCTATCCAGAGAAACACTAGGAAGATTATTCGAAAAGACCTCAGGAAACTGATTTACCACTGGTACTGACTGTAAAGAAAGACTTTCCAAATTTGAATCATTAACTCAGACCAAGTGATAAAGACAACCTTTAGAGATTAACCTCAGAGCTCTAAGATAAGAAATAAACCTCCCCTTAGGATCTAGGGAATCACTCCTCCACTCTATAACTGGTTTAATTGGGAACCTAAAAACAACCTTATGGGTCCGACAATCCAAGGATACATAAAATGAGTATAACCAATCCATCCCCAGAATAACCTCAAAATCCACAATATCAAGTTCTGATAAATCTGCCAAATTAAGCCTACTACCAATAGATACCACACCTTCTATAGACTTTCTTAGCAATAAATGAGTCACCTACCAGGGTAGAAATAGAAAAAGGATATAAAACAACCTCAGGATCAAAATAATACATACATCCATAAATAGGGTTACATAAAAAAGAGTGGAACTCGGATCAAGTAGACAATACACGTCATGAGAAAAGAGTTGTAACGTACCAGTAATGATATCATACGAAGTCTCAGATTCCTGTTGAGATGCCAAAGCATACAACCTATTCCAGCAAACACTAGAACTAGGAGTAGTAACAGAAGATGACGCGACATCACTAGGTGCAGAAGAAGAAGATGAAGCCATCAATACCTTATTTTCTCCCGTACAGCCTTATTAACCAGATAATCCATGAGCCGATGGCCTGCCTTTCTATACTTGAAGCATTTCCCTCCCTACATCATAATAACCCCAATGAGGATGACCATAGAACCAATAAGAAGGGCATCAATAAACTGACTAACCCCCACTCGCCTGATATTGGACACTCTGTGCCTAAAAATTGTCACCACCCGGATGACGCCTGTCACCCAACTACTTTGGGTAAGGAGTACTAGCATTACAGAAGGATCCAAAACTCCCCCACTTTTTTTATGCCATTTTCCATCATCCTGACCACCCTGAGACTGAGCACCTTCCTAATAAAAAAACCTGCTCCTCTTACCTTGCCTATCTCCAAAATTTGCCTATTTCTTCTTCTCATCCTCCACTAGCTTCATATGAATAGTCAACCTAGAAATGTCCATATCTTTAATAAACAAAGCAGTTTGACTTTCAAAGATCAAATCTCCATTAAACCTAGAAGCAAACTTTTTTATCCTCACTATTATATCAGTCACCAAATCAGGAGCTTACCTTGACAGTTGAGGAAACATTAAGGCATATTCTTGATAGACATTCTCCCTTGCTTAAGATTCGCAAACTTCACACTTTTTTGAGTCAACTTAGTCAAAGGAGCAACTATCATCAAAAAGCTATCCACAAACCACCTATAATAGCTAGCCAAGCCTAAGAAGCTCTGAATGTCGGTTGTAATCGTGAATCTTGTCCAACTCTTAACCACAACAACCTTTTGTAGATCCACCATGATACCCTCACTAGAAATAATATAACAAAGAAAAGTCACAATATTCAACCAAAAATCACACTTGGAGAACTTGGCATGGAACTGCTATTCCTTTAAGGTCTGCAATACTACACAAAGGTGATTGGCATGATCTACTTTACTTTTGGAATAAACCAAAATGTCATCAATAAACAAAATGATTAAGATATCTAAGAACCGCCTGAAAACCCTATTCATCAAGTCCATAAATGCCACTAGGGCATTAGTCAATCCAAATGACATTACCAAAAACTTAAAGTGCCCATACTGAGTACGAAAAGCCGTCTTAGGGATATCCACCACCCTAATATTTTGCTGATGATAGCCAGACCAAAAATCTATATCAGAAAACAACTTGACACCTTGCAACTGATCAAACAGATTATTTATCCTTGGAAGAGGATAATTATTCTTAACCTTTACCTTATTCAAGTTCCTATAGTCAATACATATCCAAAGGGAACCATCCTTGTTATGCAGGAACAACACCGGTGCACCCCATGGAGATACACAAGGAAGAATAAACCCCTTATCTAGAAGATCCTTAGGTTTCTCCTTGAGTTCCCTCAACTTAGCCGGAGCCATTTTATAAAGAGGAATAGATATTGGATGAGTGTCCGGAACCAAATCAATATCAAACTCTATTTTCCTATCCAGACGAACACCAGGAAGATCATTCAAAAAGACCTCAGGAAGCTCATTTACCATCAGGACTGACTGTAAAGAAAGACCTTCCAAGTTTGAATCATTAACTCAGACCAAGTGATAAAACAATCTTTAGAGATTAACCTCTGAGCTCCAAGATAAGAAATAAACCACCCCTTAGGATCTAGGGAATCACCCTTCTACTCTATAACAGGTTTACCAGGGAACCTAAAAACAACCTTATTTGTCGGACAATCCAAGGATGCATAAAATGAGTATAACCAATCCATCCACAGAATAACATCAAAATCCACAATATCAAGTTCTAACAAATCCACCAAAGTATGCCAACTACCAACAGATACCACACCTTTTATAGACTCTCTTAGCAATAAACGAGTCACCTACCAGGGTAGAAATCAAAAAAAGATCCAAAACAATCTCAGGATCAAAACCAATACATACATTCATAAATAGGGTTACATAAAAAGAGTGGAACCCGAATCAAGCAAACAATATATGTCATGAGAAAAGAGTTGTAACGTACCAGTAATGACATCAGGCGATGCCTCAGATTCCTGTAAGGATGCCAAAGCATACAAACTGTTCCAGCCAACACTAGAACTAGGAGTAGTAACAGAAGTAGACGCGGCACCATTGGGTGCAGAAGAAAAAGATGAAGCCATCAATACCTTATTTTCTCCCTTACAACCTTATTAACCAGACAATCCCTGAGCCGATGGCCTGCCTTGCTATACTTGAAGCATTTATCCCTCCCTACCTTTTAATAACCCCGATGAAGATGACCAAAGAACCAATAAGAAGGGCATGAATAAACCAACTAACCCCTACTCTCCTGATATTGGACATACTGTGCCTGAAAATTATCACCACCCTGATGACGCTTGTCACCCAACTGCTTTGGGTAAGGAGCTCTAGCAGTACAGAAGGATCCAGAACTCCCCCACTTCTTTTTCTGCCATTTTCCATCATCCTGACCACCCTGAGACTGAGCACCTCCCTAATCAGAAAAACTGCTCTTCTTACCGTGCTTATCTCCAAAATTTGCCTATTTCTTTTTATTACCTTCCATCAGCTGTATATGAATAATTAACCTAGAAATGTCCATATCTTTAATCAACAAAGCAGTCTGACTTTCCAAGATCAAATCTCCATTAAACCTAGAAGCAAACTTTTTTATCCTTGCTTTTATACCAGTCACCAAATCTGGAGCATACCTTGATAGTTGATGAAACTTCAAGGTATATTCTAGACAGACATTCTCCCTTGCTTAAGATTCGCAAACTTCTCCATCTTTTCTTCCCTCAGCTCTTGGTGAAAGAAACGATCCAGAAAAGCACCAGAAAAGGCATCGTATAAGGATGACTCCTCCACATCCCCTATATCTATATCCCACTCTTCGTACCATTAGTACGTAACATCCTTGAATTGATAAGCTGTAAAGTTTATACCTTCCATATTAATGGTATGTGTCACCCTGGATATCTTCTCTATTTCATCCAAGAAACCCTAAGGATTTTTCTCTCTCTTAACTCGATTGGGATTGGAGACCACCCCCATTACCTAACCAAACCTCCAGCCGCCTGCCCTTAGTTGGCTAAATTTTAAGCATATAACAAGATAGTGTAATATCTCACATGAAGACTGGGATAGGATCACGACTTGACCGACCTAACCGAGTCCAACTATTCAATACCAATTGTCCAACCATACTAAACCAAACCTATATCGAAACAAGGGACATAAAACAGACCATAACGAAATAAGATCCAAAATGTAATATTATTAATCCCAAAATGAAATACGATGGAACAATGAGAAATTATGTCCAATGATGTCAGCCTTAATAGGAATGGAAATATTAAGGCCGACACCAATATTGATCCAGCCTATTCTATCCCATAACAGTACACACAAAGCCTCTAACCAAAAAAGTAAGAATATCTGGTTAGGACACACCTCTAACCATAGCCAAAACTAATATCCATAACAAAATTAGAATGTCTAAAAGTACCCATAACATAAAATGGAGCCTTCTTGAAAGATGGAATCTCACCACTTCAATCTAACAACTATCCCTAAGTTAATCACTATGTAGAAGGAGTAGAATGGCTGGTTCCTGCATAGTGTGGGTAAACAACCGCCCGAAGATGGCTTAACGAGTGATCGCTAGCATGAACTTAGGATAAGGATAAAATAATGTCATTTATAAAACCAAGTAAAACCATTCAAATACACACAACCATACATATATATATATATGCCGGGAAAGGGGACCGGGTGCCATTAAAACCTTTACTTGGGTTGTGCAGCTTTGCCTTCCTAAACTACCCATGGGATATATCTGTTCAGCTCCCCTACTGAGAGGGCCCCAGTGCATTAAGATGCACAACAAGGGAAAAAACCTGGTATGACTAATACATCTCCTAAATATGAAGTGAAATATCATGCACACGGTCACCAACACCAAACCTCACATAAAAAAAATATGATTTTCTAGTTTTGGTACCCCTAGGACCTCTACCTTCCATGGCTTTGCTACACCCCCGCTATTATTGCATAATTAAAACCGTTACAAGCAACTAACCAATCCATTAACCATTTATTAACCAAGTCCATTAGTAGTGGTATCGTCATACCAGCTATATTTGCAAGTTTTGCTCATAGCCAACCATATATGGGTTTAAGGAATTCCATGTACCCTCTATGATTCCTAATTAACCAAAACCATGGCCACAAAGACCTTTCCAATCCATTCAAATCCATTTAAACCATTCATATCATTTAGGGTTCCTTTACCAAGTTTAAACCATGCATACGTTACATTGAAAAATAAATATTATAGTGAAAAGATTGTTAAAGGCATTTTATCAACCACATTAGGGGCATAGTATTTCAAAAACCAAAGTCCATTACCAAAGAACCATTTCCATGAAACCAATTTATCCAAAACCACCATAAATGCATTTAAAAGCATAATTAAAACATGGGAAAGTCATAACCAAGCATTTATAACCAAAACCCCCAAATTATATTTGGAAACCCAAATTCATGCAACATTCAAATCATAAAAACATTGTATAAAATCATGCCTTTAGTTGGAACTAACAATGAGGGAAGAGAACATGCCTTCATTTACAAAATAGATGGAGAGAAACCACCAACAAGATCCCTAAATTAGTCCTCTAGTTAAATTCCTATATTTCTTGCCCAAAAGATCTTGAGAAAATTATAGAGTGTTTAGGAAGAGTTTTTAAGTGTTAATGAATAGAATAATAGGGTAAATAACCTCCCAATAGGGAGATAAGTCATGGAACCTTATTAGGGTAAGTGGGGAAATTTCTAAATTATCCCCACTTAAGTTGCATAAAATCCCATCACAGGGGTACAACTGACCCACTCGATCGTACCCTTCGATATGAGTGGCACCCACTACTCGTATCCTAAGACTTAAACCTTAGACAAAATACTACCTAGTGTATGACTTATCCTACACAATTCATATTGACAGCATATGTTCCATACCCTTCACCTGTGCCTTTGGTAAAATAATATCATAAAAGGTTTAAACACTGTTTATTATACGAGTCTGGGTACGACTCATACCCTGGCTTATGGCTTACGATATGCCACTCATAATTAGGTCCAACTTAAGTTACCAAGTCTAAGGTTAAGCGAAGGAACCAAATGATCCGTATCCAATGATACGAATCGTACTACGAAGTCGTACCCATTCTAGTGACCAAAATCCATCCCACCAACAAACACTAGTCAGTATATGACTGGAACATACCATTCTATAGTGCCCTAAATTCTGAACCCCAGATGCTACACGGTGCTCATAATCCCGAAGGACCACAAGCTAACCCATCACTGATATCTGTAACTGATCACTAAATAACATACTGTAAAATATGGAAATATAGCAAAAAACTTTCCATAAGGTTCATAACTAAAATACAACTATATAAGGTATAAAAATACCAAAAATGAGATATCTATCTAAAAATATTGCAGTCTAAAAAGCCTCTAAATTATTTGAATAAGGAGTTGATGCGACAATCCCCCAACTAACTCCATCTACTAAAATACTGAATCTAATGCAATAATGAAATAAAGAACATCCTTGAATGATGAGGACTCGCTAATAAGTCTACTACTGCTGGCTGAATCTGAATTATTAAGGATGCTCGAGATCCCGTGTGTCTGAACCTATGGTATAAAACACCATAGCGCAAGAGAAAAGTATGCGACAGTACGTAAGAATATATTGGTATTCTAGATGAGGTAAGTCTAAATGCAAGGGTTCATATGCATGAACTATAACTAACTAAGTAACGTAAACATGACTGAGTGAGAATACATAATGAGTACATAAACTATAACTGAAGTCATAATGACACTGACTATTGAGTTTCAAATACTGTCTAACTATTACCTAAGTTTACTAATATGGTAATACTGATAAATGGGTCTACTAGTACTGGATTACTGATAACTACTGTGGGGTCTATCCTATCTAATGGGTGACCTCTGAGATCAAGCCTATCTAGCGGGTGATCCCTGAATCTGCTGATACTGATTGACTGTATCTAATAGTCCCGAATCTGTAAAACTATCTAAGTTCTTTACCAAGCTGAGTGACTGTATCTGACATTCCTGATTTCTATAATACTAAATTGAGTTATATTCTGAAGACTGAGACTAAAACTGAGATTGTGGAAGGTAATCATCTAACCGACATGCCCCTTTTAGCTAATTTGGGGTCCAACCTGTAATCCCAATTGGAAGGGTATCAGTACCATGCTACGGGTAAAGAAACTACAGTGGTCAAGCCTATCTGACGGGTGACCCTGAACAGGAAGTCAAGCCTAATCTGATAGGTGACCCCTGGGAGGTAGCCAAGCATTAATCTGATGGGTGACTTCTTATCCTGTGAAGGCTATATAGTTTTGGAGTACATGGACTTCTACTAATGACTTAGCCTAACTGACAGGGAAGCTGTCATCCCTGCTCTCGCTCGGTGCTGAATCCTACTCCTAACTGAATAGACACTGAACTGATTCTTAGATTTTACTAGACTAGGATGAATCTGTTACTGATTATATTGCCTTACTGATCTAACTAAGCTCACTGGGCTCTGTTGACTGATGGAATACTACTGAATTCTATTATATGACTGAATGCTACTGAGTTTCTGAACTGATTACTGAAACTAGATTGGACATATACTGAGATTACTAAGTTTTCCTAAGTTCTATAACTGACTGAGTTCTATTGAGTTCTGAAATTGACTGAGAGTACTACTAAGAATGACATGACTAAGACTATTCTTTAACTAACACTGGATCTAGGCAAACAACTAAATTGTCGGGTTTTAAATACCCCCAAGACTCGATAGCATAGATAATATAAAGCATGATAATTTTTGGAATAATATGACAATAGTCTATCATTCACAATACAATAAATGAGGCATTTCTTCAAACACTTAGCATACATTAACTTGTACATAAATGGGGATCTCATGTTGACATGCTATAATGGCACTAATTCATTCACATAGTTATTTTATCAAACATATGGGGCACATGCTTTGGTTATACAACAATTACTACATCTAAGTATCATGGCTATATCAATAAACTTGCAACTTAAAGGGTTTATCATGAACATAATGCAAATAATCATATACTAGGATCAAATCTTGGAACTTGAATTCTAAAATATGAATCAACACCCAACAACAACATAAACATGAACATCAATTCAGGTAAATCATGAAAAACTTATAAATACACAGTCATGTACTTTGAAAAGAGATTCTTGGGCTTCATGGGTGAAAGGGACCCATGAATAAACATCTAACATACCTGGAAATCTAAATTATCGAAGTTCTTGAAGACTCTTGGAGGGATTTATTGAGACTGTCTTTAAAACTTAAACTAGGGTTTTTGCCTCTTGATAGAGAATGGTTTAATTTAGGGAAAAACTGAATGAATAATGATGTAACTAGGTTTATTAGGGTTGAATTTTATGTTAAAGGCTGACTAGGGCCGTGGAAAAAGACTCAAATACCCCTGGAATGATTTAAATGCTCGGAACTTAAAACTAGAAATTAACTGAAAAATCTCGATCTGGGCCCTTAGCGTGATGCGGTTCTATCTCTCTATCTTTGGAAAGAGACAACTGGAAAATTGCATGGTGGCATGACACGGTGGTATCGTGTTGCCACTTTGGCTGCAAACTGGAAGTACACCGCAATGCAGTGGAATCGCGTTGGTACACTGGAAATCAACAATTGTGAAAATGATCCTTGGAGCGATGCGCCAATATTGCGGTACCTCACTGGATTTGACAATTGCCATTTTGGCTGGCTTCGCGATGCCCTGATGGCTCAGGTGGTACACTGTCATACTAAAATGGCTCTAACTCTTTGCCCGGGAGTTGGATTTGGGAGAATTTGATATTGATGGAAAGCTTATTCAATTTCCTACATAATGAAAAGTCAAAATATAAAAAATTACACATGTATAAAAGTGGATTCATCTTTAAGGAATGCCTTTGATATTTTAGGGATGAATTTAAGATAGGTAAGAGAATGGGGTATTACACATTCATACCCTAACATATGGCTCATATCGATGAGTCGTATTGGGTCCAGAGACCAAAATTTCAGGAAATTTTCTAAAGTCCAAAAACTAGGGTGTTTCAGTGGTGCACCGGATGGTGCTCAATCAGCAGACCAGAGTGGTACTGATTTAGGAGAGCATGATGACCATCTCATAACAATACATTTTACATTATCAGTGATGGATTATTGCATGTTTTGTAGCAACCATTAGCACTTATAATGCTTTTTATGCTTGTTATCAGTTAACAAACTCAAGGGTAGGATAATTAGTAACTTTAAGAGAATGAGGCCTGCGATGGGCTACTTGATATGAAGTTAGTGCCTTGATATACCATCACTCTTTCCACTACGAAGAACCACAAAAGAAGGGAAAATTAGAAGCTAGGTGATGGTCAAGTTGATGAGCCTTTAAGGCTGCTACGAACTGTAATACCCCAAGAATTTCAACTAATAGTAGAACCCTGCTTCAATCTCTTTAGAAATAAAGTGAGTGATTTGGTAGTTACATGATCTAGTTTGATGAGTATGAAGGCCTCAAAAGTGTCCTAGCTATTAGACGAATCAAAACATTCCTTGTCGATTGAATTCTTAAGAAGGATATTTGTATAGTCAACTTCAAACAAGAATATCTCTCATTATACTATTAATTTCTAAGATCATGACCCACCAACAGATATATAATTGAGATATATTTCGAACAATACCAATTTTTCCTAAATCCGATACCGGAGCAAAAAGTTATGCCCATTTTACTCCAGCATGTCAGTCTGGAAAATTGAGTGACGACATTCGTGATAACTTATCACAAGTGTGATGACTTATCATGAATGTCATCAGCATTAGGTAGAATCCATCCCCCAGTGATGACATTTCTGATAAGTTATCACAAGTGTGATAACTTATCACGAATATCGTCAGCCTTAGGTAGAAATCCATCAATTCCAGCCCCTTGTGATGACATTTGTGATGACTTATCACAAGTCTGATGGCCTATCACAAATTTCGTTAGCCATAGATTTTAAGCAACTTGGAAGAGGTTTAGTAAGGGTATTTTGGTCTTTTCCTTCACTTCCGATGACTTATAACCCTCAAGGAGCGTATTATCTTCCATTCTCTTTAGTTAAACATCTCAAAATTGTCTGCACACCTTCAACCATAAGGTTAGGGTTTCGACATAAAAATCCAATTATCTAGAGATTCAATCATGAGAATTTGATAATTCTTGGATATTTGAATTCCCCATTAAGAGGGATACGAGGGACAACCAATAGTTCGAGAATAACCTTCCAAAATTTTTGAAGTCATCCAAAACCTCCAAGTTTAAGGTATGTGGTTTTGAACAAGAAGACCCTTTTGTTTTTGTGCCCAAAAGTTACATATTTTCGTAAAGTATTTCATAAATTCATGGAGAATTCCTATCATGTTTCTATATGGTGAGTTTTTTTATGAAACTATGTCTTACCCAAGCTTTGAATGGTAATATTATTATGCATATTCATGGTTTAAATTGTCAATTTATGTTTTAAGTTGCATAATTCAACGTCTATATCATATTTTGAGAATTTCAAGTCCTATTGTTATGAATTGAACCTTATGGTTAAAGCATGAGTTTGAGAATGAGATGTTAGTGATTTTTAAAGAATATCAAGAAGTGAGTTTTGATTGTAAGTTAAGATAGAAATCCACATTCTTGAGTTTGAAGTAAAGGGGATGCATTTTGGCTCCCATTATATATATATTGTTGAATTATTTTAAGGTGGATTTTCTAAAGTTCTGATCTAAGTAAGGGAGTAGCATTTAGCACCGAGTTGGGCTTGATTCCGAGGTCTCATGCCCCAGAACTACGCGCCCCCGTAGGTTCTAGATATACCCCAAGTGGGTTAAGATAGTGATTGCTAAAGTTAAGATTTTATCCAATGGCAAGGATAGAACAGCTCTCCCCAACGTTGGTAAGACGTTGGAATCCATGTAGATCACATGGTTTATGTCGGTTAAGAGAAACTCTCTAAGTTCCTAAAGTTCTCTAAGTTCTAAAGTCTTCCAAGTTTCAAAGTGTTTTAGTCTTAAAGTTACAAAGTTTTGAAAGTATAAATATTTTGAAAACTATGGTCCTAATAATTTCAAGTGTCATGATAATTTGAGGTTTTAAGTAAAATCATGATGATTTATGAGTCTTGTGGCATATATTTATTTCAAGCTATGTGAGTATGTTTTACACCATGCATGTTTTTTTTTTATAAAAGCTTATGATATTGATTATTTTAATTGCACACTCCCCCATATGCTCAGTACATTCCCAAAGTACTGGCCCACATATTTTTTCTGTGTTCCATATATTCTCATAATGTAGGTTCAGGTGCTTAGTCTCAGCCTCACCAGTGATCCTTTCGAGCACTCCTATTGATATATCAACCGTGGTGAGTCCTCTTGTTTTGGGGATCGGTTATACTCAGACTTCTAGTTTTATTTAGTAGCTGTTTAATTATTGTCAGTTGAGTATGAGTCAGTTGGGAACCTTTCCCATTGGCTCTCTAGTTTGGAATAGTATAGGTTTGTTAGACTAGTCATTAGATTATCAGCAGTTCAAGATTTTCTTTGAGTTATAGTTTGTTCAGATTAAGTATTTCATTCATATTTCTCATTTTATGATGTCGCAGTGTTGAGTTCATGAATTTTATCTCTAAGTAAGATAATATATGAAGTATAAATCTCAAAGGGTTATCTTGGGGCTACTTGTAGCCTTAAGCACTGTGTGACATTCTGGGACCCGATTGCAGGACGTTACATGAACCGCACCCAAATTATCATAATGAGGTAAAATCCATCGAGAATGTCATCCAAGTGAGATGATCCATCAACCCAATGATGAACCATTGCTGAAGCCATTGTCTTTCACATAAAATAAATGTAAACTAGGAGATGGTGATGTTTCATTCGATGAACCATCATCCATTTAATGGACGTCCCTTCAGCCGTCAACCGTGATGCGGGAACATAAATTAGAAATTCAAATACCCACATTGTTGGATCCTATAAATACCTATTCTAGGGTTATAATAGGCATCTCTTACATGGTATTGACTTTTGTAATGTATTTGGTCTTGAGAAACAAGTATTTTGAGGGGAAAATATATTATTCTTGGTTTAATCATGGATTCAAAATCCTGAATTTCTACATTATAAGTTCTAATCTTTAATTTATGAAATCAAACTTTTTCATCTATTTTTTGATCATGAGTGGCTAAAACTCCATAACTAGGGTTATGGAATCCTTGGTGGAATTTCACTTCTAAGGTTATGGTTATTGAATTTTGTTCTATTTTTGTGATATATTACTTTTCTCTTCAATTTAATGGTTTCTTTTTGTTGCAAACTATAAAACATACACTAAAATTTACCTTGCTTAAGTAAAGAAGTTAGTGCTGGTAAAATAGACTAGTAACAAGTATTTAGAGTTTTCAACCTCTAAATAAAGATAATACTTTAACTGGATTATTCTCTTGGGGATTACATTGAATTATTATTTCATCATCTTAAGTTTGGAATAACTAAGGTGAAAATCATCTTTGAAGGTTGGTAAAAACTTATATGGAGAATAGACTTCAATTTCCCTATAATTTGCATGCATCGGTATAAATTCACATACCCTATAGTTTGGAAGTGATTGAACACAAAGGAGAAAATAATCCTAGTTTTCTCTTTCTTGATTGATAATACATTATAGAGAATACATAAGCATTTTAACAGATTGTAACATGCTTATTCAATTTTATAACAAAACACCCTTATTTTGTGGATACTAATGATTAACAGTCAATTAATCTACATACAATAAAATTAGCACATTATTCCTTGTGGGATTTGACCCCAACTTTTTTTAGGTTATGTATTTGACAACGACCACTTACACTCTTTGATGGGATTTGTAGTTTAGGTTTATCAAATTTTGGTGCCGTTGCTGGGGAATATGGCTGTCAATTAAGTTTATGTGAGTTAATTGACTTTTAGTTAGTTTCCTAATTTTACTTTTATTTGATGTTTTTGTGTTTGCAGGATATTGATTGTGCCTACCATAAACTCGTCGGTCAGTCAAAACTCTATTACCTTTTGATCTTAAGCTACCTAGAGCTCTGATGAGGAACATTGAAGCACAACAAGAGCTAAAAATATTTTCTGTAAAATCCACCGCCCAATTAAACTAATAGAATTTGATGCACTTGGTCACTGGAACAATGATAATAATGTGGAACTGTGAGATTATGAGTTAGTTGACCCATTGAACAACTGACGTGTAAATAATGTTGCACAGCTAATTGAAATCCATAAGCATAAGGCAGAGGACGCCATAAACCTATGGATTAATTTACTTTGGATAATGCTGATACTGATTTGGATAGAGTTGGTGCTACCAGAACAATTATTCTTCCCCCATTAGCTCTGTGTGTAATGTTCAATATCACAAGTACGATGATATAATTTCTCAATCTAAAAGGGTTGTTTTGTGGACTATCTGGTATTGATCCAAATATGCACTTAGTGATTTTTTTCAACATCTGCAAATCTTTTGACTATCATGGAATTAGGCAGAATGCCATCAAATTAAGGTTATTCTTGTTGTATCTGTTTGGGGAGGCAGCTTTGTAGTTGAATGAACTAGCACCAGATTCTATAACAAAATAGTGGCAATTGAAAGAAGCATTCCTAGAAAGGTTCTTTCCCCCTTCCAGGATGTTACAATTAAGGAACGAAATAAGTAACTTTAGGCATCTTCCTTATGAGGCTCTTCATAAAACTCAGATGAGGTTTAAATAAAGTTTATTCTATTTCTGAATCACAAGATGGTCGATGATCATTTGATAGAAATATTCTACTTGATACTAAATTTAAACACAAAGCCAATAATAGATAATGCACCAGGTGGTGCATTTATGTATTGTACTTTTACTGAGGTGAAAGAGATCTTAGATAGTTTTATGAAAACTAGTAGAGTTTGGCATACTAGGAATTCAAAGGAAGTAAGCAATACTTATTCAGTGGGTATTTTGACGGAACAACGCTGAAGATAAGAAGAATGTGACAAAGATATGTCTCATATGAAGATGAAAATGTATTTACTCACTAAACACCTAGTGTCTGGTAATGTGGAGGAGGTCAAGATAGTTGGATCTCATAGTAAAGAATCTGAATCAATTTTGAAGAAGAGGATAACTATTCGTATAACAAGGGGATTTCTGAGCTAATGGCCAA
Source organism: Capsicum pubescens (assembly GCA_030864215.1). Classification (NCBI taxonomy): domain Eukaryota; kingdom Viridiplantae; phylum Streptophyta; class Magnoliopsida; order Solanales; family Solanaceae; genus Capsicum; species Capsicum pubescens. Next base: position 172,693,684 of record CM061543.1, read on the forward strand.
GAAAATCAAGGTTGGACTTATCAAAGGGAGAACTATTATGACAAGGCTAGTTATAAAGAACATGGACAAGGGAATTAAGAGTAAAATGATCGAAGTAGGTTGTAAGTGCCACAAGAGAGCTGTGATAATATTGGTAATGATCCAGGAATGATGTCTATGGAAAAATGATAGTTAAATTTCTAAAAAGTGTAGAGTCGATTGTTGTAGGTGTCATGGACATGGGAGGTGGCCTATCAACTATGAGTCAGTTGGTGGATTTGTATTCCATTTCCATTAAGTAGTTGGAGCACTAGCTTAATCAATTGTCCGCAGCTTTCAATCAGATGAAGAGTGGAACCTTTTTGAGTAATACAATGCAAAACCTAAGAAATTATGTTACATGTCTAGCTATAGACACAATGAGTGATGGAATGTTACCTGAGCCATATTCCATGGTTCATTTATAGGTATATATTTCTTTATCCGAAGATGAGCTTATGATTAATAATGGTGAGATGAAAAGCAACCCAGACGAGTCTGAGATGCTGTAAAAATTAGGTGAGAAGGAATCTGTTGTAGAACAACCATTTAGACTAAGGGATAAAGGTGTTCGAGTCATAAAAAAGGGATGGAGGTAGAAACACATCAAATTGAAATCTCGAGACCTCCTCATCTATTCCCATATAGGATGAAATAAAGTAGAGCACAACACATTTAGTAAGTTCATGGCCATGTTGAAGCAGTTGCCAGTAAATATTCCATTGATTGAGGAATTAGAAAAAATGCTAGGGCATGCAAAGTTTATGAAAGACCTAGTTCCCAAGAAGAGAATAATGAGCTATGAACTAGTAGACAATCTTCATCACTGATATGCCATTTCCACAAGATCATTGGTTCAAAAAAAGTCCAATCCAAAAGCATTCACTATCCCGTGTACAATTAGCGCCTTTAGTTTTTATAAGGCACTTTGGGATCTTGGGGCAAACATCATTTGATTCCATTATCTATTTATCAATAGTTGGATTTGGGAACTCCCAAGACAACATCTATAGGGCTGTTGATGGCTGACCATTCAGTCAAGCGGACTGTGTATATTCTTTCTGATGTGTCGGTAAAGGTGGTGAATTTTATATTTCTAGTAAACTTCATAATTCTTGATTACAAAGTAAATTTTGAGGTGCCCATAATATTGGGTACACCATTACTAGCTATCAAGAGTATGTTAGTTTCCATGGATCGGAAAGAGCTGAAATTTAGGCTCAATGATGAAGAAGTAAACTTTGATATTGGTCAGTTAATAAGGCATACCAAGGAGATAAATGTGGTGTCAGTTATTAATGTTGTAGAAAAGAGTGACATAGTAGTACCAATTGAAGAGCGACTCACTATTAAGACTTTTCCAACAATATTGATGAACTTTGATAGTGATTAAATCAAGGAGTATGATGAAACAATGTGTGCATTAACCAAAATGGGTTAATACTCATATGCTCCAATGAAATTAGACTTGGACTTGAAAAGTAGACCAATACCTCCAACAAAACTACCCATTAAAAAGCTACCTATGTTGTAGTTGAAAGAATTTCCAAGTCATCTGATATATGTATTTTTGGGAAAGAGTAATTCCTTACCAGTGATTACTACAGTCAATTTGGTGGAGCAATAGGTTGAAGCACTTGTTTCAGTGTTGAGAAGGTAAAAGAGAGCTATTAGGTGGAAAATTATAGATATTATTAGTATTCTGCTCAGTATATGCACCCACAAGAATTAGTTGGAGAAAGATTATACACCTACTATTGAACATCAACATAGTTTTAACTCACCTATGCAAGAGGTGGGGAAGAAGGATATAATAAAGTGGCTTGATACAAGAGTGGTGTACTCAATTTTAGCTAGCAAATGGGTAAGACCTGTCTAGTGTGTACTAAATAAATGAGGCATGATTATGGTTTCCAACGATAAAAATAAATTGATTATTCTTAGGCCAGTCATGGGGTGGAGAGTGTGTATGGATTAGAGGTAGTTGAATTCATGGACACTCTAGGATCACTTTCCAATGCCTTCATGGATAAAATTTTGGATAGGCTATTCATAATAAGTTGGTATTTCTTTTTTGATGGATACATTAGATATAACCGAATCTTTATTACAACTAAAGACAAGGAAAAGACTATGTTCTTGTATCCTTATGGTACATTTTCATTCAAGTGGATGTCATTGGGGTTGTGCAATCCTCCAGCTACCTTTTAAAGGTTTATGATGTCAATTTTCTCTGATATAGTTGAGGATACCTTAGTTTTCATGGATAACTTATTGGTGGTAAAGATTTAATTGATGACTGTTTGATGAACTTGATCAGTACGTTGCAACATTATAAAGAGTTTATTCTTGTTCTAAATTTAAAGAAATACCACTTCATGGTAAAGGAAGGTATAGTTTGAGGCCACAAGATCTTAACAAAGGGGATCAAAGTGGATCGAGAAAAAATAGAGGTGATCAAAATAATACCTCCACCAATATCGGTGAAGGGTATAAGAAGTTTCTTTGGCCATGCTGGATTTTATAAGAGGTTCATCAATGATTTCTCCAAAATTGCTAAATCATTGTGCAAACTATTGGAGAAAGAAGTAAAATTTGAGAGGAATGATGTGTTCTTAAAGGATTTCCAATGCCTTAGGAAGAAATTAGTAGGAGTACCCATAATAATTGCGCCAAATTAGTCCAAACCCTTTGAATTGATATTTGATTCAAGTGGGGTGGTGCTTGGGACTGTTCTTAGGCAAAAGAAAGAGAAGAATTTTTGACCTAATATACTATATGAGTAAGGCCTTGAATGGAACTAAAAAGAACTGTACTTCCATGGAGTAATAGCTTATTTCTATTGTGTACGCCTTCAAGAAATTTAGAGCATACTTGTTAGGAACTAAGGTTGTGGTTCACATAGATCACTCGGCATTGTAGTACTTGATGGCAAATAATGATGCCAAACCCTATTTAATCAGGTGGGTGTTATTGCTCTAGGAATTTGATTTTAAAGTTAAGGACAAAAAAGGTTATAAGAACCAAGTAGTTGACCATCTATACAGATTGGAGAATGAAGAGAGAAAATTAGATGAGTTGGAGATTGATGACTCATTTTGAGATGAACAAGCATTTCCAGCTACTCTTGACCTTATTTCAAGTAGTGCAGACTTTGTAAACTATCTTGTGAGTGATATTATTCTAAAATATCTGAATTTTCAGCAATGAAAGTGGTTTCTCCATGATGTGAATAAGTATTTATAGGATGAGCCTTATTTGCTTAGATTATGTGCCGACAATACTATCTGAAGATGTGTACCAAAGGTGGATATGATGAATATTTTGAAAGCTTGTCATTCTTCCCCTGTGGGAGGACATCATGCAAGTGATCCTACAACTAGAAAGATTCTACAAAGTGGGTACTACTGTCCCACCATTGATAAAGATTCTTATGAATTTGTTAGAACTTGTGATCAATACCAACTAGAGATATTGGAGGTAGAATTGTTTGATGTATTGGGAATTGAATTTTTGGGCCTCTCTGTGAGCTCTTATGGCCACAAGTATATCCTGGTTGCTATGGACTACGTGTCCAAATGGGTAGAAGTGGTAGCATTGGCAGATGATGAAGAAAAAAGTGTGGTGTAGTTCTTGAGGAAGAATATATTCTCATGTTTTGGCACTCCACGCATAATCATAAGTGATGGGGGCTATAGCTTTTGTAGTAAGGTGTTTAGGTCTGCCTTAGTGAAATACAGTGTAAACCAACACAAGGTGATTACTCCTTATCATCCCCAAATGAGTAGGCAAGTGGAAGTGTCAAATAGGGAGATTAAGATGATATTGGCTAAGTTTGTGAATGCAAACCGAAGTGATTAGTCACAGAAGCTTGATGATGCCTTTTGAGCCTACCATACCACCTTTAAAATACAAATAGGTATGTCACCATACCAATTGGAGTTTGGGAAGTCCTATCATCTATCGGTGGATCTTGAAAATAAAGCGTTGTGGGTGATAAAATGATTGAACTTAAGTTGGAAAGATACAGATGATTTGAGATTGGATCAACTGAATGAGATGGATAAATTTCGTCTTTGTGCCTATGAAAGGTTTAAATTTTATAAAAGGGGATAAAGTTATACTATGACTGAATGATTGAAAAGAGAGTGTTCCAAATGGGGGATTGGTATTATTGTTTAACTCAAGGTTTAAATTATTCTTAAGGAAACTGAAGTCAAAATAGTCTGGCCCATTCAAGGTGACTCAAGTTTTTGCATCTGATGCGATAGGCTAGCAAACAAGGATAAGAAGTTATTCAAAGTGAATGGACAATAGATAAAGAATTATGTTGTCCAAAAAGAAGAAGTGAAGATGGTAACATTGGTGTAACTTAATGAAGTCTGAGTAATCAAGATATCCGAGTTGTGCCGCCATGGTAAATCAGGCTCTAGTGGGTGGCAACTTTATATTTTTGGTTGTCAAGTTAGTGTAATTTGTGTGCTAAGTGTGCACGACTGATGATGGCATAGAGGAAAGATGTTGATCAACCTTGATGACCGGATTGACGAAATACAAATCCTAAATCGTCAGAAGAAAGATGAAACTATTATATTCTGGATAAAGAGAGACACTGTCACAACCCAAAAATCATAGGTCATGAAGGCACATATTGCAGTAAGCCTTGACAAGTAATCCTATGACCCAAACTGATATGAAATGAGAAAACAATACTGAATCCCTATGTAAGGCTTCTAGAACAAATCCAAACCAAACAAATATGATAATAATAGAAATTACATAACAACAATACCATAAAAATACCCCAAAATCTGTTGTCACAATGTAAGAACCAACTAAGTACATCTCAAATGTCAAAAGATATAATGATAGTCCAAAGGGATCATGATCTGTCTCAGAATACAAAACAAGACATGAACTAGATAAGAAGAGGTAATAGATCCACTCTAGAAGCATAGATCGATTGCTACCTCAAATATATTCCAGTAATCACCTGAATCAGCTACCGTGTAGCATACTCGTACCTAGATTTTACATCGTAAGGGTGTGTACGATCCAATTGTACACAATAGGTATCATAGGCCAATTAATCAAAGTAGAAAATAAAGAAAATAAAATACACACTATGGGCACGCCACCTATAGTAAAAAAATGTCCCAAATAGTAGCCCACACCATCTTTACTAATAGTTCTATAGTATACACATATACCAATACAAGTATGAGAAAGGAACACAATGATAGACATCAAATCAAACATACCAAGAGGTAGAAATAGGTAAATATCACATCAAATGCAAGTACAATACAAAATGAACACAAAGTGTAAAATGCAATTAAAATGATGATAACGATGATGTGATGCACGAGGTTGCCGCACAACCTCTGTAAACACCTAGCCAGCTGTTCTCTCGAGGTAGGATCCATAGGAGGTTTGTCAACCCATATACAATCCAATAACCAATACCAATCAAATATCACAACTCCTCTGTAGCACATACATTGGTAGAGGGTTTTTAAAGATGTTGTAGTTTCTATCAGAAAAGCAGTATTTCCAGTATTTCCGTGGTGGTTCCAATGTTTCATGAATATATATGATATGATGATGTAATTCTCGCAACAAACCAGCATGAGAATTACCAAATACGATTGATATACCAGTCCATGTAAACCAAAATAAGAATTTCCAAATACAACTGATATACCAGTCCATATAAGCCAAAATACACTCAATATGCCAACCATCAATGATCCAAAATAGACCATATACCAATTAAGCAAAACACAAAACAATATGCCATTAATACCATATTAATTCAAATGTAGGCTTTTTCACCTGAAAAATTATAGTCAAATATACACACACAAGGCCAACAAAATTATATAAGAACCCACACGGTCACATATAGTAAATAATGTCTCAAAACCACTAAATAGAAACAACATAGGCCTCCACACGGGAACAATACAATAATATATCCATTTCCTTGACTAGTTCCCACATCCTTAACATGATTTTATACCAAAATTAACTACCCAACCCAGTTTAAAGAAAGTTGAGCCATAATCTACCTCAAATACTGAAAATTGATCTAAAAAGCCTTCAACACAGAGCTTTGTTTTAATGAACAGTCCAAGAATCACCTAAAACACACATGTATAGAATCTACACATTAAAAGAAAGTTAACGGTACCCATATTGCCCATTTACAGGTTAGGGTCAATATGGACTATTGTAACAGGTATTCGACAAAAAGGGCAATAATAGAATTTTAGTCCAAAATATATTTACCATTAAAGGAACTCATATACGAAAATACAAGTGAAAAAGAGTTGAAATTGGGGTTCAAGTCAAAGTATTAATAATTTAGTCCTTTAGGGACAAAATCTCCAAATTTCATTTTTGAATTCAAGATTTAGCATGATTTAAATGATAAGAATCAAAGAAAAATAATTTAAATAGGGATTTGGAGCTTACCCAAGCTCAAAAGAAGTAAGAAATCATCCAGAAAATCAAAACCCCAAGCTCCAACTCTTAAAAATGGTGTAAATCGCAAAAATGGAAAATTTATATTGCCCAGGCATCGATTAAGCAATGTCGGGTCTCTTAAGGGGGCATCACTTAAGCAACCACGTGTCACTTACGCCCACACCCGCCTGACACGCGAGTGTCGCATAAGCAACCAAGCTATAGCTTAAGCGACAATCACTTAAGAGAGCCTGTCGTCACTTAGGCGACACTTTGGCTGTCAAGCCAAGTGGCTTAAGTGAAAAAATATCGCTTAAGCAGTGGACCAGCTGGATTCCAAGTCTCTGTGGACCCCTCAAGATTCATTCAGAATCCTAAGAATACAAATAAATTATGCTACTAGACTAAATTCAACGCTCTGGATTTAATGACGATATAAGATTTTTGAAAAAACATCATTTTCACAAAGTCGACCCTCAAAATCCAATTTCATAACTTTTTGAATTGAGGGTCGAAATGAGATATAAAATTTGTAAAACTACACCAATCATGTTACCAACCTACAATTAATGTTCTGGATCTGCTGGCGCAGTCCATTTTGCCATACGATGCACAAATCAATAAATGTTAACCAAAGTCAACTATGTAGACTTTATGACCACTAAAAACCTCAAACTCATACAAAACACAAGAAAATACATTGGAAACCATGCCAATCATCCCCACACCCAAGTAATACCACAAAGAAACCAAGGGTAGGGGTACAATGTTCAAATCACACAAAAATAGGTATTTCATAAAAATCACCAAAATTAAGTCATTGCATCATCCACTACTAATAATCTAGTTAGTCCTCAAACTAAAGGCATGAGAAATAGACGAGTCAGTAAAAAGATGGGGATAACTGTCACACTTACATTCTCGACCTCCCAAGTAGTCTCATCTACAGGTTCGTATCTCCACTAGACCTGAACCACTAGGATATCTCTAGTACACAACCACCTAACATCCTTGGCTAGAATAAAGATGGTTTTCTCAATAAAAGACAACCTCTTATCTAAATGAACTAAATCCCAATGAATGACATGAGACTCACCCAGAATGTAAAGTCGAAGCATGGAAACATAAAAAACTAGATGAATAGCTGATAAATCTGAGGGTAATGCTAACTCATAAGCTACATCACCAATAGTCCAAAAAATATCAAAAGGTCCAATATACCTGGGGCTAAGCTTGCCTCTATTCCCAAACCTCATCATATCCTTCATGGGCAATATACGAAGGAATAATTGATCACCAATATTGAATCTCAAGGAATAAAGTCTACAATCTATATAACACTTCTGCCTACTCTAAGCCACTCGAAGTCTATCATGAATGATCTGAACTCTATCCAAAGACTCTTGAAGCAAGTCCATACCTCGAGGTCTAATCTCCAAAACCTCAAACCAACTGGCAACGCCTAATATACAAAACCTTAAAAGAATCCATCTCAATACTGGAATGTAGCTATTATTATATGCAAATTATGCCAAATCTATATGGTGCTACCATTGCCCACCAAAATATATGACACAAGCGTAGAGCATATCCTTTAAAATATAAATAGTTCACTCCGAATTCCCATTAGTCTAGGGTGAAAAGATGTGCTAAGATCAACCTGGGTAACCAACTCCTCCTAAAAAGTCATCCAAAAGTAAGATGTGTACACCCAACCCCTATCTGAGATGATAGATATTGGTATACCATGAAAATGAACTATCTCATAAATATAGATATGGGCCAACCTCTAAACACTGAAAGAAACCTCAATCGAATAAAATGAGTAGATTTGTTTATTCGATCCATAATGACCTAAGAACCATCAAAACCATGAGAAGTACGGGGTAACATAGTCACAAAGTCCATAGTGATCTAATACTATTTCCACTCAAGAATGGGTAACATCTAAAGCAAACCACCAGGCCTCAAATGCTTGGCCTTCACCTGCTGTCAACATAGGGAACATGCTATTGGGTGGTTTGAGGTTAGTGGAGGTAGATATGTTTTTGTATTATTTGATTCACCAAGCTATGAAGAAGGTGAAGGTGATTTGGGATAGGCCTAAAGTTGCCTAAAGTCACCAAAAGTCCTATAAGGATACGAGGAATAGGAAGTTAGAGTTTAAGGTTAGGGATAGAGTATTATTGAAGGTATCCCCCATAAAATGAGTAATGTTGTTTGTAAAGAAGGGGAAGCTCCATCCTTGGTATGTCGATGTTTATTTTGTTTTAAAGAGAGTTGGTAATGTTAAATATAAATTAGAGTTTCCCTCTAGATTGAACTCTATTCACTCGGTGTTCCACATATCTATGTTGATAAAGTGTGTGGGTGGTCCTTCACAAATTATGCCTTTCAAGGATATTGGTATTTTAGTTTCTTTCCCTATGAGAAAGTCTCAATTGAAATCTTGGATTGTCAAGTTCATCGATTACGGACCGAGGACGTAGCTTTTGTAAAGGTTCTATGGAGAAACCACAAGGTTGAGGAGGCTACTTAGGAAGCTGAATAGGACATGAAGTCAAAGTATCTATTCCTATTCCTAGTTTTTAGAGATTGTGCTTAAGGTATGTGTTATTTTTAGCATCATTGTTTTCTGTCTTTGTTAATAGAGTGTTGTAAATTCTTTGGTAATCTATTTTCTGTCTTAAAGTTAAGGGTAGAGATATTAGGGGTTTAATCATGCTAGTCACTGCCTTGACCTATTATTCGAGAACAAATTATATATGTGGGGGAGAAATGAAGCACTCCAGATTTTGGTCCTTGGAAATTTCTTGAGCTTTGAGATCACTACCATGATTACGACTTGACCTTACAAGTCATATGGAGTCTTGAAAGGTCAGGTGACCATAGTCGTAGGGTGTCCAATAGATGGTGATTGGGTTTTCTATATTGGTTATGATTTTTTAGTGATGAGTCATAAGAGTGGTGATAATTCGTTAGGACAAACCTTAATCAAATCAGTAACTTAGTGAATTGACTTGGCTCTGAGTACGAGTGGATCATTAGGAGCCGTGAGAATAAGTTATGAGTCATGAGGTAAAGTCATAGGTTATCCAGTGTCTGACCTATTTGGGCACTGTATTGGTCACGACTAGACCCTCTGGCTCATATGGTCGGGGTATGAGTGGGATCATGAAGTCGTAAGATGGAAAATGTATAGATGTCCAACTCACTGTTTAGGATACGACTCAAGACTTTGAGTCGTATGATGTGGTGACGAGTCAAGGGGTTGACTCGTAGCCAAGGATGACTTTTTTATAATAGTTTTAAGTTGGGGACACTTATGACATTTCCCACTTTAAGTCTCTTTGATACCACGACTTAAAACCTTATTTGAGACTTTATTAGCACATCATTCCCAGTAAAACACTATAAAATTCTCCCCCAAACTCTCTGCTCAAGGTAAGGCTAGGGTTTCAAAGAAGGTGGCCATCTAGGGTTCTAAGGGTGAAATCTCTTCCAAATTTCTTGGTATTTCAGGCATGTCACTCCTCCCTCATTGTTATTTTACTTAAAGAATATGTTTTAATTTATGGCTTTCATGGTATTATTATGGTTTTGAAATAAAGGTTGGGGGTTTTGAATGCTTATGGTTGAATAATGTTTTCCCATAGTTTAATTATAGTTTTTTATGTTTTAAATATGGTTTTGAATATGTGGGTTCATGGGTATGGTGGTGGAATTTGATAATGGTAACTTTCTCTAAATTTGTGACTTTTGATGTTTTTATAACCCCAACCCTGTATTGTAAACTCGGTTAGTAGTTATGAGAAAGGTGAGAATTTGAACTAGGGGTACAATAGAATCCCAAAGTATTTGGTTTGACTTATTTCTTGAAACTAATGCATGGAATAAATGGTTAAGAGGTTAAGGATGAATTTTAAAACCTTGTGGGGTACATGGGAATCCCCTAAGTGCTAGCTAATAACATTACTTGCAAGCTATAGTTGGTATGACGATACCATTTTTAATGCCTTAATAATTAACTCCTAGAATTGGTGGTTTGTTTATGTGATACATGTTTTAATTGGGAGATAATGGGGGTTGTGATAGCTAGCTGTGAAGGTGTGAGTCTGAAGGACGGAAATTGGAAACTCATGTTTGCCAATAGGAGAGTTGGTCTTAGTAACCATATACTTGTGGATTACACGGGAATCCCCTAAGTCTATACTTGTATATATGTATCATGGAGAGAGAAGGGTACACAGGAATCTCCAACCATCTATGATATCTCCAGTTCATGTGGATATACATACTGGGGCGCGTTCCAGGAGTAACACTGGATCCATATAGCCCATGGGTGGATTTATGACTGTAAAGCTACACAATCCAGGTTAAGGTTTTAAAATACATGCTAAACCTTATTTACTATCCCGACATGGTATATATGTATATATGTATTTGTATATGGTCTATGTGCATTTATTGACTTGGTTTGGATTAATGGCATTACTTTATCTTTATACTTGAATTACATGCTAGCGTTCACGCTACTAACCGTCTTTGAGCGCTGTGTCCCCATGTGATGCAGGAACCGACCATAATTTCACTCCTCCTGCTTAGTGACTGGTGATTCAGGGACAGCTTTTGAGTCATACTGAAGAGGTGATCTTCCATACTCTAGAAGACCCCATTTTATGCTATGGACTTCTTTATATCATTTTTACTTTTTTGGTTTTGGTTTTGGCTATGGGCGGGGGCATGTCCCGACTGGATATTCTTTTATTCTAGTTAGAGGCTTTATTGGACTACTATGGGCATGAGCGGTGTCAATATTAGTGTTAGCATTGGTATTGGTATTGGCATTGGGATTGGTAATGGATGGTTAATTGCTTGTAGCTTTTGTTTTGATTTTAGACTTATTGTTATGTCTTTAATTTAATATTATATTATCTTATTCTATGTTCGAAATTCATTCGACATGGGATGTAAAGAGGTTAATGATTTGGGCATTGAGGGTGTTCACCGGTCCTGGTTGGACGTGAGATACCCGACACAACTAGGCCCTGGTTTGGGTCATGTCAATATAGGTGGGCCTGACCGAGCCGAAGTGTACACGTAAGTGTACGTGGTCTACCAAGTAATATAGTGGCCTTAAAGAAAGACGAATATCAATCCCACAGGATCAAGTTCCAATAACTATTCAAATTCTAGTTCACTTATTGAGATTAACTTGATGCAAGGCAAACAAAAAGAGTTTGTGATTGGTAAAATAAAAATAAAGTAAACAATACGTAAAGTAAAAGACAAAAGACAATCAGTAGTGTAAATCCCATGGTTAAAGAACTTCAAACAATCATACTACGCTATTGAACTTCATTCGTTAGATTGCTTATCTTGGTTGTTGATTTGTAAGGTTTATCACATGATCATCGTCTCCTGACCTCTAATCTTCTACCTAACTTGAACATTACAGCTACATTGTTGAGAGGTGATGTAATAATCCAATTAACTGCATAAATATATCCTCCTAAATGTGAACCAAGCAAGGCTTTTAGGCACATCCCTGTCTTAGATGCAAAGTCAAATTCCTTATTTCATAAAAGAATAAGGACCCTACTTTGTTTATCCGCATGTTCTATCTTCCGATTCCCCCTCCAGAGATCAAAAGGTCAACAATATGTGTATTCTAAGGTTAAATACTCCTTAAAATAATTAAAACAAGGATAAACAAACAGCCAAATATGATAAATATATCACACGAAATCAATTCAAAATGATAGTAGTCATGTTCTTGGCTTTAACCCCAGAAAGGGGGCATTTAGCCACTAATTGACATAATCATGATACAACTAATTGAATAGATAATAAAATCTATTAAAAATATAATGTTTAAGAATAAAAACCCTAAATAAAGTGTTTATCATCCCCTCACAATGCTCCAAGATGTCCAAAGATGATAAATAAAGTGTACAAGAGGTGTATTTATAGTTGGGCAAGCCTAAACCGTGTAGGATTTAGAGGGGAAGCCGCAGGAACAATTGAGCCACACTAATAGTGACATTGAGAGATATATTTAACCACTACAATGGAGTCCTCATGGTATCTATTTCACTGCAATGTATGGTGCGCCACAGGTATATCGCCTTCACTCACTGGAAGTGGATTCCTCAATTTTGTCTAAGTGTTCTCATCCATCGTAGCCTCGTGGTGTTAGTTTGATTTAAATTCCAGCTTTTTCAAAATAAAAATATAATCTACATCAACTACTCAATAATACTACATGATAAAACACCATACATTAGAGTTCAACAAAACACAACCTCAACAATAGCGAACTAGAAACTCAAACAAAGCACTAGTCTCGACCACTTTACGCTTTAACTTATTATTGACTTTTCACTCGTTTAAACTAAAATTTGAACACTATAAAAAAGTTTTTACTCACATAATTACACATTTACACCTTTAGTAACTCATTTGACACCTTAGAATCCATCACGATAGACTAGAACAATACCTAGCTCAAGCTAGTAAAACTAGTTTTCTTGCCTAAACTCTAATTGATTGATTTAAGTATAAACTTATTTGAAAACACTTATAAACATTATAATCACATACTTTAACACTTAAATTCTTATTCATATAATCATTCACTCATTAAGAAAACAAATAATCCTCAAAATAAGACTAAACAAGCTAGAATAGCAACACTAAGATGCATAAATACACCCTACATCACCACCCCACACTTAAAGCCTTGTTCATCCTCGAACAACTCTTTAATGTAAGCATCATAAGCTGAGGAAACTCTACACTTCTAATACATGCAAGAAACTAAAGCTAGTACTACAATGACTATACTGAATGCAAGTTCCTACACTACCATCAGTTTATCATATCGATATTCTATAACTTGCTTATATTATTTATGATATGCATATCTCTCATACTCTGTACATTTAAATTACTGTTCACATACTCTCTTTTGTATATATCACCATATGATCAAGGTTCTAGCATTAAATATCAACCCCATGAGTAGTGTGATTTGATACCTTCTTAGCAGTAATAGTAGAGAGTACTTATCATTTTAGGATTAATTTTTAGGTTATTTATTTTTAGTAGTTATTTTAGTTTCAAATACACAAACTTAGATAGGGACCTATCCTAACAAATGATCAATTAGTAGAGGCTTCTTGACATACAATAGTTGTTTTATATTTATGGTTTGTGTCAGACAAACTATTTTTTAGTGGTTATTCAGACTTATATTAATTTTATCTACGTAATTCTTATTCTTAGTTCGCTTCCACACCAATGATTCAATTATTTTAATTTTTTAGTACTATGCTAGGCCATGGATTAGCTTGGGATCACTTATGGCTCAAGGCAACATGTTATGTCTCGGGTGTAGGATTAGCTCATGAAAAGCTTTATATAATAGCATTAGGTTAAAGTGTCCAAGGGTGTCCAAAAGACACATTAAGTAGAGTCTCATTCATAGGTATGACGTGCACCACACTTATAAGGAAGAGGCCACAAAATATTTTAGGAAAGTTTAACTTTCATCATGATCATATCATGCAATAGATGTGAAATCTTTTTAATATCCTTTTAATTCATGCTCTTTGAGTTTATAGAGAAATGCCTCCTAGAAGATCTAATGGATGAAGGAATGATAGTGGAAATCATTAAGCCTCCCCAGCTCCAGAAGATCCCCTAAATGAGCATGTAACTCATGCCAAATTCAGGGCTATCTTCCAAGTGGTTGCTTAGGCTATGACCAACCAGGTCAAGAAGCAAGCCGTTACACCTGCTAATTCATATGGTAATAAATTTTTTATAAGAGTCTGAGTCTTTAATTAAATAAATCATTTGAAATTTCATGGTTCAAAGATAGAGAAAGAGCCAAAATATTTCATTTATGAGGTATAAAAGATCACTCAAATCATTGGTACTACTTTTGTTGGGAGTTTAGATGTAGCCACCTATCAATTAAAGGAAGTGACTTAGAATTAATTCTAGTAGTGGAAAGAGGGTAGACATGTGGATGTACGCCTAGTTGATTGGGAAGAGTTTGTGACGGTATTTCTAGATAGGTTCTTTACACGTGAGTTAACATACGCTAAGGTTAAGAAGTTCATTAATTTATACCATTGGAATATGAAAGTAAAGGAATATTCTCTTACATTTACCCAACTCTCTAGGTATGATACAAAAATGGTCATTGAGCCAAGTCCTAAAAAGTTTAAGTTTGCTTTATGTACTTTTGAGTCAATGGTCAAGGAGTTCCTACCACTATGCTTGTTAGGGATATAGAAATGTACAAACATCTGACTATGCTCAGAAAATTGAGGAAAAAAAAATTTAAAAAAGGAATGAGAGACTAATAGATGTAGAATATGCTACATTGACTACTCTTAGAAGAGGTTGGGTGGTAGTAATCATTCTCAATTTTACCAGAGGTTTTTTGATCTAGAACATTCTTTATCTAGTACACCATCTCCTAAGACTAATAATTATTAGAAAGATAGAGCATCACTCTCTATGTCTCAGGATAATATTACTGATAGCCTCACTTTTCTAGAAAGTCCTAAGTGTGTTAAGAAAAATCTAGGAGAGTATCTTCTTGACGAGAAAGGTTGTTTATGATATACTCAAATGGGAAGGGTTGTTTATGATATACTCAAATGTGCTATAGGTTGAGATAGTTCTCTTCTATCAGATTGAGAAATAGGGGTAACAAGTCTTAGCCTATTACTTTACATGCCCCTTCAAGTTTCCAAACTCAACAAGGTGTTTCATATAGTGTACGTAACAAATAGCACTGAACAAGTTCTATGCTTTTAATCTTGAAAAAATAAAGAGGGTCCCCTAATGTAGCTATTAGTATATTATGAGTCTTTCATATTTATGTTTATATTTTGTTAGATCTTGGAGCCACACTTTTATTCATGAATATATATGTTAAAGTAGATTTTGGTGTCAACCCCAAAAACCTTTTAGAAACGTTCTTAGTCTCTACTCCTGTTGGTGACTTAATTATAGCTAAACGGTTATACAATAATTGCATAGTCATAGTTTCCTATAAAATCACCATAGTTGGTTTAGTAGAGTTAGATATTATAAATTTTTATGTTATTCTTGGCATGGATTGGTTACATTCCTATTATGCTTCAATCTATTGTAGAAACAAAGTCGTTAAGTTTTAATTTCCATATAAACCAAACTTAGAATGGAAAGGTAGTACTTCAGTGCTTACAGGTCAATTTATACTTATTTGATGGAAAAATAATCTCTAAGGTTTGCATATATGATCTAGTATGAGAAGTCCAAAACCCTACACTTCAATCTATTATGATAGTGAATGGTATTCCAAAAGTAGAGCACCTTTTGAGCGAGAGATAGACATTGGAATAGACCTTCTCCTAGATACTCAGCATATCTTAATTCTTCCTTAAAAATGGCTCTAAATATACTTAATAAATTGTAAGAACAACTAAAGGACCTCTTAGAAAAAGTCTTTATTAGACCCAACTTATTATCTAGATATCTTTGTGTGAAAAAAAGATGGTTCACTTAGAATGTGCATAGATTATTATTTGTTGAGTAAAGGTTATAATCAAGAATAAGTATCCGATTCTAAGGATTGATGACTTATTTGACTAGCTTTAGGGTGCTAGTTTGATATACCTCAAATTTAGCTATTGTCAGATTAGGGTCAGAGAATGTGATTCTAAAAATAACCTTCAGAACTAAATATGGTCATTATGAATTTGTTGTTATGTCTTTTGGAATAACGAATGCACTATAAGTTTTTATAAAGTGTAGAATCAGTACTTGGATATGTTTATCATTATCTTATTGATGACATCCTCATTTATTCTTAGGAGTGAGGATGAACATAAAGACCATTTAAAGATTTTCTCAAAGTGTCTCAAAGATCACAAGTTATTCGTAAAGTTTAGCAAGTGTTAGTTCTGATTGAAAGAAATAACATTCCTTGGTCACATTATTTTTGGTGTGGAATTTAGGATGATCCTTAAAATATCAAAGTAGTTAGGAACTAGACTAGACGTATCTCTCCAGCAAACATTAGGAGTTTCTTGGGTTTAGCCGGTGGCTAGAGATGATTTATTAAAGGATTTTAGCTATTGTTTCTCCTATGCCCTAATTGATTTAGAAGGAAATTAAATTTTAGTTGTCCAATTCTTAAAAAAATAGTTTTTAACATTTGAAGACTCGACTCACTTTTTCTATAATTTTTACCCTACGAAAGGGTCCAGATTGGTTTGTCATTTACTTTGATGCCTTTACAGTTGGCCTTAATTATGTGTTGATGCAATATAGTAAGGTTGTGATTTATTCTTCTAGATAACTGAAATCCCGTGAGATGAATCACCTGACTAATGATCTTAAGTTGGCAATAATTATATGCTCTTTAAAAATTTAGAGGCACTATGTTTATGGAGTTTATGTAGATGATTCCATTGATTAGAAGAGCTTTTAATATGTTCTCAAGTAGAAAGATATAAATATTCATTAGAGGAGATGGTTAGAGTTATTTAAATACTATGATATAGGTGTCTTCTACCATTTGGGTAAAGCCAATATAGTGGATGATACTCTTGCCATAGTTTATATAGGTAGTGTGGCTCATATAGACGATGAAAAGAAAGAATTGGTTTATGATATTCATAGAATTACTCAATTGGGAGTTAGGTTGGTTAATTCAGCTAAAGGTAATTTAATGGCTTATAGTATTCTTTAGTGGAAGAGGTAAAGGTAAAGCATGATAGTGATCCTATTCTACTTCTATTAAAGGAAGCAGTCCAATGTTGGAAAGTTGAGGTTTTATCCCAAGGGGAAAGATGTTATTCTTTGTTTTCATGGCTGGTTATATGTTCCAGATATAGATGACTCTTAAGATAGAGGATGTTGATAGAAGATCATTGTTCTTGGTATTCTATTCACTCAGGTGCCATCAAGAAGTATTGTGACCTACACGAAGACTATTGGTAGAATACAATGAAGAAATCTATAATAGAATTTGTGACTAAGTTTCTAAATCACTAGTAGGTTAAGGTTGAGCACCACATACTAAGTGACATGACTCATAAGATCTATATTCCTACTTTGAAGTGGGAAGAAGTGAATATGGAATTCATTATAGGATTACCTTGTACACGTTGATAACATAATTCTATATGGTTATTATTGATTGGATGCCAAGTCACCATATTTTTTACCATTTAACAATACAAATTCAATCGAGGATAATGCTAAACTCTATCTTAAAGAGTTAGTCAAGTTGCATAGAGTTCTATTGACTATTATTTTAGATTGGAGTACCCATTTTACTATGCATTTTGGGAAGTCTTTTTAGAAGGTTCTTGGTGCCTATGTTTATCTTAGAACAATATTTCACCTACAAACATATGGTTAGGCACAATGGACCATTCAAATCATTGAGGATATATTGAGAGCTTGTGTGATCATCTTTAAGGATAGTTGTGATTATAACTTCTCTATGATTGTGTTTGCTAAAATTATAGTTATCACTCAAGTATTCAAATGACTCTATTTAAGGCTATTCATTATAGGAGGTACATGTCTCCTATTAGTTGGTTTAAGGTTGGTGACGTTACTATAATATGGCCTGATTAGTTTATGAGGCTTTGGATAAAGTTCAAATGATTATAGAGAGGTTGAAATCATCTTAAAGTCGTTATAAATCCTATACAAATGTGAGAAAAAAGCATATTGAGATTGCGGTTTTATGTCTACTTTAAAATTTCACCCATGGAAGGGGTGATGAGGTTTGTTAAGGAAGGGAACTCAATCTTTGATATGTTGGTAATCATAGGATTTTGAGCTGCATTGGAAATATGGCCTATGAGTTAGATTTGCCTATTGATTTATCTCTTGTGAATCTACATTTTAGTGTGTCCCTATTTAAGAAATGTATTGGTGATCCAATATCCATTGTGGGCATGAAAGATAATCTATTTTACAAAGAGGTACTAGTTGAGATTCTTGACCACTATTTTCATATGTTGAGAAATAAAGAAGTCACTTTAGTGAAAGTTCTTTGGAGGAATCAACTAGTTTTGGGAGCTAACTGGGAGAAGAAGTAGATATGATGACCAAGTACCCTCACCTATTCCCTTCTAGTTCAATTTTATCTTAAGGTTACATTTTCTTCTTTAGTGCTCCACCTAATTTCCTGTGCGTCAACTGATTTCTCTTGTTAGAATGCATGCATTTTTCAAGAATTTAGTTCTTTTTATATGTCTGTCAGAAATTCAGTTATCAAGTTAGTAATCATCTTTGAGAACTTATTTTTAGGATTGCAATTTCTTTCCCTATCTTTTCATCCCAACTAGTCTCTATTTGAGGATGAATGATCTCAAGAGGGAGATATTGCAACACCTTAAAAGTCCTTAAGATCATATTTTTTACTTAGCATAGTAAACCAATTGAAAACAATAGAAAAACACACACGACAACTCTAATAAAGACATGATGTCAGTTTTGATGGGTCGTCAAGGAACTCATCCAGATGTAGTCCCTAAAAGTCAAAAAGATGAAAATTTTAGCTCAGCAACCACAACATCTGATGATGAGTGGTCATTACCTTAGATAACTCATACTATCAATCATCTTGAGCGTTAGTCCCAATATTCCTGATAGTTAAAAAATCTTACCTAGTGTTGATGATCTTTGATGACGGGTAAGTATGTGTTACTAATAATTATTGTGACTACCCATTATTAAGTTTCCCAGTACATTTCACCTAAAAAATGACTCTAACTATGAGTTATTGTAAGTGTTTATGAGCATTCTATGAGTCATTCATCAATGGGCATGTGGTGTCTAAAGGTGGGATTATGGTAAACCCATCAAAGATTGGGGCTATTCTTGATTGGTCTAGGACTACATCTCCGTTTGAGGTTCATAGCTTCATTGGTTTGATTGGTTACTACAGATGGTTCATTGAGATTTTTGCTACTATTGTAGAATCAATGACCAGTTGACTCAGAAGGATGTTCCTTTCCAATGGTTTGAGGAGTGTGAGTCGAGCTTTAGAAAGCTCAAGAGATTTCTTACATCAGCTCCTATATTGACTTTACCTATTGATGGTGAGAGATTCATCGTATGTTATGATGATTTTGGAGTTGGTTTGGGTTGTGTTTTGATGCAGCAAGGTCGAGTTATTACTGATACATCAACACAGTTGAAGCTGCACGACTGAAACTACCCCGCTCATGACTTAGAGTTGGCGGCATTAGTTTTCATGCTTAATATTTGGAGACATTATATTTATGGCATGATTTATGAGATCTTCATGGATCATCATAAACTTCATCATCTTATGACCTAGAGAGATTTTAATTCTAGGCATTGTATATAGATGGAGTTTCTTAAAGATTATGACATTTTTATTTTGTTTCATCCGAGAAAGGTAAACGTGGTAGCGGACGCCTTGAGCCAGAAGGGACTGAGTATAGGAGTTTGGCTTCTTTTTAGTTTCTCAAAGGATGTCGACATGAGATATAAATTTTTAGCCAACTGTCATGACCCAAACCAGGGCCTGGACATGACAGGTATCTCAAGTTCCACGTGGACCGAAGATCACTCCCTTCATCTAACCTAGCCAGTTAGAAACTTCAAATGCCGGATGAATTCTGAACATATAAAAAGATAACATATAATAAATCTAATAACAATTCATTATGTGTCTATACCGTACACCGGTGACAGGATAACCATCCGCCACCAAAACAATCAACCGAACCACCCAAGTCTACAGTAATCCAAAAAAGCCTCAACATAATCAAAATCAATAAAAAGTCAAGAAATGCCCCTGACAATAGACAAATCAAAGCATATACAAGGTCAAAGACATAGGAAATAAGGACCATTAAATGAACCCTTTCGATGTATGGAAGATTACCACTTCAATGTCAACTCATGAACTAACTCAAGCAAATGATCACCATGCAGGAAAAAAAGAATAAGTTCTGGTGCCTGCATTGCCTGGGGATATAGCATCTGGAGACGGTTAGTGGTTGGGGAGCTAGCATGTAACTCAGGGATAAATCAATAAAATAATTCCATAATCATAGTTCAAAACCAACACAACATCCAAAGCATAGTATTATATGAAATACGTATACATATATGTAAATATAGCATCACATGCTGGGGTAGGGAAAATGGATTAGCATGAACTTAGAAATCCTTAATCTAGGTTGTGTAGCATAACCTCATATAATAAGGAACCCTTAGGATATATGGGCCCAACTCTCCCATAGCTTGAAGTGCCCCAGTGCGTGTAGCCATACGAAGCAGAGAATATCCGTATCCATATAAGCCTTTATGGGGGACTCAAACCTCCCAGCATAACCAAGATGACTTAAGTACCAATGCATACCATATTAGGGACTCGAATCTCCCATTCATATATTCATTTGGGGGACTCAAACCTCCAAGTCATATACCTACCCGTACCGGCTAGAACTGTTTCTAGTGTTAGTCCTTCAGACTACAATTTCATGGCCTGACTACATCTCCCACTTTGAAGCCCAATTAAAACATTAAATACACATACAAAACCATTAATCTAATTACATACAAAAGGAATCCATTGATATCATCATACTTACCCAACTTTCAAGCATACAACATGCCCTAACCATTATTAATCAACTTGGGACTCAAACCTATTGTCTAAACAAAGACATCAATTCAATTCAACGTTTAGAGACTCGAATCCCTTTAGTATTTCAAATAAATTTATGGCCAACAAGGATTTCATAAGGCCATTTACCAATCATTAGCATTCTTAGTCCAATGCCTTAGTTCAAAACACAATTCAACATATGACCAGATCATTCTCATTGACAATTTCACAAACATATTGAGGAAATACCATTATCAAAACCAAAAACCATCAAATTTAGGGTTAAACATGACCCTATAGTTAAACTACAATTCCCATTCACCCACATGTGCTAATCCATTCGTAAAACATGAATAATCATAAATTAAATCATGAGAAGCAATACCCAACAATATTGGTTCAAACCCTTAACCTTGGTTCTCAAAACCACCATTATGATTCATAACCAGGATAGAACTTGGCAAATAACATATTGGTTAACTTACGACTAGGGTCATCTGACTCGTAACCACACCACATGACTCATGGTGTGAGTCGTAAGAAGGAAGAGATCCTAAAACTTAGGAAATTTGCAAAGTCCAAAGTCAAAGGAATTTCAATATCCTCCAGGATCATTCATCCCCGAATGATGGGTTAAGGAAACACAAACATGTTAAACCCCAAACATCTCTACTCTTACCTTTAGCTAAGTTAGAAAACAAAGATGCCAAGAAATCAATCTTTCCTTTAACAAAGACAGAAAGCTAAGACATTAGGAATACACACATACCTCAAGCACAAATTTACGGAATAAGGAATAGGAATGGATACTTGGACTTCATGTCCTTCTCAGCTTCTTAAGTAGCTTCCACGAACTTTTGGTTCCTCCATAGAATCTTTACCGCAGCAATATCTTTTGTCCGCAACTGATGAACTTATCGATCCAAGGTCCTCACCAGGACCTCCTCATAGGAAAAAGAATATGAAATACCAATGTTCTCCCAAAGAACAACCAATGAAGGGTCACCCAAGCATTTCCGCAAAATGGACACATGGAATATCGGATGAATGGAACTCTTGCTATAAGGAAATTCCAATTCATATGCAACATTACCAATCGTTCTTAAAACCACATAACAGGGGCTGAGCTTCCCTTTCTTCCCAAATCGCATTACTCCCTTTATGGGAGACACCATTAAGAACACCCAATCTCAAACCTCAAATTCCAAGTACCTTCGCCTTACGTCCGCATAGGACTTTTGGCATATTTGGACGGTCTTAAGCCTATCCCAAATCACTTTCACCTTCTACATAGCATGGTGAAACAAATTTGGGCAAAACATCTCTGCCTTATCAACCTTAAACCATCCAATAGGAGATTGACAACTCCTACCATACAATGCCTCAAATAGGGTCATACCATTGCTAGAATGGTAACTATTATTATAGGTAAATTCCATGAGAGGTAATTGATCGTACCAACTACCACCAAATTTGATTACACAAGATCACAACTTATTTTCCAAAGTCTGAATGGTTCTTTCTACTTGACCATCCGATTGGGGGTGGAAAACATCTTTAAGATTCACCTTAGTCCCCAAATCACGCTTAAAAAATCGCCATGTGATGAGAACTGAGTACCATAATCCAAAGTAATCGAGAAACGCACACCATGTAACTTTAAGACCTTCTAAAGAAATAACTTTGCATAGTCTTCAATAGAAAAATTAGTCCTCATTGGAAAGAAGGGAGTTGACTTAGTCATCCTCTCCATGATGTCCCAAATAGAGACACACTAATTTCGTGATGGTGGAGGGCTTGTAACGAAATCCATATTAACTATCTCTAATTTCTACATCGGTAGTTTAATTTCTTGGAGTAGCCCATCGGGCGTCATGTGCTCCACCTTTACTTGCTGACACACCATACACATAGCCACAAAGTTGGCTACATTTTGCTCTATGTTATTCTACCATTATATACCCTTGAATCATGATATATCTTTGTTGAACTGGGATGAATCATAAATCGTGATTCAAGGGCCTAAGCCAAAATACTGCCATACAATCTATCAATATTGGGAACACACAACCTTCCTTGGTACATCAAGATACCATAACCAACAATCTCGAAGGCCATCACCTTCTTCTTACACACATCATCCATGATTTTCATCAAGAGAGGGTCTAATACCTGCTTCACTTCTATTTCAGAATCAAGAGATGATTGCGCCACCTATTGCACAAGCACATCACCATCATCAGAGTCTAAGAGACAAACTCTATGGTAATCCAAACAGTTAATATCCTTCACCAATTCCTGCTCATTCTTATCGACATAAGCTATACTTCTTAAGGATAACCAGCTAAGAGCATCAACAACCACATTAGCTTTACCTGGATGGTAGTGAAGACTCATATTATAGTCCTTAAGTATCTCAAGCCACCTTCTTTGCTTGAGATTAAACTCTTTCTGGGTGAATACGTACTTCAGGCTCTTATGATAAAAAAAGATATCAACATGGACCCCATAAAGATAATGACTCCAAATTTTCAATGCGAACATTACAGCCAATAGTACCAAGTCATGAGTAGGATAATTCTTGTCACAAACCTTCAACTTTATATAGGCATAGCAACCACCTTGCCATGCCGAATCAACATATAGCCCAAACCAACTAGGGAACCATCACAATATATGTCAAAACCCTCGGTGCTTTCAAATATAGTGAAGACCAGAGTTGAAGTCAACTTATCCTTTAACTTCTTAAAACTACCCTTGCAAGCATCAAACCATAAGAACTTCAGCTTCTTCTGAGTCAACTTTGTCAATGGAGAAGAAATAGAAGATAAACTATCCATGAACCTCCTATAATAACCAGCTAAACAAAAGAAGCTCCAAATATTGGTTGGAGTCGTAGGTCTAGGCCACTTCTTAAACACAAAAACTTTTTGAGGATCCACCATGATCCTTTAACTAGATACAACATGACCTAAAAATTTAACAACGTTCAACGAGAATTCACATTTAAAGAACTTAGCATACAACTGCTAATCTTTCAAGGTTTACAACACTAGGTGGAGGTGATCGACATGATAATCCTTACTCTTAGAGTACACTAATATGACATCAATGAAGATAATCATGGACAAATCTAGAAGCTAATGGAAGATCCAATTCGTCAAGTCCATAAATGTCACAGGGGCATTGGTCAAGCCAAACAAAATTACCAAGAACTCAAAATGCCCATACTAGGTACGAAAAGCTATCTTACAGATATCCACCTACCTCATCATTACCTGATGATACTCGGACTGAAGATCGATCTTAAAGAAGAATTTGGCACCCTAAAGCTGATCAAAGAGATTACCAATTCTAAAAAGTGGATACTTATTCCATACCATCACCTTGTTCAACTATCTATAATTATTGTACATATGAAGGGAACCATCCTTCGTACGTATAAACAAGGTAGTTACACTCCATGGGGACATACTAGGAGGGATAAAACTCTTGTTTAAGAGGTCTTTCAACTGCTCCTTGAGTTCCTTCAATTCAGCTAGAGCCATTCTATAGGGGGGATAGAAATAGGGAGTGTGTTTGAAACACAATCAATACCAAAATCAATCTCCCTATTGGGAGGGACACTAGGCAGATCATCAGAGAAGACGTAAGGAAACTCATTTATCATAGAAAACTCATTTAACCCTGACCAGATGTTAGAGACAACCTTTGGAAATTAACTTTTAGGCTCTAAGATATGATATGAACCTTCCTTTAGGAACTAGAGAACTTCAGTCTTATTCAAAAATTGGCTCATTAGGGAAGTTAAACGTGGCCTTATGGGCCTAACAATCTAATGAAATATAGCACTAGTGAAACTAGTCCATTCCCTAAATAAAATCAAAGACAACCATGTCTAATTCAATAAGGTCAACCATAGTCTCTTTATTACCAACAGATACTACATAACCCCTATAGACTCTTCTGACGACCATAGAGTCTCCCACCGGGGTAGAAATAGAAAAAAAGTTTAGTAGACACTGGATCAAAAAAAATATAAAACCACATATAGGGTAACATAAGAGAGAGTGGACCCCAGATTAAGTAAATAGTACATATCACAGAAAAAGAGTTTCAACATACCAACAATAACATGAGAAGATTCCTAGGACTCCTGACGAGTAGTGAGAGCATAAAGATAATTCCAACCAGTGCCAGGCAAGAAGGGACACCCTTTAGTATTGGAGCTGAAGAATAGGAAACAAGAACCTTATTGGCCCCAACATCAACCCTAAAAGGAAAATCACACTGCATATTACCAATTTGACCACAAATTAAAACATCAGTTTCTCCCCTTCTCACATTAGTCATGATGTGACTGACCATAAAATCTATAAAAAAAGATATGATGGAGCAGACTGAGATCCACCATCCTGAGATTGGGTACCCTGTTCCCCGTACCCTCCATTATCCTTATAAAAATGATCGCCTGATAACTTCTTGTAAGGAGTACTAGCCATAGAGAATGAACCCATAACTCCTTCACTTTTTGTTAGGTCACTTTCTCTATCTCTACCTCTCTGCTGCTGGCCTTCACCCTCATAAAAAATCTAAATTTTTACTCTACCTCTCAATATGATTCTTCTTTTCTTCCTCAACCTGCTGCATATAAACCATAAGTTAAAAAATATCCATATCCTTATTTAACAAGATAGCCTTACTCTCAAAAATCAAGTCTCGTGACAACCCCAAAGTAAACTTTCTTATTCGGGCCCTTATGTTAGATACTAGCTCAGGAGAATACTGGGACAACTAATGGAATTTCAAATCATACTCCTTGAATGTGATTCTTCCCTGCTTCAAGTTAACAAATTCCTTTACTTTTGCCTCCCTCAATTCCTGAGAAAAGAAGCAATTCAAAAATATACTAGAAAAATCATCCCATAAGGCAGAACCAACGTCTTTACCTCTTAACTACTCCTATACTTCATACCACTGGTATGACACATCTTACAATTGGTAGGCAAAAAACTCTACACTTTCAACCTTTGAAGTATGCATAACCCAAAAGATCATCTCCATCTCATCAATGAAACTTTAAGGATCCTCCTCAACCTTCATACCAGTAAATATTAGAGGATACGACCTCATAAATTGCAAACTCTAGTGGCTTCAGACGAACCCATAACACCAGCAGTAGGAATCGAATATTGTTACTGAGATTTTACCAACTGAGTTAATATGTTAATAGAGCGATGTAACTCAGTATTAGTAACCTCCCCTTGTGGAGAATGAGTATAAGTCTTATCCTCATGATAAATATCAATGGGTATAGGTGGGACTCCATGAGGATTTTTAGATCAGCGACCCTTGACCAGGTCTGGACCCTAAAAGTTGGATGAGCTCTATTCACATTGTCGTCATATGGGACAGAAGGAGTTCCACAAACATTAGATCTTCTTGGAGGCATAATTAGGAAGATGAACAAATGAATATCAGAAGAATCTAGGACCTTATCCTATATAGCCCTAAATTAATACAACAATAAAGGAAAATATTCCTAAATATCTCATAGCCTCTCTAGTAAAAGTGTGGTGCACTTTGTACCCATAAAAGAGACTCTACTTGACATGAATTTATGGATACCTAATTAACCATGAACCTAGGCTCTAATACCAACTTTGTCATGAACCAGATTAGGGCATTGCTGTGATGGATATCTCAAGTCCCACGTGTACTAAAGATCGCCCCCTTCATCTAACCTAGCAAATACATTAACTTCAAAGGTCCAATAAATTTTCAACATATAACAGGATAATATTTAATAAATCTAATAATAATTCATTATGTTTCTATACCATCCACTGGTAATCGAACAACCATTCCTCATCAAAATAACCAACCAAACTACCTAAGTCAAAAGTAATCCAACAAAGTCTCAACAATATTAAAATTAATTAAATATAGAGACATGCTCTCGACAGTAGCAAAAACAAAGTCTATACAAGGTCTGAGACATAGGATATAAGGACCATGAAATGAATCCTTCTAAAGTATGGAATCTCACCACTTTAATACAATAAATAAACTAACTCGAGCACTTAATCACTGTGTAGAAAAAGTAGAAGAAATTTCAGTGCCTACATCGCATGAGGACACAACGTTTAAAGACAGTTAGCAGTTGGAGAGCTAGCATGCAACTTGAGGATAGAGGAATAGAATAATTCTATGATCATAGTTCAAAACCATAACAACATCAAAAGTATAATATCATATGAAATACTATACATATATGTAAATATAGTATCATATGTCAAAGCAAGGAATAAGGCTTATCAAGAACTTCGAAAACCTTTACATAGGTTGTATAGCATAATTATCATATAAAAAGGCACCTACTGGCTATATAGGCACAACTCCCCCTTAGCTGGAAGGGCCCTAATGCGTGTAGCCACATGAACTAAAGAATATCCATATCCATATATGCCTTTATAGGGGACTCGAACCTCTTAGTATAGTCAATATGACTTAAGAACCAATGTATACAATATGGGGGACTCGAACCTCACATTCATATATTCATTCGGGGGACTCAAACCTCTCGGTCATATAGACAGCAACACTAGGTAGCAAAATTTCTAGTGTTAGTCCTTCGAACTCCACTTTCACGGACCAACTACACATTTCGCTTAAAAGACCAATTAAAACATTAATTACACGTACATAACCATTAATCCAATGACTTACCAAAGGCATTCTATTTGTATCGTTATACCAGACCCACTTGAAAGAGTAAAACATGCCATAACCATTACTAATCAACTTGGAACTCGAACCTAATGTCTAAATAATGACATAAATTCAATTCAACATTTAGGGACTCAAACCCCTTTAGCATTTCAAATCAATTTATGGCCAACAAGGTTTACACAATACCATTTACAAATCATTTACACTCTTAGGCCAATGCCTTAGTTCAAAATACAACTCAACATGTGACAAGATTATACTCATAGACAATTTCACAAACCAGTTGAGGGCATACCATAATCAAAAACCAAAACCATCTAATTTAGGGTTAAATATAACCCACTTAGTTAAACCAAAATTCCTATGCACCCACATGTGCAAATCTAATAGTAAAACATGCATAATCATAAATTAAATCATAAGAAGTAATACCCTACAATATTAATTCAAACTCTCAACCAAGGTTCTCAAAACCACCATTAATGATTCATAAACAATTCTTTAAACATATGATTTATTAAAATAAAAATGAGAGAAGAGTCACATGCATGAGTTACAAAGATTCATGAAGAGGATTTAATCCATAAGACTTTAGATGACCACTTTGAACTAACCCTAGCCCAATTTTTTTTGAGAAGTTTTAGAGAGATCTTAGAGAGTGTTTGTCTTGTAAAAGGTATAATGAATAACCAAAAGGTCTTAGAAGACGTGGGGGCTTAAGGTCTTAGGTGGAAATTTCCAAATTACCTCAGGATTAAAGCTATACAAAACTCATATTTGGTTACTATTCAGACCTTTTACTTGTCATAACAACTTACAACTCATACCCTTGAGTCATCACCAACACAACAAATTGGAAACCATACACTATCCAACTTATAAATTCCTAGTCCTACTAATAACATAACTATACGACTCGTATGGTCTAGTCGTAACCAAAATAAAATGCAAAGGACTTGGATACTAGACAACATATCACTGGACCCTTATCACTCGTCACATGGTAATATGACTCGTGAGGAGTCTCTCATAACCAGGACATAACTTGGCCAATAACATATTGGTTAACTTATGACTTGGGCCATAACCATACCATACGACTCATGGTGTGAGTAGTAAGAAGAGAAGAGAGACTAAAGCTTTGAAAATTTACAAAAACCAAAGTCTAGGGTATTTTACCAACTTAAAGGTGTGTCTTGATATTTTATTCCCTAGAAGGATTTTTACTAGTGTTGAATCATGGTCTTCACTATTTGAGAAGATTTAAAGTTGTCAGTTTTAGGCTATGAGACTTTGTTTCATACTTGATCAGGTATTGAGTGGTGCATCAAAGAGGGCTACCATAGATTTTAAGGGTGTTTTGAGATTTGATAGCTATATTTGTGGTTTGAGGGTTGGTGACTTGATTTAGTCGATTTTGTATGAGGCTCACAACTCTAGATATTTTATATACCTACGTACACCTAAGATATATAGTGGTTTGAGGTTGAATTATTGGTGGATTGGTATGAAGATAGATGTGGCGAATTTTGTAGATTATTGTGCATGTTATCAGTAGGTGAAGGTCAAGAATAAAATACTTGGTGGCTTAATTTAGATGTTTCCCTCTCTCGAGTATAGATGGGAGTGGATTACCATGGATATTATTAGTGGTTTGCCTCGCACCTACCATGGTTTTGATGGTTTTTGGGTTATTTTTTATTGGTTGAGTTTCTGAAGTCTTTCCTTATAATCTTTCTGGTGACCCTCGCGATAGGGAGATTGATTTTGGTATTGACCTTATTCTGGACACTTGCCCTATTTTTATTCCCTCATTTAAAATAGCTCTAACTGAATTAAATGAACTCAAGGAACAGTTGAAAGACCTCTTACACAAAGGTTTCATCCATCCTAGTGTATTCTCATGGGTTGCCTATTTCTTGTTCATACATAAGAAGGATGGTTCCCTTCATATATGCATTGATTACCGATATTTGAACAGGGGACAGTAACGAACAAGTATCTACTTCTGAGAATTGATGATCTCTTTGATCAGTTTTAGGGTGCCAAATTCTTCTCTAAGATCGATCATCAGTTTGGTTATCATTATTTAAAGATTAGGGAGATGGATATCACTAAGACAACTTTCCATACCTAGTATGGGCATTTTGAGTTCTTGATGATGTCGTTTGGCTTGACTAATGCCCCTGTGGCATTCATGGACTTGATGAATAGAGTCTTTTGTTAGTTTCTAAATTCGTTCAAGATTGTTTTATTAATGACATCTTAGAGTACTCTAAGATTAAGGAGGATCAAATTGATAACCTCTACTTTGTGTTATAAACCTTGAAAGATCAACAGTTGTATGCTAAGTTCTCTAACTGTGAGTTTTGGTTAAATTTTGTGACATAACTGGGTTATGTTGTGCCTACTGATGGGGTTATGGTGGATCCTCAAAAGTTTAGGGTGGTTAATAATTGTCCTAGACCTGCATCTCCAACCGTTATTCAGAGTTTCTTGAGTTTAACCCATTATTATAGGAGGTTCATGGAAATATTTTGTTCTATTGCTGCTCCATTGACCAAGATAATTATAAAGAAGGTGATGTTTTTGTGGTCTGATGCTTGCGAGGGTAGATTTTACATGATGAAAGATAAGTTGACTTTAGCTCCAGTCTTGACTCTGCTTAAAGAAACTGAAGATTTTGTCATTTATTATGATGCATCCTGAGTGGGACTTGGTTGTATAATAATTCAATGTAGAAAGGTGGTTGCTTACTCCTCTAGAAAGTTATAGGGTCATGAGAATAACTATTTGCCTCATGACTTGGAGTTGTTAGTTATGCTATTTACGTTAAAAATATTACGTCACTATCTGTATAGGGTACATGTAGATATCTTTTCTAATCATAAGAGCCTATAGTACGTGTTCACCCAGAAAGATCTCAATTTCAGGTGAAAAGTGTTGGAGTATAAGGTTGGAGATTGGGTGTACTTAAAGGTATCTCCATGAAGGGAGTAATGCAGTTTGGAAGAAGGGGAAGCTCAGTCCCCAATATGTTTCTCGTACTTGGTTTTGGGAAATATTGGTAATGTTTCATATGAGTTTGATTTTCCCTCTATAATGAGTTCCATTCATTCGATATTCCATGTGACCATGTTGCAAAAATGCATGGGTGATCCTTCGTTGGTTGTTCCCTTGGAGAACGTTGGTATTTCAGATTTTTTGTCCTATAAAGAGGACCTAGTGAGGATCTTAGATCAACAAGTTTGTTGGTTACAAATGAAGGACGTTGCTTTGGTTAAGGTTCTATGAAAAAACCAAAAGTTCGAGGAAGATACACGGGAATCTGAAGAGGACATGAAGTCCAAGTATCCATTCTTGTTCCTCTTTCCAAAAAATCATTCTTAAGGTATGTGTTGAAACAATATTCAATCGTGTCGAAGAATAATCACATGAAGATTGAAAGTTTCCTTGGTTTTTTATTTTCTGTCTTAAAGGTAAGAACAATGATGTTTGTGGTCTAATCATGATAGGAATACCTTATCCCATCATTCAATGATGAATGTTCCTAAGGGGGGAGACTGAAATACCCTGGATTTTGGTCCTTGAAAATTCCTTGATCCTTGAGCTCAATTCCCTATTGATGATACATCATACGAGTTGTATGGTATGGTTCCGAGTCTAGGGACCCATGTCATAACTAAGCTAGTGTGTGATTGGCTAAGTTTTGCTCTTAGTGCGAGTGACTCACTACAAGTCATAAGACCATATTATGAGTGGTATGGTTGAGTCGTATGTTTTTCAGTGTCTAATACTTCTGGGTTCAGTCTTGGATATGACTAGACCATACGAGTCGTATGCTTAAGTCACGAGTGGGGTAAAGGATCTGTAAGATGGAAATTGTGTAGGTTTCCAACTCATTATTTAGGATATGACTCATGGCTATGAGTTGTATGATGTGGTGAAGAGTCAATGGGTAAACTCGTAACCAAGGACGACCTTCTTACAGTGTTTAGTTTGGGGTACTTTGGACATTTTCCACTTAAAACCCTTAAGTCCCCACATCCCTAAAACCCTTTAGAGCAGTTATTCTACACTTTATAAGGTCAAAACATTCTCTTTACTCTCTCAAAATCCATTCAATCAAAATTATTTAGAGTTTCTCCAAAGTTTCCATCTAAGGGTCAAAGAGTCAATTTCTCTTCATGTATCTTCTTAATTAAGGCATGTGACTCTTCCCTCATAGTTAGTTCACTACAAGAATATGGTCAAAGAAATGTTCATATATCATTAATGGTAGTTTCGAAACCAAGGTTGAGGGGTCTGAATGTATATCATTGAATGATGTTTTCATTGGTTTAAATTGTGATTATTCATGTTTTATCTATGGTTTTGCACGTGTGGGTGCATAGGAGTGGTGATTTAAATAAGGGGTCATGGTTGAATCCCAAATTTGATAATTTTGGCTTTAATAATGGCATGCTCTAAACCTATTTGTGAAATGGTTAATGAGAATGATATTGTCATAAGTTGAATTGTGTTTTTGAACTAAGGTTTTGGCATAATCATGATAATGATTGATGAAGGACTTTTTAAGTACTTTATGTCCCTAGATTGATTTAAATTATAACCATAGGGTTTAATTTACTAAATGGGTTTGAGTCTTAAGTGTTAAATTAACTTGATGTTCATGTTTGAACTATAGATTTGAGTCCCAAATGATGAACTTATTGATTCGGCATACTATACGCGTGCAAGTGGGGTTGGTGCAATGATACCAATGGGATGCCTATATGTATAATCAGTTAATATATGTTGATGAATGTTAAATATTTTAAATTAAGATTAAGAGTGGGGTGCGTAGCCGGGCTGTGAAAGTGGAGGTCCGAGGGACCAATACTGGAAATCACGCTAGCCGGTCTGGGTGTCTAAATAACCTAGAGTTTTGAGCCCCGCATATTGATTATATGAATGGGAGGTTTCAATCAACCATATTGTATACATTGGTGCTTAAGTCTGTTTGACAATGTCGGGAGGTTCGAGTCCCCCATAAAGGCATATACAGATATGGATATTCTTTGGTTTGTGAGGTTACACGAATTGGGCGCCTTCCACCTAGTGGAGTGCTAGGACCATATATGCCATGGATGCCTTGTTTTATGATGGTTATTCTACATAATGCAGGTTAAGGTTTTTGAAGTTCGTGCTAAGCCTTTCTCCATACCCCAGCATGTGGTATTATATATGTATATGTATCTCATATGATACTATACATTGAATGTTGTATTGGTTATGAACTATTATCATGGAATTATTTTGTTCCTATATACCTGAGTTATATGCTAGCACTCTAACCACAAACTTTATTTAGACGTTGTATCCTCATGTAATGCAGGAACTGGCCATACTTCAACATCACCTGCTTAGTGACTTGGATTCAAGTTGAGCTAGCGAGTCAGATTGGAGTGGTAAGCTTCTACCCTTTGGAAGACCCCAGTTCATATTGTGGTTTTCTTTTTATGTTCTTACTATCTTTTGGATATTGGTTTCGGCTATTGTCGGGTGAATGTCCTGACATTTTATTGAACATCAGTTTGTAGAAGATTTGGTTGATTATTGTTGACTTAGGTGATTTGGTTGATTATTTAGTGACGGATGATTGTTCGGTTATCGGTGGTTAGTATAGGCATATCATGAATTATCATTAATTTTACTATGTCTTTCTTGTTATATGTTCGAAATTCATCGAACATTTGAGAATGTTATGGTGGTTTGGTTAGGTGAAGGGGGTGATCTCCAGTCCTTATGGGACTTGAGATACCCATCATGGCCAAGCCCTTGTTCGGGTCGTGACTGTGATATGTGAAAACTCTAGTGTGAAAAGAAAAGAGGTTGTGTGGAGTGATGTGAGAGGGTTGTCACTACCTTATACTAACTTTTGTAACCTCTCTTCCATTTTTAGTTGTTTTGATTCTTGTGTAGGTGTTCTTGGAAACATCCCTAGGGAGCCACCTCGAGTAAAATCATGTGGTCCAAGAAAGATTTTAGAAGGATAAAGTGTGCACCAATGTTTAAAATCAAGGTGAATGCAATACTTCCTATGATCTAAAAGGTAACAAATCTAAACCTTACATATTGTCAAAAGTAGATGATTCTTGTGTGGCTAGTAGCTAATTCCGTGTAAGCGATGTCTTGTGTATGTGTTTTCTTAAAGATTTTTTATCTTGTGATGATCTTGATTGCACCTTGTTGCATGATTATATTTTCATTATTGTGATCTCCCAAACACAAGTTGATCCTTTATATGACCAGATTGATTCTTCTAGGAAGATAGATTTGTGTCCATCAAGTTTTACCACTTAGGACTTGAGTAAAAATGTATTTTCATGTAATAGGGGTAGTCAAATATTAGTTGGCTATGATGGCTTGTATGTGTGTAAGGTTAAGGAGATTTTTCCTTATGGTGCCAATGATGACATTTTATTGCCTAATGATAATTCCATTATTATGGGTGTCCAAACTCTATTTAATCCTACAGATGACTGAATTGATATAAGATCAATTTGAGCCACCTAGTATTAGCACTTATGACTTGAGTGAAAATTTATTGTCCTTTCATAAGGGTAATCAAATACTAGTTGGATCTGATTGTGGTACTCATGTGCCAGATGCTTTTGAGATTAACATGCTACCAACTAATGTTAACAGTGGTAGTGACCAATTTACTTGTAAAGATGACCTACTAATTGATAAGTTGTGTAATGTGATAAATGAACCTCAATTTAGTTATGGTAATGATATAGATGATGATCTCCTAGGTGTTGATTTTATTTCTTATTTTTGTCTTGATGATCTCAAGGTAGAGTATAAACTTAAGAATTATTTCTTATTCAAAGATGATATGACTAATATGAATGATGAAGATAGTGGTGTGTCTTATAATACTGGAAGCGTAACCACTCTTCAAGGCTACCAATTGATTGAAAATCCACTATTTTGTGATGCCACACTTTTCAATGGTGGAAATATCATCTTGGAAGATGATAGTACGATTATTACAAGTGATGGTGTTCAACATAAAGGTTAGGTATGTGATACAATTAACCTTTCATCTTTTTGTGTTCCCATTCTCGGTCAAGGACATAATGTGCTTGAATCAACAAGTGAGCCTTCTTATCAGAATACATTAGATGAACTTGGCTTGTGTCACACATTTCTCTATTATTTATTGCATATGATGATACTCATGCCTTTGAATGGAATATGGTTTGTAAAGACAAGAGTGCCAATGGGACATATAGGTTTTTTATTAACCCATTTTTATATAATCTCTTTCCATTTGACCCTTGTAATAAAATGGAATATAAAACTTATGAATTATTGCTTCGTGAAGCAAACAAGCAAGTTGTGACTTGCAAGATTCCATGGATGTTTCAAGACTTCTTGTCACCTTCATAGGGTTAGACAATTTTAAGTATCCAATAGGACTCTAAGGATCTTGATTAATATCAAGAACAAAGGGAACACAACTAGTTTGTAGGACCATTGGTTTTGGATTGAATTAGTTACTAATCAATTCCTCCATCTTTAGTAGCATAAATCTATTTGTGAACTCACTTTCCATAGGAATTTGTCTTGAAAGGAAGGGAACTTTGTACCCTAATGTCCATATTCCATCCTTGTAGTGATTTTCTTGCTAGCTGTCTGAGCATATTGGTTCTCACAAACCAATTTGTTAAGTCATGATGGCACCTACTATAGCTCACTAGTAGGCAAACAAAACCAGTAGTTCAGAACGACTAGTAATGGACTACCCAAATAGATAAGGGAACGAATTTGGAATAGATGAAATAAAATATCAAATACATAATATAGTCCCCAAACTTGGTGGTATAGTACAAGAGCTTCTAATATATTACGAGTGCCAAAAATGAAATTCCAAAGGAATTAGACTGATACAAATTATCTTCGGATGCAACATAGAGACTAGTCTAGCACATAACAGGGAGAAAAGTAATGCTCTAAACATCAGGAGCTCACTATATGTCTCCGAACCATGGCTAGTCAACAAAATGCACACGTCAACTGTGATAACCTTTACTATGATCTATAGACTGCAGAAGTGTAGTATAGTTCCAAACATATGTTACTCAGTTGGTAACTGACGAATAAGCTCTGAAGATAAAGAAGATATATATAACATAAAAACAATATGGAGAACAACACCCAAATCTCCAATAACCATATAATAAAACTAATAAGATAATAAGGATAAACTCTCATATTCATGTCCAAGAGATTAAGATAATATGGATAAGGAGGTAATAAGGATAAACTATCCTATTCCAGCCATACTCAATAATTTCAACACTATGTCATATATCCCTGGCCAACATATAAACAAAGGGAGAAAAAAGGATATATAACAATATACAAGGACAAGAAATGAGTATATAATCTGAATAAGTAAAGGAAGGGATGTACGGTAGCCTACTATTCAAACTAGCATTTTAAGACCTCATAAACATAACCGAAACTAGTATTCGTATACTTAGGTATGTAGTCCATATGCCTAATCATGAGTTAGTCATGAATAATAATGAAGTCATAAGATAGAAGAGACAAAATCACACCACAATCTCGATACCGAACAGTAACTAATGTGTCACAAACTAGCCATAACAAGATCATAACAATGATAATTACAACATTAATGACAATGAGAGAAATTAGCTATTCCAGAGAACCAATACCTAGGCAACCTTTTCGCATACCCCCATTACCCAGCCTCTGATGGTTCAGTCAATATACAATACACCACAAGGCATAATCATAACCCATGCCTATGTAACCCCCATAAGGCTGATAGATATAGACAAATACTAGTGATAGGCAATGCACATGCAAGAATGAATGCAAAGTATATAGTCAATATCACAATCATACCACAGACTCAAACCGTTAAGATGTATATTGTCATTACTCAGAACTGAACTGGTCATAATATAAGAAATACCCAGAATTGACCCGGTCATAATATATAATTAATACCCAGAATTGAACCAGTCATAATATGTAAGAAATATCCAGAATTAAATCGGTCATAGTATATAATAAATACCCTCGACATTGTTAACATCATTAATATCATCAACACACATATATAACATCAATACAAAAATCTGCCATCAGTTTTTTCACAAAATCTACACCATCAATATAGCATATTTCTCTGTCTCATACCAGAGAGATGATTATATAGATATATAATAGGTGTATGGACTTAAGTCTTGGATAAAAGAGTATAAATTCATAATACATTGCACGAAGTAAACTTCAGGACTAAATCATAATGTAAGTGTAGAAAGCGATGAAATCTCTCACAAACGGAGTGATTAGTAGTATCAAATGATAGAAGAAACTCTATCTCGATTAAGTCTTTAAAACACCATTATGGATCTCTTACACATAAGTTATTCATTAAGATAGACAATTATTATTATGGAGAAACCCATTTTTAAGGTGAAAAGTGGGTTTATACCTTTATTGATGAAAAAATAGTAATACAAACATATTTTATCTAGAATCTCATCATTTACTAATTTAATATTTATAAACATACCAAATCTGTGCATGCCATCACCAGTATTAAAATAATGGAACAATAAGCATCAATATATTGATAAACTTTAACTGCATCCTTTACAAGGATAATCATTTCCCAAATGTCTGAATGATATCATGACACGACCTTTGGCCAAATAATATGTTTGGAATAATTAAAACATCATAATAATGGCCTTAGGACCACATACTTCTAGAGTTTATATCAATAATGATATCTATAAAGCATCTCATATGTAGGAGGCATAATATATCAATAGGACATAAATCATAATTATGAGGCATATCATATCTATAAAGAATCTCATATATATAGGCCATAAATCCTATTACTAGAAAGTCAACCATTAACCAAGTCATGAAGTAACTTTATTGTAATTCCCCAGGTTTTTGGTCCTTTAAAATTTCTAAAATTTTATCCTCATTATCCTAACTACAACTTCTCATAGCAGTCGTAGGGATTCTAGATGGGTCCTAAGAACTAATCATAAAAATTAGTAAGTGTGTGACTAATTTCTTCTCTTAGTATGAGTTTCATACTAAGATTCGCAAGGACTCATTATGAGTCATTGGGTGCAAATCATAGGATATCCAGTGTCTACCCTAAATTGGTTCTGTGTTGATTATGAATGGACCCTACTTGTCATAAGGTCCCATTATGAGTCGTAGTAGTTGAGTCGTAGGGTCAAAAAATTGTGTGTTCCCTAGAGACTGTCTTGGCTACTACTCATGGTGACGAGTCGTAATGAGTCCTTATGAGGCATATAGTGGCCCCTAGTCACTGACGACTAAATTTCAGTGTTTAATTGAGGGCACGTTGGATAATTCCTTCTTTACTCAATTAAAACCCAACATTTATAAGGAACTTAAGAGGGGTTATTTCTTATTAATAACATACTCAAACACTTCCAAAGATCTCATCAAGTCTCAAGCAACCATACTTAGAGTTTCTAAGAAGTAGGTCCTTCAAAGGCTCAAGGTTTGAATTCTTTCCATGAAACATGGTATTTCAAACATGTTACTCTTACATAATTCCTAATTTGTTAAAATCATATGTTTTAAAGTGTTCTTTATACTTTATTGATGTTGGTTTTGAAAACATGGGTTAATGGTTTTAGAATAACTGACGTTTATGAAATATTTGGTGTTTGTCTCTGCATGGTTTATGTTTTAATGCTGTTCTAAAAATAAAATTGATGTATGGGAATGGTCAATAAATTAAGGGATTGTAATTTCCACAAATATGTGACTATTGAAGAGGTTATGACCTGACCTTAACTCCTTATTGTGAATTGGTTTTGACTATAAAAAATATGAACATTGAACAACTCTTGAACTATTGCACAATGTGAAATGTTAATGAAGCATAATGATTTTTAATTAAAACTTATAGGGTTGTGTAATTTCCCACGCTAATGTATAATTAAACAAAAGAGGATTCTTATTTCCCCTTAGTGATGTTAATTGGTATGGCATATTAATGTTACCTTGCAAGTATAGTTGGTTTGACGATACAAACAATATATGCCTAAATGTGTATCGTGGTTCAATGAAGGGGAATGTGTGATAATTATTTTAATAAGGGTTATTTAGCTATGTCGTTAAAGTGGAGGTCCCTAGTGGCCGATACATGAAACCATGGTTGCTGACACGGGGGTCTAAATGACCGAGTGGTTCAAGTCCCTCTTATTATTATCATATCGTTGAGAGGTTTTAGTCCCCTATATTATATTATATTATTTGGTTCTTGTGTTACCTTGATATGATGGGAGGTTAGAGTCCCCCACAGTGCATATGTATACTCTTTAATTCATGTGGCCACATGCACT
The DNA here is from genome assembly GCA_030864215.1 of Capsicum pubescens. Lineage (NCBI taxonomy): Eukaryota > Viridiplantae > Streptophyta > Magnoliopsida > Solanales > Solanaceae > Capsicum > Capsicum pubescens. The sequence goes on from CM061543.1 coordinate 172,733,008, forward strand.
GAGGCCCTACCAGAAGGGGAAGACCATGGCCTATATAGCTTGTGGGTGACTTCTTATGTTATTACAGTTGAGCTACACAATCAAAGCTAAAGTTTTGAAATGCATGCTAAGCCTTATTTCCTTTCCCGGCAAAAGCTATATATATATATATATGCATGCATTGGATTTGAATGATTTTGAATTGTTGATCACGATATTATGTTATCCTTATCCTGAGTATTATTCACCCCCTAACTATCTCCGGAAGTTGTATCCCCATGCGATGGAGGTATTAGATATGCCTCGACTTTTTCTACGTAGAGTTAAATGGACCAACTTAGTTCATCAGTTCGTTATGGTGAAGTGGTGAGCTTCCATTGTCCATAATACTTGGATATTTCATTTGTTATTACCATAGATTAGAATTAAGAGTTTTCATTATCATTAATATTATTATTTTCATTATCATCTATCAAAGTCAGGGACATGTCCCGACCAAGACTGGTTTTTTGGTTTTTGTGTTAGAAGACTTTGTTGGATTAATGTGGACTTGGGTGATATTGCTCGGTTATTTTGGCCGGTCAAAGGGTATGGGTTATAGACATACCTACATTTTTAAATCTTATCTTGTTCTATTTTGTTATATGTTCAAAATTCATCCAATATTAGGATATTGTATTATTTGGTTAGGTGCATAGGGGTTTTCTCCAGTCCTCGGTGGAATTGAGATACATATGATGACCAGGGGTCATGACAAAGATATTATCAAAGTCTAGGTTTGGGGTCATTGGGTTTCCAACAAAGCCGTGTCATATAGAGTCTCTTTTATGGGTGTGTGAAGAGTGATAATTCTACCACTCATTTGCACTTAACTTTCATGCACACTACCAAGCTTTACTTAAATAAAAGAGACATAATCGTGATTGAGTTCACTAATATACACATATTGCAGACATAAAGTTGGTAAGATTAAAAGATGTGGATTGAAGCTAAAAGAGATCAAGTGGAAGAAAATAAGTGCAACTAAAGATCGAGAGCAGTCATCATCCCCAGTTACCGTGATTACGGGCCAAAGGCTGTATTCGTGGTCAGTCAAGATATTTAATAGAACGTGATAACGGAACCATACCTTAGTTGGATTAGCTGCAATCATGGACAATCTCATGCGATCGTGGGAAAGTGGGAATACTTCCCAAGGCAATTATGTAAATTCACTTGGCCAAGTCCCAAAACTTATATAGGAAAAAGCCCTTTCTTCTTTGGGTATTGCATACCTCATAGATATTTTTGATTTTGAAACTAGAACCCTAATTGGGCAAGATTGTAATTAATTTTTGGAGACATGAATTCTTAGTGTTTTGTGAAGAATTGATGCTTTAGATAATCCTTATGGTATATATTTCTCTACTTTCTTCATGAGTAGCTATGTATTTTAGTCTTGGGATTATGTTGAACTAAAGTGTATTTGTGTGTTGGTGTTGATGTTTTCACATGATTTCTAGTTGTTGAGTATGGATTTCACCATTTCTTAAGTTTAATAGTTAGAATTATGTCAGTGAAAACCCTAAATCTCCAAAAGGGTTTGATGGGTGACAACCCAAAGATCTACAAAAACTTCATCACCCTTGAAAGAAGGATGAAGGTGAACCCATGGGAAATGATAGAATCCTTGAAAAAGCTCTATAGAGGGAGAAGTAAATGGTGAAAAATTAAGTATATGGTTTACTACCTTTATCAATCTTAGAAATAAGTGTAAATATAGTGTAAGTCATGTTATGGGCATCTTCCTAGAGATAGGGATGCCCAATTAAGGTTTTGGGTGACTATAAATGGCACACTTGTTAGGTGCTCAAAAGAGCCAATGGATGAAATCTTTGAGGTTTAGTTGAAAAACTAGCTGCAATGACTTTCAACCTAGCCTATCTCTCACTCAACAATTACATATCATGATGAACCATCTCTAACCTACACACTTTATACCTTTAGGAAAAAATAATCCCAAGATTCTCCCCAAACTTGATTTTTAAACCAAAAGTGTCATTATGGATTATTATAACTCAAATGTTGATACAAAACAAATCCTCCAACTTTATTATATGTTGTGTTTGCTTGTATTTCGGGTATCCTTTTAGTAATTATAACAGCTATAGGACTTGAAATTTGCATTTCCCTCCTTGTTACTTGAACCCCAACGCGAGTTGGGATATTGGCAATAGATGCCTTACTCCTTAAACACAGGAGTAAGTTGAACATTATCAAAATGGAGCTGTTACTAGGGAGTGAAATGAATATTTCACTTGTGTGGTGAGATTTTTACTTGGGTATAGTCGGGGTGTGTGATTACTTTCTATGTTGTATTTATTTTTTTCTTTATAATTGATCATAGTGTTAACATAACTATGAGTAAAAACGCTAGTAATATGGGACCCTTTGATGTTTCTCTCAATGACGAGGGACAACTCAATGATGTGGGCCAAACGTGTGCAATTTGTAACCCACCAACTAATGGGAACAGAGTATTCCATATAACTAGTGTTATGTTATACATGTAACAAATGAAGGTATTAAATGGTGGTAAAGCATATGAGGACTCCAAAGTTCACTTGAAATTTATTTTAGAGGTGTGTGCACCTTTAAACATTGCACATATCACTTAAGAGTCTATTCGTCTTTGGATTTTCCCATTCTCTTTAACGTGCTAGGCAGTGTTGTGGCTCTGTTAACTCCCATCCAGTTCAATTGCTACTTGGTATGAGCTTACCAAACTTTTTCTTAATCGATACTTCCCACCATCCAAGATGCTCCAAATATGGGATGAGATCATATATTTTAGGAAATTGAGTGGGGAACCATTGTTTGAGGAATGGGAAAGATTCAACAGAAAATTGGTGAAATGTATAAACCACGAGGTCCCGGAGAAGATGTTTCTCCAAATCTTCTACCGGGCCCTTGATATGCTTAACAAAACCATGTTGGACTATGATATGGGAGGTTCCCTAGTAAAGATACACTACCATGCGGCAGTTTAATTGTTAGAAGAGTTAACAAAGCAAAATTAGGGTTTGAACATCAGAGATACCGAAGTTCCAAAAAGCTTTCCTACTACATCCGTGGTTGACAAAGAGAAAAGAAAGTGGGATGAGGAAAGAGAGGATAGCATGGTAAAATGATGACCCAACTTGAGCTCTTGAAAAATCATGTTATGGGTGCACCCATGAAAGCGGTAAATGCCATAGAATATAAGGCCTATGATGATGAGGAGGAGTCCATAAAGTTGGATGTGGAGATCCGGTATTTAGCAAACTATTTAGGGGGTTCCCGCCACGCCTATCAAAGTAAAAGGGGAATCAAGGTTTGATGGACCGTGAGCATGACAGGGATTTGAGGGATAGAGAGCTTGATTATGACCGCTATGTTCCCCCACATAATATAGCTAAGAATAAAGAGTTAAGTTTCATTGACCCTAAAAAGTTCAAAACCGATAATTTTTTAACCCAAATTTTGAATAGGGTGGAAGGTACGGACAAGAAATTGTGTGAATTAAAAGGTGACTTCTCTAAACTCTCTCAAATTGTGGTGGCCCACTCCACCTCCATCAATTAATTTGAGACCCAAATTAGGCAAATCTCCACGCAATTAAATGTTAGGCATAAAAGTAGACTCCCTAGTGACATGATTGCTAATCCAAAGAATGATGCTCAAGTCCTAGTAATTGTCACTATGAGTGGGAAGCCACTAGATGAGCACCTGAAAGGACACTTGAATGGGAAGATGCCTAAGGATAAGACAAAGTAGGCGTTACCTCAAAATGAAGAAGAAGAAGATGAGGAAGATGATAAAGATGATAAAGAAGAAGTTGAGGTTGAAAAGGCACAAAGTAAAACAAGGCATAAAATCTAATTTCCCATTCCCTCAATGATTACAAACAAAATAAGGGGGTGACAAGCTATAAAAATTCATGGCCAATCTTAGCAATCTATCGATAGACATCCAATTGATTGATACGATCAAGGAGATCCCTGTGACATGCTAGCTAATGAAGAAATTGATATAGAAAAAGAAGCTTGTCGAAGATAACACCATTTAAATCACTCATGGTTGTAGTGCTATTATAGATAGTATGATTGTAGAAAAGAAAGATGATCCCAAAGCTTTCATAATTTCTTTTACCATTGGAACGCATGTGCTTGCAAAAGCTCAATGCAACCTTGGTGCAAGTATCAACCTCATAACCTTTATCATCTATAAGAAAATTGGTTTGAATGATCCTAACCCGACATCTATGCGACTCTTGATAGTGGACCAGTCTATCAAAAGGCCAGTGGGGATTTTATTTGATGTCCTAGTTAATAAAGACAAGTTTATACTCCTGGCGTACTTTGTGGTGTTGGACTGTGAAATGGACCACGAGTTATCCATCATACTTGGTCATCTATTTTTAACCACCAGATGGGCCATTGTCGACTTAGAAATGGGCGACATAAAGTTTAGGGTGCAAGATGATAAAGTTACTTTAAAGGCTTGTAAGACAAAGAAGCAATCCACGGAGCTTTAAGTTATGTACGTGGTGGATGTTAAGATTATGGAGGTGAAAGAAGGGTGGCTTGAGGACCCACCTTGAGAATGAAAATAAGGAAGATGTCATGCCACGATGTTAACTAAGGTGCTATGTTGGAGGTAACCCACAAATACCATGAGATTTCCTCGTATCCTTTCTTTAAGAAGTTGTAGCTTAGATTTTGGTTTTGGTATTTCATTATCCCATGCATTTGTGGCACTATAGATTGCATTGGATGATCTAAAAAAAGAGGGAAAGTGTGAAATTTTTGTATTGAAAACTGAACAAGGGAAAAACTGTCAAATTGTGAATTGAGCTGAACAGGGGAAAATAGGGGAGCAGAAATGCTCTCATTTACCGTAATTACAGGTCCTTAGTCGCGATCGTGGTCCCCCCTGTCTCTACGATCGCGGGCACTTAACAGTGACCATGGACTCTTCAGCTATATGACCAGCTGGATTTCTCATTTCACTCACACTTAATTTTAAAATCTTACTCTCTAATTAGACCAAATTCTTACCAAGTTAGTAAGATCTCGAATGGCGTCCTTGCATCGCTCTTTCATCACAAATATGGTAGGTTCCTTGAATTCATGCTTTGATTTTCAAAAATAGGCCAAAGAATGCATGATGTTTCCATGATTTTTGAAAGGGCCTAGGTCTTCGATTTTCATGTTTCTATGTTTTCATACTTGGTACTTGTGTGGTATTTTGCTACTAGAATATGCTGTGCACATGAGTGGGGAAATCTTGAGTACCCAAATTTTTTTATGAAATGGAGACAAATGGAAAGTGCATACCAAGTGTTCGATATATCTCCCGAATAATGTTTTCAATATGGGTCTTTGCATTTGAATGGCATAATCAAGAATCTATTAGCCTTGTTTATTGGTCTTAATGTGAATCCATATAGTAGAATCTGCTAGTGGCCTAAAAATATGGGGAAATTTTGAACATGGAATGATGGTATAAAATCTACCTCAGTTATTGTGGTCATGGTCAGTAGACCGCGATTACGGCAATTTGAACGCATGGACTATCTCATGGACAAGAATGATCATATCCAATTCATGACACCCGAGTTCCACACTCACTACTATGGTGATCTTTCAAGGATAAAGATTTTCCTGGAGAGAGGAATTTGCTTGGACAATGTTCCATATAAGCTTTCGATATTTCATGACAATCTTCAGGCCACAGGATGGCGGTGTTTTTACCCAGATTAACGCAATGCAAATGAGTAATGGGTGCATGAATTCTATGCCAACATTAGTGATGTTTCTTTCTTGTATCCATCCAAAATGACTATTAAGATTCATGGAAAAATGGTGCGCTTTGGGGAAAAACAAATCAATGATATTACGGTCTCCCACATGTAGACATGGGGGAATTCAAAGAAAAAGGGTGTAATCCGGGAAGCTGGTTGGCAAAAAGATTGTGTCCCAGAAAAGAAGTCTCATGGAAAAAAAAAAGAAATACCTCCATGACTGACCTTACTTCCGAGGCTCGAATTTGGTTGTACATTATATGTGCTGAGTCTCTCCTTTCACCCACATAATAGTAGTCCCAAATCTACTTGCTCGAATGGTTGTTTGCATTTTAGAAGGCATTCTTTGGATGTTGGTTAGCTCGAGGTCAATGAAATGGACCACTTCAAGGACCAATGGGGTATGCATCTCTTCTTTCCCTAATTGATTACTGAGCTTTGCAGGAGACTAGAGGTTGAGAAGTATGTTGGAGATACTTGGGTGTGTCTTTTCCCCCTATCTACCCCATAAGGATTCGAGGGGAGGGAACACCTATCAAAGGAAAGAGGCAAAAAATTATCTCTAGTAATCCGACATGTATTGATCTTGAGTTTCATAGACCATCCACCACCGGTCCTCTTGAGGATATTCGAGTTGATACTACTGCCATTAAGGAGCTTGTGTCTAGTTTTCCCCAGAAACTGGGAGAACCCTCCACTACTCGTCATTCATATGTGTCATAGTCTAATTCTGAGAAGTATAGAGAGGACCAAAAGAAACAGAAAGCTACCATTTCTAGGATTGAGAAAGCCTACTCATCTTTGGTGGAATCATATCAAGATATCTGGATTGCATATGAAAAGATGGTCATAAGGGAGAAGAAAAGAGATGAGCTCTTTAATAAGATGTGGAAGGGGGTAAAGGGGATATGGAAAGTCCTAAAACCCCGAGATCGATTTTCATTCTCTTAGGTGGAGATTGATGATGAGGACCCAACTGATTAGTCATCTTAAAGAGAATGATAATGATGTAGAGTCTGAGTGCGACAATAGTCATTGATGAGGTTTTAAGGAGCACCCTTATCTCTTTTATCCTTGATTATTTATGCAGTGGGGACACTGCTACCTTTTAAGTTGGGTATGCCTGTTTCTATATTCATTTGATTTGGGCCTGTATTATTGATATTTTTGCATATTTTTTTGCTCTTTTAGATAATCCTTATTCTTATTTAGGTTGTAATATACGGGCGCTCTGATGGTGCCCACACTTGCATGGATTAGTTACTTTGTTCCTAGATTGTTGTTTTATTTAATTTTGGTCACTTGATGAGCTTTTACCTATGATAGACTAAGTGAAGACATTCTTAAGGGGAAAGAATCGTGATTAGGTTTTAGTCATGGATATAGGGGAAGTCTGAGAACTCGTGGCATCAAGGTCACAAATGCAATGGAAGTCTGAGTACCTGTGACATTATTGATTTGGGACCGCATTCATACCCATTAGCGAAGTATGAGGAGCCATATGGGTGGGAAGCCCATATTAAAGCTTCAATGTAACACAAGAGCTTGGGTTATTGCCTTGATTAGGAAATTATTCATGGTGCAAACGCAAAGAAAACACCCCCTCCATCAAATTTTTTTGCAAAACTCAAGGGAATGAACGTGAGCAACTTTGTAACAAAACTTTTTCATTTTTTATGACTCCGGAAATTAAATTTGGAAAATTATTTCTCTCAAGCGGGAGGAGCAATTGAACCCCATCGATAAGATTCACATGCCATGTGCGGGATCTTATTGTCTTTATCTCATATGTACTTGTACAATCTAGAACTTGCTCTATTGGTCTTTCAAGGCTAAATTTTGATTGTATTTGATTGGTAAAATGATCCTAGGCCATCTTTGAAACATTGAAAGATCACTTTAGCCTAAAAAGCCTACCAATACATAGATATAATCCTTAGTCACCTACGTTGAGACTTTGGAGTTTTCTCTTGGAAACACATGTCAAGTCATGACCCTTCTATCATCCCTCCTTTGAACCCTATCCTCCTTGGACTTAAAAATACAAATTGAATCTAAAAGCCTAAGTTGGGGGTGGTGAAAACCGAAAGAGGTGTCGTTGGGCTACAGAGTCATTAAAAAATGCCTACAAACTTAAGAAAATAAAGAAAAATGATTAAGAGAAAGAGAGGATCAAGTAATGGAAAGAAATATATTAATATGCACAAGAGAGAGAGAAGTGAAAAGAAAGTGGGTAGACCAAGAAAGCCAAAGTAGGCACAATAGTGAAAGAAAAGAAATACCCAAATATCAAAAGTGAAAAGAGTGTGATGTAGAAGTTCAAGGAGGGTTTAGAATTGTTTTCCTACATTGATATCCAACCCTACCCAAAACCTACATTACCAGCCTAAAATGTACTTCTAGATTACCAACCAAACATGGTCATTTTAGTGGCAATTAAAAAATAGGGGCAAGCCTATGGCATGGTACTTGTTAGCATTGAGAGTTCTTGGGAGAGAGAGTGTCTGCACTAAAAATTCCTTGTTGCATGGTTGATAACTTGGTGTGTGAATTTTTCTTTCTTGGTAGGAGGCATGTGAACAAGATAAGGTAGGTGACTTTGTCATCTTTTAAAAAATAAGACAAAAAGGAGTATAATGTAGTTGAGGTCAAGAAGTGAGTCAGTTCTAGAGTAATAGTATTTGTCTCATGGTTTCTCCTTAAAGTCTAATGGGTTCTTCAAATATTTCATTTTATGTTGAAGGGTGTTGTTAAAATCATTTTGCCCAAGTGTGAAGAGCTGTAATGCCCCAAAATAGTGTCCCGAGATGTCACACGGTGCTTAGGGTCACAAGTGACCCCAAGCTAACCCTTCTACCGGCATAACTCATAAGCAACTGAATAGAATGCTTAAATTTGTATAAAATCAGCGAGAACATAAAACTTTTCTGAACTTGATCAATTCAAATATGAACTTTACAAGATTACAACTCTGCTTTTACCAAAATAATGCTGAAGCTGAATACATTAACTCTACTGACTGTCTATGAACCATCTAATAGTACTGACTTTAGATAGCTGAGTCATGACTCCCAACTATCCCAACTCAGTACGAATGAAATAAGAAAATAAAGAACTGTTCAAACTGTCTATCTGGCTCAAACCCTTGAATCAAATGGATTCATCACCTGCTGACTGGAAGCTGCGAGCTGACTCAATCTGAATGTGCATACTAAGTCTTGTACCTACATTATGAGACAATGTAGCACGTAGATGTATATATGGATCAACACTTTGAGAATGTACTGAGTATATGGGGGTGTATGCAATTAAATAATCAATATCCTAAATCCTTATAGAAAACATGCATACTAGTATAGATGACTCACATAGCTTGAATTAAAACCATCATAATCATGAATAAGAAAACAGGTAATGTAAATCACGTGAGACAGTGTACTTCATTCTAAATCTGCATTCTTTCTTTATTCTCAAACTTGTAAGATATATAAAGCCTTTAAACAACATCTTTCAGAGCATACACTTTAATCTCATGAAAACTAGGAACTTCTTTGGAAACTTAAAGATTTTGACACTTGAGACACTTAGAAATGTTGGACTCATAGCTTTCAAAATACATATACTTATATCTTAGATAGAGTGGGGGACTACTTTGGGATTTTATTCTAACCGACATAAGCCATGTGAGCTACATGAAGTCCAACGTCTTTCCCATGTTGGGGAGAGATGTTCTATCCTTTCCATCAGATAGACCCTTAACTTTAGTGATCACTATCTTAACCCACTTGGGGTATATCAAGAACCTACGGGGGCATGTAGTTCTAGTTCATGAGACCTCAGAATCAAGCCCAACTTGGTGCTAAATACTACTCCCTTACTTAGCTAAGAACCTTAGAAAATCCACCTTAAAACAATTCCACAATATATATATATATATATATATATATATAATGGGAGCCAAAATGCATCCCCTTTACTTCAAACTCAAGAATGTGGATTTCTATCTTAACTTACAATCAAAACTCACTTCTTGATATTCTTTTAAAAATCACTAACATCTCATTCTCAAACTCATGCTTTAACCATAAGGTCTTATGCAACTTAAACCATAAATTGAAAATTTAAACCATTAATATGCATAATAATATTACAACTCAAAGCTTGGGTAAGACATATTTTCATAAAAAGACTCACCATATAATAACATGATAGGAGTTCTCCATGAATCTATGAAATACTTTACGAAAATATGTAACTTTTGGGCACAAGAACAAAAGGGTGTTCTTGTTCAAAACCACATATCTTAATCCTGGAGATTTTGGATGACTTCAAAAATTCCGGAAGGTTATTCACGAACTTTTGGGTGTCCCTCATAGCCGTCTTAATGGGGAATTCAAATATTCAAGAATTATCGAGTTCTCACGGTTGAATCTTTAGATAATTGGGTTTTTATGTTGAAACCCTAACCTTCTGGTTGAAGGTGTGCAGTGAATTTTGAGATGTTTAACTAAAGAGATTGGAAGATAATACGCTCCTTGAGGGTTATAAGTCATGGGAAATGAAGGAAAAAGGACCAAAATACCCTTACTAACCGCTTCCCATTTGCTAAAAATCTAAGGCTGACTACATTTGTGATAGGCCGTCAGACTTATGATAAGTCGTTACAAATGTCATCATGGGGGGCTGGAATTGATGGATTTCTGCCTAAGTCTGACGACATTCGTGATAAGTCATCACAATTGTGATACCTTATCAGAAATGTCATCACTGGTGGCTGAATTTTACCTAAGGCTGATGTCATTCGTGATAAGTCGTCACACTTGTGATAAGTTATCACAAATGTCGTCACTCAGTTTTCCAGGCTGACATGCTGGAGTAAAATGGGCATAACCTTTTTCTACGATATTGGATTTTGGCAAAATTGATGCCATTGGAAAGATAATTCTAAGATCTTTCATTTGATATATAGTATGCCACCAAGTTCATAATATACAAGGAGTTATGGTCTATTGAAATTGACTCAAGTGTCGACGCTCACTAAAACTCGAACGATAGGAAAGCTTTCAGCTTGACCTTGAGTTAGGGGATCTGTATGATCTAAATTAATGCTCAAATAGGTTACCACACTAAATAATTGATTAACATACCACATTTACATAGGATTTATAGCTTTTGGAACATCTATACGTAGAAAAGATGATTTTCGTTCTAGCCCAAAATGCGGGGTGTTACATTATCTCTCCCTTGGGATCATTTATCCTCGAATGTTGCTCTTTAGGTTAAGAATATAGAGAAAACTGAGGATACACAATTGAAATTACTTATTAAACTAAATCTATATCTTTCTAAACTTTGGCATACTTCAATGAATGCATATACTCATGATAAGAATAGCTATCTAACTGAATCTTTGAATAGAGAGGGGCTGAATGACGGAAGGTTGTTACCTTCGTTTGAATCTGAGCTAACTTACCCATTTTACTTATTTTTAAAGAGCTGAATCATGATAAGGTTTTAGAATTTGCTTGATGTGCTCATGGTACGATCGTACTTATAGACTGTGAGGTGATAGTTTATGCAGGCACAAACCATGAGAAAACAAGGCTAAGATCACACAATGGGTATCACAATATCTGAGCTGGAATACTTGGAAAACGAAGAATGTTCGGTGAATATTTATGAACTGAATCATGACTAGATATCCAAATTCTGAAACTGATCCCTGATACATATACTGAGCAGAATTTTCAACTGCGAAACTATTTAGAATTACCGTACTTATGAAACTTCAGGTAGTAAAAGTAGGCTAGTTTGAAAAAATGGAAATCCATAGAAATCTATGTGCCTAATTGTTAAACTGAACTGCTGTCTATCCAAATTGAATCATACTAGATACTCATGCTCAAGTGGAGGATTTTTTAGAACACCCTTTTAGGGAGCTCTAACGATTTGACGAAGCCAAGAATTTTGGTCAAGATCTGAACAAGACATCTGAATAAGGTATTAAAATATTGCTACAATTCCATAGCTTGGAATCATAGACCTTTGAATCATAGACTGGGGTAGAATTTACTAGGCTTTAGGCAATGCAACAACTTACTTAAAACTTAGACACACTTCTAAAATATTCTGTCAACTAATTCTTTACCTTAAAAACCATACTTATTGATTCATCTTCTAATTCTAACAAGGCCGTTGATATTTCCTTCTACTCATGTCTAAACTAAACTAAATTCCATCACTATATTCAAGCCTAACCCACAATCATAGGGTACACCACATAACACTGTACTACTAGTCTGAACCATAATTCAACACACCCTGCACTTCACAACTTCTCATCTCATGAAAATCCTCATTACTACTCCAACAACCACATTCAACCTCGTACTAGACATTGTTCTAATGTGTAGTGCATTCATCTAAATATACAAATATGATGTTCAAACCTCACTTCTATAACCATATATGCACTTCTAAACACACTCCCCTAAAATACCTTTGTCACAACTTACAAACCTCTATCAAGAACAACTTCCATGCACTACTCCTAAGAAGATATACATAAGATTTTAACTACCCAAACATCTCATATAAAACTTTGACTAATCATGATGGGTATTAAAGACTTGGCTTCAATCTTACTTTACACTTTACTGCCTTAGCTAAAATAAGCATACAACAATCTTCTAGTAACAAGAAATGTTTAATCTCTCTCCTATCCAGACAACTGATTATCATCACTATCTTGACCGAAGGAAAGGTAATAGAAGGTTAGAACATAAGGGCCCAAAATATGAGGGGATACTATGAATAACTTGACACTCAACTGAGGCTTGAGGAATAGAATATATAGCATCATGGACTTATCAAAGAAGTATGATCTTAGGACAAGCAAGATATAAATCCGAATTTCACTAATCATTAAAAGTATTGCTTGAGTACTTGGACTGAACTTACTGTAATGCTTGAGTACATGAGTCATGAGCTGCATGACCTAAATTTGAAGTTCATAACTTATGGAATGTGATTCCAACTGCTAAAAGAACTGGAACTCCTCATTTTTGGGAACTAGAAGAGTACATAATTCTCCATCATATGCATGAACATGAATTAAGATCATGGAACTGAACGTAAGGCATGAGTAGGTATTGGGAAAACTAAAAATACTGATATAAGATTGGGTCAAGCATTAATCTTTCTCACAGTTATTGTACAACTTACTGGTACATCTACTAGAATCTGAAGGCTTGACTTGGTTACTTGTTCTATCATCTCCCCCTTAGATGTAAGCCATCACTCTAATGTTGTGAACCACTATATAAACTCTTATCTAACTACAACCACTTTACTCTAGAGTCTGGGATATAGCAACGCACATGAACAAAAAAACTTATCCCGAATGACTACACCTGAAAGTGTAAAACCAACTTCTAATACTCACTTCTAAGCTACACCCTATCTTTATACAGCCCCAATAGTCATCATATAACACTTGAACACTTACTAACTATGAATCTACATGAGCATCCCCATAGTTGGAGTGCACACCATCTAGTGCTTTAACTCTTATTCCTATTAGCTAAATCTTTGAAATTTCAAACTTAGATTCTAGCGCTTAACATGGGTATCTCCAAACCTTTGATGGACCATACAACTTTTGTCATTGCCTACCAATATCATGCTTGTAAACTTATGATTCTAAACCATGAGAATCAAATTTATACTTAAAAAGGCTCAACATCTTCAATCAAACTCCTTAACTTAGCTATCAAGAACATTACTCATTATCTAACTAGTCTTTATCCAGCTAACATCTCAACGGTACTACTGACCCCACAACATACAATAATCCTCAAAGAAATAATGCATCCCTATAGCACCTTAGGTATATTTCTGCATCATACATACAACATCAAACTTGATTACGAATTAAGTAAACTTATGCTCTTGCATACACTATTCAAGCCTATTATATTACTTCTCTATAACTTGTATTATTAGCCAAGAAATCATCACATCCACCTTCATGACCACCTATCGTTCAAACTTAATACATAGTATTGTTCTCACTTGGAAGCTATAGAACAAAACAAATCAAGAATAACTAGCCCACTTGAACCTCATAATAACGATAATCGATCATAAACATATGACCTAACTTATTTACAATCCATTACCACATCCTTCTTCTACACATCATTACTATCCACCTATCTATACACCTAAACTTCTTCCGTAGCTCTATAAGTTTCAACCAACACAAAAACAACAAGATGCACAACAAGTTGCCAGTGAATTGAAATAGGCCTCACACGGCTTCACCGGACTTTGATTTTTCAACAAAACAATGATAACAAGGTTACAAGATATAGAAACTTGATGCACAATATTCAATGATCTAAGAATACAGATAGTATTCTATCTTACTTGCATGACTCATAAGAGTGAGGACATAACTCTGATATTGAGAGACTTATAACACACTATAATGCTACTCTCAAGCCGCTTTGTGTGACTTCTAAAGCTTTTTCCTAGACAATCTGAGAGCATTATCTGGGGAGGAACTGGAACTTACTAATCATGCTATATCAAGAATAATACCTGGATAGGGAAGTATAGCTTTACATTATAGTTTCTGAGGAGGAATCTGGTAGTACATTTGACTTGGGCTTAGTGCACGACTTTTATGAATCATTAATACAGCACTTCAATCATCAGAACTTAAAAGCACTGATGGGATACTTTCTAGATCACTTACAATTTGATAAATATCTGTGGAGACTGTCTGAGAAAGCACTATCTGTAAAGATTTAAGCTTGATTGTTTCTGATACCTTGAAAATAAGGTAAAGATGGCTCGGATAGAGTAAGATGAGAATCTGTATAAGTTTCTTAAAGAACATTTCTATAGCACGATCTGAGACTTGAAAGAATGGAGACATTTCCTAAATGCCTTGTAGCCTCTCGAATAAAAGTACAGACGTCTCCGTACCATTTCGCAAGACTCTACTAGACATGGATTCACAAACACCCTAGGACACTTGAACTCTGTGCTCTAAGACCAAGTTTGTAACATCCCAAAATCGGGTCCCGAGATGTCATACAGTGCTTAGGGTCACAAGCGACCCCAAGATAACCCTTCTACTGGCATAACTCATAAGCAACTGAATAAAATGCTTAAATCTGTATAAAATCTGCGAGAACATAAAACTTTTTTGAACTTGATCAATACAAATCTAAACTTTACAAGATTAAAACTCTGCTTTTACCAAAATAACACTGAAACTGAATACATTAACTCTACTGACTGTCTATAAAGCCTATAATAGTACTGAATTTAGATAGTTGGGTCGTGACTCCCAACTATCCCAACTAAATACGACTAAAATAGGAAAATAAAGAATTGATCAAACTGTCTATCTAGCTCAAACCCTTGAATCAAAAGGATTCATCACCTGCTGATTAGAAACTGTGAGCTGACTAAATCTAAATATGCATACTAAGTCTTATACGTACATTATGAGACAACGTAGCACATAGATGTATATGTTGATCAACACTTTCAGAATGTACTAAGTATATGGGGGTGTATGCCATTAAATAATCAATATCATAAATCCTTATAGAAAACATGTATGCTAGTATAGATGACTCACATAGCTTGTGTTAAAACCATCATAATCATGAATAAGAAAACAGGTAATGTAAATCATGTGAGTCATTGCACTTCATTCTAAATCTGCATTCTTTCTTTATTCTCAAACTTGTAAGATAGATAAAGTCTTAAAACAACATCTTTCAGAGCATACACTTTAACGTCATGAAAACTAGGAACTTCTTTGGAAACTTAAAGATTTTGACACTTAAGAGCCTTAGAAATCTTGGACTCATAGCTTTCAAAATACATATACTTGCATCTTAGATAGAGTTGGGGACTACTTTGGGATTTTATTCTAACCGACATAAACCATGTGAGATACAGGGATTTTAACGTCTTACCTATGTTTGGGAAAGCTGTTCTATCCTTGCCATCAGATAGAACCTTAACTTTAGTGATCACTATCTTAACCGACTTAGGGTATATCAAGAACCTATGGGGGCACATAGTTCTGGGGCATGAGACCTCGGAATCAAGCCCAACTCAGTGCTAAATACTACTTCCTTACTTATCTCAGAACTTTAGAAAATCCACCTTAAAAAAATTCAAAAATATATATATATATATATATATATATATAATGGGAGATAAAATGCATCCCCTTTACTTCAAACTCAAGAATGTGGATTTCTATATTAACTTACAATCAAATCTCACTTCTTGATATTCTTTAAAAATCACTAACATTATTCTTTAAAAATCACTAACATCTCATTCTCAAACTCATGCTTTAACCATATGGTTCAGTTCACATAAATAGGACTTGAAATTCTCAAAACATGATAAAGACGTTGAATTATGCAACTTAAACCATAAATTAACAATTTAAAGCATTAGTATGCATAATAATATTACAACTCAAAGCTTGGGTAAGACATAGTTTTATAAAAAGACTCACCATATAATAACATGATAGGAATTCTCCATGAATTTGCGAAATACTTTACGAAAATATGTAACTTTTGGGCACAAGAACAAAAGGGTGTTCTTGTTCAAAACCACATACCTTAAACTTGGAACTTTTGGATGACTTCAAATATTTTGGAAGGTTATTCACAAACTATTAGGTGTCCCTCGTAGACCTCTTACGGGGAATTAAAATATCCAAGAATTATCAAATTCTCACGGTTGAATCTCTAGATAATTAGATTTTTATGTTGAAACCCTAACCTTGTGGTTGAAGGTGTGCAGAGAATTTTGAGATGTTTAACTAAGGAGAATAGAAGATAATATGCTCCTTGAGGATTATAAGTCGTGGGAAGTGAATGAAAAAGACCCAAATACCCTTACTAAACTGCTTCCCAGTTGCTGAAAATCTAAGGCTGATGACTTTTGTGATAGGCCATCAGACTTGTGATAAGTCATCACAAATGTCGTTTCGGGGGGGGGGCCTGGAATTGATGGATTTCTGCCTAAGGCTGACCACATTCGTGATAAGTCATCACACTTGTGATAACTTATCATAAATGTCGTCACTGGGGGGTGGATTCTGCCTAAGGATGACGACATTCGTGATAAGTCATCACACTTGTGATAAGTTATCACGAATCATCACTCAGTTTTCCAGGATGACATGCTGGAGTAAAATGGGTATAACCTTTTTCTCTGATATATTAGATTTAGGAGTAATTGATATCGTTGGATAGATAATTTAAAGAGCTTTCATTTGATATATAGTAGGACACCCAGTTCGTCATATAAAAGGAGTTATGGTTGATTGAAGTTGACTCAAGTTTCGACGCTCACTAAAACTCAAATGATAGGAAAAATTTCAACTTGACCTTGAGTTAGGGGATCTCTATGATATCAATTCATGATCAAATAGGTTCCCAAACTAATAATTGATTAACATACAACATTTGCATAGGATTTATAGATTTTGGAACATCTACACGTAGAAAAGACAATTTTCGTTCTAGCCCGAAATGCGGGGTGTTACAAGAGCTTTTTCTGGTAATAATCAAGTTAAACTCATCATGATCATTGGATAATGTAATATGGGCATACATGTGAAGTTGTCTTATGATAAAAAGTGGTGTTACTTGAGGACAAGCTAGATTTTAAGTTGGGGGTATTGATGAGTGGTAAATTATACCACTCATTTGCACTCAACTTTCATCCACACTGCCAAGTTTTGCATAAATAAATTAGACATAATAGTGATTGAGTGCACTAATATCCATATTTTGTAGGCATAGAGTTGGTGAGATGGAAAGATATGGATTGAAGCTAAAAGAGATCAAGTGGAAGCAAAGAAGTGCAACTAAAGACCTGGAGCAGTCTTCACCCCTAGTTACTGTGATTGCGGGCCAAAGGTTGTAGTCATAGTAAGTCAAGATGAACGCGATTGCAGAACCATAACTTGGTTGCGTTGGGTACAATTACGGACAACGTCATGCGATTGCAGATTAGCAGGAATATTGCCCAAGGAAGTATTGTAAATTCACTTGGACGAGTCCCAAACCTTAAATAGGAAAAAACCCTTTCTTCTTTGGGTATTGTGTACCTCATAATTATTTTTAAATTTGAAACAAGAACCCTAATTGGGATAGATTGTAACTAATTTTGGAGACTTGAATTATTAGTGTTTTGTGAAGAATTGATGCTTTGGATAATCCTTATGTTATATCTTTCTCTACTTTCTTCATGAATAGATAAGTAATTTAGTCTTCGGATTATGTTGAACTAAAGTTTATTTGTGTGTAGGTGTTGATGTGTTCATATGATTTCTAGTTGTTGAGTATGGATTTCACCATTGATTGAGTTTAACAGTTGAAATTTTATCGGTAAAACCCCCAAATCTCCAAATGGGTTTGATGGGTGAAAGACCAAAGCTCTAGAAAACCTTCATCATCCTTGAAAGAGGGATGGAAGTGAACCCATGGGAACCATAGCATCCTTAAAAAGGGCTATAGGGGAAAAAAACAATGGTGGAAAATTAAGTATGTAATTTACTACCTTTTACAATATTAGAGATAAGTGTAAATGGAGTGTAAGTCAGGTCATGGGCATCTTCCTAGAAATAGGGATGCCCAATTGAGGTATTGGGTGATTATGAATGGTACACTTGTTATGTTCTTGAAAGAGCCAATAGATTAAATCATTGGGGTTTAGTTGAAAAACAATCCGCAAAGACTTTTGACCTCGAAAATATCTCACTCAAAAACTAGATATCATGATGAACCATCTCTAACCTACGCACTTTATACATTTAGGAAGACATAATTCCAAGATTCTCCCCAAACTTGATTTTTAAAACAAAAGTGTCATTATAGCTTGTTATAACTCAAACGTTGATACAAACCAAATCCCTACACTTTTATTATATGTTGTGATGGCTTGCATTTCAGGCATTGCTAGGACCCGAGGATACCCCCAGTCGTGACAATGGTGCTTACAATCATAAGTGACCACAAGCTAAACCATGAGCTGGTACCTGCTGTGACCACTAAGTAATCTTATAAATAAAGACACACACGAAAATAAATAATAATGCCATAAGGTTTTAAATACTGAAATACAACTAAGTTCACAAGATTAAAAAATTTGCAAAAAATACTGAAGTCTAACTGATAAGTCTAATAAACTAAATGACTGTCTAAATGTTTGAAAAGCCTCTAACTCACTGACTGTGAAGTTGATTGGACCAACCCCTAACTATCTCTGACTAAATGGAAATACTAAATAACAAAGATTAATTAAAATACAATAACCATGTACTTGATATATGAGGACTCACCACAATCGTTGCTGCTAATAAGCTGAACTATCTAAGAACGTTAGTAAATTGAGCATCCGACCCTATGATGTAAGACATCATAGCACTAAGAAAAGTATGCAATCAGTACTTTGAATATACTGGTATATGAGATGAGGCTAGGCTGAAATGCATAGGTTGATGTGCATAAAATAATAACAAACTGAATAGCATGCTATAATTGATGCATAAATGCATGAAAGTTGTAAAATTTGAGAATGAATGACCAAGCATATAAGAAAATACTGAAATAATCTTTAAAATGAAATACTGAAATTTTATAACTGAATAACTAATGAACTGTATGCTATGGTCAAGCAAACCTGAATTAAACTTTGTACTGAATACTGAACTGAGACTATGAGAGGTATCATCTAACTGTCATGCCCCAATCTTAGCTAATCATGGTCAAACCTATAACCTCAGTTAGAAGGGTGTCAGTACAATACCATGGTTACTAACACAGGCTATGTGGATCCACTAAACTGATGTCTCAAGGGACTAATGAGCCACCCTCACCTAGCAGGTACTGTAATGAGATATGCGTTACCTTCCACTGGCAGGTAAACACTTTATAACCCTCAACTGGCAGGTTGATATCTCTAACCAACACTGGTTGTATAGTTTTAGAACTTAGGGATGGCTACTAAAGTTCACACCCTTTACTGGCAGGTGAGCCCCCATCTCTGGGTTCGCTCGAAGCTAAATCCTACTCACAACTGAATGACACTGATTACTAGACTGAACTAAGCTTAACTTAGCAAACAACTGATCATGATATCTAACTGAATGAAAACACTCATGGCTTATTTGAAACCATTCTTAATATACTAAAATTATGTAAACAGCTATGTATCGTGTGTTCATAACCCTCCATCATGAAATAAAAGTATCAATATGGACATGTAAAGCTTTAAAACACATAATAAAGGATCATTGCTCAAAACCAAACATTTATAAATCTCTTCAAACACATAAAAAGTATGAGCTTAAGCATAGGAATGGGTAAAACATGCAATTAAAACATAGTTACCATACTAAAATATGGAATTAGGGATTTAACATGGAAATTTACACATTTAAATGTATAAAGGGCTCATCCCATCAAAAACACTTGTAAACATAGTTTATAATCAAAATTTGTAAGAGCTTCATGGAGATAATTCATCATAAACATGTATAATTCAAAATTTAAAACATAAAAATGAATTCTTGGACTCCATGGGTGAAAAGGGACTATGGATAAACATCACACATACCTTAAACCCTTAATCTTGAAAAGAAACACAATCTTGATGATTTTCTTAAAAGTTCTTGGATTATGGAACTTGAATTCTTGGTTTCATGGGAGATAAAGGAATAATGTTGATGAACTTTGGGGATCATTAGGGTTTGTTTGTGAAGGAAACTGGAGAATATAGGCAAATAATGCCCTAACCGATGCTTTAATTTGTGTTTTTATGAATTGGGTCGATGGGAAAAAATGTAACTTCCCCTCAGGAAATTAAATTAGTTACTGGAATACAGATTGGAAGGCCATGCAACGCGATAAAAGGCACATAACTATACCCACCGCAACACGCCAGTATCGTGGTGAGGTTCTGGAATCGAAATCCAAACACAACCCAATCCTCATCTAAAAAATCTGAAACTTCCTTGAAAGATGCTCCTTACACCCCTAAACATGAATTAACTAAAAAAACAATATCTCGGGGTTGGGAAAACTCATTTAAAATTCCTCAAAGATAAGAGGCCTGAACATTGACAAAGTCCCCAACACTTAGTGAAATTTTTAGGCTTTAAGCATCTTATACATGCAACTAAGAGCTGAACTAAGCTAAGAAATGTACGGGATATTATAGGTATCCTTTTAGTAATTAGAGTACCCATATGTGACCCCTTATGTTTCTATCCATTTTGGTTTTGACCTGAGTGTATTTCGGTCCCATTTTCTGTGTCCATACCAGTTGGTGACTCCGTTGTGTCTAGAGGGGTTTATAGGGGTTGTGTGACGTTAGTCTACTATAGGGAGACCTTGGTAGACCTGATATAGTTGGACATGCTAGACTTTGATATGATTATGGAGATGGATTGGTTGATTTCGTGTTGTGTCTCTTGATTGTCAGACTCTAAGGGTCAGTTCCATTTCCTTAATGAGCCAATGATTGAGTGGGAAGGTACCTCCATAGTACCTTGGGAAAATTTTATTTTGTATCTTAGAACCCGAAAATTGGTTTCCAAAGGATGACTCTATCAATTAGTGCATGTTAAGGATTCTATATCTGAAGGTCCTACTTTACATATTGTCCCTGTGATTTATGAATTTCCCAAGGTGGTCCCTGATGAACATCCTGGTATTCCTCTCGATAGGAAAATTGATTTTAGTATTTATCTTCTTCCGTATATTCATTCTATTTCTATTCCTCCTTACAAAATGGATCCAACTAAGTTGAAATAACTCAAGGAGAAGTTCAAAGATCTTCAGGATAAGGGTTTTATATGCCCTAGTATGTCTCTGTGGGGCGTTCCTATTCTTTTTTTGCATAAGAATAATTGGTCCCTTTGGATGTGTATTGATTACCGCTATTGAATAAGGTGACCGTGATGAATAAGTATTCCCTTCTAAAGATTGATGATCTATTCGATCGACTTCAAGGTGCTAAGTTCTTTTATAACATTGAACTTTGGATGGGTTATCATCGGTTGAAGATTAGGGAGTTGGATATCCTTAAGACTGCTTTCCAAACTCGGTATGGTCATTTCATGTTTTTGGTGATATTCTTCAGTTTGACTAATCTCTCAAAAATATTTATGGATCTTAAGAATCAGATTTTTCATCGGTTCTTGGATTTGTTCGTGTTTATCTATATTATTGATATTTTGGTGTATTCCAAGAGTAAGGCAGAACATATCAATCACCTCTGCCTTTTGTTGCAAACCTTGAAAGATCAATGGTTGTATATGAAGTTCTCAAAGTGTGAGTTCTGGTTAAATAGTGTAACTTATCTGGGACATGTTATTTCTACTAAAAGGATCATGGTAGATCTACAAAAGGTTTAAGTGGTTAAGAAATGGCCTAGACCCAAGACTCCAATTGATATTAGAAGCTTCTTGGGTTTATCCGGATATGATAGAAGGTTTGTGGAGAGTTTCTCTTCTATTTCTGCCCCATTAACTAAGTTAACTCAAAATAAGGTTAAATTCTTGTGGTTTGATGCTGGTGAGGGTAGTTTCTAGAATATTAAGGATAAGTTAACTTCAAATCTGATTTTGAATCTACCTAATGGCACTGATGGTTTTGTGGTCTATTGTAATGTGTCTCGGGTGGGATCGAGTGTGTGTTGATGCACCATGGGAAGGTGGTTGCTTATGCCTCGAGACAATTGAAAGTCTATAAGAAGAATTACCCGACTCAAGATTTGGAATCGTTAGCTATGGTTTTTGCATTAAAGATCTGGCGCCATTATTTGTATGGGGTCCATGTTGATATTTATTTTGATCATAAGAGCCTACAATACGTGTTCACTCATAAGGAGAAAAAACTAAGAGAAAGGATATGGCTTGAGTTGCTCAAGGACTATGACATGAGTCTTGAGTTTGTAACGCCCCAAATCTGGTACCCAAAATGTCATGACCCCGAAGGACCACAAGCTAATCCATGACTGATATCTATACATGAGCACTAAATAATATACTGTATAAATGCAAATTAAAAGGTTGAAAGGACAAAAGGTTCAAATATATGATAAAACACAACATCTAAAAAATACGGTATATCAATACCAAAACAACCGAAATAACAGTTTGACCATGCTATAGTCTGAAAGCCTCTAAAATTGACTGAATAAGGATTTGATAGGACATGTCCCGAACTAACTCCAACTACTGAAATAAACTAAGTACTAAAAGAATGAAATAATTAAATAATAACAACCTCAAATGATGAGGACTTACAGCTAGTCTGACTGCTGAAACTAGAATACTACTGATGCACTGGAGCTCGTGCTTCTGAACCTATGGTATAAAACACTATAGCACAAAAGAAAGTATGTGTCAGTATGATTGAATGTACTGGTATGCAAGTGAGGTAGGCTGAATGAAAGGGTTCGTATGCATGAACAATACTGGTTGCCTAAGTCACATAAACGTGGAAATACATATATGAATACATAATTGTAAATGAGATTGTGACAATATTGATTACTGAGTTTGAATACTGATAACATGGATTTCTGATAACTGATATAACTGATACTGAGCGACTGTATCAGACAGTCTAGTTTCTGATAGAACTAGCTGAGTTCTGTATTGAGCTGAGTGACTTTATCTAACAGTCCTAAATTCTATAGAACTATCTAAGTTCTATTACTGAGACCTGATACTGAGACTATGGGAAGTATTTATTTAACCGACATGCCCCTAATAAGCTATTATCACTGAGTTGGGGTCCAATCTGTAACCCCAATTGGAAGGGTGTCAATATCACGCCACTGGTAAGGACAAGTGGTGAATGACCCTCATCTAATAGGTACTATAATGAGAATAGTGGGGCCCTCATCTAACAAGTTAAACAACCTCATCTAGAAGGTTTGATGTCTCAACCTACGCTGGCTATGTAGTTCGGGAGCACAATGATTGCTTCTAAGAATCAGACATCCACTAACAGGTGATTTCCAATCCTTGGGCTCTCTCGATGCTGAATCCTACTCCCATCTGAATAGACACTGAATTGAATATACTGGACTGAGTTTATTGAGTTCCTGGACTGACAAAATATTACTGAATCCTTTTAACTGACCGAGTTCATAAGATTACTGAGTTTTCTTGAGTCATGTAACTAACTGAATTCTACTGATCATGGCGTGAATGAGATTATCATGATATTGACACTGTCTCTAGGTATACAACTAAATTGAAGGGTATAAATACCCCCAGGACTCGATAGCATAATAGTAATTCATGGAAAAAGTTTGAAATCACAACAATGGCTACACATATATCCATAATTCATTGACTAAGACATTTCATCAAACACTTGACATGCATTAACTTGTACATGAATGGGGATTTCATACTATCATACTATAATGGCATTTTTTCCTTCACATAGGTATTTAATCAAACATATGGGGAGCATACTTTGGTCACACCATCATCAATACATCTAATTATCATAGGAACATAAATAAATTTTCAATTTGAAGGGTTTATCATTAATATTATGCAAATCATCATATACTAGATCAATCGTTGGAACATGTAATTTAAAATATGAATAAAAACCCAACAACACGGACATGAATGTCAATTCAACTAAATCCAGAACATTCATAAATACATAATCTTTGGAATTTGAAAAGAGATTCTTGAGCTTCATGGGTGAAAGGGGCCCATGAATCAACACTTGGCATACCTTGATTGTGAGTTTCTTGAAGTTCTTGGACTTGAAGTACTTGAATCTCTTAGTTTCTTGAAGAAAGGTTGGAATCTTGTTATTAGGGATTCATCTTTGAGAGAAACCTTAATTTGGTGTTGTAGATGAATAATGAAGTTATGAGCCCTGGTCTGGCTTAATTAAGTGTTAAAAAGGGTGGTAAAAGACCCAAAATCGCCTTTTAAGAACGTCTTTGAATTTCTAAATGGGGTCTGCGATGGTTTGGGCAACGGCTCATCGCTGGCTTGATAGCCCGTCGACCTTCCCATCGTACTAGGCTAGAATGTGATCTTTCTGCCTTAGTTGTGATGGTTTGGGCGATGGTCCCTCGCTAGCTCAATGGTTCGTTGGCCATTCCGTCGTGCCTGAACAGAAGATTGACTAACTGTCTCCGCTGTAACGATTTAAGCGACAACCCATCACTAGATCAATGGTCCATTAGCCCTTTCCATCGTACCTGGGCGGTTTAGACTGCTTTCTATATTTTGGCCATAACTTTCTACCACAATACCGGATTTAGGTGAATTTGGTACCTATGGAAATCTTATTCAAAATCTTAAAGATTCCACATGTATAAAAGTGGATTCATCCTTTAAAGAAAGTTTTTAATAGTTTTAGGACAATTTTTAAGCTAGGTAGAAGTACGGGGTATTATAATATCTCCACTTTGGGAACATTCGTCCTCGAATGAGACTGATTAAGATGGGAGAAATGATAAGCTGAAGTACATACTGAACATCAACAACTAAAACATGACTACATGATTGGCATTACTAAGATTCATGTTGATCATGCATATCTGACGCATGGTTTTATGACTGAGCTGATACATGAATGCATGACTGAAAGTACTGATAAGATGATCACACATATATGATGCATGAATACATGACTGAAATGACTCATGAACATGTTACTGAACATGTAAGGGTGAAGATACCAAGTTTGAAATGAAAACTGAGCATAGTTTGTAACTGAAATTTGAACTATAAGCTGAATGAACTTGAGGAAAGCTATTACCTTGGGCTGGGTCTTAATTAGAGAAGAAAAGGTAAGGATACTTTATCTACATATCTTCTTCTTCTTCCCAAGTAGCTCCCTCAACGGACTGATTCCACCAAAGAACTTTGACTAGAGGGACTTCTTTGTTCCTCAGTCTGCGAATCTAATAGTCAAGAATTTCGACTAGGATTTCCTTATAAGAGAGACTGTTCTGAATATCTATGACCTCAATAGGGACTAGGACTTTTGGGTCACCTATGCACTTCTTAAACAAGGATACATGAAAGACTGGATGCCCTAAAGCAAGATATAAAGGAAATTTGAGCTCATAAGCTACTTTGTCGAAACGACTGAGAATTTTGAAGGGACCGACATATCGGGGATTGAGCTTACCCTTCTTTCCAAACCTCTTCACTCCCTTCATCAGAGAGATTTTTAGGTACACATAATCACCAATCTCGAACTCGAGATCCTTTCTGCGCATATCTGCATACAATTTCTATTAGCTCTGAGCTATCTTAAGCATCTCTCTGATTAACTGAACTTTCTCTAAGGTATCGAAGACCAAGTCAGGCCCTACTACTGTGGCCTTACCGACTTTGAACCAACCGATTGGAGATCTGCATCTCCAACCCTAGAGAGCTTCGAATGGAGATATCTGAATATTGGAATGATAGTTGTTGTTGTATGCAAATTCAATCAAAGGAAAGTGGTCATTCCAACTACCCTTGAAATCAATTGTGCATGCCCTTAGTATTATATATTCCAAGGTCTGAATGGTTCTTTTTGCTTGACCATTTATCTGAGGGTGAAAGGTTGTACTGAGATGAACTCGGGTACCAAGACCCTTTTGGAACACTTTCTAGATATAAGAGGTGAACTGGGTACCTCTATCTGAGACAATAGAAAATGGCATACCATGCAATCTAACTCCCTGATATAGAGTTTGGTGTAATCCTTAGATGAATAAGAGGTATGGACTGGAAGGAAATGAGCTGATTTGGTTATCCTATCTATAATGACCCATACTGAATCATGCTGATGACAAGTATGAGGAAAATCCATCACAAAGTATATGTTCACTTATTCCCACTTCCAAGTGGGAATATTGAACTCCTGCATGGACCCACTAGGCTTCTGATGCTCAACCTTAACCTGTTGTCATATAGAGGACTTAGCCACAATCTCTGCAATATCTCTTTTCATCCCACTCCACCAATAGATTTCCCGCAAATCATGGTACATCTTAGTGGCCCCTGGATGAATCGACTAACGCGCACCATGCATTTCTTCAAGAATTAGTTTTCTCAAGTCATCTACACCTGGCACACACAGACGATCATGACAATGCAAAACACCATCTCCCCCTAGGGAGAAAACCTCAAACTTCTGTTCCTTGACTGACTCTTTCAACTTGACTAGACTGGTATCTCTATCTTGCTTTTCTTTCACCTCAGAAACTAGAGGTGATTATGAACTACTCTGAACCCATATATCACCCTCCTCTGTATCGACTAGGAGAACACCTAGTGTGCCAAGCTGATGGACTTCCTGAGCTAGATTTTTCCTACTATCCTCAACTTGAGCAACACTACCCATAACAGTCTACTGAGAGTGTCGGCCACTACGTTAGCCTTGCCCGAATGATAAAGGACACTCATGTAATAATATTTCAAGACCTCTAAGCACCTTCTTTGATGAAGATATAAATCTTTCTGAGAAAAAACATACTAAAGGCTCTTGTGATCTATGAACACATCTATATAAACTTCGTATAGATAATGCCTCCAAATCTTTAAGGTAAAAACTACGGCTGATAACTCAAGATCATGAGTAGGATAATTCTTCTCATGGGGTTTAAGTTTCTTGGAGGCGTAGGCTATGACCTTAACATGCTGCATGAGGACACAACCCAAACCTACTCTTGATGGATCACAGTACACTACGAACCCATCTGGAATGTATGTAAGAGCCAAAATTAGAGCTGAGGTGAGTCGAGTCTTCAACTCCTGAAAACTCTTCTCGCAAGGATCTGACCACTGAAACTTGACTTTCTTCTGAGTCAATCAGGACATAGGGGATGCAATATATGAAAATCCCTCAACAAACCATCTGTACTATCCAGCCAAACCAAAGAAACTCTTAATATTTAATGGAGTGATAGGGCGAGGCCAGTTTCTTACTGCTTCGGTCTTTTGAGGATCTACTCTAATGCCATCATCAGAAATGATATGACCAAGGAATTCTACTGACCTTACACAAAATTTGCACTTACTGAATTTGGAAAAAAGTTGATGGGATCTGAGAGTCTGAAGTACAATTCTGAGATGTTCTGCATAATCATTCTCACTGTGAGAATAAACAAGGATGTCATCTATAAAGACTATTCCAAACATGTCCAAGTACTGCTTGAACACACGGTTCATTAAGTCCATGAAAGTGGAAGGGGCATTGGTAAAACCAAAGGACATGACTAGGAATTCGAAGTGACCATACCGGGTTCAGAAAGCTGTTTTTGGAATGTCACATTCTCTAACTTTGAGATGATGATAGCCTGATCTGAGGTCTATTTTTGAGAAATAAATGGCACCCTAAAGTTGGTCAAATAAGTCATCAATTCGGGGAAGTGGATATTTGTTCTTGACCGTGACTTTATTGAACTGGCGGTAATCAATGCACATTCTGAGAGAACCGTATTTCTTTTGCAGAATAAGACTGGTGCACCCCATGTGGATACACTGGGTCTGATGAATCCCTTATCTAAGAGATCCTTCAACTATTCCTTTAATTCTCTGAGTTTTTCTAGTTCCATCCTGTATGGCGGAATAGATATGGGTTGAGTATCTGGAAGAAGATCAATGTCGAAGTCTATTTCCCTTTCGGGAGGAATTCCTGGAAGATCTTCAGGATATACATCTGAGTATTCATTCACTACTAAGACTGATTTAAGATTGGGAGTTTCAGAACTAGTGTCCTTAACTTGAACAAAATGATAGACACATCCCTTAGATATTATTTTTGGTGCCCGAAGGTAGGAAACAAGCTGATCTCTAAATATTGAAGTACTACCCCTCCACTCTAAGATAGGGTCATTCAAAAACTGACACTGGACCACTCTATTTCTACAGTCGATTGTGGCATAGTAGGAATAAAGCCAATCCATGCTGAGAATGACGTCAAAATTAGTTATCTCTAATTCTACTAAGTCTGCTAATATGACTTTCTAAAATATCATAACCGAATAGTTCCTGTATACCTGCCGAGCTATGATGGTTTTACCCACTGGGGTAGAAACTGAGAAATGATCTGCTAGACTTTTGGGACTGACTCCAAAATTAACTGCAATATAAGGAGTAACAAAAGACAAAGAAGTTCCTGGATCTAGCAAAGCGTAAACATGCAAGTGAAAGATCTGTAAAGTACCAGTGACCATATCAGGAGAATTTTTCTGATCCTATTGGGACTGGAGGGCATAAATTCTATTTGGACGCTGCCCACTGGTTGCAGTGAAAGTGGCATCTTGCTGATTCGGGCGATCAGACTGAACTGAGGAAAGGTTTTGCTGACCCTAAAATCCTGACTAGGGACAATCTTTAACTTTGTGACCAGGCTTGCCACATCCAAAACACACATCACTTCTATCTTGGAAAATACCATTGCAGTTCTTACCACAAGTCTAACAAAAAAGATAGGTGCGGGCACTACTAACACTACCCTGAGACATAGAGCCTGGTACCCTATCTCTATCACCATCCCTAAACTTAAGAGATGGGGCACTGGCTGAGGAAGGAGATGGAATGGATGACTTTTGGCGGAACTAAGAATAGTTACCACCCTCTGACTTAGGCTTATTGAAGTTGAATCTATCGATACTAGCTCTCTTATCCTACTTCTCTGTCATCTTAATCTTCTACTCTTCTATCTATTGAGAATGGATCATAAGTCTTGCTATGTCTATCTCACTAATCAGCATTACAGATCTGTACTCATTGACCACACTATCATTCACCCTAGAAATAAACTTACTCATCTTAGCCCTGCTATTTGCCACCACATGAGGAGCATATCTAGCTAGTTGAGTAAACTTAAGAGAATACTCTTTGACTGTTATGTTTCCCTGCCTGAGGTTGATGAATTCTAACACCTTAGCTTCTCTTAGCTCTAGGGGGAAGAATTTATCTAGAAAAGCAGTGGAAAACTCCTCCCACTCTATAGGTACTACATCTATACCCCTCTTGGCTTTCCACTATTTGAACTATGTGTGAGCCATATCCTGCAACTGATATATAGGTAGCTCAACACTCTCACTAGCAGTAACTCACATGATATCTATAACCTTCTGAACTTGATCAAAGAATTCCTGAGGATCCTCATATGACTAAGAGCCAAAAAAGTATGGAGGATTCATTTGGGTGAAGTCCTGAATCCTAGCTGTAGAAGTATTGGACACTAAGTTAGCTGGAGCAGTAGTTGGCCATTCATTCTGAGAAGCAACTGAGTTAGCAAGAGTAGTGAATGTAGCTCTAAACTCTGCATGAGAAACATGTTCATCCAAGGGGTTTTCTTGGATGTGCTGAGGGGCTGACTGATTTTCATTTCTTCTTTTGGGAGGCATGTTCTGTAAATAAAAGGAAGAAATGGATTAGACTAATAGTTTAACTTACGCTCATGCTCACTCACATGATATAAATACTAAAAGAAGGGAAACTATTTCTAAAACATCTCATAGTCTCCTTTCCATAAGTGTGGTGCGCCACACGCCCATGCACAAGACTCTACTAGATGCGGATTTCAGACTTCCTAGGACACTATTGCACCTTAGGCACTGATACCAAGTTTGTAATGCCTCAAATCTGGTACCCAGAATGCTACACGGTTCTCATGACCTCGAAGGACCACAAGCTCACCCATGACTGATATCTGTACCTGAGTACTGCATAATATATTGTATAAATGCAGAATAAAAGGCTAAAAATCCATAAGGTTCAAATATATGATAAAACATAGTATCTAAAAAATATGGTATATCAACACCAAAACCACTTAAATAACTATCTGAACATGCTATAGTCTAAAGGCCTCTAAAAATGACTAAATAAGGAGTTGATGGGACATGTCCCCAACTAACTCTAACTATTGAAATAAACTAAGTACTGAAAGAATAAAATAATCAAATAATAACATCCTCGAATAATGAGGACTCACTGCTAGTCTGACTGCTGAAACTAAAATGTTACTGATGCTCTGGAGCTTGTTCTTCTGAACCTATGGTATAAAACACCATAGTGTAAAAAAAAGTATGTGTCAGTACGATTGAATGTACAGGTATGCAAGTGAGGTAGGTTAAATAAAAGGGTTCATATGTATGAACAATACTGACTGACTGAGTAACATAAATGTGGGAATACATGCATGAAAACATAACTGTAAATGAGATTATGATAACACTGATTACTGAGTCTGAATACTAATAACATGGATTTTTGATAACTTATATAACTGATACTGAGCGACTAAGTCTTACAGTCTAGGTTCTAGTGGAACTAGCTGAGTTCCGTAGTGAGATGAGTGACTGTATCTGACAGTCCTGAATTCTGTAGAACTATCCAAGTTCTATTATTGATACCTGAGACTGAGACTGTAGGAAGTAGTAATTTAACCAACATGCCCCTAATAAGCTATTATCACTGAGTTGGGGTCCATTCTATAACCCCAATTGGAAGGTTGTCAATATCGTTCCACTTGTAAGGACAAGCTGTGAATGACCCTCATCTAACAGGTACTCTAATGAGAACGGAGGGACCCTCATCTAATAGGTTAAACCACCTCATCTATCCTCATATAAAAGGTTTGATGTCTCAACCTATACAGGCTACGTAGTTCTGGAGTGGAAAGATTTCTTCTAAGAATCACACCCTCTAATAATAGGTGAATTCCTATCCTTGGGATCCTTGGTAATAAATCCTACTCCAATTTAAATAGACACTAAATAGAATACACTGGACTGAACTGGGCTGAGTTCATTGAGTTTTGTGGACTGACAGAATGTAACTAAATCCTATTAACTGACTGAGTTCATGAGATTACTAAGTTTTCCTAAGTCATGTAATAGACTGAATTCTACGGATTATGGAGTAACTGAGATTATCATGAAACTGATACTAGCTCTAGGCACACAACTAAATTGTCGGATATAAATAGCCCAGGACTCGATAGCATAAAAGTAATTCGTGGAAAAAGTTTGAAAGCACAACAATGGCTACACATATATCCATAATTCATTGACTAAGACATTTCATCAAACACTTGACATGCATTAACTTGTACATGAATGGGGATTTCATACTATCATACTATAATGACACTTTTTTTCTTCACATAGGCATTTAATCAAACATAGGGCGAGAATACTTTGGTTATACCATCATCAATGCATAAAATTATCATGGTTCCATAAATAAATTTTCAATTTGAATGGTTTATCATTAATATTATGCAAATCATCACATACTAGGATCAATCATTAGAACATGTAATTTAAAACATGAATAAAAACCCAACAACAACATGGACATGACTTTTAATTCAACTAAATCATGAACATTCATAAATACACAATCTTTGAAATTTGAAACGATATTCTTTAGCTTCATGGGTGAAAGGGACCCATGAATCAACACTTGACATACCTTGATTGTGTGTTTCTTGAAGTTCTTGGACTTGATGAACTTAAATCTCTTAGTTTCTTGAAGAAGGGTTGGGATATTGTTCTAAGGGATTGATATTTGAGAGAAACCCTTATTTGGTACTATAGATTAATAATGAATTTAAGATCACGGGTATGGTAAAATTAGGTTTTAAAAAGGGTGGAAAAAAACCAAAAAACCCCTTTTAAAAATGACTTCGAATTTCTAACGGGGTCTGCAACAGATTGGACGATGGTCCATCGCTGGCTCGATGTCCCATCGACCTTCCCATCGTACTATGCCAGAATATGATCTCTCTTCCTTGGTTACGACGTCTTGGGTGACACTCCATCGCTAGCTCGATGGTCCATCGGCTATTCCATTGCGCCTGGCCAGAAGGTCGACTTACTGCCTCCGCTGTGATGGTTTTAGAGATGTCCCATCACTAGATCGATGGTCCATCAGCCCTTTCCATCACACCTGGGCGGTTTAGACTGCTTTCTGTAATTTGGCCATAACTTTCTACCCCGATATTTTTTAGGAAAATTTGATATCGATGGAAAGCTTATCCAATTTCTCACAAAACAAAAAGTCAAAATCTTAAAGATTCCACATGTATAAAAGAGTATTGATACTTTAAAACAAGTATTTAACATTTTTAGGGTAATTTATAATCTAGGTAGAAGTACGGAGTATTACAACTATCATGAAGGTTAAGTTAACATGGTTGCTAATGTTGTTAACAAGTTGTCCATGGGAAACTTATGTCATGTGGATTAAGAGAAGCTAGATTTGGTTAGGAATATTCATTGTTTGGCTAATCTAGGAGTTCTTCTTTTCGATTTCAAGGATGGTTTTGTGATCATTCAAGAGGTGGAAAAGTCATCGCTTGGTGCTAAGGTGAAGGAGAAATAGATGTTGGATATTATTTTGAAACAAATTAAAAATGATGTATGTAGTCTGAAGGTGATGGTTTTTGAGATAGGTGGTGTTGATATCTTGAGGTACCATGGCATATTATGTGTTCTCGGTGTGGATAGGTAGAGAGGAAGAATTTTGGCCGAAGATCATGAGTCGCGTTATGCTATTTATCCTAGTTAAAATAAAATGTATCATTTTCTTAAAGATATTTGTTGGTCGAATAATATGAAGAGGGATGTGGCCAATTTTGTGGCTAAGTGCATGGTGTGCAGCAAGTGAAGGTAGAAAACTTAACGCCTCGTGGGTTGACCCAAGAGATTGAGATGTTGGTATGGAAATGAGAGATAATAAATATGGATTTTTTACTAGTCTTCCACGATCTCTCCAACAATTTGATTCAATTTGGGTCATCATGGATAGGATGACTAAGTTTGCTCAATTCTTACCAATGAGGACTAATTTCTCTTCAGATGATTAGGCAAAGTTGTTCATTGAAGAGATCATGAAGTTGCATAGTACTACAATTTCCATCTTATCTGATTGGGGTACTCAGTTCTTATCTCATATTTGGAGGTCATTCCAGTAAGGTTTGGGGACTACGATAACCCTTAGTACCGATTTACACTAATAGATAGATGGGAAATTTAAAAGAATAATTCAGGTCATAGAAGATATGCTTCGGGCATATGTATTTAATTTTGGTGGAAGTTGAGTTGACCACTTACTTCTAATAGAATTTTCCTACAACAACAATTATTATTCTAGCATTGGTATGACCCCATTTGAGGCCTTAAATGATCGGAGGTATAGGTATCCTATTGAGTGGTTTGAGGTCGGTCAAAATAAGTTACTTGGTCTTGATTTGGTTCACTAAGCCATGGAGAAGGTTAAGGTGATTCGAGATAGATTTAAGGCCACCCAAAGTCTCCCAAAGTCCTATATAGATGTGAGGCGAAGGGAGTTGGATTTCATTGTTGGTGATTGGATATTCTTAAAGGTGTCTCCAGTTAAGATAGTAATGCAGTTGGGTAAGAAGGGGAAACTAAGTCCATGTATGTCGGTCCGTACATGGTTTTGAGGAGGGTTGCTAATATTGTAAATGAATTGGAGTTACCTTCTAGTTTGAGCTCCATTCATCCAGAGTTTTATGTTTAATTGCTGAGAAAGTGAATGGGTGATACTTTAATGGTTGTTCCCTTGGAAGAGATGGGTATTTTGGATTTTTTGTCCTATTAGAAAGTGCCAGTCGAGATTTTGGATTGGCAAGTCCATCAGTTATGGACTAAGGATGTGGCTTCAGTAAAGGTTCTTTAGAGGAACCAAAAGGTTGAAGAAGCTACTTAGGAAGTCGAGGAGGACATGAAGTCCAAGTACCAATTCTGGTTCCCCATTTTGGGAAATCGTGCTTGAGGTATGTGTATTTCTTAACATTTTTGTTTTTTGTCTTTGTTAAAGGTAAGTGTGATTATATTTGGAGTCAAAACATGCTAATAAATGCATTGTCCTTTGATTCAAGGGTGAATGCTCTTGGGGTGAGTGGGAGTATGTAATGCCTCAAGTTTTTGGTCTTTGATAATTTCAGAAATTTTATCCTTATTGTCCTTACTACAACATCCCTTATGAGTCGTAGAAGTCTTGACGGGCCCTAGGTAACCAATCGTAACCAAATTAGTAAGTGTGTGACTAAGTTCTTCTCTGAGTACATATGGCTCACTAAGATTCATAAGGACTCATTATAAGTCATTCAGTGCAAATTATAAAAAGTCTAGTGTTTACCCTAAATGGGTTCTATGTTGACTACTACTAGACCCTACAAGTCGTAAGGTCCCTTTACAAGTTGTAGAAGTTGAGTCATAGGGTCAACAAATCGTGAGTGCCCTGGAGACTATCTTGGCTACGACTCGTGGTGACAAGTCATAATGAATCCATATAAGTTGTATAGTGACCCATTGTCACTGACGACAAAATTTCAATTTTGAATTGAGTGTACTATGGACAATTCTGTCCTTTCCCAATTAAAACCCCACATTCATAAGGCACTTAAGAGGGGTTATTTCTCATTCATAACGTACTCAAACACTTCTAAATCTCTCTAAATTCTCAAGTAGCCATACTCTGGGTTCCAATTAAGTAGGTCATCCAAGGGCTCAAGGGTTGAACTTTTTCCATTAAACATGGTATTTCACATGTTACTCTTCCCTAATTAGTAATTTATTAAAGGCATATATTTTAAAGTGTTGTTCATATGGTATTGATATTGGTTTTGAAAATATGGGTTTAGGATATTTGAATAATTGACGTTTATTTGATATTTCATGTTTGTCCCTGCATGGTTAATGTTTTAATGGTGGTTTTAAAATCAAATTGATCTATGGGAATGGTTAATAAATTAAGGGATTGTGATTTCCCCAAACTTGTGTCTTTTGAAGTGGTTATGACCTGACCTCAGCCCCCTATTATGGAATTTTTTTTTAACATGAAAAATATGCACATTGAACTACTCTTGAACTATTGCATAATGTGAAAGGTTAACGAAGCATAATGATTTTTAATTGAACATTATGGGGTTGTGTAATTTCCCAAGCTTATGAGTAATTTAACCAAATAGGATTGTGATTTCCTCCAAGTGATGGTAATTGGTGTGGAATATTGATGTTACCTTGCAAGTGTAGTTAGTATGACGATACCAACAATGTATGCCTAAATGTGTAACATGGTTCAGTTAAGAGGAATGTGTGATAATTATTTTAATTGGGATGTTATGTAGTTGAGTCGTGAAAGTGAAGGTCATGAAGGGCCGATACTGGAAACCACAGGTTCTAACTCGGCGGTCTAAATGACTGAGTGGTTCAAGTCGCCCTTGTTATGATCATATGGTTGTGAGAATTGAGTTCCCCACATTATATAACATAATTTTGTGCTTATGTCACCTTGATATGCCAGAATGTTTGAGTCCCCCATAGTCTATATATATACCCTCTAGTTTGTGCGGCCATATGCACTGGGGCCCTACTAGTTGTGGAAGAGCTGGCCCCATGTAGCCTGTGGGTGCCTTCTTATGTTATAAAGGTTGAGCTAAACAATCCAGGATAAAGTTTTAAAATACATGCTAAGCCTTGTTTTCCTATCCCGGCATATGACATGCATATATGTATATGCATTTGATTATGTGCATTGGTTTTGAATGATTTTGAATTATTGATCACGACATTATGTTATCCTTATCCCTGAGTTTCATATGAATTTTCACCTCACTAACCGTCTTCGGACATTGTATCCCCACATGATGTAGGTACCAAAGATACCCTTACTTTTCCTGTGCAGAGTTAAATGGATCAACTCGGTTCATCAGTTTTTTGTGGTGAAGTGGTTATCTTCCATTCTCCGAAAGACTTGGATATTTTATCTGTTATTACCATAGATTAAAATTAAGTGTTTTCATTATCATTAAAATTATCATTCTCGACCAAGACTAGTTTTTAGTTCTTAAGTTAGAAGGCTTTGCTAGATTACTATGGACTTGGGTGATATTGGTCAGTTGTTATGCTGTCAAAGGTTATCAGTTATAGATATACCCTTCATTATTTAAATCATATCTTGCTCTATCTTGTTATATGTTAGGAATTCATCCGACATTAGGGATATTGTGTTGTTTGTTTAGGTGCATAGGGGTGGTCTCCAATCACTAGTGGACTTGGGATACCCATCACGTCTAGGCCCTAGTTTGGGTTGTGAAACTTATATTGAAGGCTCATCGGTCTAAACTATGGCTAATATGCATAAATAAGTCCATAAGGTCTAACATAAGTCTTTATCTAAGGTAGGCCAAAGGAACCCACTTCTAATCCTCGAGATCCATAATTAGGCAATTCAAACCCCGTACTAGAATAAGGTATCTATATTAACCTCTAAATGATAAGTAAGGCATAGTCAATCCTAAGATATAAATTCCACCTAGCCATGAGCAATAAAGTCAACTCCACCTATTTCATTGTTTCAAGATCACTACAAATATCCCAAATAAGGTTAATCATACTTACCATACTTCCAATGCCTAAATCATATCCCAAACTTAAAATCATATCATTTTCATTTTATGAATTAGTTCAATCTAGGGAGAATGAAATAAGAATCTAAAAGTTTAATAAGCATTTAACCTTATGGGTGAAAACCCTCATCAATCTACAAACTTAAATACTCTAGACTAAGTCATTCTACCCATTAATGTTTGGTGTCTTTATGCACTCTAGTGTTGTTATTCTAGCTTATTTAGCCTTGTTTTGAGGAAAATTCATGTACTTTCTATTTTATTATGATATAAACAAGATTATAAGGGTTAAAGTATATGATAAAAATGTTTAAATGTATTTTCAAACAAGTTTGTACTTAAATGGGTTACATCGAGTTCAATCGAGGAAATTAGTGTTACTAGCTTGAGCTAGGTGATTGTCTAGTCTATCTCAATGTATTCTAGTTTGTTAAATGAGTTCCAAATGGTTTAATTGTATGCTTATATGAGTAAAAACTTGTTTATAATGTTCAAAGTTCAATTGGATCAAGTTTAGAGTCAAAACAAAAAGTTAATGTTCAACATGAGCATACCTAGTCTTAGCTCGTGTTTTGAGTTAGTCGTTCTTAATATTGTGTTGTATTTATATATAATCATTGGTGTATTATAATGTATTATGATTTGTGATCTGATTATGGTAGTATATGGATGTATACAAGGATGGAAAATGAGTGGAAACACGCCATAAAGGCCTGGGATGGAGAACAAAGTGCAAGGCAAAGTTCAGATGTAAAAATGCAATTTCCAGTGAGGTTCACAATGGATATATGATGCTACCCTTACTTGAATCAAGAAAGTAGTGCGCTTCAACCCCTAGTTGACTCAAAAAAACATTGCACCGCAACCCTTGTTCAAGCAAAGTATGTGATGCGGCGCAACCCTCATTCCCTACATGGCTAAATTTCATTCAGTATAAATAAGATATTCTGTACACATTGTAAGGACTTTTGAACGTCTTTGGAGATTAAGGAGGCTTCTGCAACTCATCTTTTAGGTTTTATTAATCTTAATTTAGCTTTTCATACATCATAACCTGTATTCAACTAGCTTGATTACAGTTATGTCGATTAGCCCACAGGACAGTTAAAGAAGTGGCAATTCCACTTCCGATAAATGTAACCTCTCCTTTTCATAAACCTGATACTAAAGGGAGGTTCGAGCTAAAGAACAATATGGTGAATCTTTTGATTTGCAGTGGACAATTTACAAGGCTTGCATAAGAATATCCACAGATCTACTTACAGAAATTCAATGAGCTCACTGACAAATTTATTCGGGCAGATATGAATGTTAATTATATGAGGTTGACACTCTTCCCCTATTCACTTATTAGGGAAGCTAAAAGGTGGTTGAACTCTAAGTCTTTGAATTCAATAACATCATGGGATGGCTTAACTCAAAAGTTCCTCATCAGATTATTTCCATCTGGCAAGAAAGCGAAACTTTGTAGTGAGATAGTGAGCTTCAAACAAAGGATAGACGAGAACCTCTATCATGCTTGAGAGAGGTTCAAGGCACTTCTTAGGGACTATCCACATCATCAATAGTCCAATAAGGTACTTTCTCATACTTTTGTAGAAGCACTTGATCACAATACAAAAAATTTGCTAGATTTAGCTGTAGGTGGTCAAGCATTGGAATTGACTTATGATGAGCTATACACCATATTGAACTGCATAGCACAAGGAAATCCAGAGTGGCATAATGATTGTAGGAGTACCATGAAGAAAGTTAGAAGCGTGTTAGAGGTGTACCAATACAATTCTTTATCATCTCAGGTTGCTGCATTGCAAAATTTGATAGACACTCAGTTCAGCAACCTAAAAGTAGAAGCTACACAGCTTGTAATAACGATTAATGTAGTTCAGCAAACCAATGGTTAGTGTGAGGTTTGTGGCAATAGTGGTTATTTTGTGGCCATATGAGCTGCAAATCCAGAGTTAGTGATGTTCGTGGGTAATGTTTAGAGGCCAAATTATGGTAATATCTACAACATGGAGTGGCAAACTCAGCCACCAAATCTAGCATAGAACAATCAGAAACAACTTTAAGGTAATCAGGCCATAACTCATACTAGAAACTTAGAAAAGATGATGAAATAGATCCTAGCTAATCAAACATAGTTGGATGCAGATGTAAAGAACCAACAAGATACCACGAAAAGCTAAGAGTTGCAGTTGGGGAAGTTATCACAGACACTAAATACCAGTCCTCAAGGTGGTTTGCCAGGAGAAACAAAAAACCCAAAAAAGGTAATGGTAATAACTTTGAGAAGTGGTAAAAAACTTAATGAAGAACCTCTAAAGGAAACTAAGGAGGTAGATGTTGATATGGTAACTAAACAGGTAAATGGCTAAGTTGCTGAAAAGTTGAGGAAACCTAAGTACTTGAAAGAAAAAGCTGCTGAAGAAGGGAAGAATATTCCACAACTACCTTTCCAGCAGAAGCATATAAAGGCAAAGAAGTATGCATTCTTCAATAAGTTCTTTGATACATTTAGAGAGTTATACATTAACTTACCTCTTTTAGATATTTTGCAGAGAATGCGTAAGTATGCTAAGTACTAGATCTATTTGGTGGATAATAAAGTTAAATTATAGGATGTGGAGGTATTAACACTCACTGAGGAGTGTAGTTTTGTGGTTACTCAAAACATGCCAAAAAAGTTTAAGGAACCTGGGAAGTTCACTCTCCCCA
The DNA here is from genome assembly GCA_030864215.1 of Capsicum pubescens. NCBI lineage: Eukaryota > Viridiplantae > Streptophyta > Magnoliopsida > Solanales > Solanaceae > Capsicum > Capsicum pubescens. Next base: position 172,773,037 of record CM061543.1, read on the forward strand.
TTCAGATTGGCAACAGTGAGTAGTTTATGAAATTAGTGATTTAGGGGCAAGTATCAACTTGATGCCCCTATCTTTTTTCAATACATTAGGTTTGGGGAAGCCTAGACCAAGCTTGGTACTACTATAGCTGGCAAATGGGACCAGAGCTTGTCTTGAAGGATTGATAGAGAATGTCCTCATAAAGGTTGGTAAATTTATTATTCCTGCTGACTTTATTATTCTAGATTTTTAGGAAGACGAACAAGTACCAATCACCTTAGGGCGTCCATTTTTTACAATGAGAGGAGCTTAAATTGATGTGAGTGAGGGTACGCTCACAATGAGGGTGGAGCATGAAGAAGTAGTTTTCAAAGTTTACAAACAGCTTAATACACTATTGATGAGCGGTGATTTTACGACTCAATCTCACTAAATATTTGTGTAAAATTACCTTGTTTTAAGTGAATAAATGAGACATATTCGTGAGTAAATATACTAATATCCACTCTTTCCAGGTATAGAGTTGACTATGTGTGGGGTCCTCGAAACCTCTTGATGTGTGTGGGGTCCTCAAACCCTCTTGATGTGTAAAAATGCTACTTGGTAGGTCTGGAGGCCTCGAGGAGTATTTCTTTCTCTACTCTTAAGTATACTTTGGGGACAAAGTAGATTTTTAAGTGTGGTGTGGGGAAATTCCCATTTTTAGAGTAATTTTAATTTTTTTTTGTGTTAGGAATAAGTAAGTTATTCTTCTTGGTTCTATATTTGATTGCATGATGCAAGTGTTTTGATGGTAAAAAGCATGTTGACTGTGTAAATTGCTACTATTGAGACTCCCACGCTCATGTTTATGACTCTTGTACTTGGTGGCTTAATGTTGAATTCATGCTATTGCTTGGTTAAGTATCTATGATGATACTATGTGATTTGGGCATATGCCATGTGTGTGAGGTGTTATATAGTCCTCATTGTATGTGATGTATAGAGCTTGCCTAGTGTGTGTGCAAAACAAAATAAAGAATGTGGGTTTAGAATATGATAGAGGCATTTCTTTGATAGCCTTGTTTAATACCTTCTTTTACCTAGCCTTGAACATAATCCTAGTTAACCCTTATTGAGCGTTTAGCTTTTTCTTTTGCAGCCTCATATGTAGCCTAATCCCCTTCTTTGATGGACCATAATTTGATCCAAAGCTCATAAGCGCTTTATTTGAAATCTAATTAGGTTAAGGAGTTGGAAATTCAAGAAGAAAAAGGTAAAATTGAAGCCCCTAAATGAAAGTTATGGGTGTTTAAAAGAATTGTTACGTGTTGTGGTGAGGAGTTGAGTAATGAAAAGAATTAAAAATTATTCAAATTGAATGAGTTGTGCATAGAATCCTCCCAACATAGTTAATGTAAATGATTTGAATAAGATGGGGTGAAAAATAAAAGAATAGGGTAGACAAAAGTGGTATAATTTAGTTGTTGGAGATTGGTTTTGAATGTATTATAGTGCTTAGGAAAGATAGTTATTATTAAGCTAAAATAGTTCCTGCCCGTCCATTAGCCTACATTACAACCCGAAAAGACCTATTTGATCTTAAGCTTAACATTCTGATATTAGTGGAGTACTACACTAAGGGAAAGCCTATGGTTCATATAGTGTAACTTGTGAATTCTTTGTGAGAGTGAGTGAAATTTGATTCTTTCACCCATTATGTTATAAAATGCTTTGATGTGAGTGATTTATGGGTAACTCTGTTATTGTGAGGAGCACATATTTGATGAATGTGGGTGATTTATATGATATCCTTGATCAATCTGCATAAGTTTTCCACTTGTTGAGTCAATTCTTGAGGATAGGATGTTTTGGAGTAGTGTTCAGGAGCTTTTAACTGTGTATATAACATGCTTAGTATAGAAACTTGCATTCTATATAGTCATTTTAGTACTAGCTTGAGTGTCTTGCTCATAGCATAAGTGTAGAGTCTCCTCATCTTATGATTTCTTAGAGTTAAGAGTTGTTCGATAACGAACAAAGCATTAAGTGTGGGATGGTGATGTTGGGTGTATTTATGCACTCTAATGTTGTTCTTCTAGCTTATTTAGCCTTGTTTTGAGGAAAATTCGCGTGATTTATGTGTTATGATGATATAAACAAGCATATAAGTTTTCAAGTATTTGATTTCAATGTTTAAAATTGTATTCAAACAAGTTTGTAATTAAATGGGTTACTTAGAGTTCAATCGAAAAAACCGGTGTTACTAGCTTGAGCTAGGTGCTTGTCTAATCTATCTCGATGGATTCTAGTGTGTTAAATGAGTTCCAAATGGTTTTCTTGTATGTTTAGATGTGGAAAAACTTGTTTATAATGTGTAAAGTTCAATTGGATAAAGTTTAGAGTCAAAACAATAAGTTAATGTTCAACATGACCAAGCCTAGTCTTAGCTCATGTTTTGAGTTCGTCTCTCTTAATATTGTGTTGTGTTGATCTCTAATAATTTGTGTATTAAGAAGTAGGATATTCTGTGAGCTGATTATGGTGGTATATGGATGTATAAAATTCTGTAAAATGAGTGGAAACGCGCCATAAAGGCCTTGGATGGAGGACAAAGTGCAAGGCAAAGTTTGGACGTAAAAGTGCAATTTCCAGTGAGGTATCGCGATGTAGCCATGACACGACCCTTACTTCACTCAAGAAAGAAGTGTGCTGCGACCCCTAGTTGAATCAAACTAGAATTGCTCCATGACCCTTATTCAAGTCAAGAAAGTGATGTGGCGCAACCCCCATTCCCTACACAGCTAAAGTTCATTCACTACAAATAGGACATTGTTTACACATTGTAAGGACTTTTGAACGTCATTGGAGATTAAGGAATCTGCTGCAACTCATCTTTAAGGTTTTATTTTTCTTTATTTAGATTTTTAATATATCATAACATATATTCAACTAGATTGATCATGGTTATGTCGATTAGTGGCTAAACACTGCCTTTCAGGGGTTACAACCAAGAACATGAAGACTATTGTTTTGAATTGATTTCATTTAATTTACTTATCATGTTTGGTTACTTGTTTATTCTTGTTTTAACTATTTTAAGGATTGATCACCCTTAGAATACATATATTGTCAACTTTGTGATCTTGTGAGAGGGAATAGGAAGATAGAACGTTGGGATAAACAAAGTAGGGTTCTTATTCATTTTTGAAATAAGGAATTTGAATTAGCGTCTAGGATAGGGATGTACCTAGAAGCCTTTCTTGATTCACATTTCGGAAGATAGCCTAAAGAACTTAATTGAATTATTACACCCCCACTCAAAGATGTAGATGTAATATAAAAATTAGGTAAAAGGTTAGAGGCGGAAGACCATGATCATGCAATTAACCCTACGAATCATTAACCAAGATAAGCGAGTTAACGAATGAAGTTCAATAACATAATATGATTGTTTAAAGTGATTTAACCCTGGGTTTTATCCTATTGATTGTCTCAAGTCTTTTATTTTATTCTTTACTTACTTTACTTTAGTCTACGAATATTAAAAACTTTTTTATGGTTATGCTTGCGCTAGATTGATCTAAATTGTGAACTGAAATCAAATAGTTGTTAGAACAAGTCCATGTGGGATCGATATTCGACTTTCTTGAAGGCCAAATTATTACTTAGTAGACCACGTACACTTGTGTCTTTGCTTGGGAGCTATGACCGATGATCAATCTTTACATTCACATTCACAAGCAATATGTAACACATATTATCTCACGAAGAAGAGTAGACAGAAGCCAACCTCGATGCCAAATCACAAATCCTTGGATCGTCCGCTAATGTCCATATTCAGTCCACAATTCCAAAATACCATCACGGTATCAAAATCATAATATACTCATCAATACTAAAATACAAATACCCATATTGAACTATAGTGCTTCGGGTCCAAAAATCACATCCAAAACCCCATATAGGTCCCACTTACGAAAATCATGTTTTGGAGACCAAACCAATATTCATGTATGCTAAAGAATCATAACACTCAAAAATGGATAAAAAAAACAAGTTAATTTGGAGATAAAATCAAGCCCTTAAGGTTTTGGGGTTTTTGTCAAGCAATAAAAAAAATCAATATATAAAAGGGCGGGTGTTACCTCAAATCAAAAGATAATTGTGAAAATAAATGTTAATCAAGCTCCTAAGTAATCCACAAGCCTCAATTTTAATATATTACACTCTTTAGGGTTTTTTCTCTCAAGAAATGGATGTAAAATGAGCAAAATCGGGTAGAAGGGGCTTTTTATACCCATACCAGGTTTTTAGAAATTGCTATCGCGATCATAATATTTACACTGAAAAAATGTCACGATTGCAATTTTTCCTTTGTGATCACGACCAGGAGAAATAAGGTATAAAACACATGCCCCAAGTGTGTTTTACCCATTGTGATCAAGGTTGCACCAGCAACCTAGTGCACCAGATTTTTTAAGACCCAAACAGACTTTGACAGGGTGCTCGAGATTTATTCAGAACCCTGTACATACAAATGAATTATGTAATACAAAAAATTTGACGCTCCAAATGCAACGGCATACTTAGAATTTAAATATGAGGTAATTTCAGCCAAATATGGTTCCCACACCCTGATTTCTAGTTTCTCAACTTTTTGACCATTACGTCAAAATAAGCTTGGGACGCTCAAGACCCAGACCAAAGGTCTAAATAGCCTAAAATAAACATTCTGGTGCTACTGGGGCAGTCAGAATTTGCATTTGAGGTCATTTACTAGGTGTTTTATTTCGAGACCAAATCCTATCCAACGAAAGATCCAAATTTGCGGATTGAGCTGAAAATCCAAAAAAATTGTCCGATCATTGAACTGATAGTTCCAGCAAGTCAAAAGTGACTTGTAGCAGCTGTGGGAAGGCTCAAAATACTAGAAATGCATGCAAATCAAGGAAATAACCTAGAGGGTCATTACAATATCCACTACTAAAAGGACTTTTTTTGCGAAATTCAATGGATAGAAAAATCACAAAAACTCAAAAGGATGAGGTACTAGGCATGCATGCTCTGATCATAACTTCCCAGATAACGTCCAAAATGAGAGAACACTTTCAAGGTATATTATCATTGGTATCCCTTTTTCAACTAATTTTTTCACATCACTTCCAAAAAGCCTAAACTCAAAATTAACCACTAATTGACCTCCAACTGAATGGGAAAAAAGAAATGCACGCAAATCTAAACCACAATGCACTGATATCATCTTGATACTCACACAAACAAACAAAGGATCATCCAAGAAAAGAACAAAGCATAGCATGGGTCATACAACCGACTCTAAATGCAGATATAACTTTTCTTTACTATTCCACACTTCCATCCACGTCAAACTAGGAGGAAAATCACCCGAGTCCTATCCGCCCAATCTCATCACAGAGAACTCTAAGAACTAAAGATGATTCGCTGGAAGTACACATAACAAACACGAGAATATTCCAATAAGGTTCTATCTTGTCAAACAAATAAAGATAATCAAGGAATGCAATCTATGACAATGCTAAAACTAATCCGAGTGGTAATCAAAATTAAAATCCAAAAGGTCAAAGCATAATTACTCATCCTTGAATATCCACTCCAGGATGTCCCATAAATCGAGAATGAAACCTTGATAAGTCCCTTTAAAGCATACTACTCACGTTGAGTACATCATATAAAAATCTCAATACCAATGCCACAAACTAGAAAATGAACCAAGCAACTCAAGATAAAGAATTTCAAATTCGCCAACTCAAGAAGAGATCACGGGAAAAGATCATATGCCTTTAACTCTCTACTCTACTTAAGACAAGAACCACATCATGGAAAGAAAGGAATGCCCAATCTCCACACTAGTACCAAGAGCAAACCAATATAAAGAGACGAACCCAACAAATCAAAGAGGTGAATCCAGGACTTCTTTATATTAGTAACAAGAAAACTATCGGGAAATGAAATAGCCACAAATAAAAAATGAATCTAATATTGGTCAAGCTCAAAAAATTGGGCAACATATAATGGGATAGCAAACAAAATAACTTTCCTAAGCAAGGAGGCAAGTCTAAGAATCCCAAACTCATGAACAAGCAATATAGCTAATTGCCAACTATAGAACCATATAGAACCACAGAAGGTAAACTTACCTGCAATACCATAATTGAATCCACAATCAATCTAACACATCCAACAAAAGATGAAAATAATCAACCTCGCCTTGCTATAGGAAAGAAATCATCAAATCAGACTATAGCTACACAAGACACAAAATAAGAACCACAAAAAATGGAATTCTAACTCGATAACACTAGCCTAAATAGATGCCTAATGAGGATCAGTAACATCAAACAATAATAGAAACAACAATAGCAAAATAAACATTAATATAATCAATGAGTGGTACAAATTGAAAATCAATGGCAAGTACCACTCAAGGTCTATAGTAAGGCCAATATGCCAAGAAAAATGGGACTCAAACCGAAATGCTACACCAATAGAGAGAAAATATCAATAGAAATCTACTCCATCCACTACTAAAACAAATAATCCTTGGGGGTAATCATATAATCATGAGCTCAATAACAAGGCACACAATAACCAATATGAACTCATCAAGGTATATAATCATCAATGAGTACAAAGACCCCAATACACATAATGAAAAAGGTAAATGAAGGAAACAAAATCACACCCATCATGAAAAAATCCACGATCACATATCGATGGGTCTAAGAAAGGATAAATCTAAATTGGTCCAAACTCGGACCTACCTATTAAATCATCAATTGTGGTGTCGAGTTCACTATCTCTAAAAAAGGTATCATAACATCACAGGGTTGATCTAAATGAGCTATATGACTAGCAATTCCATGTTGGATGCACACTTTAGACCAGTGACTTATCTTTCTGTAGTCATAACAAATACCTAAAGCCCTAACCTAATGAGAAACACAAACTAATCCTAAATGGCTAGCCAACTGACACCAAGAGCACTCTCTACTACCATGATCATCCTTTTTATAATTATAGCCTATATCAGGAACTCTAGGTTGGCAGGGAATACATGCTAATTCTCTCTAATTAACTAACTCACACCTAGGGGGATCTCAGGCCTATTTTCTCATCTCTCCACAACTAAAAAAATCATGGATTAAATACCAATAGCATAATACTGATGGAATGTCCTCTTGATTCCACCTCCATAAGCCCTAATATATTCTCTCTATTTGGCCCTCACAAGATCAATAATCTAGGAGAAGTAAGACTCGGCTACATTAATTTCTCTAATACCAAATAGAGTAGCAATGCTAAACCTCTAATAAATCCATGCATTATGTCTTTCTATACAGGATATGGCATCAGAATATGCCTACCCCACTTAAGCAAACCTAATATCATACTCAAAAACTAGTAAAGAACCCTGATGAACACTAATAACTCTAACTTTTTCTTGAGAACTACTTTGTGAAGTGAATATCATCACTAGTTGACGTTGAATATCTTTTATATCCATCCCCAACTCTCTCATCATTAGTTGATGCTAAAAATCTTTGATATCCATCCTTAACTCTCTAGATCGATGTTGCGCTAACCCTTGATTGGTAGTAAATTTACCACTCATTAACATCCAAATTTGTGCACTACTATGGTTAAATTCGTGTAAATTCATGCACTACAATGGTTAAATTAATGCACTACCATTGTTTGATGGTGTTAATTGTAATTAAAAGAATCGAAGTAAAGAAAAATGAATGGAAAATAAAAAAGACAAAGTTAGTGCAAAAGCTAGAAAATATGGAGTAGGGATCGGCCCTTAGTTAGCACGCTCGCAGTGTGAGGGTTGAGATCGTGACCAGTCAAGACCCAATTAAATCTTATGATCGCGTTGGACTTACTGCGATCACGATCAACTAATGGAAATCACGGCAGCATGGGAGTCTTCAAGGGGAAAATTGGTAAATTCACATAGCTGGTTCCAATTCTCAAAAAGGCAAAACCCTTACACACTTGAGGCATCTTCTAACTAGAATTCAATTTTTGTATTGAAAGAAACCCTACCACTTTGGGAAAGAAAATTTTTCCTAAATTCTCCAAGCGATTTTAGTTGTGATTTAATATTGAAGCTTTGAAATTATTCTTGTTTTGTTATCAATGAAAGCATTGGGTGGTAATTTGGGTATAATTCCTTTCTCTAATCTCATGAGTAGCTAAATATTTATCTTGGGGTTATGATTGATTTGGGTGTTAAAGTGTATTTGTAACACCCTAATTTTCTGAACCAAAATGTTACACGGTGCTAATGACCTCGAGGGACCACAAGCTAACCCATGACTGATATCCGTACCTGTACACTGCATAACATACATGAAATATGTGGAAAACATAAAAAATAGACCATAAGGTTAAACTAAAATAATTATAACATCCATATGGGTTAAAAATACCCAACATAACATAAGGCTGAATCAAAACTGAACAAAATCTGAACTGTATCTGAAAGCCTCTAAGTACTGATTGAATAAGGAGTTGAAGGAACATGTCTTCAACTAACTCTGTAAACTGAAAACTAACTAAAATAGTATATGAATCGAATCATATCATCCTCGAATGAAGAGGACTCACAGAAGCTCTGTATACTGGAATGCAAATGCTACTACTGGTCTGGAACTAGAGTTTTTGAACCTATGGTGTAACATAAAAAGAAAGCACCATAGCACAAATGCGTCAGTACAACTGGAGTACTGAGTATACGAGTGAGGTAGGCTAAATGAAAATGGTTTACATGCTTGAACAATTCGAACTGACCGACTAATATGAACGTGAGAGTGAAACCATACATACATAATAACTAGAAACGTAAATACGTAATAGTGGATCTGTACGCTAATACATGATTTACTGATTTCTGACATAACAAAAACTATGGTTCTGTCAACATGGGTGACTATGTCTAACAATCTTGGGTCTGATGGAACTATCTGAGTTCCGTACTATAACTGAATTTGACTGTATCTAGCAGTCCTGGTATACTGATATCTAAAGAACTATCTGAGTTCTTTTATTCAGACTGAGCCTAAATCTGTGGGAGGTAGTTGTTTAACCGACATGCCCCAATAATGCATATAGCTAAGTTAGGGTCCAATCTCTGCCCCGACTAGAGGGGTGTCAATACCGCACCACTAGTAAGGACAGTTGTGAGTGACCCTCATCTGGAAGGTACTCAAATGAGAATGGTGGGAACCCTAAAATGACAGGTTAAGCCACCTCATCAACCCTAGTCTGACAGGTTAAGATATCTCAACCTACACTGGCTACGTAGTTCTGGAACACAAGGATGACTGCTAAGAATCACACCCTAAACTGGCAGGTGAGTTTCCATCCTTGGGTTTAGTCGGTGCTAACTTCTACTCCCATCTGAAGACAATGAACATGATTTAAATAACTGTACACAGACTAAGTAACTAACTTCCGTTGATTGACGGAATAGCACTACTATCTGAGATTTTGTTGAGATCATGAGATTTTGGAGATTTCCTGAGTCATATGACTGACTGAGTTCTATAGATCATGACTTGATTGAGATTATCGGGATAACATGACTTGGATCTAGTCACACATTTATATTTTTTGAGTACGAATACCCCCAGGACTCGATGGAAGGAAACTGACACACATGATATGACTTGATCACAAGATTGGAGTTTACAATTCATAATATCATAGTAGGGGATAATATACCACATGTAGTTTTCAACATCTTGTGCATAGTAAGGAGTGAATGGGATATATATCATGTACATATTGTATCACTTCATTATCATAAATGCTTCATACCACAACAATAGCAACAAAACAATGGCATGGAATTCATATTGAATTATCTAATTAAGATTGACTTGTCATGTAGATAGTATGGGACCATGTAAACATGAAATTTCTAGTATTCTAAGCATTTTATCAATCACCTTGCATGCATTCTTTAGGGCATTGGTGTGTTCATGAATTTCACCATATTAAACTACCCAAATTTATGGGTTCTAACTATATTATCATAACCTTCATGAAAATTCATCAAATTACTACTCTATAGCATAAACAACAACGACCAACATGAATACAATCATATAACCACAAAACATTTATGATTTGGTACTTAAAGATTGATTCTTGAACTCCGAGGATGAAAGGACTCCGTGGATGAACACTATGCTTACTTGACTCAAGGTTCTTGATGTTTTTGAACTTGAAGGGTTTGAAATCCTTTGATTCTTAAAGAGGATTGGATATTGTTCTTAGGGATTAAATTTAGAGAGAAACCCTAGTTTTTGTTTGTGGAATAACAATGAAAAAAATAGCTTAATTCGGACTCATCTGGGTATATAGGCGAGTGGTAAGTGACCAAAATACCCCTGTTAAAATGACCTAGAAATAAATTGAACGTGGCGTGTGATGGTCTGACTGATGGTTCGTCATACACTTGATAGTCCATCACTTAGCCCGTCAGACGTGGAGCAGAAATGGGGTCACTGGATAAGAGTTGACGGCCTGGATGACGGTCCGTCACAACTTTGACGGTCCGTCATAACCTTGACGGTCCGTCAACTTATCCGTCAGTCCTTACTCGGTACGTGGCTCAACTGCCTTGGCTGTGATGGTCAAAGTGGCGTTCCGTCACTTATGTGGTGGTCCGTCAACTTGGTCGTCATACCTAGGCGTTTCCGACTGTTCCAAGTAAAACGTCCATAACTTCCTCGTCTGATGTTGGATTTTGAAAAAATTGGTACCATTGGAAATCTAACTCAATTTCCCACGTGATAGAAAGTGAAAATCTCAAAAATACCATATGTAAAAATATAGGTTTGTATTTCAAAGTAAGTCCTAGCATCCTTGAGATGATTTCTATCTTGGAAAAAGGCACGGGTATTACAATATATCCCCCTTGAGAATATTCATCCTCAAATAGAACTGACTGAGAGGGGAAATAATAATCTGAACATGAGTAGCTGGAACATGATCTTATGACTGACAAAATAAATGCATTATACTAAACATGCATATCTATTGCACGTGTAACTGATTCATGAATGTATGACTGAGTTTCTCGCAATGAGAATGCATATCTAATGCTTGATTATTTACTGGACTGATACATGTATGCATGACTAAATATGCAATGGTACTTGATACCAAATTTTTGATGGAACATGAATACGAAACAAAATATCAAGCTATTTTGAATGTTGAATGTGAAACTGAATAAGCTTAAGGAAGACTATTACCTTGATCTTGATATGGGTTGGTGGATAAAAGGTGAGGGTACTTGGTACGGATGTCTTCTTCTACTTCCCAAGTAGCTCCCTCAATGGACTGATTTCGCCAAAGAACTTTGACTAGAGGGACTTCTTTGTTCCTCAGCCTACGAACTGATAGTCTAAAGTTTTGACTGGAATCTCTTCATATGAGAGGTTGTCCTGAATATCAATGTTCTAAATAGGGACTACAACTTCTGGGTCACCTATGTACTTCTTTAGAAAGGATACATGGAAGACTGGATGAACTGAGGCTAGATCTGAAGGCAATTCAAGCTCATAAGCTACCTTTCCGAAGCGACTGAGAATCCTGAAGGGACCGATATAGCGAGGACTAAGTTTCCCTTTCTTACTGAACCTCTTCTCTCCCTTCATGGGAGAGATCATGAGATAAACATAGTCATTGACCTCGAACTCGAGATCCTTTCTACAAACGTCTGCATACGATTTCTGTCAGCTATGAGCAGCCTGAAGTCTCTCTCTGATCAACTGAACTTTCTCTAAGACGTCGAATACCAAGTCATAACCAACGACTGAGGCCTCACTAACTTCGAACCAAATGACTGGAGATCTACACCTCCTACCATAGAGAGCTTCGAATGGAGCCATCTGAATACTAGAATGACAGTTATTGTTGTATGCAAACTCAATCAGAGGAAAGTGGTCGTCCCAATTTCCCTTAAAATCAACTGCACACGCCCTTAGTATATCTTCAAGATTCTGAATGGTCCTCTCTGATTGACCATCTGTCTGAGGATAAAAGGCGGTAGTGAGATAAACTTGGGTACTAAAACCCTTTTGGAATGCTTTCCAAAAGTGAGAAGTGAACTTTGTACCTTTGTTTGAGATGATAGATAATGGAACACTGTGTAATATGACCAACTCTCTGATATAGAGTTTGGCATAATCCTCAGCTGAATAAGAGGTACGAACTGGAAGGAAATAAGCTGACTTGGTCATTCTGTCTATAATGACCCAAATCGAATCATGCTGATGACGAATTCGAGGCAAACCTATCACGAAATCCATGTTCACTTCTTCCCACTTCTAAGTAGGAATAGTGAACTCCTATATGGACCCACAAGGTTTCTGATGCTCTATCTTAACCTGCTGATATGTAGAACACTTAGCCATAACTCTGCAACATCTCTTTTCATCCCACTCCACTAATAGATCTCCCGCCAGTCGCGGTACATCTTAGTGTCCCCTGGATGAAAAGAGTATCGCGCACCATGCGCCTCTGCAAGAATTTGCTGCCTCAAGTCATCTACACCTGTAACACACAGAGACCCTGACAACAAAGAACACCATCTTCCCCTTGGGAGAAACCCTATACTTTTTGATTTTGAACTGACTCTTTTAGATAGACAAGGCTGGGATCCCTGTCTTTCTTTTCTTTCACCTTGGAAACTAGAGATGACTCTGAACTACTCTAAACACATACACACCCTCTAAAGAGTAGACTAAGTGAATGCCTAGTCTGGCAAGCTGATGAATTTCTTGGGCTATCTTCTTCCTACCATCCTTTACGTGAGAAACACTACCCATGAAGAGTCTACTTAGAGTGTCGCCACAACATTGGCCTTACCTGGATGATAAAGAACACTCATGTCATAATCTTTCAAAAGCTCTAACCACCTTCTCTAATTAAGATTAAGATCTTTCTGAGAAATGACATACTAGAGACTCTTATGATCTATGAAGACATCTATATGAACTCCGTATAGATAATGTCTCCAAATCTTTAAGGCAAATACTACGACTGCTAACTCAAGATCATGAGTAGGATAATTCTTCTCATGGGGCTTTAGCTGTCTGGAGATGTAGGCTATGACCTTACCATGCTACATGAGGACACAACCTAAACCCACTATGGATGTATCACAATAGACTACAAAACCGTCTGAACCATCTGGAAGAGTTAGAGCTGGGGCTGAGGTGAGTCGAGTCTTCAACTCTTGAAAACTCTTCTCGCAAGAATATGACCACTGAAACATAACCTTTTTTTAAGTCAATCTATTCATAGGAGATGCAATAGAATAAAATCCCTCGACAAAGCATCTGTAATATCCAGCCAAACCTAAGAAACTCCTGATATCTGATAGAGAGACAGGGCGAGGCCAGTTTCTTACCGCTTTGCTCTTATGAGGATCTACTCTAATTCCATTACCGAAAATTATATGGACAAGGAATTCTACTGATCTTAGCCAAAATTCACACTTACTAAACTTGGCGAACAACTGATGATCTTTGAGAGTCTGAAGAACAATTCTAAGATGGTCTGAATGATCACGCTCTGCGAGAGAATAGACCAGAATATCATCTATGAAGACTATGACAAACATGTCTAAGTACTTCTTGAACACTCGGTTCATCAAGTCCATGAAATATGCAGGGACATTGGTAAGACCAAATGACATAACTAAAAATTTGATGTGACCATACCGAGTAGGGAGAGCTGTCTTCGGGGTGTCACATTCTCTAACTCTGAGATGATGATAGCCTAATCTGAGGTCTATCTTGGAGAAATAACTGGCACCCTAAAGTTGGTCAAACAAGTCATCTATCCTGGGAAGAGGATACTTGTTCTTGATCGTAACTTTATTGAGCTGACAGTAATTGATACACATCCTGAGAGAACTGTCTTTCTTGCGCAAGAATAAGACTAGTGCACCCCATGGGGATACATTGGGCCTGATGAATCCCTTATCTAAGATATTCTTCAACTGATCATTCAGTTCCTTGAGTTCTGCTGGTGCCATTCTGTATGGAGAAATATAAATAGGCTGAGTATCTTGGAGAAGGTCTATGCCAAAGTCTATTTCCCTTTCGAGAGGAATTCCTGGAAGATCTTTGGGAAACACGTCTGAATATTTATTAACCACTGGGACTGATTCAAAACTAGGAGATTCAGAACTGGAATATTTAATATGCACGAGATGATACACGCACCCCTTAGAAATCATTTTCCTTGCCCGAAGGTAGGAAACAAGCTGACCCCTGAAAGATGAAGTACTACCCTTCCATTCTAGGATGGGATCATTCACGAACTAAAATTGAATTGTCCTATTTCTACAGTCGACTGTGGCATAGCAGGAATGAAGCCAATCCATGTTGAAAATAACTTCAAAATCAGTCATCTCTAACTCAACTAAATATGCTGACGTAGATTTCTGAAATATTATAACCTGGCAGTTCCTGTATACCCGCCGAGCTATGATATTTTTACCCACTGGGGTAGAGACTAAAAAGGGCTCTGCCAAAATTTCGAGACTGAGTCCAAAATTGCCTGCTGTGTAAGGAGTAACAAAATACAAGGATACCCCTGGGTATAACAAAGCATAAACATGAACATGGAAAATTTGTAACGTACTAGTAACGACATCAGGAGAATTTTCCTGATCCTGTTGAGTTTGAAGAGCATAGAGTCTATTTGGGTGTTGACCACTAGCAGCACTGGAAGTGGAACACTACTGGTTCAGGAGACTGTACTGAGCTGTGGAATGATTTTGCTGACCTTGATAACTGGAATGAGGACAATCTCTGACTCTGTGGCCTGGCTTTCCACAACTGAAACAAACATCACTACCGGCTCTGCAAACACCATGGTGGTTCTTACCACAAGTTTGACATAGGGGATTAGTTCGGGCATTGATGACACTTCCCTGAGATTTAGAGTCAGGTGCTCTATCTCTAAAGCTGGAGCACTGGATGAAGACTGAAATGGAGCTGATAACTTGGGACGTAACTGGGAATGATTTCCTCCCTCTAATTTGGGCTGAGCAAATCTGAAACTGCCTGATCTTTCTCTCTTATTCTTCCTCTCCCTAGCCCTAACCTTTTGCTCATCTATTTGCTGAGCATGGTTCATGATCCTGGCTAAAGTCATTTCACTATTCAGCATTGTAGATCTACACTTATTTACCACGCTATCATTCACTCCTGACACGAACTTGCTCATCTTTGCCCTGTTGTCTGCAACCACATGAGGGGCATATCTGGCTAGCTGAGTGAATCTGAAAGATACTCCCTAACCATCATATTTCCCTACCTAAGGTTGATAAACTCAAGAACTTTGTCCTCCCTCATCTCTTGGGGAAAGAATCTGTCTAAGAAAGCCATGAAAAATTCCTCCCACTTTATAGGATATGCATCCTCTAACCTCTCAGACTTTTACTATTTGTAACAAGTGTGAGCAACATCTTGTAACTGTTATGCGGCTAAATCGATGCTCTAAACAAAAGTAACTCCCATGATGTCAATGACCTTCTGTACTTTGTCAATGAAGTCCTGAGGAACTTCATCAGACTTAGACCCGAAGAAAGATAGAGGGTTCATTTAGGTGAAGTCCCAAATTCTAGCTGCTGCGGATTTGGCCACTGGATTGGCTGAAATAACTGGTGGCCATTTATTTTAGGTAGCCACAGACTGATAAAGTGTGGTGAATATGGCTCTAAACTCCGCATGAGAAACATGCTCACCCAAAGGGTCTTCGGGCTAAGGAACTGGCTGGTTTCTTCTCTTTTGAGGCATATTCTAAAATAAGAAAAGAATGGATTAGACTGAGAGTTTAACTTGAGATTATGCTCACTAGAAAGACATGAATACTGAAAGAAGGGAAACTATTCCTAAAAAATCTCATAGCCTCCTGTACATAAATGTGGCGCACAACACACCCATGCATAAGACTCTACTAGATACGACTTTCAGACTTCCTAGGACTCTATTGAACCTTAGGCTCTGATACCAAGTTTGTAACACCCCAATTTTATGAACCAAAATGCTACACGGTGGTCATGACCCCTAGGGACCACAAGCTAACCCATGACTGATATCCATACCTGTATACTGCCTAACATACATAAAATATGAGGAAAACATAAACAATAGACCATAAGGTTCAACTAAAATAATTATAACATCCATATAGGTGAAAAATACCTAAGATAACTGAAGTCAGAATCAAAACTGAACAAAATTTAAACTATATCTGAAAGCCTCGAAGTACTGAAAAAATAAGGAGTTGAAGGAACATGTATCCAACTACTCCATAAACTAAAAACTAACTGAAATAATAAATGAATCGAATCATATCATCCTCGAATAAAGAGGACTCACTGCAACTCTGTATACTAGAATACGAATGCTACTGCTAGTCTAGAACTCATGTCTCTGAACCTATGGTGTAACATAAAAAGAAAGCACCATAGCGCAAACGTGTCAGTACAACTGGAGTACTGAGTATACGAGTGAGGTAGGCTAAATGAAAAGGGTTTACATGCATGAGCAATGCTAACTGACCGACTAATATGAATGTGAGAGTGCAAACATACATACATAATAACTGGAAACGTAAATACATAATAGTGGATCTATACACTAATACATGATTTATTGATTTTTGACATGACTGAAACTATGGTTCTGTCAACACGAGTGACTGTATCTGACAGTCTTGGGTTTGATGGAACTATCTGAGTTCCGTACTATAATTGAATTTGACTGTATCTGGCAGTCCTGGTATACTGATATCTGAAGAATTATCTGCGTTCTTTTATTCAGACTGAGTCTAAAACTGTGGGAGGTAGTTGTTTAACCGACATGCCCCAATAATGCATATAGCTAAGTTGGGGTCCAATCTCTTCCCCGACTGGAGAGATGTCAATACCGCACCACTAGTAAGGACAGTTGTGAGTGAACCTAATCTGGAATTTACTCAAATGAGAATGGTGGGAACCCTAAACTGAAAGGTTAAGCCACTTCATCAACCCTAGTCTGACAGGTTAAGATGTCTCAACCTACGCTGGCTATGTACTTCTGGAACACAAGAATGACTGTTAAGAATCACACCCTAAACTGGTAGGTGAGTTCCCATCCTTGGGTTCACTCGATGCTAACTTGTACTCCCATCTGAAGATACTGAACATGATTTACCTGACTGTACATGGACTAAGTAACTAACTTCCATTGACTGAGGAAATAGCACCACTATCTGAGATTTTGCTGAGATCATGAGATTTTAGAGGTTTCCTAAGTCACATAACTGACTGAGTTCTATAGATCATGGCTTGACTGAGATTATCTGGATAACGTGACTTAACTCTAGGAACACATTTATATTTTTTGAGTACAAATACCCCCAGGACTCGATGGAAGAAAACTGACACACATGACATGACTTGATCACAAGATTGGAGTTCACAATTCTTAATATCATAGTAGGGGATAATATAACACATGTAGTTTTCAACATCTTGTGCATGTTAGGGAGTGTATGGGATATATATCATGTACATATTGTATCACTTCATTATCATAAATGCTTCATACCACAACAATATAAACAAAATAATGACATGGAATTCATATTGAATTATCTAATTAACATGGAGTTGTCATGTAGACAATATGGGACCATGTAAACATGAAATTTTTAGTATTTTAAGCATTTTATGAATCACCTTGCATGCATTCTTTAAGGTATAGGTGTGTTCATGAATTTCACCATATTAAACTACCCAAATTCATGGGTTCTAACTACATGATCATAACCTTGATTAAAATTCATCAAATTACTACTCTATAGCACAAACAACAACCACCAACATGAATAAAATCATATCACCACAAAACATTTATGATTTGGTATTTAAAGGTTGATTCTTGAACTCCATAGATGAAAGGAATCCATGGATGAACACTACACATACCTGACTTAGGGTTCTTAACATTTTTGAACTTGAAGGGTTTGAAATCCTTTGATTCTTGAAGAGTATTGGGCCTTATTCTTAGGGATTAATTTCATATAGAAACCCTAGTTTTGTTTTTGGAATAATAATGAGCAAAATAGCTGAATTCGAACTCATTTGGGTATATAGGCGAGTGGTAAGTGACCAAAAATACCCCTGTTAAAATGACCTAGAAATAAACTAAACATGGCGTGTGACGTTCCGACTAATGATTCGTTAGACACTTGATGGTTCATCACTTAGCCCATCATACATGGACCAAAAATAGGGTTAACTGGATAAGAGTTGATGGCCTGGATGACGGTCTGTCACAACTTTGACGGTCCGTCAACTCATCCTACAGTCCTTATCCAGTACATGGCTCAACTTCCTTGGCTATGATGGTCAAAGTGGCGGTACCTTACTTATGTGGTGTTCCGTCAACTTGGCCATCAGACCTAGGCGTTTCCGACAGTTCCAAGTAAAACATCCATAACTTCCTCGTTTGATGTCGGATTTGGAAAAAATTGGTACCGTTGGTAATCTAACTCAATTTCCCATGTGATAGAAAGTGAAAATCTCAAAAATACCACGTGTATAAAGATAGTTTTGCATTTTAAATAAGTTCTAGCATCCTTGAGATGATTTCTAGCTAGGAAAAAGGCACGGGTATTATAGTATTAGTGTTAATTATTATTTCTAATTATTAGTTATTGATGTGGGTGTTTCTACTAATCTTGATTAAATTAAAAAATATAGGTGAAAACACCATTTTGATGTGGATCACACATTATCCTTTAAAGAGGGATGTCAGGGATGAGTAGTAGTGAGCAACTATTTGATACTAGTTATGTCCTTAATATTATCTTAGAAATATGGATATCATATGTGCAGCTGATTGATTGGCATCATCCTAGAAATAGGTATGTTTTGTTGATATTTTGGATTGGTGAAATTGGTACACTTATGAGGTATTCAAAAAAATCCACGAGTGTACCTTGGTGTGTTGTTGAAAGGCTCATATTAAGAGTTAAACTAAAGCCTACCCATATATTTGACCAAGAAAAGTACTAACCCTCAATCACCCATGCATATATGACCCCTAGGATAAGTATAACCAAGACTCTTCTCTCATTGGATTACAAAAATGTTGTTGCTCTCATTTATTTTCATAAGATATCATTATTTCAAAAACATTTCAAATCATACCCCCTAATTTAATTTATATCTTACGTTAAGTTTACATTGCAGGTCAATACTTAGTATCTTTCAACATGCATAGGATTGGAAAACTAGTTACACTCCTCAAGGATTTGACCCCACTCAAGTTAGGTTATTATATTAAAAATGATTTTGTTGGACTAAAATAATGGTGTAAGTTTAGCATTATCAAAAATAGTATCGTTGTCGGGGAGTGAAACTTTGTTTTTGCTTGTGTGGTATTGATAGTAACTTTGGGTTCAAACGCAGTGTTTATTATTTATTTTATTTTTTTTGTTTGGATTCTTTATAGAAGATTTTAATAGTGTCTACGACATAATTTTGGTACCTTTGATGGTCACCTTGATGATGAGGACCACCTCCATGATGAAATCATAAATTTTTGTCATCTCAATGGAGAACCTCTACATGAAGTTTTGGAGTGATTTAATGAACAAATTGTGTAATGTCCTAACTATAAAGTACCAAAGAATATGCTACTACAAATATTCTATAGGGCATTAGACCAACAAAACAAGATTGTGGTGGATAATGCGGCCAATGGATCACATATGAGGTTGTCATATGGTGTGGCATCAACTTTGTTTAAACAAATCATAAAGAAAAATAGGGGGTTTCACACTCGGGATACTGAGGTAGCCTCAGGTTCTCCCACTACCTCGACTATTAATACAGAGCAAAGAAAGAAAAAAGAAAGAGAGAGAAAAATATGGGAAAAATGATGACATAATTGGACCTACTTACAAAGAATGTGATGGGTGTACCCATAATAACATTATATGTTGTGGAATTTGAAGGATATTATGAATATGAGAAAAAGTCAATTTATGAAGAAATTAGATATTTAGCAAACTATCTGGGGGATTTCTGCCCAGCCTATCAATGGCAAGGTACGAACCAAGGTTGGAACAATCATAATCAAGAAAAAGAATGGCATAGTAGAGATAGAAATCATGATTGGAGGGAAAAGGAAAGGGAGTATAATAGATATGTGTCCCCCATGACAAAGTGAAGATCAAGGAGTTAAATCTCGTGAATCACAAAAAGTTCAAAACTTAGGAAGTGCTTGCTAGAATCATGATGTGAGTGGAAGGGATGGAAAAATGGATCAAGAATTAAAAGGTGACTTTTATTAAATCAATCAAATAGTTGTATCAAAATCTAACTCAATCAAATTATTGGAGACCCAAATTGGCCAAATCTCAACAGCGGTTAATGTTATGCCCAAAGGTGGCCTCCAAGTGATACGGCAGAAAATCCTAAAAACATGCTCATGTGCTAGCAATTGTCACCTGAAGCTATAAGGAACTTGGTGCAAAAGAGGTTGAGGTCAAATAAAAGTCTCTTAATGATCAAATCAACACAGAGAAGAAGCATGTGGGTGAGTTAAATAATGAGGCTCCAAATACCCAAGAAGGTAATGATGAAGAACAAATGATACTTGAAGAGATGGTTGATGAGGAGGGAATTCCTAAGGTAGTTAAGGGTGATGAACCACAATGTGACCCATTGTATCCAATGAAAATACCTCCTCCGTTCCCCCAAAGTCTTAAGAAAAAATATAAGAATACCAAATTCAAGAAGTTCCACTCCATGCTTAGTAATTTTTCAATCGATATTCCATTTGTAGAAGTCATTCAAGAAATTCTAGGGTATGCTAAGCTAATGAAGAAATTGATGTCCAATAAATGCATTGTGAATGTGAGACCATTGAAGTGACCCATGGTCGTAGCCTTATTATGACTAGTTTTATGGCAGAAAAGAAAGAAGATTCAGAAGCCTCTAAAATCCCTTGCAACATTGGTATACACAAATTTGAGAATGAATTTTGTGACCCTGGTCCAAGAATCAATCTCATGCCATATTAAATATATCAATGAATTGGTTTGGGAACTCCTACTCCTACAATAATGAGGCTCTTGATGAAGGATCACTCGATCAAGAAACCGATGGGTGTTTTGTATGATGTCTTTGTGAGAGTCGATGGTTTTATTTTGTAAGTGGACTTTATTGTCCTTGATTGTTAAATTGACTAAGAAATATGTATTATTAATGGAAGACTCTTTTTAGTAACTGGGAGAGTAATTGTTGATATGGAGTAAGGGGAAATGCAGTTTTGGGTTCAAAATTGTGAGGTTTCTTTTCGGATATGTAAAATCGAGAATCAACCAATAGAACTATAAGTGGTACCTGTCATTGATGTAGTGGACATGGAGATTGATGATGGATTCCTAAAAGATCCATCTTGAAGATTTAAAAATATCTTGCTGTAACATTAAATTAGGTGCAAGATGGGAGGCAATCCATCATACCACAAAATGGACCATATCCTTTGATTTTTGATTTTTAGAGTAGCTTATGTTTACTAAGATTGATTCATGCAAATTTAGTACCAAAGGGGTTGCATTTTAATTATGTTGAGTAAGGGAAAGTGTAATGAATTTGAGTAGTGGGTTGAGTAGTTGAAAATAGGGGAACATAAACTGCTCTCAGTTATTGCAATTGTGATGGAATGGGTCTCGTAATTACGACAACACGGGGTTGTCAATCACAATACCTTACTCTCTATTGCGATCATGGATTCTTTAAGTATGAACAGTCATCAAACCTCCACCATATTTCCTCTCTAATTATTTTCAAATTACTCTAAATTGTGCCCTTCTTGATTGCATTCAATTTTGCATTGCATCCTCCCCTGCATTTCCTTATTGGGTATGTACTTAAAATTCTTTATTTTGTACTAATGTGTATGCCTTAGAACTTATGTGTTAGGAATAGCCTAAAATTTTGATTTGAATTCTAAATGCATAGTTTAAGCATACTTGTTGGTATGTTTGGCTATTGTTATTGATGTGCACACAATTAGGAAGTCTTGAGTACACAAAATCTTCCAAAATTGTGATATATTGCTTGTGCACACCAAATGTTTGATGAAATGCCCAAATAAACTTTTTGGTTCATATTTACCAATTAAAGGGTAGGCTCTAATGATTAGGTGTTGTATTCTATGTTCATGTTATTTCAACTTGTATTGAATACAAATTGGTAGGGAATAGGATATTTTTTTATGATTGACTAGTTTTGCACATGCCACATGTATCGCTATCACAGTGCTCAAAGTCGTGATCACGGAATCACAATCATGATTCTTCCTCATGCACTTGCGATAACTTAGAGCATGTTCTGACTGGTCTCATAGGAGTCATGCAAGTTGACCGCGATCGTGACAGTTGAGGCTAATTTGAAAACTTATTTTAAGCTTACCAATGCCCTATAAGTGTTTCATTTAGCTCAATCAAGTTGGAAAACATGTTTTCTTTATATTAACCTTGATGAATAATTTCATCTGTGTGGATTCTAGGTACTCAATGGTAGGATATGACATAAACTGCTTCATGTCCTCAGAATGTGAGGCTACATATTATGAAGATCTCATAAGGAAAAAGTTTCTGCCTAAGAGGGTATTGAGTTGGAAAATATAGCAAAAAAGCTCACGACTTTTAATGGGAGACTAGTGGCATTAAGTGGATATGTTTTTCCCCATAACTAGGTCACACAAAGTGAGCACTAGGTGAGGGAATTCTATTAAAATCTCAATGTAGTAGATCTCTCTAACCCAGTAATAAGAATCAGGGGCAAAAAAGTTCATTTTGGGGTTGAATATATTAATGGAGTTTATGTGTTGCAAAATATGTATATGAGGGAATGTGATGCCAAGGATTGTGCTCCTGTGAGATGATTGGTCGAGCATCTATGACAAAAGACGGAGCTCTCATGGGCTACCACTAAGACTGGGGATATGGATAAGTGACTTCACTATGAATCTAGGATCTGGCTAACCGTTATTTAATGTAGGGTCTCTCCTACTAATAACCTAACCAATGTCCCTACCATGCATGCTCAAATGGTGTCCTGCATCTTGGACAACATTTCTTTGAATATTGGCCAGTTTGTGGTTGTGGAAATTTGGAAACATAGAAATAATGGTGGTCCTATGCTCATGTTATCATCCTTGATCACAGAGCTATGTAGGCAAGCTAGGGCTGATGATTATTCGGAGTATTTTTGGATATCTCCCAAGACTCCCATTTACCTACTAATGATCTAAGGAGAGGGAGCTATTAGAAAAAGATAGAAGATGGAGGTTTACTTGCGGAGGTTAGCGGAGAATGATATAGACTCATACAGGTCATCTACAATAGGTTTATTTGATGAGATATCAGTTGAGATGAGGAAAATCAATGATATTGCATCCAAGCTACCTCAGAGGCTAGGAGATCCTTCCACCACCTATTACTCCTATGTTGCTCAGTTCGACTATGAGAAATACTGGAGCACCAGAGGAAGCAAGGGTCCGCTATTTCTATTATTAAGAGAGCCTACTCTTCATTAGTACATTAACATAGAAAGCTCAGGTATTCTCCTGAGAATATAAAGAAAAGGGAGAAGAAGAGAGATAAATTCTTTACGAAGATCTAAAAAAGGTTAAAAGTCCTATGGAAGGTCCTAAAATCCAAGCAGAGACTTCCTTCTTCTAGGGATGAGAGTGATGATATGAGAGTGATGGTGAGGTACCAATAACATAGTCTGACTGAGAGGATGATAGGGATGATGTTGGGACTGAGATCGATGACAAAGCTTAATGCAGTTACAGGGAGCACCCTTTACACTTTTCTCATGATTTCATAATTATGCTGTGAGGTCAGAATAAGATTTTAGTTGGGGGTGCCCATATCTACTGTAGCCATAGTTATTTGATTGGTATGTACTATTTGGATATTCTATTGGATGTTTTTATTTGATTTTGATGATTTTGATGAACATATTTTTATATTGGGTTGTAATATTCGGGAACCTTGATGGTGCCTACATTTCATGTATTAGTTTTCTATTTTTATTTTTATATTTTTATCTTTATTTTATACTTATCTTGTTTATGACAATGTTGGATGAGCCTTTCCCTATGATAGATTGAGTGATAACCTTCTTAAGGGGAAAATTATTGTGTTTTGGTTTGGAGACACAAATGCAAGGGACATCTAAGTACTCATAGCATTGGAGTTTTCGGATCACCTTTATACCTATGGTGGAGTCTAAGTAGACATATGGTTTGCCCTTATGAGAGCCAAAATATGTGAAGACGACTTGGTTTGGTGCCATTAATAGCAAATTTTGCAAATTTTGAATGTGAAGCAATCACCCCTTCGTCAAATTTTTTTTGAAAACCAGGGGTATGGACGTGAACAATTTCGTAGCAATTTTTTACCTTTTTTGTGACTCCTGAGTCTTTATCTTTTAGTATATGGTAAATACCTCTTTTTGTCTCTAGTAGGAAATGCAATTGAGCCTCCTTGAAAAGTTTATATGTCATGTGAAGTGAACATAGTTGTTTAACTCTCATTCTTACTTGTATCATCTAGAACTTTCCCCGTTAGTCTCTTAAGTATAATTGTGATTATACTTTGTTTTTGAAATTATCTTAAGCCTTCTTTGTGGACATAAAAAGCCACTTTCGCCTAAAGAGCCTACGCGTACACAAAATAGTATCCCTAGTAAACCATTTTGAGCCTTCGAACCTTTCTTTGGCAACCAAAATACAAGCCTTGAACCATTTGAATTCTACCCCTCTTTAGAACCCTACCCTTCTTGAACTTGAAAATGTAACTTGAGGACAAAAGCCTAAGTTAGGGGTAGTAACTCCTGGTAGAGGTGACCTTAGTCCATGGTATTATAAGTGTATTCCTAAAATCTTAGCAAAGAGAGAAAAGAAAATAATAAAAAAAGGAATAATCAAAAGAAGAAAAATCATAGATTGAACAAAAGAAATAAATAAGAATAAAATGCTTTCAAAGAAATGGGTGAATCAAGGTAGTGAAAGTATGCACATGTGTGAAGTTGGAAACAAATAAAGTGGCTCATGGTCCAAAGTTTATTGATTAGTGTGATGTAGATGTTCAAGAAGGGTGTAGTCACTTTTTTTCCAAATGATATCATAACCTTTCATGATCCTACATTAAAAGATTAAAAAAATCCTTTGAGATCTCCAATCAAGAGTATTCAAAGTATTGTCGACTAAAAATAAGGGAAAACATATGGTATGATACTTGTTCGTATTGAGAGATTCTTTGTGAGAGAAAGCACTTGCATTTTAATACCTTGTTGCATAATAGATACTTTGGTGAGTGCGGTTTCCTTTCGCAAGGAGGCATGTAGACTAATTGAGGCGGGTGAAATTGTCATCTTCCAAAAATGAGGCAAAAGAGTGTGGATGATTCCCTATCAATGGAGAGTCACTTCTAGAGAGTTAGTTATTGTTGCTTAGTTCTTATTTAAAGTCTTTTGCATCCTTGAAAGTGCGCTTTATGTGGAGGGGAGATGTGAATATAGCTTATTCCATGCTTGAGAGCTACTTTTTGGTGCTAATCAAGATCGAAATCATTATGATCATTTGGCCATATAGATGGTCATATATTTTCATGGTCTCATTGAGTAAGGATTAGTGTTGCTTGAGGACATTAAAAGGTTTAAGTTAGATGTGTTGATGAGTGCTAAATTTACCACTCATTGACATTCAAATATGTGCAGTACTATGGTTAATTGTTTAAATGAAACTAATTTTCCATTTGAATGCACTAACTCCCACAGTTTGTAGGTTTTACAAGTAATTGAAAGAAATGAAGTGAAGTAAGATGAAAACAGAACCAAAAGGGAAAAGTTAGTGCGAAAGCTAGAAAATCTGGAGTGCAAATCGACCCTCAGTTACCGCGATCATGGTCTGAAGGTCGTGATCGCGACCAGTCAAGACTTATTCAAAGCATGGCGATAGCGATAGATTCACTGCAATTGTAAGATTTGCAATAACAATTAGTTAATGGCGATCACGATGGAATAGGAGTCTTCTAGGGGCAGATCGGTAATTTCATACAACTATTTCCAATTCTCAAAAAGGCAAAACCCTTACACACTTGAGGCATCTTCCAATAAGAATTTAATTTTTATGTTGAAAGAAACCTTGCCACTTTGGGAAATACAATTGTTGCTAAATTTTCCTAGAGATTTTCGTTATGAATTGAGGATTAAGCTTTGGTATTATTCTTGTTTTGTTATCAATGGAAGCATTGGGTGATAATTTAGGTATAGTTCCTTTCTCTAATCTCATAAGCATCTAAATATTTATCTTAGGGTTATGCTTGATTAGGGTGTTAAACTATAAGGGTGTAAATTATTAGTACTAATTATTAGTTTTTGATGTTTGTTTTACTACTACTTTTTCTTTAATTAAAAGTTGTGGGTGAAAAACCCAATTTGACCTGGATCCCACCTTATCCTTGAAAGAAAGATATGGGTAATGAGTAGTAGTGAGAAACTATTTGATACCATTTATGTTCTCAACATTATCTTAGAAATAATGATGTTATGTGTGTAGCTAGATTGATTGGCATCATCCCAGAAATAAGGATGTTTTGTTGAGGTTTTGGATTTGTAAAATTGGCACACTCATAAGGTATTGGAAAGTATCCATGGGTGTATCTTGGTGTGTTGTTTAAAGGCTTATATTAAGAGTTAAAATATAGCCTTCCCATATCTTTGACTAAGAAAAGGACTAACCTTCAATCACCCGTGCATGTATGACCCTAGGATAAGTATAACCCCAAGACTCTTCTCTCATTGGATTATAATAAAAAATTGTGGCTCTTATTTAGTTTCATAAGATACCTTTATTTCAAACATATTTCAAATCATACCGCCCAATGTAATTTATGTCTTGCTTTAAGTTTACATTATATGTCAATACTAAGTAGATTTCAACATACATATGATTCGAACACTAGTTACACTCCTCATGGATTTGACCCCAACTCAAGTTAGGTTATTATATTGACAATAATTGCCTTGAACCAAAATAATGTTGGAAAGTGAGGTTTATAAACCCTGGAAATGCGTGTTGAAGTCTTATCTGCATTTATCGCCCATCTTGCATCATCCATTTAGGATAGGATAGAGACCAAGGATGTGCATGAGGCTAATAGCAATATAGAAATATAACGGGGAGTCAAGAAAAGAATTTTCTAAGAATGTCCCTATAGTCTCCCAAATATAGGTGACAGACATCTCTGCACCAATCCATAAAACTCTACTAAACACTTAGCTCTTGTACTAATACACCAGTGAACCGTAACTCTCATACCAATTTGTTAAGACCCATTTATTAAGTAATGATGGAGCCTACTATAACTCCTTAGTAGGTAAGACAAACCCGTAATCTGAAATGGCTAGTAATGGACTATCCAAAGAGATAAGGGAAAGAATTCCAAAGAGATGGAATAAAAGATCAAATAGATAATTGAAATACCCTTGTTTCTGGACCTTAGAAAGTTTTTTGGAATTTTGGTCTCTGGACCCAATATGACTCATGGGTATGAGTCGTATGTTGGGGTATGGATGGTATGGTCCAGTCATATGCTGACCACTGTTGGTTGGTGGGATGGATTTTGGTCACTAGAATGGTATGACTCGGTGGTATGAGTCGTATTGTTGGATATGGATCCTTTGATTCCTTTAAATAACCTTACACTTGGTAACTTAAATTGGCTCTGAGTATAAGTGGCTCACTAGAAGTCGTAAGCCAGGGTACGAGTCGTACCCAGGACTCATATGGTGAACAGTGTTCAAACCATCAGTGTTTCTATCTTGCTAGGGATACGAGTGAAAGGTATGGATCATATGTTGTTAATATGACTTGGTTAGGATGAGTCATACACTAGATAGTGTTGGGTCCAAGTCTTGAGGCTTAGGATACAAGTGGTGAGTACCACTAGTATCGAAGGGTAAGACTCATGAAGGTCATTCGTACCTCTATGGCGGGATTTTTCGCAACTTAAGTGGGGGTATTCTGAACATTTTACCACTTATTCTAATTAGTCCCCACGACTTCTAATTCTCTTGGGAGGTTACTTACCCTATTATTCTATTCATTAACACCTAGAAACTCTTCCTAAATACTCTATAATTCTCTAAAAAACTTTTGGGCAAAGAGAGCTAGGATTTCAACTAGAGGACTAATTAAGGGATATTGTTGGTGGTTTCTGTCCATATAATTTGTCAATTAAGGCATACTCTCTTCCCTCATTGATAGTTCAAACTAAAGGCATGGTTTTATATAATTCTTTCTTGCTTTGAATGTCATATGATTTTGGGTTTGAAAACTGATTTAGGGTTTTTGTTATAAATTCTTGGTTATGGTTTCCCTATTTTTTAATTATACTTTTGTATTCATTAATGGTGGTTTTGGATAATTGGATGAATGGGAATGGTTCTTTGGTAACGGACTTTGGTTTTGTAAATACTATGCCCCTAATGTGTTTGATAAAATGTCATTAACAATGTTTTCATTATAATATTGGTTTTTTAATGGAACTTATTCATGGTTTAAACATGTAATGGAACCCTAAATAATATGAATGGTTTAAATGGTTTTAAATGGATTTGAAAGGCCTTAGTGGCCATGGTTTTGGTTAATTAAAAATTATGAAGGGTATATGAAATCACTTAAACCTATATATGGTTGGCTATGGACAAAACTTGCAAGTTATTGTTGGTATAACGACACCACTATTAATGTCCTTGGTTACTAAATAGCTAATGGATTGGTTGGTTACTTGGTAATGGTTTTAATTGGATAATAATAGCGAGGTGTGTAGTAAAGTCGTCAAAGGTGGAGGTCCTTAGGGAATTAAAACATGAAACTCATATTTACTAATGTGAGGTTTGGTCTTGCTGATCGTGTGCATGATGTCACACTTAATATTTAGGGGATGTACTAGTCATCCCAGGTTTTCTTCCCTGGTCATACGTCTTCATACACTGGGGCCCTTTTAGTAAGGAGAGATGAACCCATAGAGCCCGTGGGTGGTTTAGAATAGATAAGCTATACAACCCAGGTAAAGGTTATAATGGCATGCTGAAACTTATTCCCTTTCCCAGCATGGTTATATATATAGAGATGGTTTTAGTTGGTTTTGTAAATGGCATTATTTTATCCTTATCCTGAGTCCATGTTATCAATCACTCGTTAGCCCATTTTCGGGTGGTTGTATACCCATGCTATGTAGGAACTGTCCATTCTACTCCTCCTACATAGTGAATGATTTGGGACAGCTATTTGATTGAAGTGGTGAGCCTCTATTTTTTTGAAAGGCTATATTTCATGTTACAGATTATTTAGACATTTTAATTTACTTATGGATATTGGTTTTGTCTATTGTTGGGGGTATGTCCCAACCAGATAGTCTTACATTTTTTGCTAGAGTCTTTGTGGTACTGCTATGGGTTTGAATGGGCTGGATCGCTATTGGTGTTGACCTTAATATTGGAATTAGAATTAGGGCTGACATCATTGGACATAATTTCTCATTGTTCCATCGTATTTAATTTTGGGATTAATCATATTGTGTTTCAGAAATCATTTGGTTTTGGCTTGGCTTATGGACCTTATTTCTGTATTAGTTTGGTATGGTGGTTTGGTTGGTATGGTTTAGTTTGATGGGATGACTTAATAGTGTTGGTGTAGGAATAGGCCTACCCAAAGTCAGTCATTGTCCATTTATGCTATCTTGTTATATGTTTGATATTAAGCCAAATCAATATATGCTAATAGTAGTATGGTTGAGTAGCAGAGGGTGGTTCTCGATCCTAGTTGGACATGGGATTCCCATTACGACAAGGCCCTCGGTCAGGTAATGTCAAGTTTGTATCAGAGCTTTAGGTTCATGGTCAATTGGGAATCCATAAAGCCATGTTGAGTAGAGTCTCTTTTAGGGATTTGTATCTCTCCACACTTATAAGAAAGAGGGTACAAGGCATTTAGGAATGTTTTACTTACTTGGTATTCTATTTTTAAGCATGGAGTCAACGTCCAAAAATTTATCTCTAATCCTTTGTTGTTCACATTTAAGATCATGGATCGACGATATAGAACACAAGGAAACTCTTTAATCCCATCTAGGGACAATGTTGATAGGGTACGTCCTATGTTTGGAGTTCGTCTTCAATCTCAAAGTCCTATACCTGATAGTTCTGGAGTTTCTCCGGTTGCTACTAGTACTTCTCAGGGTGAGGTGACTAATGTAGAATTTCATCAGTCTATTCATACTATTACTTAATTGGTTGTTGCTTAAGCTAAGCAGGATGCGTCTGGTGAGTTGTCTGCTGAGGCTACAAGGGTTGATCAGTTTATGAAATTAAATCCTCCTACTTTTACTAGGGTGAGGGTGGAGGAGGATCCATAGGGTTTATTGGATGAAAAGGATAAGATATTTAGGGTGATGCAGGCCACTAATGTGGAATGTGTAAACTTTGAAACTTATCAGTTCAAGGATATTGTGTACCAATGGTACGGAGAGTGGGATAGGGATAAAGGAGATATGGAGAAGTCATCCTTAAGGTATGTTTTTTCTTGAGATTTTTTGGATTATTTTTTTCTTCAAGAGCTGGGGGAAGCAAAGATGGAGGAGCTTGTGTATCTTAAGCAAGGGAGAATATTTGTCAAGGAATATTCCTTGAAGTTTCATGAGATGTCATGGTATGCTCCTGATTTAGTGGCTGACATGAGAGCAATAATGAGAAAGTTTGATTTTGGGTTTAATCAGGATTTGATCTTGGAAAGTAGGACTGCCTAGCTTATTAAAGATATGGACATTTCTTGGTTGACTATTCATATGTAGAAGGTATAGAATGATAAGAGAAAATAGGTAGAGTTCGAAGATGGACAAGGTAATAGGAGCAGGTTTTCTAATCAGAAAGGTGCTCAATCTCAGAGTATTCGGGATAGAGGCCAATAGTAGAAAGAGAAGTGGGGAAGTTCTGGATCCTTCTCTACTACTAGTTCTCCTTACTCAAAGAAGTCGGGTGAGAGGCTTCACCAGGGTGGTGACAATTTATAGGCACAGGGTTTCTATACTCAAGCATGTGGGAGTTAGTCATCTTCTTCATGCCCTCATTGTGGGTTTTAGGTCATTCTTATTGGGGTTATTACGATGAAGGAAGGGACAAATTCTTCATGTATGGCCAGGCAGGCCATCTACTCAGGAATTATCCAGTTAATAAGGTTGATACAGGAGAAAATAAGGTATCATGGCTTCATCTTCTGATCCTGCATCGGATGGTGCCACATCTAATTTTGTTACTACTCCTAGTTTTAGTGTTCGCCGGAACAGGTTGTATGCTTTAGAATTCCAATAGGAATCTGAGGAAAAGCCTGATATAATTATTGGTATGTTGCAACTCTTTTATGGTGACGTGTATTGTCTGCTTAATTCGGGGTCCACGCCTTCTTATGTGACCCCATTTGTTTTTGTATGTATTGGTTTTGATCCTAAGGTTGTTTTGTATAATTTTTTTGTTTTCGCCATGGTAGGTGACACAGTTATTTCTAAGAGAGTCTATAGAGTATGTGGTATCTGTTGGTAGTAGGAAGACTTTTGGTGGATTTGTTTGAACTTGATATGGTGGATTTTGATGTTATTTTGGGGATGGATTGGATACACTCTTGTTACGCGTCTGTGGATTGTCAGACCCGTAAGGTTGACTTTAGGTTCCCTGGTGAACCAGTTATAGAGTGGGAGGCTGGTTCTATAGCTCCTAAGGGAGGGGTTAATTCTTATCATAGAGATCAGAGATTAATATCTAAAACTTGTATTTATCACTTGGTCTGGGTTAAAGATTCTAACTCGGAGGGTTCACCTTTTTATTCATTTCTGGTAGTAAATAAGTTTTCTGAGGTCTTTTTGGATGATCATCCTGGTGTTCCTCTTGATAGAGAAATAAAGTTTTGTATTGACTTTGTTAGGACACTCGTCGAATATCTATTCCGCCTTATAGAATGGCTCTGATTGAGTTAAGGGAACTCAAGGAGAAACTTAAGGATCTTCTAGATAAGGGTTTTTTCATCCTAATGTATCTCTATGGGGTGCACCGGATTTGTTCGCGCGCAATAAAGATGGTTTCCTTCGGATTTGCATTGACTACAGGCAGATGAATAAGGTAACGGTCACGAACAAGCATCCTCTCTAAAGGATAGATAATCTATTTGATCAGTTCCAAGGTTCCAAGTTCTTTCCTAAGATAGATCTTTGGTTTGGGTATCATCAACTAAATATTAGGGAGGAGGATAACCCTAAGACGACTTTTCATACTCGGTATGTGCACTTTGAGTTTTTTAAATGTAGATTGGATTGACTAATACCCCGACAATATTTATGGACTTGATGAATAGGGTTTTTAGGAAGTTCTTGGATCACTTTGTGATTGTGTTTATTGATGACATTATTGTTTATTCCAAAAGTTAGGTAGATCATGCTAATCACCTCCGTGTGGTATTGTAGACCTTGAAAGAACAACAGTTGTATGCCAAGTTCCCTATTAGTGAGTTTTAGTTGAACGTTGGTACTTTTCATGGCCATATTATTCTAGCGAGGAGATCATGGTGGATCTGCAAAAAGGTGGTTGTAGTTAAGGGGTGTCCAAGACCCACATCTCCAATTGACATCCAAAGCTTCTTGATCTTGCTTGGGTATTATAGGCTGTTTGTGGAAGGATTTTCGTCGATAGATGCTCCTTTAACTAAGTTGACTAGAAAGAAGGTTAGGTTTTCTTGGTCGATTTTTGTTAAGGAAGTTTTGGGACGTTGAATGTTAACCTGACTTTAGTTCTAATTCTGACCTTGTCGGAAGGATAGTGTTCTATTGTGATGCATCTCGGTTAGGTCTTGGTTGTGTGTTGATGAAATATAGAAAGGTTATTGCCTATGTTTCCAGGAATTTGATGGTACATAAGACAAACTATCCTACTCATGATTTAGAGCTGTTGGTGATTGTGTTTACTTTGAAAATATGGTGGCATTATTTGTATGGTGTACACATGGACATCTTTTCTAATCATAAGAGTCTGTAGTATGCGTTCACTCAGAAAGAGCTCAATCTCAAGCAGAGTAGATAGTTGGATCTTCTCAAAGACTATGATATGAGTCTTCAATATCACCCTGGTAAGGCTAACGTGGTTTCTAATGCTCTTAGTAGGTTGTCTATGGGAAGTCTGGATCATGTGGAGAAAGAAAAGCAGGAGTTGGTGAAGGATATTCACCAATTGGCTAATCTTGGGGTTTGTCTCTTGGACTCTAAGGATGGAGGTGTAATGGTACATGAAGTGGTTAGATCATCTCTTGGTACAAAGATCAAGGAGAAACAAGTGTTGGATCCTATCTTGATGAAAATTAAGGGTGATATTGCTGGGAAATTTTTTATGGTATTTGATATCAATGGCGATAGTACTTTACGGTACAAAGGGAGTTTGAGCATTCCTAATGTTGACAGGTTACAACAAAGGATTTTGCCTGAGACGCATGAATCACGCTACATTGTACATCCTGGCTCAACAAGGATGTATCATAATCTCACGAAGATGTATTAGCAGAATGGTATGAAAAGGGACTTGGAAGATTTTGTGGCTAAGTTCTTGGTGTGTTAACAGGTTAAAGATGAGCACATAAGACCTGGTGGGTTGTATCAAGAGATTGTTTTTCCTAAATGGAAATGGGAGGTAATCAATATGGATTTTGATACCGGTCTTCCTCGGTCTCGGAATCAATATGATTTGATCTGGGTCATCGTTGATAGGAATACAAAGTTTGCTCACTTCATGCTAGTGAGAACTATTTTTTCCTCGGAGGATTATGTAAAGTTATATCATCAGGAGATTATGAAGATGTATGGAGTACCTATTTCGATTATCTCTAATCGTGGTACGCAGTTTACGTCTCACTTTTGGCGGTATTTTTAGAAAGTGTTGGGACTAAGGTGAGTTTGAGTACTTCTTTTCATCCACAGATGGATAGACAAGTAGAGAGAACTATTTAGACATTGGAGGATATGCTTTGGGCTTGTATGGTTGATTCTGGTAGAGGTCGCATACAATAATAGCTATCATTCTAGTATTGGTATGGATCCTTTTGAGGCATTGTATGGTAGGAGGTGTAGATCTCCAATTGGTTGGTTTGATCATGGGGAGGAGAATATGTTTGGTCTCGACTTGGTTTATCAGGCTATGGATAAAGTAAAGGTAATTGAGGATAGTATTAAGGTTGCCCAAAGTCACAAAAAGCCCTATGCAGATGTTAGGCATAGAGACTTCGAGTTTGAGGTTTGGGATAAGGATTTTCTCATGGTATCTCCCATTAAGAAAGTAGTACGATTTGGTGATAAGGGGAAGCTCAGTACCCGGTATGTTGGTCCTAATAAAATTTTGTGGAGGTTTGGTAATATTACTTATGAGTTGGAGTTACCTTCTAGCTTGAGCTTGGTTCATCTGGTATTTATGTCTCCATGCTGAGGAAGTGTCTTAGTAATTCTTCTTTGATTGTTCTTTTAAAAGGGTTGGGTATCTTGTACTCTCTATTTTATAAAAGAGGTCTCAGTTTAGATCTTTGATAGGTAGGTTTATCGATTGTAAAGCAATGATGTAGCTTCGGTTAAGGTTTTGTGGCATAACTATAAGGTGGAAGAAGCTACATGGGAAGCTGAGGATGAAATAAAGTCCAAGTATCCGCATCTGTTTTCTGCTCTTGGGATTTGTTCTTAAGGTATATGTCTTCAACACATCTTTATTTTTTGAGTTTGTTAAAGAAAATATTAATATCTTTGCCTCTATGTTTTCAAACTTTGCTAAAGATTGGGAATATATTTTATAATACAAATGACTCGTGCATGTGGTTACTCTTACCTTGTCCCTCATTCAGGGATAAATGTTCCCAGTGGGGGAGACTGAAATACCCTAGTTTATGTACCTTAGAAAATTTCTTGGAATTCTAGTATGTGGACCCAACACAACATATGGGTACGAGCCATATATTGGGGTATGTATGGTATGGTCATGTCGTATGCAGACCAGTGTTGGTTGGGGGGATAGATTTTGGTCACTAGAATGGGTATGACTCGGTGGTATGAGTCATATGGTTGGATGCGAATCGTTTGGTTCCTTCACTTAAACTTAGACTTGGTAACTTAAGTTGGAGCATGAGGGGCTCACTAAGAGCCATAAGCCAGGGTATGAGTTGTACCCAGGACTCGTATGGTGGATAGTGTTCAAACCATCTGTGTTTCTACCTTGCCAGGTATATGGGTAAAGGATACAAATCGTATGTTGTGAATATGACTTATGTAATATGAGTCATACTCTAGACAATATTAGGTCCAAGGGTTGAGGCTTAGGATTTGAGTGGTGGGTACCACTCGTATAGAAGGGTATGACTCGTAAGGTTCAGTCTTACCCTTGTGGTAGGATTTTGACCAACTTAAGTGGGGGTATTCTGGATATTTTCCCACTTATCCTAATAATGTTCCACGACTTCTAATTCTCTTGGGAGGTTATTTAACCTATTATTCTATTCATTAACACCTAAAAACTCTTCCTAAGCACTCTATAATTCTGTCAAAAGCTTTTGGGAAAGGAGAGCTAGGGTTTCAACTAGAGGACTAATTTGGGGATCTTGTTGGTGGTTTCTCTCCATCTACTTTGTCAATAAAGGCATGTTCTCTTCCCTCATTGTTAGTTCAAACTAAAGGCATGGTTTTATACAATGCTTTCATAATTTGAATGTCGTGTTTCTTATATGTTATGACAGGTTTAATTCTAGGTAATGATTATATATTATGATGATTCAATTTCAGGTATTGCTTATATTATTACCGGTTCAATTTTGGGTATTGACTATATACATATTACCAGTCCGAGTTAGGGTATGATTGTGATATTGACTATATACTTTGCATTTATTCTTACATGCGCATTGCCTATCACCAGTATGCACCTATATCTATCAGCCTTATCGGGGGTTGCGTAGGCATGGGTTATGATTATGCCTTGTGGTATATTGTAGGTTGATTAAACATTCTGAGCCTGGAGCGGTAGGGGTGAAATTCTTGGCTAGGTATTGGTTGTTCGGACTAGCCGGTTACTCCCATTGTCACTGATATTGTTATTATCATTATTATGATCACTTTTATGGATAGTTCCTCACAGATTGGTTACTAATTCAATTTCGAGATTGAGGTATGATTCTAGCTCTTCTATCTTATGGTTTCATTATTATGCATGACAACTCATGATTAGGCATACGAACTAGAAACCCTGAGTATATTAGTACTAGTTTTTGCTATGTTTATGAGGTCTTAAAATGCTATCTGATGAGTAGGTTTTACTTTGAGTTGACCTTGTTTATCTCTATATATACATATATATATATAGATACATATATGTATCTATGGTATTACCGTGTATCCCTCCCTTTATTTATTAAAATTATATACTCATTCTTTGGCCTTATATACTGTTATATATCCTTCTTTTCCCCTTTATTCATATATTGGCCAGGGATATACGTCATAGTGTTGAGATTCTTGAGTATGGCTGGAATAGGATAGTTCATCCTTATTACTTTCTTAGCCTTATTATGTTAGTCTCTGGGACATGAATAGGAGAGTTTATCCTTATTATCTTATTGGTTTTCTTATGTGGTTGCTAGATATTTGGGTATAGTTCTCCATTCTGTTTATATGTTATATATATCTGCTTTATCTTTGGAGATTAGTTGGTAGTTGCCTACTCAATACCATATGTTTTGTACTCATACTACACTTCTACAGCCTGCAGATCATAGTACAAGTTATTATTGTTGACGTGTGCGTCGTGTGCAATAACCATGCTTTCATGCTTTCATGGTATGGTTCAATATCATCAACAAACATATTTATCATCAATACTAAATCTGCCATCATATTTTTCCTAGAATCTACATCATCAATACACCATTTTCCTCCATAGCATACTGAAGAGATGTGTATATAGATATATGATGGTTGCATGGACTTAAGCCATGGCTAAAATAGTTTAAATCCATAAATCCATTGTAAGAAGTTAATTTTGGTACTTAATAATTATAAAAGTGTAGAAAGGGTCAAAATCACTTACAACCAGACTGATTAGTAGTATAAAATCATAGACCGAAATCTATCTTAGTCAAATCATTAAAACATCTTTATTAATCTCTTACACTTAAGTTATTCATTAAGATAGACAATTATCATTATGAAGAATTCCATTTTAAGGTGAAAAGTAAGTTTTATCCCTTGTTGATGGAAAAATAGTAATAAAGTGATATGTTATCATGAATCACATCATGTACTGATTTAATGGTAATGAATGTACCGAATCTATGTATGCCATCCCCAATATTCAAACAATGGAACTATAAGCATCAATATATTCATTGACTATAAGTACATCCTTTATAAGGATAAACACTTTTCGAATGTCCAACCAATATCATGATATAGCCTTTGGCCCAATAATGTGTTCGGAATAATTACAACATCATAATCATGGCCTTAGGCCCACATATATATCCGGAGCTCATATCAATAATCATATCTACAAGGCATCTCGCATATATGAGTCATAATTTATCAATAGGCCATAAATCATAATTATGAGGCATATCATATCTATAAGAAATTACATATTTGTAGGCCATATATCCTAAGACGGTAAAATCATCACCATTCACCATAAGACAAAGTAACCTTATGCTAAAGTCTCAATAGTCTCAACTATGTCTAATATGCGTAAAAATGTCCATAAGGGATAACACAAGTCTTGGATTAAGGTGAGTCAGAGGAACCTACTTTTAATCTCCGAAATCCATATTTAGTTGATTCATACCCCGGACTAGGCTAAATTATCTATATTAACCTCTAAATGATAAATAATTCATAGCCAATCCTAAGATAGGAATTCTATGTAGGCCATGAGAAATTAAGTCAACTCCACCTATTTCATGGTTTCAAGATCACTACAAATAGCCCATATAAGGTTAATTATACTAACCATACTTCCAATTCCTAAACTACATCCCAAACTTAGCATCATATCATATCTATTCTACCAATGAATTCAATCTAGGGAGAATGTAATAGGATTATAAAAGTGTAATAAGCATTTCACCCTATGGGTCAAAACCCTTATCTAATCCAAAAACATCAATACTAAAGACTAAGTCATTTTACCCATGATCAATCTTAACATTCACATTCACATGCAATATATAACATGCATCATCTAATGAAGAAGTGTAGAAATAAACCTACCTTAAAGCTGAACCGTGAATCCTTGAATCATTCGCAAATGTCCATCTTCACTCCACGATGCTAATGTATCATCACATTATCAAAATTATAATCTACTCATCTATACAAGAATAATGATACTCATATAGCACCATTGTGCTTTAGGTCAAAAAATAACACCCAAAACCCCATATGGGTCCTATTTATGAAAATTATATTTTTGAAACCAATCCAACAATCCTACATGATCAAGGAATCATCACCCTTAAAATGGATGAAAACTAAGAAAATTTGGGGCTAAAGTCAATACCGCAGGCTTTAGGGTTTTGGTCAAGCAATCAACAAAATCTACCAAGAAAAGGGTGTATTCATACCTCAAATCGGAAGATAATTTCAAAAATAAATGTTAATCAAGCTCCCAAGTCACCCACAAGTCACAATTTTAAGATATCACACTCCTTTAGGGTTATTTCTCTCAAGAAATAGATGAAAAAGGAGAAAAATCATGCAAAAAGAGTTATTTATACCCATACAAAGATTTTAGAGTCGCTATCACGACTGAGCATCGTGATCACAATATTTACACTTAAAATGCATGTAACAATTGTGATTTATACATTACGATCTTAACCAGGAGAAATAAGGCATAAAATGCATTTCCCAAATATGTTTTACCCTATTTTATCTTGGTTGCACCAGATTTTCTAAGTCCAAAACGAACTTCGACGAGGTGATCGAGATTCATTCAGACCCTTGTATAGGCAAATGAAATATATAAACACAATAAATTTGACATTCTGAAAATGATGGAGGACTCAGAATTTCCATCCAAGGTCATTTTTAGAAAATATGGGTCCCACACTTAAATGTCTAATTTATGAACTTTCCGGCCAATAGGTCAAAATCAATCGGGTGCCTCAGAACCAAAACAATGGTCTACCTAGCCTAAAATTGACATTTGGGAGCTGCTGGTGCAGTCAAAATTTTCATCCAAAGTCATCTAATTAAAGTTTCATTTCAAGACCAAATCTTGGCCAACTAAAGCTCCAAAATAGGAAAATGGACTTAAAATCCAAATAAACTTTTCGATCATCGAACCGACAGTTTTGGTAAGTCATAACTTAACTGTATCCACTATATGAGGGATTATAACACCATTTATACATGCAAAACAAAGAAATAACCTAGAGGTTCATTACATTAGAACTCTTGTATATGGTAGCATCTTGGATGGGGATCATATTTTTGTATTACTCTCTATACTACCTCTTTAAATATGATGATGTCCATTTTTGTGTTGGATTTGTTTTATATCAAGGTAGGGGTTTCTTGGATTTATCTATTTACATTTGTGACCAAACTATATGGGTCTTTCATACCTTTGACCCTGGTAAAACCTTATGGGTATTTGAACAAATAGAGACATCAACTTTATGGGTTTATGGTGGAATAGGGAAACAATTATGTCTTAGGACCTTTGTGGTTTGTTTTTCCCATGATATTTCTCATTAGGATCCTTTATACATTGTATAATGCACTTCCCTTATTGAGCACAAAGTGTTCTTGGCTGTATTTCAAATTTGTGCCTCTTTGATATTATGATATTTGTGTTATCCTTGTGATAACCCTCATACTATAAGGGTTTCTTGGTTTCTTGTCCTTCGTATGTTTTTGTAATCTTTAGATTCGAGGATGAATCCTTTTGAAAAATGGTAGGATTATGCGAGCATTGTTAGCATAGGGCACATTGGAAGAGGCTTATACGTATGGATGATATCTTAGAGATGGAGGATTCTATGGAGCAATAAATATACAAGGACATAAGCTATTAATATGTCATTTGGGGAATCAAGAAGGGCCCTAGTGGGTTAATTCTAAAATTACAACTTTTGGGCTATTTTTTTATAGGATATTTATGTAAAGGCAATAATTATAAATAGTTGCCTTAGCCATTTTTCATCCTTAGATTTCGATGAGTTGAAAATTTAAGTACTTTGAGAGTGTAGGGTGGAATCCCTTTAGTGTAGCCATAGTGTTTATGATATTAGCAATGGATGGATTCCCCTTGTTGATCTAAAACTTCTGAACCATGATTCTCATAAAATTTACACATTTATGGATTCAAATCAAGTTTCTTTATTATAATTGAACTCAAGTTCTCTTATTACTTAGTTTAACTGATTCAATTATCATATCTTTCTTATATTCTAATCTCAAATTCTTCTAATTCCCATCTCTTATTTCTCCACTATCCTTATTTTGTGTTGTAGAATTTTTGTACTTTTGATATTGAGTTTAGTCACTCAATTGAGAACATTATTGAATGGACATTAAATCTAGTTAATAAAAATTGTTCCTGTGCGATAGAATCCAAAGTCATGATTCCTGATCTGCCCAAAAGAAGTACAAATATAAATGCATCCGAACTCGGCCTGAGCATCTAAACGATTAGCTAAAATAGTAAAGACATTGCCTCTATTCAAATGTGGCATAACACTAAGATACTGATCTGTCCACACTGATTGTTCAATGACCCCATGTTTGGGATACTCTCTAGTCTAATCGTCGGTCTCTCTATAGTCGTAACAAACACTCTGAAGATCAATCAAGGATACAAACACGACCTAACCATATCTAGCTGACAAACTGACATCTGGGGCACTCCCTAGTCCAATGACAAATATCATAATAATTAAGACATGCCCTAGGACTCTTTAATTTATTGATCTTGTGGACCCAGAATGCCCAAAATAGCCTAAAGACCTAAACAAAATTTCTCATGATGTCTGGCTAGAACTCTATCCAATATAACCACCATGACCTACTTGAGGACAACCTATATCCTGAGGTGCTACCTATATGGACCTAATAGGATGCAAGTGATGCTCAACTTAATTTGAAGGGTCCCTACATACAGATGGGATACCACTAACACTATACTGGTGATACAGCCTCTTACTACCAACTCTATATGTATCAATATATGCGCTTTCTATAGTCCTTGCATGATTAATAACCTCAAATAAAAAAGATCATGTTGCTATCAAATGCTCCATACCAAGTAGAGTGGTAAATTTATTTCTCTGATAAATCCATGCACCATCTCATGATCTATAGGAAATAATATAGGAATATGTCTGGCTGACTAGGGAAACCTAATCTCATAATCTTAAACTGACAAAGTCCCTGCTGAACACCAACAAACCCAATAGTGGACTAAGAACCACACGATGTACTGGTCACCATCACCAACTTTGAAATATCCCTAAAAATAATCAAAATCCACAATACGACATCCAAGTTGAGGCGGTCACAAACTCTATTGGAGCCTGGGTTGGACCTAGAACCTCTGGATAATTGATGAAGATCCTAAATATCAATCATTAACTCCCTAGCTTGATGCTTGGCTAAAACTCCAATAACAAGCATAGGTATCCTATTCCTATCTATCGACAACATCGTGTGTTCCATCTGTGAAAGGGTGAAGCCAAAAGTGGCACTTAGAGGTTTGTAGAAGTATGGACACAAGATAAGGAATATCAAAATTGCATTTTATACAAATTCCCCATACTCTCAGGAAGATAGGATACAGACGTCTCCATATTGATCCACTGGAATCTACTATGCACTTAGCTATTGTATCAACAACACCAATGAACTTACCAATTTATCAGAAGAAGATTTCTCAGGTCATGATGGCACCGACAATAACCTGCTAGTAAGTAAGCCAACCCATAGTTTGGAGCAACTAGTAATGAAGCAAAAGTAAATAAAAAAAAAGGACATGAAGAATACATCCCCAAAACCTGGTGAAATCAGTACAAAAGCCTCTTATATAATACAAGTACATGTGTAATGCAAAATCAATATATTTAAAGTTATCATTGAAATATAAATTTAGAGATCAGTCAAATAATTAGAGGAATAGTAGGAATACTCTAAATATTAAGATCTCACCCTAAGTGTCAAATCCAAAGCTTCTCCAAACTATACAAGCATCATCATTGAGTAATTTTACCATCATATGCAGTTGCGAAAGTATTGTATGAGCAACAAAGAAGGGTACTCAGTAGGCATCAAGCGACTAAGCTCTAGAGATAATGCAAGTATAAATAAAATGTAATATAGAAATATAAATTACAGGTAGCTATCTATAAAACTAAGAATAATAATATTAATGAAGTGATAAGGATTACCTATCATTAACTACCAATAACTTAGGATAAAGCACAATGCCATATGTGACTAGCCAATATACAGTAGTAAAGTGAAGAAAGTCAAATGCCATTTACAATAGTTGAATTAAGAAATATATATATATATATATAATGTATAACAGTAGTAGGAGAGAATGAAATATTATACAAATCATGGCTATAAAATATTTTTTATATATATATATACACATTCATATAACAATGTTATACCAAACACCAAACTTGAAAATACTACTCTGAGGGAACTAGTCTAATATTTGTAACCTAGCATTACTAAATCTTACCAAAAATGGAGTAAATGATCGAAAATATATCGAAAACTTGAGAAACCAATTTATAACCCACCTTTCATGAATTGTACAATAATACCTAGACAATTATAGTCTAAAAATGGAGTAAAGGATCAAAAACATATCGACAACCTGAGAAACCAGTTTATAACCTGCCTGCCATGAATCATACAATAATACCTACACAATTCTAGTCTAACCGCTCGCCCAAAAAATAATAACCTAATAGATACCTCATAAATCAAAAGGGTACAATCAAATAATCAGAAAACCACAACCATAACCTATACATGTACAACTCTTCATAAGACCATTAGATACAAGTACCAAATATAATATTGGTTATAGGAAATGCATATAAATAAATGCAAGTCATAAAATCTTAGTGATGTAAGATAAT
The DNA here is from genome assembly GCA_030864215.1 of Capsicum pubescens. Lineage (NCBI taxonomy): Eukaryota > Viridiplantae > Streptophyta > Magnoliopsida > Solanales > Solanaceae > Capsicum > Capsicum pubescens. Next base: position 172,816,368 of record CM061543.1, read on the forward strand.
CCAATAGTTGTATCCAACCTAAGTAAAATAAAGTACCAAGTGCATACACCTCCTCTAGCTCAGTAGCTAGCTCCAATGACAGGACCTACGATGACTATCCTTCTCTGGTACTATGCCTCATCTTATAAAGGGGCCCATAGGGACTTAAGATATCCATATACATTGCCTGGTCCTGAACTAAGACTTTCAATAACCATCACAATAAATCTACCCCATTCTGTAACAGGAAGATATATAAAGTACAATAAAAATATTAGACTTAAACTTGAACTGAATTAGTGTATATCCATAAAACTATTTCCCAAGATTGAACATGAGACTAAAAGGGTATAGTAATATAGAAAGGGTCAAAATCTCCCTCGCCCAAAGAGAATAAGTTGTAGTAAAATGAGTGGATCAATAATGAAAAATATCAACTATGGTCTGATTTCCACAATAATATATTTAGTTTAAAATTTCATAATGATATAATAAGAGTGTTACAACTTCTATTTCTAAAGAATCAATTAAGGTTAAGAAAAGTTAAATCAATCCCCTTTTTAGAAAATAATAGTAAAACCAAGGTTTTAACTGGAATCATACTACTAAATAAGTACAAATATGCCTAAATATATGCATTCCATCACCAGTATCTAAAAAATTCATCCATATTTAACTACACGTCTATAACTACAACTACATTTATTCTATGGATAAAGTACTAATCTGGTGTCCAACTGGAATTGTAACCATGGAATCAAGCCCATCAATATATACCTTAACTAGATATAAATGTCATATATTAGGAAACTACAGTAAAAAAGGGTATAAAACTATTAACGAGTCTAATCAGTAAATATCACCCAAAATACTAAGTAATATACTAAGTCTTTTTCTAAAGAATTCTTCTGTAAATTCATGGTTAATCAAGTCTATAATCAAGTACAATCGAATCCTAAAACCATAATAGGTATTTTAGAGTAAGGTTTGGATCATATTTCTATTCTAAATCCCCTAAATGGGACAAGTCATGATATAACTAGGTATAAATCTATTCCCTAATCCCTACCAAGCATGCTATGTATTCAATACATAATCTCATAGAGAAAAGTAAACCGAAGCCTATCTCAAAGATGAACCACAAATCTCGAATCATCCATGAATCACTCATCTCTATCCCACAATCTCAAAAACTAAGTCACACTATTAAAATCATAATCTACACATTAATAGGAGTAAAATAATACTCATATTGCTATATAATACTCAGGTTGAAAAATTGGATCTAAATTAGGCCTGTGGGACCCATCAACTAATCTCAAAATTGAACTCATCATTTCGTCCCTCATAACCCAAGAAATATGTGCCAAAAATTTGAGCAGAATCTAAGCTCAATAGCTAGTCAAATAAGCCTTAACATAAAGGAGAATCAAGAACCAAAATAGAGAAATTAGGAGAAAGGAAGGTCTAAACTTACGGATCTAAACGATATAAATATTTTCTCCCCCCAGACTAAATTTTTGTTTACCAATTGATTTTGGGGTTCAAATGGTGATTAAGGAGGTTGGGAAAAGGAGAAAAATAATTTGGGGTCGAGGGGAAGCAGGACTAAAAGGCTTATTTTAGTTGCCTAGGTAGCATCGACTAGGTACCAATGCATTGCCTAAGAAACCCACAACCTTGCAAGCGTTGTTATCCTTATGGACAACTCTTGGTTGCCAAGGTGTCCTGAAAGCTATGTCACCAAAAAGTCCAGCAATGCCTAATTTCATTTAGGTGCTTTGAGCTAATCAAGAGTCCCATGGACACAAACAAATAATGCTACCCCATTGAAAGTGACATTTTGGACTCATCGAAATTAAATGAATTCCCAATTGAGATTGTTTTAGCCAGATGTGGGCTCCAAATCTAATATGCTGATTTGATTAATTTCTAACCAATAACCTAAAATTAAATAGGTAAATGAGCCCAAAACCTAAATGCACTATCTGAAAGAAAAATCAACAATTCCAGCAAGTTTTAAATAACCTATAGCCTCTATGGGAAGGCACAAAACACCAAAAACACAGAAATTTAGGAAATAACCTAGAGGGTCATTACAATTTGTGCCTTGTTTTGAGTATATTCAAGCTTGATACTCTTTGTTTTTACTCAACTAGTATGCTTACCCGTGTGATGCACAAATAATATTTGAAATATTAATTATTTCAACGTACTTTACCAGTAACATTGATAGCTCTTCTCATAAAAGAGTAATAGATTCAAAATGAAGTACTAATCTTGTAAATGCCTACTTCTTTTTAGTTATTATCAAATCGAAGGATTTTTTTCTATTTTTTAATCTTTAATTCTCTTTGAAATACACCTCCTTGCAAGTGTATTTTTAATCTTTTATCATCATTCATCCTTTTTAATCTTTCCCTAACTACCATTAAGCAAATAAGTCATGGACGCCTTATAAAAAGATTGAGAGTGTTCAATGAAGTGTGATTTGTTAACTAAAAATCATCTGTATGGATATTGGTTCTATGACCGTGGTCAGATAATTTCAAGACAGTTTTTCTAAGAACAAAGTTGTGAAATATAAAAATACTATATAGTAGACTGTTTATTTTTTTCTTTTGTCGTGTTATAATTGTGATATGAAGTGTAGATATCCTCATAAAGATGTTAAAATAATTAAACAACACAAACATTTTTGTTGTATGAATTCAGAAAACATGTTTCATCTTCTCAATTTCATAAATATTTATGTCTACTTGTAAATACAATCATCAAAAGTATATTTTACTTAAAAGAACTTATCTTTAACATAGCTGCTATGTATCTCACATATTTTATTCCACTCCTTACACACATTGAGAGTGCATTCCTAGAGTAAAGATTGTAGAATGTTCTAGTATTGACCGTGGAAGTGGAACTAGATCAATCAACAACCTTTTCAACATGAGACAATATGCACAAATTAACAACAAAGCCAAATTAGAGAACTTATTTCAGACCGAGAAGTATATAGCATTAACTTTTTTATAGGAGTAATTACTGTAATACTTTGAATGTGAATCCTAAGAAAAAACTCCAGAGAAGATATAATTATAGTAAGAAGGCATATTTGATAGCTATTTTTGTCTGTTGTTTGTGAAGGTTATTTTCAAGATGGTATATCATTCAAAATGTTCCTTTCCTCATTAAATAGAGCGGGACAACACATGAGACCCTCAACGAATGCCAACACTTCACTTTTATTCACAATAACTACTTGTAGTTTCATTCAGATCTACTTAATAGACCATGTAATTAAATACCTATGAATATCTTGAGAAATTTTGACAATAAAATGTATTACCTATTTAGTTGATTCTTGAGAAAGAATTTTTCATAGTTAGCAGACGTCTTATTTTATTCTCTTTCACTGTTTTAAAGTTCTAACTTTCTCAACAACTGTTGAAAACTCAAGTTGTAAAGTATATCTATCCTCGGGTCATTTAGTTGAAAAATTTCTATACTTGATACATTATTTGAGAAGTTGTTAATTTTATCTTGCAGGAATACTATTAATAAGTTGATTAGACTTTCCATTTGTAGAAGCTACTGGAAATTTGAAAAATGAAACTCTCTTTTTTAGTCAAAAAATACTTGTAAAATGAGAGGAATCAAGCATAGGAAAAAATTCTTTATTTTTTAAGGATTGTTATGTGCTGGTGTTATTTTTTAGCTTAGACATTTTTTGGATCAAGAAGGTGTTTGCTTACGTGTAATAATCTTTCTGGAAATTTTTCATATTGCTTCTTATCTTTCCTATTAGGTCTTCTCTATAGCTGCCCAAGAGATTTATGACTTGCTGGGACTGCCGGTTATATTACCGGGTAGTTCGTTTGTTTTTTAGGACCAATTCCCTATTTAGAAGCCTTCGCTGGTTTCAAATGGCCACCAGAAAAATACATCAATAGAACAATCTTGGATGCCAATTTTGTCTTCGCTAGCATCTGTAAAATATTAATTTTAGGATAGGTAGACCTTTGGTTTGGTTCCTATTGCACCCAAACTCATTTCGACCTATTGGTCGAGAAGTTGAAAATTTGAAATATAGGTGTAGGACCCACATTTTGTCTAAATAACCTCGGATTGAAAATATGACTTTGCCAACATGTTTGAATCATCCTTTAGTGTGGTTACATAGTTTATTTGTGAAGAATGGATTCAGAATGAATCTTAAGATATCATTGCAAACTTGGAAAATTTCCAAGGTTTTTGTTTTTGGTGCGATGACGATTGTGCAAAGTGGATCGCGATCACGGGCAGCCAAAGTCAATCTCGCTAACACATAGCGACCTCATGATGGAGATCGTGGCATCTCCTTGCCTGAGGGGTCTATAAATAGACCCCCAAGCTGTATTTTTGGCCAATTTTTCCTCAACCTTTATAGCCTAAAACCCTAAATTGTTACGATAACTCATAATTTACTTATGTGGTTGACTTAAGAGCTTGATTATCATCTATTCACATGAATATCTTAGAATTTAAGGTAATAATCCTTTGAATGCATGGTTGAATTTCTTAGTTTAGATCCAAAACTCTAATTTAGCTTAGAGCTTGATTTTGGCCCAAAATTTGCTTAGTTTTCACCCATTTCTTGAGGGTTATGATTCCTTATTCATGTGTGAATGTTGGGCTGACCTCGGAAGTTGGGGTTTCTGGTGTCATTTTTGTACCAAAGGAACAATGGTGTAATATGGGTATTATTAGACTCGTATTAATGAGTAAATTACTATTTTCATAGTTTGATAGCATTTTGGAGATTGTGAAGTAAAGATGAGCACTTGGTGAATGGTGTAAGGTTTTGCAGTTCGGCTTTGAGGAAGGCTTCTACCCACTATTCTTCAAAGATGATGTGTGATATGTATTGCGTGTGAATGTTAGGTTTGATTATGATTAGAACAACTTAGACTTGATCATTTATGTTTTGGGATTATATGAGGGTTTTGGACCCATAAGGTGGTTTGTTTAAGACTATTTTAGAATTATATTTCCTTCTCGCTAATTTAGACTAACTTGTAGCATGGATATGATATACTGTTAGGTTTGGGATATAGTTTAAGTGTGGAATCATGGGCTAGTATAATTAACCTTGTTAGGTTAGTCTAGTGATCTTGAAACTGTAATTTGGATAAAGTTGACCTAAATGCTCATATTTCTAGTCGAAGTTTCTATCTTAGGTTTGTTAATGGCTTACATGACATCTAGAATTTGAACTAGCTAACTTGGCCTAGTATGGGGCGTAGATTTCTTATATATGGAAATTGAGGTTTAGAAGTGGGTTTTATGACCCACATAATCCAAGACTTGTGTTAGCTATTGTGGACTTAGTTGCGGATGTTAGGCATATTTGGGGCTAATGAGCCTTATTTATGGGATTGGCTTGGTGAATAAATAGGTAATGATGTATTACTCCCAAAATAGTGACTAATGTCTTATGGCCATGATATTCGTCCTATAGAGATGTGATTTCTACTTAGATATGATGTTGGGTCTTTAGAGACGTTACTCCTTTTAGATATGTTATTTGGCCTATAGAGATGATTTTTCTATTAGATGTAATATATGGCCTATAAATATGTTATTCTTATTGGATATGATAATTAGACTAGAGATGTGACATTCATCATAGTCATGATACATGACCTATAAATATGAGATGCCTCATAGGTATGATATGACTCGTATTTATGAGCCATGCTTATTGATGTATTATGTATCCTATAAGTGAGATACCTCATATATGTTAGATGATTATAAATATGATTCATAGCTTATATAGATCTTACTCCTTGTGAATACGCTATGGTGTATAGTTATAAGATAACTTATATATACATGATTATCGATATGTGTTTCAAATGTGTATATGGGCCTAAGTTTGCGATTATGATGTTGTGATTGTTCTAGACAAATTATTGATCTAAAGGCCATGTTGTGATATGATTTGGATATCCAAGAAGCAATTATCATTGCAAATAATACAGTTGTAGTGATATATATGCGTATGTGTGTCTATATATACATCTCTCTGTTATGGGATGGATGAAGATGTGGTATGATGCTTATGATGTCATTGACTGAATACTGGTGATGGTATGCATAGATTCGATACATACATGATCATTATATCTATAAATGTTGTTATACTAGATGAAATATGATCTTATGACTATCCTTCCTAAATAAGAGATTAAAACCCACTTTTCATCTTAAAAACATATTTCTTTATAGTGATAAATTCATAACTAAATGGATAAATTACATACATAAAAGAGGTTAATGATGATGTTTTAAGGAATTGACCAAGACTGATTCCGATCCATGATTTGACACTATTATTTACTATGGTTGTGATATTTTCTAGCCCTTTCTATACATTATAATTGTTTAGTCCCGAATATTATTCCAGGCAATGGAATTATGAAATTACACTCTTTTTAGCCATGGTTTGATTTTGTGCACCTATTGTATATATATTTAATTTATAAAATAACATTGATGATGAATGATGAATTATGGAAATATACTCTACCTTGCTTTTCTTTTGATATTTATTTACTTTAGCCCTTGTGGGGCTTATCATTTACTTTAGCCCTCGTGGGACTTTCACCTTTAGCCCTTATATGGATTACTCTGTATTATCTGATATTTATTTGGATATTATGATAATGTGATGATACCTGACAATACAAAGGATATTATGATAATCTAATGATACGCGGAAAGGTCAAAGAATATTGTAATAATGATATTGATACCCGACAAGGCCGGAGGATGTTGTGATTACTATATACCCGGCAAGGCTGGAGGTTTATTGCTGTGATGATGATGATTATGGTATTGTGTATTCTATTGCATTAATTCTGGCAATTGGATCACCTCTCACCAGTATGCGCCTATGTATATAAGTCAATATGGGACAGTTTCATAGATATGGGTGATAACTATGCCTTGTGTTATTGTATAATGATAGATCCTTCCGAGCCTGGGTTGGTAGGGTACGCATATGATCATTTAGTTATATGGTTGGCCAGAATATCCAGTTACTCGCGTTGTAATTGATATTGTTATTATCATTTTTATTATCATTATTATGGCTAGTTTACGACAGATTGATCTTATTCTATATCGAGATTTGAGGTATGTTTTTGGCCACTTTATCTTATGATTGCATTTTCATGCACGATTATTTCATGTCTATCCATGTGGATTAGAACCCATAGTATGATAATAGTAAATCCCAATAGGATTATAATGATGTCTTAAAGTGAAAACATGATGATTTAGGTTATGCTTTGAGTTGACTTCATGTCTATAAGTATATATATACATATCTATATGTAGCTATAAAACTACCATATATCCCTTTCTTCAATTGTTCATTGACACGACCTGCCCTAGGTCCTTGTCGTAATGGGCATCCCAAGTCCAACTAGAACTGGAGACCAACCCCGTTAACCAACCCAACCTTCAGTCGCCTACCATGAGTTGGCTGAATTTCAAGCATATAACAAGATAGAGTAATAGCTCACATAAGGACTCTAGGAACAGATCACAACCATGACCAACCCAACAAAGTCCAACCATCTCGTACCAACAATCCGACCATACCAAAACAAGGGTCATAAACCAGCTATAACCAAGGATGCTCCAAAAAATAATATAATTAATCCCAAAATTAAATAGGATGGAACAATAAACAATATAGTCCAATGATGTCAGTCCACCAAATTATTCCAATGCCAAGGACGACACCAATATCGATCCCGCCATACCAACCCATAGAAGTACCACAAAGCCCCTATCCAAAAGAATAATGAAATCTAGTTGGGACATGCCTCAAACCATAGCCAAAACCAATATAATAAATAAATTCAAAATGTCTAAAAATATCCATAACATGAAATGATGTCATCCGAAAGGATGAAAGCTTACCACTTTAGTCCAAATGTTTTCCCCGAGTCAATCACTATGAAGGAGGAGCAGAACGGCCAATTCCTGCATAATGTTGGTATATAGCCGCTAGTAGACAGGGTTAGTGAGTGACCTTTATCATGATCTCAAGGTAAGGATAAAATAATGATATTAATAAAAGAAAGTAAAATTCATCTAGATGCACACAACTATACATATATATATATAACCATGCCGGGAAAAAGAGCCGGGTTTAGCCTGCCTTTAAAACCTTTACCTGGATTGTGTAGATTTATCATCCAAAACTACCCATGAGCAATATGGATTAAGATACCCCTGCTGAAAGGGACCCAGTGCATGAAGCCGAATGACCAGGGAAGTATCCCATGGGATGACTAATACATCCCCCAAATAATGTGTGAAACACCAACCTCATATTGGCAAATATGAGTTTCATGTTTTGTTCCACCAGGACCTCCACTTTCCACAGCTTAGCTATACCTCCCGCCATTATTTCTCAATTAACACCAATTTTGAAATAACCAAACCATTATTCATTTATTAATCAAGGCCATTGATAATGGTATCGTCATACCAACCCTTACTTGCAATTATCATCCATAGCCAACCATTTATAGGTTTAAGACCTTCCATTTTCCATATTAAACCACTTGGGAGAGTTCTATGTTCCCTACAAGCATAACCAATTAGCCTTTAGGCATTCCAAACCATTTAAACTATGCATAAATCCTTTACCAAGTTTAAAACATGCAAGAGTTCCATTAAAAGAAGTCAATGCAATGAACATATCTTTATAAGCATTTTGTCAAACATATTGGGGGAAAATTTAATCAAAACCAATTCAATTACCAATAAACCATTCCCATGCAATATTATCATCCACAATGACCATTAATTCATATAAAAGAATAATTCAAACCATGAGAAACCATAACAAACCAATTAACATCAAAACCCCCAAATCATGTTTGAAAGCAAAAGTTATGCAATAGTAAAACCATGAAAACATTAATATAAACCATGCCTTTATTTAAATTAACAATGAGGGAATAAAAACTTTCCTTTAACCAAGATGATGATGAAAAGAATTCTCTAAGATAAACCCTAAATTGATCCCTTAGTTTTAACCCTAGCTCCCTTTGCTCAAAATCTCTTGAGTAAATTATGAAGTGTTTAGCTAGAGTTTTGAAGTGTTAATTATTAGAATAAAAGGGTAAATATCCTCCAAAGTAGGTTAGAAGTTGTGGGTCCTTATTATGATAAGTAAGGAAATGTCTAGAATACCCCCACTTAAGTTGCACAAAATCCCCTCACAGGGTTAAAACTGTCCCTCACGAGTCATACCTTCCTAATACGATTGGTATCCACCACTCATATTCAATCCCGAACCCTTGGATCAAACATTATCCAGTATATGACTCATCCAATTTAGTCGTAACCACAACATATGATCAGTATCCATAAACCATACCCCTTCCAGAATAAAATACCTAGGGAATTAGACAATGTCCTCCATACGAGTCCTTGGTATGATTCGTACCTTGTTTTACGACTCATGATGATTCACACTTACTCAGATCCAACCTAAGTAACCAAGTCTAAAATTATGTTAAGGAACCAAATGATCCATAAAAACCAATATAACACATACCCCTAAGTTGTACCTATTTTAGTAACCAAAATCTATCACACCAACCAACACTGGTCAGTATACAATCGTACCATACCATCCATACCCCAGCATACTGATATACCTATGAGTCGTATTGGGTCTAGAGATTAGAATTTCAGGAATATTTTTGTGGTCCAGAAACTAAGGTGTCTTAGTCTCCCCCACAAGGAACATTTGTCCCCGAATGACGGATAAGGTAGGGGTAACCACACGCTAGAGTCATTTGCATTATCAAATATATTCCAAATCTTTAAAAAAATTCAAAAACAAAGAGGGAAATATATAAATCTTTCCTTTAACAAACTCTTAAAAAAAGATGTATTGGAGACACATACCTTCCGCTTGAATACCAAGACAAGAAAACAAATGTGGATATCTGGACTTCATGTCCTATTTTGCTTCCCATGTAGATTCTTTCACCTTATGGTTCCACCAAAGAACCTTAACCGAAGCCACATCCTTGATCCCCAACTGACATACCTGCCTATCAAGATCTCAACTGGAACCTCTTCATAAGATAAAGAATCAGTGAGACCCAACCCTTTCCAAGGAACAACCGAAGAAGGATCACCAATGCATTTCCTCATCATGGAAACATGAATGACCGGATGAACCAAGCTCAATCTAGAATGAAACTTCATCTCATAAGAAACATTACCTACTTTTCGCAAAATCTCATAAGGACCCACATATCGAGAATTGAGTTTCCCCTTCTTGCCAAAACGTACTACCCTCTTCATGGGAGATACGATAAGGAAAATCTTATCCCCAACATCAAAATCCTATTCTCTACACCTAATATCTGCATAGAACTTTTGGCGACTTTGGTCACCCTTAAGCCTATCCCAAATCAACCTCACCTTTCCATAGCCTGTTAAATCAAGTTGGGACTAAACATGTCTGCCTCACCAAGCTTAAACCAACCAATAGGAGATCTACACCTCCTTCCATACAATGCCTAAAAAAGGTCCATACAAATACTAGAATTATAGCTATTATTGTAAGCAAACTCCACCAAAGGTAGATGCTTAACCCAATTTCCACCATAATTAATCACAAAGGCCCAAAGCATATCTTCCTATGTATGAATAGTTTTTTCCACTTCTCTATCCATCTGCAAATAAAAAGCAGTACTCAGACTAACCTAAGTCCCCAACCCCTTCTGGAAAGATCGCCAAAAGTAAGATGTAAACTTTGTGCCACAATAAGAAATAATCAAAATAAGCACCCCATGCAGCTTTACAATCTCCTGAAGATGCAGCTTCATATAATAGTCCACTTAAAAGGTAGTCCATACTGGCAAAAAGTGCACAGACATAGTCATCTTATCCATGATGACCCAGATCAAATCATGTTGATTGTAAGCCCAAGGAATACCGGTAACAAAGTACATAGTGATCACATCCCATTTCCTTTATGGAAAATCAATTTCTTGATACAGCCATTCTGGCCTCATGTGCTCAACCTAAACCTATTAACACACTATGTATTTGGATACAAAATTAGCCCTATCTCTCTTCATGCCATTCCACCAATAGATCTCCTTGAGATCATGATACATCTTGGTTGATCCAGGATGGACAACATAGCGCAACTCATGTGGCTCTGCCAAAATCCTTTGTTGCACACCATCGACATCAAGAATGCACAACCTCCCATGGTACTTTGAAGTAGCATCACCACTGATCTCAAATACTACTACCTTTTTCCTACCAATGTCACTCTTGATTTTCATCAAGATAGGATCCAACACTTGTTTCTCCTTGATCTATAAAACAAGAGACGATTGAACCACTTCTTGGACCACCACACCACCATCCCTAGAGTCCAAGAGACGTACTCCAAGATTAGAAAAATAGTGAATATCTTTCATCAACTACCACTTTTCTTCCTCCTTATGAGCCAAACTCCCCATGGCTATCCCGCTAAGAGCTTCAACAATCACATTAGCCTTACCTAGGTGGTAGTAAAGACTTATCTCATAATCCTTGGGAAGCTCAAGACATTTTCTCTGCCTGAGATTAAGATCTTTCTAAGTGAACACATACTGTAGGATCTTATGATCATATAATATATCCACATGGACACCAAACAAATAATGTCACCATATTTTCACAAATACAACCTCCAATAGCTCCAAATCATGAGTAGGATAATTCCTCTTATATACCTTCAACTTCCTGGAAGCATAGTTAATCACCTTCCCATGATGATGTAAAACCATGTAAAATTCTCGAATCCATAGAGCTTTTAAAGCATGTCAAAAAAGGCTTAACACTTAGAAAATTTGGCTAAGTGTTGAAACTTTTCCATTCCATAAGCCTTTTAAACTTTGACTAATTATTTCGTGACCTTACCGACCTCCATTTCTTGATTTTCTTATTGCATTACGATGGGGAAAGTCAAGAGTACATCCCAGGTGAGTTTCTGAATTTTTAGATGAGCCTAAGGTTATGTTTTGGTTGGCAAAATAGTAGCTAAAGGCTATGGAGGGGTGCCGCAAAGCTTAGAGCCTTGGCCCCCTCCCTCAGTAGAAAGGCGCCACCCAAGTTCCTCCAAGGAAAGAGAAAGGCGTCTCCCAGGTTCTCCCCTGGGAATAGCAGGGCGCCGCCCAGGCTGTAGCCCTAACCAAAAATCTGCATTCCAAGTTCGTGTTTTCAAGGGCAATTTGGTCAAATACCACCCCTATATAAGCTTCTTTAACATGAGATTCATCATATTTTCACCCAAAATATAAGTTTTTCTCTCAATTTTCCTCAAGAACAAGAATAAGGGTTTCTATTGAAGGTTTAAAATCAAGCAAATTCCACCAATAATTTTTCAAGAATCATATAGCAAGGTATGTTGGATATTGATTCTTAAGTTCCTTCCACCCAAGAAGTCCAAGAATCTCTTTTTAAATTCAAGATTTTATGTTTATGAGTTTTTCATAATTTATGTGGTTTGAAGATGAAGCCCATGTTAATATTAAGTTTTAATTCATGTTGTGATCATAAAGATGCAAGTATGAAGCTTAGTATGTGTTGGTTATGTGATGTTCATGATAAAGTCCCTTCAAGAAGCATGTTGAATTATGTAATCATGTCAATTATGTGTATTTAATGTTGTATGAACAAAGTATGCCTTCCACATCTTTGATAAATTGCTTATGTGAAGAAAATAGAGTTATTATAGCATGTAGACAAGAAATCCCCAATTTTATGTAAGTCAATACATGTCAAGTGTTTGTTGTAATGCCTTGACGAGTGAATTATGATATGATACATGCATTTCTATTCTTGTTAATTACTTATTTAATGAGTTATGATACAACAACATGCATACCTATATAATTACATGTTTAAGATTCTCCAAGTGCTTGAAATGATGATTCATTGGTTAAATTGTGAATGATAGTCTATTGTTATGTTATTACACTAGAGTTGTCATGTCCTATTTATTTATGTTATTGAGTCCTAAGGGTATTTATACCCAAAAACTTAGTTGTTTGTCTAGAGATGAGTCAGTCTCAAGATAATCTCAGTCGTGCTATGATCAGTATTTCTCAGTTAGTGGCAAAAGTTAAGAAAACTCAGTAATCTAAGTAGTCAATATAATCAAGCTCAGTATCCAGTTCAGACCTCAAAAGTATTCAGTAATCAGTCCCCATTTCAATAAAGTTCAGTAAGTTATGAAACTCAGTGGTATTCAAACAGAAAGTAGAATTCAGTAGTATTTCGTCAGTCTTCGGAATTAAGTGAACTCAGCTTAACTCAGTTACTTAGTATAATCAATAGAAGATTCAGCTCAGTCTAAGTTCAGTTAAGAATCAGTTCAAAGTCCTTCATTTGGGAGTAGTAACTAGCACCGTACGAGTACAGGGATGATGGCTTCCCGTTATAGTGGTCGAGTTGTTAGAAGAAATTCCTAAACTCCAGAACTGCGTAGCTAGTGCAGGACCAGGAGTCACCCGTTAGATTAAGGCTTGACTATAATACTAACTTAGGTTTGACTTCCTGTCTAAGGTCACCCATTAGAGAGGCCTAACCATAGCAAATGTCTTTACCTGTGGCACGATATTGACACCTTTCTAGATGGGGTTACAGGTTGGACCCCACCAGATCAGATTTAGGGCATGCTGATTAAGTGAGAACTCCCACAGTTACAGTTTTAGCTTTAGATTCAGTCTCATTCAAGATCTCAGATAGTTCTTCAGATTTAGGATCATTAGATATGGTCACCCAACTTAGTAAGGAACTTTGATAGTTTCACAGATTCAGAGATCACCCACTAGATAGGCTTGATCTCAAACTTAGTCAATTATTATTATTATCCTTATCAGTATCAGAAGATCCTGAGATCACCTGTTACATAGGCCTGATCTCAAACTCAGTCCATTATTTTTATTATTAAAAGATTCAGAGATCTTTTGCTAGATAGGTATGATCTCAGATGCAATCATTCCTTAACATTATTAGTAGATTCAGAGATGATCCATTAGAGAGGTTTGATCTCAGATTTAGTCAGTCGATAATATCAAGCTCAGAACTCAGTTATTCATAAGACTCATATGTTCAGTCTTCTAGTGCTAGTGAATTCAGATGTTAGTAATAATAAGCTCAGTTGTTAGAAGCTCAAGTGTTCAGTAGTTAGTATTCAGTGTTGTCATGATTTTAGTTATGATTTATACATTCATGCATGTATCCTCATTCAGCATATTCAGATTATTCAGTTAGTATAGTTCATGCATAAGCCCTTGCATTTAGCCTTACCTCATCTAGCATACCAGTACATTCAAAGTACTGATGCATACTTTCTCTTGTAATATGGTGTATTAACATAGGTTCTAATGCGCGAGATCCAGAGCACCCATAGCAGTCCAGACTCAGTCAGCAGTAGTAGACGTAGCAGTGAGTCCTTTTTATTCGAGGATGATCCTTATTTTATTATGGCATTAGACTCAGTTTATTTTTTTATAGAAGGAGTTATTTGGGGACATATCCCATCAACTCCATAGTTCAGACAGTTTAGAGGATTTTTGGACAGATGTATCAGTATTTAAATTTTTAGTTTGGAGTATTTTAGATGTTTTGTACCTTATGGAAAGTTTCTGCCAGTTTTCCACATTTATTATATTATATTATGAAGTGTTCGGGTACAAATATTAGTAGAGGGTTAGTTTGTGGTCCTTTGGGATCATGAGAATCGTGTGGCATTTAGGTTATAGAACATTGGGGCATTGCAAACTTGGTATCATAGCCTAAGGTTCAACAGTGTTCTAGGAAGTCTGAAAAGCCATATCTAGTAGAGTCTTATGAATGGGTGTGTTATGCGCCACATTTATGTACAGGACGCTATAAGTTGTTTTTAGGAATAGTTTCCCTTCTTTCAGAATTTATGTCGTGCGAGTGAGCATGATCTCAAGTTAATCCTCAGTCTAATCCATCTTTTTCTTCCATTAATTGAGTATGTTTTCTCGGAAAGCTAATGCCCGTAGAGATGAGAACCAGCCACCTCAGCCCGTAGATCCTCCGACTGAGAATGTGTCACATGCAGAGTTTCAGGAAGCTTTTAATATGATAGCCTAGGCTGTGATGACTAATGTTCAGGGGAATCATCAGGATGCAGCCCCACCTCAGCAAGATGGGGATTCAGCCGCAGCCAGGATCAGAAATGTCATGAGAATGAACCCGCTAGAATTCTTTAGGTCAGTAGTAGGTGAGGTCCCACAACTTTATCTTGAGGAGGTAAAGAAGATCACCCAGATTATGCATGTGTCAAAGGAGGAGAGTGTAGAGTTAGCATCCTATTGGCCAAAGGATATTGCTAATAATTGGCTAGTGATGTGGAAGAAGAGTATAGGGGAGGATACAACTCTCATGACTTGGCAAATATTTCAGGATGCCTTTCTAGATAAGTTTTCCCCCCTAGAGATGAGAGAAGCTAAGGTATAAGAGTTCATGAACCTGAGGCAAGGCTCCATGACAGTAAAAGAGTATTGTCTTAAGTTCAACCAGTTAGCTAATTATGATCCTAACTTGATAGTTGACCCTAGAGAGAGTATGAGTAAGTTTGTGATTGGTGTATCTGGGTTAGTGTTAAAGGAGTGTAGAACCTCTATGCTCAATAGAGACATGAATATTTCTAGGTTAATAATGCATGCTCATTAAATAAAGGTAGATAAATCTAAAGAATGAGAGAGAGAGAGAGAGATCTAATAAGAAATTCAGAATAGGTAGTCATAATTTCTCTCAGGCAGGGTCACAGGATGATAACTATTCTCAGTATAGTTAGAAGTTTTTAGTTCTAGCTCCATCCTCATCTAGTGTACCCACACCAAAGTTTGGGGATATCAGTCATGATGGACCGCCAGGCTCTAAAGACCAAGGTAGTGTGAGAAGTGAGCGTACCTATCGGCTTTGTGAAGAGTGTGGAAAAAATCACCTAGATGTGTGCAGAGCTAACAGTCAGGTATATTTTGGATGTGGTAAGCTAGGCCAAAAAATGTGAGAATATAGAGTGCTATCTCAGAGGAGTAGAGAATTGCGCCAGCAGGGTGCCAATAGTAGTCAGCGTCAGAATAGACTCTATGCTCTTTAGAATAGCCATCATCATAAAAGTTTTCCTGACATAGATTCAGGTATGTTATGAGTCTTTTATCTTTATGATATGCATTCTTAGATCCTTTGCTCCCGTTTGAGCTTATGTTTCAGCATAAAGTAGATAGCAAATCCAACAAGTCAGTTTAGCAGTCAGGCAGTCAGATTCATATAGTTTGTTTTCTCATCTTTTCATTTATGCGTACTATCAACAACCTTAGACATGTAACTATCCCATGATAGAGTATTCTAGTAGTTACGAATATAACTCAGTTCATGCATCATACATTAGATTCAAATCCCAGATGTTTAGTTATGAACCAGTTCATAGGTGCTTTGTGCATCGCCTCAGTTTTCTGAAGTACTTTAGTGAAGTAAGAGTTCTAAAAGGGACATAGTGTCCCAAGGGGGGAGATACCCTATGACTCCTCAATGTTTTCAAGTCCTTAAACCCATTTAGTTTCATGCTCAGATTCTTATTACAAGCTACCATCAGTTATCCTTGCATATTCAGTCAAGCATTCAAAAGTCAGTTCAATCAAGTAGTCATACATTAGACATGCATGTTAAGCAGAAGAAGCTCAACTTATCAGTAATTTCAGTCATGCATTTGTGAGTCAAGTATCCATGCATCAGGTATGCATGTTCATTATGAGAATTCCGCTTATCAAAAGTTTCAGCTGGGTATTCTATGCATCAGCTATGCATATCCAGTAGAAGATTCAGTATATCAGTAGTTCCAGTCATATAGTTATATTTTTGATGTTCTCATCCCCTAAGTAAGTTCAGTCGATCAGAAATCTCAGTTTAGTCAGCCATATTTGAGGATGAATGTTCCCAAGGGGGAGATAATGTAACACCCCGTAAGATTCCCGAGTCCTAAGAGGTTCTAAATCATGCCAAGAAAGGCTTAACACGTAGAAATTTTTTCCAAGTGTTGAAACTTTTCCATTCCATAAGCCTTCAAATCTTTGACAAATTATTTTGTGACTTTCCCGACCTCAGTTTCTTGATTTTCTTGTTGCGTTACGATGGGGAAAGTCAAGAGTACATCCTGGGTCAGTTTCGGAATTTTTAGATGAGCCTAACGTTGTGTTTAGGTTAGAAAAATAGTAGCTAGAGGATACAGAGGGGCGCCGCCCAGCTTAGAGCCTTGGCCTCTGTAACGCCCCAAGATCCCATCCCAAGATGTCACACGGTTCTTAAGGCCACACAAGACCTCAAGCTAACCCTCTGAGCCTGTCATCGCCTCTATAACTCACAATGACAATATTCAAGTTGTAATAAAGAAGAATAATCATGTCATGAACATACTAGAATATAAAGAAATACTATCCTGTACAATCAAAATACTAAAGTTTTGTACATACTGGTACTCTAGTCTGACAAAGCCTCTACTACATAAGACTGAGGAGCCATTGGGATAGATCCCCAATTAACCCGTACTGAACTGGAAATAAATAACCATCTACTATCAAGACAAAAATTGGGGAAATAGTTCCTCGAACCATGAGGACTCACCAACTATACGAATGTAGATGGAGGTACTAGAAGATCACTGTCCCTGCTGAGACTGAGTACCTGAATCTACATCACGAGAAAATATAAAACACAAAAGACTATGAGAATCAGTACTTGGGAATGTACTGAGTATGTGGGGGTGAAGGCAATATTTAAATAATATCATAAATGTATAAGAAAATCATGCATGCTGATAATAATGACTCTCTTCGCTTGAGTTACCTAACACATATTTTCCATAAATCATCAATAATAACACATGCTTCATAAATCTCACAAACTGTTGGACTCAACTCAAACTCTTTGACTCATGACTTAGAGTGACTCGGTAACTCATGAAACTTGGAGTATTATGGACTTGGAAGTTTCTTATAACCGACATAAACCATGTGAGCTTACATGGAGTCCAACGTATTGCCCATGTTGGGGAGAGCTGTTCTATCCTTGCCACCGGAGTAGAACCTTAACTTTAGTGATAACTGTCTTGGCCTTTGGCCCTTAATCTTAATCCTACAGTGGCACGTAGTTCTGGGGAAGTAGGATGCACTGAACCCATATTTCCCACTCAGTGCTAAATACTACTCCCAGACTTAAGCTTAGAACGCATTAGGAAATCCACCTTAATCAACTCAAGGGTCTATCATGAAGACCAAAATATAAATATATATCTCACTGGTAAATCATAATCAACTTGTGGATTCCTAGCTCGACTAAATCTCAAAATAATCTTTCTCATCATTAAGTACACTTGCTTATCAAATCATATCAAGTATCAAATCTTCCAAAAAAATCATAAAACTCGTTCTTGACTCTCCAGCTCAATATCAATATATATTCAATAGACAAACTTCTCATGGAAAAACATAAATCATGACACTTATCATAAATCAATTAGAAATTATCATTTCATGATAACAATATACAACTCATGACATAAATTCTTAATTTAAGAAATAAGACAATGAAGTAGTCATATGTGTCAATATTGTACAGCTCAAATCTCATAAATCCTTGATAAAGTAATTTGGGTGTAAACCCACTTTGCATAATTCATGAAATTCAATAGAAATTAAATCTTTGGGCACAAGAACGAAAGAAGTGTTCTTGTTCATAATCCTAAATACCTTAATCTTTGAAAATGGATGAACTTTAGTGCTTGAGACTTTATCCACACTTGAAATAAATAATTCTTGAAGCCCACACTATGAGGAACTTGGTTCTTGAAGAAATTTTGAAGATTTATGGATGATTCTTGGAAGATTTATGTTCTTGATATAACCCTAGATATATTATCTCAAGAGAATTGGAAGAGAAAAAGATAGAATTAGGGTTTGAATGGTATTCTCATATTTATAGAGGCCTCCAAATAATGGAAAAAGACTAAAATACCCTTGCAAAAACGTCTCTAAATTGCTGAAAAAAATAGCTGACGACATTCGTGATAGGCCGTCAGACCCATGATAGGCCATCACGAAATGTCATCACAAAAGGGTCAAATTTTATGATTTTCTGCCTAAGGATGACGATGTTGTTAGAAATGTCGTCAGAAATGTGACGACGTCATAAGAAATGTCGTCAGAAATGTGATAGGCCATCAGAAATGTCGTCCCCCTTTTCCAGATTGACATGCTGGAGTAAAATGGGTATGACTCTTTTCTCTGGTAGTGGATTTTGGCAACATTGGTATCATTGGAAAGATAATTCAATTATTTATCTTTTGATAGGTTATGAGCTCAAAAATTCCAAGTATAATGAGAGATATGCTCGTTTGAAGTTGACTATACCAATATCCTTCCCAAGAATTCAATCGGTAAGGAATGTTTTGATTCACCCAATCATTAGGACATCTTTAAGGCCTTAATACACACCATCCTTGATAAGAAAATAACCCAAAACCTAATAATTTATTTCTCATAAGCTTGATTCATGGTTGCACTATTGGTTAGAGTTTCGGGGTATTACAGTCTCCTCCATCAGTAGCAAGGCGCCGTCCAAGTTCCTCCATAGTCAGAGAAAGGCGCCGTCCAGGTTCTCCCATAGGAATAGCAGGGCGCCGCCCAGGCTGTAGTCCTGGGCCAAAAATCTGTATTCCAAGTCTGTGTTTTTAAGGGCAATTTGATCAAATCCCACCCCAATATAAGCTTCTTTAACACGAGATTTATCACATTTTCACCCAAAATATAAGGTTTTCTCTCAATTTTTCTCAAGAACAAGAATAAGGGTTTCTATAGAAGATTTAAAATCAAGGAAATTCCACCGTTAATTTTTTAAGAATCATATAGCAAGGTATGTTGGATGTTGATTCTTGGATTCCTTCCACCCAAGAAGTCGAAGAATCCTTTTTTAAATTCAAAACTTTATGTTTATGAATTTTTCATGATTTATGTGGTTTGAAGATGAAGCCCATTTTAATATTAAGTTTTAATTCATGTTGTGATCATAAAGATACAGGTATGGACCTTAGTATGTGATGGTTATGTGATGTTCATGATAAAGTCCCTTCAAGAAGTATGTTGGACTATGTAATCATGTTAATTATGTGTATTGAATGTTGTATGATCTAAGTATGCCTTCCACATGTTTGATAAATTACTTATGTGAAGAAAATAGAGTCATTATAGCATGTAGACAAGAAATCCCCAATTTTGTATAAGTCTATACATGTCAAGTGTTTGTTGTAATGTCTAGACGAGTGAATTATGATATGATACATAAATTCCTATTCATGTTAATTCCTTATTTAATGAGTTATGAGACAACAACATGCATCCCTATACAATTACATGTTTAAGATTCTCCAAGTGCTTGAAATGATGCTTTATTGGTTATATTGCGAATGATAGTCTATTGTTATGTTATTACGCAAGTGTTATCATGTCCTATTTATTTATGTTATCAAGTCCTGGGGGTATTTATACCAGAAAACATAGTTGCTTATCTAGAGCCGAGTCAGTCTCAAGATAATCTAAGTCGTGCTGTGATCAGTATTTCTCAGTTAGTGGCAGAAGTTAAGAAAACTCAGTAATCTCAGTATTCTAGGTATTCAATCTAATCAAGCTCAGTATCTAGTTCAGTATTCAATCTAATCAAGCTCAGTATCTAGTTCAGACCTTAGTAGTATTCATTAATCAGTCCAGATTTCAGTAAAGCTTAGTAAGTTATGAAACTCAGTGGTATTCAAATAAAAAGTTGAATTCAATAGTATTTCATCAGTCTTCAAAATCAAGTGAACTTAGCTTAACTCAATTACTTAGTATAATCAATAGCAGATTCAGCTCAGTCTAAATTCAGTTAAGAATCAGTTCAGAGTCCTTCAGTTGGGAGTAGTAACTAGCACCGAGCGAGTGCAAGGATGATGGCTTCCCGTTAGAGTGGTAGAGTTGTTAGAAGCAATACCTGAACTCCAAAATAGCGTAGAAGCACAGGACCAGGAGTCACCCGTTAGAATAAGGCTTGACTATCATACTTCCTTAAGCTTGACTTCCTGTCTAGGGTCGCCCGTTAGAGAGGACTGACCATAGCAGAGGTCTTTACCTGTGGCACGGTATTGACACCCTTCCATCTGGGGTTACAGGTTGGAACCCACCAGATCAGATTCGGTGTATGTCGATTAAGTAAGAACTCCCACAGTTACAGTTTCAGCTTTAGATTCAGTCTCAGTCAAGATCTCAGATAGTTCTTTAGATTTAGTATCGTTAGATACGGTCACACAGCTCAGTAAGGAACTTAGATAGTTTCACAGATTTAGAGATCACCCACTAGATAGGATTGATCTCAAACTCAGTCAATTATTATTATTATCCTTATCAGTATCAGAAGTTTTAGAGATCACCCGTTATATAGGCCTGATCTTAATATCAGATTAAATCATTCCTTATCATTATTAGTAGATTCAGAGATCATTCGTTAGACAAGTTTGATCTCAGATTTAGTCAGTCGATAGTAGCAAGCTCAGAACTCAGTTATTAGTAATACTTAGATGTTCAGTCTCCCTGTGCTAGTGAATTCAGATGTCAGTAATAATAAGCTCAGTTGTCAGAAGCTCAAGTGTTTAGAAGTTAGTATTCAGTGTTGTCATGATTTTAGTTATGATTTAAGCATTCATGCATGTATCCTCATTCAGCATATTCAAATTATTCAGTCAGTATAGTTCATGCATAAGCCCTTGCATTTAGCCTTACCTCATCTAGCATACCAGTACATTCAAAGTACTGACGCATACTTTCTCTCGCGCTATAGTGTCTTATACCATAAGTTCCATAGTGTGAGATCCAGAGCACCCATAGCAGTCCAGACTCAGTCAGCAGCAGTATACGTAGCAGTGAGTCCTCTTCATTCGAGGATGATCTTTATTTTATTATAGAATTTGATTCAGTTTATTTTTTTAGACAGAGTTAGTTGGGGACATGTCCTATCAATTCCATAGTTTAGACAGTTTAGAGGCTTTTTGGACAGATGTATCAGTATTCATATTTTTAGTTTCGAGTATTTTAGACGTTTTGAACCTTGTGGCAAGTTTTTACCAGTTTTCTGCATTTATTATATTAAATTATGTAGTGCTCAGGTACAGATATTGGTAGAGGGTAAGCTTGTGGTCCTTCGGGATCATGAGCACCATGTGGCATACCGGTTATAGAATATTGAGGCATTACACTACATTAATACACAACCAAGACCTATCGGAGATGCATCACGATAAACCACAAACCTATCATTTCCCTACTGCAAAGTCAAAATTGAAGCCAAAGTTATCTTATCATTCAACTTCTCAAAACTCCCTTCACTAGCATGTGACCAAGAAAACTTGACCTTTTTCTGAGTTAACTTAGTCAAAGGAGCAGCTATCGATGAAAAGATTTCCACAAACCATCTATAATACCCGGCTAAACCCAAGAAACTCTGAATATCGAATGGTGTCGTAGGTATAGGACACCTCTTCACCACATTAACCTTCTGTGAATCCACCATGATCCCTTAACAAGAAAGAATATTGCCCAAAAAAGTCACAGCGTTCAACCAAAACTCATACTTGGAAAACATAGCATAAATTGTTGTTCCTTTAAGTTTTGTAATACCACATGAAGGTGATTAGCATAATCCACCTCAATCTTCGAATGAACCAGAATGTCATCAATGAACACAATAACAAAGAGATCTAAATACTATCTGAATACGTTGTTCATTAGATCTATAATCGCCGCCAGAGCATTTTCAACCCAAATAACATCACCAGAAATTTAAAGTGCCCATACCAAGTATGAAAAGTAATCTTAGGGATATCTATCTCCTTAATCTTTAGTTGATGGTACCCAAACTGAAAATCTATCTTAGAAAAGAACTTGGCACCTTGCAAATGGTCAAACAAATAATCTATCCTTGAAAGAGGATACTTGTTCTTAACCTTTACCTTGTTCAGCTGCCTATAGTCAATTCATATTCGAAGGGAACCATCCTTCTTACGCACAAACAACACTGGTACACCCCAAAGAGATACACTAGATGAATAAACCTCTTATCCAGAAGATCCTTAAGTTTCTCCTTGAGTTCTCTTAACTCAGACAGAGCAATTCTTTATGGAGGAATAGAAATTGGACGAGTGTTCGAAAGCAAATCAATACCAAATTCTATTTCCTTATTCGGAGGAACACAAGGAAGATTATCTGGAAAAACCTCTGGAAACGCATTAACCACAAAAACCATCTTAAAGAAGGACCTTCCAAGTTAGAATCTTTAACCTGAACCAAGTGATAATGATATCCTTTGGAGATTAACCTCTGAGCTCAAAGATAATAAATACACGTCCCTCCTAGAAGCTTCATAAACACCCTCCCACTATATAACAAGTCCACTAGAGAACCTAAAAATAACCCTATGGGTCCGACAATCTAAAGACGTGAAGTAAGAATGTAACTAGTCCATACACAGAATAACATCAAAATCCACCATACCAAACTCAAATAGATCCACCAGGGTCTACTTGCTATATATAGATACCACACACCCCCTATATACTCTCTTAGCAATTACTGAGTCACCTACTGGGATAGAAACAAAAAAAGGATCCGAACTAACTTTTGGATCAAAACCAAAAGATACATCCTCATAAAGAGTCACATAGGAGAGAGTAGACCCTAGATCAAACAAACAATATACGTTATGAGAGAAAAGTTGTAACATATAAGTAATGACATCAGATAATGTCTCAGATTCTTGTTGGGATGCCAAAGCATACAAACTATTCTGACCAACACTAGAACCAGGAGAAGAAACCGAAGCATATGCCATACAACCAGGTACAGGAGCAGAAAATAAAGCCACAAAAATCTTATTCACTCCCGTAGCATCCTTACTGACCAAAAAATCCCTGAGTTTATGGCCTACCTAGCCATACTTGAAGCATTTGTCCCTTCCTTCATCACAATAACCCTGATAAGGATGACCTCAGAACTAACAAGGAGGTCATGGAAAAACTGACTTACCTCCGCTTTCCTAAGATTGGGCACCCTATGCCCGAGAATTGTCAAAACAATAATGATGTATGTCGCCCGACTGATAGGGAGCACTAACAGAGGAGTAGGAACCAGAACTCCCCCACTTTTTTTTTCCCATTTTCCACCATCTCGACAACCATTAGACTGAGCACCTCTCTGATTAGAAAACCTACTCCTCTTTCCTTTCCTATCTCTGAACTATGACTACCTCCTCTTCTCATTATCCCCTTACTTTATATGAATAGTCAACCTAGAGATATCCATATCTTTAATCATCAAGGCAGTATTGCTCTCCAAAATCATATCTCAATTCAAACCAGAAGAGAACTTCCTTATTCTAGCCCACATGTCAGCCCCTAAATTAGGAGCATACCTTTACAACTGGTGAAACATCAACGCATATTACTTTACAAACATCCTCCCCTACTTGCGGTTCACAAAATCCTCCATTATTTTTCCCTCAACTCTTTGTGAAATAAACAATCCAGAAAAGCACCAAAGAAGGCATCCCATAAGCATGACTCCTCCATATCTCTTCTATCCCTATCCCACTTTTCATACTACTTATATGAAATATCTTTGAGCTGATAGGCTACAAAGTTCACCCCCTCCTTATTGGTAGCCTTCATCACATAAAATATTTTTGCCATCTCCTCCATGAATCCTTGTGGATCCTCCTCTACCTTCACTTTATAAAAAATAAGAGGACCATTTTCATAAAGTGGAAAACCCTCATGGCCTCAGCAGACAAAGCATAGATACAACCCACTCAGCCTAAGTCGCAACAAACTTAACAATAGCATGAATAGACTGAGAAAATTCAACATCAGTCACCTCACCTTAAAGAGGACTAGTAGCAATTGATGGAACTCTAGAACTATTAGTGATAGGACCGAGAGATCAAAGATGAACCCCAAAAGTAGGATGCACCCCTACAGCATTACCCTAGATAAGATAAAAAATTTCCTTGTGTTCTAAATCTACGAGGCATAATTTAAAAGACAAATAAACAAAGAGTAGAGAAGATTCCAGGACTAATAATTCACAATTGAAGATAGAATACCAATAAAGTGAAAAAATCCTAAATGACTAGTAGCCTCTCCATTATGAGTATGGAGCACTATACATCCCTAAAAGAGACTCTACTCGACACAACTTTGTGGACTTCTAATTGAAAATGAAACTAGGCTCTGATACTAACTTTACACGGCCCACCCTAGGGCCTTGTCGTAATGGGCATCCCAAGTCCGACCAGAAGCATATACCACCCCCATTACCCAACCCAACCTCCAATCGCCTTCCATGAATTGGCTAAATTTTAAGCATATAACAAGATAGTGTAATATCTCACATATGAACTCTGGGAATAGATCACAACTGTGACTAACCAACCAAGTCCAACCATCCCGTACTAATAATCCAACCATACAAAAACAAGGGCTATAAACCAGGCTAAAACCAAGGATGTTCCAAAACATAACGTAGTTAATCCCAAAATGAAATAGGATGGAACAACTAACAATATCATCCAATAATTTCAGCCCACCGACTTATTTCAATGCCAAGGATGAAACCAATAGTGATCACGCCTATACCAACCCATAGAAGTACCACAAATCCTTTTAACCAAAAATGTAATAGAATTCAATTGGGATATGCCCCCAACTAGAGCCAAAACCAATATCCAAAATAAAGTTAAAATGCCTAAAAATATCCATAAGATAAAATGATACCTTCCAAAAGGATGGAAGCTCACAACTTAAGTCCATATGTCATCCCTAAGTTAATCACTATGTAGGAGGAGTAGAACGGTTGATTCTTGTATAGCGTGGGTATACAGATGCCAGTAGACAAGATTAGTGAGTGACCGCAAGTATGATCTCAGGATAAGGATAAAATAATGACATTTATAAAACCAAATAAAATTCATCCATATGTACATAACCATACATATATATATATAACCATGCCGGGAAAAGGGACCAGGTTTAGTATGCCTTTAAAACCTTTACCTAGGTCATGTAGCTTTACCATCCTAAACAATCTATGGACTATATAGGTTCATCTATGCCTGGTGGAAGGGCCCCAGTATGTGTATCAACACGAACAGGGAAGTATTCTATGAGATGACTAGTACATCCCCAAAATAAAGTGTGACATCATGTACATGGTTACCAAGACTAACCTCAAATCTCCAAATATGATTTTCAAGTTTTGGTCCCTCCAAGACCTCTACTTTCCATGGTTTAGCTATACCCCCTGGCATTATTTCCCAATTAAAACCAATTTCCAAATAGCAAAACTATTATTCCTTTATTAATCGAGTCCATTGATATTGGTATCATCATACAATCCCTTACTTGTAAATGTCATACATAACCAACCATTTATAGGTTCAAAGGGACTTTCAAGTGCCCTTCCATTTACCATATTAAACTACTTGGGAGACTTTCATGTTCCCCACAAGCATAAACAATTAGACTTTAGATTTTCCAAACCATTTAACCATGAATTATTCCTTTACCAAGTTTAAAACATGCAAGAGTTCCATTAAAAGAAGTCAATGCAATGAACATATCTTGAAAAGTATTTTGTCAAACACATTGGGAGAATAATATGACCAAACCCAATTCCAATTCCCAATAAAACATTCCCATACAATCCAATTACCTACAACAACCATTAATGCATATAAAAGTATAATTAAAACCATGGGAAACCATAACAAACCAATTAACATAAAAAACCCCAAATCATATTTTAAAGCCAAAGTCATGCAATAGTAAAACTATGAAAACATTCATATAATCAATGCCTTTAATTTAAATTAACAATGAGGGAAGAGAAACATGTCTTAAACTAAGATTATTGTGGAAGAAATCACCAAGATAACCTCCAAAGTGATCCATTAGTTGAAACCCTAGCTCCCCTTGCCCAAACGCTCTTGAGAGAATTATGAAGTATTTAGGAAGAGATTATAAGTGTTAATAAATAGAATAATAATGTAAATATCCTCCCAAGTAGGTTAAATGTGATTGGGTCTTATTAGGATAAGTAGGGAAACATCCAGAATACCCCCACATAAGTTGCATGAAATCTCTTCACAGGGATACGACTGGCACTCACGAGTCGTACCCTGCCAATACGATTGGTATCCACCACTTATATCCAAGACTCAACCCTTGGATCAAACACTTTCAAGTATACAACTCATCAAACCAAGTTGTTACCACAACATACGATCTGTATCACTGACCCGTATCCCTGGCAGAATAAAATACCTTAGGAATTGGACACTGTCCACCATATGAGTCCTTGGTATGATTCGTACCCTGGATTACGACTCATAGTGAGCCACTAGTACTTAAATCCAACCTAATTAACCAAGTCTAAGATTAAGTTAAGGAACAAAATGATCTGTAACAACCAATACGACTCATACACCTAAGTCGTACCTATTTTAGTAACCAAAATCCATCACACCAACCAACACTGGTCAGTAAATGATAGGACCATACCATTCTTACCCCAATATATGACTTATACCCATGAGTCATATTGGGTCCAGGGATCAGAATTCTAGGAAATTTTCTAAGGTCCAGAAACTAAGGTGTCTCACTCATATTGTACACTCATTCCTTGGCCTTGTATATTTATATGTTTTGTTCTTCCACTTGTACTTTGCATTGGTCAGTGATATTTGGTATAGTGTTGAGTTTCATAAATATAATTGGAATAGAATAGTTCTTCCTTGTTACTCCCTTAGTCTTAATATGTTAGTTTCTTGAAAATAAATAGTATAGCTTATCCTTATTACCTCGTTGGCTTTCTTATATGAATGTTGGACTTTTGATCGTAGTTTTTCATTCTATTTATATGTTATATATATTTCTTTTATCTTTGGAGGTCAGTTGGTAGTTTCGTATTAAGTAACATTCATTTGGTACTCACACTACACTTCTGTAGCTTGCAGATCATAGTATAAGTTATCACCATTGATGTGCGCATCATATTAAGAATCCATGGTTTGGTGACTTATAGTGAGCATTTGACATTTGGAGTATTACTTATCTCTCCCTTATATATTAGACTAGTCTTTATGATGTATTAAAAGATAAGTTGTATCTGTATATTCATTTATATTTAATTCTTGTACTCATGTTATATTAGAATCTCTTGTACTGATACCACCAGGTTTTGAGATTTGTTTATCTATTTGATCTTGTTCTGCAGCTTCCCTTTGGTTCTTCATTTATTCCAACAATTCATTCTGAGACGCTAAAATTTGTTTCAGCATCTCTTCTATTTTACTTGTTTGAATTGGTGTCTGCATGTTTAGTTGTTGCTATTGAAACTGTTGTTGCTGATTCCATGATTGAATTTTTGACTGATTTAGCCCCGTTTGACTGCAGTAGTTTATATAATTTTGCCTTTGATCATAGCCCACAAACATTACTGAATCGAGGTTGACAACACATATCTCTTTGGAATGATCACTTTGACCACAAACATCTATCCTAAGTTGTCATGTCAAGAAGTGTGATAAAAAGAAATATAAAAGAAATAAAAAAGAAATAAAAAAACAAAAACTATGTACAACTCAATATAGCTAAACTAAAATTAAGATAGTTGCCTAGTTACAAATCCCCGGCAACGGCACCCAAAACTTGACAACATTCAAGTGCACATGCAAGTGTACGTGGTCTTATCAAGTAGTAAAGTGGCTTCAAGGAAGCCCAAGTATCGATCTCTCAGAGACTTGCATTCACCGCCTATCTAATTCTAGTCTAACAAATTGAGAAAAAATAAACGAGAAGAGAGTTTGTAATTTATAAATTAAAAATAAAATAAATAATATGTAAAAATAAAAGTCTTGGAACAATCAATGGAAGAAAACCCAGGGTTGAAGCACTTCAAACAATCATACTATATTTTTGAATTTCCTTCGCTAGCTTGCTTATCTTGATTGTTGATTCGTAGGGTTAATTGCATGATCATGGTTTCCCAACCTATAATCTTTTAGCTAATATGGACATTACAGCTACATCATTGAGCGGGGATATAATAATCCAATTAAGTTAATTAAAGCTATCATCCTACATTTGACTTAAGTAAGGCATCTAAGTACATTCTTGTCCTAGACACTAAGTTTAATTCTTTATTTTATAAAACAATAAAAACCCAAACTTTGTTTATTTCTATGTTTTATCTCCCTATTCCCTCTCCCTAGATCAAAAGGTTGACAATAAATGTATTCTAAGGTTCGCGAATCCTCAAAATAATTAAAACAAGAATAAACAAACAACCAAATATGATAAGAAAAATTAATCGAAATTAATCCAAAGCAATAGTACTCATGTTCTTGGCTTTAACCCCGAAAGGAGAGTTTTTAGCCACTAATATTCATAATCACGATTCAAATAATTGATTACATGATATGAAAAACTAAAGACTTAATAAAAATAATTAAACATAATTAACCATGTAGCCGCCTCCGCTTTTCCTCCCAAAACAATGTCAGTAAATATTGTCCATCCATCTTGTACGTGTCTTGGAATTTATATAATAATCAAATGTCTAAGTCTTAGTAATTTTTTTCCAAGTTGTAGTTGACCAAGCCCATCATGATGTCCAGTTATTGTCCAAAAAGAATTCGAATGGTAGTAGGATTAGGCATCCATTCACGTGGTCCCCAAGATGTTGACCAATAAAATTAATTTTCCAAGTCATGTCCCACTTAAAAGTCTTGATCTGCGTGTCCTTTTTGAAATAAAATTCGACAAAGTCCACATCTGTGTCGGCGAAGCATTTAATTTCAGCAACGCGACGTGTTGTTGAATGCATCGCTGGACTGATTAGAACTGAAATATCGACGCGACACGTCATCTTTGCATTGTTTCACTAGAATTTGCATTTAAAAATTTGATTAAATGTGGAACATCTTATTTTTTGTCCATGTCTTTTATAGTATATTTCCAATGAATTTCGAGCCTTTTTATCATCAATATATCACTGTATTTAGTTCACCAAGCCTCCTACAATATCATACACCAAATATTCAAGATTAAAACAATACAATAACCTCAACGATGAATCAAAATAATAGCTAAGATAAGGCAAATTCACAATGATCTTCCATTTATTATTTCGACTCTTGACTTAATCAAATTAAACTTTGAACACTACAAATAAGTTATTTCACTCATAATTACACCATTAAAATATTTGGAACAAATTAAACACTTAAGAATCCACCGAGACCATCAAGATACACAACTAGCTCAAGCTAGTAAAACTAGTTTTCCGGTTTGAACTCTATATGACTCAGTTAAATACAAACTTGTTTGAAAAATACTTTGAACATTGTAAATGCATACTTGGACACTTAAATGCTTATTTATATCAATATGAGCACGTTAAGCACTTGAATTGCTCTCAAAATAAGGTGAAATAAGCTAGAATAATGATACAAATGTGTATAAAATCACCTCAGATCAAGATCCTATTCATCAAATTCATGAACATTGCAGGGGCATTGGCTAAACCAAATCATATCCCCAAGAATTCAAAATGCCCATACCAAGTTCGAAAAGCCATCTTAGGGATATCTACCTCCCTAATCATTTACTGATGATACCTAGACCAAAGATTAATTTTTGAAAAGAACCTGACACCTTGCAACTGATCAAACAAGTCATCTATCCTTGGTAGAGGGTATTTGTTCTTAGCCATCACCTTATTCGACTGTCGATAGTCAATACATATCAGAAGGGAACCTTCCTTCTTATGCACAAATAACACTGGTGTGCCCCATGAGGACAAATTAGGACAGATGAAACCCTTAATCAAAAGATCCATAAATTTCTTCTTAAGCTCCTTCAACTCAGGCGGAGCCATTTTATAAGGGGAAAATAAATTGCACTAGGTTTCGGAAGAAGATCAATCCCAAACTCAATCTCCCTATCAGGAGGAACATCAGGAAGGTCATCAGGGAAGACCTTAGAAAATTCATTCACCACCAGAACAGAATGCAAAGAAGGACCATCCGAGTCTGAATTTTTAACAAGGACTAAGTGATAGAAGCACCCCTTAGAGATTAATCTATGAGCTCTAAGATATGATATAAACTTCCCCTTAGGAGCTAGGGAACCAACCCTCACTCAATAACCAATTAACCTGGGAACTAAAAGACAACCTTATGGGTCCAATGGTATAAGGACACATAGCACGAGTACATCCAATCAATCTCCAGAATAACATCAAAATCCACTATATCCAGTTCAAACAAATCCACCCAATTCTCCTTACTACCAACAGATACCACACACCCTCTATAGACTCTTTTAGCAATCATAGAGTCACCCATCGAGGTAGAAATAAAAAAGGGTCAGAAATAACCCCGGGACCAAAACAAAAATACACAGCCACAAATGGGGTCACATAAGAGAGAGTGGACCCCGGATCAAGTAAACAATACACATTATAGGAGAAAAGTTTCAACATACCAGTCACGACATCAGGCGATGCCTCAGACTCCTATCGGGTAGTGAGTGCATATAGATAATTCCAACTAGTGCCGAAACTAGATGGTGCACCCTTTAATGCCAAAGATGATGATGACGCAACTGGAACCTTATTCTCCCTCAATGCAACCTTACCCACTAGACAGTTTCTAAGCATATGGCCTGGCTGAAAATATTTGAAGCACTTATCTCTTCCCTCATCATAAAAACCCCAATGAAACCGACCATAGAACCTATGTAACGCCCCAAAATCTCATCCCAAAGTGTCACACTATGATTAAGGCTACAAGTACCCCCAAGGTAACCCTTTGAGCCCATTACTACATATAATAACTTATTTCGAGATAAAATAAACAAAACACTGGTATTGTTATATCAAATGATAGAAAATACAAAGAAAATACTTGGTCCAAACGACCACAATACTGGAAATCTCAACATACTAACAATCTGATAACTAGTCTGACAAAGTCTCTACTACTCCATGACTAGAGAGCCATTGGGACAAGCCCCCAACTGACTCAAGCTGAAGTTAAAGCAATAATATATCTACTAAAATATTGAAATATCTGAAGATAGGTCCTCAAACCATGAGGACTCACCACTGTGGAGATGTAGACAAAGGAACTCGGAAATCACTGACGAAGCTGGGACTGAGTACCTGAACTATACTATAAGACAATGTAGCACATAGACGTATATGTGGATTAGCACTTGGGAATTTACTGAGTATATGGGGGTGTATGCATTTATATAAACATTATCATTACTCTTTATAACATCATGCATGCATATATGAATGACTCACATGGCTTGAATAAATCTGTAATATAATTCTCATGATTCATGAATAGTAAAACATGAAATACAAATCTCATGAGTCATTATACTTTAACTTTAAAATCTCTATACTTCTCTTATTCTCAATAATTGACGGCTAAAGGAACTTTAAACAATACTTTCAAACTCCTAATTTTATCTCATGGAGAGTAAAACTTCTTTAAAACTCAAGGACTCAGAACCTTTGGGAACTTTCAACACTTGGGAACTCTAGAACTCTTTTAGACTTGGGATACTTAGAACTCGGGATTATATAACTTTGGACACTCGAGAGTTTCTTCTAACCGACATATAGCATGTGAGCTACATAGAGTCCAACGTCTTGTCCTTCAAAGGAAGAAACCTCATAATGGGGAGAGGCGTCATACTCTTACCAAGGAGTATAACCTCAACTCAGTGATCACTATCTCATCCTTGGCCCCATAAATCTCAGTCCTACAGTGGCATATAGTTCTGGGGTATGAGACCTCAGAATTATACCCAACTTAGTGCTAACTACCACTCCCATGCTCAGCGTAGAACTCTTAGAAAATCCACCTCAAATAACTCAAGGGTCTATATTGAAGACCAAAATGTAATACTATTTGTTTTAATAGAACATCATTGTGGATTCAAACTCTATTAGGACCAAAAACGTCAAATATTTCTCAATAATATCAAAGTACTCAAATCATAGGTGCTTATAGCACAAAAGTTCATAAAATTGCAATTCTCAAGTAGGGCTTAGTGGCCCATAGTTCAATCTCAAGTTAAGATTCATCAAAATGCATACTAGACATCATAATGATTCATAAATCATATAGAAATCTGGAATTTCAGCATTATGCATTAAAATCTAAACATACTCATGTATCTCAATTACTAAAACATGGAAATTATCATAATCTCAAGAACAGCAACAAAGGGTACAAACTCATACTTCAATTTTCATAAGAAATCATGTGAAACCATATATTCTTGTAATTTAAAATAACTTCTGGGCACAAGGACGAAAGAAGTGTCCTTGTTCAAACCCCATATACCTTGAATTAGAAGATTTGTATGAACTCTCATTTTTGGGACTCTATTCGTACTCTTGAATGAGGGTTCTCGAAGCCCTTGACTTGGGAACCTTGAATCTTGACTCAATTTAGAAAATCTATGATGGATTCTTGAGATTCTTGGAAGAGGTTTTGGATACTTAGGGTTTTTGTTGAGAAAAAACTTGAGAAAATCTTCATAGAATGCTTGTAAATGACTTTAATTTGGTGTTTGTACGGCTTAAGAGACTTGGAAAAAGTCCAAAGTGCTATTTTTAACTTCTATACGAAGATGGTAAAATTGAACAGGGAACCCAATTTTATGGGCAACCGCGACGCGCCACTATCTTGGTGGCTCACAAGAAATTGACAAATATGAATCTGGGAGTCACCGCGATGCGGAGCCATCACGTTGTCTCACTGGTTAGGACCTGGAACTTCAGTAAGACGCGTCACAATCATTCTAGGCCACTGGAAATTGACTATTGGGAAATTGGGATCCTCCGTAATATGCCACTATGGCAGAGTTCTACTGGTATTTGACAATTGTCAAATAGACCCTTGCCACGACGCGCCAAGCACTAAAATGACGTTATTTTATGACTAGGACTTAAATTAGCCATAACTTCTTTCCCGAGCATTGGATTTGGGTGAATCTTATATTGATGGAAAGATTATCAAATTTCCTATGTGATAAAAAATCTAAATTAGGGAAATTCTATAGGGTTAAAATGATACTCACCTAGGAAGTTGCTCGTTAACCTTCTCGAGGAGAAATTTAGCTTAGGAAAAATTTGGGGTATCTCCTCCTTGGAAACGTTCATACACGAATGTCGCTAGTTAAGCTAAGAGCACGGAGGAAATTGAGTACGTAAAACTGGAAGAACTAGCTAAACTGACTCTTTGTCTTTCTAAACTCTTGAATACTTTAGAGAATGCATGAACTTAATAAGGGTAGAGGCATAGATAAACTTTAGATTAGAAGGGCTGAATTAAGGAAGAATATTACCTTTGGCTTGATCTAAAATCGAGGAAAAGAAGTTTGGGTACTTGGCTCGGATGTCTGCCCCAGCTTCCCAAGTAGCGCCCTGAATTGACTGGTTCCTCCATAAGACCTTGACCAAGGGAACCTCTTTGTTCCTCAGTCTACGGATCTAGTAATCTAGAATCTCAATGGGAATCTCATTAAATGAAAGACTAGTCTGAATATCAGCGCTCTCTGAAGGATCTACTACCACGGAATCACCAATGTGCTTCTTAAGCATGGAGACATAAAAGATAGGATGAACGACTGATAACTATGCGGGAAACTCAACTTCATAGGCTACTTTACCAAAGCGGCTCAAGACTCTATAGGGGCCAACATAACTGAGGCTAAGCTTTTCCTTTCTACCAAACCTCTTTACCCCTTTCATGGGTGAAATCTTCAAGTAGACCAAATCACCTACCTCAAACTCAAGGTCTCTTCTCTTCACATAGGCATATGACTTTTGACAACTCTAAGTTTTCTTCTACCTTTCTATAGTCAACTTCACCTTCTCCATAACCTCAAATACTGCATCAGGCCCAATTAAGCTAGCCTCACCCACTTAAACCAACCTATGAGGGATCTACATCTTCTACCATACAAAGCCTCGAATAGTTCCATCTCGATGCTAGCATTGTAACTATTGTTATATGCAAACTCGATTAGTGGTAAATGCTCATCCCAATGACCTTTGAAATTAAGTGTACACGCCTTCAACATATCTTC
Organism: Capsicum pubescens; assembly: GCA_030864215.1. Lineage (NCBI taxonomy): Eukaryota > Viridiplantae > Streptophyta > Magnoliopsida > Solanales > Solanaceae > Capsicum > Capsicum pubescens. The sequence goes on from CM061543.1 coordinate 172,851,718, forward strand.
TAGGGTCTGAATGATCCTCTCAGCCTTACCATCTGTCTGTGGATGAAAAGTGGAACTCAAATGAATTTGGGTGCCAATAACCCTCTGGAAAGCTCTCCAAAATTGAGAAGTGAACTGAGTACCCCTATCTGAGATGATAAACAAGGGAGCTCTATGCAAACTGACCAACTCCCGAATATATAATCTAGCATAATCCTCAGCTGTATAAGATGTATGCACAGGTAGGAAATGCGTTGACTTAGTCAATCTGTCTACAACAGCCCAAATAGAATCATGATGACGCCGCAAAAGAGGTAAACCAGTCACAAAATCCATATTCACCCCTTCCCACTTCTAAGTGGGAATACTAAACTCTTACATCACACCACTAGGTCTTTGGTGCTCTGTCTTAACCTGTTGGAATATTGCACACTTCGCTACAAACCCAGCTATATCCTTCTTCATACCACTGCACCAATAGATTTATCGTAAGTTACGATACATCGTGGTAGCGCCAGGATAAATAGAATATCACGTGCCATGCATTTCAGCTATAATTCTCTGCCTTAGATCACCTATACTAGGAACATATAATTTACCCTGAAATCTCAGCATACCATCTCCCCCTTGGGAGAAGATCTCTACCTTTTGGACGTTAACTGACCCCTTCAGTATGACAAAACTATCATCTAAGTCTTTCTTCTCTTTCGCATCCGAAACTAAAGAGGATTTGGAACTACTTTGCACCAAAGTACTTCCCTCAGCGGAATCAAGCAACCTAACGCCTAGTCTAGCCAAATGATGCACATCACGAGCTAACTCTTTCTTATCTTCCTCTACATGAGTAACACTACCCATAGACAACCTACTAAGGGAATCTGCCACTATATTGGTCTTGCCCGGGTGATACAACATGCTCATATCATAGTTCTTTAACAACTCTAACCACATCCTCTGCCTAAGGTTCAACTCCCCTTGAGTAAACATGTACTGCAAGCTTTTGCGATCAGTAAACACATCAACATGAACATCATAAAGATAGTGTCTCCATATTTTCAATGCAAAGACCATATCAGCTAACTCAAAATCATGGGTTGGGTAGTTCTTTTCATGTGGCTTCAACTGTCTAGAGGCATAGGCTATAACCTTACCTCTTTGCATCAACATACAACCCAAACCAACTCTAGAGGTATTATATTATACCATAAAACCATCTGTACCATCAGGCAAAGTCAACATAGGGGCTGAAGTAAGTTGAGTTTTCAACTCTTAAAAACTCTTCTCACAGGAATCTGACCACTGGAACTTAACTTCATTTTGGGTCAACCGGATCATGAGAGATGATATAGAAGAGAAACCTTTAACAAAATGGTGGTAGTATCTAGCTAGACACAAGAAACTTCTAATATAAGACGGAGAGATAGGTCTAGGCCAATTTCTTATAGCTTCTTTATTTTGGGGATCAACTATAATGCCTTCGGCTGAAATAATATGACCCAGAAAGGCTACTGATCTTAGCCAAAATTCACACTTGTTGAATCGGTGAACAACTAGTGATCTCTAAGAGTTTACAAGATAATTCTAAGATGATCTGCATGGTCGTTCTCAGTACGGGAGTACACAAGGATATCATCTATGAAAACAATGACAAACATATCAAGATATTGCTTGAACACTCAATTTATGAGGTCCATAAAGGCTGCTGGGGAATTGGTTAGCCCAAAAGACATGACTAGAAACTCAAAGTGACCATAACGGGTTCAGAAGGCTGTCTGTGGAATATCATCTTGGAGAAACAACTTGCAACTGATCAAACAGGTCATCAATTCTCAGAAGGGGGTACTTATTCTTAATTGTGACCTGGTTAAGATGATGATAATCAATGCACATACGCAAAAGAACCATCTTTCTTTCGTATAAAAAGAACAGGTGCTCCCCAAGGAGAGACATTGGGCCTTATGAATCCCTTATCTAAAAGATCTTTGAGTTGCTCTTTCAACTCCTTAAGATCTGCGATGCCATACAATATCGGGGAATAGAAATAGGATGAGGGTCGAGAAGAAGGTCAATCCCAAAATCTATTTCTTTATCGGGAGGTACCCCTTGGAGATCTTCCAGAAAAACATCAGGAAACTCATTTACATGTTTACTGACTGAAGAGTTGGAGCCTCGGACTTTGTATCTTTGACTCTAACTAGATGATAAAGGCAACCTTTGGATATTATCTTTCTAGTTTGAGATAAGAGATAAAATGACTCTTGGGAGATATCGAAATCCCAGACCACTCAAAAACTGGTTTATTAGGGAACTAAAACATGACCACGCAGGTACGACAGTCTATAGATGCATAACAAGAATGAAGCCAATCCATACCCAGAATAAGGTCGAAATCTACCATGTCCAACTCCATCAAATCAGCAAATATGACTCTATAAAGAACAGTAACAGGACAATCTCTATACACTTGTTTAGCAATAACCGTCTCCCCTACTAGTGAGGAAAGTAGGAAAGGCTCAAGAATCTTCTCGGGACTCATTTTGAAATTCATAGCGACTAATGGGGTCATATAAGAGAAACTTGACCCGGGTCCAACAACACAAAAACATTAAAGAAAAAGACACGGAGAATACTAGTAATAACATCGGGAGAATCCTCCTACTCCTGATGGGATGATAAGGAATAGAATTTTTTCAGGCGTTGACCGCCAGCAGTGCAAGATGAAGTGCCTTGAGCAGGGTCGGAATGAGCTACAGGAGCTAGTGCACTAGTAGTGTGTGTCTGGGTTCAGGCATCTCTATTCCCCTGCCTAGCATATGGACAATCTCTAAGTCTGTGGCCTAGCTTTCCAGAACCGAAACAACCCCTCTGGTCTACTAAACACTCACCAGGATGATCTCTACCATACTTAGTAAATGGAGGATAGCGGGGTCTGTTACTTTCACTGTTCTGGGATCGGGACATAGAAGACCTGTTCCCTTACTCCTGCCTATCTCTAGGAGCAGGAGCACTAGCTGATGAAGGCGCTGGCATAGACGAACGGCCCTGGAACTATGGGTGGTTCCCTCCATAGGACCTAGCCTGACTATACTCATGCTGCTCAGATCTAGCCCTCTTGTTACCCCTCACTCTATCTCTCTCTCTTATCTTGTCTGCCTCTATTTGTTGTACATGTATCATCAACCTAGACAGATCCATATCCCTATTCAGCATCACAGTCCTACACTCTTTTAGTATAAAACCAGAAAGACCTGTCATGAACTTGCTCATACTAGCTCGGGTGTGAGAAATCAAATAAAGAGCGTACTTGGCTAACTGGTTGAACTTCAAGCAGTACTCCAAAATAGTCCTGGAGCCTTGCCTTAAGTTCATAAAATCCTCTATTTTTTCCTCTTTCATATCTAACGAAAAGAACTTATCCAAGAACGCATCTTAGAACACCTGCCAAGTAATGGGGGCATCACCTTTCCCTCTACTCTTCTTCCATATAACCAGCCAGTCATACGCTATGTCTTTCAGCCTATAAGATGCTAACTCAACACTTTTTTCCTCAGAAACATGCATCACCTGTGTGATCTTTCTTACCTCTTCAAGGTATAACTGTGGGTCATCACCTACCCTAGACCTAGAAAACTCTTGCGGATTCATCCGCATGAAATTCTGAATCCTAGCAGTAGCTAAATCACCTCCCTGTTGATTTAAAACTGTAGACTGGTTATTGGACTTAATATTGGCGGTGACTGCTTGGGCTAACGCCTGAAAAGCCACCTAAAACTCATCCTGAGACACAGTCTCATTCAAGGGATCGACAGGATGGGGTTGCAGATTATCATTTCTGCGGGCGTTCGCTCTTCACAGAGGCATTTTCTAAAATAGAAGAGCACGAATAATTAGATGAAGGGGAAAACTGTAGGCACGATAGAATCTGAAAGAAAGAAAAAACTTTTTCCTAAAACATCTTGTAGCCTCTTGCTCATAGATATGGCATGCTACACACCGATGATCAAGACTCTACTTAACGCTTCTTGTCAGACTCCCTAGGACTCCCTAAACCTTAGGCTATGATACCTAGTTTGTAATGCCCCAAAATCTCATCCCGAAGCGTCACACAGCGCTTAAGGCTACAAGTAGACCCAAGTTAACCCTTTGATCCTATTACTACATATAATAACTTATTTTGAGATGAAATAAACAAAACACTGGTAATGTCATATCAAATAATAGAAAATACGAAGAAAATACTCGGTCCAAACGACCACAATACTGGAAATCTCAACATACTAATAATCTGATAACTAGTCTGACAAAGCCTCTACCACTCCATGACTAGAGAACCATTGGGATAGGCCCCCAACTAATTCAAACTAAACTGAAAGAAATAACATATCTACTAAAATACTGAAATGTTTAAAAATAGGTCCTCGAACCATAAGGACTCACCACTGTGGAGATGTAGAAAAAGGTACTCGGAGATCACTGATGAGGCTGGGAGTGAGCACCTGAATCTATATTATAAGACAATGTAGCACATAGACGTATATGTGGATCAGCACTTGAGAATATACTGAGTATATGGGGGTGTATGCATTTAAATAAACATTATCATTACTCTTTATAACATCATGCATGCATATATGAATGACTCATATAGCTTGAATAAATCTGAAATATAATTCTCATGAATCGTGAATAGTGAAACATGAAATATAAATCTCGTGAGTCATTTTACTTAACTTTAAAATCACTACTCTCCTCTTATTCTCAATACTTAACGGCTAAAGGAACTTTAAAAAATACTTTCAAACTCCTACTTTTATCTCATGGAGAGTAAAACATCTTTAAACTTCAAGGACTCAGAAATTTAAGGAACTTTCAACACTTGGGAAGTTTAGAACTCTTTTACACTTGGGACACTTTGAACTCAGGATAATACAACTTTAGACACTTGGGTGTTTCTTCTAACTGACATAAACTATATGAGCTACATGGAGTCCAATGTCTTGTCCTCCTAAGAAAGAAACCTCACGTTGGGGAGAGGCGTCATACACTTACCAGGGAGTATAACCTCAACTCAGTGATCATTATCTCAGCCTCGGGCCCATAAATCTCAGTCCAATAGTGGCACGTAGTTCTGGGGTATGAGACCTCAGAATTATACCCAACTTAGTGCTAAATACCGCTCCCATGCTCAGCACAGAACTCTTAGGAAATCCACCTCAAATAACTCAAAGGTCTATACTGAAGATAAAAATATAATACTATTTGTTTTAATAGAACATCATTGCGGATTCAAACTGTATTAGGACAAAAAAGGTCAAATATTTCTCAATAATATCAAAGTACTCAAATCATAGGTGCTTTCAGCACAAAAGTTCATAAAATTGCAATTCTCAAGTAGGGCTTAGTGGCCCATAGTTCAATCTCAAGTTAAGACTCATCAAAATGCATACTAGACATCACAAGGATTCATAAATCATATAGAAATCTGAAATTTCAGCATTATGCATTAAAATCTCAACATACTCATGTATCTCAATTTCTAAAACATGGAAATTATCATAGTCTCAAGAACAACAACAGAGGGTACAAACCCATACTTCAATTTTCATAAGAAAACATGTGAAATCATATATTCTAGTAATTTAAAACAACTTCTGGGCACAAGGACGAAAGGAGTGTCCTTGTTCAAACCCCATATTCCTTGAATTAGAAGCTTTGTATGAACTCTCACTTTTGGGACTCTATCCGTACTCTTGAATGAGAGTTCTTGAAGCCCTTGACTTGGGAACCTTGAATCTTGACTCAATTTAGAAAATCTAGGGTGGATTCTTGAGATTCTTGGAAGAGATTTTGGATACTTAGGGTTTTTGTTGAGAGAAAACTTGAGAAAAACTTCATAGAATGCTTGTAAATGACTTTAATTTGGTGTTTGTACGATTTAAGAGGCTTGGAAAAAGTCCAAAGTGCCCTTTTCAACTTCTGTACGAAGCTGGAAAATTTAACTGGGAACACGATTTTATAGGCCATCGCGATACACCACTATCGCGGTGGCTCGCTGGAAATTGTTAAATGGGAATCTGGAAGTCACCGCGATGCGGAGCCATCGCGTTGTCCTACTGGTTGGGACCTGGAACTTCAGCGCGATGCATCACAATCGCGCTAGGGTACTGGAAATTGACTATTGGGAAATTGGGGTCCTCCGCGATGTGCCACTATGGCTGTGTTCCACTGGAATTTGACAATTGTCAAATAGACCCTCTCCGTGATATGCCAAGCACTAAAATGACGTTGTTTTACGACTAGGACTTAAATTATCCATAACTTCTTGCCCATGCATCATATTTGGGCAAATCTTATATCGATGGAAAGCTTATCAAATTTCCCATGTGATAAAAAATCGAAACTAGGGAAATTCTATATGGTTAAAATGATACTCACCTAGGAAGTCACTCCTTAACCTTCTCAAGGAGAAATTTATCTTAGGAAAAATTTAGGGTGCTACAACCTATAAAGAGGACATAATGAAGGCTATTGAGCCCCACCAGCCTGAGATTGGGCACCTTGTGCCCTGAAGTTATCACCACCTTGCTAACTCCTATCTCTAGACTATTTTGAGTAAGGAGCACTAGCTTTAGAGAAAGAACCATAACTCCCCACTTCTTCTTGGGCCACTAACCACCATCCGTACCACTTTGTTCCTGTCTATTATTCTGCTCAGACAACCTAAACTTCTTAACCTTATTTTCCCCTATGTAAGCCTGCTTTTTCTTTACCTCATCCACCTGTTGCATATGAACAACCAACCTAGACTTATCCATGTCCTAGATCAGCAAGGCAGTCTTGCTTTCAAGGACCAACTCACAAGATAGTCCTGAGGTACACTTTCTCATCATGGACCTCATATCCAACACCATCTCTAGAACATATCGGGACAACTGGTGAAACTTTAAGGCATATTCCTTGACCGACATCTTTACCTATTTCAGATTAAAAAAATCCTCTAGTTTTTCTTCCCTAAACTCCCGAGGAAAGAAGCAGTCCAGAAATGCATTAGAGAAAGTCTCCCACAAAGATGACTCCTCAACATCACCCCTTGCCCCATCTCATTACTCGTATTACTAGAATGCCATATCCTCTGGCTAGTAGGTAGCAAACTCCACCCCTTTTACATTTGTGGCATGCATCACTCTGAAGATCCTTTTCATCTCATCCAAAAAACCCTGAAGATCCTTATCCATCATGATCATCCTGAGAAGCTACCAACTGAGCAATTATATGTATAGACTGACAGAACTCCGCATTCATTATATCTACCTGAGGAGCCTGGGGAGGAGTTGAGGGAACTGGTGGAACTCTAGAACTATCAGGGAAGGGACCCCTTGACTGAGAGTGGATTCCATAAGTAGAGCATGTCCCATCAACATTGTCCCCAGTTGGGATGGAGAAGTTTTAAAGAGTATTAGATCATCGAGGTATGATCTGAAAAGCAAACAAACCAGAATTAGAGAGGATTTCAGGACCTTAGACTTTATAACTCATAATTAGAACACAAGAAAGAGAAACATTCCTAAATGCCTTTTTGCCTGTCCCTTATGAGTGTGGCGCGCTACACACCATTATAGGATATTCTAATCGACATGGCTTTGTGGACTACCAATTAACCATGAACCTAGGGCTTTGATACCAACTTGACACGACCCAAACCAGGGACTTGTCATAATGGGCTTCCCAAGTCCAAAAAGGACCGGAGACCACCCCCGATACCCAAGCTAACCTCTAAACACATATCCTGAGTTAGATGAATTCCAAATATGTAACAAGATAGAGTTATTTACCACTCAAGACTCTGGGGTAGGTCCATGACCATGACCAACCCAAACAAATCAAACCATCCAATACCGAACTCTCAACCATAACATAAACCAATCCATAACCATTCCATAAAATTGTTAGATGGAACAATAATAAATAAATACAGTCAACCGGTATCAGCCATATGACTAATACCAATGCCAAGGCTGAGATCAATACTGACACCGCCCATACCAACCCATAGTAGTCATTAAAGCCTTTATCTAAAAGTAAAATAATATCCGGTTGAGACATGCCCCCAACCATAGCCAAATCCAAAGTGTATGAAATGACTAAAGTGTGTAAAGAAAACCATAACATAAAATGGAGCCTTCAAAAGTATGGAAGTTCACCACTTCAATCCAGCACAAGATGATTCTGAATTTGATCACTGAGCAGGAGGAGTATTGTCGATTGCTATATCTCATTCGGATATAGAACCTGAAGATGGGTTAGTAGGTAAACGCTAGCTTGCACTCAAGATAAGTATAAGATAACGCCATCCTTTAAAACCATGTAAACAATTATATGCATGCACATCCATATACATATATATAATCCAAGACGGGAAAATGAACTAGGTTTAGCATGCTTTTAAAACCATTAACCTGGGTATATGTAGATTAACCATCCTAGAACCACCCACAGGCTATATGGATCCAGTGTTACCCCCTCAATGGGCCATGATGCGTGTAGCCTCATAAAACAAAGATACCATAGGAGTTGGAGATTCCTCTGTACCTTTTAATCTCCATGATACATATATATAGTGTAACTTAGGAGATTCCCATATACCTAATAAGTATATGGTCGCCATGACCAATCCTCATGACAGTAAACATGAGTTTCCAGTGTCCTTCAATTGGACTCACACCTTCACGGTAAGCTATCACAACCCGCCATTATTGCCTAATTAAATCCATTAACATGTAACCAAACAACCATTTCATTTATTATTAACCAAGGCTATAAGTAGTGGTATCGTAATACCAACCATATCTTGCAAGAAATGTCCTTATCCAACTATTTTAAAGAATAAGGAATTCCCATGTAGCCATCGATTCCATTATTAATTTAACTTGGGGGGGACTCTCGTGTACCCCATAAGTGGTTCATTATTATGTTTCCTTGGAGGATTCCCATGTACCCGCAAGGCTTTCAATTAAACCATAACCACGACCACCAAGACCTTACCATTTAACCATTTAAAACTGCCTAATCCACTTAGGGTTCCTTTACCAAGTTATACAATACAATAGTTCCATTGAAAGTCCAACAATATGGTAAAAGCATTCTCATAGGCATTTTATCAAATATGTTGAGGGCAAATAGTTTCCAAAAAAAAGTACCATTTAACCATTCCCATGCAACCAAATGTTCAAACCACCATTATAATCATGAAAACCATAATTAAAATACATGGGAAACCATAACCAACCCTTATAACCAAAAACCCCAACATATATTTGAAAATCCAAAACCTTACCATAATTATGCCACGAAAACCATACATTAAATCATACCTTTAGTTGAACTAGCAATGAGGGAGGAGTAACATGCCTTAGATCACGAAGATGACTAAGGAAAACCACCCTTGTAAGCCACAAATTTATTCCATTGATGAAACTCTATCCTATCTTGATCCAAGATCCTTGAGATAATTTGAGAGAGTTTAATGTGTTTTAGATTTAGAATACAAGAATAAGTGATATCCCAGTAGTGTTTTAAGTCATAGGGCCTTAAGAGGTTAAGAGGGGAAATATCTAGATTACCCCCAACTTAAACTGCACAAAATTCCTACACGAAGGAATGACCACCCTTGCCCAAACCGTACCCTAGGGTACAAGTGGTACCCTTATCCGTACTCTAAGCCTCTTCTTGGACCCCAACACTATCTAACATACGACCACCATGGCCAAACTGTACCCAACCATACGACCAGTACCCTAATACGTACCTTACAAAGAATAGAATCCTTTAGGTTAAACATAGGGAAACATACGATTAGAAACATACTACAAGTATCCCAAGATATGACTAGTATGACCCAACCGTACCTTGGATAGAAACCAACCAACCCATATTGGTTACCATATGACCAACATTAATCAAATCATACCACATCATATGAGAAGTACCCCAAGTCATATGATGTCCAGAAGCCAAAACCCGAGAAATTTTCTAAAGGTCATAACCCAGGGTGTTTCACTAACTCAACATTAATAGTCAAGTCAATATCACACCAGTCAAATCCATAGGGAAACAATCCATGAATTCATGTACAATATAAATAGAATCCAAAGCATGCGGTGAAGCAACACTAATATCATGAATATGAGCCAAATAACACAAACATCCCCTCTCAACCAAGCACTGAGCCTGAAGGAAAGACATAACTCTCTAGGGACCCAAATGAAGCACACCCTTCTAAGCTATCTTCGACCTACTAGTGAAGCTGAGGTCACAATCTTAGTATAACAACCTTGGATAGCATGATAAGAAGCTGACCAATCCATACCAAAGATGACATCAAAATATACCATATCTAGAATAATTAGAGCTACCCAAGTCTTACACTCAACAAAGGTCACAACACAAGATCGGTGTAACTAATCCACCACTAAAGAGTCTCCTATAAAAGTAGATATATAATAGGTATGGCAAGAGTCTTACTAGTAAAATCAAAACCCAAAGCAAAATATGTAGACACATATGAGAAAGTCTACCTCAAATCAAATAACAATGCTGCAAATTTAAAATAAATAAGGATAATACTTGTGATAATAGCATCAAAATCCTCTGCCTCTAGTATGGTAGGTATAGTAGCACACTATTCACAACCACTACCCAACTATGTAGCCCCGAGACCACGGTCACGAGATCCTCTACCTCATGTATCTCTAGCAGAACCTATACCTTACACTATCGATATAGGGGTAGGACTTAAATTACGATGAGGACAATCCTTAGCCAAATAGTCGTCCTCATACATATAAAGAATACTCTGTGGACCGACTCTATAAGGGCAGCCATGACTGAGCTAAAATGACCACCCAAAGTTGTTGAACCAAAAAACCCATTACCTAAATCCTATAAGGCTTCCTGCACGCGTCTGCCATGATACCTATAGAAATCTCTAAAATCATTAATTCAAGGAGTGTGATCTTTGAACTCGCCCTAAAAGCATACCCTTTTGGCTCCTCCTAAAGATGCTCAATAAATAGACTCAGTCATCTTAGCATGATCTACTAAGCTCTGAAATGATGCCCCTGACACTACCATCTGGGTAGTAAATGCTAAAGTGAAACATCCAACCCCTTCACACACTTCTAAATCTTTTCAGACTGGATGGTAAAACTATTATAAGAATATCTAGACAAGATATAAAAGCATGCCTCATACTCCACAACAGACATAAGGACCTATTCCAAGTGAACAAACTCATCTTTTATCGGATCCCTCTCACTGAATGACATAAACCTATCTAAAAAGGCCACAGAAAACTGATCCCAATTTATCTTTGGCAATCTAAGAGGTCTATAACTAACAAGTGACCTCCAATAATCGCTTGTTAAATCTCTTAACAGGTAAGTAGTGTAAGAAACCCCATGTGACTCAAGCAATCAAATATTATGCAACTTCTACCAACAATCAATCAAGAACTCATAGTGATTCTTACCCACAATACCATTAAACCTAGGTGGACCCAAATGAGTGAAACTCTTAAACCTCTTCTGATTCTCAGAAGAAATAAAAATACTCACAATAATACGAGGCATAAAGAATTTGGATGGCTGAGATCCCACCTGAGGGGGTAACATAGATAAAGATCAAACTCTTAATCTCAGAATACTATACTCAAATGCTAGCACAAAAAGAGGAATAATAGTCGAAGTCTATAGAGTACCATAAGCAGATGTCGGTACCACTAGAGGTCCATACTCAGAGCTGATGTAACACCATAGGCAGGCTCTTGTACAAATAGAGGTACAATACTTGAATCTAGAGGAACACCGGGTTCAATAAAAAAAACACCCTCAAAATAAGTCAGCAAATGAATCAACAACCCCTTAAAGGTTAGGATAAAGGAACTTTGTGGGAATTAAGTAGGCCCCATATCTTTTGTATACTCAAACTAAGGCTCAATGAAGATCCCTCTAGTACTACTTCTACAAGGGGTATATCCTTATGCTCGTCCACTATCACAATCCTATCTATGAATTGCAACTCACCTTCTAGACTAAGCTTTATCCTACAATGATGGCTCAACATCTCTAGGCTCATAGGATCTAGTCCTTACTATCTGTAGAAAAAAGAGTGAAATACAATTTGAAACACAAGGTATGAAAGAATCTGCATAATAAGTAAAAAATAAGAAATATTTCCTAAAGATATCTTATAGAATCTTGAATATAGATATGAACATCTACGTATCGATCTACGAGACTCTACTAGACACCTTATTCTTTCACTACTAAGACTAATGAACTTGGATGCTCTTCTACCAATTTGTCACGACCCAAAAACCATGGGTCATAATGATACTTATTGCGACAAGCCTTGAGAAGTAATCCTATCACCTAAATTGATCTGAAAAGGGAAAATAACACTAAAATCTTAGGTAAGGCTTCTTGAATAAAGCTAACTGTACATATATAATAATAGCAGAAAGGTACATAACAAAGATACCATATCTCAAAAAATCTGAGGTTATAATTTAAGAACCATCTAAATACATCTTAAAGGCATAATTTTCAATTGATAGTCTAAAAGGAACATAATCTGTCTCTGAATATATAAAATTAGACATAAACTAAAAAAGATGATGTAGTAGATCAACTCTGGAAGCATAGACTGAGTGCTACCTCAAAAATACTCCTCAGCTACTATGCAACACACTCATACCTATATTTGCACCAAAAGAGCATAGTAGGGGTGAGTATGAACCACTTTACTTAGTAGGTATCATAGGCTGATTAAGCAAACTAGAAAATAAAGGATAAAATACACACTATGGGCACATCATCTACAATCAGTAAATATCCTAAATAGTAGTCTATACAGTCTCCACTAATAGTTCTACAATATACGCATATACTAAATACAAGTACAAGAAAGAGGCACAAATAGATAGATATCCAATAAAGAATAAAAATACAACATAGAATGTGCATAATGTGTAAAATGCAATGTAGATGATGATGATATAACGCATGAGGTTATCGCACAACTGTCATACACATCTATCAAGTTGTACTCTCAAGATAGGACCTATGACTATTTTGGAAACCTATATATAATCCAATGGTCAATACCAATCCAATATCCATAACACTTCTCTGGTATATATTTCGAAAGATAGTTTTTAAAGACATCACATTTTCTATCAAAATAAGTCAATATTTTCATGGTGATACCAATGTTTCATGAATGTGTATGATATAAGGATGTAATTCTCACAAACAACTTGAATGAGAATTTCTAAATCCAACAAATATACCAACCATTTGAGCTAAAAATTCTCTTAATATGCCAACTATTCATAATCCAATATAGTCCATAAACCAATAGAGTAGATATACAATAATATTCCATTTGATACCACAAAAATACAAACTTAGACATTTTTTCACAAAGAAGAATACAACCAATTACTTAAATACCAGGCCAGTAACATCATATAGGACCCCACATGGTCATACATAGAAAATAATGTCTCAAAACCACCAAACAATAACACAGGACCCATAAAGGCACACATCAATAATAAACCCATTTTCATGATTATTTCCTACACACATGACATTCTGTTATACCAATATTAACTACCCAACCCAGTCTAAAGAAATTTAAGCTATAACCTACATCAAATAAAAAAAACTAAGTATGAATGCCTTTAACACAAAGAATTCCCCTCATGAACAGACTCCTAATAAACTAAAATATACAAATATAAAATTTATGCATCAAAAGAAAGTCAATGATATCCATATTACCCATTTCTTAGTTGGGGTCAAAATAGACCCCAAAAATGGGTTTCTGAAAAAAGAGTAAAATCAGAATTTTTATCAAAAAACATATTACCCATGATTAAATAAAGCCATGGAAGAGAACCCAACTATAAACGGGTTAAAATTGGGGTTTAAATAGAAAAAGTGCTAATTTAGGCCTTCCAGGCCAAAATCACCAATTTTTCACTTTTGAAATTAAGTTTTAACAAAATTTAAATGACAAGAATCAAAGAAAATAATTAAAATAGGGATTTTAGAGCTTACCAGAGCTTGAAAATGGAAGAAATTGACCAAAACTATAAAACCCCAAGCTCTAAGTATCAAAAATGGTGAAAAATTGCGAAAATGGGTATAATATTACCAAGGCATCACTTAATCAAACACTAAGTCGTTTAAGGGGCTAGGTGTTGTGTTTGTGATACCCTTCTAGACCGTGATTATTGCGTAAGCGACCTGGATATTGCTTAGCTATAATCAGTCAGATAATGAGGGAGTCATTTACGCAATACCTTTGGCTGGAAGCTTGGTTGTTTAAGAGATTGGCTTGTCGCGTATGCGAGCTTCGCTTAAGCAACCAAAATATCACTTAAGTAGATAAACCAGCTAAGTGGTACATCGGCTGAAGACTTAGAAAATTCCAAGTCTACATGGACCCCTCGAGAACCATCTAGAATCTAGATAATGCAAATGAACTATCCTACCCTATCAAATTTAATGCTTCTAACTTAGTGGCAATATAGACTTTCTAAAAGACTTTGTTTTCACAAAGTTGACCCTAGAAACTCTATTTTACAAATTTCTAAACTGAGGGTCATAATGAGATATAAAAGTCATAAAACCACACCAACCATATTACGAACCTAAAATAGATATTTCGAATTTACTGGCATAGTTCATTTTGCCATCCAACATATAGAACAATAATTATTGACCAAAGTCAACTAATGCTCCTTTTTAACCATAAAAAAACACAACTCACATAAATCATATTGAAATACATTGGGAACCTTTACTATAATCCCCACACCCCAAAAATACCATAAAACAACCACGAGGAGGGGTAACATAGATAAATCACACAAAAAATAATAATTAACAAAAATCACCAAAAATCAAGTCATTATAAAAATGAACCAACTTACTTCACCCTTTGCTAATCGTTGACTATTGTGATGGCTTTGTTGAACCCAAATATCTAGAGCGACCTAAATACAATAAATCTGGATCCCATGAAGTTTGACTAAAACCTTGGCTAATCTAACAACTATGACCTAAATACCAACCATAATAATATGTAGCACTATTTGAGCTAGCCTACTAGGCTAAAAGTGCTAATTGTAAACCCTCCCAGGGCAGCCCCTACCTTGAGACTAAGAACCACCAAAACCTCTTTGATGGCAGGGCCTCTTATATCTTCTTTAATAGGCCTCATAATGTATCTTATTAAGAGTCCAAGTGTCATAAGAAAACTAAAAGAAAGTATACTCCAATTCAACTAAGTGCTCTATTGCTAAATAGAGTTGTAAAATCAATCCCTAATAAATGTGTGAACCCTCTTATGCTTTATAGAAATAATTATAGCTACATATCTAGACCTCTTATGGAACCATTTCTCATACTCTAAAATAGACATGGATCCTTGTTAAAGATCTATAAGCTAATCAAGAAACCTCTCTCTCTTATTATGCGGGGCATATAATTCCCCCCAAAAAAGTGTGCCTAAGTCATTAGAGGAGACCAGCCAGCCTACACTCAATATACACTCTTCATCAATTATCTAGCCCTTCCATTTGAAATATTATGTAATCCATCATATGTGCCTCCACTAAATTGAGGTTATGCAACCTCTCATAAAAAATCACTAAGAACTGATGAGAACCTCTCTTGGTGCTCTAGAAAACCTTAAACGGCCAAATATAATAAATCGACCAAGCATCTTTTGCACTTTAGTACTCATTAACAGCTTTGCTAAAATAATTTGATTGGCCTGAAGTTTGAACCTCATTTATAACCTGAGGATAGATTGAATCACCTAGTAACACCCTTGCTTATACATACCTTCCAGAATCTCAAAATCTTAATCATGGTATCTTGGGGAGCCATTATGGAAACAAATCTAAATAGTACCAAGAATGACCCCAATCCTCTAGTTGGGGCAATAAAATCTCTACATATATATCTAGATTAGGTCATAATACTATATTCTATCCCAAGCTAGTGATATAGGTTATGCCCAACCTCGACCTCTAGGTTAAACTTTGCCTCAACCTATAGTTGGGGCCCTAGCACCCATGTTTTTGCCCGCTACCAACCTTATCCTAACCATGTGCAAAAGAGTGGAACTAATGATATTTATAATCCCATAGGAGTAAGAAAACACACAAAGGAATAAAAAATGTTGAATTTTCCTAAATATTCCCTTTAGGATCCCGTAGATAGGATATAAATATTATTATACTGATTTGCACAACTCTACTGAGCACTTTTCTTGTAACAATAGGATTGGTGAACCTAAATATCTTATACCATTGAATCATAACCTAAATTAGGCCATGATGGCTCCTACAATAACCCTCTAATATGTTAGCCAATACACAAGCAATATCCCAAAAGTAATATCTATCATTGGCAATAAGAAAGGTAAGATAAGAGGGCCAGCATGTATAGATAAATACAAAATTGTTACATAAATATATATATATAGGCCATATAGAAATAAAATAAAGACAAACTATATAATATGTCCATCCATAGACCTAGTTTTACTATTGTAATGACCCTTCAGGATATTTCCTTAATATTCTTATATGTTTAGCATTTTGATCATTCCCACAACATCTATAGGTCATTTATGACTTGATAAAATTATCAATTTGATTATCGGTTAGTTCGTTTAGGTTTTAGCCTAATTTTCCTACATTGGAGCTATCTCTATTAAGGAATTGGTCTCAGACTAAATATCCTAGTTAACGATCATAGATAAGAATTCTGACATTGCCATCACCTCTAGAAAAATAATTTTAGGCTGGGGGACCCTTAGTTCAAGTTCTAAGGCTTCCAGAGTCATTTTAGGCTATTGAGTGGATTCTATGAAAAATAGAACTATAGGTATATTCCCCAAATTTAGTTAAAATTATCTTATATGGAAGTTTTGATGGTTCTATTAAGTTTGAAATGTCAAATTTTCTATGGTAGCATAGTTTATTTTTAGATATGGGATTTCAAACAAATCCCTAGCACCCGATTAGAGTCCATGTAGACTTAAAGAAATCTGATGCCTTAAGTTGCTAGTGCAACCACTTAAGTAGTCAAATGACTATTTAATTGAGTAAATTTAGTATCATTAAGCTGCTTTAGTAGCCTTGGCTATTTTGCTAAGGAATGCTTAAGAGATCATTTTTCCCTTTAGCAGACACTGCTTAAGCAGATAGGATACCTCTTTAGAGAGATCTTCTTGTCCTTGCACGACTTCTTATGTGAACATGTTCCACTTAAGTTGTAGTCACTTAAGCATTCTAATGACCATTTTAGTAGCATTCACAAGGAATTATCCAAACTTTACCAAAATTTCTCATTCAATTCTCAACAATTTTCCCCGATTTTTTAGAGCATGGGACATGAGAAGGTTTGGGAAATCATACATTGAATCTAAGGTAAGTTAGACCAACACTCCTTATCCATTTCCCATTCTTTCCCCCATAAAATTCCATCCTTTTTATTGTATGTTATTAGAAATTAGGTCCTTAAATCTCTACACTTTATGAGCTAATTTGGGCCCTGATTTGTCTCCTATTTGTGCTTAACTTTTGAGTACACATTTCTTGTCCTTTGAGGTCCATTGTGATGGACTTAATTTTGGATTCCATTTGCGGTCCCCATGGGCTAATTCTTGACCCAAATTTTGACCCAACCTTTTATATAGAAAGATGAGTCTTATTTTACTCTTATTGATGTGTAAAATATTATTTTGATAGTATGGTAACATTTGAGTAACTTGGAGAGAAAATTCATGATTTATGAATAATTCATGAATTGTTATTCGGTATCGAGGTAGGCTACAATCTAGTTTTCTTCATGAGATAGTGTATAGTTTAGATTTCATGCTAGGTAGGGTGATAAATTATGTTTATGACTAGCGTTTTATGGTTTAGCCAAATTTCAGAGTTTGGAGATAGAATGATGACCCAATCTTTAAGATGAAATACTTGTTGTGGCTATAGAATCTTTATCACCCTAGGTTATAAGTATGTTAACAACAGTTTGATGCTAAGTATCCTTTAGTATAAGGTTTACAATTTGACTTAATGTCTTGGATCATAGTTTCCTGAATTATTGAATTAATATTATGCTAGTTATATACTGTTGGACCTCAGACCATGATTAAGATACCAGTTGATCTCCATGTGAGTGTTTACCATTCGAAAAGGCGTGATTGTAGCTTATGGATGCTTAGGCACTAATTTTTAAATTGTCTGGATACTAATGATGGTATGCATACTTTTTTGAGAATTCATGCTCATTTAGTGGTATGATTCCAACCAAAACTATTATTTTACTTCTACTTTATAAAAAAGGACTTATTCCCATATTTCACCTTTAAAATAGAATTTTTGATAATAGTAATTGTAAAATCTTATTGATGATTTATGGGTTTTGAACTAAAGATGATATTTTGGAAATTTGATCAAGAACAATTTCACTCTGTGGTTTTTTATCGCTACCTATTACTTTGGTCAAGAGAGATTTTGAACCTTTCTATAATGTTCTACTATTTAGTCCCAGAGTTGATCTCGGGTAAATTATTTACATATTTACATTCTTTACCGATGATTTGAGTCTATGCATTTGTTATATATACATCTCTCTAGTACTGGATGAAGTAGATCAATGATGATGATTATTGAAAATATTTGATTAAGACCAAGCAGTGTGTATAAATATTCTCAAATCCCCTAACAATCCATTTATTAATGAGACATAGTGCTATAGAAAAAAGGTTGTTGTATGTCCTGCCTTAATGAACTGTTGAGTTGGAGAAGGTGTATACACTTGGTACATTATGGCACTTGGTACATTATGGCACTTGGATCAGATATGGTACATTGAATTTACAGTATATTTATTCATTTATATGCATTGCCTATCGCCAGTATATTATTTGGTGCTTATATTTATCAGCTGTATGGTGGTTGTATAGGTGTCGGCTATGATTGTTGTTTGTTGAGTGTTGGATTGAACCTTTTAGGATTATGGGGGTTTGATTAGATATTGTTTGTCGTAACTAGCCGGTAATTTAGTATTGTTATTATTGTTAATCTATAGAAGGTTAATTATAGACTGGTACCAGAGGTTGTCAGTATGATACTGTTCCCTTTCCTTTTATGGTAAATTATATTATTAATAGTTCTTGAGGTATTGCATTATGCTTATCGGCCCTGATTATGCCAACACTAGCTTTTCTACTTAGTTAGGATGCCTTATATGTTAGATGGTTTCCTTAGGTCATTATCTTGAGTTAGCCCATATGTATGTATGTATGTATGTATGTATGGTATCATCATATATCCCTCTCTTTCTTGTCAATTCATGTCGTATATGTATTCATGGACTTGTATACTATTATAGAACTTTATTTTACTCTTTCTTATATATTATTTAGTGATATACAATATTGTACTTTAGACCATAAATACTATTAGGATAGGATAAATTATCCTTATTGCTTGTTAGCACTATCATGTTTAGTTTCTTAGATGGTTGCCTGTAGTTTTTATTCCTGCTTTACATGCTTATTTATTCTTTCATTTTCTTTGGAGCTCAGTCAGTCGATGCCTACTCAGTACCACTTGTTTGGTACTCATATGACACTTCTGTAGCCTTCAGATCATAGTACAAGTTCTCGCCATTATTTCATGCATCGTGCAGAGTATCTATGGATCATAGATTTGGTATAAGCTCCTAATGTTCAACGTATTCCACTCTCCATCTTAATGATTAGACTGATCTCTACATTGTACTCAATGACGTCTTATACTTATATTTACTTTATATCTCACTTTATTCTCTTATTGTATTAGAAGCTCTGTAGTAATTTCACCAGGTTTTGGGGCTGCTTTATATATATTAGTGTTTTAACCATATTTATTCTGTTGTTTCATTTATTTCTTTTGATAGTTTGTTACTAGATGTTCTGGGATATAGGCTGGCTTACCTACTTATGGGTTATAGTAGGTGCCATCATGAAATAATAAATTGGGTTATGACAAATTGGTAGTAGAGCCTAGGTTTATTAGTGTCTTGGTATAAGAGCTAAGGTTTATAAAGTCCTGCTAATCAGTACGTAGACATCTGTATCTTATCTTTGAGAGGATATGGGTCATTCTTAGAAAATTCTATTCTTGACTTATTACCAGATGTCCATATTTCTATGAACCACCAGTAGGTTCCTTGACCCTATTTTGTTCCAGATGGATGATACAAGGTTATCGATAAATGCGGATGAGGCTTTTACATGTGTTTCTAGATATTTAGCTCGACATTAAGATAAGCAGTCAGATATTAATATTGAAGATCTTTAGTGTCAACCAAAGGATATGGGGCCAGCCTAAGAACTATAAAATTTGTGGCTGCTTTAAACTTTAAAAATTAAACATTGGGGATTTCGATCATTTTTATGGATACCTCATAACAAGAGATGATATTCAGAACATAGAGTAGTTCTCAGGACCGAGTTGGGTTTATTAGTGTTAGCAAGGTTCCTGGTCAGTTTCTATGTATGATATCTAGTTTCTTGTATGGGCCAAACATACTTTTATGCTATATCCTTCAAAGTTTGAGATTGTGCATGGATTTAATGTAGGATTAGCTTTTCCACTTTATTTGGCATCAGAGCATTTAATAGTGTCTGGGTATTCTTTCTTTAAGGTTTTTTATCACACAAGAATAATAGAGAGCATATATTAGGATTTAATACCCCATAATTGTTTTAGCACAATTTAGCCCATAGTACATGTACAAGAGGCTTAGAACCTCAAAATTTGGCTAAGTGTTGGAGACTTAATTTTATTTTTTGGCCTATTAACTTCGTTTATTTTTAAAGTGACCTTTCCGAACCCGAGATGTATGTTTGTAAGTTAATTCATGTTCATGTGTATAAGGGGCATATCTCGAGTATGTTTTGGATTTTTTGGATGAGGTTTGGACCACATTTGGATTTCTAAAATAGTAACTCACCATGATTATGGCATATCACAGTGGCTATATTGGTGGTCAACTCACCACGTCGTGGTGAAGTTCAAAACAACCATTCTCATATTCCAACAAGTCACTTAGATTGCACCCCATCGTGGTAGAATTGCGATGACAGCCTTGGCGCATCGCGGTGAAGGCCCAATCGGCATTCCAGTTACAAATTTTAATTTCCCAAGGGTAGTCTTGTCATTTTCCCTTAACCAAATCCATCCAAAACACAAAATTAAAACCCCAAAAGGGCATTATATGCCCTATTATTCATAATTTTTCTCCAAGAAAGTAATTCTCTCTCAAGAACCAACCCTAGCCCCTTCAAGATTCAATCTCCAATTTAAATAAAACCACCAAGAACCTTCACGAATTCTTTAATTAATGTATGTTAAATGTTCATCCATGGGTCCTTTTCACCCATGGAGTCCAAGAACCCAATTTCAAGTTTTAAAGCGATTGTTTTTACATGTTATCATAAATTTTACCCATGAATTTCCATGAATCTTGATTTTATATCATGTTTACCTGCAACTGTTGTTGTTATTAAACCCTACACGTTTTGAATTGTGATTGTTTGTTGATTTAAGTCATAATTGGTTATTTTAGTATTGAAACCATGCTATCCTAACATATTAAATATATCCCTATGTTTAAACCATGAATTGCAAGTATTTGATGAAATGACCAAAGGAATGAGTTTTGAATAATTACTACTTTTCATGTCCTTAAGGTTTTATCATGATCTTGTTGTTACTTCTATCGAGTCTTGGGGGTTATAATACCCAAAAACTTAGCTGTTTACTTAGATTTAGTACTTTTAGAATGGTTTCAGATATATTTGAGTATTATCAATCCAGTCAGTATATCATGTTAGTAAGTTCAACTCAGTCCTATAATTAGAGTCAGTTCAGTTGGGAGTAGGATATAACATAGAGCGAACCCAGGGATGGGGGATCACCTATCAGTTGAGGGTGTGACCTTTAGTAGCTGTCCCTATATTCTAGAACTATGTAGCCAGCATAGGTTAGAGATGTAAACTTACCAGTTGATGGTTGACACATATCTCACTAGAGCACCTGCTAGTAGAGGGTGACTCATTAGTCCTTTGGTACTTCATTTCAGTGGATCCACATAGACAATGTTAGTACTCGTGGAACGGTACTAACACCCTTACAATTGGGGTCATAGGTGGGACCTAATTAGCTCATATTGGGGCATGTCGGTTAGATAATAGCTCCCAGAGTCTCAGATCAGTATTCAATTCATAGTAAGTTTCCAGGCTTGCTTGACCAGGGCATATAGTTATTAGTTATTCAATATCAGTAATTCAGTATTTAAGTTTATAGACTATCCCAGTATCATGTCATATGCTTGGTCATGCATTCTCAGATTTTACAGTTTACTTGCATACTATACATTAGTTATCTCATGCTATTTATTTAGTTAGTTATTGTTCATGTATATGAGCCATGCATAACATCCTAACCTTATTTAGCATACCAGTAAATTTAAAGTACTAACCGCATACTTGTTTCCTATGCGATGATGTCGCATACATAGGTTTGAATGCTCAGGCTCTTAACCGTACTTAGACTTTTTAGTCCATTAGTAGTAGTAGTAGTGAGTCCTCATCCTTCGAGGATAAGCTATCTTATATTCCTTTATGTCAGCAGTTTAGTTATTTAGTCAGTTGAAGTTAGTTGGGGGCTTGTCCCATCAATTCCACATCAATCAATCTAAAGGCTTTTAGACTAGAACAGATAGATAAGTAGTTTTCAGTTGTCATTATCAGTTGTTTTATCAGTATTGATAGTATGTTTCATACATTTTAAACTATGATTCAGTAGCTAAAACCTTATGGAATTTCCAGATAAATTCCACACATGTTCTTTGTTATTTTATTCATTGCTCACAACAGGTACCAACATGGGTTAACTTATGGTGCTTTGGGGATGTAAACACCGTGTCACATCCAGGGTGTATTCTTGGGGCATTACAAACTTAGTATCAGATTCTAATGTTTTAAAATATCCTAGGGAGTCATAAAGCCGCATTGAGTAGAGTCTTGTGTATGGGTGTGAAACGTGCCATAATTATGGACAAGAGGATACAAGATATCTTAGGAAAGGTTTCCCTTCTTTCAGTATCATGTCGTGCGAGTGAGCATAAGCTAAACTTAAAATCTCTTTATAATTTAATCTTCTCTTTGTTTACAAAACATGCCTCCCAGAAAGAATAACAGAGGGAGAAATGGGAATCAACCCGCACCTCCACCTACCCAGGAAGATCTCCTGAATGAGCATATCTACCATGACAAATTCAAAGTTGTATTCACTACATTACCTCACTCAGTAGCTTCCTAGAATAACAAGCTAGCTGCAATTCCATCCATTTCAGTTTCTAATAACGCCGCAACTAGGATTCAAGACTTCACCTGAATGAACCTTTCTCTATTTTTGGGATCTAAGTTTGATGAGGATCGGTAGGAGTTCCTCAACATGGTTCAGAAGGTAACTGATATTATGGCTATGATTTCTAATGAGAGTGCAGAGTTAGGTGCTTACCAGTTGCCGGATATTGCTCACACATGGTATAAGAAGTGGAAGGGAGATAGTGAGGAAGATGCAGGGCCTTTTGAATAAAATGAGTTTGCAACAGCCTTTTTAGATAGGTTCATTCCCTTGGAGTGAAGGAAAACTAAGGTACATGAGTTTATTAAATTGAGGCAGGAAAACATGAGTGTGAAGGAGTATTTTTTTAAATTTACTCGGCCAGCTAGGTATGCTGCTAATGAGGTGTCTGATGATAAGTATAGGATGAGTAAGTTTGTCTCTAGTGTAGCTGATAACGTGGTTAAGGAGTGTAGGACCTCAACATTGATTAAGGATATGTACTTGCATAACTTAATGGTCCATGCTCAATATATTGAGAAGCAGAAATTTAAGGAAAAAGAAAGGGAGAATAAGAAAGCTAGAATGGGTAGCTTCAATTTTGCTCAATTGAGGTTAGAGGGTGGTAACCATCCTCAATTCCGTCAAAAATATTCAGCCCAGCTCCATCTTCGGCTTGTACGCCAACATCAATGTTGAGAAATGATAATCGGTATTGGACACCAGGCCCTAAGCCCTAGGGAAGTGTGAACAGTGGTAGCACAAATCCTCTATAGCAAAAATGCTCTAGAAACCATCAAGGTGTGTGTAGAGATGACAGTCATGTATGCTTTGGGTGTGGCAAGCCAGGCCATAGGGTTAAGGATTTCCCAAAGAGTGGTCAGCAGGGTCAGTTCAGTCGTCCCCCAGTTTCATCCGGTCGCCCGACTCAGCGAAGTACCTCTTCAAGTGCCACCAGTGGTTAGCGCCCAAATATATTATTTGCACTTTATTCCCAAAAAGATCAGGAAAGTTCTCCTGATGTGGTTACTGGTATGTTACAGGTCTTTCATTTACATGTTTATGCTTTATTAGATCTCGAAGCTTCTCTTTCTTTTGTAACTCCCAACATAACTATTAATTTTGGTGTCACCCCTAAGACTTTAGCAGAACCCTTCTTAGTATCTACCCTAATAGGTGTCTCTATTGTATCTAGGCAGGTATATAAGAACTGTTCGATCACAATATCCCAGAAAGTCACCTTAGTTGATCTTGTGGTGTTAGAAATAGCTGAATTTGATATCATTCTCGACATGGATTGGCACCACTCATGCTATGCCTTAGTTTATTGTAGAAACAGAGTTGTTCATTTTTAGTTTCCAAATGAACTAGTCCTTGAATGGAGGGGTAGTACTTCAGTACTTAGGGGTCAGTTTGTTTCACACCTTAGAGAGAGGAAAATGATATCCAAAGGGAGTGTATACCATCTTGTTTGAGTTAAAGACTCTAATTCTGAGACTCCTAGTCTTGAATTAGTTTCAATAATGAGGAAATTCTTAGATGTGTTCCATGAAGATCTTTTTGGAGTCTCTCCCAAAGGGGAAATTGACTATAGAACAGACCTTCTCCCAGCTACCCAACCTATCTCTATTCCTCCCTATAGAAGGGAACTAGTAGAGCTTAGGGAGTTAAAGGAGCAGTTGAAATAACTCTTAGACAAGGGATTCATAAGGCCCATTGTTTTCAATGGGGCACTCTAGTCCTCTTCATGCATAAGAAAGATGGTTCCCTTAGAATATGCATCGATTACCGTCAGTTGAACAAAGTCACTATCAAGAAAAAGTATCCACTCCCCAAAATTGATAACTTGTTTGACCAACTTCAGGGTGCCAGTTATTTCTCTAAGATAAACCTCAGATCCAGCTATCATCAGCTCAGAGTCAGAGAATGTGACATTCTAAAAGCAGGTTTTAGAACTCGGTATGGTCACTTAGTGTTCCTAGTCATGTCCTTTGGTCTAATAAATTCCCCAACAACTTTCATGGAGTTGATGAACTGATTGTTCAAGCAGTACTTGAACATGTTCATTATAGTCTTCATAGATGATATTCTTGTCTATTCCCGTGATGAAAATGATCATGTTGACAACCTCAAAATAGTATTGCAGACTCTTAGATCCCATCAGTTGTTCGCCAGTAAGTGCATATTTTGGCTAAGATCAGTAGCTTTCCTTGTTCATATTATTTTTGGTGATGGCATTAAAGTTGACCCTCAAAAGATTGAAGCAGTGAGAAACTGGCCCAGATTTATTTCTCCATCGGACATCAGGAGTTTCTTGGGTTTGGTTAGCTATTACTGATGGTTTGTTGAAGGTTTTTTGTCTATTGGGTCCCTAATGTCCAGATTGACTTAGAAAAAAGTCAAATTTCAGTAGTCAGATTCTTGTGAGAAGAGTTTTTACGAGTTGAAGGCTTGACTTACCTCAGCCCTAGTTTTGACATTGCTCGATGGTTCAGATAGGTTTGTTGTTTACTGTGATACTTCTAGAGTTAGTTTGGGTTATGTGTTGATACAGAGAGGTAACGGCATAGCCTACACCTTTAGATAGCTTAAACCCCATGAAAAGAATTATCCAACCTATGATCTTGAGTTAGCAACTATTGTTTTTCCTTGAAAATTTGGAGGCATTATCTCTATAGGGTGCATGTTGATGTGTTCACGGATCAAAAAAGTTTGCAGTAAGTGTTTTTGAAGAGAGTTAAATCTCCATCAGAGAAGGTGGTTAGAATTTTTGAATAATTATAATATGAGTGTTTTGTATCATCCGGGAAAGGCCAATGTAGTGCCAGATACCCTTAGTAGATTTTCTATGGGTAGTGTTTCTTATGACGAGAGTGATAAAAGAAGTTAGTTTAGGAGCTTCATCAGTTGGCTAGATTAAGCGCTCATTTGGTTGACTCAGTTGAGGGTAGTGTATGGGTTTAGAATAGTGTAGAATCTTATTTGGTTGCCAAAGTGAAAGAAAAGCAAGATAAAGATCCTAGCTTGGTCAAGTTGAAAGAATAGGTCAGAGATCAGAAAGTAGAGGTTTTCTCCCAAGGGGGAGATGGTGTGTTATATTTATAGGGTAGACAGTGTGTGCCATTTGTAGATAATTTGAGATAGCAATTCTTGCAGAAGTACATAGAGCGCATAACTCTATTCACCCCGGAGCTACTAAGATGTACCATGATTTGCGGGAAATCAATTGGTGGAGCAATATGAAAAGGGATATTACATAGTTTGTAGCCAAGTTTACTAATTGTTAGCATGTTAAGGTTGAGCATCAAAGTCCTAGTGGTATTATGCAGGAATTTAGTATTCCCACTTGGAAGTGGGAACAGGTAAACATAGATTTGTGATAGGTTTGCCTCATACTTTTTATCAACATGATTCGATTTGGATCATTGTGGATAGGATGACCAAATTAGCCCATTTCTTGCCAATCCATACTTCTTATTCACCCTAGGATTATGCCAAGCTCTATATTAGAGTGTTTGTTAGATTTCATGGAGTCTCTTTGTCCATCATTTCAGATAGAGGTACTCAATTTACCTCTTATTTTCGTAAGTATTTTTAGACCCAAGTTCATGTCAGTATAGCCTTTCACCCTTACATATATGGCCAGGTAGAGAGGACCATTCAGACCTTAGAGGACATGTTGAGATCTTGTGGTATCAACTATAAGGGTAGTTGGGATGATCACTTGTCATTGATTGAGTTCTCCTATAACAATAACTATCATTCTAGTATTCAGATGGATCCATTTGAGGCTTTATATAGGAGGATATATAGATCTCATATTTTTTGGTTTTAGATAGGTGAGACTGCATTGATAGGGACAAATTTAGTGTTTGGTGCTTTGGAGAAAGTTTAGTTAATCAAGGAAAGGTTTAAGCCAACCCAGAGCTGACAAAAATCTTATGCAGATATGGGGAAAAAGGATATAAAATTTGATATTGCTGATTTTTTATATTTTAAGACCTCTCCCATGAAGGAAGTGAAGAGATTTGGAAAAAAAGGGAAGCTCGGTCCCTGATATGTAGGTCCTTTCAGCATATTGATTTATTTTGGAAAGGTAGAATATGAGCTTGAGTTTCCTACAGATTTGGCATCAGTGCATCCAGTGTTTGATTTTTCTTTATTAAAGAAGTGTATTGGTGACCCAGCTGTCATTTTTACTTTAGAGAGCTTAGATATTTAGAATGTCCTTTCTTACGAAGAACTACCAGTCAAAATATTAGATCACCAGATTCGCAGACTAAGGAACAAAAAAGTTCCCTTGGTCAAAGTTCTTTGAAGGAATCAGTTCGTTGAGGGAGCTACATGGGAAATAGAAGAAGACATGTGTACCAAATAATCTCACTTTTTCTACGAAAACTCAGACTCAGTTCAAGGTAACAGTTTTCCCTACAATTAGTCTTTTTCATTCTTAGTTCCAGCCATATAATCATATTGATGTCATAGCATGCATTCACGAATCAAATCAGCCAGTCACCATGTTTCAGACTCGGTTATGTAATCATATTTTCAGTTATGCCTAATCAATATGTAATCTTAATATCTCGATATTCTCAGCTTAATCAATCTCATTTGAGGACGAATGTTCCCAAGGGGGAGATATTGTAATACCCCATAATTATCTTAGCTCAATTCAGCCCATAGTACATGTACAAGAGGCTTAGAACATGAAAATTTGACTAAGTGTTGAAGAATTATTTTCATTATTTGGCCTCTTAAATTCGTTGATTTTTAAAGAGACATTTCCAACCTCGAGACGTAAGTTTGTAAGTTGATTTAAGTTCAGGGGTGTAAAGGGCATGTCTCGGGTAAGTTTTAGATTTTTTGGATGAGGTTTGGACTATATTTGTATTTCCAAAATAGCAGCTCAACACGATGGTGGCGCATCATAATGGATATAGCGGTAGTCACCTTACTGCGTCATGGTGAAGTTCAAAATGACAATTGTCAGATTCCAGCAAGTCATCAAAATTGCACCACGTCATGGTGGAATTGTGGTGACAGCCTTGGCGCATCGTAGGGAAGGCCCAATCGGCGTTCCAGTTATGAATTTTAATTTACAAAAGGTAGTCTTGTCATTTTCCCTCACCCAAATCCATCCAAAACACAAAATTAAAACCTTAAAGAGGCATTATATGCCTGGTTATTCATAATTTCTCTCCAAGAAAGTAATTCTTTCTCAAGAACAAACCCTAGCCCCTTCAAGATTCAAGCTCAAGTTTTAAGAAAACCACCAAAAGCCTTCACGAATTCCTTAATTAAGGTATGTTAAATATTCATCTGTGGGGTCCAAAAGCATAATTTCAAGTTTTAAAGTTATGTTTTTTACATGTTAAAATGAATTTTACCCATGAATATCGATTTTATATCATGTTTGCATGAAATTATTGTTGTTATTAAATCCTACACATTTTGAATGGTTCTTGTTCATTTATTTAAGCCTTAATTGGTGATTTTAGTATTGAAACTAAGTTATCTTTACATGTTAAAACAATCCCCATGTTTAAACCATGAATTGCAAATATTTGATGAAATGCCCAAAGGAATGAGTTTTGAATAATGACTACTTATCATGTCCTTAAGGTTTTAGCATGGTCTTGTTGTTATTTCTATCGAGTCCTGGGGGTTATGAACTCCCAAAAACATAGATTTTTACTTAGTTTCAGTGTTTTTAGAATGGTTTTGGTTATATTAGAGTATTATCAGTCCAATCAGTATATCATGTTAGTAAGTTCAGCTCAGTCCAGTAAGTAGAGTCAGTTCAGTTGGGAGTAGGATTTAGCACCGAGCGAACCTAGGGATGGGGGCTTACCTACCAGTTGAGGGTGTGACCTTTAGTAGCAGTCCCTGCATTTCAAACTACATAGCCAGCGTAGGTTAGAGATGTTAACTTGCCTATTGAGGGTCGATATTATCTCACTAGAGAACCTACCAGTAGAGGGTGACACATTAGTTATTTACCACTTCATTTCAGTGGATCCACACAACAGTGTTAGTACCTGTGGAACAGTCTTGGCATCCTTCCAACTGGGGTCATAGGTTGGACCCCAATTATCTCATATTGGGGCATGTCGGTTTGATGATAGCTCCCATAGTGTTAGTTCATTATTCAACTTAGATTTCAGTTTCTAGTCTTGGTTGACCAAGGCATACATTTCTTAGTCGTTCAGTATCAGTAGTTCAGTATTTTAGTTTACTGACTATCCCAGTATCATGTCATATGTTTGGTCATACATTCTTAGATTTTTTAATCTTCTCACATACTATACATCAGTTATCTCATGCTATTTATTCAGCCAGTTATTATTCATGCATATGAGCCATGCATACCCGTCTACCTCATTTAGCATACCAGTACATTCAAAGTACTGAATACATACTCATTTCTTATGCTATGAGGATGCTTAGGCTTCTAACCATACCTAGACTTTCTAGTCCATCAACAGCAGTGGTGAGTCCTTATCCTTCGTGGACATATTATCTTATATTCAGTTATGTCAGCAGTTCAGTTATTTAGTCAGTTATGTCCCATTAACTTTACATTTAGTCAGTTTAGAGGCTTTCAGACTAGTACAGATAGATAGTCTATTTTCAATCATTATTAGTAGTTATTTTATCAGTATTTATAGTATGTTTCAGACAATTTAAACTATGATTCAGTATTGATTATCGGTTGCTAAAACCTTATGGCATTTCTAGTTAAATTCATCACATGATGTTTGTTATTTTTTTCAGTGCTTACAACAAGTACCAGCATGGGTTATCTTGTGGTCCTTCGGGGCTGTAAGCATGTATGGTGTCCAGTGTGTACTCTCAGGGCATTACATAGGATATATCGAGTTTGCAGTAAGAGTCTATGTTATTAGTATAGTATTATTGGTATTTTGTCTAAGGTAGGGATACACCATGGATCAACTTTACTTACAACCTATCAATTCCACACAGGTAGTATTTTAAACAATAGGTGGTTCTCAGATTAGTCATAGTGTTCACAGTTTGTAGAGTTCTCACCAGACTTTGTAGAGTATTTAGCATGGATCTTTAGGCCATGGTGATTATTCTGGATCAGTGGGTGTAGTACCTCATAGTATTTTAGAGGCATGTTTTATTTATGCTCAAATTGGTCATTTGTCTAGGGAGTGCTCCATATGCGAGTTGGTTTTTCAGACAAGGTCAATATATGTTCCTTACTATCCTAGAGATCTTGAGGTATGCTATGACTATAGGGAGGATAATCATTTTAGTAAAGAATGTCCTTATTAATAGTTGATCAACCAGTTAGGGTCAACTCGTGTCTCTCTCTAGGTTAGGGTTTTATGGATTTTTTACAACTTTAGAAAGACCGATTCTTGGTCTAAAAAGTGTCCCTGGTATGGGATTATTAGTCATTCATCTCATCCAGATCACTCTCATAGATATATGGCACCTTGATTTAGAGTTAGTGTACTTAGTACCTTAGATGGTATTTTAAATGCTTAGTCCAAGTTTGGACCTGTTTAGATTCATACTACTTGGTGCACATCGGACTTATAACTTTGATTTACATAAAGATATGTATGTTTTTTATTGCCTGCCTTTACCTTTTATTTGATTTAAAAATTGGGGGTTTTATACCAAATTATGATTATAGGCCTTGGTATTCTTATATTGATTATTGTATGCCTTGGTGTAGAGTTTATGATTGTACGACTACCCTATAGATTAATTCTTTTAGTAGTGGATGGAGTGGTTTAGTATTGTATTTTTCTAGGGGTGTAACATTTGGTTTAAAGTCCCTTTACCTTGGAATTTTGTCCATCTTATGGCCTAGAGTGGTAATTGGTTATGTTTCCATTTTGATGCCTTCTGTGGAATATATTTCTTTCTATTATTATTATTTTGGTTGTGGTTAATTCATTCTTGATAGACTACTAAACTAGTATTATCTAGTTAGAATTCCCTTCCTCATGATTCTTATTTATTTCCTTAGGCGGCTAGCTCCATTGGATGGTTTTCTCTCATATAGCAAGGTGAGGTTTATCATTTTTCCTCTTTTGCTAACGAGGTTTGATCAATTTTTGAATGAGCTAAGAAAGTAAAGGTAGGTTGGACTTTCTTGCTTCTATTATGGTTCTAGAGTGGCAAAATGGTTTTATTACATGTTTCTAAGTTTGAGATTCTAGGGCTTACCTTTTGATTTGCTGGGATTCTAGCATTGTCTATATTCTTCTATGTCTCATTTCTGAAGTTGACCAAATTGGGATCTTTTCTTCCAATATGGCTAGTTTATTACCTGATAGTGGACTTCATATTGATGTTTAAAGTTCTTAGGTTTTCCTTTCTAAGTTGTTGTATTTGTTTTCCAATAAAGGTTTTGATCTTTGTATTGGTGTGAAGTTTGATACTCTGTTATCTTTGTGATGTTCTTCTTGGTTAAGTTGAGTTAGGGTGGTGGAACTAGGCGATCCTTTTCTATAGCTTCTTCTTAAGCTGGCCAACTAAGAATTCGTTATATTGATTTGCTTGGTTTATTATAGCTAGAGGTCTTGAACTTGGCATTGATATTGAGATTGGCACTCTATCCTTCTGCGATGTTCTTTGTGGTTTAATTAGGTCAAGGTTATTTTATATGGGTGGATTCAGTAAATCCTTATTTCGGTATTTGTTCGGCCCAATAAGACTTTGTGGAGTGCTTCTCCTAGGTGATATATGTCTATGGGTATTCGTTGTTGTAGATGTAGTATTAGATTAACTAGTTTTAGGTTAAGACTGTATTTCTCAGAGTTGTTTAAGTTTTAGGCTACTTTTAGTATTCTTTGTAGACTCAATATGTTATCAATTATGCTTTGATTATTAATGCCTTCCAGCAAATATGGAGTTTGTTACTTATGTCTTCAGCCTATGTTTTTTCCTCTGTTGTAATTTTTTTCTTTATCTATGTTTTAATTTTAGTTCCGATAGGGACCAGTAGGAATATACCTAAATAATGGTAGTGAGATTGATTTGGGTGTTTGGTCTTGGTTTAGATCTATTGGACTAAGTTTTGGGGTTTTGACTCTTTTAAAATAAGGCTTAAAGGTTATGATATATTTTGGATTTGGGATGCTTACTCATCTAACTATTGGTTGGGGTGGTTGAGATCGAGTGGTTGAGCTTTAGTGTTGATATTTTAGCTGTGAGTTGTAGGGATTGGTTGCAACCTCTATTAACAGATTTGTTTCAGTTGAGACTTCATTTATAGGATGACTAGGCCTACTTCTTACCTACCTATTAGGCCTTATTCTGTTCATATGGTTTATGGTGGAGAGATGTTCGAATGATAACTTGTTGGTATATGATAATAGTTTCTTTTACTTTTGATCTCGTATTTTTGTCTTTGCCAAAAATTTTAAGTATCTACTTACTAGGAAAAGTGTGTTTAAGTCGAGCTTAGCTTGGTTTCATCTTCAATTGGTGGGACACCCTGGAGAAGATCATTCAATTTTGTGTGTTTATGCTTCAGACTCCTGAGTATCAGTTTGAGGGTCTTCCGGACAAGTTGAAACATTGGTAAGAGATTATAGGCTTTGACCATAACTATCTGTGTAACTAGGTAGCAACTTATGGGTTTATCCTAATGCTTACCATTATGGATCTACAGTGGATCAGCTCTTTGAGGTTAGTTTGATAAGATTGTGCGAACAGGGCTTAAATGAGCATTTGCATGGTTTGGAGTAAGTGGCAAGCTTGGATAGGAAACGGAAGGTTATATATGGATATTAAGGTTGGTCACATGATTCATGTCTTGGATTGTTGAAGACTCGGTTGATTTTCTGCTTGGTCGTGCTCCTATCAATGTGATATTAGTATATTGTGGTTTGGATTTGAATTCATCAACCATGCTCAGTTTAGACAAAGGCTAGTTGGTTGTTGTGGTTGAATTTTGGTTGTTTGGTAAGAGAAGTAAGGAATTTGGTTGAAAAATATATACCTATAGCAAAATCCTTTGAAATCATTATCTCTCCATAGTGTTTTTTAGGGAGTCATGCTAGGGAATGTGGGCCCGAAACCTCATTCTTTTGAGATTTTAGGCTCTTCTTATCCATTGACTTTCACAGACGAAAGTCATTTTAGTAGTGGATATTGTAATGACGGTCCAAGTTATTTCCTTGATTTTTATTTATGTTTTCCATTTCGTGCATTCCTACAGCAATTAACGGTTATTTATGACTTGCCAAAACTATCAGTTCTGTTAATAAGTATTTTGTTGGGTTTAGGCTCATTTCCCTATTATGGAGCTATAATTGTTAAGGTATTGGTCTCAAACCAAAACTCTTAGTTACAAACTGTGGTTGAGAATTCCAATAGCTTCATCAACTTTAGAACATTGATTTTAGGCTAGGGGGACCTTTCGTTCCAGTTCCTAAGCTTTCAGACTCATTTTGGGCTATTGGGTGGATACTATGAAAAATAGAACTGTAGGTGTAGGCCCTATATTTAGTCAATATACCACTACATTCCCATAAAGTGGGGTTTGAGGAGGGTAAAGTATATGCAGTCCATACCACTACCTTTGATGAAGTAGAGAGGCCAGATTCGATAGACAGCCCACTAAGAAAAAATAACAATATAACAAACAGACCATAAAAACAAACAACAAAACATAGGATAACACACCACTAGATAATAAAATAAATAAGACACCCACAAAGTAATACTATCAAGTATCTATTCGAAATCAAATACATCACCAAAACCCATAAACTACAAGACACATACAAAATGCTCCTCCCTACTAATAAGGAAGCACTCCTACCCGCTAACCCTCTACCCTAATTGTCATCTACACAATTCTATCAAGGTTCATCTCCTACGTAAGATGTAAATGCTCCATGGCATGCCTAATTACCTTACTCTAATATTTCTTTGACATAAATCTAACCTGCCTAAAACCATCCATAGCTAGCCTCTCACGCCTCCATACTGGGGCATTTGTGTACCTCTTTATCATATGCCCAAACCATCTCAACTGTATATTTCATATTTTTTCTTCAACTAAAGTCACTCCTACCTTCTATTGATTAATCTCATTTTAACCCTATCTTTTCTAGTAAGTTCACATATCCATATCAACATCCTCATCTTTGCTGCCTTTAACTTTTTGATATGAGAGTTTTTAACTAGCCAACATACTACTCCATAAGACATAGCTGGTTGGATTGTCACTCTATAGAACTTACATTTAAGCTTAGGAGGTACCTTTTAACCATATAAAACTCTCAAAGTGATCCTCCATTTCAACCACCCTATACAAATATGGAGTGTGACATCCTCATCAATCTCTCTATTCCCATGAATCATATACCGAAGATACTTGAAACTATCTCTCTTTAGAACGGATGAGAACCAGTTTCACTATCATGTTTTCCTCATGAATCAAATCAATGAACATACATTTCAAGCAATCTATCTTGGTCCTACTCAACCTACACCCTTTAGACTCTAGGGTCTTTCTCCAAATGTCTAAATTATCATTAATTCTTCCCTAAGTCTTTAGAATTAGCGCTACAACATCAGCAAATAACATATACTAAGACATCTCCAATGGAATGCACCACATTAATACATCCAACACCAAAGAAAATAAAAATATACTAAGAATTAATCTTTGGTACAACCCTATCAAAATAATAAAGTACTCAAAATGTCCTCTTACTATCCTTACACGAGTCTTTTCTCTATTGCACATGTCCTGAATCGACCTAGTGTACACCATAGGAATACCTCTAGCCTCGAATCATTTATATAGAATTACCTTGTGGTCTTATCATCTGCCTTCTCGAGATCGATGAACACCATATGAAAGTCCTGCCACTGACTGTACTACTCTACTAATCTTCTTACAAGGTGAAAGGCCTCAGAAATTAAGTCACATGGCCTGAAACCAAACTGATTCTTAGAATTAGTCATGATCCTCCTCAACCTCAACTCTACCACCCTTTTCCAAACCTTTATATTATGACTCAACACTTTGATACCCTATAGTTGTGCAACTCTAAAGGTCCCCGTTGTTCTTATATAATGGAATAATTATACTCTATCTTCCAGCTTTAGGGATCTTTACTATTCTAAAAATAATGTTAAACAACCTTGTCATCCACTCCATATTTTTCCCACTAGTTCTCTTCAAAAAATCCACGAAAATTTTATTTGGCTTAGTGGCCCTACCTCTATGCCTAGTATGAGTAGAACACTGGACCTCCTCAACCTTAATACGCTTAAAATAACCCTTATTATAGAACCTCTTTGAGTGTTCCAAGACCCTATCATGAAACCACTATCCCACTCATAATTTAAAAGTCTATGGAAATAAGACTGTCACCTCCTCTTAATGAAGGCAAGCCAACTAAGACTTTGTCATCCTGCCCTTTGATGTACTTCCCTTGGTAAAGGTAATGGGCCCTCTTTTCCCTAGACTTGGAAAGCCTATACAAATTTTTATCCCTACTTTTCTCCTCTAAAACCATATACAAGCTATCTAAAGTTGTTGTCTTAGCCATCATAGCTGCTAACTTAGACTTTTCCTAGCTAATAATTACTCATCCCTATCCATCTACTTCTCCTTATCTTTCTTACTCTCAACAAATATTGTATAATCCAGCTTCATAGTCTCACCTTCCTTTTAACTTCTTTGTTTCACTACCAATCCCCTCAGTGCTAGTTAGAATGGCCTCTCAAGATACGCAAGTCCTCTCTAACTATCTCCCTAATACAACAGGCAGCCATCTCGCACATTCTATCCACATCCCCTATAGTCTCCCAATCCACCTTATTATCAACTTCTCCTTTATCTACAAATTAATATCCAAAGTTAAGTTATCCCACATAATCCTTGGCTGAGCCTTCATACCCCTCTTTTTTCTACCCTTCTTGATTTCCAAGTCCATTACTAAAAGCTTATGTTTGGTCACCATATTGTTAATAGGTATGACCTTAAAGTATTTATATAGTGCTCTATCACTCTTTCTAAGGATAAAAACATATATATAAGTCACCAAACTACAAAAGGTAATAAGGTGTGCCTTTTTTATTGGGAAGATAAAATTCGCTACCACCAAGCCCAATGCCCTAGAAAAATTCCAAATTGAGTTTCTTCTTTCATTCCTTTACATAAAACTGAAACCTCCATTCTCATTATTATAGCCTCTTCATAACGACCCAACATTCCCACTAAAATCACCTCTTCTAAAAAGCTTCTAAATGCTCAGGATACCTCTAACCACCAAATACAAAACCTCTTAAAATATAAGGACCCTCTAGGTCATTTTGTACATTTCCATGTATTTTCACCATCTAGAACTTTCCAATAGATTCTCTAAGTTGTTTATGACTTGTAGGAGTTGACAGTTCAGCTATCGAGTAGTTCGTTTGGTTCTTAGAGCTAATTCCATATTTTAAAGTCTTCATTTGTAAGGATTGGATACTGGGAGAAAAAATTAGTGTAATAACCTTGTATGCTAATTTTGACAGTTCCATCATAGTCTAGGGGGACCTTTATTTTGGGTACCAAGGCTTTCAAACTCATTTTGGGCTATTGGTTGGAATTTGATAAAAATTTCCCTTAGGTATGGGGCCTACTTCCATTGAAATGACCCCAAAAGGAAATTTTAGTGGAGCCATTAAGTTTGGAATGTCAAACATGGTAAGGTATAATAGTTTATTTTTTTTTATGAGATTTTGGATGAATCTTAAGGGGTTGATAGAGACCAAATCTCAGCTGGTGCATCACCCAATTGATGCATCTACTTAAGTAGTGATGAGTGGCAAGTTTGTCACTTATTTACATCTAAATTTATGCATACTATGATGAAATAATTGTAGATATGAGTCAAATTATTTATTTAAATGTATTAAATCCTATGGTTTGCATGTTTGCAGGTAATTGGACAAAAATGATTAAAGATAAACTGAAAATGAAAGCAAAAGACAAACGTGATTGCACAAACTTAAGAGCAGGTATTGACCCTCAAGTAGAGCCTAAAGTAGACTTGTCAAAGCCTAGTCAAGTTAAAGTGATTGAAAGGGGATTATGGCGATAGTAGGAGTCACGATCGTGGTAAATGGAGTGAGATCGCAATAGTGCAGAACAACTTCACAAGCAGAATAGGAATTTTACAGAGTTGGATCCCAAATCTCAAAAGGGCAAAACCCTTGCACAATTGAGGTATCTTACAAATAATTTTTTATTTTGTGGAGAGAAAAACTATTCTATTTTTGCAAAGAACAAGCGTAGTAAAATTCTCAAGATAATTTAGTTGAATTTTCAGTTGAAGTGGGGATTACTCTTGTTTTGATTTCCAATGGAATCATTGAATATTAACTTGGGTATATCTCTTTCTTTTAAAATTGAGTAGCTAATTCTAGTCTTGGGGTTATGCTTGAATAGGGTGTTAATGTGCATAGGTGTTGATTGGTAGTTTAAATTCATTGTTAATTGGGTTGGGTTTTACTCTTACTCTATGTTTAAAGTGATAATTATGGGTGAATACCACAATTTCCTTGGATCCCACATTATCCTTGAAAGAGGTATGTGGGTGATGATTGATTGTAAAGAACAAAATGATTTTAGTTTCTTCCTTAACATTGACTAATAAACAAGGATGCTATGTGGATTTTCTATGTTCATAGGCGTTATCTTAGAAATAGGGATGCCAAGTTGAGGTATTGGGTTGATGAAGTCGTCACACTTATGAGGTGTTCAAAAGAATTCTTGAGTGAAATTTTGGTGTTTTGTTGAAAGACTATCACCAAAACACCTTAAACTTAGCCTACCCTTGACTCATTAACTAAAAATAAGACTACCTTTTAACTACTCATACATGAATAACCCCTGGAATTGCACAACCCCAAGAGCTCTCTCTATTGGTTTTGCTCATCACTTGTTTTCTCTTATATTTGTGTTGTAGCAAAATTTTGTATAACAAACCTTGAAATTCATAATCCCCATTTAATTTCATGGTTTATTTTAGTTTTACATTATGGGTTAACTCCTGGTTAACTCTCAACATACATAGGATTTGAAAATGAGTTTGCACTCCTTGTGGATAATACCCAAACTTTTGTTGGGTTTATATTAACAAAGACCTTTTTACACTAAAACAATAGGGTAAGTTAAGCGTTATAAAAATGGCTCCATTATCAGGGAGTGAAACTTATCTATATTTTTTACCCATAGTGTATTTATCTATATTGTTTGTTGTTTTTATTCTGATTAGGTAATTTTCAAAGTAATCATGACATCATAAGCTGTAATGTTAACAATAAAGGCTCATTTGATGGACACCTCGAAGATGAGGATCATCTTCAAGATGCATGGTGTGCGAGTACAATACGTATCCCACCGGATGAGGGAAATGATGTGTTCCATGTTACGAGTCTCATGCTCCACATGTTGAAAATTAAAGGTCTATTCAAAAGTCAAGCACACAAAGATGCCAACTTGCATTTGAAAAAATTTATTGAAGTGTGTGCCCCATTTGATATTTCTCATATTATTCAAGAGACCATTCGGTTGAGGCTTTTTCTATTTTCCCTAATAGGTGAAGCAGTTTTGTAATTTAGATCTATACCCGTTGGTTCTATCACTTCTTGGGTAGAACTTATGAAGGCCTTTTTGGATAGATATTTCCCTCCGCATAGAATACTTCAACTAAGGGATAGATTTCATGATTGGAGGGACAAGAAGAGAGGTTATGATAGATATGTGCCTCCTCATAATCGTGTTAAAGACAAATAATCAAGATCGGTGGACCCAGATGAATTCCAAATCAAGGATGTGCTTGTTCAAGTTTTGATGCGGGTTTAAGGTACCAATAAAATAGTAAGGGAAATTAAGAGAAACTTTTCCCAACATAACCAAACAGTTGTTTTACATTCAACTTCCATCAAGAAATTAGAGACACAGGTGGGGAAAATTTCTACCCAACTCAATGCAAGGACAAAATGAGGCCTACCTAGTGACACGATGGTAAATCCTAAGAATGAAGGCCATGTCCTGGCAATTGTTACTCGAAGTGGTAGAAATCTTGGTGAGCATGTGATTGAAGTTAAGAAAAATATCTGGATGATCAAATGAATGTGAAGATGAAGCAATCTGAATCACCAAATGTTGGTGCTTCAAAGTCTCTTGAAGAAGGTGACTAGGAGCCAATAATCATTGAAGAGAAGGAGGATAAGGAGGAAACTCTTAAAGTGATTGATAGTGACAAGAAAATAGGGAATGACCCTCAAAGTATTCCATTGCCCCCAATGAAAATTCGTCCACCCTTTCCATAAAGGTTTAAAAAGAAAGATGACAATGCCATGTTTAAAAAGTATTTTGCAAATCTTAGCAACCTCTCAATCAATAGAACTTTTTTAGAAGCTCTTCAAGAAATTCCAAGGTACGCTAAGTCCATCAAGGACATGATGTCAAAGAAGAATCTTGTAGATGGTCGGACTATTGAAGTGGCCCATAGTTGTAGATCCATCATATCCAATGCCATGGCTAAAAAGAAGGATGACCCAGGTGGTTTCACAATCCCTTGCAGTATTAGGACTCACAAATTTGACAAGGCATTATGTGATCTTGGTTCTAGAATAAATTTAATGCTATATAGGGTGTATCAAAATCTTTGGCTGGGTGATCCTACACCCACCACAATGGCATTATTGATGGCAGATCGCTCAATCAAGAAATCGATTAGGTTGTTATACGATGTATTGGTAAAATCAAAAGATTCATTCTCCCAGTGGACGTTGTTATACTTGATTATGAAATTATCCATGAAATACTCATAATCTTTAAAATACCTCTCTTGGAAACAAAAAGGGCATTATTGGCTTTGGAAAGTGGAGAAATGACATTCTAGGTGCATAGTGATAAAGTCTCATTTCGATATGCAAAGTCTAGAAGTAAACAAGTGGGTTACAAGTGGTATCGGTTATTAATATTATTGATGAGGGAGAGTAGGTTGGGTCAGCTCAGCTCAAATACCTAACTTGAAGATTGAATAACATCATGATGAGACATTAAATTAGGCACTAGATGGGAGGCAACCATTATTGCCATTAAATTGGCTAGTATCCTTAAAAAAATTGTTAGGTTAGATTTTCTCTTGTTTAGATTGATCTATGCA
Source organism: Capsicum pubescens (assembly GCA_030864215.1). Classification (NCBI taxonomy): domain Eukaryota; kingdom Viridiplantae; phylum Streptophyta; class Magnoliopsida; order Solanales; family Solanaceae; genus Capsicum; species Capsicum pubescens. The sequence continues at coordinate 172,892,362 of CM061543.1, forward strand.
AATGAGGAGCCCAAAAGGGTTCATTTGAATGATTTTGAGTAAGGAAGAATATGGTGAAATTGTGTTGTGTTCTTAGTTATTGAAAATAGGGGAGCAAAACTGGCCTCAATTATCGCAATCACAATTACCATGCTATCGCAATCGCTATTGCTGTGTAATTGCGATCACAGATATTTGACCGCGATTATGGTAGAGGGTGTTTTAAGAGATGAACAGTCACCCAAAACTTTCACCATGCTTTCTCTTAAATTACTATAAAATTAAAATCATTTTTGCATGTGTTAAGAGCATCCACAAGTGCATATCATCCCCTATGTACCTCCCTATCAGGTATGTTATCTAATCCCCTTCTTGAATGCATATTAATGGTCCTAGAATGCTTGTTTATGGCAATGGCCTAAAATCATGATTTATATGCTAAATCTTGAGTTTAATTGTGCTTGTTTGGTGTATTGGATGCGGTTATTGGCGTGTTCATTGATGGGGAAGTCTTGAGTACGCAAAAATTGTAAAAAATTTATAAGAATAACATGTGAACAACAAGTGTTTGGTAAAATTCTCAAATGTATTCATTGTTAGTTTTTCTATATTTTAAGGGCATAATTGAGTGCTTAGGCATTGTGTTTAATGTTCCTAGTATCAATTGTTGGTTATGAACACAAATTAGGGTATAAAATAGGAATTTTTGGACATGATAATTTTAGGCCAACAACCTCAGGTACCATGATAGAGGTCACCTGACCGCAATCGAGGTAGCACAATTTGGGTCTAGTGTCCCACGATTACAGCATCTGAGGGTTGCGAGGGAACCAGGTAAAACACTATAAATTCTCAATTTTAGACCAAATTTCACCAAGAAACCATATTTTAAGTTTAACTTAGCCACATAGCATAGTTTTCACATGGTTACATTGATGCTTAATGTTGTGGTGTTATTTTTAGGTTTTCAAAGCTATATATGGCAGACTATGGACAAACTCACTTCATAGGCCCTCAGTACTAAACCCTATATTATGCGGACCTTCCCAAGACATAGCTACTCATAGAGTGAGGCATATGTTTAGACATGGTGCCAGAGAAGCTCTCGGTATTTCATGACATATTGGCGGCCATCGGGTGCAAATGTTTTTCCTCGGATCCATGATGGGCAAATGAAAATTGGGTGAGGGAATTTCATGCTAACCTCATCATAGTATCTTTCTCTGATCGACTTGCAAGAATTTGAGGGATGAATGTTAACATTAAAGCTAGGAAAATCAATGGCATATATGGGTTGTTGGATGCTGGCATAGTAGAATATAAGGAAAAGGGTTATGAATTAAGGTGATGGCTAGTTGAGAGGTTATGTTGGGGAAGAGAGATCCTGGGGACACCATGAAGATAGGGATATCATTGCATGATTTCATAGTTGAGACTGTGATTTTGTTGGCTATCATTTGTAGTCCGGTTTCCCCATACACTAACATAACTTATGTCCCATATACACGTGCTCATATTGTAGCGTGAATCTTGGACAACATTGCTTTGAATGTTGGTCGTATTTTTCTCTTTGACATGCGATATTTTATGTCCAAATGAGGCTCCCTACTCTTATTCCCTTATTTGATCATAGAGCTATGCAAAAAAGTCAAGATTGAGGAGTACCTGGGATATACTTGGGTACACTCGAAGACCCTCATTTACCCTCTTAAGATTTGGGGAGAGGGCGCACTTGGGAAGAGCAAGAAGAGGATGATCAACTTAGGCAAGTCAATAAATGTTGACATGGACTCATACAGGCCATCCATAGCAGTGTTATATAATGAGATATCGAGTGGGATGAGAAAAATCAAGGATATTGTGTCTGGGCTTCCCATGGGCACAGAAGGGCCTTCTACCACTGTCCACTCTTATACTGCACATACTAACTATGAGAAATTTTTGGCATACCAGAAGGAGAAGGAGGCCACTATATTTAGGATTGAGAGGTCCTACTCTACCTTAGCATAGTCACATAGGGAGCTACGGTATTCGCATTATAAGATTAAAAAAAGAAAGATGAAGAGAGATAATTTTTCTCTCGTACGTGGAAATGGGTGAAGGGACTGTTGAAGGACCTAAATCCCAAAGAGAGAAGTTCTTCTCCTAGGTCATATTTTAAGGAAGAGGTCACAACTATGTGGTTAGACTCTAAGGACGGTGAGGAGACGACGAGTTGCGCCAGTACTTGATCCGTATATAGGGGGTCGTTCTTACTCTTTTTATGCTTTATTTATATTTAGTGAGGAAACTACAACCTTTTTAGTTGGAGAGTTCCCGTCTCCATATTTTATTTGATATTTGATTTGGTCTATATTATTTGGATATTTTTTATGTTTATTTGGGTGATGCTATTTCTATTCGGTAGTAATATTGGGCACCCTGATGGTGCCTACTAATTATGGATTAGTCACTTATTTTCATATTTTTGTTATTTGTTTCTATTCTTAGATATTTATCTTGTTATAATAATGATGTTGGACGAGCCTTTCTCTATGATAGATTGAGTGATGATATTCTTAAGGGAAAATCATCGTGTTTTTGTGTTTTTAAGCTATAGATACAGGGGAAGTTTGAGTACTCATAGCATTATAGATTTGTAGTTGCCTTTATGCTTGTGTTGAAGTCTGAGTATCCATATGTTTTACCTTTGTGAGAGATAAAATGTTAGATTACAGTGTGATTTGGTGCTAACAATAGCCAATCTTGCGTAGTGAAAATGCCAAACTAACATTCCCCTCCGCCCTAATTTTTTTGTGGAAATCATAGGCATGGGCATGAATGGTTTTGTAAAAACACTTTCCTCTTTTTGTGACTCCAAATTCATTAGTTGATATTGGATAGTAAATAGCTCTTTTCTCTCTAGTAGAAAATTCAATTGAGCCTCCTTGAATAGTTTACATGCCACGTGCGATGAGTTTAGTCGTGCAATTCTCATGCTTTTTATATGATCTAGAACTTACCCCATTAGTAACTCAAAGCTAATCATGATTATGCATGGTTGGTGAAAAGATCTTAGGCCTTGTTTGTGAACATGGAGAACCACTTTATCCTATAAAGCCTACCCATAAATAGATTGTATCCTTAGTCACTCACTTTAAGCCTTTGAACCTTTCTTTGGCAACCACATTACAAGCCATGAGCCATTTGACTTTTATCCCTCTTTAGAACCCTGCCCTTCTTGAACATGAAAGTGAACTTAAGGTTAAAATACTAAGTTGTGGGTGGTAAATTTTTGAAGAGGTAACTTTGGGCCACGGGATTTTAAATGAGTACCTAAGAGCTAAACAATAAGAAAAAACGAATAACAAAAAAAAAGAAAAAAAGTATTTAACAAAGGGAAGAAATGCATGAATTGTACAATTAAAAGAGACGAGAAGAAAATTCTTACAATAGATGGGTGAATCAAGTAAACAAAAGTAGGCACATGTATAAGTTAGAAAGAAACGAAGTGGCCTATGAACTTAAGTTTAAATAAATAGTGTGTTATGTAGAGTTCAAGGAGGGTGTTGTCTTTTTGATCCAAAATATTTATCCTACCCTTTCCCTAGCCTACAATACAAGCTTTAAAAAGTCTTTTGAGATCTCCAACCAAGTTCCTTCTAGTTAGTGGACATTGAAGATAAGGGAAAGCATATGGCATGATACTTGTTTGCATTGAGAGATTCTTTGTGAGAGTGAGTGCTTGAACTTTAGTCCCTTGTGCATAATAGATACTTTGGTGTGTGGAACTTCCTTTTGTGATGAGGCATGTAGACTAATTGAGGTAGATGAAGTTGCCATATTTTGAAAATAAGGCAAAGTAGTGTAGTTGAGTCATTATTAATAGAGAGTCACTTCTAGAGAGTTAGTGGTTGTTGCTCGGTTATTCTCAAAAGTCTTTTGCATTCTTAAAAAGTGTGATTGATTTTGAGGTGATTTATATGAATATCTTTTCCCATGCTCGAGGTATAATTGTTGGTGCTTACTGAGTTTGGAGTCATTGTGATCATTTGGTCAAATGAATAGTCTTATAATTGAGTATTCTCATTAAATGTGGAGTAGTGTTGCATGAGGACAAGAAAATTTTTAAGTTGGGAGTGTTGATGAGTGGCAAGTTTTGCACTCATTTACATTTAAATTTGTGAATACTTTGATGAAATGAGCATAGATATGAGGCAAATTCTTCATTTAAATGCATCAAATCCAATTGTTTACATGTTTGTAGGAAATTGGTATAAAATGGGTGAAGCTAAAAGGGAATCAAGAAACCATAATGATTGCAAAAACTGGAAATCAGGAGCACAGATTGACCCTTAGGTACCACAGGTTGTGATTGCGACTAGTCAAAGCCAAGTTAAGTTACAACAATTATGAGGGGATAATCGTGATAGCGGGAGTTACGATCACAGTACATGGAGTGCGATCACATGGTACAAAACAACTTCAAGGGCAGAATGGGAATTTTATAGAGCTGGATCCCAAATCTCAAAAGGTCAAAACCCTTGCACAATTGAGGAATCTTGAAACCAATTATCAATTTTATGGAGAGAAAAACTATTCTATTTTTGGCAAAGAACAAGTGTGGTAAAATTCTTAAGAGAATTTAGTTGAATTAGTAATTGAAGTGAGGTTACTCTTGTTTTGATTTCCAATGGAAGCACTAAATGTTAAATTCGGTATATCTCTTTTCTTTAATATCATGAGTAGCTAAATTCTTGTCTTAGGGATACGCTTGAATACAGTTTTAATGTATATGGGTGTTGATTGGTAGTTTAAATTCATAGTTTATGGTGTTGGGTTTTACTATTACTTAATGTTTGAAGTGATAATTAAGGGTGAAAACTCTAATTTTCTTGGACCCCACATTATCCTTGAATGAGGGATGAGGGTGATGAGTGATTGTAAATAAGAAATTGATTTTAGTTTCTTCCTTGACCTTATTTTACAAATAAGGATGTTATGTGGATTTTCTATGTTCAAAGGCATTATCATAGAAGTGGGGATACCAGGTTGATGTATTGGGTTGATGAATTCTTCACACTCATGAGGTGTTTGAAAGAATTCTTGAGTGAATTTTTGGTGTTTTATTGAAATACTCGCACCAAAACCTTAAACCTAGCCTACCCTAAACTCAGTAACTAAAGTTGGGACTGCTTTTTAACTACCCATACATGAATTACCCCTAGAATGGCATAACCCCAAGAACTCTCTCTATTGGATTTTCTCATTACTTGTTTGCTCTTATATAGGTGTTGTAGCAAAAGTTTTTTCAACAAACGTCTAAATTCATAACCCCTATTTAATTTCAAGGTTTATTTTAGTTTTACATTATAGGTTGATGAGTGGTAATTTTACCACTCATTCGCACTTAACATTAGTGTACATTACCTTGTTTTGAATGAATAAATGAGACATATTTGTGAGAAAATGCACTAATATTCACTCTTTGAAGGAATAGAGTTGAAAAGATAGAAAGATGTGGATTGGAGCTTAAAATGGTCAAAAGGGAGCAAGAAAGTGCAGCTGAACACTTACAAAAGTAGCTAGCCTCAGTAACCATGGTCATGGTCTGGAGACCGTGATCGCGGCTGTCAAGTAGAAGTTAATCAACCACGGTCGCAGAATATAACCACGGTCACAGCCATACCCGCGTGATCGCAGCTTAGCAGAAGAAAGCAACCTAAGGGAAAAACTGGAAATGCGCGTGCCTGATCCCAATTTTGACAAAAAGACTTAAACCCTAGCATCATGGAGGATATTTCATAGTCCCCAAATTTAGGTTTATCTCTTGAGTTCATAGACTTCATACTTGCAGAAGAAAATATTGTATAAATTTTTGGTAAAGAATACATTGGAGACTTTCTAAGTGGAGGATTACCGCACTTTCATTGTTGATTTGTGGGATTTCCAAGTTTGAAGTAACATTGACTTAATCTTCAACAAGCCATTTCAATGGAGATTTTGGGTATATCTATGCTTATTTATCTTATGTGTAGCAAGATCTCCCTCTTTATTAGCTTCTATTTTGTAGTTCATGTTTATGGGTTTTATCATTCCTATGCTAACTTGGTTGGGATTTATGGATGAAACCCCCAAATAACCACATGGGTTTGATGAGTGAAAGCTCCATACTCCAGAAAGCTCAACGCCATCTTTGAAAAAAGTGTTTTGGGTGAACTTTAGGAACCCACATCATCCTTGTAAGAGGGATTACGAGGCCAAAGAAATAATAGATAATTATATGTGTAGTTTGCTAAATTTTTGCTATCTTAGATATAAGGGTGATTGTGAAGTTAACCATACAATTGGTATCATCCTATAAATAGGAATGCCTAGATTGAGGTTGTGGTTAACTATTGTTCAACACACCAGTTAGGTATTCGAAGAATCAACAAGTGGAAGTTTGCTATTTTGTTAAAAGACTAGCATCAAAACCTATAACCAAACCTACCCACACTTGATCTACTAATAATGAAGTTAGCTATTAGCATCCGAATGTCACTCCCTTAGTAATGCATAATCCCAAGATCCATGCATAATTGTTAAAACTCTAATTATTCATATCCCCAAATTTATGCTAGAAAAACCCAAAAAGAAACATTAGTGTAGACACTTGTCTCCCCTATTTTTATCTTTTTTTACCATTGGTTTGAATTTAACTTATATCTATTATTTTGAATTAACTTGATTTCCACTCAAACTGTTCCTCGTGGATTTGACCCCTACTCCAAAGTTGGGTAAATATATTGACGATGAACGCCTTGCACTTAAATTGACGTTTAAGTTGAGCGTTATCATGGGTTAACTCTTATTTAACTCTCAACATACATAAGATTTGAAAAAATAAGTTTTCACTCCTTGTGGATACTAACCCGACTCTTGTTGGGTTTATATTTACAACGATCGACTTGCACTACAATAATGGTGTAAGTTTAGAATTATCAAGCAACCTTTTGGTAGCTTAAGCGAAGGTTGCTTTAGCAGAAAAGTGGTCACTTAGTCAGCCAGGTCTACCTCAGTCAGATCATGTATGCGATGGCATGTTAGCTAGGAAGGCGTTGCTTAAGTGATATCTTAATTTCTTAAGCGGCGACCATCCCTGAGGCGGGGATCGCTTAAGCGATCCGCCAGTCATTGAAGCAGCACCTAGAGGGCATTAAATCCTCCCATAGCCTAATTTTCACCCTATTTTTTCCTCAAGTTTGAATATGCTAATGCCCTAGATAGTGTGGAAATGGGAGAGTGGTTGATAGGGGTTCTTGGATTAATTGGGATTTTGAATTACTCATTTGTTCATTGGAATATTGGTAATTTTCTGTTAAATTCATGGTTAACTCCTCAGTTTATTTCCAAAATCCCTTGACTATGAAGGTCTTATTTTAACATCGTTTATGCTTGGAATTTACCCATTCTTGAGGATAAATATTCTTTGATCATAGAAAGATGTGTTGACAATTTTTAAAGTGGAATTCTACAAGCAGGCCCAACGTGGGACTTTTACTTGCTTTTTTGACCTAAAGCATAAAAATGCAATATGGGTACTGATGTTCTCATATTGATGAGTAGATTACCATTCTGATAGCATGGTGTCATGCAAAATCTTCTAAGAGGGGAAATCAATTATTAGATCTTTATCGACTTAATAGACCTTGTGTATTACTTTAATTATGTTCTTTATCCATGGAGGTTTAGATATGTAGTGGTTTATTCTAGATTCATACTTGAGAGACGATATTAGTTTTGGTTTATGTCTAGCATTTTATGGTATTATGACCAGTTTGATTATGACATTATTGATGATATGAGTTCTGATTCAAGTCTAGCATTAAGAGGTTATTTATGATGGTTATGGAACTTGTTTGAGTCTGGTGGTTACGATATGGAAGGATCCACAATAATTAATTTGAGATATAACTATTTAGTATAATTTTGTTCATTATTTTTCCTATCTCACCCTTTATACTTGTGGGAGACCGCATTAGGTTATTTACTTTAATGCATCTTCTAGATTAAGGGTGGGCAGTTATGTAGAGGTAGTTATGTGTTTCCTTGTTATTATTTTTATTTAGGTTATTTACTTTCAGTATTTGGTGTTCTATTCTAGGTTTGCATCTTACCTTGACTTAGCTTACTTAGCAAGCATTTTATTATGTTTATATTATGATTTAGCTAAATCGACTGATGATTCCTACTGAGTACCTATGGAATTGTAATCATACTATATTTCTGTATCTTTTTGGTGCATATTTGAGTACTAGTTGCCATCATTAATGTCAAGATTTACATTGTCAAAGTTTGGAGATAGTGTGAGTTCTCAGAGTCAGAGTTGACCTTTTCTCCATCATATGTATTTTAATAGTGTTTCTACATTTGAGACTGTTATATGTTGAATTTTTGGTACTTTTATTCTTTTGGATTAGAGACTCTTTTATCTACTAAAGTAGGTCATGGTATATTATGATTTATCTTATTTCTCTTCCTTTCTAATTATTATTCCATGGTTTATTGATGTAATTCTTTTACTTTCCCATTTTCAGCATTTATACCATTTTTTACCAAATTAGCCAATTACTTCTAGCTCTCGGCTATGGTTTGGCTTACCTACTGGTGAGGTAATGTAGACGCCATCGTGACTCTGAAATTGAGTTATAAAAAATTTGTATTAGAGTTAGTTGCACCAATATTATTGGTACAAGACCAAGTGTCTAGTAAAGTCCCACAAATCAAAACGATGAAGTCCAATTCTTATTTTTGTGAGTCTATAGGACATTCTTAGGGGATCTTCACTTGTTTCACTCATTTTTTGCTAAGAGTGTATATTGGTTTCTAAAGATTCTTTTGGTTTTACTCTTTACAGATGCTTAGGATGTGTGCTACTACTATATAAGACAAGGTCCTCGAGTATCCAACTAGTGATCCTACTAGGGCACGTGAATGGCCTCAAGGTTGAGGATAACCTAGAGATGTATACCCATCCAAATACCAAGATAGGGAGAATTTACTAAACCTTATTCCTACTCATAGACCAGATATTTCTCCACCCTAGCCAGTGGTGGGCTAAGGGCTAGCCCAGGCTTCACCGAGGTTTATTTATTTATCACTACTCAGGGATGCATTGGTTCAGCTCTTGGGTTTAGTTAGTGGTGCACCATGTAATGGTGCCTATAGCTGCAGCTCCTAGATTTGAGTTTCCTCTAGCACTATAGTTTCTTAGTCGGTAATAGCTTAACCTTCGATGTTAATTAAGAAACAGAAGATGTTGAGTAGATTCTTGAAATTAACTCTGCCTAAGTTTTCTGGTTCACTGAGCGAGGATTCTTAAGAGTTCTTGGTTTCTTGTGAATACAGGCTCCATAATTTAGGCCTAGTTAAGGTTCATGGTTTGTATTACACTAATTTCTAGTTGGATTTGGTAGCTTGACAATGGAGGAGAAGTTATCTTGATCCTAGGCTTGTTGTATTTCCCCAGTAATATGGACTCAATTATTTGAGGTTTTCTTGGAGAAGTATATGTCCCATAGTCTTAGAGATGACCTAAGAGATCAGTTTATTTGATTAGACCGAGGATCTTCGACTGTTGTGGAGTTTGAGGCTTGGTTTCATAAATTAGATAGGCATTCTACATATGTTCTGCCAATTGATTATGAGAAGATTTGATGTTTTATTTGGAGGTTGAGATTTCCTCTTTGCATGTGCACTAGAGTTTGGTTTCTGTTAGTAGGTCCTTTACTAAGGTTTTGGGCCATATGCAAGTTATAGATGAGATGCATCATGAAGGCCAAGGGAGTATCAATAAGAGGCCACATTATCAAGGTAGTTTCAGTAGGAATTAGAGTGTTTCATGTTTTAAAGGTAGAAATTCTCAGGGTATGTAACTCTCACATAATCTTATCAGCATCAGGGTCATTCTAGTAGACCTCTTTATCCTGTACTTTAGATTACTGATGGAGGTCAGTTGAGCTACAATAATCTTCTTATCTAGAGTGGTGGCTAAACTTTAAGAGGTTCATCTTTGGGTTTTTTTAGATTAGATAGTTACTTTAGGTAATCCAAATCTTCTAGTAACATTGTAGCACCTGGGGCATGTTATGATAGTGGGGCTTTCATCTAATTCTCTAGAGACTATCCTTGTCGTGGGGAAATTATGCCAACCATGTAGAGTGGCTAGCCTATTAGAGAAGTTCCACCTTGAGTAGAGGTGGTATACATAGTTATTGGGGTGGTTCCCAAGGTGCTTGTGGAGGTCCTCAGGAAGGTAGGTGTAATGCCCCGAATCTGGCACCCAGAATGCCACACAGTGCTTATGACCTCGAAGGACCACAAGCTAACCCATGACTGATATCTATCACTGAGCACTGCATAACATACTGTATAAGTGTGCAATAAAAGGTTAAAAGGCCAAAAGGTTCAAAAATTTGATAAAACATAACATCTGGAGATATGGTATATCAATACCAAAACAACTAAAATAACTGTCTGAACATGCTAGTCTGAAAGCCTCTAAACTGCCTGAATAAGGAGTTGATGTGACATGTCCCCAACTAACTCCAACTACTGAAATAAACTAAGTACTGAAAGAATGAAATAGAAAATAATAACATCCTCGATGATGTGGACTCACTACTAGTCTATCTGTGGAACGGCTGACCTACTAAGGATGCTCTGGAGCTCGTGCTTCTGAACCTATGGTATAAAACACCATAGCGCAAAAGCGTCAGTATGATTGAATGTACTGGTATGCAAGTGAGGTAGGCTAAATGCAAGGGGTTTGTATGCATGAACAATACTAACTGACTGAATAATATTAACGTGAGAATACATGCATAAATACATGAACTATTGACATCACTGAATCTGAATACTGATAACATAAGTTTTGTATATCTGATATACTATTATCTAAATGGATGTGTCTGACAGTCCTGTTGCTGATGGAACTATCTAAGTTTTGTAATAAACTGGGTGACTATAACTGACAGTCCTTAATTTTGTAGAACTATCTGAGTTTTGTTACGAAGACTGAGACTGAGACTGTAACTGTGGGAAGTAGTCATCTAACCGACATGCCCCATATAAAGCATTATAGCTGAGTTGGGGTCGAATCCATAATCCCAATTAGAAGGGTGTCAATACCGCGCCACTGGTAAGAACAAGATATGAGTGATCCCTTATCTAACAGGTACTCTAAGGAGAACGGTGGGATCTAACAGGATAAGCCACCTCATCAACCCTCATCTAACAGGTTAGATATCTCAACCTACACTGGCTACGTAGTTCTAGAGTGCAAGGATTTCTTCTAAGAATCACACCCTCTACTCGCAGGTGAGTTCCCATCTCACTCGGTACTGAATCCTACTCTCATCTTATTAGACACTGAATTAATTATACTAAACTAACTGGCCAGAGTTTACTAATTTTCGTTGACTGACGGAATATTATTGAGATTTGGTAACTAACTGAGATTATTGAGATTACCGAGATTACTGAGTTTTCCTGAGTCATGAGACTGACTGAATTCTACTAAACATGGCTTGACTGAGAGTATATTGAAAACATGACACTGGCTTTAGGAATATAGCTAAATTATCAGGTACAAGTACCCCCAGGACTCGATAGCATGAAATTGGTGAGACATGACACTTCCTGGACTCACGACCATAATCAATAATCCATAATACAATCATTGGGGAATTTAATGAGGCACTTGATTATCATGGTTTGGTACATGAATAGGAAAACATATAAATATTTCATAATTTCATAGGCTAATCTAATGACCAATCCATCAAACAATTTCAATGCATAACAATAACATGGAAGTCATTTTGAACATAAGGTTAAAACATGGGTTCATCAATTTGGTCATAATTGAGTCCTAAAGCATGATTCTTGTTCTTTGGACATTTTATCAAACACATTGCATGAATAAACTTAAGCTTAGGAATATACACAATTTCATACATCATGGTTACTTTAATCAACTGCATTTAAAAGTTTCCAACCCACATACTAGCATAATTTCATAAAAAGTACATAAAAACTCTAACTTGGGATTCATACAACCACATCAACATAATTAAAATCAACCCACCATATGGAAATTACAATTCATGAGGTTAAAAATGGGATTATTGAGTTTCATGGGTGAAAAAAACCCATGAATCAACACTTTACATACCTCAAAAGATTGAATCTTGAAGGAGGTTAACTTTTCTTGAAGGTTTTTGAATGGTGATGTTTTGATTCTTGAGTTTTCTTGGAGAAGAGTTTGAATCTTATTCTTGGGTTTTGATTTTGAAAGAAACCCTGATTTTGATGTTATGGATGAATGAGAAGTTATTTTCTTTGATTTGATGTAATTGGGGGTTAAAAGGGGTGGAAAAAGACCCAAAAAGCCCTTTAAAACGTTGTTTCAACGCTGTTTTGGACAAAATTGATGGTTTGGGTGATGGACCATCACTCTGGTGACTGACCGTCACTCCAAAAATTAGTTTTGGGCTAGAAAATAGCCTAACTGCCTCAGTTACGATGGCCAAAGTGACGGTCCGTCACTGACTTGACGGTCTGTCAGCTTGCCCGTCGCTCTTGTGCAGCTCTGATAGCTCTCAGTAAAATGGCCATAACTTTTTACTCCGATACCAAATATTGGTGAAATTGATATAGTTGGAAATATAATTCAATTATCTATCTGTTAGTTGGTCATAAAGTAAAAAATTCATAGTATAACAAAAGATATGCTTGTTTGAAGTTGACTATAATAATATCCTTCTCAAGAATTTAATCGGTAAGGGATGTTTTGATTCATCTAATAGCTAGGACGTATTTGAGTCCTTAATAAGCATATGAATTGATCATAAAAATACCAAATAACTATTATTTATTTCTCATGAGCTTGAATCATGGTTCTACTATTGGTTGAGATTCTCGGGGTATTACAATATCTCCTCCTTGGGAACATTCGTCCTCGAATGGGACTAAGCTGAGATTTCTTATAGACGGAACTTACATAAAGGATGTGAACATCTGAAACATGTCTATTTGACTAAAATTACTGAGATTTATTCTGATCATGCATATGTGATGTATGGTTTTATGACTGAGCTGATACATGAATGCATGACGTAGAGTACTGATAAGCTGATCATGTATATCTGATGCGTGAATACATGACTGAACTGATTCATGAACATGCGACTAAACATTTAAGGGTAAAGATACCAAGTTTGAAATGAATACTGAGCATAGTTTGTTACTGAAATTTAAACCATAAGATGAATGAACTTAAGAAAAGTTATTCCTTTGGGTTGGGTCTGAATTAGCGGAGAAGAGGTGAGGATACTTGGTCCGCATATCTGCTTCTACTTCTCAATTAGCTCCTTCAATGGACTGATTCCTCCAAATAACTTTAACTAGAGGGACTTCTTTGTTCCTCAGTCTACGAATCTGATAGTCAAGAATTTCAACTGGAATTTTCTCATACGAGAGACTGTTCTGAATATCTACGCCCTCAACTAGGACTACAACTGCTGGATCACTTATGCGCTTCTTTAGTAAGGGTACATGAAAGACTGGATGAACTGAAGCTAGATCTGAAGGCAATTCAAGCTCATAAGCTACTTTCCTAAGAGACTGAGAATTTTGAAGGGACCGACATATCGGGGACTGAGTTTCCATTCTTGCTGAATCTCTTCACTCCCTTCATGGGAGAGATTTTCAAAATACTAAATTTCATTTGATCTCAACTCGAGATCCTTTACTAAACATGCATGTATAGGAACATAAGAACATGACTAAGTCTGTAACGTGTGACATAGACTGACTATCGTGAGATGAACTGAGTCGTTGAGTACATGGCTTATGACTAAGATTTGAGATAGAGGGTCAACCTATGGGTACTCACTAATGCAAAATGGGTTCGTTACATGAAGATAGAGTGTCATGTTTATGTCGTGAAAGTTTGGGGGATTATAGTGTATCTCCCCCTTAGGATACTAGTCCTTTGAACAATGTTGGGCTGATTTTCTCTATTTTTTTTAGCTATGAGTAAACTGAGGTGAGGCACAAGGCAACTACGAACTGAATCATGACTGAATATCGGGATTATGAAACTAAGGCATGATACATGAACTGAGATAGACACGCAACTACCTGGTTGATCCATCTTTAACTAGTTACATTCATGAGACTTCGGATAGTGAGACTAGATGGAAAAATAGGAATCCACACCATACGAATTTGTTCGTCTGACTGCTAAACTAAATCGGTGGCTTTACGGACTAACTCATACTGAAAAATTATACTCGACTGGAGTATTTCTATTACACTCTTTCTATAGTGTTCTAGTGACTGTAGAGAGAAAGGAAAACTTGGTCTGGTCTGAGTAGGACATCTGAATAGGGGATCACCACATATCTGGGATTCTTATACTAGGAGGCAATGCCTATGAAACATTATGTAAAATAGAGTCACTAAGCCTTATGCACTATATCTAAAATTTTCAGGCTTAGACATATCCCTCGAATACTCCTTCCACTATACTCGCTACCTTAGTACAACACATCACTTGAGACTACTGAAAATATTCACATGGGTACTGAGCATGAATGCATAAACATACTAACTTATCTGATTAACTACATGGTTAATAGCTGAATACTGGGTAGGTAAGACTGAATTGTACTTAGTCTGAATAACTAAACTGTAACTATAGAGCATAATGCATAGAAGGTAATGATTGACTAGGTAACATGAGATAACTGAGCATGAATGAGTGAAAACTATATTATCTTGAGGATACAAGACCAAGCGTATAACATAATTCGGAAATATTTTGTAAATTGAGGTAGTAAAATACTAATACTGAATAGCTAATAACCGTATGCTATGGTCCAGCAAACCTAGATCTGAACTGAGTTTCTAATCTAATTACTAAACTGGAGCTGACACTGTAACTAAGACTGCAACTGGACTCATACTGGAACTAAATATTAGGTTCTTATAGCCGAATACGGATAACTGAGGTTTAGACTGATACTGAATTCTGATGGCTAAGTAACTGATAGATGAAAGCTATGGTTCTGAAGGAATATCTGAGTCCTTTACTGAATATTGATTACTGAATTGATACTGTAACTGAGGCCTGAGGAATAGAGCATCAACACCATAGATTTCACCAAGGGATCTAAACTGAGGGTATACGTGACATAATCTGAGTTTTGCTGATCATTCAAAGTGGAGCATGAGTCATGTGGGATGAGCATACTATAAAACATGACAAGAGTGCATGATTCATGAGCTGCATTACTTGAGTCTAAAGTCTCTGTACTCATGGGAGATGATTCGTAACACGGAGTGAACTAGAACTCCTTATACTAGGAACAGTGAGCATACATGATTCTCACTAATGTGCACGAATATGAGCGATGATCATAGGGCTTACATGTAGGACATGAATAGATATCATAATAACTGATGGGTTTTGCGGGTCAGTAATACTTTTCTGAGATGGTCTGCATGATCACGCTCACTGCGGGAGTAGACAAGAATGTCATCTATAAAGACTATAATGAATAGTCCTAGTACTGGTTGAATACATAGTTCATCGAGTCTATGAAAGTTGTTGGGGCATTGGTAAGACCAAAGGACTTGACTAAGAATTTGAAATGACCATACCGAGTTCTGTAAGCTATTTTTGAAATATCATAATCATTGAGTTCTACTGATATCATTCTGTATAGCAGAATAGATATGGGCTAAGTATCTGAAATAAGGTCAAAGCCAAAGTATATTTCCCTCTCAGGAGAAACTCCAAGAAGATCTTCTGGAAAGATATCTGAATATTCACTCTCAACTGGAACTGACTCAAGACTAGGAGTTTCAGAACTAGAGTTCTCAACTCGAATAAGATAATAAACACATCCCTTAGATACTATTTTCCTAGCCCGTAGGTAGGAAACAAGCTGACCTCTGAATGCTGAAATATTGCCCTTCCACTCAAGGACAGGTCCATTTGGAACTGAAACTAGACAACTCTATTTATGCAGTCGACTGTGGCATGGTAGGAATGAAGCCACTCCATGTTGAGAATGACATCAAAATTAGTCGTCTCTAATTTGGATAAGTCTGCTGATGTGGCCTTCTAAGATACCATCATCGAACAGTTCCTGTATACCCGTTGGGCAATGATGGATTTACCCACTAGGGTAGATACTTAGAATGGATCTACTAGAATTTAGGGACTGACTCCAAAATTAACTGCTATATAAGGAGTAACAAAAGACAAAAAAAAACTCCTAGATCTAGCAAAGTGTCAACATGCAAATAAAAGATCATTAACGTACTAGTGACCACATCAGGAGAATTTTCCTGATTTTGTTGGGACTGAAGAGCATAAAGTCGGTTTGGGCGCTGGCCATTGGTTGCGCTGGAAGTGGCACCCTTCTTATTTGGGAAACCATACTAATCTGAGGAATGGTTCTGCTGACCCTGAAATCTAGACTGGGGACAATCTCTAACTCTATGGCCGGGCTTGCCACGTCCAAAACACACCACACTGTCAGCTTTGTAAATACCATTATGGTTCTTACCACAATTATGGCAAAGAGAATTAGTTCGGGAAAATACTACACTGCCCTGAGACTTAGAGCCTGGTGCCCTAGCACTGTTACCATTTCTGAATTTAAGTGCTGAGACACTGACTGGGGGTGGAGTTGGAACTGAGGACTTTGGGAAGAACTGAGGACTTTGGGTGGAACTGAGAATGATTCCCACCCTCTGACTTAAGTTGATTAAAATTGAAGATACCTTTTCTAGCTATCTTACTTTATCTCTTTCTTTCTTTCTCCCTACATTTCCCCACCTCACTCTGTCGGGCATGAATCATATGCCTAGGTGGGACATCAACCTACTGATTGCTCTGATCTACTATTGATTAAGATAAAGTAAGGCAGTCGGTTCTAAATTTTCCATGAATGACATGCTCATCTAGGGAATCTTCCTAGATGAGCTGTGGTGCTGACTGACTATCGGTTCTCCTTTTATTTGTCCTTTTGGGGGGTATGATCTATAAATAAAAGGGAGAAATGGATTAGACTTAGAGTTATATTTGAGCTAATGCTCACTGGAACAACATGAATACTGAAAGAAGGGAAACTATTCCTAAAACATCTTATAGCCTCCTGTACATAAATGTGGCATGCAATACACCCATCCACAAGACTTTACTAGATGTGGCTTTCAGACTTCCTAGGACACTGTTGAAACTTAGGCTTTTATAGCAAGTTTGTAATGCCTCAAATATGGTACCCAAAATGCCATACGGTACTCATGACCACAAAGGACCACAAGCTAACCCATGACTAATATCTATAACTGAGCACTACATAACATACGGTATAAGTGCAGAATAAAAGGTTTAAAGGCCATAAGGATCAAAAATTTGATAAAACGTAACAGTTGGAGATATTGTATATCAATACCAAAATAACTGAAATAACTGTCTAAACATGTTAGTTTGAAAGTCTCTAAACTATCTGAATAAGAAGTTGATAGGACATGTTCCCAACTAACTCCAACTACTAAAATAAACTAAGTACTAAAAGAATGAAATAGTCAAATAATAACATCCTCAAATAATAAGGACTCACTGCTAGTTTGTCTGTTGAATGACTGATCTACTAAGAATGCTCTGGAGCTCATGCTTCTAATCCTATGGTATAAAACACCATAGCGCAAATGCATCAGTACGATTGAATGTACTGGTATGCAAGTAAGGTAGGCTGAATAGAAGGGGTTTATATGCATGAACAATACTAATTGACTGAATAACATTAACATGAGAATACATACATGAATATATGAACTATGATTAAGATCATGACATCACTGAATCTGAATACTGATAACATAAGTTTGTATATCTGATATACTATTATCTGAATGACTGTGTCTGACAGTCCTATTGATGAATGAACCACCTGAGTTTCGCACTGAACTAGGTGACTATAACTGACAGTCCTGAATTTTATAGAACTATTTGAGTTCTATTACTGAGACTGAGACTGTAACTGTGGGAAGTAGTCATCTAATTGACATGCCCCAAATAAACCATTATAGAAGAGTTAGGGTCCAATCTGTAACCCCAATTGGAAGGGTATCAATACCGTACCACTGGTAAAGACAAGCTGTGAGTGATCCCTCATCTAACAGGTACTCTAAAGAGAATGGTGGGACTCTCATCTAATAGGTTAATCCACCTCATCTAACAGGTTAGATGTCTCAACCTACTCTAGCTATGTAGTTCTGGAGTATAAGGATTTCTTCTAAGAATCACACCCTCTACTCGCAGGTGAGTTCCTATCCTTAGGCTCACTCGGTGCTAAATCCTACTCCCATCTGATTAGATACTGAATTAATTATACTGATCTGACTGGATTGAGTTTACTGAGTTTCGTTAACAACAAAATATTATTGAGATTTGATAACTAACTAAGATTACTGAGTTTTCCTGAGTCATGAGGCTAACTAAATTTTACTGAACATGGCATGACAGAGATATCTTGAAAAAATAATACTGGCTCTAGGAACATAGCTAAATTGTTGGGTACAAGTACCCTCAGAACTCGATAGCATAAATCTGACAAGACATGACACTTCCTGGACTACGACCATAATCAACAATCCATAATATAATCATTAGGAAATTTCATGAGGCACTTGATTATCATGGTTTGATACATGAATAGGAAAGCATATAAATATGTCATAATTTCATAGGCTAATCTCATGAACAATCCATCAAACAATTTCAATGCGTAAAAATAACATGGAACTCATTTTGAACATAAGGGTAAAGCATGGGTTCATCAATTTGGTCATAATTGAGTCCTAAAGCATGATTCTTGTTCTTTGGGCATTTTATCAAACACATTACATGCATAACCTTAGGCTTAGGCATATACTCTAGTTCATACATCATGGTTACTTTAATCAACTCCAATTAAAAGTTTCCAACCCACATACTAGCATAATTTCCTGAAAAGTACATAAAGACTCTAACTTGGGATTCATACAACCACATCAACATAATTAAAATCAACCTATCACACGGGAATCACATTTCTTGAGTTTAAAAATGGGATTCTTGAGCTTCATTGGTGAACTAAACCCATGAATTAACACTTTACATACCTCAAAAGCTTGAATCTTGAAGGAGGTTAACTTTTCTTGAAGGTTTTGAATGGTGACGTTCTGATTCTTGAGTTTTCTTGGAGAAGGGTTCGAATCTTGTTCTTGGGTTTTGATCTTGAAAGAAACCCTAATTTTGATTTTATGGATGAATGAGGAGTTATGTGTTGTGATTTGATGTAATTGGGGGTTAAAAAGGGTGAAAAAAGACCCAAAAAGCCCTTTAAAATATTGTTTCGGCACAGTTTCGGACAAAATTGATGGTCTAGGTGACGGACCATATGTTTTGTGGAAATTTTAACTTTTTGAAAAGTCACCACTTAATTTTGAAAATGAATTAAGAAACCTTTATAAAAGTTACATCAAACGATTCAAAATAGGAAAATCATTTTAAGTTAGATATTCTAGACAAAAGGTTCCTATTAACGTTTTAGGAAGGTGTTAGGCACCTAAAACGTCCGCTAACTTGCGGTTATTCGGACTGTTTGAAAATCATCTTTGATTAACCTAAAATAAAGTTTATTTTTAAAAAGTGATTGATTTTGTCGAAAAGATTTGTGTAAAAACAGTTTTAGATGACCTAATAGGGATTTCAACTAAGTCTACACAAATAAAATAAGCAAGTAGACACATAAATGGGGAAAGGGAGGAGAAAGTAAATGATTTAGGCCATTGGGCCCAAACCAACAAAACCTGTCCTAGTCTAATCTGGCTTTTGACCCATTTCACCTGTCCTAATCTAGTTTTCGAGCCTTTGACTCAAATCTTGCTCCACCTGTATTAAATACAACTTTGGCTTCTCGGCCCGAATGAATGAATAAAAATAAATAACTAAATAAATAAAGACAACAATAATAAATGACTTAAATAAATAAATAAATGAAATGGAAACCGAGACTTTCAAGTCTCTTGGCCGCTTTAAATGTGGGAAATTAATCCATTTTTCCTCTTCTGACTTTTCGTATCCGTGCACTACGATATTGATTTTCAGAGGACCTTCGAAATTGACTCGTGAGGGATTGACCTCAATGGCCCACATTGATAATGCACCAATGAGCATAGAGTCTGTTTGGACTCCGAGGCGAGTTCATGCAAAGGAAAGGGGGAAAATATATGGATTAGTACATACGGATATATGATAATTTAGTAGTTGATTATGTTGGAGATATATACTCACGCACAAAAGAGAACAATTCATGAAACTAAAGAAAACATATACACCCCTCGAAGAGATTCAAATTTACAGAAAACAAAAATGAGGTAAAGATAGCCAATCTTCATGATTTCAAACGAATGAAGTCAAGCAATATTTTAAGGCCACACAGGAACTTGATAGAGGACGAACATGAATTTAAACATCAAAATATAAGTGAAAAAGGCAGGGTAAGAATGCAGCTTAATTCCCCTTTACCGTATTTTCTTATAATCTGATTCAACCTCAGATTCTTATACATGGATAAAGTTTTCTCCCTATGTGATATTTTTATTAAAGAAATCTCCTCTAACGATTATTTGATTAGATTGTTGATTCATAATAAAGAGAGTGGACAAGATGCAGAAATAAGACTCATAAGAAAAATAATTCCATCGCTCACAATAAAACTCGAAGTAGCTAGTGACATTGAATTATATGCAGAGCTAATGCAAATTCCAAACACATTTTTAAGGGTTTTGGTACTAATTATGGGAAACTTAGCACAAGTTGACTAAAATCAAGAAACAGATTGTTACAACTAAATTGCCAGGATAACACAAGTTAACTGTAGATTAACTGTAAGTCAGAAAATCTCATACCATGGAAGTCATTATCTTGGATAAACATACAATGGGTTAACTGTAGATTGGTAAAACTTGGACGAAACCACGAGACTTAATCACAACAAATAACATTTATACTACCAGTATGATGAGTGAAAGGACTACAATGTATAATGAGTCAACATAACAACATATGAACCTACAAACATCATCATACTAACATGCCAAGAACGCAACCATCAAAACTTGAAATGTTAGGACAAAAATGATGGGTTAAAATTTGACCCTATTAAGAAATAGAGTTGAAAATCAGAAACCAGTAAATGTCGATAAGGAAGAAGAAGCAGTATTCTAAATTATACCACAAAGTTTATCAAACGACCACAATGCCTTAAACAGTGTATCCACAATAGGGTCTTTAACTCAGGATACAATGAATCAGGGAAAAACAACAACTTGGAGATCAAGGAAGCTTTATCTAATCCACATATTACCACAAAAATATTCTCAAGACACCAAAACATAGGATAGATAATGATTCAGCAGAATAGCATAACCACAATGATCACAAACAAGTCCTAAGGCCATCAACGACTTCTACAGCGATAAACTCCAGCCTTATTCAAGATTACGATTAAGAAACCAACTGATTCCACGAAGAAAAGGGATGGAGTAAACAAAATTAAAGAGGGAGAGAGCGTGTTTACCTCTTTTGGGGCAGCAAATCGAGATGACGAACTAGTACGGAGATCACGACTACCGGAAAACTTCTTTGTCGTCAACTCGACAATCTAATTTAGCTGACAAACTTTCGAAACATGAACAGAATTCCTATTTGAGAATAAATTTTTCAAGAATCTTTCTTTGTTCTTTTCTCCTCTCTCTCAGTTTTTCCAAACCAGAGATTTTCTTAGAAATGTTCCAACTCCTTTTCTTTCTCAGCTTTTCTGAAAACCCCCAAAAGTTTCAACCCAAAATTTTGAAACCTAGTTTTAACTCTAGAATCTCCAACTCCCAATTTCCGAACCAAAAACCCCCTGAAAGAAGATAAAAAAGACCCCCGAAAATAGTGACCCCGAAGGTCTTTATATAGAAGACGATTTGTGGGTAAATTGGGGATTTTCGAAAGAGATTTTGAAATTTGAAATTTCCGTCCCCCCGCTTCTATTTTCATCACCAAAATGGTACTCTATTTTGGATTTTTCCCCTCTTTTTGAAATGGGTGGACCAATGTCTTTTGAGCAAAACAAATTGTACTTAAGAACCAATGAAAATAGCCCAACTATGTACGAAATTGTATGCCATATCCTGAGATTTGCAGAGGTAGACGTTGAATGGATACACCTAAGCGTGTTCTTAGAGGATTCGAGAGTGATTTGCCTAACAAATCGTGCTAGTCACATGAGGATGTACGAATTCGAGCAAAATTAAGACGTTTTGGTGAAAACAAACTGGTTTGGGTTTGGGTCACTACTGAAATGGTTCGAATTGGGGACTGGATTGTTCGTCGGTTTCTGATGGGGTTGAATCATATATTGTTGCTAGGGATTTTTTTTTTGGGTCGGTGCTGATGGATTTGGGTTTTTGGATATTGGTTGTTTGGAGTTGATTATTAATGGAGGAGGTTGTCGCGATTTGGCTGAGGTTGTACTTGGTGGAGGATTGTTCTTACTGATTTAGATGAGAAGATGAATAGGGACCGGGTCAGGCAAAGAGGTAGTGGACTATTGGTGTTTGGTTGCAGTGTTGGGCCTGTTTACGCTTTAAAGAAAAGCTGAAATTAAATGGGCTGAAAATGGGGTTATTAAATAACCCCAATTAAATTTAATTCAATATTTAAATAACCCTAATTAAATTTAATTAGATTAGCATAATCATAATTAAATTTAATTGGATTAAAAATAACTCTAATTAAATTTAATCGGATTAAAAGAATCTCAATTAAGAAATGGAGACTTTGGGGATTTAGATTGGATTACAATTTAAACAACTTATTTAAATTATGACCAATTTGAATATCTATTGGTCAATTGCATTACAATTGGGGCCAATTTGATTTCAATTGTGGTCATATTTAATTCGTTCGCTAAATTGAATCGCAATCTGGCAAGAATCAAGTAACAAATTAACCTCGAGTTTCTTAATTTGATAAAAATCCAACAAATATTCCTCCAAATAAAATATTTTTAGGGCAAATCATATTTAAAACCAAGATTTTATCCATTTGAATTAATTTTCAAGTTTAATCAATAAAAAATCTAATTTTGATAAAATGTTCATTTAAATAACAAAATTTATACACTCTCATATATAAAAAATACAAAAAATGTATAATCGTTAATTAAATGATAAAATTTCCTTGAATAAATACTTTAACCAGAATTTATTTGAGCAAAATAATTATTGTGATTTTATTTTAAAATTGAGGAAACTCGAAGTTTAATTGGATTGCGGAGGGTAAAAATTAGATGTCAACAACTTCCCCTTCCCTTTGGGTAGGGTGGATATAAGTAACCCTGAGCAAAGGGAGGTTGACGTTCCTAATTTTTGTACGACCATAAATTTATTTCTGAAAAAGGTTGATTTTTGCATGACTCTCATGGAGTTATGGCCGAACCTAGGTTGGGTTTCCTACATATCTCAGGTTACATGAGAATTCAGGACACTTGTAGTTCATAAAACTTGATTCAAGGCACGATTTTAAAAAAAAATTCACCAACTATCACAGTTTTAGAGTTTTTGGTTAAATCGAGAAGCTGGGGAATAAAGGGATTTGGGGGAGAAGGTTGGTTTGCAGTCGAGTTTTCTACATAGATCCCAGCCTACATATCCCCAAGATTCAGGGAATCAAACTGCCTGTAGTTTGACTCAATCGGTAGAAAAGATAGTCTTTTATTGTGGACTATCTTTGGCTCAGAATGAGTGACAAGTTGATCGAGTTGCGGAAAAGAGGCTTGTAACCTCTTAATAATGAATTTGTGATCCTTCAAATCCATAGGCAAGAACTTACCTGGACATAATTCCAAAACTCTAAGTATGTTGCCACCCGAATTTGAAAGAAAGAGAAGGTTACCCTTGGCATGAGTTAGAAATATCCCGAAGGTAAAGCTGAAACCAAAATATCCTGAAATACCCACATGCCTTATAACAGGGGTATGGTTAGATGGTGGTGGTGATCATCCTTTAGCCCACATCCAAAGAGCTTGACGTCCCTCTCTAGACTATGTCCCATTTTGCTGCTAAGAGAGAGTTCCATGTTGTACTGCATTCTTTTTGGAGTCGTATGCACCTGTGGGTTTGATTTGAGATTTTCATCCTCTCGGATTCTCTTGACAATATCTCAAACAAAATTGTTAGTGCTAACATAATTCACGAAAGAGGTAGGTAATCTTTTACCATATCTCCATATGAGTTGCGGCCTGAAAAGTGGAGTCATCTCTTCATATACCTGTTTGGAATGAAATAACTAGCAATAACAAACATAACAACCCTCTTGGTTGTTGTATAATTATGACATTTGTTGATTGAATATGTCTTCAAAGTGGGGTAGCCCTTTTAGACACCGGCGATACTTTATGCAGAACGGTCCCTACAACCGTGTAATCTTTTGTTGGTATAGCAATCCTTTTAGTTACCTATATCACTTGTTGTATGTGTAATGATAACCTCTCTGGTTATAGCCGATGATCGATTTATAAATTTCCCTTAAATTGTCAATCTTTGGATAATCTTGCGTATTATTTGACGTTGGATACGAGGCGACTTATAGATATCCTTTGAATTTCTAGCTTTTAGGTAATCCTACACATTATCTGACTTTGGATAAGAGATGGATTACAGATATCCCTCCAATCGCTAGCTTTCAAGTGTTCCTACATATCATCCGACCTTGGATACAATATGACTTATAGTTAATCTCTCAAATTGTTAGTCTTTGGGTAATCCTACACATAATCAATCTTGGATATGACGCGGCTTATAGAGAACACTTGGACGTATCAATTTGATAATCTTGGATATTCTACGGTAGGGATTTAGTTGCGACTTATGGATAACCTTCAAACTATCAATTTTTGGGCGACCTTGCACACTATCCAGTTAGGATGTTGTTGTGGCTTACGGATGACCTACAGGCTATCAACTCATAAGTGATCTTGCACACTATCCTATTTCAAATAATATGACTTATAGATGACCCTCAAATTGTCAATTTCTAGGAAATCTTATATATCATTCATCCTTAGATAGAGACTTAAAGGCGTCCCTTCAAATCGTGTGCTCTCGATGCATTCAACTGTTGATTCATAAAATGATGAGATATCCTCAATTCCAGTATTTCTTTCTAGCGTGTCAACAGATATTGAATGATGATGATATCCTCGATGCCAGTGCTTCTGTCTAGCGCGTCAACAGATATTGAATGATAAAAATATCCTCGACACCAGTATTTTTGTCTAGCGCGTCAATAGATATCGTATGATGATGATATCCTCGATGCCAGCATTTCTATCTAGCGCGTCAATAAATATTGAATGATGATGATATCCTCGACGCCAGCGTTTATGTCTTGCGTGTCAATAGATATAAAATGACCCTATCGACAAATGATATGAATGGCCCTCTTGGCAATGATATGAAATGTCCCTCTTGGCAATGATATGCAATAGCCCTCTTGTCAATGATATGTAATGGCCCTCTTGGCAATGATATGCAATGGCTCTCTTGGCAATGATATGCAATGGCCTTCTTGGCAATTTAAAAACAATTTCACCTGAGTTTGTTTTTCTGATTCTTACTTTCTACATGTACCTGTACTCAAGGTAGACGATTAGTAGACACAAAGTCTCTTTTGCTAGTGACCATTTTTTAGAAAAATTCTAAATACAATATTTGTAAAGAAGACAAGACACTTTTGTTTGTCCTCCATGATCTCAAGAAATGAGATGGACAATTCAAAAGGTCCTCAATAAATGGGTATTAAACCCATTTTTAGGGATACCCAAAAAGTACCGTTATTAAGAATTATATGCTCCGTTATGTCTCCCGACTTGCTTGGGGATTTTTTGAAAGAAACGCTCATTTTTGTGTATCGATCCCTGCATCCACAAAAAATGATTAGTTTGAATGAAACTACTCCGTGTTGACCTCCTTCGATCCTTGATTTGCTCCTCGCCATCTTTCAGGTGCTTCGTCATGTTGGGACTTCCACCTATGACTCCCCGTCCCAGTTGATGTCTTGGCAATCACTAAGTAAAAGATTTATATATAGATTTTTGAAAGTAGTCTTAAGTTTTAGAAGATAGTTTCGAAAGATTTTATAAAACTTTAGAAGATCTCTGCCAGTCACGTCATGTAATAGCTCAACGAACATCTGCCTCTTGATTTTGACTATATCTGACGGAGGACTTCCAAAACTCATCATCATTGTTGGAGGGTTCTTCAAATTGTTCTGTCATAGCCAGAAATTGAGTCTACCGAGACTTTATCACAATTGGTGGCTTCAAGATCTTGGCTTAAACCTCTGGTGTTGGGGAATTTGAAATATATTCCAGTATTTAGGGGAAATTTTGAGGCCTTCCTCAAAATTTCTGCCCCGGTTTAGAGTAGTCTGAGATGATATCATTTCGAGTAGATCTGAAGTCTTTGCCGATCTTCATCCTCTTTGTTGGAAGTTGATCTTCTCTTGTGAATTTTCGAGATTCCTTCTCAAAAATTCTTCCCCAGTTTCCATTTCCTAAGGTTATATGACCGAGCCGTTGGGGCGCCTATGTATCCCGTTGAAGCAGGAATCAGGTCAAACGTAGTTCAAGACTACGCTAGGGATATATATAGAAAAATCTAATGGGTTAACTGAAGCCGACATAGGCCGCCTACGTATCCCTTTTGTTGGGAATTCAGGTCATCACGTAGTTCATACATAAAAAGAAAAGATAAATTAACCTAAGGGGTTGACCGAAGCCGACATAGGCCGCCTACGTATCTCATTCATGAGAATTCAGGTCAAATGTAGTTTGTACATAAAAATAAAGGACAAATTTTCCTAAGGGGTTGACCGAAGGCAACATAGGCCGCCTATGTATCCCTTTCTTGGGAATTCAGGTCAAACGTAGTTTGTACGTAAAGGGAAAAGGTTCTAGGCAATTACACATCATAAAATTGATACTATTATAAAAGCGATTACAAATAAGTCAAGAAACAAAACTATAGCATCTTTCAAGCACAATATCTCTACCACATCAAAATTAATTGGTTTGGTTCACTCTTGACCATCCATCTCAGGTAGGATTAGGGCTTCTCCTAGTTGGGCTTCTTTTGATTTTCACATTCCTCTGTATCTACTATTAACTTCTTCTCATCATCTTTTCTGTTCATCATTATTTCCTTTGCTCTGTTTATCTAACCCTTGACATGACATGACATTGGCAGGTTTTTGAATTATTGCTACCAAAATAAACCATGCTAGGTAATCATATTTAAAAAAATAACTTCTTAAATAAAAAGAGGCTTTTTTGGAAAATAAATAAAAAGTATGGCTCATAACCCACACAAATATGGGCCCATGCCTTTTTGAAAGTTGTAAAACACACAACAAAAATTTGAGACATAAAAGGGTAGATCACGGGGCCTCTTTCGGATCATCGCCGATTTTAAAAACTATTAGCCATTGCCCTTTCATCTACCACGACAGGCGACGAATTAGGAGCAGAGTGGAAGTCTAATTTTATAAAGCCTCTCCTAGTTCAACCTTCTTCATCTCATCGGACTTTGGGAAATCATCTGGTAGATCATTGGATCCTTTGAACAGATCTCCTATCCCATCCTCAAGACCATCATCATTTGATATCTCATGTACGAGAAATGACTGGTACAAGAGCGGCAAGGGCCTAAACAAACTTTCCTTTGAATTATCTTTGATCTCATCTTCTTTTCTTGGTTGGTACTCTATTCCACTCTTAAAAACTTTTTCTGGGAACATAACAGGCTCAATAATTCTTTCCAAATCCTTACTTCAGGCGGCCACAACTTCCTCTATCTTTTCCACTTCTTATGTTCCTTTGAGTCCTTCTGAATTTACCTTAGTGATGGCCTTGGTAAATGTCCATTCACCCTCTATTTCAATCATGCTAACTGTAGGTCCCCCATGGTTAGGCAATCGATTACCGTTAACATTTGGTGTCGGCGAATAAATTATGATGACCTTCTAATCGATCAAATCTTGGATCTTATGCTTCAAGTTAATACAATCCTCAGTACTATGCCCCACTGCTCTTGAATGATAGGCATAAATTTGATCGGGATGATAAAACCGGGAGTTAGGATTGATAGGCTTTGGCTAGATCAGTTGCAAATAACCAGCTTTCATTAATCTTCCGAAGAGCTGGGTACGACTTTCAGCTAGCGGCGTGAAGTTTTGGGGAGGTTTTTTTTCGAAGTTTGGACGTGGAGGGTTATAATGGTTCTGATTTACAGGAGGAGGTACTTGATGATAATTTGGAGACGTTTGGCCATTTATTTGGTTATTTGGAAAAGTAGCTTGAGTATGAGGCTGATAATTTAGCTGTGGAACATGGCACTGGGGTAAAATATTTGGAATTGGAGCTTGACATTGGGGTTGAGCATAGAATACAGGCTGAAAACTTGATGATGATGATGAGGAAAGAATATTCCTAGGCTTGAATTTCCTCTTTAACTTATCAACAGAATTAGTAGACTGCAGTCGCATCCTCTCATTTCTTCTTTGGGAATGCAAAAAATTCAGATGATGTTGGGGTTTTGGCAATTTTTCCTGTTCAAATGCCTTCCTCTAACGATTTCCCAATCTTTACTAAATCTACAAAAGTTGCTCCCGCGGATACCATCCTGGTATAAAATTATCCTTCCTGTGTGCAAAAGAAAACTGATACTATTTCTTTCTCAGACATAGGAGGTTGTACTTTAGCAGTATCTTTTCTCCAACGAAAGGCGTAGTCTCGAAAACACTCATTATTCTTTTTTTTATCCGATCTAGTGAGTATCGATCAGGGACTATCTCAATGTTAAATGCGAACCTGTCAAGAAAACCTTTGCCCAATGCTTTCCAACTAGTCCATCTTTTCAATTCTTGAGACATGAACCATTTTAAGGCTTCGCCACTTAAACTCCAGCTGAACAAATGCATCAATAATGCTTCATTTTTCCTTACACCCACCATTTGATCACAATACTTTCTCAGATGGGCTATTAAATTTTCGGTGCCATCGAACACTTCAAATTTAGGGACCTTATACCCTTCTGGTAGATCTATTCCAGGGTGAACACATAAATCATCATACCCTAAACCGTCGTGGTCCCTCACTCCATGAGATTTTTTGATCCTCATGATCTCTTCATTCATAGCTAGCAACTTCATTTTATGCTCGGTCCTCCACTCTTTCTCCTTCTCCTCATAATGGTCCATCTTAGGATTAGGAAGGGGATTATAGATATCAGGGGATATGATGGCATGAAGAGAATTTGGAAGGGAGTTTTGATTTTACGGATGAAACGAAGCGGGTTGGTAGGTGGGGAGGACATTATGAAAATTAGAAAGGTTTTGTTGAATTTGAGAGTGGTTTGGTGGAATCGGAGAAGAATTCTGCAGATTTGGAAATGAATTTGGTGGATTCGGGAATAGATTTTATGGATTTTTTGGGTTTGGGAGTGAATCTTGTGGATTTGGGAATGAATTTTCTTGATTTGAAAATGTGTTCTGGGGATTTGGGAATGGATTCGGAGATGAGTTTTGTGGGGTTAGAGATGGATTTTATGGATGGTAGGCATCTGGATTATTTTTGTGATTGGTGTTTTGGACAAATGGAGGAGCGGAGATGGATGATATGTTATTTGGCTGATTCCCGAGAATAGGTGTACTGAGGGAAAGAATTTGGAGTGGAGTCCC
This sequence comes from Capsicum pubescens, assembly GCA_030864215.1. Classification (NCBI taxonomy): domain Eukaryota; kingdom Viridiplantae; phylum Streptophyta; class Magnoliopsida; order Solanales; family Solanaceae; genus Capsicum; species Capsicum pubescens. The sequence goes on from CM061543.1 coordinate 172,922,222, forward strand.
GTGTCCTTCTGGAGCGGGGGCATTGACGGTGATGGCCAGGTTATCCAAATCTCGAGTGCGATTTATTTCCTCCTGAAGCATTTCTAATTTTCTTGCTAGTTCTTCAATCATCTCACTCTGTTCCACTATTACATTGTCCCTAATGGTCAATGTGTTTTCTTCATCATTTCTAGTCATTATTGAATGATGGTCCGAGGATGGGATTTTATGTGCTTTTGACCGGGTGAAGTAGGGATGTTCTGCCATCTTATATCAACACGGAGTAGTTTCTATTATCTGTAAAGTAAAACAACTCAAAGGCAGATGTGTTAGTTTCCGTATGTGATAAGTAATGCAAAATATTTGACAAGAAATAACCATGTAGAGTTGTTTGAGTTATAGACAAATTCATCCATAGGAGCATAGCAGATGAACTTGCCTTTGATCCAAACAAACACACATACTCATATAAGACAATTATATTACATAAAAACATTATAATAATGCGTATCCTAACTGGGGTGACCCTTTTTGAGCCAAGGGTTCAGGCCTAACAATTTTGAAGAAAATATATGTTTCCCTAAAGTCAATCCATTATCCCCCAACTTATATAGACACGAAAAGGGCATAAATACTTACAAACGATAACAAAAGAGGGATACAATCTTTAGGGATAAAGGGAAATAACATGAAAGAAAATAAGCTCCCACGCAGGGGATAGAAAATACTAATTCCAGAGTGCTTCTTCTATCAGCCTTCGCCTTCTTAGATTCGTCCATTTCTTATATTGGTGGCATCTGTAAACTGTTTTATAGATGCAACCTCCCAAATCGATCAATCTCTTGCTTAACATGCTTCAATTCTTCTTACAAAAGTAAGCAAATCAAGTTTTTTTCCCGACCCCCAAAGGATAATGGATTGAATTAGACAGGCATACATATTCTTCAACATATAAATATGGTTCATCTATAATTGACTCGGGGTTAATAGACGCAGGGCAGGTTTTATAATGGGCCCAATATCCCGCTCGAGTATTGAGTCGTCCTAGGCTCATGCCTAAAATAAGGTTTTGGTTTCGTTCTATCCTAGGTGTCTAGAGTGGGTTTGAACACCGGTTCTCAAGCGGACAACTTGAGTTTGAAAATACAAACAGCCATAAGACGACTCACGTGATAATAAGCCATTCGTATTTCCAATACATTATTGGAATTGAACAATAGGGGCCGGGACATCCACGAAACCCCAAAACAATTTAAATAATGCAGGAATATGCCATGAGATGCGATTTAAACTTTACAGAATCGAAACATATAAACACATAAACAATTAATCAAAAGACGAAACCAAACATTTGGTTAGAACCTAGTTTAAAAATTCCCAGCAGAGTCTCCATTTCTGTTTTGCGGATATTTTAACTTTTTGAAAAGTCGCCACTTCATTTTGGAAAGGAATTAAGAAACCTTTATAAAAGTTACTTCAAATGATTCAAAACAGGAAACTTGTTTTAAGTTAGAGATTCTAGATAAGAGGTTCCTATTAACGTTTTAGGAAGGTGTTAGGCACCTAAAATGTCCGCTAACTTGCGGTTATCCAGACTGTTTGAAAATCGCCTTTGATTAACCTAAAAAAAAGTTTATTTTTGAAAAGTGATTGATTTTGTCGAAAAGATTTGTGTAAAAATAGTTTTAGACGACCTAATAGGGATTTCAACTAAGTCTACACAAATGATATAAGCAAGTAAACACATAAACGGGGAAAGGGAAGAGAAAGTAAATGATTTAGGCCATTTGGCCCAAATCAACAAAACCTGTCCTAGTCTAATCGGGCCTTTAACCCATTTCACATGTCCTAATCTAGTCTTCGAGCCTTTGACTCGAATCTTGCTCCACCTGTATTAAATACAACTTTGTCTTCTCGGCCCGAATGAATGAATAAAAATAAATAACTAAATAAATAAAGACAACAATAATAAATGACTTAAATAAATAAATAAATGAAATGGAAACTGAGACTTTCAAGTCTCTTGGACGCTTCAAATGTGGGACTTTAATCCATTTTTCCTCTTTTGACTTTTCGTATCTGTGCACTACGAGATTGATTTTCAGAGGACCTTCAAAATCGACTCGTGAGGGATTGGCCTCAATGGCCCACATTGATAATGCACCAATGAGCATAGAGTCCGTTTGGACTCCGAGGTGGGTTCATACAAAGGAAAGGGGAAAAATATATGGATTAGTACATATGGATATATGATAATTTACTAGTTGATTACGTTGGACATGTATACTCACGCACTAAAGATAACCATTCATGAAACTAAAGAAAACATATACACCCCTCGAAGAGATTCTAATTTAAAGAAAATAAAGATGAGGTAAAGATAGCCAATCTTCATGATTTCAAACGAAAGAAGTCAAGCAATATTTTAAGGCCACAAAGGAACTTGATAGAGGACGAACATGAATTTAAACATCAAAATATGAGTGAAAAAGGCAGGGTAAGAAACATAATTTTAAAAACTCACTAAGAGAAGAACAACACAAGATAATAAATGACATAGAAAATCTAGAATTAGATATGTACTACAGTACAGATAGGATAAATTATTATACAGAAATTTGTAACTCTGCAGTTACTACAGGATAAATTTGTAGTATACATGGTATTATACATGAAATTTCAATAGGATAAAATAATAAAATACACATATTAATGAATACATCTCACGAAAAGAATAAATCATTAAAAGAAATAGAAACTCAACTATATAGTTTATACCTAGAATACAAAAGATTACATATTACTAACGAGGATCCTAAAACACTAGATAATTTAATCACGATAATATCTAATTTAGAATATGAATTAATAAAACATCTTAAGTTAAGAAGATAAAAATGAAAATTATTCCAATCAATAATATTCATTATAAAAATAAATACCTACGTATTTATTATCTAGTTGAATCTACGCACCTAATCCGCACCCCCCTCCAAATGGTATCAGATCCCAGTTATTTAAAAAGTATAGAAGTAGTATACATGTTTAAATTTACGTGTTTATGAATTTAGATTGGATTTACTTGACAATAATTAATCAATATTAATTATGAGAAGACCATTTAAAAACAGAGAAGCTTTTAGAAAAATAAAAGAATCTTTAATTAGTAATTATTCAGAATATATAAGTCTAAATAAAACAAAAGAAAACCCACAAAGATTAGCTTACCTAATTACCTTAATATCTAGTATTGAAGCAAAATTAATAATCCATTTAAAATCTAGAAGAATGAGACATATACCACCTAATTATGATAAAATTAGATTTAGATATCCGCCAAAATACTATAAATACAGTTAAAATGAATAAAATACAAAAATACAAAGAACTAAAACAAACTATTTCTGAAAAACGTAAAGAATTAAGAATAAGAATAGAAAGATTAAATTATAATATATTTGCCGGAGTTAGTAAAAACTCAATAAATGCACAAAAAGATGAAATATCAAATTTAGAATCACAAATAGATAGTTTAGAATATATATATCAACATGAACTATTTACAATAAAATGAACAAAGAAGAATTTATAATAGACGAAAAAATATATGAAAATCACGAAGGATTAAAAATAAGAATAATATTTTCTAATCTAGGAAGAAGATATAAGAAAATAGGCGAACATTTATATTTAATGCTAGAAAAAGAAGAATTAAAATTAGAAGATAAATTGACAGTTATGGTAAGGATAGAAAGAGAAAACGAAGAAATAGATAGAAAAAAGGAAATAGAAAAAATAAAACAACAAACTACAGAAGAAATACGAAAAATAGAAGAAACTAAAAATAGTAGGATTGTTGAATTAGAAAAAGAATTACAAATGTTAAAAGATCTGTATGAAAAAAGACAGAAAGAAAAAGAAGAAAAAGATAAAGAACAAAAATTATTAAACGAGATAAATCAATTTAAAGAAAAACTAGAAATAGACAATAAAGAAATAAAAAACAAGGAATTAGAAATAAATAATATAGATGTTGAAGAGACAAACAATTATGATTCAGAAAATAGTGAAACATATACAGAAATATTAACAAATACAAAAAATTTAGAAATCAATGAAAAATAAGAAGTAATTAATGAAGAAAACTTAGAAAATATCAACACAGAAATAAATACTCTTGATAAAAAAGAAGATGAAAACATAATACCTAGAACATCAGAAATAAGGAAACCTACATATTATAAGAATAAGTTTAAAAGATATAATATAAAGAATGAATATGACAAATGGACACCAAAATAAATAGTTAATAAAAATTATAACTTTTTAGACTTAGATTGTGTAATAGATACAGAAAAAATGATACAATTATGGATAGGATATATGACAAAACAATTATTAGATAATAATATAAGTGTAACAGATGCACCAGAATATATAGAAAGAACACTAATACGAACAGTGAAATTATGGTTTATAAATCTAACTGAAAATAGTAAAAGAATATTAAGAACTGACAAACCTACAGAAGGAACAATATTAACACCTATAGAATTATTAAAAAAATATGAAACAGCTATAAAAGACGAATTTAGTAGCATGACAACAACTGAAGAAGAACAAAATGAAGAGAAAGATATAAATAGGAATTTAATGTTAAAATTAGCAATATGTAATATGTGTTACATAGATGAATATACTTGCGCATTTAAAGAATATTATTATAAAGGAGCATATAATATAGAAGAAAGTAAAGAAATAAGAAAATTATATTTTAATAAATTACCTGAACCATTTAGTTCAAAAATAATAAAAAGTTGGGACGAAACAAAAATAGTAGATACTCTAGGAGCAAGAATAAAATTTTTACAACAATGGTATAGAAACCTATGTGAAAAGTACAGAGAAGAAATAAAAATAGAAAAAACATTAATAAGAAATTTAGCATGTTGCAAAGATAAAATAGCACCTCAATTTGAATGCGAAAAAAGATATTATAAGAAAAGAAAAAGACATAAGAAATATAAGAAATACAAAAAATCAAAATATAAGTATAAGAAACCAAGAAAAAGATATTATGTAAAAATTATAAACATAAAAGACCATATAGGAAAAAGAAATCTATAAAGAAATGTACTTGTTATAATTGCGGAAAAATAGGACATTTATCTAGAGATTGTAAATTACCTAAAAACCCAAAAAATAAACAAATATCAGAAATAAAAATAGAAAACACAGAATATATGCAGATAGATTACATAGATTACGAATTAGAAAGTGAAGACAGTATATATGAAATTTCAGAAAATGAAATAGATAATGAAATAGATAGTGAATTAGATGAATTAAATGACTGAAGAAGATATAAAAATATTAACAAAAGAAGAATATTTAAATGACGAAGGAACAGATCAAAAAATAATATTTGATAACAATGTATTTGATGAAATAAAAGGAAAAGAGTTAGACTTAAGTGTAGAAAAAATATTTAAAATACCAACAATAAAAAATATATTTACTAGAAAAAAGGAAGAATATTATGTAGTAAGCCAAAAGGAACATGTAATAGACTGTAGATATGCAAAAGGTAAAGCTAGTATACCACTAGTAACAAAAAGAATAATTAATAAAGAGATAAACGATATAAAAAGTAGAGACCCAATAAAATATGTACACCTTGGAGGTACAGAAATATTAATAAAAGCATGTTTTAGAGAAGGAATAGATACACCAATAGAATTATATTTAGCAGATGATAGAATTATAAAATCTATAGAAAAAAGTATAATAACTGTCATAAAAGGAAATTTAATATACCAAAAATTTAAATTTATAATAAGTGCGAATTATTCAGTAGCAGTAACGGATAGAAATATAGATAAATCACTAGTATTATATTGGAAGATATCAGGAATAGAATTAACCCCAGGAAGTAAAATATTTACAGCAAGATGCAAAAATTTATATGTATTAACAACAAAACATAAAATAACAGGAAAAAATAAGATTAACAAGATACAAATAGATAGCCCATTCGAACAATTTGTAAAAACAATAGATTATAATGATTATAGCTATAGAGACATAGATGTAGAAGAAAATCTAGAAATAATAAATGACAGAATAAGTACAACAAAAAGAACAGCTTATGATAAACCGGAATCATCAAGCTCATCAAAAAGAATAAGTTATGAAACAAGTTCAATGGATAATTCAAACCAATATTACATAACAGGAAAGGTAAATAAAAAAGAATATTTAATACTCTTAAATACAGGACAAGAAGAAAATTATATAGCAAAATATCTAGTAAAAAATGAGGAAATAAAAACCGACAATAATATATGCCCAGATCTACCAAGAAGTTTAATAAATACTAAAAATATAGCAGAAAAAGAAATAATAATAGGAATAAGAAAAATAAAAATAGAATTTGAAGTAAAAGAAGAAATGCAAAAAACAGACATAATATTAGGAATAAAATGGCTAGAACAAGTAAAACCATATAATATAGAACATACACAATTAACTATAACATATAACAGAGAGAAATTATTCTTAAGAAGAGATTTAACATAAAATGAAAATATATGTATTAATGAAGATAGCAGTAGAAGGATATTACAATAGATATTATACGCCTATGATAGATACAGGAGCAAAAGATAATTTATGTAGATATAATTGCTTACCAGAAAGTAAATGGGATAAATTAAAAACACCAATAATAGTTAAAGGATTTAATAACGAAGGAAACTTAATTACTTATAAAGCTAAGAATGTAAAAACACAAGTATGGGATAAAATATTAACAATAGAAGAAATTTATAATTATGAACTAACATCAAAAGATATACTTTTAGGAATGCCGTTTTTAGATAAAGTATACCCACATATAATAACTAGAACAGATTGGTGGTTTACAACACCATGTAAACAGAAAGTAAGAGAAAAAAGAGTTAATAATAAAATAAGAAAGAAAACTGATTGGATAAAAGGAAATGAAAAAATTACACAAAAGTTAGAAAATATAAAATATACTGAACATACAATAGAACTAGTCGTATTTTCGATAAATAAAATAGAAATAACTATATTTTCAATAAATAAGGTAGAAATAATTAAGAAAAAATTAGAACAATTATACAGTGAAGATCCATTAAAAGGATGGGAAAAACATAAAGCCATTATAAAAATTGAATTAATAGATAAAAATAGCATAATAACCCAGAAACCATTAACATATAATTTTGATGATTTAAAAGAATTTAAAATGCATATAGAAGAATTATTAGAAAAACAATATATACAAAAAAGTAATAGTAAACATAATAGCCCAGCATTTATAGTAAATAAATATAGTGAACAAAAAAAAGGAAAAAGTAGAATGGTTATTGATTATAGAAATTTAAATGCAAAAACAATAACTTATAATTACCCAATACCAAATAAGATATTAAAAATAAGACAGATACAATGATATAATTATTTTAGTAAATTTGATTGTAAATCAGGATTTTACCATCTAAAGTTAGAAGAAGAATCTAAGGAATTAACCGCATTTACGGTACCACAAGGATTTTATGAATGGAATGTACTACCATTGGGATATAAAAATGCACCAGGTAGATAGCAACATTTTATGGATAGTTATTTTAAACAACTACCTAATTGTATAGTATATATAGACGATATACTATTATATACAAAGACCAAAGAAGAACATTTAAAATTATTGGAACAATTTACGGATATAATAGAAAAATCGGGAATAAGTTTAAGTAAAAAGAAAGCTGAAATTATGAAAAATCAGATAGAATATTTAGGAATACAAATAGATAAAAGTGGAGTAAAAATGCAACAACATATAGTACAAAAAATAATAGATTCGAAAGAAGAATTAGATACAAAAAAGAAATTACAATCATTTTTAGGATTAGTAAACCAAGTTAGAGAATATATACCAAAATTAGCAGAAAATCTAAAGCCCTTACAGAAAAAATTAAAAAAGGATGTAGAATATAATTATAACGAAGAAGATAAAAAACAAGTTCAAAAAATAAAAATACTTTGTAAAGAATTACCAAAGTTACAATTTTCAGATGAAAATAGAAAATTTATATATATAGTAGAAGCAGATGCTAGTGAATGTAGTTATGGAGGAGTACTTAAATATAAATATGAAGAAGAAAAATTAGAATACCACTGTAGATACTACTTAGGTATATTTAATGAAACAGAAATAAAATGGGAAATAAATAGAAAAGAATTATGTTCATTATATAAATATTTGTTAGCGTTTGAGCCATATATTGTATATAACAAGTTTATTGTACGAACAGATAATACACAGGTACGTTGGTGGCTAACAAAGAAAATACAAAATTCAGTTACAACAAAAGAAATCCGGAGACTAGTATTGAATATATTAAATTTTACATTTACAATTGAAGTAATTAGTACTAACAAAAATGTTATTGCAGATTACATATCAAGACAAAGCTACACAGACTGATATAATAGAAGAAGATACTCTAGAAAAAAATACTCAACACCCTAACTACGCTTTCAATGAAAGTGGACAATATGGGTAATGAGATAGAAAAGCTAAAGACTAATGAAGATAAACTGAAGTCTATAGCTACAAATCAGCTAACTCAGCAGTGTGCAGAGCTATGTCGACCGGAAGACATTAAAATTCCAGAGCTAGAAGGAGACGTTGGGATACTCCATAAAACCCATAACATTTATCAATCTACTTCTGCAGGTACAAGCAAAGGAGTTAGGAGAAATACTACAAATATGAACCTAAACAAGCTATTTGATAAACCATTTATTCCAAATACACCAAAAGATCCTATGTTTATACCCCCACAAATTACCACATACCGAGAAAGTCTAAACCAAGACAAAAAGACCTACAACTATACAGCCCGAACATACATAGAAAATATTTACAAAATACAAACCCTCTTAAATACCTACCCCAGAGCTATAAACGTCCAAGAACCACATACGAATTACATAACCCAAAAGCTAACCGGATACAATAAGCTAATTGCTTTGCCCAAAACCAAACCTGGTCTAGTTAAAACATGTTACGAATATGGACTACTTAGCACCGTATATACCCAAGACGGATATGAAATATCCACTATACCAGAAATATATGATTCATTTAACATTTTTAAAAGAATAACCAAAGGTAACCTATTTTTTATAAAATTTTATACGGCACCAGCAGAGATATTGTACGATGAAGTTAAATCACCTATACAAGTTGTAAAGATAGGAATGACCCGAGATATGATTATACCAGAAGATATTACTCGACAACCAGAAATACCTAGAATTGAGATACCAAATTTTTATGCAAATAAATGAATTATTGGACTATCTACGATTCTTCAAGAATTAGCAAACAATTATCGCAACAGAAATCCCATATGGAGCTATTATTCACGAGGTAATGTAATAATATACTCGAATTCAAAGGAGCTACGAGAAGAAGATATGGAAGACGTAAGGCAATGGATTTTGACCTTACTCAATTCAGAGAAAAAAACTATCGCCAGAGCCATTAAAGAAAAATTTATTTCGGAAGAACTATTAACCAGATATTGCAAGTTAATCGGACATAAATATCCAGACCATCAATGTTCAAAATGTAATGGAGAAGATAATATTGTACCAGAAGTTCAACTCGAATAAAGAAGAACATAAGAGCGACAGCTGGAAGATAAGATAAGAAGCAATAATGGAGATATAGCAGATACGATAAAATCAGCGGAGACAAGATATTGTACAGATTTCATTTACGTATAAGTCTTTAAAATTATTGTAAAACATTAAATGTAGTGTAGACTTTTTAGGCCTTTGTAGACTTTTTAGGCCTTATAGGCTTTTTGACTTTTTCTTTTAGTAGACATTTAAAAAACGTGTAAACAAATGTAAAGTTCTTTCTTTCGTTTTATAAATAGAGAAGGCAGAAGGCATTGCAAAGCAAGCCTTCATGCGTTGAAGCAAATACTCTCTCAAATCCACAACAAATATTTTTGCTTAGTTATTAAAAACAGGTATATTTCAATGGAAAAATCTATGGAGGAACAAAGCTCAGAAATATCAAACCTACTCGAACAGGTATATTTATTTATGATTATGAATAGCTAAATTCATAATTCCCAACAATCATGGTATGATAAAATAAATTCATGTTAGTTACTTTATAGTAGAATTATTCGAAGAATAATATGTTAAGAAGTTTATTAGCAAAGTGAAAAAGGAGAAAAATCCCTAAGAACTATGCCATCCTAAAGGTGAAACCAATAAGGCAAGAAGCCGTGGTGGGGAGTAACCAGAGTAGAGGCGTTGTTTAAGGTGAAAATATCCAGATTACCATGCTAATAGTAACCGAAGAACATATTATTTAAGAATAATCTAGTATATAGTAATCTAAGATGACCATATTTTGTTATGAACATGGTTGAAGGGAATATTTTGAAAAAAGCAATTTTATGAAAATGAATAATTATTTATCTGATGTGATGGTAGATAAATTTAAGATACTTATTTTGTATGCACTTAGAAATATAGATGTTGCAGATATAAGAAAAATTATATTAGAAAAAGCATTTGGAAACTATTACATGAATAGAGTAAATTATATACCATGTCTACCTAGCTACTCTTATAAATCCTAATTATGTTAAAATTACGTAGAATTTTTAAAGATATGCGAAATATACAGTTACTAGAAAAACAGATGAAAATAAATATAGACAAATACATGGAAAATAAAAAATAAAAAATATATAAAATCTCTTAATAAAAATATGCATGAACTACTAAGGCTAAAACAAACAATTATAAAATATCAATTTTAGAAAATAGATCGTTTAGACTACCTTAAAGTTTTAATCTTATATATACTTAAAGATATAGAAATTATAGATATTAAGAAAATAATATTAGAAGAAGTAATAAACTACGAAATTGAAATAATAAATGCGTTAGAACAGATATACGAAGACATTTACCCAGAAGGATATTATTCAGATCAAGACTGTGGATGTTAGAATATATTAGAAAAACTAGGGAAAACCAAGATAATCTAAATAATGAAATTAATTACAGAAACCGAATTAAAAAAATAATGAAAGATCTAAAAGAAAAGTTAATATGGATAGAAAAAACCTTAGAAAATTTAGTAATTCCTCTTTACCGTATTTTCTTATAATCTGATTCAACCTCAGATTCTTATATATGGATAAAGTTTTCTCCCTATGCGATATTTTTATTAAAGAAATATCCTCTAACAATTATTTTATTAGATAGTTGATTCAAAATAAAGAGAGTGGACAAGATGCATAACAAAGACTCATAAGAAAAATAATTCCATCGCTCACAATAAAACTCGAAGTAGCTAGTGACATCGAATTATATGCAGAGCTAATGCAAATTCCAAACACTGTTTTCAGGGTTTTGGTACTAATTATGGGAAACTTAGCCAAAGTTAACTAAAATCAAGAAACAGATTGTTACAACTAAATTTCCAGGATAACACAAGTTAACTGTAGATTAACTGTAAGTTGAAAAATCTCATATCATGGAAGTCATTACCTTGGATAAACACATAATGGGTTAACTGTAGATTGGTAAAACTTGGACGAAACCACGAGCCTTAATCACAACAAATAACATTTATACTACCAGTATGATGAGTGAAAGGACTACAATGTATCATGAGTCGACATAACAACATATGAACCTACGAACATCATCCGACTAATATGCCAAGAACGCAACCACCAGAACTTGAAATGTTAGGACAAAAATCATGGGTTAAAATTTGACCATATTAAGAAATAGAGTTGAAAATCAAAAACCAGTAAATGCCGATAAGGGAGAAGAAGCATTATTCTAAATTATACAACAAAGTTTATCAAACGACCACAACGCCTTAAAAAGCGTATCCATGATGGGGTCTTTAACTCAGGATAGAATGAATCAGGGAAAAACAGCAACTTGGAGATCAAGAAAGCTTTATCTAATCCACATATCACCACAGAAATATGATCAAGACACGACAACAAGGGATAAACAATGATTCAGCAGAATAGAATAATCACAAAGATCACAAACAAGTTTTAAGGCCATCAACGACTTCTACAGTGACAAACTCCAGCCTTATTCACAATTTTGATTAAGAAACCAACTGATTCTATGGACAAAAGGGATGAAGGAATAAAAAAAATTAAAGAGGGCGAGAGCGTGTTTACCTCCTTTGAGGAAACAAAACGAGACGACGAACTAGTACGGAGATCACGACTATCGGAAAATTTCTTCGCCATCAACTCGACACTCTAATTTAGCTGAAGAACATTCGAAACAAGAACAAAATTTCTATTTGAGACTGAATTTTTTCAAGAATCTCTCTTTCTTTTTTTCTCCTCTCTCTCCGTTTTTTTGAACCAGAGATTTTCTCAGAAATGTTCCAACTCATTTTCTTTCTCAGTTTTTTTGAAAATCCCCAAAATTTTCAAACCAAAATTTTGAAACCTAGTTTCAACTCTAGAATATCCAACTCCCAATTTACGAACCAAAAACCCCCTGAAAGAAGAGAAAAAAGACCCCCCAAAATAGTGACCCCAAGGGTCTTTATATAGAAGACGAATTTAGGGTAAATCGGGGATTTTCGAAGGAGATTTTGAAATTCAAAATTTCCATCCCCTCGCTTCGGTTTTCATCAGCAAAATGGTACTCCATTTTGGATTTTTTCCCCTCTTTTTGAAATGGGTGGACCAATGTCTTTTGAGCAAAATAAATTATACTCAAGAACCAATAAAAATCGCCCAACTGTGTACGACATTGTATGCATTATCCCGATATTTACGGAGGTAGACGTTGAATGGAGACACCTAAGAGTGTTCCTAGAGGATTCGAGACTAATTTGCGTAACAAATCGTGCTAGTCACATGAGGATGTACGAATTCGACCAAAATGGAGATGTTTGGGCGAAAACAAACTGGTTCGGGTTCGGGTCACTACTGAAATGGTTCGAATTGGGGAATGGATTATTCGTCAATTTCTGATAGGGTTGAATCGCATATTGTTGCTAGGGATTTTGTTGTTTGGGTCGGTGCTGATGGATTCGGGGCTTTGGATATTGGTTGTTTGGAGTTGATTATCGATAGAGAAGGTTGTCGTGATTTGGCTGAGGTTGTACTTGGTGGAGGATTATTCTTGCTGATTTAGAGAAGAAGATGAATTGGGCCCGGATCAAGCAAAGGGGTAGTGGGCTATTGGTGTTTGGTTACAGTGTTGGGCCTGTTTAGGCTTTAAAGAAAAGCAAAAATTAAATGGGCTAAAATTGGGGTTATTTAATAACCCCAATTAAATTTAATTAGGTTATTAAATAACCCTAATTAAATTTAATTAGATTAGCATAATCATAATTAAATTTAATTGGATTAAAAATGACTCTAATTAAATTTAATCAGATTAAAAGAATCTCAATTAAGAAATGGCGACTTTGAGGATTAAGATTTGATTACAATTTAAACGACTTATTTAAATTATAACCAAATTGAATATCTATTGGTCAATTGCATTACAATTGGGCCCAATTTGATTTCAATTGAAGTCATATTTAATTTGTTCGCTAAATTGAATCGCAATCTGGCACGAATCAAGTAACAAATTAACCTCGAGTTTCTTAATTTGAAAAAAATCAACAAGTATTCCTCAAAATAAAATATTTTGAGAGAAAATCATATTTAAAACCAAGATTTTATTCATTTGAATTAATTTTCAAGTTTAATTAATAAAAAATCTAATTTTGATAAAATGTTCATTTAAATAACAAAATTTATACACTCTCATATATAAAAATACGAAAAATGTATAATCGTTAATTAAATGATAAAATTTCCTTGAATAAATACTTTAACTAGCATTTATTTGAGCAAAATAATTATTGTGATTTTATTTTAAAATTGCAGAAACTCGAAGTTAAATTGGATTGCGGAGGGTAAAAATTAGGTGTCAACACCATCACTCTGGTGAATGACCATCACTCCAACCACTATTTTTGGGCCAGAAAACAGCCTTACTGCCTCAGTTATGATGGCCAAAGTGACGGTCCATCACTGACTTGATGGTCCGTCAGCTTGCCCGTTGCTCCTGGGCAGCTCGAATAGCTCTCAGTAAACCTGACATAAATTTTTACTACAATACCAGATTTTGGAATAATTGGTATTTTTAGAAAGATAATTCAATTATCTATCTGTTTATGGGTCATGAGCTAAAAAATTCATAGTATAACAAAAGATATTCTTGTTTTACGTTGACTATGATGATATCCTTCTCAAGAATTCAATCGGTAAGGGATGTTTTGATTCGTCTAATAGCTAGGATGTATTTGAGGCCTTAATATACATCTAACTTGATCATAAAACTACCAAATTACTATAATTTATTTCTCATGAGCTTGAAGCGTAGTTCTACTATCAGTTGGGATTCTCAAGGTATTACAGTAGGATATAGATTAGTTAGTTGTACCTAGTGGGTTAGAGGAAGAGTTTTTGAATGTTGTTATTATAGCTATGATATTTATATATAAAAACCCATACTTTTCTTTATTTAATCCAAGATATACGTATTCTTATGTGTCTACTTATTATGCCCTATGGTCAGAGTTATATTAGGATCCTTTATCTATTCTGTTATGGGTATCTAATCCCATAGGTGATTCTTTAGTAATGGATTGGGTTTATAGATCATGTGTTGTGAATTTTCTATAGTTTGATACTTAGGTTGATCTTATTGAGTTAGATATGGTGGATTTTGATGTGATTATGAGCAGGGACTGGTCATCCCACTATCATGCAAATCTTGGACTATTTTGCCAAGATCGTTACTTTAGCCATGCCTGACATACCCTCATCTATTTGGTAGGGATATTTTAGTTGCAAGCCGATGTGGATTATTTCTTATGTTCAGCCTAGGAGACTCATATCGAGGGCTTGCGAGTCTTAATCTATATTCATGATGTTAGCACAGAGATTTCGTTTCTTGACTTTGTTCCTATATTCCATGAGTGTCTTTATGTTTTTCCTACAGATCTACCTATTTTTTCTCCTAAGTGAGATATTGAATTTATTATTAATCTTGAGTTGGTCACCCAGTCTATTTCTATGGCACCTTACCATATGGACCTTTCCAAGTTTAAGGAACTGAATTACAAGATTGAAGATCTTCTATATTAGGGTTTCATTAGTCCTACTATGCCACCTTAGAGTTCTCTTATCTTGTTCTTAAAGAAGAAGCATGGTTGCTAGCATATATGTATTGATTACAGACAACTTAATAACATGACAATGAAGAATTGGTATCATATGCCTCATAGTAGTGATTTATTTGGCCAACTTTAGAGAGAAGAGATGTTCTCTAAGTGACTTAAGGTTCTATTTCTATAACTTGATGATTTGGGATGAGGATACCCCAAAGACAACATCCAGGACTTGTTATGGCCATTATGAGTTCTTAGTGATGTTCTTTGGGTTGACCTATGCCCCAATTGCATTTATAGATTGGATGAACCCTATGTTCAGGCCTTATTTGGACTCTTTTGTGATTTTGTTCATTGACGACATTCTTGTGTACTCAAGGAATAGGGAGGAGCATATGCAATATTTGAGAATTATGCTCCAGACTTGGAGAGATCATAGGCTTTTAGCCAAATTCTCAAAGTTTGAGTTTTGGCTTGAATAAGTGATATTACTAGGACATATGGTGTCTAAAAATAGGATTTTGGTGGACCCATAAATGATTGAGGCTATCTGTGATTTGGCATGACCTATATCTCCCTCTAAGGTTCGTAGTTTTATTATTTTAGTTGGTTACTACAGGTTGTTCATTGAGGGTTTTGGTACTATTACAGAGTCGATGACTAAATTTACTCATAAAGAAGGTTCCTTTCCAGTGGTCCATGGAGTGTGAGTTGATCTTTTGGAGGCTCAATAATTTTCTCACTTCAGCTTCTATATTGGATCTTTCAGCTGAGGACGAGGGATTCATTATATATTGTGATGCTTTTAATGTTGGTTTGGGTTGTGTTTTAACTTAGCAGGGTCAAGTTATTACTTACTACCCCACTCATGATTTAGAGTTGGAAGTGGTAGTTTTTGCACTTAAGAATTGGTCGTATAATCTATATGATGTGCATTGTGAGATGTACATCAATCATCAAAATCTTCAGTATCGTATGACCTAGTGAAAGCTTAATTCTAGGTAGCGAAGATGGATAGATTTTATTAAGGATTATGACCATTCTATTTTGTATTATCTGGGCAAGGTAAATATGGTAGTAGACGCCTAAATCTAGAAGGCAGTAAGCATGGGTATCTTGGCTTTCATCTCAGGTTTTTAGAGGTCATTGGCATGGGAGATCTAGTTCTTAGCCAACTTGATGGTACTATATAATATTTTAGATCTAGGAGAATTTTTGCCAGTGTTGAGCTAAAATCTACCTTATTTGAGTAGATTAGAGGTCGTCAGTTTGTGTATATAAGAATTTATATCACAAGTGATCAGGTGTTGAGTGGTGAGTCTAGGAAGTCTACCATAGATTCTAAGGGTATTTTTTTATTTAGTGGCCGCATTTATGTTCCACGGGTTGGTGACTTGATCTAGTTAATATTACGTCAGGCTCACAGTTCTAGATTTTCTTTTCATCCTTGTACAACTAAGATGTATAGGTATTTGATGAATCATTATTGGTGGAGTGGAATTAAAAGAGATGTGGTGGACTTTGTGGCTCGTTTCTTATGTTTCAGTAGGTAAAGGTCGAGCATTAAAGGCCTAGTAACCCGACTTAGAGATTACCCATTCCTGAGTGGAAATGGGAGCAGATCACAATGGATTTCCTTAGTGGGTTGTGTCTCACCTCCCATGTTTCCAATGGTATTTGAGTTATTGTACATTGATTGATAAATTGGTATATTTTATTACTATTCAGATATCCTTCAGTGCCGAGATGTTAGCCCGTATATAGGTTCGTGAGATAGTTCGACTGCATGGAATGCCTATATCCATCATTTAGGATTGCGTCTCAATATTCAATTTTAAATTTTGGAAAGATTTTCAATAGGAGTTGGGTACTCATGTGGATCTCAACATAATTTTCACCCATAAACTGATGTGCCGTTGGAGAAAACTATTTAGGTTCTCAAGGATATGCTTCAAACCTATATTTGGATTTTGGATGTTAGTGGGAGCATACTTAGCATTGGTAGAGTTTGTATAATAATATCTACCATTTGAGAACTAGGATGGAACTATTTGATGTAGTATATGGTAGGCATTGTTTATCTCTAATTGGTTGTTTCAAGACATTTAACGTTAGACCCCATGGTACTAATTTGCTTCAGGAGTAATTGCATAGATTCAGGGTGATTTAGGATATGCTGAGAGTAGCTCGAAATATGAAAAAGGTTAATGCATATCGTAGACTTCATGCCTTGATATTTGGAGTTAGATATCCAATATTCCTCCGAGTGTCGACCATGAAGGGTGTGATGAGGTTTGGGAGAAAAGTCAAGCTAAGCCCTAGATATATTGGACCTATTGAGATCCTTCAAAAAAGTTGAGGAGGTAGTGTATGAGTTAGCTTTACCCCCTAATTTTGTGACTGTTCATCTATTTTTTCATGTTTTCATGCTATGGGTCTATATCCCCAATGAATCACATATGCTTCAATAGGACTCAGTTTAGTTAGATAAGAGGTTAATCTTTATTGAATAGTTGGTGTTTATATTAGCCAGTGATGTCAAATAGTTGCACTTTAGAGATATTCTAGTAGTTAAGGTTCAATGGAGACACCGCCCAGTAGAAAAGGCCATTTAGGAGATCGAGATTGAGATGCGGACCTAGTATCCTCACCTGTTTGAGAGTTTAGGTACATCCTAACCCTTGATGCTCGCAGAAGAAAGTTCTTTAAGTAGTGGATATTGTAATGATCCTCTAGGTCATTGTTTTGCATTTTCACACATTTTCACCATTTAGAGCTTTCCTATAGCTAGCCCATGTCAATTATGACTTACTGGAGTTGTCAGTTCAGTTATGGGGCAATTAATTTAATCTTTAGACCCAATTACCTTTTTTGAAGTCTTCACTAGTAAAAGTTAGATAATGGATTAAAACTTTAGTTTAAAGACCTCGTATGCGAATTTTGACATTCCTACCAACTTTGGAACGTTGATTTTAGGATAAGGAGACCTTTGGTTTGGGTCGCAAGGCTTTCAAGCTCATTTTAGGCTATTGGTCGGAATTTGATAAAAATGGACCTTAGGTATGAGGCCCACTATTTGTCAAAACAAATGAGGATGGAAATTTCAATGGCACCATTAAGTCTAGAATGTCGAATTTGATAGGGTAGCATAGGTCATTTGAATTTACATGGAATTTTGAAGTCTCAGTCGGTGCATTTGCTTAAGTGTCTAAGTGGTCACTTAAGTTTCTAGGTCCAGATCATATGGATCACATAAGTGATGGCTTGTTCACATAAGTGACATCCTGACCGTTAAAGCAAAGGTCATCCCTGAGGTGGGGATTACTTAAGCAATCCACCATCCTCCTATGCGGTGACCCCTTAAGCAGTCTAGTAACCTCTAAAGAGGAATCTAGAGGGCATTAAATCCCTGCCTATCCTAATTTCCATAAGTCTTAAAGAGACAAAGCCCTAGAGAGTGTGAAAATTAGGAGAGTGATTGATAGGGGGTTTTGGAGTAATTATGAGCTCGAATTACTCATTTCTTCATCAAAATCTAGGTAAGTTTCTGCTAAATTCATGGTGAATTCCTCAATTATTTTTAAAAATCTCTAGACTATGATGTGTTCATTTTAGAATCATTTGAGCCCAAAATTTATCCATTCTGGGGGATAATTATTCTTTGATCATAGAAGGACGTGTTAACGATTTTGAAAGTGCGATTTAATAGGCGGACCTAACATGAAACTTTTGTTGATTTTGGACCCAAAGAATAAATATACAATATTGGTACCATTTTTCTTGTATTGATGAGTAGATTTCAATTTTAATAGAGTGGCATTGTGCAGAAGCTTCTCGAAAGGGGAAATCAACAATTTAACAGATTTCACTAGGTTTTCTATGATGTCCAAGTAGGCTAGGTTAATCTTTCTCTTGGATTGAGCCTAATTATAATATAGATGTGATTTTATTAGTGTTTTGGGATGGGAATTAGATCTTGAAGATATGTTTAGTAGGATTTGAAAATGTTAACCAATTAAGGAACCGTAATTAGGCATAGTAAACCTAATTACTTGTTCTTTAGGTAAAATTGCTATCTTAGTACTAAATTGTGACTCGTTAAACATCTAGTAGTGAATTTAGATACCTCAGTATAGTTTAAGATATAATTTTCCTAATAATGGATTTTGAGGTTAGATGTGGGCCCTCAGCCCACCTTAGGCAAAGATTGCTATTAGACGTTTCTAGACTCAATAGACCTTGCATATTACCTTAATTATGTTCTTTATTCGAGGGTGTTTAGATACATGGTGGTTTATTCTAGATTGATACATGGGGATAATATTAGTTCCTATTCGAGTTTCTTAATTTATGATATTAATACTAGTTCGATTCCACAATAATTGATGATATATGTTTTGGTTCAAGTCCAGTACTGAGAGGTTGTTTATGATGGTTATGGAACCTGTTAGAGTCTAGTGGATACGGTATTGAAGGATCCATAGTTATGATTTTGAAATATGACTAATTAGTATAATTTTGGTCATTATTTCTCTTGATTGCACCCTACGGGCTTATGGGTGGCAGCATTGGGTTATTTACTTTATTACACCTTCAAGCTTATGGAGGGCCGGTTATGTAGAGGTAGTTATGTTTTTTCATTTTATCATTATTTCGCTTATTTACTTTCAGTATTTGGAGTTCTATTCTAGGTTTTCCCTCTTACCTTGACTTATCTAACTTATCTTGCATTTTATTATGTTTATATTATGATTTTGCTCAATCACTCGATGATTCCTACTGTATATCTATGGCTTTGGTAGTCATACAATACTTTTTGTACCTTTTTTGTGCAAATCCGAGTAATAGTAGTCGTCGTTTACACTGAGATTTATGTTGGTCAGAGTTCAGAGATAGGGTGAGATCTCAGACCTAGAGTTGACCTTTTCTTTATCATCTGTATTTTTATAGTCTTTCTACTTTTGAGACTGTTATGTTTCAATTTTGATGGTACTTGTATTCTTTAGGATTAAGGTTATTGTGCCAACTATACTAGGTCGTGGGATGTTAGGATATTTCTTATTTCTCTTCCTGTCTTATTATTATTCCATAGTTTATTGTTGTAATTCTTTTTCTTACACATTTTCAGCATTTGTACCATATTTTACCAAATTAGTCTATTGCTTATAGCTCCAGGCAGTGGTTTAGCTTACCTCCTGATGAGGTAATGTAGATGCCACCATGACTTAGAAATCGGGTTGTGACAAATCAGTATTAGAGCCAGGTTCACCAATATTTTTGGTACAAGAGCAAGTGTGTAGTAGAGTCCCACAGATCAGAACGATGAGGTCCATTTATTATCTTCAGGAGGCTATAGGACATTGTTAGGGAATCTTCACATGCTTCACTCATTTCGTGCTATAAGTCTATTGGTTTCTAAAGATTCCTTTGGTTTCACTCTTTCACATATGGCTCTTGTATTCTTATTATTATTCCATGGTTTATTTCTGTAATTCTTTTACTTGAATATTTCTGACATTTATGCTATCCTTCACTAAGTTAGCCTATTGCTTATAGCTTCGGGCTACGGTTAAAATTACCTATTGGTGGGGTATAGTAGGTGCCATCATGACTTAAAAATTGGGTCGTGACATAAAATATCTTCTCCCCCTCCCTAAGTCCAGGCCCACTTGTATAGCATAGGCACTAATAACAATCAGTGTAGACCCTCCAATGACCAACTTCATTGATATCAGCCTATTGTTGAATAGCTTAAATCTCCACCACCTACCCCTTAAGATCTCTATCAACTAAGATACCTACCCCTTAAGATATCTATCAATTAAGATACCTACCCCATTCCTATGCCTCATGCTACCAGAGTACCACAACTTATACCCATCTATGCCCTTCATCTTAGAACCTACTTATTTGGTCTCCCGGACACAAGGTAAACAAATCCCCGTCCTCCTATGACTGAATAATAGAAATGAACTAGAATCTTCTCAAACCATGTTTAATGGTGGTACAATCCTTTCAAAAAACAAAAAATCAGTAATAAAAGCGGTACAATCCATTTGAAGCTCAAATCAATGATTATAGTGTGACAATTCAATTTAAAGTCTAAGAGATAAGTATATTCCCTAAAGATCGTACCATAGTCCATGTATATAAGCATATGGAATATATCCATGTAATCACAAGTATATCTATAAATATGTATATGTATACACATTACAGGGTAAAAACCACCCTCTATGCTATAGCTTAATTAATGTGGATTCTAGCTAGTCCAAACTCATAGCCTCGGGCGTACAATATCATAATAGAATACAAATATTGAAAGAAAAGTAATATGAAGGATAATCAATTAGAAAAAAACCACTCTACCATGAAATCCTACCCCAGCATATAGTAAATATCCCTAATCTAATCCTAATGCAAAAATAAGCATCCTAATCTAAGGCTCAAGCAATTATTCTACTCTAAGGTCCTCTAAATAGGCTAAGAAGTTAGAAGTATAGAAATAAACCAAATCCTACCCATGAATATCCTAACCATCATATAATTCATAAAATATACTACATAATTGAGCTAAGTCTATAGAAAGGGGAAGTCGTAACCTACCTCAGGGTCGATCAATAAAAGCTCAGACGTAACACAAAAATTTTTCCCTGTAGAGCCTCATAATGTTGCCACACTATTAAAAACATAACTTACTTATCAAAATAAGAAAAATGATATTCATATTGATAAAATAGAATTAAGGCTAAAAATTAGGTCTAAAATCCACCCTCGAGAGGCGTAGATGAAAATAAAAATTCCCAATACAATTACCCTCATCCAAGGGTAAGAAACATATGGACAAAAGTAGGGCAAAGATGAAAAAAATCCAAACCTATATAGGTCAAGAAAAAATTACTTTATTGGAGGAAAATAAAGAATATAATTTCTTAATTTATGATTTGAAGATAGGATGGACGTTAAATGAATTGAAATAATACAATGGATGAGGAATTGGACTTATCAGATGTAGAATCCATCAAGAATTTATGCAAATACTCATAAACTGAGCTCTCGATATGCTTAGGAAATAACATGAAATAAAGAAGGAAAGAGGGTCTTATATGACTAGCTAACCCCAATTCTGCAGAGGATTGGTTGCAAAAGTGACACTGCTTCAACGGTGTATCTTTTTCAAAGTAGAAGTCCTTAGGAAATAGACCTCCACAAAACCGGAGGGTGTACCACTTAAGTGGTTTGACAAAAGTGGAGAAAGGGATGCTAAGATGACGGCGAGGTTACTTCAATAGCCACCACAGGTGCGACAATCTTTCCATTGGAGTGGCTTTACTTAAGCGGGCCAAGCTCCATAGAAGCAGCTACACCAATTATAGCTGTACCAACAACTTAAGCTAATTTTATCAAGTTTCGAAATCACCCCTGTGATCATTTACAATCTCATGAATTTAAATCAAATATACTACCCTACTAGAATCTACATTCCAAACTCAATGGAATCAACAAAATAACCAATGGTGGTTTGGTCAAATGTTGATCGAAGTAAACATTTTCAAAAGTTACTACATTTACACCTAAACACCAAAAAGAAGTTTGAAATCCTTAGAACCTAAACCAAAAGCTCTCCAGCTTGAAATCCATGTTTTAGAGTTGATAGAACTGATTGAATTCACATCCAAGTTTATTTATTAAGTATGTTTATCAAAGTCATGCTTCTGAACTTTAAAAGCTCCAAAAAAATGAAATTCGTTTAGAACCAGACTAAATACCCAAGAAACTTAACCACCATCACCGCAGACCATAAATACAACATAGAAGCTATGAGAATGGTCAATAGAGAAAACACAATAAATTATAAAAATGACCAAGAGGGTCATTACACAAATTCTAATTGGTTTGATGGTATTATTTGAGGAAGAATATCCTCCAGTTTATCATGAACTACACTATAAATGATTTTATTAATAAAGTTACTTGTCAAGACCCAAAAATCAAGGGTCATGATGTCATTTTTTACCACAAGCCTTGAGAAGTAAGAATATCACCCAAATCAATATGAAGTGAGAAATCAACACCAAAACCCATGGCAAGATTTCTAGAAAGAAGTTGAACCACACATATATAGTTAAAGTGGAAATACCTAGTCAAAATACCAGACAATACCACAAATCCTGGTGTCATAGTGTAAGAACCAACTAATACAACTCGAAGACTTAATATACACAGGATATCCAAAAAGGGAACAAACTACGTCTCTGAATACAATAATAGATAGTATAGATTAGAAAAGGTAGTGGTCAACTCTGGATGCATAGATCAACTGCTACCTCGAATAGACTCCAAATGTTGCATGAATCAGCTATCCATGCGGTACACTCGTTCCTAGATATGCACTAAAAGGGCCCAGAAGGGATGAGTACGGTCCACTTGTACTCAATAGGTAAGATAGGCCAACAGAGTAATGTAGAAAATAAAGCATATAAACTAAAACTAAGGGCACATCACCTGCAATTAGAAAATATCCCAAACAGTAGCTCACACTATCTAGGTCGGACGTGCAAAGCGCTCCACCTGAGTTAACTCAGTTATTTGATGACATCTGTAAAAATAGCGCGGAGTTGTTTCGATCCCGAGGTAGAGAATTACCTACAGTTAGAGGAAGAAGAACAAATATCCACATACACCAAATACAAATATAAAAAGATAGAACAATGGACAGATATCAAGTCAAGAATAGGAATATAATCACAGAATAAGAACAATATATGGAATGCAATGAAGACGATGATGATGATGATAAGGATGATGCACGAGGTCCTCGCACAACTTTCGTATACACCTATCGAGCTGAGTTATAGACGTAGGACCCATGGAAGGTTCGTTAACCAACTCCTACAAGATCTGCTCCTAGGTAGAACCCATGGAGAGTTTGTCAACCTGTATACAACCAATATCTATAACTCCTCCCTGACACATACGTCAATAGAGGGTTTTTAAAAAGTCATATTTTATGTCAAATCAAGCCAATATTTCCAGATTTCCACGGTAGTACCAATTTTCATGAATGAATAAGATAAGAGGATGTAATGTTCCCAACCAACAAAAATGAGAACATCCAATATCCAACTAATATACCAAACAATGTGAGCCAGAAATCGACTCAAATCAACCAACCATCCATGATCCAATATAATCCAGAAACCATCAAGCGAACCATGCAAGAAAATTATCATTAAAACCACATACATTCTAAAATCTAGGTATTTTCCACCACAAAGAGTGAAACCAAACATACATATATTATTACCGGGCCAACAAAATCATATAAGACCCCACACGATCACACATAACATATAATGTCTCAAAACCACCAAATATTATCCACATAGGCTACTATACAAGCACTTAAGTCAACTAAACCCATTTTCCATAATACAAACCCATACCAGTAGCATGCTTCAACATTATTATTGACTATCAAACCCAGTCTGAAGAAAATTAAGCCATAACCTACCTCGATTGCCAAAATTGGAACAATTAAGACTTTATAACTAAACTTCATCCTCACATGCAGACCCGAAATAAACTAAAACATAAAAATATAGAATCTACGCATCAAAGTAAAGTCAACAATACCCATATTGTCCTCTTTGAAATAAGGGTCAAAATAGACCTCAGAAATGGTTTTTGTAAAAGAAGGGTAAAATTAGTATTTTTGTCCAAAAACATAATCCCAAGATTAAAGGAACTCATAGTAGAAACCCCAAGTGAAAATGGGGTGAGATTGGGGTTTGATCAAGAAAATCATAAGTTTGGCCTTTCGAGCCAAAATTCCCATATTGCACCTTTAAATCTGAGTTTAAAAAAAGAATTAAGTAATACAATAAAAGAAAATTAGTTGAAATATGAGTTTGGAGTTTACCCAAGGTTAGAAAAGGAAGAAAATGCCCAAAAATGAGATCCCCAAGCTCCAAGTCTCAAAAATAGTGATGAAAAACCAAGAAAAGGATTAGGAAGAAAATGCCCAAAAACTAGATCCCCAAGCTCCAAGTCTCAAAAATGTTGATGAAAACCCAAGAAAAGGATCGTTTATACCCAGGTGTCTGGTGTCGCTAAAGTGGTAAAGTGACTGGTTTAGCGGTCACCACTAAAGTGTTCAAGTAATGCTTTAGCGGTACCCACTAAGTGTGCTAGTCTGGTAAAGAGGACACGGGACAATTTAGCACCCTCCGTTAAAGCAGCCGAGGCAACTAAAGCACCATTTCCCAACTTTTAGCCAGCCGTTAAAGTGGCTAAGTGGCACTTTAGCGCCTGCTACTACAGCGGCCAAAGTGGCACTTTAGCGGTTGCACCAACTGTGGAGACTTGGAAAATTCCAAGTCTTTGGGATCCCTCAGAATTCATTTGGAATCACCAAAATGCAAACGAACTATGCTACCCTATAAAATTCGATCCTTTGGACTCAATAGCGATATCAAAATTTCATAAGCATTGTTTTCACAAAATTAACCCTCGAGACCTAATTTCCTAACTTTCAAAATCAATGGTAAAAATGAGGTATAAAAGCCGTAAAACCACACCATGTTATTAACCTAAAATCGACATTATGGGTCTGCTAGCATAGTCCATTTTTCCATTCGATGCACAGATCAAAAGATTTTGATGAAAGTCAACTAGTAAGCCTTTAAGACCATCAAATACCATAATCTGGCATAAACCACACTAAAATGCATTAGAAATTATGCCAATAATTTCCACACCCCAGAAAGTTCACAATATAACCATGGAAGGGGGAAATGGTTAAATCACATAAAAATAAATATTTCACACACATCAACAAAAGTCAGGTCATTATATCATCCACTACTAAAATCTAGTTTATCCTCGAACTAAGGGCAATAGAAATACCTAAATCAGTGAAATGTTAGGGATAACTTCTACACATATCGGACTCGACCTCCCAAATAGAGTCATCTACAAGTCGATGCCTCCACTTAACCCTAACCATAGGAATAACTCTAGAACGCAATTGTCTAACATCCCTGACTGGAATAGAGACATGTTCCTCAACAAAAGACTATCGCTTATCAAATAAGACTAAATCCTAATGAATAACATGAGACTTGTCTCAAATATATGCAAAGCATGGGAACATGAAAAGATGGATGAACAACTGATAAATCAAGGGGAAATGCTAACTTATAAGCCATATCCCTAATAGTTCGAAGTATCTTATAAGGTCCAATATACCTGGGGCTAAGCTTGCACCTTTTCTAAAACCTCAACACACACATCATGGGAAATTCACAAAGGAAGATATGATCACCAACACTGAATCTCAAGGTACGAAGTCTATAATTTACATAACACTTTTGCCTACTCTGAGACACTCAAAGTCTATCTTGAATGAACCTAAATCTATCCAAAGACTCATGAAGCAAGTCTTTATATTGAGGTATAATCTATGAAACATCAAACCAACCAACTGGAAAGACACAACGTCTACCATAAAAAGCCTTGAAATGAGCCATCTCAATATTGGAATGGTATTTATTATTATATGCAAACTTCATCAAAGCTAGATGTTGCTCCCATTGACCACCAAAGTCTATCACACAAGCACAAAACTTATCCTCTAAAACCTGAATAATCTACTCTGACTGACCGTTAGTTTTGGAGTGAAAAGTTATACTAAGATCAACATGAATGCCCAACTTCTACTAAAAAGTCTTCAAAAATTAAGATGTGAACACTGAACCTCAATCTGAGATAAGACACACTGTTACACTATGATGATAAATAACATCATGAATATAGATGAGGGCCAAGCTCTCGGCATTAATAAAAACCTGAATTAGAATAAAATGAGCAAATTTGGTCAATCGATCCATGATGACCCAAACACTATTAGAACCACGAGAAGTATGAGGCAACCTAGTTACGAAGTTCATAGTGATCCATTCCTATTTTAACTTAGCAATGGACAACCTCTGAAGCAAATCAGAAGGTTGAAAATGCTTGGCCTTCACTTGCTGGCAATATAGGAAATAATCTGCTATATCCTTCCTAATACCACCCCACCAGTAATACTTTCTTATATCATGATATATCTTAGTCGCTCCTAGATGGATGAAATACCTAGAACAATGAGCTTTCTCCATAATCAATCTAAGCTAATCACCCACTCTCAGCATACTAACTCGACTATCAATTCTTAAGATACCATCTGGATCAAGCAAGGCTTCCTTAGCCTCACCATTTAACACCTTATATCGAACCACTCTAAACATAACATAATAAAACTAATACGACTAAATCTTCTCCAACAAGAAAGATTTAGCCACTACAAATGACAAATCATACCCAGGTGTCGAAATATCAAGCCTAACTATCTGGTTAGCCAAAGAATGAACCACCAAGGCTAAAGACCTCTCCTAAGTCAAAAGATGCATCAAGATACCCATGCTAGTCGACTTTTGGCTCAAGGCATCCGCAACTATATAAGACTTGCCCGGATGTTAGAGAATTATTAAGTCACAATCCTTAAACAACTTAAGCTAACAGTGCATCCTCATATTAAGATCTCGCTAGGTGAAGAAGTACTGAAGGCTATGATGATCTGAGAAAATTACACAATGGAATTTATACAAGTAGTGCCTACACAACTTCAAAGAAAAAACAATCGCGCATAACTCCAAATCGTGGGTAGGGTAATTTCTCTTATGGTATTCAACCACCTTTCCCTCTTGCATCAACACAACACCTAAACCAATACCTGAAGCATCATAAAAGATGGTAAAACCCATGCCATCCTTGTACAAAGTCAAGATAGGAGCCAAAGTCAAAAAATCCTTGAGCATTTGAAAATTGCCTTACAAGCATTGGACCACTAAAAGGAAATCCTTTTCTATGTCAACTTAGTCATTGGATGTGTAATAGATGAAAAAACCTCAACAAAACACCAATAATAGTACGTAAAACAACAAAATTCCAAATATCGATAGGAGAAGCAGGCCTAGCCTAATAACAAACTATTGTAATCTTGGTTAGATCGACCATAATACTATTCTTGGTTACCACATGACCCAAGAAAGAGATAGACTTCAACCAAAATTCACTCGTGGAGAAGTTAGAATACAACTTCTCATCCCTCAATCTCTAAAGAACAATCCATAAATTCCCCTCATGATCGGCCTCATTCTTAGAATAACCAAAGATATCATCTATAAATACAGTGATTGGTTAGCATTGGTTAGCATACCACCAGTACCCCATTATACAACTAGTACCCACCAGTCGTATGTTGTCCAAAACCCAAGAATCCAAAAAAAATTCTAAGATTACCAAACACAGGGTGTTTCATCTCCCCTTCTAGGATCATTCATCCCTGATTGATGAACAAGGTAGGTCAAACACAAGAACAATTCATTTTCATTATAAAATATCAATCCAACCTTTAATCAAGTTGGAAAATAAAGATGCAAGGACCTATTATAACCCTTAACTAAGTTAGAAATAAAGATGTGATCAAGAAGACATACCTTCCGCATGAATATTTGAAGCAGAAAAGAAATGTGGATACTTGGAATTTATTTTTGCTTTCGCTTCCTATGTAGCCTCTTCCACCTTATGGTTCCTCTTTAGAACCTTAACCATAGACACATACTTGGTTTGTAACCAACAATTACGAACCTGTCAATCTAATATCTCAACCGGTAGCTCTTCATAAGACAAAGAATCTGAGATATCCAATCCTTTCAAAGGAACCACCGAAGAAGGATCACCAAGACACTTTCTCAACAAAGACACATAAAATACTATATGAATGAAGCTCAAACTAGAAGGCAACTCCAATTCATACATCACATTTCTATCCTTCCGCAAAACCACATAAGGGCAAACATACCTAGGATTGAGCTTCTCCTTATTGTTGAACTGCATCACTCTATTCATGGGAGATACCTTTAGGAACACTTTATCCCCAACCTCAAACTCCAAGTCTCGTCGCCTTACATCTGCATAGAACTTTTAACTACTTTGGGAAGACTTAAGCCTTTCCCAAATCACCTTTACATTTTCATGGCCTGATAAACCAAATACAAACCAAATATATCCAGATCACCAAGATCAAACCAACCAATAGGAGATCTACACCTCCTACCATACAATACTTTAAAAGGGGTCATCCTAATAGTAGAATGATAGTTATTATTGCAAGCTAACTCTACCAAAGGTAGATGCTCAAACCAATTGCACCATAATCAATCACACATACACGAAACATATCCTTCAATGTTTGAATAGTCCTCTCTGCTTGTCCATCCATCTACAGATGAAAAGCAGTGCTCAAACTAACATTAGTATCCATCCCCTTCTGGAATGACCACTAAAAGTAAGATGAAAATTGTGTACCACGATCAGAGATGATAGAAAAAAATACCCCATGCAGCATTACAATCTCCTAAAGGTGCAACCTTGCATAGTCCTTAGCCGAAAGGTTAGTTCGCACCGGCAAAAAGTGATCAGTCTTTGTCATCCTATCCACGATAACAAAAACTGAATAAAATTAGTTCCGAGATCGAGGAAGATCGGTAACAAAATCCATAATGATTACCCCCCATTTTTATGTTGACAACTCTATTTCTTGATACAACCCACCAGGCCTCATGTTCTTAACTTTGACTTGTTGGCAGACCATAAATATGGCTACAAAATTGGCCACATCCCTCTTCATACCATTCCACCAATACATCTATTAGAGATCATGACACATCTTTATCAAATTAGGAGAAACAACATAGCATGATTCATACGCCTTAACCAAAACCCTATGTTGCAAACCATCAACATCAGGAACACAAAATCGCCCTTGGCAATTCAAGGTACCATCACCATTGCACAACAACATCACTCTTAATTTTTATCAAGATAAGATCTAGTATTTGCTTCTCCTTGATCTTCGCACCGAGAGATGACTGAACCACTTCCTTTACCATCACACCACCATCCCCGAAGTCTAGAAGATGAACCCCAAGATTACCCAAGAACTGGATATTCTTAATTAATTCTCACTTTGCCTTTTCTACATAAGCTAAAATCCTTATGGATAACCTACTAAAAGCATCAGCAACCACATTGGATTTACCTGGGTGGTAGTGAAAAGTCATATCATAGTCCTTGAGAAGCTCCAACCATCTTCTCTTCTTAGGATTTATCTTCTTTTCAGTGGACACATACTGTAGACTCTTATGATCAGAAAAGATGTCCAGTGTGCTCTATATAAATAATGCCACTAGATTTTCAAAGAAAAAACAACCGCTAAAAGCTTCAAATCATAAGTAGGATAATTCCTCTCATGTACCTTCAATTGCCGTAAGCATAGGCAATCACCTTCCCATGTTTCATCAAAATACAACCAAGTCCCATCCGAGATGCCTTACAATAAACTACAAACCCCTTATTACCTTCAGGCAATGTCAACACCAAAGTTGAAGTTAGGTTATACTTGATCTTCTCTAAAGTCCCCTCAAAAGCATCCAACCAAGAAAACTTTACCTTCTTCTGGGTCAACTTAGCCAATGGGGCAGCTATCTTCGAGAAGCTTTTCACGAACCGTTGATAATATCCAGCCAAACCCAAGAAGCTCCGAATATCGGTTGGAGTCGTGGTCTAGGTAATATGACTAAGAAAAGTCACAACATTAAAAAAAACTAACACTAGGAGAACTTGGCGTACAATTATCTCTTTTCCAAGGTACGCAACACCACATAGAGGTGATTAGTATGCTCCACCTCACTCTTAGAATAAACCAGAATGTCATCAATAAACACAATGACAAAAAGATCCAGAAAGTACCTGAAAACCTTATTCATTAAATGTATAAATACCACCAGTGCATTAGTAAAACCAAATGACATAACCAAAAACTTAAAGTTTCCATACCGAGGAAAAAAGCCATCTTAGGGATATCCTTCTCCTTAATCTTAAACTGATGATACCCAGACCGAAAATCTATCTTACAAAAGAATTTGGCACCTTGTAACTGATCAAACAAGTCTTCAATTCTTAGTAGAGGATACTTGTTCTTGAATTTTACCTTATTCAACTTCCTATAGTTAATACACATTCGAAGGGAAACATCCTTCTCGTGCACGAATAAAATTAGTGCAACCCAAGAAGACACACTAGGACTAATGAAACCCTTATCTAAAAGATCCTTAAGTTTCTCCTTGAGTTCCCTCAACTCAACCGAAGCCATTCTATAAGGAGTAATAGATATTGGACGAGTGTCCAGAACCAAATCAATACCAAACTCAATCTCTCTATCCAGAGGAACACCAGGAAGATCACTAGGAAAGACCTCAGGAAACTCATTCACCACCTAGAACTAAATGAAAAGAAAGACCTTCTGAGTTAGAATCTTTAACCTGGATCAAGTGATAGAGACACCCTTTAAAGATTAATCTCCGAGCTCTAAGATAAGAAATAAACCTTCCCTTAGGAGTTGGGGAACCACTCTCCCACTCAATAACCGATTCACCAGGGAACCTAATGACAACCTTATGGGTCCAACAATCTAAGGACACGTAACAAGAGTGTAACCAATCCATCCCCCAGAATATCATTGAAATTAACCATATCCAGTTCAAACAAATCTACCAAAGTCTCCCTACTTCTAACAGATACTACACATTCCCTATAGACTTTATTGTCAACCAAAGAGTCTCCCATCGGGGTAGAAATAGAAAAAGGATTTGAAATAACCTCAGGATCAAAAGAAAAATGTATAGCCACAAATGGGGTTAAATAAAAAAGAGTGGACCCCAGATCAAGCAAATAATACACGTTATGAGAAAAGAGTTTCAACGTACCAGTCATAACATCAGGTGATGCCTTAGATTTTTTTCGAGTAGCATTAGCATATAACCTATTTTGACCTGTACCAATACCAAAAATAGAAGAAGATGCAGAAAAAGCACCCTTTGGCACAGGAGAAGAAGATAAAGCAAATAGAGATTTAACCTCTCCAGAAACACCCTTACTAACTAGATAATTCCTGAGCATATAGCCTAGCTGGCCATATTTAAAATATTTATCCCTACCTTCATCACAAAATCCTCGATGAAGACTACTACAGAATCGGTAAGGAGCACATGAAAAATCTGACTGATCCCCACTCCCTTGAGATTAGACACCCTGTGTACGGAAATTATCATCACCTTGCTGACACCTATCACCTAACTATTTTGGGTAAGGAGCACTAGCAGTAGAGAAGGAACCAAAACTCCCCTGCTTCTTCTTTTTCCATTTACCACTATCCCGACCACCTATTGCTGAGTACCACCCTTCTCTGAGAACCTTCTCCTCTTACCCTACCTTTATCTAAACTCCGATAGTTTCCTATTTTCCTCCTTCACATTCTACATATGAATAATCAACCTAGAAATATCCATATCCTTGATCAACAATATAGTCTTGCTTTCAAGGATCAACTCCTGAGGAAGTCCATAAGAAACTTTCTCATCCTCTTCCTTATATCGGACACCATGTATGGAGCATACATTGATAGCTGATGAAATTTTAAGGAATATTCCTTGACAGATATTTTCCCTTTCTTAAGATTCAAAAATTTCTCCATCTTTCCTTCCCTCAGCTCCTAAGGAAAGAAGCAACCCAGAAAACCATTTGAGAATGTCTCCCATAAGGACAACTTCTCAACATAACCTATATCCATACCCACTCCTTGTACCATTGGTAAATAATATCCTTGAGAAGATAAGCTATAAAATTTACCCATTCCCCTTTTTTGGCCTGCATTACCCTGAATATTTTCTCCATTTTATCCAAGAAACTCGGAGGATCCTTCTCCACCTTCAAACCAGTAAAAGTAGGAGGATTCATCTTCATAAATTGGCCAACACTTGTGACCTCAGCCGATGGAACACCAGATGTATCCCTCTCAGCCTGAGTGAAAACTAATTGAGCAATAACATGAATTGATTGGCGAAATTCCACATTAGTCATATCATCCTAAGAAGGACTAGTAGCAACAAATGGGACTCCAGAAATATTAGGGACTGGACCCCTAGATCGAGTATGTATCCCTTGAGTAGTACATGTCCCTTTAACATTGTCTCCAGTTAGGACAAAAGAGTTATCTTGCATTTCAGATCGTTAAGGCATGATTTGAAAAGCGAACAAACCAGGATTAGAAAGAACCTAAGACCTTGCAACTTGAAAATAAGATACAAGAAAAGTGAAACATTCCTAAATTCCTTGTAGCCTCTCCCTTATGAGTGTGGCACACTATACACCCCTAAAAGATACTCTACTCAACACGACTATATGGACTACCAATTGATCATGAACCTAAAGCTCTAATACCAACTTGACCCAAACCGACCAGGGGCCTTGTCGTAATGGGAATCCTAAGTCTAACTAGGATTGGAGACCACCCCCGATTACCTAATCCAACAAACCTACGCATATCCAGAGTCAGATAAATTCTAAACATATAACAAGATAGCGTTATTATGTAACCAAAGACTTTGGAATAGGTCTATGACCGTGACCACCCAAGCGAATCCAACTGTCCGATACCAACGCACAACCATAACCAAACCAAACCATAATAATAACAAAACCAAGCTCCATAACATAATATAAAATTATGGAACAGTGAGAAATTTAGTCTAAAGATATCAGCCCCAATGCCAAAGACAAAACTAAGGCTGACACCACTACAGATATTGCTCATACAATCACATAGTAGTTTCACAAAAGCCTCTAACCAAAAGAAAAACAATATCCAGTTGGGACATTCCCCTAACCATAGATAAAACCAATGTCCATAAATAAACCAAGGTATGTAAAAACTTCCATGAACATGAAATGGATCCTTCCGAAATATGGAAGCTCACCACTTTAATCTAGTAGCTAATCCCAAATTCGAACACTAAAATGAAAGAGTAGAATCACCAGTTTCTGCATTGTGTGGAGATACAGTCGCCTAAGGACGGGTTAGCGGGTGAACTTTAGTAAGTACTCAAGATAAGGATAAAATAATGCCATCCAGTAAAACTAAATAAGCCAACCACATGCATACAACCATACATAATATATATATACATATTTAACCATGCTGGGAAAGGGAATCGGGATTAGCATGCATTTAAAACTATTCCCAAGTACCTTTCTCTCTCTATGATACATAATGTACAGTGTACTTAGAGGATTCCCATGTACCTCATAGTATCATTTACGGTTTCCATGACCAACCCCTTATATTGGCAAACATGAGTTTCCAGTGTTTGTCCATTAGACTCCCACCTTCTCAGTTAGCTATCACCCCCCGCCATTACTGCCTAATTAAAGCCATTTCTAACCAATCAAACCATTATTTCATTATTATTAACAAAGATTTATAAGAAGTGGTATCGTCTTACCGACTATATCTTGCAAGCAACTTCCTTAGCCAACCTTTTAATGTAATAGGATTTCCGTGTACCTATTTACCAAGTTAACATGAGGGATTCTCATGTATCCCACAAGTGTTCCATTATTATAATTTCTTGGGGAATCTTGTGTATGTCGCAAGTTGTTCATTACCATATTTACTTGGGGGATTCCATTATACCCCATAAAGAGTTCAATTAACCATAACCATGACCACCAAACAATTCCATTAACCATTTCAAACTATTTAAGCTATTTATTCCATTTAGAGTTCCATTATCAAACCATACCCTACAATAGTTTCATTAAAAGTCCAATAATATAGTAAAAGCATTATCATAGGCATTTTATCAAATATGTTGGGGACATAGTATTTTCAAAACCACATCCAATTACCAATTAACCATTCACATGCAACCAATAGTACAAACCACCATCAAAGCATGTAAAAATATAATTAAAATATGGGAAAACCATAACCAAGCATTTAATACCAAAACCCCAACATATATTTGAAAATCCCAAAATCATAAAATAATCAATCCATGAAAACATTGTATAAATCAGGACTTTAGTTGGAACTAACAATGAGGGAGAGGTATCTTGCCTTAGATAATGAAGATGATAGATAAAAATCACCCGAACAAGCTCCAAATTGATCACCTTAGTGAAACCCTGGCCTTTTTTTTATCCAAAAGCCTTTTGAGAGAATTGTAGAGTGTTTAAGAGTAGAATAATAGGGTAAATAACCTCTCAAGAGGTTTAGTAGTCATGGGATTTAATAGATTAAGTGGGAAAATATCCATATTTCCCTTACTTAAACTGCACAAAAATCCCATCATAGGGTACGATTATAACATACCGGCCATACCCTCCAATACGAGTGGTACCTGCCACTCGTACCCTAGGCCTCCTCTTTAGACCTAAGATTGTCCAACATATGATTTACCCAAAACAAGTCGTACCCAAGCATACGGCTAGTACCCTTGACCCGTACCCCTAGTAGAATAGAGTCACAAAGGGTTTGAATACTGTCCACTATACGAGTCCATAGTATGACTCATACCCTGGGTTACAACTCACAGTAAGCCACTCCTACTTAGATCTATGTTATTTTACTAAGTTTTAGATCAAGTAAAGGAAAAACCCAAACCAAGTGACATGTATCCAACCATACGACTCGTACCAACCTAAGTCGTATCCATTATAGAATCCAATCCGATCGACCAACTAGTACTGGTCAGCATACGACCAAGGCATACCCCTCATATCTAATTATACGACTGGCACCCGCCAGTCGTATGTTGTCCAAAACCCAAAAAATTGGAAAATTTTATAAGGGTCCCAAACCCAGGGTGTTTCAAATACTGAAGACAGACAAAATCCTCTACCAATCTACTACAAATAATTTCTAAACCTCTTTTTCATTTACATGCACTATAGCATTGTAGTTCATTAAGCAAAGCATCATTTCTTTTGTATACTCCAAAAGATTTCTAAAATTAAAGCTCCTATAACTAGGTTCTCATCTTGTAAAATAATATGGTGAGCATTGTTTTGTTCTAAGAACCATGGCATGTTCGATGAGTGTAAAACAAGTTTTTAGTTGTTCATCACATGAATTTCAACGCACAAGAAATACTATATCATGAATTTCAAAACAAGGCATTAAGAGTTAGAGTTTTTAAATTAATAATTAATAAAATGCGGACCAATGAAAATGTATCACTTCATAAATAAAATATTTTTTATTTATTTAATATTAGAAATGTTAAATAAAGGGTATTTTAGATCCCAGAGGTATATGTGAAGGACATTTTGGAGTCCAAAGATGGATATGAAAGATATTATTGAGCCAAAAGATGGATGAAGAGCATTTTTGCACCATTTTCAATAGATGAAGGGAATTTTAGGCCCTTTTCTTTTTATTTTTTGTAATGACCCATTTTGCCATTACTAATTTATTCATAATAAATTCATTCCTCAATATTAATTTTGGTCCAAATTAGCCAATAATTTATTTATTGTGTCACCTTAAACTTTCTGACGAAGATTTTAGCCTTCGGATGTGTCTATAGATTAAAGCCTGATGAATTTAATTATTTATAGGTGATAATATCAATAGTTCAGTTTGAAATTTCTTTAGGTATGAATTAAATTCGTACAATATCCCTAACACAAAGTTAAGTATAAAACTTTCTTTTCGATACAGTTTTGATATGGGTTTATATTAGGACCAACTTTAAACGATAATATCTCTTAGAATACAAGGATTTGGTAAACCCATAACCTATAAAATTAAAGAACTCCGATTCTTCTATCCACCTCAACAAACCTTTCCTCAATTTTTATTCAGAGTAAAAAGTTATGATTGTTTTACTGAACACTGTCCGGGGTGAAATTTGATTTCGCTGTAGCAAAAATTCTGATTGTATTTAAATCAACTTCGGCCATTTTTGAAACCTAAAAACCCCCAAATTCAAGTCCCCATCCCTAAGAGGTGATTTCTCAAAGCTTAAGGTGAAATTCCTTCATTGAGGTAAGTTT
The DNA here is from genome assembly GCA_030864215.1 of Capsicum pubescens. Taxonomy (NCBI): domain Eukaryota; kingdom Viridiplantae; phylum Streptophyta; class Magnoliopsida; order Solanales; family Solanaceae; genus Capsicum; species Capsicum pubescens. The sequence goes on from CM061543.1 coordinate 172,959,492, forward strand.
GTTTCATTATTTTCTTCGTCTTTTAAACCTTTAACATCTTATAATCCTTAGAAAGACCTTCAATGGTTGAATCCTATTAGGAAATACTCATGGTTGGTTTTAATATGTCCTAGATATAATTCTATACAATAAATTAAAGATTCCTAACATGAATTTCATAATCTAGATTATGAATTTTGAAGGTTAGGAACATTCAATGGTTGAATCCTATTAGGAAATACTCATGGTTGGTTTTAATATGTCCTAGATATAATTCTATACAATAAATTAAAGATTCCTAACATGAATTTCATAATCTAGATTATGAATTTTGAAGGTTAGGAACCTTGAATTCTGTAAAGATGAAACCATTAGCATAAAAACTCCATTAATGCTTCAACTAACTTGTTTATTATTTTGTAGGTAACTTCTTGGCTACAATGGACAACAATTACCTTGGTTCTATCTTGGAAAGACTTGAAACTATCAACCGAGGAATGGAAAGTATGCTCACGACTATGTCCTCAATCTGAGGAAAGATGTCTACTATGAATGAGAGGTTGGATCGAATGGAGAGTCGACGGAACTCCCGTGCTTCTACTCCTCGACTCCATGTTTCCTCAAGTGGTCATGACCAAAAACCTTCCATCACCATTGTCCCCGAGACTTTGCATACAAAAGTCAACCCTTCAAGTTCACCACAAAATGCCATGAGCCAAGTTACTAATTATCCTCAAAATCGAGAACAAGGTAGATCACTTCTCCCGCAAGTTGATCAAGTCCTACAAGAAGGACTTGGAGGCCCATTTCCTCTCATCTAAGATCCACAACTGAAGCTCCACATTACCAAAATTGCCTCCTCAACCAAAACTCCACTTCCACAAAACCGATATATCCATATAGAGGAGTAAGGAAGAAAGGGACATGAAGTATATGGAGTCTACGATGATGATTATATGATGGAACGAGACTTGAGTCTGATAAGATTGAAGCCAAGTCTCAATATGGAGAGGAAGCCGAGGTTCAAAATGAATATGTTGGCCGAGACATGTTCATATTGAGCTCTCGGGTTCTTCATGTTTTGCGGACTATTTTGAGTGCTTGTTTTTGAAGTGGCTAATTGAACGAAGTGAAGCCGTGAATTTATAGGCAAATTCTTCTCAATATGGGGAGGATGATACGAGAATTATCACGGAAATAAACTTATGTGGGTGTGCATTAAAAGCAACCAAGTGTATGTGCAAGAGAAATATAAATTATGATATTTTCAATTATGATATTTTCCAATTAATACAATTAATACAAAACTAATAAATATCCAGAACATCAATGTTCGAGATGTAATAGAGGAGATAATATTATCCCAGAAGTCCAGCTAGAATAAAAAAAATCAACCAAGAATATAAGGAAGCCCGCTAGAAGATAAAAATCAACGGAGCAATTATAGAAGAAGACAGAGCATTGAAGATAGGAAAATGACATACGGAGAAAAAACTAAACTTCCTACGTAAATTATTGTAAAGCTTTAATAGCCTTTTTGACTTTTCTTTTCATTTAATAGGCTTTTTGACTTTTTGAACAAAAGACTATTATTAGGTTTTGTTTTTTAGTTAACTTTAAGTCTTTTTCTTTCAGAATGTAAAGACTTTTTGTAAATTAGATAGGATACGTGTAAAGTAGGAACAGTATAGAATACACGTTTTCTTTATCTTTCTTAGGATTATAAATAGAGAGCATTTTTGCTCAGCTAAAGGGAAAGTCTTCATGTGTTGAAGCAAAAAGCCCTCCTTTGTAAATAAATTATTTTTGAATATTTAATAAAAAAACAGATATATTTCAGAGCAAAAGTTATGGATGAATAAAGCCCAGAATTATCAAATCGGTCCAGAACAGGTATATTTATTTATGGTTGTGAATAGCTAAATTCATAAATTCCTGACAATCATGATATGATAAAATAAATTCATGTTAGCTACTTTATAGTAGAATTATTCGAAAAATAGCATGCTAAGAAGTTTATTAGCAAAGTAGAAAAGGAGAAAAATCCCTAAGAACTATGCCATCCTAAAGGTGAAATCGGTGAGGCAAGAAAGCCGTGATAGGGGAGTAGACAGAGTAGAGGCACTGTTTAAGGGAAAAGTATCCAGATTACCATGCTAATAGTGACCGAAGAACATGTTATTTAAGAATAATCTAGTATATAGTAATCTAAAATGATCATATTTTATTATGTGTATGATTGAAGGGAATATTTTGAAAAAGCATCGTATGAAAAATGAATACTTATTTGTCTGACGAAATGGTAGATAAATTTAAAATACTTGTTTTGTATGTACTTAAGGATATAGAAATTGTAGATATAAGAAAAATCATATTGGAAAAAATATTTGATAAATATTTTATGACTAGAATAAATTACATACCTCACCTACCTAACTACTCTTATAAATACTTACATACCAAACCTACACATCAACCATGATAAATTACGTCTATTTAGAATATGGGAAAATGGATATGAAAAATATACAATTAATGAAAACAAATTTAGAAGAATATATGAGAACCAAAGATATAAAATATATAGAATACCTTAATGAAAATATAGAGGAATTAATAAGATTAAAACAAACAACTAAAGAATATTATGAAAAAGCATTTAATTAACCCACCTAAATGACAGATAATTTTGAAGTACTAGTTTTATACATACTTAGATATATAGAAATTATAAACGTAAAAAAAATAATATGGGAAAAAATATTTAACATTGAAGATGAAGAGTTAGATATAAATCAGATAGAATACGAGCTAGGAGAAATATACTTAAGTGATGACAATCACTATTACTACCTAGATAATTATTCAGATGGATATTATACAGATTAAGAAATGCTAGAATATATTCAAAGAGTTAGAGAAAAATAAAGTTGGCTATATGAAGAAATTAATTATAGAAACTAGCTTAGAAAAAGAAGAGAACAATTAAAAGAAAGATTAATTTGAATAAATAAAACCATAAAACAACTAAAATTAAAACATAGTTTAGAATATGATTTAGACATAGAATTATTTATAGACGAAAAAGACAGGATAATTAACGAAATAGATAACCTAGAATTTAATATCAGATATAGTACAATTAGAATAAATTATTACAAAGAAATTTGTAGTATCACAACTACTTTAGGATAAAATGATAGACTATGAGTATTTAAAATATTGGAGACAAGATATGGAAGAAATAAGATTAACAGAAATACTTTTAAAAGAGAATTTAATTGAATATTTTAGAATAAAAGATATAGAATATTTAGAATACCTCCAAAATAATATACAAGAATTACAAAGACTAAGAGAAAAAACTAAAGAATACTACAGTAAAGCATTTAATCAAATACCATCTAATCACCCCCCAAATTTAAATTTATAATAAGTGCGAATTATTCAGTAGAAATAACAGATAAAAATATAGATAAATCATTAGTATTATATTAGAAAATATCATAATTGGATTATTCAGTTCATACACTAGAGGGGCAGCCCATTCTTGAAGGGTCTTTTTGATCATTTTAACTTCTATTTGTTTTATAATATATAAGGAACATGTAGGGTTTTATTTACTTAGTTGATGAATGAAATTGTAAGTCTTAAAAGACAAATAAACACAAGTCCTATTTCCTTGAGGCACCCAAAACCGAAATTAGGGCTTAGACAAGTGTAGAATTACTTGTGTTTGCATTTGCTTGGAAACATTGATGCTTGGGAGGTGGATTCCGATCTTGTATCATTGTAAGAGATAGGTTTATTGTTATGTGTAGTTTTAAGGGTCCAAGAGTTACCATTATTGGTTTCTTAATATTATACATTCATGTGGTCTATCTATCTATCCTTTTTCTTTTGTAATCTTGTATCCATTTTGTATCTTGTATTGTGAAGCCGTTTTTGTTGTTGTTGTTGTTGTTCTCATTGTTGTTTCATCTTGTCTTGTTAACTTAGTTTGTTATTGGCTACAAAAGGTGTCAAATACCTAGTTATATTGTCCTTCTTGTATTTCATTCTTGAATTCCAGAGTGGTCTTCAAAAGGGTCCTCGATTCTTTGAATTAGTGGACTGTTTTTGGAGTGTGTTTGGACTGTTTTGAGCCAATTCCGTGTGTTCCTTGGTTTTCTTATATCAGATAGTGAAGGAACTTTGTAAGATGTATTTGTAAGAAGTTTGTTTATTAATATTGAATTTAATTTATATTTCTTTAAAAACAGAAGTCTTCTGCATATTTTTAGTTGGGTAATAAAGGTTCTTCTAGCTACTTAGAATAGCGTAGGTGCCCACACGATCCGTTAGGCTGAGTCGTGACAATTTTTTATTGTTGTAAAGATAACACTAGTTAATAACCCTACGAGCAAGACTAATATTTAGATCAAGTTATCAGAGACATGCTTTCGTTTCGTTATCTTTATCGTGATGACAACTCCCAAAACTTAATCAATGCATATTAATCAAATAATTTAATAACAATTATGATGAAACAATTTCAAATTTCATATATTTATATCAAATAACATTTACATAATATGTTCAAATTATCATATGTGAAATTGGATTTAGGAAATATAACTAGATCCCTAACATTAGGAGGAAGCAAAGTTGCGAGTTGATGAGTAACAGGGAGGGAATTTCTTAAATCATCCCTATAGAGTATCAACCAAAAACGAATACTTTGGAACTAAAGGCAACTTAAAATTTTACGTAGGGAATGATAGTTGTACTATAGTCCAAAATTTATGTAAAACGAATGGAAAAGAAATACACTTAAACCAATTGGCAGAATGTCTAATGACGCTCTTGGCCTCGCCCCAAACAAAGTTCTCACGTATGCTTGGTTGGGATGCATCATCGCAAAATCTATTCAAAAAAGGAGGTCTTCCAAGAATTCAGGAGGAACTTGTGGATGGCTAAAGGGAATTCACTTGTTGGAAAAAGATTACTTGAAACTTTCATCCTTAATTACACACTCTTTGTCCCTCTATAGATTTGTCATAATCGATTTTTAATGGGATAATTAGGTTTCTTTGTAGTACATATTTTCTTCCATTCTATTTTCTGAGAGAGAGAGAGCACAAAATATTTAATTTCATCCTTATTCCTCTCTTTTCAAGAATTATTTTTTTGGTCTTAATTTATAAATTTAGAATGCTTCCAATCTTCTGAAAAACATTGGGATTAGACTTCTTATTAGCATCTATCACCTCTTTTTTTGTTCTTCATTTAGTTAACAAGATTAAAGGTTAGACGCTGTTAGAAGATTTTCTGTTTTATGTCATATGTTCATATTAGGAAGGTGTTTCTTATAATATATTTCAACTACAATACATGAGTTTAATATCTTAAACAAAAACAAATATGCAAAAAAAATAAAAAGAAAAGGAAAAATGCATTTTCTATGAAGCTAATTTCTAAAATTTTAATAAAATCAAATGGATGCTTAGACTTTTTTTAATTGTTGGTGCAATTGTTATTATCAGCATGATTTATCATAATTATTCTTTTTATCGTCATTAAGTTTTTGTTATTGGATCAACATAATTATTTTATTATTTTTAATTTATATGATATTGCCTAATTTTTTTTGTTTGAAGGCATGAACAGAGTTTGTTCTCCTTATTTTGATCCTGATTTTGATGGCCTAGCTGAGAGGATAAATGGCCCAAAGTAAGTGATCAAAATTGGTTTGTCAAAATTCCCTATTTGATTTAAATTCAATAAGTTTAACTTATTTGCATTATTTATAGATGTCGAGTTACAATTGACAATGAGAGTCTAGAGAATTGTACAGTAGTGAAGGTAACACAATCTTCTTCTTATAGAATTTCTCTTTGAGATGAACAATGAATTGTTAATTTAAACGATATATATCTTTAGCTGTGATTACAGTAATTATTCGTGTTATATGCAGATTGATAGTGTAAATAAGCAAGGCCTCTTGCTAGAAGTAGTGCAGGTGCTCACAGATATGAATCTCAGTATATTGAAAGGCTATATATCTTCAGATGCTGGATGGTTCATGGATGGTAATCCGAATCATATATATTCACATTATTCTTCTCATTAATAATAAAATCCAAATTAAGTCTCATACTAATATATAGGATCTAATATGTTCCTTTTAAATGATTGTTTTCATAGTCTTTCATGTCAAAGATGAGCTCGGTAATAAAGTTACAAATCAGAGGGTTGTCAACTATATTCAGCAGGTAAAAATTATAATATAAGTTCCAAGCTGAAAACCTTTCTGAACTAGCCTATTGCAGAAAATCAGATCTCATGATAAGTGATATTAACTGATGAAATGAATTATTTGAGTCCCATTTGAACGTAACCAACACTCACTAAAAATGATTACTTATTTTACATATTTGCTATTAATATTTAAACATATTATAGTAGGTTACTTAGAATTTATTATTTATTTTACCAAATTAGAATGACTAATTGCATAAAATAGAACCAACAGTATATAAAAGTTACACTCTCCTATTTATAAACCTTGAACTTATATTCTATGCATTGATAGTATAAATAATTTTGAAATTACTGTGCCTAATATAGTGATCTAGGAAAATGATTAATAACCTAGTTAAAATGGATGCAGAGTTAAAAAAATCTTTTACTAAATATATATACTCCTGTCTAGTTTATCCTACGTGACTGATTATATCAACTTAAACATCCAGGCACTTGGTGCAAATAGGGAGGGAATACAGAAATCAATGACAGGAAGTAGAAAAATTTTCAAATGTCAATCTCCTCCTGAGCCTAGAGCAATTGAAATGACTGGAAGAGACAGGCCAGGGCTATTTTCAGAGATAACAGCTGCCCTGGCTGATCTCCATTGCAACATTGTGGAAGCACATGCATGGAGCCATAATGCACGTTTAGCATGCGTTGTTTACATTTCGGAAGAGTCTACTGACACACCTATAGACCACAATCGCTTGACAGCAATTGAAGATCACCTCACCACAGTGCTCCGAGCAACAACTACTCAGAACACAAATGAAGAAAATGTGAAACAACAAGAAGTAAAAATCGCTTATGGCCTTAATCCTGAGGGAGAAGGCACAGTGACCGATGTTGAACGTAGACTACATCAGCTTATGCTATCTGTCCGTGATTTTGAAAGCCCTTCAAAGCCTATAATAGTGGGGCCTCCAAGATTAATTGATAGTAGTGATGATCATAAGGAAGAGAAAATGTTGAGATTGTATATTGAGAATTGTAATGAGAAGGGATATTCAATAGTTGCTATTCAGTGCAAGGATCGTAGGAGGCTTATGTTTGATACCGTTTGCACTCTTGCAGATATGCAATATGTCATCTTTCATGCTTCCGTAGATTCTCGCGGAGGTTATGCATTTCAGGTTCCTACTTTTTCTATATATGTAAATTTAGATATGTTGGCCCTATATTAACGGAAATAGGCCTGTAGTGAGCTTGAGGGAAAAGCAAATTAATTATCATGATCAAGGAAATTAAATGATGATTTATTTTTTGATGTAATAGGAATATTTCATAAGGCATGTTGATGGATATACAATGAGCACAGAGAGTGAGAAACAAAGAGTTATAAAATGCTTGGAAGCTGCTATAGAACGAAGAGTTTGTGAGGTCTTGTTTTCTTCAATATCTTAGTATGTAGTAATTGGTCATTTTACATTAAATTAAGTCTACACATTTCTAATCGTGGTGTATCCTTTTATTTGTTTATTTAACAGGGAATCCGATTAGAACTATGTGCGAACAATAGAGTAGGATTGCTTTCTGATATTACTCGAGTTCTTAGAGAGAATGGTCTAGCTGTCGTTAGAGCAGATATAGCAACTGAGGGAGGGAAAGCAAGAAATATATTCTACTTAAGAGACATTTCTGGTAATAATATTGACATGAAATTTCTTAAGTCTATGAAGACCGAGATGGGCGAAATTGATGTTGCCGTGAATGACGAGACAACCACCACCACAACAACCACAAGCTCCATGACACGTGGAAGCTCTTTTCGATCTCTTGGAGATTTAATGAAATCTCAGTTCGAGAAACTCTCCCACAACTTCATTACCATCTAGTGGATTAGTAATTAGAAGATGTAAATTCCTAGTAGTAATATTTTTCTTGTTTGATAGGGTCAAAGGTAGACATTACTGTACATATGTAAAAAATTGTAAATTTGTCTGTTGAATCTATTCCTGCGCATTTCAATTTGACAGTCCCAAGGATATTATCTTTGAATAAAAGCTGAAAATTTTCCTTTACAAAGACAAGAGTCGTCTCTTATTGTCATCACCCAATTAATTGGATCATGCAAGACATCTAATCTAATCCACTTAAATAGGAAATTCGTGCCACTCATTTTAAAAACTTGCATAAGTCATAAACAATATCATTAATCTCGTCAAAATTTTATGAAACTTGTAACAATTTTTTTAAAGATACAATAAAAGAAAACATTTTTCCTCGAGGACCTAGTGTAGACTTACACGAGCTACTAAAAAAAAGAATATCATTAGGACCAACATTCACCATGAAATGAGAAGACGGAAGTTGTTGGAAATCTCTAACTGCAACAATCAAGAAACATCAATTGATCATGCAACAACGCTATACCTCAGGAAGGGTATAGCAAGAGTAATGTCAGTACAACTACATGTACTGATAGGTATCAGTGGCCGACCAAAGTTAAATCATATAAACATAATATAGAAAGCCAAAATCAAACATGAACATATAATCTACCAATTTCATTCCTTTGGGTCTATAACTAAGGTTACCACACTTTTACAACATTCTCACTTACACCTCTCTATCAACCACTGAGTTCATGTTACATCAGAAACTAATTCAATTAACTATCATATTCCACACACGTGCACCAATTTTCGGGTCTCCGACCTAAGTCAAAATATGGACACACTTTCTCAACCATAAGATTTAAGCCTACTTGATCACTAATCAAGGATTACATATCCTTCACCTTTCTCTAGTAAAATCATCCCATTATCCTTCAAGGTACATCACTAAGTATCGAATGACAATTCATAAGTTCCTATCAGAATTCACTCATAACCATTATCATTTTCTTTAACCAGACAAGGGTATGTGTAACCATTTAAGCTACCACTTTTTCGTGATTAATTATCAAATAAGGACAATTATATGTCAAAAAAATATTTAGGTTCCAACAACTTCATTTAATACATTTATGTTCATTCACTAAATCAACAAGGGTGATTATTCCTAATAAAACTTGTTATTTTGTTTATCAAGACTTCATTATCTTATCAATATTCCACAAGAAATCATATAATATGAATAACAGGACCGCACAAGGATCCTAAACATACTAGTGTAATGGCAAATGATCAGACCATAGAAGGTTTCAATGATGATGTCAAATAACCAGATCACACATGGATCTAAATGTAATACTAATCAAATAACCAAACCACTCAAGGATCCAAATGATATATCATACATACCATGTCACACAAGCATCCAAGTGACATGTCAATGACTAGACACACAAGGATCTAAATGACATGTCAAATAAATTAGACCGTACAAGAATCCAAATGATATGTCAATAATCGAACTACACAAGGTTCCAAATAATCTATCAAATAAACTGAACCACACTAGGATACAAATGATATATCAATAATCGGATCACATGAGGATTCAAATAAAATGATTCATGACTCTGCCCATTGAAGGAACTGTCAAACTCTCCATATCATAGTTTACATTCATGATATGGGTTTTATGTCTGCCCACTAGCCATGACACGTAGGGGATTAGTTTCATCCAAGTACCAATATCCCAAACAACTAGTTCCTACCACCCTTATTCTAAACCAAGTGTTATACCACACTTATTCCAATATCCCATGCTTATCCTACTTGAAATCCACCAATTCAATCATGATCAACCTTTATTATTTTATCCCACAATAACAAATAGCAAATAAGTACAATCATGTTATGTGTTCAAATCACCAACATTTGGCCCTTATGTCAATCACATTACAAGTTATTAGTTTATAACATATAAACATGTGTCAAGGACTAATTAATATCTTATTTATTCAAGCATTGTCAAATACCGATTCATCAACTACAAGTATGTCGCAAGACCAACGAATATAATCAGGTAAAGAGTACTCAAATAATTAAATTGAGTCTAAGCTCTATTTTTATATATATGCACATATTTTCATACTTTGATGTGTCTATAATTCTTTTCCCTGCTACAACATTACTAATTCCTTAATTTCATTCTTAATGATAAAACGCCATTTCTCAATTACTTCACAACTTTTAACGTATCACCATTGCCAAAATTGGCCTATTTTTAACCCATGTACTTCAAGAATTCATTTTTCAGTAATACTAATTACACGAACCGAACTAGAGCCCTGTTGTAATGGACAATTCCAAGCCCAACCAGGATCGAGAACCGCCTCCGTTACCTAACCCAACCACCAAAAGTAAACCTTAAGTCGGCTGAAGTCCAAACATATAACAAGGTAGCGTATCCAACTATGTGGTGACTCTGGGATAAGTCTATATCCGAGACCAACTTAACCAACTCCGACCACCCAATGACCAACCAAACCAATGCGAAAACCTATTAACCAAAACCAATTATAATAATCTAATGTGAATATATATATATATATATATATATATATATATATATATATATATATGAAACATAACCAGTCCATGCCATTCCCAAGTCCACAATTGTCAATACAAAGCCTCTAGACCAATGAAAGAGTACTTAGTAGGGACCTGCCTCCAACCATAGCCAAAACCCAAAGTCTATGAAAAATAAGAGATATGTAAAGTAAACCATGACATAAAATAGATACCTTCCGAATTATGGAATCTCAACACTTCAATCCAATATTGACTGTCCCCAAATTCGATCACTAGGTAGGAGAAGTGGAATGGCCGATCCCCGCATGGCGTGGGTAAACAGCCGCCCGAAGATGGGTTAGTGGGTGAACACTAACATGCACTCAGGATAATGATAATATAATGCCATTTATACAATCGAGTTAAGCAATCCATAATGCATACAACTATACATACATACATAACCATGCCGGGAAAGGATATTGGGTTTAGCATGTATTTAAAACCTTTACTTGGGTTGTATATTTGCTGTCCTAAATCATCCACGAGCTATATGAGTTCAGCCCTCCTGTGAAAGGGCCCAAGTGCATTTAGCCATATGACTAGGAAATTTTTTTTTAGGATGACTAGTACATCCCCCAAATATAGTGTGACATCATGCACACGGTGACAACGCCCAAGTGCACATGAAAGTGTATGTGGTCTACCAAGTAATATAGTGGCCTTCAAGAAAGCTGAATATCGATCCCACAGAGACTTGATTTGGCAATGATTTAATTTTAGTTCACCGTCTAGATTAATTTAGTGCAAAAGGAACCAAAAAATGAATTTTGAATTATTTTGTAAATTAAAAAAAATAAAAAAAATAATGCAAAAATTAAATTCTTGGAGCAATCAATGGAGAAAAACTCAGGGTTAAAGCACTTCAAAAAATCATACTATGTTATTGAATTTCATCCGTTAATTTTCTTATCTTGGTTGTTGATTCGTAGGGTTAATTGCATGATTATGGTTTACCAACCTATAATCTTTTACCTAATTTGGACATTACAACTACATCGTTGAGCAGGGATGTAGATCCAATTAAGTGAATTAAAGCTATCATCCTACGTTTGAATCAAGTAAGGCATTTAAGTACATCCCTGTCCTAGACGCTATGTTTAATTCTTTATTTTATAAAAGAATAAAAACCTAAACCTTGTTTATTCCCATGTTCTATCTCCCTATTTCCTTTCCCGAGATCAAAAGGTCAACAATATATGTATTTTATGGGTGATCAATCCATAAAATAATTAAAACAAGAATAAACAAACAACCAAATATGATAAGCAAAATTAACAAATTTTATCCAAAATAATAATATTCATGTTCTTGGCTTTAACCCCGAAAAGGAAGTTTTTAGCCACTAATATTCATAGTCACGATTCAAATAATTAAATACATTATATAAAAAATTAAAGACTAAAAATAAAATTAAAATCTAATAAACCGTATAGCCATCTCCGCTTTATTCCCCCAAATCATTGCTAGGCGTATTGTTTTTCTCCACTGTACGTGTCTTGTCAATTCAAGTACTATATTTATAATAAAAAATAGTACTAACTGAGACCAACTGTTGTCCATATATTTTATCCCATTTTAATTGATTTTAGGATTTTAAAAGGACCTGCCACATGGACCCTAGGGAAAGATTCCCTCTCTCTGACAATTTCCATTCTATTATCCTCTTAAACCGTGTCTATCGGCGCTTTTAATTTCCTGGGTATAAACTATCAACGTGATGTATTCACTTCGCGTCGTCTCACTGAAATTTGCATCCAAAAATTTAATTAAATGTGGAACGTCCTCTTCTATGCTCATGCCTTTTGTAGTGTTATTTCAATAAATTTTCGACCATTAAATTATCAATAAATCACCGTATTTAAATCAAAAAGCCTCCTACAATATCAAACACCACATATTAAAGACTAAAATAACACAATATTTTCAACAACAAATCAAAACAAGAGCTAAGATAAGGTGAATTCGCAACGATCTTCCACTTTTTATTCTGACTCTTGACTTAATTGAATTAATCTTTGCACATTACAAACAAGTTATTCCACTCATAATTACACTATTAAAATATTTGGAACAATTTAAACACATTAGAATTCACCGAAACCAACTAGACACACACCTAGCTCAAGCTAGTAAAACTAGTTTTCCGGGTTGAACTCTAAATTACTCAATTAAGCACAAACTTGTTGGAAAAATACCTTTAACATTGTAAATACACACTTGGACACTTAAATGATTATTTATATCAATATGAACATGTTGAGAATATGAATTTCACTCAAAACAAGGTGAAATAAGCTAGAATAATGATACAAAAGTGTATAAAATCACCTCAGATCATCACCCCACACTTAAACTCTTATTCGTCCACGAACAACACTTTACTCTAAGCATAAAAATCTGAGTTCATGCTACACTTATACCAAATCCAAGACACTGAAGCTATTACTACAATGACTACACGAAATACAAGTTTCTACACAAATCATGTTATTTACACAATTGGAAGCTCATGAACACTACTCCAAAATATCCTAGCCTCAAGAATTAACTCACCTAGTTGGCAAAATCATGCATATTATTTAATCAAGGAAATCATACAAATCACCCACATTCATCAAACATGTGCCCCTCATATCAAGAGAGTTACCCATAATCACTCGCAATAATGTACTTTATAAAATAATGGGTACAAGAATCAAATTACGCTCACTCTCACAAAGAATTCACAAGTTACACACAATGAACCATAGGCTTTCCCTTAGTGTAATTCTCCACTAATATTCGAATGTAAAGCTTAGGATAAGTAGGACTTTTCTGAGTTGTAATGTATGCTAAGGGACGGGTAGAAACTATTTGGCAATAGTGACTAACCTCTCTAAGCACTTTAATACTCTACATTTTTTTTTACAATTAAAACCAATTTCCAACAACCAAATTATACCATTTTTGTCTACCATACCATTTGTTTTCCCCCATCTCTTTTAAACATTTTCACAAACACTTGGTGGACGCATAGTTTACTACCACTAGAATTAATTTTTCTCTTTTTTTTCTACCATGACAACATTTCTAACATCATTTATACCATATCAATCCACCACACATCAATTACAAACACCAACAACTATTACCTTGGGGCATCAATTTCACCTTTTTCTTCTTCAATTTCTCAAACTCCTTACTCAATTTTTATGTTTTTTTCATTTATGCACTTAGTAGATTTTTGATTAAATTATGGTCTATCAAAGAAGGGATTTGTAATGCCCCGCAAAATCCTCTTCCAGTCTGAGCCTTAGAGCGTATTTGGTAAATTGAAAATCCGAGTCAAAATATTTCAGAAATATCCTCCCAAGTATGAAATACTTTGAATCGTGTGGGAATATATTTGAGCATTAATTAAGATCATAGAGGTCCCCTAACTCATGAACGAGTTGAAAACTTTCCTATCATTCAAGTTTTAGTGATCGTCAAAATTTGGGTCAACTTAAATCGACCATAACTCGTTGTATATGAAAAAATGGGTGGATTTCTATATATCAAATGAAAGATCTTTGAATTATATTTCCAACGATACTTATTTAGCCTAAATACGATATCGGATCAAAGATTTATGCCCATTTTACTCCAGCATGTCAAGCTGAAAAATGGTGACGACGTTTCTGACGGGCTATCACATTTCTGACGACCTTTTTGACGATGTCGTCACATTTTGATGACATTTATGATGACGTCGTCATCCCTGGGCAGAAAATCAAGAATTTGGACCCCTTTCGTGACAACCATTCGTGACGGCCTATCATGGACCTGACGGCCTGTCACAGATGGCGTCAAGTAAATTTTTCCAGCAATTCAAGGGCATTTTTGCAAGGGTATTTTGGTCATTTTCCACCTTTTTTGAGACTCTATGAATATGAGGAACCCTCATTCAAACCCTAATTAAATCATTTTCTTTTCCAATTCTCTCAAGAATATGTAGGGTTTCATTCAAGAACCCTAATCTTCTAAAATTCATCCATAAATTCTTCAAGGTTTCTTCAAGAATCAAGTTCCTCATAGTGTGGGCTTCAAGAATTTATTTATTTCAAGTGTGGATAAAGTTTCAAGCACTAAAGTTTATCCAATTTCAAAGGTTAAGATATGTAGATGTTGATTCTTGGGTCCCTTTCATCCAAGAAGCTCAAGAACCCATTTTAAAACTAAAAGATTTTTATGTTTATGAGTTGTTAATGATTTGTATGAGTTGAAATGGATGTTTAATGTGTTTTTGAGTTTTGATTTATGTTTTCCTACAAAATTTATGATCTTTGACCCTAGTATGTGGAATTTATATGATGTTTGTGATAGACCCTCTTGAAATTGTTTTTCCATGTGATGTGTTCATGACTTTTGGGTGTAGAAATGGTTCAATAAATGAATAACGTTTCCCATAGGTTTGATAAAGAGCTTAGGTAAAGAATATGGGACACTATAGTATGTTGAATAGGAAACCCCAAATTGTGATCTAGTCCATGCATGCCTAGTGTTTGATAAAATGCCTTAGTGATTGAAATGTGCCAAGATAGCATGAAATCCCCAAGTAGGTGTAAAATTGGTTGTGTCTAGTGGTTGTTGAAAGACCCTAGTGAACAAGTCGAGATATAATGGTTGTAAATTCCCCCAATTATGTGCTCTTGATATATGTTAGGCTTTTAATACATGCCAAGTGGTTAGCAAGTAAGTTATGATGTGATAGTATCAAGTCTCCCCAAGCCATAGGATATCCAAACACATGTCAAGATCGATATAGGTATGAAATAGCTGAGGTAAAACCTTGTTGAAGGGAGTACAATCTAGTAGCATGTGTCCCCTACGTTATTAGATGATTATGATTCCGAGATGGTTAAAGTGACTCCTTGGCGACTGTGATGATCGATAGAAGTTTGAGATCCTTAAATGCTTGAGGTGATGTTTAATGACAGAAGAAATGAACATATGGCATGATTCCTGAATTACTTGTGAAGATGCTTGGATGATTGTGATGATGCATGAATGCTTGTGATGATGAATGAATAATGATGCTTACTTTTATGCTATCGAGTCCTGGGAGTATTTATACCTGAATATAGAGTTGTTGTCTAGAGCCCGTGTAAGTTTCTCGATAATTCCAGTTGAGCCATGATTCTCAGAAATCAGTAAACTATAGAACTCTGTATCCTCAGACAAGTGAGAAGCTTAAAAAAGCTCAGTAATCTCAGTTATCTCTGTAATCTCTATATCGCTAGTAATCTAGGCTCAGACCTGTAATCATCTCAGTTCTAATAGTAATCAAGTGATTCAATCCTAATCTCACAAGCGATTCGAGTAATACATTCAAGCTCTGTATCGTCAGTCAGATACCATGATTCGATATCTTTTTCATCAGATACGGAACCAAGTGATCTCAGCGTAACTCAGTCAGACCTTTTGTGTAATATGATCAGTGTTAGATTTAGTTCAGCCAGTGTTCAGTTGAGAATTCAGTTTTGAGTCTTTCAGTTGGGAGTATAAACTAGCACCGAGCGAGCTCAAGGATGGGAACTCACCTACTAGTAGAGGGTGTGATTCTTAGAAACAATCCTTGTGCTCCAGAACTACTTATCCAGCGTAGGTTGAGACATCACACCTGTTAGTTGAGGGTGGATGAGAGACATCATACCTGTTATATGAGGGTAGATGAGGTGGCTTGATCTTCTAGATGAGGGCTCCACTGTTCTCGTTTGAGGACCTGCTAGATAAGGGTCACATAAAGTTGTCTTTACCAGTGGCGCGGTAATGACACCCATCCAACTGAGGCACACGTGGGAACCCACATGTGGTAGATTGGGGCATGTCGATTAAGTGACTACTTCCCTCAGTTTCAGTTTCAGATTCAGTCTCAGTTTCAGAATCAATCTTTAGAAATCAGGACTTTCAGATACAGTCATCTATCTTTATGAGGAACTCAGATAGTTTCGTTGATTCATGGACCATCCCGACAGATAGTCTTGGTCACATATACAGTTGATTGATATCATATTCAGAGATATGCCACCAGACAGGATTGATCACAATATTAGATTTCTATTGAATATTCTTGTCATCAGATTCAGATATAATCATACTTCTTATTATTGATAATCGCTTCCAGAATAATCTGTTAGCAAAGTTGATCTCTAATTCTGTCAGTCAAAAGAAGTAAGCTTAGAGTACAGTCCTTGATGTAAGCACAACCAGATCCTCAGTTATCAGTATCAGATGAGTCAGTAATTCAGTATCTCAGTGTCAGTAGTGAGTTCAGTCTGCAGTAAAGTGGTATCTGAGTTTCAATATCTAGAGTTGTGATAATTGTATTTATGTTCTGTGCATTCATGTATGTGTTCTTATGCGGCATTTTTATGATTATTCAGTTTAGATATTGTGCATGCATGAACCCTTGCATTAGCCTACCCTATCTACATACTCGGTATATTTTTGTACTGAGGCATTTGCGCTATGGTGTTTTATTTGACACCATAGGTTCAGAGGCACATGATCTAGTTTATCCTTAGCAGTTTTGTCCCAGTCAACAGCAGTAGCAGTGAGTCCTCTTCTTTCGAGGATGAGTCTCAGTTTACTACTATTGTTTCAGACTTTGTTTATTTTCTGTTGACGGAGTTAGTTAGGGACATGTCCCATCAACTCCACAGTTCATACAGTTAGAGGCTTTTCAGAAGGATGTATTAGTATTCAGTTTTTAGTTTTGAGTATGTATAGATATGTTGAACCTTATGGCAAGTTTTCGCATTTTTTCAGATATTATGCAGTGTACAGGTATAGATATCAGAAAAGGGTTATCTTGTGGTCATTCGGGTCTATATGCACCATCTGACATCTCGGGATGGGATCTCGGGGTGTTACAAACTTGGTATCAGAGCCTAAGGTTCAAGAGTATCCTAGGGAGTCCGAAAAGTAGCATCTAGTAGAGTTTTGTACATGGGTATGTAGCGCGCCACATTTATGTACAAGAGGCTACAGGATGTTCTTAGGAGCAGTTCCTCTTCTTTCAGTGATAATTTCGTGTGAGTGAGCAGGAGCTCAAGTTGATCCTCAGTCTAATCCACTTCATTCTTTCATTTACAGAGTATGCCTCCTCGCAGAGACTTTGTCCATAGGGTTGATGATCAGCCCCCTCAGCTAGTAGATCCTGAAAATGAGAGTGTGTCACATGCAGAGTTTCGGGAAGCTTTCCAAGCGCTAGCCCAGACGGTGACTAATGTTCATGGCAACCGTTAGGCTGCAGTCCCACCTTAGCAAGATGGGAATTCTGCCGCTGCCAGGATTAGAAGCTTTATAAAAATGAACTCGCCCGAATTCTTTGGGTTAGTAGTAGGTGAGGATCCGCAGTTGTTTCTTGAGGAGGTGAAGAAGAACACCCAGATTATGCATGTGTCAGAGTAGGAGAGTGTTAAGTTATCTTCTTATAGGTTAAAAGATATTTCTCATGATTGGGTAGTGATATGGGAGAAAAGTAGAGGGGAGAATACAGCTCTCGTGACTTGGCTAGAGTTTCAGAGTGCCTTTTTAGATAGGTTTTTCCCGCTAGAAATGAGAGAAGCTAAGGTAGAAGAGTTTATGAACCTAAGGCAAGGCTCCATAACAGTGAAAAAGTATTGTCTTAAGTTTAACCAATTAGCTAAGTATGCTCCCGACTTTATAGCTGACCCTAGAGCGGGTATGAGTAAGTTTTTGACTGGGGTATCAAGTGATGTGTTGAAAGAGTGTAGAGCTGACATGCTTAATATAGATATGGATCTTTCCAGGCTAATGATTTATGTGCAACAGATTGAGGAAGATAAGATGAAGGAGAGAGGGAGAGTGAGTAAGAAAGCCAAGATAGGTAGTCCTAGTTTCTCGTAGTCAGGGTCTCAAGGTGGTAGTAGTTCTCATTATGGTTGGAGATTTTTAGTTCTAGCTCCATCTTCAGCTAGTGTACTCGCACCTACATTTGGGGGTGTCAGATTTGAGAGAGAGCCAAGCTCTAAAGCCTAGAGTAGTACTAGTGGTGTTCGTACCTACCCGTTGTGTGAAGAATGTGGTAAGAATCATAAGGGTGTATGTAGATCCGGTAGTGATGTGTGATTTGGATATGGCGAGACCGGTCATATAGTTCGAGACTGTCCTAAGCCAGGTCCCCGAAGTCAGCATAGTCTTCCATCAGCTCATAATAGATTGTATATACTTCAGACTCTTCTTGATCGGGAAAGATCCCCTGAAAGTGACCCGGGTATGTTATGAGCCCTTCATCTTTATGTTAAGAATTGATAGATACTTTGATCTCATTTTGATCTTATATGTTATCATGAGTCATGCATAAGTTTTAGATCTTGATCAGTCAATTATGACCTAGTCTGTAGGTGCCCCGCGCACCGCTCCAGTATTTTAGCGAAGTGTGTTTAGAGGGACATAGAGTCCCAAGGGGGAGATACCCCATGGTATTATGATGTTTCATGCCATTAGATTCATCTCGATGCATGTTCATATTTTCCTTATAAAGTTAGCATCAATCATTGTTGCATTATCAAGTCGTGCTTTCAAAATGTCAGCTTAGCCAGACATTCATGCATTAGATATGCGCATTTAGTAGAAAGAGTTCATTTTGTCAGCGTGTGTTCAATCGTGTATTCATGAGATCATCCCAGTTATGATTCTATGCATCAGATATGCATGTGTCTTATGAGTATTCAGCTATGAGTATCATTAGTCGAGTATTCCATGCATCATATATGCATGCCTAGTGTGAGAACTCTATATGTCAGTCATTCCAGTTGCATATTCCTGATCTGAGATGTTTCCATTTTTTGAGTAAGTTTTGTTGATCTGTATTCTTAGTCTATCAAACGACATTCGAGGACGAATGTTCTCAAAGAGGAGATAATGTAATGCCCCACAAAATCCTCTTCTAGTCTGAGCCTTAGAGCGTATTTGGTAAAGCGAAAATCCGAGTCAAACTGTATCAGAAATATCCTCCCAAGTATGAAATACTTTGAATCGTGTGGAAATCTATTTGAACATGAATTAAGATCATAGAGGTCCCCTAACTCATGAACGAGTTGAAAACTTTCCTATCGCTCAAGTTTTAGAGATCGTCAAAATTTGGGTCAAATTAAAATGACCATAACTCGTTGTATATAAATAACTGGGTGGCTTTATATACATCAAATGAAATAACCTTGAATTATCTTTCCAAAGATACTAATTTCGCCTAAATTTGATATCGTAATAAAGAGTTATACCCATTTTACTCCAGCATGTCAAGCTGAAAAATGGTGACGACGTTTCTGACGGACTATCACATTTCTGACGACCTTTTTGACGACGTCGTCACATTCTGATGACATTTCTGACGACGTCGTCAGCCCAAGGCAGGAAATCAAGAATTCGAACCCCTTTTATGACGACTATTCGTGACGGCCTATCACGGACCTGACGGCCTGTCACGGATGGCGTCAAGTATATTTTTCCAGCAATTCAAGGGCATTTTTGCAAGGGTATTTTGGTCATTTACCACCTTTTTTGAGCCTCTATAAATATGAGGAACCCTCATTCAAACCCTAATTCAATCATTTTCTTTTCCAATTCTCTCAAGAATATCTAGGATTTCATTCAAGAACCCTAATCTTCCAAAATTCATCCATAAATGCTTCAAGGTTTCTTCAAGAATAAAGTTCCTCATAGTGTGGGCTTCAAGAATTTATTTATTTCAAGTGTGGATAAAGTTTCAAGCACTAAAGTTCATCCAATTTCAAAGGTTAAGGTATGTAGATGTTGATTCTTGGATTTCTTTCATCCAAGAAGCTCTAGAACCCTTTTTAAAACTAAAAGATTTTTATGTTTATGAGTTGTTAATGATTTGTTTGAGTTGAAATGGATGTTTAATGTGTTTTTGAGTTTTGATTTATGTTTGCCTAAAAAATTTATGAGCTTTGACCTTAGTATGTGGAATTCATGTGATGTTTGTGATAGACCCTCTTGAAGTTGTTTTTCCATGTGATGTGTTCATGACTTTTGGGTGTAGAAATGTTTGAATAAGTGAAGAACGTTCCCCATAGGTTTGATAAAGAGCTTAGGTAAAGCATGAGGGCCACTATAGTATGTTGAATAGGAAACCCCAAATTGTGATCTAGTCCATGCATGCCTAGTGTTTGATAAAATGCCTTAGTGAGTGAAATGTGCCAAGATAGCATGAAATCCCCAAGTAGGTGTAAAATCGATCGTGTCTAGTGGTTGTTGAAAGACCCTAGTGAACAAGTCGAGATATGATGGTTGTAAATTGCCCCAATTATGTGCTCTTGATATATGTTAAGCTTTTAATACATGCTAAGTGGTTAGCAAGTAAGTTATGATGTGATAGTATGAAGTCTCCCCAAGCTATAGGATATCCAAACATATGTCAAGATCGATATAGGTATGAAATAGCTGAGGTAAAACCTTGTTGAAGAGAGTACAATCTAGTAGCATGTTTCCCCTACGTTATTATATGATTATGATTCCGAGATGGTTAAAGTGAATCCTTGGCGACTGTGATGATGAATAGACATTTGTGATCCTTAAATGCTTGAGGTGATGTTTAATGACTGTGGAAATAAACATATGGCATGATTCCTGAATTACTTGTGAAGATACTTGAATAATTGTGATAATGCATCAATTCTTATGATGATGAAGGAATGATGATACTTACTTTTATTCTATCGAGTCCTGGGGGTATTTATACCGTAAAATAGAGCTGTTGTCTAAAGCCCGTGTCAGTTCCTTGATAATTTCAGTTGATCTATGATTCTCAGAACTCAGTGAACTATAGAACTCTGTATCCTCAGACAAGTGCGAAGCTTAATAATGCTCAGTAATCTCAGTTATCTCTGTAATCTCTCTATCGCTTGTAATTTAGCCTTAGACCTGTAATCAGATCAGTTTTAATAGTATTCAAGTGATTCAATCCTAATCCCTGAAGTGATTCGAGTAATCTATTCAAGTTCTCTATCGTCAGTCAAATACCATGATTCGATATCTTTTCCGTCAGATACGGAACAAAGTGATCTCAGCGTAACTCAGTCAGACTTTTTGAGCAATATGATCAGTGTCAGATTTAGTTCAGTCAGTATTCAGTTAAGAATTTAGTTCTGAGTATTTCAGTTGGGAGTAGAAACTACCACCGAGCGAGCTTAAGGATGGGAACTCACCTACTAGTAGAGGGTGTATTTCTTAGAAGCAATCCTTGTGCTCCAGAACTACGTAGCCAGTGTAGGTTGAGAGATCACACCTGTTAGTTGAGGGTGGATGAAAGACATCATACCTACTATATAAGGGTAGATGAGGTTGCTTGACCTAATAGATGAGGGCTCCACCATTCTCTTTTGAGGACTTGCTAGATGAGGGTCACATAGAGTTGTCTTTACCAGTGGTGCGGTAATGACACCCTTCCAACTGAGGCACAGGTTGGACCTCACATGTGGTAGATAGAGGCATGTCGGTTAAGTGACTACTTCCCACAGTTTCAGTTTCAGATTAAGTCTCAGTTTCAGAATCAATCTTCAGAAATTAGGACTGTCAGATACAATCATCTATCTTTATGAGGAACTCAGATAGTTCCGTTGATTCATGGACCATCCCGACAGATAGGCTTGGTCACATATACAGTTGATTGATATCATATTCAGAGATATGACGCCAGATAGGATTGATCACAGTATCAAATTTCTAATTGAATATTCTTGTCATCATATTCAGATATAATCATACTTCTTATCATTGATAATCGCTTCCAGAATAATCTGTTAGCAAAGTTGATCTCTAATTCTGTTAGTGGAAAGCAGTAAGCTCAGAGTACAGTCCTTGATATAAGAATATCTAGATCCTCAGTTATCAGTATTAGATGAGTCAGTGATTCAGTATCTCAGTGTCTGTAGTGAGTTCAACCTACAGTAAAGTGGTATCTGAGTCTCAGTATCTAGAGTTGCGATAATTGTGTTCATGTTCTGTGCATTCTTTTATGTGTTCTCATGCGGCATTTTCATGGTTATTCAGTTTAGATATTGTGCATGCATGAACACTTGCATTAGCCTACCTCGTTTACATACTCGGTACATTTTTGTACTGACGCATTTGCGCTATGGTGTTTTATTTGACACCATAGATTCAGAGGCACAAGATCCAGTTTATCCTCAGCAGTTTGGTCCCAGTCAGCAGCAGTAGCAGTGATTCCTCGACTTTCGAGGACGAGTCTCAGTTTACTACTATTGTTTCAGACTTTGTTTATTTTCTGTTGACGGAGTTAGTTGGGGACATGTCCCATCAACTCCCCAGTTCAGACAGTTAGAGGCTTTTCAGACGAATGTATTAGTATTTAATTTTCAATTTTGAGTATGTATAGATGTGTTGAACCTTATTGCAAGTTTCCATATTTTTTTCAGATATTATGCAGTGTACAGGTATAGATATCAGAAAAGGGTTAGCTTGTGGTCCTTCGGGTCCATAAGCAGCGTGTGACATCTCGGGATGGGATCTCGGGGAGTTACAGGATTAGGCTACATATGAAGCTACCAAAGAAAAAGCTAAATTCTTAATGGGGTTTAACTAGGATAGTGCACAAGGTAGGTCAAAACAAAAGGCAAAAAAAAGACAAATCCATCAAAGAAATGCCTAAATCATCTCCTAAATCCACATTCTTTATTTCACTTAACACACACACCGGGAAAGTTCTAGACATCACATGCAACAAAAAATATACAAAAATCTCACACTCACGTGGCACATGCTCAACTCAATCGGATCATCATAGACTCTCAACCAAACAATAGAAAAAATTCAAATGTAAGCCAATAAGAACAAGAGTCAAAAACTTGAACCTAGGAGTCTTAAAAGTAGAAATTCACTCAATCTACATGCTTTTTTGAACAAACCCACTTGCATCATGCAATCAAAATAGCACCAACAAGAATATCTTACTTATTCCTAGCCTAAATTTTTTTAAATTGAGCCAAATTTTGTAAATTTTCCCACCCCACTTAAAAATCTACTTTGTCCCCAAAGTCAATTTAAAATTAATAAGATAGAAATACTCCCTGAGGCCTTTAGGCCTAGCTAGTAGAATCATCACATGAAATGATATCCATAGGACCCCACACACTATTTTCGCCATTCTTCAAGCTTAAGATTATGGTACTCAGACTTCCCATCAACCCGTGACTCAATAAAAAATAAAAAATATATGAAATAAAAGCTAAAAATAAATCCTAATTACCTTGGGTTGCCTCCCAAGAAACGCCTAATTTAGTAACGTGACACAACCCAACTCAACTCAACCATATTCCTTTACCCTTTTACTCACTTTGGGGAGCAATTTTTTCATTCGTTTCAGACCACTTTTACCTTTTAACATTTTGGCAATTGGTGGTTTCGTCTCAGGCCACTCAATCAGGTATTTAGAAGAGGTCTTTAGTGGCTTAGGCACTCCACAATCATCCATTTACAACACATTGATCATGCATAAATCTTTATATAATGGACTTTTAATGGGGGTCTTGTAAACATCAAATACAACCTCTTCATTATCTACCCTCATCTTGAGTGTGCCTTCTCTAACATCAATCAAAGGAACTCCGATCGCTAAGAATGGGCTGCCAATATGATTCGTACCTGTTCATCTTCCACAAAATCATGAACAAAAAAGTCAGCAGGAATAACAAATTTACTAACCTTTATGAGGACATTATTAATGATTTCATTCGGATATACCATGGAACCATCTGCTAGTTGCAAAACTACAGTGGTCGATCTAGGCTTTCACAAGCCTAATTTTTCAAATAGAGATAGGTATATCAAGTTTATGCTTGCCTCCAAGTCACTGAATGCATGGACCGTCTTATTCCCAATTTGAATAGGGATAGCAAATTTCCCTTGATCTTTCAATTTCTTAGGAATTTTCTGTGTCATTACTGCACTACACACTCCAGTGAGTGTTATCTCCCCCATATCTTGTAATTTCACCTTCTTCTCCACCACATCTCTCAAGTACTTTTTATACTTAGGCGTACTCTGCAAAACATCTAAAAGAGGTAAGTTAATATGAAGCTCTTTGAATGTATCAATGAACTTTTTGAATAGGGCATCCTCTTTCTCTTTTATTTTCCTTGGAGGGAAGGGTAGTGGCAACCACTTCTTTACTTCTTCTGTAGCCACTATTTCCTTCAAGTAGTCAGACTTTCTTAAATTTTTAGCAACTCTTTTGGGAACCCTTTGGGTCACCACATCAAAATCTATCTCCTTAGTTGCCTTTGGAGTTTTTTCATGAAGCTCTTTACCACCCCTCAAGGTGATTGCCATGACTTTTTTTGGATTTTTTGTATCAGCAGGAAGATCACCTTGAGGACGTGTGTTTAATGCTTGTTGCATCTTCTCAACCTATAACTCCAAATTTCTCTGAGCCACTTTCTAATTCTGTAATTCCGCTAAGATTTGTTTCAACATCTTTTTCATGTTGCTTGTAGATTAATTCAATTGGGCCTATGGTTTTCGGCTGTTTCATGACTGATTGGGTGGCTGAGCTTGCCACTTTATGTTGTAGGCATTACCGTAATTTGGCCTTTGAGCATTGGCTATATACATCATAGATTCTGGATTTGAAGAACACATGGTAGCCGTGTAACTACTATTTCCACATACTTTACACAAACCTACATCTTGTTGGATGGCATTGATTGTTGTTGCAAGTTGTGTTGCTCCAAACTTCATGATGTCGAATGATGTGTTGATCAAATTCTGCAATGCAGAAACCTGAGCTGATAGGGCTGTGAATTGGTCCACCTACAACACACCTGCAATTCTTTTCATGGCACTTCTAGAATTTGAATGGCACTTTAGATTTCCTTATACTATTCAGTTTAGCAATGTGTACAACTCAACATAAGTTAGCTCCAACGCTTGACCACCTATGGATGAATCTAGCAAAATCTCCGTATTGTGATCAAGAGATTCTACAAAAGTATGATCAAGTACCTCATTAGACTGTTGGTGATGTGGAAAATCTCAAAGAACATCCTTGAAACATTTTTAAGCATGATAGAGGTTTTCATCAGGCTTCTGTTTGAAGCTCACTATCTCACTGCAAAGTCTCACAGTCTTGCCTGATAGAAAAAAATCTGATGAGGAACTTTCTGGCAAAGTTGTCCCATGATGTGATTGAATTGGCCGGCTTCGCATTCAACCACCTTTTAGATTCCCCAATAAGTGAATGGGGAAACAGTGTCAGCCTCACATAATCTAGAGTCACCCCGGTTGGAGCGAATGTATCTGTAAGCTAAATGAAGGTCTGGAAGTGGACTTGTGGATCCTTGTGTGAAATCCCTACAAACTGTCCACTGCTAATAAGAATCTGCACCATGTTGTATTTCAACTCAAAATTCCCCCCAGATGCCGGTCATTGAATTGGGGAAGTCAAGTTCATTAGAAGTGGGACTGCTACTTCCATAACCTTCCTACCAACTGCTTGTTGTTCAGCCATAGGAGCAGTATGCTATTGGTCTTCTCGAATTTGTAAAATTCTTGGGAGAAGGATTTGTTCTCTCTTGCGTTGATGGTAAAGCTGCTCAGGTTCTGAGTTTGGTTCAACCAACTCCCGATCCCTTGCCATCTTATTATCCTTTTAAACTATTTCCTGCAAATCACAAAAACAAGACCAAGCGTAAAAACACCAAATAAATCTAAAACTAAAACTAAAATAAACAATTGCTAAAATACAAGTCCCCAAAAACGGCGCCAAAAACTTGACAGCGCAGACGCAAGTGTACGTGGTCTACCAAGTAATATAGTGGCCTTCAAGAAAGCTGAATATCAATCCCACAGAGACTTGATTTGGCAATAATTTAATTTTAGTACACCGTCTAGATTAATTTATTGCAAAAGTAACCAAAAAGTGAATTTTGAATTATTTTGTGAATTCAAAAATAAAATAAATAATGCAAAAATTAAATTCTTGGAACAATCAATGGAGAAAAGCCTAGGGTTAAAACACTTCGAACAATCATACTATGTTATCGAATTTCATCCGTTAATTTGCTTATCTTGGTTGTTGATTTATAGTGTTAATTGCACGATCATGGTTTTTCAAGCTATAATCTTTTACCTAATTTGGACATTACAACTATATCGTTGAGTGGAAATGTAATAATCCAATTAAGTGAATTAAAGGTATCATCCTACGTTTGAATTAAGTAAGACATCTAAGTACATCCCTGTCCTAGACGCTAAGTTTAATTCTTTATTTTATAAAAGAATAAAAGTCCAAACCTTATTTATTCCCATGTTCTATATCCCTATTCCCTCTTTCGTGATCAAATGGTCGACAATATATATATTTTATGGGTGATCAATCCATAAAATAATTAAAACAATAATAAACAAACAACCAAATACGATAAGCAAAATTAACGAATTTAATCCAAAACAATAGTATTCATGTTCTAGGCTTTAACTATGGAAAAGGATTTTTTAGCTAATATTATTCATAGTCACGATCCAAATAATTGAATATATGATATGAAAAATTAAAGGCTAAAGATAAAATTAAAACCTAATAAACCGTGTAGCCATATCGGATTTATTCCCCCAAAACAGTGCCAAGCGTATTGTTTTTCTCCCCTGCGAATGTCTTGTAAATTCAAGTACTATATTTGTAATGATAAATAGTACTAATTGGGACCAGCTGTTGTCCATATATTCTATCCCATTTCTATTGATTTTGGGATTTTAAAAGGACTTGGCACGTGGACCCTTGGGAAAGATTCCCTCACTTTGACAATTTCCAATCTATTATCCTTTTAAACCGTGTCTATCGGCGCTTTTAATTTCCTGGGTATAAACTATCAAAGCGATGCGTTCACTTCGCGTCTTCTCACTGGAATTTGAATCCAAAAATTTAGTTAAATGTGGAACGTCCTATTCTATGCCCATGCCTTTTGTAGTATTTTTTCAATGAATTTCCGACCATTAAATCATCAATATATCACCGTATTTAAATCACAAAGCCTCCTACAATATCAGACACCACATATTAAATATTAAAACAACACAATATTCTCAACAATAAATTAAAACAAGAGCTAAGATAAGGCGAATTCGCAATGATCTTCCACTTTTTATTCTGACTCTTGACTTAATTGAATTAAGCTTTTCGCATTACAAACAAGTTATTCTACTCATAATTACACTATTAAAGTATTTGAAATAATTTAAACATATTAGAATCCACCGAAACCAACTAGACACACACCTAGCTCAAGCTAGTAAAACTAGTTTTCCGAGTTGAACTCTAAATTACTCAATTAAGCACAAACTTGTTGGAAAAATACCTTTAACATTGTAAATACACACTTGGACACTTAAATGCTTATTTATATCAATATGAACATGTTAAGCATATGAATTGCTCTCAAAACAAGGTGAAATAAGCTAGAATAATGATACAAAAGTGTATAAAATCACCTCAGATCACACAGTCACCAAGACCAACCTTATATCGACAAATATGAGTTTCCAGTTTTGTTCCCCTCGGGACCTCCCCCTTCCACGACTTTGCTACTTATCCCACCATTATTTTCCAATTAAAACCAAATTCCAAATTGCAAACCCATTATTCATTTATTAACCAAGGCCATTAATATTGGAATCGTCATACCAATCCTTACTTGCAATTATTATCCATAGCCAACCATGTATGGGTTTAAGGGGACTTTCAAATGCCCTTCTATTTACCATTTTAAACCACTTGGGGACTTTTATGTTCCAAACCATGTAAACCTATTCCATTAATGAATTTACTTAAGGGATCTCCATGTATCACAAAAGGTTTTCAAAATAGACCAACCATGACCACCAAAACCTTTACCATTTAAACCATTCCAAACCATTTTAGACCATGACAAACATTTAAAAAATTTATATCATTTAAATCATGCAAAACCATCCAATTCCATTTAAGGATCAATTGCCAAACCAAACCATGCAAGAATTCCAATAAAAGTTCAACAATAGAGTCAAAACATTCTTTGATGCATTTTATCAAACATGTTGAGGGCATACCTTTACTAAGACCAAAACTAATGCATAAAACATCATAATTAGGGTTACTCAAAACCCGTTTGTTAAACCATAACCAACCAATAACCACATATGCAAATCATTACCAAAAACATGTAAAAACATATTTTGAAACCAATACCAAACCATATGCATCAAGACCCTTAACATATATTTAGAAAAAACACCATTCATATTCCATAACTCAATGTTTAAAACAAAATACATATTCCTTTGTTGGAAATGAAAATGAGGGAAGGAGTAAATGTAGTATACATGAAGATTCACGAATGAAATCTTGACCTTTGAGTCCTTTGAAAAACATATGAAGAAACCCTAGCCTCCAATCTTCAAGAGTAAGTTTGAGAGAGTATTTACAGTGTTTTAATCCTTTAACAAGTGTTATGGAAAGCTAAAAAAGGTTATATTACATGAGGACATAAGGGTTTAGGAGTAGGCAATATGCGGACTACCCTTGCCTTAAAATTAAAAACAAACCACACCCAGGGGTATGACTCCCTTTACCATCCATATCCTAGGGTACGAATGGTACACCAACTCACACCTAAGACTATGAAAATACCTTAGACACTGGTTTTTATATGACTTAACCCTCCCCACTCGTACCTAAGGGTATGATTCATACACCAAATTGTACTCATATCTCGTACCTTATACAAACTTCATAAGACAACTCAATCAAGCATCATACGACTTGCCTTACACCACTCGTATGCTCTTATATAAATCATACCAAGATGAGTCATATCTTGGGCAGTAGCTATACCAAACACACTGCCTAGCATATGATTAAACCCTCAATCCATACGACGAGTCGTATTCAAGTGTATGATTGGTCCCCTTGAGTCGTACCAAGCTCAGTAAGTCCAAAACTTATTAAATTTTGCAAGGGTTCAAGTCCTAAAGTGTTTCAACTAATACATATCCTTATAGAATTAACACAGTGACATATAAATATAGAAAAATCAATAATAAGTTCATAACCCATTTATAATTCAATAATTTTAGTTGAAGTTATCTAAATTTTCATGTTTTATCCTAGCAAACACCACAATCATATGCCTAAACATGAAATCTCCGATCAATCTATATCAAATTTACTTTTATTTACCATAGTCTACTACTATGTTTAAATCATTCCTACTTGGGTGCCAAGTTTTTGCCACGGAATGCATGATATTGCGGTTTCCTTGCCTGTTCTTACCGCTTCATCTTGATCTCAATCTACAAATAAAAAATGAAGAACTATTTTATGAATACTATACAAATTTAGGCATTGTACATGAAACCCTAGATTTAAGGGTAAGTTCATGAATAATTTGTTAATTCTAGGGTTTTGTACAACTCACCTACTCAGATTCTTCATAAAGAAAGATCAACGGAAAAAATTCTAGTCTGTGAAATGACACGACCCGAACCAGGGCCAAATTGTGTTAGGTATCTCAGGTCCAACCAGGACCATATATCAACCCCAATACCTAATCTTAACCCCTATACTCCCTCTGTCGAAAGGATTTCAAGAATATAACAAGATGAAATAAAAATAATTTAGGACATAAGATAAAGTTTATAACTATAACCCAACGATTACAACCAAGTATCCAACCAATACCAATCCCAATGCAAATACCAATACGAAGGCTAGCACTAATACCGACACCGCCCATGCCTGTAGTAGTCCGACAAAGCCTCTAATTAGAATCAAAGAACATACGATCGGGACATTCCCCCGACCATAGCTAAAACCAAAACCAATGAAATAGATATAATAAAAAGAATTCCATAGCATAAAATAGAGCCTTCCAGAGTATGGAAGTTTACCATTTCAATTTGATTTAAAGCTATCCCTAAATCTAAGTTACTAAGCAGGAGGAATACTAGTATGGCTGGTTCCTGCATCGCGTGGGGATACAATATCTGAACACGATTAGTAGAGAAAATTCTAGCATGTAATTCAAGGATAAAGGTAAAATAGTGCCATTATTCAAAACCAAATCAAATAACCATATGCAATCATATGTAATACATATATATATCATGTCAGGATTGGGAGCAAGGTTTATCATGCATTTAAATCCTTAACCTGTGTTTTGTAGATTTGCCATCCTAAAACCACCCATGGGCTATATGGGTACAACTCCCCGTGCTGAAAGGGACCTAGTGCATGATAGCCGAACGATCGGAGAAAAGAACCTAAAATAACTAGTACATCATAAAAATATAAAGTGTGACATCATGCACACGATCACCAAGACCAACCTCACATCGACGAATTTGAGTTTCCAGTATTGATGTGCTAGATTTTTGTAGCACATTTAATATTTTTTAATGCAAAATAATTGTAAGTTCCTAAGTAACTACTGGTGTTTTTGATGATATTTTTTATGATTTTGTAGGAAAACCAAGAAGCATGGAAATACGTGAAATCTACATCAAGAAGGATAATTTTTGGTGAAAAGATGCAAGAAATTTAGTTTTAAAAAGTTTCTGAAGATTTCCTGACGACATGTCGTGATAAGCTATCAGGTTTGTAATAGGCTATCATAGAGGTCGTCAGGTTTAGGCAGAGAACAAGAAAATTGAAGATTTTCTGATGACATGTTATGATAAGCCGTCAGGTTTGTGATAGGCTATCATGGAGGTCGTCAGGTTGTGATAGGCTATCACGGAGGTCGTCAAATTTGTGATAGGCTATCACGGAGGGCGTCAGGTTGTGATAGGATATCACGAAGGGCATCAGGTTTGTCATAGACTATCACAAATGGCGTCACAAAAAGTAAAAATTCTGAATTTTTTATTTCAAATTTTTTCTTGAAGTACGGGTATAAATAACAACTTTTAGGGTTTCATGGGGAATGTTGAACATCTAGGAATGTCTGAAACTTATTCCAAAGATGACTTTACTTTTCTTTAGTCTCTTAACTTAGAAATTCAATTTTCCATCCTTTGATTTAGTTGTGGGAAATTTTTATTGTACTTGAAGGAGAAACAACTTTGAATTTCATCTTTTGTAAGTTCACTTGCTTTAAGTTATGAATTCAATCTTTGTTATCTCTTTCTATCTTATGAGAAACAAAAAACCCACAACTAGGGTTGTGGGATCTATGATTTATATTTCATTAATTTAATAGTTGGATTAGGGTTTGAGTGATTGTGGGAACTTCTTGAAATTCTGTTGTTTTAACTTGAATCTATTGGTTGCAAACATTAGGTTATTCCTTAGGTTTTATTTGCTTCTAACGGAGAAATAGACTATAGGTCGTGGATTATCAACAGGGACTCAGAAGCTACCAGCCTTCTGTTTAATTATTGATGCCGTAACTGGATCAATCTACCTGAGATAACATCCGGTTGGAAATAGATAAGTTATCTAAGTTTGAGAGAATTAGATAATAAATTGTCTAGTGAGGTCGAGAGATAAGTCAGATAGTATCATCGGCAGGGATAATTTGTTGTTCCCACCTATCACGATAATCATGAACAATTATTATTCAATGGAGATTAATAGTCATAGTGATCACAACCCTAGTTTCTCTATATCATTGATTCGAAATATTGAAATCTAAGTTTTGAGTTCTAAAATAAGTTGAAACGTTAGAATTTGTTTGATTGATAAAAACCCCTATTTTGTCTTTTCTTATTATTTACTTGTATTTAACTTGTATCTATAGTTTCGAACTAGTTTAATCGCCACTCACATTGTTCCCTGTGGATTCGACCCCAACTCCGAAGTTGGTTAAATATATTAACGACGACCGTCTTGCACTTATTTGAGGTGTAAGTTGAGCGTTATCAAGTATTGGTCCCCCCAGGGCCCTCACCTTCCACGACTTGGCTACTTAACCCCCTTTAAGCCTATATTAAATAATTACATATTTCCAACCATTTACCCATGAGTCTTTTTATTAGGCATTAACCAATGGTATCGTCATACCAAAATTAGAGCTTGATAGACAATAACCTTGTCCTATATAAAATACTAAACCAAATTAGACTCCATCGCTTCCTATTAACCAAAACCATTTATAATCAAACCATGGCAACTAAGGCCTTTCCAACTTCATATGAAACCAACCAAAACCATCTCATATTTCTTTAACAATTTATGCAATGCAAAGATTCCAAGGATAATTAAACTTTGTGAAAAAATCATTCTCATTGACAATTTCAGAAACAGGTTGAGGGCATGCCATTATCAAAGCCAAAATCATCAAATTTGTTTCTCAACCATGACCTCTCAATTAAATAACCATTCCGATGAACCCACTTGTGGGAAACCATAATTAAAACATGAAAAACCATAAGTAAATCATGATGAACATTAATAAACCATGAACATCAAAATCCCCAACCTTTATTTCAAAACCGTAGCAATACCATGAAAACCATACACTAAGACATATAACTTTAGTAAAATAACAATGAGGAAGAGTCACACACCTGAATTACAAAGATTCACAGAGAGAAATTGATCCTTAATCCTTTAGATAACAACTTTGGGGAAACCCTAGCTAATTTTTCTTGAGAGGATTTTGAGAGGGTAAAAAGGATGTTTAATTTAGTAAAGGGTGGAATGAATGACTAAAAAATGTTATAGGGACATGGGGTCTTCAGGGTTTTGAGTGGGAAATGTCTAAAGTGCCCCCAACTTAAAGTTGTAAAAATACCATAGGTCGTTACGAGTCGACCCCTTGACCCGTGACCATAACATACAACTCGTACCATTTAGTTATCACCAAGACAGTGACTTGAACACCAACATACTGTCCACTATATGGCTCTATGACCGCACCTGTGACCTGACCATACCACTCATGTGGTCTAGTCATATCCAAGATAGAACCCAAATGAATAGACAATGGATAACATACAACTCAATCTTACCACTCATAACCTATCCTCAAGGCTCTTAATGAGCCACTCATACTCAAAGCTAGGTGAAGTAACTAAGATTCTAATTTGATGAATAATCAAATAAATGACCCGTCACCACCCTTAATGACCTATACCACTAAGTCGTAACCGTAATAGAACCCCAACCACCATTAGCTGGAGACCTAATGACTAGGGTCACTTAAACCGTACCCACACTATACGAATCGTATAGTGAGTCATTACTAAGACACTGAGCTTAAAGATTAGGAAATTTCTAATGGATAAAACCCATGCCATTTCAATTCTCCCCTACTTGGATCATTCGTCCTCAAATGAAGGGACAAAGTAGTGACTAGCACGAATAAACCCCCAAATATCTCTACGTTATTTTTAAGATAGAAATAACATGACTCAAAATCGGTCCATGTCGTATGGGCATCTTAAGTTCAACATGTACCGAAGATTTCCCTGTTAACCTAACCTAACCATCACCCCAATCTATATGCGTCAGATGAACTTTGACTATAAATCAAGATAGAGGAAACAAAACTAATATCATAACGTAGACAATGTCTAAACATTTCATTTATAATAACATACTAACCAACATACCCAAGTCAACAGTCATCCACAAAGTGTCTACCAATCTAATGTCTATAATATGTCAGGATATGCCCTCTACAATAGCCAAATACTAATTCTAAACAAGTTTATGACATAAGATAGAAAGGCTATAAAATGTATGCCTTCCAAAGTATGGAGGCTTACGACTTCAATGTCAACACATGAACCGTTCGAATACCTGGTCACTGCGTAGGAAAATAAGAAGAAGCTCTGACCCCTATGTTGTGTGGGGACATAGCGTTCGGAGACGGTTAGTATTTAGAGCTCGTATATGACTCAAGGATAAGGATAAAGTAGTGCCAACAGTTCAAACCAATCAACCAATACACACAACCAATGTAATCCATGTATATATCTTTATATATATATATTTAAGTATACCATTCTGAGGTAAGGAATGGGATTAGCATGATTCTTGAAACCATTAATCTGGGCTGTGTAGCATTACCGTCATAGAATAAGGCACCCACCAACTATATGGGCCCAGCTCTCCACTATCTTGAATGGCCCCGATGTATATAACCACAGGAACTAGAGAATATCCATAACCTTCTATGCTTTTATAGGTTATTCAAACCTCCCAACATCATAAAAGTGACTTATGAACGACTACATGTAGTAAGGGAGAATCGAGACTCCCTTGTTATTATCTCATTCGGTGGACTCAAACCTTCCGGTAACATATTCAATTAGGGGGACTTGAACCTCCCAGTTGCATATTTCATTTGGGGGACTTGAACCTTTCGATCAATATTTCATTCGAGTGACTTAAAACTCTCGTATGCATATTTCATTCGGGGGAATTGAACCTCCCATTTGCATATTTCATTCAAGGGACCTGAACCTCCCAGCCATATGACACCAGCATCGGCTGGCGCAGTTTCCAGTGTTAGTCTTTCAGACTCCTGTTTTACGGTCTTTCTACACATCCCACTTTAAAGCCTAATTTAAAACCTTCGTTTCACATATGCAACCACTTAGTCAATTTATTACCAAAGGCACTTCATTGGTATCGTTATACCAATTCTACTTGCAAGTGTACGCCATTCCACTACTAATATCAATCCATACATTTATATGAACTTTGGACTCGAACCCATCGTCTAATGAAGACCAACCAACTTAGCGGTTTAGGTACTCAAACCCCTTGTCTATACATAGGCAACCATTAAATTCAACATATAGGGAATCTATCCCTTTCTTAACCTACCCAAGCCACTATGGCTATAATTCAACTCCATATATAACCATATGATCTTTACAAAACCGCTTTAAAAACTGATCATGTTAATAGGTCAATGCCTTAGTCATGTCACAATGAAAATTCATTTATATTCACCTAGACCTTTATAAAATCATTCATTCTCCATTGACATTCTTGTACTCAATTTTAGTTCAAAACTCAATTCAATTCCATGTTTAAGGATATTAACCTCTTTCTAATTATTCAAAACAATAGGGTCATCAGTTAAATCATTACATGACCAACAAGTCCTTATCATACATATTTACCAAGAACTCATATTTATTAGGCCAATGTCATATTGCATTTATATTCATTAGACCAACGTCATAATTCAATACACCATTAACAAGTCACTAGTTATTTCTCTTAGGCATTTTCACAAATACCTTAAGGACATGCATTTATCAAGACCAAAGCCAAAGTAAGAATCATCAAATTTAGGGTTACTTATGGCCTATTTGTTAAACCACAATCAACAAGTTCCCACATGAACAAATCATCACAAAATACATGTATAAACACAAGTTTAAACATGGGTAAATAATACCCAACATTATGCAATAAAACACTCAACATTTGATTTCAAAACCACCATTTAAAATTCAATTTCATTGTTTAAAACACATGATATTTTGAACTAACAATGAGGGAAGAGGTACATTCCTTATACAAGAAGATTCACAAAAGAACTTGACACCACTCTAGCCTCTAGATGAACCCTCTTAAAACCCTAACCTCCAATCTTAATAAAGAAGTTTAGAGAGTGTATTTGGTATGTTTGATCCACCAAATGAGTGTTAAGAGAGGCTAAAATGGGTTATATAGTTAGGGTACTTAAGGGTCTTGGTGTGGGAAATATCCATAGAGCCCTTGACTTAAAAGATGAAAAGTGGCTCCCAAGAGGGTACGACTCACCTAACTCAATCGTACCCTAGTGTACGAGCGGTACCCTAAATCATAGCCTAGGTCTTTCCAAGGACCCCTACACTGCCTAGGGTACGACCACACACACATGCCTTGTACCGAAGTGTACGAATGGCACCCTAAGTCGTATCCCTAAACTGTAACCAAGATAGTTTCAACCAGATCAACTCAACACTTTATTCGACTAGGTAGTGTACGTCTTGTACCCTAATATACGATCATGGGATGACCAAGTCATATCTTGGACAGTGTGTAACCCCCACCGCACTTTCTAGGATATGAGAGGGATTAACTAATTCATATCCAAGAGTACAACTAGTACGCTGAAGTCGTACCTAGTCCAGAAGCTTTAATTAAGGACATTTTCTAAGGGTCCAATGCCTAGGTGTTTCAATTCTCCCCCACATGGATCATTCTTCCTCGACTGATGGGCAAGGAAAACATAAATACAAGTTAACACATTAATACACATAAACTAACCCTTAACAAAGCTAGAAATCAAGATATACAAAAAGGATGAGGTACACACCAAGATCATTATCAGTCAACCATTTAATTCATTGACTATGGGACTTAAACCCATTATCTATCAAAGACACTTGTTCAATTCAAAGCTTAGGGACTTGAATCCATTGTCTACAAAAGACATCAATCAAATTAAGAAAATTAACACATACCTCAACCATGAGATTCCGGAATGGAAAAAATATGGATACTTGGACTTCATGTCCTCTTTCGCATCTCAAGTAGCTTCCTCAGACTTTTAGTTCCTCCATAGAACCTTCGCCGAAGCCACCTCTTTTTTTCTCAACCAGTGAACTTGGCAATATAAGATCCTTATTGGGACCTCTTTATAGGTAAAAAGGTGCACAACTCCAATATCATCTAAGGTAACATCCAATCGAAGGATCACCTATACACTTTCCCAACACACATAAGGGATACTGGAAGAGTAGAACTCATGCTAGAGAGCTAGCCCAATTAAATGTTAGAACTTCTAGAAGACATATCACTACAAGAGCTTGAATCTAGCCATACACCACTTCCACCTTCAAGCTTATCCAAAGCAAGGAGGAATTAACCTATGCCACCAGGATCTACCTCTTACATCCACTCAAAACACTGCTCTGCATCCATAACCTTAGTTTTAGTAGTCTCCCTAGAGTCTCCCCCACTTAAAACTTCTACTCTCTCTCATGTCAACATATCTCCATACCTCCAAGGCCACTACCACACTAACATAAGTAGGGTCATTAAGGAACTAAAGAACAAGAACCATTTATGCTACCCAAGGCAAGACCTCCCAAAAAAGACATAACACCATAGGCACAAAGTACTTCATAGCAACCACCTAGGTCATAAATGAAACTCATCCGTACACACCACACCATAGGACAAGTCTGTGGGACTAGACACCAAAATATACATCACCGCATATACCATATGTAAAGTAATGTAAGGTCAAGACTCAGATCCGGGAAATAAAACATATGTAAGATGCTAACCTTAGGTGTAAGAGTTATTAGAATGAATTCATCACTAGTAGAGTGCTTTCTTAACCAAGATAGGAGAGAATTACTAGAATAGGAGTAAATGCACCCTGACCTTTCATTAAAGTCCACTGCTAGAAAATTTAAGGTTATCCCTCGACCTTTGACTCACTTTACCTATAAGTACAACACTACACTCTAAGGGTATAACCCAAGATGACTACTATGGATGCTTGGTCCTCGTATACCTAAACCTTATCCATTCAACAAATCTACCTCTAAAACTTTCATATTTCTATCCCTTAGCAAATATGATCTCTTCACCTAAATCAACACCTAGATACAAACTCGACATCTATCAACCACCCTATAGTAATAACAAGGTATCCCACAGAGAAATACTAGAGTGGAAGAAACCTTCATCTAAGAGACACCCTTTTTTTTGCTCCCTAAGTTCCCCTAACTTAATCGGAACTATTCTATAAAGAAGGAATAAGAGTTAAACAAGCATCTAAAACAAGACCAATCCCAAAATCAACCTCCCCATCAAAAGGACACAATGAGGGTCATAAAAAAGGACCCTAAAAGATTCATGCACCACCAAAATCGAAAGCAAAGAAAGACCTTCTGAGGTAGAATCTTTAACTCAGACCAAATGATATAAACACCCTTTAGAGATTGAATTTTGAGCTCTAAGGTAACATACAAACCTCCCCTTAGGCACTAAAGAACTCACTTCTCATATAATGATGGGCTCATTAGGGAATTTAAGCATGAACTTATGGATCTGATAATTTAAGAAAGCATAGCACGAATGCAACTAATCAATCCTTGGAATGATATCAACATCAACCATATCTAACTCTACCATGTCAAAAAAGTTTTTTTTCTACCAATAGCTACCAGACACCCCTAATAGACTCCTTATAACTGCATAGTCTCTTATCGGGGTAGAAATAAAAAAAAGTCAAAAATTACCTTAAGATAAAGTTTAAATTACAAAATCACAGATGGGGTCACACTGGAGGAGGGAAACCCCATACCAAGTAAAGAATAATCATCACGGAAAAAGAATTTTAACATACCCGCATCTGTATCAGTAGGTGCCTCTGGATCCCGAGGGATGGTAAAAGCATTGGGAAGGTTCCGATTAATGACGGAGCTAGAAGCAACTGCATAGGTGTAAGAGATAGAGAAGTGGCAACCAACACAGTATTTACCCAAACGACAATCATTATAGGATACTCTAATTGCATGTGATCCAATTGACCATATTTAAAACACCTATTCCTTTCCTTTTCATACTAACCACGATGATGCTGATTATAGAATCTACATAGAGGATAGGTCGATACTAATTGGGCCCTACTAGCTTAAGACTAGGTGCCTTGTGCTCTAGAAGCACTACCTCTTTTAGAGCGTCTGTCTCTCGATGGCTCCAGGTAGGGAGCACTAACCGCAGAATACAAGTTAGGGACCACCCAATGCTTTCTCTTGGGCCACTTACCACCAACCTGAGTCAACAAAGCAATGGGTAGACATAACCCAACATCAGTAGTATCTCCTTGAGGTGACTGAGGAGGAGCATTACTCTCAAAAGTAGGGCCAGTGGCAGTAGGTCAAAACCCATGTTGATAGTTACATGCCGCGACCCTTGATCGGGTCCGAACCCTAAAAGTTGGATAAACTCTGTCTATATTACCCTTAGTCGAGATAGAAAAGTTTTCATGAACATCAGATCTTCTTGGATACATGATCTGAAAGATGAGCAAGCAGACATCAAAGGAATCCAAGACCATAGACTCTATAGCTTGAGATAGAATCAGAAGAAACAAAAAAATTTCTAAATATCTTATAGACCCTGTTTTATATGTTTGGCATAATACAACCCATAAAGGAGACTCTACTTGACACGACTTTGTGAACTCCCAACTGACCATAAACCTAGGATCTGAAACCAACTTGACATGACCCGAAACTAGGCCATGTCGTATGGGCATCTCAATCCCAACATAGACCAAAGATTGCCCCATTAACCTAACCTAACCATCACTCCAATCCACATGTATTGGATGAACTCCCACCATAAATCAAGATTGCGAAAACAAAACTAATATCATAACTTAGACAATGTCCTAATATTTCTATTAAATCAACATACTAACCAACATACCTAAGTCCATAGTCATCCATAAAGCCTCTACCAATCTGATGCCTATAATATATCGGGACATACCCCCAAAAATGGACAAATACCAAGTCTAAACAAGTTTATTGCATAGGA
Source organism: Capsicum pubescens (assembly GCA_030864215.1). Classification (NCBI taxonomy): domain Eukaryota; kingdom Viridiplantae; phylum Streptophyta; class Magnoliopsida; order Solanales; family Solanaceae; genus Capsicum; species Capsicum pubescens. The sequence goes on from CM061543.1 coordinate 172,999,800, forward strand.
TATAATGATTATGAAATGTATGCCTTCTGAAATATGATAGCTCAATACTTTAATGTAAATATACAAACTACTCGAATACTTTATCACTGCATATAAAAAGAATAGGAAGCTCCAGCCTCTATGTGGTGTGGGGACATAGCGTCTGGAGATGGTTAGTGGTTGTAGTGCAAGCATTTAACTTAAGGATAAGGATAAAGTAGTGCCAACAGTTCAAATCCAATCAACCAATGCACACAACCAATGTAATAAATATATATATATATATATATATATATATATATATATATATATATTTATATAAGTATACCATGCCAGGGTAAGGAATAGGATTAGACTGATTCTTGAAACTATTAACCTGGGTTATGTAGAATCACCGTCATTAAACAAGGCACCCATGGGCTATATGGGCCCAGCTCTGCCCAAGCTAGAAGAAGCCTGGTCCAAGTAGCTATATGAACTAGAGAATATCCATAACCACATATGCTTTTATGGGGGACTCGAACCTCCCAACATCATTAAGGTGACTTATGCACCACTATATGTATTAAGGGGGAATCAAATCTCCCTTGTTATATTCTCATTATGGGGACTCGAACCTCCTAATCACATGTTTTATTCGGAGGACTTGACCCTCCCGATTTCATGTTTCATTTGGGGGACTTGATTCTCCCGGTTGTATATTTCATTCGAGGTACTTGAACCTCCCAATTGCATATTTCATTCAGGGGACTTGAACCTCCCGATTGTAATTTTTAATCATGGGACTTGAACCTCCTAGTTGCATGTTTCATTCGGGGAATTTGAACCTCCCAGCCACATGACACCCGCACTGGCTAACACGGTTTCCAGTGTTAGTCCTTCAGACTCTACCTTCATGGTCTTGCTACACATCTCGCTTTAAAGCCAAATTAAAACCATTATTTCACATATGCAACTACTTAGTCAATTTCTTTCCAAATGTACTTCATTGGTATCATCATACCAATGCCACTGGAAAGTGTACACCATGCCATTATCATTATCAATTGATTCATTCATATTACCTTAGGACTCGAGCCTATCGTCTAATAAAGACCAACCAACTTAGTGGTTTTAGGGACCTAAACTCCCTATCTATTAATCGACAACTATTAAATTTAATACCCAGGGAATCTATCCCCTTCTTAACCAACCCAAGCCACCATGACTATAATTCAACACCATCTATGACCACATGATCTTTATAAAACCATTTTAATAGCCAATCATGTTAATAGGCCAATGCGTTAGTCATATAAAAATACAAATTTATTTATAGTCAATAAGACCATTATAAAATCATTCATTCTCCACTGACATTCTTATATTCAACTTTAGTTCAAAACATAATTCAATTCCATGGTTAAGGACTTTAACCTCTTTCTAACCATTCAAAACAATAGGGTCATCAATTAACTCATTACATGGCCAAAAAGGCCTTATCATAGTCATTTACCAAGCACTCATATTCATTAGGCTAATGTCATATTCTATTTATATTCATTAGACCAACATCATAATTTAATACACGATTAATAAGTGACTAGTTATTTCTCTTAGGCATTTTTACAAACACCTTGAGTGCATGCTTTTTTCAAGGCAAAACCAAAGTAAAAATCATCAAATTTAGGGTTACTCATGGACCATTTGTTAAAACACGATCAACAAGCACCCACATGTACAGATTATCACTAAAAACATGTATTAAGCATAAGTTTAAACAAGAGTAAACAATACCCTACACTATGCAACAAGACCCTAAAAATTTGATTTCAAAACCACTATTTATAAGTCAAAATCATTGTTTAAAACATATGATATTTTGAACTAACAATGAGGGAAGAGGTAAATGCATTATATAAGAAGATTCACGAAAGAACTTGACACCTTTCTTGCCTCTAGATTAACCTCTTCAAATCCTAGCCTCTAATCTTGTTGAAAAAGTTTAGAGAGTGTATTTGGTATGTTTAACCTACCAAATAAGTGTTAAGATAGGCTACAATAGGTTATTTAGTAAGGGGACTTAAGGGTCTTGGGGTGGGAAATGTCCATAGAGCCCCTGACTTAAAAGTTGAACAGTGGCTCTCAAGAGGGTATGACTCACTTGATTTAATCGTACCCTAGGGTACAAGTGGTACCGTAACTCGTACTCAAGGCCTCACCAAGGATACCTACACTATCCAGGATACGACTACACATATATGACTCGTAACGAAGAGTACAAATGGTACCCTAAACCGTATCCCAAAACCGTACCCAATACAGTTTTTACTAGGTCAACTAACACTTTATACGACTAGGTAGTCTACAACTCATATGCTAATATGCGATGACGGGAAAGCCAAGTTGTATCTTAGACATTCTGTTACCCTCACCACACTACCTACTATACGGGAGAGGGTCACTAAGTCATACCCAAGGGTACGACTAGTACCCTGAAGTCATACCTAGTCCAGAAGCTTCAATTAAGGATATTTTCTAAGTGTCTAAAGCCTAGGTATTTTAAAAATACAAATTACCAAGGAATTCACAATTTACTCTTACCTTTATGATAGAAAACAAAGATGTTATATTCAACACATACCTTAAGCATATTTTTTTGGAACAGGAAATAGGAATGGATACTTAGACTTTATGTCCTCTTCAGCTTCCCATGTAGCCTTTTCCACTATGTGGTTCCTCCATAGAATCTTTATCAAAGATATGTCTTTGATCTGCAACTGTCGAAATAGCCGATCCAAGATTTCAATGGGGACCTTCTTATTAGACAGGGAATCTGAAATACCAATATATTTGATGGGCACAATTTGCAATGGATCACCCACACACTTCCTCTACATTGAAACATAGAACATTGGGTGAGTAGAGCTCAAACTATAAGGAAACTCCAACTAATATGCAACACTGCCAACCTTTCTCAAAACCAAGTACAGACTAACATACCGGGGACTAAGCTTTTCCTTCTTCCTAAACTGCATCACTCCCTTACGGGAGATAATAATGGTGCATGCAAAAACTTAGAAACTTAATTTTTTTCCGTCAATTATGGTTACTAATTCTAGTGGAATGGACCCACCGAAGGAATGTCCAAAGTAGAATAGCGGAGGGAACGCTGAATCCATTAGCTCCAAAATATGTTGACTTATTAAAGTGTAAAACGTACAAGCATGAAACCATTAGAGTTCCTCCAATGACCAACATAATGATGCATAGAGAACCAATTATTACGTGGAAATTTTTAGAGGTAAAGAACTGAAACATATAGGAGAATCTACAGTATGCAGTAATGGGTAAATTCTCATATGGAAAACCAAATGTCAATGCATTGTGTAAGTCACTTCATTCTTAATGTGGTATTAAGGGAGAGTGTACTCTAAGGGTGCTGGACACATGGTATATATTGATAAGATTAAATCATCTTAAAGATTATGTCCAATTCTTATCAACAACAACTTATTACATTAAGGCCAAAGAGATGTATTGGTAGATAAGAACCCTCAAAGGGGATCTCTAGTTTAAACCTAATGTTGAAACCCTAATAGGTATTGCATGGATCTTAATGCCGGATTTACTACTAAATTTCATTGATAACGAAGCTATCTTTTGTATTGTATCTGCAGTTGGAAAGCCTTTAATAATGGACATGACTATAAAAAATCACACAAGGCCAAGCTGTGTAAGGGTGAAGATCAAAGTGGACCTTATTACTAAGTTACAATATAGAATGAAGATCAATGAAGAGGATGATATAAGTGGAGAAATAAAATCTAGGTGTATTCAGATACAATATGATTACAAGCCTAAATATTGTAAGGAATGTTTCTTACAGGGTCATGATGAAGAATCTTGTTGGAATATTTATCTGGATATATATGATAAGCTACAAGGGTAAAGGGATACCAAAGACAGTAATAAAAAAGATGTAAAAATCAATAGTTGCAAAGGAGAAAAAAAATATAAGAGTGACAAATATGGGCATATAGTAGGAGAAATGGATGATGAGGTAAAGGAACTTAAGACATCAAGTGCTTTTGATACTTTAAATCAAGAGCATAATGAGACTCAAGAAAAATCCAGTAACATGTAGAATATGGAAAGTATAAAAGATTGGGTGACTAAGAGCATTGGCAAAGAAGAACAACCAGTAATAGAAGTATAGCCAAGAAAGGAGAATAATAATGACCATGATCAACTTGAAAACACAAGAAAAGACAATGAAAAACAAGTAGAAAAAGAAACAGTGCCGACCAAGGACAAAGATAATCAACATTCACGTAAGAAGTTCTACAAACCAATGCATATGAATTAGTGCGGTAGTTCATGATAAGGCTGAAAAGCAAGAGATGATACTATAAGGGGTCGTTTGGTAGAGTGTATAAAAACAATGCAGAATATAGTGTATTAATAATGCATGTATTAGTTATGCATGTATTATTTCTTGTACATTGTTTGATTTGATTTATAAGAAATAATACATTTTACATAAAATCTATAAAAGAAATGTTTGTTTCCAAAAATACCCTTCTTTGATTTTTTACACTTTTTTGTAACAATTTTTTTTGTCATCTCAAACATAATTAGTATTGTTGAACTGCTATATAGAGGTTTCGGATTAATTGTAAGACCTTCGTCTTTGCACATGAAATATTATGTCCATAAATTATCATAGTCGAATCAAAAGTAAAATATAAGACATAAAATTAAGAAGTAGTCTCATTTGTTTTAATCTTTTTAAAGACCCTCAAAGTAAAGAAAAAATATGTTATAATTATTTAAATCAACTATTCATTTTTGTAGATTAAAATGGAGGCAAAAGAAATTGTGAAATATTTTGAAAAGATTCCCTATTGCAAATTAAAATGGCGGGAAATGGAATGATGAACTATTTTGAGAGGAAAATTGAGGGGTAGTAAGATCATTTAATAAGTTAATGCATGTGTTAAAAGACATTGTATTACTAATACATAGGAAATGAAGTGGATTACTATTATAAACTTCAATACACAGCAGAGTGTATAACTAATGTTTGCATTAGTTATACATAGGCAAAAAATTATACCAAACAAGGTACTAGTAGTACACATTAACTAATGCATGGATTATATTTTTCAATACACTCTACCAAATGACCCCTAAGGGGTTTTACCATTAGCAATGGAGGCAGGAAACATAATGGAACTTGTGAACAACAAGAAAGAAGACTTGGATTCTGAGGATTTGGTTGATAATATTGATAAGGTTACAGTTAAAGGAAATCTATTTCCAAAGAAAATTTAGTCACTAAGTGCAAAGCAGGGAAAACACAAAAGAAAAGTAAAATGATAGAAGAAAGTACAATGCAGACAAGGAGCCATATGGAAAAATCCTCATTAAAATGAATGCCTTAATTTGAAACATCTGATCAGTAAACACACAGAAAGCATTTACAAAGTTGATCACAATGCATAGAAGATATCAATTTAGTTTCACTGGTTTGATGGAACCATTTCAGGAATGTCATAACATAGAGGAGTATAAAAGAAGGATGGGAATGAAATATTCAATGGTAAACAATTCAGGAAAGATATGGGTATTTATTAATGAAATAATGGGGTACAATATCATTAGAGATAAAGAATAATATCTCACGTTTAAGCTTGAAAATCAGTATGCATGAGCAATTGTTTTTGTTACACTGATGTATGGAAAGCGTAATTAAAACAAGAGACTGGTTTTATGTGAATCATTAGGAGAAATGGCTAGTATAATTCAAGATCCTTAGCTAGTGGGTGGAGACTTTAATATGATAAGGAATGAAGAGGAGAAACTAGGAGGATTACCAGTCATAATCGAGGAGATAAATGATTTTAACCATTGCATTAACATTTGTAACTTGGAGGAAAATACTTTTAAAGGAAGACAATAGAGATGGTGGAATGGAAGAATAGATAAAAACTGTAAATTCAAAAGGATGGGCAGGGTTTTGTTTAATGATAAATTGCAGAAGTTTTTTCCTATTATAGAATTAGAGAATCTGGTAAGGAGTGGTTTAGACCATGCTCCAATGGTGTTATAGTTTAGCGACTTGAGTGAGCAACTGATCAAACCTTTCTAATTCCTTAATTTTTGGCTGAAGGAAGAATCATACATGGAGGTTATTAGGAAAAATTGGAATACTGATATTGAAGGAGATCCCTTTGTGAAGTTTCATCAAAATCTAAAGAAAACTAAAGCTGGTTTTACTAAGTGGAGCAACAAAACTTTTGGAAACATTTTCCAAGAGATTTCCACATTAGACAAAGTGATAAAAGTAAGATAATTTTTTTTTGAAGAATTACCTTCAGGTATTAGCAGAGCTAAGTAGTCACAATCACAAGCAAAACTAGTAATGCAATTGAGAAGAGAGAAAGAATTTTTGAAGTAGAAAACTGGTTTTGAATGGTTTAAAGATGAAGAAAGAAATAGAAGATTTTTTTCATGTAGTTGTCGAAGGAAGAAGTTCTAGGTTAAAAATTCAAATAATCCAAGATGAAGAGAGAAGTTAGCTGGACAACCAGGAGGAAATAGTAGAAGCAAAAAATTTATTTTTCCAAAAGCAATTTGAAAAGTAGGAGGATGCTGAGGATTTCTCAATGCTAGATCTACCAAAGATAGTAACATAATTCCCAATGGTGAATTGAAGAAGATCACAACTATTATGGTAGTACAAGTGGCAGTGATGGGATTGAATAAGAACAATTCTTATTGTCCTGATGGCATGACATGTGCATTTTATCAAGATACAGGGGTAATAATCTCAAAGGATTTACATTAGATGATCATATCTTTCTTATGTGGTTATGAGCTCCCAAGGTTTATTACTCATACAAATTTGGTTTAATTACCAAAAAATTTAGTAGTAAACACTTTATTAGATCTTAGACCCATTAGACTTAGTAATTTTGTGAATAAAATCTTCTCTAGTATTATTCATAAAAGGATAAAGTGTATTGTTCCTGATATTGTATCTAAAAAACAAGCTAGTTTTGTCCAAGGTAGAAGCACTACTAAAAATATTCTGGTGGTTCAAGAAATAGTCTTTGAAATCAGGGAAAAGGGAAAGCCTACTAACATGGTGATGAAACTTGATATGATGAAAGCATATGATAGGGTAGAATGGTTGTTTCTCACTAAAGTGCTGAGGTAGATTGGCTTTTGTGAAGAAATCATTGATATGGTTTTAAGACTACTGTCAAATAACTAGTATTCTATGCTGCTAAATGGACAACCTAAAGGTTTCTTTAAATCTTCTAGGGGTCTAAAGCAAGTCAATCCACTATCCTCTACATTGTTCATTATTGTAGAACAGGTTTTATCAAGAAGTTTGAAGGAACTTCTTTTCAGAAAAGAATTCAGACCTTTTGGGATGCCTAGAAGAAGTCCAAGAATCAATCATCTTGCATTTACAGATTATATGATTATACTTTGTAAGGAATAAATAGTTACATTGCATCTGGCCACATCAAGTTTGGATAAGTATGAAAAGGTTTGAAGGAAGAAAATTAACAAGGAAAAAAGTGCCCTCTATCGACATGGAAGTGTTTTAAATGGTGTTGTGGTTTTGGCAGAAGTAGAAACTGGTATATTGAGACAGGAATTCCATTTTAGTTATTTGGGATGTCCTGTATTGTACATGAGAAAGAAGAAGGTGTACTATCAGCATATTATGAATAGAATTACTAATAAGTTGCAATCATGGAAAGAAAAGTTATTGTCTTTTGGAGGTAGAGTAATCCTAATTAAACATGTGTTACAGAGAATTCCCATACAATTTCTCTCTATTATTAATCCCCATAAGAATGTCCTAAATACTAATCATAAGATATTTGACAAGTTCTTTTGGAGTAGTACAATAGGGGGTAGGGGAAGACATTAGGTATCATGGTCTACTATATGTCTACCTGAGGCAGAAGGAGGATTGGGTTTTTGGATGCTACATGATGTATCTACAACCCTCGTTTGTAAACTGTGGTGGAATTTTAGAACTAAGAAGTCTATCTATAGTGAATACATGTTTAATAAATATTGCAGAAGGTATCATCCTAAAGAAGGTATGTGGAAAGTAGGAGGAGGCTCTTAAGTATGGAAAAAGATGTCACAGGTTAAGGATCTCATTGATCATCTGATTACATGGAATATTAGAGGAGGGGATGTTCATATATGGTTTGACAATTAGTGTGGCTTAGGTGATTTTTATTCTATTTTGTAAGACAACAAAGAATGGGATTATAATTATCAATGTGTGAAAGACTTGACGACTAGTGGGTGTTGGAATGAAAAGTTATGAAGAAGTTGTTACCTGAAGAAATAGTGGAACATGTAGTTCATAAAGTAAGGCTAACACAACAACAAACACAAAAAGATAAAGTAATATGGAGTGTGGAAGAAAGAGAAAATTTCACAGTTAAATCATCTTGGGAATATGTGAGTCATAGAGAGGAGCCTAATGATTTTTATAATCAATTATTGACTAAAGGGTTGCTTTTTAAGATTGTGTTTTTTGTGTAGAGGATGTGGAAAGGGAATATATCAGTGGATGATACTATAAGGAGCTAGGGAATACATGGTCCTTCTAAATGCTGGTGTTGCCAAAATCCTGCTCAAGAGACCATTTCTCATGTGCTACTGGATCTCATTCTGCTAACAGGACCTGGTCCTACTTTTCTTCTTTTGCAGGAATTAACATGCAAGGGCTGAGCTTAAGAGAGAAAATACAAGCATGGTGGGATTCCCAGATGAAGCAGAGGGAGAAAGTATATTTTAGAGAAAACCCAGCAATAATTTTATGGGGATTATGGAAGAGGAGAAATATTTTGAAGCATGAAGGCAAAGGGGTGACAGTACATAGACTTATATTTAATGTCACAAGGCACCTGAGGATATTGTTGAAAATTAGAAAACCAAGAGTGGATTTTCCTGGTGAATGACCATCAATTTTACAGTAGCTAGGTCAGTTGAAGCCTAAAGTTATAGTTAAACTAGTACTATGGGAATTGCCAGAGAAGGGTTGGAGTAAATACAACACTGAAGGAGCATCAAACGGGAACCCAAGTAGCAGTTAATGGGCATTTTTTTTAGGGATGTACAATGTGGCTTAATACATGCAGAAAGGTCAATAATAGAGGACATAGAAACATGGATGCAGAAGCCAAGGACATACTACATGCAGCTATTCATTATAATCAATCAGGTCAGCACAATGTAATTATTCAAACTGATTCATTAGCCATGCAAAAGTTTCTAAAGAAGGAATGGGAAAGTCCATGGAAGATAGTAGACATAGTTTGGTAGATAAGGTAATTATTGTCAGATAAGCAAGTACACATACAACAATTATTCAGAGAAGGAAATCAACTAGATGATATTTGTCTAACATAGCATTTGAACATGGGAATTTCATATTCACAACCTTCAACCAGTAACCAAGTTTAGGAAGATAGATTCTTAAAGTGACAAGTTGCAACGCCCATATTTGAGACTAATACCAGTAAAGGGGTAAGGGGACTAGATGGGTTACATCCAGGTATTTCACATACACCATATTTACAACCTGGATAGGTAAACAAAAAGTGAAATTGCTACTTATTCTATCTACACCTGCCAACAAAAAAGGAATATCACCAGATTAGGGGTCACAAGGTTAGATGCACTTCAAGCGACTGAGTTACTTGATACCTTTCAAACATCAGTAGGTACGAGCACCCCATAATCTTCATATCAGCTATACTTGCAACTCAAGAATGATAATTTTGTTAAAATGAATATATAGGGTAGTCAGTAAGCTAATTGGTGAAAATAACTCACTTGGAGAAATCAAGCCTCAGTGGACTAGACCCGATGTGTTAGCATCAAAAAGCACTGTCAGCATCCATAAACTGGAGATCTCAACTGTGACATTAGCAAAGAAAGTAGCAGTTAAGTACCTCAACACAAGATTAATCATCAAATAGAGAAATGAAGAAAATTACATACTCACGCAAATTGGAAGAAGCTTCAATCCAGAGAAACCATGTCACGGTGTTAAGAACCCTAAGCTGAAAAAGAATGAACTGCACATTAACAAAGGTGAACATGTTGAAGGAGGCAGAAAGAAAGGGATCTTAGCTCTAAGCTAAAATTTAGAAACCCTACTAGCTATGTATGTGTTTTCATTTATGACTGGGTCAACATCTTAGGCCGGTCTATTATTTTCAGTTGCTGATTGTTGTTGGACTATTTGGATAGGTTGGTCCATCATGTTGAAGATAATTTTTTGATTTATAAAACCACAAATTAAACCAAAAGAAAAACCCTTAATGGGAGACACCTTCAAGAACACTCTATCCCCAACCTCAAACTCTAACTCCCTGCGCCTCACATCCATATAGGAATTTTGGAAAATTTGGGTAGCTTTAAACCTATGTCGAATCACCTTTACCTTCTCCATGGCTTTATGAACTAAATCCAAACCAAACATCTCTGCCTCACGAACCTCAAACCACCCGATAGGATACCTACACCTCTTACCATACAAGGCCTCAAATGGATCCATTCCAATGCTAGAGTAGTAGCTATGTTATATGCAAACTCTATGAGAGGAAACTTCTCTACCCAACTACCACCATAGTCAATCATGCAAGCTACAAGTATATCTTCTAATGTCCAAATAGTTCTTTCCGCTTGCCTATCCGACTACGGGTGGAAAGTTGTACTAAGACTCACCTTGGTCCCCAAACTTTTCTGAAACGACAACCAAAACTGCATGAAAACTACTACCATGATTCAAGAAGATATAAATAGGCACCCCACGCAAATTCACAATCTTATTGAGGTACAACCTCGCATAATCCTCTGCCAAAAAATTAGTTCACACTGGAAAAAAGTGAGCGGACTTAGTCATCCTATCCATGATTACCCAAATTGAATCAAATTGATTTCTAGACCGAGGAAGACCATAAATGAAATCAATGTTGATCACTTTCCACTTCAACAACGGAAACTCTATTTATTAATATAACCCTCCGTGTCTCATGTGTTCAACTTTCACTTGTTGGCACGCCATGCACATAGCCACAAAACTAGCCACATCCCGCTTCATATTGTTCCACCAGTACATATCCTTAAGGTCATGATACATTTTTGTCAAACCAGGATGAATAGCATAATGCGGATCATGCGCCTCAACCAACATCCTCTCTTGTAATCCATCTATGTCGAGAACATATAACCTCCCTTAGTATCGCAAGGTACTAGCTCTACTAACCTCAAAAGCCATTGCTTTCTGCCCACCTATATCACCTTTGATCCTCATTAGGATAGGATCTAACACTTGCTTCTCAATCACAACAACAACTAAGGATGATTGCTCCACCTTTTGCATAAATACACTACCAGCCTCAGAGTCCAAGAGCCAAACTCCAAGGTTTTCCAAACAATAAACATCCTTCACCAACTCCTGCTTCCTTTCATCCACATGAGTTAGACTCCCCATGGATAAACTTCAAAGAGAATCAACAACCATGTTAGCTTTACCTGGATGGTAGTGAAGAATCATGTCATAATCTTTGAGTAGCTCAAGCCATCTCCTTTGCCTGGGGTTTAGATCTTTCTATGTAAATACATATTTGGGCTCTTATGATCTGAAAATATATCCACATGTACTCCATACAAGTAGTGACACAATATTTTCAGTGAAAACACCAAAGACAACAATTCCAAGTCATGAGTCAGATAATTCTTCTCATGCACCTTCAACTGTCTAGAGGCATAAGCTATCATTTTGCCATGCTGCATCAATATGAAACCAAGCCCCACACGAGACATATCACAATATATCATAAACACATCTTTGCCTTCAGGCAATGTCAAGACTGGTGCCAAAGTTAGCTTATCCTTAAACTTCTCAAAGCTACCCTCACATGCATCAGATTATAAGAACTGTACTTTTTTCTAAGTTAACTTAGTCAACGAAGTAGCTATAGTAAAAAAAATTTCCATAAACCTCTTATAGTAACCAACTAAGCCAAAAAAGCTCTGAATATCAGTTGGAGTCATGGGTCTAGGCCACTTCTAACCACTGCAACCTTCTGCGGATCCACCATCATCCTTTCACTAGAAATGACATGGCCCAAAAAAATGACAGCATTAAACTAGAATTCACATTTAAAAAATTTGGCATATACTGCTACTCTTTCAAGGTCTAACACACAATGCATAGGTGATTGGCATAATCTACCTTGAACTTAAAGTACACAAAAATGTCGTCTATGAACACAATGATGAATAAATCTAGAAATTGACAAAAGACTATATTCATCAAATCCATGAATGTTGTCGGGGCATTGGTCAACCTAAAGGACATAACCAGAAATATAAAATGCCCATACCGTGTACGAAAGGCAGTCTTAGGAATATCCACCTCTGTAATGTTTAGTTAATGATATCCATTTCAAAAATCAATCTTAGAGAAAAATTTAGCACCCTAAAGCTTATAAAACAAATCATCTATCTTTGGAAGAGGTACTTATTCTTTACTGCTACCTTATTCAACTGCCGGTAATCAATACATATCCAAACAAAACCATTCTTCTTATGCACAAATAAAATTGGTGCACCCTATAGAGACATAATAGGATAGATAAAAACCTTATCTAAAAGATCTTTTAGATGATTCTCAACTTAGTTGGAGCCATTCTATATAAGGGAATATAAATAGGACTAGTATCCGGAACAAGATCTATCCCAAAATCAATCTCTCTATCGGGAAAAACACTAGGAAGGTCGTCAGAAAAGACCTCAGGAAATTCATTTACCACTAGGATGGAATGTAAAGAAGGACCTTGGGAGTTAGAATCTTTAACTCGAACAAAATGATAGAGACACTCCTTGGAGATTAATCTCCAAGCTCTAAGATATGATATGAGCCTCCCCTTGGGATCTAGGTAACTACCCTCCCACTCAATAACTGACTTATTTCGGAATTTAAAGAAAACCTTATGAGTCTGATAGTCTAGAGAAGCATAACATGAGTGCAACCAATCCATCCTTAATATGACACCTAAATCAACCATGTCTAATTCAAACAAATCCACCAAAGTCTACTAACCACCCACGGATACCACACAACCCCTATAGACTCTTCTAGCCACCACAGAGTCACCCAGTGGGGTACAAATAGAAAAAGGGTCCGAAATACACTCTGGACCAAAACCAAAATGCATAGCCACAAATGGGGTCAAATAAGAAAGAGTGGAACCCGAATAATATAAATAATACACATCACGGGAAAAAAGTTTCAACATACCAGTAATGACATTAGGTGATGCCTTAGACTCCTAATGGGTAGTGAGAGTATAAAATCATTTTTGAAAAGTATCGGAGCCAGATGGTGCACTCTTTGGTGTTGGAGCTGATTAAGAGGCAACTAGAACCTTGCTTTGCATAGAAGCATCCTTGGCCCCAGGTCAGTTTCTAATTATGTTCCTTGGCTGACCATAGTTAAATAACTTGTACTTTTTTTTATCACAGTAACCTCGATGCAATCGACCACAAAATCTATAGTATGAATATGATGGAGCAAATTGAGCCCCACTAGCCTGAGATTGGTCACCTTATTCCCTGAAATATCGCCACCATGAAAATGCCTGTCACCTAACGAATTTGGGTAAGGATCATTTACCATCGAGTAAGAACCAAAATTGCCCCACTTCTTCTTAGACCACTTTTCACCATCGCTGCCACTCTGCTATCGGCCACCATCATGCTTAGAAAATCTTAAATTATTGCTCTACCTTCCTCTATTTTAGACTGCTTTTTTTTCTCTTCCTTAGCCTACTGCATGTGCACCACCAACTTGGAGATATCTATGTATAACGCCCCAAATATGGTACCCAAAATGCTACATGGTGCTCATGACCCCGAAGGACCATAAGCTAACCCATGACTGATATCTGTAACTGAGTACTAAATAGTATATGAAAAATATGCGGAATATAAGTTGTAAGTCCATAAGGTTCAAAACTATAACAAAAATGATAAAACAATATTTGGATGAGGTATAGAACTACCCATAACTGAAATAATCTATCTGAACATACTATTGTCTGAACGCCTCTAAAATGTCTGAAAATTGTGGAGTTGATGGGACATGTCCCCAACTAACTTCAAACTACTAAAAAAGGAAAAAAATAAGTTAATGAAATAATCATGAAATCCTCGAATGATGAGGAATCACCTCTAGTCTGCCTGCTGAACGTTTGAACTGCTAGGAAGATTTAGAGCTCGTGCTTCTCAACCTATGGTATAAAACACCATAGCGCAAATGCGTCAGTACGTTAAATGTACTGGTATGCAAGTGAGGTAGGCTGAATGCAAAGGGTTCATATGCATGAACAATACTAACTGACTGTATAACATGAATGTAAGAATACATGCATGAATACGTAACTGTAACAGAGGTTGTGATAAGACTGAATACTGAGTTCTAACTACTGAGTCTACTGATAATATGGATTTACTGATATCTGAGTTTACTAGTAACTAATAACTAAAAAACTATTTTTTACAGTCCTGATTATAAATAATTGATCTAAGTGTTATACAAAGCTTGATGACTGTATCTGACAGTCCTAAAATATGTATAACTATCTGATTTCTTTACTAAAGTTGGTGACTATATCTGATAGTCCTAAATTTTGATGGAACTAGATAATTTTTGTACTGAGCTGAGTGGATGTGTCTAACAATCCTGATTTCTAGAGAACTGGACTGAGTTCTATTCTAAAGATTAAATCTGAAACTAAAACTATGGGAGGTAATTATCTAACCGACATGCCCTGAATCTGAACTGGTGGGGTCCAACTTGTAACCCCAGCTGGAAGGGTGTTAGTACCTTTCCACGGGTATAGACAAGCTATGAGTAAACCCTTTCTCATAGGGAGCTCTTCCTTCAACCCCTCCTATAAGGAAAACTCAAATGAGATGTATAGTCCCTAGACTCGTAGGGGTACATCTCAACCTACGTTGTCTACATAGTTCTGAAATGTAGGGATTGATACTAAGGATCATACCCTCTACTGGCTGACAGTGTGTGTCCTCATTCCTGGGTTCACTCGGTGTTGAATCCTACTCCCAACTGAATAGATACAAAACGGATTTCCTAGTTCATACTAGGCTGGACTGATCTATTACTGATTTTACTTATTAACTAGATTGAACTGAGTTTACTGGATTTTCCTTGACTGAAAGAATACTACTAAATTCTGTTAACTAACAGAATGCTACTGAGTTTTTGCTAACTGACTGAGTTTACTAAGGTTTGAACTAAATACTACTGAGACATGATGACTGACTGAGATCACTGAGATTTTTGAGATTACTGAATGGGACTGGACTGATATTGAGTTTATTGGGTTTTTCTGAGTTACATGACTAACTAAATTCTACTGATCATAGATTGTCTGAGAGTATCATGAAAACATGACACTGGCTCTAGGCACACAGCTAAATTGTCGGGTATTTAATACCCCAAGGACTCAATAGCATAAAAGTAACTCATAGCACAAGCTTGAAAGCACAACAATGGCTATATATATCCATAATTCATTGACTAAGTCATTTCATCAAATACTTTACATGCACTAACTTGTACATGAATGGGGATTTTAAAATAACATGATATAAAGGCACTATTTTCTTCACATAGTCATTTTATAAAATACATAGGGAGCATACTTTGGTTATACCATCATCAATGCATCTAATTATCATGGTTGCATAAATCAATTTGAAATTTGAAGGGTTTATCATGAATATTATGAAAATCATCACATACTAGGATCAATCATTGGAACATGTAATTTAAAACATGAATCAAAACACAACAACAATATAAACATGAATTTCAATTCAATCAAATCATGAATATTCACAAATACACAATCTTGGGATTTTGAAAAGAGATTCTTCAGCTTCATGGGTGAAAGGGACCTAAGAATCAACACTTGACATACCTGGAAATCTAAATTCTTAAAGTTCTTAGAAAGATTCTTGGAATTGGCCTTGATTTCTTAAGCTAGGTTTTTCACCTCTTGAGAGAGAATAATACTTGTTCTTTAGAGAAAGTGAGGAAAAGTGATATAATAGGGTTTTTAGGGCATAATTTCATGGTTAAAGGCTGATCTGGGTCATGGAAAGAGACCCAATTAGCCCTAGAAGGTTTTTATTTTTCATCACTGAAAACCCAATTTGGGCACCTGGCACGATGCGGTGCTATCATATCGTGCCACTGGAAATTGCCAACTGGGAACTGGGCTGACAGAGCAACGTGGTGAAATTGCATTGCAATAGTGGATGGGACCTGGAATCTCATCGCGATGTGGTGGTATCACGCTGAGACACTGGAAAGGGACAATTCTAAATTAGAGCCTTGGCATGATGCGCCATAATCGTAGAGGCTCACTGGATTTTGACGATTGCCATTTGGCTTGCTCCGCGACACGTTGATGGATCTGGTGGAACACTGCCTTACTAAAATAGATCTAAATCTTTGCTCGGGTGTCGGAATTGGGCAAATTTGGTATCAATGGAAAGCTTATTCATTTTCCCATATGATAAAATGTGAAAATCTTGATAATACCACGTGTCTAAAAGTAGATTCATCTTTAAAATAAGTCTTTGACATCTTTGGGATGAATTTAAGATAGGTAGAACTATAGGGTATTACACCATTTCCTTGTTATATAGGGGAGCCTTACTCTCCAAAATCAAGTCTTGAGACAACTAGGAAAGGAACTTCCTTATTCTAGCCCTCATGCTAGAAACCAACTCTAGAGCATACTATGATAATTGGGGAAATTTCAAGGCATACTTCTTTACTGTCATCTTTCCTTGCTTTAGGTTAACAAACTCCTCTCCCATCACCTCCCTTAACTCTCGAGGAAAGAAGTGCTCCAAAAAAGCACTAGAGAAATCATATTACTAGGCTGACTCAGCATAATTACCCCTAGACTATTTCCATTCTTTATACCATTGATATGCGACATCCTTCAGTTGGTAGGCAGAAAATGCCACTCCTTCCACATTAGTAGCATGTATAATACGGAATATCTTATCATCTTATCAATAAAACCTTAAAGATCCTCCTCAACCTTAATACCAATAAACATAGGAGAGTTCAACCTTATAAATTGGCCAACCCTAGTGACTACAGAATATGGAGTAATAGAAGCACCATACTCAGTCTGAGAAACTACTGACTGAGATAACATATGAATAGACTGATGAAACATAACATTCATCACATCAGCCTGAGGAGATTGAGAAGGACTGGAGGGGACCGGTGCAACTCTAAGAGGGAAACCAAGAACTAAACCCCTAGACCTAGTTTGGACCCCATAAGTAGGATGGGTCCTATCAACATTATCTCTAGGTGGGATCGAAGAGTTTCTGTAAACTTTTGATTGTCTGAGAGACATGATCTTAAAAATGAACAAATGGGTATTAGAAAAGAGTTTAGAACCTTAGACTCTATAGCTTGAAAATAGAACATAAGAAAGAGAAGTATTCCTAAATGCTTTGTATCCTCTCCCTTGTGAGTGTAACGCGCTACACACCCCTAAAAGAGACTCTACTCGATAGGTCTTTATGGACTCCCAATTGACCATGAACCTAGAACTTTGATTCCAATCTTCCATGACCCAAAATAGGGCCTAGTATTGTTGGGTATCTCTATTCCAACCAAGACCAGAGACTACCCCAATTCCCAATTGTAACCTCCCTGCTCCCTCTGTTGGAAGGATTCCGAGCATATAACAATATGAAACAATAACAATTTAAAAACATAAGATAAATACTGCCACCATAACCTAATGATCACAAACAAGTGTCCAACCAATACCAATCCTATTGCCAATACCAATAACGAGTTTAACAAAAATACAAACACAACCCATTCCTAAAGTAGTTCAACAAAGCCTCTAACAAGAATCAAAGAACAACTGGTCGGGACATGACCTCGACCATAACAGAAAAAACCAAAGAAATAATAATAATGAAAAAAATTCCATATCATGAAATGGATCTTTACAAAGTATGGAAGCTAACCACTTTAATCTAACTCAAAGCTATCCCTGAACAAAGTCACTAAGTTGAGGAATGGTAGTATGGCCGGTTCTTGCATTGCGTGGGGATACAACACCCGAAGATGGTTAGTGTAGTGAACGCCAATGTAACTCAGGGATAAAGGTAAAATAGTGCTATTATTCAAAACCAAATCAAATAACCATATGCAATCACATGTAATACATATATATATAAAGTTGGGATAAGGAACAAGGTTTAGCAAGCATTTAAATCCTTAACCTGGGTTATGTAGCTTGGCCATCCTAAAACTACCCACGGGCTTTATAGGTTTAGCTCCCCCTGTTGAAAGGGCCCTAGAGTGTGTTAGTTGCACGATTGTAGAAAAGAACTTGAGATGACTAGTATATATCAAAAATATAAAGTGTGACATCATGAAAACGGTCACTAAGAACACCCTCACATTGGCAAATGTGAGTTTCCAGTGTTGGTCCCACCGAGACCCCTACCTTCCACAGATTTTCTTCTCAACCCCTTTTAAGCCCATACTAAATCATTACACATTCCTAACCATTTACACAGAAGTCTTTTTATTAGGCATTAACCAATGGTATCATCATAAAAAAATTAGAGCTTGAAAGCCTATTACTTTGTACCATATAAACCATTAAACCAAATTAGATTCCATCAATTCCAATTAACCAATACCATTTATAATCAAACTATGGCTACCAAGACCTTTCCAAAACTATAAGAAACCAATCAAAACTAATTTATGTTTCTTTAATCATTTATGCAATGCAAAGATTCAAAGGATAATCAAATTGTGTGACAAAATCATTCTCATTGACAATTTCACAAACAGGTTGAGGGCATGCTATTATTAAAGACAAAATTATCAAATTTCAGGCTCAACGATGGAACCTCAATAAAATCACCATTCCCATGCATATGGAAAATCATAGTTAAAATATGAAAAAACCATAAGTAAATCGTGAGGAAAATTAATCAACCATGAACATCCAAAACCCCCAATATTTATTTTAAAACCATACACTAAAATATATGACTTTAGTAAAATAACAATGAAGGAAGAGTCACATGCTTGAATTACAAATATTCAAGGAGAGAAATTGATCCTTAAGCCCTTAGATGACCACTTTGGAAAAACCCTAGCAAATTTTGATTGAGAGAATTTTGAGAGGGTAAAAAGGATGTGTAATCTAGTAAAGGGTGGAATGAATGACCAAAAAGTTTTATAGGGACATGGGGTCTTAAGGATATTAAGTGGTAATGTCTAATGTGCCCCCAGCTTAAAACTGTAAAAAGATAGTAGGTGGTTACGAGTTGACCCCTTGACTCATGGGCACCACATATGACTCATACCATTAAGTCATCACTAAGACAGTGAATTGGACACCTATATACTATCCTCCATACAACTCTATGAACCACCCATGACCTGACCAATGACTCATATGGTCTAGTCGTATCCAAGATAGAACCCATGAGATTGGACACTGGACAATATACGACTCAACTTTACCACTCGTAACCTATCCTCATAGCTCTTAGTGAGCCACTAGTACTAAGATCCAAGTCAAGTAACTAAGTTTATGATTTGATAAAGAATCGACCAAATAACCCGTCACCACCCCGAATGACCCATATCACATAGACATAACCATAACAGAACCCCAACTACCATTTAATGGACACCAAAAGATTAGGTTCACCTGATCCATACCCAAACTATACGACTCATATGTTGAGTTGTTACTAGGACAGTGAGCTCAAAGCTGAGGAAATTTCTAAAGGCCAAAATCTAGGGTGTTTCAGGAATCATAATTCAACACTTTTAGGTCATAAAAAAGTGATTATGTCACTTTACAATAAAATTGTGTCAAGCTCATAATATAGATTTATGCTCATCATCCCTGCCCCAAACAATCATGTAAATTTTAATGTAATAACCAAATTCATCATTACTAAATAGCACCTTGATATTTGTATGAGATATGGAGATTATCAAAATACGATCAAGAGCTTGTGCAGGGTAACACAAGTTGAATGTTTAGAGTTTAAAAATATTAGAGTCGTGATAATTTCATCCCTTTATAGTGATATTTATCCCACTATAGAATCATCAATATAGCAGTGTGCATGCTGCTATAGTTGTATGATGTAACCAAAACCTATTTTTAAAATTAGGGATTATTTTATTTTACCCTTCACTTGTAGAAAAAGAAGTGGTGAGGCTCCCAAAATCCCTCTAGGGATTCCTCCAAGCAATAGAGTCATGCATAAGATGAATAGTCTTGAATTAAGTAGAACCCACGAAAATCCTGGAGATTCATATCTGTATTTGCTTGAACGGGGCCATAATATTCTCTCACACATTTATAGCCAATGCTCATCATCAAAGTAAGCTAAGGCTAACTGAGTAGTGTAGACTCGTGTTAGAAAGCATGAATATAATGTAGATGGTGAGATATTTTATTATTAGTCCTTTGGGAATGATGATTGGATTGCTCTAATCTTTTAAAAGTTAGGGTAGTATTATAGAAAGATGATTGTATTTTATTTGTTTTATGTTATATGATAGTTTATTTAATAAATCAGATGGTACACTATTATATATTCTTATTAGGGTAGTCAAAATAGGTAAAATACCATTCATTAGTCTAGATTCTTAAAAAAGTATTATTAATGTGTAGGTGTTGATAAATTCAAAAGAATATAGGGTGGTAATAAGTAACATTTTCAAGTAAAGAGGGGTGATGCTGATGATATGTTACATCTCTATATGAGAGTGTAGGTGATGGTTATAAAGTTTAATCCAAGTTGTGATATATGTTCATGTTAACTATTTCTTAGTATTGCACGATGATATATGTTGTTATGCGCGATCATATTCAACGGAACTCATATGTAGTGCTTGTTAATGTTATAGTTGCTGGTTATTGTCAACATGTTATGTGATTTCTTAAATGCATATATATAACTTTGTTAATTATGGAATGTTCTGGTTTTTGGGTAGTCTCATGGGATATTGGTTTAAAAAGGTTGGCATGTACTTGTTTTTGGGATTTGGTACATAGATAAAATTTATCCTTTTCAAGTCAATATTAGTGGGTGATTGTAAGACCCTTAACATGTATGTATATGGTACATGTCTTCTTGATGGTGTTATGACCCTAGAGTACACCTAGTCATAACATGATACTTCGAATCACAAATGACTTTAAGATAACCCATATCCTGGCAAAACAATAAGAATATAAATAATAACTAATAAAATACTTATGCAAAAAATAAACTGAATAATATAATAAATATTCAAAGAGGTGATGCTTTAGAACCAATGGTGGTGCCATTGTTGTAGGACTTAGGGACCTCTACTAAAGGTCTCAGCCTCACTGCCAGGTAAGCCTTCATACCAATATCCACTCAGTATTAAATGTTACTCCTAATTGAATGACACTAATAGCTAAATTGATCAATTCTAATAATAATCTAAGGATATAAATAAATGTACTATCTAAAATCATTAAAATTATATAAACTGGTGAATATAGAACCCAAAATCCTATGCATAAAATAATAGGTCATCTGGTGTTCATAACCTACCATCTCTAAAAAATGTAACTAGTATTCCAATTTTGTAAACTGAATGAATTTATAAAATTCAATGACTCAGGTCCAACAATCATGAATTTTACAATGCAACTGGGGATTGGGATCATGTCAACTTAATAACACTAAAATTTATGCAAAAATAGGGATTATAACTCAATGACACCAAAATATTAAGATATCAATGAATTTACTAATATATATAAACCCTAAATTATGAAAAAGAACTGAGTTGTAGAGTAGGGTTAACTTTCGAAATCAATGGGTGAAAGGTATCAGATTAATAAAATCCCATATACCTAGAGATAGGACCTTAAAGAATTCTTTAGAGGTGGATGCCCGTGGGTGATGAATACAATCTCTTCCTTAGGAAAAAAAAATCGTCTCTTTTCTCTTCTGAAACTAAATATCCGATGTTATTCTAATTAATGAGAGGTTAGGTCCATATTAACCCCAACAATGACCCTTGAGATTTTATAAACAATGTAATTTTGATTTTAAAAGAGTTAGAAAACACTGATATGACCATTAAAATTTTATAACTAGAAATTATGGGGAGGGGTGTACGTGACCTTTCTACGATCGTGGGCCAACAAACGATCATGGGTAGCACTCCATGAAGAGAGATGGATGAGATCTAAAAAAATATAATAAGAAGAGACTAGTAACAATCGTGGAATTTACCTATGTTCATACCTTGGTTCATAGTTTTTTCTTGCTATATCAAGATCATATGTGAGACTCAAGATCGTGCCCGGGGATCATGGTTTCACAGCACGATTGTGGTTAACTCTCATGGTATAATTGTGCATATTGTTGACTTTTAGATATTGGGGTTCTCTTAAACAGTCTATACCATTGAATGGACGTACAATGTAACCACAGTCGTGGTTTGGCTTGTTGTATCTCACTATAGAGTAGTGCTTTGCTATAAAGGTCATAACTTCTTACTCCGAAGCCAGATTAGGGAAAATTTGGATACATTGAAAAGACAATTAAAATATCTATCATTTTGTGGATTTGGGACACAATGATTAATCAGAATATGGAATGTATGTTTGTTTAAAGCTGATTAATCCTCTAGGGATAGTTCAGTAAGGAAGGTTTTAGCATGGTTAAGGTCTAGGGTGTTCCTTGTGGCCTTGGTACATGGCTAAATTACTTATAATGCTTTTAAGATTTAATTATTTACCCTAGATGTACTTGAAGCAAAGTTCTATCCTAGGCTTAGATTTTTTGGTGCATTATAATATCTCTCTTTTGGGGTTATTTATCCTCGAATAGAAACTGAATAAGCTGGAAGGCTAGGGGAAAAGAGATATAATTTCCATATTTTCTTCACTATATATCCTGATGTTATTGGAACTATTTTACACTATACGTACCTAAAATTCCTAAACTGAGTTTCTAAGAGCTGAACACTGACATTGTATTGAGTCAGTAACTGAAATATCGGCTGCTTCAGCCTCATAGACATATGCTATGGTATAGGAATAACTACGTGATATGAAATAGAAGGAATTAATTAATTAAAGGTAACTATTACCTGAAGTTAGGACTAAGTCTAAAGGGAAAAGATGGGGTACTTTGTCATCGTGTCTAACTCTGCTTCCCAAGTATCTCCCTAGTAGGATTATTTTGCCAAAGAACCTTTACCAATGTGACCTCTTTATTCCTTAACCTACAAACTTAATGTTCAAGGAATTCAAAAGGAACCTATTCGCAAGAGAGACTATCGTTCACACCCATAATTTCTAAAGGAACAATCAATGAGAGATCACCAATGCACTTCATTAGCAAGGAATCATGAAAACTAGATGCATTATTGCTAAGACCTCTAGGAAATATAAATCATAGAATACTTTAACAAAATAGCCTACAATCTCATAAGGGCCAATAAAGTGTTGTATGAGCTTTTCATACTTTCCAAACCTTTTCACTATTTTATTGGTGCAATTTTCAACTAGATAAAATCACCAACAACAGACTAAAGTTGCCTCCTCCTCATATTTGATAGGACTTCTGGGTACTTTGATCCATTCTCAACCTCTCTATAAATAGCTAAACTTTCTCCACAGCCTCATAAAATATGCCTAGCACGATCAATGTGGTTTCAATGACCACAAACCAAGTAATAAGAGATCTACACCTTCTTCTCTAAAGTGCCTCAAATAGGGCTAAATCAATAGTAAACTGAAAGCTGTTATTATAAAAAAACTTGATAGATTCCCTTGAAATCAATCACATATTCTCTTAATATGTCCTCTAAGGTTTGAATGGTCCTTTTTGCTTGATCTTCTGTCTTTGGTGAAAAGTGGTACTAAGATAAACTTGGGTATAAAGATTATATTGATCCTTTAGGTCATTGTCCATGTTATTGATTATTTTCACTGATAGAGCATCTCCATAGCTGCCCCAAGTCATTAGTGACTTGCTGGAAGTGATAGTTCAATTACCTGGTTGGTCGTTTGGTTCTTAGAACCACTTTCTCGATTTGAAGTCTTCATTGGTTCTAATTAACCACTGAGCAAAAACTTCAATAAAATTCCCTTTAATACAAAATACAACTTTGCTAATGGGTCTGGATTGTCAAAATCTATGTGGTTACGTATATTATTTGCTCGAATCGGACTTCGGATGCATCTCGAGGGATTGGCCAAAGCCTGAAACCAAGTTCAAGGCTTTAATCATGCCTGGCATAGGATGAGATATGACGACCACAGTGTAGGGGGTACAAATATGGTGCTTAAATCATGGCCAAGTGGGGTCCATGAATGCAAGATAAGAGACCTGGGTAAGCCTATTTAAAGGTTGTCTTGCCCAAATTTTTTGCCATTTTATGCCTCCCTCTTGTACTCTAACCCTAATAGACTACAAAATCTTCAAAGTGAGTTTTGTGGGTTGATTAGGAAATTGAATAACTTGTGTAATCAAATATTGCTACAAATCTAAGGTAAGATTCCTTCAAAATTGGTATTAATTTCATTATTTCTAGACACAAAACCCCTAAGTCTTTGAGGCTCAATTGTAGCAACAAATGTAATTGATTTACTCAAATTTCTTGATGGTTATAGCTCCCTAATAATAGTTGAGCAATAGTTTGGCCTCGAAAACTCATTTTTCAAAGGTGCGACCTACTTGGGGGTTTGGTGTTATAACAACCCAAGGCTACCCCTAGTCGTCACACAATACATAGGATGACAAGTTATCCCAAGCTAACCCTTGTACTGGCATAACTAATGAGTAACAGGATAAAATACATAAGTCTAAAATAAGTAACTAGAAAATATGTTATGCTGAATATCTTCAAATCAAAACTATAAAAAATGAATGCAACTCTGCTTATACAAAACAAAAGTGAAATCAAATACATCAACTCATTTATCTATCTATAAATCCTCTACTAGAACTGACTATAGGTAGTCGGTACATGACCCCCAACTATCCCAAACTAATACGAATGAATAAAGAAAACAAAATGCTTCTCAAACTATGACTGACTTGATCCCTTGAATCAAAAGGGCTCATCATCTGCAGATTGGAAGCTGCAACTGTCTGATTATAATATGCACGCTACAACTTATAGATACATTAGTAAAAAATATAGGACATAAACGTATATATTGGTTAGTACTTTTGGAATGTACTGAGCTTGTGAGGGGAATGCATAAGTAAGAATAGTAACTGAATGTGTTTATAACTTGTTAAGAATGCATGATAAGTGTAAATGACTCATACTGGCTTGAATAAATGAAAGCTTAAAATCGCAAATCATGAATAATAAAGCATATTGTATAAATCTTGTGAGTCATAACACTTAGTTCTAAAAGATATACTTTTACTCTTTCTATTAGTGGAACAAGTAGGACTGAAGTTAAGTCTATTCTCAAGTCATGAAGGGGAAGTGTAAAGGGACTCACCTTAATCATCTGTAAACTGAAAGCTCAAATCTCATAGCTAATGTCTTATGTAAAACAATATCTGAATAACATTGTGCACCCTTACACTTAGTTTCTGAAATCTGTTTTGTTATTTTATTTTAGGACATAGAGACTTTGGGAGGTTCTTCTAACCGACATAAACTATGTGAGGTATTATGGTGTCCAAGATCTTGTTCCCCTAAGGGGAAAACCTCATGTTGGGGAGAGGTGTTATGCTCATTCAAAGGAGTATAACCTTCTCTTAAGTGATCACTGACTTAGTCCACTATGGGCAGTTAATCTTAATCATACGGTGGCACGTAGTTCTGGGGTATGAGATCTTGGAAACATACCCAACTCGGTGCTAAATACAACTACCATTATTTTGCTCAGAACTTTAGGAAATTCACTTTAAAATAGGATAAGGGTTTATAATGAAAAACCAATTATGCTTCTCTTTCTTTAAATCATGATCAGATGAATAATTGTGGATTCCAATATTATCTTAGGATCAAAAGATCAATTCTAGTTTAAAAAATATGATTACTTGCATATCAAAGAATGCTTAAAACATAATCTTCTTGAAATGTCAAGATTTAAACTTGGGGTTTTAAACCCATTCTTAAAACTCATGTCAAATCACAACAAACTTCATGCTCAACAACAGTAATCTTTGAATACTTTAACAATTCTAATCAAGATAATGAAAATCAATTCTCCATATCTGAAATCAAATCACACGCATGAATTTGTGGAGGTAGTTATGCAATTCAACACTTAAATCACTTGTAACATCATAAGCTTCAAACTGTTACAATTGGATATGAAGCCTAAATTGAGATTCATGTAAATTCAAGTAAATTAAAATTTAAAAGATAGTTTTTGGAACAAGAACAAAAGGAGTATCCTTGTTCATAACCCCACATACCTTGTTTGAGAGAATCCTTGGAGAGAACTTTGAATTTTTAACTTCTTAATTCTTGATAGTTGCCACTTGGATTTTATTATTGGGAATATGGGAAGGATTTTGGATCATGGCCTGACTGATTTGGTGCTTTGGCAGTGGGATTTACATGTTTAAAGACCCCTTATATTGATTAGGAGTGATTAGGGACGGTTTAGGGGTGTGAAATCATTTCAACACCCTTGATCTAGGTCAAACGGAGTGTTTTTGGCACTTGTAAATGACTTAGGCGGAACCCAATCAATTTACCAAGACAATGTGGGAGACACGTTGTTAATCGCCAAGGTTTGGTTGGGTGGCCCCTAACCAATCGCACACCCTTACCGCCTCTCACGAAAATGGGCATAATTTTTTGCTCGAGTATCAGATTAAGGAGAAATGGATATCGTTAGAAATCTAATTCAATTATTTAAAATTTGGTAAATATTAAACTACAAAATTCCAAATATACATAAAGTTATACTTTTTCAAAGATGACCCTTGTGAAATTAAATACCAAAAATTATTCGAATGAAAGGCTCTTAGCTCACTTTGCTCTAAGTGACACTTATGATCATTTTTACCACCTCATAATAATTATTCACACTAGTTTAATGATCATGAAACATGTATTCAAGTATGAATCACGGGACTAGAGTTTACACTCGTGGGAATGAAGGTCCATTTTCTAGCTTAGAAGTGTACGGGTAATTACAGGTGTCATCTGGACACATGGCATAATGGTTCCATTATGGGATTTGTAAATCCTATAATTATTCTAAGATTATCTTGTTGATATCTTGGCTTGTGGAAGAAACTTCAAGAAAATAAAAGTCAAAGCTTGTTGGTTTGTGTGCTATTTGGAATCGAGGTAGGTTAGTCTTACTCGTAATTAGATTGATCTTGATTATAGTATAATTATTGATATCTCATGAGATTTGGTGGGATCTTATATTATAAATTGATGATTGGTTGGCATGTACATAGTTTTGGGATTTGATACATAGATAAAATTTATCCTTATCAAGTCACGATTAGTGGGTGATTGTAAGACCCTTAGCCTGTATGTATAAGGTACATGTGTGTTTGCTGGTGTTATGAACCTAGAGTACCCCTAGTTATAACATGATACTTAGAATCACAAATGACTCCAACCTAACCCATAGACTGGCAAAGTACTAAGAATATAGATAATAACTAATAAAATACTTATGTAGAAGATGAACTAAACATCATAATAAATATTCAAAGGAGTGATCCTTTAGAACCTATAGTGGTTCCATAGTTCTATGACTTAGGGACCTCTACTAAAGGTCTCAACCTAGAAGGCAGGTAAGCCTTCATCCCAATGTCTTCTTAGTATTAAATATTACTCCCAATTGAATGACACTGATAGCTGAATTGATCAATGTTAATAATAATCTAAGGATTGAAATAAATGTACTATCTGAAAGCATTCAAATCATATAAGCTGGGGAATATAGAACCCATAAGTCTATTCATAAAATACTAGGTCATCGAGTGTTCATAACCCACCATCTCTAAAAAAAATGCAACTAGTATGCCAATTTCATAAATTGAATGAATTTATAAAATTCAATGACTCAGGTCCAACAATCATGGATTTTACAATGCAACTGGGGGTTGGGATCATGTCTAAGTAATAACATTAAAATTTATGAAATAATAGGGATTATAACTCAATGGCACAAAAGGATTGAGATATCAATGAATTTACTAATGTCTATAAACTCTAAATTGTGAAAAAGAACTGAATTATAGAGTACGGTAAACTTGAGAAATCAATCGATGAAAGGTGTCACATTGATAAAATATCATATAACTAAATATAGGACCTTGAAGAATTCTTTACAGGTGGATGCCTAGGATGATGAATCCAAGATCTTTCATAAGAAAAAAAAATCACCTCTTTTCTATTTTGAAACTAATTTTCTGATGTTTTTCTAAGTAATGAGAGCTTAGGTACATATAAACCCCAATAATGACCCTTGATATTTTAAAAATAATGTAGTTTTGATTTTAAAAGAGTAAGAAAACACTGATATACCTCTTAAAATTTCATAACTAGAAATTACAAGGAGGGACGTATGAGACCTTCCTACGATCATGGGCCAACCTACGATCATTGGTTGCACTCCTGTTTGGGAGATCGATGAGAACTGAACGAAATAAGAAGAGCCTAGGAAAATTCATGGGATTTACCTCTGATTATACCTTGGTTCATAATTTTTACTTGCTATATCGATAGCATATGTGGGACTCATGATCGTGCTCGAGGATCATGGTTTCAAAGCACGATTTTGGTTACCTCACGTGGTATGATGTACATCTTGTTAACTTTATAGTGTTGGGATTTTCACAAATAGTATAGAACATTGAATGACCATACAATGTAACCACGGTCATGGTTTGGCTTGTTGTATCTCACTATAGAGTTGTGCTTTGCTGTAAAGGTCATAACTTCTTACTCCGAAGCTAGATTAGGGCAAATTTGGATGCGTTGAAAAGATAATTCAAATATATATCATTTGGTAGTGTCTGGGATGCAATGATTAATAAGAATATAGAATGTATACATGGTTAAAGCTGATTAATACTTTAGGGATCGATCAGTAAGGGAGGTTGTGACTTGGTTAAGGGCTAGGGGGTTCCTTGTGGCCTAGGTACATGCCCAAATTGCTTATAATGCTTTTAAGACTTGATTATTTACCCTACATATACTTGAATCATGGTTCTATCCTAGCCTTTGATTTTTTGGTGCATTATAATATCTCTCTTTTAGGGTTATTTATCCTTGAATAACAATTGATTGAGTTACAAGG
The DNA here is from genome assembly GCA_030864215.1 of Capsicum pubescens. NCBI lineage: Eukaryota > Viridiplantae > Streptophyta > Magnoliopsida > Solanales > Solanaceae > Capsicum > Capsicum pubescens. The sequence continues at coordinate 173,029,235 of CM061543.1, forward strand.
CTAGGGGAAAAGAGATGTAATTCCCATATTTTCTTTACCATATATCCTGATGTTATTATAAATATTTACACTATATGTACCTAAAATTCCTAAACTGAGTTTCTATGAGCGAAACACTGTCATTGTATTGAGTCGGTAACTGAAACATGGCCTACTTTGGGCTCACAGACGTATGCTATGGCATAGGAATAACTGGGTGACATAAAATAGAAAGAATTAATTAATTAAGGGAAACCATTACCTCAACTTTGGACTAATTTTAAAGGGAAAAGATGGGGTACTTGGTCATCGTGTCTACCTCTGCTTCCCAAGTAGCTCCTTAGCAGGCTTATTTTGTGAAAGAAACTTTACCAATGTGACCTCTTTATTATCAACCTACGAACTTGACGGTTAAGGAATTCAAAAAGAACCTATTTTTAAGAGAATCTGTATTTCACGCCCATAATTTCTAAGGGCACAACCAATGAGAGATCACCAATGCACTTCATTAGAAAGGAAACATAAAAGATTGGATGCACTATTGCTAAGACCGCTAGAAAATTTAACTCATAGGCTACGTTACCAAAATAACCTGAAATCTCATAAGGACCAATAATGTGTGGTATGAGCTTTCTTACTTTCTAGACCCTTTCTTTCTTTTTATAGGTGGGACTTTCATCTAGACAAAATCTCCAACAACAAATTAAAGTTCCCTCCTCCTTATATTTATATAGGATTTGTGACTACTTTGAACCATTCTCCACCTCTCTATAAACAACTAAACTTTCTCCACAGCCTCATAAAATATATCTGGCCTGATCAATATGGCTTCAATACTAAGAACTACTCAATAAAAGATCTACACCTTCTTCTATAAAGTTCCTCAAATGGGGCCATATGAATAGTAGAGTGAAAGATGTTATTATGCACAAACTTGATATATTCCCTTGAATTTAATCACACATTCTCTCAATATGTCCTCTAAGGTTTGAATGGTCCTTTTTACTTGATCATCTATCTGTGGGTGAAAAATGATATTGAGATAAACTTGGGTACCATTACTATATTAACCCTTCCGGTCATTGTCTGTGTTCTTTCTTCTTTTCGCTGATAGATCTTCTCCATAGTTACACCAAGTCATTAGTGACTTATTGGAACTGATAGTTTGGTTACATGGTAGTTTATTTGGATCTTAGAATCACTTTCCTGATTTGAAGTCTTTGTTGGTTCTAATTGACCACCGAGCAAAAAATCAGGAGAATGACCTTTGATGCAAAATACAACTTTGCCAACGAGTCTGGATTGTCAAAATCTATGTAGTTACATATCTTATTTTGTCAAATCGGACTCTAAATGCATCTCAAGGCATTGGCCAAAGCCTGAAACCAAGTTCTAGGCTTCAGTTATGCCTGGCATAGGGAGAGATACCACAACTATAGCACGGGGGTGTAAATACGGTGCTGAGACCTCGGCCTAGAGGGGTCCATGACTACGAGATTGGAGACTTGGGTAAGACTATATAAAGGCTATCTTGCTCAAAATTTTTACCATTCTGTGTCTTCCTCTTAAGATCTAACCCTAATAGAGTGCAAAATCTTCAAGGTGAGTCTTGTGGGTTGATTGGGAGCTTGAATAACTTGTGTAATCAAATCTTGCTACAAATCTAAGGCAAGATTTCTTCAAATTTGGTATTAGTTTCTTGATTTCTGGACATGAAACCCCTAAGTCTTTGAGGATCAATTGTAGCCACAAATTTTATTGATTTACTCAAATTTCCTGAGGGTTAAAGATCCCTAATGATAGTTGAGCAATGGGTTTGTCTCAAAAACTTATTTTTGAAGGTGGGACCCAATTGAGGGTTTGGTGTCATTTTGGACCCATGGCATAATGATTCCATAATTTATAATGTCAATCTAGTAATAATGTTTAGATTATGTTGTTGATAGCTTTGCTTGAGGAAGAAACTTTAAGAAAATTAAAGGCAAAGCTTGTTGGTTCGTGAGCTATTTGGACTCGAGGTAGGTTAGTCTTACTCATAGTTAGATTTAGCTTGATTGTAGTATAATTATTGATATCTTGTGAGATTGGGCAGGATGTTAGATAATAAATAGATGATTGGCTATACTTGGGATTAGTTGATTCTTATAGTCTCTTAAACTTGTAAAATGTGATGCTTGACTATAGCCTACAACCGTGGATAGTTTTACTTGTAGTCTCATAAATAACATGAGAATACTTTAGTTTCTCTAGTAGAGGAGAATGATGTTGTTGACTAATCTTAAGAGTATGTTGACCTAGATATGACTAGCTATGAATTGGTCTTAGTGTTCGGGGGGACATAGAAAGGATACTTGAAGAGGATTTTCCCTCATAGTCCTAGTAAAGGTTGATAAGCCCTTATAGTGTGATTAAATTAACTAGCCTTCTTCCTGGTAGAAGTTAGTCTTGTAGAAGTGAACTTTGGCATTATTGAGACTTAGGAATGGGACTTGACCCACCTTATGCTCTAATTATATTATTAAGGTTATAATAGTTAAACTCAGTTGTCGATTGTGCATGTGGTCAATAGTTAGATAATGTGTATACTTGATTGATTATCTTATTGTCATGATAAAGATAGCCTTGGTATGTCTTGTAAATTTAACCTACAACTATGCTATCACTTGGCTTATTGATGAGTTTATCAAGTGAACCTCTAATTATGTTACCACCCCTTCTATGACCCAAGTCTAATAATTAAGCTAATGTTTATGTGAAGGATTTTTCTTTGGGGTTAGTATTGTGAAAAGTGGGAGTAAAAGAGGAATTTAGAGAGAATGTACTTGACTTATAATTGACTTTCTTATAAATATGTTAACTTGTAAAAGTGTTGATTGCGTATATCATTTAGATACTCATGCTCAAGCATTTACTTATATTGTATAGTGATAATTAATAGTAAATTATAATGTTATGTGTTACCTTACATTCCTTATACTCTATGATTGTGGGTTGTACATGCTTATTGATTTGACTACATATGTACGTGCATATAGTTGTTTTGAAAGATATATTGATGTTATGATAATGCCTAGTGAATCTGAAGGATATATTGATGTTATGATGATGCCTGGTGAATTCGTAGGATATGTTGATGTTATGATAATGCCAAGTGAATCTAGAGGATATATTGATATTATGATGATGCCCGTGAATCTGGAGGATATATTAATTTAATGATGATACCTCATGAATTCAGAGGATATGATGATGTTATGAATATGCCCGATGAATTCAAAGGATATATTGATGTTATGATAATGTTTGGTGAATCTGGAGAATATGATGACATTATGATGATGCCCAGTGAATCTAGAAGATATAATGATATTATGATGATGCTCGGTAAATTCAGAGGATATATTAAAGTTATGATGATGCCTGGTGAATTCAGAGGATATATTGATGTTATGATGATGCTTGGTAAATACGCAAAAGGTAATGATGATGTGATAATGTTATGTGTGGTAAGTATATATGTGAATGCATGGTTGTATATGAGGTTATGCCATGTGTGGCTAAATACATTTGTGTACTTAAGACATGATGTCTTCCTTGGTAAATTTTTATCCGTTCTTTGTCATTAATTACTAGATAAGAGGTGTGACCTTGTTAACTCTAAGTAGTACCTAGAAGTATATTATGCCAAGAATTGGTTTAAGGCTAATTGATATGTGCAATCTTGGGTAAAACCTAGGGCTCACCTGGTAAATCTACTGGACTTGGAAAAATGGTTACATTATGGAATTTCACCTAGTAAAGAGTCTTATACGATAGCTAGTTATAACTAATAAATGACTATGACATGTGGTCTATAAACCTCGAGAACTAGTTGGTGGACCATACTAAGCTAAAATATGGGAACTAGTCCTTAAGGTTGTAACATGCTTAATGATAATTGACCTAGTATTGTATGAGGAGTGGTTAAGTTGACATCTAGTAAGTGATTCCATGGTGGCTTAATTGATGACTTATATAATTGGGAGGCTAACTAGAAGATTTCTTTGAGATGGGTAAATAAATAATAGTGTTGGTAACTTGAAGCTTTTCCTTATTTGATGAATAGTAAGCTTATAGACTTGCAAACTAGTGGCTTATAAAAATGGAGGCTAGATAGTATAGGCTAGACATGAAGTTTATTAATGAATTAGAGATTAAATCACTATATTACCATGTTATGGTGATATCGGCTTCATTGTGTCAAATTGTGGTATTGATGATGATTGTAGACCTCGGTAAGAGGCCATGGCAAGAATTTACAACTTCGGACCTTGGTGAGTTGTTTGTGTAGTTCCTCCCTAATATGTCTATGAATTGATCTTTTTCTGTACTCTCCAATGGTATGGGATGCTGTGATGTGTTCTTTGTTTGTCTTCCTTGAGTGTACTTCCCAACGGTATATGATGTCATAATAAGTTCTTTTGATTTATACTCTAATGATGGTAGTTGTGTTGATTATTGTAATTACATGATTGTTATTGTATATATGTGGTTTTACATTTCAAAAATAATTACTCATGTTGTATGGAAGTTATTGTATATGTCGATATGGAATGTCATACTATTGTTCTATTTGATTAGTTTACTATACAGTGCTATCGAAGAAGATTAAGGTTTGATTTTGTATGTTGTCTTTAAGTTATTATCTTACTCGATGTCATCCATATATTATAATTTAACTCAGTAGACTGAAGATGCATACTAAATACCCGTGTTTTGGTACTCATACTACACTTCTGTACTTTTTTGGTGCAGACTAGAGATCTAGTTGCCACCATTGAGTTGAGGTCGTGCGGTGTTGATCATCAGGAGATACAATGAGATCTTGTAGTTTGAGTTTCCATTTTCACTTTTATCCTTATTCAGTCATTTGTATTCGATACAAATGTATGAGACTATTTAAGACAATTAGACGTTTAGTTGTAATTTCTATTATCGAATTTATAGATGCTTTTGTACTAATATTATCAGGTCATGGGATTAGTATACGAATGTTAGTTTTTTATTTGAGAAATGTCTTTGTTATATTGTGTTCCTATATAGGGTCTATGTTAGACGTTCCTACCAAGATAACCCATTGCATTAGCTTTGGGTTACAGTGTTGGCATACCTATAGGTGTGTTATGGTAGGTGCCATCATGAACCGGAAATCAAGTCATGACAAATTGGTATCAGAACCTAGGTTTCACCAATATTATTAGTACAAGAGCAAGTGTTTAATAGAGTCTTACGGATTGGAACATTGACGTCTATTTCCTATCTTCGGGAGTCTATAAGACATTATTTGGAGTTCCTCACTTCTTCTACTCATATTATGCTAAGAGTCTGAGTTGGTTTGTTAGATATTTTCTTGACTTTACTCTTTTATTGATGCCTAGGTCTCACGCTAAAGTTATACATGTGCAGTGTTTCGAGGCCCAGACCTATGATGTGTCCTTAGATAGAGATCAAGATGGGCCTCCTAAAAAGCCCATTCTTGTACCCAAGCTAGATACTTCTCCATATCAGCCAGTTGTGGGCTAGGGATCAACCCAGGCTTCATTAGGGTTCACCCTCTATTTTTTTCTTAGAGATGCTTTGGTTCAACTATTTGGTATTATTGATGGTTAACAAACTACTGGGATAAGAGTGTAGCCTACAACATCAACTCTTGGATTTCAGGTTTTCTCCTATTCCGGTAGTTGTTCATCCGATAGTCGCTCAACTAGTTATGACCCAACCTTTTATGTTTGTTGAGTAGCAGAATACACTGGGTAGATTCTTGAGGTTGGCTCCACCTATGTTTTTTGGTGCTCCTGGAGAGGATGCATTTCAATTTTTGACTGCTTATAAGGATAGGCTTTGTGGGTTAGGCCTTGTTGAGACCCATGGTATGGATTACACCACATTTTAGTTGGACTTGTCTTCTCAGCACTGGCGGAAAGGTTTTGTAAGTTTTAGGACAGTTGGATCTTCCCCCCTCTCTTGGGCTCAGTTCTCTGAGATATTCTTAGAAAAGTATATGCCACGCAGTCTTAGAGATTGTTTGAGAGATCAGTTCTCTAGATTGGAGAAGGGTTCTATAACAGTTGCTGAGTATGAGGCAGTTTTTATGAGTTGGCTAGACATGTGACCTCTATCTTAGATACAGAGTAATAAAGAGTTTGATGCTTTGTAAGAGGATTGAGACTTCCTATTCGGATGGATACTTAGAGTTTGGTTGCTATAGGTGGGACTTTTGTTGAGTTTTTTGATTATTCTAGAGTGATGGAAGACATGCAGCATGAGGTTTATGATAAGAGGACTAAGTTTTAGGGCAGATTTGGTGGGAGACATAGTAGTTCCCAATTTAGGGGTGGTATTTATTATGCTGGACATTCTCTTCGTCCATCTTTTTAGCCTCAGAGTCAGACTAGTTGACAACCTCAGATAGCACTTCAGACTGCTGATAGGGGTCAATTCATTATTAGTGATTTCCCTAGTAAGGGTGGTGATAAGCCCTTGAGAGGTTTATCTATAGGCCATGCTAGGCATGGAAGCAATGCTAGATTAGCTGAATTTGTGAGTTCTGGTTCTGCTCGTGATTTTTATTTTACTTGTGGACTTCTCAGTCATTTCTCTAGAGAGTGCCCTAGTCATGGGGCGATGGTTGTTTCAGCCCAGGGAGCTACTCCCATTAAGACAGTTCATCCTTAAAGTAGAGGTAGTTCATGAGGTTATTGCAGTAGTTACCGGGGTGCTCGAGGTGGTACTCAAACATATAGGATAAGAGGTCAATTAAGTGCCCAGCCAGGTGGCGAGTGTGGTTAATTGTATGCAGTACTTGCTAGACCCGAGGCTGATACTTCAAATATTGTAGTTACAGGTGCTATTTTGGTATGCCATAAGTTGGTTCTTGTTGTATTTGATCCTAGATCAACTTATTCTTATATATTTGGTTATTATGCACCACGGTTGGACTTGAATAGTGATTTATTATCTATGACTTTGCGCATATCTACTCTTGTATATGATTTTTTAGTAGTGGATCGAGTATTCAGATCATGTGTTGTGCCAGTTAGTGATGTTGATACTTGTGTTAATCTTATTATTCTGGATATGTTGGATTTTGATATGATTCTTGGCATGGACTGGTTATCACATTATCATACAGTCATGGATTATTTTACCAAGACTGTTACCGTAGCTATGCCCGAAGTACCTATAGTCGTGTGGCAGGGAGTAATTAGCCACGAGTCGATGAAAATTATTTCTTATGTTTGTGCAAAATGACTTATATCGAGAGGTTATGAGTCTTATCTCGCCTATGTATGTGATACCCGTTTAGAGTGTCTAATGCTTAACTCTATTCCTGTTGTGTGTGAGTTTCCTAATGTGTTTCTGGTCGATCTTTCTTGTATTCCCCCTGACCATGAGATTGAGTTTTCTATTTACCTTGAGACTAGCATCCGACCTATTTCTATGGCACCTTATCGTATGGATCCTACTGAGCTTAAGGAGATGAACTCCCAGTACTAGGATTTTGTTGGTAGGGGTTTCATTAGACCTAGTGTGTCCCCTTATTTTATTTTTAAAGAAGAAAGATGGTTCTATGCGTATGTGTATTGATTATAAATGACTTAACACGGTAATGGTAAAGAACCGTTATCCTAGACCTTGTATTGATGATTTATTTGACCAGCTTTAGGGTTCAACTATATTTTTTGAGATAGATTTTAGGTCCGATTACCATCAATTGAGGATTCGGGCTAAGGATATCCCAAAGACTGCCTTTACGACTTGTTATGGTCACTATGAGTTCTTGGTGATGTCTTTTTGGCTGATAATTTCCCCAGTCGCATTTATAGATTTGATGAACTGTGTGTTCAGACCCTATCTAGACTCTTTTGTTATTATATTCATTGATGATATTCTTGTGTATTCGAGCAGTAGTGAGGAACATGTGCAACACTTGAGGATTATGCTCCAGGTCTTATGAAAGCATATGCTTTTTTCCAAGTTCTCCTAGTGTGAGTTTTTTCTTGAGTTAGTATTATTTTTTGGACATGTGGTGTCCAAGACGGGTATTATGCTAGACTCAACTAAGATTTCAGCAATTCCTGATTGGGCTAGGCCTATGTCTTCGACTGAGGTTCGTAGTTTTGTTGGTTTGGCTAGTTATTATAGGGGCTTTGTTGAGAGATTTACTACTATGTCAGACCCTATGAATAGATTGAATCAGAAAGAAGTTCCCTTTTGATGGTTCGAGGAGTGTGAGTTGAGCTTTAGAAATCTCAAAAATTATCTCACTTTAGCCCCGGTATTAGTCCTTCTAGTTGAGACGAAGGGATTCACAGTGCTTTTTGATGCATCTGGTGTTGGTCTTGGATGTGTTTTGATGCAACAGGGTCATGTCATTGCCTATGCTTCGAGAAAGCTTAAGGTGCATGAGCTTATCTACCCCACTCATGATTTAGAGTTAGCGGCGATAGTTTTCGTGCTCAAGATTTTGAGGTATTACTTGTATAGTGTTCATTGTGATATTTTCACCGATCATCCTAGTCTTAAACATCTTATGACCCAACGAGAGCTTTATGCTCGCCAGCATAGATGGATGGAGGTGTAAAGGACTACAATTTTTCCATCTTGTATGATTTGGGTAAGGAGAATATAGTAGCTGATGCCTTGAGTCGCAAGGCATTGAGTATTGGAAGTTTGGCATGTATACCAGTTTCTTTGAGGCCCTTGGCACAGGGTTCGACTTGATATCTCAGATCCCATAAGGATTTTGTCTTATATGGAGGTGAGGTCCTCCCTATTTGAGAAGATTCATGATCATCAGTTTGAGGATAGTAAGTCGTGCCTTCTCTATGATCGAGTGGTAAGTGGTGAGTTTGGAAGACACACCATAGATTTCGAAGGTATCTTGAGGTTTCAGGGTTGTATCTGTGTTCCTCTACTGATGACTTGATTCAGTCAATTCTACATGAAGCTCACAGCTCTAGATATTCTATTCAGTCTGGTACAACAGAAATATATAGAGATTTGAGGTAACTTTATTAGTGGGATGGTATGGAGAGAGATATGGAAGACTTTGTAGCTCGTTGCCTATGTTTTAAGCAGGTTAAGGCTGAGCATTAACGTCCAGGCAATTTCACTCATAGGCTACCCATTCTTAAGTGGAAATGAGAAAGGGTTACCATTACCTTCATTAGTGGTTTGCCTCGTAATTCCCATGGTCACAATGGTATTTGAGTTATTGTGGATTGTTTAACCAAGTCAACATATTTCCTTCCTATTCAGATGACTTTTAGTTTTGAGAGATTAGCCCAGATTTATGTTCAAGAGATAGTTATTTTTCACGGGTTCCCTGTGTTTATAATATAAGATAATGGTTCTATATTTATTTCTAGGTTTTAGAGAGAATTTTAGGAGGAGTAAGGTACTCAAGTGGATTTTAGTCTAGCCTTTCATCCGTAGATGGATGGTCGGTCCGAACAGACTATTCAGGTGCTTAAGGATATGTTCTGAGCTTATGTTATGGACTTTGGAGGGTAGTGGGATCAACACTTAGCATTGGCAGAGTTTGCCTACAACAACAATTACCATTCAAGTATTGAGAAGGTGCCTTATGAGGATTTGTATGGTAGGAGATATCATTCTCATAGAGAATACCTTGAGACATCTGAGGTTAGACCCTATGGTACAAATTTTCTTTAGGACTCATTGGATAGAGTCAGGATGATTCAGGATAGGCTGAGACCAACCCAGAGTAGGCAGAAAGCCTATACCGATCTTAGATTCCTTGCTATAACATTCGGAGTTAATGATCATGTTTTCCTTTATGTTTTACCTATGAGAGGTATGGTGAGGTTTGGGAGGAAGGGTAAGCTTAGCCCTCCTTATATTGGCCCTTTTTAGATTCTCCATGTAGTTGGCGAGGTGGCCTATTAGATGGCTTTACCTATAGATTTTGCCGCTGTTCATTTGGTTTTCCATGTCTCTATGTTGCGGAAGTATTTTCCTGATCCTTCTCATGTGCTTATATAGGACTCAATCCAGTTAGATGAGTAGTTGACATTTGTAGAAGAGCTTGTGCTTATTTTGGCAAGTAATGTGATAAGACTGTGTACTAGAGTGATTTTGGTAGTCTTAGTTCAATCGAGGTACCGCCCAGTAGTGGAGTCTACTTGGGATATCGAGAGTGAGATACGGGCCCAGTATCCTTATTTGTTCGAGACTTTAGGTATCTTCTTCGTCTTTAACTTTTGGGGAAGAAAATTCCTTTGTAGTGGATATTGTAATGAATCTTCAGGTCATTGTCTGTGTTCTTACTTATTTTTGCTAATAGACCTTCTCTATAGATGCCCAAGTCATGAGTGACTTGATGGAAAAGATAGTTTGGTTACCTGGCAGTTCATTTATTTTTTAGTACCACTTTCCCGATTTGAGGTCTTCGTTGGTTCTAATTGACCGCCGAGCAATAAATTTAGTAAAATGACCTTTAATGCAAAATCTGATTCACCAACGTATCTGGAATGTAAAAATCTATGTGGTTACATATCTTCTTTGCTCGAATCATACTCCGAATGCATCTCAAGGCATTGGCCGAAGCCCAGAACCAAGTTCCATGCTTCAGCTATGCCTGGGATAGGAAGAGATACCGCAACCGCAGTGTGGGGTTACGAATGCAGTACCACGAACGCAACCAATCAAGGTCCGTGATTGCGAAACCCGAGACTTGGGTAAACCTATTTAAAGGCTGTCTTGCCCAAAAATTTGGCCATTTTGTGCCTTCCTTTTTAGCTCTAACCCTAATAGAATGCAAAATCTTCAAGGCTAGTCTTGTGGATTGATTAGGAGCTTGAATAACTTGTGTAATCAAAACTTTCTACAAATCTAAGGTAAGATTCCTTCAAATTTTGTATTAATTTCTTGATTTTTAGACCCAAAACCCACATGTCTTTGAATCTCTATTGTAGCCACAAATGTTATTGATTTAATCAAAATTTTTGAGGGTTATAGCTCCTTAATGATAGTTTAGCAATAGGTTGGTCTCGAAAACTCATTTTCAAAAGGTGGGACCCACTTGGGGGTTTGGTCTCATTTTGGACCCACGGCATAATAGTGTCACAATGGGTAATGTTAATCTTGAAATGATTCTTAGATTATGTTGTTGATAGCTTGGCTCGTGGAAGAAGATTCAAGAAAAGAAAACTTGTAGATTCAACTTACCAAGTCTATCAATATACTGACATTGATAATAGACCTAGTATTGTATGATGAGAGGTTAAGTTGACATCTAGTATGTGATGCCGTGGTGGCTTAATTGATGACTTATATAATTGGGAGTTTAACTAGTAGATGGCTTTGAGATGGGTAAATAAATAATAGTGTTGCTAACTTGTAGCTTTTCCTTATTTATGACTAGTAAACTTGTAGACTTACAAACTAGTGGCTCATAGAAATGAAGGCTAGCTAGTATAATTTAGACATGAAGTTTATTAATGAATTAGATATTAAATAACTATACAGAAATTTTATGAAGATATCATATTCGTTGTATCAAATTGTTGTATTGATGATGATTGTAAACCTCGGTAAGAGTCTATGGAGGGAATGTACAACCTGCAGCCTTAGTGAGTTGCTTGTGTAGTTGTGCCCTGTTATGTTGATGAATTGATCTTTTGGTGTACTCTCTGGTGGTGTAGGACACCATAACGAGTTCTTTGTTTGTCTTCCTTTAGTGTACTTCTAGGTGTTATGGGACATTGTGGTAAGTTCTTTGGCTTTATACTCTAATGATTGTTATTATATATATGCAGCTTTACGTTTACAAAATAATTACTCATGTTGTATGAAAGTTATGGTATTTGTGCATATAGAATATCGTACTATTGTTCTAGTTAATTAGTTATCTTATACAGTGATATCGAAGAATATTCATGTTCGATTCTGTACCTTGAATTTAAGTTATTGTCTTACTTTATGTCATCCTTATATTATAATTTAGCACAGTCGGCCGATGATGCCTATTGAGTACCCATGTTTTGGTACTCATACTACACTTCTGTACCTTTTTAGTCCAGACCTGAGTTCTAGTTGCCGCATTTGAGTCGAGGTCGTGTAGTGTTGATCATCAGGAGTCAAGGTGATCTCTTCGAGTTTGAGTTTTCCTTTTTCCCTTTTATCCTTATTCTATCTTTTGTATTTTAGATGAATGTATGAGACTATTTAAGAGTATTATACGTTGTGTTGTAATTTCTATTATTGAATGTAGAGATTCTCTTGTACTAATACTATCAGGTCATAGGATTAGTATTCGAATGTTAGTTGTTTCTTTGTGGAATGTCTTTGTTATATAGGGTCCATGTTTGATGTTCCTAACAATGTAACCCATTGCATTAGCTCTGGGTTACGGTTTTGTCTTACCTACATGTGGGTTATGGTAAGTGACATCATGACCAAGAAATTGGGTTGTGACAAAGACCCTTCTGGATTGCCTTCCAAAACCTAGAGGTAAGCTGGGTACCTCTATTTGAAATGAAAGTCAAGGGGACTCCATGCAATTTTACCAACTTTGTAAGGAAGAGTTTAGGATAATCCTCGGATGAATTTGAAGTATTAAATGACAGAAAATAGGCCAACTTTGTCGTTCTCTCAACAATAACCCAAATAGAATCAAGCTGTCGATGAGAATGAAAAAACTCTATAACAAAGTCCACACTGACTACCTCTTACTTCCAAGTAGGAATACTAATGTCCTGAAGTATTCCACCAGGTCTCTGGTTTCAACCTTAACCTGCTGGCAATTTGTGCACTTAGCTACAAGCTCCTTATTATAATTTTTCCTGCCATTCCACCAATAGACTTCCTATAGATCAAGGTACATCTTAGTGCCTCCTTTATGAATAAAATATCGAGAACCATGATCCTCCACAGTTAGAATTAATATATATGCAAAATGTAAAGCCTACCCTGATAGTAAGAAACACTATTTCACCTTGGGATAAAATCTCGACCTTCTGACTTTGGACAACTACTTTTAATCTAACAAAAATAGGTTCACCATCTTGATTTTCCTAAACCTCGGCTACCAAAGAGAATTTTGAACCATTTTGTACCAATATACTATCTTTGACTAAGTCAACCAATTGAACTCTTAGTATGGAAAATCTACAAACCTTGTGAGTTAGTTCTTTCTTCTTATTTTATACATGAGCAGTACGTCCCATGGATAATCTGTTAAGAGTGTCAGCCACTACTTGGTATTACCCAAATGGTAAAAGAACTGATTTCATAATCCTTTAGCTACTCCAGACATCTTCTTTTACAGAGATTTAAAATTTCCTAACTGAACACATACTGAAGACTCTTGTGAGTGGTGAACATATCAACAAGAACTCCATAGAGGTAATGCCTTCAAATTTGTAAGGAAAAACAACTACTACCAACTACAGATCTATAATGCTCCAAGTTTTAAGATCTAGACTCACCAACATATAGACAATTCAATTAGCTTCTCAATGCCAATAGTCTTTCCTTAATCCGAGATAGTAGTAAACCGATATAAAATTTTTTATAAGGCTCTATCTCTCAATTACCAGTAACAATGACTCGTTGTCAGTCACAACAAGTCATACTGAAGAGTTATTGTCACAATAGTGAGGAACCAAGTAATCATCCCCTTTACAATGACCATTCATGATAACTCGTGGTAAGACTAAATGAATCATCCATAGAGGAGTCATTGTCATAATAGTAAGGGCCTAAGACTTAGGTCCTCAGTTCAAAACTTTAGGCCACGACTCATGATCAGACCCAACGAGTCATAGATTGAGTCTTTGCGACTGTTTCCTAGAAATTTTTGAATGTTTTAAGAAGGGATTTGTGGTCTTTTCCCATTCTTTCAATGCCAAATCTACATCTTTTAGGCACTCTCAAGGCTGGAATATAAGAGAAAAATGCACCAAATTACTCATTAAGCCATAAATTCAATAAACATCAAGAAAAAAGGTGATTTTCTCTTATCAAAATGCTAACTTAGGGTTCCTCAACTTCAAGCATAAATTTTGAAGAGTTCATCTAACATTCCACCTCCAAGTTTGTGGGATTTCATCAACAGACTCCTTCCACCCATTGAGTACCAAAGATTTCCTCAACTTACAAGTTCAATTCATATTTTAAGTTTAATTAAGGTTCCAAGATAAATATGAACTTTCTTGGAATTTCAGTCTATTCTTGCAATTCAACTATGAATATATTTTCCCCATAAGTTTAAGCATCCTTCCATACTCAAAACCATGATATCTCTACATATTATTAAATTGTTGATTTTTTTGCTTTAGTTATGGAATTCCCTACTATAATCAACTTTTTATATTATCATGTTTAGTTGCATTAGTCAGAGATGGTGGGTTATGAACATCTGATACGTAATGATTTATGCATATATTAGTTAACATGTCTTTGAACACTTTAGATTATCGATTATTGATATTTTCAGAGTGTAATTATAATGATAAATTTTATTTTCAGTGCTCTTCAATTGAGAGTTGTACTTAGTACCGAGTGAATGCAAGGATGAAGGATCACCCATCAATTTTGATTGAGACTTTTAGTAGAAAGTCCCTAAGTTCCCAAACTACGGAACCATCATAGGTTATAAGGGGTCACCCGCCAGTTGAGGACTGACACCCTAGTTACTTAGGACATCAGTTAGTGGATCCACGCCTGCCTGTGTTTGTACCCTTGGTAAGGTAAAATCACCCATCAAATTGGGGTTACAGGTTGGACTGCGGTAATCTCAGATTTGGGTATGTAAGTTAATATTAGCTCCCACAGTCCACAATTTATGTTTCCATTTTCAGATTTTCTCTACCTTTTATTCAATTAGCCAGTTTCCATTCAGTACATGTTTATAATTGGTTTTGCATTAGTGTACCATGTTTCATTCATTCATGTTCAGTGTATATTAGTTAGTTTTCCCATCTCATATACTTATTATATACAAGGTACTGATCGCATACCTTTCATGTGCTATATTGTCTTATAATATAGGTTCCAACACTTAGCATCTAGATCGCGCTTAGTATGATTTGACATCATATTCAACAAGAATATTTGGTGAGTCCTCGTCATTAGAGGACTAGTCATCAATATTTATTTTAATATTCTTTTAGTTTCAGTCAGTTAGGGGCATATCCTAACAACTCATATGATTAGAGTATTTCAAATAGACAAACAGTTAGTTATATTTTAGCATGTTGGGTTTTGTTAGACAGTTCTAGTTTTTATATTCTTATTAATGAGTGATTCATTTATTATTATTACTAGATTATTTCAATTTATCTTATGCCCAGTATTTTGTTACTTCTTCAATATTTCTTGTCTTATGCCAGGCCCTGAGTTAGCTTAGGGTCATTTGTGACTCTAAGTATCATATTACGACTAGGGGATAGTCTTGGGTTGTGAAAAATTTGTATCAGAGCAATAAGTTTAAGGTTTCCTAGGATGTCTAAAAGTCGCATTTTGTAGAGTCTTGTTCATGGGTGTGAAGCATACCACACTTATGATTGACAGGATGTAACAACCCGAAATTACCTCCCGGGACGTCACACGGTGCTTAAGGATACAAGTAGCCACAAGCTAACCCTTAGAGCCGGTTTCTATCCCAAAACAACACCCAATTCAGGATAAGGATAGACTTAAACACTCGCATAGCCATATCACAAGAAAGGAAATAAGAAAGGATAATTCGTTCATATGACCACAACATAGAGAAATCTCAAAAAAACCACAATACTGATCCCTCTCGACCTATCACAAGTCTGATACTAGTCTGACAAAGACTGTATGAATCAAAATCTAGAGAGCCATTGGGACAGGCTCCAACTGACTCGAAATGAACTGAAGATAAAACATAGTCTCTCAAGTACGGTAAATATCCGAAGATCGGTCCTCGAATCATGAGGACTCACCACTGTAGAAAACGTAGGTAAGGTACTCGAAGAATCACGGGCGAGGCAGGTACATAGAACCTTAATCTACATTATGACACAATGTAACACATAGACATATATGTGGATCAGTACTTTGGAATGTACTGAGTATGCGGGGGTGCATGCATATGTATAAAGTAGTAACGATATTTTCTTCAATCAAATCATGTATGAATAATGAGATGACTCACATATCTTGAACAAGTGTACAATATGAAACTCATAAGCCATGTAGGATGAAGCATGTAACACAATCTCGTGAGTCATCATTATTTAACTTCAAAATCGGAAACCTTCTCTTACTCTCAACGCCCAAAGGCTAAGGGATTTCAAACCACACTTTCAAGTCATGCATATATCTCAAGAGAGTAAAGCTTCTTCAATGCTCAACACTTCACAATCATTTAGAAACTCATATACTTGGAATTCAAAATCATAAAACTTGAAAACATACTTGAAGGAATTTCATTCACTTTAGAAAATATCTCATCTCAAATCAATACCTTGATTAGGGAATATCTTTGAAATTCAACCATTTAGGGAAAATGGCTTATAGGGAAGGAAAATAAGCATTTAATTTCGAAGTTCGAAAGGCAAGGGAGGTTCTCGTAACCGACATAAACCATGCAAGCTACATGGAGTCCAACATTTTTTCCTCCTAAGGAAGAGACCCCACGTTGGGGAGGAGAATCATACTCTTGCCAAGGAGTATAACCTAGGTCTAGTGATCACTAAACAAAAATCGGCCTCGGACCCACATAATCAAATCGGCCTCAGGCCCACTCATAATAATAATATAATCAGCCTCAGGCTCACATCCTACGGTGGTACATAGTTTTTGGGGTATGAAACCTTAGTAGCTTACCCGCTCGGTGCTAAATACTACTCCCTTTAGATTACCTGCGCTCATCTCATAAAAATCAACTTTTAGAACAATCTCATGGTTCACCATGAACCCATTAATCAAATCAATAATCTCGTATAGTAAAGTGGATTTCAAAGCTTTTGGACCATTAGGTCAATTCAATTTTCAACTATCTCAAAATACTCAAATCATGGGTGCTTATAGCATGAGATTTCATAATTTCATAAGTCTCGAATAGGGCTTAGTAACCCATTGTTCAATTTCAAATTAAAGATTATCAAAAGCATAATATATAGCATATAGATTCATAAATCATGTGAAAATCTGGAAATTTCAGCAATTCATCTCAAAATCTCAATGTAGTCATATGCTTCAATATCTCAACATTTCAAATATAAGCTTCTCAAAGAGTAAAGTCATGGGGTTTATCCAGCTGTAAAAACTCAAGAAAATATGTAGAAATCATGCCATTTAACTCTCAATTAATGAGAAATATCAACATAATGCATTCAATAATTATGGGTGAAAACCCCAATTCAAACTCATGTAAAAATCCCATAATTTCAGCAAAATCATGATGTAAATAAATATTTTGGGCACAAGGGTGAAAGGCTTACCCAAGTTCAAAACCCCACATACCTTGTATTTGAAGCTTTAGAAGAACTCTCACTTTTGAAACTCTACTCTTGCTCTAGAATGAGGGTTCTTGAGACCCTTCACTTGGGAACCTAGAATCCTGACTCAATTTAGAAAATCCATGGTGGATTTTTGAGAATCTTGGAAGAGGTTTTGAGTATTTAGGGTTTTTGTTGAGAGAAAACTTGATAAAAACCTTATAGGATGCTTGCAAATGGCTTTGATTTAGTGTTTCCAAGATTTTATAGGCTTGGAAAAAGTCCAAAACGCCCTTTTAAACATCTATGTGAAACTGGAAAAATTGAACTGAAACCCAATTTTGTTGGCCTCCTCGACGCAACACTAATCGCGTTGGCTCTCTGGAAAATGACAATTGGGAAATTAAGAGCCTCCGCAACGTAGATCCATGTATTTTCCCACTTGTTAGGACCTGAGACTCCTCCACGATATGCCACTATAGTGGATTCCCACTGGAAATTGACAATTTCTAAATGCACCCTCTCCGCGACGCGCTAGGCTCTCAAATGACGCAGTTTTTATAACAAAGTCTTAAATTGGCCATAACTTCTTACCCGAGTGTCCTATTTGGGAAAATCTTATAACGATGGAAAGCTTATCAGATTTCCGAAATGATAAAAAGTCGAAATTAGTGAAATTCTACATGGTTAGCACGATACTCACTTAGGAAGACACTTTTCAATCTTGTAGGGCCGTAATCACGTCTCACTCGACACCCCCTAAGGCTCAAACTATGAGAGAGCTTTGCGGGACCTTACAAAGAAAATGAAATGTTTTAGGAAATTATCACTCTTTCATGACTTATGTTGTGCAATAGAGTGAGAACTCTATTAAAATTATTCTTTTAACATGTCCTCTACCCATTTATAGAAAATGCCTTCTAAGAAAACAAACAGAAGGGGGAATGGGAATCAACAAGCACCAACGCCAATTCCAAAAGACCCATTGAATGAACATGTCTCCCATGCTGAGTTTAGGGCTGATTTTATAGTATTATCCTATTCAACGATAGCTCAAAATAACCAGTAGTCTATTGCACTAGCAAACCCGAATTTTGAATACAACAACTATCAGTTTTTGGGACTTCACCAAGATAAATCCTCTAATGTTCTTTCGGTCTAACCTTGAAAAGAACACACAAGAGCTCCTAGAAAGTATTTAAAAGGTAACTAAGATCATGGGTGTCACTTAAGCTAAGAGTGATGATTTGGCTGCTTATCAATTTCAAGGAGTCGCTAACATATTGTTCAAGCAGTTGAAGGAAGATAGCTGTGCAAATGCAGGGTTAATAGAATGGGATGAGTTTAGTGCTATATTTTGAGAAAAGTTCTTCCCACTTAAGATAAGCCAAGGTATAGGAATTCATAAATCTAAAGTGATGTAATATGAGTTTGAATAAGTATTTGCTTAAGTTTACTTAGTTGGCAAGGTATACTCTAGCTATGGTTGCTGACTCTAGGACTTGAATGAAAAAATTTGTGTCAGGTGTTTCTGAGGATATGGTCAAAGAGTGTAGAATGGACAAGTTGGTTAAGGAGATGGACATTTTCAGATTGATGGTTCATGCTCAGTAGATTAAAGAGAAGAAGATCAAAGAGAAGGAAAGGGAAAGTAAGAGGACCAGAACTAGTAACATTAATTTCTCTTAGTAGAAGTTGAATGGTGGTAATCTTTCTTAGTTCCACCAAAAATCATAAGACCCATCCCTATCTTATGCTATTGCTTCAGTACCCAAATTTATACATGGTATCATGATAGAGCACCAGGCTCTAAGTCCCAGGATAGTATGAATTGTGCTTGCACTAACCTAGTTTTCAAGAAATGTGGTAGGAACTACAAGGGTAAGTCTTTGGAATGTAGCTATCTGTGTTTTAGGTATGGTTATTCTTTTCATATAGTGATATATTACCCTATAGATTCACATAGATGTAAGAATATTCATCAACAAGGTCAATCCAATTCTTTAGACGTTCCAACAGGTCATATGACTCAGCAGATGCCACTTTGTTATGATCCTTTTGGTCATTTTTCATATTTCTGCTTATATTCACTGTTAGATCTACTCTTTATCTTCCCCAAGTCATTTATGACTTCCTGGGATAGACCATTCGATTACTGGGCAGTTCACTTGGTTTTTAGTATCAATTTCCTTTTTGGAAGTCTTTGATGGTTCCAAATGGCCACCGAGCAAAAACATCAATAAGATAATCTCGGATGAAAATTCCAACTACACCAATAGATCTAGAATGTTGACTTTAGGCTAGGTAGATCATTAGTGCAATTGAATAGTAGATTACTATTTTGATAGTGTAATGACATTTTAAGGATTGTGAATTGAAGATGGATGTGGGGTGAATAACGTAAAGTTTTTTTGTTTGCCTTTGATATAGGCTTATATCTACTCTTCTTCAAGGATAATATGTGTTATATATGTCATGTGAATGTAAAGGTTAGGCTTGATTATTAGTAGAATAACTTAGTCTTAATTATTGATGTTTAAGGATTAGATAGGGACTATGGAAACGTAAGGTGTTATGTTTATGACCCTTTTAGAATCATATTGTCTTCTCCCTAGATTGTACTAACTTATAGCATGGATATGATATAATCCTAGGTTTTAGATGTGGTTAAAGTATTCAAATAATGGTTAGTTTTATTAACCTTAGTTGGGCTAGTCTAGTGATTTTGAAAACGTAATTTAGATGGAGTTGATATGAATGCCCATATTTCTAGGCAAAGTTCATATTTTAGGATTTGTTATGTCTTACTTGATATCTAGAAGTAGATCTAGATACCTTAGACTAGTTTGGGGAATAGATTGCCTGAATATGGAAATTGAGGATAAGAAGTGGGTTCGTACGACCCACTTAGGCCAAGAATTGTGTTATCCCTTGTGGACTTAGTTGCGGGTGCTAGGCATAGTTATGACTATTGATCCTTTAGAATGAGTTTACTTTGTGACTTGTTAAATTTTGATAATTTTCCTCGAATTATCAGTAATGACTTATGGCCATAATATTCCTTATACATGAGATATCAGGCCTTTAGAGATGATATTTTCTCTTAGTTGCGATAATAGACCTTTAGATATATTATTCCTCTTAGATATGATAATTGGCCTATAGAGATGAATTTCATCTTAGTTATGATGTATGGCTTTTAGAGACACTAATTCCTCTTAGACATGATAGTGGGCCTATAAATAGGATATTCCTTATAGTCATGATATATGATATATGGATGTTAGATGCCTTATAGAGGAGATGTGCCTCATAGTTATCATTTATGGCCTACTAATATGATATCTTCTACATGTGAGATGCCTTTCTTATTAAATGCCTCCTAAATGCGAGACAAATAAAAATATACTTTACGACCTATAAATATGTTATGCCTCATCGTTAGACTATAACCGATAAATATAAGATGACTTACTAATATGATTATTGAAATGAGATTCAGATACATATATGGGCCTAAGTCCATGATTATAATGTTATGATTACGTCAAACACATTATTATGCCATCGACTGTGTTATGATATTGGTTGGATATTTAGAAACTAATTACCCATGTAAATTATATGATTTAAGTATTTGAATATATAAATATTTATATACACATCTCTCTGGTATGGGATGGAGAAAGATGCAGTATGATGTTTGTGATTCCAATAGTTGAATACAAGTGATGGCATGCATAGATTTGGTACATTCATGATTGTTGCATTGATGATTGATACTATTCCAATTAGATTATAATCTTATCACTGTTATCATGAACTAAGGGCTAAAGGCCACCTTTTACCTTAAAATGGATTTCTTCACAATAATAACTACCTAACTTAATGAATAATTTGCATGTGTAAAAGAGGTTAGTAATGATGTCTTACAGATTTGATTAAGATATATTCTGGTCCATAATTTGACACTTTTATATACCCTGGTCAGGAGATATTCCAATCCTTTCTATACTTTTATAGAGATTTAGTCCCAAATTTACTTTGGGTGATAAGCTTATTGATTTAAACTCTTTTAGCCACAGTCTTAGTCCATGCACCTATATTAAATACACTTATTAAAGATATGATATTGATGATGAACGATGAATTATGGGAATATACACCAATTTGCTTCTTTTTTCATATCTATTTCTTTATCCCCCATGGGGCTTTTTACTTACTTTAGCCCTCATAGGGCTTGCTCTTTACTTTAGACCTTGTAGGGCTTACTCTCTATTATGTGACTTGATTTGAATATGATGATGATGATATTGATACCCTACAAGGTTGGAGGATATTGTGATGATGATGTTGATACCTGAAAGGTCAAAAAATATTATGACAGGATGACCCCTGAAAAGGCCGAAGGATATTATGATTATATGATGATACCAGAAAAGTTTAGAGAATATTATGATGATGATACTGATACCCATCAAGGCAGGACGATGTTGTAATTTTTATATACCCAGTAAGGACAGATGTTAATTATTATGATGACGGTTATGATGTTGATGATTATGTATTGTGGATTCGATTGCATTCATTCTTGCATACACATCGCCTATCACCAGTATAAACCTATGTCTATCAGCCAATATGGGATAATTTTATAGATATGTGTGATGACTACGCCTTATGTTATTATATGTTGATTGAACCTTCTAATCCTGGGGTAGTGGGGGTATGCATATGCTCGACTATGTATTTGATTGTCTGGAATAGCCAATTACTCGTGCTATTATTGATATTGTCATTATCATTGTTATAATTATTATTATGGCTAGTTTATGATAGATTGGTCATTGATTTAGTACTGAGATTTGAGGTATATTTTTGGCCTCTTCTATCTTACCATTGAATTATTAGGCATGTTTATCTCACGATTAGATATATGGATTAGAAATCCTATCTGTGATAGTAATATATCCTTGTAGGATTATACTGAGGCCTTAAAAGTGAAGACATTTTAATTTAGGTTATTGTTTGAGTTGACTTCATCTCTATATGTATATATGTACTCACCTAGCTATATGTAGCTTTGTAACTACCGTATAACCTTTTCTTTTATTGTTCATAATGTATAGTCATTATTTGGCTATGTATATTTATATGTATATTCTTTCCTCTTATACTTTTCATATTGTCCAGTGATAGACGATATAGTATTGAGATTCATAAATATGACTAGAATAGAATAGTTCATCATTGATACTTCCTTAGTCTTAATATGTCAGTCTCTTAGACATGAACAAAATGGTTTATCCTTATAACCTTATTGGTTATCTTATATAGTTGTTGGAGATTTGAGTGTAGTTTTCATTCTGTTTATATGTTATACATATATCTGCTTTATCTTTGGAGATTAGTTGGTAGTTTTCTACTGAGTACCATTTATTTTGTACTCATACTACACTTCTGCAACCTGTAGATCATAGTACGATTTATCGCCATTGATATGTGTGCGCATCATGTGGAGCATCCATAGTTTGGAGACTTAAAGTGAGCTCTTGATTTTGGAGTATTACCTATATCTCTTTTATGTGTTAGAGTAGTCTCTGTGTTACCTTCGGAAAAAAGTTATATTAGAGTATTTAGTTGAACTTCACTTTGTACTCTTGTGTTATTTGTAGCTTTTGTACTAATACCACTAGGTTTTGTGTTTTATTTTTGTATTTGATATGTAGTTAAATTTACTCTAATTCTTTCTTTATATATGTGGTAGTCCATTACTAGCCACTCTAAACTATGAGTTTGGATTGCCCACTAGTGTGTTATAGTAGGAAAAATCATGACCTATAAAATTTGGTCATGACAAATTGATATCATAGCCTAGGTTGGTATAAGAGATAAGTGTTTGGTAGAGTTCTGTGGATCAGTGTAGAGATATTTGTAACCTAGATTTGGGAGGCTATAAGGATATTTTAGGAAATTCACTTCTTGACTCCTTATCATGTGTCTGCATTGCTATGAACATCAAACAAATTCTTTGATTCTATTCTATCCTTGAAGGATGATGCGACGTTGTTGACAGATTCAGATGAGACTATAATATGCATTTCTAGAGTTTTAGCACAATGTTGGACTATAGAGTCAGGTATGGATAATGAAGACCTTCAGTATCATCCAAAATATTTGGGGCCAACTTAAGCTCCAGTTGAGCTCGTGATACTTCATCCCTTTGAGGTTCAACATTTAGGATTCGAGTCATGATTATAGATCCCATACAACCATGGATGACATTTGAGTCATCTAGTAATTCTCATACCATCATTAGGTCTACGGGTATTCGTCATGGTTCTTGGCTAGTTTATGAGTTAAAAATTATATTTATTAAGTGCTCCAGGCATTTTCTTATGTTATATCCTTCAGAACATGAAACAGTGCATGGAATCATTAGAGGTTTATTATTTCCGTTCTTCTTGGCATTGGAGTATATGATAGAAGTTGGGTCTTTTCTCTCTCAAATTATTAATTATGCGAGGGCCATAAAGAGAGCATGTATTGAGACTTATAGAGGTGGCAAAAAGAAGCCATGCCAATGGTATAGTGTTACTGGTATTTCATTTTAAAGCTTGTTTGTTTTGTGGTAAGATAAAACTTTTGTTCAGAGGGCTCCCTACATGTGAGTTAATGATTAGAAAGAGTTAGTATGTTTTCCCTGCTACCCTAGAGTTTTTGAGATCAACCATAATTATGGGAAGAATGGATATTATACTAGAGTTTGCTTTTAGTGTTAGTTGCGCAGACATTTGTTCTTAGTTTATGTTGCTCGCCGGGATTAGAGCTTCAGAAGTTTGTTACTACAGCGGATAAAGTGGTTTCTGATCAAGAAAGTATCTCTGAAATTGGATTTCTAATTATTTTAGCTCATTTAGATTAGCCTGATGATGGTTGTTGCATCTTTAGTTGAGATAGTGCACTTGATGACTCAGTTGACGACTTAGTCGATCGATATGAGTTGTCACCTATTTAAATTTATTCTCCATATGCCCATCAAGCATATAATTACGGATTTCACCGTGGTAGATGTTCTTTTATTTCTCTCTATTACCTTTTCATATGTGTATTAGGGTTTACATTCCTATTGATGATTATATGCCTTGATGAGTACATAGGTTATTGTGTGCCTTGTTATTGGATTCGTGATTATGTGACTACTCTATGGTTTATTTCCTTTAGTAGTGGATGGAGTAGATTTGTATTGATATTTTCTCCCTATAAGTGTAGTATTTAGGTTTGAGTCCTATTTATCTTGGCATATTAGCCTTATTCTGGATCTTGATTAGTACATGCTATTGATGTTTATTTTGGTATCACCTATTCATTGTATTGATGTTGATATTTCTATTAATATTGCTATCACCGCTTGAGGTTATTTATATTATCTGATATTATTACTTGAGGCAATTGATCCTCATTGTGTATCTATATAAGCTAGTGTTATCTAGTTAGAATTTTATGTCCTTATGATTCTTATCCGGTGGCTTGCTCAGATATAGGTCGATTTGATGATTTCTTTTCAATAGCATAGTGAGGTTAATTATTTTCCCTCTTGATTAGCTGTGTTAGATTGATTCTGGAATTAATTGTGTTATCGAAGGTAAGTTGACCTTCCATAGTTCTGTATGACTTAAAAGTTGAAAATTTAGTTAGATTAACCATTATTAAGTTTGGGATTCTTAAACTTGCCTCATTAGTTGCGAAGGGTTCTGTGTTGTCTATCATTTCCTATTTATCCCATTTTAAGCTTGACCAATTTTGGAATTGTTCTTTATTTATGGCTATTTTATCAACCGACAGTGATCTTGACATTGAGGTTGGGATATTGCGAATTCACCTCTTATTTTTATTGGGTTTGTTCCCTCGTATTGGTTTTTCCTTGTATTAGTATGGAGACTGGATGCTCCTTTCTTTATGTGATATGGTTGTGTCTTAAGTGGAGTTGGAAAGTTAGAGGCAGGTGGCCTTTCCTCTGCATTGCTTCTTGAGTTAACAAATCAAAAATTCCTAATCTTGAGCTTTTTGGTTTATTTTTCTAGTAGTGGCTTTGATCTTGGTTTTAAGATTTGTATATTTCTTCTTAATGATGTATGCCTATGTCTATTCTTTTGTGAGATGGAGAATTGTACTTGTTAGTTCGGGCATAAGTTATGCCTTCTATGAGTTGTTAGAATTTTTGTCATTTCTAGTGTGGTTTGCAGGCTTGGGGAATTTTGAGCATGTTTTGATAGTTCATGCCCACCAACGGTTATGGAGTGGGTTATTTTTATTTTCAGCCGGTGATTTAGCCTTTTGCATGGTTTTAGTTCTGTGGCTATATTTCATGCCCTCTAGCTGATATAGATTTGGATGTCATGTTCTTAGTCAATGGTTTATCCATGTGGTGATTTTGTTCCTCAGTCATGACTCAATTATGGCTTGTTTTGATTTAGGTTGGATATAACATATTTGGATTCTAAAGTCGATTTGAGTGGTTGGCATTGATATAAACTTATTGGCTAAGCTTTGACTAGGCACCTTGGAATGGCGATTTGGAAGCTATGATAGATTTGGAGTATGAAAGCCTACCCGTATAAAGGTTCTGTTTGGGTAGTTAAGATAGAGAAGTTCCTTAGTGTTGAGATTTCTGCTTGTAGTTTTAGAGCTTGCATGCAGCCTTCATCTTAGACTTGTTTCTGTTTGGATTCCATTAATCAATTAGTTGACCCAACTCCATGGTTGTCTAATCGGTCTTCTTGATTTCAAAAGGATTGTAGGTTATAATTGTTAAGATGGTAGCCTATGGACCCACTATTGGTTCTTTGAGTTTTGACCTCGAGTTTTCAGTTTTTTTTTTGTAAATTCTTGATTATATACTTAGTGGGTGTAATATACTTGAGTTTGATTTAGTATGGCTTCATTATCTACTGATGGAACATCTTGGAGCGGATTATTCTGTGAAGAGTTGTTATGCACCGATCTTCTAGATTCCAGTCTTAATTACCATATAGACTAGTTGTAGCACGGTATAGATTGCATCTATTGATTATATCCATTTGTGTTCCCAAACAATGCCTTATGAGCTTATGCTCATGTTACAGATATGGTCATTCAGTGGATCAATTTCAGTCCTTCGAGTTCTCTGTGATGACGTTTTGCAGTTAGGACTCAGGTGATTTTCCTCGTGGTTTGGAGTGGATAGTAGGTGTAAAATTGTAAAGTAAGGTTAGATTTTGATTTGGAGTCAGTGATACGACTTATGTCTTTGGTTGTCTTTGGCTTGGATGAGCCCTTATTGATTTGGGTGAGTATAGAGATAGTATCAATATGTTGAGGTTTAGATTTGCGTGTATCAATGTATTCTGTTTAGTTGGAGACCAGTTAGTAGTTGAAGTGGAGCTTTGGTTTTTTGAAAGTAAAGTAAGGGTGCTGGTTGAAAAAGGGACACCTGTGATGAAATCCCTTGGAAATGTTCTCTCATCGTGAGGTTATCTAAGATGTCATGCTTGGAGCATGGGCCAGTACCTCATTCTCTTAAGCTTTCGAGACTCCTTCAATCTGTTGACTTTTGGGGATGAAAGTCTTTTTAGTAGTGACTACTATAATGATCCTTTCAATCATTTTTTCATATTTTCGCTTATCTTCGTAGTTAGGGCTTCTCTATATCTTCCCCAAGTCATTTATGGCTTGCTGGGACTGACCGTTTGGTTACTGGGTAGTTTCTTTTGTTCTTAGAACCAATTCCCAGCTTAGAATTCTTTGCTAGTTTCAAATATCCACTAGGCAAAAACTTTAGGAGATAATCTCGTATTCTAATTCTGACTGCGCCAGCAGATCTAGAATATCAATTTTCGGCTTGGTACACCTTTGGTTTGGGTCCCAATGCACTCAAATTCATTTAGACCTAATGGTCAAAAAGTGAGAAAAAAGGTAAGTATGGGTTTGGGGCCCAAATTAGGTCTAACCTCAGTCTAATGGAAAATCTGACTTCACAAATGTGTCTTAAACATAATATTTAATGGGGTTACATTGTTCATTTGTTAAAATCGTAGTACGAATGAGTCCCGAGAGGTCAAAAAGAAGTTTTGACTTCGCTGGTGCTAGTGCAGGGAGTTTGCGATGAGGCTTAAGGCGATCACCTTTGAGTGATTGCGATATCTCCTAACCTGTAGGGTCTATATATAGACTATAAGACGTAGTTGTGGCATTTTTCCTTCATCTTTAAGACCTTGAAACCCTAAAATGAGTGTGGTAACTCAAAATTGATCGTTATGTGTAATTTGGGAGCTTGAATATCATCTATTATCGCCAATATCTTTGGTTTCAATATATGAATCATTCAAATTCATGCTTGAATTTCTAAGTTTTGACCCAAAACCTCAATTATCCTTATTTCCACCTATTTCTTTAGGGTTGTGGTTCCATGTTCATGTATTAACGTTGGGTTGACCTCAAAAATTCATTTTCCATCAGTGGGCCCTACTTGGGGTTGTTGATGTCGTTTTTGGACCAGAAGCACAATAGTGTAATATGGGTATCTTTAGACTTGTATTGATGATTAGATTACTATTTTGATAGTGTGATGACATTTTGGGGACGGTGAAGTGAAGGTGAATGTGGGGTGGATGACGTAAGGTTTTGCGGTTTGGCTTTGACATAAGCTTCTACCTACTCTTCTCCGACGATGATGTGTGTTATATATATGGCATGTGAATGTGAATGTTAGGCTTGATTATGAGTAGAACAACTTAGTATTGAACATTGATGTTTGTGGATGAGTACAACAACTTATTCTTGATTATTGATGTTTGTGGAATAGATGAGGGCTTTGGACCCATAAAGTAGTTTGTTTTGACCCCTTTAGAATCCTATTGTCTTTTCCCTATAATGGACTAACTTGTAGTATGAATATGATATAATTCTAGGTTTTATACATGGTTTAATTATTAAAATAATGGTTAGTTTGATTTATCTTATTCAGGCAAGTCTAGTGATCTTGAAACCATAATTTAGGTGGAGTTGACACGAATGCCCATGTGTCACGACCTGAACCAGGGCCTAGCCGTGATAGGCATCTCAAATCCCACATGCACCGGAGATCACCTCCTTTGCCTAACTCAACTGTTACAACAACCTCCTCTATAGGATGAATTCCAAATATATATATATATATATATATATACCATTGGTAACCTGACAATCATCTGTTACAAAAACACTCAACAAAACAACCCAAGTCCACAGTAATCCTACAAAAACTCTACAAAACTGAATGTCAATAAAATATTGGGACATGCCCCCAACAATAGCCAAAATGAAGTGTAAATAAGGTCTAAAACATATGAAATAAAGACCATAAAATTAAACCTTCCAAAGTATGGAAGCTCACCACTTCAATGCCAACTCACGAACAAAGTCGAGCACCTGATCACTGCATAGGAAAAGTATAAAAAGTTTTGATACCTATATCGCATGGGGATACAACATCTAGAGATAGTTGGAGGTTGGAGCGCTAGCAAATAACTCAAGGATAGGGGAATAAAGTAATTCCATTCTTACAGTTCAAAACCAACACAATATTCAATGCATAATATTATGTGAAATACATATACATACATAATACCACATGCTGGGGTAGGGAACAAGTCTTAGCATGAACTTCAAAAACATTAACCTGGGCTATGTAGAATAACCGTCATAGAACAAGGCACCCACGGTCAATATGGGACGAACTCTCCCCAAGCTGGAAGGTCCTCAATGTATGTAGCCACACGAACTAGAGAATATCCATATTTGTATATGCCTTTATGGGGGACTCGAACCTCCCGACATAATCAACATGACTTAAGCACAAATGTATACGATATGGGGGACTCGAACCACCCATTCATATATTTATTCGGGGGTCTCAAACATCCCAATTATATAGAAACCCACACTGGCTAGCACTATTTCCAGTGTTAGTCCTTTGGACTCAACTTTCACATCCTGGCTACAAATCTCTCTTTAAATCCCAATTAAAACATTCATTATATATACATAACCATTATGCAAATTACTTACCAAAGGCATCCCATTGGTATCGTAATACCAGCCTCACTTGCAAGCGTACAACATGCCATAACCATTATTAATCAACTTGGGACTCGAACCCATTTTCTAAACAAGGACATCAATTCAACTCGACATTTTAGGGACTCGAATCCCTTTAGGATCTCAGACAAATTTTTGGCCAAAAAGTTCTTCATAAAACCATTTACCCTCCATTAACATTCTTAGGCCAATGCTTTACATTAAAACACAATTCATCATGTGACAAGATCATTCTCATCAATAATTTCATAAATAGGTTGAGGGCATACCATTATTAAAGACAAAAACCTACCAATCAAGATTTAAACATGACCCATTTGTTAACTCACAAATTCCCATGTACCCATCTGGGAAAAACATTTATCAAAACATTTTGAACCATAATTTAAACCATAAGAAAATAATACTCAACATTAAACATTCAAACCCTTAACCACGGTTTTCAATACCACCATTAATGATTCATGAGCAATGCTCTAAACATATGATTTTTGTGAACTAATAATGAGGTAAGAGACATGCCTGAGTTACAAAGACTCATGGAGAGAATTTGGTCCTTAATCCCTTAAATGACCACTTTGAAGAAACCATAGCCCAATCTTTCTTGAGAGATTTTAGAGAGTTTTTTGAGAGAGTTTGATCTTATAAAAGGGTATAATGAATGACCAAAATTTATTGTTATTGGATGTGGGGTCTCAAGGGCTTGGAGTGAGAAATATACAGAACACCCTCAGCTTACAAGCTGTAAAACAAGCCGACAGGTGGTCACGAGTCAAGCCATTGAGTCGTAACCACATCTTATGACTTGTACCATTGAGTCATCATCAAGGCAGAGAATTGGAAAACACACACTGTAAAACTTATGACTTTCTAGTCCTTCTCGTCACTAGACCATATGAATTGTATGGTCTAGTTGTGACCAACATAGAACACCAAGGTCTTGGACACTAGAAAACATACAACTAGACCCTAACCACTCGTTAATGATGATACAACTCATGAAATGTATCAAACAAACACGATAGAACTAGGCAAATAACATATTTTTTTATATATGATTTGGGTACCTAAACTCATAGCCACATCATATGACTCGTATGGTGAGTCATTAGAAGGGAAGAGATCCTAAAGCTCAGGAAATTTACAAAGGCCAAAGTCTGAGGCGTTTTACCATATTTCTAGGCAAAGTTCATATCATAGGATTGGTATGGCTTATTTGATATCTAGAAGTTTAACTAGATACCTTAGCCCTATTTAGGGCGTAAATTATCTAAATATGGAAATTGATGATTAGAAGTGGGTTCTTCTAGCCCACTAGGCCAAGAATTTTGTTAGCCCTTATGGACTTAGTTGTTGATGCTAGACATAGTTGAGACCATTGAGCCTTTAGAGTGAGTTTACTTCATGACTTGTTAAATTGTGATAACTTTCCCCAAATTATGATTAATAACTTATCGACATGATATTCTTTATAGATGCCATATTGGTCCTTTAGAGATACTATTTCCTCTTAGATGAGATATCAGCCATTTAGAGATGTTATTCCTCTTAGATATGATAATTGGCCTATTAAGATGATATTTCATCATAGTTATCATTTTGGACCATTAGAGACACTAATTCATTTTAGACATGATAGTGGCCCTATAAAGAGTATAATCCTCTTAATCATGATATATGACCTAAAGATTTGAGATGCCTTAGAAAGGTGATGTGCCTAATAGTTATGATTTTCAGCCTAGTGATATGACATATCTCATAGATGTGAGATTCCTTGCATATTAATTGCATCTTATATAGGAGATAAATACAAATATTCTTTACTAACTATAAATATGTTATGCCTCATAGTTAGGCTATGACTGATAATTTAAGATGGCTAACTAATAAGACCATTGAAGTGAGATTTTGATACATATGTGGGCCTAAGGTCGTGATTAAAATAATATGATTATTTTAGATACATTATTATCCAATGGAGATGTTATGATATTGGTTGGATATTCGGGACCTAATTAAAGTTTGAAATGATACGGTTGTAGCTTATGAATATATAAATGAAACACCTAAGATTTTGGCTTTGCAAAAATTTTTGGTTTTAGAGCATGTTGTCCAAGGTACGATTGGGAAATCCACTCGTACCCTTTGGATATGATTTATACCCATTCCTCCCACTTTTATCATACCTTGATAAGCCTTGAATGGTAGCACTCATTCCTCTATATGACTTGGCCTCTTCTTACTCGTATACAAGGGTACGAGTCGTACCTAGGTAAGTCGTATGGTGCTTGGTACTTAGTGTAGAGTGGACTATTCTAGGTATGAGTGTCGTGTATGGTTAGGGTGTATGTTTTACCCGTTGAATATAACTCAAGTGTGAATAGTCATATTATGATAAATGAAGATGACCTAGGTGGATCCTAGGGTATGAGGTAGAGTACCACTCATACCCTAGGATACAATTGACTCAAGTTTGTCATACCCACCTAGAAGTCCAATTTTCAGCTATTAATTAGGGGCCTTGTGGTCATTTCCTACGCCCTAAACCCTAATTCCCCTCAATATATAAGGGTATATGAAGGGTGTGTGTCTAGTGGCATAAAGGGGTCAAATTTCTCTCTCTCAAACACTTTGTGGATGATTGGAGGCTAGGGTTTGAAGGGTGTGTGTCTAGTGGCATAAAAGGGGTCAAATTTGTTAGTGGATCATCTTTCTTAAGGTATGTAACTCTTTTCCTTGTTATATATCTCTAAACCTATGTATTTTGCTCTTTCATTAGTAAGTGTACATGGTGATTTTAAAATCAAATGAAAAGGGTTTTGTTGTCTCATGATGAATAATGTTATTTTTTTCTTAGACTTGTGCTTATGCATATCATTGATGATGATTTTCATATCTGGGCGCTTGTTGTACGTGTTTTGACATGAGGGTCTTGTGTAATCCTAATTTTGAGGATTTCTACCATGAAAATAGCCTTGTTAAAGGTATGCACACAAGGTGTTAGTAAAAATTTCTAAGTGAATTGTATAGATACATATTGGTGATGTTTTGCATTAGGGAAATGGCCCATTAAGCATAAATGATTGATAATTGATATTGCGAAGGTATTGAGAGCCATGTATTGTATAATTGCTGACCTTGTTGGGTTAATGACTAATAAGGGGATTGAAATTTCTACACACGAAATTAGATTTGAGTAGTGTATTGAACTAAAATATGGACAAAATATGGCATAAGTTTTCTAATGAAATATGAATGGTTATGTGTGTCTTGATGAACAAAATGTAATTAATAGTGAATTGAATTAGGGAATTTAATATATCAAAGTGACTAGTAGTTAAATGCCTTTTTAAAGGTCAAATATGTATCTATGGTATTGGTCTAGTGGAAATAAATATGACAAAATGTTGTTAATGATTGTGAATACTTGGTAAATGGTTGGTAAAGGCCTTGTTGTCCAGTCAAAGAGTAAGTGGTTGTCCTTAATAGTTGGTTGTCTAAATAGGTCATAGTCCCTAAAACATAAATTTGAATTATGTTTGAATAAAAAGGTATGTATAAGTATAGTATTAAGGAATGATTGGTTCATAGAGGTTATGGTGACCATAAATTAACTTATATCATGTTATGAACTAATGTCTTAGGCCTATCTATACGATTAATGGCTAATTGGTGTCGGCAAAGACCATGTGGTTGATACGTAGCCTTGGTGGCTAGAATTACTTAAATGGGCTCGAGTCCTTATGTGTTGAATTGTATAGATATTTATACATGAGTAAGGAGGGATAGAATCCAAATATCGATTGTTGATGATATAAGACGTGCATTGGATTGTGGTCCCAGGCCACTCACTGTGGGGGTTGGTTCGTGATCCAAGTCCACTTACCTTATAATGTGTATTGGTTTATTATCCAAGTCAATTTATTATACAAGGCATGTTAGTTTGTTGTCCACGTCCACTTACCATATGAAGAGTATTGGTTTGTGGTCCAAGTCTACTTACCATACAAGACGTGTTTGTTTGTGGTCAAGGTCCACTTACCATACAAGGTATGTCTGTTCATGGCTCGTGTCTACTTACCATATGTGGTATGTTGGCTTGTGGTTTGTGTCCATCTATCATATAAGATATGTTGGTTTGAGGTTAGTTTCCTCTTTTCTATTGTAATATAGAAATGCTATATGGCTAAAATGTAAGGATGGAAGGTTGGGATGTCTTTCAATCCATGTCTCATGTATAAATATTTTAAGAATAAATGTTATTACTTGTTCCATGGTTTGGAATATTGGGTAACTATATGTATATGTATCTTCATATATGCCTATACTTGTGTAAATATGATCATATATGATGGTTTGACATAGATTTAAACAAATGTATTATTTTATCCTTATCCTTGGGCTACATGTTAGAGCTCCAACCGCTAACCATCTTTGGATTCTATATACCTATGCGATATAAGGGCTGAAGCTTTATCTTCTTTTCTTACGCAGTGAACAAATGTTCAAGCGGATCGAGTATAATATTGAAGTGGTGAGCTTCCATTCTTTAGAAGGAACATAATTCATAGCCACTTTACCTTATGTTTTTTACATGATATTTTCTATTTTCGGGGGCATGTCCCAACATTTGTTCATATATTTAAACTTTGGATTTATATAGAGGTATTGTGGATGAGTGTGGACTTGGGAATATCTTTTAGTTTGATGAATCTAATAAAGTACTTAGCTATGTTTAAGTTATGACTTGTAGTATGTTTTTCTGCTATCTTATTATATTATTGGGATTCATTCAACCTTTGAGAATTATATTAATAATTAGGTTGGATTATCTAGGTGACCTCCAGTTCATGTAAGCTTGGGGTGCTCGTATGACATTGCCCAATTTCAGGTCATGTCAAGTTGGTATTAGAGCCTAGGTTCTTAGTCAGTTAGGTGCCCACCATATCGTGCTGTGTAGAGTTTCTTTTATGTGTGTAAAATACACTATACTTATAAAAGAGGGGCTACCAAACATCTTAGGAAATGTTTTACTTTGTTCTATTTCTATCTCAAGCTGTGGAGTCAAAGGTCAGTTTACTATATTTCTGGCCATGCCTCCAAAGAGATCTGATACTCGGTCAAACTCTTTAGTCCCGATTGGGGACAATGTGGATGGTGGTCATCTAACTTCTGAGGTTCAGACCTGAGCTAGGGCTACAACATTTGACCATGCTCATGGGGTTCCACCTATCCCCACCAACCTTGATTATGAGAGTGACACTTCTCCCCAATCCCTTCAAAGGAATGCTTCTAATGTTCAATTTCATCGCTCTATTAATCTCTTGACCTAATTGGTATCTTATCTATTCGGGCATGGTTCTTTTTTTTCTATATTCTCTGAGGGCACAAGGGTTGGCCAATTCATAAAGTTGTACCCTTCTATATTTACGGGTGTGAAAGTTGAGGAAGATCTCTAAAGTTTTATTGATAAAATGGAGAAGATCTTCTTGATTATACATGTGTCAGAGGTTGAAGGTGTTGAGACTGCTTGCTACCAATTAAAGAATGTAGCATACCAATGGTACGAAGAGTGGGAGATATCTAGAGGTGTAGGTGCTAGTCTGGTCAAGTAGAAAGATTTCTCTAGTGCTTTCCTTAATCACTTCTTTCCTCAAGAGTTAAGGGAAGCAAAAGAGGAAGAGTTTGTGAATTTGAGGTAAGGTAGAATGTCCATTAAGGAGTATCCCTTGAGATTTCATCGGTTGTCTAGGTATGATTCTAAGATGGTTTCTAGCATGAGAGCTAGGATATGTTAATTTGTTTTGGGTCTGTCTCCCAAATTGATCCTTGAGAGTAAGGTAGGATTGTTGATCAATGATATGAAAATATATAGGTTGGTTGTGTATATGCAACAAGTAGAGGAAGAGAAAAAGAAATAGGGTGAGATTAATGAGAGGCAAGGTAAGAGGTCTTGACCTTCTGAGCTAAGTGGGGGCCAACAATATAGTGGTAAGTTTTCTAGGAGGAAGAACTATGTCAATGGTGATTCCCAGGATAGTGTGGCCGAATCAGAGCCAACCTATCCCCCTTGTAGGTTCTGTGGTAAGAATCACCGTATTGAGTTTAATAAGAGGAAGAAAATATGTTTTTATTATGGTCAGATTGGGCATATGTAGCGAGAGTACCCTTATCGAGTGGCTACTTGGGCTGACAGAGACCCTATTACTACTTCATCAACTCTTGCACTAAAACGTGTAATCTCTATTTTAGTTTCTGGTACCTGCATTGGCTGGAGTCACTTGTATGCACTTTCTACCCACTAGGAGTCTGAGGCATCTCTGAATATTGTTATGGGTATTTTGAAAACCCCTTCTCCATGTTACGTATGCTTTGCTTGGTATGTTTGCTCCAATCTGTGATTGTATATTTTAATTCGGTTCTAAGTTATTTGGCCTTCTTTTTCTATTTCTATCTTGGTAAGAGACTCTATGGTTGAAAGGAGTCTATAAGGGGTGTGTGATTGTTTTTGGTTGTAAAAAATGTCTTGTCTATTGATAGAGGTGGACCAAATTATATTTGATGCCATTTAGGGATAGATTGGTTGCATTTGTGCTATGCTTCCTTAGATTGTTGAACCCATAAAGTCATGCTTAAAATTCTCTAATGAGTTGATCATTGTATTAGAAGAATTTTCTTTAGTGTCTAAAGGAAGGTTTGTCTCTTATCTCAAGAGCCTGAAGGTTGATCCCAAAAGAGATGACTTCGGTAAAGGTTCCATGGAGGAACCAAAAGTCTGAGGAAGGTACTTTGGAGGAGGAAGAGGACATGAAGTCCAAGTATACACAATTATCTTTCGTTTTGGAAACTCATGCTTGAGTTGTGTGTTGGTGTTCCTAACTTGGTTTATGTCTTTGATAGACAATAGGTTGAAGTCTCCAATTCTTTGAATTGATTCATGTTCTTATTAGACAAAGGATAAAAGTTCCCAATGCTTGAGTTGCTTTATATCTTCAAAAGTCAATGGGTTTAATCCCTTAAGCCTTGAATTAATGAGTGCATATGATAAATGATGGGTTGGAATATCAAAGCTAATGAAATGAATATTAGATTGAAAATGATCATGATGTATGTCTTATTCTTATTGTATGACTTTTGTTCTAATATTGCTAAAGGTTGGTTTGATGTGTGGTAATGTGTTAACTTGTGAATGTCTTTGCCTTATCCTTCAATGAAGGACGAATGATCCTAAGTGGGGGAGAATGAAACACCCAAGATCTTGGCCTTACAAAAATTTTTGGTATTTGTGCATGTTGTCCAAGGTACGATTGGGAAAGCCACTCATACCCTTTAGATATGAGTCGGACCCACTCCTCTGTCCTCTCTCATTCCTTGAGCAGCCTAGGAGGGTAGAATTCGTTCCTATATACCACTTGGCCTCTCGTCATTAGTATACAATGGTACGAGTCATACATAGGTAAGTCATATAGTGCTTGGCACTTAGTGTAGAGTGGACTTTTTGGATAGGACTCAAGGGTGTGTAGTCATAGCAAGATAAGTAAAGATGACCTAGGTGGAGCCTATGGTACGAGCTATGATACCACTCATACCCTAGGGTACGATTGACTTAAGCGAGTCATACCCAGCTGGACGGCCAATTTTCAGCTATTAACTAGGGGCATTGTAGTCATTTCATACACTCTAAACCCTAAGTCCCCTAACTATATAGGGGTGTATGACCTCCATAAACACCTTTTTAGTTGATCTTACATCCAAAACTCTCTCTCTCAAACACTCTTTGGAATATTAGAGGCTAGGGTTTGAAGAGTGTGCGCCTAGTGGCACGAATGAGTCAAATTTATTGCTGGATTATCTTTCTTAAGGCATGTAACTCTTCCCCTTGTTAGATATCTCTAAACCCATGTATTTTTCTCTTTGATTAGTAAGTGTACATGGTGATTTTGAAATCAAATGCAAAGTGTTTTGTTGCCTAGTGATGAATAATGTTGTTTCTTTCTTAGACTTGTATTTATACATGTTATTGATGATGATTTACATATATGGGGGCTTGTTGTATGTGTTTTGACATGAGGGTCTTGAGTAACCCTAATTTTGATGATTTCTACCATAAAAATATCTTTGTTAAAAGTATGCACACAAGGTGTTTGTAAAGTTGACTAAGTGAAGGGTTTAGAGATATATTGGTGATGTTTTTAATTAGGGAAATGGCCCATTAAGCATGAATGATTGATAATTGATATTTTGAAGGTATTGAGAGCCATGTATTGCATAATTGATGACCTTGTTGGGCTAATGACTAATAAGGGGATTGAAATTCCTAGACACAAAATTAGATTTGAATAGTGTATTGAACTAAAATGTGGTATAAGTTTGCTAATGAAACATGAATGGTTAAGTGGTTCTTGATGACCGTAGTGTAATTGATGATGAATTGAATTAGGGCATTTAGTCTATCAAAATGACTAGTGGTTAAATGGCATTGTGAAGGTCAAATGTGTATCTATTTTATTGGTCTAGTGGAAATGAATGACACAAGATGTTGTGAATGAATGTGAACGCTCTGTAAATGGTTGGTAAAGGCCTTGTTGGCTATTCAAAGAGTAAGTGGTTGTCCTTGACAATTGTTTGGCCAAATGGGTCATAGTCCCTAAAACATGAACTTGAATTATGTTTGAATAAAAAGGTGTGAATAAGTATAGTAATGAGGAATGATTGGCTCGTAGAGGTCGTGGTAACCATAAATGAACATACATCGAGTTGTGAACTAAGGCCTTGAGCTTATATATACGATTAATGGCTAATTTGGGTCGACATAGTCCATGTGGTTGTCTTTGGTGTTGATATGTAGCCTTGGTTACTAAAATTACATAAATGGGTTTGAGTCCATATATGTTGAATTGTATGGATGTTGATACGTGTGTAAGGAGGGCTAGATTCCAAATGTAAATTATTGATGATATAAGACGTGTGTTAGTTTGTGGTCCGTGTCCACTCTCCATGGGAGTTGGTTAGTGGTCCAAGTCCACTTACCATATGGGGCGTATTGGTTTGTGGTCCAAGTCTAGTTACCATACAAGGCGTGTTCGTTTGTGGTCCAAGTACACTTACCATATGATGCATATTGGTTTGTGGTCCAAGTACACTTACCATACAAGGCGTATCGGTTTGTAGTCTAAGTCAACTTACCATACAAGGTATGTCAGTTTGTTGTTTGTGTTCACTTACCATATTTGGTATATTGGTTTGTGGTTCGTGTCCACCTATCATATAAGATGTGTTGGTTTGAGGTTCATGTCTTCTTGCCTATTGTAACGTAGAAACCTTATGTGGCTAAAATGTAAGGGTGGAAGGTTGTGAAGTCATTCACTCTATGTCCCATGAATGAATAATTTGGGAATGCATGTTATGAATTTTTCTATGGTTTGGCACATTGGGTAACTATACGTACGTGTATCTTTATATATGCCTATACTTGTATAAATGCGATTGTATATATTGGTTTGACATGGATTTGAACAAATATATTATTTTATCCTTATCCTTGGGTTACATTGTTGCTCTCCAACCTCTAACCATCACCAAAATCTATATCCCAATGAGACATAGGGGTTAGAGATTTATCATCTTTTCCTATATAGTGACCAAGTGTTCGGGCAGATCGAGTGTGACATTGAAGTGGTGAGCTTTCATTCTTTGGAAGACACATATTTCATAGTCTATTTACCTTATGTTTTAGACAGTGTTGGCTATTGTCGGGGGCATGCACTGACATTGCTTCATATATTTATACTTCAGATTTGAATAGAGGTACTATGGATGATTGTGGACGTGGGAATACTAGTTAGTTTGATGAATCTAATGAAGTTCTTAGATATGCTTAAGTTACAACTTGTACTATGTTTTTCCACTATCTATTATATGGTCGAGATTCATTCAATCTTTGTGAATTATACTGATAATTATGCTGGGTTATCGGGGAAACCTCCAGTTCATTTATGCTTGGGGTGCATGTAGGACATGGCTCGGTTTCGGGTCATGTTAATAAGTGTTTATAAACACATCTCTCAAATATAGGATGGAAGAAGATGCAGTATGATGTTATGATTCCAATGTTTGATTATTGGTGATGCCATAAATAGATTCAGTACATTCATAATTATTGCATCTATGATTGATACGATCCCAATTAGATTATAATCTTATTATTGTTTTCATGATCTAAGGGATAAAGCCCACCTTGTACATTAAAATGGATTTCTTCACAATAATAACTGTCTAACTTAATGAATAATTTACATATGTAAAAAAGGTTAATAATGATATCTTACAGATTTAATTGAGATATATTTTAGTCCATGATTTGAAACTACTATTTACTCCAATCGTGAGATGTTCTAACCCTTTCTAGACTTTTATAGAGATTTAGTCCCAAAGTTCACTCCGGGCAATAAACTTAAAGATTTACACTCTTTTAGCCATGACTTATCTCTGTTCAACTATATAATTGCACTTATAAAGGATGTGATATTGATGATGAATGATGAATTATGGAAATATACTCTAAATTGCTTCTCTTTTCATGTCCACTTACTTTAGCCATCATGGGGCTTGCCATTTACTTTAGTCCAATGGGGTTTGCACTCTACTTTAGCCTATATGGGGCGTTCTCTCTATTATGTGACTTGATTTGAATATTATATTGATGAAATTATTACTTGACAAGGTCGAAGGATATTGTGATGATGATATTGATACCCATCAAGGCCAAAGGATATAATGATGATATGATGACACCTGATAAGGACGGAGGTATTATGACGATATGATGATACCCAAAAAGGCTGGAGAATATTTTGATGATGATATTGATACCCAGCAAGACCAGAGGATGTTGTGATGATTATATACCAGACAAGGCCGGAGGTTGATTATAATAATGACTGGTATGATGATGATTAGGTATTATGGATTCTGTTGCATTTATTCTTGCATGTGCATTGCCTGTTACGAATATGAACCTATGTCTATCAATCGATATGGGATGATTTCATAGATATGGGTGATGACTATACCTTGTATTGTTGTACGTTGATTGAACCTTCCGAACCTGGGGCAGTGGGGGTATGCATAGGCTCGGCTAAGTATTTAGTTGTTTGGAATAACCGGTTACTAAGGTTTTTGCTTCTATTGTCATTATCATTGTTATAATCATTATTATGGCTATTTTATGATAGATTTGTCATTGATTCTATACCAATATATGAGGCATATTTTTGGCCTCTTCTATCTTACTGTTGCATTAATATGTATGTTTATTCCTTGATTAGACATAAGGATTAGAAACCCTGAGTATGATAGTACTCGATCCTAGTAGGATTATAATGAGGCCTTAAAAGTTAAGACATGATGATTTTGGTTATGCTTTGAGTTGACTTCATATCTATATGTATATATATATACCTAGCTATATGTAGCTATGGAACTACCGAATATCCCTTCCTTGAATTGTTTATTCGATATACTTTTTCTTTGGCCTTGTATAGTTATATTTATCTTTATTCCACATGTACACTACATATTGGCTAATGATATTTGGTATAGTATTGAGATTCATAAATATGACTGAAATAGCACAATTTATCCTTATTACTTCCCTAGTCTTAATATGTCAGTCTCTTGGACATGAATAGGATAATTTATCCTTATTACCTTATTGGTTGTCTGATATGGTTGCTGGATATTTGAGTGTAGTATTAATTCTATTTATATTATATATATATATATATCTGCTTTATCTTTCAGTTCAGTTTGTAGTTGCCTAATGAGTACTATTAATTTGGACTCATACTACACCTTTGCAGCCTACAAATAATAGTACGGGTTATCGTCGTTGACGCGTGAGCATCAAGCAGAGCAACCATGGTTCGGAGACTTAGAGTGAGCTCTTGATGTTTAGAGTATTACCTATATCTCACTTATGTATTAGACTAGTTTCTATGTTGTCTTCAGAGATAAGTTATATCAGTATATTCAGTTGAACTTCACTTTGTACTCTTTTATTTTTAGCAGCTCTTGTAATGATAACACCAAGTTTTGGATTTTATTTACGTATTTGATATTTTGTAACATTCATTTTGCATTCTTTCTTTACATATGTGGTAGTCCATTACTAGCCGCTCTGGACTATGGGTTTAGCTTGCCTATTGCTGGGTTATTGTAGGTGCCATTATGGCCTACGAAATTGGGTAATAACATAATTCTAGTGCAACTGGTGGATATCATCAGGGTAGGTTTTTTGACCTCCAGGCTTGACAGGATCAGGAGGGTTCTCCTAATGTGGACACCGGTATGTTATAAGTTTTTCATAGAGTGGTTATGCATTGTTATATCTCAGAGTCTCACTTTCCTTTGTGACTCCCTATATAGCAGTAGATTTAGGTGTCATCCCCAAAACCATTGTAGAACACTTCTCAATTCCTACTCTAGCTAGTAGTTAAAACATAGCCAGATGGGTATACAGAAATTGCCCAGTCATAGTATCCCAGAAAGTCACATCAGTCGACTTAGTAGATTAAGAGATGATCGATTTTAATGTTATTATTGACATAGATTGGCTCCACTCTTCCGATACCTTAGTTGATTGTAGAAACAGAGTAGTCTAGTTTTAGTTTCCCAATGAACCAGTCTTAGAGTGGAAGGATAGTACCTTAGTACTTATAGGTAGGTTTGTCTCTTTTCTTAAGGACAGAAAAATAATTTCTAAAAGTTGAATCTATCATCTGATTCGAGTCAAGGACTCAAGGTTCAAACCCCCAAGTTTTGAGTCATTTTCAGTAGTAAAAGAATTTCCAGAAGTATTTCATAAAGATCTGCCTGGAGTTCCTTCTGAGTAGGAAATTGACTTTGGAATAGATCTCCTTCAAGATACCTAGCCTATTTCAATTCCACCTCATAGAATGGATCCAACCGAGTTTAAGGAATTGAAAGAACAATTAAAAGATCTCCTAGACAAGGGTTTAACCTACTGTCTCTCTATGGGGTGCTCAGTTCTCTTCGTGCACAAAAAATATTGTTCTCTCAAAATGTACAACAACTACTACTAGTTGAACAAAGTGATAGCAAAGAATAAGTATTCCATCCCTACGATTGATGAATTGTTCGACCAACTTCAGGGTGCCAATTTTTTCTCTAAGATAGACCTCAGATCTGCCTATCATTAGCTCAGAGTCAGACAATATGAAACATTATGGGTTTCTAGCCCAAAGAAAATTTCCTAGATTACTAGTGTCTAGGTTGGATACAAATATGAGAAATGACTCATACATTGGGATACGAGAGGTATATGTTACTCATATGCTGACTAGTGTTGGTTGGTGGGTTAGATTTTGTTTTTGGAATGGGTTTGACTTGGGTAATACAAGTTGTATCAGTGGATATGGGTTTCTTGGTTACTTAAGTTAATCTTAGGCTTGGTAACTTAAGTTTGATTTAAGTACGAGTGGATCACCAAGAGTCGTAAGCCTGGGATCGAGTCATACCATGGATTTATATGGTTATCAGTGTTTAATCCTCTTGGGATTCTTTTCTTCCAGGGGTACGGATCATGGGTACTATTCATATACTTTGATACATTATGGTTTGGGGAGAGTCATCCCTTGGACAGTGTTTACTGAAAGGGAGATGACCTTTGGTATGAGAGGCGGGTACCACTGATATTGGAGGGTATGACTAGTATGGCTAATTGTACCACCTGATAGGATTTTTGGGAGTTTAAGTGAGGGCTATCTGGATATTGTCCCACTTAACCTAATAAGTCCCCATGACTTATATTCCTTATGGGAGGTTATTTTCCCTGTTATTCTATTCATTAACACTAAGAAACTTCTCTTAAACACTCTACATTTCTCTTTAAGGCTTTTGGGTAAAGAAAGGCTAAGGTTTCATCATAAGGATTAATTTTGGGCTTGTGTTGGTAATTTCTCTCCATCATCTTCTTATTTTAAGTCATGTTCTCTTCCTTTATTGTTAGTTCCAACAAAAGGCATGGTTTTAAAAAATTCTTTTCATGGTTTGATTATTTTATGGTTTTAGGTCTT
Source organism: Capsicum pubescens (assembly GCA_030864215.1). Classification (NCBI taxonomy): domain Eukaryota; kingdom Viridiplantae; phylum Streptophyta; class Magnoliopsida; order Solanales; family Solanaceae; genus Capsicum; species Capsicum pubescens. The sequence continues at coordinate 173,072,904 of CM061543.1, forward strand.
TAAATATAATTTGGGGGTTTTGGTTATAAATGCTTAGTTATGGTTTTCCCATGTTTTAATTATGCTTTTATATGCTTTTATGGTGTTTTTTGATAATTAGTTGCATGAGAATGGATATTTGGTAATTGGCTTTTGTTTTGGAAATACTATGCCCCTAATATTTTTTATAAAATACCTATGAGAATGTTTTCACTACATTGTTGGCTTTTAATGGAACTTATGCATGGTTTTACTTAGTAATGGAACCCAAATCAGTTAAATGGTTTGGATAGGTCAAAATGGAATTGATTTAGTTCAACAATAATTCTTGTGGGGTACAATGGAATACCCCAAGTAATCAAAATAATGGAACACTTGTGGGGTACATGGGACTCCCCCAAGTCAATTGGATAATGTGATCTATAGGTACATAGGAATCTCTTAATCTATAAAAGGTTTGGTTAAGGACAACAGTTGCAAGTTATAGTCAGTATGACGATACCATTATGCATAGCCTCGATTAATAATGATGGTTTGGTTTGTTGGAAATGGTTTTAATTGGGAAATAATGGCGGTGTATGATAGCTAACCATGAAGGTGGGATTTCAATGAACGAACACTAAAAAATCATGTTTACCGTCATGAGGGATACTACATGAGACCATTTTATGATACTATGAGGTACAAGGGAATCCTATAAGTATATTTTACATATGTATCATGGGGGTGAGGGTACTTGGGAAACCTTACTCTTATGGCATCTATGGTTCTTCCGGCTACACACATCAAGGCCCTTTCAAGGTGTTATATTGGACCCATATAGCCCGTATTTTATTAAGAACGGTTAAGCTACACATACCCAGGTATTTGGTTTTAAATGCTTGCTAAACCCAATTCCCTTTCTCGATACAGTTATATACATATGTATGGTTTGTATGAATATGGTTGGTTTACTGGTTGGCATTATTTTATCCTTATTCTGAGTTCATTCTAGCACTCACCCGCTAGCCCATCTTCGAGCAGTTGTATCCCCATGTGATGTAGGAACCAACAATTCTACTCCCCCTTCTTAGCTATTGGATATTCGGTATCAACTACCATATTAAAGTAGTAGGCTTCCATCTTTCTGAAAGGATCCATTTAATGGATGTTATTTCATTCTTTGGTTTATTTATGTATATTGGTTTTGGCTATGGTTAGGGGCATATCCCAATTATATTTTGGTATTCTTTTTGTTTGAGGCTTTTGTGGAACTACTATGGGTTGGTTTAGGCAGGATCGGTATTAGTGTTATCCTTAGTATTGGTATTGGTATTGGGGATGATACCGAAGGACTAAATTTTTCACTATTCTGTCCTCTTTTATTTTGAGATTATATTTTATTATTACGAAACTTATTTGCTTATGGTTTGGTTTGTCTATTGGGTGTGTTCGGACGGTAGGACTCAGTTGGGTTGTTCTTGGTAATAGACCTATCCTAGAGTCTATAATTTGGATAGTTATGCTATTTTTTTATATGCTTGAAATTTAACCAACTCAGGGTAGGGGCTAGAGGTTGAGTTGGGTAATGAGGGTGGTCCAATATCCTGGTTAAACTTGGGAAGCCCATTATGACAAGGCCTTCGGTCGGGTCATATCAAGTTAGTATATGATCTTTAGTTTCATGGTCATTTGGGTGTCCACAATGACGTGTCTAGTAGGGTCTCCTTTAGAGGTGTGTAGTGCGTCACACTCATAAGAGATAGGCTACAAGGCATTTAGGAATGTTTTACTTTCTTGGTATTCTACTTTCAAGATTAGAGTCTAAGTCCTGGAATTTCCTCTAATCCTTGCTTTTTTTTATTTTTAGATCATGCCTCGCTGATCTGAAACACATGAAAATCCTTATATTCCATCTTGGTCTGATGTTGATAGAGTACACCCTATATCTGGAGTCTTCACTTGATCTCAGGGTCCTATCCCTGATTGTTCAGGTGTTTCTCTAGTTGATAATAGTCCTCCTCAAGGTAAGGTGACTAATGTAGAATTTTGTCAATCGATTCATATTATTGCTCAATTGGTGTTTTCTTAGGATGAGCGGGATGCATCTGGTGTTCTATCTTCTAAGGCCACAAGGGTTGGCCAGTTTATAAAGATGAATCTTCCTACTATTACTGGTGTGAAGGTGGAAGAGGATCCTCAGGGTTTCTTAGATAAAATGGAGAAGATATTTAGAATGATACGGGACACTAACGTGGAAGGGGTGAATTTTTCATCTTATCAACTCAAAGATGTTGCGTACCAATTGTACGAGAAGTGGGATAAGGATAGGGGTGATGAAGAGGAATTGTCTATGTGGAAGGCCATTTCAATGCTTTTCACGATTGCTTCTTTCCTCAGGAGCTGAGGGAAGAGAAGATAGAGTAGTTTATGTATCTTAACCAGGGTAAAATGTCTATGAAGGAATACGCCTTGAAATTTCATCAGTTGTCAAGGTATGCTCCGAATTTGGTGGCTGATATAAGGGCGCAGATGAGAAAGTTCACTTCTAGTCTATCTTGGGATTTGATCCTTGAAAGCAAAACTAATCTGCTTATTAAGGATATATATATTTCACGGTTTGTTTTCCACATATAGTAGGTGCAGGATGAAAAGAGAAAAAAGTAGAGTTTGGAAAAAGGCGGGGTAAGAGGATTAGGTTCCCTTAGTAGGGTGGTGCTCAGCAACAGGGTGGTCAGGATGGTTGCAAATGGCCGATGAAGAACTGGGGAAGTTCTGGTTCCTTCTCTACTGCTGGCGCTCCTTACTCGAAATAGTCAAGTGATAGGCGTCAAAGAGTTGGTGATAATTCCTGGGCACTAGTACCCAATCTCAAGCTAGTGTTGTAAAGTCCTCTTTTTCATGTCCTGTTTGCCGATTTTGTGGTCATCTTCATCGGGGATTTTATGATGAAGGGAGGGACAAATATTTTAAATGTGGTCAGCCAGTCCATATGATCAAAAACTATCCGGTTTGTAAGGGAGCTTTAGCAGCATTCTAAGCTCCATTTTCTTCATCTTTTGCTCCTGCACCTAGTGGTTGTACTTCTACATCTCCTCCTATTTTTAGTACCAGTGCTGGCCGAAATAGGCTAGATGCTCTAGCATCTTGGCAGGAATCTGAGGCATCACCTAATGTCGTTACCAGTACATTGCAACTCTTTTCTCATTATGTGTATTATCTAGTTGATCTAGGGTCCACTCTTTCATATATGACCCCATATATGGCTGTGTATTTTGCTTTTGATTTTAAGGTTGTTTAGTATCTTTTTTCTATTCCTACCCCCATAGGTGACTCTGTTATTGCGAAAAGTTTCCATAGGGTGAGTGTGGTATCTGTTGGTAGCAAGTAGATCATGGTAGTTCCATTTGATCTAGATATCGTGGATTTTGATATTATTTTGGGGAATTAGTTACACTTTTGTTATGCATCCGTAGATTGTCGGACTAGTAAGGTTGTCTTTAGGTTCCCTAGTGAACGATTATGGAGTGGGAGGGTAGTTCCCTAGCTCCTAGGGAGAGGTTTATTCTTATCTTAGACCGTGGAGATTAATCTCCAATGGGTGTCTTTATCACTTTGTTCGGGTTAATGATTCTAACTCGGAGGGTCCTTCTTTTCACTCAGTTCCAGTGGTAAACGTGTTTCCTGAGGTTTTCCCAGAGTATCTTCCTTTTATTCCTCTGGATAGGAAATTTGAGTTTGGTATTGATTTGGTGCCAGACACTCGTACAATATCTATTTCTCCTTATAGAATGGCTTTGGCAGAGTTGAGAAAATTCAAGGAGAAATATAAGGATCTTCTAGAAAAGGGATTTATTCATTCTAGTGTATCGTGGGGTGCATCAGTGTTGTTCGTACACATGAAGAATGATTCCCTGTAGATGTGCATTGACTATCGGCAGTTGGATAAGGTGATGGTGAAGAACAAGTATCCTCTTCTAAGGATAGAGGACTTATTTGATCGATTGCAAGGTACCAAATTCTTTTCTAAGATAGACCTTCGGTCAGGGTATCATCATCTTAAGATTAGGGTGGACGATATCCCTAAGATGACTTTTCCTACTCAGTATGGGCTATTTGAATTCTTGGTTATGTTATTTGGCTTAACTAATGCCCTGATGACAATTATTGATTTAATGAACAAGATTTTTAGGCAGTTCTTGTATCTTTTTGTCATTGTGTTCATTGATGACATCCTGGTGTATTCTAAGAGTATGGTGGATCATGATAATCACTAACATGTGGTGTTGCAGACCTTAAAGGAATAGAAGTTGTATGTCAGGTTCTCTAAGTGTGAGTTTTTATTGAAAGTTGTAACTTTCTTGGGTCATATTATTTCTAGTGAGGGGATCAGGGTGGATCCTTAAAAGGTGGCTATGGTTAAAATATTGCCTCGACCCACGACTCCAACCGACATTTGGATCTTCTTGGCTTTGTCCTGGTATTATAGGCGGTTTGTGAAAAACTTTTTTGTGATAGCGACTCCTTTGACTAAGTTAACTCAAAAGAAGGTAAAATTTTCTTTATCAAAACTGTTTGAAGGGAGTTTTGAGAAGATTAATAATAAGATAACTTCGGCACCGGTTTTGACATTTCCTGAAGGTAATGAGGGGTTTGTGGTTTATTTGGATGTATCTCGGTTGGGACTTGGTTGTGTTTTTATACAGCATGGGAAGGTGATTGCCTATGCTTCTAGGCAGTTGAAGGTGCATGAGAGGAATTATCCCACTCATGATTTGGAGTTGTTGGAAGTGGTTTTTGCTTATAAAATATGACAGTATTATTTATATGGAGTTCACGTTGACATCTTTTTTTATCATAAGAGTCTACAGTTTGCGTTACTCAGAAGGATCTAAATATCATGCAGACAAGATGGTTGGGGATTATCAAGTACTATGATGTGAGTCTTCACTATCATACAGATAATTCTAATGTTATTCGTAATGCTCTTATAAGGTTATCCATGGAGAGTATATCTCGTGTATAAGGAGAAGCCCAATTTTGTGAAGGATATTCACCACTTGGCTAATCTTGGAGTTTGTCTCTTGGACTCCGAGGATGGTAGTGTCTTAGAATTGGGAGCGTTTAGATCATCTCTCGGTGCAGAGATTAAGGAGAAACAAGTGCTAGATCCTATCTTGATGAAAATCAAGAGTGATATAAGTAGGAAAAACGTAATGGTATCCGAGATCAGTGGTGACAGTAATTTACTGTACCAAATGAGGTTATGTGTTCCTGACGCTGATGGGTTGTGATAAAAGATCTTGGTTGAGGTGCATGAATCGTGCTATGTTGTTCACCCAAGTTCTAGAAGTTCTATCATGATCTCAATGAGATATATTTGTGGAATAGTATAAAAAGGGACGTGTCTAATTATGTAGCCAAGTGCATGGTGTGTCAACAAGTTAAGGTTGAGCACATGAGGCCTGAAGGGTTGTATTAAGAAATTGATTTTCCCGAATAGAAATGGGAGATAATCAATATGGATTTTGTTACCAGTTATCCTCGGTCACGAAACCAATTTTATTCGATTTGGGTCATCGTGGATAGGATAACAAAATCTGCTCACTTCTTGCTAGTGAGGACTACCTTTTTAGTGGAGAATTATGCGAAAATGTATTTTTAGGAGGTTGTGAAGATGCACAGGGTACCAGTTTAAATTATATCTTATCGGGGGATGCAGTTTTCATCTCATTTCTGACGGTCTTTTCAGAAGGAATTGTGTACTAAGGTGAATCTGAGTACTCCTTTTCATCGTCAGACGGATGGGCAACTAGAAAAAACAATTAAGACATTGGAAGCTATGCTTTGGGCATGTGTGATCGTTTATCATGAAAATTGGGTTGAGCATCTACCTTTGGTAGAGTTTTCTTACAACAACAACTACTGTTCTATTATTAGTATTGCCCCTTTTGAGGCATTGTACAGTAGAAGGTGTAGGTCTCTTATTGGATGGTGTAAGCTTGGTGAGGCAGATATATTTAGTCAATTTTTTTTTTATCAAGCTGTGGAAAAGGTTAACGTGATTCGGGATAGACTTAAGGCTACCCAAAGATGCAAAAAGTCCTATGTGAATGTGATGTTGGGCATAATTATACGTCTAAGCACCATAATTTACCTATGTTTTAGCTAAGTTTTGAGGATGAAATACATACTTCTTGCACTTTTAGTCCATTTCTAGTTAAGTGAGCTGACCTATGTGATTAGCATGCTTTTCAGGTACTAATGAGGAAGATTTCAGCACTTTGGGGACCTGTGGACAACAAAGGAAAACTTCACATAAAAAGGAAAGTATCTCTTGGACTGAATGTGATGCATGGGAACTTTTTCCCGGGAAAATTCCGTATTTTTAAATAGTTAAGGATGCAATAGCAATTTATTAGAGTAGGATGTTATTAAAAGCATTATTGCTGAATTTTTAGGGATTATTATTCACATAATTCAGATTCTGTATTATTTTTGAACACAAGAGACACTTAGTTTGAGGAGAGAGGGAGAAACGTTTTTCTCTCTTATTGTCGCTAACCCTCTTCATCACCAAGTTTGTTCTAAGTTTTGGTATGATGAATATTTCGATGTTGATTTCTGTTTTACTCATGAGTAGTTAAGCTTATCTGTTAGGGTCATGGAAACCTTGTAGTATACTCTCTATTGCTATGGGTTTATGAATTTATGATATGTAATGCACTTATATCATTACTCTCTTCATTATAATTGAATTCTCGTGGTTGCAAACATAGGGAATACGCCATTATAGCAAAAACTTGTTCGATAGAAAAGTTGTTGTTTGGAAAAGAGAGTGTGACAAGAAATTAGGGTTTCCAACCTCTAGTTTACACGTTAATTCCCTAGCAGGATTAACTACTTGGAGAGTTCGTATAAGTTGTTGTTCACTTTAGGTTCGAGAGAACTAAGGTGAATAAATCCTTGATGGTTGAAAAACACTTCGATTTAGAATTAGAATACGTCTCTCTATAAGTGCATGCATGTATAAAATTCGTATTACCCATAGTTAATATAGAAGTAGAAGCTACAAGGTGGACATAACCCTAACTTGTCATTCTCTGTGATCAATTACTTTTACATATATCGTCTCATTCGTTACACTAATAGTACTATTGTGCACTTAAACCAAAAAACCCCTTATCTTGGAATCTTCGACCAACAGTCTAATAATAATCGCAATACTTAGTGATCATAGTATTCCCTGTGGGATTCGACACCCAACCCAGTGGGGTTCTATATTTGATAGCGACCGCTTACACTTTCTAACGAGAGTTGTAATTTGGGCGTATCAAATTTTGGCACCGTTGTCGGGGAATACGGTTGATAACTAAGTTTGTGATAGTTAATAGACCCTTTGGTCAAAGATTCTCAAATTTTACTTTTTGTTTGTTGTTTTTGTTCTGTTCAGGTTTAGTGGAGTGCATGTCAAATATACGAAGTTTTGGTCAACCCTTATTACCTATAAATCCTGAACCATATCTTATTGGCAGAATGGATGCAAAACGAAACCTTGAAAGGATGACTACTCAATAGGAGCAGGCTAGATTAGCTGCATTGGCAGCTGCGCAAGTACATCAACAGAATACTGATAACCCAGGTCAGGCAACAAATCTTGATGATGAGGACCTGGGTGATGATGAGTTATTAAATCCAAGGCGTGCAGATGCACCTGTGAACAGGAATGTCAATAGAGATCATCAAGCTAGAATGAGACCTGAACGCCGAGCTATGCAGGTTCCTTTTGATGATGATGATGACGATTTGGATGGGGCTGGTGCCACAGGGGCTATTATTCCTCCGCCCTTGGCACCCGGAGACAAGTTCAATATCACTAGCACTATGATCTAGCTATTGCAACTCAAGGGGTTATTTGGTGGACTTGCAGGCGACAATCCGAATATGCATCTGATTAATTTTATCTCAACATGCAAGTCGTTTGACAATCCAGGAGTTGGATAGAATGCGATCCGGCTGTGCTTATTTCCATTGTCTCTATCTGGAGAGGCAACTCTATGGTTAAACGGGCTAACTCCTGACTCTATTACCAATTGGAGACAACTGAAAGATGCTTTCCTAGAAAGATTCTTTCCGCCATCCAAGAGAGAACAATTAAGAGATAAGATAAGCAATTTTCGACAGCTTTCAACTGAAGCTCTCCATGAAACATGGGAGAGGTTCAAGAAGAAGCTTATGCGGTGCCGAAATCATCAGATGACAAATATCCACTTGATGGAAATATTATATAGGGCTTTGAACTCAGTGACTAAGCCAGTGGTTGATAATGCTGCGGGTGGGTCATTCATGGACCTTACTTTTATTGAGGCATGTGATATGGTCGATCGTATGACAAAGCAGAGTAGAGCTTGGCATACCAGGGATTCTGAGGTAGCAAGCTCTACTGTATCTGTTGGCATGACGGTAGAATAGAGGCGAAGAGAAGAGGAACGTGACCAGGATATGGCTCACATTAAAACGCAGATGGACCTTCTTACCACGCATTTATTATCAGGGAAGACAGAAAAGGTCAAAGCTATTGTATCACAGGGAAGAGATGACTCTGATTCTGAGGAGGAAGCTAATTACTTGAATAATCAGGGGGGTTTCTGAGGCAATGTCCAAGGAAACCAAGGTCGAAACTATGATGAAAAATCCGGATACAAGGACCGAGACCAAGGGAGTTGGTAAAATAAGACTGACAGGAGTGGTTTGTATGTTTCTCCTGGAAATCGTGAAGCTGCTGCATCTGGCTCTAGGAAGATGTCCATGGAGGACATGATGACGAAGCTGTTGAAAGGAATGGAGGCAACCAACACGAGAGTAACTGAGGTATAAAATGATTTGTCCCCAATAAATCAATTGGTTGACTCACATTCCACTGCAATAAAACAGCTGGAACAACAAATGAGTCAACTATCAGCGACATTCAATCAAAGAAAAGCTGGCACTTTACCTAGTGACACTGTGCAAAATCCAAGGAATGATGGATCATGTTTGGCTATTACTACCAGGAGTGGTAAGGTGTTGGAAAATCCATCCAAAGGCAAGCCGTTGGTTGATAATATAGAAGAGAATGTTATTGAAGCAGATTGTGATGATTCTGTAGAAGCTGAAAATCAGAATGAGAACGTTTATGATACTACACCTAGATGTCAGCAGTCTGAAAAGATTGATAATGGGAAGCAAAATAAAAAGAAAGTGATGGAGAAAACTCTTCCAAATCCACCACCACCTTTTCCTCAGAGACTGAAGAAGAAGGCTGATGACACCAGGTTCAGTAAATTCATGACCATGTTGAAGAAGCTGACTATTAATGTGCCTTTGGTAGAGGCACTGAAGCAAATGCCAAGGTACGCCAAATTCATGAAGGACCTTTTGACAAAGAAAAGGGCAGCAAGCTATGAACTGGCAGATAATTTTCATCATTACAGTGCAATTACCATGAGGTCTTTAGTACAGAAGAAGACAGATTCGGGTGCTTTCACTATTCCTTGCACGGTTGGATCTTTGGATTTTGCTAAGGCGTTGTGCGATTTGGGGGCTAGCATTAATTTGATGCCACTAGACATTTATAGACAGTTGGGGTTGGGCGATCCTACACCAACCAACATGCGGCTCGTAATGGCAGATAGGTCGGTAAAACGACCTGTTGGTATCTTATATGATGTACTAGTGAAGGTTTCTACCTTCATTTTTCCTACAGACTTTGTTATTTTGGATTGCGAGGTAGATTCTGAAGTTCCCATAATCTTGGGTCGTCCTTTCCTCGCAACAGAAAGTGTGCTTATTGATTTACGAGCAAATGAGCTTTTATTTCGGATGAATGACGAAGTTGTACATTTTGATGTATGCAAATCAATGAAGCAGCCCAAAGATATGAATGTGTTCTCTGTAGCTGATGTTTATTATGAGGATGAGAAGGAATTATCTTCAGAGAAATAGCTTACTGTTGAGCCATTGGCTGTTGTGCTTTTGAACTTTGAGCGTGAGGATGTTGAAGAGTTCGAAGAAACTATCTGTGCTCTGACAGGAATGGGGTCATATTCATATGCCCCTAAGAAGATAGGCCTTGACCATAAGAATCGACCTCCACCACCAGCGAAGCCATCCATTGAAGAGCCACCAGTGCTAGAGTTGAAAGAGCTACCCAGTCATCTAAAGTATGCGTTCTTGGGAAGTGGAAATACACTGCCGGTTATAGTTGCTGCTGATCTAGGTAAACAACAAGTAGCGGCTCTCATTTATGTTTTGAAGAGGTACAAGAGAGCCATTGGTTGGACTATTGCTGATATAATTGGTATCCCTCCTGGGATATGTATGCACAAGATTCAGCTCGAGGAAGATTGCATGCCCACTATTGAGCATCAACGTCGTCTGAATCCACCTATGCAAGAGGTGGTGAAGAAAGAACTCATAAAGTAGTTAGATGCAGGGGTGGTGTATCTAATCTCAGACAGTAAATGGGTGAGTCTGGTACAATGTGTGCCCAATAAAGGGGGAATGACAATAATCGCAAACGAAAAGAATGAGCTAATACCACTCAGACCTGTCACAGGGTGGAGAGTGTGCACAGATTACCGGAAGCTGAATTCGTGGACGTTAAAGGATCACTTCCCAATGCCATTCATAGATCAAATGCTTGATCGATTGGCAGGGAAGGGATGGTTCTATTTCTTAGATGGTTATTCCGGATATAATCAGATTTGCATTGCTCCTGAAGATCAGGAGAAGACCACTTTTACATGCCCATATGGTACTTTTGCATTCAAACGAATGCCATTTGGGCTATGTAATGCACCTGCCACTTTTCAGCGGTGTATGATATCCATTTTCTCTGATATGGTTGAAGACACCTTGGAGGTGTTTATGGATGACTTTTCGGTTGTAGGTGAGTCATTTGAATCATGCTTGGCAAATCTGAGTATGGCTTTGCAGAGATGTGTTGAATTCAATCTGGTGTTAAATTTGGAGAAGTGTCATTTTATGGTTAAGGAAGGCATCGTTCTTGGGCATAAAGTCTCTGAAAAGGGAATTGAGGTTGATCGAGCCAATATTGAAGTTATCGAGAGACTACCACCTCCAATTTTTATAAAGGGGGTTCGTAGTTTTCTCGATCATGCAGGTTTTTATCGGAGGTTTATTAAAAACTTCTCCAAGATTGCTAGCCCATTATGTAAACTTTTGGAGAAGGAGGCAAAGTTTTACTTTGGTGAAGATTTCTTGAAGGCATTTGAATGCCTCAAAGGAAAGCTAGTTGAAGCTCCTATTATTATAGCACCCGATTGGTCTCTACCTTTTGAAGTTATGTGTGATGCAAGTGGGGTAGCCTTGGGTGTTGTACTTGGTCAGAAAAGAGAAAGGCTATTTCACCCAATCTACTATGCGAGCAAGGCCTTGAATGGAGCACAGAAGAACTATACCGTCACTGAACAAGAGCTTCTAGCAGTTGTTTATGCTTTCGAAAATTTTCGTGCTTACTTGTTGGGAACCAAAGTAGTGGTTCATATAGATCATGCGGCTCTAAGATATCTAATGGCAAAGAAGTATGATAAGACAAGTCTAATTAGGTGGGTGTTACTGCTTCAAGAATTCAATTTCAAGGTAAAGGATAGAAAAGGTTGCAAAAACCAAGTAGCTGATCATCTATCTAGACTTGAGAGTGAGCACATAGTGCAAACCGACCTTGATATTGATGATTCATTCCCCAACGAAGAGATTCTAGCAACTATGGTGGAAGACTTACCGTGGTATGCAGACTTTGCTAACTACGTGGTAAGTGAAGTAATTCCTGAGCATCTCTCCTTTCATCAAAAGAAAAAATTCATGCATGATGTGAAACATTACTTCTGGGATGAGCCTTATCTTTTTCGACGATGTGCTGATGGTCTTATTAGGCGATGCATCCCAGATGAGGAGGTGCCTAGCATACTGGAAGCAAGTCATGCTTCCCAAGTTGGGGGTCACCATGCAGGTGATCGGACGGCCAGGAAAGTACTGTAATGTGGCTACTATTGGCCTTCATTATTCAAGGATGCCTGCAATTTTGTAAGAAGATGTGATCAGTGTCAAAGGCAAGGCTCTATCTCAAAGCACCATGAGATGCCCATGTCTAAAATGCTTGAAGTAGAGTTATTCGATGCCTGGGGTATTGATTTCATGGGCCTATTTGTGAGTTCATTTGGGATGAAATATATCCTAGTTTTTGTGGACTATGTATCCAAATGGGTCGAAGAAGTCGCGCTAGCTGATAATGAAGGTAAGAGTGTCGTAGCGTTCTTAAAGAGAAATATCTTCTCTCGTTTTGGGGTACCTCGTACCATCATAAGCGATGGAGGATCACATTTTTGCAACAAGCTGTTCAGAGCCGTATTGGTAAAGTATGGGGTTAAGCAACATAAGGTAGCTACACCGTACCACCCACAAACTAGTGGGCAGGTAGAGGTTTCAAATCGGGAGATCAAGATGATCCTTGCTAAGACTGTGAATGCCAGCAGGAAAGATTGGTCCAGAAAGTTGGACGATGCCTTATGGGCATATAGGACCACGTTTAAAACACCAATTGGCATGTCACCATACGAACTAGTTTATGGAAAGGCTTGTCACTTTCCAATTGAGCTAGAACATAAAGCAATATGGGCACTGAAGCAGCTTAACCTGAATTGGGATGATGCGATTAATATGAGATTCGGACAGCTGAATGAGATGGATGAATTCCATCTACATGCATACGAAAGAGCAGATCTCTACAAGGAAAGGACGAAAAAGTACCATGATCGGAGGATTATCCAACGAAACTTTCAAAAGGGTGATTTGGTACTTCTTTTCAACTCCAGACTGAAGCTGTTTCCAGGTAAGTTGAAATCTAAATGGTCTGGTCCATTTAGAATCAACCAAGTTTACTCATCTGGAGTAGTGGAGTTAGAAAACAATTATGGTGGTGTCTTTAAGGTGAATGGCCAAAGAGTGAAGCTATATATCGGTCCAACCGATTCGATAAAATGTATAGCCACCATATATCTCGAGGAAGTCTGAGTACTTGAGATAACTATGTCGTGCCGCGACAATAAATCAAGCGCTACATGGGAGGCAACCCATCATCTTAATCAATTTTGTTTCACTAGGAGTTTGTTTTCGATAAAGAAAAATGCAAAAAGAAGAGTCGAGCCACGACCAAAACTAAGGCGCTTGGTGGGAGGCAACCCATCCTTCTAATCATTTTTGTTTTTTTTTGATTAAGTGTAGGTTCAAGACGTACAAAGGAGGAGATTAGTCCAAAATTTTTATTTGAAAGTGAGCTATGCCAATGGTAATAAGTCTAGGAATGATGGAGCAAAGGCCATAGGCTAGGCGTCGCCTATGCCAACATAGGCAATAGGCTAGGCGCCGCCTATGCCAACATAGGAAATGGACAAGGCGCCGCCTACGCCATTGCCTATGCTCACTACCTCACATAGGCGATGGGCAAGGCGCCGCCTATGCCAACATAGGCAATAGGATAGGCACCGCCTATGCCAACATAGGCAATGGGAATGGCGCCACCTATGACATTGCCTATGCTCACTGCCTCACATAGGCGATGGGCAAGGCACCGCCTATGCCAACATAGGCAATGCTATAGGCGCCGCCTACTTATGATTAGGCAATGCTATAGGCACCGCCTACTTATGCCTTTTTGCCTACTAACCCGTTTGTAAATGGATCAAACCGACCCATGGCTCATCCTTTAAATATATCCTCTACCTCTGAACACCACCCTTGTTTTTTAAATCTATAGTCATTTTGATTTAGTCGTAGTTAGTTAGTTGTAATTAGTCAGATTTTGCATAAAATTGTTCTTATAGACGGCATGGCATTATAACAGGATTTTGTGCTGAATCACTACTATTGAAACATTTATGCTCCATGTTGTGACTCACTCTGTGATAATTATTTGTGGTTTAATTCATTTATCTGTTGGGTCAAGAATCTATAATGCTCCCAATTAAGTTGACCATGTGACATGTGTGTGTAAGGTTATTGTATATTCTTTGTTGCGGCTGATGTTAGAACTTGCCTAGTGTGTGTATGAAGCGAAATAAAGATTGTGAGTTTAGGAGATGATTTAGGCATTTCTTTGGCAGCCCTGATATTTTTTTATCTTCTTTTGACCTACCTTTGTACATTATCTTAGATAGTCCCATTGAGCCTTTAGCTTGTTCTTTTGTTAGCCTCATATGTAGCCTAATCCGTTCTTTAATAGACCGAAATTTGATCCAAAAAGCTCCTAGGCGCTTTAATGTAAAATCAATATGAGTTAGGAGTTTGAGAATAAGAGGAAAAAGGTGAAATTGATGCCCCAAAGTCTAGTTATTGGCGTGAGCAATTGATGTGGTTGGGAGTAGCTAAAATTGTTGAGAAAGTTCAAAATTTTATCCCGGACATGTTACAATGAACCTGTTTTGGCCCTGGTCCTTCTTGGACATTGTGCACCTCAACTAAGGCAAAGTGCTTGTGTAACGTGAAAAGGGTGCAAATAAAAAAAAGAAAAAAAAAAGGGAAATACTTGAAATGGTTGCATACTCCCACCACAGTGTTATTAATTAAGCTTAACGAGTTGGGGTGAAAAGAAAATCTGCGAAGATAGAAGAAGTGGAAATTGGTTGTTTGAGATTGATCTTAATTGCATAATGTAGTGTATTAAAGCGCTTAGGGAAGATAGTTACTATTTCTGGCAAAAATAGTTCCTACCCATCCTTTAGCCTGCATTACAACCCGTAAAAGACCTCTTTGATCCTAATCTTAGCATTCTGATATTAGTGGAGTATTACACTAAGGGAAATCACATGGTCATCAGTTGTAATTTGAGAATTCTTTCTGAGAGTGAGCGCAACTTGATTCTTATACCCATTTTGTTAGAAATTGCATGATTGTGAGGGATTATGGGTAACTCTTTTGTTGTGAGGGCACATGGTTGATGATTGTTGGGCAGTTTTACATGATTTTTTTTGTCTTAACTTGTGTATATGAATTAACCAACTTAATGAGTCTATGTTGGAGGGTGAGTTGTTTCTAGTAATGATCAAGAAATCTACTCTTTGTTAATAATTGCAGTGTATGTCTTGTTGAAAATTTTGTGTTGCTCTTGTGAAGTTTAGTTAGGTATTCGCATGGACGTACTATTTTGTTCGAGGACAAACAAAGTTTTAAGTGTGGGGTGGTGATGTTGGGCATATTTATACGTCTAAGCACCATAATTTACCGATGTTTTAGCTAAGTTTTGAGGATAAAATACATACTTCTTTCACTTTTAGTCCATTTCTAGTTAAGTGAGCTGACCTATGTGATTAGCATGCTTTTCAGGTACTAATGAGGAATATTTCAGCACTTTGGGGACCTGTGAACAACAAAGGAAAACTTCACATAAAAAGGAAAGCATCTCTTGGACTGAATGTGATGCATGGGAAATTTTTCCCGGGCAAACTCCGTATTTTTAAATAGTTAAGGATGCAATAGCAATTTATTAGAGTAGGATGTTATTAAAAGCATTATTGCTGAATTTTTAGGGATTCTTATTCACATAATTCAGATTCTGTATTATTTTTGAACACAAGAGACGCTTAGTTTGAGGAGAGAGGGAGAAACGTTTTTCTCTCTTATTGTCGCTAACCCTCTTCATCACCAAGTTTGTTCTAAGTTTTGGTATGATGAATATTTCGATGTTGATTTCTGTTTTATTCATGAGTAGCTAAGCTTATATGTTAGGGTCATGGAAACCTTGTAGTATACTCTCTATTGCTATGGGTTTATGAATTTATGATGTGTAATGCACTTATATCATTACTCTCTACATTATAATTGAATTCTCGTGGTTACAAACATAGGGAATACACCATTATAGCAATAACTTGTTCGATAGAAAAGCTGTTGTTTGGAAAAGAGAGTGTGACAAGAAATTAGGGTTTCCAACCTCTATTTTACACGTTAATGCCCTAGTAGGATTAACTACTTGGAGAGTTCGTATAAGTTGTTGTACACTTTAGGTTTGAGAGAACTAAGGTGAATAAATCCATGATGGTTGAAAAACACTTGGATTTAGAATTAGAATACATCTCTCTATAAGTGCATGCATGTATAAAATTCATATTACCCATAGTTAATATAGAAGTAGAAGTTACAAGGTGGACATAACCCTAAATTGTCATTCTCTGTGATCAATTACTTTTACATATATCGTCTCATTCGTTACACTAATAGTACTATTGTGCACTTAAACCAAAAAACCCCTTATCTTGGAATCTTCGACCAACAGTCTAATAATAATCGCAATGCTTAGTGATCATAGTATTCCCTGTGGGATTCGACACCCAACCCAGTTGGGTTCTATATTTGACAGCGACCACTTACACTTTCTAACGAGAGTTGTAATTTGGGCGTATCAGAATGAAAGGCGTAGAGACTTGGAATTTGAGGTTGGGGACAAGGAGTTCCTAAAGGTATCACCCATGAAGGGAGTAATGTGGTTTGGTAAGAGTGGTAAGCTTAGTCCCTAGTTTGATGGTCCTTATGAGATTTTGCGGAGGGTTGGTAATGTTTCTTAAGAATAGGAGTTGCCTTTTAGTTTGAGCTCTATTCATTCGGTATTTCATATCTCTATGTTGACGAAGTGTCTTAGTGATCCTTCTTCAGTAGTTCTCTTGGAGGTCTTGGGTATCTCGGATTCTTTTTCTTATGAAGGTGTCCCAATTTAGATACTGGATCAACAGGTTCGTCGATTGTAGACCAAGGATGTGGCCTCGGTTAATGTTCTATGGCGGAACCATAAGTTGGAAGAGATTACATGGGAAGCGGAGGAGGACATAAAGTCCAAGTTTCCATATCTATTTTCTAAACTTGGGATTCCTGCAGAAGGTATATGTTGTTGAACACATCTTTATTTTCTTAGTTTGTTAAAGGAAAGATTAATATCTTTGCATCTGTGTTTCATAACTTTATTAAAAGTTTGATTGATATTTGATAATGCAAATGAATCATGCTTGTGGTTACCCTACCTTATCCGTCATTCGAGGACGAATGTTCCTAGAAGGGGAGATTGAAACACCCTGGGTTTCTGGCGCTCAGAAAATTTTCTTGATTTTGGTCTCTGGACATGATATGACAAGGGTAAACTACTCGGAAACTGGGATACGACTGGTATAGGTTAGTCATATACTGACTAGCTTTGGTTGGTGGGTTGGATTTGTTTTTTGGAATGGGTACGACTTGGGTGGTATCGGTGCATACAGGTTGTCTGGTTACATCAGTTAATCTCAGGCTTGGAAAATTAAGTTGTATTTGAGTACGAGTGGCTCACCAAGAGCCATAAGCCTGGGTACTAGTCGTATCATGGGCTCGTATGGTGGTCAGTGTTCAATCCTCTTGTTATTCTATTCTTCTAGGGGTACAAATCATGGGCACTAGTTGTATACTTTGATAATACATGGTTTGGGGTAAGTCGTACCTTAGACAGTTGGCTTCAAGGGGATGGCCTTGGGTCCGAGTGGTGGGTACCACTCGCATTGGAGGGTAAGACTAGTATGGATAGTCATACCCATATGACGAGACTTTTAGGAGTTCAAGTGAGGGAAATCTGAATATTTTCCAACTTTACCTAATAAGGCCCCACGATTTATATTCCTATTGGACAGTTATTTGACCTATTATTCTATTCATTAACACTTAGAAACTTCTCTTAAACACTCTACATTTCTCTCTAAGGTTTTTGGGTAAAGGAAATCTAGTGTTTATCCTAAGGATTAAATTGGGTCTTGTGTTGGTGATTTCTTGATACGAGAAAGACCATGGAAGGCACAAAAACTACACAAAATAGTCCACAAATTGAGAGCAACGCGAGGACCCCACTGAGTGCTAGTTTTGGCCAACAACAACAACACAAGTATCATGAGTTTACAATTGTTTTAACACCAAAGCAGCATTAATACAACTAGAAAAAGATGAACAAAAGATGCAGATTCAACAAGAACAAACGATTACAACACACAGACACTAACACAATTGCAAGAAAGGTAAAGATAGATAGTGAGACATAGATTATTGCAAAGATTAAGAATTAAAGAGTCTATTAAATTCAAAAACCCCTAATGAATGTAACAACAACACCACACTCTTTCGGTGACCACCAAGGGAATCAACTCACCTCAAGATCCATCGTTTCAAAGAAAAGAACAGTATTGGCTTTTCTAAGACCTAAACTACAATGGCTAATCCAAGAAACCAAGAACTACACTAAGGTGGTCTACTCTAAATAGAGAGTATTTTTAATTTATCATATTTTCATCATTAAACAACTAAAGAGAGAAGTCCTAAAAGAGACTATTTATAGCCTTATTACATAAAGAGTGACAAATGACTCCAATACCCTTAATGAAGGAGGGGTAGCCATGGAGTATCAAATGGAAAAGGGTAAGTTACCAATGTTCCCTCAAGGCTAAGAGACCAAAAATGCCCTTAATAAAGGGAACCAAAACTGTGAACCATCAAATATGGTCTAAACCCATGTGTCCTTAAGTCTTCAAGGCTCCAAGCAATCTTCCACATACGGGTTGTTTATTGGCATACTCAAAACGACCCCTCCAAGTATGATCCCGTTCCCTCTATGCGACCAAACCTTGATTCTTTACATAGTTACTTTGAATAATGTCGTCAACAGCTAAGGTGGGCATTTGACTTGTTTTATCCTCCCCTTCTTGAAAAGGATTCAACCTCGAATCCGTACCTTACAAAAATAGATAAAGGAAAAATAAGCACAATATCCTTATAGAATAAGGGTTAGGGATAGCACAATAATAAATATCATCACACCAAGGTAGTACATACTTAAAGTATAACCAAGCATCCTTTGAAGGGAATATTAAAAACTCAAAGAAAGATGTGCAAAGGATTTGGTTATGGTAATCACCAAGAGTGACAGTTTGTTTGTCATGGAGACCAAGAAATAAGTTGGGTGCACCAAAATCACCATTTCCATAGTTGGCATCGGGGTCAAATAAGAAGAGTGGCCATAGACATTGGTCTAGAAAACACTCCCTTTTCCCTTGGTCTCCACCTAAATTAAATAACATACTCTCTACAATAGCATACTTATCATCCAAAGAAAATAGAGAGTAGAGAAAAGTATCACTCAAGTCGACTTTGACTAAGGTTCCCTCATGTGTGTACGCACTACTAGTTTCCCAATCATCTCCATGAGTACTCTCAACAATAAAGTCACACAAAGTAGAAGAAGGAGTAATATCAAAGACTACACATTCCTTATCCTCAAGAGTACTCTCATCTTCCAAGAAGAGATTTCCATCTTTAGGAGGAATGTTGTCTCACCATAGTGGGTTAACACATAGGCTATAGCCTCCAAGGTAAGCTATACCATTTTTTTCACTACTAAGATCATTAGGAGTATTTATATCAGCTTCAAACAAGACATTATACCTAAAGAGTGCATGATCCAACCTACAGGCAGATTTTGAACAAGCAAGTTCCTCGATCTCTAAGAGATCAATATCAAGTTTCAAGGCAGTTTCAAGCACAAGATTGTCCCAAGAATAGCTCTCGGGTTCACTCCCATTTTGTTGACAAATATTTTCAAGTACTTCACTCACTTGAGTTAGATGAATAACATCACACACATATCAAGTGGTGGACTATTTTCACAAATAAGTTTATCAACACCACTTACACAAGATGATTTACTTCCGTTCAACATATTGGCTTCAACACTAGGTGGACATAAATTGATCTTACAAGAAGAGTCAATTTGACCATCAATAGGATAAACTAGTGTATCCACACTCACAACATGTACATCATCAACAAAAGGTAGAGAATCATTAGAATCACAAGTAATTAAGATACTACTCACACTCAATGGGCTACTAGCCACACAACATCATATACATGCACAAAAGTGTAAGAGTTAGATATTTTACCTTGATGTTCTTGAGTAGACTCGCCTTTTCCATGTTGTGAAGATCCTCCAAAATCTTGGGCAGAAAATCAACATTTCTCTCCTACGATTCCATGTCGGTACCTACACATATGTATTTAGAAATAGAAGGACAAACAATGTTTGCTTGGTTTGGTGGCAATCAACTCACTTCGCTCAACACAACCTCTCATTTTCTGCTCTCGGATTACCACCTTGCTCACCCTTAATTATCTCAATCTTTTGTATATCATAAGCATTCATATTGGATTAAGTATTCACTTTTCTTTGCAGATCAGGGAGCATGTAGGTCATGAGGTGATTTCCCCACCGGTCTATTACAATATTTGGCCAATTTGGCATATTTAGAACTCTTTGTTGTGCAAAACAATTGATACCTATAAATAAATAACCGTATTTTAAGGGAATAATATTGCAGCATACCTCCTCACGGTATTAAAATTGGGAGAAGACAACTTTGACCCTCTAGGTAACCATAAACCTATCCATGAAGTAGGGAACAAGTAAAGGATCGCAAAATAAGCCCAAGTAGTCAAACATGGATGGAAGGATGTAGTTCCTATAGTATCTATTATTTAACACAACGAGGCAGACTGGTATCCCACAATTGATCACCTTTCTAGTGTGTGCACTCCTTCTGGGATCAACATTGTAAGGTTCATTAGTACCCCTCGATTTTGGAGATACATACCCTCTTCTTCTCATTAGATAACTCAACGAGAGCTAGTATAACCATTAACACTATATTGACCTTGATAAAAAATACTACAGTTGGAGAATATGAATCTTCGCACTCCTCACGTGTTCTCTCATTATAGTCCTCATAAGCTTTGCAAACAAAAGGGTTATACCTAACAACAAATCTTGGTTTGGAGTGAGAATTGTAAGACTCCTCACGTTCCCTAATGTCTTCATAAGATACATCAGGAAGTCCTACATCATCTCTGAATTCACCATTAGAACTAAGCACTTTATTCACCTCATTTTCTCCCTCAAAACCATAACTCTCAAATCTGCCCAAGTTTTTATAATGTCTATTTTCATAGGCTCCGCAATCTCCCTGAACTTTGTTGTTATAAAACCCCTCAATACAATCATCGTCTCCCATGTTATAGTCACAATAATTCCTGTCTATCGAAGACATGTTCCCCTTATATCACCTTTGTACCTACAAAATGAACAACAAGATTAGTAGTAAAGTTTCCTTGCCAACACTCGTATACACTAACTTTTGTAATCCTTACAATTGGAGCGGCGAATATTGAAAGTTGCTTATACTCTGGTAGTCAATATGATGTCAATTCTACTTGGAGGCCGGAATGGATTCTTGTTTGATCGAATCAAGACGCAAAAACAAAATTTACTTACGAACTTGTAACAAAGAAGTTACTACAAGTTAAAAATCTAGAAAAGCATAAAAATAATTCTAAGACGAAGAACGTACTAAAAAACTAATTTACAACTTGGTAGATATTTACTAGTTGCCAATTAGCATAAGAGTCAAAAAGTTGAAACCAATCAAACAAAGAAAAGAAACTAGGAATTCTAATTCTGGAGCTTATGATGATGTGGCACTCGACTATTGGTCGTTGGAATGTTATTGAAGTTGAAAATTTTTGTTTCAAGAATTTAGTTGTTTACTTTCACATTTGGAAGACGAAGTTTTGTCTTAGGTATAGGAAAAAAAGGTATTAGACTCCCTTTTAAAGATTCAAAAAGTCTTTCACCTACTTGCACTAATTTGGCATGACAACTTTTTTGGATGTCTTGTCCCCTTTCCACTTTTGGACAACCTATACTCTTTTGTAGTAACTAAACTTCTAGGATGTCTTTTGTTATTTTATAAATTTGGTGATATATTGAGGATATTTCCAAGAAAAACAAAATTCTCACTCTTCATTTCTTATTTCAAGATCAAACACCTCTTTGAAACTACTTCTTCAAAACAACAAGATAAACTCCAAGAACAACAACAATAAACCATCCAACAGTTACCACCACACAACTTGAAACTTAGCTCAAGAACTTGGATTAAGACTAAATGAGTTCTAGAGAGAAATAAAACCAATACAATAAACAATTAAGACAAGTAAAACACACACAAATCTTGTCCAAAACAACAACACAATTTTGGCCAAGACACAAAAATGGACAGATTTTCTTCTTTGTTATTTTCAAGTTTACGATCTGAAGATTGATCTTGTGGGAATAAGATCAAGCCATGATATGATACAAAATGATACAATAAAGGATACGGAAGTCACAAAAACTACACAAAACAGTCCACAAATTGAGAGGAACCTGAGGACCCTTTTGAGTGCTAGTTTTGGCCAATAACAACAACAAAAGTATCACAAGTTTACAAGGTATTTTACAACAAAAACAGAAATAATACAACAATAACAAGATGAACATAATGAACACAAGAGTCAGATTCAACAAGAACAAATAATTGCAAGATACAAACACTAAAACAATTGCAAGAAAGGTAAAGATAGATAGCGAGACATAGATTATTGAAAATATTAGGAACTAAAGTGTATATTAAACTCAAAAACCTCTAAT
The DNA here is from genome assembly GCA_030864215.1 of Capsicum pubescens. NCBI lineage: Eukaryota > Viridiplantae > Streptophyta > Magnoliopsida > Solanales > Solanaceae > Capsicum > Capsicum pubescens. The sequence continues at coordinate 173,095,444 of CM061543.1, forward strand.
GAAAGTAACAACAATACCACACTCATACGGTGACCGCCAAGGGAATCAACTAACCTCAAGATCCACCGTTTCAAAGAAAAGAACAATATTTGCTTTTTCAAGCCCTAAACTACAATGGCTAATCCAACCCCAAAGTAAAAACTATACTAAGGTGTTCTACACTCAAGAGAGAGGATGTTCAATGTCTCATATTTTCATCATCAAACAACTATAGAGAGAAGTCCTAAAAGAGACTATATATAGACTTAGTACATAATGAGTGAAAAATGACTCCAATGCCCTTAATTAATTAGGGGTGGCCATGGAGTGTCAAATAGACAAGGCTAAGTTACCAAAATTCCCTTATTTCTAAGTGAACAAAAATACCATTAATAAAGAAAACAAAAACCGCTAACCATCAATTGTGGTCCAAACCCGTGAGTCCTCAAGTCTTCATGGCTCCAAGAAATCTTACACACATGGGTTTGTTTCTTGGCATTCTCAAAATGGCCCCTCCAAGTATGATCACTTGACTTTCATGCGACCAAATCTTGATTATTCACACAGTGACTTTGAATGATGTCATTGAAAGCTAAGGCGCCCATTTGACTTGTATTATTTCTCTTCATCATCTTCTTGGTTTAAGTCATGTTCTCTTCCCTTATTATTAGTTCCAACTAACGAACTGGTTTTATACAATGTTTTCATAGTTTGATTATTGTACGATTTTGGATTTTCAAATATAATTTGGTGGTTTTGGTTATAAATGCTTGGTTATGGTTTTCCTATGATTTAATTATTCTTTTATACACTTCTATGGTGGTTTTGGATAATTCATTGCATGGTAATGGATATGCCCCCAATATATTTGATAAAATACCTATGAAAATGGTTTGACTATAATGTAGAATTTTAATAAAACTTATGCATTGTTTAAACTTGGTAATGGAACCATAAATGGTTAAATGGTTTGGAATGGTCAAAATAGAATGTTTTATGTTTATTAATAATTCTTGTGGGGTACAATGGAATCCCCCAAATAATTAAAATGAATAAATACTTTTTGGGTACATAGGAGTCCCTCAAGTTAATTGGATAATATGATCTATGGGTACATGAGAATCCCCTGATCTCAAAGAGGATTGGCTAAGGATAATACTTGGAAGTTATAGTTAGTATGACTATACCACTATGCATAGCCTTGGTTAATAATAATGGTTTTGTTGGTTGGAAATGTCGTTAATTGGGCAATAATGGTAGGGTGTGATAGCTAACCATAAAGGTGGGAGTTCCATGAATGAAAACTAGAAACTCATGTTTACTGACATGAGGGGTAAGGTATGGAGACTCTTTTATGATAATATAAGATATATGGGAATCATATAAGTACATTGTAAATATGTATTATGGAAGGTGAGGATACTTCAGAATCTCTTACTCTTATGTTATATCTGGTTCATGTGGCTACACGAATCGGTGCCAATTCAGAGGGTTATACTGGACCCATATAGACCATGGGTGGTTAATATGGTGACTATGCACATACCCAGGTAAATGGTTTTAAATGCATGCTAAACCTAGTTCCCTTTCCTGACATAGTGTTATATATATATGTATAGTTTAAATGCATATGGTTGGTTTACTTTGTTTTACTAGTTGGAATTATTTTATCTTTATCAATATTTAATTCTAGCGTTCACCCACTAACCCATCTTTGGGTGGTTGTATGACCATGCTATATAGGAACCAACCGTTCTACTCTTCCTACTTAGCTATCGAACTTTGATATCAGCTACTAGATTAAAGTGGTAAGTTTCTATCTTTCTGGATAGATCCATTTCATTGATCTTATTTCATGCTTTTGTTCATTTATGGATATTAGTTTTGGCTATGATTGTGGGCATGTCCCCATAAAATTTTTGTTATAGGCTTTTCTTGAACTACTATGGGTATGTATGAGCAAGATCGGTATTAATGTCATCCATAGAATTGGGATTGGTATTGGGGTTGATACCGAAGGATTAAATTTCTTAACGTTGCATCCTTTTTATTTTAGGATTATATTTAATTTTTATGGAAATCATTTAGTTATGATTTTGTTGGCTTAGCTATTGGTTAGGTTCGGACGGTTGGACTCGATTAGGTCGGTCTTGGTAATAGAACTATCCTAGAGTCGGTAATTTGGATAGTTATTCTATATTGTTAAATGCTTGAAATTTAGAAAACTCATGGCAGGAGGGTGGAGGTTAGGTTAGGTAATGGGGGTGATCCCCAATCCTGGTTAAACTTGGGATGCCCATTACGATAAGGTCCCAGATCGGGTTGTGCCAAAATATGTGATGACCTTTCAAGTCATTTTCCATATTTATGCTTATCTTCCTCATTTGAGCTTCTCCATATATTCCCTAAGTCATTTATGACTTGTTAGGACTGACGGTTTGGTTATCGATCAGTTCATTTGGTATTTAGAGCCAATTCCCTCTCTAGAAGTCTTCGTTGGTTCCAAATGGCAATAGGAAAAAAAATTATATAAAATGATCTCAGATGCAAATTCTGACTATGCCAGTAGATCCAGAATATCAATTATAGTCTAGGTAGACCTTTTTTGGATCCTAATGCACCCGAGCTCATTTCGACCTATTGGTTAGAAAGTTCTAAATTGGAAAGAATAGGTATGGGACCCACATTTGGTCAAAAAAACTTGGATGGAAAATCCAACTTATCCATCATATCTAAAATGTCTAATTTAGGCTAGGAAGTCCCTTGGTTTTGGTCCCAAGTCTCCCAAACTTATTTTGGGCTATAAAGCGGAATTTTGTGGAAAATAAAAAAAATATAGGTGTGGGCCCCACTTTTTGCCTAAAAGTTCTCCTATGAAAGTTTTTTTATGAATCCAATGGATTTGAAATAGAGTTTACACTAATAATTCACTATTGGATCATGTTATTTGGATTCCAGAAGAGTTCGGAGGGTCAAAAACTTATTTTTCTATTTGTTGTCATTTGGAGCAACCACGATCGTGGCCAAAAGTGTGCGATCGTGGAAGCGTGATCACGGCTTGTGTGACCGCGATAGCGGCACTTGTGAACCTTTAGGGGTTATGTAAAGGTCCCAACACATGTTTGGACCATTTCCCCTTCACCATTTAGACTTAGAAACCCCAAAATGAGTGTAATAACTCAAAATTGGTCATGAGTGGTGACTTGGGAACTTAATTATCAACTTGTATCGTGATTATCTTCAAGATTAAGGTAATAATCCTTGAATTCATGCTTGAATTTCGTAGTTTGTATCCAAAACCCCAATTTAGCCTAGGGCTTGATTTTAGCCCAAAGTATGCTTAGTTTTCACCCATTCTTTGAGGTTTATGATTCCTTATTAATGTGTTAACATTGGGTTGGCCTCGGAAAATCATTTTTCGTATTTCATTTTTTGACCCAAATAACAATAGTGCAATATGGGTATCATTAGACTAATATTAATGAGTAGAGTATGGTTTTGTTAGTGTGATGGCAGTTTGGGGATTTTGAAGCAAAGTTGAATGTGTGGTCCATGATTTGGAATTTTGTAGTTTGGCTTTGAGGAAGGCTTCTGTCTACTTTTTTTCTTATATGATGTGTGATATATATTGCGTGTGAATATGGATGTTAGGCCTGATTATAAATAGGATAGCTTAGCCATGATTGTTGATGTTTAGGGATTAAATGAGGGGTTTGGACCCATAAAATGGCATGTTTATACCCCTTTTGAATCCTATAGACTCCCCTCTCTAGTTTAGATTATTTATATAATGTATATGATATAATTCTATGTTTAGAATATGGTTTTAGATTTTGAAGCATGATTTGTATATTTAGCCTTATTGGGCTAGTATGGTAGTGTTAAAACCATAAGTTGGGTAGTGTTGATTTGAGTACCCTTATTTCTAGTTTAAGTTTCTATCTTAGCCTTGAATATGGCTTACTTTACATCTAGAAGATCAACTAGATGCCTTAGCCTAGTTTGGGGCATAGTATGCCTAATTATGGAAATTGTGGATTAGAAGTGGGATCGTTCGACCCACTTAGGCCTAACTTTTGTTAAGTCTTGTGGACTTAGTTGTGGATTTTAGACATAGATAAGGCTAGTAAACCTTATAAAAAGATTACTTCGTAACATGGTAACTTGTATTGATGTTCACATCTTGTGGCTTTTAGTTATGGTTATGATGCTCCTTGCGGGAGTGCTATTGGACATTTAGAGATGATATTCCTCCTAGTTATGTCATGTGGCCTATAAATACTCTATTTTCTCTAAGACTTGATGATTGGCCTATAGAGTTGCTATTTCCTTTAATCATAATTTTTGGACCTATAGAGATGATTTCCCTCTAGGATATGTTAAATGGCCTAGAGAAGTGATATTCCTTGATGTCATGATGTATGGCCTATTGATATACAATATACTATAGACAATTACATTTCTATCTATAATATGCCTTCTCAATATGAGATGCCTCTTTTGTGAGAGATAATTATATACTTATTGGTACTATGACTCCTATATGTGAGATGCCTCCTATATGTGAGATGATTAGAGATATGATACATCTTATGAATAGGATTACTGATATGAGTCTCGGATATGTGTATAGGCTTAAGTCCATGATTATATTATTGTGATTATTCCGAATAAATTGATGGGTCAAGGGCCAGGTTATGATATTGACTCAAAAGCCAAGAAGTATCTATCATTGAAAATGATGTGACTACATTGTATACATACCTCTCCTATATAGGATAAATGAAGATGCGGTATGATGCTTACTATTCCACTAATTAAATACTGGTGATGGCATGCATAGATTTGATATACTCATGATTAATATATTGGTAATTGATGTGATTCTAGTTTAAATATGATCTTATGACTGTTCTTCCTAATTGACAGTTAATCTAAGTGGTAGTTAGATATCTTTTCGGTGGCTATAGTACTTGATTGCTAGAAATCTAATGAACTAGTTAATGAACCTTGCTTCGTTGAAATATGGTAGCTAACGATTGGAGTTGATACATGGCCTTGAAAATGGGTTTATCTATGATTATGATTAGTTTCTATTGATAACAAATTTGTGATGCCGATTTGTTGTTAAGTAATGATAATGTGGCTTAATATTGCTAGATAATAAAGAAAGTTAGTGATAATGACGCCTAGTTTATAATGATGCCAAGATGAAGATAATACCAGTTAATAATTTTGACTAACTATTAATAAGGATTAGTTGGTAAACGATAGTTAGTTAATGATTGGTGTTATTTAATGAAAGATGGTTAGATGATAATTGGTAATTTGTTGGCTAATGATGATTATCGGATATGTGATAATTAGTTAATAATAATGAATAGTGGATAGATGGTGATTATGGTATTGTGATAAATATCGAAATAGCGATTTAATAATCATTATTGTTGGTTAGCTAATAACAAGTAGTTAGGATGTATTGACAAGATAGATATCGTTATGGTTATGAGTATATCGGGTTGCATCTGTGCACCTATTATATGCTTGTATTTATGTGTTAATAGTTATGATGATATATTGATACCCAGCAAGGCTAGAGGATATTGTGATAACATATTGATACCCGGCAAGGACGAAGGATATTATGATGATATTAATACCTGATTTAAGTTCGGAGGATACTATTGAGATGAAATAGATACCAGTCAAGGCCATAGGATATTGTGATGATATTGATAACCAGTTCGAGTTTGAAGGATACTATTAAGATTATATTGATTCCTAGCAAGCTCGGAGGTTGATTATGATGGTCATAGTCTTGATGAGAACAGCTATTATGAGTTGTGATATTGATGGTATACTTTGAATTCATTCTTATATGTGGATCGTCTCTCACTAGTATACACCAATATTTATCGGCTGGTGTATAATAGTTGCATAGATATAGGTGAAGGATATGTCTTGTGTTGTTGTATATTAATTGAACCTTCCAAACCTGTGGCAATGGGGGTACTGATAGGCTCCGCTAGGTATTTGGTTTTCTAGAGTAGTTGGTTATTTATGTTATTATTTATATTGTTGTTATCATTATTATGGCTAGATTATGACATATTGGTCATTTATCTGGTATCGGGATTTGAGGTATGTCTTTGGCCTCTCCTATCTTATGATTGCATTATTATGAACTATTATTTCAAGTCTATCTATGTGGATTAGAAACCATGAGTATGATAGTATTTTAAATCTTATATTATTGTAATAAGTTCTTAAAATGAGAACAGGATGATATAGGTTATTATTTGAGATAACCTCATGTTTAAATGTATATATATAAACCTCTATATATCTAGCTATATAAAGCTATAATACTATCGTATATCCATTTCTTCGTTATTCATATTATATAGTCATTTCTTTGCCTTGTATATTACACATATCTTTCTTTCGCTCTTTGTTTATATATTGACATTGGATATACGGTATAACATTGATGTATATTGGATATAGCTGGAATAAGATAGTTCACCCTAATACTTTTTTGGTTTTATTATGTTAGACTCTTGTAGATGAATAGGATAGTTTTTCCTTATTATCTCATTGACTTGTCATATGATTTCTATACTCTTGGCTGTAGTTTCCATTCTATTTATATGTTGTATAAATCTTCTTTATCTTTGGAGCTCAGTAGGCAGTAGACTACTGAGTACCATTCATTTGATACTCACACTATACTTTTGTAGATTGCAGATCATAGTATGGGTTATCGCCGTTGATGTGTACATCGTGCGGAGAAGCCCTAGTTCAAAGACTTAGAATGATCTCCTTACATTTAGAGTATTACTTATCTCTTTCTTATGTATTAGACTAGTCTCTAAGTTGTATTTGGAAATAAGTTATATCAGTGTATTTCTATTGATATTTCATTTTTGTACTATTTTTATATAAGAAGCTCTTGTACCGATACCACCAAGTTTTGGGATTCTTATATGTATTGATATTTATTTCATATATTCCGCATTCCTTTCATGATATTATTAAGTAGTCCATTACTAGCCATCCTGGACTATGGGTTGGCTTACCTACTAGTGGATTATGGTAGGCGCCATCATAAACTGAGAAAATCAGGTTGTGAAAAGTTGGTATCCAGGCCTAGGTTTCATTGGTGTATTAGTACAAGAGGTAAGTATTAGTAGAGTCCTGCAGATTGGTGCGGAGACATCCATAACCTATCTTCTGGAGACTACAATGATATTTTAAGAAATTCACTTCATGACTCCTTATCGTGTGTCAGCATTCCTATGAACTTTTAATGCATTCTTTGACTCTATTATATCCATAAAGGACGATGTGATATTTTCAACAGATGCGGATAAGAATCTAATATGTGTTTCTAGAATTTTAGTGCAGCATCAGTTTAGAAGGTCAGAGATGGATATAAAAAATCCTCAGCGGCAATAAAAAATGATTTGGGCAGAGTCCCCATCATACTTGCATAGCGTGGTATGGTTCTTTGGGCCATGGTGACCATTGTGGATTATGAGGGGCAATATCTTAAAGTACTCTAAGATCTTGGTTTGGTTGTGTTGTGATGAGCTACTATTTCAGAGAGTGCCTCTTGTATGAGATAGGTGATCAGCTAGAGTTAGCCTGTATTTCCCTCTAGCCTAGAGTTCCTAAGAGAGTTTGTGATTTTTAAAGTTTGGACATAATTTTGTGGATTTCTCTCAATGTCAGTGTGTCAGCCTTTTTGGTTTAGTTTGTGTTCTCTCCATATTGATGCTTCAGGAATTGCTACAGCTATAGAGAGACCGACTACTAGTTTAGGGAGTTTCCCTAACATGATATATTGAGTCATTCAACTCATTTAGATTATCTCGTGATGTTGTGATATCTTCAGTTAGAGATTATGCATTTGGAGCCTCAGTTGATGATTTAGTCGGTCGATCCGATTTAGACCCGTTCAGATTTATTTTACCTATGCCCATCAGGCATGTGACTGTGAATGTTACCATGATTGGTGTGCTTTAATTTCTTGCATTTATCTTATGTTATGTGTATTCGTGTTTTCATACCCATTGATGATTGTATGACTTGAGGAATTTATATCGGTCATTATGTGCCTTATTGTTGAATTTATGATTATGTTGCAACTCTGTGGTTTATTTTTTTGATTCCCATTTATTATGGCATATTAGACCTATTGTGGACCTTGAGTGGTATATGATATTGATATTTATTTTGGTTCCGCATGTTAAGTATGTTGATATTGATGTTGTTGTTGCTATTTCTACCATTGTGTGAGGTTATTGATATTACTTGATGTTCTTACTATATGTTATTACATGATGAATTTGATTCTCGCTGGGTAGCTGTAAATATTTATGTTATCTAGTTAGACTTTTAATTTCCTATGATAGTATTTCATGGCTTTAGTAGATATAGCCCAATTTGATGATCTATTTCCTCTTGCGTGGTGAGGTTGACTGTGTTAGACTTTTATTTCCCTATGATAGTATTTTTCTATGACTGTGTTCCCACTTGGTTAGTTGTATTAGATTGATTCAGAGATGTGTTGTTATATTAAAGGTAAGTGAGCTTCCATGGTTTTGGTGGATTTTGAGTAAAAAATGTAGTTATGTTGCCCATTTTTGAGTTTGAGATTCTTAGACGTGCCTCCTAGGTTGAAAAAGTTTTTGTTTGTCTAATTTTTTTGGTATAACTCATTGGTGATATAGAGCAGTTTAAGGTATGTTCTTCAATTGTGGTTGTTTCTTCATTTAATAGCGATTTTTATGTTGATGTTGAGATGTCGTGTATTTATCTCATAGATATGTTGGGTTCATTCCCTTAGGATAGTTATCCCTATTATCAGTACAGAGGTTGGGTACTCCTTTGTTGCTGGGATATGGTTTTTCCTTAAGTGGTGTTAGGGAGCTAGAGTCAAGTGGCCTTTGGTGTGATCACTTCTTAAGTTTAAAATTAGAAACTCTTTAGCTTGATTTTTTTGTTCTCTAGTGGTAGTTTCGACTTTGACCTTGGTTTCGTGATTGGTATTTCTTCTTCGATGATGTTGTTCTTGGGTGGATTCAGGATATCCCTATTTCTGCATTTGTTCAGCCCAGTGATGCTTGGTGGAGTGATTCTCCTCGATGATATGTTCTTGTGGCTATTTCTTTGCCTAGATGGATTATTGCATTGGTTAGTTCCCAGTTAAGTTGCATTTCTCTGAGTTTCTACAACTTTTGCCATTTCTTGTGTGGCTTTTAGACTTATAAGGTTTTTGAGTATGTTTGGATAGTTCGTACCCTCCAACATATATGGAGTGGGTTATATTCATTTTCAGATAGTGATTTTTCCTTTGGCATAATTTATATTTTCCAGCTATATTTCATTACCTCCAGTCGATGTAGAGTTGGTTGCTTATGATTATCTGTCAGTGTTTATACCTGTGGTAATTTCTCTCTCTTGATATGTCTCAATTGTTATTTGGTATGGTTATCTTAGATATGTCAGATTCGGATACTAGAGTCAATTTGAAATAGTTGATACTGATCTAGCCTTATTGGCTCAATTTTGGATTTGACACCGTTGAATGGCGATTTGGAAGCATGATAAATGTGGAGAATTATTCCTACTTGTTGTTTGTTTGTTTTAGATATTTGAGATAGAGTGGTTCGACCTTGATATTAAGATTTTATCTTGGTGTTGTAGATCTTTCGTGCAACTTTTATTTTGTACTTGTTTCAGTTCATATTTCATTTATAGGATGGTTGACCCTACTCCGTGGTGGCGTATTCGTTTTTCTAGACTTGGGTTGGATTATATTTGATTCGTGTTCAAATGATAGCCCATAGGCCCTGTGGTGGTTATTTTAATTTTGACCTCGAGTTTCAGTTTTCTTTTGGAATTTTGGATGATTTACTAAGAGGGAGTAATATTCTCGAATTGGATTCAGTATGTATTCATTCTCGGTGGCTGAGATATCCTAGAGTGGAATATTCAGTGATGGGTAGTTACAACTTGGAATTCAAGATTTTAGTTTGATTTTCATCTAGACAGGTTGCAGCATTAGCATGGATTGCATTCCTTGATTATCTCCATTTGTATGCCAAGATAGAACCTTATGAGCTTATTTCCATGTTTACCTTATAGACCTTCATCAAATCAACTTTAGTTCTTTGATTTCTCTGTGATAAGATGGTGTGGATGAAACTTAGGTGATTTTTCCCCTGGTTTGGAGTAGATGGCATGTGCAAAATAGTAAAGGAAGATAATTTTTTTATTTTTAGTTAGTTTTATGACTCATGTCTTGGTTTCTTATTGGCTTGGATGAGCCTTTGTTTATTTATGTGGATATAGTGATGGTATAAGTATGTTATGGTTCATTCTATGATTATCAGCCTTTTCAGTTCAGTTGGAGGCCAGTTAGCGGTCGAAGTTATGTTTTGGCTATTTTGCAAGTAGAATGAGAGTGCTGGTTAAAAAAGGGATACCTGTGGTAAAATCCCTTGCAAGTTTTTTTCTCTCCATTGAGGTTACCTGGGAAGTCATACTTGAAGCATTCAGGCCCAGTACCTCATCCTTTCAAACTTTTGAGATTCTTTCTCTAAGTTGACTTTCACGGACGAAAGTCCTTTTAGTAGTGGATATTGTAATGACTCTTCAGGTCAATTTTCCATATATATGCTTATCTTCACTAATTGAGCTTCTCCATAGCTTCCCTAAGTCATTTAATACTTGCTAGGACCAATGATTTAGTTATCGGACAGTTCGTCTAGTTTTTAGAGCCAAGTCCCTATTTAAAAGTCTTCGTTGGTTCCAAATGGCCACCAAAAAAAAACTTCTGTGAAACGATCTTGGATGCAAACTTTGACTATGCTAGTAGATCTAGAATATCAATTTTAGTATGCGTAGACCTTTTGTTTGTGTCCCAATAAACCCAAGCTTATTTCAAACTATTGGTCGGAAAGTTAAAAATTAGAATGAATAGATGTGGGACCCACATTTGTCGATACAACCTCGAATGGAAAATCCAAATTCACCATCATATTCGGAATGTTGAATTCAAGCTAGGGAGTCCCTTTGTTCAGGTGCCACGGCTCTCGAACTTATTTTGGGCTATTGAGCAGATTTTTATAGAAAATAATGAAAAAATATGAGTGGGCCCCACTTTTTCCCTAAACGATCTCCTATGAAAGTTTTTATGATTCCAATGGATTTGAAATGTGTTTTACATTCTAAATTCACTATTGGATCATGTTATTTGGATCCCAGATGAGTTCGGAGGGTCAAAAACTTATTTTTTAGTTTGTTGTCATTTGGTGCAACCGTGATCGCAGCGAAGAGTGTGCGATCACGGGAGCATGATCGTGGCTCATGTGACTGCGATAGCGGTACCTGAGAACCTGTAGGGGCTATATAAAGTTCCCAAGATGTGTTTGGACCATTTTCCCTTTGTAATTTAGACCTAGACACCCCAAAATGAATGTAATAACTCAAGATTGATCATGGGAGGTGACTTGGGAACTTAATTATCATCTTGTATTGTGATTATCTTCAATATTAAGGTAGAATTCCTTGAATTCATGCTTGAATTTCCAGGTTTGGACCCAAAACCCCTATTTAGTTTAAGGCTTGATTTTAGCCCAAACTATGCTTAATTTTCACCCATTCTTTGAAGGTTATGATTTCTTGTTCATGTGTAAAGATTGGGTTGGTCTCAAAAACTTATTTTTCGTATGTGGTACCCACATGGGTTTTTGGTATCATTTTTGGACCCATAGAACAATAGTGCAATATGGGTATCTTTAGACATGTATTGATGAGTAGATCATGGTTTTGTTAGTGTGATGACACTTTGGGGATTTTGAAGCAAAGTTGAGCGTATGGGGCATGATTTGGGATTTTTTGGTTCAGCTTTGAGGTAGGCTTCTGTCTACTTTTCTTCATAGATGATGTGTGATATATATTGCATGTGAATATAGGGATGTTAGGCTTGAGTATGAATAGGATATCTTGGACATGATTGTTGATGTTTGGGGATTAAATAAGGGTTTTGGACTAGTGAAATGGCATGTTTATACCCTTTTTAAATCCTATTGCCTTCCCTCTCTAGTTTAGATAAGTTATAGCATGAATATGATATAATGCAATATTTGGAATATGGTTTTTTCTTTTGAAGCATGATTTGTATATTTAGTCATATTGGGCTAGTATGGTATCCATGAAACCATAAGTTGGGTAGAGCTGACTTGAGTACCCTTATTTCTAGTCGAAGTTTTTTTCTTAGCCTTGAATATGGTTTTCTTGAGATCTACAAGATGAACTAGATACCTTAGCCTAGTTTTGGGCATAGTAAGCCTAATTATGGAAATTGTGGATTAGAAGTGGGATCGTTCGGCCCACTTAGGCCTATGTTTGTGTTAAGTCTTGTGAACTTAGTTGTGGATTTTAGACTACATGAGGCTAGTAAATCATAGAATAAGGTTACTTTGTAACATGGTAAGTTGTATGGAAGTTCCCGGATTGTGGCTTTTAGTTATGGTTATGATGCTCCTTGGGAAAGTGATATTGGGCATATAGAGATGATATCCTTCCTAGATACGTTATGTGGCCTATAGAGATGTTTTTTCCTCTTAGAATTGATAATTGGCTTATGGATTTGCTATTTCCTTTAGTCATGATTGTTGGACCTATAGAGATGATGTTCCTCTTGGATATGTAAATTAGCCTAGAGAAGTGATATTCCTCGATGTCATGATTTATGGCCTATTGATATATGATATACTATAGACAATTGTATGTCTATCTATACTATGCCTACTGGATGTGAGATGCCTCTTATGTGAGAGATGATTACATACTTATTGATATTATGCCTTCTCTATGTGAGATTCCTCCTATATGTGAGATGATTAAAGATAAACTACAACTTATGAATATAATTATTGATACGAGTCCCAGATATGTGTATGGGCTTAAGGTCATAATTTTGATATTGTGATTATTCTGGATAAATTGATGGGCCAAGGTCCATGTTATGATATTGACCAAATATCCGATAAGTGTCTATCATTGAAAATGATGTGACTACTATTTATGAATATGAATATGTATATGGTTGTATTCATATCTCTTTCCAGTATGGGCAAAATGAAGATGCGGTATGATGCTTACTATTCCACTGATTAAATACATGTGATATCATGAATACATTTGGTATATTCATGATTATTATATCGGTAATTGATGTGATTCTAGTTTAAATATGATCTTATAACTGTTCTTCCAAATCGAGGTTTAAGCTAAGCGGTAGCTAGATGTCTTTTAGGTGGCTATAGTACTTGATGTCTAGAAATCTAATGTACTAGGTAATGAACTTTGATTAGTTCAAATATGGTAGCTAACGATTAGAGTCAATACGTGGCCATGAAAATGGGTTTATCTATGATAATGATTAATTTCTATTGATAACAAAGTTGTGATGCCAATTATTTGTTAAGTAAGGATAATGTTTTTTAATATTGCTTGATGATGAAGGAAGTTAGTGATAATGATACCTAGTTAATAATGATGCCTAGATTAAGATAATACCAAATTAATAATATTGACTAGCTAATAATGATGATTAGTTGAATAATGAGGATTTGTTGATAAATGATAGTTAGTTAATGATCAGTGTTATTTTAAAAAATATGGTTAGATGATAATTGGTAATTTGTTGGCTAATCATGATTATTGAATCTATGATAATTAGTTGATAATAATGAATAGTGGATAAATGATGATTATGGTCCTGTGATGAATAGCGAAATAACAGTTTAATAATCATAATTGTTGATTACCTAATAACGAGTAGTTGGGATGTATTGACAAGATAGATATCTTAACGGTTCTGAGTATATCGTCTTGTGTATGTGCACCTATTATATGCTTGTATTTATGTGTTGGTAGTTATGATGATCTATTGATACCCGACAAGTCTAGAGGATATTGTGATTACATATTGATACACAGCAAGGTAGGAAGATATTATTATAATATTGATACCCGGTTCAAGTATAGAGGATACTATTGAGATGATATTGATACCCGATAAGGCCAAAGGATATTATGATGATATTGATACCTTGTTTGAGATAAGAGGATACTATTGAGATGATATTGATACCCGGCGAGGCCGGAGGATGATTACGATGGTGATGGTCCTGATGAGGATAGTTATGATGAGTTGTGATATTAATGGTATACTTTACATTCATTCCTACATGCGTATCATGTATCACTAGTATGTACATATATCTATCAGCCAGGTATGGGACGGTTGCATAGATATAGGTAAAGGATATATCTTGTATTGTTGTATGTTGATTGAACCTTCCGAGCCTGGGGAGGTAGGGGTATGGATAGGCTCGGCTAGGTATTTGGTTGTCTAGAGTAGTCGGTTATTCATGTTGTTATTGATATTATTGTTATCATTGTTATGATCATTATTATGGCTAGCTTATGACAGATTGGTCATTAATTCGGTATCGGAATTTAAGGTATGTCATCGACCTCTCCTATCTTATGATTGCATTATTATGCACGATTATTTCATGTTTAGCCATATTGATTAGAAACCATAAGTATATAGTATTTAAATCCTTATTATGTTGTGATGAGGTCTTAAGATGAGAACACGATGATATAGGTTATGATTTTAGATGACCTCGTGTTTATATGTATATATATATACCTATATATATCTTGCTATATAAATCTATGATACTATCGTATATCCGTTCCTTCGTTGTTCATATTGTATAGTCATTTTTTTGCCTTGTATATTACTACATATCTTTCTTTTGCTCTTTATTCGTATATTGACATAAGATATACGGTATAGTATTAACGTATATTTAATGTAGCTAGAATAAGATAGTTCACCCTGAAACTTCCTTAGTTTTATTATGTTAGACTTTTGAACATGAATAGGATAGTTGTTCCATATTATCTTATTGACTTTTCATATGATTTCTAGACTCTTGGGTATAGTTTCCAATCTATTTATCTGTTATATATATTTGCTTTATCTTTTGCCGACAGAGTACCATTCATTTAATACTAATAATACACTTTTGCAGCCTACAGATCATAGTACGGGTTATCGACATTGATGTGTACATCATGCATAGTAGCCCTGGTTCAAAGACTTAGAGTGAGCTGCTAACATTTGGAGTATTACTTTTCTCTTTCTTATGTATTAGATTAGTCTCTAACTTTTATTCATAGATAAGTTATATCAATGTATTTCTCTTGATATTTCACTTTTGTACTCTTTTTATATTAGAAGCTCTTGTACTGATACCACCAGGTTTTGGGATTTTTCTATGTATTGATCAGTATTTCATATATTCCACATTATTTTCCTAATATTATTTTGTAGTCCATTACTATCCGTTCTAGACTAGGGGTTGTCTTGCCTACTAATGGGTTATGTTAGGCTCCATCATGACCTGAGGAAATCAGGCCGTGACAGAACGTGACGTTCCAAAGACAGCCTTTAGAACCTGGTATGGTCACTTTGAATTTGTTGTTATGTCTTTTGGACTAACGACTGCTCCTGCAACTTTTACGGACTTGATAAACAGGGTGTTTGAGCAGTACTTAGACATGTTCATTATAGTATTCATAGATGACATACTCGTTTATTATCAAAGTAAGGATCAATGCGCAGACCATTTGAGTATTGTCTTACAGACTCCTAAAGATCACCAGATATTCACAATTTTCAGCAAGTGTTAATTCTAGTTCAATTCAATAGCATTACTTCATCAGATTATTTTTGATGATGGCATTTGAGTTCATTCTCAAAAGACCAAAGAAGTAAGAAACGTGCCAAGACCGATCTCTCTATCAGATATCAAGAGTTTCTTGGGTTTAGCCGGTTACTACAGATGATTTGTTGAATGATCATCCTCTATTGCTTCTCCCATGTCCGGACTGACTCAGAAGAAAGTCAAATTCTAATGGTTTGATTCTTGTGAGAAGAGTTATCAAGAGTTTAAGACTCTACTCACTTTCGCTCAAGTTTTGACTCCACCAGAGGGTTCAAATGGTTTTATGGTTTATTCTAATGCTTCAAGAGTTGGTCTTGGTTTTGTGTTAATGAATTGAGGTAAGGTTATAACATATGACTCTAGACAACTCAAACCTCATACCATTAACTACCTGACTCATGATCTTGAGTTTGCAATAGTATTATTTTCCTTAAAGATTTTGAGGCATTATCTTTATGGGGTTCATATTAATGTGTTCACCGATCACAAGAGTCTTCAGCCAGAAAGATCAAAATTTTCATCAAAGAAGGTGTCTAGAGTTGTTGAAGTGCTATGATATGAGTTTCTTGTACCACCCGGGCAAGGAAAAAAAGGTGGCCGATGCCCTTAGCAGGTTGTCTACAGGGAGTGTTGCTCACATTAAGAATGATAAGAAAGAGTTAGTTCATGAGGTACATAAGCTTTCTAGGTTGGGAGTCTAGTTGGTTGACTCAATCGAAGGTAATATCTTGGCTCAGAATGGTTCATAATCTTCTTTGATAGATGATGTAAAGGAAAAGCAAGATTGTGATCCCATTTTGCTTAAGTTTAAAGATGCAGTTCAAAGTCAAAAAGTGGAGGTTTTCTCCCAAGGGGGAGATTGTGTTCTTTATTTTCATGGTAGATTATGTGTTCTATATATGGATGACTTAAGATAGTGGATATTAGCAGAAGCTCACGGTTCTTGGTATTCTATTCACCCAGGAGACTCTAAGATGTACCGTGATTTGCATGAAGTCTATTGGTGGAATGGAATGAAATTATATATTCTGTAATTCATGGCTAAGTGTCCGAATTTCCACTAAGTTAAGGTTGAACACCAAAGACCTAGTGGCATGCTTCAAGAAATCATTATTCCTACTATGAAGTGGAAAGTGGTGAATATGGAATTCATTACAAGGTTTCCTCATACTCGTCGACAACGTAATTATATTTTGGTTATTGTGGACCGAATGACTAAGTTATCCCATTTATTTCCTGTTAGCACTTAAGATTCAGCCGAAGATTATTCTGAGATCTATCTTAGGTGGTTGGTGAAATTGCATGGTTCCCTTTGACTATTATTTAAGATAGAGGTACCTAGTTTGCCTTTCGATGTTTGTAAACTTTTCAGAAGGGTCTTGGTACCCAAATTCATTTTAGTATATCTTTTCACCTGCAGATGGATGGTCAGGAAGAGAGGACCATTTAAACATTATAGGACATGATAAAAGCATACATGATTGATTTCAAGGGTAGTTGGGATGATTACTTTCCTTTGATTTAATTTTATTACAATAACAGTTACTACTCTTGTATTCAGATGGCCCCGTTTGAAATATTTTATGGTAGAAGGTGTAGATCTCCTGTTGGTTAGTTTGTGGTTGGTGAAGTTTCCTTGATAGGGATAGATTCAGTGCATGAGGCAATGGAAAAAGTTTATCTAATTAGAGAAAGACTAAAAACTATCCTAAGTCATCAAAAATCCTATACAAATGTGAGGACAAGGAAGCTTGAGTTTTAGATTAGTGATTTTGTCTACATAAAAGTTTTTCCCATGAAAGGGGTGAAGAGATTCGGTAAAAAGGGAAAGATCAGTGTCTACTATGATGGTCCTTATATGATTTTTGTGTAGTTCTGGTAAAGTATACTATGATTTGGAGTTTCCTACATATTTAGCATCAGTGCACCCAGTCTTCTATGTTTCCTTGTTAAAGAAATGCATTGGTGACGCAACATTAGTCGTTCCTTTAGGGAGTGTGGGCATGAAAAATAATCTCTCTTATTAAGAGGTCTTAGTTAAGATCCTTGATCATCATATTAGTCGGATGAGGAATAAAGAGGTCACTTTCATAAAGGTTTTGTGGAGGAATCAGTCAGTTAAGGGAGCTATTTAGGAAGCAGAGGCAGATATGCTGGCCAAGTATCCCCATGTTTTCTCTTCGAACTCAGTTACAACTTGAGGTAATAGTTTCCCTAATTAATTTATCCTTTCTTTTATATCAAATGTAAACCAACTATTTTCATGTTATATCATGAGTTTGTTTGAGTACATAGATCAGTTATAGATTCAGTTATCAATCCATGGTTCAACTCGTAGTGATTCAGTGTGGAAATTTCAACTTTCCCTTAGCCTTTCAGTTTAGTCAGTTTTATTCAAGGATGAATGATACCAAGGGGGAGATATAGTAATCCCAAAAGTTATTAGCTCTAGACTCATCATCATGTAGACAATTGGATTAGCATCGAAGTGGTATTAGTCTCGCCTTAATCCAAGATCGTAGTAAGAAGTTATTAAAAATTCTCTAAGGCTTTATCTGTGGAACTTCCAGTGACAATGAATTTGGAAACGACTCATTGTTTGACACTATGAGTCATAGTAAAGACTCGTTGTCACAATAGGAAGGGACCAAGAAATCAACCCCTTGACAATGACCCTTTATGAAGGTGAGTGGTCAAATTAAATCAGTTATCAGAAGTGGGCATTTTCATAATAGTAAGGGCCCAAGGGTTAGGTTCTCATGTCACTACTCCAGGCCATGACCTATGACCAGACCCAACGATTCAAGCCTGAGTCGTCACAACTGTTTCCCAAATTTTTTGTAACATTTTAAGATGGACTTTCTGGTCTTTTCCCATTCTTTCAACCCCAAAGCTATGTTGTTTAGGCTTTCCCAAGGCTAGAATATAAGGGGAAAATTCCCCAAATTCCTCATTAATTCATAAATTCAATTGACACCAACAAAAAGAGGTGATTCTTACTTCTCCAAAAGCCATCTTAGAGTTCCTCATCTTCAAGCGGAAATTCCAAAGAGTTCATCCAAGATTTCACCTCCACATATGTTGGATTTCATCAATGCTCTCCTTTCACCCATTGATTCCCAAAGATTTCCCTAACATTCAATTTTAGTTCACACTTTAAGTTTAGGGTTCCATGAAAAATATGAACTTTTTTGCAATTTCAATCTATTCTTGCAATTCAACCATGAATATGTGTTTCCCAATAAGTTTAAGAATCCTTCCAAACTCTAAGCATCCTTCCATCCTCAAAACCATGATATTTCCCCATATTGTTAAATTGTTGATTTTTGTGCATTAGTTATGGAATCCCCCACTATGATCATCTCTTAATATTATCATGTCTAATTGCATTAGTCAGAGATGGTGGGTTATGAACACCTAATACCTAACGATTCATGCATACATCAGTTTACATGTCTTTAAGCACTTTATATTATCCATAGTTGATATTTTAAGAATGTAATTATAATGAGCAATTCATTTTTCAGTATTATTTAGTTGGGAATAGTACTTAGTACTAAGTGAATGTACGGATGAAGGTTCACCTATCATTTAGGAATGAGAGCACTAGTAGTGATAACACTCACCTATACCATCAAAATTGGTAGCAGACAGTTTGTGAATTACTCAACATATGTTGAGGTCGAATCCACAAGGAGCGAAATTAGAATTCTAGTCCTATAGGTGTTAAATGCTGCTAATAAGCTACCGACAATGTGAATAAAACAAAACACATAAATAAAAATGGGGGAAAATAGTTTGGCTAGTGTTTGTTAATAACCACTCAAGTCAACAAAGTGAACAACAATTGTGATTTAAATTTGATATGAGGATAATCTTGGGATTATGTCTACCTAAGGGTAAGTTATGCATGGGTGCAGGAATATTTAGGGTACATTCTAGTTTTCACTAATATGGTAGGCTAGGTCTAAGATCCTTGTGGCTAGTTTATCAACGAAACCATAAGAATTTAACTCGTTGACCCTTTTGGGTACCTAACAAGTGTGTCAATTTCATCCATCTATTACATCAATTAGGCATTCCTATTGCTAGAAAGATGCCCAAGATATAGTCAACTTCTTAATCATCCGTATATCTAAGATAGTGAAAATAGCAAACTACATCCATTAATTGTCAACTATTTCCTTGTCACCCACATCCCTAGTTTACCTCTCACTTTTTAGAAGGCTTTTCAGAAAGGTATTGCGTAACGCCCCGAAATATCATCCTGAGATGCCACACGGTGCCCAAGGCTACACGTAGCCTCAAGCTAACCCTTTAAGCCAAAACACTACCCTTGGTTTCCAACACAACAACATACACGCTATGCTAAGGATATATATATAAGTACATATCATATCACATCTCACATAGCACGGAATATCGTTAGACTGTACATATATGGAATGTCTATACACAAACCAACCCAAAAATAAACTAGTCTGACATAGTGTCGATACAGAAAAATCAACGAGCCATTAGGGCAAACCCCCAACTGACTCAACAGACCAAAGGGATCCCAAAACAACAACACCAAAATTAGCAACTTGGTCATCGAACCATGAAGACTCACCACTGAAGAAACATAGATGCGACACTCGGATATGACTGTCGCGGCTGAGGCTGAGTACCTGAACCTAAATCATGGTAAGAATGTAGCCCATAGAAAATATATGGGTCAGCACAAGATACGTACTGAGTATGTGGGGGCGCATGCAAAATATTAATAATATCCTAAATTTCGTAAAAATTTACATACGGACCATAATGACACACCTAGCTTGAGTGACATTGAATCATCAAACTCATAACATCTTAGATAGGAAATGTAGGAGAGAAACCTCATAAATCATTATAGATCATCATAGGAAACTTGATTTACCACATCAAAACTCGGAGTGACTCAGTATTTCAATAAACATGACTCTTATGGACAGGGGAGTTTCCTATAATCGACAACCCCACGTGAGCTACGTGGAATACCAACGTTTGAAACCCCCGTTGGCGGGAGAGTCATACTCTTTGCCAGGGAGTATGACCTTAAAACTGCAAATTCCAACCATTTACTAAGGAGTCTTTTATTTAGGCATTAACCATTGTTGTTGTCATACCAAAATTTGATCTTGAAAGTCTATCCTTTTATGCCATACGAAAACCATTTAACCAATTTGACTCGAAAGTTTCCAATTAAACCAAAATAATGGCTATCAAGGCCTTTCCAAACCATTTAAAACCAACCAAAACAATTTAAATTCCATTACCTTTTATGCAATTCAAAGATTTCAAGAATAGTCAAACTATGTGATAAAATCATTCTCATTGACATTTTAACAACTTGTTGAGGGAACATATGTTTCAAAACCATAACCAAGTATTTAGGGGAATCCAATTACCCCTAAACCAATTTACCCTTACCATCCATTCCACAATGTCAAAATCATATTAAAAGCATGAAAAAACATCATTAAACCATTAGAAACATTATTCATCCATGAACATCCAAAAACCCCAACCTTTATTTCAAACCATAATAATATCATGAAGAATCATACACTAAAACACATTCTCTTTGTAAAATAACAATGAGGGAGGAGTAATATTCCTTTGACACTAAGGAAGATGAAGAGAAACTACCCTTGAAAGCCTTAATGGATTATTTTGATGAAACCCTAGCCATTTGTTTGAGAGAGATTTTAAGAATGTTTGATTGAGAATAATAAGTTAATGAATCCTCCAAAGGTGTTTTATGTCATGGTATCAAAGGGATTTACAAAAGGGAAATGTCCAGAATTCCTTCAACTTAAAATTATAGAATTACAGAAGGTGGTTACGAGTCGACCCCTTGACTCGTGACCACAACATATGACCCGTACCATGGAGCCATCACCAAGACAATGAGTTGGTCACCCATACACTGTCCACCATACAACTCTCTAATCCTCACTCGTGACCATACCATATGATTGGTATTGTCCAGTCATACCTAAGATAGAATCCAATTGTTTTGACACTGGACAACATACGACTTGTCAAAATGACTCGTACCTTATCCTCACGGATCTTAGTGACTCACTAGTACTTAGAGACAAGTAAAGTCACAAAGTTACTGATTTGATTAAGGGACCGACCAAACAAATCATTACCACCCCTAATGATCTATACCTACCAAACTATAACCATAATAGAAACCCAACCACCCTTCATTGGTCTCCTAATGACTAGGGTCCCCTGACCCCTACCCATACCATACGAATTGTATGGTGAGTTGTTACAAGGATAGTAATCTCAAAGCTCAAGAAATTTCCAAGGTCCAAAACCCAGGGTATTTTAATCTCTCTGTGTTGTATCCCTATATTGGTCTCTATCATAGTTCTGACTTGGTTACCTTTCCTCGAGTTCCAAGTGTCTTAACCAAACCCTTGTACTTTTTCTAGAAAACTCGCCAACTCTCTATCCATATACTTAGCCTCTTCATCAACATCTAAATCATACAATCTAGGAGCTTTACTTTGTGAGCCACCAATATTTACCTTTTCAGCATTCATCATAATAAATTGTTTAGTTAGTAACCCAATCTCTGTCCTCAACTATGCTACTTCTTGATCTACTATATCATATATGATCCTCTACCCCCTAGAAGCATTAATAGGATAAGTACCAGCACCTCTATCTATCTTTTGAGTATGCTACCCTCGATTGGATAAAGAAACCCGATCTAAGATTTTTGATGCTATATCTCAATGCAAACTCATGAATGCTCTACTAGTAATAGTTTATATAATAACTTTGAAACTAACATTCAGATCTTGATATATTGTTTTAAGAAAATTTTGCCTCGAAATTATATAAAGTGCAGATCCCCATGAAATTCATGATGTACATGTTAGCGTCATCGGTCAGCAGGACAACATACATGCCTTTCAGATTCAATAACTAGATTATAGCAATAGTAATATCAATCTTCGTGCCTTTGGGAAACTCAGGAGGAATTTTGGCTTCCATCTTAATACTCTTAACATACCCAAGTCATTCTCTAAATCATTATACCCTAGCAAATACTAATAAGCTAGGGGAACTTAAGCTCTATCTCTTTTACCTCTATCAAGTTCTGCTTTATATTATACTTTTTGTCTCTGTTTCTCCTGTTAAGCTATACAACAGGTAGCCTCATTATCCCTCCTCTAGTTTTCTTTTCCTAGTAACTATGAAATAGTTAGTGCAGTAGTCTCCTAAACACCATGCGGAGGTGGGTAAGTCAAGTGATATGGATCATCTTGAAGCCCCTCATGATGAGCTTCATGACCGTGTTCAGGCATTCTATGATTCTATAATAGAATTCTTATTGGTTTTAGATTAAATGGGATTAAAGGATTGACTTGACTCCTAGTTCTGAGCATGCACTGATGTACACCCCCCAAAAATAGAAAAGTAAAAGCCAACAACCTCAACAAACTTTGTCAATCAAAATTCATAATCATATTCCCCTACAACTGCGCCAAAATTTGATATCTCCCAAACTATAACCTTCAAGAAGATAAAATATGGTTGCTATCAAATTATAGTAACCCAACTACATTGAGGTCGATGCCACAGAGAATAGGTCAAATCTTTCTCCAAAACTTATTGAAGTAGCTGGAAGTGCAAAAAAGAAAATTATGGGAATCTATAGTAAATAGTAATAAATAACAAGTCTTGATTATTTTCAATTGAAGTCAATATAAGATGAAAACTAGGAAGGTATTTGTAAGTCCCCGCAAAATTCTAAGCTTAACATAGTCCTTTAGAGCATAAAGAGAGGTCCCAGACTTAGAAATTTCAGCTAAGTGTTTACACTTAGAATTATTTTAGCCTTCATAATTTGTATATCTTATTTTACAACCCTTAGGACCTAAAAATGTCGATCCTTGGATTGAATCATGATCAGGTGTGTCAATAGGACACTTCGGGTGAGTTTTAGATTTTTTGGACCTCGTTTGAATCATATTTAGGTGACCAAAATAGTGGATCGATGCGATCTCGACATGTTTCATTGACGATCACATCGATGGATATTTTTCCCATATTAAAGTGCAAATTCCAGTGAACCAATGCGAACTCAACACGGCGCGTTGGTCATCGCATCGACCCTATTGGTGCGGCACGTTGATCTGTGTGTCACTGGGCACCATTTTGCTCTTTTAATTTCACATCTAGAGGGGTATTTAGGTCAATTTCCCTATCTTAATTCAGACCCAAAACACGAGATTAAGCCTTTCTAAAGTCAAAATCCACTTATTGTTCTAAAAATCCTCTTAAGAACAAATCCTAAGGCATCAAATTCAAGATCTAAGTCCCAAAAATTCACCATAACTTTCAGAGAATTATCAATCAAGGTATGTTAGGTGTTCATCAAAGGATTTCCTTCCACCCTTGGAGTTCAAGAACCTTTTTTAAATTACAAGATGATTGCTTTCATGATTTTCATGTTGAATTGGTTGTATTCATGATTATGATGTTATTTGGGTTTTAAATCCATAATTTATTGCAAGTTTCATGTGAAGTAATTTACATTTGTATAGGTCTATGTGGATTTATGTTAAAAGCCCCTTGAATTTGTCAGTCGAAATTATGATCATGATGCTTACATATTGATTATTATTATATGCCCAGATTATATCCTCAAGTGTTTGATAAAATGTTTATGTGAGTTGAGTAGTGCAATCATATCATGTTAGAATGTATACAAGTTTATACCATGCAAGTGTTTGATAAAATTTCTCAATGAATGAATTGTGCCAGAGTGACTAGTTATCATGTTTTTCAAGATTGTGCTATTACAGTAGTTTACCTAGACAATCTAGTAGTTTACCTAGAATTACAACATTTTTTGAATAGTCTCAGTGATGTCACGAACAGTAGTATTCAGTCAGTTAATAAAACAAAGTATGTTCAGTCAGTAACAGAACTCAATATGTTTAGCTAGTCAACAAAACTCAGTGTATTCAGTCAGTTAACAAAACTAAGTAAAATCAGTCTAGTTCAGTTAGTTAGCAAGATCATTAAGAGTACAGTCAAGCCTAGTACAGTCTACAAATCAGTTCAATGTTTATTTAGTTAGGAGTAGGAATCAACACTAAGAGAACCTAGGGATGGGGGCATTTCTATCAGTAAAGGGTTTGACCCTTAGTAGCAATCCCTTCGTTACAGAACTATGTAGCCAGCATAGGTTGAGATATCCTTCTTCCAGTCTAGGGTTGATACATCTCATACGAGTTTTCCTATCAGTGAGGGTTGACAAGATGTCTTTCTTCCATAAAGGGTTAATTCATAGCCAATTTTTGTATCCCTTGGCATGGTGCTAACACCCTTCCAACTGGGGTCACGGGTTGGACCCCAACTCAGTTCATAATTGGGGTATGTCAATTATATGAACACTCCTATAGTTTTAGTTTCAGTTCCAAACTCAGTATAAAACCTCAGTTCAATTTTAGAATCAAGAATTTCAGATACAGTCACCTAGCTCAGTACGAAACTTATTTCAGTTCCACAGAATTAGGACTGTCAGAAACAGTCGCTCAGTTAACAATAATATAGTATCAGTAAACTCAAATATCTGTCATTCAATTTTCAGAACTCATTATCCAGTGTTAATGTGATCTCAGTTAAAGTGTACATAGTTATGTGCATAGCATTGCATAATCAGTATTTACAACGGCTTCAGATATACATGTACTCTCATTCAGTTATACTTATATCATTCAGCCAGATATTGTTCATGCATATGAACCCATGCATTCATCCTTACCTCATCTAGCATACCATTACATTTAAAGTACTGACATATACATTTATTTTATGCTTTGATGTCTTATATCATAGGTTTAGATGCACGGGCTCCTAACCGTACTTAGCAGCCCATATTATCAGCAGCAGATTTAGTGGTGAGTCCTCATAATTTGAGGAAATAGTCATCTTTTAAGTATTTTAGTTTATTTTTTAGTAATCGGAGTTAGTTGGGGACTTGTCCCATCAACTCCACCATCAGACAATTAGAGGATTTTAGACTAGATTATTTCATATAGATGTTCAATTTTCAGTATTTATTTATCGATATTCAGTATCTAATTTTACTTATGAACCTTATGGTAGATTCAGCCTAATTTTTGCACTTATTTCATTATTATTATTCAGTGATCACAACAGGTACTCGTCATGGGTTAGCTTGTGGTCCTTTGGGGTTACAAGCACTGTGTAACGTCTGGGGTGCAAACTTGGGGTATTACAAACTTGGTATTAGAGCCTAAGGTTCAACAGAGTCCTAGGGAGTCTTAAAGATACGTCCAGTAGAGTCTTGTACATGGGTGTGTAGCACGCATCAGTTATGGACAAGAGGCTATGAGGCATCTTAGGAAAAGTTTCCCTTCTTTAAGTATCCATATCGTGTGAGTGAGCATGACCTCAAGTTAATCTCTCTATCAAATTCAAGTTTCCTTTTTGTTTACAAAATATGCCTCCAAAAAGGACTAACGAAAGAAGAACGGAAAACCTGCTAGCACCTCCGCCCGTCCAGCCAGATCCCCTGGATGAGCATGTTTCCCACGTAGAATTCAGAGCAACTTTCACCACCTTGGATCATTATATAGAAGCGCAGAATAAACACCCAACTGCTGCCCAGGACAACTCAGTGGTCAATACTGCTGCAGCTAGAATTTGGGACTTCACCCGAATGAATACTCCATCATTTATTGGGTCTAAGTCAGATAAGGACCCACAAGAATTCATTGATTTGGTGCAGCAAGTCACTAATATTATGGGGTGACTACTAGTGAGAGTGTTGATTTGGCTGCATATCAGTTGCAAGATGTGTCTCACTCATGGTTCAGGCAGTGGAAGGAAGAGAGGGCCGCAGATATAGGGTCCATAAAATGGGAGGAGTTTGCCACTATTTTTATGGATAGGTTATTCCCACTGGAGTTGAGGGAAGTGAAGGTTTTTGAGTTTATTAATCTAAAGCAGGGCAACATAACAGTCAAGTAGTATTCTCTCAAGTTTGCTCAGTTAGCCAGATATGCCCGTCATGTGATAGTAGATAGCAGATCTAAGATAAGTAAGTTTGTGTTGAGTGAGTATAGCTGTGTGGTCAAGGAGTATAGTACTGCAATGCTGATTAAGGAGATGGACATATCCAGGCTCATGGTCCATGCTCAGTAGATAAAAGAGTCTAAGAATAAGGAGAAGGAGCGGAGATTAAGAGAGGTAGAACAGGTAGCTTCAATTTTGCTTAACCCAAGTTAGAGGGTGGTAATCATTATCAGTTCCGTATGAAATCCTTAGTTCTAGTTCCATCCTTAGCCAGTGCTCCGGTGCCAAAATTCAGAGCGGCAATAAAGATAGGGCACCAGGCCCTAGATCTCAGGGTAGTGTTAGTAGTGCCCAAACTAATCCCAATTGCCAAAAGTGTGGCAGAAACCACCAGGGTGTCTGCAGAGATAGCAATGATGTATGTTTTGGATGTGGAAAGCCAGACCACTGGGTCAGAGAGTATCCTCGGGTGGGGTTGCAGAGTCAACACAATTGTCCCTCAGCTCAATCTGGTCGCCCAAATCAGCAGGGTGCCACTTCCAGTGCCATTAGTGGGCAACGCCCAAATAGGATTTATGCACTCCAGTCCTGATAGGATCAAGAAAGTTCTCCTGATATTGTCATTGGTACATTACAAGTTTATTATTTGCATGCTTATTCTTTGCTAGATCCAGGAGCTTCTTTGTCCTTTATAACTCCTTATATAGTTATTGACTTTGGAGTCAGTCTCAAAATCCTAGCAAAGCCTTTCTAAATCTCTACCCTAATGGGTAAATCTATCATAGCCCAATGGGTATACAAGAACTGTTTAGTTATGGTATCTTAGAAAGTCATTTCAGCAGACTTAGTAGCATTAGAGATGACAGATTTTGAAGTCATTCTCATTATGGACTGGCTTTATTCATATTATGCTTCAGTTGACTACAGAAATAGAATCGTTCATTTTTAGTTTCTGAATGAACTTATCCTTGAGTGGAGGGGTAGTACTTCAGCACTTAGGGGGCATCTTATTTCCTACCTTAGGGCG
The DNA here is from genome assembly GCA_030864215.1 of Capsicum pubescens. NCBI lineage: Eukaryota > Viridiplantae > Streptophyta > Magnoliopsida > Solanales > Solanaceae > Capsicum > Capsicum pubescens. Next base: position 173,123,371 of record CM061543.1, read on the forward strand.
AGAAAAATGATATCTAAGGGATATATTTATCATTTTGTTCAAGTTAAGGATTCTAGTTCCGATACTCCCAGTCTTGATTCAGTTCCAGTAGCATGTGAAGTTCCAGATGTATTTCTCGAAGATTTTTCTGGAGTCCCTCCCGAGTAGAAAATTAACTTCGGAATAGACCTTCTTCCAGATACTCAACCTATCTCTATTCCACCATACAGAATGGAACCAACAAAACTTAGAGAGTTAAAAGAACAGTTAAAAGATCTCCTAAATATGGGATTCATCAGACCCATTGTATCCCCTTTGGGTGCACCAATTCTATTCATGCATCATAAAGACGGTTCTCTCAGAATGTGTATAGACTAGTGCCAGCTAAATAAAGTCATAGTTAAGAACAAGTATCCACTTCCTAGAATTGATGACTTATTTGACCAACTTCAAGGTGCCAGTTACTTTTCTAAGATATACCTCAGGTCAGACTATCATCAGCTCATAGACAGAGAATGTAACATTTCAAAAATAGCTTTCAGAACTCGGTATGGTCACTTCAAATTCCTAGTCATGTCATTTGGCCTTAACAATGGTCCAGCATCCTTCATGGACTTGATAAACCGTGAGTTCAAGCAGTACTTGGACATGTTCATCTTAGTCTTCATTGATGATAGTCTTGTCTACTTTCGCAGTGAGCATAATCATGCAGACCATCTCAAAATATTATTACTAACTCTTAGAACCCATCAGTTGTTCGCCAAATTAAGTAACTGCGAATTTTGGCTATGGTCAGTAGCTTTCTTTGGTCATATAGTTTTCGGTAATGGCATTAGAGTTGATCCTTAAAAGATCAAAGCGATAAGAAATTGTCTGTGGCATATCTCTCCATCAGATATTAAGAGTTTCTTAGTTTTGGCTAGATATTATCGACAGATTGTTGAAGGATTTTCTTCTATTGCATACCTCATATCTAGATTGACTCAGAAAAAGTCAAGTTCCAGTGGTCAGATTCTTGTGAGAAGAGTTTGCAGGAGTTGAAGGCTCGACACACTACAGCCCCAGATTTGACCCTATGAGATGGTTCAAATGTATTTGTCATATATTGTGATGCTTCAAGAGTTGCTTTGGGGTATGTTTTGATACAGAAAGGTAAGGTCATAGCCTACTCCTCTAGAAAGCTTAAGCCCCATGAAAAGAACTACCCCACTCATGATCTTGAGTTAGAAGCTGTAGTGTTTTCCTTAAAGATTTGGAGGTACTATTTGTATGGGGTTTATGTTGATTTGTTTGCAGACCATAAAAGCCTGTTGTATGTATTTTCTCAAAAATATTTAAACCTGCATCAGAGGAGGTGGTTAGAGTTCTTGAAATGCTATGACATAAATATTTTGTATCATTTGAGAAAGGCCAATGTAGTGGTTGATGCTCTAAATAGGATGTCTATGGGTAGTGTTGCTCACGTAGAGGATGGTAAAACAAAGTTAGTTCAGGAAGTTCATCAGCTTGCCCGACTAGGTGTCTTCTTAGTTGATTCAGAAGAGGGTAGTGTATGGATGCAGAATGGTTTAGAATCCTCTTTGGTTTTCGAGGAAAAAGAAAAGAAAAACATAGATCCAAATTTAGTTAAACTAAAAGAGTCAGTCAAGGATCAGAAAGTAGAGGTTTTCTTCCATGGGGGAGATGGTGTGTTGGATTTCTAGGAAAGACTATGTGTGCTATGTATGGATGGCATGAGAAAGATGATTCTTACAGAAGTAAATGGTGTGCACTACTCGATTAAACCAAGGGCCACTAAGATGTACCATGATTTACGGGAGGTCTATTAGTGTAGCGGGATGAAGAGAGACATTGTAGATTTTTTATTTAAGTGCTCGACATGTCAGCAGGTTAAGATCGAGCATCAGAAGCCTAGTGGAACTATGCAAGAGTTCATATTCCCACTTGAAAGTTGGAGTAGGTTAACATGGATTTTTTGATGGGCTTTCCCCGTACTCGTCGCCAGCATCATTCGATTTGGGTCATTGTCAATAAGATAACCAAATCAACTCACATCTTACCAGTTTATACCTCTTATTCAACCGAGGATTATGCCAAGTTCTATGTTAAAGAGTTCGACAGATTGCACGGAGTTCCGTTGTCCATCATTTAAGATAGTGGTTTGCAGTTCACCTCTTACTTTTTGAAAGCCTTTCAAAAGAGTTTTGGTACCCAAGTTCACCTCAGTACATCGTTTCATCCTCAGACAAATGGTCAAGCAGAAAGGACCATTCAGACTTTAGAAGATATGTTAATAGAGTATGCCATTGACTTTAAGGGTAGTAAGGATGATCACTTGCCCTTAATTAAGTTTGCGTATAATAATAGTTATTATGACCACATTCAGATGGCTTCATTTGAAGAACTCTATGGGAAGATATATAGATCTCCCATTTGTTGGTTTGAAGTAGGTAGGACCATAGTAGTAGGGCCTGACTTGGTATTTGATACCTTAGAAAAATTTTAGTTGATCAAGGAAAGACTTAAGACAGCTCAGAGCCAACAAAAATTGTATGCAGATGTGCAAAGAAAAGATCTCATGTTTGAGATTGGTGATTATGTGTATTTGAAAATCTCTCTTATGAAGAGATTGAAGAGATTTGGCAAGAAGGAGAAGCTCAGTCCTCGATATGTCGATCCTTACTAAATCCTCAGTCATTTTGGAAAGGTAACTTACGAGCTTGATTTACTTTCAGACTTAGCTTCAGTGTGCCCAGTGTTTCATGTCTCTTTGCTAAAGAGTACATAAGTGACACAACAGTTGTAGTCCCGATAGAGGGCATTGATTTCTAAAATAGTCTCTCTTATGAAGAAATACCAGTTGAAATTCTTGATTATCGGGTTTGCAGACTGAGGAACAAAGAAGTTCCTCTAGTCAAAGTTCTCAGTTTAACTTTATAAAATCTATATCGGTTCAGTTACATAGCATTATCATATCATGCATACCTTCATGAAATAGCTCAGTCATGTGTCATGCCTTCAGAATTCAGTCATGCTTCAGTTATGCATGTTCTGCATGAAAACTCATTATATCAATAGTTTCAGTCATGAAATCATGCTTCAGTTGTGCATGTCCAGTATGTAAACATAGTCTATCAGTATCCTCAGCTTAGCCAGTCTCATTCGAGGATGAATGTTCCCAAGAGGGAGATATTGTAAGACCCTGCAAAATCCTAAGCTTAACTCAGTCCTTTACAACACAAAGAGAGGCCCCAGACTTAGAAATTTCAAATAAGTGTTTACACTTAGAATTATTTTAGCCTTCATAATTTGGAAATCTTATTTTACGACCCTTAGGATCTTAAAATGTCGATCCTTGGATTGAATTATTATCAGGTGTGCCAATAGATCACTTCAGATGAGTTTCAAATTTTATGGACCTTCTTTTAATCATATTTAGGTGACCAAAATAGTGGATCAACGTGATCACAATGCGTCGCATTGGCTATCGCATCAATAGATATTTTCCCAGCTTTTAGTGTAAATTCCAGTGAACCAACGCAAACTTGATGTGGCGCGTTGATCATCGCATCGACTCCATCGACGCGACGCATTGGTTATCGTGTTGACCCCATTGACACGGCGTGTCGGTCTGTACGTCACTAGGCAAAGTTTTTCTCTTTTAATTCTATATCCAGAAGGGTATTTAGGTCAATTCCCCACCTTATTTCAGCCCTTAAACATGAAATTAAGCCTTTCTAAAGGCAAAATCCACTAATTATTCAAAAATCCTCTCAAGAACAAACCCTAAGCCATCAAATTCAAGATCAAAGTCCCAAGAAATTCACCACAACTTTTAAAGAATTAACAGTCAAGGTATGTTAGGTGTCCATCCAAGGGTTTCCTTCCACCCTTGGAGTTCAAGAACACTTTTTAAATTACAAGATGATTGCTTTCATGAATTTCATGTTTAATTGATTGTATTCACGATTATGATATTATTTGGGTTTTATATCCATAATTTATTACAAGTTTCATGTGAAGTAATTTACATGTGTATAGGGCTAAGTGGATTTATGTTAAAAGCCGCTTAAATTTGTGAGTTGGAATTGTGATCATGATGCTTGCATGTTGATTATTATTATGTGCACAGATTATGTCCCCAAGGGTTTGATAAAGTGTTCATGCAAGTTGAGTAGTGCAATCATATCAAGTTAGCATGTATACAAGTTTATACCATGCAACTGTTTGATAAAATGCCTCAATGAATGAATTGTGAAAAAGTGACTAGTTATCATGTTTTTCAAGATTGTGCTATGTTCTTACTATCTATGCTATCGAGTCCTGGGGTATCTAATACCCGACTATCTATTTGTTTACGTAGATTTACAACAGTTTCCAAATATACTGAGTGATATCACGAATAGTAGTATTCAGTCAGTTAACAGAACTCAGTAGGTTCAGTCAGTAACAGAACTCAATATGTTCAGCCAGTCAACAAAACTCAGTGTATTTAGTCAGTTAACAGAACTCAATGAACTCAGTCAAGTTTAGTCAGTTAGTACGATCAGTAATAGTGCAATCAAGCCTAGTACAGTCTAGAAATCAATTCAATGTTATTCAGTTAGGAGTAGGAATCAGTATCGAGCGAACCCAGGGATGAGGGCATTCCTGTCAGTAAAGGGTTTGACCCTTAGTAGCAATCCCTGCATTACAGAACTACGTAGCCAGCTTAGGTTGAGATATTCTCCTTCCATACTAGGGTTGATACATCTCGAATGAGTTTTCCTACCAGCGAGGGTTGACGAAATGTCTTCCTTCCATAGAGGGTTAACTCATAGCCATTGTTAGTATCCCTTAGAAAGGTGCTAAGTATGATATAGGTTCCAAAAGTTCATCAAAAACCCTCTTTCAAGGATGGTTTGAGCTTTCAAAAGTTTGTGGGTTTCACCCACAATACCATTTTGGGTATTTGAGGCTTTCACCCATAAATCCCAACTAATTTTAACTAAGCAATAGCAAAACCTATCATCAACGAACTATCATATACTTAAATAGATCACAACCCATACATAATTGCACCTAAGTTCTACATAATCCCAAGACAATGAAAGTTTAACTACTCATGAAGAAAAGATTTAAAAATACACCATAATGATTGTTCAAAGCATCCATTCTTAAATTATGCTAAATTCAAAGTCTCCTAATCAAAATACAAAATGTTGCCCAAAATAGGGTTTAAACTTCAAATTCAAAATGTTTAAAAAGTATGGAATGCCCAAAAGAGAAATGGTTTTTGCCTTTAAAAGGAATTGGGTTCGGCTGAATGTATTTACAAAAACCGTGGGTACATGTTCCGCTTAGCTACGATCGCGGAAGCTTTTCCGTGATAGTGAATACCACTAATACGGTTAGGACACCGCAATCGCAGAATTTTGACCTTCTTGAATGGCCGCGATCACGGCCCACAGACCGCGGTCGCGGTAACTGAGGCTTGTTTCTTCTTTAGGTCTTCCAACTGCACTTCTTTCTTCTTTTTGGTCCTTTTTATCTCAAATCCACATCTTTTATTATCCTAACCTGTATGCATTCAACATGTGGAAATTAGTGCATTTAATCACCAATTTGTATCATTTATACATTCAAATCATAGTAGTGCACACATTTGTTGAGTCCAACTGTGTGGTAAATTCACCACTTATCAACACCCCAAACTTAAATTTTTTCTTGTCCTCAAGCAACACTAATTTTTACCATGAGACAATTCACATGTATGATGAAATTATATGACCCAATGATCACAATGACTTCAACTTTATTACAACCACAAATAGCACTTCAAATATGGGTAAAACTATTTTCACGATGCCCCTCAACAAAAATGTGATTTTCAAGGATGAAAAAGATTTCAAAGAGCAACCATAAAACAATCACTAATGTTCTAGAAGTGGCTTACCTTTTGACCTCAACTACATTATACTCCTTTTTCCTTAATTCTTAGGAGATGACCAAATCACCGACCTCAACTTGTTTACATGCTTCATTACAAGGAGGAAAGTTTCACACACCAAGTTATCAAATATGAAACAAGGGATTTAAGTGAAAAACTCTCTCTTTCCCAAGGACTCTCAATGTTAACAAGTACCATGCCAGAGGCTTTCCCCTATTTTCAATTGCCAGTACAATGAATACACTTGGTTGGAGATCTCAAAGGGCTTTTAGATCTTATGACGTAAGTTTGGGGTAGGGTAGGATATCATTTAGGAAAAACATAGATATACCCTCCTTTAACATCTACATCACACAATTCTATCCAACTTTGGATCATGGGACACTTCTTTTGTTTTCACTCTTTACACATGTGCCTACTTTTATTTCCTTGATTCACCCATTTTCTTTTCATTTCTTCTTCTTGCATACTTTATGCTTTTCTTTCCTATTTTGGTTCCTTTCTTTTTCTTAATCATTTTTTCTCAATGCTTAATATCTTAGGCACTCATTTACAACTTCATGGACCAAAGTTACCACTTCTAATCTTTATCACCCCGAACTTAGGCTTTTAGCCTCAAGTTTCATTTTTAAGTTCAAGAAGTATAGGGTTCAAAAGTGGTACAAGAATTGAAAGGCTCATGACTTGTAATGTGTTTACCAAAGAAAGGACCAAAGGCTCAAAGTGGGTGAATAGGGATAACATCTATGCAAGGGTAGGCTTTTTAGGCTAAATTGGATTTCCAATGTCACAAACACGGCGTAGGATAATCTCACAAACCAAGTACAATAATAAATTATCCTTGAGAGACTAATGTGTAAAGTTATAGATGGTACAAGTACACATGAGATTTGGATTAATAAGCTCACTACACATGGCATGCAAACTCAATAAAGAGGCTCAACTTCCCCTCCCACTAGGGATGAAAATGGAGTATCTATCAATTTTCATAAGACAAAATATTTTGGCAACACAAAAGGAGAAAAATTATTGTTACAAGGTCGATCATGTCCATGCCCTTAATTTTTGAAAAAAATTTGACAGAGGGATGTTTTCCTTGCATTTGCACCATGTGAATTGGATAATTATGGAACCAACCCAAGACTATGTCTCGCATTTTGGCTTTCATACGGGAAAACCATATGACTACTCAGATTTTTCCATAGGTATAAATATGATCCCAAATCAAAAATACCACTGGTACTCAGATTTTTCTTTTATTTATGACCTTGATAGGTGTTCTCAGAATTCCCTTGCATCCATGGCTCAAAACCCAATCATGATGATTTTACCTTAAGAATGTCATCACTCAATCTATCATAGGAAAAAGCTCATCCAATATCGCCATATGAAAAATAAAGATAAAGTTAAAATCTAATAAAAATACCTAATCCTTGCAAATATGGGAACCATCAAGGTGCCCAAATACTACAACCCAAATAAAAATCATCCAAAAGAACATAAAAAGTATCAAGAAATATCAAGGATTAAGAATAGGCCCAAATAAAATGAATTCAAAATAGGCACACCCAACTAAAAAGCTAGCAGTGTCCTCACAGCATAAACAATCAAGGATTAAGAGATATAAGGGTGCTCCCTAAAACCGCATCAAGAGATGATCTCGCCCTTGGACTTTGGATCTTTATCTGCATTCTCATGACTGTACCACTCAATTGGGGCCTCATCATATCTCTCTACTCGGGTGGAAGAAAGTCTATCACAGGGTTTTAGGACCTTCCACAAGCCTTTCACCCTCTTCCAAATCTTGCTAAGTAATTTATCTCCCTTCTTCTCCCTTTTTTCCATTTTTTTATGTGAAACCTTGAAATCTCGATTTCATGCTGCCAAAGATGAATAGGCTCTCTCAAGCCTAGAAATAGTAAATCCCTACATCTTCTGGTCCTCTCCATGCTTGTCATAATCAGATCAAGATACATATGAGTGGTGGGTAGTGGAGGGATATCCCATCACCTGGGGAAAACCCGACATGAGCTCCCTATTGGATGCAATGTCAACACTAATCTCCTCAAGAGGTCCAGTGGTGGATGGCCTACAAGACTCTGGCCCCTCACATATCAAATTTCCTAAGTTGATCTTCCCCTTCTTTCTTTTGCGTGGTCTGCCCTCACCTCAAATTTTTAGAGGATAGATGGAGGTTCCAGGGCACACCCAAGTATCTCCAGGGTACTCCTTGTAATGCCCCACATATTTTAGTTAGACTATGAACCTTCGTTCATATGTGTATAAACTCTAATACCGTTATTTAAATTTAAATACATATTTCATGATATTTATCCTAGTGTGTGAAGTGCTTATGAGGTGAGAAATTTTCATAGAAATCACTTATATCAAAGTTGAGAAAAGAGCCTTTTCTTAGGCAAAATTTTTCTATTTTATTCTACAAGGGTAAACTTTTAACATATATATCTTTTGACATATGTCTAATTTGACATCTCAAGACCCGCAAAATGATATATAATTGAGTTATCTTTTCAATGATATTAATTTTTCCTTAATCTGATACCCGAGCAAAAAATTTTATGACCTTTTTAGTGAGAGATAGTAAGGGGTCGTGATAGCCCCGCGCTGCGAGGGTTATACTACCCAACTAGAAGTCGTGTCACGAGGTTTTCTTCACCAAACTAAGGGTCGCGCCGCGATGTCTATTCCCACAGAAAAAAGAGGCCAAGGGGTAGTTTAGTCCTTTCCTCTCAACCTCATCTGTCCAAACAGGATTTATAACACAAAAAGGGGCATTATTTGCCCATCTTCATTAAAACAACTAAAATAAAAACCCTACCCTTTCCCAAGAACAATAATTAAAGATACTTCTCTCAAGAACATAAGGATTTAAGTTTTGAATTCAAGATTTCTTCAAGAATCCAGGATTTCAAACTTCCAAGTTCAAGAAATATTAAAGAAATATCAAGAATAGGATTTCTTATATAAGTTCATAATTCATGTCCAAATCTTCAATCTTTCTTCACAAGTCAAGAAACTTAAGGTATGTGAGGTTTATGAAAAAGGGTACCCCTTTCACCCTTACGCCCAAAGTACATGGTTTTAAGATTTAATTTACTTGTTTTTGAATTAGGATTCATACCAAAATTGATATATTTTTAAGCATGTTATTACTATGAGATTGAATGATTTAAGTATATCAAGAGTTGCTTATGTTCATAATTTAACTTATATGATTCATATTGTGATTTTAGTTTTATTATTTTGTCTGAGATTGTTCAAAGATTTCAAGATGAATATTGACCATGGAGGTTTGTCATGAATTTCTTATAATTTAAGCATATATTATAAGTCCTAAGTACAAGTATTGAGTTTACAAGAAGATTATGCTCCTAAGCTCCATAGATAAGTTTTATATCATTATTTAAAGGAAAAAATTGATCTATCGATCCTAAGATAAGATATGAAATCCATATTTTTTAATACTGATTATGATTTAAATAAAAAAAAGCATAACTGGTTTTCATTCTATAAACCCTTATGCTATTTTAATGTGGATTTCCTAAAGTTTGAGCATACAAGTAATAAGTGAGTAGTATTTAGCACCGAGTTAGGTATAAGTTCGAGGTTATATGCCCTATAACTACGTGCCACTATAGGTTTAAGTCCCAATAAGGGTTAAGTATAGTGATAACTCAAATTAAGGTTCTATTTTGATGGAAAGGGTAAAACAACCCTCCTCAATGTGGGTAAGATGTTGGACTCCATGATAGCTCACATGGTTTATGTCGGTTAGAAAACCTCCCTAAAAAGAATTTAAAGGAAACCTTTTAGAACTAAGTGTTATTGCTCACTATGTTTATCCTTTTGCTTCATTACTCATGTTTAAGATTTTGTAGTCTTTGTTTTATTCAATCTCAAGGTGAGTTATTTACACATAGCATGCATCATTTGAAAGTTTATATAAATATTCAGTTCTTATTTTACTTATGCATTCACCCCCACATACTCAGTATAATCCAGATGTAATGAACCTCATATATGTCTATGTGCTACATTATCTCATAATGTAGGTATCAGTTGTAGCACATCATAATCAGACAACTCACATCTTTCGGTTAGCAAGTAAAGTGTTATTGTGATTTGAGCACTCGAGTTAACCCTAGTTCTAGTATCATTTTTTATTCAGTCATATTGATTAGGGATAGTTGGGGGTCATATCCCGGCTACCTATAGTCAGTATTAGTAGAGGCTTCATAGACGGTCATTCAGAGTTGATGTATTTACTTTCAGTTTTTTTTTGTATAACCAAAGTATGTTTTAAAAAGTTTTGTATTTAACATATTTAGAAATGGCATCCCTTCTTCTTATTTCTTTAATATTTATGTAACATATTCAGTTGCTCATGAGTTATGCATGTATCATAAGTTATCTTAGGATCAAATGTGGTTCTAAGCACCGTGTGACGTCCAGGAGGGTAGTCTAGGGGCATTACACTTATCCAACCCAGCTTTCCTGCAAAACATAGTGATCAAAGAGGGATAGGAGAGACGCATACCACCCTGGTTCTTAAAGAATTTCTTGTCAGAAACCATGAGCTGACCAATATTCAAAGGAGTGCTATCTAGAATACAAGCAACAATCCAAGCCCACAAATCTGGAACTGCTGTCATGTGGGTGCAATGGGAGCCTCGGATACATTTGATATTCAAAAAAAATTGATCCTCGATAATGAATTCATTCATGTATATGTTCCTCTTATTCACTACCCACGAGACTTTCTTTTTGGTACATAGTTTTTCTGTCAACTAGCTACCCAATTCACACCCTTTTTTTATCGAACTCACACTTGTTTGCATTTGGGAGCCTGTAGATATATTTACTTTGATCTTCCCCAAAGCCCACCTCTTTTCATTGGATCTTGATAATCATGTTGGACGAGTCTTAAAATGACACTTTGTTAAGGTTAGCGCAGAACTCATGGACCCATTGCTCATTTGGCTTACAAAGATCCGAGGTAAAACACAGCCACCATGTGGCCACAAGTCTGTCATGAAATGCTGGAAGCTTTTCCATCAATTTCTCCAAAAATATTCCTCTTTCTTGGAGAAGCTTTGTCCTTGAATGATCAACATAGTAAACAGTATGGCACATAGATGCCATGAATCGAACTTGGTCGTATTCTTTCATGATATGATCCTTAAAAGCTAGAGAACAATGAAACCATTTTAATCATTGAAATATAAATAAACAAACTAAGCCATGTTTTTCACTAAAGCTCATGGGATAGATACATGGTGGTGTTTGGACAAAAATTTGAAGTGCAAGATCTTTGGCCAAGGCTGAAAATTAGCCTCAGTTACCACGATCGCAGGCCATAGCGTCGCGATCGTAGTGCCACGATCATGGTCCCGATGACCGATATCGTGGTACCTGAGACCAGTATTAAGAAAAAAAATTCAATGTCCAAAAATTCACATTTTAACCCAAAATATGTCCTACAACAAGAATTCACACTAAACTCACTGAACAAGGTTACTAGGTACTCTATTATGCCCTTAGATTGTAAAAATCACTAGTGAAGACTCATAAGGGAATTTGATCGAGAACTTGGTGTACACCCTTAATTTTTCTACTTTTCACATATAAATTTTCGTTCTAAAGACTTCCTCACATGAGTGCACACCAATTCTAGCTTCTAATCACCACACAAGTATAATTAACCAAGTATTTAAGCATGAGATTTATAATTTTATGCCTTCCCTACAACATGTATTCTATGGCATGTTTTCAACATTTAAAGCATGTATTTGAGCAAATTACTGGATGAGTAATGCAAGATGGATGCAAGGATGTTGTTTGAATGCTGAAACATTTGCCAGAAATGGGTTCAATTAGAGAAAAAATTGAGAAGGGAGTGTAGGGGAATGTGGGTAATCGAATGGTCTTATAACTGCTTCGCAGTCAAAGGTCTGAGATCGCGGACATATGGGTGACCAAGATCATGTCCAAGGTCCCATTATCGCGGTAACTGGGGGCATTTCTATACCCCAATTTCCCCCTGTTTAGCTTGTTTTTCATTTTGACACATTTTCCCCTATTCAAATCACAAAGGAAGGATTTTACACTTCCCCCTTCTCAAATTCATTCAAAAAAATCCATAATGCCACAAATGCATGGATTATGCAATTGACAAAACTAAAATCTACACTACGAAATAAAAAACAAAGGATATGAGTCACTTTCGTAGAATTTATTGGTTGCCTCCTACATAACACATTAGTTATCGTCTTGGTATGACGTCTTCCATCTTTTTCAAGTTTGATCCTCAAGGGACCCATTCTTCACTTCCACATCCTCGACATATATCACCGACACCACCTTAAGCTCCATGGGTTGTTTATCCATTTCACCACCTGGAATGATACTTCACTCTCATGTACTCTAAACCTTATTTCCCCAAGCTTCAAATCCACAATGACTATTTCGGTAGAAAGAAAAGGTCTACCTAGAATGATTGGCACCTCTTTGTCTATTTCACAATCTAACACCAAAAAATCCTCTAGGAGTAAATTATCCACTTTCACCAACACGTCAAACAAAACATCAACCGGTTACTTTATGGACCGGTCCACCATCAAAAGATTCATTGACGTTGGAGTGGGTTACTCAATCCAAGCCTCCAATATATCACAAAGGGCATGAGATAAATACTCGCACCAAGGTCACATAAAGCCTTTTCAAACTTATGTGTCCTGATGGTACAAGGAATGGTAAAGGCCCCGGGGTCTATATACTTTTCCGCTATTGGTGTACTGATAATAGAACAACAACCATGGGTAACTTCAATGATTTCACCTTTAACATGCTTCTTTTTTGACATCAATTTCTTCATAATCTTAACATACCCCGAAATCTCTTATATATCTTGTATAATCTCAAGTAGTGGGATATTGATAGAGAGGTTGCTAAGCTCAATCATGAATTTATTGATCTTGTCATTCTCCTCTTTTTGCTTAAGACTTTATGGAAATGAAAGGGTGATTTTCAACATCATCTTTTGGTTTATCATTCACAACCACAACTTAATCCATTTCCACTGGTTCATTTTTTTCTTCATCACATTGGGATGTCAAGGTACTTTCTTTTGACTCAACCATAACCCTTGTCTTTACATTTGTTGGCTCAACCTTGGGAACTTTTTCACCCACATTTTCTCCCTCAAATTCTCTCAAATGATCACCAAGAGTCTTACCACTCCTAGTTACTACTGACAATACTTGAGCTTCATTTTTCGGGTTCACAATAATATCTCTAGGAAGGCCCCCTTTTGGTCTAGCATTCAATTGAGTAGAGATTTGCCAAATTTATATTTCTAATTTTTTGATAGACGTACAGTGGGACTGAACCCGTTTGGTTGAGTTGCAAAAAATTGTCTTTCAATTCACGAACCATTTTATTCATTCCCTCCACTTTCATAAATATTCTTACCAAGACTTCTTTGATTGTGTATTTATCAGGGTCGACGAAGATACCTTCTTTGTTGTTTTCCTAATATGGGGAGGCACATAACAATCATAATTACGAGTATGCCATCCCCAATTTTTCTTGGTAACTTCCTTAAGTAAATTTGTGGTCTTATGATAAGTCAACTTCACAAGAGAGCACCCACCATATTTCTACCACGATTTTGTTGAGCTGAATAAGAGCTCGATAGATGATTTGGAGAAGCATTTTTTTTGGGAACTCGTGGTTTGGACAATGCATGAATTTTCTGTTGAATCTTTCCCATACCTTGTAAAAGGGTTCCTCATACAATTTTCTAAAGTTCATGATCTTATCACGTAATTAGAGCATTTTGGATGGAGGGAAATACCGATTAAGGAAGACTACAAAGAGTTCCTCCCATAAAGTGATTGATCTGTCTAGAAGAGACGAAGCCATAGTATCACCTATTCATTTAGAGAAAATGGGAAAAGAAAAATCCTGATGGAATCTTGGGTTATGTGTGGAATATCAAAGGGTGCACACACTTTGATGAAGTTCTTCAAATGAAAGTAGGGGTCCTCATAGGATTGACCCCCCAAAAGTCCCTTTATTTGTAGCATATGCTACATGATGCTCGTGACATGAAAAACACCGTTCCTGTGAGTAGGTAGGATACGGATGGAACTTGAACGACCAACGTCATTGAGTTACTCCTCATCATCAAGAGGGTCATCGGAAGACCCAACAATGCTTGCATTTTCATATATAGTTTTGTGAACACTATGAGAATCACCTAAAGAGGAAACAAAAATAAAAACCAAAATAAATACAAGCCACTACAGGTGTTACCAAAGTAACACTTAACATCAAACAAGTGAAAACTAAATTTCATTCCCCGAAAATGATTTCATTTTCATAACTCTCTCCTATACCATCGAAATTGGTAGAGGAAAATCATTTTCAATAGCTCAAATTATGTTGATATCAAATCCATGAGGAGCGAGATTAGAATTCTAGTACTATAGGTGTTAAATTCTACTAATAAGATACCCGCAATATGAATAAAACAAAAAAAAAAATAAACAAATAAATAAAAATGGGGGAAAGTGGTTTGTCTAGTGTTTGTAGATAACCACTCAAGTCAATAAAGTGAAGAACAATTGTGATTTAAATTTGATATGAGGATAATCTTGGGATTATGTCTACCTAAGGGAAAGTTATGCATGGGTGCATGAATATTTAGGGTTTATTCAAGTTTTCACTAATATGGTAGGCTAGGTCTAAGATCCTTGAGGCTAGTCAATCAACTAAACCACATTCAGGTACCTAACAAGTGTGTCAATTTCAACAACCTATTACCTCAATTGGGCATCCTTATTTCTAGGAAATTGCCCAAGATATAGTCAACTTCTTAATCACCCTTATATCTAAGATAGTGAAAATTAACAAACTACATTCATTAATTATCTACTATTTCCTTGTAATCCACAACTCTCTTTCAAGGTTGATATGGGTTCCAAAATATCACCCAAACCCCTTTTTAAAGAATGGTTTGAGCTTTCAAGAGTATGGGGTTTCCACCCACCAACCTATTTTGGGTATTGAGGCTTTTACCCATAAATCTCAACTAATTTTAATCAAGCAATAGCAAAACCCATCATCAACAAACTAGCACATAAACAAATACATCACAACCCGCACATAATTGAACCATAGTTCAACATAATCCCAAGATAATGAAAGCTTAGCTACTCATGAAGAAAAAGAAATAAAAATATACCATAAGGATTGTTCAATTCATCCATTCTTCAATTATGCTAAATTCAAAGTCTCCAAATCAAAATACAAAATATTGTCCAAATTAGGGTTTAAACTTCAAATTCAGAATGTTTCAAAAATGTAGAATGCCCAAAATAGAAAAGAATTTAGCCTTTAAAAGGAATTGGGTTCAGCTACATAAATTTACTAAATTGCCCCTGGGTACATTTCCCGCTTAGCCGCAATCACTAAAGCATATCTGTGATTACGGCAACCACAACCGTGGTAAGGACCCCGGGTCACAACACTTTGACCTGCTTGACTGGCCACAATCACGGTAACTTTGACTTGTTTTTTATTCTGGTCATCCAGTTGCACTTTTTTTTTCTTTTTGGTCCTTTTAAGCTCAAATCCATATCTTTCATTCTCCTAACTTGTATGCCTGCAAGATATGAAAATTAGTGCATTTAATCACCAATTTTTCTAATGTATACATTCAAATCATAGTAGTGCACATACTGTTGTGTGCTATTGAGTGGTAAATTCACCACTAATCCAATAGAAGTCCCTAGGTTCTAGAACTATGGCACCATCGTAGGTTATAAAGGGTCACCCGCTAGTTGAGGACTGATACCCTAGTTCTTTGGAACATAAGTTAGTAGATCCACGCTTGCCTATGTTCGTACCCTTGGCAAGGTACTAAACAAACATCTAAATGGGGTTATAGGATGGAACCCGACAACTTAAATTATGGTATGTCAGTTTATATTAGCTCCCACAATCCACATTTTATGTTTTCATTTTCAATTTTTTCCTGACCTTGTAATCATCATTCAGTTTTCATTTACGACATGTTTATACTTGGTCATGCATCAAATTACCATGTTTCATTCATTCATGTTCAACCTATGTTAGTTATTTTTCCTATCTCACATACTTAGTACATTCAAGGTACTAACCGCATACTTTTTCTGCACTATTGTGTTATAATATAGGTGTCGATGCTCAGCATCTATATTGGACTTAGTATGATTCGGTACCATATTTAACAAAAGTATTGTATAAGTCCTCATCATATGACGTCTAGCTATCAATATTTATTTTTTGTGTTCTTTTAGTTTTGGTTAGTTGGAGTTAGTTGGGTGCATATCCTAAAAACTCATATGAGTAGAGGCTTTCAAGCAAATAGACAATTAGTATATTTTACTAAGTTGGGTTTTGTCAAACAGTTCTAGTTTTGATATACTTATTCAGCTTTAATTCTTTTATCATTATTACTAGATTATTTTAGTCTAGCTTTCACCTTGTATTTTGTTACTTTTTCATTATTTTTATTCTTATGCCAGGCCTTGGGTTAGCTTGGGGTTACTTGTGACTCTAAGCATTGGGTTACGACTAGGTGAAGTCTCGAGTTCTGACAGAATCATGATTTAGGTGATTCTTCTCATGAGGCTTTAGCTGACTATAGACATATGTTATAACTTTTCCTTGCAGCATCAATGCACAACCAAGTCCATTCTTGGAAGCATCAGAATAAACCACAAAACCATCTAAGTCCTCAAGAAAAGTTTAAAACAAAGCAATAGTGAGTCAAGTCTTCAACACTTGAAAACTCTTCTCATAAGAATCAAATCACTTAAATTTAACGTTCGTTTGAGTTAAACTAGGTATGGTGTAATAAATTGAGGAAATCCCTTGAAAAACCATCTATAGTAGCCGGATAAACACAAGAAACTCATGATATCTTATGGGGAGGTGAGTCTAGGATAGTTTCTTACTGCTTTAGTATAATAAGTATCAACCTGAATGCCTTTTTTGGAAATTATATAACCAAGGAATGTTATTGATTTTAACAAAAATTCATGTTTGTTGAATTCAGAGAATAGCTAGTGATCCTTAAGCGCTTGCAAGGTAATACTAAGATGATTTTTGTGTTCACCCTCACTCCGAGAATAAATAAGGATGTCATCTATAAATATTACAATGATCATGTCATAGGACTACTTGAACACCCTATTTATCAGGTTTATGCAATTTGCAGGAGCATTCTTTAGTCTACAAGACATAACAACAAATTTAAGTGACCATGCAAAGTTTGAAAGTTGTCTTAGAAATGCCATGTTCTCTAACTCTCAGCTTGTTTTAGCCTAAACTACGGTCTATCTTAAAGAAACAATTTGCACCCTAAAGTTGGTTGAATGATTCATCAATTCTATGGATGGGATATTTATTTTTTATAGTGACCTCATTCAATTGATGGTAGTTGATGCATATTATGAGAGAACCATCTTTCTTGTACACAAAAATAACTAGAGCACCCCATGAAGAGACACTGAGATTAATAAAACACTTTTCTAGGAGGTTCTTCAAATTTTCCTTTGACTTTTTAAGCTCGGTTGGAGCCACTTTATGTGGTGGAATTAAAATAGTTGGTTATGTTGAAGGAGATCTATTTTGAAGTCAATATACTACTTGGGAGGAAACCCATATGTGTTGAGTTACTACCCATCCACTATATAACTCATTTATTCAGAAACTAGAATGGTACTACTATTTCTACAATCAATTGAGGTAAATCAAGAGTGTAGCCAATCCATACAAAGAATGACATAAAAGTCTACCATGTCTAATTATACAAGATCAACTGAGGTGACTTTCTGGGAAACAATAACTGGGTAATTTATATACTATTATATCTATCACTGAATAAGCAACTTGAGTAGAGTCTTTGAATAGTTCTAAAAGGATTTTGGGATTGACACTGAAGAATACTACTATATACGGTGTTACAAAGGTATGTATAGCTCAAGGATATAATAATGCATAAACATTAATATGGAAAAACGATAATGTACCTGTGAATACATCAGTAGAATTTTCTTTCTCCTGTCAAGTTTGAAGAGCATAGAACCTATTCTGAAATTGTTTGCTAGTTGCATTAGATGAGACCCCGTACTGAGCCAACCGGCCTGTGGGAGCTGCTGAAGAATTGTACTAGCTTTGCTGACAAGTATCCCTACCATTCTGGAAAGTCATTAAGCATTTCCTATTCCTATGTCCTGGTTTACCACATCAAAATCATCCATTAATACAGTCCATACACTCACCGTTGTAGTTCATATGATATTTTTTGCATATCAGATTTGTACAAAAATTGCTTACACTGTCCTGAGACTAGATCCTGGTGCCTTTTCTTGATGATCTTTCCTGAACTTGGGCACTAGGGCACTAGTATAATATGAGGATAGGGTTGAAATTTTCTGGTAGAACTAAAAATAGTTTCCACCATCTAACCTTTGCTAAGAGTAATTAAAGCTACCTGTCCTGCCTTTTTACTCTCTCATTTATTCTCCTTAAGTTTCTCTTCTTCTATATGTTGAGCATGAAAATCATCATTAAAATGTACATCTTATTTACCAACATGAAAATCCTACACACTTTGATCATATCCTCATAAGAACCAGACATAAATTCACTTGTACAAGCCCTGGAATCATCAACCATAGTCAGAGCATACCTTCCCAACAACGTAATTTTAAGGGAATACTTTTTTACACTTATGCTACCTTTTTTAGACTTATGAATTCATGCACCTTGGACTATATTAATTCATATTGGATGTACCCTTCTAAAAAATATAATAAAAAATTCATCCCATTCTATCAGACCTATAATATATTTGCGCCTCTATCCTTCTTCCACTTCTTGTACAATGTGTGTGCTACTTTTTATAGCTGATAGGTAGCCATGTAGAAACTCTTAGTTGGGGTAACACCCATAATCTCTATAGCCTTCTAAACTACCCACAAACTATTGGATCCTCCCCAAACATTGATTCACAAAACATCAGAGGATTCATTTAGGTGAAGTATCTGACTCTTGCCGCTACTATATTTACTACCGAGTTGGCTAGTACCACAACAGTATTGTTATTTTAGGCATTCATGGATAATGCTAAGTCTATAAAGACGTTCCTGAATACATTATGCGATACTTGTTCATTGAGAGGGTTTTCTTGAGCTACTGGTGCTTGCTGATTCTCTACCCTTCTCTCATTTACACTAACCTTTCATTAGTCTTTTTGGAGGTATATTCTATAAATATGTAGATGATAAGTTAGAATATGGTTTTAATATAGATCACACTCTATCACATGATATGAGCATGAAAAAAGTTAAGCCTTTCCCAAAATATCCCATAGACTCTCATTCATAAGTGTGGCATGTTTCACACCCGTCAAATAAAACTCTATTCCACGTGGCTTTCAGATACTATAGGACACTTTAAATCTATCTGTTCTTATACCAAGTTATTTATGACCCAAGTCTACCCCCTAGTCATAATAGGATGCTTAGAATCACAAGTAACTCCTAGCTAACCTATGGCCTGGCAAAGCACAATGAATGTAAATAAGAATTGATAAAATACTTATGCATAAGATGAACTGAAAAATATGATAAATATTAAATGGAATCAAATAATCAATAAGAAAATTTGAGATCACAAGCTAAACAACTAAGTATAAGTCTAAAAAGACTCTAGTAAGACGTGTTGTGGGGAAAATCCCACAACTACCTCTAACTGTCTGAAAACTAAGAAGGATAAAGACAAAATGAAATGAAATGTGGACCCTGGTCCTCACATGATGAGGATTCACCGAATTTGCTATTGGTGATTTGGTAAGAGATCACACTAGCTGCAATTCAAATACTGAGCCTCAAGACCTATAGTATAAAACAATATAGTGCAAAAGAAAGTATGTGATCAATACTTTGAATATATTGAATATGAGAGATAGGAAATAACTAATCTAAGATTAACATGGTACATATAACATGATAAACTAATTCAACTCCAAGTAACATACATGTGCTACCTAATAAACTAAATTATTGAATATAAGGTCATCCAAGAATCTGAATTTGAAATGCAAAGTGTGTACTATAAGAGTTACTAATAACTGAATACATTAATCTGAGCTAACCGGGGTCCAACTTATAACCCCAGATGGAAGGGTGTTAAATGCCTTGACAAGGGTATGAACACTAACTAGCGTGGATACACTAAACTTATCTCCAAAAGGACTAAGATGTCAAGACTAGTCTGATGGATGACCCTTTTGAACATATGGTGACACTACAGTGCTGGGAATTAGGGACCCTTACTTAAGGTCTCAGCCTAGCTGGCTAGTGAGCCTTTATCCCTATATTTACTCTATGCTAAGTATTACTCCTAATTAAATTACATTGATAGATGAAATGCTCAATACTAATAATAATCTTAAGACTAAAATAAATGTACTATCTAAAAGCATTCAAAATATATAAACTAGGGAATATAGCATCCAAAAGCATATGCATGAATGCCTAAGTCATTGGGTGTTCATAACTCGACATATCTATTAGAATCCAACTAGTACGTCAATTTTCTAAAATAAATAAATTTATAGGATTCAATGACTCTGGTCAAACAATAGCGGATGTTACAATTTTATTGGGATTTGGGATCATGGCCAAGTAATAACATTTAAATTTGTGCTAAAATAGGGATTATAACTCACTGACACCAAAAAGTTGAGATATTAATGAATTTACCAATATACATACACCCATAATTGTGAAAAAGAACTGAACTGTAAAGTAGGGTTAACTTTGGGTATCAATGGGTGAAAGGGTTCCCATTAATGAAATCCCACATACATAGAGATGAGGCCCCAAAAGTGTTTTTTAGAGTTAGATGCTTAAGGAACATCAACCCTATCTTTTTTCTTGGGAAAAAGGAATGACCATTTTTCTATTTAGAAACTAAGTATCAAATGTTATTCTATGTAATGAGATCTTAGACCCGGGTCATATTAAACCTAATAATAACCCTTGATATTCCTAAAACAATGTAATATTGATGTTAAAAGAATGGGAAAAACTTATGTCCCATAAAATTTCATCACTGGAAACTGCGAGGAGGGACGTATTAGACCTTCCCATGATTGTGCAACAAACCTATGATTATGGTTTGCACTCATTGTAAGGAGCTAGATGAGAGAACCTTAAACATCATCAGACGAACCTTTGCATGATCATGGGATATCACGACCTGATTTATATGTTGTGATGGAACCTACTAAATTCCACCTGCAGGGAAGAAAAAACCATAACCCAGAGCTAACTGAATAGGTTAACTCCATAGGAAATGCCCAACAAAGGCAAATTTCAAGAACATGACTTATAATTTAAACAAGGGTTCTAAAGAGATAAATACAATCCATAAAAAATATGAATCGAACAAAGTGGTAGAGTCAATAAAAATAAATATAATGATCATAAAATACAACCCAAAAATCTAGAATAGTAAATACACCTATCTTGAAATAAAAGACTGAATAATAAATATAGAAGGAAATGGGCAACTTGAACACGAACAGCTGACCCTATCTCCAGAAATCAATCATCGTACAAAAAATGATCAACAACAACATCTAGTACTCGAATCTGCACCAAAAAGGTATAGAAGTATAGTATGGGTACCAAAATAATGGGTACTTAGTAGGCATCACTGACTGACTAAGATAAATCATGAAATAGAAATGATAGAATGTAAGATAACATAACTAAGTGAAGGTACAAAATTGAACCTAAATCTTATTCATTATCACTGTACATAGCTCGAAAATAAACTGAGATAATAATGATAGCATAACAAAATGAATCAAGCACAAGCAAACATAACTACAAAATTGGATCCCATATGCCAATTGGTGTAGAAAACTAAAGAACTCATCATAGCCTCACATACTACTAGAGAGTACACTAAAGAGAAGAGTAGTCTAAGTATGCATCATTTATAAATAGCCATCATCATTATTTAAACATCATTCCACAATTTTCATCATTCGACATTATTCCATCACGTAGCAATTCTCCAACATTATTCCATAATTCACAAATTACCAATTAGCCATCAATTGTCAAGTAAGCACCATTTATTCACTAGTCATTCCTAAAAAATTTCACATCAATCATTTCATTATGTAATAGTGAGTACCTAGACTCGAACTGGTAATATATATTTAGACAATACACAAAATTGAACTGATCATAATATAAGCAATACATAAAATTAAACCGATCATAACATAAGCAATCCCCGAAATTAAACCACACATAATATAATCAATACCCATGATTGAACTGGTCATAATATAAGAAGTACCCAGAATTGAATCGGTCCAAATATAAGAAATAACCAAAATTAAATCATCCCTAATATAATAAATGCCCAAAACTGAACCGATCATCATATAATTAATACTCAAAATTGAACTGGTCATCAATATAATCTTAATATAATCAATACCCAAAATTGAACTGGTCATCAATAGCATAACCAATTACATGATCAATAGGTTTCAATCCTCACAATTACCAAAAGAACCATCAAGTATAAAGATTCATCATTATTACCTCAATACACATTCCCACATGCCCAAATAGCATAAAGGTTCATAAAGCTAACAGGTGTCATATCCTAAAGTGGGTTAGAAGTCCACTTCTAATACTCGAGTTTAATTTTTAGGAAAATTTCTAACCGAACTAGGCTTAAGGTATCTAAATCAACTTTTAGATATCAAACAAGCCTTAATTAACTCTTAGATAGTGAATTCACCTAGAAAATGAACAACTAGGTCAATTATGCCTAATTAGAGTAATCTAAGTCGTTCTCATGCTAAACATAAGGAATTAAGTCTAATTCACCTAAAGTACAAGGAAACCAACTAAGTGTTTCAAGTTTATGGTATCCAAATAGAATAAATGTCTCAAAAACCCCAAGTATTGCATTCCATTAATCAATACCTAAATCCTATCCCAAATCCAAAACAATATCACAAATATATATATTATGAAGTAGCTCAATCTAACAAGGGGTTAAACCTAACCTGCCTCGACGCCGAAGAAAGCTCAATGAACTGCTACACTTCACCTTTTTCTTACAACAATCCTTATCAAGATGCCAAGCTATCAAAAACACATTATACTTATTAGTATACGAACATTGATACCTATATTGCACCATTGTGCTTCAGGTCCAAAAATCACCTCAAACCCCATGTGGGTTCTATTTACAGAAATCACATTTCTGAGACCAACCCAATATTTATACATGATCAAGAAATCATAAGCCTCAATAATGGTGAAATCCAAGCTAATTTAGGGCTAAAATCAAGCTATCAAGCTATTTGGGTTTTGAGAATCATATCAAGAAACTTCACCAATAAATGGATGAATTCTTACCTTAAATTCTATGAAAATCACAAAAATAGATGTCAATAAAGCTCCCAAGTCACACGTAAGTCTCAAATTTAAGACATATTATTCCTTAGGTATTTCTCTCTCAAGGTATGGATGAAGAATAGGCTAATTCGCAACATAAAAAGTCTATATATACCTTATCCAGTTAATCAAATGTCACTATCATGATTAGTAGTGTGAGATCGCACTACCTCCCAACTATTAGGGTTGTCAGGATCAAGAAAGGCCTTTGGCGATTTCACTACCTCATCAGCACTAAGAATCTCAATCGTAGCTATGGTTGGAAATCACCAACACACCACCAGCTATCACTTGAAAACTTAAAAAAATTCCAAGTTTTTGCCATGCCCATGGGATTTATTTTGAATACCCTATATGCAAGAAAACTATGTAACAACACTAAATTTGAAGTTCTGGAGGCGATGGTGCAATAAGAACTTCCATACGAGGTCATTTTAACCAAATATGGGTCCTATACCAAATTTTCAATTTCTCCAACTTCCAAACGATAGGTCAAAATTAGCTCGGGTTCATCGAGATCGGAACCAAAGGTCCACCTAGCCTAAAATTTATATTCCAGAGCTACTGGTGTAGTCAGATTTTACATATAATATTTTTTAACTGAGATTTTCTCCAAGCAACCATTTGGAACTAACAAAGTCTTCTAACCAAGGTATTGTCCCTTAAAACCAAATGAATTGCCCGATAACTAAACTGTTAGTCCTAGCAAGTCATAAATAACTTAGGAAAACTATGGAAAATCTCTAACGGAAAAATATATGGATACATGGAAAATGTCCCGAAGGACCATTACATGGAATTACATAATATCATATCTTGGTTCGTAGGTTTTTCTAGATACATTAAGGGTATTTGTGGGACGCACATTCATTCCTCGAGATCGTGGATTCAAAGAACAATTGTGGTTCCCTCTTGTGGTATGAGGGTAAAATTTGTCAACTTTCTAATGTTGGAGTTTTCTCGATCAGATTACACCATTGTACAATCGTTTAATGCATCCACAGTTGTGGTTTTACTTATGATAGGTTACTATGAAGAAGCACAAGGCATTAAAGACCATAAAATTTTACTCTGAAGTAAAATTAAGGTAAAATTGGATGCATTGGAAATATAATTCAAATATATATCATATTATGGATCTGGAACTTAAAAATGCATCTTAATCTATATGTTATTATCGTTTGAAACTGATTACTACTCTAGGGATCAATTGATAAAGGAGTTTTTGTCTTCACTAAGGGCTAAGGGGTTTTGTAATGCCACAAAAAATAAAATCCTAGACTAAAACTAATCTTAAAGTACATGTAGGGTAAATCACTAAGTTCTAATAGCATGATAAGGGACTTGGCTCTGTACCAAACCTTACATACCCCTTAACCCGTATTAAATCAAAAACCACCTTTACCAATCGATTCATAGAGAACTGATCAAATTAAAATGAGAATAGCTTCCATATTCAGATAAATTTTTGAGTCCCAAAGAAACCGAATGATAGATATTTTAATTATATTTCAAACCAATTCATATTATCCTTAATCAGACATTAAATTATAAAGTTATGTCTTTTTTAATAAATCACTACTCTACAACATAATACCATCAGATGAACCACAACTATGCTTACATTTTATGATTGTACAATGGTCTTATCTGATCGATAAAACCCCAACTTCAAAAATTTTACAATGTGTACCCTCATTCCATGAGAGAAAACCATTATAACGAGTCCTACATATGCCCTTGATGTAACTAGCAAACATACGATCTAAGGTTAAACCATAGGTAATCCCACAATCTTACAAAGATTCATCTAATCATGATTCAAAGTGTTCTCATCTATCTCCAAACCACAATTACATCCCATGATTATGGAATAGTCTTGCATGTTCCTTCCCACAGCTTCTAGTAATATAATTTTAAGGGAAATGTCAGTCATTTCCAAATTTTTTATTATTAAAACTATTTCACTTAGGAGAATATCAAGTTTTATTAGGGGGTTTATATGAAAGTTATAGCTCATATTCAGAAGGTTGAGGTTTTATCCCAAGGAGGTGATAGTGTTCTTTGTTATCAAGGCAAATTTGTTCGAGATATAGATGAATTGAGACAAAAAATTCTAGTAGCGACACATGGCTATCATTATTTTATTCACCAATTAGCCACTAATATTTATTGTCGTCTATCGTAATTCATTTAGTGGAATGGTTTGAAAAAAGAATCACAGAATTAGTGTCTAAGCCCCTACATTTCCATCTAGTTAAGTTTGAGCACCAGAGACCAGGTGGCATTCTTCAGCACATCAGTATTCCTACTTAATTATGGGATGTTCTAAAAATGGTCTTTGTAATAGGGTTTCCTCATTGATGTCAACAATATGATTCTATTTTGGTTATAGTGAACATGATGACTGGATCAACCTATTTCCTGCTAGATAAAACTTCAGATTCAACTAAGGACTATGCCAAACCCCATTTGAAGGAGTTGTTAAGATTTAATTGAGTCTCTTCGACTATTATTTCAAATAGAGGAACTTAGTTTACCACATATTTTAGAAGTCCTTCCAGAAGGGTCTCGGTACCCAAGTTTATATCATTATAGCCTTTCACTCGTAGACTAATGGTTTGGTATAGAGGACCATTTAGACCTTATAGGATATGTTAAGAGAATGTGTGATTGATTTCAAGGGTAGTTTAGATGATCATATACCTTTAATTGAGTTTTCGTATAATAATTGTTATTACTCTACTATTTAGATAACCCCATTTGAGAGACTTTATGGAAGGAGGGGTAGATGTCCTATTTGTTAGTTTGAAGTTGGTAAAGTTGAATTGATAGGACCAAACTCAATCCACTAGTATATAGTGATGGTTAAACTAATTAGAGAGAGGTTGAGAATGACTCAAAGTCATCAAAAGTCCTATATAGATGCGAGAAGGAGAGAATAAGTGTTTTTCTTGGTGGTTTGGTTAGTTTAAAAGTTTTACCTATAAAAGGGGTGAAACGGTTCGAGAAGCAAGAAAAGATCATCCCCAATTTATTAGTCCTTAGGATATTGTGGGTCATTTGGAAAATTTGAATATGAGCTAGATTTGCCAACGAATTTAGTAGCAGTTCATCAAATCTTTCATGTTTTCTTGCTAAACAAGTGCACTAGTGATCCCATATTAGTTGTACCCTTGTAAAAGGTTTTCTTTAAATATAGTCTCTCTTACGAAGAGGTTTCTGTTGAAATACTTGACCATCAAGTTTTCAGGTTGAGGAATAAAGAGGTTGCATTGGTAAATGTTCTTTGGCGAAACTAGTCAGTTAAGGGAGCTACTTAAGAGGCAATGGCTGAAATAATAGCAAAGTACCTCCATCTTTTCCCATAACTTAGTTCCATCTTGAGGTAATAATTTCCCATGATTTATTAATTCTTTTTATTTCATGTCACCTAACTATTTTAATGCCATAACATGCATATATAAGTTTGAATTAGCCCATATTTTAGTTATCAATCCAATACCATGTTAATACTCATCTATTAGAAACTCAATGTAGGTAATTCACGTATAGATAATTTAAAGAGGTTCTAAAGTATAAGGATAGGTAGTGAAGAAAATATGGTAATTGAAACACTTCCTCCATAACCTTTTAGCTCAGTCAACTTCCATTTAGGGATGAATGATACAAAGGAAGAGATATTGTAACACCCCAAAAAAATCCAAGCTTAGACTAGAACAATGATTTAAGTACATATTGGGTAAATCACTCAGTTTTAACAACATAAGAAGGGATTTATCCATGTACCAAAGCTCATAGACCCCCCATCCCTTGACCAAGACAAAACTTCCCTTACCAATCAATTCTTAATGAATTGATCAACTTCAAAGATAAATAACTTCTACATTGATATGAATTTTTGAGTCTTTGATACAAGAAATGTATATATTTAAATTATATTCCTAATGCTTCCAGTTTCACCTCAATATGACATCGAAGTAGAAAGTTCTGGCCTTATTAGTAAAGCACTACTCTACAGTGAGATACCATAAGATGAACCATAATCGTGATTACATTGTATGACCATAGAATGATCTCATCTGATTGAGATATCATCACCTTCTATAATAGAGCATTGCATGCCATCATGTCACGCGATGGAACCATTATCTTTCTTTGAAACCACGATCCCAAGTAATGATCGTGAGTCCCAAATAATCTCTTGATGTAATCAACAAACATACAAACCAAGGTACGAGAGTAGTTAGATCCCACAATCATACCAAGACTTATCTAATAATGATTCTGAGAGTTCTCATCTAGCTTTATCCACTAGTTTAACCTCCAATTGAAGGTTGCTCCCAATATTATGTCTCGTATGTTTCTTCCCACAACTTTCAGTTATGAAATATTAAGGGGAATTTTAGTTTTTTCCCAGTATTTTAATATTGAAAATATTTCATTTTGGCAAAACTAAAGGGCCATTAGTCGGCTTTATATGAACCTAATCTCTGATTAATTATATTTTAATCTAATACTAAGTTTTAGAAGAGAAAAAGTGGTGATGCCTTTTTCCCAAGTTCAGTTAAGGTTGATCTTCCTCAAGCATCAAACTCTAAAGGATGCTTTAGGGTTCTTGTCTCTAGGTATGTGGGATTTAATCAATTGGTTCCCTTTCACCCATTGAGTCCCAAAGTTAACCCAATTCTCTAGTACTATTGCTCTTTCACAACTAAAGGTTATGAGTACTGGAAGATTTGTTGATATCATAGTCTGTTGGTGTCATTGAGTTATAATTCTAATTTTAGCATGAATTATAGTGTTATTATTTGACCATGATCCTGACCCTAGTTACATTATGCAATCCATAATTGTTGGACATGAGTCATAGAGTTTTTTAATTGTGTTTTGTTCATAAAATTGACATAGTAGTTGCATTGTTTAGAGATGGCCGGTTATATATATCGGATGACCAAGGATATCATGCTTATTTAGATACTATATTATCCAGTTCACATTATTTAAATGCTTTTATAAACTATATTTATTTTAGCTATCAGATTATTATCATCAGTGAGCATTACAGTTATCAGTGGCATTTAGTAGGGTGTAGTACTTAACACCGTGTAGACATGGGGATGACGGTTCATTCATCAGTTAGGATGAGAACATTAGGAGAAGTTCCTATATACCAAAACAACACTACCACCATAGGTTGTAAAGGGTCAATCCTCAAATTAGGCTTGACACCTTATTCCCTTTGGATATTAGTTTAGTGGATCTATGTCAATTAATGTTTCTACCCTTGGCAATGTACTGAACACCCTTCTAGTTAGGGTTACAGGTCGGACCCTAGTTAACTCAAATTTGGGTATGTCGGTTGATAGTAGCTCCCACACTCCACAATTTACAGTTAAGGTCTCATATTCTTTCATGACCTTGTATTTAGTTATTCAATTCAGTTTACAACATATGTTCATTAACTTGCATTAGTTATCATGTTACATGTTCTATGTTTAACTCATATCAAATACTTTCTTATCTTGCATACTCAGTACATTCAAAGTAGGTCTTATGATCATTGACAAACCCTAAACCCTAAAAAGGAAAAAACTTAAAATGATCACAATCATACAAGAATGAGAGGCAGAACATGGTACCATAATTAGTAGTTAATACACCTAAGGATGCTGAGATTTTGAATCTTAATCCAGTCATTAATAATATTACTAGGTTTTCTCTAAAATATGTTGTCATGTTAAATGGGGAACCTAGTATCATGTGGAAATATTCTGAGGTAAGATACTTAATCATACAAGAAAAATTACAATACACTATCATTGGTAAGTTTTTGTATGGTAAACCATTTATCAAGTTGTTGAGAAAAGAAATCCATACATAATGTGCAATAAAAAAAGAATGCACAATAGGAGTACTGATGCAATACATATTCTTATTAGGTTGTAAGGGTTAGAGGATTATGTACAATTTCTTTCAACTACAACATACTACATAAAGTCTAAAGAGATGTTTTGGCAGCTGAGAACATTAAAGTGGGGTCCTTGGTTTAAACCTGGTGTAGAGACTACAATAGGAGTAGAATGGATTTCAATGTCATATCTTCCTAATTTTTTTGTTAAGGAAGTAATTTATTCAATTAGCTCAACAGTTGTAAAACCATTAATGGAAGGCATGTCCACTAAAAATTAAACAAGACCTAGTTTTGCAAAGGTGAAAGTAGTAGTGGAGCTAATTGTCAAACTACCACAGAGAGTGAGAATTAATAAAGAGAATGATAATATAAGAGACATCAAATAAAAGTGGATTAAGATCCAATATGATTATTTGCCTAAATACTGAAAAAACTCTTGCTTGCAAGGCCATGATGAAGAGAGCTATTGGAATATTCATCCAGAGCTGCATGAGAAGCAGCTAGATGAAGGTAAAGGATAACAATAGACAATTAGATAGAAATAATATTAATCAAAAGGAGGAGCACCAGGTAAACAATGCAAAAGGATAAAACACAAATAAACAACAATGGTTGACAAGGAGAAACAAGTAAAAAAGGGATAGATGTAGGCATATAGTAGAGGAAGTTGATAAGGAGACTAATATTAGGGTCTCTATATCTAATCCTTTTAAGGCATTACAAGAGGAAGAAGTTGACAATATCAATAAGGAAGATAAACGAAAACAAAGGAAAGTACAAAGGATTGGGTTAGTAAGATATTTGGAAAATTAGAAGATAAAACACAAACATCAATAGGAGAAGATGCAAAGTTGCAATCAAAAGACAAAGAAGAAATTAGAGAAGAAAATGAAGTGTCACCATCAAAAAAAGATAAGGCAAAATAAAGAACACATCATGTAACAGAATATAAGGACAAGAGATGTAATACACAACAACAAAAATCTGAACAAAATATAAAGTCAGGAGATTTAATGGTACTTGATTAAGAAAATGTCACCAAAGATGTTCTGGTGATGGAAGGTGTTGTACCATTAGAAATACAACCAAAAAAATAGATTTAAAGATGAATAAAAAGCAGGATAATTTTGATGGGCAGATATGGATGATAACATAAAGAAAGTACCAATTAAGGGTAATTTTTCACCCAAGAAGATAGATTCAGTGAAAGCAATTCAGAGGAAACAATAAAAAAGGTCAAAAATACAAACTCAAGTACAATGCAGATAAGGAGACATACTTAAAAATTAAAATTACGATGAAGGTTTTGATTTTTAATATAAAATTGGTGTACACTCATAAAGAATTCACCAGGATGATAACATTACAAAAGAGAAATCATTTTTATTTCATTGGGTTGATGGAACCTTTTTAGGAAAGTCACAATATTGAAGAATATAGAAGAATGTTGGGATGCCACATGCAATAGCTAATATATTTTGTATGATATGGGATTTCATGGATTTAATTATAAAATAATATGGTTAGAGATGAGAAGCAGTAGTTAACTCTGAAACTGGAGAATTAACAGGCAAAAGTAGCAGTTGTAGTTACATTAGTATATGCAAAATGTATTCAAAATAAAAGGCTACTAATTTGGAAATCTTTAGAAATTTTGGCTCTTTCTCTTCAAGATACATGGTTGGTAAGAGGGGACTTTAATATTATAAGGAATGATGAGGAGAAATTGGTAGGTTTACCTATTACCATAGCTGAAATAATAGATTTCAATCATTGCATTAGTTTGTGCAAGTTAGAAGAATGCAGATTTCAAGAAAGTAAATACACATGATGGAATGGAAGAACTGATGATGGTTGCATAATTAAAATATTGTATAGAGTATTGTGAAATGATAAGATGTAAGATTTATTTCCTGTCATGGAGATAGAACACTTGGTCGAAAATGGCTCAGATCATTCTCTATTACTCCTTCACTTTAGTAGTGTTAAGGATCAAATTATGAAATCATTCAGATTTTTAAATTTTTAGTTGAAGGAATATTCTTGTGTGGAATTAATAAGGAAAAATAAACATGCAGATATAGAAGGAAATCCTTTCATCTTATTTTAGTAGAAGTTAAAGAATATAAAATAAGCCCTAACTCTTTATAGTAGAATACTTTTTAGGAAGTTGCAACTCTTGAGGAAGTCATAAAGGTAAAAGAGAAGTAGTTTGAACAAAATCCATCGGGAACTAATCGGGAAAGGTTGATTAAATCCCAAGCAAAATGAAGTTTATAGCTTAAGAAAGAGAGATTTTTGGAGGTAGAAAGCTTGTTTTTAATGGTTAAAGAAGCTTAAAGAAATATCAAATTATTTCATACAATAGTAAGATAAAGAAGGAGAAGGCTCAAACTAAAGAGAATCCAGAATAATGAAGGTATGTCGATAGAAGAACAGTCAGAGATTGTAGATGCAGCTGTAAAGTTCTTCTAGAAATAGTTCACAAAAAAAAAAGATAAAGAAGATTTCTCATTGATGTATGAGTTTCCTAAACTAGTATCTGTAGAACAAAATAAATATATAATAAGAATCCCAAGTATAGAGGAAGTTAAAGTTGTTGTCATGGGGTTGAACTGAATTAGTGCTGGAGGTCCAGATGGGATAACAAGTGCTTTCTATTAAGATGTTTGGGATATCATAGGAGAGTACATACACAAAATAATAGTATCATTCTTTTGTGGATTTGAACTTTGAAGATTAATTACTTATACTAATTTTTTTCTATTTCAAAAAAAATTAGTAATGAATACCTTTTTTGACATGAGAACCATATCTCTTAGTAATTTGTGAATAAAATCTTTTCAAGGATTATTCATGAGAGAATTAAGGGATTGTTTCCAGAGATAATATCATAAGAACAAGCTGGATTTGTCCAACGTAGAAGCATTGAGAAAAATATACTGGTGGGGTAGGAAATAACTCAGAAATAAGGAAAAGAGGTAAACCTCCTAACATGGTCATTAATTTAGATATGATGAAGGCTTATCACTAGGTGCGGTGTTCATTTCATAAAAAATTATTGAGAAAGCTGGATTTTTGTGAAGAAATAGTAGACATGGAATACCGGTTAGTTGGGAATCATTGGTATTGAATACTCTTGAATGGGATTCCTAAAGGATTTTTTAAAACATCAAGAGTAGTGAAACATATAGATCCTCTTTCTTCTGTATTATTTATTCTAGTAGTAGAGGTGTTATATGGGAGTCTAAAGAATTTGCTTCAAAGAAATGAATTTAAGATGTTTGGTATGCCATGAGGTAGTCCAAAAATAAATCATATGGCTTTTGCTAATGATATGATTATTTTGTGCAAGACTGAATTGTGTACCCTACATTTAGTTATAGAAGCATTGGGAAGATATGAAAAAGTGTTATACCAAAAGATTAATAAAGATAGAAGTACAATTTACCTGCATAAAAGTGCTTCAAATGGCACAATAGTTATGGAAGAAGTGGATATAGGAATATTGAGAAAGGAATTTACTTTTACTTATTTAGGATATCAAATTTCTTATATGATGAATAAAAAAGATTATTACTAGAAAATAAAGAATATAATAAGTTGCAAGTGAAGGAGCTGGAAAGGAAAACTACTATCTTTTGGTGGAAGAGCAATCTTAATTAAGCATGTATTGCATAGTATTCCTATTTACTACCTTTCAGTAGCGAACCCCCTATGAATTTTATGAACACAATTCAGAGGGTTTTGGCTTAATTTTTCTTGAGCAGCTATATAGTGGGAAGAGAAAGGCATTGGGTTAAGTGGATGACCTTAAGTTTACCTGAAGAGGAAGGAGGACTGATGTTTCAAATGTTGCCTTACATATCTATTGCACTTTTTTGTAAACTATGGTGGATCTTCAGAACTAGAAAGTCCATATGGAGTACTTCTATGCACAAAAAATATTGCTAAAAGGAGCATCCCAAAATGTTAATGACGATAACTAGAGCAAGAGGCTCATCAGTACAGAAGAAAATATTGCAAGCAAGGGATCTCATAGGGAATTTGATTATATGGCAAACCAAGAGTGGGAATGCCTATTTTTTGTTTGATAACTGGACATTCTCAAGGGGAATTGTACACTATTATGCATAATATTTGCAATACCTCATGTCTGGGAGTTTCTGAGCATCATATGATTTCTCTCTTGAGTCATACCTACACGATAGGAATTGTATGTTGTAGTTGTATGCAAGACAGTATGAAAGGGTAAATTTTTTGTTGTGGATATGACTCTACCCATAGAAGTCATTAAGTATGTAACACCCCGACATCTTCTTAGCTAAGTTTCATCCATAAAAAGTCTAAGCATTATCTTCTAGAATGATCTAAATTATTTTGGATATGGAATTTCATAGATTTCAACCTTTCATTATATAGATAACTGAATTAACTTTCCAACGATATAAGATTCGTCCAAAATGGACCCTCGGTCAAGAAGTTATGAATAATTTAAAGTTCCAGTCGTAAACATCGTCATTTTGGGGTCTAGAGCATCGCGGAGAGGGTCAAATTGACAATCGTCAAATTCCAGTGGGGCTCCGCGATGGTGGAAAATCATGGAGGCACCCAATTTCCCACTCGTCAAATTCCAGTGGACCACAACGATTGTGGCGCGTTGCTGTGTACCCGAAATCGGGCTTTTAAGTTCAAATTTTCAATTCTATTCAGGTGTTATTAAGGGTAACTTTGACTTTCTCCTAGCCTTTAAAAACGTCCAAACAAAGGATTTAGGGTATGTTTGAGTAACTTAACCCTATTTTCATTAAAATCATCAAGAATCCTCTCTAGGGTTTCAAATAAGAACTTCAAGAAACCCAAGATTCAACTGTGGGTTTTCATAATCGATTGAAGATTCGAAATCCCCAGATCATTGGCTTCTAGAAGAACCCGCTAATTTCATAAATAGAGGAACGTGGGGTTATCCTAAAGTTCATGGGCATGTTTTCAAAAAGAAACTGATGCAAGACTTTAAATTTATACAAGTATATATATGTTTTTACAAATAGGGGTTTTCGATTAATACAAATAACATGTTTTGATATATGATTTTGAAAGAAATATTGAGATATCATGGGGTTGTTTGTTTGAATGTATTTAGATAGTTGAATTGTGAACCCGTGACCTAAAATTTTGAAAGGGTACGATGTACATGAGTTGTGAATTTTCTAAATTCCCCATGATAATGTTTATACCCCATATTACACTTGTGTTGAACCATTGAGAGGATGAGTTTTGTAATTGATATGACATTACTCATAAATGATTTAACTTCTTGAATGATTGCATGTTGAGAACCATAGTGTATGTGTTTAATGGTGTGAAAGTCATACATATGTTCATGTTGCAAATGGTGTGAAAAGATGGAAAGTTGATGTGATATTGATGACTTGCCAGTCGAGTATGATGATACCCTGCAGAGTATGACATCTGATTGATCAAAATGAGTTTAATGCATTGATTTTGTGAGATAGGTGGTTACCTGAAGAAAGTATGAGTCAAATGAATCTACACTGGAAACCGTGTTTGTCGACTCGGGAACTTGGTACCCTGCTATGTGATCTTATGTAACTGATATTATGTCATCCCAAATTGGGACTATGGTTAGGAGCCCTGCTTTGTGATCTTGTGTACTACCATAATCTATTGGGTTGAGATACCCTGTTGTGTGATCTTATGTGTCTTTCCCTCACTTATACTCTAATCTCTGCGGCAGCCGAGATTTGACAGTTGGTGTAAATGTGAAATTGTAGGGTGTACCACCTAGCCCAAATGTGTTGCATTTTTGTTGAAAATTCATTATACTATGCCCCATGTATTTTTGAAATCATTTTTACAATAATGTGCTTTATATCAGCTCTCATTTATTTTATATAAAAATCTCTACTTTGTTTTTCATTACTCTACGTACCAGTACTTTGTATTGACCCCCTTTCCTCCCAGGTTCGGAGGCACGATCTAGGAGTTCAGAAAATCAGTAGATTTTTTAGATAGTTTTGCAGAGACAAGCAGTGAGCCTTTGATATTCTGGAAGGCCTGATGTCTGGCAGTTTATTTATCATTTAATTGTTTTGGGTCTACTGTGGGCCTTGTCCCAGTTTTCAAATAGAGTTTTTTTTTAGTCATGTAGCAGAGATTTTGCAGACGGTTTTCTGATGTCAATAGATATTGTGGGACATTATTTCCCATTATTGATTTCATTGGACTCACGACCATGTTTCTGTAGTATTGCGAATCTTCCATATTTCTTTTATCATATGAATTATGTGCATGATTACCAGATAGATAGGGGTGTTTCGGGCCTTCATGGTTCAGAATGCTCGTCACGACTAGGGTCCCAGTTTGGGTCATGAAAAACTTGGTATCAGAGAATGGTTCATGGTCCTAGGGTGTCTGCAAAATCGCGTCGGGTAGAGTCTTATTTATGTATATGTTGTGCGCCACACTTATAAGTAGGAGGCTACTAGGCATTTAGGAAATATTTCCCTTCCTTGTGATTTAGTTCGTGCTTCAGAGTCAAGTTTGTTTCTAATCAGTGATCTTTTGTCTTACAAAAATAACAGTCATGCCTCCTCATTGCAATACTAATCAGAGTGCTCAGAATGATTAAGTCTGTCCCACTCATGGGATGAGGAAATGTAATAGAGCTCCCACACCAGACCTGCTCCCTACTCTGGGAGACCCTTCAGTCCCAACCAGTCCACCAAATGCTGCACGGACCAATGTTAACCATCCCCCGACTACTCAGAGGGATATTTCAAATACAGAATTTAGACAATCTATTCATATACTGACACAGTTAGTGGCTAACCAGGCCTAACAATTAGAAGATATTGGGTCTGCACCTGTTAAATCTGAAGCTAGTAGGGTGGGTCAGTTCATGAGAATGAACCCGCCTAATTTTACTGGCACTAAAGTAGAAGAGAATTCACAAGAGTTCATACACGAAATGGAGAAGATTTTCAGAGTAATGCATGTGGATCAGGTGGAAGGTGTTGAGCTAGCGGTTTATCAGCTAAAGGATGTAGAGAACAAATGGTACAATGAGTGGGAACAGGCTAAGGGTGACAGTGCTAAGCCCACATTGTGGGACGAATTTGTGAAATCTTTTCTTGACCAATTCTTTCCTTTGCAGTTAAAGGAAGCTAAAGAAGAGGAATTTATGAACCTTAAGCAGGGTAAGATGAGTGTTCAGGAGTATACTCTAAAGTTTAATCAGCTGGCCCATTATGCTCCTAAGATGACAAATAGTATGAGGGCCCGAATGAGGAAGTTTTCTTCTGACCTTTCAGATGATCTGGTGCTTGAGTATCAGGGAGCTATTCTGAACAAGGATTTGGACTTTTCTAGGCTGACAGTTCACATGCAACAGGTAGAGGAGAAGAAAAAGAAGATTTTTAAATCAAAGAAGAAGGAAAGGCAGGCAAAAAGAGTTAGATCTGCCGACCAGGGTCACAGTCAGCCTCAAAGAGGTAAGTGGGGAAATAAATAGAAGAAGAAGAAGAATTAGGGTAATGCAGAGTCTGCTGCCAGTGCCCCAGCATCCAGACCACAGACAAACAGATAATCTCAGGGTTTTCATACTCACCATGGATCCAGATCCCCAGTTACTCAGTCGCAGGGCAGTGTGGCCTAGCAGCGTCGTACTTATTCGCGGTGTGAGACTTACGGAAAGAATCACCCAGGGAAGTGTTATTTCGAAGGGAGAAATTGTTATTCTTGTGGCAAGGTGGGTCACCTTCAGAGAGATTGCCTTTCTGCTGGAGGAAGTGCGGGGGCGGCTAAGTCCTAAGCCGCCTCCACGGATCCTCCTCCTTAGGGTTCCCCTTCAACTTTTGGGAGCGGTCGTAACTGGTTATACGCTTTGACTAACCGCCAAGAAGTGGAAGCTTCACCAGATGTTGTCACCGGTATGTTACGAATATTTTCCAGTAATGTTTAGGTATTTCTTGATCCTAGGTCTACCTTATCTTATGTGATATGTGGCTGTTGGTTTTGGGTTTGAGCCCGAAGTTATTGTAGAACCCGTCATTGTTTCCACTCATGTAGGTGATTTTGTTGTTGCTAGAAGGGTGTATAGAAATTTTTTTGTGGCTATTCTTAGCCGGGATACTATGGCAGACCTTATAGAACTTGATATGGTAGACTTTGATGCTATCCATGGGATGGACTGGCTCCATTCGTGTTATGCCACACTTGATTGCAGAACCCGAAAGGTTACTTTTTCTTTCCCGAATGAGTCACCAATTGAGTGGGCAGGAAATTCTATGGCACCTAGAGGTC
This sequence comes from Capsicum pubescens, assembly GCA_030864215.1. Taxonomy (NCBI): domain Eukaryota; kingdom Viridiplantae; phylum Streptophyta; class Magnoliopsida; order Solanales; family Solanaceae; genus Capsicum; species Capsicum pubescens. Next base: position 173,161,091 of record CM061543.1, read on the forward strand.
GCTTTATCTCTTATCTTAGAGCCCGAAAGCTTATCTCCAAAGTTTGTATGTACCATCTAATCCGAGTAAAAGATTCCAGGGTTGAATGTCTTCCTCTTCAATCAGTCCCTATAGTGAATGAGTTTCCAGAAGTCTTTCCTGAAGATCTCCCAGGGATACCACCTGATAGGAAGATAGATTTTGGCATTGATGTATTGCTAGACACTCATCCTATTTCCATTCCACCATATAGAATGGCTCCCGCGGAACTGAAAGAGTTGCTCATAGACCTCCTAGACAAAGGCTTTAATTGTCCTAGTGTTTCCCCATAGGGTGCACTCATACTTTTTGTGCAAAAGAAGGATGGGTCCCTTCGTATGTGCATAGACTACCGCCAATTGAATAAGGTCGCTATTAAAAACAAATATCCTTTTCTTAGGATTGATGATCTTTTTTACCAGCTTCAGGGTGCTAAGTGTTTTTTGAAAATAGACCTTTGTTCGGGCTATCATCAGTTGAAGGTTAGGGAGTTAGACATTCCCAAAATAGCCTTCCGAACCCGATATGGTCACTATGAGTTCTTAGTCATGTCCTTCGGGTTGACTAATGCCCCTGCAGCCTTTATGGATCTTATGAATAGGGTGTTCTATCAATTTTTAGATTTTTTTGTCATAGTGTTCATTGAGGATATTCTCATCTATTCCAAAAGTGAGGAAGACCATGCCAATCACCTCCGAATTATCCTTCAAACCCTTAAGGATCATCAGTTATATGCTAAGTTCTCCAAATGTGAATTCTAGCTGAATGTTATTGCCTTCTTGGGGCATATTGTATCTAGTGACGGGATTAGAGTGGATCCCCAAAAGATTGAGATAGTAATAAAATGGCCCAGACCCACGACTCCAACCGATATTCGGAGCTTCTTAGGTTTGGCGGGTTATTACAGAAGGTTCGTAGAGATTTTTTCTTTTATAGCTGCTCCGCTCACTAAATTGACTCAGAAAAATGTGAAGTTTGTGTGGTATGACTTGTGAGAAAATAGTTTTGAGAAGTTGAAAGACAAGATAACTACTGGTCCTATTTTTACTCTTCCCGAGGGTGTAGATGGTTTTGTGGTGTACTGTGATGTGTCCCGTGTGGGACTTTGTTGTCTATTAATGCAACATGGTAAGGTGGTAGCTTATGCATCTAGGCAGTTAAAGGTGCATGAGAAAAATTACCCCACTCATGACTTGGAGTTAGCAGTCGTGGTGTTTGCACTAAGGATCTGGAGGCATAATCTCTATGGAGTGCATGTTGATATTTATACTGACCACAAAAGTTTGCAGCAGGTTTTCTCATAGAAAGAATTGAACCTCAGGCAGAGGCGTTAGATGGAGCTTTTGAAATACTATGATATGAGCCTGTATTACCATCCAGGCAAGGCAAATATTATAGCCGACGCTCTCAGTAGGTTGTCTATGGGTAGTTTTTCTCATGTTGAAGAGGGGAAGAGAGAGATGGTGAAAGATATTCACCACCTTGCAAATCTGGGAGTACGACTATTAGATTCTGAAGATGGAGGGGTTATTGTTCATGAGATAGCTAAGTCATCCCTTTGTGCTGAATTTCAAGAGAAGCAAGTTGAAGATCCCATCTTGATACAAATCAAGAAACATGTGGCTCACCAAAAGGTTATGTCGTTTGAAATTGGTGGAGATGGTATTCTGAGATATCAGGGTAGGTTGTGCATCCCGAATGCTGATGGACTACGGGAAAGAATCCTTGATGAAGCACACACTTTAAGGTATGTTGCTCACCCGGGCTCTACTAAGATGTACCATAATCTGAAAAATTTTTATTGGTGGAATAATATGAAATGTGATGTAGCTAATTTTGTTTCCAAGTGTTTGAACTGTCAGCAAGTAAAGGTAGAACATTTGAGGCCAGGAGGTACTTCCCAAGAGATAACTCTGCCTTTATGTAAGTGGGAGATGATTGATATGGACTTCATTACAGGACTTCCGAAGTCCTGAAACCAGTATGATTCTATATGGGTAATTATAGATAGGCTGACCAAGTCAGCGCACTTTTTGCCTGTCAGGACTAACTATTCAGGAGAAGATTATGCTAAGCTTTTCATCGCAGAAATAGTTTGTTTACATGGGGAACCTATGTCCATTATATCTGATCGAGGTACGCAGTTTTCTTCTGAGTTTTGGCGATCTTTTCAGAGAGGATTAGGTACCCAAGTGAACCTAAGTACTTCTTTTCACCCCCAAACAGATGGGCAAGCGGAATACACCATCCAGACCCCTGAGGATATGTTTAGGGCTTGTGTGATTGATTTTAAAGATAGTTGGGTGGATCACTTTCCATTGATAGAGTTCACGTATAATAACAGTTTCCATTCCAGTATTAAGATGGCGCCATTTGAGGCATTGTATGGGATAAGATGTAGGTCACCAATAGGGTGGTATGAAGTGGATGAGATGCAGATGTTTGGCCCTGATCTTGTTTATCAGGTAATGGAAGATGTTTAGAGAATGACTTAAGACAGCTCAGAGTCATCAGAAATCCTACACCGATGTTAGGAGGAGAGAGTTAGAGTTTGAGGTCAGAGATTGGGTATTTCTTAATGTTTCTCCCATGAAGGGAGTTATGCAATTCGGAAAGAAAGGTAAATTGAGTCCTCGCTATATAGGACCATATCAGATTTTGAGGAAAATAGGTGGTGTTGCGTATGAGTTAGAATTGCCTGCCAGTTTGGGTTCTGTCCATCCGGTATTTCACATATCTATGTTGAAGAAATGCATTGGAGACCATTCTTTGGTGTTGCTTGTAGAAGAGATCAAGGTGACAACCTTCTTATCATATGAAGAGGAACCTATTGCAATCCTAGATCATCAATTCCGGAAGTTGAGAAGTAAAGAAATAGTTTCAATTTAGGCGTTCTGGAGAAATCAAAAGGTTGAAGAAGCCACTTGGGAATCAGAAGACGACATGAGAACAAGATACTCACACCTTTTTGACCCAGTAGATGGTGGAGTTGAAGGTATAACCCTTACCTAAATCTTTATATGCTTTAGTATTCTTGGAATCGTGCTTGTCTGTGTTCCGTATCATCATTCGGGGATGAATGATCGCAAGGGAGGGATATTGTAACACCCAGACGTCTTCGTAGCTAAGTTCCATCCATGGAAAGTCTAAGAATTATCTTCTAGAATGATCTAAATTATATTTCATGTGTAATTTCCAAGATTTCAACCTTTCATTACGTAGATGACTGAATTAGCTTTCCAACGTTATAAGATTCGTCCAAATCGGACCCTCGGTGAAGAAGTTATGAATAATTTAAAGTTCAAGTCGTAAACATCATTATTTTGGGATCTAGCGCATCGCGGAGAGGGTCAAATTGACAATTGTCAAATTCTAGTAGGGCTCCGCAATGGTGGTGCGTTGCGGAGGCACCCAATTTCCCACTCATCGAATTCCAGTAGACCACTGTGATTGTGGCGCGTAGCGGTGGTACCCGAAATCAATTTTTTATGTTCAAATTTCCAGTTTCGTTCAGGAGTCATTAAGGATAATTTTGACTTTTCCCTAGCCTTTAAAAACGTCCAAACAAAGGTTTTATGGTATGTTTGAGCAACTTAACCCTATTTTCATTAAAATCATCAAGAATCCTCTCTAGGTTTTCAAACAAAAACTTCAAGAAACCCAAGATTCAACCGTGGGTTTTCAAGAAGTTATCCTAAATAAAGGTACGTGGGGTTATCATAGGCTTCAAGAAGTACCCACTAATTTCATAAATAAAGGTACGTGGGGTTATCCTAAAGTTCATGGGTATGTTTTCAAAAAGAAACTTACGCAAGACTTTAAATTTATACAAGTATATATATGTTTTTACAAATGGGAGTTTTCAATTGATACAAATAACATGTTTTGATATATGATTTTGAAATAAATATTGAGATATCATGGGGTTGTTTGTTTGAATGTATTTAGATGGTTGAATTGTGAACCTGTGACCTGAAATTTTGAAAGGGTACAATGTACACGAGTTGTGAATTTTCTAAATTCCCCATGATAATGTTTATACCCCATATTGCACTTGTGTTGAACCATTGAGAGCATGTTTTTTGCAATTGATATGACATTACTCATAAATGATTTAACTTCTTGAATGATTGCATATTAAGAACCATGGTGTATGTGTTTAATGGTGTGAAAGTCATACATATGTGCATGTTGCAAATGGTGCAAAAAGGTGGTAATTTTATGTGATATTCATGACTTGCAAATCGGGTATGATGATACCCTGCAGAGTATCACATGTGATTGATTAAAATAAGTTTAATTCATTGATTTTTTGAGATAGGTAGTTACCCAAAGAAAGCACGAGTCAAAAGACTCTACGCTGGAAACCGTGTTTGCTGACTCGTGAACTTGGTACTCTGCTCTGTCATCTTGTGTACCTGATATTATGTCATCCCAAATTGGGACTATGGTTAGGATCCCTGCTTTATGATCTTGTGCACTGCCATAATAGATTGGGTCGAGACACCCTGCTGTGTGATCTTCTGTGTCTTTCCCTCACTTATACTCTAATATCAGCGGCAACCGATATTTGACAGTTGGTGTAAATGTGAAATTTTAGGGTGTACCACCTAGCTCAAATGTGTTGCATTTTTGTTGAAAAATCACTATACTATGCCCATGTATTTTCTAAATCATTTTGCAATAATGTTCTTTATATTATCTCTCATTTATTTTATTTAAAAATCTCTACTTTGTTTTGGATTACTCTGCGTACCAGTACTTTGTATTGGCCTCCTTCCCTCCCAGGTTCGGAGGCACAGTCTAGGGGTCCAAAAAATCAGTAGATTCTTCAGATAGTTTTGCAGAGACAAGTGGTGATCCTTCTATATTTCGGAAGGGCTAATGTCTGGCAATTTATTTATCATTTAATAGTTTTGGGTCTACTAGGGGCTTTGTCCCAGTTTTTAAACAGTTGTTTGTTTTAGTCATGTAGTAGAGATTTTGCAGATTGTTTTCAGATGTCGATAGATGTTGTGGGACATTATTTCCCATTATTGATTTCATTGGACTCATGACTATGTTTCCTTAGTATTGTGAATCTTCAGCATTTCTTTTATCATATGAATTATGTGTATGATTACCAGATAGATAGGGGTGTTTCGGGCCTTCATGGTTCTGAATGCTCATCACGGTCAGGGTCCCGGTTCGGGTCGTGACAAAGTAGTATGCGAGTAGTATGATGTGAAGCGTACATTCATCAGTTTAATCTTCCTAAGGTTTTTTCCAATGTACAAGTAAGGGATTAAGAGTCGTATGAAGATGATACAAGTCATAAGTGGAACTTGTATGTTGACCAGTATGTGTCTTCTTGAATCTGCTAAGCTTACGAGTTGAGGAGCTATGTCGTATCTTACCATAAGAGTCGTATGGTAGAGTAGTAAAGATTGATGAGCTTTTTCTATGAAGTTTAGCAAAGGGCTTTTTAGTCTTTTCCTCTCTTATAACTTCCCATCCACGACTTATAACCCTCAAAGAGGTGTTATTTCCCTTCTTTTTCTAATAAAATAACAATGCTTTCACTCCTCTCACTATCAAGAATGTCAAGATACATCAAGATTAGGGTTCTCTCTTAAATTCATCCCTCAAGTCCTAAGATTCAAGCTTTCTTCACAAGTCAGGAAACTTAAGGTATGTAGTGTTTATGAACAAGTATATTCTTTCATCCTAGTGACCAAAACTTATTTTAAAGTTATAGTTATATGACTTACAATTAGGGTTCATACCCAAATTATTTTTTCTGGAGTTTATAAAATTATCATGTGATCAAAGTAATAAAGTGCACACATGTTCTCATCTATTTATGTTTCGACTTGAAGATTGTCTATTATGATTTGAATATCATGAGTTTGATTTGAAACATTGATTAATGATTTCCAATTGAGTTTTAAACATTTTATTGTATTACAAGTTATATGAAAGAAAGTATGATATTTAAGGCTTAAGTATAAGTAGTAAGTATACAAGAAAGTTTGATCTTTTGATTCAATGACAAGACTTAAAATCCACAATTGTTCATCTTGATTATGATTTAATGTAAAGAGAAGCATAAAAATTTTCTAGTATACAAACCCTTATTCTATTTTAAGGTGGATTTCTAAAGTATGAGCACATATATGTATATACTTTGGAAGTAGTATTTAGCATCGAGAAGGGAATGCGGATGACCATATCCCAAATTCCTAAAAACTACGAGCCACCATAGGTTAAGCTTTTTCCTAATATGGATGAAGTAAAGTGATCGCTAAGATTAAAGTTCTATTCTGATGGCAAGGGTAAAACAACTCCCCTCAACGTGGGTAAGACGTTAGACTCCTTGATATCTCACATGGCTTATGTCAATTAGAAGAAACTCCAAATACAAAAGAAAAAAAGTAAAGCTTTTAGAACTAAGTGTTATGGCTCACAAAATTTGTCTTTATGTTTCATTTTCCATTTCCTTGATTTTGTAGTCATTGTTTATTTCAGGTATAAGGTGAGTCATTTACACTTGGCATGCATTATTTGAAAGTGTATATATATATATGAATGTATATTTAGATATTGATTTACTTATTCATTCAACCTCACATACTCAGTACATTCTAGAGTTACTGACCCACATATATGTCTATGTGCTACATTGTCTTATAAACTAGGTTCTGGAGCTTATTTCTAGCAGCACAATTGACCATGGTATCTTCACCTTCATCCTGACTATTATTGGTGAGTCCTCATAGTTTGAGGACCCAGTTTAGTTGAATTTTTTTCATTAATTGAAGTGTTTTAGTTATATGATTTCATTTTATGTTTAGGTTGCTAGGGGTCTATCGCAGTGATGTCTATTCAGTAATGGAGGTTTGTGAGACTACTTAAGTTTTAAGTTGAAAGATGGTTTAAAGATTCCCAAGTTAAAGACTTTTATTAAGATATGTCGTTGTTTACCTTCAACTTCTATTTGTGTTAGTTCACTTTTCTTACGAGTCTTCATGTTCAGTAGGCTTAATGGGTTAGTTTGGGACTATTCAATAAGGTGATTATTCAAACAGGTTCCATAATAGTGCAAAAGGTCTTAAACATAGAATGGAAATGTCCTTCGAGCATATCAAGTACAAAAATTATGGAAATTAATGTCAGGAAAACAAGTGTAGTATCAAGAAATACTTAGAGAAGGGAAATAGTTAGCTGATTACTTTGCAAATTTGGCATTAGAAAAAGGGGAATGCACATTTACAGGATTTCAGCAGCTAGAATCAAAAGTCCAGAGCATAGTTAACAGTGATAAGATACAATATTTAAGATTGTCGACATCAAAGTGGTGAAAGGCATAGAAAGGTTAAATCTTAGCTTATCACATGCATTGTATTTACAAGCCAATAAGGTGACAAAGAAGTGAAGAAACTAATTAGCCTATTCTAAAACAACTGACAAAAAGGACTTATAACAAAATAGGAGGGTCACTTGGTCAGATTAATCTTGATAAACCTGGGAAACTTGATACTATCTGAATATTTATGGTTCCAAGCTTCTCACTATCTTCATACTAGAAATATCTGTGGATTTTGCATATTTAAATTTTACACAATATAGGAACACAAAAGAAAATAGAAATAGGGGTCAGTAGTAAGCTTACTTAGAGGAGGTAATATGTACCAACTGACTGGATCCCACAAACCAACACAAAATGATGAACACATTCCCATCCACCAAAGAGAACAACTAAAGCAACATATAGAAATAACAAATCAAAGCAATGAAAAGATCCAAATAAAAATGAGAGAAAAGAAAGTTTACACAATTCTGCAAGGTGAGAAATGCTCAATCCAAAGTCCACCATGGTACAGTATTTATCACCCAAAGCAATAAGAGGATATTCACAAAAGAAGGCATTATTCAAGAAGAGACGTAAGGAGGAAGCAGAAAATGAGAGGAGCTACTCATTTTTAGAAACCCTACACAAGGGTTATATGTGGTAAATCTTATAGACTCAGGTTAGGCTTGGTTAGGAGGATACGAGTAGGATGTTTATCTATTGTTGTTATTTTCAAATTGGTTAGCCCATTCATGTTAAGAATTTTTTACTGATTTATTTAATAAAATGCAAAATTTAACAAAAATAGTACATTCAAAGTATTAATTGCATGCTTCTTTTACGCTCATTATCTTATTATATAGGTGTAATACCCCGAGACTCTAAAAAATAGTGCAACCATGAATAAAGCTCATGATAAATACATTATAATGTTTTAGTTTCTTTTATAATCAAGGATGGTGTGTATTAAGGCCTTGAAGATGTCCTAACAATTGGGTGAATCCAAACATTCCTTACCGATTTAATTCTTGGGAATGATATTAGTATAGTCAACTTCAATCGATCATATCTCTTATTATACTTTGAATTTTTGAGTTCATGATCTATCAACAGATATATAATTGAATTATATTTCCAATGATACCAATTTTTCAAAAATCTAACACCGGAGCAAAGAGTTATACCCATTTTACTCCAGCATGTCAATCTAGAAAAGGGTGACGATGTTTCTGATGGCCTGTCATGTTTCTGACGATGTTTCTAATGATGTCGTCATGTTTCTGATGACTTTTATGATGACGTCGTCAGCCTTAGGCAGAAAATCATAAAATTCGACCCTTTTGTGATGACATTTCGTGACGGCCTAATCACGGGTCTGACGGCCTGTCACGGGTGTCGTCAACTATTTTTTTCAGCAATTTAGAGATATTTTTGCAAGGGTATTTTGATATTTTTCTATCTTTTGGAGGCCTCTATAAATATGAGAATCCCATCCAAATCCTAATTCCAGCATTTTCTCTTCCAATTATCTTGAGATAATATATCTAGGATTATATCAAGAACATAAATCTTCCAAGAATCATCCATAAATGTTCAAAATTTCTTCAAGAACCAAGTTACTCATAGTGTGGTCTTCAAGAATTATTTATTTCAAGTGTGAATAAAGTGTCAAGCACTGAAGTTCATCCAATTTCAAAGATTAAGGAATGTAGGGTTTTGAACAAGAACACTTCTTTCGTTCGTGTGACCAAAGATTTAATTTCTATTGAATTTCCTGAATTTTGCAAAGTGGGTTTACACCCAAATTAATTTATCAAGGATTTATGAGATTTGAGCTATACAAGATTGGCACATATGACTACTTCATTGTCTTATTTCTTAAATTAAGAATTTATGTCATGAGATGTATATTGTTATCATGAAATGATAATTTCTTAGTGATTTATGATAAGTGTCATGATTTATGTTTTTCCATGAGAAGTTTGTCTATTGAATAAAATTAGGGAGTATGATATTCCAAAGACAACTTTTCGCACCCAATATGGTCAATTTGAGTTCTTGGTCATGTTCTTCGGGCTAACAAATGCCCTTGCAACCTTTATGGACCTCATGAACTGGGTGTTCAGACAGTACCTGAATATGTTTGTTATTGTATTCATAGATGATATTCTTGTATACTCCCGACGTAAGAACGACCATGCAGATCACCTCCAAATAGTCTTGCAAACCCTTAGAGATCATCAACTATTAGCCAAATATAGCAAGTGCGAATTTTGGCTAAGGTCAGTTTCTTTTCTAGGTCATATTGTTTCTTTTGAAGGTATTCGAGTTGACCCTCAAAAGATAGAAGCTATGAAAAATTTGCCTAGACCTATTTCCCCGTCTGATATTAGGAGTTTCTTGGGTCTAGCTGGATACTACTGTCGTTTTGTTGAGGGTTTCTCTTCCATTGCATTTCCTTTGACTCGGTTTACCCAAAAGAAAATTAAATTCCTGTGGTCTGACTCTTGCGAAAAGAGTTTTCAGGAGTTGAAGACTCGACTTACTTCGGCCCCTGTGTTAACCCTTTCAAATGGTGTAGATGATTTTATGGTGTACTGTGATACTTCTAGAGTTGGGTTGGGTTGCGTGTTGATGTAGAAAGGTAAGGTTATAGCATACGCCTCCAGACAATTGAAACCACAATAGAATAAATACCCGACTGAAGGATTCTGACCAAACTGGGACCAGATGGGACCATAATGCAGAGAATTATGGATGAAGCACATGGCACGCAATATTCTATTTATCCCGATGCTACCAAGATGTACCACAATTTTCGAGAAATCTATTGGTGGAATGGTATGAAAAAAGATATAGCGAAATTCATAGAGAAGTGTACAACTTGCCAATAGGTTAATATAGAACACCAAAGACCCGATGGAATGATACAAGAATTCAGTATTCCTACTTGGAAGCGGGAGGAAGTAAATATGGATTGTGACTGGTTTACCTCCTTGTCGATGTCATCATGATTCGATTTGGGTCGTTGTAGACAGGTTGACTAAGTCCGCGCATTTCTTGCCAGTGCATACATCTTTCACCGCCGAGGACTATGCTAAGCTATACATTCGAGAGTTAGTCAGGTTGAAGGGAGTTCCTTTGTCTATTATCTCCGACAGGGGTACTCAATTTACTTCTTATTTTTAGAGGGCTTTTCAGAAAGGTCTTGGTACCCAAGTTCATTTTAGCTCCGCTTTTCATCCGCAGACCAATGGTCAGGCGGAGAGGACTATCTAGACCTTGGAGGATATATTGAGGTCATGTGTTCTTGATTTAAAAGGAAGTTGGGATGAACATTTTCCATTGATTGAATTTTCTTACAACAACAGTTTTCATGTTAGCATTGGAATGGCTCCATTTGAGGCTTTATATGGAAGGCGATGTAGATCACCCATAGGTTGGTTTGAAGTGGGTGAAGCCACTGTGAGTAGACCTGATGTTGTGTTTGATGCTATGGAGAAAGTTATACTGATTCAGGAAAGGTTGAAGACAACCCAGAGTCGTCAGAAGTCATATACAGATGTGAGAAGAAGAGCTCTTGATTTTTAGGTTAATGATCTGGTGTACTTGAAGATTTAACCCATGAAGGGGGTGAAAAGATTTGGTAATAAAGGAAAGCATAGTCCCAGATACGTTTGCCCTTATAGAGTTTTGAATCATGTTGGGAAAACAGCTTACGAGATTGAATTGCCCGCCGAGTTATCAGTTGTCCATCCTATCTTTCACATTTCTATGCTCAAGAAGCACATTGGTGATTCTGTTGTTGTTGATCCATCAGAAAGTTTTGATGTTCAGGATAGCCTTTCTTATGATGAAGTTCCGGTTAAAATCCTAGATTATCAAGTTCATAGACTAAGAAATAAGGAAGTTCCCTTGGTGAAAGTTCTGTGGCGAAATCAATTAGTTGAGGGTGCTACTTGGGAAGAAGAAGCAGATATGCGAACCAGATATCCTCATCTCTTCTCCGCGAGTTCAAATTAAGTCGAAGGTACTATTCTTCCCAAATACAGTTTCCTTCTAATCTAGTGTATTCAGCTATATGGTTATTCTCTCTATGATTCATGCATTTTGTGAAGTACTCGAAAGTTTAGAATGAAGTAAGCCCTTTTAGTGAGTCGTTCCAGCCATGAGTCCTCATTTTCTCTTGTTCTTGTCCTATCTAGCCACATTCGAGGACGAATTTTCTAAGGGGGAGATATTGTAATACCCCGAGACTTTAACCAATAGTGCAACCATGAATCAAGATCATGACAAATAAATTTTAATGTTTTGGGTTGTTTTCTTATCAATGATGGTGTGTATTAAGGCCTTAAAGATGTCCTAACGATTGGGTGAATCAAAACATTCCTTACCGATTGAATTCTTGGGAAGGATATTGGTATAGTCAACTTCAAATGAGCATATCTCTAATTATAATTGGAATTTTTGATCTCATGACCTATCAACAGATAGATAATTGAATTATCTTTCCAACGATACCAATTTTGCCAAAATCCGATAACGAAGCAAAGAGTTATACCCATTTTACTCCAGCATGTCAATCTGGAAAAGAGTGACGACGTTTCTAACGTCTTGTCACGTTTCTAACGACGTTTCTGACAACGTCGTCACATTTCTGACGATATTTCTGACAACTTTTTCAGCCTTAGGCAGAAAATCATAAAATTCGACCCTTTTGTGATGACATTTTGTGACGGCCTATCACATGTCTGACGGTCTGTCATGGATGTCATCAGCTATTTTTTTTCACCAATTTAGAGACGTTTTTGCAAGGGTATTTTGGTCTTTTCCCATCTTTTGGAGGCCTCTATAAATATGAGAATCCCATCCAAACCCTAATTCCATTATTTTCTCTTCCAATTCTCTTGAGATAATATATCTAGGGTTATATCAAGAACATAAATCTTCCAAGAATCATCCATAAATCTTCAAATTTTCTTCAAGAACCAAGTTCCTCATATTGTGGGCTTCAATAATTATTTATTTCAAGTGTTGATAAAGTCTCAAGCACTAAAGTTCATCCAATTTCAAAGATTAAGGTATGTGGGGTTTTGAACAAGAACACTTCTTTCGTTCTTGTGCCCAAAGATTTAATTTCTATTGAATTTCATGAATTTTGCAAAGTGGGTTTACACCCAAATTACTTTTTCAAGGATTTATGAGATTTGAGATATACAAGATTGACACATATGACTACTTCATTGTCTTATTTCTTAAATTAAGAATTTATGTCATGAGTTGTATATTATTATCATGAATTGATAATTTCTAAGTGATTTATGATAAGTGTCATAATTTATGTTTTTCCATGAGAAGTTTGTCTATTGAATATATATTGATATTGAGCTTGAGAGTCAAGAACGATTTCTATAGTGTTTTCTGGAAGATTTGATACTTGATATGATTTGATAAGCAAGTGTACTTGATGATGAGAAAGATTCTTTTGAGATTTAGTCGAGTTAGGAATCCACAAGTTGATTATGATTTACATGTGAGATAAATATTTATATTTTGGTCTTCATGATAGACCCTTAAGTTGATTAAGGTGGATTTCCTAACGCGTTCTGAGCTTAAGTTTGGGAGTAGTATTAGCACCGAGCGGGAAGTATGGGTTCAGCGCATCCTATTTCCCCAGAACAACGTGCCACCGTAGGATTAAGATTAAGGGACAAAGGCCAAGACAGTTATCACTAAAGTTAAGGTTCTACTGCGATGGTAAGGATAGAACAGCTCTCCCCAACATGGGCAAGACGTTGGACTCCATGTAAGCTCACATGGTTTATGTCATTTATAAGAAACTCCCAAGTCCATAATAGTTCAAGTTTCATGAGTTACCGAGTCACTCTAAGTCATGAGTCAAAGAGTTTTAGTTGAGTCCAACGGTTTGTGAGATTTATGAAGCATGTATTATTATTGATGATTTATGGAAAATATGTTTCAAGTAACTCAAGCAAAGAGAGTCAGTATTATGAGCATGCATGATTTTCTTATACATTTATGATATTATTTAAATATTACCTGCACCCCCACATACTCAGTATATTCCCAAGTATTGATTCCCATACTCTTCTGTGTTCTATATTTTCTCGTGATGTACGTTCAGGTGCTCAGTCTCAGCAGCGACTGTGATCTTTGAGTACGTCCATCTACATTCGTACAGTTAGTGAGTCCTCATGGTTCGAGGACCTAGGTCCCCAATTTTTGTCTTGATAGTAGATGGTTGTTTATTTCCAGTTCAGTACGGGTTAGTTGGGGATCTGTCCCAATGTCTCCTCAGTCTTATGTAGTAGAGGCTTTGTCAGACTAGAGTACCAGTATGTACAGAACTTTAGTATTTTAATTGTACAGGATAGTATTTCTTTGTATTCTAGTATGTTCATGACATGATTATTCTTATTTATTACAGCTTGATTATTGTAATAGTGAGTTATAGCGGTGATGACAGGCTCATGGGATTAGCTTGAGGTTGCAATGGCCTTAAGCACCATGTGACGTCTTGGGATGGGATCTTTGGGCGTTACAATAGGTTAGAACGCTCAACACCTGGATCGTGCCTAGTACGATCTCATTTCATATCAACGGTAACAATTTTTATGCTTCATCATTATGCAGTGATCATAGTCTGCTTTTCATTTCATTTTTTATTTACCATTTCCAATTTTTAGACAGTTAGAGTTAGTTGAGGGCATGTCTTAGCAAGTCATCTAAGCATAAGATATTTATATATATAGTTAATAGTTTCCAATTTTGTTCTCAAACTTGTTTAGGGAGGAATTGATTTCCATTAACTAATTAACTATATTAATTAAGTTTAGCTTCTACATAAGTGTTATTTTATTTTTTACTATCTATATTTTATTAATTTTTAGGCCATGTGTTAGCTTGGAGTCACTTTTTATTCTAAGAATTGTGTTATGACTAAGGGGTAGTCTCGAGTGGTAAAAGGTTCCTTCCGACGTTGGTACATGGCTAAATCTCTTGTTATGTTGTTAAAACTTTATGACTTACCCTACATGTACTTAAATAATGGTCCTAACCTAGAATAGGATTTTTTAGGGAGTTACAGAAGATTTTCTAAGTGAATCAGGGAACAATATATACATATATATATATATATATTTGTATTATTACTATTGTACTTTAATTATTAACTTGACTTTACTTGACTTGATTTCACTTGATTTGACTAGCATATGTGTTGACCTCTTTGACTTGTAACTAAAGTTACTGAAAAGGCTCTAAATGTTATATTTTGCATTAAAGTTGTGTGTTTTCGTTTAAGTCAGAACTAGTGACTTGATGTCTTGTTGATGGCTTGGTTTGTAGGGTAGGTTATTCCTATCGATGATGGGTATAATTTTCTTAAGGTCTTGATACGGTTTAAGCTTACATTAGATGTAGCTATTTTTTAATAATTTTTTATTTTCCTTGGTGTAAGGCTAGTCTTATTGGTTCATAGTAATGAAGTAATAAGGGTTAGGGAGGTAACTCATGGTTTATAAATAGAAGGTTAGTAGGAAGTAACTGAATTGATTAGGGGATAGAGAAAGTAAGGTTACAGGATCACGAAGTGTTAATAATAGGGAAATAGGGCAATGGTAAAGCTTGGTAATGTTAATGTTAAGATGAATGTCCTTTTGGGAATATTATGTTATGTTTGTGTAATCCTATTTTTCTCGACCGACGAGTCTTAGTACTTGTGGTTTGTACTAATATTACTCTTGTTATACCATTTTTGGGGTATAGTCATTTTTAGGAATTATTGTTGGTTTCATGATCATTATGGATAGTGATCTTTCGACAACTTTGACTCCTCTACTTTATTGTGGAAGTTGTGTCTAGTCTTACTTTCCACTTAGAAGCTCTTGTACCTATTTAGACTAGGTCCTTGGGTAGTTTGTATTTTCTACATTCAATTTTTGTAAACCAGTTGTAATAAAAAAAATTAATTGATACTTAAAGACTTCCAATTAATTTCTCAAAGGGTGGTAAAGGGTTTCTCCTATCTAGATGGATTAGAATAGGTGCTCTCGTGATCTAGTAATTTGGGGCATGGCATTTAAGGATATGGGGATTGAATTTACATTAGGAAGTAAACTCACTTACCATAGGATTAAAAGATGATGAAATACTCCCAAAAATCACCCCCAAATCACCCTCCCTCAAAGTCTGCAACCTTGGAATGAAAAATAATGCTTAACCTAGAAATTGCTATTTTATCGCTTTTAGACAGCTAGAGCGGTTTGACTTCCGTTGTACTAGCATATACAACTATAGAAGAGCTGATCAAAGTTGAATTCTAGTATAGAAAAATAATTCACCCTATAGCAAGACTGCCATAGAAACCTATCTCTTGCTACAACAGGGCAGGTGAGGCAGAAACTTTGGAAGCTTCCTAGATTTTTAAATTTTTTAAAACACTCATATATTTCAACCTTTTGAACTAAACACTTTATATTAACACTATATCTGGAGTTCTACTATCCCAAATTCCATTCAAAAAGTTCTATGAACTTTCTAACCTCTTAGGTAACACGTTATAATTTTAAATCTATGATCTTCCTAGACCACACCACACCTATAATTCATGCAACACTAGCCTAGACTAAAATTTTCAAATATTCATCCGGTAAGAAATTTTACCCAAGTCTTCACATCCTTAGCTATACCATAATGATTAAAAGGGTCATTAAAATAGTTACCAATTTAGTTATCGTTCGTCCCTGAATAACATGGGTTAAGGAGGAGTATAAGTTCAAAGATAAAAGAGACACTACTCTTAGGGTCACTTATATTGCATCATTCTTTATCTACTTGCTTGCCGCATGACATAAGGGTAAGTCCCTTAGTAAATTCAGTACTACCAATCCTGATACTATGACCCACAATTAAACAATAGCCCTTACTATCCCGAGGTTGTCATCCTTTTACTAAAGAATAAATCTAGAAAGGTACCTACACCTTAATAATGCCATCACTCGCAATGACCATTTGCCATAATTATTTCCCATTAACAAGATAAAATTATCAACTTACAATGACTTCATTAACACTACCCATCATAATTCACCATATACAAACTAAAATAGTGGGAATATAGACCACCACATGTAATAATAGTATTCACATTCAAATATTACAAACCCCTTCAATTATATACTTTTATATGTACAAGCTATCACCTGTTCACCGCTCTCTGTAAGATACACCACCATAAGATTCTTAATTTACCCAAAAAAAAATTACTGAAATTACTTTCTCATGAATTTATTTTACCCTAGTCACCTATTTCACCCAAGTACCACCTAAATCTGCTCTTTTTAAATTCTGTAAACTAGATCTCAACTTACATATATCTATAATTTTATTATCTTGCATGTAATCATATACCCCTATTTTATCAAGTAAAAAGCCAACCTCACCATAGTCTCACTATGTGAATAAAATAATAAATCCTTACTTCTATGTCCATCATCTATGTTCACATATATAATAGTTCAATCCACAACTCCCATTTACAGTCAATAACCCTATAATAGTTGCAATACATCCACCTATACACTAATAATTATTCTACCCCTAACTACTGTAACATGATCATGGTGACATTATCAAGGTACACAATTTCCAAAAATAGAGATACTACCACTCAAGGACATTCCCTACCATCAATATCACAACCATGGAACTTACTAATTTTGATTATACCCTTTCAACCACATTGCTCACCTTTTATAACAAGGTGACAAAAATCTATCTGATTTGTACTGAGCCATAAATATTTTTATCTAATACCCCAGACTTGGTAATATTCATTTATAATTCCATCCCTAGTTTACGTATCTTATTAAAGTTGTGAAATTCCATAATGCGAGTTCTATCCCTAAAATTTCTCATCAAGGTACTGAGTTCCACCCCTTGCTACAACCATAGGAAATAATTTTATAAAATTAATAAACTCTCTAAGAATGCATAGAAATTAATTTTTATACCTACAAACCTTTAATGAACCAGGTTATTATGCTAATCTATTAGGTCTAATGTTCGTCTCCTGGTGATAGCATGGATATTGGTATTGGTATTAATTTGGATACCCCATTATTATTGTGACATGGTTAATGACCTAGTTGAGTTAAAGTTCGAATAAAATTAGAGAATTTAGACAATCCTTACTTAGGTATTTTTTCATCCTAATAATACTTGTGGACTGTTTCTCCTTAGTGATATACACCTCTGGGTATTTGTTGTTGTAGATGTAGCATTGGATTAACCAGTTTCTGGATAAAGTCACCTTTCTTTGAGTTGATAGAGTTTTGGTTATTATTAGTACTGCTTGCAACCTTGGTGAGATCTTAGTTATACTTTGATATTTTATATTATACAGTAGATATGGTGTTGTTTGCTTGTATCCTCATCATGGTGGTTTTCCTTAGTTATGGTTTTGTTCTTCTGCAATATTTTTGTTATAACTCTGGAGAAAACCGCAGGAAATATTACTAAATCATGATAGTAAGGTCGATTTGTGTTTTTAGTTTTAGTTTAAACTTGTTGATTCAAGTTTTTGTTTTTGACTCTTGTTAATGACAACTTCGAAGTTGTTCTAGGATTCAGAGCATGATGCTTACTCATCTGCAAGGTTGGTTTTGATAGTTGGTGTCAATAGTTCGGCTTCTATGCTAATTTTATAGTTTTGAATTGCATAACTTGGTTGCAACCTTTATTTAAAGTTTGACTTAGCTGGGATTCCATCTATAGGTTGGCTAAGCATACTCTTTATCTACCTATTTGTTAGTTCAGATAGAGAATGGTGGATAGATGTTTGGATGATATCATGTTGGCACATGATGACGGTTTATTCTACTTTTGACCTTGGTTCTTAGACTCTACAAAATTGATTAGATATCCACTAAGAAGAAGAAATATGCGTAAGTTGAGCTGAGCAAGGTTTCACCCACAGTTGGTGGGGCATCCCAAATTTATAGTTTTGAATTACATAACTTGGTTGAAATCTTTATTTCAAGTTTGACTCAGTTGGGATTCCATTTATAGGCCAGCTAAGCATACTTTTTGTCTACCTATTTGTTAGTTCAGACAGAGTATGGCGGATATGTGTTTGGATGATAGCCTGTTGGCACATGATGATGGTTTATTCTACTTTTGACCTTTGTTCATTGACTTTATAAAATTATTTGGATATCCACTAAGCAGAAAAATATGTTTAAATTGAGCTTAGCATGGTTTCAACCATAGTTGGTGGGGCATCCTAGAGTGTATCACTCAGTTTCTTGAGTTGGTGCTTTAGACTCCTGACTATCAATTTTTAGTATAATATAACAAGTTTTATTTTTTCATAGATTGTAGATGTTGGTCATAACCATTTATAAGTCCAAGTGGCACCTTATGGGCTTATCCTTTTTCTTATCATTATCGATTTTTAGTTGATCAAATCTAGTTCTTTGATGTTTGTATGATGGGGTTGCACGGATATGTAGATGACTTTAAGCATGATTTGGAGTAGAAAATTGGTTTGGAATGGCAAATAAAGGTTAGATTTTGATATTAGAGTTAGTCGTAAGATTTATGGCTTGGGTTGTCCTTAGCTTAGTTTAGTTAACACTTGATTGTGCTCATATCAGTCTAATATCAGTGCGTTGTGGTTTGGATTTTATGCATCAGCCATCCTCGATTTAGTTGGAGGCTAATTGGTTGTTGAGGTTGAGTTTTGGCTGTTTGGAAAGTAAAGTAAGAAAGTTGGTTGAATAAGGGAACATATTGAAAAATCCCTTAGAAGCATCATCTTGTCGTAGAGATTATTTAGGGAGTCATGCTTTGTGCATGCGGACCTAGTACATCATCCTTTCGAGCTTCTGAGCTCTTCATATTCATTGACTGTTAAAGATAAATTCCTTTTTGTAGTGTATATTTTAATGATCCTCCATGTTGTTTACTTAATTTTTGTGCATTTTTGGTGTTTTTAGCTTCCCCACAATGGCTACCGGTCATTCAAGTCTTCCAATATCAATTGGTTTAGTGATTTGATAGTTCATTTAGGTTTGGTCCATTTCACTATTTTGGAGCTATCACTATTAGGGAATTAGTCCAGATTAATACTCTTTGTTGATGACCTTGGATGAGAATTCTGATAGCGCCATCAACTCTAGAACATTGATTTTAGTCAACGGAGACCTTTGGTTTAGGCTTTCATACTCATTTAGGATATTGGGCGGATTCTATGAAAATAGAACTATAGGTGTGGGCCCTATATTTAGTCTATGTAATATTAGATGAAATTTTTTATGTTTTCATTGTGTCAGAAATGTTGAAAATGGTATGGTAGCATAGTTCATATGCACACACGAGGTTCTAAGAAAATCTCATGCACCTGGTCAGAGTCTATTTGGACATAGAAAAATCTGATGCCTCAAGTTGCTAGTGCAGCCTCTTAAGAACCCAAATGATCTCTTAAGAGATTGTTGCCATAGTAACATTGAGTTTCTTTAGTGGCCTTTTCTATTTGGATCAGGACCACATAAGCGATCTTTGTCTATTTTAGCTGTTAGGATACCATTTTAGCGATCCCTACCATTTGTTTCCCGATTGCTTTAACGGGCTAAGCCGCGTCAGTGACCACATAGCCACTTTTTTGGAACCCAGGGTGTTAACCTCCCCCCCCCCTTTTTTATACTAATTCCCCATTCATTTCTCATGTTTCCCCTATTTTGAGAGATAGAAGAGAGGGAAAATGTACGAAATCACCCACAAATGCCAAGGTAACTTAGTTCTACTTTCCTTTTCCATTTCCATTATTTCCCCATCAAAGTATGTCCCATTTTACAATAAATTCTTAGAAATTAGGTGTATCACCTCAAAAATACCCCATGGATGCTACACGGTTCTTAAGTCTATGAATAGCCCTTAGCTAACCCATGATATAGATTTAGCTTGAAACTCACACGAGAAGTGACTAACAAATATAGAAGCTGAAGATAAACACTTTTGTATCTTAATGATAATGTTTAACTTGGAAATCTTTAAACAAATTCTTTGAATTGGAAACATAATAAGTCTGACATGCCTCTACTAATGCCTAGAGAGCCACTGGGACAGACCGCAGCTGACCCGAACATAAACGCAAATCAAATAACTATAACACTATCATCAACGAGCAGAAGTATGATAAAAAGGGTCCTCGGACTATGATGACTCACCAAAAGTTGAGATGTAGGTGATAATGCCCGCAGTCAATCATGCTGCTAGAAATGAGCAACTAAACCTACATTAAAAGACAATGTAGCACATAGACATATATGTGGGTCAGTACCTATGGAATATACTAAGTATGTGGGGGTGGATGCATAAGTGAAACCATAACTGAATATACATAAGTAAACTTTCAAATGATGCATGCTAACCATAAAAGACTCACCTTAGATCTGAATAATTCAAAAGACTGCAAGATATTAAACACAAATAATGAAGAATAAGTATAAACTTTGTGACACATGATACTTAGTTTCTAAAAGCTTTACTTTTCATTCATTCTTGTGGGGGATTCTTATAACCGACATAAACCATGTGAGCTACCATGATGTCCAACGTTTTACCCACGTTGGGGAGAGCTGTCTACCTTTTCCATCGAAATAGAACCTTAACTTAAGTAATCACTGAACTTCATCCATATTGGGAAAATTTTTATCCTACGATAGCTTATAGTTTATAGGAATTTAGGATATGCTCATCCGCATTCCCTTCTTGGTGATAAATACTACCCCCTAGAATATTTATATACTCATACTTTATGAAATCCACTTTAAAGTAGCATAAGGGTTTATAGAATGAAAACCAATTATGCTTCACTTTTCTTTAAATCATAATCAAGATTAATAGTTGTGGATTTAATATCTTATCTTTACATCAAAGGATCAATCTTTCTTGAATCATTCTATAATGTATGTGAATGAAGTTTCAAAGGCTTAAACTTTCTTGTAAACATAATGCTTGTACTTGGGACTTGGAATTCATGATTTAGTTTATAGGATTTCATAATAAAACATCATGCTCAATAATCACCTTGAAATCTTTCAACAATATCCAGTCAAGATAATTAAATTTAAATCATAATACAAATCTTGCAAGTCAAAAGATGAATATATGTAAACATTGATGCACTTAAAGATTTCAATCACATGGTAGTATCATACTTCAAGATTAAGGCTATTTGGGTATGAACCCTAATTCAAAATAAGTAAATTTAATCTCAAAACCATGCACTTTGGGCACAAGGATGAAAGAATAACCTTTTTCATAAACCCTACATACCTGAAGTTTCTGGACTTGTGATGAGAGCTTGAACCTTCGGACTTGAAAGATGAATTTAGGGAGAGGAACCCTGATCTTGATTTTCTTGATAATGGGAGGAGGTAAGTGTAGTTAATTCATTGAAAAGAGGAGGAAAATAACACCTCTTCGAGGGTTATAGGTCGTGGGTTGAATTTATAAGAGGGGAAAAGACCAAAAATCCTTTTAACTGAACGTTATAGAGATTGATCTTCAGTCTTCACGACTCAACCATACAACTCTTATGGTAAGGGTACGAATAGACCCATCAAATTATAAGCTTGCAACAATCAAGGATGATATACACTAGTAAACATATGAGTTATAAAGTACAACTCGTTACTTATCTATACGACTTGGAAACAACCTACCATATCTTGGATAGAAAATTAGAGAACTTATTCTGCTAAACTTATTATCTTCATACGACTATTACCTTGATCATACGACTTATAGGTTAAACTAGTATCTATCATAGACTTCATCTACTACATACTTCTCTAGGTATGATTTACCTTACACGACTCGTATATAGTGTGTACGACTCAAAGGAGTGAGTCATATAATGTACAGTAGCTCCTAGACATAGGGTATTACAATATTCCCCCCTTGAAAACATCCATTCGCGAATGTGACTCATCTAGGATTGGGATTTGGACAAGAATAGAATACTCCACGCTGAATTTACTACGAAACCTACCATTACTACAAGGATTCATTTTCTCACAACATAATATTTAACATAAAAACACTTAAACGGACTTAAGGAGAAGGAAATTGATGGAAATAACACTTTACCTTTAGTAAGAAAAAAATTGGAGGAAAAGATATGAGGATACTTAGTCATCATGTCTACTTTAGCTTCCCAAGTGGACCCTTAAACTAATTAGTTTCTCCAAAGAACTTTTACTGACACTACTTTCTTATTCCTTAGCCTTCGGACCTACCTATCTAGTATATCTACGAGAATCTTCTTATACAACAAGCTATTTTTGAACTCAATACTCTCTAGTGGAATCACTAAGGATGGATTCCCAATGCACTTCTTGAGCATCAATACATGGAACACTGGATAAACCGTAACTAACTCTGATGGAAGATTCAATTTGAAAGCAACCTCTTCTACACACTTCACTATCTCATATGGACCTAGAAATCGGGGACTCATCTTTCCCTTCTTTCCAAATATTAATATTCCAATCATAAGAGACACCTTCAAGAATACCCAATTGCCTACTTCAAACTTGAGCTCTCTCCTTCTCACATCACCATACAATTTTTGATGGCTCTGGGCAGTTTTTGATCTCTCAAGAATCAACTAAACATTTTCCATAGATTTAAGAGCAGGGTTTGGCCCAATCAAATTCGCTTCACCGACCACAAACCAGCCTGCCTATAGGTGATCTTCACCTACGCCTATGCAATGCTTCAAATAGAGCCATCTAAATGCTAGTTTGATAATTGTTGTTGGAAGTGAACTCAATTAAAGGTAAATGGTCATCCCAACTTCCTTTAAAGTCTAAAACTCACGTACTCTATATGTCTTCCAATGTCTGAATTATGCATTTAGCCTGACCATCATTCTGCAGATAAAATGCAGTACAAAGCTTAACCTTTGTACCAAGGCCCTTCTTAAAAGACTACCAGAACTTTGAAATAAAATGTGTGCCTCTGTCTAAAATGATGGATAAGGGTATTCCATGAAGCTATACTAACTCACAGACATATGTTTTGGCATAATCCTTTGCAGTATCTGATGTCTTGACAAATAGAAAATGGGTTAATTTACTCATTTGATATACTATGACCCAAATTGCATTATGCTGACATCTTGTACGAGGAAACCCTATGATGAAATCTATATTCACTACCTTACACCTCCTCGTAGGTATACTAATCTCTTTCATCGTACCGCTAGATATTTGGTTTTCAACCTTAACTTGCTAACAATTAGAACTCTTGGTCACATACTCGACTAGGTCCCTCGTAATACTATTCCACCAATAAATCTCTCATAAGTGTCGTTATATCTTATTAGCACCCGCATAAATGGAATACCTCAAACCATGATCCTCGTATAGTACCCTTTTCCTCAACCCATCTAATTCAGAACATAAAGTCTAACTTTATAGGGAAGTACACCATCTCCTTTGTGAGAGAAAACCTCACCCTTTTTTGTATGGACTGCTTCTAATACTTGGTTAAGTATAGGATCATTTCACTATTTCTCCTTTTCTTCTACTACAAAATATGATTCCGAACCGTTCTGAACTACTACTCCCCCATCATCCATTTCAACAAAACATACTCCCAAATGAGCAAACCTATGAACTTCTTTCACCAACTCCCATTCTTTCTCTTTCACATGGGACACACTACCCATCGACAACCTACTTAGTGCATCTGCCACTACATTAGCCATGCCTGGATGATAGAGCACATTCATGTAATAATTTTTCAACAACTCCAACCACCTTCTCATATGAAGATTTAACCCCTTTTGAAAAAATACATATTGAAGACTATTATGGTCAGTGAAAATGACAACGTGCACACCATAAAGGTAGTGCATCCAAATTTTCAAGGCAAGAACCACTACAGCTAACTCCAATTCATGAGTTGGGTAATTTTTTTCATAATTCTTAAGTTTCCTAAAGGCATACGCTATCGCTCTCCTATTTTGCATCAATACACATCCTAACAAAAATTTGGACATATCATGATACACTACGATCCGATAAAGGTAACACTGGTGCCAAAGTCAATCTATCCTTGACTATTGGAGACTCATCTCGTACTTATCCAACCATATTAACTTCAATTTCTTTTGGGTCATCTTAGTCAATGGTGTGGCTATGGAGAAGAACCCTTTAACAAATCTTCTATAATACCCAACCAAACCGAAAAATCTCCCGGTATTGGATAGAGTGATGGGTCTAGGGAAGTACTTCACTGCATTAGACTTTTGAGGATCTACATAAATACCAGCCCCTGAAATGACATATCCCAAGAAGGTAATATATTCCAACCAAAACTCATATTTACCAAACATTGCTTATAATTGACGGTCCTTGAGGGTCTACAACACTATTCTCAAATGGTCTATATGCTCCTCATCACTTCTAGAATACATAATATGCCATCTATAAAGACAATGAAAAATATATCCCAGTACTTCTTGAATACCCTATTCATCAAATCCATAATGTCTTCAGCGGCATTCATTAGTCTAAATGGCATAACTACAAGCTCAAAATGACCATACCTTTTTCAAAAAGCTATTTTCAAAATATCTTGCTCCGTGACTTTCAACTAATGGTATCCCGACTTCATCTTGGATGACCACTGGCCACCCTGAAGTTGATCAAACAAATTGTCAATTCTAGGAATGGGATATTTTTTCTTGATGGTAACCTTGTTTAGATGTCTATAGTCTACACGCATTCTAAGAGTACCATCTTTCTTACGTATAAAACGAATTGGAGCACCCCATAAAGAAACACTAGGTCTGATGAAACCTTTGTCTATAAGGTCTTTAAAATGCTATTTTAACTATTTAAGCTCAGCCATAGACATACAATATGGAGGGATATAAATGTGCTGAGTATCCAGAAGAAAAACAATTCCAAATTCTATTTCTCTATTGGAGGTACCCCAGGAAAATCTTTGGGAAAAAACTCTGAGAACTCATTTACTACCTAGACTGACTGAACTATCAGGACATCAGACTTAGTATCTATGACTCAAACTAAATGGTAGATACACCCTTTTGATATTAACTTTCTAGACTTAAGATAATATATGAAATGATATTTGGGAGACACATAATTACCCTCTCACTCAAAAACTGCCTTATCAAGAAACAGAAATTTCATCACACGAGTGCAACAATCTACTGATGCATAGCATGAATGGAGCCAATCCATGCCCATAATAATATCAAAATACGTTATCTCTAACTTTATTAGCTCTTTTAGTGTGAATTTATGGAGGAAAGTGATAGCACATTTCCTAGAGACCCAACTAGCAACAACTGACTCACCCACTTTGGTAGAAATTGATAAAGGTTGAGAGAGAATTTTAGGACCTACCCCAAAGTTCACAACAACCAACGGAGTTACATAAGAGAGATTTGATCTCGTGTCTAGCAACATATATACATCAAGGTAAAAGACTAGAAGTATAACAATGATAACTTCTGGTGAACTCTCCCATTCATGATGGGATGGTAAAGCATAGAACCGAATATTATGCTGACCACCACCGATACTGGATGATGTGTCCTATAAAGGAACTGGGAGACCTAGTTGAGCTGGTGCATTTGTAGCCTGAGTCTTAGGATGAATATACCTACTTACCTGCTTAGCATATGGACATTTGTTAACCCTGTGGCCAGGCTTGCCACAACCATAGTAGCCCACTTTTCCCATAAAACACTCACCAAGATTGGTCCTACCATATTTTGAACATGTCGGGTAATTAGGCCTCCCGAATACACTGTTCTTAGACTTGGAGTTTGAAGTCTTACCCCACTTCTTTTGCTTGGTCATGGATGTATAGGCAATGGATGAACATAGCGCAGGCACTACTGAATGACCCTAAAACTGCGAATGGCATCCCCCACCAAACTGTGGCTGACTATACTCAAACTGTCTAATTCTATCAATCTTATTTCTCTTCTATCTTTCCTTCAACTTTTCTTCCTTAATCTATTGAGAAAAAGTCATCAACCTAGCAATATCCATATCCCTAATCAGCATGGAAGTCCTACATTCCTTAAGAACTAAATCATACACCCAGTAACAAACTTACTCATATGAGCTTTAGAGTCAGATAGCAACTTGGGATCATAGTTAGACAACTGAGTGAACTTTAGGCAGTACTCTTTCACTGTCATAGATCCCTACCTCAGATTCATGAACTCCTCCACCTTAGCCTCCCTAATCTCACATGTAAAAAACCTATCCAAAAAAGTATTCTAAAACACCTACCAACTCATAGGAGTTGCATTCTCACCCCTACTATCATTCTACATAGAAACCCAATCATAAGCGATATCCTCCAATCTTTAAGAGGCCAACTCTACACTCTCATCTTTAGTGATATGCATAATCTGATTAATCTTTATCACCTCATAAATAAAGAGTTGAGGATCCTCATCCACCTTTGACCCATGAAACTTGAGTGGATTCATCTTCATAAAGTCCTGAATCTGAGTTGTAGCTAAATTACCATTTTTCTAAAGTAGAACTATTAAATGTTGGTTTTGCTGAACATTGGCATTCACAGCATAGGCCAATGCTTGAAAGATAGCCCAAAATTCAGCATGAGACACATTCCCATTAAGAGGGTCAGCGTGCAGGGGTTTTTGACCATCTTTTTTGCATGCATTAGCTCAATGGGGTAGGATATTCTATCATGTTAAAGCACAAGTTATGGAAGATAGAGACAATTTTAAGCACGATAGACCATGAAAGAAATTATGATTCCTAACTCATTACGTAGCCTCTTGTTCATAAATATGACATGTTTTACATACATGATCAAGACTCTACATAACGTGACTTGTCTAACTCCCTAGGACTCCTTAAACATTAGGCTCTGGTACCAAGTTTGTAATGCCCCAGAAGTACCCCTGGACGTCACACGGGGATTAAGAATACGAATAGCCCTAAGATAACACATGATATCTATTTAGCTTAAAACTCACCTGAGAAGTGACTAACAAATATAGAAACTAGAGATAAAATATTTTGTTTCTTAAGTATCCTTTAGTATAAGACTTACTATTTGATTTAGTGACTTCGACCCTAGTTCTCGGATTGTAGTGTTATTATTTTTCTAGTTATATACTCTTGGTCCCGGGGAAGTGGTTACAATACCAATTAGACTCCAGGCAAGTATTCTATCCTTATAATGGTTGTGACTTTAGTCTATAGATGCTTATGGTGTATTATTCTGATACTGGTGATGTATGCATACTTTTAGGTGCATTCATGATCACTTAGTTATGTGATTCCAACCAAAACCATTATTGTACTATTTATTTTCTAAAAAGGGATTTATTTTTTCTTTTTACTTTTAAATAAATTCCTTTATGATAGGAATCGTACCACCTTATTTAATGGTTTATCATATTCTAGAACAAATAGTGATATTTTGGAAATTATACAAAGATTGATTTCGGTTCTTGGTTTATCTACTCTTTTGCCACTACTATTTAATTTGCTCAAGAGAGTTACCAACCGTTACTACACTTTTATGCAGATTTAGTCTTGGAGTTAATCTAGAGAAATAGATTTATAGACATACACTTTAATAGTCATAATTTGACTACGTGCACTTATTATATATACATCACTTCAGTACTAGATAGAGTAGATTGATAATAATGCTTATTAAAATTTCACGATTGAGACCAGGCTATGTATATAAATATTACTGAATCCCCTAAGGACCTCATTATCCGTAAACTACTGTGTTGGGGAAGAAAGGATGAAGAAAGGTTATCGTAGGTCCTTTCTTTGTGAGCTCTTGAGTTGGAGGAGGTGTATGCACTTGGTACATTATGGCAGCCGGATCTAATATGGTATTGTGGATTTACTTTATATTTATTCATTCATATGAACTACCTATCACCAGTATATTGTTTGGTGCTTATATCTATCGGTCTTATGGGGGTTGTATAGGTATAGGCTATGATTGTTGTTCGCTCAGCATTGATTAAACATTTTAGGATTATTGCGGTCTGATTTGGTGTTGTTTATCTGGACTAGCCGATTATTTTTTTGTTATTATAGTTAATTCGTGGCAGTTTGATTATAGACTAGTACCCGAGGTTATCGATATGATTATGATCCTTTTTCTTTTTAAGATAAATTACATCATTTATTGACATCTCATGTGTAGATATTAGGGTTAGGGATCCTAGTTATTCAAACAGTAGCTTTCCTACTTGGTTAGGATTCCCTGAGATATTAGTTTGGTTACTTTAAGTCATTACCTTCAGTAGTCCTATATATATGTATACATGTATGGTTCTACCGTATGTCTCTCTCTTCCTTGTCCATTTATGTCATATTTGTATTCTTGTACTTGTATAATGTTAGATAACATACTTTCATTCTTCCTTTGTATATTGACCAGTAATATACTGTATTGCACTTTAGACCCTGATTACTATGATAATAGGATAGTTTATCCTTATTGCCTAACTAGCTTTACTATGTTTAGCTTTCTTGATAGTTGCATATAGTTTATATTCCTACTTTACATGTTATTTATGCTTGCATTATCTTTGGAACCAATTTGGCTGATTCACACTAGTACCACATGTTTGGTACTCATACTAAACTTCTGTAGTCTATAGATCATACTACAAAATTCTAGCGTTGTTGTGTGCATCGTGCGGAGAAGCTAGGGATTAGACATTTGGGGTGAGCTCTTTCCATTTGTAGTATTTACTACTCTCCCTTTTATGTATTAAACAAATCTATATATTATATTTAGAGAAGGCTTGTACTTATATTTACTCTGTATTTCATTTTATACTCTTATTGCATTGGAAGTTATTGTACTTACTTTACCTGGTTTTAGGGTTGTTTTATGTATATTTTTCTTTTTATTATATTTATTCCACTATTTTCTTTCATTTATTTTGTGTCATGAAAAAAAATTACAAGTCATGATGGCAGCTAATTTACCCTACCAATCAGTAAGCCAAACGGTAGCTCGGAAGGATAAGTAATGGGCTAGTTGGTAAAAAATTGGATATATTACAAAATCACACAAATAATTAGGTTGCAAGACATGAAATATAAGTATAACAACATAATTGAAGATAAATAAGGAAAACAGTAAAAATATATGACGACCTAGTAAGGTCGGTACAAGTGCCTCTAGCAAAATAATAAGAGTCTGTAAGTACCAACTACATAATAGTCTCAAATAGAAAGACTATCCAAAGTAGAAGAAGGAGAGAAGGTCAGCTACATCTTCAAAATCTCGCCCTTTCTCTAAACTCTTTCCCGCACAATATAGCATCAAAAATGGCATCTAGTACTCGAATATGTATTAGAAACAGTACAGAGGTATAGTATGAGTACCAATGCAATGAGTACTCAGTAGGAATCATCGATCGACTAAGCTAAATTATAATATAAGTAAAAAAAGATACAGGATAATAAACTAAGTTAGCGAAGACAGGGAGAACCTTGAATAGTACACCAAATGCTGAAAGTAAACAGCCTAATGAATAATATCAAAGAGAAAGTAACAATATAAAGCATAATTGTGCCTCCATGAGCCCAAAAGATACATAAAAAATAAATAATCCAATGGGAGCCCCTATAAGGCGGTGGATGCAATCAAGAAGAAGTGATAACAAGAAATATTCCAAGAATCTAAATCTTAAAATCATATCAGTGGATTGTCTCTTGCCATAAATATTAAAGTCGAACCGATTTCATAACCAGCATAAGTAATCTCTCATTATCAAACTTAAATAGAAAATGTATCTCATATATTAGTCTTGAATCAGAAATAATATTATGAATACCATACTTGAATTAGATGTAATATCATCATAGATGCCAAACTTGGACCGACCATAATATTATAATTTGCCACACTTGAACCGATTTTAATAGCTCCCAAGCACAACCCTAGAACAAGTCAGGATATATTTAAATCCTTCTCAATCACAAGAATGTAAATAGGATGACGTATAAAGGCCTATTGAGTCTACAATGATCTAGTAATAATCTTTGCCTACAGTGGGCTGAAAGGGCCCACTTCTAACCTCAAAAGTTCATTCTATGGAAATTTCTTACCCAAACTAGACTATGGTTCCAAATCCCCTTATAAGGTACCAAATGAGCCTCATAGAGTCCCAAGATCTAAATTCACCTAAGGAATAGATAGATAGGTGAACAATCACCTAAACACGACTAGCTAACCGGCTAAATAGTCTAAATTCTTTAAATATCCAATCAAGTCTAATTCCTATACAAAAACTAGCACAATATCATACTAATACAATAATTAAGCTTAATCTAGGAAAATACTAAGACTAGCCTACCTAGACACCGAAAAAAGCCCGATAAAATCCTCTAAATTAGAGATTTCCCATTTTAAAAAGCCTTCACACGATGCCATGCTATCAAAATAGTGATCTACGCATAAATATGAGAACAATCATGCCCATATTGAATTTTTATGCTTTGTGTCCAAATATGAGTAAAAAATCCCATGTAGGGACCATTTGTGGATTCACTACTTTCAAACCTTCAAAACCTCCTTTTATGATTAGGGATAATTTACCCCCAATATTGGAAAAATTCCAATCTCAAATGATGCTAAAATTAAACCATCAAGAAACTAAAGATTTGTGACTAAATTGGTGAATCAACTAAAGAATTGGACAGAAACACACTAGAATTACAATGATGAAATGAGTTTTCGTTATCACCAATACCCCATAATCACCCAAGAATTAATGTCCTAATTTTCCACACTTGTAGGGCTTTAATGCTCTTGGGACTTCAGAGAAATTTTATTCGCATAAAAATCTGGTATCTCTATTTTGGGGATTTCAACTTGCTGTTCAATATCTTCGGGTATGATCATATCTTGGGTCATTTCTATCTTCACAACTCGTATAACTGGTTTAATTTCATTATACAATATCTTTGTTGTTGCCGTATAGAACTTTACAAAAATAGGTTACCTTTGGTTATCTTCTTGTAAGTGGTAATTGCTTTATATATTTCTGGTATAGCAGATAATTCACTTCCGTCTTGGGTATATACAGTATTGAGTAGTCCATAACTAAAATAGGTTTAACTAGATTTGGGTTAGTTTTTGGTAATGCAATAAACTTATTGTATCCTTGCAGCTTTTGGGTTATATAATTCGTATTTGGTTCTTGAATGATTGTAGCTCTAGGTTTATGGTTTAAGTAGGTTTGTATCTGGTGGATGTTTTCAATATATGCTCTAGTTATGTGGATATAAGATTTCTTGTCTTGGTTTAGGCTATCTAGATATGTAATATTTTGTGAAGGTATAAACAAAGGGTCTTTTGGTATTTTTGGTATAAATGGCTTGTCAAATATTATTTCCAATTTCATATTTGGGTTCCTTCTAACTCCTTTTCTTGTACCTGCTGAAGTAAATTGATAAATGATATGGGTTTTTTGGAGTGTCACAATGTCTCCTTCTATCTCTGGAATTTTATTATCTTCCGATCGATATTTTTCTGCACACTGCTGAGTTATCTGAGTCATAGCTTCAGACTTCAGTTTAACTTTATTAGTCTTTAGCTTTTCTATCTCATTTCCCATAATATCCACTTTCAGTAAAAACGTAGTTAGGGTTTTGAGTATCTTTTCTAGAGTATCGTCTTCTATAATATCAGTTTGGGTAGCTTTGTCTTGATATGTAATCTGCAATAACATTCTTGTTAGTCTTGATTACTTCAATCGTAAATGTAAAATTTAATATATTCATTACTAATCTTCGAATTTTCTTCTTTGTAACTGAATTTTTTATTTTTCTTGTTAACCACCATCGTACCTTTGTGTTATCTGTTCATACAATGAACTTGTTATATACAATATATGACTCAAATGCTAATAAACATTTATATAATGAGCATAATTCTTTTTTATTTATTTCCCATTTTATTTCTATTTCATTAAACGTTCCTGAGTAGTATCTACAATGATTTTCTAATTTTTCTTCTTCATATCTTTTTTTAAGTACTCCTCCATAACTATATTCACTTGCATCTGCTTCTACTATATATGTAAATTTTTTATTTTCATCTGGAAATTGTAAGTTTGGTAATTCTTTACAAAGTATTTTTATTTTTTGTACTTATTTTTTATCTTCTTCATTGTAATTATACTCTACATCCTTTCTTAATTTTTTCTTTAATGGCTTTAGATTTTCTGCTAATTTTGGTATATATTCTCTTACTTGGTTTACTAATCCTAAAAATGATTGTAATTTCTTTTTTGTATCTAATTATTCTTTTGAATTTATTATTTTTTGTATTATATGTTGTTGCATTTTTACTCCACTTTTATCTATTTGTATGTCTAAAAATTCTACCTGATTTTTCATTATTTCTTCTTTCTTTTCACTTAGACTTATTTCTGAATTTTCTATTATACCTGCAAATTGTTCTAATAATTTTAAAAGTTCCTCTTTAGTTTTTGTATATACTAGTATATAATCTATGTATACTATATAATTAGGTAATTACTTGAAATAACTATCCATAAAATGTTGGTATCTACCTGGTGCATTTTTATATCCAAATGGTAACACATTCCATTCATAAAATCCTTGTGGCACTATAAATGTTGTTAATTTTTTAGATTCTTCTTCTAGCTTTAAATGGTAAAATTCTGATTTAAAATCGAACTTACTAAAATAATTATATCATTGTATATGTCTTATTTTTAATATCTTATTTGGTATTGGATAATTATATGTCATAATTTTTGCATTTAGGTTTCTATAATCAATAGTCATTCTACTTTTTCTTCTTTTTTGTTCACTGTGTTTATTTACTATAAATGTTGGGCTATTGTGTTTAATATTACTTTTTGTATGTATTGTTTTTCTAATAATTCATCTATATGCATTTTGAATTCTTTCAAATCATCAAAGTTATAGGTTAATGATTTTTGGCTTATTATACTATTTTTATCTATTAGCTCAAATTTTACAATAGTTTTATGTTTTTCCCATCCTTTTAATGGATCTTCACTGTATAATTGTCTTAATTTTTACTTTATTATTTCTACCTTATTTATTTAAAATATAGTTATTTCTTCTTTATTTATTGAAAATATAACTTGTTCAATTATATCTTCAGTATTTTTTATATTTTCTAATTTTTGTGTGATTTTTTCACTTACTTTAATCCAATTAGTTTTCTTCCTTATTTTAATAATAACTCTTTTTGCTCTTACCCTTTGTTTACATGGTGTTGTAAACCACCAGTGTGTTTTAGTTATTATATGTGGGTATAGTTTATCTAAAAATGACATTCCTAAAAGCATATCTTTTGATATTAGTTCATAATTATAGATCTCTTCTATTGTTAATATTTTATCTCATACTTGTATTTTTATATTTCTAGCTTTATAGGTAATTAAGCTTCCATCATTATTAAATCCTTTGACTACTATTGGTGTTTTTAGCTTATCCCATTTGTCTTCTGGTAAACAATTATATCTACATAAGTTGGCTTCTGCTCCTGTATCTATCATAGGTGTATAGTATCTATTATAATATCCTTATACTATTATTTTCATAAGTACATATATTTTCATGTTAAAGCTCTCTTTATTAATAATTTTTCCTTATTGTAGGTTATGGTTAATTGTGTATGTTCAATATTGTAGGGTTTTACTTGTTCTAACCATTTTATCCCTAATATTATATCTTCTTTTTCCATATCTTCTTTTATTTCAAATTCTATTTTTATTTTTCTAATTTCTATTATTATTTCTTTTTTAGTTGTATCTTTAATAATTATTAAACTTCTTGGTAGGTCAGGCAATATATTACTATTAAATTTTATTTCTTCATTTTTCACTAGGTATTTTACTATATAGTTTTCTTCTTGTCCTGTATTTAAGAGTATTAAATATTCTTTTTCATTTATTGTTCCCGTTATACAATATTGATTTAAATTAACTGTTGAAGTTATTTCATAATTTGTTCTTTTCGATGGTCCTGATGATTCTGGTTTTTCAAAAGCTATTCTTTTCG
This sequence comes from Capsicum pubescens, assembly GCA_030864215.1. Taxonomy (NCBI): domain Eukaryota; kingdom Viridiplantae; phylum Streptophyta; class Magnoliopsida; order Solanales; family Solanaceae; genus Capsicum; species Capsicum pubescens. The sequence continues at coordinate 173,195,606 of CM061543.1, forward strand.
TTGTACTTATCCTATCATTTATTATTTCTAAATCTTCTTCTATATCTATGTTTTTGTAACTATAATCATTGTTATCAATTATTTTTACAAATTGTTCAAAAGTACTTTCTATTTGTATTTTATTAATTTTATTTTTTCCCGTTATTTTATGTTTTGTTGTTAATACATATAGATTTTTACATCTTGCTGTAAATATTTTACTTCCTGGGGTTAGTTCAATTCCTGGTATTTTCCAATATAGAACTAATGACTTGTCTATGGTTTTATCTGTTGTTGCTATTGAATAATTTGCACTTATTATAAATTTAAATTTTTGGTATATTAAATTTTCTCTTATAGCAGTTATTATACTTTTTTCTATTGGTTTTATAATTCTATCATCCGCTAAATATAATTCTATTGGTGTATCTATTCCTTCTCTAAAACATGCTTTTATTAATATTTTCGTTCCTCCAAGGTGTATGTATTTTATTGGGTCTTTACTTTTTATATCGTTTATTTCTTTATTTATTATTCTTTTTGTTACTAGTGGTATACTAGCTCTACCTTTTGCATATCTACAGTCTATTATATGTTCTTTTTGGCTTACTACGTAGTATTCTTCTTTTCGTCTACTAAATATATTTTTTATTGTTGGTATTTTAAATATTTTTTCTACACTTAGATCTAATTCTTTTTCTTTTATTTCGTCAAATATATTATTATCAAATATTATTTTCTGATCTGTTCCTTCTTCATTTAAATATTCTTCCTTTGTTATTATTTTTACATCTTCTTCAGTCATTTGATTCATCTAATTTACTATCTGTTTTATTATCTGTTTCATTTTACGAAATTTCATATATACTATCTTCACATTCCAATTCGTAATCTATATAATCTATTTGCATATATTCTGCATTTTCTATCTTTATTTCTGATATTTGTTTCATTTTTGGGTCTTTAGGCATTTTACAATCTCTAGCTAAATGTCCTAGTTTTCCATAATTATAACAAGTACATTCTTTTATAGATTTCTTTTTCCTATATGGTCTTTTATATTTATAAATTTTTACATAATATCTTTTTCTTAGTTTCTTATACTTATATTGTGACTTTCTGTACTTCTTATATTTCTTATGTCTTTTTCTTTTCTTATAATATTTTTCTTCACATCCAAATTGGGGTGCTATTTTATCCTTGCAACGTGCTAAATTCCTTATTAATGTTTTTTCCATTTTTATTTCTTCTCTGTATTTTTCACATAGATTTCTATACCATTAGTGTAGAATTTTATTCTTGCTCCCAGGGTATCTACTATTTTTGCTTCATCCTAATTCTTTATTATTTTTGAACTAAATGGTTCAAGTAATTTACTAAAATATAATCTTCTTACTTCTTTATAGTACTATTCTTTAAATGCACACGTATATTCATCTATATAGCACATATTACATATTGATAGTTTTAACATTAAATTCCTATTTGTATCTTTTTCTTTGTTTTGTTTTTCTTTTTCTGTTGTCATACTGTTAAATTCATCTCTTATAGCTATTTAATATTTTTTCAATATGTCTATAGGTGTTAGTTTAATTACTGTTGTTCCTTTTGTTTTTTTATCAGCCTTTAATACCTTTTTACCATCTTCAGTTAAATTTAAAAATCATAATTTTGTTGTTCCTCTTAGTGTTTTTTCTATATATTCTGGTGTATCTGTTGCATTTATACCATTGTCTAATAATTCTTTTGTTATATATCCTATCCATAATTGTATCATTTTATCAACATCTATTACACAGTCTAAGTCTAAGAAATTATAATTTTTATTGATTATTTATTTTCGTGTCCATTTGTTATATTCATACTTTAGGTTATATTTTTTAAACTTATCTTTATAATAATATGTAGGTTTTCTTATTTCTGATGTACTGGGTATTATTTTTTCATCAACCTTTTTAGCAAGAGTGTTTATTTCCGTGTTTGTATTTTCTAAATTTTCTTTATTAATTACTTCTTGTTTTTCATTTATTTCTAGTTTTTCTATATTTGTTAAGATTTTTGTATATGTTTCACTACTTTCCAAATCATAATTATTTGTTTCTTAAGCATCTATTGTATTTATTTCTATTTCATTTGTTTCCAATTCTTTATTTCTTTCTTCTAATTTTTCTTTAAATTATTTTATCTCAGCTAATAATTTTTGTTCTTTATCTTTTTCTTCGTTTTCTTTCTGTCTTTTTTCAAACAAATCTTTTAGAAGTTGTAGTTCTTTTTCTAATTCATCAATCCTATTATTTTTAGTTTCTTCTATTTTTCGTATTTCTTCTGTAGTCTGTTGTTTTATTTTATCTATTTCTTTTTTCCTGTCTATTTCTTCATTTTCTCTTGCTATTCTTACTATAGCTGTTAATTTATCTTCTAATTTTAATTCTTCTTTTTTCTAACATTAAATATAAATGTTCTCGTATTTTCTAATATATTCTTCCTAAATTAGAAAATACTATTCTTATTTTTAATCCTTCGTGATTTTCATATGTTTTTTCATCTATTATGAATTCTTCTTTGTTAATTTTATCTACTTGATAGTGTATAGATCAGGTTGATATATGTATTCTAGACTATCTATTTGTGATTCTAAATATGATATTTCTTCCTTTTGTGCTTTTATTGATTTTTGACATACTCCAACAATTATGTTATATTGTAGTCTTTCTTTTCTTATTTTTAATTCTCTTCGTTTCCCAGATAATATTTGTTTGAGTTCTTTATATTTTTAGGATTGATCTATATTATTCATTAGTATTTATAGTATTTTGGTGGATCTCTAAATCTGATTTTTTCATAGTTAGGTGGTGTGTATCTCATTCTTCTAGATTTTAAATGAATTATTAATTTTGCCTCAATACTAGCTATCAAAGTAATTAAGTAAGCTAACCTATGAGGGTCTTCTTTTGTTTTATTTAGTTTCTTATATTCTGAATAATTACTATTTAGAATTCTTTTAACTTCTTTAAAAGCCTATGTATTTTTAAATGGTCTTCTCATAGTTAACCAATAAATAACAACATAGTTAACAAGATACCAATAGCACATAATTATCATTTAAATTAATATTTCTCATAATTAACACATATCTACTTATGAATAATTAAATAACACATAACTTTGATACCAATTGTAGGGGGTGCGGATAGTGCGGATAACTTACTACTTTTAATGTTTGTTGAAATGATATGTCATAGCATTACTTAGTTATTTTTTTTAACCTTATTAATTCTTCTATATTATTTTTAAGGTATACTATATTTTCCATATTTCTAGTTTTTATGTAGTCAAGTAGATTTTTTTTTATAAGTATTTCTATTAATCTTATTTGCTCCATATCTTTTCTCCAATATTCTAAGTATTCGTAGTTTATCATTTTATCCTATGGTAGTTGTAATTTTACAAATTTCTGTGTAATAACTTATTCTAATCGTACTATATTTGATATGTAATTCTATGTTATCTATGTGATCCATTAACATTTGTTGTTCATGTATAGTATTATATAAACTATCATTTGTATCTTTTTTTTCTAAGATTAATTTAATCCTAAGTAATCTTTCTTCTAATTGTTTTTTTTCTCTTTTAAGCTGATTCCTGTAATTAATTTTTTCATATAGCCAACTTTGTTTTTCTCTAACTCTTCTAATATATTCTAACATTTTTAATATGTATAATATTCACTGAATAATAATTATCTAGGTATGAATAGTAGCTATCGCCATTTAAGTATTTTCGTTCTAATTCATCTTCTATCCAATTTTCATCTTCATTACTAAATACCTTTTCCCATATAATTTTCTTTAAATCTACTATGTCTATATCCTTAAGTACATATAAAACAAGTATCTTAAATTCATCTATCATTTCATCAGGTAGATAATTATTCATTTTTCATATAATGTTATTTTTCAAAATATTCCCTCCAATCATGTACATAGCAAAATATGATCATCTTAGATCACTATATACTAGATTATTCATAAATAACATGTTCTTCGGTCACTATTAGCATGGTAATCTGGATACTTTTTCCCTAAACAACGCCTCTACTCTGCATACTTCCCTATCACGGCTTATTTGTCTCACCGGTTTCACCTTTAGGATGGCATAGTTCTAGAAATTTTTTTCTTTTTCAACTTTCCTAATAAACTTCCTAACATACTATTCTTCGAATAATTCTACTATAAAGTAACTAACATGAGCTTATTTTATTATACTTATGATTGTCAGGAATTTATGAATTTAGCTATTCATAATTATAAATGAAAATACCTGTTCTAGTAAATTTGATAAATATGTGCTTTGCTCATCCATAGCTTAGTGTAAAACTGAATATCTTTTATTGATTATATAAGATAATATTTTTTGTGTACAAGAAGACTTGTTTTCAGTGTAGAAAGTCTTACCTTAACTTAGCAAATGCTTCTGCTATTTATAACCTAAACAGAGAAAAAGCGTATGCTATTTTATACTGTTCCTACTTTACATTTGTCATTTTACAAAAGTCGAAAGTAACTTTACAAAAAGAAAGTCTTAAAGCTATCCTACAAAAAACAAAACTAGTAATGACTTTTTGCCAAAAAAGTCAACAAAGCTATTAAAAGCTAATAAATATTACATAACAATTTACGTATCTAAAGTTAAGAGAAATTATCTAATTCTTCATATGTCATTTTCATAACTTTAATATTTAGTCTTCTTGCTTTTATTATTTCTTCATCGGTCCGTGTTGCTTTATATCTTTTGTCGTTTATCTCCCAGCTGACCTCTTTTGTTCTTATCTTCTTTCATTCTAGCTGAACTTCTGGAATCACATTATTTTCTCCATTACATAACGAACATAGATGGTCTGGATATTTATGTCCTATTAATTTACAGTATCTGGTTAATAACTCGTCTGAAATAAAATTTTCCTTAATTGCTCTGGTAGTTGGTCATTTTTCTGGATTGAGCAACGTCATAATCCATTGTCTAACTTCTTCCATATCTTCTTGTCTTAACTATCTTGAATTTGAATAAATCATTAGATGGTAAATACGTGAAGGGATGAAATAAATTCCCTTCGAGGTATCACTTAAGAGGTCACTGCTAAAGTGGCATAGGACCGCTAAAAAGATCTCTGGCATAGGTCGAAATCCACTAAATCGGACAAGATGTAGCCTAAGTGTCGTCTTCTTTAGCTGTCAGGTAATCGCTTAAGTAATATAGGTGGGCCTTGGTCGCTAAATTGATCAATTGGTTGCTAAAGAGACCGATTGGTCACTAAAGCGACCACCGCTTATGCGGTTACACCAGCTGAGTACACATACCAACTGAACTTGAATTTTTCCAAGTTTCCATCGATCCCTTGGGATTCATTTATGATCCCTTGAATGTAAACAAACTGTGCTACCCTATAAAATTTGATATTCCAAACTCAAAGGAGCCATCAAAATTTCCATTTGGAGTCGTTTTAATGAAATATGGGCCACACACATAAAGGCTATGTTTACCAAAATCTGTCCAATAGCCTAAAAAGAGTCCTAAAGCCGTGGAACCCAAACCCAAGGTACCCCTAGCCTAAAAATGATATTTCAGAGCTGATGGAATTGTTATAATGGGCATACAAGGTCGTTAATGTGAAGTTCATGCATGTTACCAATCCTTAACAACAAAGACTTCAAAATAGGTAATTGGTTCAAATAAACTAAACGAACAATCCAATAACTGAATTGTCAGCTCCAGCAAGTTACAAATGACTTGGGGAAGATATAGAAGATCTCTAAATGGCATGAAAGTGTGGAAATGTATATAATGACCTGGAGGGCAATACATCTTGATTGTCTGTTACGAGCTGTTTCAGATTATGGGTTGGCTTACCTACTGTTGAGTTATAGTTGGTGCCCTCATGACCGGAGAAATTGGATTGTGACACCCAAATTTTGACATGTTAAGCAATATTGTAATGATGGAAAGGATCGTTACACTTATCAGTCATTTCAAAAAAACTAAAACACAAGTGAATAATAGAATTCTCTATCTATATTCAACACTTGACTCTACTGAAAGACCTACCATTGGTGTGTTTGACTGCTCAAAATGATGCCTTAGTTGGGGCAACCAATCTCACAATAGAAAATCTAGCCAAACCCAACTATGTCTTTACACAAGCTGATCCCTTATGGTAAGGTCCGCTGCATATGCGTGTATACCTAGTAGGAAGGTAATAAAATAATAGGCAAAATATCATTCCCAAATATATCCTGTGATTAACTATTCACTTAATCAAATAATTACGACTCATCTGTTCAAGCAATTCCAAAAAGTGAATATAATAAGTTAAACTACTATACTGGATGTATGTAAAGAAGAAGAGGGGAATTCAAGGGAATGTGAGGTCCTAGGGTTATTATAATGCTTTGAAAATTCAGGCTAGATTATTTCAACTATTGAATTTAATGTGATTTGACCCAACATATGATGCATCACATGCGAATATATGCTAATGTACAATACACACTACAAGAAATCGTACTGTTGTCGGGACGAAAATTGCTACAATAGCTCAAAAAATTGCTCCACTAAATGTTTTTTGTGGCGGCTTTAAGGTCATGACAAGCAGATCAATAGTTGAATGTTTTTTGTGGCGAATCTACGACGTTGCCGAAAAAAGTGCCTATTGTGGAGTTTCGGTGTATAGTATCAATTATAATATTCTTCTACTATTATTTCCATAAGTACATATATTTTCATGTTAAAGCTCTTTTTATTAATAATTTTTCCTGCACTTCCTCTATATCTGTTTGTCTTAACTCTTTTGAATTTGAATAAATTATTAGCTGGTCTCTTGAATAATAACTCCATATTGGATTTAGTATCCAGATTACCATGCTAATAGTGACCGAAAAACATGTATCTATTTCTTAGCTAAAATAAAAATTAAGGAAGAATGAAGAATATAATTACAACGAAGAAGATAAAAAACAAGTACAGAAAATAAAAATACTTTGTAAAAAATTACCAAAATTACAATTTTCAGACGAAAATAAAAAATTTACATATATAGTAGAAGAAGATGCAAGTGAACATAATTATGGAGGAGTACTTAAATATAGATATGAAGAAGAAAAATTAGAACATCATTGTAGATACTACTCAGAAACGTTTAATGAAACAGAAATAAAATGGAAAATAAATAGAAAAGAATTATGCTCATTATATATATGTTTATTAGCATTTGAGCCATATATTGTATATAACAAGTTTATTGTACGAACAGATAATACACAGGTACGATGGTGGTTAACAAGAAAAATACAAAATTCAGTTACAACGAAGGAAATTCGGAGATTAGTATTGAATATATTAAATTTTACATTTACAATTGAAGTAATCAAGACTAACAACAATGTTATTGCAGATTACATATCAAGACAAAGCTACCCAAAAATTATTAACATATAACTTTGATGATTTAAAAGAATTCAAAATGCATATAGATGAATTAGTAGAAAAACAATACATACAAAAAAGTAATAGTAAACACAATAGCCCAGTAGATATAAAGAAAATTATATGGGAAAAAATCACACAAAAATTAGAAAATATTAAAAATACTAAAGACACAATAGAACTAGTTATATTTTCAATAAATAAAGAAGAAATAACTATATTTTCAATAGATAAGGTAGAAATAATAAAGAAAAAATCAAGACAATTATACAGTGAAGATTCGGTCTTTACTTTTTACATCGCTTATTTCTTTATTTATTATTCTTTTCGTTAGTAGTGGTATACTAACTCTACCTTTTGCATATCTACAGTCTATTACATGTTCTTTTTGGCTTACTACGTAGTATTCTTCTTTTCGTCTACTAAATATATTTTTTATTGTTGGTATTTTAAATATTTTTTCTACACTTAAATCTAATTCTTTTTCTTTTATCTCGTCAAATATATTATTATCAAATATTATTTTCTGATTTGTTCCTTCTTCATTTAAATATTCTTCCTTTGTTATTATTTTTATATCTTTTTCAGTCATTTGATTCATCTGATTTACTATCTATTTCATTATCTGTTTCATTTTCTGAAATTTCATCAAAGTCATGTTCAAGTTCATATTTGGTTCCTTCTAATTCCTTTGCTTGTACCTGCGGGAGTAGATTGATAAACGTTATGGGTTTTTTGGAGTGTCCTAATGTCTCCTTCTATCTCTGGAATTTTAGGGTCTTCCGATCGACATTTCTCCGCACACTACTGAGTTGTCTGAGTCATAGCTTCAGACTTCAGTTTAACTTCATTAGTCTTTAGCTTTTCTATCTCATTTCCCATACTATCCACTTTCAGTGAAAGCGTAGTTAGGGTTTTGAGTATTTTTTCTAGAGTATCGTGGTATTTTCATTTATAATTATGAATAGCTAAATTCATAAATTCATGACAATAAGTATAATAAAATAAATTCATGTTAGTTACTTTATCGTAGAATTATTCGAAGAATAGCATGTTAATAAGTTTATTAGCAAAGTGGAAAAAGAGAAAAATTCCTAGTTCTATTCTTGTTATTTTCCATTATAGCACTAATGACTTATCAATGTTTTTATCTGTTGTTGCTACTGAATAATTTGCACTTATTATAAATTTAAAATTTTGGTATATTTGATTTTCTCTTATAGCAATTATTATACTTTTTTCTATTGATTTTATAATTCTATGATCTGTTAAATATAATTCTAATAATTATGGATATATAGTGAATTTTTTATGTCAGTCGTATACATTGTTTTAACAATAATGAGGATTCAAAAGAATTTACAACAAGGGATAGTTATTAGTATTTATAAAGGGTAGGCTGGAAGAATTCGAGGATCTCAAAGTCTATCCAGAAAATGATAATAGAAGATTAAAATGAAACAAAGTTGAAAAGAATTGGTCTAAGATATGGCCCACTTATATACTTTATTGCCACATATGCGACATATTTCGGCCATTAGTGGAGTTCTAAAATTACTAAAGGTTGGGGAAATTTCAATTCTCTGAAACCTGCTGAAGGACATCATAATCATTAGGTGATTCTCAAATTTGTAATTAGAAGTAAAAATTTTCCTTAGAACCCTAGTTTTTAGGAAGGGTGAGAATTTATTGATAATGATTATGTCATGACCTGAGACTATCCCTAGTCGTAACACCATTCTTAAGGCCATAAATGACTCCAAGATAACCCAATATTTGGTAGCAGCTGTGAGCACGGAATAAAGTAATAATGAATAAAGTAATAATAAAACATCAAATGCAGAAACTAAACTGATAAAAATTATGTCAAGGTGTAATGCTGAAACAATACCCAATATGTCTGAACTTCTAATAAAACTGAAAACAAGATTGACTCTCTGAAAGCCTCTAAAACATGAGAAGTTGATCGGACAAACTTCATATAACTCCGACTGACTGAAATAAAGGAAGTTCTAGAAATACTTGTAAATAACTTGTCCTCGATGGATGAGGATTCACCACCACTGCTGCTGAGTGATATTGAACTAACTATGGGTGATCGGGGAACTGAGCGTCCAAACCTATATTGTGAAATCAATATAGGGCAAAAGAGAGTATGTAGTCAGTACTTTGAATGTACTGGTATGTGAGATAAGGATTAACTGAGGTACATGTTGATACTGAGCATGAATGCTTGAACAGATAAAAATGAATGCAAGACCAAGTAAAGAGTTTATTGAAATAATCTGTAAAACTGACTGACAAATTAATCGATAAACTAAACACTTTGTCATGCAACCTAAAATGATATAATCTGAGTACTGAACTAAAACTGTGGGAGCTCTGATGTAACTGATGTGCCCCAATCTAAGTTAATAGGGGTCTAACCTATAATCTAAGTTGGAAGGATGATGATACCTTGTCAGGGTTACCAAAACATGGATGACAGTGTGGATGCAATAAAAATGATATCCGGAAGGACTTGAGTGTCAGTCCTAAACTGACGGGTGACCCCTAAGAGAGTGTCAGTCCTAAACTAGCAAGTAATATCTCATAATCTTTGTTGGTTACATAGTTTTGAAACTTAGGAACTTCTACTAAAGGTATCAGTCCTCTACTGGCGAGCGAACCTTCATTCCTAGGTTCACTCGATGCTAAGTCCTACTCTCAATTGAAAGAAACTCAAGCATAAGCTGATATAGGCATTGGTAACGAATATGCTCAGGTTATGGTAGTTTGAAAATAACAGTTCATTCAAAATATGACGAAAATAGGAACATGTAAACTAATGTATTTAGCATGATGTAATACCGGTTAGTGCTTATTATGAAAATGATAATTTGGATATGGTGATAAAATCATGATTCTGACTGACTTGTTACTTGAAATCGGAAACATGCATAGACATTTAGGTATCAGATGCTCAAAACCCTCCAACACTGAATAATACTTTAAATATAATAATATCATTTAAAACACTATAAGGTAATCCATGATTTAGAGACCCAAAACATAGAATAAATCACTAAGTTGATGAAATCCATGATTTTGAGTATGATAATATATTAAATTTATGAGGACAACATGCTCACATGGTTTAATTCCTAACTTGATGAATTGACATGGTATGAACTAGACACAATACGGATTATTGAGGTTATAAGACACGTACGAGCATAATTCATATGGAAAACAAAATTTCATCATTTATATTCAAAGCTATTAGGAGCAATCAAGTAAATTCACACTTAACATTGGAAATTCATAAATAGAGGGAAAAAAGTTTATACCTGAATAACAAGGGATTCTTGGGACTCAATGGGTGGAAGGAATCCATTGATGAATATTCCACACACCTGAGTTGCTTGAATTCTTTAGAAAACTTGGAATTAGGACTTTGGATGGTTGAATTCTTGGAAGAAACTTTTATTTTTGTGTTCTTGAGGATGGTAGGGAATTGAGTATCATTAACTAATGGAGAATGGGGAAAATAATTCCCCTATTTGGTGTTAGATCATAAATTAGGTTTTAAGGGAGAGGGGGAAAAGACCAAAATATCCCCACCCCTTTAATGAAGCTGCAGTATTTACGTAGCCTACGTTCCATGGAGGCTATCGTAGAGGCTAGCCTCCATGACACTTGTGTATCATGGAGATTAACCTCTGTGATCCGCTGCATATCGCAGAGGGCCAGTCTCTGTGGCACACCGAAATCGCGGAGGCATACTTCCTTCGTATTTCAAGAACACCCCAAACCTCTTTTGAAAATTCTGAAACTCTCCCAATGACCCTCCCTAAACATATTTAAACTCATAAATCAATGTTTCGAACATGGAAAGGCCAATAATAAAAATATTCAAAATCTTGGGGAGTTAAAATGTTCATGTCACTTGTACTTAGTGTAAATTAAATGTCTTGGGACTTCTAATCATGTGACGAATAGCTGAAAACTAGTCTAGAATCTTATGGGGTATCAATATCTCTCCCTTGGGATCATTCACCCCCAAATAAAATTATCTGATCTGAGATACTAAGAAGACTGATATCATGTATTGAATACTTATGAGTCCAATCATGATTTAGTCACTGAATTGAAATATGACTCATGGTTGAACTGAATTCATGAATACATGCTATGGCATGGGGATGGTTGGATAGCTTCAATAAAAAATGAGAGAATTAATTTAAGGAAACCATTTCTTCAATATGAATATAAATTCATAGAAAAATATGGGGATACTTGGCTCACATATCGGCTTCTACTTCCCAAGTACCTCCCTCAACGCATTGATTTCTCCATAGAACCTTAACCAAGGGAACTTCCTTATCCCTTAACCTATGAATTTAACTATCATGGATCTCAATTGGGACTTGTTCTTAGGAAAAGATATCTTGCATGACTACACTTCTTAAAAGAATGACAGAAGCTAGGTCAACAATGCATTTCATTAGCAATGAAACATTAAACACTGGATGCATTGATGTCAAATCTACAGGCAACTCTAACTCATAAGCTACCTTCCCATAATGGTTCAAAATCCTGTATTGGAAAATATATCATAGACTAGGCTTCCCTTTTTTACCAAACCTCTTCACCCCTTTCATGGGTGAAATTTTCAAATATACTAAGTCACCAATATCAAACTCAGGATCTCTTCTCCTCATATTAGCACAGGAATTTTATCGGCTTTGGGTTGTCTTCAACCTTTGTCAAGTCAACTGAACACACTCCATTGCCTCATACACTGAATATGGCCCTATAAAAGTAGCCTCACCTACTTTTAACCAACCAATATAAGATCTACACTTCCTTTAATAGATAGCCTCAAATGGAGCTATTTAAATTTTGTAGTGATAGTTGTTGTTGTAGGCAAACTAAATTAAAGGTTAGTGGTCATCCCAACTACCCTCAAAGTCAATAATACATGGTCTCATATCCTCTAAGGTCTGAATGGTCCACTCTAGCTTACCATCTGTCTAAGGATGAAAAGTTGTACCGAGATAAACTTGGTTACCAATACCCTTCTGAAAAGCCTTCCAAAATAAAGAGGTAAACTGAGTACCTCTATCTAAAATGATGGTGAATAGAACCCCATGAAACTTTTCCTACTCCGTGAGATAGATTCTTGCATAATCCTCTGCTGAATATAAAGTATGAACTATCAAGAAATAGGCTGACTTGGTCATTTTATCCATAACAACCCAAATTGAATCATGTTGACGAAGTATATGAGGTAACCCACAAAATCAATGTTCACCACTTCCTACTTCCAAGTGAGGATACTGAACTCCTTCAGCATACCACTAGGACTTTGGTGCTCAACCATAACTTGCTGACAATTTAAATATTTATCCACGAATTTTCCTATATCTTTATTCATACAATTGCACCAATAGATTTCTCGCAAATCATGGTATATCTTAGTGGATCCAGGGTCAATATAATATTGCACACCATGCACTTCTGCTAACATTTTATCTCTTAAACTATCCATACTCAAATCACATAATCTGCCCTGACAACGAAGCACACCATCTTTCTATTGGGAGAAAACCTCCACCTTCTGATCTTAAACTCCCTCCTTCAATTTGAATAAGATATGATCCCTGACTTGCTTTTTCTTTCACTTCATCCACTAATGAAGATTCTGAACAATTCTGAACCTATATACTACCTTCAACCAAATCAACTAACCAATTACCCAATTTAGTAAACTGATGAACCTCACAAACTAACTTCTTCTTATCCTCCTTAATATGGTAAAAAGAGAGATTAGATCATATTTTCCAAGGTCATAAGATTTATTAAATATTAAAAACTCAAGAATTTCTAAAAAACAACATATTTGAATAAGCATGTCTTAAAAATTTAAGGCTCTATTCCAAAATAGACTTTCTAAAAATTAGAAAAAAAAGTTGTGTCATAAATCATTTTTTGAAAAATAAAAACTAGAGCATAATTGAAGAATAAATGTTTGAAATCATGAGAAATAATGCAACTAAAAAATAATACTAGGGAGTTTCTGTTAACCGACATTAAACCACGTGACAAACATAAATTCCAACATATGACCCAAGTTGGAGAGTTCCCTATTTCTTTGCAAAAAGGTATTGAACCTATTTGATGTGGATCCACTAACAAATCCAATTTGACTAAAGGGTCAACCTAAACTGGTGGAAGAACCTTATTCTACACTAGTAACATTATTTTAGGACTTGGATTATCTAAAACTCATGTACTCTAGGTGCTAATGCTACTCCCAAAACAACTGTATGATATTATTCACTGATAGATGACTAAAAGTTATCTGCCTAAATTTAGAGTAATATGCTCAACTAAAAATATCTACTTATACTGTATTCAACTCATGAAACTTGAATTGTGTAAGATTAAGCTAAATCATGCCTAAAACAACCTTCAAGAACAATTTTCAAAATCATGTCAAGAATGAAAAATCCAAAATGGAAACACCTTGCTAAGATTAAGAGTAAATGTGTCGCTCATATAAATCATAATCATAAATAACTACATAAGAAAAATCATAAAATTTACCTAAAAAAAATGAAAATTGGAAGTGGATTTTTAAATATTAACCTATAAAATTATATTCTTGATATTGACAAAGTCTTGGAAATGAGGATGAAAGGGAATCCTAAATTAATTTCATCATATATGAGAGGGAGAATAAATTTGATGGAAGAATCTTTAGAGACATGATTTGTAATACCCTGTACGTTTGTAGTTCAACTTAGACTTTAGTACTTACATAAGACACTTAGAACTTGAAAATAAAACTAAGTGTTGGGGACTTAGTCTCATTTTTGACCTCTTAACTTCGAGAATTTTTAAGTTGACCTTTTGGGCTCTGAGATGATTTTTACTGAGTTGATTCATGTTCAGAGATGTAAGGATCAGTCTCGGGGAAGTTTTGGAATTTTTGTACGAGGTTTGAGTCATATTTGGATTGCAATTCCAGTAGCTCAGTTCGATTAGCCCGCATCGTGCTAGTAATAGTGGAGAGACGGTCAGCGTATTGTGCCAAGCCCGTAAACGGTAGTTAAGTTGCAACTTTAAACCTCGAAAAGGCATTTAAGTTATTTTCCCCACCCCAAGTCATAAAAATAGAAGATTAGACGTTATTATAAGCAAATTACACTCATCATTTATTTAATTTCTCTCCAAGAAACCCTAATTTAACTCCAATAAAATTAAATGAATCTTCATTACACCCTCTTCAAGATAATCACGAAACCAAGTTTCTTGGTTCAAGAACTTCAAGAACATTAATAGGATTCCAAAGTCAAGTTTCTTCATCAAATTAACCTAATAGAAAGAGTAAAAATAAGAGTATAATTTTTAGAACTAATTTTTATGGTTCACAAAGCTTATATATGTTTTACATACTCATGTTTTATTATTTTGTAGTACACATTTTATTCGAGCCAAGGTGAGTCATTTACCGTTAGCATTCATCCTTTGAAAGTTTTGTATGAATATTGATTTTTTTTACTTATGCATTCACCCCCATATGCTCAGTACATTCCAAATGTACTGATCCACATATACGTCTATGTGCTACATTATTTAATAATGTTGGTTCAAGTGCTCAATTCCAGAAACGTGATTGACCGCGAGAATCTCTGTTTAGATCCCGATAGTTGGTGATTCCTCATAGTTTGAGGACCTATTTATTCATATTTTAAGCTTATTACAATATTTGATCAGTTGCTTTCAGTTCATATTGACTTAGCTGGGGTCTGTACCATCAACTTTCTAACTAGTAGAAGTAGAGGCTTGTTCGACTGCCAGTTACATTTTAGATTTGAAGTGTTGATTGTCTAGACTTTTAAGTTAAATACTTTTAGACTTGTAGAAGGCTTACAGGGTTATCTTGGGTATACTTGTAGTCCCGAGCATCGTGTGATATCTCGAGATACTTTTTGGGGGTGTTACAAACTTAGTATCAGAGCCTATGGTTTAAAAAATCCTAGAACGTCAGACAAGAAAGGTTACGAAGAGTCTTGATCATGGATGTAAAGCGCACTACATTTATGAGCAAGAGGCTATGGAATGATTTAGGAAATCATTCTTTTATTTCTTGAATCTATCATGCTTATAGATGTCTTTATCTACTTTAAATTATGCTCTTACGTAATAGAATATGCCTCATTGCCAAGCTAATGCATGCAGAAATGATAACTAGTCACCCCAGCCTGCTGATCCTCTAAATGAGAATGTGTCCCAGGATAAATTTTTGGCTACCTTTCAGGCGTTGGCCCATGCTGTGACTGCCAATATTAAGGGAAACCATCAGGTTATAGTCCCACTTCAGCAGAACGGTGATTTAGCTGCAGCCAAGATCTGTGACTTCATGAGAAAGAATTCGCCTGAATTCCTTGGGTCAAAGGTATGTAAGGACCCATAGCTTTACATTGATGAGGTTAGAAAGATCAACTAAGTAATGAATGTTACTTAAGAGGAGAGTATAGTATTGGCATCCTATATACTGAAAGATGTTTCCTATGATTGGGTTGTTTTGTGGAAGAATGGTAGAGGTGAGGATATAGCTCCTACGAGTTGGCAAGTATTTCAGGATGCATTTCTATATAGGTTCTTTCCTTGTGATATGAGAGAATCTAAAGTTGAGGAATTCCTGAACCTGAGGCAAGTCTCGATGATAGTGAAATAGTATTGCCTTAAGTTCACTCAGTTGTCTAAGTATGCTCTCGATTTGATAGTTTACCCTAGATCTAGTATGACTAAGTTTGTTACTGGAGTGTCTGGTTTTTTAGTCAAGGAGTGTATGACTTTCATACTTATTAGGGACATGGATCTTTCCAGACTGATGAATCATGCTCAATAAATTGAGGTAGAAATGTTGAAGGGAAGTAGAGAGAGAAAATAAGAATCCTAGAACCAGACAGTTTGAGTATGGACAACAAAGGTCTGGAGAGGAGAGGAATCATTCACAGTTTTAGGGCTACTCACATATGCTAGTGCCATCTTCATCCATTACCCTTTCACCCAAAACCAAGTAGGAGCAGTAGGGTAGGACTTCTATGTCCAGTTCTCAAAACTGTGTAGGTGGAAGGAATAATTATACAACATGTGTTATGTGTGGTAAAACTCATCCTGGTGAGTGTTTATGGGGACAAAAAGGTTGTTATGGATATGGCATGTTGGGTCAGAAAACTAAAAGTGTCCATATGCTAAGCAAAAAAATAAGGATATTCGTCCCCAGACTTAGGCAACTAGCATATCATCTCCTCTAGGTCGCTAAGTCCATCTTCAGGGTGCATTCTCTAGTACTATAGACGGTCAACTCTACAATTAGTTTTATTCTTTACTGTCCTATCAGGAGCAGGAGAGTTCACCAGATTTTGTTACTGGTATGCTTCATGTATTTTATCTTGATGTTTATGTATTGTTGTACCCAGGGTCAAATCTCTCTTATGTGACTCCGTTGGTTACAGTAAATTTTGGGGTAGGTCCTGAAAATCTCTCTAACCCCTTCTTAGTTTCCACCCCAGTGGGTGAGTCAGTTGTTCCCAAACAAGTTTATAGAAAGTTTCCTATTACTGTCCTTGGAGTTGGTAGAATAAGTCATCAATCCTTGGAGTTGTTTCCACCCGTTACGATCACTTTGTGTTTTTAGTCATGTCTTTTGGGCTGACAAATACCCCAGCAGTCTTCATGGACTTGATGACCAAAGTGTTCAAATAGTATTTGGACATATTTGTCATAGTGTTTATCAATTATATCCTTGTCTATTCTCGTAGTGAGGATGACCAGGCAGACCATCTTAGAATTTTGTTGCAAACTCTTAGAGATCATCATTATTTCACTAAATTCAGCAAGTAGGAATTTTGTCTAAGACCAATAGCTTTCCTCGGTCATATTGTTTCTAGTGATGGCATTAGAGTTGATGCCCAAAAGACCGAAGCGATGAGAAACGGTCCTAGGCCCATCTCTCATTCATACATCAGGAGTTTCTTAGGTTTGGATAGATATTACCGATGTTTTATTAAGGGGTTTTAATATATTGCATCCCTCATGTCTAGATTGACTTAAAATAAAGTTAAGTTTCAGTGGTCAGATTTCTATGGGAAGAGTTTTCAGGAGTTAAAGACTCGACTCACTTCAGCCCCAGTTTTAGGGCTACCTAATGGTACAGATAGATTTGTTGTCTACTGTGATGCTTCTATAGTTGGCCTGGGTTGTGTTTGATGTAGAGAGATATGGTCATAGACTATGCCTCTAGATAGCATAAGCCTCACGAAAAAAGCTATCCTATCCATGATTTTGAGTTCGCTGCTGATGAGTTGTGATTTTACCACTCATTCCCCCTAAACATTTGTGAACATTAACCTAATTTAAATGAATAAATGATACATATTCATGATAAAATGCACTAATATCAACTCATTGCAGGTTCAAGGTCGCGATCACGGTCGACTAAGTTAGCCGACAC
This sequence comes from Capsicum pubescens, assembly GCA_030864215.1. Taxonomy (NCBI): domain Eukaryota; kingdom Viridiplantae; phylum Streptophyta; class Magnoliopsida; order Solanales; family Solanaceae; genus Capsicum; species Capsicum pubescens. Next base: position 173,213,574 of record CM061543.1, read on the forward strand.
AACGCATTCTTTCCCTCATAGTTGCGACCACACACAATTGCAGCCAAAGCTCCGCGACCGCGACCTAGGGAATTATTGTAAATTAGAAATCTAAATCAAGACATATAATCGGGAATTCAAAAACACTTGAAGGGGAGCACATAGAGAGAACCATAGAAAGAGAAAGTGAAAATTTGTTTTATTTATTGTTTGTTGTTTGTAAGTATTCTTTGAATGGGAAGTTAGAAAGTTTGAAGTGTGGAATTGATGATTATTTTACCATCACTTATTATGAATTCCATGGATTCACTACTTGGTAAAATTATTTTCTCCTATCTAATGGGTAACTAACTTATTTAGTCTTGGGATTATGTTGAACTAGAGTGTAATTTGTGTTCGAGTATTATAGTGTTTGCAAGATTGTTAGTTGTTGAATATGGATTCCACCTTTGCTTGAGCTTACGGGTTGGAATTTTATGGGTGAAATCCTGATACGCCCAAATTACAACTCTCGTGAGAAAGTGTAAGCGGTCGCTGTCAAATATAGAACCCAACTGGGTTGGGTGTCGAATCCCACAAGGAATACTCTGGTCACTAAGTATTGCAATTATTAGTAGACTGTTGGTCTAAAATTCCAAGGAAAAAGGGGGGTTTGGTTAAGGCGTGAACTAATATTATCAAAGTAACAATGGAACGATTTTCGTAGTAAGATTTAATCACAGAGATTGATAAGTTAGGGTTATGTCCACCTTATAAGTTCTACTTCTCTATTAACTATGAGTAACGCGGAATTTAGACATGTATGCACTTATAGAGAATCGTATTCTAATTCTAAATCCAAGTGTTTCTCAACCATCAAGGATTTATTTCGCTTTAGCTCTCTCGAGCCTAAAGTGTATAACAAATGGTACAAATTCTCCAAGAAGTTAATCCGGTTAAGGCATTAACGTGTAAATAGAGGTTGGAAACCCTATTTCCTTGTCACACTCTCTTTTCCAAACATGTAACTTTTCTCTCGAACAATTTAATGCTATAATGGCATATTCTCTATGTTTGCAACCATAAGAATTCAATCAAAACGAAGAGAGTAATAATATAAGTAGCATAACATATCAAGAACTCACAAACTCATAGTAATAGATAGTATCTTACAAGGTTTCCATAACCCTAACAGATAAGTTTAGCTACTCATGAATACAACGGAAATCAAAGTAGACATCATCATCATACCAAAACTTAGAGAAATCTCGGCTATGGAGATGAAACGTGTTTTCCTTCTCCGTTGCTCAAGTGAGCCATTTTTTGCTCTCAAAACTCGTCCAGAATCTCCAACTTGAATTCTCAATAATAATCGAATGATAATGATAATGATTCTGAAAAATTCAGAAATAAGTTTTTTAATAGCATCCTTGTCTAATAAGTTGCTACTGCATCCTTAAGTATTTTAAAATACTGGGTTTGTCTGGGAAAAAGTTCCCATGCATCACATTCAGTCCAAAAGCTGCCTTCCCTCTTATGTGAAGTTTTTCTTTGCTGCCCACAGGTCCACAAAGTTCTGAAATCTTCATCATTAGTAGCTGAAAAACATGCTAATCACATAGGTCAGCCCACTTAAAGGAAAATGGACTAAAAGTGCAAGAATTATATATTTTATCCTCAAAACTTTGCTGAAACATGGGTAAATTATGGTGCTTAGGCATGTAAATACGCCCAACATCACCACCCCACACTTAAAGCTTTGTTTGTCCTCGAACAAAATATTACATCCATGCAAACACCTACCTAGAATTTCACAATAGCAACACAAAATTTTCAACAAGACATGCAAAACAATCATTAACAAAGAGTAGATTTCTCGATCACTACTAGAAACAACTCAACCTCCAACATAGACTCATTAGGATGGTTAATTCGTATCCACAAGTTAAGCCACAAAGATACATATAAAACTACCCAAAAACCATCAACCATGTGTGCTCACACAAGATATCACCCATAATCACTCATAGTTTTGCATTTTTCGAAACATGGGTATAAGACTCTCCTTGCTCTCGCTCTCACAAAGAATTCTTATATTGCAACTGATGACCATAGGCTTTCCCTTAGTGTAATGCTCTACTAATATCAGACTGCTAAGTTTAGGATCAAATAGGTCTTTACAGGTAGTAATGTAGGCTAAGGGACAGGTAGGACTATTTTGGCCAGAAATAGTGACTATGTTCCCTAAGCGCTTTAATACACTACAATGTGCCATTTACACTATCTTTTAACAACCACTCTACCTCTCTTTCATCTACCAACCCCTTTTCACCCATTTTTTTATTCAATCATAAACACAACTATCTTTTAGTTTTTCTAATTTTTTTTTTTTTATATTAAGCAAGCATCCCTATAATAGCCACTCTTTTTCACAACAATTTCAAGTACCAATACACCATGAGGCATCACTTTTACCATTCTCCTTTTATTTTTCCACATGATTCTACAATTTTAAAGCGCTTAGGAGTTTGGATCAAATTATGGTCTTGAAAAAAATGGATTAGGCTACATATGAGGCTGCCAAACAAAATAGCTAAAGGCTCAAAGGGGGTTCACTAGGACGATGTACAAAGGTAGGTAAAAAGAAGGTAAACAATTTTAGGGCTGCCAAAGAAATGCCTAAATCATCTCCTACACTCACAATCTTTATTTTGCTTCACACACACACCAGGCAAGTTCTAGCATCAGTCACAACAAAGAATATACAATATCGTCACACACACAAGGCACATGGTCAACTTCATTGGGAGTATTATAGATTCTTGACCCAACAGATGAATGAATTAAACCACAATAATTTATCACACAGTGAGTCACAACTTAGAGCCTAAACGTCTCAATAGCAATGATTTAGCACAAACTCTTGTTATAATACCATGCCGTCTATCAGAACAATTTCATGTAACATCTAAAATTTACTAACTAATTACAACTAACTAACTAACTACTAATTCAAACAAACAAGAATAAATGTAGGCAAAGAAATACAATACAACAAACATATACCCACACCCCACACTTAGACGGGACACACTGTCCTCAGTGGAAATAAGTAAGGAAAACCTGATTAGTCGGACTCCTCTTCTATGTCTGGGGTCATACCCCCTGCGTCGGAATCATCATCAGAGTATTCGTCATCAGAGTTGTCCTCCACGTCTGAGTCTGGAAGTCGGTGATCATTATTCTTGTGCCGAATCCACCGTGCCATTGACCTTGATCTGCACAGTATATGTCTGATAGACCTGTAGGGAGGTCTGTGATAAAGCTCCTTGAGCGGTGATGGATCCACAGATGGAAGTCCCAGAAAAGAGTTGAAGAACTCCGCATTCAGTTGCAAGACTTGGCCCCGAATCTTGACTTCACTTCCTGTAGTCTTTGGGGACCAATTGGCATAAAACTCTCGCATTAGATCAAGATTGCATTCCCCCATATCTCAGAAAATGAAATCAAGATTTAGTGCCAAGATTTTAGCCAAAATGCGGGGGTCTCTCTTTGCTAGACTCTCCTTCTGCATCAAATCCACGTGAACATATTTTTTTACTTTGTTGTTCTTGTACCACTCCTTCCCTTCCTCCTCTAGGACCCACTTTATCCCGAAAGTGCGTCGAGGCACTTGCAAAGAGAAGGACTCAACCTGATCTTTTCTTTCCCTTTTCTGACCTTTTTGGGAGGTGGACACTTTTTCTTTTCCTTGTCGTCCTTTTGGGGCCATTCTACCTGAGATCACAATAAAGTCATGTTAGTTTCATCATGGAAGATTTACTATATTTGAAAAAGAAAATCGTGATGGTACCACCCCACACTTAATCCGTTTGCACAACGTTAGTAATCATGTAATCTTGACTATCCTTTCCGACTTTATTTCATTGGATTAAGGCAATATTTGAACAAGACGACCACATAGAAATCTTATCAGGTTATACTTGTGGTCAATCATGATCAATACCTTCGATGAACGAGTCATTCAAACAGTCAAGCTTACAACTTTCAAGATTATGCATTAACTTCATAATTTCGACTTCATAAAAATACCACAGTGAATACCAATCAAATACAAGTCGGAGTAAAGTCAAGACTACCCACAAGAATCCTTTCACTCAATGATACGCATCATAACAAACCAACCATATTCTCATCACCAAGCACTACTTCAAAATCTAATTCACCATTATAAGCATAGCACTGCAACAACTACGGAATATAAAAGAGCAACTTACTTGTTGATGGATCGGAAAGGTGAGTTCACAAGATTAGATGAGAAAAGAGGAAAACTTGGAGAGGATAAGGGAGCTTGGGCGGCGCCTAGGTTCAACAAACAATTGAGTGGTGTTCAAAGGTAGAGGGTCTATTTAAAAGATGAGCCATAGGTCGGTTTTGATCCATGTACAATCGGGTTAGGAGGCAAAAAAGGGTAAGTAGGCGGCGCCTAATGCTTTGCCTATGCTTAGCATAGGCGGCGCCTTTAGAAATGCCTAGATAGGCATAGGCAGCGCCTTGCCTATCGCCTAGATTGGCATAGGCGGCGCCTTGCCTATCGCCTAGATTGGCATAGGCGGCGCCTATGGCATTGCCTATGTGAGGCAGTGAGCATAGGCAATGGCATAGGCGGCGCCTATAGCATTGCCTACATTGGTATAGGCCTTTCCTTGTCCATTGCCTATATTGGTATAGGCCTTTCCTTGTCCATTGCCTATGTGATGCAGTGAGCATAGGCAATGACATAGGTATTGCCTTGTACGTTGCCTAGATTTGCATAGGCATTGCCTTGTTCGTTGCCTAGATTGGCATAGGCATTGCCTTGTTCGTTGCCTAGATTGGCATAGGCAATGCCTAACCTATAGCCTTTTCACCATAATTACTCACTTACCACCTTTAGCATGGCTCACTTTCAAATCAAAATTTGGGACTAATCTCCTCCTTTGTATATCTTGCACCTACACTTAATCAAAACCAACAAAAATGATTAGAAGGATGGGTTGCCTCCCACCAAGCGCCTTAGTTTTGGTCGTGGCTCGACTCTTCTTTTTGCATTTTTATTTATCAAAAACAAACTCCTAGTGAAACAAAAATGATTAGAATGATGGGTTGCCTCCCATGTAGCGCTTGATTTATTGTCGCGGCACGACATAGTTATCTCGAGTACTCAGACTTCCTTGAGATATATGGTGGCTATACATTTTATCGAATCGGTTGGACCGATATATAGCTTCACTCTTTGTCCATTCACCTTAAAGACACCACCATTATTGTTTTCTAACTCCACTACTCTAGATGAGTAAACTTGGCTGATTCTGAATGGACCAGACCATTTAGATTTCAACTTACCTGGAAACAGCTTCTGTCTGGAGTTGAAAAGAAGTACCAAATCACCCTTCTGAATGTTTCGTTGGATAATCCTCCGATCATGGTACTTTTTCATCCTTTCCTTGTAGAGATCTGCTATTTCATAAGCATATAGACGGAATTCATCCATCTCATTCAGCTGTTCCAACCTCAGATTAATAGAATCATCCCTATTCAAGTTAAGCCGCTTCAGCGCCCACAGTGCTTTATGTTTTAGCTCAATTGGCAAGTGACAAGACTTCCCATAAACTAGTTAATATGGTGACATGCCAATTGGTGTCTTAAACGCAGTCCTATATGCCCATAAGGCATCATCCAGCTTTTTGGACCAATCTTTCCTACTGGCATTCACCGTCTTCGCAAGGATTAGCTTGATCTCCCGATTAGAAACCTCTACCTGCCCACTAGTTTGTGGGTGATATGGTGTAGCTACCTTGTGTTACATAACCCCATATTTCACCAATACGGCTCTGAACAGCTTGTTGCAAAAATGTGAACCTCCATCGCTTATGATGGTACGAGGTACCCCAAAATAAGAGAAGATATTTCTCTTTAAGAACACTACAACACGCTTACCTTCATTATCAGCTAGCGCTACAGCTTCGACCCATTTGGATACATAATCCACAACAACTAGGATATATTTCATCCCAAACGAACTCACAAATGGGCCCATAAAATCAATACCCCATACATCAAATAGTTCTACTTGAAGAATTTTAGACATGGGCATCTCAAGGTGCTTCGAGATAGAGACTTGCCTCTGACACTGATCACATCTTCTCACAAAATCGTAAGCATCCTTGAATAATGAAGGCCAGTAATAGCCACTTTGGAGTACCTTCCTTTCCGTTCGATCACTTGCATGGTGACCCCCAACTTGGGAAGCATGACTTGCTTCCAGTATGCTAGGCACCTCCACATCTGAGATGCATCGCCTAATAATACCATCAGCACATTGTCGAAAAAGATAAGGTTCATCCCAGAAGTAGTGTTTCACATCATGCATGAACTTTCTCTTTTGATGAAAGGAGAGATGCTCAGGAATCACTTTACTTACCACGTAGTTCGCAAAGTCTGCATACCACGGTAAGTCTTCCACCATAGTGGCTAGGAATTCTTCGTCGGGAAATGCATCATCAATCTCAAGGTCGGGTTGCACTATGTGCTCACTCTCAAGTCTAGATAAATGATCAGCTACTTGGTTTTCGCAACCTTTTCTATCCTTTACCTCGAAATCAAATTCTTGAAGTAGTAAAACCCACCTAATTAGCCTTGGCTTAGCATCCTTCTTTGCCATTAGATATCGTAGAGCCGCATGATCTGTATGAACCGCTACTTTGGTTCCTAACAAGTAAGCACGGAGCTTTTCAAAAGCATAAACAACTGCTAGAAGCTTTTGTTCAGTGATGGTATAGTTCTTCTGTGATCCATTCAAGGCCTTGCTCGCATAATAGATTGGATGAAATAGCCTTTCTCTTTTCTGACCAAGTACAACACCCAAGGCTACCCCGCTTGCATCACACATAACTTCAAAAGGTAGAGACCAATCGGGTGCTACAATAATAGAAGCTTCAATTAGCTTTCCTTTGAGGCATTCAAATGCCTTCAAGCAATCTTCACCAAAGTCAAATTTTGCCTCCTTCTACAAAAGTTTGCATAATGGGCTAGCAATCTTGGAGAAGTCTTTAATAAACCTCCGATAAAAACCTGCATGACCGAGAAAACTACGCACCCCTTTTACAAAAATTAGAGGTGGTAATCTCTCGATAACTTCAATCTTGGCTCGATCAACCTCAATTCCCCTTTCAAGGACTTTATGCCCAAGAACAATGCCTTCCTTAACCATAAAGTGACACTTCTCCCAATTTAACACCAGGTTGAATTCAACACATCTCTGCAAATTCATACTCAGATTTTCCAAGCATGATTCAAATGACTCACCTACAACAGAAAAGTCGTCCATAAACACCTCCAAGGTGTCTTCGACCATATAAAAAAAATGGACATCATACATCCCTGGAAAGTAGCAGGTGCGTTACATAGACCAAATGGCATTCGTTTGAAGGAAAACATACCATAGGGGCATGTAAAAGTGGTCTTCCCCTGATCTTCAGGAGCAATGCAAATATGATTGTATCCAGAATAACCATCTAAGAAACAGAACCATCCCTTCCCTGCCAATCGATCAAGCATTTAATCCATGAATGGCATTGGAAAGTGATTCTTTAATGTCCACGAATTCAGCTTCCGGTAGTCCATGCACACTCTCCACCCTGTGATAGGTCTGAGTGGAATTAGCTCATTCTTTTCATTTGCAACTACTGTCATGCCCCCTTTCTTGGGCACACATTGCACTGGACTCACCCATTTACTGTCTGAAATTAGGTACACCACCCCTGCATCTAACCACCTAATAATTTCTTTCTTCACCACCTCTTGCATAGGTGGATTCAAATGACGTTGGTGCTCAATGGTGGGTACGCAATCTTTCTTGAGCTGAATCTTGTGCATACATATCCCAGGAGGGATACCAATTATATCAGCAATAGTCCAACCAATGACTCTCTTGTACCTCTTCAGATTAGAGATGAGAGCCGTTACTTGCTGTTCATCTAAATCAGCCGCAACAATAACCGAAAGTGTAATCCCACTTCCCAAGAACACATACTTTAGATGACTGGGGAGCTCTTTCAATTCTAGCACTGGTGGCTCTTCAATGGATGGTTTCGCTGGTGGTGATGGTCGATTCTTAAGGTCAAGGTCCAGCTTCTTAGGGGCATGAGAATAGGACCCCATTACTGTTAGAGCACGAATAGTTTATTCATACTCTTCAACATCCTCATGCTCAAAGTTCAAAAGTACAGCAGACAATGGCTCAACAGTAAGATACTTCTCTACAGATAATTCTTTCTCGTCCTCATAATAAACATCAGCTATAGAGAACACATTTATATCTTTAGGCTGCTTCATTGATTTGCATACATCAAAACGGACCACTTCGTTATTCATCCAAAATAAAAGCTCGTTTGCTCGTAAATCAATAAGCACACTTCCTGTTGTGAGGAAAGGGCGTCCCAAGATTATGGGAACTTCAGAATCTACCTCGCAATCAAAAATAACAAAGTCTGCAGGAAAAATGAAGGAAAAAACCTTCACCAGTACATCATATAAGATACTAACAGGTCGTTTTACCGACCTATCTACCATCACGAGCCGCATATTGGTTGGTGTAGGATCGCCCAACCCCAACTGTTTATAAATAAATAGCGGCATCAAATTGATGTTAGCCCCCAAATCGCACAATGCCTTAGCAAAATCCAAGGATCCAACCGTGCAAGGAATAGTGAAAGCACCAGGATCCTCCTTTTTCTGTACTAAAGATCTCGTGGCAATTGCATTGCAATGATGAACATTATTTTCCAGTTCATAACTTGCTGCCCTTTTCTTTGTCAAAAGGTCCTTCATGAATTTGGCGTATCCTGGTATCTGCTCCAGTGCCTCCACCAAAGGCACATTAATAGTCAACTGCTTCAACATAGTCATGAATTTACTGAACCTGGTGTCATCAGCTTTCTTCTTCAGTCTCTGAGGAAAAGGTGGTGGTGAAGTTGGGAGAGTTTTCTCCACCACTTCCTTTTTATCTTACTTCCAATTATCAATCTTTTCAGGCTGGTGACATCTAGGTGTAGTGTTATGAACATTCTCATTCTGATTTTCAGCTTCTACAGAATCATCACAATCTGCTTCAATAATATTCTCTACTGTAATATCAACCGCCTGCTTGCCTTTGGATGGATTTTCCAACACCTTACCACTCCTGATAGTAATAGCCATACATGATCCATCATTCCTTGGGTTCTGCATAGTGTCTCTAGGTAAGGTACCAACTTTTCTTTGATTGAGTGCCGCTGATAGTTGACTCAATTGTTGTTCTAGCTGTTTTATTAAAGTGGAATGCGAATCAACCAATTGATTTATTGAGCACAAATCATTTTTTACCTCAGTTACTCCCATGTTGGTTGCCTCCACTCCTTTCAACAACTTAGCCATCATATCTTCCATGGACATCTTTCTAGAGCCAGATGCCGCATCCTCACGATTTCTAGGAGGAACATACAAACTACTCCTATCGGTCTTATTCTTGAATCCGGATTTTTCATAATAGTTCCGACCTTGGTTTCCTTGGGCATTGCCTCAGAAACCCCCTAATTATTCAAATAATTCGCTTCTTTCTCAGAATCAAATTCATCTCTACCCTGTGATACAACAACCTTGACCTTTTCTGTCTTCCCTGATAATAAATGCTTGGTAAGAAGGTCCATCTGCGTTTTCATGTGAGCCATATCTTGGTCACGTTCCTCTTCTCTTCGCCACTGTTCTGTTGTCATGCCAGTAGATACAGTAGAGCTTGCTACCTAAGAATCCCTAGTATGCCAAGCTCTACTCTGCTTTGTCATACGATCCAGCATATCACCAGCCTCAATAATAGTAAGGTCCATGAATGACCCACATGCAGCATTATCAACCACTGGCTTAGTCACCGAGTTCAACGCCCTGTATAATATTTCCATCAAGTGGATGTTGGTCATCTGATGATTTGGGCACCGCATAAGCTTCTTATTGACCTCTCCCATGTTTCGTGGAGAGCTTCAGTTGGAAGCTGTCAGAAATTGCTGATCTCATCTCGTAACTGTGCTCTCTTGGATGGCGGAAAGAATCTTTCTAGGAAAGCGTCTTTCAATTGCCTCTAATTAGTAATAGAGTCAGGAGTCAGCCCGTTTAACCATAGAGTTTCCTCTCCAGATAGAGACAATGGAAATAAGCGCAGTCGAATTGCATTTTGTCCAACTCCTGGATTGTCAAACGACATGCATGTTGAGATAAAGTTGATCAGATACATATTCAGATCATCGCCTGCAAGTCCACCAAATAACCCTTTGAGTTGTAATAGCTGGATCATGGTGCTAGTGATATTGAACTTGGCTCCAGGTGCCAAGGGCGGAGGAGTAATAGCCCCTGTGGCACCAGCCCCGTCCAAATCGTCATCTTCATCATCAAAAGAGATTTGCACAACTCGGCGTTCAGGTCTCATTCTCGCTTGATGATCTCTGTTGACATTCCTGTTCACTGGTGTAGCCACATCATCTGCACGCCTTGGATTTAATAACTCATCATCACCCAGGTCCTCTTCATCAAGATTTGTTGCCCGACCTGGGTTATCAATATTCTGTTGATGCACTTGAGCAGCTGCCAATGCAGTTAATCTTTCCTGCTCCTGTTGAGCAGCCATCCGTTTAAGGTTTCGTTGCGCATCCATTCTGCCAATAAGATGTGGTTCAGGATTTATAGGTAATAACGGTTGACCAGAACTTCGTGTATTTGGCATGCACTCCAATAATCCTGAACAAAACAATAACAACAAACAAAAAGTAAAATTCAAGAATCTTTGACCAAAGGGTCTATTAACTATCACAAACTTAGTTGACAACCGTATTCCCCGACAACGGCGCCAAAATTTGATACGCCCAACTTACAACTCTCGTTAGAAAGTGTAAGCGGTCGCTGTCAAATATAGAACCCAACTGGGTTGGGTGTCGAATCCCACAGGGAATACTCTGGTCACTAAGTGTTGCAATTATTAGTAGACTGTTGGTCGAAGATTCCAAGGAAAAAGGGGGGTTTGGTTAAGGCGTGAACTAATATTATCAAAGTAACAATGGAACAATTTGCGTAGTAAGATTTAATCACAAAGATTGATAAGTTAGGGTTATGTCCACCTTATAAGTTCTACTTCTCTATTAACTATGAGTAACGCGGAATTTAGACATGTATGCACTTATAGAGAATCGTATTCTAATTCAAAATCCAAGTGTTTCTCAACCATCAAGGATTTATTTCGCTTTAGCTCTCTCAAGCCTAAAGTGTATAACAAATGGTACAAATTCTCCAAGAAGTTAATCCGGTTAAGGCATTAACATGTAAATAGAGGTTGGAAACCCTATTTCCTTGTCACACTCTCTTTTCCAAACATGTAACTTTTCTGCCGAATAAGTTAATGCTATAATGGCGTATTCTCCATGTTTGCAACCATAAGAATTCAATCAAAACGAAGAGAGTAATGATATAAGTAGCATAACACATCAAGAATTCACAAACTCATAGTAATAGATAGTATCTTACAAGGTTTCCATAACCCTAACAGATAAGTTTTGCTACTCATGAATACAACAGAAATCAAAGTAGACATCATCATCATACCAAAACTTAGAGAAATCTCGGCTATGGAGATGAAACGTGTTTTCTCTCTCCGTTGCTCAAGTGAGCCGTTTTTTGCTCTCAAAACTCGTCCAGAATCTCCAACGTGAATTCTCAATAATAATCGAATGATAATGATAATGATGCTGAAAAATTCAGCAATAAGGTTTTTAATAGAATCCTTGTCTAATAAGTTGCTACTGCATCCTTAAGTATTTAAAAATACAGGGTTTGCCCGGGAAAAAGTTCCCATGCATCACATTCAGTCCAAAAGCTGCCTTCCCTCTTATGTGAAGTTTTCCTTTGCTTCCCACAGGTCCACAAAGTGCTGAAATCTTCATCATTAGTACCTAAAAAACATGCTAATCACATAGGTCAACTCACTTAAAGGAAAATGGACTAAAAGTGCAAGAATTATATATTTTATCCTCAAAACTTAGCTGAAACATGGGTAAATTATGGTGCTTAGGCGTGTAAATACGCCCAACATCAAATCCCCAATTCTCCAAATGTGTTTGATGGTTGAAAGATCCAAACTATACAAACCCTTTGTCATCCTTGAAAGAGGGATGGAGGTGAACATTAGGTAACCCATAACATCCTTGAAAGAGGGTTAAGGGGTACAAAGAAATGGTAGATAATTCATCCTATGGTTTACTAACATTTGCAATATTAGAAATAAGTGTATTGGATGTGTAAATCATGTCGAGAGCATCATCCTAGAAATAGGGATTCTTGATTGAGGTCTTGGGTGGTTATAAAAATGCGTACACTTGTTAGGTACTCAAAAAAGCCAACGGGTGAAATCGTTATGGTTTTGTTGAAAGATTGACCCTAATGAACTTCAACCAAGCCTATCATCTAGTTAACAACTAAATTTCATGATGAACCAACACAAACCTACATGCATTACCTCTAGGTGACATAATCCCAAGATTTCCCCCAAACCTTGAATTGTAAGCAAAAGTTTCATTTATCAAGTACTTGTCTAAGTTTGTTGCAAAAAGTTTCCAACCCCCCCCCCCCTATTTAATTTTACATGTTATTTTTTTAGCATTTTGGGTAATCTCTTATTAATTTGAGCATACATAAAGTTTGAAGTCTATAATTTCACTTCTTAAGATTCGACCCCAATTCAAATTGCGTTACTTGACAATGACCGCCTCACCCCTAATTATGGGAGTGAGTTGAGCATTATCAAAATGGCTCTATTTCCGGAGAGTGAAATATTGATTTCATTTGTATGGTGTCATTCTTACTAGGAAATACCCGAAGTGGTGAAATTTAATTTCTTTGTTATTTTTGATCGTTCCATAGGTGAACATTATTATTTCCAAATCATCATTAGTCATAGGGACTCGGTTTGTATTGGGAACAGAGATCATGAAAATGCAATTATCATTCCCTCCACATAAGAGCATGGAACATTTTATGTTATAAGTGTAATGATGAAATTACTCCACATGAAGGGACTATTTGGGGGTGAAGTTCATGACGACCCGAATGCTCATTTAAAGGGTTTTGAGGAAGTATGTACCCTATTCAAAGTCACATATATACCCTATGAGTCCAACCAATTATGCCTTTTTCCATTATCACTCACGGTAAAAGCATTGCAATGGCTAAGTTCTTTGCCCGCCAGATCCATTACTCCATGGACAAGTCTCACGGAGATCTTTTTTGGTCAATACTTTCCACTAGCTAGAATGTTGAAGTTGTGGGATGAGATTGTTTATTTTCGTTAATACCACAAAGAATCATGGTACAATGCTTGGGGACGATTTAAAGAAACACTTTTGAAATGTCCCATGCATGAGGTGCCAGGGAAGATGCCCCTCCAAATCTTTTATTGAGAATTAGATCAACAAAATAAGTTCTTAGTGGACAACACATCTGGTGGATCATTCATCAACTCACCATATAGGATTATTTCAAAAGTCTTAGACCAAGTGGCAATTTGTTGTAGATGTTGGGACATAGAAGACGCCGAGATGGCCATGGGGGATCTCTCCTCATCCTTTATGTGAAATGATAGGAAAGATGAAGAGGAAGATACCGATGAAAGGATGAACAAAGTAATGTCTTTCCTCGAGCTCCTTATTAAGCATGTGTTGGGTGACACAATGGAAAGTGCAAGTCTGATAAATGTGATAGAAGTCGAAACTTATGAAGACAAGGAGGAAGAGGTGGTTTTCGCTAACATGTGGATGAAACCTAAGAACTCGGAGGGTTTCCATATTAATCCACAAGGACAAGATGGGAATCAAGGTCAGAACAGGTAGAATCTAAGCATTGCAAATTTTTAAGGGAGAGAGGAGATTGATAAAGATATTTTGGTGCGGATCTTAAGTAATTTTGAGAGAACTGGAGAAATGGTGAATGAAATGTGAAATGAATTCTCCATACTCCACCAAATGGTTGCGTCTCACTCCTCCACTATCCACAAATTGAAGCAAAAGTAGGCAAAATATCAAAATATCTAATGGAGAGGAAAAGTGAAGAAATGCAAAATGGGGAGGGGACAAAGGAAAAGAGAAAAAAAACTCAAGGTTAACGAGCCAAAGTTGAATGAGATGTTGATAATAAAGACAATGAATAGCGAGTGTCAAATTATTTCTATACCTTCAACCCCCATTCATCCTACTTTCCAAGAATGGTAATCAAAATGGGAAAGCATTATAAACTAAACAAACTTTTTGATAAATTTAGCAACCTCTCTATAAATATACCTCTTATCGAGTCATTGTATGACATGCCAAGGTATGCTAAATTTCTGAATGATTTGGTGTCCGAAAAGAATCTTTTGACAGATAAAACTATAGATATTACTCATCATTGTAGCGCCATAATGAAAAAGTCTTATGTTGAAAATAAAAAGGATCCCAGTACGTTTATAATCTTATGTAGCATTGGCACTTTCACTTCGTTAAGGATTTGTGTGAACTTGGGGCAAGTGTGAACCTTATTCCTTATTCTATATTTCACAAACTTGGATTGAGTAAGTCAAAAACTACCAAAATAAAGTTTTTTATGGCCAATTGATCTATTAAGAAGACTATAGGGATCCTTCACGATGTTTTAGTAAAATTAGAACGGTTAATTTACTCATCTGACTTTGTCATTGTGGATTTTCAGATTGACGTCGAAATACCTATTATCCTTAGAAGACCATTCTTAGTTACTGGGAAGAAATTGGTAGATGTGGAGTCTGGGGTGGTGAAGTTTATAGTGAATGGTGAAATGATGACCTTCAACGTCTGTAAGACTATGAAACAATTGATAGACCAATAAGTTATTTTGATAATCAATGTTGTTGATGGTGAAGTGTCCAACCATATCGATGTGGGCTTGTTGAACAACCTTTTAGTTAGTGTACTGTGTAATTATGGGAGAGAAGAATTGAAGGAGTATGATGTACTGGTGATTTCTCTAGCCGATCTTGGGTTTCACACCAAGAACCTGATTAAATTAGATCTTGATCTTAAAAACCGTGAAAGTCCACCTGTCAAACCATCCATCCTTGGACCTCCCAAAATTGAATTAAATCCTTTACCATCTCATCTCAAATATGTATTTATGGGAGAGGATTAAAGTTGGTGGACCTCTCAAGTTGAAGAATTAAAGTTGGTGGTAAAAAATCCATTCGGGCCATTGGGTGGACAATAACGGATATCATCAGCATAGCTCTGGGCATATGCTCTCGCAAAATTAAACTTGAACAATATGACATACCAAGTGTAGAACACCAAAAAATATTGAACCAACCTATACAAGAGGTGGTTAAAAAAAATATTATAAAGTGTCTTAATACGAGAGTGATCTATCCTATATCCAATAGAACGTGGGTGAGCCCGATGCAATGCATTCTGAAAATAGGTGGTATCACGGTAGTTGAGAATGTAAAAATGATCTTATCCACATCTGACTGTCACAATATGGAGAGTGTGTGTGCACTATCAAAACTTGAATTCATGGACCGAGAAGGACTATTTTCCAATGCCGTTCATGGATAAAATATTAGATAGGCTTGCCGGAAAAGGGTGGTATTGGTTTTTGGATAGGCATTCGGGGTAGAATAAAATTTGTATCACCCCGAAGGAACCATGAAAGACAACTTTTACTTTCCCAAATGGTACATTTACATTCAAGCGAATGCCATTCGGATTTTTCAATGCCCCAACAACCTTTCAACGTTGCATGTTGTCGATATTTGAAAATATGGTTGAAGAATCCATGGAAGTATTTATGGATGACTTCTCGGTAGTGGGAAATTCTATTGGGTCATGCCTCGAACACTTGAATAAGGTGCGTGAAAGGTTCGTTGAAACAAACCTTGTCTTAAATTAGGAAAAATGACATTTCATGGTCAAATAAGGAATTGTCTTAGGCCATAAGATCTTGGGAAAATACATTCAAGTTGATCAACCTAAGGTTGAGGTAATTTACAAGATCTTACCCACTATTTCCATAAAAGGTGTTCAAAGTTTTCTTGGCCATGCCGGGTTCTATCATCGTTTCATCAAAGATTTTTCAAAGATAGCACACCCTAAGCGTAAACATCATTAGAAATAATCTAAGTTCAACTTTGATGAAGCATGTGTCAAAGCATTTGAGCATCTTAAGGAATTGCTCATTTCAGCCCCTATAATTGTGGCTTCGGATTGGTCATCTCCATTTGAGGTAATGTGCATTTCACGTGGTATTGCATTGGGTGCGGTGATAGGGAAGAACAAGGATGAGATTTTTTATCCTATCAACTACGCTATAAAAAACTTGAATGATGCCCAATGCAACTACACCATCACCGAGTAAGAATTATTTGTGGTTGCTTTTGCCTTTGAAAAGTTTTGGGCCTATTTGTTAGGCACAAAGTTGGTGGTGAATAAGGACCATTCCACTCTTAAGTATCTCATGGCAAATAAAGAATCAAATCCACGGTTACTTACGTGGATTTTATTATTATAAGAGTATAACTTTGAGGCGAAAGACCAAAAATGGTGCGAGAATCAAGTAGACGATCATCTCTCTCGTCTCGAAGGCAATAATAAGAAGCATGGGGAACTATACATTTATTATGATTTCCCTAATGAATTTATCATGTCTATAGAGAGGAACAATATACCATGGTATGACAATTTTGCCAACTATGTAGCAAGTGGTGTACTCCTAGAGGGACTGAGTTACCATCAAAAGAAACAATTTTTATTTGATGTGAAACGATATTTCTGGGATGAGCCATTTTTATTTCGAGAGTGTGACGATGGAATTATTAGATGGTGTGTCATGGATTCTAAAATAAATGACATTTTGAAGGCTTTCCACTCGTCATCTTATGACGATCATCATGGAGGGATCCGAACTACCACCAAGATCCTTCAATGTAAATTTTATTGAACTTATATGCATAGGGATACCATATAATGTGTTAAATATTGTCACATTTGTAAAATTCATGGTGGTATTTCAAGAAGGCGCCAGATGCCTCTTAAACCTAACTTGGAGGTGGAACTCTTTGATGTATGAAGAATCGATTTCATAGGTCCTTTTGTGAGCTACTTTAGGAATAAGTACATTCTTATGGAAGTAAACTATGATTATAAATGGGTGGAATCCATTTCACTTCCCACTAATGAGAGAAAACGTGCTACCTTATTCCTAAAAAAGAATATTTTCACAAGGTTCTGCACCCCTCAGGCGATCATTAGTGATGGTGATTCGCATTTTTCCAATCAAATGTTTGGTTCTCTTCTTGACAAGTAAGGAGTTAAAATCAAAGTCTTCACACCATACCACCCCCAAATGAGTAGTTAAGTGGAGGTGTCAAATCATGAAATCAAAGACATTCTAGAAAAGATAGTAAATGTAGGCCACATGAATTAGGCAAGGTAACTTGATGAAGTATTTTGGGCCTATAGAACGACCTATAAAACCCCAATAGGTATGTCACCCTATTAATTGGTGTTTGGTAAAGAATACCATTTACCTATTGAGCTTGATCATAAGGCTTTGTGGGTGTTAACGAGAGTAAACATGAACTGATATGGAAGAGTTCTGACTAAGGGATTATGAGGGTGCAACTTTGTATAAATAGAAAATGAAAAAATGACATAACTCTAGAATATTACGGCCAAAATTTCATGAGGGAGAGCAGGTACTCCTCTACAACTCCTATTTGAACCTCTTCGCGGGGAAAATCCACTCATAATGGTTGGGACTATTTGTGTTTTCTAAAGTCTACTCAAGTGGTGTTGTCGAGTTAGAGGAAAATGAAGGAAAGAAATTCATAGTCAATTGTCAAAGGGTGAAGCACTACAATGAGAACATCTTTGCGGAAACCAAGTTGGAGTGCGTGAACTTCAAATATTTTATATGGTAAAAGGAGAGAGTCGTGCCGTGACGTTGAATTAGGCGCTTGATGGGAGGCAACCCATCCTTAAGTCATTTTTGTTTGTTTTGATGCTTTTTATGTTTTTACATAATTGGTGTACTTACAAAAATAGGGGAAAACAAAGCTGGAAAATTAATAGATTTGCAGAAAATAAAAAACAGAGAAAAAATGGGGATTTTTGTCTCTGTTACTGAGATCACAATCATCAGACCACGATCGTGTCAACACGACTACAGACATAATGCCGCTATGCAGCATCAGATTCCTATAATGTCCACTATCCACGGGAGCCTTTCTCATCGCTTCTGCTATTTAAGTTTTTAATTTACTTCAGTGAGGGAACTTCACGCCCATAAGTTGGAGGTGTTGTGTTTCATTAAGGCTATGTGGGTTCCCTTAGTTATGGATGAACCTTTCCAGATTAATGACTAAAGAATGCAAGGGAAGTTTGAGTACCTGTGGCATTTTATTTTGTTAAAACTGGGGTCACTTTATCCACCATTGGCAAAGTCTGAATAACCATATGGTTAGCCTGCCAGTTTTGAGCCAAGATGTGAGACTAATGTTGTTGTTGCAAAACAAACAACTCCCTCTGTCCATTTTTTTTTTCAAAAATCAAGGGCATGGACATGAGTGACTTTGTAACAAATCTCTTTCTTTTTTTGTGACACCACAAGTTGTTGACTTGTAAGTAATTTTAGACACCCCCTTTTTGTTCCACGGGAGGGACTATTGAACCTCCTTGGCGAGTTTTTACATGCCATGAGTGGCGAACGTTTTGCATTCATCCCTTGTATACTTATGTTATCTAGAACTTTCCACGTTATTCTTTCAAAGGTAATGTTGATTGTATTTTGTTGGAGAAATGACCATAGGCCACCTTTGTGATTTTGTAACCAATTCTATCTTAAAAAACCTTCCTATGCATAATTGAAATCTCCACCTACCCACTTTGAGACTTTGGACCTTTCTTTGGAAAATGCATTACAAGCAGGGAGCTATTATTTTTATCCCTCTTTTGGACCATACCCTCCTTGATCTTGAAAATTCAAATTGAGGATAAAATCCTAAGTTGGGGGTGGTTTGACAGAAGGAAGTTTGAGGCCACAAAGTGTTAGTGGAATGCAAAGGTGCCTAACTGATGTAAACAAATGTTTATATGAAAAAAGGATCCAATAAAGGATAGAATTGAATGAAAGGTTCAAGAAAAAATGATAAAAGTAAGGTGGTGATCAAAGGAAGCGAACTGTAGACATGAGAAAAGTGATAAATTAAAAAAGAATGGAAAATAGTCCAAAAGAAAGATTTAAAAGTGTGATGCTGACGTTCATGAAAGGGAGTAGCCATGTTGTTTCCAAACAATACACTACCCTAACCCAAACCTGCATTACAAGCATAGAAAGTCCTTTGAGATTTCCAACCATTTACTTTCTTTGTAGTGGCGATTGAAAATAGGGGAAAGCCTATGGTATAACACTTGTTGCATTGAGATTTTTTTTGTGTGAGAGAGAGAGTTTGTGCACTTAAAATTCCTTGTTGCATATTTTGTAGGTTGATGAGAGAAATTCTCTTTCTTGTGAGAACAACATGTGAAACAAGTTAACGTGGGTGATTTAGTCACATCCCAGCAATGAGGCAAGTGGAGTATAGTTTAGTTGTGGTAAAAAAGAGAGTCACTTCTAGACTATTGGTTTTTATTTCTTGGTTGCTCTTTGAAGTCCTATGTCTCCTTGGCTTTAGTATTTCATAAGGAGTGGTGTAGCGAAGTTTGCTTAGTCCATGTGCAAGGCGCTATTTGTGGTTGCGATTAAAGTTGAAGTCAATGTGATCTTTAAGGCATAAGCATTGGGCTTAAATGATTGTCTCTCATGATAAGAGGTAGTGTTTCTTGAGGAAAAGAAAATGCTTTATATTGGGTGTGTTGATGAGTGGTGATTTTACCACTCATTCCCATTAAACATGTGTGAACATTGACCTAATTTGAATGAATAAATGAGATATATTCATGAGAAAATGCACTAATATCCACTCTTTTCAGGTACAAAGTCGAGTAGGTTGAAAAATGTGGAATGAATCTTATGACGATAAAAAGGGAGCAGGAAAATTACAGCTGAAGACTCAGCAAAGGGCCCCAGGTATCGTGGTTGCGGTCTATGCACCGCAATAGCTGTCAACTAAGAAAAGGATTTACCTAGCCTTAGGTAACGCGGTCGCGAATGGTGGAACACAATCAGGGTCGATCAAAATAGCTGAGAAAAGGTGATCAGTCACTCATAGTTGAGACCGCGGCCGTGCGATCACAGCCAAAGCTCCGCGACCATGACCTAGCAGAAGGAATCTATAAAGGGTATTGTGGTAAATTAGACCGCTAAAACAAGACTTATAATGGGGAATTCAAAAATAGTTGTAGTGGAATAGAGAGAGAGAACCCTACAAAAAGAGTCTGAAAATTGGTTTTATTCATTGTTCCTTGTTTGTAAGTATTGTTTGAAGGGGAAGTTAGAAAGTTTGATGTGTGGAACTGAAGATTATTTTACCTTCTCTTATTATGAATTCCATGGATGCACTACTTTGTAAAATTATTTTCTACTATCTAATGAGTAACTAACTTAATTAGTCTTGGGATTATGTTGAACTAGATTTGATTAGTGGTGATTTTACCACTCATTCCCCTACAAATTTGTGAACATTGACCTAATTTGAATGAATAAGTGAGACATATTCATCAGCAAATATAATAATATCCACTCTTTGAAGTTTCAAATTTGAGTACGTTGAAAGATGTGGATTGAAGCTTATGACGATAAAAAGGGAGTAGGAAAAGTGCATCTGAAGACTCAGGAAAGGGCCTCAGGTATCGCAGCCATGGTCTGTGCACCGCGATCACTATCAGCTAAGCAGAGGATTTACCTAGCCTCAGTTAATGAAGTCGCGGATAGTGGAACACGATCTTGGTTGGTCAAGTTAGCCAAACAATACGACAGCTCACTCATAGTCACGACAGCGGCCGCGTGATTACAGCCTAAATCTACCCTAGCATCTATAAACAAAAAGGATACAGACCATTTTTCGTGGCGTGATGGGTTGCCTCCCATCGAGCACTTAATTTTCTGTCGTAGTGCGACACTTTTATTTTTTCTTTTATTTCTCCACTTAGAAGATTTGAATTTCCATCCCAGCTTTCATTTATTAGTCAGTGAATGACAGAGGAACAAATGATTCAAAGTTTCCAAGATGGCACTTTGAAGACGTGGAGAGATGACAAGAAATCTTCGATCCTACCATTTTGAAGATTTGAAACTTTTACTAAACTTCACATCAAATTTTTGGATTGGTTCCATAGGTAAAATCATGGTCATCAATTGGCCGTTCCTTGTACTTTGGAAGTTGAGTTTCATGGCCATTGATGTGGGGAGAGGGCTCCATATACTCTGTTGGGATATCAAATTCAACAATATAAGGGAGGAATTCATTCTCTACAAGGTTTATCATTAACTTAGGTATATATACTTTAGTCCAATCTAACAAGCATAATGTTGAAAAGTGTTTAGAATGGGTTCCATCCTTTACATTGGGAATTGCATCCAACGAAATGTACTCACCCTAAAATGATCTAGAGTCTTTATGAGCATAGTGCATTGTTTCTTATTTTGACTCTATACTCATTTCCTTTATTATGGCTTCTTCTCCCCCGTATAAGATGGATGATTGGGAAGTCATTGAGGAATCTTCGCTACCAAGATTATTATCATAACTTGGTTTCTCTTTATGATAAAACTCCCCTTGACTAATGGGAAAGGTAGTAATAATTTCAAGATTTTCTTATCTGTCCAATAAGTCTTCCTTGTAACCCATCCATTCTTTGTATATGTATTCCACGTTCTCCCCCATTTCATCTACCTGATCCAAGATAGCTAGTAACCTTGGGTCACAACTACTGGACTCGGTGCATTATTCTTCTGGTTTCACATCATATGAACTAAAAAAATCATAATAAGAACTAGCAATTCAATTGGTATAATAGGGGGAGAGGGTGTTTGGGTGATCACCCTAATGTCCTTGTAGACGGCCACACATAGGGAAACCATACTCCCAATCAGATTGAGATGGTAAAATCTCTCCCGAGGAGCATACTTACAATCTCTCCTGAGGTGTGGTCTGTAAAAATATGAGAATGTGGGGTCATGATATGAATTCCGATCATTAAACTCATATTTTCTAGAAAATGCAATCAAGAAAAGTAAGAATAAAATAAAATCTACCTACAAAGGAAAATCACAACAAATATTTACAAGCTTGAATTCAAACAAGTAACTAAGATTTTGAACTAACTTAATATGCCAATTGTTCTCCGACAACGACACTATTTTTTATAATGCTCAACTTACACGTCTATTTGAGTATAAGTTGGTCATCGTAAATATATTTACCAAACTTTGGACTCGGGGTTGAATCCACCAGGAATAATGTGATTGGCGATCTAATTAATTTGGAATGATAGTTACAAGTTGAATTCAAACAAATGGCATGAAAAGATAAAATGGGGGAGGTGAGATCCTACACTAATGTTTCTTTTTGGGATTTTCTAGTATAAATTTGGGGCTATGAATAATTAGAGCTTTAGAAATTATATACGGATCTTGGGATTATGCATTACTAAGGGAGTGACATATGTGATTTAGTTATCAACAATAATTTGGTAACTCAAATATGGGTAGGCTTGGTTGTAGATTTTGATGCTAGTCTTTCAACAAAACACCAAACTTTCACCCATTGATACTTTTGAATACCTAATGTATGTGTTCAACAATTAACAACCACAACCTCAATCAAGGCATCCTTATTTCAAGGATGACACCCAAGGCATGGTCAACCTAACTTTCACCCTTATTTCTAAGATAGTGAAAAATTGGCAAACTACACACATAATTGTGTATCGTTGCTTTGGTATCTATATCCTCTTTTGAGGATGATATAGATTCCTAATGTTCACGCAAAACCCTTCTTTTGAAGATGGCATTGAGCTTTCTAGATCTTGGAGTTTTCTCCAATAAAACCCATATGGGTATTTTGAGCTTTCACCTATGAAATCCTAACCAAATTAGCATAGCAATAATAGACCTCATAAACATGAATTACCAAATAGATGATAACAATAACAACCCACACACATCTAATCCCTATTCACGCATAACCCCAAGAGGGAGATTTAGCTACACATAAGATAAACAAGCATAGATATACCCATAATCTCCATTGAATCAAGGTTATAAAATATCTAAGCGCATGTTACTTCAAACTTGGATCTCCCACAATATCACCAATGGATGTGAGCAAATCTTCCCCTTAGTATGTCTCCAATGTATTCTTTACCTAAAATTTACACAATATTTTTTTCTCCAAAAATAGAGGCTACAAAGTCTTAAGTCAAACCCTAGAAAATTGGGGGTGAGGGAATGTGATGGAATGAATACCTCATCCAATTAGTCTCAAAGTCATTTTTTCAAATTAGGGTTAGCATGTGAAATTATAGTTTTTCCCTCGGGCAGAACATTTTTGCCAAGCCGCGATTGTGTAAGTATGTCAGCGACCACGACTATACAACCGCAATTGGCTTCCGCGGTAATGGTTGATTGACCTTGTTGACTTGTAACGCACCAAAAACCTATCCCGAGACGTCACATGGTGTTTAGGACCACAAGTGATCCCAAGCTAACCCTTCTACTGGCATAACTCATAAGAAACTAAATAATATGTACCAAATAACTAAGTTTACAACATGGAAACATAATAATGGTGGAATCTATGAGAAATACAATACCCATACAACTTTTACATTTTGATAAAGTCTGAAAGAGGGACTGAAAATACATAACTAAACCTAACTAACATCTATGAAGCCTCTACTCTATTGAGTATAGATAGCTAGGATGCGACCCAAACTATCACTAATCAATACATCAGAGTAAGAAAGTAAAGTACATAATAACATCTAACTAAAGTCCTCGAAGTTGGAGGACTCATCATCTGCTAGCTGGAATTTGCAAGCTGTCTGAATATGGTATGTGTGCTACAACTCGTTCCTACATTATGAGACAATGTAGCATATATACATATATGTGGATCAGTACTTTGAGGATGTACTGAGTATATGGGGGTAAAATGCATAAGTAAAAGATTATATCATCATTATAATTTATAAAACAATGCATGCTAAATGTAAATAACTCATATAAGCTAGAATATCTGAAATACTGAAATATGTAGAAATAAGAAGCAAAACATACTTTATAAATCTTGTGAGTCATAACATTTAGTTCAAAAAGTTAAACTTGTATTCTCCCTTTAAATCATTTTGTCTAAGTGTAGAAGGACTCAATACTGAATCTGAAATCTGAAAGCTGAAATATATAGCTATTATGTTTTCTGTAAGGTATAATCTGAGTAAAACTTGTGAGCCTTTACCCTTAGTTTTCTAAAATCATTTTTGTTCTTCTTTTACTATTAAGAAAAATACTTTTTCTCTTATCTGAAAGGAAATACTTAAAAACTATTCTGAAAACTATTACTTTTATTAGTAGGGTTTGAAAATATATAATTTAATCTGCAGGGAGTTTCTCTTAACCGACATAAACTATGTGCACTAACATGGAGTCCAACGTCTCATCCTCCTAAGAAAGAAACCTCACGTTGGGGAGAGGTGTCATACTCTTTTTAGGAAGTATAACATACCCATGTGATCGATCACAATCTAAATCTGTCATCCATATAGAAATGGAAATAATCTGGTAATCTGTACCTATGTTAGCTACGTAGTTCTGTAGAAGTAGGATGCGCTAAACCCACACTTCCCGCTCGGTGCTAAATACTACTCTATTTTTTTTCTACGCTCAGTCTGTTGGACATCCACTTTAAAACTAGAATAAGGGTTTATCTAAAACCAATCATGCATTAATTTGATAAAATTTATAAATAAAGCTGATCTGAATTCTGTAATCTGTAATAATCTAAAAAGTGGATTCCATAGCTAATCTGATGATCGAAAGATAAAAGCTTACTGTAAATTTGAAAATAATATGATAGTAGGATGCTTAAAGCATCATCTTTCTTTAAATACTAATTTTCAATCTTGGTATAGTAACCCATGTATCAATCTTATGTCAAAACATCATAATATTCATGATCAATGATGAAAACAATAATAATTCATCTCATAATCTGTAAATTTCTGCAATAGGCATAAAAATATGAAAAGAGGCATGCAATTTATCTTCTAAAATACTTGAAAAATCAAAATCGCGCAAAGAGAAATAATGAATATGAACCCTAATTTAACATTCATGTATAAACATTCAAAATCATATGAACTTGTAAAGTAAAAAAAATCTAGTTTTGGGCTAAAGAATGAAAGAGGATCCTTGTTCATAAATCCTACATACCTTAATTGATGATCTTAGATGAGAATCTTGAATCTTTAATTCCTATGATGCTTTTGAAGATAAGTTCTGGGAGTTCTTGAATGTCTTGTCTTGGGAATCCTCCATCTAAAGCTTTCTTGAAGAATCTATGGTGGAATTTTGTTTCTTGGAAAGAGGCTTTTGGTTTCTAGGGTTTTACTTTTGAATAGAATGGTGAATAATGAGCATAAGGTGCTTACAATAAGCTTAAATCTTATGTTTGGATGGATTGGGGCCTTCGAAATTAACCAAAATTCCCTTTTTAAACATTAAGTCAGAACTGAAAAATACAATATTTTTTCCGATTTGGTTGGCTACCACGACGCGCTACAATCACGGTGGGTCATTGAAAAGGATGAGTGGGATCTGGGCATTCTCCGCGACACAGACCTATCACGGTGCCCTATAGTTTTTGCCATTTTGGCTACTGGCGCGACGTGCCACCATCGCTTTGAGCTACTGGAAATCGACAATTGGGAATTTGGACCTCTTCACGACGTACTAACATCGCGGAGGTCCGCTGGAATTGTCAATTATGAAATTGTCCTTCACCGCGATGTGGTGGTTTCTCAGGTGGGACAATGTCAAATTAAAATGTCATAACTCCTTCACCAAGTGTCGAAATTGGGCGAATTTGGTGTTAATCGAAATCTTGAAAATTCCACATAGAATAAATAGCATTCATTTTGGAAGCTATCCCTTAACATTCTAGGAATGAATTTAAGCTAGGAAAAGTACGGGGTATCACATGACTGACCGCGACCGCGGTATCTAAGGCTAGTTCACTGCAGGTCTTCAACGCACTTGTGCTGCTCCTTTTTTTTTTTATCATTTCAAGCTCCAATCCACATCTCTTTGCCCTTTCAACTGTTATACCTGCAACAAGTTAATACTAGTACATCAAATCACAATTATGACTCGTTTACTCATTTGATACAAGGTAATGTGCACGAAAAAAGAGTGTGAATGAGGGGTAAAATCAGCACTCATCACTTCACATTAGGAATTCTACACGTTTAGGAATAAAAAGAAAAGGGCTTCATGGCAATGGGTACTTACACTGCTGATACACATGGAACCTAAACACATACTTAAGAATCATCTGGAATAATGTAGACAGGATGTGTTTTCTAATGAAGGATGTAACTGTGCTAAAATGATAAAGTTTCTATCACGAAACTGATTTTTGATATGATGTTAATGACTATAAGGAGATGATTCATGCTGAGAGTTTAGAACTCACTTTAAGTGTTCATGACACGATCATACATATAGAAGTGCAAAGTGATAGATGATGCAATAAAATTTCCAAGAGTCACTAAGAATGGAATATGAGTTTCCTTAAACTCTCTTTATCATAATTTGTAATAAAAATTGAGGGAAAGAATTTTGGGCATGATTTGAATATGGAATTCAAGTAAGAAATCCCAACATTGATACAACTCTATAACATGGGATATAGGAAAATAGAACAAAACCTAGACTAGGATTACTATGTCTTAGGAAATACAACTGTTCACTTTCATGCTTAGCCACACTTCTTAAATACACTCTCAACTATACTCATCCTCTTAAATAAAATTCTTATTTGGTTTAACTTATAATTCTCACATGGCTACATATAACTATTCCAGCAAAAGTCTGAGTTGAACTACATACTCTCACCATGTTCTAGACCAACTCAAAGTGAAAAGGTTCCAAACATAACACCATAATACTAGTCTAAACCATAAATTCAATATCCTATGCATTTTCACAACTCTTATCTTTTCCTTACCACTTCAACATCTAACTTTAACCTATTACTAGGAATTCACTAACACATAATGCATATATCCACACATACACCAACATGACATTCAAGCCCATCATTATAACCACATATGAACTTCCAGGAAACTAACCCACAGAGGAATTTTCCCATATTCTCTAATACCTCTATCAATAACAACTCTCATGCACTATCCCTAAGAAAACACACCTATAATTTTCAATTAACTAAGACATATACCATAAGCTTTGCCTTAACTTTTCATCACACTTTTAGCCTTAGATACAACAAGCATACAATAATCATTCCCTAATAAGGAACAATTTACTCTCTTCCATCTAAACCATTGTTCATCCATTTTCATCTCCACTATCATCACACAAGTAGAGATCAGTGAAAGGCTAGAACGTGATGACCTGAAACACAGGAGAATACTATGCATAACTTTGACACTTAGTTGAGGCCTGAGGAATAGTGTATCAAAGTCATGGATTCATTAAAGAGATCTAAACCAAGGGCATATGTGCCATTATACAAATTTCACTGGTCATTAAATGTGTACCACAAGTTTTGGGAACTGAGCATACTCTAAAACATGGGTATGCATACTTATAAAAAATACTTAATATAATATGAAACTCATAAACTCATGGGGGATGACTCAGATCATTGAGTGAAGCTATTTTTTCGTGTAGTAGGAACTTAGAAGGAAGATGAATATGAATGAAGTTAAAATAATTGGTCATGGGTGTGGCTCTATCACGTAAGACATAGATAAGAAGTCATAATGACTAAAATGTAAGGAATGAAATATGCAAGAATAAGAATGGATCACTATCTCATATTAACTCTTATTAACATACATCAAAATCTACTTCTCAAAACATGATTTTGTTCATCACCCTATCATCTCCCCCTTAGATTAAAGCCATCATTCTAAGATTACAAGTCTATCCCATATCCTAAAGACTGAGCCATAATCTTTTCACTCTAATGGTGTACACCAAAATGCTCGACTCACACGAATAAACTATATTTAGGACATACTAACTTCATTCTCAAACTGTCCTTTAATATATACAATCCTTAACTTTCATTACCTTCAATAATCATCGTTATAGACTTACACTCTCCTCCAAAAACATACTTGCCTCACTAAACACACAATCTCATAGACTACTAATATCACACCTCTAAACTCATATTTTTCATAAGCCGTGAGAATCAAAGTTATACTAAATGACTTCACATCCTCAACCCATAACTCCCAACTTAGCTATCAATAATATCATATACTTTATCACTATCCTTCATCATACTTAGAAAATCATGGGTACTATCAAAATACACATGATACTTTAAAAACTTATAAAATAATGCAGCCCCATATCACCCTGGTACGCCTCTACATCTTACCTACACCATCATATTAAATTGTCAAAAATGAGCTTAAACTCTTGCATACATTATTCAAGCCAACTACATCACTTCCATATAACTAGAATTTCTAACAAAGCAATCATTATTTCCACCTTAATGATCATCCACTTTTCAAACATAGTATCTAGTGAGAGATATGGTTAGAAACACAATCTCACATACTATTCTCTCTTGGAAGCTACAAAATAAAACACCAAGAAACACTAGTCTACTAGAACCTCATAATAACAATAATTAATCAAAATCTTATGGTCTATCTTATTATAATCCATTAGAAAATCCTCCTTCTACACATCACTCCCATTTACCCATCCATGCACCTAAAATACATTAATAGCTCACAACCACAAAGGAATCCTAAATTAATAATATTCAACCACCAAATACTTTTATTAACCTATATTTTTATAACATAATGTACTACCATCAAGAACTTTTTTCCTACCTCAAGTATTCTCTAAGTCAACTGAACAAATAACTCCTTCTCCACCTTCTACCATGAAATATACACCACATTCATAACCCCTTTAGTTAATACCCATAGACACATCACCTAAATCCTTACTTAATAGCTTGCACAGATCTCTCACTATACTCTTAACCAATCATTATCTCTAACTTTCTTGTCACTACACTTCTACATCTATACTTTAAAATCTAAGGATGTTGCACTACTTATGAACCATAACACTCTAAGTTATAATATCTCTTAACAAAAACTATATTCAATAATCTGGGTACATGCTCTCTCCTCTCATGAGTTCCTTATTTAATGAAAGGCTAAAGAGAAATTTGAATACATAGCATATTCTATCATAACCACATAACTCATATGGATGAGGACATAAGCTTTCAAATTAAGGAACTTTAAACACACTATTGGACTCCTTTCCAACCTTTTGTGCAATTTTTGAAGTTACTGACACTAAATCTAAGAGCATAATATTAGGAGTAATCAGGATTTACTACTCATGTGATCTCAAGAATGAGTCATAGAAATAGAATTATGTAGTAACACACAAATAAACAATAGTTTCTAAAAGGACAACCTTACTGCACGATAAAGAGCATGAAAAACGGAAATATTTCTTAAATTCCTAATAGCCTCTCAATGAAAAGTACAGACATCTCTATACTATTTTTCAAGACTCTACTTGATACGACTTTATAAACACCCTAGGAAACTTAAGCCTTGTGCTCTAATACCAAGTTTGTAATGCCCTGAGACTACCCCCTCGACGTCACACGGTGCTTAGAACCAAAAGTGATACCAAGCTAACCTATGTACTAGCTTACTGCTTGAGAGACTAATTTAAAATGTATATAAAAGCTAAATTTTCTGAATGGAAGCATAATCATTAGAAAATCAAAATAAATATGATACTTTAAAAGTTTACAACATGATAAATCTGAAGAAGGAACTTAAATTACATATAATGACTCTGACTGACTATCTATGAAGCCTATACTAATAATGACAATTGGTACTTGGGACAAGACCCCAACTTACCCTGATCAATACATAAATAATGAAAATAAAATACAGGATTTTGCAATTGACTAGAATCTTTGAAACAAGAGAACTCATCACGTGCTGGTTGAATACTATGAACTATCCTACCTTGATTTGTTGGCAACCTCTAGTACCTACATCATGAAGAAATATAGCCACAGATACATATGTATGGTCAGTACTATGCAATGTACTGATTATATGAGGGTGAATGGAATAAGTAAAACTAAATTAATGCATAATCTTAAATATGTTTGCTAAGTACAAGTAAACTCAGCAAGAAACTAAAATATCTTAAAAAATTAGTAAAAAACATATTATAATATGATGGATGACTTACTAAACTTAGTTTCTAAAATCCCTCTTTTCTGTGGGAGATCCTCATAACCGACATAAACCATGTGATCTATCAAGGAGTCCAACGTCTGACCAACACTGAGGAGGGTTGTTTTATCCTTACCATCATAGTAGAACCTGAACTTGAGAGATTAATAAACATGGCCTATATTGGGCAACGGGAGCACTCTCTGGCATAGTCCCTGAATCTACGGTGGCACGTAGTTTCTTGGAAATATGATTTGATTAACTTACACTTCCCTCTCAATGCTAAATACTACTCCCAAAATATGTTTATTTTATCCTCAAACTGATTAAATTCACTTTAAAGGCATATGGGTATGTAGATCTAAAAACAAATCATTCTTATATTAATAACTCATGCGCATAAGTACTGCGTTAATTTTATGTCATATTTGAGATCATAAGTTCTAAACTATAATCTGAATCATACTATAGTAATCTAAAAAGGCAAGTCTAAATTTCTTACAAACTGACAATCATGATAAATTTATATGCTCTATTTTGTAAACTGACAGAATCATATTGAAGATCACGCATACTTAGTAACCCATGAGAACTCATATCAATGAACTAAAATTAATCTCATATTAACAATCATATACTTGAAAACATGAGTGAAGGTAAATTCATGTGTAAACTGAACTTTAAATCAAATTATAAAGCCATAATCATAAAACAGGTATATTTTGGTATGAACCCTAATTGAAATAACATGAAATAAACTTTAAAATAAATTTTTTGGGCACAAGGATGAAATATTATCCTTGTTCAAGCCCCATAGACCTGAATTTCTTAACTATCTTTAAAAAAGCCTTAATTAGATCTTTGGGAGTTCAATTTTTTTTTGAAGAAGATCCCTTACTTCTTTTCTTGAGGATTTGAGAGAAGAGGGATTGTAAATGGTGTATTTTTGGATTAAGGGATGATAAAATCACATCTATATCATTTATAGGACAATTTAGAACGTAAATGACTTATTCACCCTAAAAAATTAAAGAGAAATGTTGGTTTTAAAGTTTCTAAGCAAGGTCTGTGCCATGCTAAAAATCATGGATCACAAGGTCCGAACCATAGTAAAAATCATAGAGAACAAGGTCTCCTCCACGATGAAATTGCGCATCCGCACTGGTTCCTCACAAAAATTCTCATAACCTTTTGCTGAGATATCGAATTAAGGTGAAATTGGATGCGTTTGAAACAGGAAAAATTATCTATATTTTTGTGGGTCTCGAGCTCCAAAATTCCATATATTCCAGAAGTTATACACATTCAAAGTTGAACCTAGGAGGATCGAACACCAAATTTTGATTGAATCAAAAGCTCTTAGCTCAACTTTACTCTAAGTGTTTTCTATGAACATTTTCACCTCCATATCACTTTACACACTAGGTAAATTATCAACACACTTATATTTACATAGGAATCATTTATTTTGAGTTTTTTTCATATAGGAATAATGGTTTGAATTCTAAGCCTAAAATGCGGGGTATTACACAATAATTGCACCTCTATATTAACATTCACTTAAATACACGAAAATTAAAACTATACTAGGTGACTCAACCTTGTCTATCAATATTTATTCCACTCATCCATTTAAGAATAACATATACTATATGATTAGAATGCTCCACACTTAGCAACTCAAGGGTACTAACGAGCAATTGAGTTTTTAACTAGGCACATACAACATGTACTATCCTTAGAATATCATGAAATCACATACTACCTAGGGTTCCCCATTTTGCTAATAAAACTTAAGGCTCTTATTTGTATGCTATCTTATTTGTAATTTCTTATCCACGAATATACCATGCTTGCAGACTTATATTTTTACCTTAACTATCAACGTAAGCTCTCCTACATGTCAAATGAAGACTACTAGATCTATTTTCACACAACACGTATTATTACTCTCAAACAAACATTTTTTCCTTCTTGGTGACCATCTGTAATTTAAAATTTGAGTCTAACAGTCAACATAGATAGCTGATCAACTTCTCACATACTACATTGACATATAACAACTAGATAAGACCTAAAATACACTAATCATCTATAACATCATGATAAAAAGCAAATCTTAGTCTTGCAATCTAATTTATATGACCTATGATCACAACTTTCTTTCATAAACACTACTACTCATTCGATCACCTATTTAATCGTCTTCATAAATCTCTAAACATAAAAAAGGTCTTTCATTAAAGCTACATAGTGAAACCAAGATCCATTAATTAGCAAACATTGTATACTTCCTCTTAAAACATATGTTTTATCTGTACAACCAAAAGGATCAACTCTAAACACTATTAATAACTCCTCCTCCTTTAAGTACAAGCATGTAATCTACCTCTCACTTATTACCCTTAGTTATGACCTACATTATATCACCTTATTATAAACTTAATGAATACATAAGTCCTTCTATATACATTAACCAATTACCATATCTTCTTTTTGGTTGCTAGACTTCTAAATCCCATCCCCAACTCCAAGGTCATTCTACTATTTATAAGTCATAACATCCCAAATCACACTATCCTTTGAGTTACAACTCTATTTAATAGTTTAGGTACATATATTCTTCTCTAATGGGTGTTTTATATAAAAAAATAAAAGAAGAATCAAAATACAAATCTACTTTTGTTCAACTTCATGATTCATATAGACTGAGGTGTAAGCTTTTAAATCGAATAAAGTATACTAATGGGATCATCTCAATCCCTTAGTGTACTTTTTGAAATATCTAATGGTTCTATCTATGAGAACCATATTGGTAGAAAATGAGCTTCACTAGTTCCATTACCTTGAATATGAGGCCTAGTGTGAGGAATTCGGAGTAACACACGAATCTTCATAAGTTTCTTAGGGGAATGCTCTATTGCACAATCTAGATTATGAAAAAATAGAAAACTCTTCTTAAATGTACAGATTTAAAGAAGTGGGGACCTCACAACAATAAATAAGTTCATAGTGACATGACTTTATAGACTCCCTAGGACACTTAAAATCTAGGCACTAATTCCAAATTTTTCATGACCTAAGTTTACACTCTAGATGAAACATGGTACCTAAAACCATAAGTGGTCCTAGGCAAGCTATTGGTACTGGCATATCACTAAGATCATATATTTAAAAACAATTAAGGAGAATCATAAGCATAATAAAATAGGAAAAAGATAAAAATAAATTTAAAAAATATAAGTTTAATACATAAATTTTTTAAAAGCTGACTACAATTGACTCGACTGAATTCCTATGTACTAAGACTTTTCTAAACATGTTGATGTAACTGGTTACAAACATACACTCTAAATTATTCCTTTTAAAAAGACAAAAGCATCATTAATAGTTGAAGAGTTAAAGACTATTATGAAATCTAATTATGTATCTACATATCTGGAAGCAACATCCATGAAAATGTAGTGAAAATAAAGTATGGGTGTATATAGGAAAAGTACTGAGCTCATAAGATAAAAGCTACACAACGTAAGAAAAATTGGCACACATACTGAAACTAAAACTAAATGACTAAATCATACTATCTATGATCATTGGCTGAACTAAATATAAAAATATTAAGATATTCTAAAAACAATATTATGAATAAGATTTTCATTTAAACTAGAGGCTTTATGCAAAAAATATTGTTTCTAGAAAAACAGAAAAAAAGAAAGTTTAGTCATAATTCAATTCCTAAAAAATTGACAACTAGAGCATAACTAAATTATAAATTTGTGACATCATGAGTAATAATGAAAGTGAAATCTAATATTGGAGAGTATCTCTTTATCTATATTAACCTATGTGAGCAACATGAAGTCCAACATACAACTCTAGGAAGGAGAGTGCCCTATACCTTTCCAAAGGTATAGAACTTGTCTGTAATGCCCCAAAAATACACCCTGTATGCCACACGGTGCTTACGATC
Source organism: Capsicum pubescens (assembly GCA_030864215.1). Classification (NCBI taxonomy): domain Eukaryota; kingdom Viridiplantae; phylum Streptophyta; class Magnoliopsida; order Solanales; family Solanaceae; genus Capsicum; species Capsicum pubescens. The sequence continues at coordinate 173,248,056 of CM061543.1, forward strand.
TCGAGAGACCATTAGCTAATCAATGAGCTGGTACCTACTGTGAGCACTAATTAAAAAAGATAACAAAATAATATGTGTGAAATTTGACTGAAATATTCCATAAGGTTTTAAACACTGATACATACGATTAAAAATTATAGTTCAAAAAATTCTTAAAAATAATACTAAGAAGATAGATAATAATAACTGACAAACTCACTAACTGTCTGAAATAGTATGAAAAGCCTCTAACTGACTGAGGAGTTGATGGGACAAACCCCTAACTAAGTTTGACTGACTCCTGAGATGAAAGACTAAGAAAAACATAAATAATCCTCGATAAGTGATGACTCACCACTACTACTGCTGCTAATGCACTTGAATGTCTAACTACAACTGGGAACCTATGAATAAGACATAATAGTGCATGAAATAAGTATGCATTCATTACTTTGTATGTACTGGTATATGAGATGTGTTTAGGATGAAATGTATGGGTTATATGCATGAGATAATAACTAAGTATCAATGCATAAAAACTATAAAAATCTGAGAATGCATGACCAAGAAAAAACATGATTTTGATATAGTCTGTAAACTGAAATACTGCTGCTGAATAATTGATAATTGTATGCAACGGTCAAGCAAACCTTCAAATAAGCTCGATAATGATTATTGGACTGATACTGTAGGATCTAGCTTTAACCAACATTCCCCAATTACTATCAGGGTCCAACCTGTAACCACTATTGAAAGGGTATCAGTACTATGCCATGGGTTCTAACATTGGCTATGTGAATCCACTAATCTGATATCCCAATGGATGAGGGTGTTTTTCCTAACTTAAGGGGAACCTCTCAAAGTCTACGGTGGCGCCATAGGTCTGGAACCTAGGGACTGCTACAACGTCTCATGCCTATTGACGGGAGAGACAAGTGGCTCATTCCTACTAACGGGGGATACACCATCCCTATATTTACTCGGTACTAAGTTTTACTCCCAACTGAAAGACAATGATTACTGGAATGAACTAAGCTTAATTAGACTCACATCTGACCATATTACTGACTGAATGATATTGCTCATGTATAACTGAAATCATTCTATTGATACTGAAAACAAGGTAAACAACTAAATTTTAAGTATTCATAACCCCCAGGACTCAATAACAATAACAACAAGATCTTACTAAAGCTTCAAAAATATAATAAATAGTCATTTTTCAAAACAATAACAATAACAATAAGATCTTACTAAAGCTTCAAAAATATAATAAGTAGTCATTGTTAAAAACCCAAATCATTTAGGTATTTCATCAAACACTTGAAATTCATAGGCCTAATAATGAGAATAGTTAAAACATGTGATTCTAACATAATTGAAATAATAAAAACATGGATTTAGGATTTAACATGCGAACATCATCATTCAAATGTGTCAAGGATAATTTCCAATGAAAACACTTGGTAAACATAATTTATAATCAAAATTCATAATAACTTCGTGATGATAACTCATAATATCATGTAAAAATCATGGCTTTAACCTTTAAAATGGATTCTTGGACTCCATGGGTGAAAAAAACCCATGAATGAACATCTCATATACCTTAATTGAAGAATTCATAAAGGTTCTTATTGATTTATTGAACTTGAGCTTGAATTTTGAAAAGGCTAGGGTTTGTTCTTAAGAGAGGATTGTTTTCTTTTGAGTGAATTATGAATAGAATGATCAATTTTACCTTTAGGGACCCTTAATCCCATGTTATGGACCAAATGGGTAAAGGGAAAAGACTCAAATGCCACTAGAAAACATTACTTAAAGCTTTATTTAAGGGGCGGCACGATGGAGCACGTGCCTCGGGATCTATCGAGGACACCCCTACTAGTGGACTGGGACATGCAACCCAGGCTTATCCTAGTGGTGCTACTATTTTTAAAATCCAAACATGATCTTACACTCGACTGAAAATTCCAAAACTCACCGAGATGCATCTTTGACATCCCCGATTATGAATCAACTTTAAAATTAACATTCTAAGCCTGGAAAGGTCAAAAATAAAATAATCAAAGTTTAGGGGCTTTAGAAATTACTATGTCCTAACACTTAGTGAAATTTTTTAACTCTTTCACCCCTTTAACATACTATGGTGAGCTGAATTGAGCTAGGTTCTTAGGGTGTCTTTGTAATGCCCCGAGTCTACACCCTAGATTCCATATGGTTCTTATGATCCCGAGGGACCATAAGATAACCCATGAGCTGGTACCTGCTTTGAGCACTGAATAAAGATACTAACATAATGCAAAAAATAGGCTGAAATGCCAAAAGGTTCATAATCTGAATGCTGATACAGAATAGCAACTGTAATATTATCTAAAAATTGGAAATACTTTCTGAACTAGTCTAGTCTGAAATGCCTCTAACTGATCTGTCTGAAAGTGGAGTTAATGGGACAAGCCTCCAACGAACTCCAACTACTGAAATACTGATAAAATAAAATACTTAAATAAAAGCATATCCTTGATAGATGAGGAATCATTACTATATCTGCTACTGGTAACTCGATCTATCTAAGTGCGGTCAAGAACTTGAGCATTCAACCCTATGATATGAGACATCATAGTGCAAAGAGAAAGTATGTGTTAGTATGTGGAACATACTGGTATGCTAGATGAGATAAGGATGGATGCAAGGGTTCATATACATGAACAATAATTGACTGAATGATATGGAATAACTGAGTATGGACATATGGATAACTTAAACTGTTGTATGTACTGAGAATACAATACTGTGCATTTATGTATGCATATACTGTATCTGAGCTTTTACTAAGGATGAGTTCTGAGTTCTGATAACTGAGTAACTAATATCTGAGATTTCTGATAACTGAGTTACCGAAACTGATTAAATATGTCTGACAATCCTGATTTGGTTGAAATAAACTGAGATATATAATGAAATTGAAACTGAAACTATGGGTTGTAATCATAAAACTGACATACCCCAAATAAGATAACTGGGGTCTAAACTGTAACATAGTTGGAAGGGTGTCAGTACCGTGCCATGAGAAATGATAAGTTAAAGAGTTACCCTCATCTGGCAGGTACTATAATAAGAACGGAGGTACCCTCAACTGGCAGGTTAATACACCTCATCAACCGTCAACTGGAAGGTTGATGTCTCAACCTATGTTGGCTACGTAGTTCTAGAATGCAAGGACTGTTTCTAAGAATCACACTATCTACTGGAAGGTGAGACCCTGTCCTTGGGTTCACTCGGTGCTAAATCCTTCTCTCAACTAAATAGATCATGGACTGATTACTAGATTGTACTAAATTTTGACTGAACTGTTACTGATCGTGTTAACTGACTTAATTGGGTTGAGTTCACTGAGTTCTATAACTGACTGAGTGCTACTATTTTGTGAAATGACTGAGATTATTCTATAACTACTATAACTCTAGGTAAACATCTAGATTGTTGAGTATTAGATACCCAAGGACTCGATAGCATGAAAAGTAAAGAATAGCATGATCTTCAAAAGCATATCGAGGTCCGCTTGTTCATAATTCATTCATAGAGATATTTTATCAAACACTTGTAGGGAATAAGCTTGTATATATGATAGCATGTCATGATTTTATAAGTTAATTCAAATGGACATTCATCAAACACATAGGGTGCACAACTTAACGCATATAATCATGGACAACATTTAAATATTGTAACTATAACACACAAACTTGCTAATTCAAGGATTATAACATGGGAATTACACAATTCAATATACATGCTATTTCAATTTCATGGAATCTACAATTAATCATGGATTGAAACTCAATTAATGTCTTGAACATGAATACAATCAAATTTCAAGCATGTAAATCATGAATCAATAATCTTGTATCTTTTAAAAATTGATTCTTAGACTCTATGGGTAAAAGGGACCCATAGATGAACACCTAATATTCCTGAGAAGATTAATTCTTTTAGGTTCTTGGAGGAATTCTTAAGAATTGTTCTTGAATTGTAGAGGCTAGGGTTTTTCCCTTTTGAGAGAAAATGATTTAATCTTGAGAGAAAGTGAAGAAATAATGATATAATAGGTTATTTAGGGGTTTAATTTTGTGTTTAGCACTGATTAGGGCCATGGAAAAATACCAATTTACCCTTAAAAGATTTAATAATTCGTCTCTGAAATTAGGCTGACACTTTTTAAAAAAGGACAAACGTGAAATGGGTTTGTTGCGCGACACAGTGGTATCGCATTGCCACACTGGAAAATGATAATTGGGAAAATAGCTGGTGGCGTAATGCGGTGGGATTGAGATGGCTCACTGGATTTTGAAAATTTCCATTTGCACCCTCTCTGCGCTACGATGATGTACCAGGTGGTACTCTAATTGACAAAAATGGCTATAACTCTTCACCCGGGTATCGGATTTGGGTAAATTTTATATCGTTGGAAAGCTAACTGAATTTCCTACTCAATGGTAACCTCTAAACTGAAAAATACAGAACATTTTAAATTTTTTATAAATGAATACCCATGTACTGAGACTTAAATTAATCTAGGTAAATACGGGGTATTACAAAATCTCCCTCTTGGGAACAGTCGTCCTCGAAAATGACTGTTTAAGCTGGGAAATAGTGATAGACAGAGCTTACACACTGAGCATACATATCTAGTGCATGGAATGCATGACTAAAGCTAACGATAAGCAGAGTTTTTATACTGAACATGCATATCTGATGCATGAGTACATGGCTGAACTGATTCATGAATGTATGACAGTCGTGAAGATGATATGCAACGGTAACTGATACCAAGTTTGTAACCATAACTGAACTTAGAACTGAGTAAATCTAAGGAAAATAGGTACCTCAAGCTAAGTATACTGGTGAAACTGAGATCATTTACTGAACATGCATGAACGGGAACATGAGAACATAACTGGGTCTAAAACATAATACATAAACTGAATATCATGAACTGAATTGAATCCTTGAATATATGCCATGACATGGGAATGGTCATATACATGATATTTGAGTGAGAGAGTCAACTTATGAGTACCAATTAATTCAAATTGGATCTCGTTATGTGAAGAGAAAATGGAAGGTTTAGGACATGAAAGCCCAGAGGGATTATAGTGCATCTCCCCCTTGGGATATTATGTTCCCCGAAGGATGCTTCCTTGGCTGAGATACTTAGGATAGGCTACGATGATTCATGGGGAACCTACAAACTGAATCATGATTGAATAGGTGGGATCTAAAACTGAGTTGAACTCGCAACTACCAGGATGTTCCATCTTGTATAAGTCATATTCATGAGAATTCAGATAGTATGACTGGATGGAAAATCATACAAACTTATCATCCTGTCTGCTAAACTAAATTTTTGGCTTTAGGGACTAACTCATTCTTAAAACTTATACACGACTGGAGCATTTCCTTGACACTCTTTCTATAAAGTTGTAGTGACTTTAGGGAACAAGGGATCTTGGCATGGTCTAAATAAGAGATCTGAATAAGAAATCACAATATGGAAAAAATTCTGTAATATAGAGCAAGGCCTACAAAACATTATCTAAGATAGAGTTACAAATCCTTATGCAGTGAAACTACTAACTTGCAATCTTAGCCATGTTTCTCAATTATTCCCTCAACTATAATTTCTACCTCAACACTGCATTTTACTTGAGGCTACTGAAAACATTCACTTAGGAATTGATATCTCTACCTACTGAGTTCTGAGCTGGGATGAATTTTCCCACTATGTTTAAGCCTACACAAATCTACAAAATGAATTTACCCACTTACATACCAACATGACATTCAATCCTATCTTCGTAACTACAGCCTAGTGTAAAACAAGCATGCAACAATCTTTCCTTAACATAAAACATTTACTCTCTCACATCTAAGCAATTGCTCATCACTACATTATTTCATAATGAGAGTTTACTGAAAGCTCAAAACATGAGGACCTGAAGTATGAATGAACACTATACAAAACTTGACACTTAACTAAGGCCTGTAGAATTGAATATCAACATCATGGATTTTATCAAGAGATATAAAATGAAGATGTACATGACATAATCTGAATTTAGCTAATCATTAGAAGTGTAGCATCAGTCATTGGAACTGAGCATACTATAAAGCACGAGTACATAAGGCATGAGCTGCATGATATGAGTTTGGAGATTCTGTATTTATGGAATATGGTTTGCACTGCTAAGTAAACTGGAACTTCTTATACTTGGAATAGGAAGCACACAAGATTTTATAGGAAATGCATAAATATGAGCTATGATCATGGAGCTGACATGTAAGACATGAGTAGATATCGAGATGACTGAAAAACCTCGAACTGAGATAAAAATTGGTTGGAAATTATCCTCCCTTGCTGCTCTTCTACACATACTGGCATCTCTACTAGGATCTAAGAGCCTTACTTGGTTACTTGTTCTATCATCTCCCCCTTAGCTTTAAGCCATCACTCTAAATCTGCGAGACCACATAATAACTCTAAATTGAATTGAAATCACTTTACTCTAGAGTCTGAGATATAACAATATTCATAAATACTAAACTCATCCGGAAGGACACCTAATAATGTAAGGTCCACTGCTAACACTTCCTTCTGATACACAATTCTTAACTTTCTATTGCCCAACAATGATCATATATCAACTTCAAAACTCACCAACTTAGGATTTTCAACTCTTTGAGCTTAGATGGAGACATTCTATATGGCGGGATGGAGATAGGCTGAGTATCTTGAAGAAGGTTTATTTCAAAGTCAATTCCCTCTCAGGAGGAACTACAGGAAGATCTTCGGCAGATATATCTGAAAATTCATTTACTACTAAAACTGACTCAAGACTAGGAGTCTTTGAACTAGAGTCTTTGACTCGCATAATATGATAGACACATCCCTTGGATATCAGCTTTTTCCTCGCTCTAAGGTATGAAATCAGCTGACCCTTAAACACTATAGTACTACCCCTTTATTTAAGGATGGTTCATTTGAAAATGGAAAATGAACAATTCTATTTCTACAACCAACTAAGGCGTAGCCTGAATAGAGCCAATCCATACGAAGAATGACATCAAAATCTGTCATCTCTAATTCTACTAAGTCTACTAAAGTGACTTTCTATGATATCATAACTGGAAAGTTCTTGTATACACGCTGAGCTATGATAAGCTGACTCACTGGGTTAGAGACTGAGAAAGTTTCTGTTAAAATTTCTGGTCTGACCTTAAAGTCGACTGTAATGTAAGGAGTTACAAAAGATAGAGAAGCTCTTAGATCTAATAAGGCATAAACATATAAATGGAAGATCTGTAACGTACCAGTGACCAAATTAGGAGAAATTTCCTGATCTTTTCTGGACTAAAGTGCATAAAGCCTATTTTGGCGTTGCCCACTGGTTGCACTGGAAACGGAACCTTGCTGATTTAGGTGACCAGACTGAGCTTAAGAACGATTATACTTTATTTGAGAACCTAATTGAGGACAATCTCTGATCCTATGGCCTAGCTTGCCACACCCAAAATAAACATCACTGCCATCCCTTTAGATACCCTTATGATTTCTGCCATATTTTTGACAAAGAGGATTTGTTCAAGTATTGCTGACACTACCTTGAGATTTAGAGCCTGGAACACTATTTTTGTCACCATTTATGAACTTAGGTACTTGAGAACTAGTTGAGGATAGAGCTGGAATTGAAGACTTTGAACGGAACTAGGAACGGTTATCGCCTTCTAACTTAGGCTAGGTGAAATTAAAGCTACCTATTCTAGCTCTGTTGTTCTCTCTCTCTCTCCTTATTCTTAGCCTCTACTATTTTTTGAGCACGGACCATAAGCCTTGATATGTCCAACTCCTTAATTAACATTGCAGTTCTACACTCCTTAATAACACCCTCTGATACCCTAGACATAAACTTGCTCATTCTGGACCTACTATTTTCTACTACATAGGGAGCATATCTGGATAAATGAGTAAACTTGAGGGAATACTCTTTCACACTCATGAAACCTTGCCTGATGTTGATGAACTATAACACCTTGGCTTCTCTCAGCTCTAAGGGAAAGAATATATCTAGAAAAGCAGTAGCAAACTCTGACCACTCTATGTGCTCTGCATCTGTGCCCCTGTATACCTTCCACTTATTAAACCACATATTAGCTATATCTTGTAGATAATAGGAGGATAACTCAGCACTCTCAATGGAAGTTACTCCCATGATATCTGTGACTTTCTGCACCTCATTGAGGAACTCCTAGCTGTAGCAGTATTGTCCAATGGGTTGGCCTGAACAACAACTGGCCATTAATTCTGAGTGTCTATAGAATGGTCTAGAGTAGTGAATGCAGCTCTAAATTCTACATGGGAGACATGCTAATACAAGGGATCTATCTGAATGGGCTGAGAAGCTAACTAGTTTCCTGTTCATCTTCTGCTGTTCTTTTTGGGAGGCATATTCTATAAACAAAAGAAATAAAAGGATTAGACTGAGAGTTTAACTTGAGTTGATGCTCACTCGCATGACATGATTACCAAAAAAGGGGAAACTTTTCCTAAAAACGTCTCATAGCCCCTTGTCGAAAAGTTAGGGGCACTATACACCCATGCACAATACACTACTAGACACGACTTTCATACTCCCTTGGACTCTGTTGAACCTTAGGATTTGATACAAAGTTTGTAATGCACTGAGTCTACACCTTGAATGCCATACGGGGCTTATGGTCTTGAGAGACCACAAGCTAACCCATGAGCTGGCACCTACTGTGAGCACTGAATGATGATACTAAAATAATGAAGAAAATAGGGTGAAATGCCATAAGGTTAATAATATAAATATTGATAAAGAATGGAAACTATAATATCATCTAAAAATTGGAAATACTGTTTGAACTAGTCTAGTCTGAAAATCCTCTAACTTATCTATCTGAAAGTAGAGTTGATGGGACAAGCCCCCAACTAACTTCGACTACTGAAATACTAAAATAAAAGAATATCCTCAATAGGTGATGACTCACTACTAAATCTGCTACAGCTAATTGAATCTTTCTAAGAGCGATTGGGAACCTGAGCATTTGAACCTATGATATGAGATATCACAGTGCAAATAGAAAATATGCATCAGTATATGGAATGTATTGGTATGCTAGATGAGGTAAGGCTGAATGCAAGGGATCATATGCATGAACAATAACTGACTGAATGATATGATATAACTAAGTATGAAAACATGGATAACTGAAACTGTTATAAGTACTGAGAATGCAATACTGTGCAGTTATTTATGCAACTACTGAATCTAAGCTTTTACTAAAGCTGAGTTCTAATTTCTGATATCTAAGTAACTGATATCTAAGATTTCTGATAACTGAGTGACTAAATTCATTGACTGTGTCAAATAGTCCTAATTCAATAGAACTGAAATGAGTTCTATACTTAAACTGTAACCGAAACTGTAGGAGGTAATCTTCTAACTGACATACCCCAAATAAGATAACTGGGGTCCAACCTGTAACCCCAGTTAAAAGGGTGTTAGTACCGTTCCATGGGTAAAGACAAGATGAAGAGTTAGCCTCATCTGGAAGGTACTCTAATGAGAACAGTGGTACCCATAACTAGCAAGTTAAAACACCTCATCAACTCTCAACTTGTAGGTTGATGTCTCAACCTACGTAGGCTACGTAGTTCATAAACACAAGGAATGCTTCTTTGGATCACACCATCTACTAGCAGGTGAGCCCTCATCCTTGGGTTCACTCCGTGTTGAATCCTACTTCCAACTGAATAGACCGTGGACTAATTATTAGACTATTTTGGATTTTTACTGAACTATTTCTGATCGTGTTGACTGACTGAACAGGGCTGAGTTCACTAATTTCTATAATTGACTGAGTACTACTGTTTCATGACATGATTGAAACTATTTTGTAACTACTGTAGCTCTAGGTAAACATCTAGATTATCAGGTATTAGATACCAACAGGACTCAATAGCAAACAAAGTAAAGCATAACATGATCTTGAAAAGCATAACAAGGTCCACTTGTTCATAATTTATTCATAGAGACATTTATCAAACACTTGTAGGGAATAAGCTTGTACATATGCTAGCATGTTATGATTTCATCATTTAATTCTCATGGAAATTTATCAAACACATAGGTAGCACAAATTAATGCTTATAATCATGGAAAACATGTAAAAATTGTAACTACAACACCGAAACTTGCTAATTCAAGGATTATAACATGGGAATTACACAGTTCAATATACATGCTATTTTAATTTCATTGAATCTATAATTAATCATGGATTGAAACTCAATTAATGTCATGAACATAAGTACAATCCAATTTCAAGCGTGTAAATTAGGAATCAATAATATTGCAACTTTTAAAAATGGATTCTTGGACTCTATGGGTTAAAGGGACCCATAGATGAACATCTAACATACCTGAGAGATAAATTCTTGAAGGTTCTTGGAGGAATTCTTGAGAATTGTTCTTGTATTGTGGAGGCTAGGTTTTGCCCTTTTGGATAGAGAATGATTTAATATTGAGAAAAAGTGAGGAAATAATGATATAATAGGTTATTTAGGGGTTTAATTTCGTGTTAAGGACTGATTAGGGCGGTGGAAAAACTACCAATTTACCCCTAAAAAGATTTAATAATTCTTCTTTAAAAAATCCCAATTTTGGCCTCTACCGCGATGAGCCACTGGAATTAGGCTGACACTGTTTAAAAAGGGACGAGCATGAAATACTTGTGGCGCGATGTGGTGGTATTACGTTGCCATACTGGAAACTGACAATTGGGAATATGGCTGGTGGAGCAACACAGTGGGATCGCGATGGCTCACTGGATTTTGACAATTGCTATTTACTCCCTCTCTGCAACGCGATGATGTACCAGGTGGTACACTGATTTACAAAAATGGCTATAAGTCTTCACCCAGGTATGTGATTTGGGTGAATTTTATATCGTTAGAAAGCTGACTGAATAGTCTTCACCCAGGTATGTGATTTGGGTGAATTTTATATCGTTAGAAAGCTGACTGAATTTCCTACGCAATGGTAAGATCTAAATTGAAAAATACTGAATATTTTAAAATTTTTATATATGAATACTCATGTACTAAGAGTTAAATTAAGCTAGGGAAATATGGGGTATTACAGGCTTCTAATATCTTCCCTTGGGAACATTCATCCTTGAATGAGACGGATTAAGATGAGAATACTGAGGAACTAGGGTTATATACGGAATATGCATAACTAAAAACACTATCACATGACTGAAACTAAAACATGATGAATGACTGACCTGATTCGTTAATTGATGCGTTGACATTAAGATGATTACATGGATAGAACTGGGTATTAAAAAAAATCTAAAGAGAACGATTACATTAAGATGAGTCAGAGTTTGCGGAGAAAATATGAGGGTACTTGGTTTGTATGTCTACTTCTGCTTCCCAAGTGGCTCCCTCAATATACTGGTTCCACCAAAGAACTTTGACCAAGGAAATTTCTTTGATAATTAGTCTACTGATTTGATGATCTAGCATTTTGAATGGTATTTCTCTGTAAGAAAGGCTATCCTGAACATTTGTACTTCCTAAAGGAACAACTATAGCTGGATCACCAATACACTTCTTTAATAATGAAACATAGAATACTAGGTGAATAGATGCCAAATCTACAGGCAACTTAAGCTCATACTCTACCTTCCATAAAGACTCAAAATCCTGTTATGTACAATATATCGGGGACTGAGTTACCCCTTCTTGATAAATCCCTTCACTCCCTTCAAGAAAGAGATTTTCATATACACCAAATCCCCAACTGCAAACTCTAGATCTCTTTTACGCACATCTACATAGGATTTCTAATGGCTTTGGACTTTCTTTAGCCTCTCCCTGATCAATTAAACCTTCTCTATCACATAAAAAATCAAATTTGGTCCTACTAATGTAGCCTCACCTTATTCAAACCAACCAATAAGAAATCTAAATCTCCTCCCATAGAGAGCCCCAAATGGAGCCACCAGAATATTGAAGTGATAACTGTTATTATAGGAAAACTAAATCAAAGGCAAGCGATCATCCCAGCTACCCTTAAAGCCGATAACACATGCTCTCAACATGTCCTCTAGGGTCTAAATGGTCCTCTCTACCTGATCATCTTTCTGAGGGTAAAAAGTGGTACTGATATGAACTTGGGTACCGAGACCCTTCTGAAAAGCCTTTCAAAAGAGAGAGGTAAACTGGGTTCCCCTATATGAAATTATAGACAATTAAACACTATTCTATCTAACCAACTCTCTAATATAGAGGTTTACATAGTCCTCAGCGGTATAGGAAGTATGAACTGACAAGAAATGTTCTGATTTGGTTATTCTAACTACAATAACCCAAATTGATTCATACTGATGATGCGAACGGGGCAACCCTATCACAAAATCTATGTTCACCACTTCCTATTTCAATGTGGGAATATTGAAATCTTGAATTTTTCCAGTAGGCCTCTGGTACTCCACCTTAACCTACAAACAGTTCGAGCACTTAGCTATAAACTCTGCAATATCCCTCTTCATACCACTCCACAAATAGATCTCCCATAAATCACGGTACATCTTAGTGGTCCCTGGGTTAATAGAGTAATGAACACCATGTGTTTCTGTTAAAATATATTGTTTTAACCCATCAACACACAACTCACATAGCCTACCCTGATACTGTAATACACCATCTCCCCATTGGGAGAAAACCTTTACATTTTGATCTCTGTCTGAATCCTTCAACTTAACTAGACTGGGATCCTTATCTTGCTTTTCTTTCACTTTGGCATCCAAAGAAGACTCTGACCTATTCCGAATCCATACACTACCCTCAGCTGAATCAACAAAATTAAAACCTTACCTAGACAATTGATGAGACTCCTAAATTAACCTCTTCTTATCATCCTCAACACGAGCCACATTACCCATAGACAACCTATTAAGGGCATCTATCACAATATTGTCCTTTCCCGAATGATACAACATGCTCATATCATAATCTTTCAATAATTCTAACCATCTTCTCTAACAAAAATTCAAATATTTCTACAAAAACACATACTGCAAACTTTTTTGATCCGTGAGCACATCAACATGAACCCCATACGAATAATGCCTCCAAATCTTTAAGACAAACACAACAGCTGCCAACTCAAAATCATTGATAGGATAATTCTTTTCATGGGGTTTAATCTGTCTAGAGGCATAAGCTATGACCTCACCTCTCTTCATCAAAACACAACCCAATCCATGTCTGGAAGCATCAAAGTAAACAACAAACCTATTTGAACCATCTAGTAAGGTCAAAAGTGGGGCTGGGGTGAGTCGAGTCTTCAATTCCTAAAAACTCTTCTCACAAGGATCTGACCACTTAAAATTTACTTTCTTTTGGATCAATATGTACATATGGGATACAATAGATGAAAACCTATTCAATAAACCATTGGTAATAGATGGCTAAACCCATGAAACTCCTGATATCTGATGGATAGATGGGTCTTGGCCAGTTTCTCACTACTTCAGCCTTTTGAGGGTTTACTTTAATGCCATAACCATAAATAATATGACTATGGAAAGCAACTTATCTTAGCTAAAATTTGCAATTACTGAATTTTGCGAATAACTGATGGGCTCTAAGAGTTTGCAATACAATTCTGAGGTGGTATACATGATCAATTTCACAATGAGCATACACAAGAATATCATCAATGAAGACAATGACGAACATGTCCAAGTACTTCTTGAACACTCGGTTCATCAAGTCCATGAAAGTTGCAAGTGAATTTGTTAGGCCAAAGGACATAACTAGAAACTCGAAGTGACCATGCCGAGTTCTGAAAGCTATTTTTGAAATGTCAAATTCTCTGACTCTGAGTTTATTATAGCCGGATCTAAGATCTATCTTAGAGAAATAACTAGCACCCTAAAGGTTATGAAACAAGTAATCAATTTTGGGGAGTTGATATTTATTCTTGATTGTGACTTTGTTCAGTTAACGGTAATCAATGCACATTCTAAGAGAACCGTCTTTCTGTTGCATAAAAAGAACTGGAGCGTCCCATGGGGAAACACTCGATCTGATGAATCCCTTGTCTAGGAGATCTTTCAACTATTCTTTCAACTCCCTAAGTTCAACTGGAGCCATTCTATAGGGAAAAATAGAGATAGGTTTGGTATTTGGAAGAAAGTCTATTCTAAAGTCAATTTTCCTTTAGGGAGGAACCCCGAGAAGGTCTTTAGGGAACATATCTATAAATTCCCTCACTACTGTAATTGTCTCGAGATTGGGAGTCTCAGAATTAGAGTCTTTGACTCAAAAAAGAATGGTAAACACACCTTTTGGATATTATTTTTCTCACTCTGATGTATGAAATAAGCTGAACCTTAAGCATTGAAGTACTACCCTACCATTTAATCACTAGTTCATTTGAAAACTTAAACTGAATTACTCTATTTCTTCAGTCAACTGAACATAGCATAAGTAGAGCCAATCCATCCCTATAATGGCATCAAAATTAGTAATCTTTAACTCCACAAGATCAACTAAAGTGACTTTCTAGGATATTGTGATCGAAAAGGTCCTATATATCTGACTGTCTACAATAGAGAAACCTATTGGGGTAGACACTGAGAAGGTTTCTGCTGAAGTTTCAGTACTAACTCTGAAGTTAACAGCATATAAATGGTTATAAAAGTGGGTGAAGCCCTGGGATGTAACAAAGCATAAATATGTTAATGAAATACCTGTTATGTACCAGTACCTACATCAGGAGCACTTTCCTGATCATGATGGGACTTAAGGGAATACAATCTATTCTGGATCTAACCATTGATGGCACTGGAAATGGCGCCCTGCTGAGTTGGACGACCTAGTAGTGCTGCTGAATAGTTAGCCTGACCCTGCTAGTAATCATTCCTACCCTTACACATACCTGTTAGACACTCCCTCATCCTATGGCCTGGCTTGACACATAAAAAACATACATCACTGTAAGCCCTACACACACCTTGATGATTTCTACCATACTTCTAGCAAAGTGGATTAGTTCGACCACTTTTCATGCTACTCTGAGTCTTATATCCTGGTGCCCTATCCTTGATACTATTTCTAAACTTTGGCACTAGAGCACTAGATGAGGATAGAACTGAGGCAGAAGGTTTGTAACAGAATTGAGGATAGTTACATCCTTCTGTCCTTAGCTGAGAAAAGTTAAAAGTACCTGTCCTAGCCTTTTTGTTCTCCTGTACTCTCTTCTTAGCATTCTATTCCTCAATCTGCTGACCATGGACCATTAACCTAGACAAGTCTATATCCTTAATCAATATCGCGGTCCTACACTTCTTGAACATGCTATCAACTACACCAAAGAAAAATTTACTCATCCTAGACCTGTTATCAGACACCACATGAGGAGCATACCTTGCCTACTGAGTAAACTTAAGCAAATATTCCTTTACACTCATACCACCCTACTTTAAATTAATAAACTCCATAACCTTATCTTACCTCAACTCCAAAGGGAATAATATGTCTAAAAAAGCTGTATCAAACTCATCCCATTCTACAGGTACTACATCTATGCCTCTATCCCCCTTTCACTGCTTAAACTAGGTGTGAGCTACATCCTGCAACTGGTAGGAAGCCAACACTGCACTCTCACTAGGAGTCATGGCCATAATATCTGTCACCTTTTGAACCATGTTAAGGAATTCCTGTAGATCCTCATCAGACATGGATTTTAAAAAAATAAGATTCATTTTGGTGAATCCTGGTTGCGACAGTATTAGCCACTGGGTTGGCTGGAATAGTAGCTAAATGATTGTTCTGAGTTGCTACTACATAGGCTTAAGTAGCGAATGTATCTCTAAACTCGGCATGAGAGATATGCTCATTCAGGGGATCTTCCTAAACAAGTTGAGGTATGGGATAATTTTCGTTTCTTCTTTCGTTAGTCTTTCTGGAAGGCATTTTCTATAAATAGAAGGAAGATTGAATTCGAAGGAGAGTTTAAATATAGTTCATGCTCTTTCACATGACCTGAACATTGAAAAAAGGGACACTTTTCCTAAAATTCCTTGTACCCTCTTGTCTATAATTCTAATGCGCTTCATACCCATGCACAATCCTCTACTCAACGTGGATTTTAGATTTCTAGGACAATTTAAAACATTAGGCTCTGATACAAAGTTTGTAATGCCCCAGCAATACACCTTGGATGACACACGATTGTTATGGTCCCGAGAGACTACAAGATAACCCATGAGCTGGTCCCTATTGTGAGCTCTGAATAAAACAAATAACAAAATAACACGTGCAAAATTTAACTGAAAATGCCATAAGGTTTTAAATACTGAAACATACAATTTAAAAATAATAGTTTTGAAAGCGTCTGAAAACAATACTAAGAAGACTGATAATAATATATGGTAAACTGACTAATTATCTAAAATAGTCTAAAAATCCTCTAACTGACTGAGGAGTTGATAGGACAAACCCCCAACTAACTTCGACTGGCTACTGAGCTAAAAAACTGAGAATAACAAAAATGGTCCTCAATATATGAGGACTTACCATTGCTACTACTTCTGATGCATAGGAATGTCTAAGTACGGTCGGGAACCTGAGCGTTTGAATCTATGATATAAGACATCATAGCATAAAAAATGAGTTTTCGGTTAGTACTTTGAATGTATTGGAATATGAGATCAGGTTCGGCTTAAATTAATGGGTTATATGTATGAGATAATAACTGGACGAATAGCATGGGATAACTGAGTATGAATGCATAAAAATTGTAAAAATCTGAAAATGCATGAAAAAGCAAAAAAATATAATTTTAATATAGTCTGTAAACTAAAACACTGAAATACTGATATTGAATAATTGATAAGTGTATGCTATGGACAAGCAAACCTGAAAATGATCTTTGTATTGAATATTAAACTTATACTGTGGGAGTTGTCTTTAACCAACATTGTAACACCTCAAAATCTCATCCCGAAGCATCACACAGTGCTCAAGGCTACAAGTAGCCTCGAGCTAACCCTTTGAGCCTGCTACTATATCTCATACTTACTTCAGGGATTCAAAATCAGATAATAAGAATAAATCTCATTAAATCTTAACTGAAAAGACTAAAAATATAATGTCTGGAACACAAAATACTAAAAATATCTGACAAATATCTGAAAATCTAGTCTGACAAAGCCTCTACTACTCAATATCTAGAGATCCATTGGAACAAATCCCCAACTGACTCATACTCAACTGAAAAGAAATAACCACTGATATCAAATATGATGGTCTGAGAAATAGGTCCTCGAATAATGAGGACTCACCAAATGCAGAGTGTATATCAAGGTACTCGGAGATCACTGACGATGCTGAGACTGAGAACCTGAACCTACATTATAAGACAATATAACACATAGACGTATATATGGATGAACACTTTGAGAATGTATTGAGTATATGGGGGTGCATGTATTGACATAAACTATATCATTACTCTTTATAAAATCTTACATGCAAATATGAATGACTCACATGGCTTTAATAAGTCTGAAACATAAATCTCATAAATCATGAATAATGAAACATGTAGTATAAATCTCGTGAGTCATTATACTAAACTCAAAAATGTTTATTCTCCTTTTATTCTCAAAACTTGTAAGCTAAAGGAATCTTTAAACAAAGCTTTCTAAACTCATACATTCATCTTGAGGAGAATGGAACTTCTTTGAAACACAAAGACTTAGAACTTTAGAAACTTTAAGACATGGGAAAAACTTTAGAATCTTATGAACTTTGGAGTTTCTTCTAACCAACATAAACCATGTGAGCTACATAGAGTCCAACATCTCACCCACGTTGGGGAGAACTATTCTACCCTTGCCATCAGAATAGAACCTCCACTCTAGTGATCACTATCTCAGCCTCAGGCCCATAAATCTCAATCCTACGGGGGTACGTAGTTCTGGGGAAGTAGGATACGCTAAACCCACACTTCCCTCTCGGTGCTAAACACTACTCCCATACTCAAGCTCAGAACTTTTTAGGAAATCCACCTCAAAACAACTTAAGGGTCTATAGTGAAGACCAAATTATAATTCTCTTAGCTTTAATTCATTAAGACTGAATAATGTGGATTCCTGTCTTAACTCAGGCTTAAAAGTAATATTTCTTTAAAATCAAAGTACTTGTTGATTGAATCATACTAAACAACATACTCTTCAAGATACATCAAAACTCATACTTGGTTTAAAACACACACACTCATGCTCAAATAATTTCAGTTTCATAATAAAGCTTAAATCATGACATCAATCTTGGAAACAACAAATCAATACGAGGATGTGCAACTCATAGCATAATTTCTCAACTCATGTCATAAAATAGTGAAATAATCATGCAAATCAAGACATGAACAACTTGAAATCTTATAATCTCAAAATAAAGTAATTTGGGTATAAACCCGCTTGCAAGAATATGAAATTCTTTAATAAAATCAACAATTTGGGCACAAGAATAAAATGAGTATTCTTGTTCAAACCCCACATACCTTGAATTAGAAGCTTTGGATGAACTCTCACTTTTGGGACTCTATTCTTACTCTTGAATGAGGGTTCTTAAAGCCTTTGACTTGAGAACATTGAATCTTGACTCAATTTAGAAAATCTATGGTGAACCCTTGAGATTCTTAGAAGAGGATTTAGATACTTAGGGTTTTGGTTGAGGGAAATTTTGAGAAAATCTCATATGATGCTTGTAGTGGCCCGAAATTCTAATGTTTGGACGGTTTAAGAGGCTTGAAAAAAAGTTCAAAGTGCCCTTTTTAACTTCTATATGAAGCTGGAAAAATTGAATTGGAAACCCAATTTTATGGGCCACCGTGATGCACAACTATCGTGGTGTCTTACTGGAAATTGAAAAATGGAAATCTTGGAGTAACCACGACGTGGAACCATTGCGTTGTCCCACTGGTTGGGACCTGGAACTTTACTGCGACGCGTCACAATCTCGCTAGGCCACTGGAAATTGACTATTTGAAAATATGGGTCATCCGCGATGCTACACTATCGTGGAGTTCCACTAGAATTTGATAATTGTTAAATAGACCCTCTCCGTGACGCTCCAAACACTAAAATGACGATGTTTTACAACTAAAACATAAATTAGCCATAACTTTTTGCCCAGTTATCGGATTTGGGTGGATCTTATATCTTTGGAAAGCTAATTAAATTTCCCACATGATAAAAAGTCAAAATTAGGGAAACTCTATATGGTTTAAACGTTAATCACTTAGGAAGTCATTCCTTAACCCTCTAGAGATGAAATTAGGCTTAAGGAAAAGTTAGGGTATTATAGACATTCCCCAACATACTATTAAGGTCCAACCTGTAACCCCAGTTAGAAGGGCATCAGTACTTTTACATGGGTACTAACATTGGTTGTGTGGATCCACTAATCTGATACCCCTAGGGTCGAGGGTATCATGCCTAACTGATGGGGGACCCCTCAAAGTCTATGGTGGCGTTGTAGGTCTGGAACCAAGAGATTGATACTAATGTTTCATGACTACTGATGGGGAGACAAGTGCCTCATGCCTAATAATGGGGGAGACACCATCCCTACGTTCCTTGGTGCTAACTTTTAGTCCCAACTGAAAAACACTGTTTACAGGATTGAATTGAGCTTAATTAGACTCACAACTGACCATAATAATGAATAAAAGATATTGCTCATGATATATAACTTAAATTATTTTGTAGATACTAAAAACTAGGTAAATAGCTAAATTTTGGGTATTCATAACCCTCAGAACTCAATAACAATAACAATACGAACTTACTAAAGCTTCAAAAACATAATAAGTAGACATTGTTCAAAACCCA
This sequence comes from Capsicum pubescens, assembly GCA_030864215.1. Classification (NCBI taxonomy): domain Eukaryota; kingdom Viridiplantae; phylum Streptophyta; class Magnoliopsida; order Solanales; family Solanaceae; genus Capsicum; species Capsicum pubescens. Next base: position 173,268,036 of record CM061543.1, read on the forward strand.
AATCATTTAGGCATTTCATCAGACACTTGAAATTCATAGGCCAAAGAATGAGAATAGTTAAAACATGTGATTATAACAAAATTGAAATACTAAAATCATGGATTTAGGATTTAACATGCGAACATCATCATTCAAACGTGTCAATGATAATTTCCAATGAAAATATTTGGTAAACATAATTTATAATAAAGATTCATAATAACTTCATGAAGATAACCCATAATAACATGTAAAAATCATGGATTTAAAATTGAAAATGTATTCTTGGACTCAATGGGTGAAAAGGACCCATGAATGGACATCACACAAACCTTAATTGAAGAATTTGTGAAGGTTCTTGGTGATTTCTTGAAGTTTGAGCTTGAATTTTGAAGAGGATAGAGCTTGTTCTTGAGAGAGGATTGTTTTATTTTGAGAGAATTGCAAATTGAATGATAATTTTTTTTTTTTGGGACCCTTAATACCGTGTTATGGACCAAATGGGTGAGGAAAAAAAACCAAATTCCCCTGGAAAACATGACTGAAAGCTAGAATTTAAGGGGCGTCGCGATGGAGCACGTGTCGTGGGCACCCTTACCAGTGGACTGGGGTTATTGATGCAGGATTATCCCGGTGGTGCTACTATTTTAGAAATCCAAACACGCACTTATGCTCAGTCAAAAAATTCTGAAACTCACCCGAGATGCACTTTTGACATCCTCAATCATGAATCAACTTTAAAATCGACATCATAAGGCCGAGAAGGTAAAAAATAAAATCATCAACGTTTAAAGGCTTTAGAAATTACTAAGTCCCAATACTTAGTGAAGTTTTCTAACTCTTTGACCACTTTATCATACTATGGTGAGCTGAATTGAGCTAGGATCTTACACTATATGATGTAGATCCACTAACTGAGTTCATTGGAATTAATGTGTCAACCTAAACTAGCAATGTCACAGCTTGAGTCTATACCCTAGTCGCAACTGACACTATTTGTGGCCCAAGCAAACCACTTGGCATATCTTATGAGTATCTGCATAAAATATGTAAAGATTGAAACACAATGCAGAAGCTAACCTATGAGCTAAAATATAAAGACTAAATAAAAGGTATCATAAAATAAAATTTAGTTTTGGGAAACAATAATCTCTTGACAACTGATTACAATTTACTCAACTAACTATGTATCTTTTCTAAGAAGCCTCCACCAATAGTTTGGACACTGTTTATAGGCACAAGAACCCAAAATAAATTTTATACATATTAACTAACTACCAACATGACTACAAACTATGCCTTCAAAAAATATACCAAGCTCATTTGGTGAAGACTTGAATCCTAACATAGTTATGACCACACACTTGACTACCTGAATCCACATTATATGAAAAATGTGGTAAAAAAAATAGTTAACACAATGGAAGATATTGGTACACAATTTATGTACATATTCATATTAATCAATATATTGAAACTTATTGTGAGAGTATAAGGTAGATTAAAATTAAATGTAGAGATCAAAACATAAATCATCAGAAAATCTTTTAAAACATCTTAAACATGCTGAAAATCATAAGATAATCATAACTTATAGAATCTACATAAAACTTCTTTTCTTGATGAATATAGGTATATAAATATAATGAAATCATAAAGACAATAACGTGGTGGGAGTTTCTTCAAACCAACATACACCATGTGAACTCATGATGAACCAATGTACAATCTTAGTTGGATAAGGTTTTCCTATACTTTCCAAGGAATAGAACCTATCTATACATAGATCCAAACTAATACTCTTAAGCTAAAATAAACCTATGGTGACACATAGTTCTTTGACAAGTTATCCTTAAAACACAAGCTTTCTCAGTGTAAAATAGTCATCCCAAAACATATCTACATAACTCATATCGTATCTTTCAATATGTATTGATTTCAAAATAGTTAATAATCATTGATGGCATATCAGGATGTTGTACTAATCTGGAAACTTACTACTGTGAGCAAAAGCATAAATCTTTATTTCCTAGAAATATCTTTACTTATATGCATATAGCTCAAAACATGAAAAAACTTTCTAGAAATTATATATAACTTGTAAATTCTCATACTAGCTTTTATACTTCATAAATAATCCTAAGCCATGCTTGGAAAATCATAATCATATCATAAAGTATGCCATTCATATAAATTCATTGATATGCATAATAAATCAATCATAAAACCCTAGCTTTGAATAAAATTCACAGCTTGAATGAAATTAGATAGATACCCTAGTTTTAGACATAATTTATTGTAACACCCAAAATTTCCCTAAGATTATAAATCAAATTTAAAAGAGAAAAATAGTTAAAAAACTAGAAAAACAAATAGAAAAACTATGAGAAATGAGTCATTGTCGTGTTCGATGGGTCATCAAGGCACTCATCTTGGGTGTAGTCCCCATAAGTCTAAAAGATGAAAATTTCAACTCAATAGATAGAATTGATATTAATGAGTAACCTTCATCTAGGAAGACTCATCTTGTCAATCATAAAGCCTAAAAGTCCTGATAGTTGAAAAATCTTGCCTAGTGATGACTCTAATTATGGGTCATTGTGTGTTATGGTGAGTTATTATGACCTCTCATTTGGTTCCTATAACAGGTCTCTTTATAATAACTTAAACACTGAGTTAATTTAAGTAATGATGAGTTATCCTAAGACTCATCCATCACAATTTAGTAGTTTTAAAATACGCTTCTCCAGGGTATTTTTATACTTTCCCCATTTTGCTAAACCTAAAATACATTGTTTCAAATATTATTAGGGAAAGATTAATGGGAATTAGATGCTTTTTTCTCTTGTTAATCCTCCCAAAACATAGAAAAAATTTAGAAGAATAATTCATCTTCTCAAAAAAGAGAAAATGCTATTATACTTCCTGTAACACCCCGAAACCTAGTCTCGAGACGTCACAAGGTGCTCAAGACTATGAGTAGCCTTAAGCTAACCCTGTCTGCCTTATACTAAGTTTGAATTTTATAATAAAGGATTATAGATATAACATCATACTAAATGCAGAAATCTATCTGGACTAACTGAGAATATCTAAATCATAACAGCTGAAATAATAGACTTAAGACACTGGACAATCAAACCTGAATAATCTGAATCATATCTAGGAGTCTGACAAGCCTCTACTACTAATATCTAAAGATCCACTTGGACAAACCCCCTGCTGACTTAAACTGTCTGAAAATATTGAATCATCTAATCTGTTAAGATTGAAATAAACTGAATAACTAAGTACCCAAATGATGAGGACGCACAAACTGTCAGGATGTAGATGAAGAAGCTCAAAATAACTCTCGCTGCAGAAACTAAGCACCTGAACCTATATTATGAGACAATGTAGTACATAGACGTATTTATGGATTAGTCTTTGAGGATTTATTGAGTATATAGGGGTGAAATGCATATGTAAAGCATAATATCAATCATTATCATAGTTTGTAAAATATTGCTTGCTAAATGTAAATGACTCACACAAACTGGAATATCTGAAAGCTGAAAGTCATAATTCATGGGTAGTAAGTCATACTTTATAAATATAGCATGTCATAACATTTAGTTTTAAAAGTTGTACTTATATTTTTTCTTTAAAACAGACGATCTAAGTATAGAAAGGACTCCCTCTTATATTAAAAATCTATAAACTGAAATATATAGCTAATAGCTTTTTGTAAAGCATAATTTGAGCAAAGTTGTGAGCCTTTACACATAGTTTTCTAAAAGTTTTTTATATTATACTTTTCTGTTATGTTGTTACCTTAAAACTTTATGGAGGTTCTTCTAACCAACTTAAACTATTCGAGCTAACATGGATTCCAACGTCTTGTTCCTTTATGTGGAAAACCTCATGATGGGGAGAGGTGTCATACACTGGCCAAGGAGTATAACCTAATCTAAGTGATCACATCTGTATCTGTCATCCATATTGAAATAGGAATAAACTGAATCTATACCTACGTTGGCTATGTAGATCTGTGAAAGTTAGGGAACGCTAATCCCATACTTTTCGCTTGATGCTAAATACTACTCCCTTTAATATGTATGCTCGTCTTATTGGAAATCCACTTTAAAAACTAGCATAAGGGTTATTACGAAACCAATTATGCATTTATCTGATTAAATATGTGAATAAAACTATTCTGATTTCTTACATCTGTAACAAATCTGTAAAGTGGATTCCAAATCTTATCTGAGGATCAAAGCTCAAATCTTTACTGAAAATTTGAAAATAAACTAGTCATTTGATGCTTAAAGAATAATATTTTTTAAAATAATAATGTTCAACCAAGGGATAATAACCAATGCATCAATCTCATGTCAAAACATCATAATAATCATGCTTGGTAATGAAAACAATGATAATTCATCTAAAAATCTAGAAATTTCTGCAATAGGCATGAAAATATGAAAATAAATAAGCAATTCAACCTCTAAATCACTTGAAATCTCATAATCTTGCAATTAGCAATAATGAGTAAGAGCCCTAATTATAATCTCATGTAATTTCATAGAAAATCATGTAAATTTGTAGTTAAAATCTAGTTTTGGGCACAAGAATGAAAGAGGATCCTTGTTCATAAACCCCACATACCTCAATTGTTGAATAGATGAAGAAACTCGAATTTTCAATTCCTATTTGAGCTTTTAAAGATAGCCTCTTGACTATCTTGAATTGGGAACCCTTAATTTATAGCATTATCTGAGAAACAATAGAGGAAATTGATTTCTGGGAGAGTAAGTTTTTAAGCTCTAGAGTTTTTCTTTGAGAGAGAATGGATGAAAGTAAGCATAGAGTTCTTAGAATAGGCTTTATTCCTTGTTTTTGACGAATTGGGGGCTTGGGAATTTACCAAAGTGCCCTTTTTAAAATTTGATCAACACTGAAAACAAGAGAAATTTTCTGAATTTGCATGCCACCACGATGCGCCAATATTGCGGTGGCTTACTGGAATTTGACAACTGGGAATTGGACATTCTACGCGATGCAGAGCTATCACGGTGCACTACTAAAATTCCATTTTGGCCATCACCGCGATGCACCACTATCGTGGTGAGCCACTGGAAATTGACAATTGGGAAATAAGAATTTACCGCAATGCAGGCTTATCACGGAGGTCCACTGAAATCAGACAATTGCCATTTTGCAAGTCACTATGGTGCGATGCTTCTCCAGTTGGGCTACTGCTTTACTAAAAATGCCATAACTTCTCAACCGAGTGTTGGATTTAGGAGAAATTGTTATTGATGGAAAGTTAATTAAATTTACTACACAACTAATAGTCTAAAACTTGAAAATTCTACATGTAACAAGGGTTATTCATTTTTGAAGCTAACCCTTGACATTTTAGAGGAGAAATTAAGCTAGGAAAAAGTATGGAGCATTACAATATCTCCCCTAGGGAAAATTCATCCATAAATGTGGCTAGTTAAGCTGAAAATACTGAGGAATCTGAGGCTATAAGCTATCATACACAACTGAAATAACTGCATAACTAAATTTAAAACATACTGAGCAACTGAGCTAATCTATAAGTGCATGAGTTTACATGAAAATATCTATATGGCTGAATCTGAGACCGAAAAAGAACTGAATGAAGGAACAATATTACCTTCGACTAAATCTGAGTTCGTCAAGAAGAGATGAGAATACTTGGTACGTATGTCTTCTTCTTTTTCCCAAGTAGCACCCTCAACGGATGGATTTTGCCACGTAACTTTGACCAAGGGAACTCTTTTGTTCCTTAGTCTACGGATATGACGATTAAGAATCTCTACTTGAACTTCTTCATATGAAAGTCTATTCAGAATATCTGTACTTTCTAGAGGGACTATAACGGTTGAATCATCGATGAACTTCTTCAATAAGGATACAAGGAACACTGGATGAACTGAGGATAAATCTGCGGGTAGCTCTAGATCATACACCACCTTCCCAACATGACTCAAAATCGAGAAGGGACCTACATATTAAGGACTAAGATTCCCCTTTTTCCCAAATCTCTTCTCCCCTTTCATTGGTGAAACTTTCAAATACAAAAGGTCATCAACCTCGAACTCAAGATCTCTTCTTCTTACTTCTGCATAATATTTCTGATGGCTCTGAGTTGCTTTCAATCTCTCTCGAATCAATTAAACTTCTTCCATAGCCGCAAATACCATGTCTAGCCCAATCAAAGTAGAATCACCTACTTCAAACCAACTAATCGATGATCTACATCTCCACCCATAAGGAGCTTCAAATAGGGCCATTTGAATACTAGCATGGTAACTGTTATTATAAGTAAACTCAATCAAGGGTAGATAGTCATCCCAACTACATTTTATAACAAGAACACATGCCCTCAACATATTCTCTATGTTCTGAATGGTCCTTTCTGCCTAACCATCTGTCTGTGGATGAAAAGTTGAACTAAGATTAACTTGGGTACCAAGACCCTTATGAAAGGCTTTCCAAAATTGAGAGGTAAACTGAGTACCCCTATCTGATATGATAAACAAAGGAACTCCATGAAATCTAACTAACACTCTTATATACAACTTGGTATAATCTTTAGCTGTGTAGGATGTATGAATTGGTAATAAATGAGCCGACTTAGTCAATTTATCTACTATCGCCCAAATAGAATCATGTTGATAATGCGAATGGGGTAATCTAGTCAAAAAGTCCATATTCACCTCTTCCCACTTCCAAGTGGGGATACTAAACTCCTGTAAGGTAAAACTAAGTCTTTGGTGCTCTACCTTAACCCGTTGACAAGTTGCACACTTGGCTAAAAACTTTTCTATATCTTTCTTCGTACCACTTCACCAATAAATTTCCCGCAAGTTGCGATACATCTTGGTGGGTCTGGGATGAATAGAATAATGCACACCATGCACTTCTTCCATAATTTGCTACCTCGAATCATCAACGCATGGCATACACAATCTATTTTGGTATCTCAACACACCATCTCCCCCTTGGGAAAACACCTCTACCTTTTGGTCTATAATTGACTCCTTCAGTTTGACCAAACTAGAATCCTTATCTTGCTTCTCTTTTACTTTCAAAAGTAGAGAAAATTTGAAACTACTCTGAACCCAAACATTTCCTTCAGCAAAATCAACCAGTCTCAAACCCAATATAGCTAACCAGTGAACTTCTCGAATGAACTCCTTCTTATCATTCTCCACATGAGCAACACTTCCCATGGACAATATACTAAAGGCGTCTTCCACTGCATTGTATTTGACCGGATGATATAACACACCCATATCATAATCTTTCAATAATTCTATCCACCGTCTATGATGAAGATTTAACTCCCTCTAAATAAACACATACGGAAAGATTTTATGATCCGTAAACATATCAACATGCACCCCATAAAGATAATGTTTCTAGATTTTCAAAGCAAACACAACAATAGCAAACTCAAGATCATGGGTAGGGTAATTCTATTCGTGAGGATTAAGTTGTCTAGAGGCATAGGCTATAACCTTACCTCTCTGCATCAGAACAAAACCCAGCCCAACTCTAGAGGTATCACAATACACAACAAAACCATCTGTACTCTCAGGTAATGCTAAAACTAGGGCTGAAGTGAGTCGAGTCTTCAAATCTTGAAAACTCTTCTCATAGGTATCATACCACTGTAACTTAACTTTATTTTGGGTCAATCTAGACATAGGAGACACAATAGAAGAAAAAACCTCAACAAAACATCTGTAGTAACCAGCTAAACCCAAGAAACTTCTAATATCTGACGGAGGGATAGGTCTAGGTCTATTTATTATAGCTTCAGTCTTTGGGAATCAACCCTAATATAACCGACTCACCTACTGGGGTAGAAACCAAGAAGGGCTCATGGATCTTTTTAGGACTTATTTCAAAATTCACTGCAACTAGTGGGGTCACATAAGAGAAATTCAACCCAGGGTTTAACAACACATAAACATCAAGATGAAAGACACAAAGCATACCAGTAACAACATCTGGTGAATCTTTCTTCTCCTTGAGGAATGGTAAAGCATAAAAACAATTCTGGTGCTGACCGCCATAGGTACTGGATGATGCACCCTGAGGAGGAACTGGGTAACCTAGAGGAGATGGTGCACTAGTAGCCTGTGTCAGGGGATGGACGTCTCTGTTTCTACGCTTAGCATGCCGACACTATCTAATTTTATGACCCAACTTACCACAACTATAGTAACTCTTCTGTCCCATCAAATACTCACTAGGATGATTTTTACCATACTTAGCACTTAGAGGATAACTTGTTCTTCCAATCACGCTATTCTTAGATCTAGACATAGAAGATTTACCCCATTGCACCATTCTAGCTATAGGAGTGGGAGAAATAGCTGAAGATGGTGCTGGCATAGATGAATGATTCTAAAACTTTGATTAATTTCCCCCTCCAGACCAAGTCTGGCCATACTTAACTACCCTATTTTAGACCTCTTATTACTTATATCTCTTCCCTTTAACTTCTCTACCTCAATCTACTGAGCATGAATCATCAACCTAGCAAGATCTATGTCTCCAATAAGTATAGCAGTCCTACACTCCTTGACTACCAAACCATATACTGCAGTAACAAACTTACTCATACTTTCCCTAGGATCATCCATCGTATCAGGGGCATACTTAGACAACGGGTTTAACTTAAGGCAGTACTTCTTTACTTCCATTGATCCCTACCTCAAATTCATAAACTCCTCTATCTTAGCTTCTCTCAGCTTAAGTGGAAAGAACCTATATAGAAATGTATTCTGAAATACTCGCCAACTCATAGGAGTTGCATTCTTACCTCTACCATTCTTCCACATAACTACCCAATCATACGCTACATATTTCAATCTATAGGAAGCCAAAACTATACTCTCCTACTCAAAATCATACATAATCTAGGTGATCTTCTTCACCTTATCTATATAAAGTTGTGGGTCCTCACCTGCTTTTGACCCAAAGAACTCTGACGGATTCATTCTCATAAAGTCTCAAATTTTGGCTGCTACTAAATTACCATTCTGCTGAAGTGGGACTACAACCTGATGGTTGGACTGAGCATTAGCAGTAATAGCTTGGGCCAAATCCTGAAAGGTAGCCCAAAATTCAACATAGGATACATTATCATTCAGAGAATCAATAGACTGTGGTGTCTGGTTATTATTTCTATGAGCATTGGCTCGACGAAGAGGCATATTCAACTGTCACATAAAAGCATGAGTTAAACGTAGGTAGATATACTGTAAGCATAATAGATCATAAAATAAAGAGATGATTTCCTAAGAACATCCCATAGTCTCTTGCTCAGAAATATGGTGTGCTTCACACCCATGATCAAGAGTTAATGTAACATGGCTTGTCTGACTCCCTAGGACTCTTATAAATCTTAGGCTCTGTTACCAAGTTTGTAACACCCCAAAACCTAGTACCGATACATAACAAGATTCTCAAGACTACTAGTAGCCTTAAGCTAACCCTATCTTCCTTCTACTAAGTTAGAATCTTATAATAAAGGAGTATAGATATAACATTATACTAAATGCTGAATTTTTTTTTGGAATAACTGAGAATATCTGAATCATAACATCTTAAATAATAGACCCAATAGTCTGGACTATCAAAACTGAATAATCTAAATCATATCTGGCAGTTTGACAAGCCTCTACTACTAATATCTAGGGAGCCACTAGGACAAACCCCCAGCTAACTCAGACTATCTAAAAATACTAAATCATCTAATATGTTAAGATGGAAATAAATTGAATTAAAAAGTCCTCAAATTAAAAGGACTCACCACCTGTCAGGATGTAAATGCTCAAAATTACTCTCGCTGCGAAAACTGAGCACCTGAACCTAGATTATGAGATAATGTAGCACATAGACATATATGTGGATCATTACTTTGAGGATGTACTGAGTATATGTGGGTGAAATGCATATGTAAATCATAATATCAATCATCAATAGTTTATTAAACAATGAATGCTAAATGTAAATGACTCACGCAAGCTGGAATATCTGAAAGTTGAAAGTCATAATTCATGAGTAGTAAGTCACACTTTATAAATCGAGTGAGTCAGAACATTTAGTTCTAAAAGTTTTACTTGTATTCTATCTTTATAACATACTGTCTAAGTGTAGAAATGACTTACTCTTATATCTGAAATCTAAAAACTAAAGTCTGTAGCTAATAGCTTTTTGCAAAGCATAATTTGAATAAAGTTGTGAGCCTTTACACTTAGTTTTCTAAAAGCTTTTTCTATTATTCTTTTCTATTATGCTGTAAGCTTAAAAATTTAGGGAGGTTCTTTTAACCGACATAAACAATGTAAGCTAACATCGAGTCCAATGTATTATTCCCCTATGGTGAAAATCTCATGATGGGGAGAGGTCTCATACTCTTGTCAAGGAGTATAACCTAATCTAACTGATCACATCTGTATCTATCATCCATATAAAAATGGGAATAATCTGAATCTTTACCTACATTGGCTACATAGTTTTGTTGAAGTTAGTTCATAATAATCCCACACTTCCCGCTCTGTGCTAAATACTACTCCCATTAATATGTATGCTCATCTTGTTGGAAATCCACTTTAAAAACTAGCATAAGGGTTATTATGAAACTAATTATGCATTTATCTGATTCAATCTGTGAATGAAACTATTTTGACTTCTGACATTTGTAATAAATCTGTAAAGTAGATTCCAAATATTATCTAAGGATCAAAGATCAAATCTTTATTGAAAATCTAAAAATAAACTGTCCATCTGATCCTTAATGCATAATGTTTCTTGAAATAATAATGTTCAATTTAGGGATAATAACCTATACATCAATCTCATGTCAAAACATCATAATAATCATGCTTGGTAATAAAAACAATGATAATTCATCTCAAAATCTGAAAATTTCTGCAATAGGCATGAAAATCTGAAAATAAACATGCAATTAAACTTTTAAATAACTTGAAATATCATAATCTTGCAATTAGAAATAATGGGTATGGACGGTAATTCAAATCTCATGTAATTTCATTGAAAATCATGTAAATTTGTAGTTCAAAGCTAGTTTTGGGCACAAGGATGAAAGAGGATCCTTGTTCGTAAACACCACATACCTCAATTGATGATTAGATGTAGAAACTCAAATTTTTTATTCCTATTTGATATTTTGAAGATGGCATCTTGACTATCTTGAATTGGGAACCCTTATTTTATATCTTTATAGGAGAAAAATGGAGGAAATTGATTTCTTGGAGAGTAATTTTTTAAGCACTAGGGTTTTTCTTTGAGAGAGAATGGATGAAAGTAAGCATTAAGTCCTTAGAATAGGATTAATTCCTTATTTTCGATGAATTGAAGGCTTGGGAATTTACCAAAGTTCCCCTTTTAAAATTTGATCAGAACTGGAAACAAGAGAAATTTTCTGAATTTGCATGGCACCATGACGCGCTCGCGGTGGCTCACTGGAATTTGACAACTGGTAATTGGAAATTCTACGTTATGTGGAGCTATCGTGGTGCACTAATGAAATATAATTTTGTCCATCACCACGATGAACCACTATTGCGGTGAGCCACTAGAAATTGACAATTGGGAAATAAGGCTTTATCGCGATATGGGATTATTGCGGAGGTCCTCTGAAATTGGACAATTACCATTTTACAAGTCACCACAGTGCGATGCTTCTCTAGTTGGGATACTACTTTACTAAAAATCCCATAACTTCTTAATCGATTATTAGATTTTGGCAAAATTGGTATCGATGGCAAGCTAACTCAATTTCCTACACAAGGAGGGTCTAAAACTGGAAAATTCTACATGTAAAAAAGGTTATTCATTTTTTAAGATAACCCCTGACATTCTAGAAGTGAAATTAAGCTTGAAAAAAGTACAGGGCATTACACTTCCTATGCTCAAAATATTTGATGTTATTAAAAAAAAACATACTTTCCAAGTATGTAAGATTCTATCAATGGTTATCATTTCACCCATTGAGTCCCAAAAAACTCATAAATTCTTAGTTTTAACATGAAATAAATATAAGGTTCAAATTTAGTTTATGATTTCCCTTTTTATTCAGTCTCTTATGATTGTTATATTTTGATTACATGTTTCTCATGCCTTTGCACCTAGCATGACTTAGCAATCAATGATTTTATTAGTTAGTATGCTTTATAGTATAACCATATGATAAAGTTATGTTTACATAAAATTGGCATATTAAGGTACATGACACCAGTAATTTTTTGTTTTAACATGGATGATGTAATTAGTGTTGGTTTACATACCTACAACATAACTTTAATTATTAAGGCTTTTATAACACTTTTAGAAAAAGTATGTTTTGCCTTAGTTTTTAGTATATCCTTTTATGAGATATCAATTTAGGAGTAGTATTTAGCATCAAGTTGGACTGGGGTTCTGTGCACCCAAGTCCCAAACCTACATGCAACTGTAGGTTATTTAGCTCTTCTAGTTAGGCATTAGTTTAGTGATCATTCCATCCATGTCCTTATATAAAAAACCATAGGACAAGAGAAAAGTATGCATCAATACGTGTGAATATACTGCTATGCAAAGTGAGGTAGGCTGAATGCAAGGGCTTAAATGCATGAACTATAACTGACTAAATAACATGATCATGGCTGAGTTAGAAATGCACGTATGAATACAAGAGCTGTAACTGAAGTCATAATAATATAGGATACTGAGTTTACTAGTAACATGGATTACTGATAACTGATATACTGATAACTTACATACTGTTACTAAGTGACTTTTTCTAATAGTTCTGATTTTGATGGAACTAGCTGAGTTTCGAACTGACCTGAGTGACTGTATCTGAAAGTCTTGAAATCTATAGAACTATCTGAGTTCTTTATAGATGATTGAGACTGAAACTGTGGGAGGTAATCATCTAACCGATATGCCCCTTTTAAGTGATTTGGGTTCCAACCTGTCACCCAAGTTGGAAGGGTGTCAATACCGTGCCATGGGTAAGGACAAACTAAGAGTTACCCTCATCTATCAAGTACTTTAATGAGAATAGTGGGACTCTTATCTGACATGTTAATCCTCCTCATCAACCCTCATCTGGCAGGATTAATGTCTCAAGCTACACTGGATACGTAGTTATGGAACACAAGGACTGCTTCTAAGGATCACACCCTCTGCTGGTAGGTGAGGCATCATTCTTGGGTTCGCTCGATGCTGAATCCTACTCCCAACTGAATAGACACTGATCTAAGTATATTGGACTAATCTGGATTGAGTTTACTGAGTTCCGTTGACTGACGGAACACTACTGAACTTTATTGACTGATTGAGTTTACTGAGGTCTGAACTAAATACTATCGAGTTCTTCTTAAATTCTGAGACTAGCTGAGATTACTACTGATCTTAACATGACTGAGATGGATTTTGATATTAACACTGCCTTTAGGTACACAACTAATTTAACGGGTATTAAATACCACCAGGACTCAATAGCATGAAAATATTATGACGTAAAAATTCTTGAATACTTGACAATAATCAACAACTCAAAATACAATTTATGAGGCATTTCATCAAACACTTGAAAGTCGTGAACTTGCACATAAATAGGAATGCATGCTAACATGTAATAATTTCATTAAACTAATTTCATGAACATTCCATCAAACACAAACAAGGCATAGCTTTATACTTGGGCAGAACAACAATACTAATACATCATGACTACCATATTAATTCATCATTCAGGGGTTTCTACATAAGAGAATCAAAGTTCAACTTACATACCACCAAATATCAAGAAATACATTAAAGATTTCAACTTGAAATACATACCACAACATCAACATGATTACTCCAAACTCACAAATGACATCACAAATTTATGATTTTAAAAGAATTTTATTGAAATCCAAGGGTGGAAGGGACTCTTGTATAAACACTTTACATAACTTATTGAATGAATTTGGAAAGATTGATGGTAAAATCTTTTGAATTTTATTCTTGGAATGATAGGCCTAGGGTTTTTTCTTGAGGATTTTATGAATAATGATTGCATTATGCCTCTAAAGGGGCTAAATTTCATGTTATGTGGGATGAAGGGCATGGAAATAAACCCTACTAACCCTGGAGATATGGTTTTTAAATGACTAAAAATTGGGTTACAGATGTACAGGTCGATCCAGTGTGTCAATGGCATCGACGCGATATCTAATGCATCATGCTAAGTTAGCATCGACCAACAGAAATTTGATGCTAGTAGCTGGGAATAATATTAATCAATGCGATAGTCAATGAGACGCGCTTAGATCATGTTGGCTCACTATTTTGGGATTCTAAAGGAGCTACAAAGTCTGAAAAATCCAATACTTGCCCGGGTTCATCTATTGACCTTCCTGACCATGAATTAACACAAATATAGATATTTAAAGGACATTAAGGTCACGAAGTAAGAGTGCCAACTTTCAAAGGCTAAAATATAACTAAGTCGGAATACTTAGCTAAATATTTTAAGTCTGTGACCCCTTGACAAACTTAAAGGACTGAATTAAGCTAAAAAAAATTTCGGGGTCTGATACAATTGTAGCATATCACAGTCAGATAGTTCGCAGCTTCCAGCCAGCAGGTGATGTGTTCTTTTGATTCAAGGACTCGTGTCAACTATACTTTAAGTATATTTCTTTTATTTAGTTGTATTTATTAAAGATAGCTGGGGGTTTTGTCCCGGCTAGCTATTGTTAATATTAGTAGAGGTTTCATTGATAAGCAGTAGAGTTAATGTATTTAATTTCTATTTTGTTTTGTATGACCAGAGTTGTAATCCTTTTTGATAGTTTTGGTTTTGAACATATTCAGCAAAGGCATCTCTTCCGCATGTTTCTTTCAAATTAATGTATCTTATTTAGTTGCTCACGAGTTATGCCAGTATAAGGGTTAGCTTGGGATCACTTATAGTTCTAAGTACCATGTGATGTCTCGGGTCATTACACCAATAGTTCTGCAAATTTCTCCCTTTAATCTTCGATGACTTCAACCTCATGATGACAAATAGTTGGGCTTCGAATTCCTTTTCAACTTTCAACCTTTAATCGATATGATAGCATTGCTCTCCGGCGACAACAGCTTTGAGTTCTTCATCATCCCTTATCTTCTTTCATAAGTAAAAAATTAGGGCTTTTTAGTTATTATGAAAAAAAGAAACTTGAGACAACTTCTCTTCTAGTGTTGGTTAATAATTTCAATATTTTCCTGCTTAAATTTAAAATGGGGACTGAAGAAATACTTGATTTTTGGTATTTCTTATTCGTCTCTTCTATTTTTCAACTGTAAAATAATTTTTTATTGTTACTGTAGTTCTTATTGTCGATCTGTTGATTCGATTTTTTGGTTTCTATTGAGTTTTTTGAAGTTTATTTTTTTTTCTTTGTGTTTGTAATAACAAAATAACTATTTTGGTGTTTTGGTCACTGTTGAAGTTCTTGGTGTCTGTACCATGTGTGTGTTGTGTGGGTGTTTCTAGGCTAATTTGTTATTGTTCTTTGTAAAAATAGTGTATTTGAAATTAAATGATGATATTGTTGTTGTTCTATTGATCAAAATCTTGCTACTATTTTTTTCTGCAATAGACGAATCATCTGATGCTACAGATGAACCATCTGATCCAATTACTGAATCATTTGATACAATAGCTGAACAATCTATTGTTTGAAATTCTATTAACTATTCCAACAGGACGACATGTCTAAGACTTTGATTTCTTCCAATTGATAATTCATGAATTGCGACACATGAGACTTCTGTTGAAAGAAATCTTAATAATATTGACATTTGATCTGTTGCATAGACTAGTCATCTATTTCAACAGATGAGTGATCTATTAAAATAAATTACAATAGTATAGAATTTTTTTTTATTGTTTACAATAGGTTACACTTCTGTTTCAACAGATTAATTTCTCCCAACAAATAATTCATCTGTTGGGACAGATGAGGCTTCTGTTGAAGATATGTAAATAATATTGACAATTGATCTGTT
The DNA here is from genome assembly GCA_030864215.1 of Capsicum pubescens. NCBI lineage: Eukaryota > Viridiplantae > Streptophyta > Magnoliopsida > Solanales > Solanaceae > Capsicum > Capsicum pubescens. The sequence goes on from CM061543.1 coordinate 173,284,098, forward strand.
GCACAAACCAGTCATCTATTTCAACAAATGAGTGATCTATTAAAAAAAATTACAATAATATAGAAATTGTTTTTTTATTATTTACAACAGATTAATCTTTCATTGACATAGGTTAGTTATATGTTGCAACATATAACACACCTATTGCAATATATGTGTGATCTGTTGAAACTATTATTTTACTGTGTTGTACATGTTAGATTTTTGTTATCCTTTTTAATGATGGTTTAATGAATTATAATCTATTTTATTTTCCTGTTATCTTTAGATAATATGGTTTCCGAAAGAAAAGAAACTGAATCAAGTTTGAGTGAAGGAACAAGTGAAGTAGCAAGGCTATATCCACCACTCTATGAGCTTTTTTTATAAGCGTTATCTCAATCAGAAGAAAAAAGTAATGAACATTGTAATGAGGAATATTTCAAAGGAGATGATCCAAATGCTAATATCCCTTCAATTGAAGAGTTGGTCAAAACCTTCAGCATTGATAGTTATCCTATGAGAATGCAGGGTGATGGAACCAAAAATTTAACTGGTGATATCGCGGTTAAGTCAGCCATGGGAAATTTTTTTGACGCCTTTAGAAAAATACTTTGAGACCAAAAATTGGATGATTATTTCAGGAACAATTGCTTTGGTCAATATCTTGATTTATCAGAGAACAACAAGGCTCGTTTCCAAATGAAAATGGTATATGATCTTCTTAAGTATAGGTTTATGTATTAAAATAAAGATAAGATGGATGAGGTGTGGATAAATTACTATGGCATGCCTGTTTGTTTTTGGTTAAAATGAGTTTGCTATAGTTATTAGACTAAAATGTCACCCTTCTTCTCCTTCTCAAGTAATACTTATTGTAACCATAAAAAATGCACCACTTACACCCCAAAAAGAAAGAGTCAAGTCAAGTGATGGTGATGACTTGGTGTCCCTTATTGGTCCAAGCTTCAAAAATAAAAATTAAATAAAAACATTGAAAGGTAAAAGACTTTCAAAGAAGCACAAGCAATCATTGTGCTTGGTTTGGTTTGTACATAATATTTTTTGCATGAGACGTTAAAAACAACATACCACTCTGTTTAATAAAACTCTCCGAGGATCTTGAGGCATTTAACAACTATCCTTGGGGTTATGAAAGCTTTAAAATAACTGTCAAATATTTGTTGACACCATTAACACCAAAGATAGTCAACTTATATGGCTTTCCATGAGCTTTCATGGTAAATATTTCCTTTATTTTGATTCATTTATTTTTTGTTAAATAATGCTTTTGATTTATTGGTATTATTCTTTAGGCTAGGTCATTTAAAGTTATTTCTTATTTGAGATAACAAGTGAACCACCAGGAAGAAGTTTCATGTCCAACAATCCTGAGATGGTTCTCAACCAAAACCAATAAAAATGCAAAATTTATTAATCTCCTCAACCCCTCGAAGGAAGAAGTAAGTCTAATTCTAATTAAATATTTATTTTAATTTATAATTTTTTAAATTATTTAATCATCATTCTAATATATGTACTAAATTATTTTAGATTGTGCATCTGTGACTTATTCCGACCAATCAAGAGTTGAAGATGCAATTTTTCCTTACTTTATGGTTTGTGCAAACTCTATCGGACCCTAAGGTCATTAATAGAATAAAAAAGAAATTGTTTGGAGCAATAACCATCACAAGAAAAATAATAATTTTGGAGGGTGGGCTTGTTGTTGCTGATGGTATTAGTGGTGATGGTGTTGGTGGTGGTGGTAGTGGTGTTGCTGTTAGGTCTAATGATGATTATTATGCAGTTTTTGAAACTACAAACCATTATGATTATGATCACACTGGTTTTAAAGATTTTTTCTTTCGTAGCGAATGTTCTGTGCTCAAATGCAAAGGCTTCAAGGCGAAACATGATGGAGTGATAAATATTATTAATGCATTAACTGCTTCTATAAAGAAATTGGCATCTAAGAGCGGTGTTATTCCATCAAAGAGGATTTCACATCCATACACTCCATTAGAGATTAATGTTAAAAGGCCATGGGAAAACAACATGAGCTAAAGAGGGTGAATGTATAGCATTTGTTCCCACAATCGAACAAACTACATATCTAATGTAACAGATGACACATCTGCTGAAAATTATCAAATAGATATATGCATCTATTGCAATAGTTGACTATCCTGTTGCATTAGATGCATTATCTGTTGCAACATATGTGTCGTCTGTTTTAGCAAATAAAACAAGTCTTCCTATTTTTTAAATTTATACCAATAGATGACTTATTTGCTGCAACTGATGGGTTATTTGTTGGAATAGACTACTTATTATTTTAATTTGTCCAAACAAATGAGTCATATGTTGCAACAAATGGGTCATCTGTTGGAAATTATCATGCAAGTCTTCCTCTAGATTTGATATTTCCCAACAGACTATCCGTCTGTTACAGCATATGACTTATCTATTTGGACAAATTAAAATAGGAGAAAGACTTGTTTGATTTTCTAAATTAGATGAGTTATGTAACACACCACATTTTTGGGCTAGAATTTGAATCATTGTTCCTATGCGTACAAACTTGAACCCAATTATTCTATGTATATACATGAGTGATTAGAAATTATATGATGTGGGAATATCTTTGTATATTGATTGAGTTCATAATCTCCTCCTAACTCAAAGACGGGTTGAGGAGTTTTCTATCGATAGAGTTTTGAAAAATTATCCAGCTAAGGTCAACTTTAAACAAGTTTATCACCTAGTATTAATGAATTCAGGTATCCTACTTTATATCAAATGAAAGTTCTTTGAGTCTTCTTTCCAACGCATTTCCTTTCACCTTAATCCTATATTGGAGTGAAAAGTAATACTCATTTTACCTCAGCATGCCCATCTGTCAACAAAGTGACAACTTGAGGTGATAATCCATCAACTAAGTGACAACTTATCAGCCAAGTCATCAGCCCAAACCAGAAAGTTATCAACTTCAGCTTCAAAGTGATGACTTGAAGTGATAAGTCATCAACTAAGTGATGACTTATCAACCAAGTCATCATCTATAACCATCTCAGCTACAAAAGTGATGACTTAAGTTGATAAGCCAACTAGTTGATAAGTTATCTATTCAAGTCATCAACTAAAAATTTCTTCAAATCTTATTTGGTTTTGGAGGGGTACTTTGTTTTTTTCCTCACCTCAAACCCTACATCCCAAGACATAAATCATCTAATAAACGTACTTATCCATTAACCCTCTTAATTCCCAAGAACAAGATTAGGGTTTCTTCTTAAGGTGATCTCCGAAGAACATCAAGACTTCATAACATTCTCTTTAAGATAATCAAGAAATTGTGTTTCTCAATCCGAGAACATTCAAGAAAAGTTGATTCTCTTTCAAGATTAAAACTTAAAGGTATGTGTAATGTTCATCCATGAGCCCTTTTCATCCATGAAGTCCAAGAATCCCTTTTAATTTTAATTTATGAGTTTTTCCATATTTTAAATTAATTATCTCTATTAAATTCTTATGAATTTGATTATTAATGGTGTTTTCAAGTGTTTTTCGATGAATGTTGCCCTTACACATTTGAATGATGGAAATTTCATTGTTAAATCCCTAAGTATGGTTTTAGAATTGCAATTATGCTATTCCCACATGTTTCACTCATTCCTATGCTTAAGTCTATGAATTTCTTGTCACTTAAACTTCAAGTTAAGATTATAATTGTTTTTAAGTGGAATGCATTATAGTATGTTTTAAATATTGTGGTTTCCATATCATGTTCATGAGAATTCATAATAAATCCTTAGTTTATGATTTTTTCATGTGATCGTGTTATCTCATCATGTTTAAAAGTATCCCCATATTAAAGTCTTGATCCCTATGTGTTTGATGAAATGCCAAAGAGATGTATTTTGAGTAATAATTCCTTATTATGGTTTCAAATTCTTTCATGTGTTCCTATTGTTATTTCTATAGAGTCCTGGGGGTTATGAATACCCAAAACTTAGTTGTTTACTTAGTCTCAGTATTTTCAGAATGGGTTCAGATATGTATTAGCATTATCGATTCAGTCAGCTATCATAATCAGTCAAACTTAGATCAATTCAGTATTTGAGTCAGTTCAGTTGGGAGTAGGATTTAGTACCGGGAGAACCCAGGGATGGGGGTTCACCTGTCAGTAGAGGACGTGACCCTTAGAAGAAGTTCCTAGGTTTCAGAACTACATAGCCAGTGTAGGTTGAGATATCAACCTGCCAGTTGAGGGTTGAAAAATAGTTTACCTGCCAGACCAGGGTAATACTTATCTCATTAGGGCACTTTCCAGATGAGGGTGACTCTTTCACTTGTTAGTACCCATGGCATACTACTAACACCCTTCCAATTGGAGTTACAGGTTTGACCCATGTTAGCTTATATTAGGTCCTATCGTTTAGATGATACCTCCCACAGTTTCAGTTTCAGTAATCTATTCATAACTCAGTTCAGTTTTTCTTGACCATAGCATATATTTATCAGTTATTCAGTTATCAGATTTCAGTATTTTAGTTTACAGACTATTTCATAAGCATGTTATCTGCTTGGTTATGCATACTCAGATTTTTTAACTTTTATTTATCTATGCATTAGTTATCTCATGCTATTCAGCAGTTAGTTATTAGTCTTGTTCAGTTAGATTTCAGTATTTCCACATATGTCTGTTATTACTATTTCAATGCACAGTTAGCCTATTTATTTAGTCTAACCTTATCTCATATACCAGTACATTCAAAGTACTAACCGCATACTTATTTCTTGCGCTATGAAGTCTCATATCATAGGTTTGGATGCTCAGGTTCCTGAATGCACCTAGATATCCTAGAATACCACAACGGTAGTAGTGGTAAGTCCTCATATTTCGAGGACCATTGATGTTTATTTCAGTTTAGTTCAGTAGTTAGTCAGAGTTAGTTTAGGACTTGTCCTATCAACTTCACAGTTAGTTAGTTTAGAGGATTTCAGACTAGTAAATCGAGATAGTCAGTTTTCAGTTGTTATTATCAGTTGTTTTATTAGTATTTATTGTATATTTCAGATGTTTTAAAACTATGATTAAGTATTGATTTTTAGTTGTTAAAACCTTATAAAGTTTTGTCAGCTAAGTTTCACATATGTCTTCATTATTTATTCAATGCTCACAGCAGGTACAAGCTCATGGGTTAGCTAGTGATCATTCGGGGCTGTAAGCACCGTGTGGCATCCAGGGTGTACTCTCAGGGCATAACAAGTTATTATCTCTGCGATTAGCATTGTTAATTTTGGCTTTCCAGGTAGATGTCACAGTAGAAGCTACCGATGAACAAAATAATATCAAAGTTGATAATCCATCAAGTACTTCCAAAGATGAAGAAAAAGTAAAGCCTGTCAATTCAAAAAATAGAAGAATTACCCATTTGAAGGGTTAAACATCTCGGATGAGGATTCCAAAAAACTAACAAACTTGATCGGCGACTATTCAGGATGGATTACTGATGGGTTATTAAAGCTTCATGCCGACAACTACATAAATCATTTTTAAAGATATTGATTTATACAATTCATGGTCTAACAATATAACATTAACACATAAATTGTGTAGAAAATAAAATGAGGAATACTACAAAGTGAATGAATCGGGTCTTGGTTTTGATATGTTTGACTTTGTTGTTGCACATCCCATAATGAAGAATTTGTTCTACTTGATTTCATGGACCCAAACATGCTGGAATGATGAGGTTTAAATGTCATACATCTTACTATTAGTACTTTATTTAATAGTATCTGTGTATTAATTTTTCTGTCACGTGATCTGAAATGTTTGATTTGATAATATGTGTAACACGTCTATGTCAGTTTTTACTATCTTCGAAAGAAGACCAAGTTGCAAAAAAAAGAACATTACTGGTATACTATAAGCAATTATTTGTGCAAAGTTTACATCAATAATGCCAACGATAGGTGTTGTCAACAACATCTGGAAGCTTCTCTAAATGAGGAAGGCTTAATCAACATCATCAAAGATTTTTGCATTCCAGCTAGCTTACCTTGACATTTGGTCAACGAAGTGTACATCCTAATCAATTGTGGTGATGAATTTCATTAGGTGTTGTCTATCGTCATTCTAAAAGCGAGGCAAATCCAAGTTATGACTCAATGTCAAGATGCAAAAGTTTTGGACCATCATCTGAGATATAAAAGCTGGCCAAAATATTACCTACTTACCTTGATGTAAGTGGGTTTTTAGACTAAAAGGTTCATACTGATTGGTCGATGATTGAAGAATAGGGGGATAAAATGGGCAATATATTTGATCTAGAATATGTTGAAGTAATTTCTCAATAACCCAATGGTATCTTATAAGTTTAAATAAAGTATCATGATTTAGTTTTATTTCATAAATTTCACAATGTTTACATTAATTGCAAGATAGAGATTATCTAATTTCTACAAACCCAGGGATTGTAGTCTTTTTGTTTCAACTTACGCCGAGTATTTGAGTGATGGATTACAAGAACCGAATGATGGGACTTGATGCTGGATTACTCCGTAAAACATTTTCTAGTCTTTTATGGAATTAAAGAGAATCAAAACCTTAAAAATCGTACGCAAGCGACATTACATATCCACGATGACCAAAGTTGAATTCCATAGCACCGAATAAAGAATAACTTGTCCATATTGAGTAGATATTTACAGTATGAGTTCTTCAAAGTAATAACCTCTCATTAGGAGTTGTTGTCACCAAAACTTAAATTGTTGATTTATTTGGTGATATCTGTACCCATTATAATTTTTTTTATATTTTATTTATTTGTTGATTTATTTCATGTAATTTTGTAAGGTTTGATTTATTTTATTTTGTCTATGTTATCCTTAGATTTGAACTTATTAATTTAAATGGAATACTAGATTTTCATAATGAAACAAATAATGTATCTGTTGCAGCAGACGACATATTTGTAGGAAATTATCAAATAGATTTAGACATATGTTGCAACATGTAGCATATCTATTTGAAATTATAAAAAAGGCCTTCCTATTGTTTTGATTTGTTCCAATAGATGACCTATTCTTGCAACGGATAAACTTAGATATAAATATCTGCATAATGCAATGGATGACCAACATATTGCGTTATAAAAAATTCAATTTCCATCAAATAAAAAAATTTATCATGGCATAAAGATTGTCATGGTGTTTGTGTTTCTACATCTTCTTTTTTATACACAGTCTCCAAGCATTTAGTTAGTACCCCATAAGCCCAGACCTCTTTCATATTTTCCACAATAATGTCGCATAGAAAGGTCATTAACTCAGTCATTTTTGGGCCGCCAACAAACACTCAATGTGTGCAAGCATATAGGACCCACATACGACACCGATTTCATTTTTTGGAAGGTTCATGTCCATGTTTCAACCTTCAAAATCCCATGTTTTCTTCATCAACACTTTTGATGGCAAATGATCCATCAGTTTACTATGCCTCAACAAGTTGGGGAACAACTTTAACAGTGGCTACATGTGAGTAAACAAATAGCCTCGTCAAAGATAGGTAAGTTGCAGTTATAAACCTTCATCATTCTAGCCTCGAGTAGTATCTCAAGAGCTATGAAATGTTTTATCTCCACGTTAATGACTACAAGAATTCTCTTTTCCTTAGTCCAGCTCTTGTCGTATGGATATGGACTTTCCTTCTAAAATAATTAATCAAATCTTCATTCCATTGGAACCTAGAAACTAATGAATAAAATCTTGGGCCACCGGAAGTTGACACGAGCTTAATGAGACTATCATACCATCCTTAAAATTATTATATAAGTTGAGGTCCATTATCCTATCTATTGCATCATAAGCATCCGGGTATGCTCTTTTCCTGTGCCTCATAAGGTAAAGAATTTCATCAACATACTATCATATAAGACCATTTTTAAACAGGTTAGTAATTTTAAATATGAAAAACAAAGTATAAAGATGTAATCGATGGTCCATCTGTTGTAGAGGGTTCTTTAAATCTGTTCACAGATTACCCATCTAGCATAACTTATGGAACATATGGGTAATCCGTTGCAACAGAACCACCACTTGTTGCACCAGAATACCTAGGTGTTGTAATAGTTAACACAACTGTTGCGTATCTTCTTCTTCATTGAGTAGATTAGTAGGCTAGGTTAGGAAAAGTAAAATTACCTTGTCCACGTACCACTGATACATAAATATCATAATATTAAAGTCTTCGAGGGAAAAGGTATGCATGGTGTATTCTTTTGCACGTTGCTTTGAATTCATCGCCATTCATAGAGAAGCCTTCTCTTTGACTATATTTTTCGTGTTTATGTCCACCTTCTTTAATGGCCACTGAACTTAAAATTTTGGAGAGGGAGGAGTTGATATTTTCTTGGTTTCATATTGGAGAGTATATGTCTAATTGCTCTTTTCTTTTTCCTAACTGCCACTGTAGGAGTGTATGGCTCTCTAATCTTATTGGATGGTATGATACCTCTCTTGGATTTTAATTACTCGATAGCTTTAGTGATAGCCCCTACTATATCAAAGTTTTTATCTTGTATGTCCATGCACTCTTCGTATTTGCAATGAGAACATGAGGGTGAACAGGGGTGAGAGGGACCACTATAATGGTAGAAGGGACCGGTGTAATAGTGAGAGGGACACGTGTAAGGGGTGTTTTCAAACATTTTTTTCTTTAGCATCAACGTAATCATTATCACGACTAGTAGAAGCATCATCATAAGCATGGCTTCCACCAATATCAACAACTCCATTAGCAACACCCTCAAAAGCAGCACCCGGATTTGTTACAATATGTTGTTCATTAAGAGCCTCGACATTAGGCTGACTTTGCCTAACTACTCTTGTTATATCTGTTTCTCTAGACAATTCCTTCTTTATTAACTCCACTGTTGGGTCTACTATAGTATCAACAAAACCTAGAGTAATAAAAGAATTCATCTCATCTAGGGCATATTTATATGTTCAATCACCAATGTTCACCTAGCTTTGGACTTTTTCTGAGAGATATATTGTGTTATTCTATGTATAATTAAGCTTTAAGTGCGTTATTTATCTAATGTACATGATTACTATTTGCATGATTAAATTGTGATGAATTATAAATGGTTGGACACATCAATGATATGCAAGGGTAAAGGTAGCAAATAAAGGCATTTGAACATAGCTCAGAAAGGTAAGCTAGAAGTCTGAACTTTCGATTTGTCCAGTAACCACATCATGAAGAGGTACTAAATGGCATTTGTCAAAAACTAGTAAGGCACCGCGATACCACCATATCATGGTGAAGAGCTATTTTCTAATTGTCAAAATTCCAGAATAAGGGCGTTATATTACCGCATCGCAGTGAAATTCCAGTTGCCAGGTTTTCAAAGTATACAGCTCAGTGCATCGTGGTGAAGGATGAAATTGCATTTGTCAAAATTCAATAGCTCACCATGATATCACCACATCGCGGTGATGAGCCTAATCACAATTGTCATAAAATAGTAACCTTCTGCAATGGCCTAGATTCGTGAGGAGTATGGCATTTGACAGCAAAGCGCGTTATGCCAAATAACCATATTAGGTATTTCATCCCACCTATAAAAGGAAAAATTCAAGATAGTTTGGGGACACTTTGGAAAGCATAGCAATGGTAGAAAAACACAAAATTCTCTATATTAGGGTTCTTAGAATTTCTTTTGAACTTCTTTACCTCAAGATTAATTCTTGGTATGATTAATTACTTATTTTTTATGTTGAATTCAACTATGAGTGGCTAAAACACCCTTGTTATGTAGTTGAGGCCAAGAACATGATTACACTTTGATATTCTTTATCATAGTTTTTTTTTGGATTATCATCTGGGTTGTTCTTAATTTCTTGATCTTACTATTTTGATTAGTTGCCACCATTAGAATAAATCTATCTTTTTATGTGAATCCAAGAGAAAAATTATAGTATAGAACGAAGAAATTAAGGAGAAAGGTTCTTATCCTTTCATAAAAAATCGTTGGAATTAGCACCTAGGATAAGTACCTAGAATCCTTGCTTGGTTTAATTGGAAGAAGATAACTTTATAAATCTAGATGAATTGTTGTATCTCTATGGGAGCGGTAGTTGCAATATTCAATAGATAGAATATTTAAGGTCGGGAGACCAAGATCAGACTATAAACCTTGCTAATCAACTACCCGATAACCAATTAGAATGCGATAAGAAGATAGAATTGTATGATTACTAGATGTGCCTCAACCCTGGAATTCTCATCATTATGGTTTACAACTGTTGCTTGCTTTTCTATTGTCACAAATTGCTAATTCTTATTTATTTATATTTTTTATTCACAATTTCACAAATATCTTGATACTTTACAACACTTAATACCTCTTTGTCTAAAACTAAAAGTTGGTTAAAATTCTAGTTGGTTAATCCTCGTGGGAACGATATATGATTGTCTGAGTCACTATATTACTTGTACGATCACGTTCACTTGCGTGTGCATTTGAGCAGCAATAAGTTTTTGGCGTCGTTGTCGGGGAATTGTATAATTGGTACTTTGCTAAATTTTAGTTTTTGATAATAAGTTTGAATGTTAACTACTTGATCTTAGCGGCTGAATTTTCATTGGTTTAGCTGACTATAGGAATGGCGAGAGATAAAGAGTTGGTAGAGCCTTTTACAGAACTAGAACTGATATTTTAATAAAGGCGAAGAGCTTAATATCCCATTCAATATGTTCAAATGAATGAAAGAGTTGATCCAAATGATCCTGTCAATTCGAATATCGGACTTGTCCTAGCTCAGCTAATACCAGTTGTTCCTACTCAACAAGTTGTTAGATCTGTTTGTGATGTGGAAATCCCGCTTACAAATCATGCTACTAACTGTATTCACAAGCCCGAGCCATGTGGTCGATTTGAATTAAATAAGAATATTGTATAATTCCTCAATTCAGTGGAGCAATTTTCTGTCCTTTCACATGAAGACCCACAACAACACATGCAGAGCTTCCTAGAAATAAGCGATACTTAAATTCCTTCAGGGGAGAATATTGATTATATCAAATTGACACTCTTCCTTTTTTCTTTAATTGGGGAAGAAAAGAGGTGTTAAATGATTAACCACCACTCTTCATCACTTCTTGGGAAGATCTAGATTGGATGTTCCTTATTCGATTCTTTCTATTTAGGAAGACTGCATATTTGAGAAGTGAAATTCTGAGCTTCAGACAGAAAGAGGAAGAGAATCTCTACCAAGTTCGGGAGAGATTTAAAAGTATGCTCAGAAATTGCCCTCACCATCATCAGTCTAATGATGTCCTTGTTCATACTTTCATTGAGGGACTAGATACGAATTCTAAGATTCTCTTGGATTCAGTAGTAGGTGGGTAAGCTCTTGAGAAGAATTATGATAATTGTACATCCTGCTGAATCAGATTTCATAAGGGAATCCTGAATGGCATCCTAATTTGAGGAGTGATCCTAATAAAGTTACTGGTGTGTTAGAGGTAGATCAGTTCACAACATTATCAGCCCAACTTGCAGCAATGCAAAATCAAATGCCTACTCAGTTGAACTACATAAAGTTGAGGGTTCCGCAAGCAACAACTACAACTAATGCAGTCCAACAGGTGAATTCTTGGTGTAAGGTTTGTGGAAGCAGTGAACACGCGGTAGATGCTTGTGTTGTTAATCCAGATTCTATGAATTATGTGGGGAATGGGAATTATCTAGGGCAACTGAACTTTGGGAACACATGTAATCCCAACTGCAGGAATCATCCCAATTTCTCATGAGGTCGAAATCAGACACAAACTACTAATAAGTATAAGGGGACAGTGCAACAGAATCAACAATAGTTTTAGAATAATCAAATTACTACTCAAACAAGTAATATGGAGGAGATGATGAAGCAGCTTTTGGTGAATCAAGCGCAGTTCGCAGTAGATTTAAAGAGTCAAAAATTTATCACAGGGAATTTAGAATTGTAACTTGGTTAGATTGTGGCAGCACAAAATACAAGACCTCAAGGAGGATTACCTAGTGACATAGAGGTGCATATAAAGCAGGTAAATGTAGTTACAGTAAGGAGTGGGTTCAATTAAAGGAGACGGCACCTGAGCAGGTTAGTCCCAAAGTCACTGATAATGATTCTAAAGACAAGGGTGAGAAAGGGGTTAAATAAAAAGTTACAAGTGATGAAATTCAAGTGGAGAAGAAGACTTTACCTTTAAACTTTATTGAAAAGAAAAAGAAGCATCAAGAGGATACCAGTTATAAGAAGTTTCTGGATCTTCTAATGTACGTTCATGTAAATCTTATCTTGTTGATATTCTGTAGAGTGTTCTAAAATATGCAAAATATCTGAAGGGCATTGTGGAAAACAAGAACCAGTTGATAGAGTATACTATAGTTGCACTTACTAAGGAGTGCACATCCAAGATAGAAAAAAACTACCCACAAAGCTGAAGGATCCAAATAGTTTCACTTTGCGGATCACTATTAGGCAGACCATCAGTGCTTATGGATTGTGTGACTTGGAGGTTAGCATAAATCTTATGCCCATATCTTGGTACCGAAAGATAGGTCTTGGCAATCCCAAACCCACGGCTATTATTTTGCAGTTGACCGACAGCTCCCTTGCTAGGACGGATGGAATTATTAAAGATGTCTTAGTACAAGTGGGATAACTGATCTTTCCTTTAGACTTTATGATTCTTGATTTTGAAGCTGATCTAGTTGTTCCATTTGTTTTTGGACGTCCATTCCTAGTAATAAGGTAGTCATTAATTGATGTAGCAGCTGGGAAGATAACAATGAGAGCGTATGATGAAGTGGAGGTTTTTGATGTATACAAGGCTCTTAAATTATCGGTTATATATGAAGAATTATCTTTCACATTAGTTATTGACCTCGCATCTGAGCTACATCTATTGTTGTCTAATGATCTATTAGAGCAAGCTTTGATGGTTCATGCTCTTTATGGAGATGTAGAAGCACTGGAATTGGTCTAAGTCATGAATTTAGTTGCGATTAAAATGAGGAAGCTTCCTTTTGAGCCACTGAGTAGGACAATTAGCCCATTTCTTAAAGCTTCAATTGATTAAGCTCTAAAATTGGAGCTTAACAGTATTCCTCCTTACATGAAATACTTTGTGTCAATAACACCTTTTGTATTATTTTATATGTAGGATTATTTTATGTGCAAGTAAAGGAACAATGGTAGTCTTGAAAAGGAGAAACAAGGTAATTGGTTGGCAGATGTCTGACATTACAGGGATAAATCTAGTTTTCTACATCAACAAGATATACATGGAAGAAGGTTTCAAACCGAGGGTGCAGCAGCAATGAAGATTGAATCTGGTGATGAAAGACGTGGTGTGAAAAGAGGTCCTCAAGTGGCCCGTTAATGGGATTATCCAATTTCAGATAGCAAGTAAGAAAGACAAATACATTGCATCCCAAAGAAAGGTAGGATGACTATGGTTACCAATGAATCAAATGAGCTAATTCCCACTCGCATGATAACTAGATGAAGAATCTGTATTGACTACCAAATGCTAAATAAATCCACAAGAAAGGACCACTATCCTATCCCATTTGTTGATCAGATGTTGGATGGATTGGTAGGGCCAGAGTACTATTGTTTTCTTGATGGTTACTCAGGTTACAATCGAATCACCATTGTGCCTGAGGACCAAGAAAAGGTTATTTTTACTATCCCATATGGCATATATGCATTCAGACGCATGCCTTTTAGCCTCTACAATGCGCCTGTAATATTTCAAAGATGCATGATGGCAATATTGTATGACATGGTTGATGAATTTTTTGAGATATTCATGGATGATTTCTCTATTTATGGTAATTCTTTTAATAAGTGCTTAAAAAATCTAGACCAAGTCCTCGCTTGCTGTGAAGAGACAAATCTTGTGTTGAATTCAGAGAAATACCACTTTTTGGTTAAGGAAGGAATAATCCTTGGCCATAAAGTGTCTTGTACAGGACTGGAAGTAGATAGATCCAAAATTGAAGTGATTAAAAAGCTACCGCATCGGGTAACCATGAAGGGAGTGCAAAGTTTCTTGGGTCATGCGGGTTTCTTCAAGCATTTTATTCAGGATTTTCGAAGATTACAAGCCCAATATGTAAATTGTTAGAAAAAGAGGCCAAGTTTGATTTTCGAGCGTATTGTCAAGAATCTTTTGAGAAACTGAAGAAGAAGCTGAGAGAAACTCCTATTTTGATTTTGTCCAAATTAGGAGTTGCTATTTGAATTGATGTGTGATTCTAGTGACATGGCTGTTGGAACAATTTTAGGGCAAATAAAAGACAAGGTATTTAGCTCTATTTATTATGCTAGTACAGTCTTGAATGATGCCAAAATAAACTATATAGTCACTGAAAAGGAGATGTTAGAGGTGGTTTATGCATTCGATAAATTTAGAGCATATTTGGTGGGCAATAAGGTTATTGTTCATATAGACCATGTGGCCATCAAGTATCTCTTCAATAAAAAGGATACAAAGCCTCGATTGATCAGGTGAATTTCATTATTACAAGAGTTTGACCTAGATGTTGGTGATAAAAAAGGAGCAAAGAACCAAGTTGCAGACCTTTTGTCATGGCTGGAGACTCATGACCATATTATTGATGACTCTCTCTGCATTCAGTAAGATTTTCCAGATAAAAAATTATTGGCTCTGGATGGGTGTGAGCTTCTGTGGTATGCTAATATTGTGAACTTAGTAGCATGTTCAGTTTATCCTCTAGAAGCTACTACTCAACAAAGAAAGAAACTGCTTTATGATTTTTGTGCTTATATATGGGATGAGTCATATATTTCCTAGCAGGGCCCTAATGGAATTATATGCATATGTGTTGTGGAAGTTGAATTCACACAAGTACTATAAAAGTGTCATTCTTCTCTTTATGATGGGTATGATGGGGGTGAGAGAACAAATAGAAAAGTGTTGCAATCCGGTCTCTTTTGGATAACATTATTTTGAGATGCAGTAGATTTCATGAAAAGTTATGAAAAATGCAAGAGGTTAGGTACAATTTCAAGGCTTCATGAGATGCCCCTAAATAATATCATTGTAGTTGAAGTATTCAATGTTTGGGGGATCAATTTTTTGCGACCTTTCCCACCATCAAATGGTAACTTGTACATCTTAGTACTGGTTAATTACGTATACAAGTGGGTGAAAGCTGCAGCTTGTCCGACTAATGATGCGAGAGTGGTATTGAAATTTGTGAAAAAAACATATATTTTCCTAGTTTTGCACTCCCAGAGCTATAATCATTGATGGAGGTACGCATTTCATTAACACTTGGATTAAAAGTATTTTAGCTAAATATGGTGTTAGGCACAAAGTGTCCACTGCATACCATCCACAAACAAGTGGTCAAGTTGAGGTATCCAACCAAGAGATAAAGAAGATACTGTAGAAGACTGTTAATAGTCAATGATAGGATTAGGCTGAGAAGCTAGATAATACATTGTGGGAGTACATGATAGATTGTAAAATGCCCATAGGGATATATCCATTTCGTTTGATCTACTATAGATACTATCATTTGTTTGTAAAGCTGGAACATCAAGCTTATTGAACCGTTAAGAAGTTGAATCTAAAGATGAAGGCCACAGGAGAGAAGAGATTGTTGCAGTTTGTTAAACTTTATGAGTTTCATCTACATGCTTATGAAAATGCCAAATTGTACAAGGAGAAAACCAAGAAATGGAATGAAAGGAAAATTTAGGATA
Source organism: Capsicum pubescens (assembly GCA_030864215.1). Taxonomy (NCBI): domain Eukaryota; kingdom Viridiplantae; phylum Streptophyta; class Magnoliopsida; order Solanales; family Solanaceae; genus Capsicum; species Capsicum pubescens. The sequence goes on from CM061543.1 coordinate 173,299,878, forward strand.
GAGTGTTTGAACCCGAAAAATTTATTTTTCTATTCAATTTAAGGTTAATGTTGTTTTCAAGGAAATTGCGATCTAAATGGTCTGGGCTTTTTGAGGTGGTATGAATGACACCCTACGGAGCGGTTGAAATGTGTAAAAAAGAAAACACTGAGATGTTTTTGGTAAACGAATAACATATGAAGCATTATTGGGCTTATCATGGAGATAAGCACAATGTGTCCATCATATTTGGTGATAAGTGAGACTGAGCTAAGTCGTACCATGACGTAAAATAAGGCGCTATGTGGGAGGAAACTGACAAATGTAATGTAATAGGTAGTTTAATTTTTAGTCGTTAAAAGAATAAAAAAAATATACAAAAAGATGAGTCGTGCCACGACTAAAACTAAGGCATTGAGTGGGAGGAAACCTAATTTTTCTTATGATATTTTATTATTTTTGTTTTATATGTAGGGATAAGAAAATTGAAACCAAGGATAATACCATGTACAAGGAAGCAATCAGGTTTGCAAATTGATGTGTGTAAGTCAGGTTAAAAATCACGTGAAAAGGGAGATGAAAAATACACTAGAAACTTGAGTTTGAAGGCCACCGCTTCACAAAGAAGGACAAAAATTCCTAGTGTGTTGAGGTGAAACTACCACATCACGGTGTGAATATAAAATGGTAAAAATCTTTCGATTATCACTATCACTATATCGCGGTGATGGCTAAAATGACAGTCGTAAATTTCCAGTGGCCTAGCGCGATACCCCCACATCGTGGAGGCTGTCAAAATGACAATTGTCAATTTCCAGTTGATTGGTGCTATACCACCGCATAACGGTGGGTTGTAAAATGGCAATTTTCACTGTCTAGTAAACAATCTCGACCCCACTGCGCCGTGTTGAGGGTTTAAACAAGACCAAATTTTTTAATTTTTGTTGGGTTCAACCCCAACCGACACGGATTGTTCCCTCCCCTCTATAGATACCCCCTCAAACCCTAAACCCCTCTAACGTTCTAACCCAAAGAGCCGTTGCCCACTTTCTTACTCAAATTTCTCTTAATTTTTCTTCAAAGTTTCTTCTTTCACCCAATAACTGAGGTAAGTTCTTAAATGTTTCAATTGTCCCTCTGTTTTAATTAGAATTTTAGTATGGTTTGCATGAATAGGGTGTGTTCTTGATGATTTCTAAGAGTTATCGCTCGTATGCTATATTTTTTTCTCTTGAAATTTTTGAATCGTTATTCATTGCCTTCATAATCTTACATTAATTTGTTGAATTAGAGTGTGAATAAATTTTGAATTAAAGTATGGGGTCATACTTGTGTGGTGACGGATTATTTTACAGCTATGGTGTATCGATTTATGTAAAATATGTGGTAAAAAGTGTGCTGCCAATATTATGTGTGTTTCTATGAGGTTCATGTATTGGGGGTATTTTGGGTTTGAGCTCTTATGTCGAAATCTTTCCAGTTAAACTTTACATTTTTTTAAGTTCATATTATCTGAACGTGTTAATCATGGGGTAATATTCATAACCACGAAGGGAAGTCTGAGTACCTTGCGTGGTGAAAAGGGATTATTATGAGAAAAAATAAGTGTAGGGTGAAATCAGCTGGTGCTAGGCCTGTGTGTGATTAAATTTTTGAATCTCATCGATAGAAGGAATATAGAGTTTAAAAAGGAGTGGAATTTGGGTTGAATGTACATGATTGAGTAATTCTTGTAATAATGTGTACACCCTGCTTGTCGATCCCTATTTACAAAATACAATGATGTTAATGAATGTGAAAATTTGGATCTATTTGTAATTATGTCTCCATCACATTAACAAGATGTAACAAATAGGGGACACTACAGTGGATAACTGTTAGTGTTCTTGTAATTGATTTCATAAGGGGGGATTGCTTATGTTAATGACACACTAGGGTCCGAATTTTTTTTTGTCTAGCAGAAATTTATCGTTGCTTGAATTATAGACCCTTATATATGTGCTAAATGTGTTGACTAGGGGAAGTCTGAGTACCCCATTCTTATATGTGCGCACTTTAGCTAGCAATTAAGTGTGGGGCGTCGATTATGAACCGTCCACACCTAGTGACAGCTAGCACGACTTAGGACTTAATTGCTCACTTGTTTGTTGCATGTGTTGAATTAGGCACCATGGATCACCAACAACTAAAAGGAAAGGATAAGGCTGTTTTTTATACACCAGTGAGGAAACGAAGCAGGCAGTTTGAAAACTAACTTGCTAGGGTGACACGTGCTCCACCACTATAGCATGGGCAGACAAGGAAATTTGGGTTTAAGGCAGTCAGAAAGGCAAGAAAGAAGTTGTACTCCAAACACACTGATGCCAAATATATTCCTAAGGTGTTCAGGGCAATCCTACTAAGGGAATGCCCAAACATGGTACGACGAATCGAGCAACTGAACATGAACTTTATTTTTCATCAGCCGACTGAGTGTAATATGCACCTAATCTAAACAATTTATGCCAAATGAGATCCTACGGACCCGGATCATGATTTGAAGGTTCGTGGCATGGTGGTCTGATTCATAGTTGCAGATATAAATGACTTGCTAGGTATACTTGAGGCTGATGCAAACCCCTTGAAGTAGATAATTGCCATTCCTCCCTATGCTCATATCTGACACTTATTGTGTGGTACACACTTATCTACTAGGTGGACTAGGCACCTTGTTATTAGTGGCTTGCATTCCTTCTTTCCCTATGCATAAATGAAAAAGGAGGCCCGGATGTAGGGACACATTGTGTACCATTGCCTTATTCAAGGAAAGCATATGGCAGAGGTTACACATGACCGGGTATGTTTAATCTATTTTTTGATGTGTGATGATATTGACATTAGTATGGTATAGGTGATATTTTCTGAAATGAAGAAAGCATACTACCATCTGGGACGTAGCTACGATTTTAGAGGTTTGTTGACTCAATTTTTAAGGAGGCATAGGGTAGATGAGGAGGAATTAGATTACAAGCTGAAGCTGTTACTCACCATGTTTGTATTACTACTGTTAGGAGCATCGCTAGAGCCCAAGTCCCAATCCTGACTATGGTCAAGTGCAAAGCTCAAGTTGATGAGATAACTGCTAGGATGTTTGGCCTACAAAAATTGCAGTTGTGGATAGGGGAAGATCTACAACGCACAAAGAAATTTATGTTGTTGAGTTAGATAACCCTCTAGGCCATCATTCTAAATCTTTGTTGAGTATCGGGCCTAAGTTTGTTGAACCTGTGGATGATAATGTACCTACAGATATTGAGAGGCAGTACCAGGACTAAGATGTTGAGTAAGATGCTGAGGAACAATCTGATGATAGCGATGGGGATGCAAAACCTGATGATGGTTACGATGAGGAGGGTTCAGATGATGGTTACGATGAGGAGGGTTCAGATGATGCCATGATAGTGATAGTACCCTTTGATTGATCAAGGAGTATGATGCCACCTTACCATATACTTATTGATAGCACTAGGACAGTGCTGCGTTTAAGTATCAGGTGGTTATCCTTCGCTTTCCTATCTAATTTATCTCTATTTTGGTTTATTTTGGTTGAACAATTTATATTTTTATGTTTTGTTGGATTTTAGTATTTCTAACTATTCGAAACATTATGTCTATAATAGTTAGTAAGCTCAAAAGTATGGATTGTCGTAATTTTCCCTCAAGTCATTTTTTGCAATTTGCTTTTAGTATGAAGTGTTTGTTTTTATTATTTTTGCCCTCCTTGGCAAATTTTATTTTAAAGTATTTATTTTCGCCCTCTTTGTCAATTAGAAATAAATCATCATAGTTTGTTGCCCTTCCGTATGATAGATGGCTACGACCGTCTTAGGAGGAGTTGGTCTTAAGAAGCAAAGAATTGATAAGAACCTAATCACAATGTTAGAGAAGTGTTGTGTGTGTGCCATTTTTGCAAGTAAGTTGGAATGAATTGAATTTTAAAACAAAAGCATGTCTTAAATTTCAAAGGACTTGATTGTAAATTGCTTAATCTCGATAGGTGAAATGCAATTTGTTGGATTAACTATGAATTCAATAAAGAACAATATCGGGAGCCTTAACGATCTAACTTGAGTTCGTGCATGCAATGTGAGTGTGAGTATTTGTTTATATTCTACATGTATATAAATGTCTAGAACTTTCCTGGTGTGTTTACAAACGAAAATAAAGGGTTTTGGATCTAGGAAGTGACGTAGGCATTTTTTTACAGCCGTATTTTTAGCTTTTATATACCTACCCTTGTGGATATCCTTCGTTAGCCTCGTTGAGCCTTTATCCTATTATTTGGTAGCCTTATATGTAGCCAAATCCTTTCTTTGATAGATCTTTATTTGATCCAAAGCTCCTAAGTTCTTTAATGTAGATGATTAAGTGATTGAGGAATATGAAATTTAAGTAGGAAGTAGGAAGTAGGTGAAAGTGAAACCTCCGAGTAGTATGTTATTGGTTTACAATTTTTATGGTTGGGAGTGAAAGAATTTGTTCAAAAAGAAGTTCAGTTTTGTTATTGCTTAGTTGGGTTACAATTACCCTGTTTTGGCCAGGTCTATTTCGGACATTGTGCACCTCAACCAAAGTTAAAGCTTTTGTTGAGGGTGGCTATTATAGGGGTGCGTAACAATAAAGGGGTGTGAAGAAGAGATGAAAATTGATTATGATAGAGAAATAAAATATATAATACTCCCGCCATAGTTCATATAATGTACTTAATGAGATTGGGGTGAAACAAATAATGAGTTAAGGTAGTAAAGTGGAAATTGGGTTGATATGTGTGATGTTGATTGTGGAATGAGATGTATTAAAGTGCTTAGGGAGATTAGTCACTATTTGTTAAATAGTTCCTACCCATCCCCTAGCTTACACTGCAGCCATAAAAGGTCTAGTCGATCCTTCATCCCGACATCTGACTATTAGAGAAGTAGTACACTAAGGGCAAGCTTATGGTTCATTAACTAGCATGTATGAATTCTTTGTTGAGAGAAAGTGATTTGATTTTGATATTCCCCTTAAGTGATATATTGAAATTAATATGAGTGAATATGGGGAAACTCTATTGTTGTGAGGGTGCATGCGGAGGAAAGTCTGGTTACTTTTTGTGTTTCTAGATTGAGTAAATTGATTGAGTTTTCCAAGAAGTTGGAAATTAATTTTTGAGATAGAGGAATTTAAAATAAATTGTCCCATGTGCTAAAACTATTTTGATATTTTTGAGCTGAGAAGTCATTGCTAAAATTGTAAGTGCCCAACGCAAGCATAATTCTTGGGTTGTGGTGCGAAGATTGCGTGATTGTGTTGATGATTTAAATTTTTTGAGGACGAACAAGGTTATAAGTGTGGTGTGGTGATCTGGGGCATATTTATATGTTCAATAACCAATGTTTACCCAGATTTAGACTTCTTCTGAGAGCTATAATGTGCTATTCTGAGTGTAATTGATCTTTTAGTGCGTTCTTTATCTAATGGACATAATAAGTATTTGTAGGACTAAATTGTGATGAATAATACGTGATTGGACATATTAATGATATACAAGGGTAAAGGTAGAAAACAATGGCATATGAACATAGCTCAGAACGGCAAGCTGGAAGTTAGAACTTTTGATTTGTGTAGTCACTGCATCACGGAGAGGGACCAAATTGTTTTTGTGAAAAACCAGTGAGGTACTGCGATACCACTACATCGCGGTGAGGAGCCATTTCCCAATTATCAAGATTCCTGAATAAGGGCGTGATATTGCCGCATTGCGATGAAATTACAGTTGCCAATTTTTTGAAGTCTACAGCTTAGCGCGTTGCGATGAAAGATAAAATCTCATTTGTCAAAATCTAGTAGCTCATCACGATATCACCACATAGCAGTGATGAACCAAATCACAATTGTCATAAAATAGTAACTATATTTGATGGCTCATATTCGTGAGGAGTATGGCATTTGACAGCACATCGCATCACGTCGAATGAACAAATCAGGTTTTTCAACCCAGCTATAAAAGGAAAAATTCAAGAAAATTTTGGGACACTTTGGAAAGCACAGCAGTGGTAGAAAAACACAAAATTCTCTCTCTTAGGGTTCTTAGAATTTCTTTTGAACCTCTTTACCTCAAGATTAATTCTTGTTATGATTAATTACTTATTTTTTATGTTGAATTCAAATATGAGTGGCTAAAACACTCTTGTTCTGGGTTGAGGCCAAGAACATGATTACTATTTGATATTCTTTATCGTAGTTTCTTTTTGGATTATTTTCTGGGTTGTTCTTAATATCTTGAGCTTAATATTTTGATGAGTGGCCACCATTAGAACAAAACTACATTTCTATGTGAATTCGGGAGGAGAATCATAGAATAGAACAAAGAAATTAAAGAGCAATGTTCTTATTCTTTCATAAAATACGGGGTTGGAATTAGCATCTAGGATAGGGATATACCTAAAAGCCTACCTTGGTTCAATTGCAAGAAGATAACTTTATGAATCTAGATGAATTGTTGTATCTCTTCCAGAGTGGTAGTTGCAATATTCAATAGATTAAAGATTTGAGGTCGAGAGAATAAGATCGGACTTTAAACTTTGCAAATCAACAACCTGATAACCAATTACATTACGATGAGAAGATATAATTTTATGATTTTTAGATGTGCCTCAACCCTAGAATTCTCAGCATTACTGTTTACAACCGTTGCTTGCTTTGTTATTTTCACAAATTTCTATTTCTTATTTATTTACAATTTTTATTCACAATTTCACAAACATCTTGATACTTTACAACACTTAATACCTCTTTGTCTAAAACTAAAAGTTGGTTAAAAATCTAGTTTCTTAATCCTCGTGGGAATGATATCTGACTGTCTATGTCACTATATTACTTGTATGATCAAGTTCACTTGCATGTGCATTTGAACCGCAACATCATCCCCAACTCATGTTCACTAGACACGATCTATGGATACACAACCTATAAAAAAGACACATACATTTAAATCATATAATAATTTGGAGTCAGTTGGGCTACATGTTAACACAGACAACTTATGCAACAGATGATCTTTCTGTCGCCACAAAGGATTCATATATGACAATAGATTAACCATTTGTTGTATCAGATTACCCATCTGTTGCATAATTTACAGTATATGGGTAATCTGGTGAGTTGGATTCAGAGAACAAAATCAATAGATGGGTAATGTGTTGCGAAACATGAATATTATGTAGCAATAAATTACCCATCTATTGCACAATTTGTAGTAGATATGTAATTTGTTATAACAGATGACCCATCTATTTCAATATCTTTCATTGAGTGAAATTATTTTACTTGGAAGAAGACTTACTGCATCATTCGGAGGGTTAAAGAGATCAACCTTCTTAATTCTTTTTTTCGCTCTTTGTAGCCAACCACCTAATGTTCCTTGGATGAGAAACCTCATCTAGGTAATCCTTGTCCTTCTTACATAGGGGAGGAATGGCTTCAAATGCCAAGGCCTAAAAAATATAAACAGGATGCAAGCCAAAAAAAGTCAAACGAATTATTCAATATAAATTAATTGAAGAGTAAACAAATAGTGATTAAATTCACCATGAAAGCCCAAGGAAATCCATATAATGTAATCGTCTTTTGGTATAACTTTGTCAATAAATATTTGATAGTTAACTTGTAGTTTTCATATCCCTTGGGATAATTGTTGAATTTCTCAAAATCCTTGGTAACCTCCAATAAATCATCTTCTATGACTTTGTATATGTCTCTTGCCAATATATCGAAATGGACAAACCAAATTAAGCACAATTTCTCCTTGTACTTCTTTTCTATAGTTTTATCCTTTAGATTTTCTATCAACTTCGTAGATCTGTAGCTATGTCGACAAAGGAAAAAAAACCATCTATTTTTTCCTTTCCTTTGTTGGTTTTGGTGGGTGGTCACTTGGACAATGCTTTCCCTTTATTTGATGGTGGTGGTTTGGCTGTCCCGGTTGTTGTGGAATTTTTAGGGGGTGTTTCCTTGATGAAAGGTTATTTTGGACGATTGCATCTCAATCATGTCACTATGGCAAACTCTTTCATGCCAAAACAAATGGGCATGCCACAGTAGTTGATCCAGATTTCATCAATCTTTTTTCCCTCATCTTTCAAATCTTTATCATCCCCCATGTACTTAATCTTGTGCTTGAGAATACCTTATACCATGCTCGTTAGGAAACGGTCATTGTTGTCCTTAGGTAGCACAATAAAGTGTCCTAAGAAGCTTTTCTAAAAAAACTCATCTATTTTTTCCTCCTTCATTGTTTTCCTAAAATCATCAAAGACAAAGTTGCTTTTGGAAAGAAGTATGTACCAGAGAAGCTTCCGTATTATAGCAGAAAACTTGAAGCCATAGGATAGAAGTTCTTTGCCCCGGATCCATGACTTGCAAATGAACAATGGGTTCATGAATTTTACCCCAATTTAGTGAAGTATCTTTCTTAGACCCACTCAATGTGATTGTAAAAATGCGTGGAAAGCCGATTAAAGGTGGGGCTAAGAAAATTAATGATGTTTATGGGATCAAGAAAGCAGACATTGGTAAATTCAAAGCGAAGGGGTGTAATCTGGGAGTTAGTTTGCACAACGACTATGTCCCAAAAAGGAAGTCTCGTGGACCAAAACTAAAAGCAACATCTTTATGAATGACTTCACTTTCAAGAATTGGATAAGGTAGCACATCATTTGTAGAAGAGTGTCTCCTACACCAACATGAAAGCAGTCCCAGAATTACCTGCTCAGATAGTTTCTTATATTCTAGACTGCATCCCTTTGGATATTGGTCAACTCATGGTCAATGAAATAGATCATTTCCAAAACCAAGGTGGTACAAATCTATTTCACCCCTCTCTAATTACTAAGGTTTGCAAGAGAGAAGGGGTGGAAGAGTATGCTAGTGGTACATGAGTGCATCCTAGTGCCCTCATCTACCCATTAGTGATTCAAGGATAGGGCGCACCAGAAAAAAGCAAGAAAAGAAAGATAAACTTGGAAGAGAAAACATAAAGAGAACCCGATCCTCATAGGCCAACTACCATGGGACCACTTGAAGAGATTGGAGTTAATATTGTAACCATTAAAGATCTTGTGGATAGCTTGCCTTAAGAGCCGGGAGAGCCCTCCACCACCCATTACTCATATGTGTCATGTGCCAATTATTATGAGTACAAAGACCACCAAAAGAAGCAAAAAGCTACTATTGATCCGCTTGAGGAAGCCTACTCCTCTTTGGCGGCATCATATTGAGAACTCCGGAGTGCACTTTAAAAGATGATCACTAGGGATAAAAAGAGGGATGAATTCTTTACCAAGATGTGGAATGGGGTGAATGGTCTATGAAATGTTCTAAACTCCCAAAGTAGGCTTCCCACTCCTTGGGTGGACAACGATGATAAGTCCTAGGTGGTGTGGTCAGATCTATATGATGATGGTGATGATTTAGGGTCCGAGAGTGATAGAAGAGCTTGATGAAGATTGAGGGAGCACCCTTATCTCTTTTATCCTTAATTATTTATGCAATGGAGACACTGCTACCTTGTTAGTTGGGGTATCTCCTTATTTATTTGATTTGGGAATGTAATACTGATATTCTGCGTACTTTTCTTGTCTTTTGGATAATTCTTATTTTCTATTTAGGTTGTAATATTCGGGCACTCTAATGGTGCCCACACTTGCATGGATTAGATTTTGTTCCTTTTTTGTTGATTTGTGATTTTAGTTTCTAACCATAGATGCAATAAAAGTCTGAGTACCTATGGAATCCATGATTGGGATTCGCATTCACACCCATTGGTGAAATCTTGTAACCACATGGAAATTTGACCATTCTATAGTTTGTAATGTAAGACGATAGCTTGGGTTATTTACATGACTAGAAAATTATGCATGGTTTGGGTACAAAAGAAACCCTCCCCCCCCCATCCAAAAAAAATGGAAAAAAAAAAGTCAAAGGCATGGACATGAGGAACTTTGTGACAAAATGCACTCTGTTTCTTTCACTACAAAAGTTGATTGCAGAAAAATAGGGGATACTCAACCCTAATCTCAAGCCAGGAGAAATATTAACCCCCCTTGAAAATATTCACATGCCGTGTGTGTGAGCATAATTATCTGCATCTCATGTGTACTTGTACCATCAAGAACTTACTGCATTAATCTTTCAAAACTAAATTTTGTTTTTTCTTGGTGGCTAAAATGATCATAGGCCATCTTAGAATTTTTGAAGCCTACTTTAGCCTAAAATGCCTACAAATACATATGAGTTACCCCTAGTACCCCTCTATGAGCCTTTGGACTTTTCTTTTCTAACCACATTATAAGTCCTGGCCCTTCTATTCATCCTCTCTTAATCCCTATCCTTTTTGAACTTAAAAATAGAAATTGAGGCCAAAAGCCTAAATTAGGGGTGATGGAAAGAGAAAGAAAGTGTAGTTGAGCATTGAAGTCATAAAAAGAAAAAGAACCTACGAGCCTTGCAAGTAAGCATTTTTCTATATAGGAAAAGATAGTCCGTTAAAAAAATAAGTGCGTAAAGCTTGATACATGTATAAGAATTAAAGAAAAAAGGTAAAAAGAATTTCAGAAAAGCAAAAGAGACAAAGTAGGTAATGTAACAAAAGAAAAAAAAAGTAGCCTGATAAGCAAAAAGTCATGAGAATTTTATGTAGAAGCTCAAGGGGGGTATAGCCTTATTGTCAGAAATTGTTATCCTACCCTAACCTAAGCCTAAATTACAAGTTGAAAAGCCCTTTGTGATTTACACCAATCATGGTCATTATAGTGGCGATTGAAAATAGGGGCAAGCCTATGGCATAGTACTTATAACATGGAGAATTTCTTGAGAGAGTGAGTGATTGCACCTACTTTTGTTTATTGCGTAAGTGGTAATTAGGTGCGTGAACTTTCCTTTCTTGTGAGGTGGCATGTTAGTTAATTAAGGAGGGTGAATTTGTAATCTTTCACAAAATGGGATGAGTGGATGTATGACATGATTAAAGCCAGCTTGTGAGTCACTTCTAGAGTGTTAGTAATTGTCATATGGTCGCTCCCCAAGATCCATTGCATCCGTCACCACTCCATTTTATGATGAGGGGCATTGTTAATACTTCATATCCATGTGTGAAAAGCTTTTTATGGTAAAAACCAAGTTGGAGTCTTCATGGTCATTGGGAACATAAAGAAGAGCACACACAAAAAAGGTCTCATGGTAAGAGGTAGTATTGTTGGAGGACAAGCAAATGTCTAAGTTGGGGGTATTGATGAGAGGTAATTATACCAATTATTTGTACAAATTATACACACACACTACCATTTTTTGTATTAGAAAATGAGGCATTATCAAGATTTAAGTGCACTGACAGCCATATTTTGCAAGTATGAAGTGAAGAAGGTGAGAATATGTGGAGTGGAGATAAAAAGGGAGTAAATGGATGAAAAAGGAGTAGATTTGGAAACCTAAAGTAGTCTGCCTCGGTTACCGTGACTACGGTCACCATCATTCTAGGTGGTTAGCAAAGTATGACCACTAAACCTAACTACGATCATATAGCCATGGTCACGATCAAGCACAAGCAATCGTGGATCAGCGGGAACTAGCCCAAGAGAAGAATCATAAAATGTCATGGACAAATCCCAAATCATATATAAGAAAAAAAACTTTCTTCTTTAGGTATTTCTTATCTCATAATATAGTTTTGAATTCTAACCTTGAAACCCTAATTGGGCAACTGTGTAATCAACTTTGGAGGCTCAAATTTCTTAGTTTCATGTTGAAGAATGAATGCATTGGTTGACCCACATTGTATATCTCTCTTTATTTTCTGTATGAGTAGCTAAATAATTTAGTCTTGGGATTATGTTGAACTAGAGTGTGATTGTGTGTGTGTATTATTGTTTTTGCATGGATTTTAGTTGTTGAGCATGAATTTCACCATTGCTTGAGCTTATGTGTTGGAATTTGATGGATGAAAACTCCAAATATCCAAATGGGTTTGATAGGTGAAAACTCCAAGCTTTAGAAATACTTTGTCATCCTTGCAAGAGGAATTTAGGTAAATATTAGGTTACCCATAACATCCTGGAAAGATGGTTCTCGGGGGACAAAGCAATGGTGAACTACTAAGCCTATAGTTTACTACCTTTCGAAATCTTAGAAATAAGTGTTTGGGGAGTGTAAATCATGTCAAGAACATCATCATAGATATAGGGATGATTGGTTGATGTTTTGGGTGGCTATATAAACTCCACACTTGTTAGGTACTTGAAAGGGCCAATGGGTGAAATCGTTGGGGTTTTGTCAAAAGATTGACACCAAGTATCTTCAACCCTGCCTGTCTATTAATTAACAACTAAATCCCATGATAAACCAACATTTTCCCACATGCTTCACCTCTAAGGAGACATAATCAAATGATTTCTCTAAATCTTGAATTGAAACCAAAGATAGCATTCACCACGTACTTGTTGAAGTTTGTGTAAAGAAATTTCAAACAAATCCCCCCATTTACTTATACGTGTTATTTCTATTAGAATTTTAGGTAACCTTATAGTAAGTTGAGTACCCATTGGTTGGAAGTCTATAGCATTCACTCCTTGAGATTCGATCCCAATTTACATTGGGTTACTTGACAATGACCGCCTCACCTCTCAATTGTGAGATTGAGTTGAGCGTTATCATGATACTACATACTTCCTCTCCTCATCACCAAGCAACTTTGATTAGATCTTTGTCAAACCATTAATTTTAGTGATTTAACCTAATTAGGTGATATACCAATGACTTAGGTGATCCACCAATTATCTAGGGCGATACTCTTTTGAATTTTAGCTCTTATTATCTATCTACTTGATTCCTTATGCTCTATCAACCCCTACTTGATGTTAATCGTAAAATCAAAATAACATTAAAACTAATTTAATTTACATTAAGGACTTGATTTTTTAGCCTTTTTAGGACAAATAAGTTGTAAATCGTCAACTCATCACCTATCTCAAGTATGGTCATTAAGAGGAAAACACCAGGGTTCTATGAAGGAATATACTGGCAAGTGAAGGGAACTGATATATATTTAATGATTGGAAAGGGTAATATTAAAATACCAATTGTTGATAAAGTTTATTTTCTCATCCGAGCTTGTAGAATATTTGGAGATTGAGAGATGGCTCAACCATTATGTGTTAGGGTAGACTAGTATAGAACCAGGGTAATATTAGCCCACTATAGTTTGTGAATTCTATGTGAACTATGTTGATACACTAGACAACAAATGCAAGAAAAACTAGAAACCTACAGATTTGCAATATTGAATAGGATTCAAGTTCATGGAATTTCGGTAGATATTTTAGATGAAACAATCAACCACTTCTTTATATGGGAATGATATTTCCTTACCAATGAATTACACATATTTTTAACATAAAATAAGGGATAGGTATAACTGAAGTATATGTTTTTCTCAAGTAATAGCTGAAGGTTAGGCAGCATTGTCTACAAATAAAAAGGAAAAGATATTTAAGGCAACTCTTAACTTCAAAGTTCTATTTGGGTAGCTAGTGGTGCACATTTGTTTGAGTCCTACTAGATGGGACAATCAACTTATTGAAGATATAGTGTTTTAGGTGGATAATTTGATATTGTGTAAATGATGAACTGTAGCATACTCATAGCTAATAAAATGATAATCCAACCAATAAATCCCTCTATTTCTCTACTATGACCTACCACATTAGAAAGTTGGGTGAAAAGGCTCAAGTACAGATGTTGGAAGGGATAGATATATAGGTTGCATCATAAATGAAATACGATATTGAGAGGCCTAAAATAAGACAAATTTTAAGTTGTGAATCACAAACCAGTGCCTCTTGACCTCGAGTCAGGTAGTCAAGTCTCAAAAGGTTAATTTTTAGAGGTGTTAGGATCATCCATGGGCATGGAGCTAGGTTATAAGAATCTAACTAAGAACTCAAAAAAATGGACTCAAAAGGAAAAAATCAGCAACCACACAAAGAGAAAACAACACACTATAAAGGAGATGAAAAAGAATATTGCATAAAAGTAAAGATAGATAGAAAGACCATTACTCCTACCAAGTGATTAACAAAAGGTGGTGTATCAAACCACCAATCACACATCACCAATAGAAGATCAAAAATTCCTCTTAGGTGTACCAAAGTACTCAAACTTCCTCAAGTTCACCTTTTTTGCCAAATAACCCAATACAAGTGAAAATAATTTCAATTGCATTCAAAGTTCCAAATTTCTGTTTTAGAGATACAACTAGAAGAAAAAAGCTACAAACTATGAGTAATATACAATGCCATTCAAAAAATAATGAAAAGAGTGAAGATATTATTTATTTATACTATTACATGCCAAATGACAAAACTACCCTTAATGAACTAAAGAAAATGGACGCCCCTTGAGTGTTGGATTATATAGTGAAAAGTCCTTATTTCCCTTCAAGTGAGGTGCCTATTGAGTGTATTGATTCCATTCTCCTCCTTCAACTTGACAAGACTTTAAAAGGCTCCAAACACTTGCCAATTCCGAAGCTTGATCCTTTGATCATGCCTTGTATTCTTTTGTCCTCTTCATGCTTGTGTCATCCTCTCCATCTTGAAAGAAATTTGTCTTCGAATTTTCACCTTGCAAAACCAAAGGGATGGAAAAAACACACAATCCTCATGATAGGAGGGTTAGCATTAGTACCATCAGTGAGGTAAACATAGAAAGGGGGTACACTCTTAAAATACAACCAACCATCCTTTATGAGGAATAAGAAAATTCGATCACTAACATCACAAAGGACATACCTAAAACAAGCATAAATAAGTGAAAGATATAATCCAAAACTAACAGAAATGCCACTTGTTTTTCAAAGGAGACAAACTTTCAAAATTTGACATAAATAGCTTAAGAAGGTTCCCTTAACAATATAAATCCTACCACTCTCCACATCTCTATGAACATGATCACTATGAAGCATTCTACTATCAGGGTCTTCATCAAACAAATTTGAAGGACCATACTCATCATCAAGACCTACATTGTAAGAAACTACACTAACTTGAAAGTTTTTAATCACACTCTTCTCATGTTCAAGTAGTAAGTTAACCTTAGGAGCACATGGTTCATTTAACACATCAAGAGAACTAACAAGGGAAGAAATATGTACATATATATCAAGAGAACCCGAGACCACGTCAGAAGGAATCACATGGCAATAATTTAAGCAGAAGGAAAGGTAAGGTGTAGCAACATCACCTAGGTTTGGTCTAGGACAGTCCACTATTTTGAAGCTTTCGGCCAAGGGTGTCTTGATGTCATTATCATGTAAAACCCCTTTTTGATCATTCTTTGAAAACTTATGATCTTGAACCTGCAAATAAGAAAGATCAAATCTAGGAAAAATGCTATCCTTTGGGTTAGGGAGTGACAAGGTACATTTTTGGGCAAGTCCCACAATAAAATTTGATTTTCCCCTTCCAATTTCACAATCCGAGATCTCACCTTCCCTTTTCTTTCTTTTTCCCCACCCAACTTCTTGGTTTTCTCTTAGATTTCATTTACACTAGATAGTGGAAGAGAGAGAAGAGTGATCTTTCGGCCACCATGTACAAAGGTGTACCTATTAAACCTTCTATCATGTATAGTGTGCCTATCAAATTGCCAAGTCCTTCCCAACAATATGTGACATGCTTGCATAGGGATTAAATCACATAAATCTTTATCATGATAATTCCCTATCTTGAATCTAATCACATATTGTCATTTGACCTTTAATTCACCACACTTGTTTAACCATTGAAGCTTGTATAGTTTCGGGTGAAGGATAATGGATAGTTTCAAGTGGTCAACCAAGGTGACACTAGCAATATTCACTCAATTCCCACTATCTATGATCATTGAACTCAAACTTCCTTTAATAAGGCACTTGGTATGAAAGAGGTTATCTCTTTGATCATCCAATACCTTACTAAACAAAGTTCTCCTAACAACATAACTAGGCACATCACATTCTCCTTCACAAGGCAACATATCTTTCTCAATTCCTTCTCCTTGTGTTTTGGGTTCTATGCACTCTCCATCGTGAGAGTTGTCATTATTCCCCTCGGTTTCTAACTCCACTACTTCACCAAGATAATACAATTTCCCTTCTTTAGGATCATATTACGTCGAGTAGGACACTCTCTTTCCCTATGACCCCAACCTTGACACTTCAAACATTGTAGACTCTTGGAGTAAGAAGTAAAAGTTGGTTTACCATCAAGCTTTGGAGAATAGTGTTGGGAAGCCTTGGTCATGACTTGAGGATGAGCCATGGATGCTGAGACCATGCCCGTTTCTTTGGACCGATCCGAGGAGGTGTAGGGAGTCTTTGGCTTGTATCTTTGCTTGTTCTCTTTCTCAATTTCCATAGCCACTTGAAAGACTTCAACTACAGTTTCAAACATATGAAGAGTTATACGAGAAGAGATGTCTTTGTTCAATCCTACCTTGAAGTGAATAACATCATGTAGCACTTGTTAAACTCTATGGTACAGTTTTAAGACAAGTTGTTGGAATTCATCATAATAAGCGATGAGATTCTTGCTTCCTTGCTTTAGATTGTAAAGCATGGAAAGAAGCTCCTGTCTATAATGCTTCGGTACATATATATCTCTCCTAAATATCTTCAACATCTCCCAAGGAGGTGATTTCCTACTAATCAACACATCACCAAATCTTTTGGTATAATCCCACAAAGTGTTTGCATATCCTTCAAAGTGAGCAATAGTATAGCAACTTTTCTTTTATTCGGAAAGGTTGTTCACTTGAAAAATATTTTCACAAGAGGATTCCCAAGATAAGTAAACTTCTGGATTACTCTCATCTTTGAAAATTGGAATGCCAACCTTGATTGAATTAATGCCTATGTCTCGGATTCTTTGATGATCAACATTGGATTGTCTTACCACATACCCATAGAATCTTCCACCATATGATCCCCTTTAACCATATCTTCCCCTATCTTCTTCATAAAACCAATAGTCATCATTAGGAAAATCATAACCTTCTTGATCCCCTCTACCATAGTCTTCAATTTGGATGGGTGAGTTTCAGATTTGGGGCCTTTGGGGAGCTGGGTATAGTCTTTAATTGTTTGATACTTGAACTTGTGGCATTGGATGTGGTGGATGGTTATGTCTTTGGTCCATAGGATTTGGCATTTGGTAAGTAGTATTTTGTGGAGGTATTTGGTTATGTGGAGGATTTGGTCTTTGGTCAAATGGATTTGGCACTTTTAGGTTCGGATTTGGTGGTGGAGTTTGAATACCAAGTTCTTCTTGTTGGACTTGGTCCATTTAGGAATGTAGTGGTCTTTGTAGAGTTTAGTTAGGAGGGGTTTAGACTTGGTTTAGTGGTTGTTTTTGTGGATCTGTTGGATGGTAAAGCATTTGGTGTAGGGTCTCGAGGGTAATAGTCATGGATGAGTTGTTAGCTTGAACACTAAAAGACCCATGGTAGGGATTAGGATTAGAAGGTCTTGAGTTCCTTCAACTTTCAAAACAATCAAGTCTCTCACTAATGCTGGTCACCTCACCCTTCAAAGAACCCAATTAACCTTTCGTATCTCCCACACCAATACTCACCTTTGTCGAATCATGAGATAAGGCATCAAATCGAGCCAACAAAAATACCATAGCTTCATTTCCCAAAGGTTGGGATGAAGAACCCCCGGGATCCATGGTTAAATGTACCTAATAAGAAGCAAAAACAGCAAAGGAAAACCTACAAAACGAGAAAACAAGTTAGTTCAAAAGCCTGACTTCACTCACACTCAACCCCACCTCACATTTGGCCTCACAAGTGTTGGATAATTGGCAATACTTGGTAAGTTACTTGAGTGGTGAGAATCTTTGGTCCGAAATCGATATTTGTTTGAAATGACTCAAATAAAGTGATGTACGAACTTGAACCAACAAAACACTACGACTTTAAAACCAGAAAAGAACACAAAAATCGATGATAAGAATTAAATGAACTGTAGACTAATTACCAATCTAGTAGAAACTTACTATCTAGCAAATTAGTGTTTGAATTAGCTTAAAATAAACTAGAATCAAAGAGGTGAAACTAAGAAAATCTAATTTTAGTGATGAATTTGGTGGATTACAAGTGATGATGTGGCACTACATGGTTGGTTGTCACTTTTCAAATTTTAAATTTCCCTAAGTCTTGTTTCGGACAAATATCACCCTTTGGCAAGTAGATTTTTGGATTTGAGGGTTAAGGAGGCAATTTAGAGCTCTTTCAAGCCTCCAATTGAAATTGAAATGAAATGGTCCCTCCCTTGTACTTGCAAGTGTACTTTGTTGTCCCCTTATCCCCTCTTCCTTTTGGAAGAAAGAAATATTCTCAGAATATGCTTTTGGATTAAAAAAAAATTCACTATCGTTCTTCCCTCTTATGGATCAAACAACACCCTTGAATATTCTTCTTACCTAAGATATTAAGATGATGGATGAACAAGATGAATATTCAAGTGTTGATCAAGTTTGACCAACAAGCAAAATGAACCCTAATGTTAATTTTTCCTTTAGATCCAGGGTCTTTAGGCCAAAAAAAACTCAACCAACTAAAATCAGCCACAAAACATGCCCAAATCACAAGATCAAATCCAGATTTAGCTCAAAAAGCTACAAAACTCCATAGCCATGGTGGATCTTAGCTCAAACTCAACCAAACTTCACTCTAAAAGTAGATCTAGACTCCCTAGGAACTAGAGAGCAAGGATCTAGTATAATAAACTTCAAAGACAAAGTAAAAATGTGTAGATCTAAGCTTTTAGGTTCGGATCTACAACACTACACAAGACAATACCAATTTTTTTTGAGATTTTCAGATTTTTTGACTCTTTTTTGTTGAGATTTTCTTAATAAGGAAACTAAAACCAAGATTTGGAGATGTAGGAACAACCCTAACCTGTCTTTGATACCAAATGATAAGGATCTAACTAAGAACTCATGAAAATTGACTCAAAAGTCAAAAATCAGCAACCACTCAAAGAGAAAACAACACAATAGAAAGGAGATGAAGAAGAAGATTGCATAAAAGTAAAGATAGATAGAAAGACCTTTACTCCTACCAAGTTATTAACAAAAGGTGGTTTATCAAACCACAAATCACACCTCACCAATAGAAGCTCAAACCTTCCTCTTAGGTGGACCAAAGGACTCACACTTCCTCAAGTTCACCTTTCTTGCCAAATAACCCAATACAAGTGAAAACCAATTCAATTGCATTCAAGGTTCCAAATTTCGGTTTTAGAGCTACAACTAGAAAACTAAAGCTACAAAATATAAGTAATATTTATTTTCTTTCAAAAACTAATGAAAAGAGTGGAGAAATTGTCTATTTATACTATTCCATGCCAAATGATAAAACTACCCTTAATGATCTAAAGAAAAGGGGTGCCCCTTGAGTGTTGGATTATAAAGTGAAAAGTCCTTCTTTCCCTTCAAGTGAGGTGACTTTTGAGTGTATTGATTTACTTCTCCTCCTTCAACTTGACAAGACTTTAAAAGGCTCCAAACACTTTCCAATTCTGAATCTTGAGCCTTTGACCATGCGTTGTATTCTTTTATGCTTTTCATGCTTGTATCACTAGCTCTCAGTACTATTTTAGCAACTACCCAATCTACCTCTAGTGCTATGGAGCCATAGTAATGACAGAGTCAGTAGACACTGATCCTTCTTCAACAATAAATAAAGAATATATATTGACTCTACTAGAACTTCACGATAGTGATTATGAGGTCTCAAAGATTTGAGTTTCATCTGAAGGTATAAATAGAGTAATTTTAGAAATTATTGTGAAAGCTCTTTAGGCTGAATTTGTGTTGTATCAGACCTTTATTGCTGCATAGATGATATGGAGGGAATAATCAGTGAGAATCTAATCCAATGAAATCCCTAATTTTGTTAAGTTCTATATTGAATTTGAGAAGGCTAAAGCTGACATTGCTGAGCTTTAAAGTAGACCTACCATAGAGTTCCCAATTTTGATTATTAAGGATTCTAAATATAAGAGGGAACTAATTTATTTCATGGTAAAAATTCTAAAATCCAAGGGTAAAAGGACAAAACAAGTGAGAGAGATGATATAGAGAATGTTTGAAGAAAAAGAAAGTGGAAAGAAAAGTCTGATTTGTAGAAAGCTTAGAATAAGTCGAAAAAGAAAGAGGTAAAAAAAAAAGATATGAGGGCTCGAGCTACTGTAGCCTTTTCTAGCTTACCACCAGGGATAGCTGGTGGTGCAGATTTGAATGTGGAGCCTTATACCCCACCACCTGTTACATTGAGAATTGGTCACCACTGGCACCACAACTAATGATTTTACAGCAGATATTTTAGCAAACTTCAAGTCACCCAGCATAAAAGCATATGGAGACACAAGTACATCCTCCCTATAGAACCTTATTAATTATATTTTTGATATATTAGGGAGGACAATATATATCCTTTTGATAGAAAAAATAGTACTTGTGCGATTCACCACTTCAATGTTTATTATTGTGTTTCTTTTCTTCGTTGCTAATCTTAAAAATGATGCTCACATCATGGATATTGTAACTAGGAGTTGTCATACTCTTGGTAAAGATATTAATAACATTGATGAAGACCCAAATGAAACGGCAAATTATAAGTAAACAAATAGAAAAATAAAGATGCTTGAAAAGTAAAATGATGATGTTTCAAAGGTTAATGAGTCAATTGTTTAAAATTTGAAGAATGTTGAAGAAAATATTGAAAGTGAGAAAGCTCCACAAGTGGTTGATGGTAATGTACCATAATCATATGGTAGTTTCTATGCCACAAATAAAAATTCCTCCCTCATTCCAAAAAAGTCTCAAGAACAAAGAAAATGATATAAGTTTAAGAAATTCCTCGCAAAATTTAGAAACCTATTGATAAATATCACATAGTTAAAAGCGTTATAAGAGATTCCTGGTTATGCAAAAATCATGAATTATTTTCTACAAAGAAACATGTTATGCATTTTGAAACTATTGAAGTGACTCATAATTATGGTGCTATCATGGATATCACAATAATGGTGAAGAAATAAGACCCGGGTATACTTACTATTCCTTTAACTATAGGAGTGTACAAATTTGGAAAAGTATTGTGTGATCTTAGGTTAAGCATTAACTTAATGTCATTGGTCGTATTTCAAAATCTATGCTTGGGTTCTCCCAAGACAACCAAAATGGGGATTTTATCGAACAAATAATATTTCAAGAGTCTTGTGGAAAATATGTATGGTGTTCTTATGAAAGTGGACATGTTCTTTTTCCCAACTAATTTTGGTTTCTTAGATTGTGAGATAAACCATGAGGTCTGACTTATCCTTGGAAGGCCATTCTTGGCTACTAGATGAGCCTTTATTGATGTTGAATATTGTGAAATGATGTTTTGAGTTAATAATGAAGAAGTATTTTTCAATGTGAGCAAGTCCATGATGAAACCAAAGGACTTGTATGTTATTTCAATAAGTGATGTGATTGACCATGAGGTGTCTAGCACCACGGAAGTAGATTTTGTAGATGACCCCTTAGTGGGTGTATTGTGGAACTTGGGGAGTAAGGTGATTGAAGAATCTGATAATTTGGTTACATCATTAATAGGACTTTGTTCTTATACAAAAAATACAAAAAAAGTTGATCTTGATTGGGAAATTATGAAAGTCCACCAGCCAAACCTTCTATTATTAAACCACATATTTTTATTCATAAGTGGATGGAGATTGGACATACAGAGGGAAACTAAAACTTAATTTATTTCCTTCACTTATTTGGTATGTCTTCTTTGGTAAGAATAATAATTTTCCAATTATTTTTGTGGGTGATCTATTGCCTTGTCAAGTGGATGCCTTGAAATCTATTGTGAAAAAGTTCATTTGCAATATCGGGTGGACCATAGTAGACACCATAGAAATTTCTCCCAGAATTTTCCCTCATTAAATCAAGTAGGAGGTGGATTATGTTTCTATTACAGAATACCAAATAATGCTCAACCTGCAAATGCAGGAGGTAGTCAAGAAGGAGATTATCAAATAACTTGATGTAGGTGTTGTCTACCTAATTTTAAATAGTATATGGGTGAGTCTGGTCTAATATGTTCCAACGAAGGGTGGTATGATGGTAGTCCCAAATAAGAGCAATGATCTTGTTCCCATTTATTTGATCACGGGTTGGAGAGTGTTATGGATTATCATTAATTGAACTTTTGGACAGAGAAAGATAACTTTTCTATGCCTTTCAAGGAGCAGATATTTTATAGATTAGTCAGGTTTTATTGGTACTGCTTCCTTGATGGGTATTTGATTTATAATAAAGTTTTTATTGCACTGGAATATCAAGAAAATACCACCTTTTCTTGTCACTATGGGACCTTTTCTTTCAAATACATGCCCTTTGGGATATTCAACATACCCTCTACCTTTCGATGGTGCATGTTTTGTATATTCTCCAACATGGTAGAGGATACATGGAAGTGTTCATAGATGATTTCTACGTGGTTGGAGAATCATTTGAATCCTTCCTTAGTCATTTGAGTAAGGTCCTTGAATAGTGTGTGGAGACCAATAATTTTTTATTTAGGAAAAATGTCAATTCATTGTTAAAGAAGGTATTGGTCAAGGTCATGAGATTTTCGATAAAGGAATTCAATTGCATCAAGCAAAATTTAATATGATTGCTAAATTACCTCCAGCAAACTCTGTGAGGGGTGTTAGAATTTTTCTTGGTCATGCCGGGTTCTATAGGCTCTTCATTAAGGATTTCTAAAAGATTGCTCATCCTTTCTGAAAACTATTTGAAAAAGAGGTCAAGTTTGAATTCGATGGTGATTGTATAATAACTTTTAATTATCTCAAGTAACTTCTTGTATCAGCTCCTATCATAGTAGCTCCTGATTGGTCCATGCCTTTTGTAATAAAATACGATGTGAGTAGTGTTGTTTAGGTGGACCCTAGCTACTTCAAAAGCAAATCATAGAATCATGCCTAATGTAATTATACGATAATGGAACAAGAGTTTCTAGTAGTTGTATATGCTTTTGAAAAATGTCAAGACGATTCATTTGTACGAAAGTAGTACTATACACTGACCACACAACTTTTAGATACTAATGCAAAAGAAAGAGGAAAAAACTTATTTTCTTTGGTGGATATTACTCTTATAAGCATTTGATTTGAAGTGAAAAAACAAAAGGGTTGTGAAAATCAAGTTGCAAACCACCTATCTCTCCTTGAATCAAATCATAAGACTTTGGGTGAGATTGAAAATGATAATACTTTCCCCGATGAGATAATTATCTCACTTTCATGAAGCACTGCACCTTGGTATGTGGATTATGCTAACTTTATTTTGAGTAACTTACTTCTCAATGATCTTAATAGTTATCAAAAGAAGATGTTCTTGTTTGATATGAAGAATTACTTTTAGGATGATCAATACTTTTGATAGAGTGTACAGATAGTATGATACGCGGTGTGTCATAGAGTCGGTAATGAGGACCATTTTTTAAGCTTGTCACTTTTATCCATTTGGTGGTCATTGTGGTGGGATTTGAATAGATACAAAGGCTCCAAAGTGGATATTTTTGGCCTATTCTGCATTGAGATGCTTATGAGTTGGTCAGGATATTTCCTATATGTCAAATGCAAGGAGGAATTTGAAGGAGGAAAATGACTTTGAAGCCCAACTATAATAATTATATCTTGGCAGTGGTCGATTATGTTTTGAAATGGGTGGAAGCCATTTCTCTTTCGAACAATGAACGTTAAAGTGTCACTTTCTTCTTGAATAAGTATTTTTTTACAAGGTTTGAGACTCCAAGGGAAATCATTAGTGATGGTGGATAATATTTTTGTAATTAGGTCTTCGATGCCTTACTTGATAACTATGGGGTGAAACATAAAGTCACTACTCCTTACATCTCCAAACTAGTGGTAAATATGAGGTTTTGAATGGTGAAATCAAGTCCATCCATGAGAAAATCGAGAATGTTGGTCGTATGAATTGGAAAAGACAACTCAAGATGCTCTTTGGGCATATAATATATCTTACAAAACTCCTATTGACATGTCTCCCTATCAATTGGTGTTCGAAAAAGTGTATCACTTACCCATTGAGTTGGGGCATAAAGTTATATGGGCCTTGCAGAAGTTGAATATAAATTTGGAGAAAGCCTCCAAATCAACAGTACATCAACTTCACGAGTTGAAAGAATTTCGACTCAAGGCATATAAGAGTTTCATATTGTATAAGGATAAAATAAAGAGGTGGCATTATGTGATGATCATTAAATGGGAGTTTTGTATTAGTGATGATGAGCTCCTCTTCAAATCAAGGTTGAAGCTCTTCATGTGTAATCATAAACCACATGGTCGAGAACATTAATGATCTCAAATGTTGGTCTAAGTAAAGCAACTGAGTTGGAAGTCCAAGAGAAGAGGAAATTTGTTATCAATGGGAAAAAATTGATGCATTACTACGTGGGTGGAATCGGAGCAGCTGATGTTGGGTTGCTACATTTCAAGGACCCCAAATGATGAACAAGTTATGTCGTCCGATTAGTATAACAAAGGAGTTTCTTGGGAGCCAACCCAAGGTTTGTTCTTGATATTTTCTAGTGTTTTACATACTAATTGCATCTTTTTGTAGGTGTTTACATGTGAATTCACAAGTTAGGATCATGAAGGTATGTTTGAAGACTCAAACCATATGTCCCAAGATGTTAAAGACAACCTAAGAGAACAGCTTTACACTTTCGTGTGCGTGTGCCACGTTGGTGAAAAAAAATTTGAGCAAAAACTTAGGATTCTTACTGCCTTAACGTGCACTGGACAGGATTGAGCAATCGAGATACAGGTTATGCAGAAGATGGTTGCAAAAGAGACTAATTTTGAGAAAAAATCATTGGGAGTATCTAGTTTAACCTCTGCAGGATCTTCTTGATCATACCATGTGTAGGTCAATTACATATGGAAAGCAAAGAACACTACCTTGACTGCCAGGGTCACCTGGGAATGCAGTCCTGGCACAACTCAGAACAAGACCCTTAAGCCAAGGCCAATATTTTTAGAAAAAATGGGTCAGATTTTTATTGGACTTACTAGACCCAATAAGCCCAAATTTTATTTAAATGACATAAAAAAGACCCAATATTACATCACTTGATCATTTTTAAATCCCAATAAGAGCTTTAGTTGATTCTTACGCTTCAAAACTCAATATTTTCTCTTTCTTCATTCTATCAAATTCCTTCAATCTCGTTCAAAGATTCTCAATTTCCATCTAAAGAATTCAAATTTGAATCATCAAATTGGGCTTTTTCATTGATCTTTTCTCTCTCTTAAGTGAACTTAAAGGTATGAAATTTTGTAAAATTATCTTTGAATTCTCATTAAAGTAAAAATGGTGTTTCACATACCATGGTTTCTTTTGGTATAAATTTGATTTATTTGCAATTATGTTTGTGGAATTTGATTGTTGGAATGAAAATTTTGAATGGGTGCCTTATTTTATAGGCTTAATTGGTAATTCTTGCTATATTAAACTATCATATACCATGTGTTTGATGAAATTACCACTTGAGTGTCATTTGTTAATTTGTGTGGTGGGTGATCTAATTATATTAGTATGAGTACCATTTGTGTGTTTGGTGATGAATTGGTGAACTGGCCTTACTCATATGTGCTTTAACTCTATTTTTTCAAGCTCTTATCTTCAATGCCCACCATATGTTTGTGAAAAATTCAAGGACAGAGGGATGTCTTAAATGTTACTAATGGATAATATATTCATTCTTAAGGCATAAATATGAGTCCAGTTGCTCCTTAATTGTATGAGTCCGGTGGTTTTTGGTTTATGTTGTTGATAAATGTTTTTTCCATGTCTTTGGTTAGTAAATGTGCATAATATAGAATCCACAGGAGAGTTTAAGTAATCCGAGAGACATGAGTGCTTGCCTTGTCCTATGATAGATTGGGTGACTCCATTTGTAAAGTTATAAGGTCATTCTTGTTTTCATTAATTTCATAGATGTTCTATGAGCTAATTTTACAAAATGTGAAGATTCTGTGGAAATGTATAGTCTAATTCGGGTAATGTTGTGAAGAAATAGTCCTATGAGTTGTATTAACCCGTTACCTTGCATTCACCTTTATTTTTCTTTAGCTTTATTTTCTTTCTTAATATATGAAAATCCCAAAAACATGTTTTATCTCTTTTCTTTTCTTTTGGTATTGTTCTTTTATTTTTCATAGGTATGTATACAAGAAAAACTTAGCCATGGGATTCTAAGAAGGTTACCACGGGATAAGGGAAAGGTAAAAGATATGACCAAAAAGGGCAACGAACCAACCTATAAAGTAGTCCAACAAGGACCCGAAGTGCAAACAATAGGTTGAGCTAGCCAAGAAACTATCCAGAGATAAGTAGCATGCATAGATGGTTGGGGATTGTTCTAGCCCCAACAAAATAATGTGTTACCTTTTGCAGTGGACCTAAATATAGGAGCCCCTTCTGATGAGGCTCCTAATAAGAAAGTATGACCATCCACTACCGTGTACCAAGCTTTTAGTGAGCCATAGGTAGTCTTTACTCTCATCTACTCTCTTTTTATTTATGGATTTGGGAAAATACATTGAAGTTTAGTGGATGTTGGGCATCTTATCCTACATTTGATGGTATGTTCCTATTGATTTCGGTTGATGGCATTGGATGGATGGATTGTATAGACATACTCTATTTTAAAAAGCTGATGTTTATTTACATTTTATATTTTGATGCTTATTTTTATTTAAACTTGTGGCTCTTGTTCTTCATGATTGACATTGCTTAGGGTTTGTCCCTTGTAGGCCATTTTAATGATGATGTAGGAGATTGCCAATGTTGGGCTTGTTTCATTCACTTAATATTAATGTGATACCCTGTTTAGATTGTATTTGTAATTATTATGTAATTTTGATGATGCTTACAAATATTATGTACATTGTTCTTATCACCTTTTGCAAATACATTTCCAATAAACTTAAAGGGTTTTGTTCGAAACATAATTCTATCGCAAGTAGCAAAATTTTTTTTTTCATTTCTTTTTTATTTTTTGTCTTTACTTTAGTCATTTTCTTTGTTGAACAGAGTGGTATTTCATCCATAATGGATAATAAGGATACATTCATAGGTGAAGTACCTAGTCTTTTGAGTTGATTTGTAATAAGAAAAAGTTTGAAAATTCTTTCAAATTTTCAATATCAAGGAATGAAATGATTTTCAAAAAACACCAAAAATATAGTTTTCTTTTTTAAAAAGAACAAGGATTTTTTTATCTTTCTCTTGGTGAGATGATTAAATTCAATTTTTGGCTCTCTCTTTAGATGGATGAGACTTTGACTTGGAGTAACTTATTAAGCTCAAATTGTTCAAATTGGTTGGGAAACTAACTTTTTGCTCTATGACTACGATGCCTTGTATGGTGAGTTTTTTGAACAATTCTTGTACTTACGTATAGTCTAGAACTTGCCCTTAGTGTTTTCAAAGCAAACTGCTAGGCAAGCTTAGTTTTTAGGATGAACCGAGGTCATTTTTTACCTGTCACATGGCCAAATTTAAACCTTATTATTGTTCCTTAGTAACACCTTTGAGACTTTTGCCTAATTTTCTTTCTTCTTTTAATGATCACCATGGTATAACACCTTAACCTTTTTTGAAAATATTTAGTTTAGCACTTAACCTCCTTTGATGCATCACGTGATTGTAAGCAAGGAAATGTAGGTGAATGCCTAAGTTTGGGGGTTGTATAATGGTGAAATTAATTTATGGGTAGTTCAAACTTGTAGTTTGGGGCAATATTGTGATATTTTAAGATACGTTAAGAAAGGTTTATGATGGGTTGTTGAATCGTGTGCTTAAGAGACAAGAGGTATGATTTATGACAATGTTAAATAGCCTAGCCCATAGAACTTTAAGATAAATTAAACGAATGAAGGGCTATGAAAGTCTTAAAGATTGTACATCTTTTGAAAGAGACAAAGAAGTGATGAAAGAAAATGGTGTGTTGGATTTGTTTTGTTATTGCTAAGTTAAAGATTAATGTAAACAAAGGAAATTATTTGAAATTGAATAAGGTGGATAATATTAAAAAATTGGTGCAGAAGGGGTTAAGAGATTGCATTGAAGGAGATCTTTGAGTCACTTCATCCATATTTTTTGTACCTTAAAACTTCGTCTAAACCCGTAAAACCTTAGTGACTCCAACTAGGTAAGTCTGCATTAGTAGCAAACAACATAAAGGTCAAACCTATGGTTCTACTCATTATACTTGAATTTCATTGCGAGAGTGAGTGTGTATTGTTTAAATATATGATCTGTAACACCTCAACTTAGTATAAAGAGTCCCATATTGGCAAAAATAGAAGGGATGTTGGGTATATAAGTAAGGAAACCTTACTCCCTAGTGACACATTTTAAAGTGGTGTGGGTCTGGGCCCAAAGAGGCTAATATCACTAGTAGGTTGGGGAGTTAGAGGGGTCTCTCGGGCCTTCGTGGCTTGGGATGCCCATCAGAGTTGCTCCTGTGTCATCCCTGTTGATGCGGGCTAAATTTCAAACTGAGTGTAGAAAATCCCGGTAAGGTGGAGTAAACCTCAATCCTGAGTCCAAGAAAATCCCATTTGGTGTGGAAAACCTCAGCGAGGACGCCGAGTCCATAATATAGGGATGTATGGAACACCCCAACTTAGGATAAGGAGTCCTACATTGGCAAAACACAGGAGAGATATTGGGTATATAAGTAAGGAAGCCTTACTCCCTAGTGACGCATTTTAAAGTTGTGTGGGTTTAGGCCTAATACGAATAATATCACTAGTGGATTGCGGAGTTAGAGGGGTAACTCGGGACTTCGTGTCTTGGAATTCCCATCGCGGTTGGGCCTTGGATCGGGTCGTGACATAATCTTATTTAAGAATTGAAATTTAATGTGTTTGAGTACTTTGCAGTAGAGGGTGATGTATTAATTCCAGCTTGGGTAAATAAGCAAGGTAAATTGCATTGTGAAGTTTCAGATAATCTTTAAAGATTTTGTGTCGGCTCTTAATAAGCATTATTGATTTGAAAGGTTCATTTGATGCTATATTGCATCCTTGCTTCATAGATATGTGCTTATTGGAAAAAAAAATTGGTTTATTTATTGCCATTAACTGTTTGAGAGGTCTTTTTCTAAGCTTTGTTAGCCTAGAGCTTTCGTATAGATATCTTTTGGGTAGTATTGAGTCGTAAACACCCTATCTCTTTCGATTATTCTTGGTTGCTTTAGAACAAACACTAGTTTAAGTTTAGGGGATTGGTAAGTTCTCAATTAGATGACTTGTTAGAACTTTTTAAGCTTAAATTATCATGCTTTTCTATTGATTTGGTGTTAATCTCATGAATAATGCTCATTTTTTAGGTAAAGGGTTTAAAATGAAGATAAGAAAGCCATTCAAGTCAATGGGAAGTCAAATATGAAAGAAAATAGAAAGCCATCAGAATTTTTAAATTCGAAATCTTTCAACCAAAACCCCCATTTTTACTTTCATATTTTTTACCACAGGTTACGGGTCAATCCTTAGTTGTCTTCGAAATCACATGTATTGAACTCCTTGTTTTCACTCCAAGTGTATTCGACCCTAAACTCCATTGGGTTACTATATTGATGATGATACTAACATCTCAAGGGAGTAGTTTGAGCATCATCATTAATAGACTCAGTCATCTTGGCATGCTAAAAATTACTATAGACAGAAGCCCCTAAAACTTTTATCTGGGTTGTATCCAACCGATATGTAACATCTAATCCCTTCATAAACTTCCAACTCCACTCAAACTTGGTAGAGACTCTAGCGGCTGAATTTTTGATGAAGTGTGAAAATGTACCTCATACTCCACAATATTACATGGAGTTATGCTCCAAATGATCATACCCATCTATCACACAATCTCTCGAGCTATACAACATGAGCCTCTCCATGAAGGCCTCAAAAAGTTAAGTCTGGGTCATAGTAGGTGAACCCAAAAGACTACAACTGGTAAACAACCTCCACCAATCCCTTACCACACCGTTAATTGATAGGTAGTATAAGAAACTTTATAAGACTCAAAGGATCCAAGATTATGTATCTTTTCTTGAAAATCAATCAAAAAATAAAAGGTATCCTCGCCAAGAGTTTCACCAAACTTCGATAGAGCCACGTAAATTAATTTCAAATAACTTCTAATTATCAAAAGACATAACTATACCCAAATCAAATAGAAGAATAATGAGTCTAGTGGGAAAAGAGTCTACACATTGGGGCACCATAGATGATGATTATACCCCATTAGCTTGAATACAATAAGCAACTGTCATTATTGACGGTGGAATATCACTTGAACTCTTAGAAATAGCATATACACTTAAGGGAACAGCCTCCAAATGACATAAGAGATGAGCCAAAATAGCCTGAAGCACTAGGGTGTTGACTAAACCCTATGGAACCAGAGTTGGCCCTGCATTCTCTATCTAATAATCATCCTTACAGTACACGACCTTAGACTCAGAAGAGGCATTCCTAGAAAGTCCTCTAGTTGGTGTAGCTCCTCGCACTTGTCCTCTACTTTTAGGTCAATCACGACACTTGCCTTGTCCTTGAATAGGGTCTCCCGTATTGGGTTCCAGCTCAACATCTCAAGCATCTCTAGACCTAGTCCTCACTATCTACCATAGAGAAGAATAAAATACAAGTTTAGAAGTTGGGTAGAACAACTCAAATAAAAAGTAATTGAATTAGAGAATGTTTTCCTAATTATATATTATAGTCTTTTAAAGATAGATATAGGTATCTATGTAAAGATCCACGAGACTCTATAAGACATATTACTCTTACACTTGTGAGACTAGTGAACCTAGCTGCTCTGATACTAATATGTCATGACCCAAAATCAATTTCATAATTGCACTAATCATAGCCCAACCTTGATAAGAAATCCATATACCCACAAAGAAAAGAAATGCAAAAGAAATAAGTAAATAAAGTTAAACAATACTTTTGGAGTGAAGCCAAGTCACACATATTTATAAACAAAGGACAAAAATCAAATTAAGATACCAAAACTATCCAAAAATTTGGTGTCATAAGTGCAGAAGATCTAATCATACAAATTGAATCATAAGTACATGGTCTATCTCCAAAAACAAAAATAATAACATCCAGATAGACAAGAAGAGGTCTGGATCAACTCTAAAGACATAGAGCAATCAGTACCTCAAATATCACAAATCAATTATAAAATCTCAACCTTTGTGTGTCATTATCATGTTAGGATCTACATCGAAAAGGCATAGCAGGGACGAGTACGGTCCACTTATATTCAGTACGTATCATAAGCTAACTGAGAAAAGCATAAAAAAGGTAAGTAAAATAATACAATGAGTGTGTCACTAGCAAGCAGATAAGTCCCAAATCATTACTCACACTATCACTACTAATAGTTCTGGTGTTACACACATACATGAAGAATATATTGAAACTAAACACAAGTCATGGAACTAAAGAAAATCATGAAAGATATGTGTGAAATGCAAAGCGGATAGGATAAAGGTGAAAGTCATCACATGACTCTCTTTATACACCTAGACATGGGGGTTTGCAACCCATATACTCTGTCTCGTATCTCAAATCTTGACCCAAAGCTTCGACTTTTGTTAACAAAAAAGGTTTCTACTAAAATGCCCTTTTTTATTAAAATAACATTCTAAATAATACAAATATTTCATGAATGTATATGTATGGTAATGAGGATGTAATGCTCACAATAAACTCAAAATGAAATACCAAATCCATCCATCACATATATAAGTGAGCCTAGAATCAACTCAATGTGACAACAATTCATGATTACCAATGTTACTTAGGCACCATCAATGAAAATATACATATAAGACATTATTACAACTATATCAACCCCTAACTCAGGTTTTTCCATCATGAAAAGGGCAACTAATGCACACAAAATCTTAAAATAACAATTCAAGCCCCCGAACTGGTATAATATCCAGATAAGAACATTTAAATGCATAGATAAGGCCAATGATGTTAGATAAAGCCCCAAATGGGTAACACACACTATCAGATATTACAAGTTAACAACAATAGAATATAATCACCCGCAAAGTCATATAACAGTAATAATAATCTCAAATATAAACTTCATTGTTATTTTCCAAAACCATAGCATATTGTACTTTTTATTAACTACCGAGCTTAATAAAAAAGAAGTTAAGTCACAACCTACCTTGAATCAATAATATACAAGTCTAAAGTGCTTCAACATAGAGCTTTTACCTTACAAAAAGCCTCGAAATCAACTATAACATTAAAATATAGCATTTACATGTTAATAAAGTAATTGAAACCCATATTGCCCATATTTGAGTTGGGTCTAAAATGGGTTTGGAAAACATGTTTGATAGTAAAAAGGCTATAATAGAAATTTTGTTCTACAAATACATTCCCCAATTTTGTAAGAGTCTAAGTTGAAAACCCACATGAAAATGTGTTGACAACAAGCTTCAATAGAAGAAAACCATTTTTAATCTTTACGAGTAAAAACATCAAAATCCCAATTCAAAATCATGAATAAAAGTTTTTTCGAAGATGTAATCAATGGAAATAATAGGGAAATGAGTTAATAGGTTACCCACTAAAAACAAGATGAAGAAACATTTGAAAATAGACTTTCTTGAAGATTGGAGGTCAAAAAATGGTAAAAATTTGAGAAAGGGGGGTTACATACAACAGTTGTTGCTTATGTGGCTAAATGGACAATTAAGTGGGTTGCTTTAAAGCATTACCATATCACTAAAGTGGATACCACTTAATCGGCTTTCCGATGCTAAAGTGGTTGTCGGTTAAGCAAACATTGGCCTTTTAAACGGATGATTAAATATCAACAAATGGTAATTTTGGGTGCAAAGCTACCAAACTCCAAATAGACCCTCAATATCTTATAATGGCACCACAGAGAAAAACCAAAGATACTACCAGGCTAATTTCAGTATTCTAGACTCAATGTCGATGTCGAATTTTTAAAGAAAGATTGCTTTCAATAAATTAACCCTAGTACCCTTTTTCACTATTTTCCAAAGAAAGGAGTCATAATAAAAAATAAAGGTGCCAAACCCAAAGCAACCCCACTACTAACCCAAATTTGATATTCTTAACCTTAAACTATCCAGATTGCCTTCTGACATTCAGAACAACAAATGTTGACTGAATTTAACTATGTGGCTTTCAAATCCTCCAAAAACCATAAACTCAACCAAATCATTTTACATTGTATCAACAACCATGTCATGTATCCCCAAACCCTAAAATTAACTTGTAACAACTATAAAGAATGGCAAAATGGTCAAAACACATATAAATCACACTTACAAAAATCATGTTGTTACATATTAGCATATGGATATAGCTACACATGTATCACAACTTTTTGAGGAAGGTACACTAACTTGGAAACCTAACTAGTTCTCATTAAAGTGCCGCAACAAACCCTTTACAAGGCAATATACTACCCAAAACTAAACTAAGGATTCTAATTTAAAATCTAAGGATATTGCACACACTAAGTCATGCCTAAAGGGAGAAACAACTGCCTAAACTATAGATAGTGAAACATGGTTCTAGTCCAAGGCTCCTAATAGATGGCAAGAATGCCAAAATTATGATGTAACCTTACTGTTATCATATAGACACTAATCCATATGTGATCTATACAGTAAATTATCTCGTAGAGCAAACTATAGATTCAAGTAGACCATTGCCTACCTTAGATTAACATAGTAACCTCAAACCATCCATAAGATGCTCATCACCTTTGCTTGATCTCAAAATGACACTACGTTATTAAAATGTTAATATACACATCAATACAAGTAAATTGATGCCCATAGTATAATTTTATACTTTGAACCAAAAGTGGGTCAAATATTGCATATGGGGCACAGTCATGAAATCCATAAATTGGATACATCACTAATTCCATTGAAGAACAAGGAATACATTCCAAAACTTGAGAACATATAGAGACCTAATAGTTCCTCAAATTAGCCCGAATGATTTGAAGAATTCAAGAACTTATACTCTGAATTAAATGGAATTTTGACCAAATAAGATGGGGAAAAGCAATAGGAAATGATCAAGAGGTGTTGAATTAACATACCTCAACTTTAATAAATGAATTTCGATTGTTTACTTTGACCCAAGAACCATCAATGGTGAAAGGATACTTTGAAAATTACAAAATATCACAAAGAAAGAAAATATATATTTCCAGGGGTCTCTTCATTGCAATCGCTAGACCCCTTTTATGAATATGATGCCTACTTATATCAGTCTTTCTTGAATGCAATTAATCTTCCGTCCCTCTTCATAAATATGACATCAAGATTAAGAACGCAAATACCAAAAGCTTTGTCATTCATAAATGTGATTGATGGCTTGGAAATTCAATAAAGAAATAAAACCTACACCAACTGGTGAAAAACTAGCAAAATCCTGAGTCAAAAATGCTATCCTACTGGGTCCTCAACAATCTTTCAAAATCCCATGAATGCAATAAAACTATGAAACCTATCAAAGCATTTCAAACTGAATTAAAGCGATAAAAATTTAAATAAATGTCATTTCAAAAAAACATGGGTGTCACACCTTACTATCCATTTGTAATGACCCTCCAGGTCATTTCTCTAATATTGATGCACTTCCAGCACTTTGAGACTTCCCATAAAAGCTACAGGTCATTTATGACTTGCTAGAACTATCATTTTTTGATCAAACTGTATTTTTAGATTTTAGGCTCACTTTTCTATTTTGACGTTTTGGATTTTTAAGATTCGATATTGGACAAGAATTCCAAGTGGATGGCTATGAATAAGAATTCTTATAGTTCCATCAGCTTTGGAATATTTATTTTCTTCTATGGTGACCCTTTCTTAAGGTCCCAAGGCTTTTAAACTCATTTTGGGCAATTGAGCGGAATGTGTGAAAAATAGAACTATAGGTGTGGCCCCATATTTAAGAAAAATAATCTCAAATGAAAGTTTCAATGGTTCCACTAAGTTTGGAATGAAAAATTTTATATGGTAGCATATTTTCTTTGCACATATGGTGTTCCAAATGAATCTTGAATACTCGATCGAAGTCCATTTTGGAATTAGCAAAATCTGTGCACCACACCTGATAGGATCGCTTAAGAACCTATTAAGTCTCTTTATCACACAACACTTTAGTGCCCTTTTTGCACTTTAGTGGACCTTTCCCTTTGCTGGTAGAGTACAATAGCGCCTAATGGCCACTAAAGTGGTGCCAACCTTAGTTTTGCTAGGCCGCTTTAGTGGCACTCGTTGTTGTCACCTAACTGCTTTAGCAAACATATTATAGCTTTAGCAGTATGATCTATAGAACCCAGGTGTTCTCTTTAGCAACACTTGTGGCCTTTAAATCCCTTCTTCCCTACCCAATTTTCTATTACTTATTCCACTATTTCTTATACTAAATTTAGATCACAAAAATAGAAAAAAGTGGGAAATCATCCATATAGGTTATGGAAAGATAGCCTAACCCATCTTATTCAGTCTCCGTTAATTTCTCCTTCAATTTCCATCCTAGTTCTTTTTAAAATTCTTAAAAATTAGGACTTTAATTCCCATACTTTTAGGGTTGATTTGAGACCATAGTTGTGCTCTATTTGTTCTTAATATTTGAGCAAAACTTCTTTGTTGTTTGAGGGACCTTATGATGGATTTAATTTTGGATTCCATTTATGGGCCCTGCAGGCCCATTTTTAACCTGAATGTTGACCCAACACTTAATATAGCAATATAGATCTTATTTTACGCCTAACTATGCATAGATTACTATTTTGAAAACGTGATAGCATTGCAGGATCATGAAATGAAAATGAATGATTCAAGGGTTGTGGTTTTGCATTGTGGTAGTCTTCTGCCTTCTCTTCTTATTGGATGGTATTTGATATATGTTGCATTTTGTATAGGGATTTTAAGATATGATCGTGGGTAGGATACCGTGACAGACTAAATTATAAGTTTGGTGGCTAGAAGGGTAATTGATCCGTAAGGTGAAATACTTATTACACTTCTATGATACAGTTGCTTTCTTCATGGATTGCTATATTTCATAGCATAATTAATATAGTGTGCTATATAAGGGATGTAATTTAGGTATTGTAGGAATAATTAGTATGATTAGTATCATTTGGAATATTTAGGCTACCTTGGAACTATAATATAGGTGGAATTGACTTAGTTACTTATCTTTTAGGTAAAATTGGCCTAGTTATTAATGTCTGGGATGATTTACTACCTTTAGGATAAGTATGGACTATTTAACATCAATAAGTGAATTTGATACCTCATCCTAGCCTGGGTAGAATCTTGCCTAAAATGGATTTTGGGGATTAGAAGTTGGCCTCTTTGATCCATCTTAGGACAAGATTCGTGTTAAGATTTTGTAGACTTGTACGCTCTTTTTAGCATGTTAGACATGGTTGAGACTAATAAAACTTTAATATAAGGTTACTACGTCACTTAGTGAATTGTAATATTTTTCCCTTGATTATTATGTGATGGTTATGTCGGATGCATTATTGGGCCTAAGCCCGTGATTATGTTATAGATATGTATATGATTGGTTCCAAGTCCATATTTATGAGATTGATTGGATTTTGGGAAGATTTTTATTCTTGTAATAAAATGGATATTAGTTATAGAAATATTGGTTCTCATAATCGTATTGTTTTGATACTAGTGATGGCAAGCACAAATTTGGTACATTCATGATCACTTAGATGGTAAATGGTACGATCCCAACTAAAATGTGTTTTTTACTACTCTTTTCCTAAATGGGATTTATTCCTACTTTTCACATTTGAAACAAATTTCTTCATAATGGGAATTGTACCATCTTAATTATAACCTATATACATTGAGATTGAAAATGACATTTTAGAGATTTCACCGGGATAGATTCTAGTCAATGGTTTTATTACTATTATTTACCATGGTCAAGAGATTTTGATCCTTACTACACTTCTATGATGATTTAGTCCTAGATTTTACCCCATGTAATGGATTTACAAACTTGCACTCTTTTAGCCATGATTATAGCTCGTGCATCATATATGTATATATGTATATATATCTCTGGTACTAGATTGATATTTGATTGATTATAAAGATGATGGTTATTAAAAATCCTAGATCCAGACCATGTCGGTGTATATGGATACATTCGAACCCACTATGGGCCTTTTCATTTGTGTCAGCGTGTTGGAGAATAAAGGTCATCGTAGGTCCTACCTTTGTGAGTCATTGAGTTGGATGAGGTATATACACTGGATTAATTAATGGTACAGGGATTTGTTAAGGTATTATAGATTCTTCTTGCATTCATTCATTCATGTGCATTGCCTATCACTAGTATGGACCTACATCTATCAACATTATGAGGCATTGCATAAGTATAGATAAAGAGTATGTCTTGTAGTGTGTTGTGTTTATGGACCGTTTGGGATTATGGCAGTGTGTACTAACTTGATTTACTATTCATGATGGCACCTAATCCATCCCATCAATAAGTAAGCCGAACCATAGACCGAAGCTTGACACAATTGCCTAACTTGTTGGAAAATGTTGTCCTAAAAGCCGCAAATTAACCATTTAAAGAATTAAATAGCAATGATAAATTCATAAATATCTAATGGATAGATAGAAAATAAAAACCATCCTAAGATTCAGAAATGCTGGTACAAGAGCTACTACAAATAAATTATGAGTACCAAATAGTCAAATAAAATTTGTCTTGAAGATGAAAAACTAGACATAGATAAATAAAAGGAGAAAGAGTAACTCCAACTCCAACAGCTCACCCAATCTCAAAAATTAATCAGCATAATGGACAAATCAGGTGGCAACTAGTACTCGAATAAATACATAAAAGGTACAAAAGTGTAGTATGAGTACCAAAACCATGGGTACTTATTAGGCATCATCGGACGACTAAGCTAAATTATGATATAAATATGATAGGATACAAGATAGAATAAGCTAAGTCAAGATAAAAGGGAAAACCTAGAAATAAGATCCAATACCATTCTACATAAATAAATAAATGCATACAAGTTATAATGTAAAGAACAAATCATTAAATCTATAAGATTGACCCCCATAAGTCAATAAGTGGGGATAAGTAAATAACGAAGGCCCCCATAAGTGTTGAGGTACAATAAAGGGAACTAAACAACATAATAGTACTGAATAACCAAATTATCATAACATAATAAAGAGTCTATCTAGATAGTTTTATCACATACATGATCCCCAATGTTTGACTAGAACCAAAACTCAATAGTATCATCATTATCATTCTTATTGTTGGACTTGACCAAAACTTATTATCAAGATCATTATCAACTATCGCACTCGAACTAGAACTCATATTTATAAATCATATCAACAAACCATATTAATCATACATACCGATAAGATAACGAAATAGACTATACCAAATACTGCATCTATTAAGTCATGCCAAAATCCACGCCCATAGACCATGTCAAAAGTAGCAATCATAAGTTATTTCAATAATCATTATAATAGGCTATTAATCATATCTATAGACCATAAATTATAACTATTAACATGTCATATCCATAAATAACTAATCAAATTTATGAGTCATTAATCATTGATCACTTTGATATCTATACCATTAAACATGTCGATAAGCCATATTATTAATCATATTGGAAAGCTATATCAAGAATCATGCATCGATAAGTCATCTAATCATTCATATATTTATAACTCATATCATTAATCATGCCCAAAATCCATCTCAATAATCATGTATTACATACATATATATATCCATATCATATGTCATAACTTTAAATCATATCATTAATCACGTACATAATTAATATCATTATCAATACTTGGTATTAGCATCAATCTTTCAATATACAACTAACATGATCAATAAATATATTCAATCTCCTCAAGTGTCAAACTAACCATTAAAAAGAGTATATCATTCGCAAATAAGTCTACAATGCTAACACAAGTTTTGTCCTAAGTTGGAATAGAGGGGCCCACTTCTAATCTTCAAAATCTATTTTAGTCAACTTCTACCATGAACTAGGTTATGGTGTCTAAGTTAATTTCTCGATGTCAAGTAAGCCATAACTAGCCCTAAGATAGTAATCTTTGCAAAACATGAACAACTAAGGCAATCCTACCTAAAGCAATAGCAACTAAGGTAATTTCTCTTAACTTAAGAAACTAAGAAAAATTCCACCATGAACATGTATGACTAAGGAGATTTAACCTAGCTTGAGTAACTAACACATTTTTATCTATAACATGAATTATGAAGCCCAATTTACCTGAGACATGAATATCTATGCTAATTACTACAAGTTAATACTTCCACAATAGCCTAAATTGTCTAACTAAACCAATATATTCATAATTCCAACACCTTAATCCCACCTTATATCTAGCATAATATCATAATCATACAACGATATGGCTTAATCTATGAGGAAGGTAAACCTAGCCACCTAGAAACCAAAGAAAAGTCTTTAGAATCTACTAAATAATTAATTTCTCCTTCTGAGAAGCTTTTGCAAGGTGCCACACTATCATAATCACAATCTACTCATAAAAATATTAACAATGATACCCATATTGCACTATTGTACTTCGGGTCAAAAATTACATAAAAATTGCACATGGGGTCTATTCATGAAAATTCCATTTTTGAAACCAACTCAATATCCCTCTATGATCAAGTATTATTTACCCTAAAATAGGTGAATATTGAGCTATAATGGTGCTAAAATCAAGTCAGCAATCTTTTAGGGATTAGCAAAAGAATAGAGAAATCAACAATGAAAATAATAAAATATTACCACAAATTCAAGGGAAATTTGGATAGATTAATGATGATAAATCTCGACAATAACCGACAATTGATTCTCCTAAGAACTTATACTTTTTGGGGTTTTAGATTCTAGAGAATGGGTGGAGATTGTGAAAAATCAGGCTAAGTTGGTATTTATATACTTCCAGGCATGCGGGAACTGCTAAAGTAGAGATTGGGTACTTTAGCAGTTACCTGTAGAGAGCTTCGTGATGCTAAAATGGTATCCTACTCCATAAGTTAGGTCACTAAAATGGACCATGGGTCGCTTTAGCACTAGCCGCTAAAGCACCTTAGTCCCTCTAAAGTTGTACCTGGTTGGCTGAGTATCGCCTATAGAGTTATTAAAGGGATACTAAAGATACCTCTTCTAATGATCATAAAAGGCCACTTAAGCGGTGGCATCAGATATTAGGCACTAGATAAAAACTTGGAATTTTTTTGAGTCTCCGCCAACCCTTCGGGTTTTATCCAAATCACATATGTGCAACTGAACTATTCTACCATATCAAATTTGAAATTATAAAATCAATGGCACATTTGAAATTTCATCCAAGGTCGTTTTGACACAAAGTGGGTCCCACATTCACATGGCATTTTCTTAACTTTCGGCCAATAGCACAAAACAATTTTAGGAGCCTTACGACCATAACCAATGGTCCATCCAACCTAAAATTGATGTTATAAAGTTGTTACAATAGTGAGAATAGGAATACAAGGTCTTTCCACTATATTTTTCACTCGATAGTCAATTTGAACCAACGAAGGATTCAAATAGGAAATCAGCTCTAAAAATCAAACACACTGCCTGTTAATCAAACTGTCAGTTCTACAAAGTCATAAATGATTTTGGAAAGAAATAAGAAATATCTAAATGGAAAAATCAGTGAAAATACAGAAAATAGCCCAAAGGTTCATTATACAGAGAGGGTTTATAAAAGGACCAATAATGTATTGTTTGTCCATATTATCCGTTCACATTATTATGGTTATTATGGTTTGATTATGAAAAGTTAATAATCTATCTAGTATTGATATTTGAGATATGATTCTAATTATGTTACCTTCTGGTTATGTTATTACACATGATTCTTTCATGGTTAGGCATCATGGCTTTAGACCCTAATATTCTAATTTATTTTTCTTAGGGTTTTTTATTTATGGTATTTATCTCATGTTTAGATATATGGATTGGAGACCATGATAATATTTAGATAGATATATTTGAGACCATGATAATACTATCACCAGTTACTACAATGATTAGGAGGCCTGAGTTGCTAGTGTGTTTACTTATCCTATACCTTTAAGTTAGTCTTGATATGGTATATATATCCAAACATATATATATACATGAAGATATGGTGTTACTGTATATCCCTCTCTTCCTTTAATTTTTCATGTTGTATTCCCATTCATTGGCCTTGCATACTACTATATATAAATATTATTCTTCCGATCTTTGTTCATAAATTGGCTAGTGATATATGGTATGGTGTTTAGCATTTGGATTATAGTTAAAATATGATAGTTTATCCTTGTTGCCACTTTAGTTTTACTATGCTAGTTTCATGGATATTTAGGTATAAATTACATTCTTATTGTCAAGTTATGAATCCTGTTCTCACAAATAAGGGGTGCTCCTCGAAGGTCTCGAGATGTTGAGTTCGATTATCGGATCAAATTTGAATTTCTACGGTGAAATTGAAAGATATTTGGAGCTCAAAATGGACCTAGGGTTTAGTTCTCTCAATGTTTTTGATGGAAGAACATGAATTTTATGGCTCAATATAGGTATAAATGGACAATTTTCGTCCATGAAGTGAAGGCATAATGACCAAAATGCCCTTAAAAATCAAATAATTCTCGAATCTGTCCTTTGGTGGACTGTTTTGATAGTCTGAAGTAGATCAACTATAAAGTTTTACTCCGATATCCAAATTGTATGAAACCAATTTCATTAGAAAGAGGACTCTTAGAGATTTCCGTTGATATATAGTAGCTCACCCAGATCATTATGTACAAGGAGTTATGGTCGTTTGAAGTTGACCCAAAAATTTGCTTTTTATTGACCATAACTTTTTCCTCCGATAGTAAAATTGGATGAACCAATTTCATTAGAAAGAGGACTCGCAGAGATTTCCGTTGATATATAGTAGATCACTCGGATCATTATGTAAAAGGAGTTATGATCGTTTGAAGTTGACCCTGAAATTCGGCTGGCTGCAGTAATTTTAATTTCCTGCATGTTTTACTGTTCACAGTTCGATCGTAATGGTCGTAGTTCGATCAAAATAGTCGTAACTCATCGCTCGAGTGTCCGTTTTCAATGATCTACATATCGTTGGAAAGATTATTTGATACTCTACGCAATTGTAGATCAACGTCTTAGAAATACTACACAGATAATTTATGGATCGCTCTAAAGCGTAGAACTCGATACGTTTCTCACGAAATCTTTACGAAGAAAATTTTCTGGGGTATTACAGGCATGGTGGTATGTATTGGGGAATCCCTCTCCAGCAGTTGGAATGTAGGTGAAATGAACCTTGGACGCAGCTTGCCCTTCCTTACTTCCTTGAGGTGCGGCCACAGGTCAAGGACCGACCTGGCGCAACTTGGGCGCAGATGGGGAGCAAGTGTCTCGCCTCTCCCTTTGTGTTTGTCCAAAATTGCACTTCCAATGGTCCCCCCTTTTTACTTTCTTGTGTAATATATCCTTAGGATATTCTTTGATGCCTTTGTACAAACACCTTTTCACCACTTCTCCTCCCTATTTTTGAATTAAACATCATATTTTGATAAGAATTCAAGATGATGATTTGAATCTTCCTCAAGAACACCAAGACTTCAAAAACCTCTAACTCTTGAACCAATGATAGAGATGCGATGAAATTTTGACCTGAGGCTTTTTTCAACGTTATAAACATATTCCACATGTCATTTTGTCCAAATTTGCAACCAATTTTTTTCCACATTTTTGTTTCTCTTCACTTTCTTCAAGTTCAAGCTCTCAACAAAGGTATCTCACTCAAATGGACTCCAAATAAGCTCAAATTTGAACCCTAGACTACTATACTGGTAGAGAACAGAAATCTAACACTAGAAACACAAGAAAAACAAAACTGAAAAACTCAAATTTTTACCTAGGGCTAAAAATGTGTAAAGTACTTTTTTGGGGGATTTTCA
The DNA here is from genome assembly GCA_030864215.1 of Capsicum pubescens. Lineage (NCBI taxonomy): Eukaryota > Viridiplantae > Streptophyta > Magnoliopsida > Solanales > Solanaceae > Capsicum > Capsicum pubescens. The sequence continues at coordinate 173,343,166 of CM061543.1, forward strand.
ATTTTGACACTTCTTTTATTGTGGATTTTCAAGATAAAAAACCCAAGATTAACTTCATAGGAAATAAATTAAGCTCGACTGTGATACCAAATGATACACGATCTAACTACATAATTAAAACAATAACTTAGATACGAATACAAAGATAATGTTAGAATGGAAAGGTAGTAAGATAGACACAATGAAAGGAATTGAAAGAAAATAAAGGGTATATAAAACCTTAAACCCTCAATCAATATACTAAAAAAAGCACCTAAATTGTATGTTGACCTCAACGGAAATAATTCCCAAGAAACCCACGTTTCTAAACAAAGTATCAACACAAGCTAATCTAAGCTTTCCTCACCCTCTCAATAGAGTTTACATTAAAAATTCATGAAACTCTCATTAATAAAATGAAGAGAAATCCTATTTTTTGTCTAGGCTAATTTATTACATCATATGGGCCCAAAAGTGACAGATTTAGGAAAGACAAACATATAGAAGCCCATTAGCCAATTCCTTAAGCATATAAGATGCACATGGGGAACATCCCAAAGATGTAGTGGTATGTTTTGACCCTCTCTATAGGCTCAAAAGAAGTTTAGGCGCACCTCCAAAGAAGATGGAGCGTATTTCCTCTTTCGATGGCTTTCTAGACTCGTTTGGCCTTTCCTTGGACTCTGTAATGTCCCTTGAGCCTCCTTAATCATAATAATAATCCAATGGATGCATTTTGACGGCTATAATAAAGTCACCAAGTATTTTTGTCCCTTAATAATCCTCTCTATCAATCAGAGATTATTTAGATTGTATCAATATCTCTACCATTTATTGCATGCTAAGGATTATAGATCCAAAGGTCCTTCTTTGTAGAATTTTCCCGTGGTTTGTGAATTTCTTGAGGTGTTCCCTTATGATCTTCCTAGTGTTCTTCCTGATAGGGATATTGAATTTGGGATTAATCATCTTTTAGACACTCATCCTATTTTTATCCATCCTTAGGAATGCCTCCGACTCAGTTTATAGAACTCAAGAAGAAGTTTACAGTTCATCTAGATAAGGATTTTATCCACCCTAGTATTTCTCCATGGGATGATTTTGTTCTTTTATACATAAGAAGGATGGTTCCCTCGTAATGTCTATAGTTTATCGGTAGTTGAATAAGGAATTTAGGGTGACCTCTTTATGGGGTGGATTAATATATATATTATGTTAGGTACTTTTATAATAGAACATGGTTCTTTCTAGAAACTATGTTTGAACTCTAGACTTTTACTATGGAGAAAAGGATGTTGGCTCAAGGATAGCGATGCAAAATTTACAAATATAGATTTGTAGGCTTGATAGGATGTGTGGAAGAGACTGGCTTGATAACAAATGAAATATCAGAGTGCAAAATGATGATACATGCCAAAGTTCTAGTGATGAAGCGATAAATTAGGGCTAATTGATTATGTGGGTTAGTGTATTAATTTTATAAGACTATGTCAAGCCCCAATAAGCATATTGTTAGATGAGATTTTAAGTATGCAAATTCTAGGTGTGCCTAGTTCATGTTATTAAATGTCTTAGTATGAATATGTATGCTTATGAGAGTGTAATTCATATGGTGATAGCTATAAGGGTTAGAAAAGGTTAAGATTAGTATCTCTAGAGGGTAGTGTCCTTATATTATAGTATCAGGGGAGAGGGGAAGATGGTGAACTATAGATGATCATAATATTGACTCATAGTGGTGAGTTTTAGGGAAGATTTATGGTTAATATACTCTTATTCTAGAAAATTCCTCTCGCTTCACTTTAAACTAATATCTTTTGTATTCAAAATTGTGCCTATGCCTAAGGTTCAAGTTCTATATTCAAATTATTTTCAAGGCCCAAACCCTAAAATTAGAAGAAATAACGATTCTCTAAAATCCAAGGTTCTAAGTATTCTCCTTAGTTCTAAGAAATTATTTGATCTGTCTTCTACCAATTTGTTTTACGTTATGTCCCTTCCCAAAGATACCCTATATATGCAATTCACGACCACTCTCAGCCCCAAGATTGAGAGGAAATAGTTTCAAGAAGTAGACCTTGTCCTACCTCTCAAATATTCAAATCACAATTTTAAGGTATAGGGCCCATGATGTAGGCACTCATGTTTGCTATTGTGCCCAGTCTTAAGAAATCATGTTATGTCATGTTTATGCTCGAACGACCCTTTATTTATGATCTAGGTGGTTATTGTAAGGTATTTCATGCCTATTATACCATATATCATTTCACATGTCTCAGTGACCCTTCTTGAGAATAACACTCTCGTTCTTGATACTTTTACTCTAGTTCCTCAATAACCCTTCATATGATTAGGACGGTAGTGGTAATGAAAGCATAGTAATGTTTTGAATGAGGGAGTATATGTCCTTTACTATAAAATTTTTGGGGTAACTACTCATGCTAAGGTTATAGATAAAGATGGAAGAGTAAGATAAACCTATGTTATGTGAAGTAGTAAAGAAGGAGAGACGTGATAAGATCCATTACAATAGTGATTGAAGTTTCTAGTTATTAGTGGGGGATCCATAAATTGGCAGTATAAAGATAGGCTTGAATGTTGTGATAGATAGATACACAAACCATTATGTTATTTGGTTATTACTCCTTAATTAAGATCTGATTTTACTTTATTATTGTTATAAGATCGAGTATCACTATTGGAGTGGTGTAAAGTATAGGGTCCTATAGCTTATGCTAGAAATTTTAACTCCAAGTTAGGTTTACCATAAAACAATATGCGGTTATACTCAGACCCTTGAAATTTTGTGTTTGTAGAGTGGGTTAGGTAATGGAATAGTGGGATGTTATGTTTATACGTATTTATATGTATGGGTTATAGTATTCTTTATTAGGGGCGAGGAAACTTCTTGGGAAGATGAAGAGGACATGAACTCTAAGTATCTGCTCTTATTTCCTATTTCGGATAATCGTGCTTAAGGTATGTGTCATTCTTAGCAACTCTTGTTTTCTGACTTTGTTAAGGGAAATAATAATTTCCTTGGTATCTTTGTTAAACGTAAGTGTTGCTATATTGGAGTCAAATCATGCTAATAAAGGCCTTATCTTTTCATTCAAGGATGAATGATCCTACAGGGGGAGTATGTAACACCCCGGTATTTAGGACCTTGAAAATTTATGTAATTGTTTCCTTATTATTCTGACTTCGACTCACCTTACGAGTCATAGGGAGTTTTTATGGTTCTTAGGGACCAAAATCATATCCAAAACAGTGTGTGTGTGTGTGTGGCTAAGTTCTAATTTTATTACGAGTGACTCACTACGAGTCGTAAGCACTCATTACGAGTCGTTGTGTGCAAATCATAGGTTGTCAAGTGTATACAAAAAATGGTTTCTATGTTGACTACGACTGGATCCTACGAGTTGTAGGGTCTCATTACGAGCCCTGGCATACGAGTTGTAAGGTCAACAGTGTATGTGCTTATTTACACTATCATTACAATGACTCATGCAGACGAGTCGTAATGAGTTATTATGAGTCATCATGATGCCCGTAACGATTAATGGTTTATTTTCCAGATTTTAATGGGGGTATTTTGGACATTTCCCCCTAATACCAATAATAACCCACGATATATAAACATACTTTGGGCCCTATTTTCATCGGTAACACACTCTAAATGTTCTTTCTCTTCTCTCAAGTCTCTCAAGCATCCATACTTAGGGGGTCTAACAAATGGGTCAAGGAGAGCTTCAATGGTTGAATTCTCTCCATAAACTTGGGTATTTAAGGCATGTTACTCTTTCCTAATTGCAAATTTGTTAAAAGCATATGTTTTAAAGTATTGTTCATTTGGTATTAATGTTGGTTTGAAAACATGGGTTGAGGGATTTGAATAACTATTGTCTATGTGATGTTTCATGTTTGTCCCTGCATGGGTTATGTTTAAATGGTTCTTTTAAAATCAATTTGATGCATGAACATGGTGAATAAATTAGGGGATTGTGATTTTCCCTAACTTGTGACTTTTGTAGCAGTAATGACCTCAACCCCATATTGTGAAATTGGTTTTGAATATGAAAAGTGCATATATTGAACTACTTTGGAACTATTGCATAATGTGAAAAGTCAATGAAGAATAATGATTTTGAATCAAACCTTATAGGGTGGTGTATTTCTGTAAGCTAATGTCTAATTGAACCTAGAAGGTTTTTAATTTACCTATGTGATGATAATTTTTTTGGTATTTTGATGTGACCTTGCAACTGTAGTTGGTATGAAGATACCAACAATGTATGACTAAATGCGTATCATGGTTCAATGAATTGGAATGTGTGATAATTGTTTTAATTGGGATTTAATGAGGTTTGTGAAGTTGAGTTGTGAAAGTTGAGGTACTAAAGGATAAATATTGGAAACCATATTTACCGGCGCAGGGGTCTAAATGGCCAGGAGGTTTGAGTCTTCTTGCCTATGACCGGGAGGTTTGAGTCCCCCTTATTATATAATTAGGAGGTTAGAGTACCCCATATTACCTTACATGATCAGGTACTTAATCCACCTTAGTATATGATTCGAAGTTTCGAGTCCCCTGTGTCTATATATGTTATTAGTCTCTGGTTCGTGCGGCTACACACACTAGGGCCCGACTAGGGGGTGAGAGATGGGGCCCATTTAGCCCGTTTGTTCTATCATGATGGTTAAGCTACATAATCCATGCTAAAGTTTTAAAGTGCAAGATATGTCTTGCTACCTAGGTCATGCTATCCTTAACCACCTTTACCTTCTCTATGGCCTGATGAACTAAGTCATGGCCAAAAAATATTGCCTCACCAACTTCAAACCATCCATTAGGAGAATGACATCTCCTGCCATAAAAAGCTTCAAACGGAGCCATCTGAATACTAGAATAATAGTTGTTATTATATGCAAACTCTATGAGAGGCAATTGATCAAACCAACTACCACCAAAGTCAATCATACAAACCCTTAGCATATCTTCCAAGGTCTAAATAGTCCCCTCCACTTGTCCATCTGACTGAGGGTGGAAAGTGGTGCTAAGGTTCACCTTAATTCCTAAACCTCTCTGAAATGACTGTAAGAAGTACAATGATAACTTTATACCCCAATCAAATATAACAAAAATAGTCGCACCATGGAACTTGAAGATCTCCTGAATGAAAAACTTAGCATAATCCTCTTCGAAAAAAATAGTCGTTATGTGTAGGAAATGAGCCAACTTTTTCATCCTATCCGCGATGACCCAAAGTGAATCAAACTGACTACGAGACCGCGGAAGACCAGTAACAATGTCAATGTTAATTACTTCCCGCTTCCACATGGGCAACTTAATCTCTTGAGATAAACCACCACGCCTCAAGTGCTCCACTTTCACCTGGTGATAAACTATACACTTGTCCACAAAATTGGCCATATCCCTCTTCAGGTTGTTCCACCACTAGATCTATTTCAAATACTAGTAAATCTTTGTCTAACCATGATGAACCATGTACCACATCTCATGAGCCATATCTAAGATCCTATATCAAAGACAATCATCATTGGGAACACACAATCTACCTTGGTACCTCAAGATACCATTACTACTAATCTCAAAAGCCATGACATTTTGCTAACCCACATCATCCTTAATCAACATCAAGATAGGATCCAAAATTTTATTCTCCTTTACCTCAGCACCAAGACATGACTTCACCAAATATTACAAAATCATACCTCCATACTCAGAGTACAAAAGGCATACTCCAAGATTATCCAAATGGTGAATGTCCTTAACCAAACCCCGCTTATCCTCATCCACATATGATAAGCTTCCATGGACAACCTGGTAAGAGCATCGGCAACCATGTTAGCTTTACCTGGGTGATAATAGAGACTCATGTCATAGTCCTTGAGAAACTCAAGTCATATCTTTTACCTAAGATTCAACTTCTTCTAGGTGAACACATACTGCAGGATCTTATGACGGAAAAATATCAACGTAAAACCCATACAAATAATGGTGCTAAATCTTTAATTCAAACACCACAACCAATAATTCCAAGTCATGCATCAGATAATTCCTTTCGTGAACTTCAACTGCCTAGAAGCATAAGCTATAACCATACCACATTGCATCAAAACATTTCCAAGTCCCTAATGGGATGCATCACAATAAACAGGAAAAACACGGGTAGGTTCAATATTAGAGACAAACTCAACTTATCCTTCAACTTCTCAAAGCTACCCTTACAAAAATCATACCATAGAAACTTCACCTTTTTCTAAGTCAACTTAGTTAAAGGAGCAATAATCAATAAGAAACTCTTCACAAACCTTTTATAATATTCTGCTAAACCCAAGAAGCTCCGATTATCAATTAGAGTTTTTGGACTAGGCCATTTCTTCACTGCATTAACTTTATGTGGATCCACCATGATCCCCTCACTAGAAACAACACGACCAAGGAAAGTCACAGTATTTAACCCGGATTCACACTTAGAAAATTTGGCATACAACTACTAATCTTTCCAAGTCATCAATACTATACATGGATGATCAGCATGATCCACCTCGCTCTTAGAATATACCAAAATATCATAAATAAATACAATCATAAATAAATCGAAGAATTGATAGAATACCTGATTCATAAGATCCATGAATGTTGCCGGAGGATTAGTCAAACCAAAGGACATCACAAGAAACTCCTAATGACCACATCGGATTTGGAAAGCAATCTTAAGGATATCCAACTCCCAAATTTGCAACTGATTATAACCCGAACGAAGATCAATCTTATAAAAGCATCTAGCACCCTGAAGATGGTCAACAGGTCATCAATCTTAGGAAGAGAAAACTTATTATTCTCGGTCACCTTATTCAACTGTCAATAGTTTGTACACATCTGAAGTGATCCATCATTATTCCGCACGAAAATCATGGGAGCACCCTATGAAGAAACACTTGGGTGAATAAAACCCTTATTAAGAAGATCTTTCAACTGCTCTATTAGCTCTTTCAACTTAGCTGGAGCCATTCTGTAAGGAGGGACAGATATAGGAAAGGTATGAAGAAGAAGGTCAATCCCAAAATTTATTTCCCTATCGAGAGGAATACTGAGAAGATCATCAGGAAACACTTCATGTAACTCCATGACTGCAGTGACAGATTGCAACAAGTGAACCTCAGAATTAGAATATTTAACCCAAACTAGATGATACAAGTACCCCTTGGAAATAAATTTTTGGTATCTAAGATAAGAAATTAACCTTTCCTTAGGTGCTAAAAGACTACCTTCCCACTCAATCACTGATTCATTCGGGAATTGGAAACTGACCCTTTGGGTTCTACAATTAGGAGACACATAGAGTAAATGGAGCTAATCATTCCATAAAATAACATTGAAGTCTAACATATCCAACTTTATCAGATCCCCCAATGTCTTCCTACCACAGATAGATACTACCTAACCCATATGTACCTTTTTATCCACAATAGAGTCACACTACTTGATAGACATAGAAAAGGGATAAAAAAATACACTCAGGACCAAAACTAAAATGAATAGCCACATATGGGGTTACATAAGAAAGATAAATCCCCTGATCAAGTAGACATACACATCATGTATGAAAACCAATAACATACTAGTGAAAACCCCAGGAGAAGACTCAAATTTTTGATAACTGAAAAAAACATACAGATAATTCTGACCAGTGTCGGCACTGGAAGTAGTACCCTTTGGTGCAAAAGATAAAAAAGTAGAATCCAGAACCTTATTAGATATAGAAGCAACCCTTGAAGGACAATCCCGTAGCATGTGACCAAGCTGACCAATTTTAAAGCACTTATTCCTCCTCTTATCGCATACTCCATGATGAATCTGCCCATAATAACGACAAAGAGGATAAGATAGGGCCGACTGAGCTCTGTTGGCCTGAGATAGGGCATCTTGGGCCCCAAATCCACTGTCAGTCTAAAAGGGATGATCACTAGATGTCTTAGGATATGGAGCACTAGTTGTAGAATAAGAATCAAAATTTGTCCACTTTTTCTTATACCACTGCCTACCATCTCTACCACTATTATACTGACCTTCATCCCTACTCAGAATACCTAAATCTCTTACTCTACCTTTCCCCTGTCTAATTTTGCTTCTTTTTTCCCCTTCAATCTGATGCATATACACCATAAGCCTAGAGATATCTATGCTATTATTCAACAAGGAAGAAGCTTTTCACTCCAACACAAATTTTTGAGACAAGCCCTAAGTAAATTTTCTCATCTTATCTCTCATAGAAGACAAACTTCAGAGCATAGCGAGATAATTAATGAAACTTCAAGGCATACTTTGTCACAGTAATCCTTTCTTGTTTCAAATTCACAAAATCCTCAGCTTTTACCTCCATCAACTCTTGAGCAAAAAGGTGACCAAGAACGATACTCAAAAATTTATCCTAGATAGCAGGCTCAGTGTCATCCACTCTCAACTGTTCTGAATCCTTTTACCACTGATATGCCACATTTTTCAGCCGATACTCAGTAAACTCCACATCTCTGAGTCAAAAGCATGCATCACTCAGAAGATATTTTCCATCTCATCAATAAACCCTTGAGGATCTTCCTGAACTTTAGAAACAGTGAAGGTTAGAGGACACAAACTCATGAATAGGCCAACCTTTGTGTCCTCAAAATAAGGAGTGATAGGAGCAACACGCTCAGACTGGTGTGATTTCGAGGCCATCAACTTAGTAAACAAATAAATTAACTGGTAAAACTTAGCATTAGCCACATCACCCTGAGACATCGATCTAAGAGTATCATTAGCCTGAGGAGGTTAAGAAGCACTAGAGAAAATTGATTGAACTCCAAAGGGGCAATTGGAAATAGGGACCCTAGTACAGGTCTGTACCATATAAGCAGGACGAGTTCCATCATTCTAGTCCTCAGGTCAGAAAAAATTTCCAAGAGCATCAGATCTTCTGGGAGGCATGATCTGAATTGCAAACAAATAGAAATTAGAGATGATTTAAACATCCTAGACTTTATAGCCCGAAAGTAGAACACAAGGGAGGGAAACATTCATAAAGGCCTCGTAGCCTCTCTTTTATTATTTTTGTGTGTCACACATCCATAAAGGAGACACTAATTAATATGGGTTTGTAGACACCCAATTGATCATGAACCTAGGCTTTGATTCTAAATTTGTCATTACTCGAACTAGGGTCTGGCCATGATGGGTATCTTAAATCCACCGAGAATCATAGACCACCCACGTTGCCTAGGAAAATAGAACATAATACAGCTAGCAGTAGATAAATTCTTAATATGTAACAAGATAAGATGAGTTTCAAATATATAAAAAGATAGAAAACTCAAAAAAGAATTTAATAACTTCAACACATCCTAATCCAAAATAATCCATAAAGCCTCAAACCAACCAAAACCAATCTATGTCGACACTTTCCCCCAATGATAGACAAAATAAATGCCATAGAAGTTGTCTAAGATATGGGAAAAAAAGACTTCAAAATAATAATCCTTCTGGAGATTAAAAGCTCACCACCTCAAAGTTGACCACTGACGACCCAAAAATCCTATCACTACATAGGAAAAGTAGAAGTTTCTTTGGTTCCTGCATATCATGGGGATACAAGATCCTAAGACTATTAGCGGGTTGAGAGATAGCATGTAACTTAGGAAATGGATAAAATAATACCTTGATTAGTAGTTTAAAATTATCAAAATCAAAAGAACACAATCGTATGCATATATATATAAATAAATATAACATGTCAGGATAAGGAACAAGGCTTAGCATGAACTTTAAAACATTAGCCTATACTGTACCTTGACCGGCACAAAAAGGCACCCGCGCACTATGTGGGATCAGCTCTTCCTATTTACAGGGCCCTAGTACGTGTAGCCACATGAACTATAGACTAATCATATTACATATATACCATAAGGGACTCAAACCACCAAGTAATTTATCAAAGGTGATATGAACACCCAATCATGTAAAAAGGGGGACTCAAACCTCCCAGTTATAAAATAAAGGTGACTCAAACACCCGACCATTTCAACCCCCAACCGACAAATATGATTTCTAGTATTAACCCATTGGAATCTTTGATGAGTAGTGATTTTATCACTAATTTATACTCAATATTAATTCACATTACCTTGATTTGAATGAATAAATGAGACATAATTATGATTAAATATACTAATATTCACTATTTGAAGGCATAGAGTTGAGGGGATTGAAAGATGTAGATTGGAGCTTAAAATAACGAAAAAATAAGAGAGAAAATACAGCTGAAGACCAGGAGAAGAAGGGTCTCAGTTACCGCGGTCATGATCTGCTGACTACGATCATGATAGTTAAGCAGGATCAATCAACTTCATGTTTGTAAGTCTATCATAAACTCAAACGCTACGGTCATGGACAAGATGGTGCGATAGCGGCTTAGCATTAGAGTTCAAACCAAGGGAAAATCTGGAAATAAATATGGCTGATCTAAATTTTGACAAAAAGACCTAAAAGCTAGGATTATTAATTGTGTTACAGCTTCCCTAATTTTTTTAGGTTTAGCTCTAGAGTTCATAGCCTTCATACTAGGAGAATAAAATATTGTATAAATTTTGGGAGAAGAATACATTGGAGATCTTCTAAGAAGAGGAATAGCTCATTTATATTGTTGATTTGTGGAAGTGCAAAGTTTGAAGTAACATTCACTTAAGCTTCAATAAATTATTTAAATGGAGATTACGGATATATTTTTTCTTATTTATCTTATGTTTAGCTAGATCTCCCTCGTTGAGTTATGTGTGAATAGGGGTTAAAGTGTATGTGGGTTATTATTGTTAGCCTCTATTTGGAAGTTCATACTTATGGTTTTTATCATTGCTATGCTAACTTGGTTGGTATTTTTGGGTAAAAGTCCCAAATGCCCACATGGGTTTGATGAGTGAAAGGTCCAAACTCTAGAAAGCTCAAGGCCATCCTCGAAAGAAAGGTTTTAGGTGAATTTTAGGAATCCACATCATCCTTGAAAGAGGGATATGGCAACCAAAGAAATGATAGATAATTAAGTGTGTAGTTTGCTAAATTTTTACTATCTTAGACATAAAAGTTATTGTGAAGTTAACTATACCATGGGTATAATCCTAGAAATAGGGATGCCTAAATTAAGGTTTGGGTACAAAATATTGAACAATATGTTAGGTATTCGAAAGAATCAATGGGTGAAAGTTTGTTGTTTTGTTCAAAGACTAGCATCAAAATCCATAATCGAACCTACCCAAATTTGATTTATTAAATTTATGTTGATTACTAACACCCATATATCATTCCCTTAGTAATGTATAATCCCAAGATTTGTGCCTAATTGTTAAAAATCAAATTAATCATTGGCCTAAATTTATACTAGAAAAAAAAGAAACATTAGTGTTGACATTTGTCTCCCCCATTTTTATCTTTTTGTACTATTGGTTTGAATTTAGCTTATATCTATTATTTTGAATCAACTTGGTTTCCACTCACATTATTCCTCGTGGATATTACCCTGAATCCTATGTTGGGTAAATAAATTAACGACGTCTACCTTGCACTTAATTTGAAGTATAAGTTGAGCGTTATAAAAAAATAGTGTCGTTGTCAGGGAAAAATTTGGCATTTTAAGTTAGATTGGAATTTTAGCTTACTTTCTTGAATTCAAGCTTGTAAATATTTGTTTTTTATTTTCTTTTGTAGGTAGATTTTTATTTTATTTTAGTTTTTGCCATGGCATCTTCCGACAAGTATGATGTTGGTAGTCGGGTATCCTATTATGATGACCCATGTCCAATTTATCTTCTTTCCCTCTGACTTTGATTGCATATTGAATGAAAGTTGGGATGGAGATTCAAATCTTCTAAGTGGATACATCAAATTAAATGGTGGGGGCATTGCGCCATGACGTTAAACTAAGCGCTCAATGGGGTACCCCATCATGACATAGAAAGTGGCTCGTATTCTTATGTTCTTGCATGATAGAGTATAATAACTTTTTGTTTTTATGCATGCGTAATCCATGAAATGTTGGTACTAGGAGGAGTGTTGATTGAACTTGAAAAAAGAAATGTGTGAAATAGTCATGTAGGGATCAAATAATGGAGTGCAGATGACCCAATTTTGGTCTCAGTTACTACAACCTCTCCATGCCACTACGATTTAGGAAGCCATGTGACCACTATCATAGAACTAGGATTGCTATTGCAGTCAAATAAGATTTAAAAGACCATCCGAATACCATTTCCCGTATGCCTCTTTTTCAAATTTACTCAAATTCTCTCCAAATTATTTATTTTTCTGGAGTATCAAAGTGTCATATCAACCCATTTGCGTCGTCAATATTGGTATGTGTCTTAATTTGCTCATTCTTAATGTGATTACATGATTAAAACCTATAGTTTAGGGAAAGGATTGAAATATCATTTTCAATACTAAATACATGTTTGATTGTGATTGTTGTATGGTTAGCTATTGTAGTTAGTGTACACACTAAATGGGAAGTCTTGAGTACCCAAAATTAGCGCTAAATTAATGCTTAAATTAAAGTGTGAACCATGTGTTCGATGTAATTCCCCAATGAGTGCCATTTAAATTCTTTTAAGTCTGAGGTTGAAATCATACATTCTAGGCATAAAATTTTCTGCTTATAATGTTGAGATGCCTAGTTGAAATAATAAATTAGGGTTAAAATTATGTTTTGAAGAGAGTTCATAATCTATTGAATCTAGTCTCAGGTACTGAAATAACGGTCCCAATGATCGCAATCATGGCACTGCAGCCGCAATCACTTCTTCGCGATTGCCATACCTAAGGGCAGTTTCTGCAGGAACCAAAATTCTTGCACCACCATTTCTACCCCTAATACCTCCTATAACACTGCCACATGAGATTATCTATTTGATCTTGCATGTTTTAGAATTATAATGGTAATAATGGTCTGAGTTTTATTGATCATAAGTTTTAAGACAAAAAGATGGAATATTTTGACACCACTAGGTTTACGGTCGCCCAATGCCAAAATCTCTACTATGCAGACTTTCCTAGGATAAAGCTACTCCCTAAAAGAGGTCTTATTTTAGATGATGTAGAGGAGAAGATCCCAGAATTCCATGTTAGACTCACTGTGACCCGGTGGATATGCTTTACCCCGAAACCCTGCTATGCAACTGAGCGCTGGGTGCGTAAGTTTTATATCAACCTCAACATAGTTTCCCTCACAAACCCATTAATGATGATTTGGGGTAAGCAAGTTAACTTTAGAGCGGAGTGGATTAATGAGGTGTACGGGCTCACAGATGCTGACATGGGGAGTTTTATGCCAAAGCATGTTAGCCAGAGACCTGGATAGAAAATATTCAGTGTCCTGGAGAAGCAGTTCTCTAGGAAACTACCAAACGAGATATTCTAATAAATGACTTTAATCCAGAGGCTAGGCTTTGGATGATCATCATCGGTAGTAGAGTCTCGCCATTCACTAATATGACTATTGTGACAAATATGTGAGCTCAGATAGTAGATTATCTCTTATCTGGCATTGCCTTGGATATGAGTAAGATTGTGCACTAAGAGTGGAGGTACTTACAAAATCATGAAGGTACACATCTTCTCTTCCCTTCCTTTATCACAAAGTTGTGTAAGAGGGCTCAGGTGAAGGAATATACAACAGATACCTGGGTACCCACAATCCCCCACACTTTTCCACATAAATTAAGAGGCGAGGGAGCCCCTGGTTAGAGTAAGAAAAGGAAGATGAGGTCAGGAAAGTCAACCTAGGAGAAAATAGATTCCTGTAGACCCTCATCAACCACTGTATTAGATGACATATTTGGTCAGATGCAGGTTATGAGGTAGCTATTTTCCATACTTCCTCAGGGACTGGGAGAGCCCTCCACTTCTTGTCATTCATATGTAGCACAGTCAGATTATGATAAGTACATGGCAGAGCAGCATAATCCGGGTACCACTTTAGCAAGTCTGGAGAGATCCTATCCAACCTTGGCTTTCTCTCATAGGTATATTAAGGAGTCATATGAGAATATTGTAAAAAGTCAAAAGAAAAGAGATAAATTCTTGAAGAAGCTATGGAAAAGGGTGAAGGGCATCTTCAAGGTGCTCAAACATAACCATCAACTACCTTCACCATGGTTGGATAGTGAGGACGATTCTCTGGATTAGTGGTCTGCTGATGATGTTGAGGGTGATGGTGTAAAGTTAGCGGGAGAAGATAGCTCTTGACACATATTTAGGGAGACCCCTTTTACTCTTATTTGCTTACTCATGTAGTGAGGACATTGCATTTTTTTAGTTGAGGATGCCCCCAGATATGTATTGTTTTTGTGTTATGTGTTGAATATTTTAGTTGATGTTGTTCTGGGATGACATTTTGGACATTATTTTTATTTTGTTTTTGGGGATGATGTATTTTTGGGTAATCTAACAGTGCCAACATTTTATGGATTATCGTGTTTTTGTTTTAGTTTTTTTTTCATTTTACAATACTTTTATTTTTATTTTGGTGATGCATGACAAGTTTTTCCCTATGATAGATTAAGCGACGACATTCTTAAGGGTAAAGAATCATGTTTGTCTTTTGAGACATAGGTGCAGGGGAATTTTGAGTACCCATAGCATAAATGTCATGAATGCAAGGAAAGTCTGAGTACCTATGGCATTGTAAATTATAAATTTGAGATCATGTTATACACTATTGGGAAAGTCTTAATAGCCATATGGGTGGTCTGTTTATTTTGATCCAAAAGATGAGGCTAAGGTTTTGGTGGTAGACATAATTTAGCAAATTGCATGTGATACTAATGCAAAACAAGAACCCCCTTCGTCCAATGTTTTTGAAAAATCAAGGGCATGGATGTGAGAAATGTTGTAAAAAAAATTTTTCTCTTTTCTTGGGTGCATATGTTTTTGACTCATAAATAGATATAGATACTCTAAAATTGTCTCTAGCTGGAGGGACATTTAAGCTCCCTTGGTGAATTTTGCATGCCATGTGTGGAGAGCTATTTGAATTCATCTCTAGTATACTTGTGTTATCTAGAACTTGCACTATTAGTCTCTCAAGGATAATTTTGATTGTATTTGGTTGGTGAAATAATCATACGCCATCTTTGTGATTTTGGAAACCACTTTATCCTAAAAAACACCTACCAAAGCATGAATGTAATCCCTAGTTACCCATTTTGAGCATTTCGACCTTTCTTGGAAAACACATTACAAGTCGTGAACCATTGTTTTATCCCTCTTTTTAACCCTACCCTTCTTGAAATTGAAAAGGAAACTTGAGGCTAAAATCCTAAGTTAGGGGTTGTGTAAGTTGATACAAGTATGCTTGGAGCCACAATGTTGTAGTAATATGCCTGAGTGCCTAAGCTTTGAAAGCAAATGAATAAAAAATGAAAAACATTTAAATAAAGGAAAGGTTTACATCAAAATTGCAAGAAAAAGAAATAGAAGAAATTTAGGTAATCAAAGGAGGCAAAAAGTAGGCATATAAAGAGAGAAAAAACAAAAAGGAGTGGCCCTTAGTCAAAAAGGAAAATTGATTAGTGTGATATAGAAATTCAGGCAAGGGCATAGCTATGATTTCCCTAAAATGATATCCTACCCTAACTCGATCCTATGTTACAAGCTTAGTAAGTCCTTTGAGATCTTTGACCATTTAATTTCTTTGTAGTGGCAATTGACAAATAAGGGCAAGGCTATGGTATGGCACTTGATGCATAGAGATTTCTTTTGTATGGGAGAGAGTTTTTACACTTAAAATTCCTTGTTACATATTTGGTAGTTTGGTGTGTGGAATTCTCTTTCTTGTGATGTTGGCATGTGAACAAGTTAAGGTGGGTGATTGTGTCACCACCCGAACAATTAGTCAAATTAAGTATAGTTTAGTTATGGTAAAAGAAGAAGCCATTTCTAGAGTATTAGTTCTTGTTTCTTGGTTCCTCTTTAAAGTCTTATGCATCCTTAGATATTGCAATTTATAATAAGGGGTGTAGTGAAAGTAGCCTAGCACATGTTAATTGAGCTACTTATGGTGATGGCTAAAGTTGAGGTCATTGTGATCATTACGGCATAAAGTTTTGGCATAGACGATTGTGTCTCATAGTAAGAGGTAGTGTTGTTTGAGGAAAAAAAATAGCTTGAAGTTGGGGTGTTGATGAGTGGTGATTTTACCACTCATTTACACTCAACATTCGTGCACATTACCTTATTTTTAATGAATAAATGAGACATAATTGTGATTAAATGCACTAATATACACTCTTTGCAGGCATAGATTTGAGGGGATAGAAAAATGTGGATTGGAGTTTAAAATGATAAGATTGGGAGCAAGAAACAGCAATAGAAGACCTGGAGTAGAAAGACCTCAGTTACTGCGGCCTGTTGACTGCGATCGTGATTGCAAAAGTGAAGTAGGGTCAATTAACTATGGTTGTGTAAGTCTATCATGGTCGTGGCTAAGCTGGTGCGATCGAGGATTAGTGGAAGAGTTCAGCCCAAGGGCAAATGTGGAAATGCATATGGCTGATCCAAATTTTTACAAAAAGACTCAAAACCTAGGATTATTAATCATATTACATCTTACCTAATTTTTTTAGGTTTATCTCTTGAGTTCATAGCCTCCATACTTGGAGAAGAAAATATTGTATAAATTTTTGGTGAATAATACATTGGAGACCTTCTAATAGGAGAAATAACTCACTTCCATTGTTGATTTGTGGGAGTGCAAAGTTTGAAGTAACATTCACTTAATCTTCAATAAATCATTTCAATGAAGATTATGGGTATATATTTTCTTATGTGTAAATGGGGGTTAAAGTGTGTTTAGGTTGTTATTGTAAGTGTAACTCCCCGAGTCTGCACCCCAATTGTTATATGGTGCATATGATCCCTAGGGACCACAAGCTAACCCATGACTGATATCTGCGCCAAGCACTGAGTAATGATGCTGAAATAAATGCATAATAATGGTCTGAAGTGCCATAAAGTTCAATACATCTAAAATACTGATAAAATATAATATTTGAAATCTAAAATATTATTTGAAAAAATCTAGTCTAAAAAGCCTATAATCTGACTAACTGAAAGTGGAGTTGATGGGACAATCCCCCAACTAACTCCATCAAGTGAACTACTATATCTACTGAAAATATGAAATAATAGAATATCCTCGAATGATGAGGACTCACTACTAAATATATTACTATTGGCTGAATCAAACTAAGAGCAGTCAGGAACCTGAATGTCCGAACCTATGATATGAAACATCATAGCGTAAGAAACGGGTATGCAATCAGTATGTGTAAATGTACTGGTATGCTAAATAAGGTAAGGTTGAATATATGGTTTTAAATGCATGAACATTAAATAACTGAATGATATGCAAGAGATGGATCAACATACATGGAGGATCTATAACTATTGAACATACTGTGCAAACTGTAACTGAGTGTATTGGAACTAAATCTGATAACTGATAACTAAATATATTGATGATCTAAGATCCCTGATAATCTAAATTACTGATAACTGGGTGACTGTATCTGACAATCTTGATTCTATAGAACTGAACTTAGTTCTATTAGGAAGACTAAGACTGAAACTGAAACTGTAGGAGTTCTCACTTTACCGATACGCTCCTGACTAAACTGAGTGGGGTACAAATTGTAACCCCAGTTTGAAGGGTTCTAGTACCGTTCCAAGGGTAAAGATAACTGTTGTGGTCAGGCCTATCTGACGGGTGACCCTGAACAAGAAGTCAAACCTCATCTGACGGGTGACTCCTCACATCCTACGTTGGCTATGTAGTTATCTAGTGTGAGTCTGCTAATAACGACTTTACCTACGTAGCGGCAAAATTTGTCACCTCTACACTCTCTCGGTGTTAGTTCTTACTCCCAACTGAATAACACTGGCTGAGTATACTGAACTGGACTTGGCTGATACTGAGAATTACTGAGTTTTCCTAAGTCTGGTGGTTGACTGAGTTCTGTAACTAACTAAGATAAGGACTAATCGTGATAACACCGATACTATTCTTAACTAACATTGGCTCTAGATAAACAACTAATTTTTTGGGAATTTAATACCCCAGGACTGGATAGCATGAAAATTAAGGCAAAGAATTATCTTGAATAAAATAACAATGGTTACTTGGTCGTAATTCATTCATAGAGGCATTTTATCAAACACTTGTAATGCATAAACTTGTACATGAATGGGGAATACATGTTATCATGCTATAAAGGCACTATTTCAATTTCATAGACCATTTATCGAACACATAAGAAGCATACTTGGTTCATTAAATCATAAACACCTAGGATTAACATGGTTACAACAATCAACTTACAAATTGGAGGGTTTATCATGAATACTATGTAATTTAAGACATACTAAAATCAATTCTTGGAACTTGAAATCTTAATCATGAATTAAAACTCAAACAACATCATGAACATAAATTCAATCTAATTCAAACATGAAAATCATAAACCATAAATCTTGTATTTTGTAAAAAGGATTCTTGGGCTCCATGGAAGGTAAGGATCCATGAATGAATATCTAACATACCTTTATGCTTGATTTTTGTGATGATTGATGGTCAAATTCTTGAGATTTAAATCTTGAATGAAAAATCCTAAGGCTTTTTCTTGAGAGAGTTTGAGTGAAAATGAATATATTTTGGTAAATTAGGGATGAATTTCATGCTTATGGGTGAATAAGGATGGGGAAATAACTATACTACCCCCTGACATTTCTTTTCCGTGTAAATGGGCATCGTGGTGCGACTCCCTGAAACAAGAATGAATCTCGCATCGTGACTCCAAGAAATGCGAATAAATCTAATTTCACAACTTCTAGAAATGGGAATAAATCTCATTGACATGACTTCCATAAATGGGAATAAATCTCGTTGTCGCTACTTCCAGAAACGAGAATAAATCTTGTGTCGCAGGCTTATCGTGAGTCATCACTATTTTAGACATCCAAACTCACTCTTACGCTAGTTCAAAAATTCTGAAACTCACCCGAGATGTACTATTGACTTACTCGGTCATGAATCAACATAAAAATTAACTTTCCGAGGTCGGGAAAGCCGTAAATAAAATCCTCAAGGTTTGAAGGGTTTGGGAAAATCTAAGTCCCAACACTTAGCTAAAATTTTCTAAGTCTGGGACCTCTTTTGGCATGCCTTAATGGACTTAGAAGTCGAGGATTTTTGCGGGGTCTTATAATATCTCCCCATTGTGAATATTCATCCTCGAATGTGGCTGGATAAGCTGAGGAAGTACAAAGAGATTGAGTTTATGTACTAAACTAGACACACACAATTGGAGAATGATTACGTGACTGGTCTGGTAGAATAAACTTACATTCTGAACATGCATACCTGATGCATGATTACATGGCTAAAACTGATTAATGAAATACATGACTGGCATGAGAATGATATTAGATGGTAATTGAAAATGAGTTTGTAACGGTATTGAATATGGGACTGAGTAGACTTAAGGAAGACTGTGATTATATACTAGACACCATCTAACTGATGGACGCCTGAATGGCTTCGACACACTACTGAGCCTGAGGAACACATGACATAAACTGAAATTCACGGACCATAAAGAGTGTATCATGAGTTGTGGGAACTGAGAAAACTAGGAAACATGAATACGTGCATTATGAACTGCACAACCTGAGTTTGGCATTTTTGAATTTATGGAACCTGATTTGTGCTACTGATTAAACTGAAACTCCTTATACTAGGAACTATTACCATGCATGATTTTGGATAATATGTACGAATATGATCTATGATCATTAAGCTAACATGTAAGGCATGAGTACTGACATTCATGAAATTACTACTAAAATCTGAAAGCCTGACTTGGTTACTTGTTCTACCATCTCCCCCTTAGCTTAAAGCTATTATTCTAAATTTGCGGATCACTTAATAAACTACAAACTAAACTGCCACAACTTTACTTCTAGAGTCTGAGATACAATAATACTAATAAACACTGAACTCATCCTGAAGGATGACTCTTGATAACGTAGGGTCCACTCCTAGTACTTTCTTTTGATACATAATTCTTAGCTTTATATAGCCCCAATAGTCATCATATATCAATACCAACACCGACAAATCATATAATTCTCACTCTTCTTTCTACTAGCTCAGTCTTCAAAGACTCAAACTTAGATTCAAACACATAACATGGATATCTGCCAATCTTTAATAACCATACTACTTTCATAATAGCCTGCAAATATCACATCCACAACATATATTTCAAATCAACAAACTTAAATTCTTGCATACACTACTTCAAGCCTACTAATTCACCTTTCATACAGCTAGCCCCATGAAATATAATCTGATAAAATTCAAATAATACTATCCCCATTTTACTATTGCTAAACCTTTGGGTCCTTGCTTTTAACTCTAGGTCATATGTTATCATAGGATTCTGAAGAGTGATCTAAAAGAACAATTGAGTTTGGCTAAATTCACGATTTTTCATGAATTATGAATGAAATCTTTCTTACTCATAATGGCGCTGGTGGGATAATTTCAAGCCTACATAAAATACCATAACTGTTTGTAAGGGAACTGCCTAAGAAATCTCTATCTTTAAGGATTGATCAATCTTGATTGTTTCTGTTACCTTGAAAATAAGGCAGGTCTTGCAAGAATAGATCAAGATAAGAATTTGTATAAATTTATTAGAGGACCTTTCTATAGAATGATCTATGTATGAAAGAAGGGAAACTATTCCTAAAATATCTCATAGCCTCCTGTTCATAAGTGTGGCGCGCTATACACCCACACATAAAACTCTACTAGATGTGGCTTTTAGACTCCCTAGGATTATATTGAACCATAGGCTCTGATATCAAGTTTGTATCGCCCAAAGTCTGCACCCCAGATGCTACACGGTGCATATGATTACGAGGGACCACAATCTAACCCATGACTGATATTTGCTGAGAGAACTGATTAATGATGTTGAAATAAATATGAAATAATTGGATAAAGTTACATAAGGTTCAATACATCTAAAATACTGATAAAATATAACATCTAAAATCTAAAATACTATTAGAAAAAAAATCTAGTCTGAAAAGCCTCTAATCTGACTGTCTAAAAGTGTCGTTGATGTGAAAATCCCCAAACTAACTCCATCTATTGAACTACTACATCTACTGAAAATATGAAATAATAGAATATCCTCGAATGATGAGTACTAACCGCTAAATCTGCTACTGCTGGCTGAATCTGGCTAAGTGCGCTCAAGAACCTGAGCATCTGTACCTATGATATGAAACATCATAGCGCAATAAACGGGTTTGCAATTAGTACGTGGGAATGTACCGGTATGCTGAATAATGTAAGGATGAATGCATAGGTTTATATATATGAACAATAACTAACTCAATGATATGCAAGAGCAGGATCAACATACGTGGAGGATCTGTAACTACTGAACATACTGTTCATACTATAACTTAGTGTACTGGAACTAAATATGATAACTGATAACTGAATATACTGATGATCTGAGATCCCTGATATTTTGAATTACTAATAACTAGGTGACTGTATCTAACAGTTTTAATTCTATAGAACTAAATTTAGATCTATTCTGAATACTGAGACTAAAACTGAAACTGTGGGATTTCTCACTTATCTGACATACCCCTGAGTAAATTGAGTGGGGTCCAACCTGTAACCCCTATTTGAAGGGTGCTAGTATCATTCCATGGGTAAAGACAACTGCTATGGTCAAGCCTATCTGATGGGTGACCCTGAACAAGAAGTCAAGCCTAATTTGATCGGTGACCCCTAGAAGGTATCCAAGGCTTAATCTTATGGGTGACTCCTTACATCCTATACTGGCTATGTAGTTCTGTAGTGTGTGACTGCTAATAACGACTCTACCTGCCTGACGGGAGAAGTCATCACCTCTACACTCGCTCGGTGCTAGTTCCTACTCCCAACTGAGTAACACTAATTGATTCTACTAAACTGGACTAGGCTGATACTGAGATTTATTGAGTTTTCCTAAGTTTAATGGTTGACTGAGTTCTACTGAGTTCTGTAAATAACTGAGAGGAGGACTAATCATGATATGTCCAATACTATTTGTAACTGACACTGGGTCTAGATAAACATCTAATTTGTTGGGTATTAAATACCCCGAGGACTCGATAGCATGAAAAGTAAGGCAAAGCATTAACTTGAATAAAATAACACTAGTTAATTGGTCGTAATTCATTCATATATGCCTTTCATCAAACACTTGTAATGCATAAATTTGTACATGAATTGATAATACATATTAGCATGCTATATAGGCACTATTTTATTCTCATAGACCATTTATCAAACACATAAGAAGCATACTTGGTTCATTAAATCATAAACACCTAGGATTAATATGGTTACAAAAATAAACTTGCAAATTGGAGGGTTTATCATGAGTACCATGTAATTTAACACATACTAAAATCAATTCTTGGAACTTGAAATCTTATTCATGAATTAAAACTCAAACAACATCATGAACATAAATTCAATCTAATTCAAATATGAAAATAAAAAATTATAATTATGTATTTTGAAAAGGGATTCTTGGGCTCCATGGAAGGTAAGGATCCATGAATAAATATCTAACATACCTTTATGCTTGATTTTTGAGAAAATTGATGGTCAAATTATTGAGATTTGAATGTTGAATAGAAAACCCTAAGGCTTGTTCTTCAGAGAGTTTGAGAGAAAGTGAATATATTTTGGTTAATTAGGGATGAATTTTTTGCTTATGGGTGAATAAGGGCGGGGGAAAATGACTATACTACCCCTTGGCATCTCTTTCCCATGTAACTTACCATCGTGGCACAACTCCCAGAAATAGGATTAAATCTCACATCACAACTCCTAGAAATGGGAATAAATCTCGTGTCGCGACTTCTAGGAACTGGAATAAATCTCATGGTCGTGACTTACAGTAATGGGAATAAATCTCATTGTCGTTACTGCCAGAAATGGGAAAAAATCTTGTGTCGTGGGCTTATCGCGAGTAATCACTATTTTGGACATCTAAACTCACTTTTACGCTAGTTTGAAAATTTCAAAACTCACCCGAGATGTACTATTGACTTTCCCTATCATGAATCAACTTAAAAGTCAACTTTTTGAGGACGGGAAAGCCATAAATAAAATCCTCAAAGTTTGAAGGCTTTTGGAAAATCTAAGTCCCAATACTTGGCTAAAATTTTCTATGTTTGGGACCTCTTTTGGCATGCTTTAAAGGACTTAGAAGAAGAGGATTTTTGTGGGGTCTTACAATATCTCCCCCTTAGAAAAATTTGTCCTCAAATGTGGTTGGTTAAGCTGAGGAAGTATGAATAGAATGTGTTTACATACTGAACTAGACACGCATAACTGGATCATGATTATGTGACTAGCCTGGTAAACTAAAATTACATTTTGAACATGCATATCTGCTACATGATTAAATGGCTAAAACTTATTAATGAAATACATGGCTGGCATGAGAATGGTATGAGATGGTAAATGATAATGAGTTTGTAACGGTTCTGAATATGGGATTGAGTAGGTTTAAGAAATATTGTGATAATGTACTAGATGCTATCTAACCGATGGACGACTGAATGGCTTCGACACACTACTGTGGCCTGAAGAACACCTGACATAAACTGAACTTCAAGGACCATTAATAGTGTATCATGAGTTGTGGAAACTAAGCATACTAGTAAATATGAACACGTGCATCATGAACTACACAACTTGATATTGGAATTTCTGAATTTATGCAACCTGATTCGTGCAACTGATAAAAGTGAAACTCCTTATTCTAGGAACTGTGAGCATGCATAATTTTTATAATGTGCACGAATATGATCTATGATCATAGATCTGACATATAAGTCAAGAGTACTGACATTACTGACATTACTCCTAAAATCAGAAATCCTGACTTGGTTACTTGTTCTACCATCTCCCTATTAAATTAAAGCCATTATTCTAAATTTTTGGATCACTTAATAAACTCCAAACTAAATTGTCATAACTTTACTTCTAGAGTCTGAGGTACAATAATACACATAAACACTGAACTCATCCTGAAGGACTGCTCATGATAACGTACGGTCCATTTCTAGTACTTTCTTTTGATACAAAATTGTTAGCTTTCTATAGCTCCAACAATCATCATATAGCAACATCAACACCGACAAATCTTAGAAATATTACTCTTATTTCAACTTGCTCAATCTTCAAAGATTCAAACTTAGATTCTAACACATAACATGGATATCCGCCAATCTTTAATAACCATACTACTTTCATCATAGCCTGCAAATATCACATCTACAACATATATTTCAAATGAACAAAATTAAGTTCTTGTACATACTACTTCAAGCCTATTAATTCACATTTCATACAACTCGCCCCATAAGATATAATCTACTCAAATTCAGATAATAATATCCTTATTTTACTGTTGTTAAACCTCTGAGTCATTACTTTTAACTCTAGGTCATAGGCTATCATAGGATTCTGAGGAGAGATCTAAAGGAACGCCTGAATTTTGCTAAATGCACGATTTTTCATGAATAATGAATAAAATCTTTCTTACTTATAAGGGTGCTGATGGGATAATTTCAAGCCAGCATAAAATTCCATAACTGTCTATAAGGGAACTGCCTCAGAAATCTCTATCTGTAAGGATTAATCAATCTTGATTGTTTCTGTTAGCTTGAAAACAAGGTAGGGCTTACAAGAATGGAGTAAGATGAAAATTTGTATAACTTTCTTACAGGACCTTTCTATAGCACGATCGGAGACATGAAAGAAGTGAAAATTTTCCTAAAACATCTCATAGCCTTTTGTCCATAAGTGTGGCGTGCTACACACCCAATCACACGACTTTACTAGATGTATCTTTCAGTCTCCCTAAGACTCTATTAAACCTTAGGCTCTATTACCAAATTTTCAATGCCCCAACTCTACACCTCAGACGCTACATGGTGCATATAATCCCGAGGGACCACAAGCAAACCCATGAATGATATCTGCTGCGAGCACTGAGTAATGATGCTGAAATAAATGCGAAATAATGGGATGAAGTTCCATAAGGTTCAATACATCTAAAATACAGATAAAATATAACATCTAAAATCTAAAATACTATTTGGAAAAAAATCTAGTCTGAAAAGCCTCTAATCTTACTGTCTAAAAGTGTAGTTGATGGGACAATCACCCAACTAACTCCATCTACTAAACTACTACATAAACTAAATATATGAAATAATAGAATATCCTTGAATGATAAGGACTCACATCTAAATCTTCTACTGTTCGCTGAATCTGGCTAAGCGCGATCAAGAAACTGAGCGTCCGAACCTATGATATGAAACATCATAGCACAAGAAATGGGTATGCGATCAGTATGTGGGAATGTACTAGTATGATAAATAAGTTAAGGATGAATGAATGGGTTTATATGCATGAACAATAACTAACTGAATGATATACAAGAGCTGGATCAACATACATGAAGGATCTGTAACTACTGAACATACTGTGCATACTGTAAATGAGTGTACTGGAACTAAATCTAATAACTAATAACTGAATATACTGATGATCTGAGATCCTTGATAATTTGAATTATGGATAACTAGGTGACTGTATCTGACAGTCCTGATTCTGTAGAACTAATCTGAGATCTATTCTGAAGACTGAGACTAAAACTAAAACTGAGGGAGTTCTCACTTAACCTACATGCCTCTGAGTAAACTGAGTGGGGTACAACCTGTAACCCTAGTTGTAGGGATGCTAATACTGTACCACGGGTAAACACAATGGTTGTGGTCATGTCTATCTGATGGGTGACCCTGAATAAAAAGTAAAGCCTAATCTAACGGGTGACCCTTGGAAGGTAGCCAAGCCTTAATCTAACGGGCGAATCCTTACATCCTACGCTGGCTACATAGTTCTGTTGTGTGAGACTGCTAATAACGACTCTCTAAAGGGCTTGGTGTAACTGCCTTGAGGTCTTTTAGAAAGTGACAAAAGAAGGGGACAGTGGTCAGACTTTGTTCTTGGGAGGTGGGTTATCAGTGCCTCTGGATAGTGGTTTATCCAAGAGTCATTGGAAACACACCTGTTAAGTCTTTTCTAGATAAGAGCAGTTCTATTTCGATGTCTCCTATTGGTCCAGGTTTATTTGCAACCCCTAAAACCTAGGTCCACCATGTTATAAAAGTTAAGGCAGTCCTAAAACTTGCTAGTTCTAGTAACATTGATGGGAGCCCCTCCAATCTTATCATTGGCTATAAGGACCTCATTGAAGTCCCAATCAATTAATCACCAATAAATAGCAGAAAAAAGCCAAGGCCTTGTATCATATCTTACCTTGATAATAGTGTGAATACCTTGAGAGAAAATGGAGAAGTTTTTGATTTTTACAGCTTTCTCCATCCACATTATAACAATCCCACCTTTTCTTTCTTCAGCACTAGATTCGAAGTGAGAGTCGAACTTAAGAATCTCAGTGAGGTTTTTGTAGTCAACCATCTTAATCTCTAACAGAACTACAAACATGAGGTTATAAGTTGTAACTAAGTCTAAGCAGTGACTTCTAAAGCTATCACTATTGGCTCCCCTTGTATTCCAAATTATGAAATTCATTGAGTCATTTGGGTTGGGGGTGATTTAGTGCAAGTCTCTTCCCCTTGTCCTGTCTGGTCGATTTTCCTTGTACCAAATATGGACTCTAAGAGACTTCTGCATTCGACTGACTGGACATGTTCCTCACCATAAGTTTGAAAGTCCTCATTTCCCTTGGACAAAGTACTATAGTAACTGAGTTGAATGGCTCTGGGTACTCTTTTCGGAGGGGATTTTCTAGAATGAAGAAGTCTATGTTGTGTTCTCCTAAGGTTTCCAAGAATTTCTCTAGTTCTGCATTTGTTTGCTGAAGTTCCTCTAGCAAGGATGGTTGTTCTTTTCATGCGTCTCCTCTTCTTTTTGGTTATCACAGTCATCCATATACAAATGATTTCATTTCCCTTTTATTTTTTTTCTTTCCACTTAATAATTATTTTGCTCTTCCTTTTTCCGAATATATATTTTTTGAGTAGTGACAAGGCAAGTGTTGGAGGTTTGTGGTTGTCGAATGCCAATGCTGATTAGGCATATATTACATTACAAAGCTTCGGCGGAGAACGGGAAGCCCTACATCAGACTCGCCATTGGATAACAAAAGCTTTTTTTGCTTTTTTTTCTTTTCCAAGTGCTTAGATACAAAACCAACTGAGTAAAGGATACTTATTTTTTGTGGGGAGTATGGTGAGTTATGATTTGTTTATTAACAAATATGGTAGCTTTGTTGGTTTGCTGATACAGGTAAATGGATTCGCTCTTTTTAGTTGGTTTTTGCATAGCGTTTTACATTCAGGGTTGTTTGGTACAATATATTAGCAGAAATAATCTATGTATTATGTAATAGTATTATGTTTCATATAAGTTTTGGGATTGTGCATGTATTGGTTATACACCCTATTTGGTATGGTAAAATTTATAACTAATACCTTTTATTTGATGGTATTAGATCCACTTGGTTTTAATACCATGAAATAAATACATATAAAGACAAATTTATCCTCAAAATCCTTTTAACTGTTCTGTTTGTTTTCTTTATTTTATGTTTTATATTTTTTATTTGTATAGTATGGATTACATATTTTTAATTAAAGGGATAAAGTTAGACTTAAATACCCATAATCAAAATTCATACTTCACTTAACAATTAACATAATAGGGAAAAAAAGTTTGAATTAAATATCAACATAATATTATGTAATATGTTACTAAATTTTTAAATGCTACCCTAAACTTATTTTTGATGAACGACTAGGACTTCTTTGGATATTTAAAAGTTAATAGTATGGGGATAACATTTCAAGAATATAGAAAATAAGGAAAATAGTACTGTTTATTTCAAAATTTCAAATACATTAGTTTATCTAGAAATTTAAAATTTTAATTTTAGTTAATTTATTAACTGTAGTTTTTACGTAATTTATTATCTAAATTAGCATTATCACGTTAGATGATGCTTCAAAAAGTTTTTACTTAAAATTTAATCAGAACTCTTAAAAAGGTTAACAGGAAAAATGAACATGCATCATTGATGTTCCAATGTTTTTAGGTAACCAATTATAAGTTATGTGAGAAAATTGAAGGAAAGGTGTCTTTTAAGTCTTGAATGAAGGATTGGTGACATTGACCAACTTAAAGGGTCAAACATCATTAGTAAACTTGATAAAGTTAATTGTGGACTTGATTAATATTTTAAAAACTTTCTAATTTTTTCAAAAATATAAATCAACCCCCACACCCATATCCTCTACAAATCATGAACGGTCTCTCTCCTCTCTCTCTCGACAGCTTCTCTGAACTCTCTCCCAACAAAAAGTTTTGGAAAATTTCTCCCTTCAATCCCCAGTGACTTCAACCTTTGGTGAAAAATAGTCGGGCGAGTTCCTTTTAAACTTTCAATCATCAATCAATGTGAAAACTTCTCCGGCGACAACATCTTTGAGTTCTTCATCGTCCCTTTTCTTCTTTGATGGGTAAAAAGTTATGTATTTTTAGTTATGAAGGAATAGAGGAAGTTGAGCCAACTTCTCTTCTAGTATTAATTAATAATTTCAATATTTCTTGCGTAAATTTGAAATGTGGACTGAATAAAACCCTAATTTCTGGCATTTTTTCTTCTTGTTATCGAACTGTTGATATTATTTGTTGGTGATTTTTTATCATCGTTGATGTTATTAGTGTGTATATGTTATGTTGGTGTTGGTGGGTTGATTTGTTATTTTTCTTGGTAAAAATGGTGTTGCAACAGATGAACCATACGATGCAACAGATGAAAATCTGATGCAACATATGAACAATCTAATAGATTATTCATCTGTTATGATAGACGACTCTTCTGTTTGGAAAAAATCTAACAGAGAACTTATTTTGCAACATATAATTCATTTTACAACAGATGAGTGATTTGTTTCAACAGATGAGTGATTCATTTTTATTATTTCTAACGAATTACTCATCTGCTGCAATAAGTTGGTTATATGTTACAATAGATATCCTACCTTGTTCAACACATGAGTGATTTGTTTTTATTATTTCCAACGGATTACTTATCTGTTCCAACAGGTTGGTTATATGTTGCAACAGATAACCTTCCTGGTACAACAGATTAGTTATCTTTTTGACTATTTTTAATGAATTAATCATCCGTTGAAACATGTTAGTTATATGTTGCAATAGATATCCTACCTAGTGCAACAGATGAGTGATCTATTTTTACAATTTTAAATGAATTACTCATCATTTGAAACATGTTGGTTATATATTGCAACAGATAATATTTCTTGTGCAACAGATAAGTGATTTGTTATAATTATTTCCAACGGATTACTCATCCGCTGTAATAGGTTGGTTATATGTTGCAATTGATAACATTCCTGGTGTAATAGATGAGTGATCTATTTTTATTGTTTCCGGCATATTACTCATCTGTTATAACAGGTTGGTTATATATTTCATTAGATAACATACCGAATACAATAGATGAATGGTCTATTTTTAATATTTCCAATGGTTTCCTCATTCGTTGCAACAGGTCGGTTATATGTTGGAACAGATAACATACTTGATGCAGTAGATGAGTGATCTATTTTTATTGTTTCAAACGGTTTACTCATCCATTGCAACAGGTTGGTTATATATTGCAATAGATAATATACCTGGTGAAATATATGAGTGATATATTTTTATTGTTTCCAATGATTTACTAATCCATTACAACAGGTCAGTTATATGTTTCAACAGATATCATACCTGGTGCAACAGATATGTGATCTTTTGGAACTGTCACTTTTATTATTTGCTCGTTAGATTTACTATTATTCCTTTTTAATTATACATTAATTAATTATAATCTATTTTATGTTCTTGTTGATTTAAGATAATGTAGCTCCCAAAAGAAAAGAAACTGAATCAATTCCAAGTAAAGAAACAATTGAAGCAGCTAGGCTACATCCACCCCTCTATGATCTTTCTTTATAAGCGTTATCTCAATCAGGAGCAGAAGATAATGAATACGGGAAGGAGGAATATTTCCAGAGAGATGATCCCAATGCTAATAGCCCTTCCACCAAAGAGTTGGTCAAAACCTTCAGCATTGGTCATTATTCTGTGAGAATCAGTGCAATGGTGCCACAGATTTAATGGGTGATTTCATGGTTAAGTAAGCCTTGGAAAAATCTTTCTACGCCTTTAGAAAAATACTTCGAGAAAAAAAATTGGATTCTTATTTCAGGGAAAGCTACTTTGGGCAGTATCTTGATTTGCCGGAGGACAACAATGCTCGTTTCTGGATGAAAATGGTATATGATCTTCTCAAGCCTAGGTTTATGTATGAAAACAAAGATAAGATGGATGAGGTATGGATAAATTACTTTGGAATGCCTGTTTTTTTTAGTTGGAAGGAGTTTGCCATTGTTACTGGACAAAAATATTATCCTTCTCCTCCTTATTATGTTATGCGTACTCTAACCCAAAAAAAACCCCCGAACACCCAAAAAAGGTAAAGTCAAGTCGAGTGATCCTATTTGAAGTAGCCCATTTCATACCATAGAAGACAGGAAATTAACAAATAAGAAATCTAGTCGTATGTTCATACTCCACTGCAGAATGGGGTGATGATGACCTGGTGTCTATTATTGGTCCAAGCTTTAAAAACAAAAATTTGATGGAAGTGTTGAAAGTTAAAAGACTTTCAAAGAAGCACAAGTAATCATTGTTCTTGGTTTGTTTTGAACATAATATTCTTTAGGCGAGAGACTTTAACAAAAAAATAAGCCTCGGTTTAATAAATCTCTCCGAGGATCTTGAGGCATTTAACAACTATCCTTAGAGTTATGAAAGCTTCAAAATGACTATCAAATATTTGTTGATTCCATTAATGCCAAAGACAGTCAACTTGTATGGCTTTCCATGGGCTTTCATGGTAAATATTTATTTTATTATGTTATGATTCATTTTTTTATTCAATATTGCTTTTGATTTATTGTTGTTATGTTATAGGCTTGGGCATTTGAAGTCATTCCTTATATGAAACGACAAGTGAACTACCAGGAAGAAGTTTTTTGTCCAAGAATTGTGAGATGGTTTTCAACCAAAACTGATAAAAATGTAAAATTTCTTAATCTTTTCAATCCCCCGAAGGAAGCTAGTAAGTCCAATTCTAATCAAGATTTTATTTTAATTAATAATTATTTTAAATTATTTCTTTAAATGATTACATCATCATTCTAATATATGTACTGATTTATTCTAGATTGTTCATCTGTGGCTTGTTCCGACCAATCGAGAGTTGAAGATGCCCTTTTTTCTTACTTTACAGTTTGTGCAAACTTTATTGGACCCTAAGGTCATTGATAGAATAAAAATGGAATTATTTGGAGCAACAACCATCACAAGAAAAATAATTTTGGAGGGTGGACTAGTTATTGATGATGATGGTAGTGGTAGTAGTAGTGGTAGTGGTGTTGCTGTTGGGTCTAATTATGCTCCTCTTATAGTTTTTAAAACAACAAACCATTATGATTATGATCATACTGGTTATACTGATTTTTCCACTTCTAGCAAATGTTCTGCATGCAAATTTCAAGACTGCAAGGTAAAACATGATGGAGTGATTAATGTTATTAATGTACTAATTGTTCTATAAAGAAAATAACATCCAAGAGGGGTGTCGTTCCATCAATGAGGATTTCATATCCATACACTCCACTAGATATCAAGGTGGCTAACAGGGAAAGATATTTACAAGGCATCATCAAGTATCAAAAGAAGCAAAATTGCAACTTCTATCTCTTTGTCTTACACCGCTGTTCAATGTACAAGAGCCATAATAGAGCAGCATAAGCTAAAGAAGGTAAATGTATATCATCTGTTCCAACAAACAAACAGTCTCATATCTGTTTCAATAGATGAACATCTGTAATGCCCCGTAATTTTCTAGACTCGATGTCACTTTGTAGAATGCTTAATGAGCTGACAACTTGAATGATGTTTTCTTTCTAAGTTTTAAGAAAAGGACTTAGTCATACTTTGATCTCCTAATCTTTGATGATTTTATTTTTGACCTTCCCGACCTTGGAATGTTAATTTTTAAGTTGATTCATGATCGGGGAAGTCAATAGTACATCTCGAGTGAGTTTCGTAATTTTTGGACAAGCGTAAGGGCATGTTTGGTACCCCAAAATAGCATCTCGAGGCGATATGCCCATGGTGCGCTGCCTAGTTCGGCACCTGGGTAAGCTGCGATGGAGTCCGCGGCGCTCCAGAGACCACATCACCCTGGCTAGTTCGGGCCGTGCATTTTTTTGCAGTTAAGCTCTACGTTTCTAAGGGAAAATGGGTCATTTTCCTTTACCCTAATTCTCTCAAACACGAAATTAAATCATTTTTGTGGAAAATACATCAAAAACTACTCTTATTATCTCAAATCAAAACCCCAGTTCCTTCTCTTAATATCAAAGTTTATCCTCAAGGTAATGAACTCCAAAATACCCAATTAATATTTAGGTTTCTCTCTCTACTTAACTAATTAAGGTACGTGGGGTTGTCCTAATCTCATGGGAATGATTTTTATAGGAATTTAAACAAGATTTTAATAATTACATAAGTATGTATGCAATTATAAGTGGGGTTTTTTTTAAAAAGAAAAAACATGTATTGTTATATGGTTTTGAGAAGAATATTAAAAGATCATGGGGTTGTTTGCTTAAATATCTTAATTGTTTAAATGGTGGACATATGATTTTAATTTTCAAAGGTGTTATTAACATGAGTTGTGAATCTTTTAATTTACGTGATTATGTTTTATGTCCTCCACATTATACTATTGTTAAACTACTGAGAGCATGAGTTTTACATCCACTATTGTACTGCTTTATAAATGATAAAGTTTCTTGTCTACTAAGTGTTGGGAATTATTATGTATATGTGGGTGTATGGGAGTCATGTTGATGTTCATACTATGATTTGCATAAGAAGTTTTGAGAATTGATGTAGTATTGATGACTTGCAAGTTAAGGTATGACGATACCCCGTGGAAGAATTGCCTTGAGTGAAAAGAATGTTATGAGCATGATGCATGTTTTCCTTATATCATACTTAAAGCTTGATTGATGTGAGTTAGATTGTTACCCAAAGAAAACACGAGTCAGATGACTCTATGCTGGAAACCTAGTTTGCCGACACGGGAATTTGGTACCCTACTATGTTATCTTGCATACCTAGTACTATGTCATCCTAACTAGAAACCTATGGTTAGGAGCCCTGCTGTGTGATCTTGAGCCCAACCACAACATATTGACTCGATTGAGGTTGTGCACCCTACTGTGTGAACTTTTGTGTCTTTCCCTCACTAGTACTCTAATCTTGGTAGAAACCATGATTTGGTAGACGGTGAAAATATGAAATTGTAGGGTGTACCATCTAGCTCAATAGTGTTGTATCATTGTCGAAAATTATTATACTATGACCATGTGTTTTCAAATAATTTTGCGTTAGTTAGTTTTATAATAGCTCTCACTTACGTTGTATAAAAGTTGTATTTTGTTTTTGGATTACTCTGTGTACCAACACTTCTATATTTACTCCCTATATTTCAGGGTCTGAGGCTTATTCCAGGGGTCTTTCTAGACCGTAGATTTGACAAACAGAAGTGTGCATTTGGTGAGCCTTCCTTACATCGGAAGGTCATTCTTAGAGTATTGTTATTTCATTATGGTATTGGTCTAACTGGGGCCTTGTCCCAGTTTTAAGTAAGATATTGGTTCTGATGTATTAGAGATTTCGCAAATTGATGTTAAGTACTTTTAGGAGTCTATGAAATTTCATCTTTTGAATTGTTCGGTTGATCTATAATAATGACCAAGTGACCGTATGTTGAAACTTCCACTCTCTTATTTGGTTTGAATGATATACTTGGTTGTCAAAAAGAAAAGAGGGCTCGAGCCACTACGGTTCGGGATTCCTATCACATCCAGGGCCTTCCTCAAGTCGTAACAAACTTTGTATCAAAGCGCGGTTCATGGTCCCAGGGTATCTGCGAAATTGCGTTGGGTAGATTCTTATTTATCGGTGTGTAGAGCACCACACTTATAGGCAGGAGGCTACTAGGACATTTGGAATATTTCCCTTCTTTATGATTTAGTTTATGTTGTAGAGTCTGAATGACCTCTAATCAATGGTCGCTTGTATTTCAGAAAAGCTATCATCCCTCCACGTTGCTCCAATGAACAAAATGCCAAAACTGAAGATGCCCGTCCTACCCATGGGATGAGGACACGTAATAGGTCTCACACTCCTAAATTTTTTGCTACTTTGGGATTCCCTCCTGTTTAAAACAGTCCACCCAGTTCACCTAGGGCTCCCCGGTATTGGACTAACCTCACCCAACTTCCCCAGAGAGAGGTATCGAATGTTGAGTATAGACAATCAAAGTATGTGATTTAACAGTTTGTGGCTTCAAATACCCGACGGTCGAAAGTTGTTGGATCTGTGTCTGGTGCATCCGAGTCTACATGGGTAGGTAAGTTTATGAGGTTGAACCCACCTATGTTTACGGGTACAAGTATGGAAGAGGATCCATAAGAGTTTATAGATGAGATAGAGAAAAAAATTTGAGTGATGCATGTGGATGAGGTGGAAAGGGTTGAACTAGCAGCTTATCAACTAAAGGAGGTAGCAAATCAGTGGTACAATGTATGGGAAGATTCGAGGGGAGATAGTGTCGAGCCTTCTGTGTGGGGTAAATTTGTAGAAGCCTTCCTGGACTGATTTTTCCTCCAGGAGTTGAGGGAGTCCAAGGCTAAAAAGTTTAAAAACTCAAAATAAGGGAATATGAGCATCAAGGAGCACACCTAAAAATTCAATCAACTATCCTGCTATGATCTGCAATTGAAGAGAAACATTAGAGCTCGTATGAGGAAGTTTGCATTCGGTCTTTCGGATGACTTGGTTTTGGAGTGCAAAAGGGCAATGTTCAATAGAGATATGGACTTCTCCAAGTTGCCTGTTCATATAAATTAGGTTGAGGATTAGAAAAAAAGGGTTACTGAAGCAAGGGAGAAAGCCAGGCTGGCCAAGAGGGCCAGATCTTCAGATCAGCACTCAGTCAACATCAGGATAAAGATTAGGGTAACAGGTGGTCAAAGAAAAAGACTTGGGGTAGTGAACATCCTTCGGTCAGCACCTCAGCAACCAGGCCTCCATGTGATCAGCGGCCCTTTAGTCCCCAGGCTAATAGTGGTTGGAGGATGTAGGACACCCGTTCCTAGGGAAGCGTGATGCAGCCCGCCAAATTATTTCCCCATTGTAGTACCTATGGGAAGAATCACTCGGAGAAGTGTTATTTCAAGAGAAGGAATTGTTACTCATATGGCTAGGTGGGCCACATTAAGAGATTCCCTTCTACTGGAGATCATGCAGAGGGGGCTAAGTCCCAAGCCTCTTTTAAAGCTCCTCCTCCTATTGGTGTTACTTCAGCTACTAGAAGCGATCACAATCGATTGTATGCTTTGTCTAATCGCCTGGATGTAGAGGCTTCACCAGATGCGGTCACATGTATATTGAAAATATTTTCCCATAATGTATATGTGTTACTTGACCCAGGGACTACCTTGTCTTATGTGACGCCATATGTGGCTGTCAGTTTTGGTTTTGAGCCTGAGAATATTTCAGAACCCTTTTTTATTTCTACTTCCATTTGTGACTTTATTGTTGTTAGGAGGGTGTACAGAAATTGTGTTGTGTCTGTCTATAATTGTGATACAATGGCTGACCTTGTAGAGGTTGATATGGTTGATTTTGATGCCATTTTAGGGATGGATTTCTCCATTCATGCTACCCCATGCTAGATTATAGAACTTTTAAGGTAACCTTTTCTTTTTTGAATGAACCGGTAATAGAATGGGAGGGGAATTCTTTAGCACCTAAGGGGAAGTTCATTTATTACCTCAGAGCCCGGAAACTTATATTTAATGGTTGTTTGTATCATCTAATTAGAGTAAAAGATTCTAATACGGAAAGTCCTTTTCTCCAGCCTGTCCCCATAGTCAACGAATTTACAAATGTTTTCCCGATGATCTTCTAGGGATACCACCTGATAGGGAGAAAGATTTTGGTATTGACTTATTGCTGGAAACCCATCCTATTTCAATTGTGCCATATAGAATGGCTCCTGCTGAGTTAAAAGAGTTGAAAGAGCAATTAGCATATTTTCTTGACAATGGTTTCATCAGTCCTAGCGTTTCTTCTTGGGGTGCACCTGTACTCTTCGTATGTAAGAAAGATGGCTCCCTCCGCTTGTGTATAGACTGTCGTCAGCTCAATAAGGTCACTGTTAAGAACAAATACCCTCTTCCCAGAATTAATGATCTTTTTTACAAAATTTAGGGTTCTAGGTGTTTTTCAAAGATAGACCTTCGTTCTGGGTATCACCAGTTAAAGGTTAGGGAGGCTGATATTCTGAAAAAAGCTTTCCAAACCCAATACAGTCATTATGAGTACTTATTCATGTCCTTTGGATTGACTAACGTCCTTGCAGCCTTCATAGACCTAATGAATGGGGTGTTCCTCCGATTTCTAGATTTGTTTGTCATAGTCTTCATTAATGAAATTTTTATTTGTTCTAAGAGTGACGAGGATCATGTCAGTCACCTCCAATTCATCCTTCAGACCCTTAAATATCATATATTGTATGCAAAATTTTCCAAGTGTGAATTCTGGCTTAATGCTATTGCTTTCTTGGGGCATATTGTGTATAGTGAGGGAATTAAAGTTGATCCTAAAAAGATTGAGGCAATAAGAAAATGGCCCAGACCCAAGACTCCAACGGACAATTAGAGCTTCTTGGGTTTGGTAGGGTATTACAGAAGATTTATAGAAGTTTTTCTTTCATAGCTTCTCCACCTACCAGGTTGACACAGGAAAAGGTGAAATTTCTGTGGTCTAACTCCTTTGAGAATAGTTTTGAGAAGTTGAAAAATAGGTTGACTACTGCACCCAGTTTGACCCTTCCTGAGGGTACAGAGGGTTTTGTTGTGTACTGTGATGCATACCGAGTGGGACTTGGGTGTGTACTTATGCACCATGGTAAAGTGGTAGCTTATACGTCTAGACAATTAAAGGTGCATGAGCGAAATTACCCAACCCATGACTTGGAGTTAGCGGTTGTGGTATTTGCACTAAAAATCTAGCATCACTATTTTTATGGGGTACACGTTGATATTTTCACTGACCATAAAAGTTTATAGTATGTCTTTTCATAGAAAGTGATAAATCTTAGGAAAAGACGATGGTTAGAACTATTGAAGGATTATGAAATAAGCCTGCACTATCATTCGAGCAAGGAGAACATGATGGCCGATGCCCTCAACAAATTATCTATGGGAATTCTTTCTCATGTTGAGGAACAAAAAATAGAGATGGTGAAGGATATTAACCGGTTTGCAAATCTATAGGTTTCACTACTAGATTCTGAAGATGGAGGAGTAATTGTTCATGAGATAGCTAAATCTTCCCTATGTGCTGAAGTTAAGGAGTATCAGACCGAAGACCCTATCTTGATGCAGATTAAAAATAACGTGGGTCAATAGAAAGTGATGGTTTTTGAAATCAGAGGTGATGGGATCTTATAGTATCAGGGTAGATTATGTGTATGAATATGGATGGTTTACGAAAGAGGATTATTGATGAAGCTCACACTTCGAGGTATGTTGTTCACTCAAGCTCTACTAAAATGTTTCATGACCTTAAGGCTATATATTGGTGGAATAATATGAAGCGTGATGTTGCTGATTTTGATTCTAGGTGTTTAAATTGTCAACAAGTCAAAGTAGAACACTTGAGGCCATGTGGTACTTCTCAGGAGATAACCTTCCCTCTGTGGAAGTGGGAGATGATCAATATGGATTTCATCACGGGACTTCCGAGGTCCCAAAACCAATATGATTCCATTTGGGTGATTATAGACAGGATGACCAAGTCATCTCACTTTTTGCATGTGAGAACTAACTATTCGGGAGATGATTATGCCATGTTGTACATTGATGAAATAGTTCGTTTGCAAGGGACGCCAGTATCCATTATATCCAAGTGAGTTGCACAATTCTCTTCGCAGTTTTGGTTGTCTTTTCAGAGGGGCTTAGGTAACCAAGTGAACCTGAGTACTACCTTCCACCCTCAGACAGATGGGAAAGCAGAACGTACCATCCAGACCCTTGAGGATATGCTAAGCACTTGTTTACTGGACTTCAAGGGTAGTTGGGTAGATCATTTTCCATTGATAGAGTTTTCCTCCAACAATAGCTACCATGCTAGTATTCGAATGGCTTCTTTTGAAGTACTTTATGGGAGAAGATGTAGATCACTAATTACGTGGTATGAAATGGGTGAAACCCGATTATTTGGGCCTGATCTTTGTTCATCAAGCAATAGAGAAGGTAAAAATCATTAGAGAATGACTCAAGGCAGCTCAGAGTCAATAGAAGTCTGACGCCGATGTTAGAAGAAGGGAGATAGAATTTGAGGTTGGTGATTGGGCGTTTCTAAAATTCTCACCTATGAATGGATTCATGTGATTTGGGAAGAAGGGTAAATTGATTCCTCGCTATATAGGACCATATCAGATTGTGAGAAGGATAGGTGGGGTCGCTTATGAGTTAGAGTTGCCTACAAATCTTACTTCTATTCATCTCGTATTTCATGTATCTATGTTGAAGAAGTGTATTAGAGATCACTCCCTAGTTTTTTCTGTAGAAGTGATCAATGTGAAAGACTCCTTGTCATACGAGGAAGAACCCATTGCAATCTTGGATTTCCAAGTTTGAAAGTTGAGGAGTAAGGAAATAGATTCATTTAAGGTGATGTGGAGGAATCAAAAAGTCGAGGAGGCTACTTGGGAATCAGATGATGATATGCGGGTGAGGTACTCGACTCTTTTTGAAACCATGGATGATGATTTATAAGGTACGGATCCTATACTACTCTTTTTCTTCCTTTTAGTTCTTAAAATTGTGCTTATCTGAGTCCTAAGCCATCATTCGGGGATAAATGATCCCAAGGGGGGATAATGTAACGCCCCGTAATTTTCTCCACTTGATATGACTTTGTAGCATGCTTATTAAGCTGACAACTTGAATGATGTTTTTCTTTCCAAGTGTTAAGAAAAGGACTTAGTCTCACTTTGAGCTCCTAATCTTTGATGATTTTATTTTTTCTACCTTCCCGACCTCGAAAAGTTAATTTTTAAGTTGATTCATGATCAAGGAAGTCAATAGTACATCTCAGGTGAGTTTTAGAATTTTGAGACAGCGTAAGGGCATGTTTGGTATCCCAAAACAGCATCTCGGGGCGATATGCCCGCGGTGCCCTGCCAAGTCCGGCACCTAGGAGAGCCACGATGGAGGTCGTGGCGCCTCGCCCAGAGCGGCGCTCCAAAGCCCATGGTGCCCTGGCTAGTCCGGCCCGTGCATTTTTTCTGCAGTCAAGCTCTATGTTTTTAAGGGCAAATGGGTCATTTTCCTTCAACCTAATTCGCCCAAAAATGAAATTAAATCATTTTTGGGGAAAAATACATCAAAAACTACTCTTATTATCTCAAATAAAAACCCAAGTTCCTTCTCTTGAGATCAAATTTCATCCTCAAGGTCAAAAACTCCAAAAGACCCAATTAAGATTCTGGTTTCTCTCTGTACTTGATAAAATAAGGTACGTGGAGTTGTCCTAATCTCATGGGCATGATTTTGATACGAATTTAAACGATATTTTAAGAATTACTTAAGTATGCATGCAATTATAAGTGGGGTTTTGTTTTAATACAAAAAGCGTGCATTGTGATATGGTTTTTAGAAGAATATTGAAAGATCTTGGGGTTCGTTGTTTATATATCTTAATTGTTGAAATGGTGGACATGTGATTTAACTTATGAAAGGTGTTATAAACATAAGTTGTGAATCTTTTAATTTTCATGATAATGTTTTATGTACTCCACATTATACTATTGTTAAACTACCGAGAGCATTAGTTTTACATCTACTATTGT
This sequence comes from Capsicum pubescens, assembly GCA_030864215.1. Lineage (NCBI taxonomy): Eukaryota > Viridiplantae > Streptophyta > Magnoliopsida > Solanales > Solanaceae > Capsicum > Capsicum pubescens. The sequence continues at coordinate 173,383,450 of CM061543.1, forward strand.
ACTACTTTATAAATGATGAAGTTTCTTGACTATTATGTGTTGGGAATCATTATGCATGTGTTGGTGTATGGGAGTCTTATTTGTGATCATACTATGATTTACATAAGAAGTTTTGAGAATTGATGTAGTACTGATGATTTGCAAGTCGGGGTATGACAATACCCCATAGAGGAATTTCCTCAAATGAAAAGAATGTTGTGAGCATGATGCATGTCTTCCTTATATAATAATTAAAGCTTGATTGATGTGAGTTAGATGGTTATCCGAAGAAAGCATGAGTCAGATAACTCTATGCAGGAAATCGTGATTTGTCGATGCGAGAACTTGTTTCCCTGCTATGTGATATTACATACCTAGTACTATGGCATCCCAACTCGGGACCTATAGTTAGGAGCCCTGCTATGAGATCTTAAGCCCAACCTTGACATATTGACTCGGTTAGGGTTGTGGCACCTTGCTGTGTGATATTGTGTCTTTTTCCCTCACTAGTACTCCAATCTGGCCGACAACCGAGATTTGGCAGTCGTTGAAAATGTGAAATTATAGGGTTTACCATCTAGCTCAATAGTGTTGCATCATTTTCAAAAATCATTATACTATGCCCATGTGTTTTCAAATGATTTTGTGTTAACGTGTTTTATAACAGCTCTCACCTATGCTGTATAAAAGTTGTATTTTGTTTTTGGATTACTCTGCATACCAGTACTTCTGTATTAACCCTCTATATTTTAGGGTCTGATGCTCAGTCTAGGGGTCCTGCTAGACCGTAGATTTGACAGCCAAAAGTGTGCAGTTGGTGATCCTCCCTTACTTCGAAAGGCCATTCTTAGAGTATTGTTATTTCATTATGTTATTGGTGTAACTGGGGTCTTGTCCCAGTTTTAAGTAATATATTGGTTTTGATGTATTAGAGATTTCACAGACTGATGTTAAGTACTGTTAGGAGTTTATGAAATTTCATCCTTGGAACTGTTCAGTTGATCTATTATTCTGACTATGTGACCCTATGTTGAAACTTCCGCATCTCATATTTTGTTTGAATAATGTACATGGTTGTCATAAAGAAAAAAGGTCTTGGGCCACTATAGATCAGGATGCCCATCACAGCCAGGGCCTGGCTCTGGTCGTGAAAAACTTGGTATCAAATCACGGTTCATGGTCCCAGGGTGTCTGTGAAATCGCATCGGTTAGACTCTTATTTATGGGTGTGTAGTGTAGCATAATTATAGGCAGGAGGCTACTAGGAATTTAGGAATGTTTCTCTTCTTTGTGATTTAGTTCATGTTGTTGAGTCTGAATGTCCTCTAATCAATGGTCGCATGTAGTTTAGAAAAGCTATTATGCCTTCACATCGTTCTAATGAATATAATGCCCAAACTGAAGATGTTTGTCCTACCCATGGGATGAGGACATGTAATAGGGCTCACACTTAATTTTTTGTTGCTCCAGGAGTCTCTCCTATTCAGACCAGTCCACCCAGGGCACCTAGGGCTCCCCAATCTGGGACAAACCTCACCCAACCTCCCCAGAGAGAGGTATTGAATAATGAGTTTAGATAGTTGATGCATATGAATGGACATTTGGTGGCTTGATAGAGGAGATGGTTGGAGGATGTTGGGTCTATGTCTGGTGCATCCGAGACTACATGGGAAGGAACTTTATGAGGTTGAACCTGCCTAAGTTTACAGGTACAAGGTTTGAGTAGGATCCACAAGAGTTTGTAAATGATATGGAGAAAATCTTTTGAGTGATGCATGTGGATGAGGTAGAAGGGGTTGAATTAATGGATTATTAACTGAAGGAGGTAACAAATCAGTGGTACAATAAGTGGAAAGATTCGAGGGGAGATAGTGTTGTTGCTTTTGTATGGGGTTAATTTGTGGAAGCCTTCCTGGACCGATTCTTTCCCCAGGAGTTGAGGGAGTCCAAGGCTGAAGAGTTCATGAACTTGAAATGAGGGAAGATAAGCTTTAAGGTGTACACCCTGAAATTCAATCAACTATCCCATAATGCTATGGAATTGGCGGGAAACATGAGGGCTCGTATGAGGAAAATTACATCCGATCTTTCGGATGACTTGGTGTTGGAGTGCAAAGGGGAAATTTTGACCAGAGCTATGGACTTATCCAGATTGTCTATTTACATACAACAGGTTGAGGATCGGAAAAAGAGGGTTGCAGAAGCAAGGGAGAAAGATAGGCAGGCCAAAAGGGCCAGATCTTCAGATCAGCACTATCGCCAACATCAGGATAGAGATTAGAGTAACAGATGGTCGAAGAAAAAGACATGGGGTAATGTGCAACCCTCGGTCGATTCCCCAGCGTCCAGGCCTCCACATGATCAATAGCCTTTTAATCCTCAGGATAATAGTGGTTGGAGGATGCAGGACACCCATTCCAAGGAGAGAGTGATGCAACCCGCCAAATTATTTCCCCATTTTAGTACCTATGGGAAGAATCACTCGGGGAAGTGTTATTTCAAGAGGAGGAATTGTTACTCCTATAGCTAGGTGGTCCACATTTAGAATGATTTCCCTTCTACTAGAGGTAATGCAGGGGGGATAAGTCCCAAGCCGCCTCCACAACTCCTCCTCCTAAAGGTGTTACTTCATCTACTGGAAACGGTCGTAATCGGTTGTATTCTTTGTCCATTGGCCAGTATATAAAGGCTTCACGAGATGTGTTCATGGGTATGTTGTAAATATTTTCTCATAATGTATATGTGTTACTTAACCTAGGGTCTACCTTGTCTTATGTGACCCCATATGTGGAAGTCTATTTTAGTTTTGAGCCTAATAATATTTCAGAACACTTTTCTGTTTCTACTTCTATTGGTGACTCTGTTGTGGTTAGGAGGGTGTACAAAAATTATGTTATGTCTATCTATAATCGTGATATTGGGGAAGACCTTGTAGAGATTGATATGGTTGATTTTAATTCCATTTTAAGGATTTATTGGCTCCATTCGTGCTACGCCACGCTAGATTGCAGAAACCGAAAGGTTACCTTTTCTTTTCTGAATGAACTGGTTATAGAATAGGAGGGGCATTCTTTATCACCTAGGGGGAAATTCATCTCTTACCTCAGAGCCTACAAACTTATATCTAAGGGTTGTTTGTATTATCTGATTTGAGTAAAAAATTCTAATACAGAAAGTACTTCTCTCCAATCTATCCCTATAGTCAACGAATTTCAGGAAGTTTTTCCTGATGATCTTCTAGGGATACCACCTGATAGGGAGATAGATTTTGTTATTGACTTATTGCCGCACACCCATCCTAATTCCATTCCGCCATACAGAATGGCTTCTGCTGAGTTAAAAGTGATGAAAGAGCAATTAACAGATCTTCTTAACAAGGGTTTCATCTGTCCTAGTGTTTCTTCTTGGGGTGTACCTGTACTCTTCGTACGTAAGAAATACGGCACCCTCCGCAAGTTTATAGACTACCGTCAGCTGAATAAGGTCACTGTTAAGAACAAATACCATTTTCCCAGAATTGATGATCTCTTTGACCAATTTTAGGCTGCTAGGTATTTTTCAAAGATAGATCTTCATTTGGGGTATCACCAGTTAAAGGTTAGGGAGGATGACATTCCCAAAATATCTTTCCGATCTTGATACGGTCATTATGAATTCTTAGTCATATCCTTCAGATTGACTAACACCCCTGCAACCTTCATTGACCTAATGAATAAAGTGTTTTGTAAATTTCAAGAACTATTTGTCATAGTCTTCATTGATGACATTTTGATTTATTCTAAGAGTGAGGAGGATCTTGCCAATCACCTTTGAAACATCCTTCAAACCCTCAAAGATCATAGATTGTATGCAAAATTTTCCAAGTGTGAATTGAGGCTTAATGCTATTGCTTTCTTTGGGCATATAGTGTCTAGTGAGGGAATTAAAGTTGATCCCCAAAAGATTGAGGCAGTGAAAAAATTGACCAGACCCACGACTCCAACCAAAATTCGAAGCTTCTTGGGTTTGGCAGGGTATTACAAAAGATTCGTAGAGAGTTTTTCTTCCATAGCTGCTCCACTTACCATGTTTACACAGAAAAAGGTGAAATTAGTATGGTTTGACACCTGTGATAATAGTTTCCAGAAGTTGAAAGGCAGGCTGACTACTGTACCTATTTTGACTCTTCCTGAGGGTACACAAAGTTTTTTATGTACTGTGATTCTTCCTGGGTGGGACTTGGGTGTGTACTTATGAAGCATGGTAAAGTGGTAGCTTATATGTCTATACAATTAAAGGTGCATGAGCGAAATTACCCCACCCATGACTTGGAGTTAGCGGTTGTGGTTTTTATACTTAAAATCTAGAGGCACTATCTTTATGGGGTACACATTGATATTTTCACTGACCATAAAAGTTTACAGTATGTCTTTTCACAGAAAGTGATAAATCTTAGGTAAAGACGGTGGTTAGAACTGTTGAAAGATTATGACTTGAGCCTGCACTATCATCTGGGCAAGGCGAATATGGTGGCCGACGCCCTCAGCAGATTATCTACGGGTAGTCTCTCTCATGTTGAAGAAGGAAAAATGGAGATGGTAAAGGATATTCATCGTCTTGCAAATCTAGGGGTTTGACTCCAGGATTCCAAAGATGGAGGAGTAATTGTTCATGAGATAGTTAAATCTTCCCAATGTGCTGATGTTAAGGAGAAGCAAACTGAAGACACTATCTTGATGTAGATTAAAAATGATGTGGCTTAATAGAAAGTGATAGTATTTGAAATCGAAGGTGATGGGATCTTGATGTATCAGGGTAGATAATGTGTATCGAATGTGGATAGTTTACAAGAGAGGATTCTTGATGAAGCTCACACTTCGAGGTATGTTGTTCCCCCAGGCTCTACTAAAATGTATCATGACCTTAAGTTTATATATTAGTGGATAATATGAAGCGTGATGTTGTTGATTTTGTTTCTACGTGTTTAAATTTTCAACAAGACAAAGTGGAACACTTAAGGCCAGGTGGTACTTCTCAGGAGATAACCTTGCCTATGTGGAAGTGGTATATGATCAATATGGATTTCATCATGGGACTTCCGAGTTCCGAAAAATAATATAATTCCATTTGGGTGATTATAGACCGGATGACCAAGTCATCTCACTTTTTGCTTGTGAGAACAAACTATTCGGGAGATGATTATGCCAAATTGTAGATTGAGGAAATAGTTCATTTTCATGGGGCACCAGTATCCATTATATCCAATCAAGGTGTTCAATTCTCTTTGCAGTTTTGTCGATCTTTTCTGAGGGGTTTAGGTACAAAAGTGAACTTAAGTACGGCTTTCCACCCTCAAACCGATGGGAAAGTGGAACGCACAATCCATACCCTTGAGGATATATTGAGAGCCTATGTAATTGACTTCAAGGGTAGTTGACTAGATCATTTTCCATTGATAGACTTCGCCTACAATAATAGCTACCATGCCAGTATTCAAATGGCTACTTTTGAAGTACTTTATGGGAGAATATGTAGATCACTAATTGGGTGGTATAATATGGGTAAAACCTAGTTGTTTAGGACTGATCTTGTTTATCAAGCAATGGAGAAGGTGAAAATCATTAAAGAACGACTCAAGACAGCTCAGAGTCAATAGAAGTCTTACGCCCATGTTAGAAGAAGGGAGCTAGAATTTGAGGTTGGTGATTGGGTGTTTCTAAAAGTCTCCCCTATGAAGGGAGTCATGTGATTTGAGAAGAAGGGGAATCTTAGTCCTCTCTATATAGGACCATATCAGATAGTGAGAAGGATAGCTGGGGTCGTTAATGAGTTAGATCTTCCCACAAATTTGGCTTCTGTTCATCCCGTATTTTATGTATCTATGTTGAAGTAGAATATTGGATATCATTCACTAATGTTTCCTTAGAGGAGATAAAAGTGAAAGACTCCTTGTCATACAAGGAAAAAACCATTGCAATCTTGGATCGCCAAGTTTGAAAGTTGAGGAGTAAGGAAATATCTTCAGTAAGGTGATGTGAAGGAATCAATAAGCCAAGGAGGCTGCTTGGGAATCAGAAGATGATATGCGGTCCAGGTACCCGACTCTTTTCGAAAGCATGGATGATGATTTAGAAGGTACAAATCCTATTTTACTCTTTTTATTCTATTTAGTTCTTTAAATCGTGCATATCTGAGTCATAAGCCATCATTCGGGGATGAATGATCCCAAGGGGGGATAATGTAATGCCCCGTAATTTTCTCGAATCGATATCACTTTGTAGCATGCTTAATGAGCTGACATCCTGAATGATGTTTTACTTTCTAAGTATTAAGAAAAGGACTTCGTCACACTTTGAGCTCCTAATCTTTGATGGTTTTATTTTCTACCTTCCCAACCTCGCAAAGTTAATTTTTAAGTTGATTCATTATCGGGGAAGTCAATAGTACATCACGGTTTAGTTTCAAAATTTTTGGACAAGGGTAATGGCATGTTTGGTACCCCAAAATAGCAGCTCGGGGTGATAGTCCCGCAGCGCCCAGCCCAGTCCGGCACCTGGGTGAGCCGCGGTGTAGGCCGTGGTGCCTCACCCAGAGCGGCGCTCCAGAGCCCGCGGCACCCTGGCTAGACCTGCCCGTGCATTATTTCTGCAGTCAATCTCTACGTTTTTAAGGGGAAATGGGTCATTTTCCTTCATCCTAACTCACCCTAACACGAAATTAAATTATTTTTAGGGAAAAATACATCAAAAACTACTCTTATTATCTTAAATCAAAACCCTTGTTCCTTCTCTTGAGATCAAAGTTCATCCTCAAGGTTAAGAACTCCAAAAGACCCAATTAAGATTAGGGTTTCTCTCTTTACTTAACAAAATATGGTATGTGGGGTTGTCCTAATATCATAGGCATGATTTTGAAACGAATTTAAACAAGATTTTAATAATTGCTTAAGTTTGTATGCAAATGTAAGTGGGGTTTTGTTTCAATATAAAAAGCATGCATTGTGATATGGTTTTGAGAAGAATATTAAAATATTATGGTGTTGTTTTCTTCTATATCTTAATTGTTGAAATGGTGAACATAAGATTTAAATTTTGTAAGGTGTTATGAACATGAGTTGTGAATCTTTTAATTTACATGATGATGTTTTGTGTACTCCATATTATACTGTTGTTAAACTACTAAGAGCATGAGTTTTACATCCACTATTGTACTACTTTATAAATGATGAAGTTTCATGACTATTACGTGTTAGGAATCATTATGCATGTTTTGATGTATGTGAGTCTTGTTGGTGTTCATACTATCATTTGCATAAAAAGTTTTGAGAATAGATGTAGTATTGATGACTTGCAAGTCGGGGTATGGCGATACCCCGTGGAGGAATTTCCTCGAATGAAAAGAATGTTGTGAGCATGATGCATGTTTTCCTTATATCATGCTTAAAGCTTGATTGATGTGTGTTAGATGGTTACCCGAAGAAAACATGAGTCAGGTGACTCTATGTTGGAAACCGTGATTTATCGACACGGGAACTTGGTACCCTGCTATGTGATCTTGCATACCTAGTACAATGTCATCCCAACTCGGGACCTATGGTTAGGAGACCTGCTGTGTGATATTGATCCCAACCATGACATATTGCCTCGATTTGGGTTGTGGCAACCTGTTGTGTGATCTTGTGTGTCATTCCCTCACTAGTACTCCAATCTTGGCGACAATCGAGATTTGGCAGTTGGTGAAAATATGAAATTGTAGGGTGTACCATCTAGACCTATAGTGTTGCATCATTGTCGAAAATCATTATACTATGCCCATATGTTTTCAAATGATTTTGCGTTAACGTGTTTTATAATATCTCTCACCTATGTTGCATAAAAGTTGTATTTTATTTTTGGATTACTCTGCATACCAGTACTTCTATATTGACCCCCTATATTTCAAGGTTTGAGGCTCAGTCCAAGGGTCCTGCTAGACCATAGATTTGACAGAAAGAAGTGTGCAGTTAGGGAGCCTCCCTTATTTCGGAAGGCCATTCTTAGAGTATTGTTATTTCATTATGGTATTGGTCCAACTGGGGTCTTGTCCTAGTTTTAAGTAAGATATTTATTTTGATGTATTAGAGATTTCGCAGACTGATGTTAAGTACTGTTAGGAGTTTATGAAATTTCATCCTTGGAATATTTCAGTTGATCTATTATAATGACCATGTGACCGTATGTTGAAACTTCCACATCTCTTATTTTGTTTGAATGATGTACATGGTTGCCAAAAATAAAAGAGGGCTCGGTCCACTATGGTTCGGGATGCCCGTCACGGCTAGGGCCTGGCTTGGGTTGTGACAACATCTGCTAAAAATTATTAAACAGATATATAATTGTTAGCTAACCTATTGAATCAGATGAGTTATCTGTTGCAACATATATTCGTCTGTTTTAGAAAATCAAATAGGTTTTCTTACCTTTTTAATTTGTACCAACAGATGAATCTTATGTTGCAACCGATGGGTCATCTGTTTAAAATTACCGTACCTCTCTGTTCTACCTCTTCAAAATTATCCCAATAGATGATCCATCTGTTGCAATATAAGACCCATCTATTGCAATAAATAGATAATTTTTTGTATATCTGTAAGTAGTATGGACAATCCTGGCTTTCCAAGTGGATGTCACAGTAGAAGCTACTGCTAAAGAGAATACTATCACAGTTGATAATCCATGAACTTCTTCTAAAAAGAAGAAAAAGTGGAGCCTGTCAGTTCGGGAGAACAGAAGAATTACATATTTGAAGGGTTCAACATCTCAAAAGAGGCTTCCAAAAAACTAACAAAGTTGATCAATGACTATTCAGAATGGATTGTTGATGGGTTGTTAAAGCATCATACTGGCAGGTACATAAATCAATTTTAAAGATGTTGATTGATACAATTCTTGTTGTAAAATGTTGACAATAACACATATAAATCATCATGTAGAAAACAAAATGACAAACACTACAAAGTGAACAAATTGAGTCATGGTTTTGATATGATTGACTTTATTGTTGCACTTCCCGGAATGAAGAATAGGTTCTACTTGATGTCATAGCCCCAAACTTGCTGGAATGAAGAGGTTTAAATGTCATATATAGTACTATTAAATAATACTCTATTTAACTGCATGTATGTATTAATTTTTTTGTCACGTAATCTGAAATGTTTGATAGTATGTGCATCACATCTATGTCATTTTATACTACATCCAAAAGAAGGTCAAGTTCCAAACACAAGAACAATAGAGATACACGACAGGAAATTTTTGTTCAAAGTTTACATCAATAATTCCTATGATAGGTATTGTCAACAACACCAAAGTTTCCCGAAATGAGGAATGCTTAATTAACATCATCAAAGGTTTTAGCATTCCAGATGGCTTACCTTGGCATTTGGTCAACGAAGTATACATTCCAATCAATGGTGGTGATGAATTCCATTGGGTGTTGGCTGTCGTCATTCTAATATAGAGGTGCATATGAGTTTATGACTCGATGTCGCGAAGGAGACGTTCTGGGGCGTCATCTGAGATATATAAGCTATACAAAATATTGCCTACTTATCTTAATATGAGTGGCTTTTTAGACCAAAAGGTTTGTACTGATTGATCGATAATTGAAGCATACCGGGATAAAATGGGTAATCCATTTGATGTAGAATATGTTCAAGGAATTTCTCAACTATCCATTTGTAGCCTGTAAGTATAAGTAATATGATTTGGTTTCATTTCATAAATTTCACAACGCTTACATGAACTGCAAGATATGGATTATCTATTTTAAAATGCAGGGATTGCAGTCTTTTTATTTCCACTTATGCTGAGTATTTGAACGATGGATTACAAGTACCAAATGATGGACATGATGCCGGATTACTCCGCAAAAGATATTTTGCTCTTTTATGGAAATACGGAGAAGCGAAAGCTCAAAAACCTTTCGCAAGCGACATTAAAGATCCATGACGGCCAAAGCCACATTCCGTAGCACTGGATGAAGAACAAGTTTTCCATATTGAGTAGATCTATATAGATTTAGCCTATTAAAGTAGTAAAACCTCTCCTCCTTGGTTAACTTGTTGATTTATTTGTAGAGTAGATCATTTGAACCCATAATAATTATTTTTTATTTCATTTATTTATTGAGTTATTTCATGTAATTTTGAAGGCTTCAATTTATTTTATGTTGTGTATGAATATAATTTAATCCTTAGTTTTGTTTTGAATTTGTTAACTGAATTGGAATACTAGATTCAAATATCGCAACAAATAATATATCTGTTGCAACAGAAGACATATCTTATCAAACAGATTTAGACATATGTTGCAACATATAGTTCATCTATTAGAAATCATATAATATTTCTTTCTAATTTTTTGATTTGTTCCAATAGATTACCTATTAGTTTCGAAAGAATGATTATATGTTGTAGCAGATTGTACATCTATTGCGATAACTCGACTGAGAAATATCGGCATAATGCAATAGATGACCAACCTATTGCAACAGATAATCAATCTGTCACAATAAATATAATATCTATTACAATAGGTATACAATCTGTTGCATTATAAAAATTAAATTTTGTTGAACATAAAAAATTATCACAACATATAACGTAAAGTGAAGTGGCTTGAAATAAAGAATTGTTATCACGTTCATCTTTGTATTTGTACATATTCTTCTTTATACATGGGATCCAAGCATTTAGTTTGTACCCCATAAGCCCAAACCTCTTGCATTTTTTCCAAAATGGCAACACATAGACTGGACATTTCTGTGGCGGTAAGAAAACACTCATTGTATGCAGCCGAGTATGCCTAGCACGTGACACTAATGTTATTTTTTTAAAGCATCATGCACTTGTTTCGATCTTTAAAATCTCGTGATTTCTTCCCCAAGACTTTCACCGATAAATGATCTATCAGTTTACTCTGCGTCAATAACTTGGGGAACAACTTCATGAGTGGTTGTACGTAGGCTAAAAACTTGGCGTTGTTGAAGACAAGTAAGTTGTATTCATAAACCTTAATCTTTTCCTCGTCGAGTAGTATCTCAAAAGTGAGAATACGTTTGACTTCCTCATTCATGATTGCAAGGATTCTCTTTTCCTTGGTCCAGCTCGTGTCGTTTGGATATGGCATCTTCTCTCTAACATATTTAATCATGTATTCATCCCATTCGAACGTAGAAATTAACTTATCAAATCTCTGTCCACCGAGACCAGCTCACCTACGGGGATCATCATACCTATCCTTGAAATTATTGTAGAAGATGAGGTCTATTATCCTATCGGCAGCATCATAAGCATCCAGGTACGCTAATTGTGTGCGCCTCATAAGGCAGAGAATTTCATCAATATACTATGGTATAATAAGATAATTTTTAAATTGGTTAGTAATTTTGAAGAAGAAAAACACAGTGTCAAAATTCTGTCGTTGAGGGTTCTCTGAATCAGTTTACAGATTACCCAGCTAATGTAACTTATACAACTGATGTGTATTATGTTACAACAGAATACCTAGATATTGCAACAGATTACACATCTTCTGTGTAGCTTCTTCTACATATAGTAGATAGGAACTCTAGGGTAGAAAAAGTAAACTTTAATTGTCCTCGTACCACTCATGCATATTTATCATATTCGTGAAGTCATTGGCAAAAAATAAATGCATGGTGTATTCTTTTGGAACCTTAGTTTGTCATCAATGATTTCTTACAGTTCCTTCTTCTTTTCGTAGCCAAGTGCCACATATATGTCCACCTTCTTCAGCGGCCCCTGAACTTCAACAACTCTTTGAGTGGGAGGAGTTGCAATTTTTTTGTTTTCACAATGGAGAGTATTTGTCTAATGTTTCTTCTCTTCCTCATAACTTCCACTGTAGGAGTGTACGGTTCCCTTACCTTATTGGATAGTATGAATACCCTATTTGATTTTAACTTCTCGATAGCTTCAGCAATAGCCTCTAGTTTTTCAAAGAGTTTATCCTCTCTTTCCTTGCACACTTTGTATTTGCAATGAGAACATGAGGGTGAATAGGGGTGAGAGGGACCTGTGTAAGGGGTATTTTCAAATGTATTTATTTTTTCCTAAGCACAAATATGCTCATAATTATGATTGGAAGCAGCAGCAGCAACAACATCAGGATGGTTGCCACCATCATCAACAACTCCACCAGTAACACCACCAGAAGAAGCACCTGGATCTGTTGCAGTAAAAAGATTGGTCATGAAGAGCTTCAACATTAGGATGGCCTTTCCTAACTGCTTTTCTTATGGTTTTTTCTCCAACCAATTCTTTCTTTATTAACTCCACTGTTGGGTCTGCTTTTTTATCAATAAGACCTAGAGTAATAAAAGAAGTCATCCCCAACTCCTGCTCAGTAGGAACTATCCAAGGATGGATAACCTATAAAAAAGACAGGAGGCATTTAAATCATATAATAATAATAATTTACAGTCAGTTGGGTTACATATTAACACAGCTAACTTATGTAACAAATGATCTAGCTGCCGCAACAGCTGATCTATATGTCGCATCAGACTGACAATATATTGCATCAGATTACCCATCTATTGCATAATTTGTAGTAGATGGGTAATCTATTGAGATGGGTTCAAATAACAAGAGCAATAGATGGTTAATTTATTGTAAAATATGGATCGTCTGTCGCAACAGATTACCCATCTATTGCACTAGTTGCAGTTGACGGGTAATCTATTACAACACACGACCCATCTGTCATAACAGATGGTACATCTTTTTCATTATCTTTCTTTGAGGAAAATTATTTTAGTTGAAAAAAAGACGTACAGCAATATCCGGAGGGTTTAAGAGATCAGCTTCCTTAATATTTTTGTTGCTGCTCTTTACAGAAAACCACCTAAGGATACTTAGATGAGAAACCTCATTCAGGTAAACCTTAAAATGCATTTAGATGGGAGGAATGGATTAACATGACCAATCCTAAAAGATGTAAACTGGAAGCAAGCAAAAAAAATTCATAATAACTATATTCAATATAAATTAAGTGATGGTTAAAAATAGTGATGAATTTTACCATGAAAGCCCAAGGAAAGCTATATAATGTGATCGTCCTTATAGATAGCTTTGTCAGTAAAATTGGACAGTCAAGTAGTAGTTGTCATATCCCCAGGGATAATCATTGAATTTGTCAAAATCATCAGAAAGTGCCAACAAATCATCTTCTGACTTTCCTGACGTCTCTTGCCAATAAAATGGAATGGACAAACCAAACTATGCACAATTTCTCCCTGTTGTGCTTTTGTATGTTTTTATTCTCGAGATCTTCCATCAAATCCTCATCTTTGTAGCTACATCCAACAATGCCCAACAACCCATCTTTGTTTCCCTTCCATTTGTTGGACCCTTTGTGGGGTGTTTCCTTAATAAGAGGTTCTTCTGGACGATGGCATCTCAAGCCCGTAACTATGGCAAACTCTTTCAATCCAAAACAAACTGGCATGCCACAGTAGTTGATCCAGATTTCTTCCATCTTTTTTTTCCCTCCTTCGTATCTTTACCATATACCATGCTCATTGGGTAATGGAGAGTGCGGTCCTCAGGCAACTTAAGAAAGTATGCAAATCATCTCCTCTTAAAAAGTTTCTCTATGTTTTCATTCTTCATAATACTCCTAAGTTCATCAAAACTTTTCCCCAACTGACATTTAAGTACAAGATCACTAGTTACTTCTTTAAGGCGATCCATCGGCATCGCAACGTGAAACGTGTCGATACTAATGGTGTTGACAATATCATGTGGGGACTTCGATATTAATCCACACCTCATTGGTGAGAAGGAATTATCACTTTACTCATCTTTATTTTGCCTTGACTGAGATTGTTCCGGAAGTTCCTCCGAATCTATCTGTACTCTAGCATTTTTTGTTTGGTAGTCAGAAGGTGATCCACTTTAAATTTCTTTTCATTTGAGAGAAATCCTTTAACTACAACAATAAAAAAAACAAAATACATTGCATTTGATGTTTTTATATTTTTAAAAAAAAAAGGTAAGACAAATTTCAATAAATTATTCCATGCCACATTACAAAAAAATACTCCAACGGATAACCCATCAGTTGGAACAGATGGAGAATCTGTTTGAAGAACTATTTAATATCTCCCAACAGATCCTCCACCTGTTGTAACAAATAGACCACCACCAACACCACAACCAATGTCACCGCCAATACCACCAATAGCAATACCAACACCAAGACCACCGACACCACCACCAAAACCACAAATTTCAAAACCACTAACAATAGCCACCAACAACACGAAAAACACCATTCAACAATACCACAATTTTCAACAAAACACTAAGACAATAACTAGGGTTTTCTCGGGTGTTTTCTACCTTTTTAGCATTAAAACTCAAAATTGTTAACCCATTCTCGAAGATAATACAACTAAAAGTCTTCTTTTTAATCATTAACTAAAAAGTCCTACTTTTTATATTAAAAAACAAATGTAGAACTTTTATCTTACTCTGTTACCTACAAAGACAGAGAAAATGATGGATAAAAGCAAGAATAAAGTCAAAAATAACAACTATGTGGTCGAAAATGAGAAGAAAATCGATCTGTTTTGAATGGTTGAGTAATATGTTGAGTAGTTATTGTCTGTATTGTATAGAGAGAGGGAGAGAAGATAAAGAACTTCAAATTTGAAATGAGGAAAAGTTTTTCACACAAATGGATGATTTGTGTGGGTTGATTTGTAATTTTGGAAAAGAATGACAAGTTTTGAAATTGTTAATTTGGTACGAATTGATCTTAATTAATTTTTAAAATTTTAAAATATATAATTTTTAGAATATTAAGTTAATGAGAATCTTTTCAACTCAGAGTGATTGATTGACGACCCGGGTCGGGATAAACGCAATACCAATACCACGCAATTGTAAAGCCTCAATTAAAGTTGTTGTTGACCCTACAAACTTATTCCTCCCTAGTTCCACCAAAATAAATTAAGGTACTAGCTTAACATTAAGTTAATGAGAATCATTTAAACTCAGAGTGATCAATCGATGACTCGAGTAGGGATGAACGCAATATCAATACCATGCAATTGTAAAGACTCAAATGAAGTTGTAGTTGACTCTATCAACTCATTCATTCATCCCTAGTTCCACCTAAATCAATTTACTAACTATCTTAACATTAAGTTAAGAAGAATCTTTTCAACTCAGAGTGATCGATCGACGACTTGGGTCGGGATGAATGCAATACCAACACCATGTAACTGCAATGACTCAATTAAAGTTATAGTTAACCCCACAAACTCATTCATCCCTAGTTTCACCTAAATCAATTAAGGTAATATCTTAACATTAAGTTAATGAGAATTTTTTCAACTTAGAGTGATCGATCTATGACTCGAGTCGGGATGAACGCAATATCAACACCATGTAATTGCAAAGACTCAATTGAAGTTGTAGTTTACCCACTAAACTCATTCATTCATCCCTAGTTCCACCTAAATCAATTTAGCTACTAGCTTAATATTAAGTTACTGAGAATCCTTTTAACTCAGATTGATCGATCAACAACTCGAGTTAGGATGAATGCAATACCAACACAATGCAATTGGAATGACTCAATTGAAGTTTTAGTTGACCCTACAAACTCATTAATCCCTAGTTCCACCTAAATTAATTAAGGTACTAGCTTAAAACTAAGTTAATAAGAATTTTTTCAACTTAGAGTGATTGACCGAAGACTTGGGTTGGGATGAATGCAATACAAACACCATACAATTGCAAAGACTCAATTGATGTTGTAGTTGACCCTATGAACCCATTCATCCCTAGTTACACCTAAATTAATTAAGGTACTAGCTTAACATTAAGTTAATGAGAATCTTTTCAACTCAGAGTGATCGATCGACTACTCAAGTCAGGATGAATGCAATACCAATACCATGAAATTGCAAAGACTCAATTGAAGTTGTAGTTGATCATATGAACTCAATCATCCCTATTTTCACCTAAATCAATTAAGGTACTATCTTAACATTAAGTTTATGAAAATACATTCATCCCTAGTTCCACCTAAATCAATTTTGGTACTAGATTGATATTAAGTTATGAGAATTTTTTTCAACTCAGAGTGGTCGATCGATGACTCGGGTTGGTATGAACACAATACCAATACCATACAATTGGAAAGACTCAATTAAAGTTGTAGTTGACCCTATGAACTTAATCATTCATCCATAGTTCCACCTAAATCAATTGTAATGAAATTTGTTGCAACAAACGAATGAGTTTTTTGAAATTCTCAAACAGATTTTCATAGCTATTGCAACAGATAACATATCTGATTTAATTATCAAGTATAAAGTTGTATTTTTTGTGATAGATGACTGAATTATTGGAAATTTTCAAACAGATCTTGATATCTATTGTAATAGATGACATATCTAATTTAATTATCAAATTGACATTTGTATCTATTATTACAGATGACTGAGATATTGGGATTTTTCAAACAGATATTGATATCTATTGCAACAGAAGACACATCAGTTTGAAAAAAAAATTCTTTTAATTTTAAAGCAAACTTCTGTTCGAGTAGATAAAGTAGTACTATTAAAGACGGTAAAAATGTTTCTTGGATAACTCAAAAAACTTTTTGACTAGTCTTATCTTGTTATTTCAATGTCACCCATATTCTTTCTCTTGCCTCTCAAATTATTAATGAATATTAATTAATGAATATTGAAACCCCTAATACATCTAGAATTATCTAATTTCTCCTTTAGCCCTAAATTTATTTTATTCATCTTTCATCTTTTTCTTTCTCTCCTCTTTAGGATTATCACAACCATTTTTCTCTCTTTTCTCTTCTCTTTATCATAAAGATCCTTTCGGATCTAAACCAATCCATATCTTAGATTCCTCGACCAAAATTGTTATTTTGATCCCCTTTTGACATTAAGGTATGGTTCACTATTGCTCTTTCACTCTCATCTTCTTCTTTGTAAGTTATTTACATCTATTTTTTATTTAATTATAATTTACCCATATTATATTTATTTAAAAATTTTGAAGGAACTTTTAAGTGTTGAATAAATGAATCGAGGATTTTTATTACAATACGCTAAAAAGGTCATCTGTTTGGAGAAGTTTAAAAACCTTATTGGCAGTATTATTTTTTTGTATGTATTTTGTTTTTTTCTTTGTTTTTGATGTTGTTGGTGGGGTTGGCATTGTTGGAACTTATGGTGTGGTATTTTTTATGGTGTTGGAACAAAGGATATTACTTCTTTGTTGTTGATGGTGTTGGAACAAATGATGTTGTTTCTTTGTTGTTGATGTTTTTTATTTATTGTTTTTTGTAGTTTATGTTGGTGTTGATGTTGCAACAGATGGAGCAACTGTTGGAACAAATAAAACCACTAGTAAGGCTGGTTTGATGTATTCCAATAGACTCTACATCTATTGCAACAGGCTCTACATCTATTGTAACAGATGGATAATGTTATTTCTATTCTTTTCTTGTTTAACATCATTTTTTTTCATCTTCTTTATAGATATAAGGAATTGAAAGTTGATCAACTTTTTCCCGACTAACACGAGGCTACAGTAAAGATTGGTTCAATGGATTTAGCTGTTTGTAGATGGAACCACTTCATATGTGAGAGGTATGTATTACTGATAATGTTATCGTGAAAACACACATAGAGTACACTAATTTTGTGATTATTGTTTTTACTGTTTAGTCATTGATCATTTAAACAAGATATTAGCAATTTATAGTTAAGTTTAGTAGGTCCGAATTAATAAGGGTGAGGGACCACGAATATGGTTTTGATACCCTGTTAAGATTTAATGTAGGTCGTTGCTCATTCTTATGTGTCAAGAATATTGAAGGACCTAGTTTTAGTGTCATTGTGAAGAGATTCAATAGAGATTGGACTAAATTTTAGGGTGCATTAGACTCTGAGAGGGCCTTCGAAGCCTCCTACTGCTTCAACCAAGAACAAAAATCAATATAGTTATTATCCTAGCCCAAATTTATATGGTTGGGTTGCTTGGGGTGATGATTATATACGAAGAGGAGCGGTAGAAGAATGATTACGAGGGTAAATAGGGGGTTGATAAAATATTATATCAACTGAGAGCTATTTGTAAAAGAAAACATAGGGTAAAAAGTCACTTTTAGTGAATCTGACCAATGAAATTGACTTAGAACATGAGAAATCTGAATCAAGTGCAAATATGAAAGTGTATTCGGTAATAAAAAATCCATCTGTTGTTTCTCGGATAGAAAAATAATGCATATGGACACTTTGCTAGGGAGTGGCGACTAGGTAGCATGGTTGGGATTATCACCTAGATAGAAAATAGCAGAAAAACTAAGAAAATAGCCTCACGAGATTCAAGGATTGAAATGTTGTACAGTAAGTCTAGAAAGCATACACCAATAACAGATGCATTTTAAATAAGGAATCTAAGCAAAGGCTGCAATTTTTAAATTTTAAATTGCACCCCATTCCTTCTTGTTTATGGTTCGGATTAGGTGCACTATTGTTGCCCTGATCGGAACAATAAACAAAATTGAAAGGCAGATTGAGTGTCATTACTTCCTTAGCAATATGGATATAATGGATTGTTTTTTCTAGCCTTTGCATGATTTAAACATATCTTAGAAAAGATCAGAGGTTTGTTGTAGTATGTGAATCACAATAATTTCCAAGCTTGCCTCCAACTTTCGAATTTGGTCTTTAAGTTTGTCTTTTCCATCTTTCAAGTTGGTATAGAGTTCCTGGTCTTTTATAAGCTCAATCAGGAACACTTTCTCTATCAAAGTTATGGAATTGTTGAAGTCCACCAGAACACTTTCTTCAGAAGCCTTAAATGATACATGGAGGGTCGCTATGTTTGTTTTAGGTCAAAATATGTTGATACACACTCAAGCAGTGGTCCCAATAATTGAACATCTCACTTTTATAAAGCGTATCTCAATGTATCTTTCACAACCAACCTTCAAGGGATTTGATAAATTAATTAGCAATGAGTTATGTAACGTTTGATCTAAACTAACTCTACCAAGTCCATCAAATGTTATGTCACTCTAGGCCGATTACCCTATCAAAAATCTTTACCCGAGTTAGTGGACATATTAAATAAGCTCAATATCCCAGCCTTTCTGCTAATCACTCTTCTCCCATATAGAGGACAAGATATGCTCCATGCAAAAGTCTACATTGTCGGCAGAAATTCTTTCCATAACGAAAGTCTTTAGAAGGTATGACTAGTAATCTCTCAATATCACTTTTATGACTTTCTTTACATCTTTTGCTAATATATTAGAATGGGCATACCAAGGAATTATTCCTAGTTTGGTTTTTCCATTCCAATATAATTACAAGAGACGTCAAGAAAGTCATAAAAGTGATATTGAGATATTATTAGTCATGCTTTCTAAAGACTTTCGTTGTGGCAAGAATTTCTGCCAATGGTGTAGACTTTTGCATGGAAGATATCTTGTCATCTATACAGGAGAAGAGTGATCAGTAGAAAGGCTGAGAGATTGATCTCATTTGATTTGTCCACTAACTCGAGCAAAGGTTTTGATAGGGTAATGAGCCTGGAGTGACGTAACATTTGATAGGCTTAGCAGAATCAGTTTAGATCAAACATTATGTAACTCCTTGCTAATTAATTTATCAAATCCTTCAAAGGTTTATTGTGCAAGCTTCACTGAGCAACGCATGATAAAAGTGAGTTGTTTAATAGTTGGGACCACTGCTTGAGTGTGCATCAACACATTTAGACCTAAAACAAATATAGCCACCCTCCATGTATCATTTAAGGTTTCTAAAGAAAGTTTTCTAATGGCCTTCTACAATGCCATAACTTCGAAGGATAAAGTGTTCCTGATCTATCTCACAAAAGACCAAGAACTTTATACCAACTTCAAAGATGGCAATGACAAACTTAAAGACCAAATCGGCAAGCTGGAGACAAGCTTGAAAACTATCGATATTTACATACTACAGTATGCCTATGAACTTCTCCAAGATATGTTGAAAATTTCTAAGGCAAGAAAACACAATCAATTAATCCACATTTCCAAGGAAGTAATGACACTCAATCTGTTTTTCAATCTTGCTTATGATTTCGATAAGGTCAACAGCAGTGGACCTAATCGGAACCACAAATAAAAAGGCATGGGATGCAATTTAAAATTAAAAAATTGCAGCCTTCGCTTAGATTCCTTATTTTAATTGCAATTGTTATTGGTGCAAGATTTCTAGACTTACGGTATAATATTTCAACTCTCGATGCTCGCAAGGATACATTCTTAGTCTTCTGCTATTTTCTATCTAGGCAATCATCCCGACCATACTTCCTAGACACAATTCCCTAGCAAAGTGTCCATCTACATTATTTTTTTCAGAGAAACAATAGACGAATTTACATTACCGGATACACTTTCATATTTGCACTTGATTAAGATTTCTCATGTTTTAAGTTAATTTCATTAGCCAGATTTTCTAGAAGTTTTTAGCTACCCTATGTATCCTCTTCAATTAGCTTTCATATGATATAGTCTTTCATAAACTCCACTTTCCCTCACAGGCATTCTCCTTCAGCTCTTTCTGGCGTATAATCATCTTCTTAAACAACCCTTCCATATAAATTTAGGCCAGGGAAATTTCTATTGGTTTTTCGTTCTTCTTTGATGTAGTGCGAGGCTTTGAAGGCTTTCTTAGAGTCCAATGTACACTTAAAAATAAGTCCAATTGCTATTGGATCTCTGAAACGACACCAAATATTGATCCCTTCTCAAAACTTGACATGCATAAACATGAGCAACAACTGTCAGTAATTCGTAACAAGGTATCAGAACCATCATCATAGGTCCCTCAGACTTATTAATTCAAACCCATCAAACTTAACTGTACAATGCAGGATTTTTTTTGAATGATCAGTGCCTAATCAGTTAAAAACTACATTCACAAAAATATTGTACTATGTGTGTGTTGTCCCGATGACCTTATCAGTAATACTTAACTCCCACACATGAAAGAGGATCCATCCATTTGTACGCACCTTATTCTTCCTAGCCCATCTATGGCTTAAATTAAATAAATAGATGACTAACAAGTTGCAACAGATGACTCATTTGTTTAAATTATCTAACAATTATAGACATCTATTACGACAAATGATCAATTTGTTGCGACATAGGATTATCTTTTGGAAGTATCAAATAGGTATATGCATTTGTTGCAACTGTTTCAATATTTTATAAATTATCCAACAGATAGAATATATTTTGCAATAGATTACACATCTGTTAGATTTATTTTAAAGCAATTTTCTTTTCTTTCTGAAACACAATAAAGATTGTACAATGTTTATTTAGATCCTTTTTTTTTATTTACATATTCAAAAAGTCTCCAGTTTTATTTAATTATGGGATGAATAGTCGTAGCTTTTTGACTAACCCTTCCTTTATAAATAGGTCCCTCCTTACTCGTTCATTCTACTACTACACTTCCAAATATGGCCAATCCATATTCGTACAAGAATATTTATATTGAGTCCTTTTGGGAACTTCAAAGGCAGTATGATGAACTCCAAAGAGATTTAGCTGTCTTCCGAGCAAGGCTGAGGAGGGTCCTGCTGATGTTGGATGAAAATTGTCCTTCATATAATGAAAGTAGTAATAATTATACTTATAATAATAATAATAATAATAATAATAATAGTATTAATAAATAGGTTATGTTTTTCTTTTAGCATATGTATTTTCCTTTTTTATATCAGATTTACCTAAATAAATGGATCATATGTTGCAATAGGCGATAATTAATAAAAATAATAATAATAATAATAATTATTATTATTATTGAGAGGGTGAAAAGTCTTTAGTCATGATTTTTTTCATATGAAAAATGATTCGTAAAATAAGAAAATAAATGATAAACATAATTTTTAACTATAAAAGAATGGTTATTTAGTTTTAATTACTGATCGTCACTCTTCGACAAGTTTGTTTTTAAATCTATTATTCTAATTTATATAATGAAAAATTCACCAAATTTGGATTAAAGATATACTGATTATTAAAAGAGATAGCTTATATGTGCAACAAATAGATTATCTGATGCAACAGATTATCGATTTGTTGCAACAAATGGTATATTTGTTGTCACAGATAGAATATCTGATGTAACAGATATATAATTTGTTACCACGACTCAATAAAAATGGTTATTGAAAAGAACTTATCAAGTCATAACTTTCCACAGTAATCAAAAAGTCACCAGTTCGAACGTAATTAATAAATGAAGGTGAACGGTCGCGTCTTTTTGTTTTTGAATCTGTTTTTTAATTTATATCATAAAAAAGTCACCAAATTTGGATTAAAGATAAAGATATGTTGATTATTAATAAGATATATGTTCCAACAGATATATTATGTGATGCAACAGATTATTGATTTATTGCAACAAATGGTATATCTATTGTAACAGATGGGTTATCTGATGTAATAGATATATAATTTCCTACCACAATTCAATAAAAACGATTAATAAAAAGAACTTATAAAGTCATAACTTTCTACAGTAATAAAAAAGTCAACAGTTTAAATGTAATTAATAAATAGAGGTGAACAGTCGCATATTTTTTTTTGAATCTATTTTTTAATTTATATAATAATAAAGTCACCGAATTTGGATTAAAGATGAAGATATGATGATTATTAAAAAGATATATGTTGCAGTAGATATATTATCTGATGCAACAGATTATAGATTTGTTTCAACAAATGGTGTATCTATTATCACAGATGGGTTATCTGATGCAATAGATATATAATTTGTTGCCATAACTCAATATAAATGGTTACTAAAAAGAATTTATCAGGTCATAACTTTCCACAGTAATCAAAAAGTCACCAATTTTAAAGTAATTAATAAATGGAGGAGACCAGTCGCGCCTTTTTGTTTTTGAATCTGTTTTTTTAATTTATATAATAAAAAAGTCACCAAATTTGGATTAAAGATAAATATATGATGATTATTAAAAAGATATATATTACAACAGATATATTATCTGATGCAACATATTGTAGATTTGTTGCAACAAATAGTATATTTATTGTCACAGATGGGTTATCTGATGTAACAGATATATAATCTGTTGCCACAACTCAGTAAAAACGGTTACTAAAAAGAACTAATTAATTCATAATTTCCATAGTAATCAAAAAGTCACATGGTTGAATGTGATTAATAAAAGGAGGTGAACAATCGCGGCTTTTTGCCTAACTTATTCATATTCAATCCTCTATAAATAGGTCCCTCCTTACTCATTCATTCTACTACACATATCTATTTATTTCTTGTTGTTGTCTTTCATATTACACCTTTAACTACTTTCTCTTCAAAGACTTGATAGATTTTTTCTGTCGCTGGTAAGTTTTTTTTCTTCCCTTTTGTGTGAATATAGGTTGTATTAATTTCGTATTCTTTTCTTTACTTTTGGTTTTGTATTTTTTTGTCAATTTATGCGTGTTCTATGTATGGCTGATCCACTGTGGGATGTCGCTATTTTACGAGATGCCGTAAGGTAACTACAGAGGTAGGTTCATGACATACAGTGGGAGTTGGCCGTTGTCAGAGTAAGAATAATGTGGGAGATCCACAGGATGAGAAGGGCGTTGTTGCTGCCAGTTGAAGATAGGCTAGCTGGCAATAATAATAATAATGATGATAATGATAATAATAATAATTAGATTATTTTATTCTTTTGCCTATGTATAAATGTATTTATATTTATTTTATTTAATAAAAAATTTATGTTTCATCCACTTTGACGTTTTAATTTTCATTCCATCTATTTCTTTTTCTCAACAAATATGTCTACGATTAAGGAATAGTTTGAATTTTAGTATCAATAGCAAGAGATCAACATACGAGTTATTTGTTGGGTTTGCGATAGGAGCAATATTGTGTTGTTTGAAACAAGTTATTTATCTGTTGCAACAAAATTACAATATCTTGCAACATTTAAATATTTTTGTACAACAGATTAATTGTCTGTTGGAACAGATTACTAATATGTCACAACAGAATACCCATCTGTTCGATTCATGTTATCGGAACTATAGAACTATAAACATGAATCCAACATATGAAATATTTCTTTTACCTATGTATTTTTTTTTGTTTAATAAAAAATTTATGTTTCATCCACTTTGACGTTTTAATTCTTATTTAATTTTCATTCTGTTTATTTCTTCTTCTCAACAAACATGTCTTTGATTAAGGAATAATTTGAATCCAGTATCAATAGCAAGAGATCAAAATACAGGTTATCTGTTGGGTTTGTGAAAGGAGCTATATTATGTTATTTGAAACATATTATTCATTTGTTGCAACAGAATTATAATTTGTTGCAACAGATAAATATTTTGGTTCAATAGATTAATTGTTTGTTGGAACAGATTATTAATTGGTGCAACAGATTAATTGTCTATTGGAACAAATTACTAATATGGTGCAACAAATTACCTATATATTCCATTCATGTTACGGGCACTATAGAAACATAAACATGAATCCAACATATGAGTCTTATGTTGCAACAAAATATCTATCTAGTGCAACAGATGATGAATCTGTATAAACAGATAGCTCTTATGTTGCATTCATGTTTGCGAGCTAGCTATTGTTGAAAAAATAGCATACTAGCAGTTACCCAGATAACAAATTCAGCTAACAAGCATAATTTGACTTACCAAAGTCTCCTATCAAGTAAATGCCGAAGTTGAAAGTGATGTACGAAACAAAATTTGACTTAAGAAATTGATCAAAGAACAGCCATTGTTGTAACAACAACAACAACAATGGTCAACAAGAAGAATATGAAGAGGATAATGAAGTATAAGAGGATGATAATGAAGTAGAAGATGATGAATAATGAAGCAACAACAATGAACAACAAAAATAACGATGAGAGAGAAGTTAACAACGTATAAAAAGAGAGAGAAACGTGCCCTTTTACCCTCTGTTTCCTGTTATATTAACTAAAATTTGGATCAAAGTGTAAATTTAAAAACTTGTGGGTTATTTTGAAATTTTCCCAACTTTCTTAATCCATAATAAAGTAATTGTCAACTCCACTCAATTATTAAGACTTGTGTCACCTACACCTCATTTTAAAACTCTTTTGTCACCTTTAGCTCAAAGCCCCAAGTTACATCGGTATATAATCCTACAACAATTATTCTCCTACTCACCAAACTTTTTTTTGTTTTTCATTTTTAAGAAATAATAAAGCTTTCAAAAAAAAAGAGAACACAAAAAGATATAAAATATGGAGGGTACTTTTATAAGCAAATAATATTTTTAAGGAAAAATAGTAATATATATTATTTTTAATACATCAAATTAGATACTAGATAAGAAAAAAGCCCAATATTATTAATGCCAACACAGAATTAGAAATCTCAACATTACTAATACACCCTGCATAAGGGGTCATTCGACAGAGTGTACATAAATAGTACTGAATAGGGTATATTACTAATGCTTATATTTCTCATTCTCAACATAATATTTATTTAATTTCCAAAAAGGTAATTCTGGTATTAATAGTGTTGGGAGTAGTATGCTGAAATTAATAGTGTCGGCTTATTTCTTATCTAATGTTTGTTTTGAATTATTAAAAATATCATGTATTTCTATAGTTTATAGTTAAAAAGGCTCTGAGCCATCGTCTAGAACCTCGTAGAGCACCGACAAATCTTGGCTACCAGATTCACAGTAAAAATGTCGATCTGCCTTAGATCTGCTGACGACTTCCTCGCGGACGGATTAGCCGACGAATTCTTCTAGGTCGATGACTCTTTCTTGCACCGCCATCGACACCGGTGCAGTTTTAATGATCTCACTCCAGCGACCTCTGTCTTTTTACCTTTTTCTCATTCTTTCTCTCTTTCTTTTCTTTCATTATAACCCTTTACAGGTTCTATAAGTGCAGATTTTGGCGATGAAAACACTATTCCGATGACAGCAACACTATTCCAGTGATAGCAACACTATTATGGAGACTAATTTCTACCATAAATTGATGAAATCCATCGATTCAATCAAGTAAATGGACCCAACCCAGCTTCGATCAGGTACACTCGCTCCATCTTTTCTAGTTTTTTATATAGCTTTCTTGATTCTAGGGGCTACTACTGGTTGTTTTGCATACTATTTCTATTTTGATTCCTTTTTTTTAGCGTCTTGGCTGACTATCTAGATTGTGGGTGACGACTTATTTGTTGATTTTTCCACTTCATAATAGTGTTTTACTTGTTAATCTTATTTGCATTTTTGTCTTTTTATTGTTCGTAGTAGTTTTGAAGTGTGTTACCAGGTTTGATTAATGTTACTTGATTTACTAGCATATCTATTAATTGTGGTAGTACAGTTCCCATTTTTTACTATTGTTTATCAAAACTATCATTATAATATTGGTTTTGTTGCTTTCTATATATTATAAATTGTTGTCTGTGTCCTTATCATATAGTAGGCATAGATTTAAGCTTCTTTATTGTTTTCATTATAACCAGTGTGTCCTTTTAGCCTTATCTTTATCCTTCTCTATTATCTTTCCTCTTTTTTCTTTTGATCTTTTTTCCTTTATTTGCATAGTGGCTGTGATTGGCGATGGTAGACTAGGGTCATATCATAGGCCGGGGTCGGGGTTGGGAGGTGTTGAGCCTGGGTTGGGTTTGAGGGGTTGGGTAAGGGTCGGGTCTAGGATTGAGTTTGGGGTTAGGGGTAAGGGGTAGTAAGGTTAGGTGGGACAAGGAAGCTTCTAGGTTGCGAGTTAGGTCTTGGAATATAGGAACATTGTAGGGTAAGTCTATAGAGCTGGTGAAGATTCATAAAAAGAGGAGGGTTAGTATAGAGTATGTCCAGGAAACTAAATGGGTAGGCACTAAAGAGAGAGATATGGATAGTTATAAGTTGTGGTACTCGGGTAGCGTGACACATAGAAATGAGGTAGGTATCTTAGTAAATAAAGGACTTAGGAAGCAGGTGGTAGAGATAGAGAGAGTTAGTGATAGGTTGATGTCTATTAAGTTTGTCATTGGAGGGTCTACGGTGAAAGTTATTAGTGCCTACACTCTGCAAGTAGGTTAGGACGAGGAGGAGAAGAAGGAATTTTGGGAGGTTTTAGATAAGGTGGTGAAGAGCATCCTGAGCAATGACAAGCTTTTCATGAAAGGGTATTTCAATGGGCATATTGGGTATTTGTCGAGAGGTTATGATATGCATGGAGGTTTCGATTTTGGGGAGCGGAATGAAGGAGGAGCTTATCTTTTTTATTTTTCTAGGTCTTTTGGGTTGTGGATAGAGAATTTGAGCTTTCCGAAGAATGAGGAACACATTTTTACATTTCGTAGTTCAGTGGCAAAAACTCAAATAGATTTTTTCATAGATAAAGGGATAGAGCGCTATGTAAAGACTATAAATTCATACCTAGCGAGAATCTTTTGGCTCAACATAGGTTGTTGGTGATGGACTTGGTTATAAATATGGAAAAAAAGAAGAGAAGTATGGTGGCTTGGCCCCAGGATTAAATGGAGTAGCTTGACTTTGGATAGTGCTTTGGAAATGAAGGAGAGGTTAAAGAGTAGGGGAGCTTGGGATAGTAAAAGAGGTGTGGATAGTATGTGGGAGAGGACTGCCCATTGCATGAGGTAGACCGCTACAAAGGTGTTGGGTTTATTGAGAGGTCTATCTAGCAAACTTCGAGGATACTGGTGGTAGAATAAAATGGTTAAGAGAAAAGTAGAGTCTAAGAAGGTGGCTTATGCTAAGTTGGTTGAGATCAAGGATGATGAGGAAATGCAAACGAATAAGAAAGAGTATAAGGTAGTTATGAGAGAGGCTAAGTTAGCGGTTATGATGGCTAAGACACTAACTTTTGAGTGCATGTATACGGCTTCAAAGGAGAAAGATAGAGATAAAAAGTTGTATAGGCTGGACAAGGCTAGGGAGTAGAGGGCTCGTGATCTTGACCAAGTGAAGTGCATCAAAGGAGAGGATGGTACAGTATTGGTTGAGGATGCCCTCATTAGGGAGAACTAGCAGTCCTATTTTTATAACCTTTTGAACAGTTAGGAGGAAAAAGGTTTTATGTTGTATGACTTGGAAAAATCTGAGGAGTGTTGCGATTATGGTTATTAAAGGCGGATCAAGGTTGAGGAGGTCAAGGGAGGTATTCGCAGGATGCGGCGGGGTAGGGCAATGGGGCCAGACGAGATTCTAATGGATTTTTGGAATAGAACTAGCGGGGAAGGTTTGGACTGGTTGACAAAGTTGTTTAACATTATTTTTAGGGCAACAAAGTTTCCTGAAATGTGGAGGTAGAGTACCATAATTCTAGTGTATAAGAATAAGGGAGACATCTAGAGTTTCAAAATCTTTAAAGGTATTAAGTTGTTGAGTCATACTATGAAGGTTTGGGAAAAAGTGGTGGAGTTGAGGATGAGAAGGATCGTGACACTCTCTGAGAATCATTTTGTTTTCATGCCAGGTCGCTCGATCACTGACGATATTCACCTTGTGAGGAGATTAGTGGAGCATTTTTGGGAGAGAAAGAAGGACTTGCACATGGTGTTTATTGATTTGGAGAAAGCATATGACAAAGTTCCCAGAGAGATTCTGTGGAGGTTCTTGAAGGCTAGAGGGGTGCCTATGGTGTACACTAGGTAGATTCAGGATATGTATGATGGTGCAAATACCCGTATGAGGAAGGTAGGTGGAGATTCTGTGGAGGTTCTTGAAGGCTAGAGGGGTGCCCATGGCGTACACTAGGTAGATTCAGGATATGTATGAAGGTGCGAATACTCGTATGAGAAAGGTAGGTGGAGATTCAGAAAACTTCCAAGTTTTGATAGGGTTGCACCAGAGATCGACTCTTAGCCCATTTTTATTAGCCTTAGTGATGGATGTTCTGATGCAACATATTCAAAGAAATGTGCCTTGGTGTATGTTATTTGCAGATGATGAGAGTCGGGGTAAAGTTAATAATAAGATGGAGATTTGGAGACAGACACTTGATTCTAAAGGATTTCGGTTAAGTAGAACCAAGACGGAGTACTTGGAGTGTAAGTTGAGTGATGTGTCGTAGGAGGCTGGAGTGGTTGTGAAGCTGGACTCTCAGGCCATGCAGAAGAAAGAGAGTTTTAAGTATCTGGGGTCTATGATTCAGGGCAATGGTGACATTGATGAGGATGTCACGCATCATATTGGGGTCGGGTAGTTGAAATAGAGGCTCACTTTGGGAGTTCTATGTGATAAGAAAGTGCCCCCGAAGCTTAAAGGTAAGTTCTACAGAGTGGTAGTCCGACCGACTATGTTGTATGAAGCGGAGTGTTGGCTAGTTAAGAACTCCCACATCCAAAAGTTGAGTGTGGTGGATATGAGAATGTTACGATGGATGTGTGGAAATACCAAAAAAGATAGGGTGAGGAATGAGATTATTCGGAAGAAGGTGAGAGTTGCCTAGGTGGAGGACAAGATGCGAGAAGTGAGGTTACGTTGGTTCAGGCACGTGATGAGGTGGGACTCCGATGCTCCAGTGTAGAGGTGTGATACACTAGCTATAGATGGTTTTAGGTGGGGTATAGGTAAACCGAAGAAATATTGAAAGGAGGTGATTAGGCATGATATAGAGCAGTTACAGCTTACGGAGGACATGGCCCTTGATAGGATGGTGTGGAGGATGCGAATTAGGGTAGAGGGTTAGGGGTTGGGAGTACATAGGTAATAGTAGGGGAGCACTCCTTTGTGTATGGAGTTTCTTGTTCGTGGTGTTGTGGCTGTAGTATTAGCTTGTGGCTAGTGGTATTAGCTTATTTTGCATACCGTACTAGTTTATATGCACCTATTTTTTGTGTTTGTTATACTGTTAGTTTATTTTACATACCATACTATTTATATGCACTTATCTTTTGTGTTTGTTATACTGTTATCGGTCCTAAGCCGAGGGTCTATCGGAAACAACCTCTCTACTTCTATTGAGGTAGTGGCATGGTCTGCATACACTCTACCCTCCCCAAACCCCACTAGGTGGGAATATACTGGATATGTTGTTGTTGTTGTATAGGAATTATTGTGTGTTTACAAAATTACCCTTCACATTTAATAATTATGTGTATTTTTTTTCAAAGCTTTATTATTTATTTTAAAAAAAACGAAAGATAAAAAATAGTTTGATATTCTCATTTAAATTATTTGAAAGTAAATTGTCATGTTGATAAATTAAAAAGACATAATCCATACTATCTATTATCTATTAATATACTATAAGTGAGGATAAGCTACTGAAGCAGGCACCTTGTGGACGACATATCTGCTTCAGCAGCTTCAATCGTGATTTTACTATATCATCCTTAATTAATTATTATAAGTCATTAGCGTATTAGAAAATTAATTATATTTAATTATAAAATCTAAAATAGATATTCATGACATGTCTGTTTCAATGGCTTCAACCGTAATTTTACCATATCATCCTTAATTAATTATTATGAGTTATTTATGTATTAAAACACTAATAATATTTAATTTAAAAAATAAATAGATAGTTATGACATGCATGCATCAGCTGCTTCAACAGTTATTTTAGTATATCATCCCTTATTAATTATTATAGTTTATTTAAGTATTAAAAATTAATAATATTTAATTATAAAAAGTAAAATAAATATTTATGACATGTCTACTTCAACCATGATTTTTACTATATCATTTCTAATTAATTATTTAAGTAATTTATTTATTATAAAATTAATAATATTTAATTTAAAAAGTCCAATAAACATTTATGACATGTCTGTTTTAACTGTGATTTTATTATATCACCCCTAATTAATTATTATAGATCATCAAATCATTAAAAAATTAATACTGTTTCATAAAAAAAAGGAAACAACTTATATGGAGTTCATTCAATTTTTTTACAAGTACTTTTTATAGTAATTTTAGTATATCATTTGTAATTAGTTAAAATATAATATAAGTTATTTAAGTATTAGATAGTAAATAATATTTAATAATAGGTATAAAATAGATACAAAATGATAAATTAAAAATGATTAGATGAAGTACACTACAATCATAATATATGTGTCAAAAATGGAGTATGAGAGTGGTAGCCTTATTAAGATCTAAATGATTGGATTCAAATCAAAAAAATACATAGGCAGCTCGTGGACGACATACCTGCTTCAGCTGCTTCAACCATGATTTTACTATATCATCCCTAATTAATTATTATAAGTCATTTACGAATTAGAAAATTAATGGTATTTAACTTTTGAAAAAT
Organism: Capsicum pubescens; assembly: GCA_030864215.1. NCBI lineage: Eukaryota > Viridiplantae > Streptophyta > Magnoliopsida > Solanales > Solanaceae > Capsicum > Capsicum pubescens. The sequence goes on from CM061543.1 coordinate 173,414,819, forward strand.
AAAATAAATACTTATGACATGTCTGTTTCAGTTGCTTTAACCATGATTTTATTATATCATCCCTCATTAATTTTTATAAGTCATTTATGTATTAGAAAATTAATAGTATTTAATTAGAAAAAATAAAATAGATATTTATGACATGCCTTCTTCAGCTGTTTCAACCGTGATTTTACTATATCATCCCTAATTAATTATTATAAGTCATTTATATATTAGAAAATTAATAATATTTAATTTAAAAAGTACAATAGACTTTTATGGTATACCTGCATTAACTGCTTCAATCGTGATTTTATTATATCAACCATAGTTAATTATTAACGATCATCTAAGCATTAGAAAATCGATAATATTTCATAGAAAAGGTAAAATAGACATAAAATTATAAGTTAACTCTTGATGTTTTAAATTAACTTGCCGACTTATATATGGTCCGCTTAAATTTTTTTATAACTCTTCTTTTTAGCAATTTCATTATATTTGCTTCTAATTAGTTAACCATTAATGAAGTATTTTGTAATAGTAATATCTGTGTAAAAAAAAGGTATGAAATTAGTGCACTTGCTGAGATCTAAATGATTAAATTCTAACATAAAACTAAATACATAGTTACGAGCTAAGATCTGAATAATCAAGATATCATTTTTATAAGGTACAACTAAATGAAGCATAAAATACATAAATAAGAAAAAAAAATATTTTGTTTTAACTACTTTTTTGTTTCAGTGGTAGACCTGCTTGCCTATCAGTGCATGCTCCGTGATTTTACTATATCACCCTCTAATTAAGTATTATATGTAATTTACGTATTGAAAATTAATAATATTTAATTTTAAAAATAAACTAGGCATTTATGACATGTCTGTTTCAGTTGCTTTAACCTTAATTTTACTATATCACTTTAAATTAATTCTTATAAGTCATCTAAGTATTAAGAAATTAATAATTTTTAATAAAAAAGTAGAATAGACATAAAATGATAAATTAACTCTTGATATTTTAAATTAACTTGACATCTTATATTAGACCCACTTAAATTTTTTTCACAAGTATTTTTTATAGCAATTTTTCTATATCACATCTAATTAGTTATTATGAGTCATCTAAGACATGTCTATTTCGCTACTTCAATCGTGATATTTGCTTGACACTAGAAGTTATATCGGTGTCACTTAAATTAGAATAGAAGAAAAAATATTATAAATCAAAATAATTAAAAACATAAATAATTTAAAATTATTTAATTTATTACGCCACTTCATGCATAAATATATTTTCTGAACGCGTAATGAAAGATCTAAACTTTAGGTAGTAAAATTACAGGGAGAATGTAAGCCACAATTAAATTTTTAAATACACTCATATTAAATATAAATATATCAATAATTAATTATGAAGATTTATTTCAAAGCTTTCATAATAGTTTTAAAAAATTTAATCTTAGCATGTTCGGTCCATGCTCAGCACGGGCCTATCGCCACTAGTGTAAATATAAAGCATGAAAAACAATTATTTGATGGTTGCATTTTTCAACCATTATTTGTTGAACTAATTGGTACCAGTTTTACTTATGTTTTCCTCATTTATTTGTTACCTGAATCCTTTGTTAAGTTCTGTTTAATTAAGATAATGATTGGTTTTTTCTCAACTATTAATTGTTACCAATTGGTACCAAAAGGTGTAAAAATTGCATAGTTGAACACAAGTTTAGGAGTTTAGAATTAACAACGTCTAGTTGAGGTATTAAAATAAAATTTTATATTAAATTGAAGGGGCTGGTGATGTGTTTGGCCGTTATTCTACTATTTGATGAATAGGACTGTACCATGGTTGCTTGGAAATTTGAAAGAAAGAAATGAAAAAGGTAAAAGGATTTAAGTGTATTTTTGTCTTTTCATATGTTTATCACATGGTATTAATACCAAGTATTACTAATATCTTGGTTTCTAATATATTAGCTATACACCCTATAATATTAGAAGTCCAAAATATCTACCAAATAAAAGATTAATTAATACCACACGCAATACATATATTATTTATTCTAATACATTCTACTAAACTACCCATTATTCCATTTTGGTCATAGGATTCATTTTCGCGTGAAAATATTTATTTTGTATGACATGACCTATTCGACGACTAAATCTATAAATGGAATCTTGGTAGATCATTATTGTTGCTGTTGTTGTTGTTGTTGTTGTAGTTGTTATTGTTGTTGTTGTTGTTGTTGTCGATGTTGTTGTCGTTGTCGTTGTTATTGTCGTTGTCATTGTCGTTGTCGTTGTCATTCTCGTTGTTGTTGTTGTTGTTGTTGTCGTTATTGTTGTTGTTGTCGTTGTTGTTGTTGTTGTCGTTGTTGTTGTCGTTGTCGTTGTTGTTGTTGTTGTTCTTGTTGTTCTTGTTGTTCTTGTTGTTATGGTTGTTGTCATTGTCGTTGTTGTTGTTGTTGTTGTCATTGTTGTTGTTGTTGTTGTCGTTGTTGTTGTTGTTGTTGTCATAAGTCGTTGTCTTCGTTTTTGTCGTTGTCGTTGTTGTTATCATCATCGTTGTCATCGTCGTCGTCGTCGCTGCCGCCGTTGACGCCGCCGTCGTCGTCGCCGCCGTCGTCGCCTCCATCGCAATCGCTGCCGTCGCCGTCGCCATCGTCGTCGCCGTCGTCGTCGTCGTTGTCGTCTTCGTTATCTTTGTCGTTGTCATTGTTATCATCATCGTCATCGTCGTCATTATTGTCGTTGGTCGTTGTCGTTGTCGTTGTTGTCGTTGGTTGTTGTCGTTGTCGTTGTCATTGTTGTTGTCGTTGTTGTTGTTGTTTTTATTGTTGTTGTCGTTGTTGTTGTTGTTATCGTTGTTGTTGTCGTTGTTATCGTTGTTGTCGTTGTCGTTGTTGTTATTATTGTTGTCGTTGCCGTTATCGTTGTTGTTGTTGTTGTCGTTGTTGATGTTATTGTTTTCGTTGTTATTGTTGTTGTTGTTGTCATAAGTCGTTGTAGTCGTTGTCATCGTCGTTGTCGTCGTCGTCATCATCGTCGTTGTCATTGTCGTTGTCGTTGTTGTTGTTGTTGTCGTTGTTGTTGTTGTCGTTGTTGTCATAAGTCGTTGTCGTCGTTGTCGTCGTCGTAGTATTAGTCGTCGTCGCCGTCGTCGTCGCCGCCGTCGCCGCCATCGTCGTCGATGCCGTCGTCATCGTCGTTTTCGTTGTTGTGGTTGTCGTTGTCGTCGTCGTCGTCGTTGGCGTCATCGTCATCGTCGTCGTCGTCGCCGTCGTCGCCGTCGTCATCGCCGTCATCGCCGTCGCTGTTGTCGTTGTCATTGTTGTTGTCTTCGTCGTCGTAGTTATCGCTGGTCGTTGTCGTTGTTGTTGTTATTGTTTTTGTTGTTATTTTTGTTGTTGTTGTTGTCGTTGTTGTTGTTATTGTCGTTGTAGTTGTTGTTGTTGTTGTTGTTGTTATTGTTGTGGTTGTCGTTGTTGTTGTTGTTGTTGTTGTCGTTGTTGTTGTTGTTGTTTTCGTTGTCGTTGTCGTTGTCGTTGTTGTTGTTGTTGTTGTCGTTGTTGATGTTGTTGTTTTCGTTGTTATTGTTGTTGTTGTTGTCATAAGTCGTTGTAGTCGTTGTTGTCGTCGTCGTCGTCTTTGTCGTTGTCGTCGTCGTCGTTGTCGTTGTTGTTGTCGTTGTTGTTGTTGTCATAAGTCGTTGTCGTCGTTGTCGTCGTCGTCATAGTATTAGTCGCCGTCGTCGTCGCCGCCGCCGCCGTCGCCGTCGCCGTCGTCGCCGCTGTCGCCGCCGTCGTCGCCGTCATCGTCGTCGCCGCCGCCATCGTCGCCGTCGTCGTCGTGTAGCAATTCCACTCTCTTTACATGAAAATCGGTGTATTACAACGACTCTCCTTGTAAGACTAGAAAAGAGTGATAGTTTTGCTCACTATCTGTGGTTTTTTCCTCTTAGTCTTTCTTGGTTTGGTTTGCCACTCCTCGTTTGGGTCAGTAGGCTCATCTTGTAGTTGGGACCTCTTATAATGAGTTACCCTCTTTTTTCCACTGTGTATATTGCCTTGCCGTATCTCTTTGTAATTGTTTAGGAGCTATAGATGTAAAAAAACGGATTGCTCGTGTCCATAAATATTACTCCCTCCGTTTCAAAATGAATTACATACTTTGACTAGGTACAAAGTTTAAGAAAATAAAGAAGACTTTTGAATCTTGTGGTCTTGAATTAAAGTTGTGTCCAATGTATCAAAATGCCCTTTAATCTTGAGGTTCTAAACATGCCATATGGAAAGTTGAAATTAAAGTATTGTTTAAAAAGAAAAGGAGTCATTTCTTTTTAAACAGACTAAAAAAGAAAGTAGGTCATTCTTTTTTAAACGGGGAGTAATAAATAAGAAACAGATTCACCACGAGGGAATTAACAAAAGTGGTGAAATTCTACAAAACTTCTATGTATTAGATCATAAATGAGATTTACAGACAATAAATCAAATGTATAAACGGTTCAATCAACTCATGAATAGTAAATCATCATTCATGTTCATACTCTTCATAAGTCAATGTTGGTTTTTTCTCAATTACGGTGGAGATACCCACTGATATTTACGCTCTATACTTCCTACTATAAATTAAGAGACAAAAATTGGATCCCTAATTAGAATGTTAGTTTTTCTCGAAGATTATATACGGTGGATATATGGATAATATATATATTCCAAAATCATAAGTTTTGCCTCGAAATAAGATTTAAGATGATTTCTATTAATTTTTTTACTTCTTTAACTACATCCGAGTTTGAGGGGTTATCAATGGGTTTGGCCTTGTTTTTTTTTATTTTTTGACTTCACTCCTTTTTCACATTCTTCTTTATGTTGAAGTCCTACATCACTACATACATTAAAACCCCCCAAAGCTCAAGCTACAGACATTAAAAACCTTAGATTGCCTCCTAATTAGTTTTTTATTATAAACCAAGGCATGGCACAGAAAACACATCAGTATGGTAAGTATTAATTACCTCTATTTAGTGTTTTATTTAATGTTGTGACATGATGTAAGTAACCATAATCACTTTTCTTGCATATGAAAAAAGTGTATCCCTAACAGGACTTGTCTATGTGATTTCTTATGACTTCAGTATCCTTGCAACTTTGTTATAGTTTCAAAACTACTTTTACCTTTAGGTTAGTAAACAATTCAGATATGATCACAAGTTCTTTGTAAGTCTAATTTGAGAACTCACATTGTATATTCAAGTGCATTGATCTCATAACACTAGCTTCATCCTCTTTATTGGATTCATTAATCATAAATAAATCTACATATGCTCTCTATATCACCTCTAGAGAAAAAGGAAGAACATGCTTAGGAAGTGGTGAGAGAGCGTTTGACACCTGACCTTCCTCTTATTCATCCTTATAATTGTTTCTTTCCTATACATATAAATAATAGGTGTTTCCATCTCGGCATAATCTGTAACCTAGTAATCCTTTACTAATTTTGGAGAAATTTCTCTCTCCTCGTGGTGATGTCTATATATCGAGACAGAGATCAAATTCCATTATCTTTTTATTTTCAACTATATTTCTTTTATGTTGGCCGTTTCGGGGTGGATTATTCTCTTTGAACATTTTGGTCATTTGGACTCTTTGTCTCTAAATGGAAACAATATTCTCTCACAATTTTTGTTATTTGTTAGTTTAGTATCAGAATGCTCGTGATATGTAAAACTATTTCAAGAACACCCACTAACATAGAATTATTCTACTCATAAGAAGGACTCTTCTTGCCACTATTGAAAGTCATAGGTCTATCCCATTAGATGTATTTATGGATTGGATCTTGATTTCCAAAACTTGTTACCATTTTTCTAATTTCCTTAATTCTAACCACCTTGGTACATATACCTAGAACCTTCGCTTCACTAACTCTTTGGTTAAGGTCTCCATGGGCTGTGATAGTAAAACTTGAGTAGTTATGAATATTATAGTCCATTTTAGAGTTGTTGACAAAATTAGCTTTCCCAAACTACAATAGAGGAACCTCTAGATATAGAACCACTAGTTGTGCATTGATAACATCCATATCTACCTCTCGAAATAGAAAATGCAAATGATTGTTTGCAATATAATGGCCTATCTAAAGAGTCGGGGTTGATCCCATAGGGATCAATAAATAGGCAATTGAAAAAGTAAGGAATTACAAACACACCTTAATTAAAAAACTAGGTATTACTAATTTGAAGGGTTTTCTTTTATTTTTTAAGTTACAATGATTGAACCAATAATAAAAATGGATAGATTGATATTAACCTTCACAAGAAAGGGAAAACAAAGGAATTGGAACATCGAATCAATTTATATCAAACGATCCTTTGTAAGTAATTAAATAAAACTAAATAATCATGGGTCATGAAATTAGCATTGGAATCTCAGTTATCCATAAACTTATCTCAACCAAAATCAAATATTTCTAAATTAGTTCCCTGGAAGCTAGCTAAGTACCAAAAAGTCATTTCAGTTATAGGCGACACTAGGATTCTACTACCTGAAGCTCAAATTGATTAGATGAGGTTTGAATCCTCAAATCACGCTAATTAATCCTTTCCAACTTCATGTTTCTCTCTCATGTTTAGTTGAAGTAAATGGACAAGTCCTAAGGTTGATCATTCCTTTTAGAAATTAGTTAAAACATAAGATTAATTATATAAACACAAATTCATTTTAGAAATAAAAAGTATTCAATTAATACAAAAGAAAAAGATATAGATTAAAACCCGAATATTTTTTTTTTTAATAGAATATTCAAACAATATTAACAACTACACACAAGATTAAAGTACACCCAATCTTCATTTCAACAGTGTTTGTTGAAGAACTCGATCCTCCAAATTTCAGAAAATAGCCATACATAATGTGTTGGATTGTTGAAACAAGTTTTATTTTGATTTAGGAATAACAAAATGTTAAATTTAAAACATGTCCATCACTACAGAAAATCAGTCGCACCTACGAAACTTTCCCTGTACGTGGTCCTTGCTTTTGTGCGAGCTTTGTACTCCGGTAATGAATCTCAAGTTACATATGCACCTTCACTAAAGTAGTCCTTTTTTTCTTATGTGTAGATGTTGATGCATTGTATCCTTTGCAATGTAAGACCCTTATAATAGTGAATCATTCATTAAAACAATACTTTTTTATCTTGTGCTGGATCGTTGATGCATTCCAAGGCTCTCTAATGTAGAAGTCCCGGCAACATCTAACAATTCTTCATAATTTCTTGCTCAACTTTTTGTTGCTCAAATTACTATCATATAAATAAAAATTGAGTTAGTAATTACAATTAATTTTATTATTAATCTAATTTTACTGTCAGCTAGAAAATTTGTGGCTAAACTGGTCTGGATACACATGGAAAATAAAGGTGGATATCTCCTCACCTTTTTTTTTGTCATAGTCATCCATATACAAATGATATCATTTTTCTTTTATTTTTTTTCTTTCCACTTAATAAGCTTTTTGCTCTTCCTTTTTCCAACTATACATTTTGTGAGTGGTGAAAAGGCAAGTGGTGGAGGTTTGTGATTTTCAAATTCCAATGTTGATTAGCATATATTACATTACAAAGCTTCGACGGAGAACCGAAAGCCCTACGCCAGACTCATAATTGGATAACAAAAGCTTTTTTTGTGTTTTTTTTTTGTCTTTTCCAAGTGCTTAGATACAGAACCCACTAAGTAAAGGATAGTTAATTTTTGTGGGAAGTATGGTAAGTTGTGATTTTTTTTTATTAACAAATATAATAGCTTCGTTGGTTTGCTGATATAGGTAAAAGGATTTGCTCCTGTTAGTTGATTTTTGCATAGTGTTTGACATTCAGGGTTGTTTGGTACAATATATTAGGAGAAATAATCTATGTATTATGTAATAGTATTATGTTTCGTAGAAGTTTTAGGATTATGCATGTATTTTTGATATACCCTATTTGGTATAGTAAAATTTATAACTAATACTTTCAATTTGGTGGTATTAGTAACACTTGGTTTTAATACCATGGAATAAATACATATAAAGATAAATTTATCCTCAAATCCTTTTAACTGTTTTGTTTGTTTTCTTCATTTTATGTTTTATATTTTATATTTGGATCACATATTTTTAATTAAAGGGGAAAAAGTTAGACTCAAATACCCATAATCAAAATGCATACTTCACTTAACAATTAACATTATAGGGAAAAAAAGTTAGAATTAAATATAAACATAATCCTTATTTAGTTTGTTGCTTAATTTCTAAATACTACCCTAAACTTATTTTGGATGAACGATGAGGACTTCTTTGGATATTTGAAAGTTAATAGTGTGGGGATAATATTTTAAGAATATAGAAAATAATGAAAATAGTACAGTTTATTTCAAAATTTCAAATAGATTAGTTTGTCTAAAAATTCAAAATTTTAATTGTAGTTAATTTAATACCTGTAGTTTTTACGTAATTTATTATCTAAATCAACATTATCACGTTAGTTGATGCTTCTAAAAGGTTTTACTTAAAATTTAATCAAAACTCTTAAAAAGGTTAACAGGAAAAATGAATATGCATCATTGATGTTCCTATGTTTTTTAGGTAATGAATTATAAATTACAAGAGAAAATTGAAGGAAAGGTGTCTATTAAGTCTTGAATGAAGGATTGATGACATTGACCAACTTAAAGGGTCAAACATCATTACAAAACTTGATTAAGTTAATTGTGGACTTGATTAACATTTACAAAATTTTCTAATCTTTTCACAAATATAAATGAACCCAACCCACACCCTTCTTCTCTCCAAATCATCAACCATCTCTCTCCACTCTCTCTCTCTCGACACCTTCTCTCAACTCTCTTCCAACCAATAGTTCTGTAATATTTCTTTCTTCAATCCCCGATGACTTCATCCTCCGATCACAAATAGTCTGGCGCATTTCTTTTCTACTTTCAACCGTCAATCGACGTGAAGAATTCTCTGACGACAAAAACTTCAAGTTCGTCATCGTCTCATTTCTTCTTTCACGGGTAAAAAGTTATGTCTTCATAGTTATAAAGAAACGAAAGAACATGAGCCAACTTCTCTTCTAGTATTAGTTTACAATTTTAATATTTCTTGCTTAAATTTGAAATGTGGACTGAATAAAACCCTAATTTTTGGCATTTCTTCTTCTTGTTGTCGAACTGTTGATACGATCTTTTGGTATTTTTGGTCACCGTTGATGTTATTAGTGTGTCTGTGTTGTGTTCGTGTTGCTGGGTTGATTTTTTTTTTTTTTGGTAAAAATGATGTTGCAATAGATGAACCATCCGATGCAACAAATGAAAATTTGATGCAACAGATGAACAATCTAACAGATCATTTATTTGTTGCGACAGACGACTCTTCTATTTGGAAAATATCTAATAGATAACTCATTTTTCAATAGATAACTTATTTTGCAATAGATGAGTGATCTGTTTCAATAAATGAGTGATCCATTTTTATTGTTTCCAATGGATTACTCATCCGTTGCAACAAGTTGGTTATATACTGTAACAGATGTCCTACCTGGTGTAATAGATGAGTGATTTGTTTTTATTATTTTCAATGGATTACTTATCTGTTCCAACAGGTTGGTTATATGTTGCAACAAATAACCTTTCTTTTACTATTTCCAACGGATTACTCATCCGTCGAAACACGTTGGTTATATGTTGCAACTGATATCCTACCTGGGGCAATAGATAAGTGATCTATTTTTACTGTTTTCAATGGATTACTCATCCGTTACAACACTTTGGTTATTTATTGCAACAGATAATCTTTCTAGTGCAACAGATAAGTGATCTGCTATAATTATTTCCAATGGATTACTCCTTTGCTACAACAGGTTGGTTATTTGTTGCAACAGATATTATTCTTGGTGCAACAGATGAGTGATCTATTTTTATTATTTCCAATGGATTACTCGTCCGTTGCAACAGGTTGGATATATATTGCAACAGATAACATACTAGATGCAACAGATGAGTGATCTATTTTTATTATTTTCAACTGTTTACTCATCCGTTGAAATAGGTCGGTTATATATTGCAACAGATAACATACCTAATGCAACATATGAGTGATCTATTTTTATTGTTTCCAACGGTTTACTCATCCATTGTAATAGGTCGGTTATATGTTGCAATAGATAACATACCTAATGAAGCAGATGAGTGACATATTTTTATTGTTTCAAATAGTTTACTCATCCGTTGCAACATGTCGGTTATATGTTGCAATAGATAACATACCTAGTGTAACAGATGAGTGATTTGTTGGAACCATTAATTTTACTGTTTGCATATTAGATTTACTGTTATTCTTTCTTAACAATGCATTAATCAATTATAATCTATTTTATGTTCCTATTAATTTAAGATAACATGTCTCCCAAAAGAAAAAAAAAACCAAATCAAGTCCAAGTAAAGAAATAAGTGAAGTAGCTAGGCTACATCAACCACTCTATGAGCATTTGGACCAGAAGATAATGAACACGGGAAGAAGAAAAGTTTCAAAATAGATGATCCAAATGCTAATAGCTCTTTCACCGAAGAGTTGGTCAAAACCTTCAGCATTGATTATTATTCTGTGAGAAAGCAATACGATGGTGCCACAGATTTAATGGGTGATTTCATGGTTAAGTTAGCCATGGGAAAATATTTCGACGCCTTCAGAAAAATACTTCAACAATAAAAATTGGATTGTTATTTCAAGGAAAGCTTCTTTGGGAAATATCTTAATTTGCCGGAGGAAAACAATGCTTGTTTCCAGATGAAAATGGTATATGATTTTCTCAAGCATAGGTTTATGTATGAAATCAAAGATAAGATGGATGGTTTGTGGATAAATTACTGTGGCATGGCTATTTGTTTTGGTTGGAAGGAGTTTACCATACTTAGTGGACTAAAATGTTATCCTCTCCTCCATTTCAAGTTATACGTACTCTAACCCAAATAAAGCACACCGCACACCTATAAAAAGAAAAGGAAAGTCGAGTGAAAGTGATGACCTAGTGTCCATTGTTGGTCTAAGCTTCAAATTTTTTTTTATAGAAGCATTGAAAGGTAAAAGACCTTCAAAGAAGCACACGAAATCATTGTGTTTGGTTTGGTTTGTACATAATATTCTTGGGGCGAGAGACATTAACTTCAACATAAGCCTCGGTTTAATAAATCTCTCTGAGGATCTTGAGTCAATTAACAACCATCCTTAGGGTTATGAAAACTTCAAAATGACTAACAAATATTTGTTCACTCCATAAACTTCAAAGACAGTCAACTTGTATGTCTTTCCATGGGCTTTCATGGTAAATATTTCTTTAATCATGTTATGATTCATTTTTTTTTATTGAATATTGCTTTTGATTTATTATCGTTATATTATAGTCTTGGGCATTTGAAGTCATTCCTTATTTTAGACAATAAGTGAACTACCAAAAAAAAAATTTTCTATCCAAGAACCGTGAGATGGTTGTCGGCCAAAACTGATAAAAATGTAAAATTTCTTAATCTTTTCAATCCCCCGAGGAAAGCAGTAAGTCTAATTCTAATTGAGTTTTTATTTTAATTAATGATTATTTCAAATGATTTCATCATCATTCTAATATATGTACTGATTTATTTTAGATTATCAATCCGTAGCTTGTTCCGACCAATCGAGAGTTGAAGATGCCATTTTTTCTTACTTCACAGTCTGTGCAAACTTTATCGGACCCTAAGGTTGTTGATAGAATAAAAATGAAATTATCGGGAGCAACAACCATTATAAGAAAAATAAGTTTGGAGGGTGAGCTTGTTGTTGTTGAAGATGGTAGTGGTAGTGGTAGTGGTGTTGTTGTTGGGGCTAATTATGCTTCTCTTACAGTTTTTGAAACCACAAACCATTATGATTATGATCATACTGGTTATAGAGATTTTGCCTTTTTTAGCGAATGTTCTGCATGCAAATGTAAACACTGTAAGGTAAAACATGATGGAGTGATTAATGCTATTAATACACTAACTGCTTCTGTAAAGAAAATAACATCCAAGAGGGATGTCATTCCATCAAAGATGATTTCATATCCATACACTCCACTAGAGATCAAGATGGCTAAGAGGATAAGGAAAGATATTTCCAGGGCATCATCAAGCATAAAAAAAGTAAAAATATAATTTCTTTGTCTTTGTCTTACACCGTTGTTCAATATACAAGAGAAACAGGAGAGCAATATAAGCTAAAAAAGGTGAATGTATATCGTTTGTTCCAACAAACAAATAGACACATCTATGTTTCAATAGATGATACATCTGCTAAAAATTATCAAACAGATATATACATCTGTTGCAACTGTTGTCTAACCTATTGCATCAGATGAGATATCTATTGTAACATATGTCCGTCTATTTTAGCAAATCAAATATGTTTTCATACTTTTTTAATTTGTACAAACAGATGAATCTTATGTTGCAGCAGATGGGTCATCTGTTTGAAATTATTTTACCACCCTGTTCTACCTATTTGAAATTGTTTGAATAAATTATCCATCTTTTGCAATATAAGACTCATCTGTTGCAACAGATAGACAATCTATTGTATATCTGTAATTAGCATTGATAATCCTAGCTTTCCAGGTGGATATCATAGTAGAAGCTACTGATGAAGAGCATAATATCACAGTTGATATCCATCAACTTCTTCCAAATAAAAAGAAAAAGTGGAGCCTGTCAGTTCATGAGAACGGAAGAATTACCTATTTCAAGGGTTCAACATCTCGGACGAGGCTCCAAAAAACTAACAAAGTTGATCAATGACTATTCAGAATGGATTACCGATAGGCTGTTAAAGTATCATGACAGTAGGTAAATAAATCAATTTTTAAGATATTGATTGATACAATTCTTGTTGTAAAAACATGACATTAACATATATAAATAATCATGTAGAAAACAAAATGACGAACATTTCAAAGTGAATGAATCGAGTCTTGGTTTTGATATGTTTGACTTTGTTGTTGCACATCCCAGAATGATGAATTGGTTCTATTTAATGTCACAACCCCAAACTTGATAGAATAATGAGGTTTAAATGCCATACATATTACTATTAATTAATACTCTATTTAATTGCATGCGTGTATTAATTTTTTCGTCACGTAATCTGAAATATTTGATAATATGTACAGCACATCGATGTCATTTTTACTACATCCTAAAGAAGGTAAAGTTGCAAACACAAGAACAATACAGATTCACGACAGAAAATTATTTGTTCAAAGTTTACATCAATAATGCCCACGATAGGTACTGTCAATAACAACCGAAAGTTTCCTAAAATGAGGAATGCTTAATCAACATCATCAAAGGTTATAGTATTCCAGTTGGCTTACCTTGGCATATGATCGATGGAGTTTACATTCCAATCAATTATGGTGATGAATTCCAATAGGTGTTGACTGTCGTCGTTATAAAAGAGAGGCACATCCGAGTTTATGACTCGATGTCGTGAAGAAAACGTTCTGGGTTGTCGTCTGAGATATAAAAGTTGGCCAAAATATTGCCTACTTTCCTTGATATGAGTGGATTTTTGGACCAAATGGTTCGTACTGATTGATCGATGATTGAAGCATACCGGGATAAAATAGGTAATCCATTTGATGCAGAATAAGTTGAAGGAATTTCTCAACAAACCATTGGTAGCCTGTAAGTATAAGTATCATCATTTAGTTTTATTTCATAAATTTCACAATTCTTACATGAACAGCAAGATATGAATTATCTATTTTTTTAAAACGTAGGGATTGTGGTCTTTTTGTTGCCGCTTATGCCAAGTATTTGAGTGATGGATTACCAGTACCAAATAATGGAATTGAAACCGGATTACTCTGCAAAAGATATGCTGCTCTTGTAAGGAAATATGGTGAAGCGAAAGCTCAGAAACCGTATGCAAGCGACATTAAAAATCCACGATGACCAAAGACGAATTTTAAAGCACCAGATAAAGAATAAGTCGTCCATATTAAGTAGATCTTTATAGTTTTATTCTGTCAAAGTAATAACCTCTCCTCCTTGGTTAACTTGTTGATTTATTTGTAGAGTAGATCATTTGTACCCATAATAATTTTTTTACATTTCATTTATTTATTGAATTATTTCATGTAATTTTTGAAGGCTTCGATTTATTTTATGTTGCCTATGAATATTATTTAATCCTTAGTTTTGATTTGAACTTGTTAATTGAAATGGAATACTAGATTCAAATATCGCAAGAGATAATACAACTACTGCAATGGATGACATATCTTATCATACAAATTTAGACATATGTCGCAACATGTAGGTCATCTATTAGAAATTATAAGTGGACCCAACCTAAACCACCCGCGACTCATATGGGTCAGTCATATCCTTGTAAAAAGATTTTAAGGTATTTAAGTGAGAGTATTCTGTACACTTCCCTACGTACCTAATTAGGATCCACGACTTCCAATACCCTTAGGAGGCTTTTTACCCTATTATTCTATTCATTAACACTTAGAAACTATTCCAAAATACTCCATAATTCTCTCAAGAGATTTTGGTGCAAAAAGGCTAGGGTTTCATCTTGAGAATTTCTTTGGGGCTATCTATTGTGATTTCTTTACATCAATTCTTCAGTATAAGTGATAACGCTCAATCTACAGCTCTCATAGGAGTGTAAAGCGGTCGTTAGCAAATATAGAACCCAACTGGGTTGGGTATCGATCCCACAGGGAATATCTTGGTCAACAAGTAAGTAAAGATTACTAAACTTTTGGTGCAAGTCTCGTAAAAAGGGGGGATTGTAATGTGTCACCAAAACAATTAAATAAAAGTTGAAAATAGCAAAGTAAAAAGAGAGAGAATGTTACGTTGGTTGTAAACAATGAGAATTGAAGCGTTGGGGTTATGTCCACCTTCTGAGGTATACGTCTCTATTGGCTATGAGTGTGTAGAATTCTGTCATGCAATTGCTTATAGAGGATTGTAGTCGATGGTAAATCCAAGCGTCTCTCGACCTAAACAAGGACTATTTCACTTTAACTCTCTCGAGCTTAAAGCGTATCTAACGGTACGAATTCTCCAAGAGGTTAGTCCAGTTACGACACTAGCTGTTTAATAGGAAAGGGTGTCCTACTACCTTGACATTATCTCTTTTCCAGACAAATAACTTTTCTCTCGAACAAGTTAAATGTTAGACTGGCGTATTCTTGCGTTTGCAACCGCAAAGAATGTAGATTTAAGATGAAGAGAATAATGATATAAGAAATATACGTGCCTTGAACTCACAAACTCACAGCAATAGATAGTAACTCATTCGGCTTCCATAACCCCAACAGAGAAGTTTAGTTACCCATGAATGCGAAGGAGATCACGATTGACATTGTTGTTATACCACAAGATTGAGTAATTTCGTGTAGCTTAGGTGGTAGGCGTGAGGCGTGAATTCCTAGGCAAAGTAACGATTCTCTTGTTGTGGAATTTAAGAATAGAAGAGTAGAAGAAGAAAGATAGAATTGATTTATAAGACGAGAAGTTAAGAAGATGTTAGAAGATGTAAAAAGATGATAGAAGATGAGAGGGATGGAAGGAAGTATTGTGTTCTCCCTCCTTCCTCCCTCCTCATTCTAAATCTCTAGCATGATAGGGTATTTATAATACCCATATCCTAATCCTACTAAGCTAATGAAATAAATAACCAAATCCTATTAGACTAATGAAATCCTTAACCCAAATGTACTAGGTTAAGGTAACATTATCATAATCCACATAAAATAATGAAATACATAACCTAATTGTACTAGGTTAATGTATCATTGTCAAAATCCAGCTTTGTGTCTGTAAGTCCCCAAAGTCTTCAGAATTGCTGTTTTAGCCCGGGACAGATTTTCCATGCAGCAGTTTTGGTCCCCCAAAGTCTTCAGAAATGCTGTTTTAGCCCGGGACAGATTTTCCATGCAGCAGTTTTGGTCCTTAGGCGTGTAAACTCCCTTTCCTTCCTTCGTGAGCTTTCTTTAGCGTCAAGTAAGCCATAAAATGCTGAATTATGCATCATTTATATCTGAAACTTTACTAATCATGTTCGTTAGCTCATTTACAGGAAAAAAGACTAAAAGTGCATGAAATATATAATTTGTTCTCAAAACTAGGCTAAAATATGGGCAAAATATATTGATATAGGCGCGTAAATTCGCCTATCATCAATAAGGCATGATTCTCTTCCCTCATTGTAATTTCAAATAGAGGCATTATTTGTATGATTGATTTCATAGTTTTACTACTTCATGAATATTGTTTTCAACTATTATTTGTGTGTTTTAATATAAAATGCTTGGTTATGGTTTCCTATTATTTTAATTATGCTTTTATATGCATTAATGGTGGTTTCGGACAATTGGATTTCATGGTAATGGTTTAATGGTCTTTGGAATTGGTTTTAGTTATATTATTCCCCCAAGATGTTTGATAAAGTTTTTATAAAGACATTTTCAATGCATTGACTTCTTTTAATGAAAATTTTACATGTTTTAAACTTGGTAAAGAAATTTTCCATGGTTTAAATGATTTGAAAAGGCTAAAAGTTAAATGGTTATGCTTTTGGAGAACATATAAGTCTCCCAAGTTGTTTAATATGGTATATGGAAGGGAACTTGAAAGTCCACTTAGCCTAAATAGTTTGGCTATGGATATTACTTGCAAGTAAGGTAATTTTGGCCTTGGTTAATAAAATGGTAAATGGATTTGGTTGGTTATTTGGAAATGGTTTTAATTGGGCATTAATGGCGGGGTGTGTAGCAAAGCCGTGGAAGGTGGCGATCCCGGATAGACCAAAGCTAGAACTCATAATTGCCGATATGAGGATTGGTCTTGGTAGACCATATGCATGATGTCACACTATTAGGGGATGTACTAGTAATCCCATGGGATACTTAGTCAAGTGGCTACATGCATTGGGGTCCTTTTAGTAGGTGAGCTGAATCCATATCACCTGCAGGTGGTTTAGGATGGCCAAGCTATATAACCTAGGTAAAGGTTATCAATGCATGTGTAACTCAATTCCCTTTCCTGGATCTTATATAAGTATGGTTGTATGCATTATGAATAATTTTACTTAGTTTTATAACTGTCATTAGTTTTTCCCTATCCTGAGATTCATGCTAACGGTTACTCACTAATCTCATCTACTAGAGGTTGTATACCCATGCTATGCAGGTACTAGCCATTTTACTCCTCCTTATTAGCAAACAGATTCAGTAACAACATTTAGACTAAAGTGGTGAGCTTCAGTCCTTTCAGATGACATCATTTCATGTTATGGATTTTATTAGACACTTTTCTTTTATTTTGGATATTGGTTTTGGTCGTGGTTCGGGGCATGTCCTAAACAAATTTTTTTACACTTTTTGATAGAGGCTTTGTAGTACATCTGGGGGTTGGTATGTGCGAGTTCAGTATTGGTGACTACTTTGGCGTTAGAATAAGCTGGTGGGATTACATCATTGAACGATATAGTTGGTTGTTCCATCCTATTACATTTTGGGATTAACTATATTATGTTTTATTGTTCTTTCATGTTTTGGCCTTATTTATGGCCTTATTTTGTGTGGTTTGGGTATGGTTGTACTCGATTGGGTTGGTCACAGTTATGATATATTCCTAGGGTCTTTGTGTAAGTTGTTACATTAGTATGTTTTATGCTCGAAATTCAGCAAACTTAGGGTAGGAGGCTAAAGGTTGGGTTGGGTAAAAGAGGCGGTCCCCGGTCCTGGTTGGACTTGGGATTCCCATTATGACAAATCTTGGGGTCAAGATAGGTCGTGTTAAGTTGGTATCAAATCCTAGATTCATAGTCACTTGGGAGTCCATAAATCTGTGTCGAGTAGAGTCTCTTTTAGGGGTGTGAATGCACCATACTCACAAGAGAGGGGCAACAAGGCATTTAGGAATGTTTCACTTTCTTTGCATTTTATCTTTATGCTTAAGTTGTCAATCTTGGAATCATCTCTAATCCTTATTTGTTCATTTTTCAAATCATACCTCCTAGATCTAGAACACAAAGGAAATTCTTCCATCTCATCCAGGGATAATGTAAAAGGGTACGTCCTACATCCGGAGTACATCTTCAATCTCATGCTCTTATTTCTGATGGTGCTAGAGTTCCTCCTTTTCCGTCCAGTTCTCCTCAGGTCTCTAAGGGCAACGTGATGAATGCAAAATTTCATTAGTATATTCATGTTATTGCCCAACTGGTTTCTTCTTAGGAAGATCGCATTATAACTAGTAGTTTGTCTGTTGAGGCCACAAGGATTGGTCAAATTAAGAAGATGGTTCCTCCAACTTTTATTTGAGTAAAGGTAGAGAAGGACCCACAGAGCCTTTTGGATGAGATGGAAAAGATCTTTCGTATGATGCAGGCTACTAATGTAGTGGGGGTTAACTTTGAAGTTTATTAACTTAAAGATATTACTTATCAGTGGTATTAGGAGTGAGACAGGGATAGAGATTATATAGAAGAGAATGGTTTGGGGGAGTCTTTTTCTAATGCCTTCTTGGATCTGTTCTTTCATCAAGTGGTGTGGGAAGCTAAGATGGAGGAGTTTGCAAACCTCAGGTAGTAGAGGATATCAGTAAAGGAATATGCTTTGAAGTTCCAACAGCTGTGAATGTATGCTCTTGACTTGGTGGCTGATATGAGGTTGATAATGAGGAAGTTTGCTTATTGGCTCAATAGAGATTTAATTCTAGAAAGAAAGATTTCTTTGTTGATTAAGGATATGGATATTTCTCGATTGATTATTCATATGCAGTAAGTTAAGGATGAGAAAAAAAGGCAGGCAAAGTTCAGGGATAGGTATGTAAAGAGGAGTAGGTTTTCTGATCAGGGAGGTGCTTAATCTCAGGGTGGTAGAGATGGTGGTAAGTGGTAGTAAAAGAAGTGGGGGAAGTTCTGGATCCTTTTATTATAGTGCTACTTATCAATTGAGAGAAAGGCGTCATCAAGGTGGTGACAATTCTCATCCACAATTTGCCTAATCTCAGGTGAGTAGAGTCAGTTAGTTTCTTTGGGTCCTCCTTGTCAATTTTGTGGTAGTCCTCATCGAGGTTATTTTGAGAAAAGAAGGGATAAATACTTCAAGTGTGGCAAGGTAGGCTGTCAATCGAGGGATTGTCCAATTAACAAAGTTGCTCCGGGGGTAAATAAAATTCACGTGGCTTCATCTTCTGCTCCTACACTTGGTGGTTTGGCATCTTCTTCTATTACTGTTCCTGGTTCTGGTGTTGGTCGAAATAGTTTATATTCTTTGGCATCCGGATAGGAATCTGAAGCATTACCTAATGTCGTTACTGGTATGTTACAACTTTTCTCTCATGACGTATATTGTTTGCTTGATCTGGGGTCCACTTTTTTTATGTGACTCCAAAAATGGCTGTGTCTTTTGGTTTCGATTTAGAAGTCATTTTGGATCCTTTTTATGTTCCTACCAAGTAGCTGACTCAGTTATTTCTAAGATACACTATAGAGGGTGTGTGGTATCTATTGGTAACAAGTAGACCTTGGAAGATCTGTTTGAGTTGGATATGGTAGATTTTGATGTAATTCTAGGTATGGATTGGTTGCATTTTTTTATGCGTCTTTGGATTGTCTGACCCGCAATATTATCTTTAAGTTCCCTGGTGAAATAGTTATAGAATGGGAAGGTAATTTATTAGGTTCTAAGGGGAAGTTTATTTCTTATCTTAGAACTCGAAGGTTAATCTTCAAGGGTTGTCTTTATCACTAGGTCCATGTTAAAGATTCTAACTAGAAAGGTCCTTCATTGTCTTCGGTCCTTGTAGTTAATGAGTTCCAGAGGTCTTTCTAGATGATCTGCTTGGTGTTCGTTCTGATAGGGAAATAGAGTTTGGTATTGATTTGCTTCTGGACACTCGTCCAATTTCTATTCCTCCATATAGAATGGCTACAACCAAGTTAAAGAAACTCAAGGAGCAAGTTAAGGATCTTATGGATAAGGGGTTTATTCGTCCTAGTGTTTCTCCACAGGTTGATATTTTTTGTGTGCAAGAAGGATCGTTCCCTTCCGATGTGCATTGACTACAGGTTATTGAACAAGGTGACGGTCAAGAAAAAGTATCCTCTTCCTTAGATAGATGACATATTTGATGAGTTGCAAGGTGCTAAGTTTTTCTGTTAGATAGTTCTTCGATCTGGATACTATCATCTTAAGATTAGGGAGGAGGATATCCCTAAGATGACTTTTCATACTCGATATGAGTATTTTGAGTTCTCGGAGATGTCATTTGATTTGAGTAATGCTCTAGCGGCATTTATGGATTTTATGAACAAAGTGTTAAGGCAGTATTTGGATTAATTCATCATTGTGTTTATTAATGGCATTATGGTTTATCCAAATAGTGAGGTGGATTATGGTAATCACTACTGTGTTGTGTTGCAGACCTTAAAGGAACAACAATTGTATGCCGAGTTCTCTAAGTGTGAGTTTTGGTTGAACACTGTGACTTTCTTGGGTTATATAATTTCTAGTGAAGGGATCAAGATGGATCTACAAAAGTTTGCTATGGTAAAGATGTGGCCTAGTCCCACGACTCCATTTGATATTTGAAGCTCTTTGGGTTTAACTAGGTATTATAGGCGGTTTGTGGAAAGCTTTTCTTCGATAATTGCTCTTTTGACTAAGTTGACCCAGAAGAAGGTTATATTTTTTTAGTCGGATTCTTATAAAGGGAGTTTTGAGAAGTTGAAAGATAAGTTTACTTCGGCTCCAATCATGACATTGCCTGAAGACAATGATGAGTTCGTGGTTTATTGTGATGTATCTCAGGTAGGGCTTGTTTGTATTTTGATGCAGCATGGGAAGTTGATTTCCTATTCTTTATGGCAGTTGAATATACTTAGGAGGAATTAACCTCCTCATGATTTGAAGTTATTGGAAGTTATTTTTGCATTGAAAATATGACGGCATTATCTGTATAGTGTTCATATGGATGTCTCTTTTAATCACAAGAGTCTTCAGTATGTGTTCACTCAGAAAGAGATAAATCTAACGCAAAAAAGATGGCTTGAGCTTCTCAACGATTATGATATGAGTCTTCACTACCACCCTAATATGGATAATGCAGTTGTTGTGGCTCTCAGAATGCTATCCATGAGTATTTTAGCTCATGTAGAGGAATGAAAGTAGGAATTAGTGAAGGATATTCACGATTTGGCTAATCTTAAGGTTCGTCTCTTTTACTCTTAGGATAATAGTGTGATGGGGCAAGAAGTGGTTCGGTCGTCTCTTAGTGTAGAGATTAAAGAGAAGAAAGTGATGGATCCTGGCTTGATGAAAATCAAGAGTGATGTTAGTGGCAAAAGGTGGCGGTGTTTGAGGTCAGTGGTGATGGTAATTTATAGTACCAAGGGTAGTTTTTTGTTACTGATGTCGATGGGTTATGACAAAGGGATTTGACTGAGGTACATGATTCATGCTATGTTGTTCATCCCAGATCAATGAAGATGTATCATAATCTTAAGGAGATCTATTATTGGAATGGTATGAAGCCGGATGCGGTTGATTTTTTAGCCAAGTGCATTATGTGTCAACAAGTTAAGTTTGAGCTCATGAGGACTGATGGGTTGTATCAAGAAATAGAGTTACCTGAATTGAAGTGGGAGATGATCAAAATGTATTTCATCATCGGTCTTCGTCGATATCAAAACCAATTTGATTTGATTTGGGTCATCGTGCTCTGATGACTAAGTCTGTGAACTTCTTGCTAGTGTGAATTCCCTTTTAGGTGAAGGATTATACAAAGCTATATCTTCAGGAGATTGTGAGGCTGCATGGGTACTTGTGTTAATTTTTTTTATCGTGGTACATAGTTTATGTCTCATTTCTGGCGGTCTTTCCAGAAATGGTTAGGGACTAAGGTTAGTCTGAGTACTGCTTTCCATCCATAGTCGGATGGGAAAGAAAAAAGAACTATTCATACATTGAAAGATATGCTTCAGGCCTGTGTGGTTCACTATGGTTGAAATTGGATTGAGCATCTACCATTGGTGGTGTTTTCTTACAACAATAGCTACCATTCTAGTATTAGTATGGCTCATTTTGAGGCATTGTATGGTAAGAGGTGTAGATCTCCTATTGGTTGGTTTGAGCTTGGGGAGGCAGACATATTTTGGCCAAATTTGGTTTATCAAGAGATGGAGAAGGTGAAGGTAATTTGGGATAGACTTAGAGCAGCCCAAAGTCACCAAAACTCTGAAGTGGATGTTAGGTATAATGACTTGGAATTTAAGGTTGGGGATAGGGTGTTCCTCAAATTATCTCCCATGAAGAGAGTGGTGCGGTTTGGCTAGAAGGGAAAACTTAATCCCTAGTTCATTGGTCCTTATGTGATTTTGTGAAGAGTTGGCAATGCTGTTTATGAGTTAGAGTTTCCATCTATCTTGGGTTTGGTTCATCCGGTCTTTCGTGTTTCTATGTTGAGGAAGTGGATTGGGGATCCTTCTTTAGTTGTTCCTTTGGAAGGATTGGGTATTTCAAATTCTTTATCTTATAAAGACGTCCCAATTAAGATAAGGATTGGTTCATCGGTTGTGGACCAAGGATGTGGCTTTTGTTATGGTTCTATGGCAAAACCATAAGGTGGAAGAAGCAACTTTGGATGCGGAAGAGGACATGAAGTCCAAGTATCCACATTTTTTTCTGCTCCTAGTTTTTGCGCGGAAGGTATGTGTTCTTCAACACATCTTCATTTTATTAGTTTGTTAAAAGAAAGATTAATATCTTTGCCCTTTGTTTTCAAAATTTATTAAAAAGATGTTATATTTTAAAAATGACTCTTTGTGATGTTACCAATACCTTCTCCGTCATTCGTGGATGAATGTTCCTAGTAGGGGATATTGAAACATCCTGGGGTTTGACCATTAGAAAATTTCCTTGATTTTCGTTCTTCAGACCTAATAAAACTCATGGGTATGAGCCATATGTTAGGTTAAAAGTGGTATGGTCCTGTCGTATACTGACTAGTGTTAGTTTGTAGGATGGTTTTGGTCTCTGGAATGGGTAAGACTTAGGGGTATTAGTCGTAAAGGCTAGGTACAAGTCGTATCAGGAACTCGTATGGTGCGCAATATTTAATCCTCCTGGTATTTCATTCTTCCAGGGATACGGGTCATGGGTATCGATTGTATGCAATCATTACGGCTTGGTTAGATGAGTCGTGTACTGGACAGTGTCTGATCCAAGGTTGTGCATTGATATGAGTGGTGGGTACCAATCTTTTTTGGATAGTACAAGTCGTATGGGTTAGTTGTATCCCTATTATGAGACTTTTAAGGGATTTAAGTGTGGAATTCTGGATATTTCCCTACTTACACTAATTAGGACCCACGACTTCTAAAACACTTAGGAGGTTATTTACCTTATTATTCTATTCATTAACACTTAGAAACTATTCCAAAACACTCTATAATTATCTCAAGAGCTTTTGGGGAAAGAAGGATAGGGTTTAATCTTAAGGATTGCTTTGGGTCTTGCTTTGGTGATTTCTTTCCATCAATTTATTGGTATAAGGCATGATTCTCTTCCCTCACTATAATTTCAACTAAAAGGCATGATTTATATGATTGATTTCATGATTTTACTATTTCATGATTATGGTTTTCAACTATTATTTGGGGGTTTTGATATTAAATGATTGGTTATAGTTTCCTATGGTATTAATTAAGCTTTTATATTCATTAATGGTGGTTTTGGACAATTGGATTGCATGGCAATTGTTAAATGGTCTTTGGAATTATTTTTGGTTATATTATGCCCCCAAGGTGTTTGATAAAGTGGTTATAAAGATATGTTCATTGCATTGACTTTTTTTAATGGAACTTTTGCATGTTTTAAACTTGGTAAAGGAACTTTGCATGATTTAAATGAGTGGAAAAGGATAAAGGTTAAATGGTTATGCTTTTGGAGAACATAGATGTTTCCAAGTGGTTTAATGTGGTATATGTAAGGGCACTTGAAAGTCCTCTAAGCCTAAATGGTTTGGCTATGGATATTACTTGCAAGTAAGGGGTGGTATGACGATACCACTAATATTGGACTTTGTTAATAAAATGGTAAATAGATTTGGTTGGTTATTTAGAAATAGTTTTAATTGGGCATTAATAGCGGGGTGTGTAGCAAAGATACGGATGGTGGCGGTCTCAGGTGGACCAAAATTGGAAACTCGTATTTGTCGATATAGGGATTGGTCTTGGTGGACCGTGTGCATGATGTAACACTATTGTGGGATGAGTAGTCATCTTATGGGATACATACATAGTTGTGCGGCTACACTCATTGGGCCCTTTTAACTGGGGAGATAAACCCATATTGCCCGTGGGTGGTTTAGGACGGCCAAGCTACACAACCCAGGTCAAGATTTTCAATGCATGCAAAACTCGATTCCCTTTCCTGGAACTTATATATGTATGGTTGTCTGCATTATGGATGGTTTACATGGTTTTATAACTAGCATTATTTTATCCTTATTGTGAGATTCATGCTAGCGGTCACTCACTAACCCCATCTACTGGCGACTGTATATCTATGCTAAGTATGAACCAACCATTTTACTCCTCCTATTTAGCACACGGATTTGGTATCAGCATTTGGACTGAAGTGGTAAGCTTTAATCTTTTCGGAAGACATCATTTTATGTTATGGATTTTGTAAGACACTTTTCTTTTATTTTAGATATTGATTTTGGTCGTGTTTGGGGGCATATCCCAACCAGATTTGTTTACTCTTTTGGATAGAGGCTTTGTTGTACTTTTTGGGGTTGGTACGGGCAGGATCAGTATTTGTGTCGGCTTTGGCATTATAATAAGCTGGTAGGCTAATATCATTGAACTATATTGTTGGTTTTTCCATCCTATTACATTTTGGGATTAATTATATTATGTTTTAGTATTCGTTTTGGTCTTGGCCTTATTGATGGCCTGGTTTTATATGGTTTAGGTATGGTTGTACTCGGTTGGGTTGGCCATAGTTGTGATCTATTCCCAGCATCTTTGTGTGAGCTATTACACTAGTATGTTTTATGCTCGAAATTCAGCAAAATCAGATCAGGAGGCTGAATGTTGGGTTGGGTAAAAGGGGCGGTCCCCAGTCCTGGTTAGACTTGAGATGCCCATTACGAAAATGCCCGAGGTCAGGTTGGGTCGTGTCAAGTTAGTACTAGATCGTAGGTTCAGGGTCACTTGGGAGTCCACAAAGCCGTGTTTAGTAGAGTCTCTTTTTAGGGTTTGAAGCGCGCCACACTCATATGAGAAGGGCTACGAGGCATTTTGGAATATTTCACTTTCTTCATGTTCTATCTTCATGCTTGAGTTCTCAATCTTGGAATCCTCTCTAATCCTTGTTTCTTCTTCTTTCAAATCATGCCTCCTAGATATGGAACACAATTTTTTTTATCCCATCTAGGGATAATGCAGAAGGTGTACGTCCTATGTCAGGAGTACATCTTTGATCTCATGGTCCTATTCCTGATGGTGCTGGAGTTACTCCTATTCCATCCAGTTCTCCTCAGGTCCATAAGGCAAATATGATGAATGTGGAATTTCACTAGTCTAATGATATATTGTGCAACTGGTTGCTGCTTCGGATGAGCGTACCCTAAATGCAGTACGACTAGTGATTTCTCACCTGAGGCCAAAAAGGTTGGTCAATTTATAAAGATGGTTCCTCAAAGTTTTATTGGAGTAAAGGTGGAGGAGGACCCACAAGGTTTCTTGGATAAGATAGAAAAGGTATTTTGAGTGATGCAGGCAACTAATATAGAGGGGGTTAACTTTGAAGTTTATCAGCTCAAAGATATTGCTTATCAGTGGCATGAGGAGTGGGACAAGGATACAGGTGATATGGAAGAGAAAGAATTATGGGAGGATTTTTCTAATGCCTTCTTAAATCAGTTCTTTCATCAAGTGTTAAGGGAATCTAAGATGGAGGAGTTTGTGAACTTCAGGTAGGGGAGGTTGTACGTAAAGGAATATGCTTTGAAGTTCCATTAGCTATCAAGGTATGCTCCTCACTTGGTGACTAATATGAGTTCGAGAATGAGGAAGTATTCTTTTGGGTTGAATAGAGATTTGATTCTACAGTGAAAGACGGCTTTGCTAATTAAAGATATGGATATTTCTCGGTTGACTATTCATATATAAAAAGTTGAGAATGAGAAGAGGAGGCAGGCAGAGTTTGAGGATAGGCATGGAAAGAGGAACAGGTTTATTGATCAGGAAAGTTCTCAGTCTAAGGGGCGTAGATATGGTAGTAAGCGGTTGAAAAAGAAGTGGGGGGAGTTCTGGCTCTTTTTCTGCTATTGCTCCTTATCAGTATGGAGATAGACGTCATCAAGGTGGTTAAAATTCTCGGACAGAGGTTTCCCAATCTCAGGTTAGTGGAGGTCAGTCAGTTTCTTCATGTCCTCCTTGTCGATTTTGTGGTCATCCTCATCAGGGTTGTTTAGCGGAAGGAAGGGACAAATTTTTCAAGCGTGGCCAGGTAGGCCATCTACTGAGGGATTGTCCAGTTAACAAAGTTGCTAAGGGGGTGGTACTAAGATTAATATGGCTTTATCTTCTACTCCTACACCTGGTGGTGTGACATCTGCTCTTGTAACTACTCCTAGTTCTAGTATTGGTTGAAATAGGTTGTATGCTATGGCATCCCGAAGGGAATTTGAGGCATTATCTGATGTCATTACTGGAACTTGTAACTTTTCTCTCATAGCGTATATTGTTTGCTTGATCTGGGGTCCACTCTTTCTTATGTGACTCCATATGTGGCTATATCTTTGGGTTTTGATTTGGAAGTCATTGTGGATCCTTTTTCTATTCCTACCCCAGCGTATGACTCAGATATTGCTAAGATAGTCTATAGGGTATGTATGGTATCTGACTGTAGCAAGCAGACCTTGGCAAATCTGTTTAAGTTAGATATGGTAGATTTTAATATAATTCTAGGTATGGATTAGTTTCATTCTTGTTATGTATCTTTGGATTGTCCGACCCGTAAGGTTATCTTTAAGTTCCATGGTGAAACAATTATAGAATAGGAAGGTAGTTCCTTTGGTTCTAGGGAGAGGTTTATTTCTTATCCTAGAGCTCAGAGGTTAATCTTCAAGGGTTGTCTTTATCACTTGGTTTGGGTTAAAGATTCTAACTTCGAAGGTTCTTCTTTTTCTTCTGTCCCTGAGGTTAATGAGTTTCCAGAGGTCTTTCCTAATGATCTTCCTGGTGTTCCTTTGGATAGGGAAATAGAATTTGATATTGATTTGCTTCTGGACACTTGTCCAATTTCTATTCGTCCATATAGAATGGCTACGACCGAGTCAAGGAAACTCAAGGAGCAACTTAAAAATCTTCTGGATAAGGGGTTTATTCATCGTAGTATTTCTCCATAGGGTGCACCGGCATTGTTTATATGCAAGAAGGATCGTTCCCATCAGATGTACATTGACTATAGGCAGTTAAACAAGGTGACGATCAAGAAGAAGTATCCTCTTCCCCGGATAGATGAATTTTTGACCAGTTGCTAGGTGGCAAGTTTTTCTCTAGGTTAGATCTTCGATTTGGGTACTATCAGCTTAAGCTTAGGGAGGTGGATAACCCTAAAAGGACTTTTTGTACTCGGTATAAGAATTTTGAGTTCTTAATGATGTCATTTGGGTTGATTAATGCTCCGACGACATTTATGGACTTTATGAATAGAGTGTTCAGGCAGTATTTAGATCTCTTCGTCATTGTGTTTATTAATAACATTGTGGTTTATTCAAGGAGCGAGGTGGATTATGCTAATCACCATTGTGTGGTGTTGCATACCTTAAAGGAAAAATAGTTGTATGCCAAGTTCTAAAACTGTGAGTTTTGGTTGAATGTTGTGACTTTCTTGTGTCATATAATTTCTAGTGAAGGGATCATAGTGGATCCACAAAAGGTTGTTGTGGTAAAGGTATGGCCTAGGCCCATGACTACATTCGATATTCATAGTTTTTTTGGTTTAGTTGGGTATTATAGGCGGTTTATGAAAAGCTTTTCTTCGATAGTTGATCATTTGACTAAGTTTACCAAGAAGAAGGTTATGTTTCCTTAGTTGGATGCTTGTGAAGAGAATTTTAAGAATTTGAAGGATAATTTGACTTCGACTCCAATCATGACATTGCTGGAAGGCAATAATGGGTTTGTGGTTTATTGTGATGCATCTCGGATAGGGCTTGGTTGTGTTTTGATGCAGCATGGGAAAGTGATTTCCTATGCTTCCAGGCATTTGAAGGTATAAGAGAGGAATTAACCTACTCATGATTTAGAGTTTTTAGAGGTTATTTTTTCTTTGAAAATACGGTGGCATTATCTGTATGGTGTTCACGTGGATGCCTTTCTGATCACAAGAGTCTTCAGTACGTGTTCACTTATAAAGAGCTAAATCTCAGGCAAAGAAGATGTCTTGGGCTTCTCAAGGAATATGATATGAGTCTTCACTACCACCCTAACAGGTCTAATATGGTTGTTGATGCTCTTAGCATGCTATCCATGAGTATTTTGGCTTATGTAGAGGAAGGAAAACAGGAATTGGTGAAGGATATTCACCGCTTGGCTAATCTTAGGGTTCGTCTCTTAGACTCTAAGAATGTTAGTGTGATAGCAAAATAAGTGGTTCAATCATCTCTTAGTGTAGTGATTAAAGAGAAGCAGCTGTTGGATCCTGTCTTGATAAAAATCAAGAGTGATATTGGTGGGAAAAAGTGGCGATGTTTGAGATAAGTGGTGATGGTACTTTATGGTACCATGGGTGGTTGTGTGTTACTGAAGTCGATGTGTTGCGACAAAGGGTTTTGGCTTAGGTGCATGAGTCATGTTATGTTCTTCATCCCAACTCAACAAAGATGTATTATAATCTTAAGAAGATCTATTTTTGGAATGGCATGAAAAGAGATGTGGTTGACTTCATGGACAAGTGCATAGTTTGTTAACATGTTAAGGTTGAGCACATGAGCCTGGTAGGTTGTATCAAGAAATAGATTTACCCAACTTTAAGTGGGAGATAATCAATATGGATTTCCTTAGAGGTCTTCCTTGATCTTAAAAGTAATTTAATTCGAGGTGTGTAGCAAAGCCATAGAAGGTGGCGGTCTCGGGTTTAACAAAACTTGAACTCGTATTTGCCGATATGAGGATTGGTTTTAGTTGAACGTGTGCATGAAGTTACACTATTGGGGAATATACTAGTCATCTCATGGGATACTTACTTATTCGAGCAGCTACATACATTGGGGATCTTTTAGCAGGGGAGCGAAACCCATATCACCCACGAGTGGTTTAGGTTGGCCAAGCAACACAACCCAGGAAAAAGTTTTCAATGCATGCGTATCTCAGTTCCCTTTCCTAGCACTTATATAAGTATGGTTGTACGCATTATGGATAATTTTACTTGGTTCTATTACTGGCATTATTTTATCCTTATCCTGAGATTCATGCTAGCGGTCACTCACTAATCCCTTCTACTAGCGGTTGTATACCCACGCTATGCAAGAACTAGCTATTTACTCCTCCAAATTAGCACGTAAATTTAGTATCAGCAGTTAGACTGAAGTGGTGAGCTTCAATCCTTTTGGAAGACATCATTTCATGTTATGGATTTTATTAGACACTTTTATTTTATTTAGGATATTTATTTTGGTCGTGGTTGGGGGCATGTACCAAACAAATTTTTTTACTCTTTTTGATAAAGGCTTTGTGGTACTTATGGGGTTGGTATGGGCAGGATCAGTATTGGTGTCTACTTTGTCATTAGAATAAGCTGGTGCGCTTACATCATTTAACGATATAGTTGGTTGTTCCATCTTATTACATTTTGGGATTAATTATATTATGTTTTGTTATTCTTTTTGGTTATAGACTTATTTATGGCCTTGTTTTGTGTGGTTTAGGTATGGTTGTACTGGTTGGATTGGTCACAATTATGATCTATTTCTAGGGTCTTTGTGTGAGCTTTTACACTAGTATGTTTTATGCTCGAAATTCAACAAACTCAGGGCAGGAGACTGAAGGTTGGGTTTGGTAAAAAAGGCAATCCTCGGTCCTGGTTGGACTTGGGATGCCCATTATGACAAAGCCTAGGGCCGGGATGGGTCGTGTCAAGTTGGTATCAAAGCCTAGATTCATGGTCAATTGGGAGTCCACTAATTCGTGTCGAGTAGAGTCTCTTTTAGGGGTGTGAAGTATACCATACTTATAAAAGAGGGGCTAAAAGGCATTTAGGAATGTTTCACTTTCTTTGCATTTTATGTTTATGTTTGAGTTGTCAATCATTGAATCCTCTCTAATCCTTGTTTGTTCTTCTTTCAGATCATGCCGCCTAGATCTAGAGTAAAATAAAATTCTTTTATCTCATCCAGAGATAATGTAGAAGAGGTGCGTCCTACGTCTGGAGTACATCTTCGATCTAAAGGTCCTATTCCTGATGGTGCTAGATTTCCTCCTATTCCATCCAGTTCTCCTCAGGTCCCTAAGGGCAACGTGACGAATGTTGAATTACATTAGTAAATTCATGTTAGTGTCTAACTGGTTGCTTCTTAGGCTGAACACAGTACGATTAGTGGTTTGTGTGCTGAGGCCTCAAGGGTTGGTCAAATTATGAAGATGGTTCCTCTAACTTTTATTAAAGTGAAGGTGGAGAAGGACCCACAAGTCTTCTTGGATGAGATAGAAAAAATCTTTCATGTGATGTGGGCTACTAATGTAGAGGGGGTTAACTTTGAAGTTTATCAACTTAAATATATTGCTTATCAGTAGTATAAGGAGTGGGATAAGGATAGATGTGATATAGAAAAGAAAAAAATATGGGAGGCTTTTTTTAATGCCTTCTTGGATCAGTTCGTTCATCAAGTGTTGTGGTAAGCTAAGATAGAGGAGTTTGTGAACCTCATGCAGGAGAGAATGTCAGTAAAGGAATATTCTTTGAATTTCCATCAGCTATCATTGTATGTTCCTGACTTGGTGGATGATATGAGGTCGAGTATGAGGAAGTTTACTTTTGGGTTGAATAATGAATTGATTCTTAAGAGAAAGATTGCTTTGTTGATTAAGGATATAGATATTTTTGGTTGACTATTCATATGCAGTAAGTTGTGAATGAGAAGAAGTGGCAGAAAATTTTTAGGGATAGGCACGTAAAGAGGAGTAGGTTTTCTGATAAGGGAGGTGCTCAGTCTCAGGGTGGTAGAGATGGTGGTAAATGGTAGAAAAAGAAGTGGGGGAAGTTATGGATCTTTTTTTGATAGTGCTCCTTATCAGTTGGGAGAAAGACGCCATTAAGGTGGATACAATCTCGGGCCCAGGTTGCCTAATCTCGGGGGAGTGAAGGTTAGTAAGTTTCCTTGGGTCCTCCTTGTCGATTTTGTGGTCGTCATCATTAGGGTTATTTTGAGGAGGAAAGGGACAAATTCTTCAAGTGTGGCAAGGTAGGCCACCGATTGAGGGATTATCCAGTTAAAAAAATGCTTCAGGGGCAAATAAAATTCACGTTGCTTCATTTTCTGCTCCTACACCTGGTGGTTTGGCATCTGCTTCTATTACTGCTCCTAGATCTAGTTTTGGTCGAAATAGGTTGTCTACTTTGGCTTCACAATAGGAATCAGAGGCATTACCTAATGTCGTTACTGGTACGTTACAACTTTTCTCTCATGACATATATTGTTTGCTTGATCAGGGGTCTACTCTTTTTTATTTGACTCTATATATGGCTATGTTTTTTGGTTTTGATTTGGAAGTCATTTGGGATCCTTTTTCTGTTCCTACATTAGTAGGTGACTCTATTATTGCTAAGATACTCTATAGGGGTGTGTGGTATCTGTTGGTAGCAATCAGACCTTGGCAGATCTATTTGAGTTGGATATGGTAGATTTTGATGTAATTCTAGGTATAGATTAGTTGCATTCTTATTACGCGTCTTTGGATTATCCGACCCGCAAGGTTATCTTTAAGTTTCCTGGTGAAACAATTATAGAATAGGAAGGTAGTTCCTGAGGTTCTAGGGGGAGCTTTAGTTTTTATCTTAGAACTCGAAGGTTAATCTTCTAGGGTTGTCTTTATCACTTGGTCCGGGTTAAAGATTCTAACTGGGAAGGTCCTTCATTGCTTTCGGTCCCTGTGGTTAATGAGTTTCCAGAGGTCTTTCCGGATGATTTTCCTAGTGTTCAAACTGATAGGGAAATAAAGTTTGGTATTGATTTGCTTCTGGACACTCGTCCAATTTTTATTCCTCAATATAGAATTGCTACAACCGAGATAAGGGAACTCAAGGAGAAACATAAGGATCTTATGGATAAGGGGTTTATTTGTCGTAATGTTTCTCCATGGGTTGCACCGATGTTGTTTCTGCGCAAGAAGGATTGTTCAAATTGGATGTACATTGACTAAAGGTTGTTGAACAATGTGACGGTCAAGAACAAGTATTCCCTTCCTTGGATAAATGACTTATTTGACCAATTGTAAGGTGCTATGTTTTTCTCTTGTAAAGATCTCCGATCTGGATACCATCATCTTAAGATTAGGTAGGTGAATATCCTTAAGATGACTTTTCATACTCGGTATGGGCATTTTGAGATCTGTGT
The DNA here is from genome assembly GCA_030864215.1 of Capsicum pubescens. NCBI lineage: Eukaryota > Viridiplantae > Streptophyta > Magnoliopsida > Solanales > Solanaceae > Capsicum > Capsicum pubescens. The sequence goes on from CM061543.1 coordinate 173,447,519, forward strand.
GATGTCATTTGGTTTGACTAATGCTCTGGCGACATTTATAGACTTTATGAATAGAGTATTTAGGGAGTATTTGGATCTTTTCATCATTGTGTTTATTGATGGCATTATGGTTTATTCAAAGAGCGAGGGGGATCATGATAATCACCATTGTGTGTTGTTGCAGACCTTAAAGTAACAACAGTTGTATGCCAAGTTCTCTAAGTGTGAGTTTTGGATGAACACTGAGAGTTTCTTGGGTCATATAATTTCTAGTTAGGGGATCATGGTGGAACTACAAAAGGTTACAGTGGTAAATGTGTGGCCTAGGCCCACGAATCCATCTGATATTCAAAGCTCTTTGGGTTTAACTGGGTATTATAGGCAGTTTGTGGAAAAATTTTCTTCTAAAGTTGCTCCTTTGACTAAGTTGACTCAGAAAAAGGTTATATTTTATTAGTCGGATGCTTGTGAAGAGAGTTTTGAGAAGTTGAAGGATAAGTTCACTTCGGCTCCAATCCTGACATTGCTGGAAAAAAATGATGGGTTTGTGGTTTATTCTGATATATCTCATGTAGGGTTTAGTTGTGTTTTGATACAATATGGGAAGGTTATTGCCTATGCTTCATGGCAATTGAATGTACAAGAGAGGAATTAACCTACTCATGATTTGGAGTTATTGGAAGTTATTTTTGCTTTAAAAATATGGCGGCATTATCTATATGGTGTTCACATGGATGTCTTTTTTGATGATAAGAGTCTTCAGTATGTGTTCACTCGGAAAGAGCTAAATATCACACAACGGAGATGGCTTGAGCTTCTTAAGGATTATGATATGAGTCTTCACTACCACCCTATTAAGAATAATGCAGTTGTTGATGCTCTTATCATGCTATCCATGAGAAAAGTGTGAATTAGTGAAGGATATTCACCATTTGGCTAATCTTAGGGTTCGTCTCTTAGATTCTAAGGACGGTACTGTGATGGTACAAAAAGTGGTTCGGTTATCCCTTAGTGCAAAGATTAATGTGAAGCAAGTGCTGGATCTTGTCTTGATGAAAATTAAGAGTGATATTGTTGGGCAAAAGATGGCGGTGTTTCAGATTAGTGGTGATGGTACTTTATGGTACCAAGGGTGGTTTTGTATTACTAATGTCGACGGGTTTTGAAAAAAGGTTTAAGCTGAGGCGCATGAGTCGTTCTATGTTGTTCATCCCAGATCAATGAAGATGAATCATAATCTCAAGGAGATCTTTTTGTTGGAATGGTATGAAATAGAATGTGGTTGATTTCGTGGCCAATGGCATTATGTGTCAACAGGTGAAGTGTTAGCACATTAGGACTGGTGGGTTGTATCAAGAAATAGAGTTGCCCGAATTAAAGTGGGAGATGATCAAAATAGATTTTGTTACATCTCTTCGTCGATCTAAAAACCAATTTGATTTGATTTGGGTCATCGTGGTAGGATGACTAAGTCTGCGCACTTATTTCCAGTGTAGATTTTCTTTAAGGAAGAAGATTATGCGAAGTTGTATCTTCAGGAGATTGTGAAGCTGTATGAGGTACCTTTGTTGATTTTTTTGATCGTGGTATGCAGTTTATGTTTTATTTTTGGCAGTTTTTCCAGAAAGGGTTGGGGACTAAGGTTATTCTGAGTAATGTTTTCTATCCGTAGTTGGATGGGAAAGCAAAGAGAACTATTCATACATTGGAAGATATGCTTTGGGCCTGTGTGATTCACTATGGTGGCAATTGGGTTTAGCATCTACTATTGGTGGAGTTTGCTTACAACAATAGCTACCATTCTAGTATTGGTATAATTCCTTTTGAGGTATTGTATAGTAAGAGGTGAAGATCTCCTATTGGTTGGTTTGAGCTTGGAGAGGCAGACATATTTTGCCCTAATTTGGTTAAACAAGCGAAGGAGAAGGTGAAGGTGATTCAGGATAAGCTTAGAGCTGCCCAAGGTCACCAGAAGTTCTATGCGGATATTAGGCATAGAGACTTTTGAGGTTGGGGATAGGGTGTCCCTTATAGTGTCTCCCGTGAAGAGAGTGGTGCGGTTTGTCTAGAAGGGGAAACTTAATTCTTAGTTCATTGGTCCTTATGTGATTTTGCGAAGAGTTGGCAATGCTGTTTATGAGTTGGAGTTGCCATCTATCTTGGGTTTGGTTCATCCAGTCTTTCGTGTTTCTATGTTGAGAAAGTTCATTTGGGATCCTTCTTCAGTTGTTCCTTAGGAATGTTTGATTATTTCAGATTCTTTATCTTATGAAGAGGTCCCAGTTAAGATATTAGATAGGGATGTTCAATAGATGCAGACCAAGAATATGGGTTTTGTTACGGTTCTCTGGAAGAACCATACGGTGGAAGAAGCAACTTTGGAAGCGGAAAAGGACATGAAGCCTAAGTATCCGCATTTGTTTTCTTCTCCTGGTTTTTTCACGAAAAGTATGTGTTCTTCAATATATCTTTATTTTATGAGTTTGTTAAAGGAAAGATAAATATCTTTGCCCCTTTGTTTCCAAACTTTATTAAAAGGATGTTAGATAATACAAATACTCTTTGTGTGGTTACCCCTACCTTCTCCAGCATTTGGGGACAAATGTTCCTAGTGGGGGAGATTGAAACATCTTGGGGTTTGGCCATTAGAAAATTTCCTGGATTTTCATTCTCTGAACCCAATAAAACTCATGGTTACGAGCCATATTTTAGGTTATACGTGGTATGGTCCTATCGTATGCTGACCAGTATTAGTTGGTAGGATGGTTTTGGTAACTGGAATGGGTACGACTTAGGAGTATTAGTCGTAAGGTCATGGTACAAGTCGTATCAGGGACTCATATGGTGGGCAATGATTGATCCTCCTAGTATTTCTTTCTTCCAGGGATATATGTCATGGGTACGGATTGTATGCTATTGTTACGACTTGGTTACATGAGTCGTGAACTGGTCAATTGTATCCTTGTGATGAGATTTTTTAGGAATTTAAGTGGGGATATCCTGGACATTTCTTTACTTACCCTAATTAGGCCCCACGACTTCTAAAACACTTAGGAGGTTATTTACCCTATTATTCTAATCATTAACACTTAGAATCTATTACAAAATAATCCATAATTATTACAAAATCCTCCTAGTAGATTTTGTGGTCATCCTCAATAGGGTTATTTAGCGAAAGAAAGGGAATAATTCTTTAAGTGTGGCCAGGTAGGCCATCGACTCAGGGATTGTCCAGTTAACAAAGTTACTACGGTGGAGAATAAGATTCATATGGCTTCATCTTCTGCTCCTACGCCTGGTGGTGTGGCATCTGCTTTTATTACTACTCATGGTGATAGTGTAGGTCGAAATTAGTTGTATGCTTTGGCGTCGTAATAGGAATCCGAGGCATTACCTGATATCGTTACTGGTACGTTACAACTTTTGTCTCATGGCCTATATTGTTTGCTAGATCTGGGGTCCACTCTTTCTTATGTTTCTCCATATATAGCTATTTTTTTGTTTCGATTTGGAAGTTATTTTGGATTTTTTTTCTATTCCTACCCTAGTAGATGACTCGGTTATTCCTAAGATACTATATAGGGGGTGTGTGGTGTCTGTTGGTTGCAAGTAAAACTTGGCGGATCTGTTTGAGTTAGATATGGTAGAATTTAATGTAATTCAAGGTATGGATTGGTTGCATTCTTGTTACGTGTCTTTGGATTGTCCAACCCTTAAGGTTATCTTTAAGTTCCCTGGTGTAACAGTTATAGAATGGGAAGGTAGTTCCTTAGGTTCTACGGAGAGGTTTATTTCTAATCCTAGAGCTCAGAGGTTAATCTTCAAGGGTTGTCTTTATCAGTTGGTCCAGGCTAAAGATTCTTACTCGAAAGATCTTTCTTTGTCCTCGGTCCCTGTGGTTAATGAGTTTCCAGAGGTCTCTCTGGATGATCTTTCATGTATTCCTCTGGATAGTGAAATATAATTTGGTATTGATTTGCTTTCGGACACTCGTCCAATTTCTAAGTTAAGGGAACTCAAGAAACAACTTAAGGATCTTCTGAATAAGGAGTTTATTCGTCCTAGTATTTCTCCATGGGGTGCACCGGTATTGTTTGTACGTAAGAAGAATCGTTCCCTTCGGATGTGTATTGACTACAGGCAGTTGAACACGGTGACGGTCAAGAAAAAGTACCCTCTTCCTCAGATAAATGACTTTTTTTACCAGTTACAAGGTGCCCAGTTTTTCTCTAGGTTAGAATATTTTGGTTACTATCAGTTTAAGATTAGGGAGCTGGATATCCCTAAGATGACTTTTCATACTTGGTATGAGCATTTTGAGTTCTCGGTGATGTCATTTGGGTTGACTGATGCTCCGGTGACATCTATGGACTTTATGAATAGAGTGTTCAGGCAGTATTTAGATCTCTTCATCATTGTGTTTATTAATGAAATTCTGGTTTATTTGAAGAGCGAGGTAGATCGTGCTAATCACCATTATGTGGTGTTGTAGACAATAAAGGAACAACAATTGTATGTCAAGTTCTAAAACTGTGAGTTTTGGTTTAATGTTGTGACTTTGTTAGGTCATATAATTTCTAGTGAAGGGATCATGGTGGATCCGAAAAAGGTTGTTGTGGTAAAGGTGTGGCCTAGGCCCACAAATCCATCCTATATTCAGAGTTTTTTGGGTTTAGTTGGGTATTATAGATGGTTTGTAGAGAGCTTTTCTTTGATAGTTGCTTATTTGACTAAGTTGACCAAGAAGAAGGTTCGGTTTTCTTGATCAGATTCTTGTAAAGAGAGTTTTGAGAAGTTGAAGGATAAAGTGACTTCAACTCCAATCATGACATTGCTGGAAGGAAATGATGGGTTCGTGGTTTATTATGATTCATCTCGGGTAGGGCTTGGTTGTGTTTTGATGCAGCATGAGAAAGTGATTGCCTATGCTTCCAGGCAATTGAAGGTACAAGAGAAGAATTAACCTACTCATGATTTAGAGTTACTGGAGGCTGTTTATTCATTGAAAATATGATGGCGTTATTTTTATGGTGGTCACGTGGATGTTTTTTTTTATCATAAGAGTCTTCAATACGTTTTCACTCAGAAAGAGCTAAATCTTAGGAAAAAATGATGTCTTGAGCTTTTCAAGGATTATGATATGAGTCTTCACTACCACCCTAATAAGGCTAAATTGGTTGTTGATGCTCTTAAAATGCTATCCATGAGTATTTTGGCTCATGTGGAGGAAGCAAATTGGGAATTGGTGAAGGATATTCACCGTTTGGCTAATCTTAGGGTTTGTCTCTTAGACTATAAGGACGGTAGTGTAATGGTGCAAGAAGTGGTTCGATCATCTCTTGGTGGGAAAAAAGTGGCGGTGTTTGAGATCAGTGGTGATGGTACTTTATAGTACCAAGGGTGGTTGTGTGTTACTGATGTCCATGGGTTGCAACAAAGGGTTTTGGCTGAGGTGCATGAGTCGTATTATGTTGTTCATCCCATCTCGATAAAGATGCATTATAATCTCTAAGAGATCTATTGTTGGAATCGTATGAAGAGGGATATGGTTGATTCCTTTGCCAAGTGTATGGTTTGTCAATAGGTTAAGGTTGAGAACATGAGTCCTGGTGGGTTGTATCAAGAAATAGAGTTGCTCGAATTTAGGTAGGAGATGATCAATATACATTTCTTTACAGGTCCTCCTCTATCTCAAAACTAAATTAATTTGATTTGGGTCATCGAGGATAGGATAACAAAGTCTTCACACTTTTTGCTAGTGAAGATTTCCTTTTCTACAGAGGATTATGTGAAGCAGTATCTTTAGGAGATTGTGAAGCTGCACAGGGTACATGTGTTGATTTTTTCGGTTAGTGGTACACAGTTTATGTCTCATTTCTGGCGGTCTTTCCAGAATGTGTTGGGTACTAAGGCTAGTGTAAATACTACTTTCCATCCATAGTCAGATGGGAAAGCAGAGAGAACTATTCAGACATTGGAAGATATTCTTCAGGCCAATATGATTCACTATGGTGGCAATTGGGTTGAGCATCTACCATTGGTGGAGTTTGCTTATAATAATATCTACAATTCTAGTATTGGTATAGCTCCTTTTGAGGAGTTGTATGGTAAAAGGTGTAGATATCCTATTGGTTGGTTTGAACTTAGAGAGGTGGACATAGTTTGCCTGGATTTGGTTTATCAAGCGGTGAACAAGGTGATGGTGATTCGGTTTAGGATTTGAGCTGCCCAAAGTCACCAGATGTCCTATGCAGATGTTAGGTATAGAGACTTTGAGTTTGAGGTCGGGGATATGGCGTTCCTTAAAGTGTCTCCCATGAAGGGAGTGGTGCGGTTTGGCAAGAAGGGGAAACTTAGTCCTCAGTTCAATGGTCCTTATGTGATTTTGAGAAAAGTTGGCAATGTTGTTTATGAGTTGGAGTTGCCATCTAACTTGGGTTCAGTTCATCTGATTTTTCATGTTAATATCTTGAAGAAGTGCATTGGTGATCCTTTATCAGTTAATCCTTTGGAAGGATTGGGTATTTCAGATTCCCTGTCTGATGAAGAGGTCCTGGTTAAAATATTAGCTAGGAAAGTTCATCGGTTGCTGACCAAGGATGTGCATTTGGTAAAGGTTCTGTGGCAGAACCATAAGGTGGAAGAAGCTACTTCAAAAACAGAAGAGGGCATGAAGTCCAAGTATTCACATTTGTTTTCTGCTCCTGGGATTCAAGCGGAAGGTATGTGTTCATCAACACATCTTTATTTTATGAGTTTGTTAAATAAAAGATTAACATCTTTTTCCTTGCTTCCAACTTTTGTTAAAAGGATGTTTGAAAATGGAAATGACTCTATGTGTGGTTACACATACCTTCTCCGTCATTCGAAGGCGAATGTTCCTAGTGAGGGAGATTGAAACATCTTGGGTTTTAACTTTTGAAAATTTCGTGGAATTTTAATCTATGGACCCAATAACACTCATCGGTATGAGCTTTATGTTAGGTTCTAAGTGGTATAGTTATGTCGTATGCTGACCAGTATAAGTTGGTAAGATGGTTTTGGTCACTGGAATGGGTATGACTTAGGGGTATTAGTCATAAAGGATTGGTTCGAGTCGTATCAGGGACTCGTATGGTGGGCAGTGATTGATCCTCCTGGTATTTCATTCTTCCAGGGATATGGGTCATGGGTACGGATTGTATGCTATAGTTACGGCTTGGTTAGATGAGTCGTATACTGGACAATGTCTGATCCAAGGTTGAGCTTGGATACGAGTGGTGGGTACTAATCTTATTGTGATGGTACAACTCGTATGGGTCAGTTGCATCCCTGTGATGTGATATTTAAGGGATTTAAGTGGGGATATTATGGACATTTCCCTATTTACCCTAATTAGGACCCATGACTTCTAAAACACTTAGGAGGTTATTTACCCTATTATTCTATCCATTAACACTTAGAAACTATTCCAAAACACTCAATAATTATCTCAAGAACTTTTGGGGTAAGAAAACTTGGGTTTAATCTTAAGGATTTCTTTGGAGCATGCTTTGGTGATTTTTTTCCATCAATTCTATGATATATGGCATGATTCTCTTCCCTCATCGTAATTTCAACTAAAGACATGATTTATATGATTGATTTCATAGTTTTACTATTTTTGATCTTCTTCTTCGTGTTTTATTGATCAGAAACATCCAGCAGTGCCTCACCGGTTTAGAATTTGGTTATGGTTTTCAGGTATTATTTGGGGGTTTTGATATTAAATGATTGGTTATGGTTTCTTATGGTATTAATTATGCTTTTTTATGCGTTAATGGTGGTTTTGGACAATTGGATTTCATGGTAATGGTTTAATGGTCTTTGGAATTGGTTTTGGTTATATTATGCCCCAAGGTGTTTGATAAAGTTCTTATAAAGATATGTTCATTGCATTGACTTCTTTTAATGGAACTATTTCATGTTTTAAACTTAGTAAAGGAACTTTGCATGGTTTGAAAAGGCTAAAGGCTAAATGGTTATGCTTTTGGAGAACATAGAAGTTCCCAAGTGGTTTAATAAGATATATGGAATTGCACTTGAAAGTCCCCTTAGCCTAAATGGTTTTGCTATGGATATTACTTGCAAGTAAGGAGTGGTATGATGATACCACTAATATTGGCCTTTGTTAATAAAATGGGAAATGGATTTGGTTGGTTATTTGTAAATGGTTTTAATTGGGCATTCATAGCGGGGTGTGTAGCAAATCCGTGGAAGGTGGAGGTCCTGGGTGGACCAAAATTGGAAACTCGTATTTACCGATATGAGGATTGGTCTTGGTGGACCGTGTGTATGATGTCACACTATTGGGGGATGTACTTGTCATCCCATGGTCTACTTACTTAGTCGTGCGACTACACGTATTTGGGTCTTTTTAGCAAGTGGAGCTGAACCCATATCGCCCATAGATGATTTAGGATGGCCAATCTACACAACCTAGGTAAAGGTTTTCAATGCATGCAAAACTCGGTTCCCTTTCCTAGTAATTATATATGTATGGTTTTACATAGTTTTATAATTGTCATTATTTTATCCTTATCCGGAGATTCATGCTAGCGGTCACTCACTAACCTCTTCTACTAGCACTTGTATACCCATACTATGCAGGAATCGACCATATTACTCCTATTTAGTACGCGGGTTCGATATTAGCATTTGGACTAAAGTGGTGAGCTTTCATCCTTTCAGAAGACAGTATTTTATGTTATAGATTTTATTAAACACTTTACTTTTCTTTTGGATATTAATTTTGGTTGTGGTTAGGGGCATGTCCCAACATAATTTTTTTACTCTTTTGGATAGAGGCTTTGTGGTACTTCTAGGGGTTGGTATGGGCGGGATCAGTATTGGTGTCAGTTTTGGCATTTGAATAAGCCGGTGGACTAATATCATTGAATGATATTGTTCGTCGTTCTATCCTATTACATTTTGGGACTAATTATATTATGTTTTGGTATTCATTCTAGTTGTGTAAATAGGGATTACAGTATGTGTGGTTTGCTAATGTTATCTTGTATTTGGTAGTTCATGTTGATGGGTTTTATCATTTGTTGATCAATTTAGTTGGGATTTGTGGGTGAAAGCCGCAAATAACTATATGGGTTTGATGGGTGAAAACTCTAAACTGTAGAAGGCTCAAAGCCATCTTTGAAAGAAGAATTTTGGGTGAACTTAGGAATTTATATCATCCTTGAAAGAGGGATGTGGATACCAAAGAAATTATAGACGATTATGTTTGTAGTTTGCTAAGCTATTACTATCTTAGACATAAGGGTGGTTGTGAAGTTAACTATACCATGGGTATCATCCTAGAAATAGGAATGCCTATATTAAAGTTTGGTTACCAATTATTGAACACACCTATTAGGTATTCAAAAGAATCAGTTGGTGAAAGTTTGATGTTTGGCTGAAAGACTAGCATCAAAACCTATAACTGAACCAACCCACATTTGACCGACTAAAAATGAAGTTGGATATTAGTATCCATGTGTCGCTTCCCTTAGTAATACATAATCCCAAGATTCGTGCCTAATTGATAAAACTCTAAATATTCATAGCCTCGAATTTATACTAGAAAAACATAAAAAGAAACATTATTGTTGATACTATCTACCCCATTTTTATATTTGTGTAATATTGGTTTGAATTTAACAAGTATCCATTTTTTTGAATTAACTTTATTGCCATTCACATTGTTCCTCGTGGATTCAACCCCGACTTAAAAGTTGAGTAAATATATTGATGATGACTGCCTTGCACTTAAATTGTCATATAAATTGAGTGTTATCAGTACTCTATTGTCGTCACATTTTTGTAAGTTATTTCAGAAAGGTTTGGGAACTAAGGTATACCTTAGTACTACTTTCCACTAACAGTCGGATGGACAAGCGGAGATGACCATTCAGACATTGGAAGAAATGCTTCTTGCATGCGTAATTGACTATGTTGGTAGTTGGTTAGACCATTTTCCTTTGAATAAATTTTCTTATAATAATAGTTACCACTCTAGCATTGGTATGGCTCTTTCTAAAGCATTGTATTTTAGGAGATGTCGTTCTTCTATTGGGTGGTATAAAGTTGGTGAGGGTTAGTTATTTTGCCCTATTTTGATTCATCAAGCCTTGAAGAAGTTATAGGTGATTCATGATAGATTGAAAGCTGCTCAAAGTCTCCAAAATTCCCATACGGATGTGAGGCATAAGTAGTTGGAGTTTAAAGTTAGCGATCGACTATTCTTGAAGGTGTCTCAAATGAAGGGATTAATGCAGTTTTGTAAGAAGGGAAAGTTATGCCCTCAATAAGTCATCCCGAACATAATTTTGATGAGGGTTGGCAATATTGCTTATGAGTTTGAGTTTTCTCCTAGTTTGAGCTTCATTCATCAAATTTCCATGTCTCTATGTTGAGAAGATGTGTAGGTGATTCTTTATCGGTTGTTCCTTTAGAAGGGTTGGGTATCTCGGATTCCTTATCTTATGAGGTAGTCTCGATTGAGATCTTGGATCATCAAGTCCGTTGGTTGCGGATAAAGGATGTGGAATCAGAAAAGGTTCTTTGGGAGAGCCATAAGGTTTTGGAATCTACTAAGGAAGCGGAAGAGGAAATAAAGTCCAAGTATTCGCATTTGTTCCCAGTACCAAAAATTCATGCTTCAGGTATATGTTTATGTTAATATCCTTATTTTATGTATTTGTTTTCTAACATAGTTAAAGGTTAGTTTGATGAAAAATAATGTGTTGACTTGTGCTTATTCTTGCCTTTACCCATCATTCGAGGATGAATGATCCAAGTGGGGGAGAATTGAAAAACTCTAGTTTTGACCCTTAGAAGATTCTTAATTTCAAGCTCACCAGACATCATATAACTTGTGGGTACTTGTCGTATGATTTGGGTACAGTTTAGGATCCTCAACTCATATTATGAGTAGTACAGTTTGGGTTGCATTCTATCCAAGGTACGAGTGCAAATCTTAATACTCGTAAACTAGGGTATGAGGGGTAGAGTACTAATCGTATGATTGGATATGAGTTCGTCTAGCAACTCATATGTTGAACAGTTTTGGAATCCAAGTTGATGACTAGAGTATGAGGGTTGGGTACCACTCGTATATTGGAGTATAGTTTAGGTGGTGTGGTCGTACCCTCCTACGATTATGTTTTTAGATTTTAACCTGAGGGTATTTCAGATATTTCCCACCCCAAAACCATTAATTCCCCACGTCTTAAAACATGTTGTGGCCTCCCATAACACACTTTTAAAAGATCAATAACTCCAAAATACTTTCTAAACTCCCTCTTGAAGATTGGTCTAGGGTTTACTTCTAGTATTCTTCTAGAGGCTCAGGAGTCAAGTGTCTTTCGTGAATCTTCGTGAATAAGGAATGTGACTCTTTCCTCATTGTTAGTTCTCAAATATTATGCATTTTAAACATTGATTATGATTCATAAATGGTGGTTTTGAAAACCAATATTGGGGGTTTTGTTGCATACTGTTGAGTATTGTTTACTCTTTGGTTAAATTGTATTTATTCATGGTTTTGGTGATGGTTTACCCATGTGGGTGCTTGGTAAATGTGATTTAATAAATGGGTCACGGGTAACCCTAAACTTTATAGTTCTTACTTTGATTTTGGTCTTAATAATGGTATGCCCTTAAACTGTTTGTGAAAATGCCTAAGAGAATAAAGTAGTCATATATTAATGGTGTTTAGAACTAAGGTATTGTCCTAATGAATATGAATTTTTGGTAAATTGTTTTGTAAAGGCCCTGTTTTCCATATTATAATTTAAATAGTAAACTTGGTGGTTTAGTTGGCTACAAGGGTTTGAGTCCCTAAATATTAAATTGATTTATGTCTTTAGTCGCTAATGGGTTCAAGTCCCTAAACTTTGAATTGAAAAAGTGTCTTTGTTAGACAATGGGTTTGAGTACCAAAGTCAAATGTATGGTTGGTTGATTGATAATGGTAATGGCATGTTGTACGCTTGCAAGTGGTGTTGGTATGTCGATAAAAATGAAGTTCCATTGGTAAGTAATTGGCTTGATTGTTTTTTATGTGAAACGATGGTTTTAAATTGGGATTTAAAAGTGGGATATGTATCCTGGCCGTGAAAGTGGAGTTCGAAGGACTATCATTGGAAACTGTGCTAGGCGGTACGGGTGTCTTTGTGACCGGGCGGTATTACTACCCCGAATGAATAGGTGAATGGAAGGTTTGAGTCCCCCTTAATACATGTATTGGTGCTTAAGTCACCTTGAATCTGTCGGGAGGTCAGAGTTCCCCATATAGGCATATACCGTTTTTAATATTCTTTGGCTCGTATGGCTACACGCACTGGGCCCTTCCAACTAGGGGAGAGCTTGAACCATATATCTTGTGGGTGCTTTATTTTATGATAGCTGTGCTATACAACCCAGGTTAGTATTTCAAAGTTCATGCAAATCTTGTTCCCTACCCCAGTATGGTATATATGTATATGTTTATATTGCATTGGTTATATATGTTCATTGATTGAATTTAAACTATTGGCATTATTATATCCTTATCATTGAGTTGCATGCTAGTGCTCCAACTTCTAACTGTCTTCGATGCTGTATCCCCATGCAATGTAGGTGTTGGTCATAATCTTACACCTTCTACGTAGTGATTGGACTCGGGAACAACTTGTGTTGACTTAAAGTGGTGAGCTTCCATACTTCAAAAGGCTCTATTTCTTGCTTTGAGTTTTCCTATAACTTTATTGTTTTATACTTGGAAATTGGTTTAGTGTTTGGATGGGGGCATGTCCCGACTGGATATTCTTCGATTTCTTTTAGAGGTTTTGTATGGATAATCTATGGACTTGGGTACGTTATGGTATGGATATCGATTTGGTTATTATTTTTGTTTTGTTATGGTTGTTGGTTGGGCATTGGATGGTTAGACTTGTTTGGGTTGGTCATGGTCTTGGACCGATCCCAAAGTCTTTGTGTTGTTAATCACATTATCTAAGTATGTTCGGAATTCATCCGACTCAGGGTATATGTTAGTGTGTTGGATTGGGTAGCGGGGTGATCTTCGATCCTTGTTGGGCTTGAGATGCCCATTACGACAAGGCCCTAGTTTGGGTCGTGTCAGTTGATCAAAATTTTATAATTAGCTTTTCACTAATTGTTTGGAGACTACCCAAGTATAACACCTACATATTTGACATGGAACCACTTTATTGTGTCCTGTTTATTGACTCTATATTAAATTCCATCTCAAGATTTGCACCTGCAATGATGAGAAAATAGGATACAGGCACTCTAATACCACATAGAGATCCATGCCATAAATGCCAACTGATCACATAATTTTTTCATGTTTATTTCATAAAGTTCTTGTAAGAACTTCTATGTGTGTGAGAAATTTGAAACTAATTTGTAACACTAATTTCTATGCCAAAAATTGTACGAGCACAGACAATAGGATCAACATATTGCAATGCATTTAGTGATTATTACAAAGTGGACTCAAAAGGCAATTTCACCCTAATTGACCCTTTATTAGATAGAACATATGTAGAGAGTTACCAAAATAGTGTCCATATAACAACCCAATTTTCTGGAATTGGAACGTCACGCGGTGCTCATGATCCCGAAGGACCACAAGCTAACCCTATATTGATATCTATACCTGAACACTACATAATATAGATATTAAATGCAGAAACTGGCCATAAGGCTCAAAACATCTAAAAATACTCAAAATTAAAAACTGAATACTGATACATCTGTCCGAAAAGCCTCTAAACTGTTTGAACTATGGAGTTGATGGGACATGTCCCCAACTTAGTCCATCTACTGAAAATAAACTATATCTTATACGATAATAATAAAAATAAGGATCATGCTCGACTGAAAAGGACTCACTGCTATGTCTACTGCTGCTGACTGGGACTGAGCTCCTAAGGGTACTCTGGATCTCATGCCTCCGAACATATGGTGTCAAATAAAACACCATAGCGTAAATGCATCAATACGTGAATGTACCGAGTATGAAGATGAGGTAAGGCTAAATGCAAGGGCTCATGTATGAACAATTACTTAACTGAATAATCATGAGAACACATGCTTGAATGCACGAACCATAACTGAAATCATCGTGACTCGAAATACTGAAACTCGAATACTAATTTACTTCCATTGAAACTCACTACTAATACCTGAGATACTGAACACTGAATCATCTGATATTGATAACTGAGTACTGTAGTTGAGATTAGTCCTCTCTATCGAATGATCTCGGAAACTGATGTTACTAGAGCTTATTAACTGAATCTACTCACATCAATTACTGAAAGCTAAGCTTACTACTCTCGACTGTCTGAATCTAACATCAAACCTCTCTAATGGATGATCCTTGAATCTACTATCAATGATAAAAAAAGATTATATCTGAGATCAAACCTATATAGCGGAAGATCTCTGAATCTGATAAATAGAATACTAAACTAAATCTGAGACTGAGATCAATCCTATCTAACAGGTGATCTATGGATCTGATAATGAGATTGCTCAACTGAATCTGAGACTGAGATCAATCCTATCTAACCAGTGATCTCTGGATATGATAATGAGATTACTCAACTGAATCTGAGATTGAGATCAAGCCTATCTAACGGGTGATCTCAGGTTCTGATAATGAGATTACTCAATAACTTTATGTGGGACCATGAGTATCTAGCGGGTGGTCTATGAGTCAATGGAACAATTTGAGTTCCTTACTAAGATAGATGACTTTATATGACAGTCCTGATTTCTAAGTTCTACTCTGAAGATTGATAATAAAACTGCAACTATGGGAGTTCTCACTTAACTGACATGCCCCAAATCTGAACTGGTGGGGTCCAACCTATAACATCAGCTGGAAGGGTGTCAATACCGTTCCACGGGTAAAGACCTCTCTGGTCAAGCCTCTCTAATGAGTGAACCTCACAAGAAGTCAAGCGTAATACAGTATAATAGTCAAGCCTATCTAGTGGGTCACAAGCCTTTTCTAACGGGTGACTCCTTCATCTTACGTTGGCTATCCAGTTCTGCAGTTCAGGGATGGCTCCTAATGACTCTGTCACTCAAACTGGGAGTAGACATCCCTGCACTCGCTCGGTGATATCTCCTACTCCAAACTGAAAGACTCTAAACTGATTCTTAACTTAAACTGAAATGAATCTGATACTAATCATATTTCTCGATTGATATGACTGAGTTAAGATGAATTCACTTGGTTCCGTATCAGATGAAATACTACTGAATCTCATTATCTGGCTGGATAATGCTGAGTCCTGGACTGAACATTCAAATACTACTAGATCTGAGCTGAGTACAAAACTGAGGCTAGATTACTAGCAATACTGAGATTACAAAGATTACTGAGATTTCTTAAGTTCTGTATATGTCTGAGAGTACAGAGTTCCATAACTCACTGAGTTCTGAGAATCATGGCTTGACTGAGATTATCGAGAAAACATACACTGGCTCTAGACTGCAGCTAAATTGTCGCGTATAAATAGCCCCAGTACTCGATAACATAAAAGTAAAGCATAACCATTCCTGAATTATCAATACCATGGACATTCATTCACCATAACAATCACTAAACCATCTCTTTAAGCATTTAGAAATCATAAACACGTGATATTATAGTGCGACATGCTATTGTCTCATACTCCATTCAACAAGATCTTGCATCAAACACTTAGCATGTATTAAAGTCTTAGCATGTATCAAAGAGCACATAATTTGGGAATTTCATGCTATCATGTCACAATTCATTCACTAAGGCTTTTCAACAAATACTTGGCATGCATGGGCTTGCACACAATTGGGGATTTCTAGTCAACATGGTATAATGGCTCTAATTCCCTCACATGAGCATTTTATCAAACATATAGGGAGCATGCTTTGAATATTCAATAATTTCTTCACTTAATTGACATAAACACATCACTTAACAAACAATTTGAAGAGGGTTTATTATAAAAATCACATGAATATCACATACTAGGGTCAAAGTTAGAAACCTCATCAACAAAAGATGAATTAAAACTCAATAATAGCATGAACTCCAATTTCAATTCACATAAATCATGAAAACTCATAAACATAAGATCTTTGAAATTTAGAAAAGGGTTGTTGAACTTCATGGATGAAAGGGACCAAGAATCAACATCTGCATACCTTAGTTTCGTTATTCTTGAAAAGTTAACGGAGGAATCTTGATGATTGGGGTCTTTATTTAGGAACCCTAGCTCTTGTTCTTGAAAAACTTTGAGAGAAAACTAGTATTTTTGGGTTAAATGAGGCCAAATCCTGTGTTAAGGAGTATATATAGTGGTAGAAAAATAACCGTTTTTGCCCTTAGATCTAAACTAAAAAACTAAGGATTTTACATGTTGGCGCAACGCACCATAATCGCGCCAGCTTATTGGAAATTGGATAATTGGGAAACTTCTTGATGGTGCGATGTGGTGGAAATTACATTGCCACCTTGGTTGCAAACTGAAAAGGTACCACGACTCAGTGGGATCATGTTGGTGCACTGGAAATTGACAACTCTGAAATTAAGCCTTGGCATGACACACCATAATCGAGGAGGCTCACTGGATTTTGACGATTGCCATTTTAGATGGCTCTGCGATGCGCTAAATGCCAGTGGGACACTGTCTCACTAAAATGGCTCTAACTCTTTGCCCGATTGTTCGATTTGGGAGAATTTGGTATCGACGGAAAGGTTATTCAATTCTCTACATGAAAAAAAAGTAGATATTAGGGAAATTCTGCATGGTTTTAAATACTTCTCACTTGGAAAGACACTTCTCAACCTTGTAGGGACGAATTAACACTCCATTGAACACGCTCTAAGGCTTAGACTATGAGAGAATTTTTTGGGGTCTTAAAGTCCAACAGGGGAAACAGGTTCATCTGTTACTATAAAAATATTCAATAGCACATAAGGCACCTCAACTTATTTGGACTTTTAGATTTAACCACCTAATTGGTATTAATGATAAGACCTATTTTATCCCACCAATATGTATGCCATATTATAGTTCAGAGCTATACACAATGGGCTGATTTTGTGGAAAAGGGTATACAATCCAGAAATTTACAAGTAAAGACTGACAGTAATAATTCAAGTAATAATAGGAATTCGAAAGCCAGATAAAATAAAAATAACATCCCACGACCTAATAGTTTTGGTACAAGAGCCACTAGCAATAGCAATAGAAGTACTATAATAGTCAATATATATAAATCTCAAATAATTATGGACTAAGTAAAGTAGAAAATGGATAAAAGGGCAACTCCGACTCCAAGAGATTAGCCTACCTCTTAACTTTAAACAATGTGATCATAACGTCAGTGGTGACCATTAGTGCTTTGATCTGTACCTATAAATGTACAATAGTGTGTAGTATGAATACCGAAGCTATAGGAACTGAGTAGGAACCATCTACTGACTGAGCTAAATAATAATATAAGTACCGTAAGATGCAAGATAAATAAGCTAAGTCAAGGTGAAAAGGAAAACCTGGAACATGTTCCAATATTGTAAATAAACAATCGAAATAGATATAATATTAAAGAAAACATAATTAATACTACAAGACTTTCCCCTATGAGCCAGTAAGCACGGAAAAGTAAACAACCCAATCCAGGCTCCCAAAAGCCAAGAGGGTGCAATCAAAGGAAGGCTCCCAAAAGCCCGGAGGGTGCAATCAAAGGAAAGTAAATCATTGAAATTTCATTAATTAAACATTATTCAAGACATTACTATAAATCCATCCATACCATAGCATACCATTATTAAAATCTCAATGCCATACATGAAATGGAACTTAATATCATTATTATTTGTCGAACATGAACTGGAACACATACCATTACTTGTTGGACTTGAACCGAAACACAATATCAATAGTCCGTCTGACATTATTTAGAATTAACACCATATTCGAAGTAATAAACTATCATAAGTATCAAGTGTCTTGGATCATCAAACTATAGAAAAAACATTAAAGTATAACATGCGCATAAAAGTCTACAAGGAGTTAATAAGAGTCCAGGCCTAAGGTGCACTATAGCTTCTAATTCCCAACATCTGTTCTAAGGAAAATTCTATACCGAGCTAGAAAAAGGTATCTAAGTTTACTTAAAGATGTTAAGCAAGACACTTTTAGCCCTATGATAGCAGTTCTTTCTAGAATATGAGCAACTAAGTTGATTACGCCAAATTTACGGTTCCTTAATAGGCTAAACATTCCCTATAATACTAATCATATCTCCAAGATCTAATTCCCAACCCATATATAACATTATGATATAAATATACATTGATTTAGATCAAACTGTTAGGAAGGTAAACCTAGCCTACTTGGACGCCAAAGAAAAGATCGGTGAAATAGGCTAAATTGGATTTCCCTTTTTGAGAATCTTTTGAAAGATGATACACAACAAAAATTATAATATACTCATAAATTCAAGAGTAGTGATGCCTATATTTCACTTTTGTACTTTAGTTTTAAAATTATGTAAAAATCCCATAGGGGGACTGCTTGAGTAATACCGCTTTCAAACCCGACAACACGTCCTTCTATGCTCAAGGAATATTTACTCTTAAAATTGGGAAAATTTTAAGCGCAAATGGTGCTACAATCAACCAACCAATATTCTAGGATTTCTTGGAAATAATAGAGAAATTAACGATGAAATTGGTGAAAATTTAGCAAGAATTTGGGGTTGAAACGAGTAATTCACGCTTAAGAACATTGCAATATCACATATTGATATTTCTTCAAAGTTTCCGCACATCCTAGGTTTTTTAACTTTTGAACTTGTGTCAAATTTGAGAAAGTCGAGCAAGTGGGGCTTTGAAGGCCACCTAAGTGTCCCTTAAGCAGACACTAGGATGCTTAAGCATCCACTACTTTCGTGGACAATTGTCACTTTCGTAGTACCCGAGGCTTGCACACACATCGCTAAAAGTGTTGTTGTTGTTGCTTATGTGGCTTTCGCTTATACGCTTAGGGATATGCTTTTGTTTCCCTTAATTGTTGAATCTTGGTTGCTTAAGAGACCAACTGGAAACTCTAGTAGGCCTCCACCGGGTGAACCAACTTAGTACATCAACTGGATTAGATTTTTTTTGAGTCTCCATTGACCCCTCGATATTCATTCAGAATATCATATATGTAAATGAACTATGCTACCCTATTAGATTCAACATTTTTGACTCAATGACAGAGAAAAAAATTCCATTCTTGGTCATTTTGATGAATATTGGATCCCACACACAAATGCCATTATCCTAAATTAAGGACAATAGCTCAAAATGAGTCCAGAAGCCTTAGGACCTAAACCAAATATCCATCTAGCCTAGAATAATTCTTTCAGAGATGTTGGTACTGTCAGATTTTGTATACTAGATAGTTTGACTATAGGTTTCACTGATAGCATATTCTAATCAACGATGACTACAAAAAAAGGAAATTGGCTTTACAAATCAAATAAACTATCCGGTAATTAAATTATCAGCTCCAGCATGTCATGAATGACTTATGGAAGATATAGGAAAGCTGTAAATGACAAAAATGTGTGGAAATATAGAGAATGTCCTAGAGGGACATTACAATATCCACAACTAAAAGAACTTTCATTTGTTAAAGTAAGTTTGAGGATGTATTTAAAGCCTTGAAAAGGTGAGGGTACTGGGTTTGCATCTTTATCCCAATCATCTAAGTAGCCTCCTCTTCTAGGTGGTGTCTCTACTGAATCTTAACTACAAAAATCTCCCTAGTGTGCAATCACAGTCTCCTCCATAAAGGTCAACCACTGATCAAACTGAACCGATTCCCATCTAAGCATATGAGATATATATGGAATGTATCACCATGAGATAAGAATATGGAAACATGGATGAACAACAATAAAATTTTGGGGCAAGGATAACACATATGCCACATATTTAACTATGTGAAGGATCTCATCGGGTTCAATATATCTAGGTATGAGCTTGTCTTTCATCCCAAACCTCATCATATCCTTTATAGGTATTATTCAAAGGAATACCCGATATCCAATACCACATATCAAGGCATGAAGCCTCCAATCTACATAAGCCTTCTGCCTACTTTAGTCTACCCGAAAAAAATCCTGAGTCATACTCACTCTATCGAATGACTCCTTAAATAAATAAGTACCTCGAGGTCTAATTTCAAAGGTATCAAACCACCAAATAGGAGAATGACATCGTCTATGATACAAAGCATCCAAAGGTACCATCTCAATCCTCGAATAATAGCTATTATTATAAACAAACTTTCCCAAAGCTAAGTGTTGCTCCCACTATCTCCAAAATCTATAACTGTAACGACCCGAGACTACCCCCTAGTCAAAACATGGTGCTTAAGTTCACAATTGACACCAAACTAAACCATGAACTGGCACAAACTATAAGTACTAGAAGAAAGATATCAAAATACTATGCGAAAGTCATTTAATTAAATATTTAAATAATCAATCCATAAATAAATGGGTCTAAAATATATTGCAAAAAACATAACTAACTGTCTGAAAGCCTTTAAACATGAGTTATTGGGACAGGTCCTTAACTCACTCTAACTATTGACATAACATAAACTGAAAAACTAGGAAGCATGATAAATAATATAAATAGTCCTTAACTGATGAGGACTCACTAATGCTGCAACTGAGGGATAATGGAATGGACTACGTGCGATTAGCAAATTGAATATTTGAACCTATATTAAGAAATCAATATAGCACAAAAGAAAGTATGAGGTTCATACTTTGAATATACTAGTATGCGATATAAGGACTAGATGATATGTATATATGTTATGATACTGAACATGAATGCATGAACATGTACAACAAATGCAAGACGAACTAAAGCATATGCTTAAGTAATATATAAAACTGATTAACTGAATAACAGATAGACTGAACGCTTGGTCATGCAAACCTAAACTGGTATAATATGAATACTGAACTGCGACTATGAGAGATAACTATAAATGCCATGCCCTGATTTTAGCTAATCATGGTCTAACCTTTAACCCCAGATGGTAGGGTATTAGTACCTTTCCAAGGGTACCAACACTAGTTGGCATGGATCCACTAATATGATGACCCAAAGTACGAGGGCGTCATGCCTTTACTGACGAGGACCCCTCAAAATCTATGGTGGTGCCATAGGTTTTGAACTTAGGGACTGCTACTAATGATTCCTGCCTAACTGATAGGGGATCTACCATCTTTGCATTCACTAGGTACTAAGTACTACTCCTAATTGAATGGAATTGGTATTATTATTCACTAAACATAGTCTGGTATTGAAAAATGCTCATTATAGTAATGCTATGTATTTGACGATACAATCCTTGTATGGGAAAAATCATGAATAACACCCCATAATTCAATAACTAATAATAATGTATACATATGCATTATCAAACATATGGAAACACAATTATCATGAGGGAATATATTTTCATCTGTTAGAATCAAAACAATTGAGAGGAGATTCATAAAGTGCATGTTTATCTTGCAACCTAATAAATGAGAATAGAGTTTTAAACTTGAAAGTTTAGAGAGATTCTTGGGACTCAATGGGTGGAAGTAACATATTGATAAATATCCAATATACCTGAAGTAGAAGCCTTGGTGAATTCCTTGGAAATGATCTTGTTCATGAGAAACCCTAGTTTGCTCTGAAGGAAGAAGAGAATTGTTTCTCTTTTCTAAAGGATAAGTGATTTTGATGTTCTAAGGGATTAGGATATTGTTTAACCTTGATAACTGATAGTTTGGGAGAACAAACGATATGGGTTTGGGTTATGAAGGGGTGGAATTTTCAAAAAAGCCCTTGTAAAACATGTTGTTGTTCTGGGACTCCAGTTATCTCGACTCATCCTATGAATCATCACGATTGGTTATAAGTCGTAGCATGAGAAATAGGTTGGGACCCTATGCCTGGGATCTTCACTATTTTGACTATGAATCACTACTCTACGGCTAATGAGGACTAACTACGATTTATTAGATAAAGTTGTAGTCTGAGGCTGGGTTGCTAGGTCACTCACTGGTCAGGTTATGAGTTCACTATATGAATCATTATACCATACTAAGAATAACATGTTGGACTCATAACTACTTGAGTGGAAATTTTGTACCACATAGTTGTGACTATGAGTCCCTCCATATGACTCATAGCCATTGATTATAGTTCGTAGTGAGGAGTCGTAGTCATTGGACTATAATTGAGGGATTTGCTGAGGTGACTACGAATCACATGTGACAACTCATCATGAGATGTAACAATTCATTAACTTGAGTCATAGCCATGACAGTGTGTCAGGCCCTTAAGTGAAATCTTCCATAACTTTTTTCCATGACCTTAGATTAAGGCGAGGTTTGATGCATTGGAAAAAAATCTTAGTGGCCTATCCTATGAGGGTTCTAAAGCTTGAAAATTTGGTCCATTACAATATATCCTCTTGGAATCATTCATCCTCAAAAGAAACAAGATGAGCTGGGATACAAGGAAATTTGAGATCCTGCAGTGAATACTTTTCAGTTGATTCATTACTACAGATTTGAATTTGAAACATGATGCATTGACAGAACTGAATTCATGAATGCATGTTATGACATAAGGATGTTTGGATAGCTGAGATAAAAAACCCAAGAATTAATTCATGGAAATCATTACCTCAAGCTGAATCTGAATTCGTAGAGAAAAAGTGGGGATACTTAGCTCGCATATCAACTTCTTCCTCCCAAGTAGCTCTCGCAACAGACTAATTTCTCCATAGAACCTTAACTAAGGAAACTTATTATTCCTCAACCTAAAAATCTTAGGATCAAGTATCTCAACTGGGACTTCTTCATATGAGATAATATCTTCCACACTCACGCTCTATAATGGAATGACTGAAGTTGGATCACCAATTCATTTCTTTAATAAGAAGACATAGAACACAGGATGTACTGATGCTAACTCTTCAGGAAATTTTAACTTATAGTCTACCTTCCCAAAATGTCTTAAAATCCTTTAGGGTCCAACATAGTGCAGATTGAGCTTCTCCTTCTTTGTAAATATCTTCACCCCTTTCATGGGAATAATTTTTAGATACACCAAATCACCAACATCAAATTATGTTTTCTTCTCCTCACATCTACATAGGATTTCTGATGACTTTGGACTATTTTCTACCTTTCCCTGATCAACTAAACTTTCTCTATCACCTCATATACTGAATCAGGCCATATAAAAGTTTCCTCACTAATTTTAAACCAACGAATGGGAGATCAACACCTCCAACCATATATAGCCTCAAACAAAGCAATCTAAATACCGAAGTGATAACTTTTATTTTAGAAAATTTCAACCAAAGGTAAGTGATAATCCCAAATACCCTTGAAATCGATAACAAAAGCCCTCAACATATACTCTAAGGTATAAATAGTTCTCTCTACCAGACCATCTATTTACGAGTGAAAAGCTGTACTGAGATGAACTTGGGTACCAAGACTTTTCTAAAAAAGACTTCCAAAAATTAGAGGTAAACTGAGTAACTCTATCCGAAATAATGGTCAACAGAACACCATGTAATCTCACTAACTCCCTTAGATAGAGACTACCATAATACTCGGATGAATATGAGGTATGGACTATTAAAAAATAGGTTGACTTGATCATTCTATCCACAATGAACCAAAAAGAATAATGTTGACAACACATATATGGTAATCCTGCAACAAAATCCATATTCACCACTTTTCACTTCTAAGTGGGAATGCTGAACTCTTGAAGTTTACCGCTAGGTCTCTAGTGCTCGTCCTTTACCTGTTGATAATTCGGACAATTAACTATGAATTATACAATATCCTTTTTCATAACATTCCTCCAATAGAAATCCTACAAATTGCTATACATTTTGGTCTCTCTTAGATAAATAGAATATCGTAAACCACGTTCTTTTGCTAACATTCCTGCCTCAAACCATCCATATTTGGAATGCATAACCTACCCTGACAATGTATCACACAATGTCCCTCTTTGGAGAAAATGTCCAACTTCTGATCCCAAATTGTTTCTTTCAACTTAACTAGAGAAAGATATCTCTCTTGATTTTCCTTTAACTCTAAAACCATGAGAGATTCCTAACCATTCCGAACCCAAATACGACCATCGGCTAAATCAACCAGCCATATACCCAATCTAGCCAGCTGATGGACCTCGCAAACTAACTCCTTATTATCATCCTCAACATGGGCAACACTTTCTATTGACAACTTGCTAAGGGCATCATCTACAATATTGGCTTTAACCGGGTGATATAATACACACATATCATAGTTTTTAAACATTCAAGCCAAATTCTCTGACAAATATTTTTGTATTTCTGCATTAATACATAGTGTGAATTCTAGTGATTAGTAAACACACTAATATGAAAACCATAGAGGTAATGCATCCTAATCTTTAAGGCAAAGACAACCGCTTCTAACTCGAGATTATGAGTTGGATAATTCTTCTCAATAGGTTTAAGATATCTAGAGGAATAGGCTATGTCCTTACCTCGCTGAATCAAAACACAACCAAGTCCAACCCTAGAGTTATCGCAATAAACTACAAACCTATCTGAACAATCGTGTAGAGTCAATGCTAAATCAAAAGGGAGTCGAGTCTTCAACTCTTTAAAACTCTTATTGTGGGAATCTAATAACTAAAACTTGACTTTCTTGTAAGTTAGTTGTGACATGGGAGAAGCAAGTAAAGAAAATCCTATAAAAATTCATCTGTAGTAACTAGCTAAGACCATGAAACTCCTAATATCTGATGGAAAGATAGGCCTGGGATAGTTTCTCATTACTTTGGTATTTTGAGGATAAACTTTGATGCCTTCACCAAAACCCATTTGACGAAGAAAAGATACTGATATCAACAAAAATTCACACTTACTAAACTTAGTAAATAACTAATAATCCATAAGGGTTAGGAAATTAATCCTCAAATATTCTGCATGATCACTTTCACTACGAGAGTTTGAGGATGTCATCTATAAAGAACTATGACAAACATGTGCGAGTACTACTTGAACACTCTGTTTATCATGCCCTTAAAAGATGCAGGTGGTTTCGTTAGTCTAAAAGACATAACTAAAAATTCAAAGTGACTATACCAAGTTCTGAAGGCTGTCTTTGTAATATCACATTCTCTGACTCTGAGCTAATAATAGCTGGATGAGGTTTATCTTAGAGAAATAATTTTCTCCCTGAAGTTGGTCGAAAAAGTCATCAATCTTCGGTAGAGGATACTTATTCTTTATTGTGACATTGTTTAATTATTGGTAGTCGATGCACATTCTGAGACAATGTCTTTTTTATGCACAAATAGAACTAGAGAGCCCCATAGAGAGATAGTAGGCCTGATGAAATCCTTATCTAAAAGATCTTTCAATTATTATTTTAATTCCTTAAGCTTAGTTACAAGTATTCTTTAATGTGGAATTGAGATAGGCTGGGTACTTGGGAGGAGATATATTCAAAAGTCAACTTCCCTCTAGGGAGAAACTCTAGGAAGATCTTCAGGGAATACCTCTGGAAACTCATTCACTACAAAAACAGACTCAAGACTTTGAATTTCAAAACCTGATTCCTTAACTCGGTTGAGATGATAGATATACCCTTTTGAAATTATTTTTCTCATGTCGAGGAATCAGATAAATTGACCTATCAGTTCTGAGGTACTACCCTCCATTCTATGACTGGCTCATTAGGGAACTGAAAATAAACTATCCTAATTCTATAGCCAAATAAGGCATAGTAGGAGTGGAGCCAATCCATGCCAAGGATGATATCAAAATCGGTGATATCTAATTCTACAAGATCAACTAATGTAACTTTTTGAGATACTATGACCGAGCAGTTTCTGAATACCTGCCTAGACAGGATAGAATTTCCACTTGGGATATACACTAAGAAGAGTTCTGTTAGAAGTTCTGGGCTAATGACGAAGTCTAAGGCTATATAAGGAGTCACAAAGGACGCTGTGTCTCCAAGATCTATTAATTGATAAACATGAACATGGAAGAATTGTAACATACCTATAACCATATCATATGAATCCTCCTGATCCTGTCGAGTCTAAAGGGGCATAGAGTTGATTCTAGGAACTATCCACTGGTTACTCTAGAAGTGGCTAAATAAGGTGACCTGTATATGCTGCTAAAGAATTACTTTCGCCTTTCTGACAATAATTCAAGTTGTTCAACGTACACATTGGGCAATTCCTTATCCTGTGGCCTGTCTTACTGCATTGAAAACATGCATCGTTCTCGGTCATACACTCACCCTTATGGTTCTTACCACACCTCTTACAGACTATATTTGTGCAGCCACTGTTCATACTACCTTGGGATTTAGATCCTAACATTTTATCATGAGGATCTGGCAAAAACTTAGGCACTGGAGCAGTGGTAGAAAATGGGGATGGGACAAAAGATTTTTGATAGAACTGAGAATGATTTTTACCACCAGACCTTTGTTGTGAATATTTAAAACTACCAGTACTGGGCCTCTTATTCTCCTTTTCCTTTTCTTTGAGATTATCTTCCTCGATCTACTAAGCATGAACTGTCAACCTAGAAAGATCCATATCCTTAATCAACATAGCTATTTTGCACACTTTAATAATGTATTTAGAAACTCCAAACATAAACTTACACATTCTGGCCCTCGCATTAGCTGCTAAAGTCGAAGCATACCTTGCTAGCTAGGTAAATTTGAGTGAATACTCCTTTAAACCCATGTTAACCCACTTTAGATTTATTAACTATTCTACTTTGTCCTCCCTCGATTTGAGTAGGAAGAAATTATTCAATGCCTCCATCTTTAATCCAATGCTTAACCCATGTATGGGATACTCCTTGCAACTGGTAAGCAGCTAAGTCAACACTCTCTCTAGGAGTAACACCCATAATATCGGTCACCTTTTGAACGCAACCTAGAAAATTCTATATATCCTTCTCAGACTTAGTGCTAGAGAATACTGGAGGATTTATCTGAGTAAAGTCTCAAATCCTAGGTACTGACGTATTAACTACCAACTTGGCTGGAGCAATAGCTGGCTGGTTATTCTAGCCAGCCTTAGACCAGTCCAAAACTGTGAAAGTGGCCCTAAATTTCTCATGGGTGATATGTTCATACAGAGGGTCTTCCTGAATAGGTGGCAGTACGGGCTAGTTTGCATTTCTCCTTTAGTTTTCCCTTCTAGGAGACATTTTTTGTATATGGTAGAGAATGAGTTAGAAGGATAAGTTTAACAAACCTCATGCCCCATCATACAACATGAATATTTAAAGTAGGAAAACACTCCTAAAATGTCTCGTACTCTCTCGCCTATAGGTGTGGCAAGATTCACACCCATGAACAAAACTTTACTTAACATAACTTTAAAATACCTAAGGACACTTTAAATATTGTTCTTAGTTACTAAGTTTATCACGATCCGAGACTACCCATTATCGTAACATGGTTCTTAAGGTCACGAGTGAACCCAAGCTAACCCATGAACTAGTATAAGCTATAAGTACTGAAAGAAAGATAATAAAATACTGTTCTAAAGTCATTTAATTGAATATTTGAATAATCAAATCCATAACAAAAGGGGTCTGAAACATATCGCTAAAAATATCACTAACTGTCTGACTATCTGGAAGCCTCTAAACTTTATGAGTTGTTGGCATAGGTCCCTAAATGACTCTTACTACTAATATAACATAAAATAAAATACTACAAAGTATGATAAATAATATAACTAGTCATCAACTAATGAGGACTCATCAATACTGCAGATGAGGAATGAAGGAATGGACTACATGCAATCTGGGAATTGAGCGTTCGAATCTATATTATAAAATCAATATAGTACAAAAGAGAGTATGTGATTAGTACTTTGAATGTACTTGTATGCGATATAAGGACTAGATGATATGCATATATGTAATGATACTCTTCATAAATGCATAAACATGTACATCAAATAAAAGACCACGTAAAACATATGTAATGACCCAAAATCGTCTCCCGGGATGTTACATGGTGCCTCAGGATACGAGTAGCCCCAAGCTAACCCTTAGAGATGGTTTCCACCAATGACACTCAATTCAAGATAAGAATGGACTCAACACTAGCATAGTCATATCACATGAAAGGAAATATGGAAAAGATACTCGGTCCATAAGACCACAATATAGATAAATCTCAACAAAACCACAATATTGAATCCTCGACACATCACAAGTCTGACACTAGTCTGACAAGCCTCTACAAATCAAAATCTAGAGAGCCATTGGGACAGGTCCCCAACTGACTCGAAATGAACTGAAAATAAAATATAGTCTCTCAAGTACGGTAAATATCTGAAGATCGTTCCTCGAATCATAAGGACTCGCCACTATAGAAAATGTAGGCAAGGTACTCGAAGAATCACGGGCGAGGCTGGGACTGAGCACCTGAACCTACATTATGACACAATATAGCACATAGACATATTTGTGGATCAGTACTTGGAATGTACTGAGTATGCGGGGGTGAATGGATATGAATAAAATAGTAACAATCTTCTTTAATCAAATCATGTATGCATTATGAGATGACTCACATGGCTTGAACAAGTAAAAATTATAAAGATCGTAAGTCATGTAGAATAGAGCATGTAACACAAATCTCGTGAGTCATCATTGTTTAATCTCAAGATTCAAAACCTTATCTTGTTCTCAATACCCAAAGGATAAGGTACTTTAAACAATACTTTCAACTCATGCATAAGTCTCATGAAGAGTAAAACTTCTTCAATGCTCAACATTTCATAACTATTTTGAACTCATATACTTGGAATTCGAAATCATATAACTTGAAAACATACTTGAAGGCATTTCATTCACTTTAGGAAAATATCTCATCTTAAGCTTTAGGGAAATCACTCCATCTCAAATGGAAAGGCGTTCTAGTTTATGGAAAGAACTTATCTCGAGGTTTATAAAAAATACTATTACAAGGAAAGATGCTTTCATTTAGGAAATAACTCACATCAAGAAAATACTTTAGTTGAGGAAACATCTTTGCAATTCAACCATTTAGGAAATTATCTTATAGGGAAGGAAAATAAGTATTTAATCTCGAAGTCTAAATGTCTAGGGAGGTTCTCATAATCTACATAAACCATGCGAGATACATGGAGTCCAATGTTTTTTCCTCCTAAGGAAGAGACCCCACGTTGGCGAGGAGCGTCATACTCTTCCCAGAGAGTATAAACTAGGTCTAGTGATCACTAAACAAAACTCAGCCTCAGGCTCAATCATAATCATCATAAACTCGGTCTCAGGTCCAACCTATAGTGGCACGTAGTTTTGGGGTAATAAATCGTAGTAACTTACCCACTCGGTGCTAAATACTACTCCCTATAGCTTATCTGCGCTCATCTAAAAAAATCCACTTTTAAAATAATCACATGGTTCACCACGAACCCAATAATCAAATCGATAATCTCATATAGTGAAGTGGATTACAAAGCTTAAGGACCATTAGGGCAATTCATTTCTCAATCATCTCAAAATACTCAAAACATGGGTGCTCATAGTACAAGAGTTCATAATTTCATAAGTCTCAAATAGGGCTTTCTAACCCATTATTAAATCTCAAGTTAAAGCTTATCAAAAGAAATATATATAGCATATAGAGTCATAAATCATATGGAAATCTGGGAATTTCAGCCAATTCATTTAAAAATCTCGATATAGTTATATGCTTCAACATTTCAAACATTGCAAATATTAGCTTCTCAAGGAGTAAAATCATGGGTTTATACCCAGCTGGAATTTCCCAATAAAACATGTAGAAATCATGTCATTTGACTCATAAATCATGGGAAATATCAAAATAATGCATTCAATCATAATGGGTGAAAAATCCCAATTCAAATTTGTGTAAACACCGCATAAATTTTCAGCAGAAATCATGATGTAAATAGCCTTTTGGGCACAAGGGTGAAAGGGTTACCCTTTTTCAAAACCCCACATACCTTGAGTTAGAAGCTTTGGATGAACTCTCACTTTTGGAACTCTATTCTTGCTCTAGAATGAGGGTTCTTGAGGTCCTTGACTTGGAAACCTTAAATCTTGACTTAATTTAGAAAATCCATGGTGGATTCTTGAGATTCTTGGAAGAGGTTTTGAGTATTTAGGGTTCTTGTTGAGAGAAAACTTGATAAAAAACTCATAAAATACTTGTAAATGGCTTTGATTTAGTGTTTCCACGAGTTTATAGACTTGGAAAAAGTTTAAAATGCCCTTTTAAGCATCTGTGTGAAACTGAAAAAATTGAACTGGAACCCATTTTGCTGGCCTCCGCGACGTGCCACTAATCGCGCTGGCTCACTGAAATTTGACAATTGGGAAAATGGCATCCTCCGCGATGTGGAGCCATTGGAATTTCCAACTGGTTGGTACCTAGGACTCCTCCGCGATGCGCCACAATCACGGAGTCCCATTGGATATTGACAATTGCTAAATCAACCCTCTCCGTGATGCGCCAGGAAGTTAAATGATGCAGTTTTATGACTAAGGCTTAAATTGGCCATAACTTCTTACCCGAGTGTCTGATTTGGGAAACTCTTATATCGATGGAAAGCTTATCAGATTTCCCACGTGATTAAAAGTACAAATTAAGTAAATTCTATATGGTTATGTTTAACACATTACTCACTTAGGAGGAAACTTCTCAATCTTTTAGGGCCAAAATCATTCCTCACTCAACATGCCTTATGACTCAAACTATGAGTGAACTTTGTGGGTCCTTACAACATATGCTGAAATAATCTATAAAATTAATTAACTAAATAACTAATAGACTAAACACTTGGTCATTTAAACTAGAAGTATTACAATATGAATACTGAACTAAGATCGAGGGAGATAACTATAGACGACATGCCCCAATTCGATCTAATTGGGGTCCAACCTGTAACCCCAAATGGAAAAGTATTTGTAACTTACCAGGGGTACCAATACTTGATGGCATGGATCTAATAATATGATATCCCAAAGGATGAGGGTGTTATGCCTCTACTGGTGGGGGACCCCTCAAAATATATGATGGCATTGTAGGTCTAGAACTTAGGTACTGCCACTAACTTCACATGCCTAACTGATGGGAGAGCCACCATCCATGTATTTATTCAGTGCTAAGTACTACCCCCATCTAAATTATACTAGTATTATTATTCATTAAACATGGTCTGGTTCTGGCAAATGCTCATTATGGTAATTTCATTCCTTTAAATATACTAGCATGGGATGGGAATAATAATAAACAACATCCTATATTGCAATACCAAATCACGATGTAGACATTTGTATTATCAAACATATGGAAACACAATTATCTTGAGGGAATATATTTTCATGGTTTAGTATCAAATAATTGAGAGGAGATTTATAAAATGCATGGTTTACTTAGAATCCCATAAAAGAGAAAATAGTTTTTCACTTAAAAGTTTAGAGAGTTTCTTGGGACTCAATGGGTGGAAGGAATCCACTGATGAGTATCCAACATACTTGAAGTTGAATCTTTGGTGAATTTCTTGAAGTTGATCTTGTTGTTGAGAAACCCTAGTTTTCTCTTGATGTAGAAGAGAATAGCTTTTCTTTTGTGTAGGAGAAATGATTTTGATGTTATGATGGATTAAGGTCGTGTTTACCCTTTATAACTGATATTTTGGGAGCTCAAACAATATGGGTTTGGGTTATGAAGGGGTGGAAATTATAGAAAAGCCCCTATAAAATATGTTGAGATTCTGGGTTTCCAGTCATTACGACTCATCCTACAACTCTTCACAACTGGTTATGAGGTATAGTCTAGATCATAGGCTGGGACCTTGTTGCTGGGAGATTAACTATCTTGACAATGACTCACCAGTATATGACTCATGGGGACTGACTATGATTCATTAGGTGGAGTCATAATCTGAGGCTGAGTTCCTGGGTCACTCACAAGTTAGGTTATGAGTCCACTATATGACTCTTTTTTTTAGACTATGAATGACATCACGTTCTCATAATAACTGGAGTGGATATTGAGAAACACAATATTATGACTATGAGTCCTCTCATATGACTCATATCCCTTGATTTATGTGTCGTAATGAGGAGTCATAGTCAGTGGACTACAACTTAGGGATTCACTGGGG
Source organism: Capsicum pubescens (assembly GCA_030864215.1). Taxonomy (NCBI): domain Eukaryota; kingdom Viridiplantae; phylum Streptophyta; class Magnoliopsida; order Solanales; family Solanaceae; genus Capsicum; species Capsicum pubescens. The sequence continues at coordinate 173,479,818 of CM061543.1, forward strand.
TACTACGACTCACAAATGATGACTCATAACTATGGGTAACAACTCATTACCTTAAGTGGTAGCCATGGAAGTGAAGGTATTATAGTAGTGTTTACCCTTGATATTTGATGTTTTGAGAGCTCAAATGACATGGGTTTTGGTTATGAAAGGGTGGAAATTTCCAAAAAGCCTTTGTAAAAATGTGTCGTGATTTTCGGTATCCAGTCGTTACAACTTATCCTATGACTTGTCATGAATGGGTTGATTTATATTATAAGTTTTTGGTTTGGACTCTGTGGCATGGACCTTCACCATCTTTACTATGACTCACCACTCTACGAATCGTAGGGACTGACTACGATTCATTAGGTGGAGTCATTATCTGAGTTTGGGTTCTTATGTCACTTAATGTTCAGGTTACCAGTCCACTATACGACTCATAATGTCAAACTATAAATCATATGATGAACTTATATCCACTAGAGTAGATCTTAGGTAACACGTTGTTGTGGCTACGAGTCCCTTCAGATGACTTGTAGTGTAACGCCCCGAGATCTCATCCCGAGACGTCACACGGTGCTTATGACACCGAAGGACCACAAGCTAACCCTTTGCTGATATTTGTACCTGTACACTGGACAATGTCTAAAATAAATACGGAAACTAGCCATAAGGTTCAACACATCTATGAATACTCATAATACAGAAAACTAAATACTAATACACCCGTCTGAAAAGCCTCTAAACTTTCTGAACTGTGGAGTTGATGGGACATGTCCCCAACTAACTCCGTCAACTGAAACTAAACAAAGTCTTAAGAAATAATAGTACACAGAAATTTGTCCTTGGAGGAAGAGGACTCACTGCTACTGCTGCTGACTGGGACTGAATTGCTGAGGAAAAATTGGATCATGTGCCTCTGAACCTATGGTGTCAAATAAAACACCATAGGGAAAATGCGTCAGTACAAAAATGTACCGAGTATGTAGATGGGGTAGGATAATACAAGGGCTCATACATGCACAATATCTAAACTGAATAATCATGAAGATGCCGCATGAGAACACATACATGAATGCATAGAACAAACACAATCATCACAACTCTAGATACTGAAAATCGCATACCACTTTACTGCAGACTGAACTCACTACTGACACTGAGCTACTGAATCATTGACTCATCCAATACTAATAACTAAGGATTTGGATGTGCTTACATCAAGGATTGAACTCTGAGCTTACTGCTTTTGACTGACATAATTAGAGATCAACTTTGCTAACAGATTATTCTGGAAACGATTAACAATGATAAGAAGTATGATTATATCTAAATCTGATGATAAGAATATTCAATAGGAATCTGATACTATGATCAAGCCTGTCTGATAGCATATCTCTGAATATAATATCAAATAACTGTATGTGAGACCAATTCTATCTGATGGGATGGCCCATAAATCAATGGAACTATCTGAGTTCCTCACAATGATAGATGACTGTATCTGACAGTCCTAATTTCTGAAGACTGATTCTGAAATTGAGACTGAATCTGAAATTGAAACTGTGGGAAGTAGTCACTTAACCGATATGCCCCGACCTACCACAGGTGGGGTCCAACCTATGCCCCAGTTGGAAGGGTGTCATTACCGCGCCACTGGTAAAGACATCTCTATGTGACCCACATCTAGTAGGTCCTCAAATGAGATTGGTGGATCCCTCATCTAGCAGGTCAATCCACCTCATCTACCCTCATCTAGCAGGTATGATGTCTCTAATCCACCCTCAACTAATAGGTGTAATATCTCCAACTACGTTGTCTACGTATTTCTAGAGCACAAGGATTGCTTCTAAGAATCACACCCTCTAATAGTAGGTGAGATCCCATCCTTGAGCTCGCTCGGTGCTAGTTTCTACTCCCAACTGAAAGACTCAGAACTGAATTCTCAACTGAACACTGGCTGAACAAAATCTAACACTCATCATATTACTCAAAAGGTCTGACTGAGTTACACTGAGATCACTTGTTTCCGTATCTGATGGAAAAGATATCGAATCATGGTATCTGATTGACTATACAATGCTTTAATGGGTTACTCGAATCTCTTCTGAGATTAGGATTGAATCACTTGAATACTATTAGAACTGAGTTGATTACAGGTCTGAGGCTAGGTTACTAGCGATATAGATATTATAGAGATAACTGAGATTACTGAGCTTTATTAAGCTTCGCACTTGTCTGAGGAAACAGAGTTCTATAGTTCACTGATTTCTGAGAATCAAGGTTCGATTGGAATTATCGAGAAACTGACACGGGCTCTAGACAACAACTCTATTTTTGGGTATAAATACCCCAGGACTCAATAACATAAAAGTAAGACATAATCATTCTTTATCACAAATCATTCATGCATCATCACGATCATCCTTTCATCACTACCATCATTCATTCATCATTACAAGCATTCATTCATCATTACAATCATTCATGTATTATCATAATCGTTAAAGAATCACTTCAAGTAGTTGGGCATCACAACATAATTTCCCTCTCAAGATCCTTAGGACATCGCATTAAGCATTTAGGAAACATAGACCTCTATTAATCATCATATACTAGCCTAGGGAAGACATGCTATTAGATTACACCCCTTTCAGCGAGATCTTACATCAAGTACTTCATACCTATATCAGTCTTGTCATGTATTTGGATATCACTTGATTTGGGGGAAACTTCATTCTAACACGTCACTAATTACTTGCTAACCACTTGACATGTATTAAAAGCTTAACATATATCAAAGAGCACAAAATCGAGGAATTTACCACCATCATATCTCGACTTGTTCCTTTGTTTCCTAGGGTCTTTCAACAAAAACTAGACACGACCTATTTTAAACCTACTTGGGGCTTTCATGCTATCTTGGCACATTTCACTCACTAAGGCATTTTATCAAACACTAGGCATGCATGGACTAGCTCACAATTTGGAGTTTCCTATTCAATATACTATAGCAGCCCTTATGCTTCACCTAAGATCTTTATCAAACCTATGGGAAACGTTCTTCACTTATTTAAGCATTTCTACACCCAAAAGTCATGACCACATCACATGGAAAAACAACTTCAAGAGGGTCTATCACAAACATCACATGAATTCCACATACTAGGGTCAAAGATCATAAATTTTGTAGGCAAACATAAATCAAAACTCAACAACACATTAAACATCCATTTAAACTCATAAAAATCATTAACAACTCATAAACATAAAAATCTTTTAGTTTTAAAAAGGGTTCTTGAGCTTCTTGGATGAAAGGGACCCAAGAATCAACATCTACATACCTTAACCTTTGAAATTGGATGAAATTTAGTGCTTGAAACTTTATCCACACTTGAAATAAATAAATTCTTGAAGCCCACACTATGAGGAACTTGATTCTTGAAGAAACCTTGAAGATTTATGGATAATTTTTTGAAGATTATGATTCTTGATTGAAACCCTAGTTATATTCTTTTGAGAGAGTTGAAAAAGAAAATGATTGAATTAGGGTTTGAATGAGGGTTCCTCATATTTATAGAGGCTCAAATTGGGTGGGAAATGAACAAAATGCCCTTGCAAAAAATCCCTTGAATTGCTGGAAAAATATACTTGACGCCATCCGTGACAGACCGTCAGGTTCGTGATAGGCCGTCACGAATGGTCGTCACAAAAGTGGTCCAAATTCTTGATTTTCTGCCTAGGGATGACGACATTGTCAGAAATGTTATCAGAATGTGACGACGTCATCAAAAAGAGCGTCAAAAACGTGATGGCCCGTTAGAAACATCGTCACCATTTTCCAGCTTGACAGCTGGAGTAAAATGGGCATAACTCTTTGCTCCGATATCGAATTTAGCCGAAATTGGTATCGTTGGAAAGATAATTGAAAGATATTTCATTTGATACATATAAAAACACATAGTTCTTAATATAAAATGAGTTATGATCGATTGAAGTTGATTCAAATTTTGACGGTCACTAAAACTTGAACAATAGGGAAGTTTTCAACTCGTTCATGATTTAGGGGACCTCTATGATCTTAATTCATGCTCAAATAGATTCCCACACGATTTCAAAGTATTTCATACTGGGGAGGATATTTCTTAAACATTTTGACTCGAATATTTGCTTTACCAAATACGCTCTAAGGCTCAAACTGGAAGAGGATTTTATGGGGCATTACATGTAGCCACTGATTACGGGTCATAGTGAGGAGTTGTAATCACTGGACTATAATTGAGGGAATCACTAAGGTGACTACGACTCTCTCAAGACTACTCATCATGAGTGGTAACGACTCATTACCTTGAGTCATAGCCATGGCAATGTGTCAGTCCCTGATGGGAAAGCTTCCATAAATTCTTTACATGACCTTAAATCAAGACGAGGTTTGATGCATTGAAAAGCTTTCTTAGTGACCTATACCATAAGGGTTAAAAGTCTTGAAAATTTAGGGCATTATAATAGCTCCCCCATCAGATCATTCATCCTCAAATAAAACTAGTTGAGCTGGGAAACAAGGAAAATTAATATCATACACTGAATACTTATGATCTGAATTATATCTAAAGATTTGATTTTAAAACATGATGCATAGACTAAACTGAATTCATGAATGCATGTCATGACATAAGGATGTTTGGATAGTTGAGATAAAAAATACAAGAATTAATTCATGGAAACCATTACCTCAAGCTGAATCTGAATTCATAAAGAAAATGTAGGGATACTTAGCTCGCATATCGGCTTTTTCTTTTCAAGTAGCTCCCTCAACGAACTAGTTTCTTCATTGAACCACAACTAATTCAACTTATTTATTCCTTGACCTAAAAATATTACTATCAAATATCTAAACTAGGACTTATACATTGGAGAGACAATCTTCCACACTCACACTATCTAACGGAATAACTGAAGTTGGATCACCAATGCATATCTTTAGTAAAGAAACATAGAACACAGGGTGTACTGATGCTAACTTTTCAGGCAATTTTAACTCATAGTCTACCTTCCCAGAATATCTCAACATCCCTTAGGGGCCAAAATAGTGTGGATTGATCTGGTCCTTCTTAGTAAATCTATTCACCCCTTTCATGGGTGAAATATCTAGATATACCATATCAATAATATCAAATTCAAGCTCTCTTCTCTTCACATCTACACAGGATATCTGACGACTTTGGAATACTTTTAGCCTTTCTTGGATGAACTAAACTTTCTTAATCTCCTCACGTACTGAATCTGTCCAGATCAAAGAAACCTTACTATCTTCAAAGCAACCAATAGGAGATCAACATCTCCGACCATAGAAAGCCTCAAACAAAGCTATTTGAATACTGCAATAATGGTTGTTATTATAGGAAATACAATCAAAGGTGAGTGATCATCCCAAATACCCTAGAAATAGATAACACAAGCCTTCATGATGTCCTTTAAGGTCTGAATGGTATTCTCTACCTTACCATTCATGTACGGATTAAAGGCTGAACTAAGATGAACTTAGGTAGAAAGACTTTTCTGAAAAGCCTTCCAAAAATAAACGGTAAATTGATTAACTTTATCTGAAATTTTGGTCAATAGAAATCTATGTAACCTCACTAACTCCCTGAGATAGAGTCTAGAATAATATTCAGCTGAATATAAGGAATGGACTAGTAAAAACTGGGCTGACCTGGTCATTTTATCCACAATGACCCAAATCGAATCATGCTGACGACGCGTACTGGGTAATCTTGTAACAAAATGAATATTCCCCACTTTCCACTTCTAAGTGGGAATTCTGACCTCCTGAAGCGTACCACTAGATCTTTGGTGCTCAACCTTAACCTCTTGACAATTCGAACACATAGCCATAGATTTTGCAATATCATTTTTCATACCATTCCTCTAATAAACACCCTGAAAATTATGGTACGTATTGGTGGATCCTTGATGAATAGAATATCGTGAACCATGCTCTTTTGCTAACATTCTATCCCTCAAACCATCAATATTTGGAATGCACAACCTGCCTTGACAGTAAAGCACACAATCTCCCCCTTTGGAGAAAACCTCGACCTTCTGATCTCAAACTATTTCTTTCAACTTAAATAGAATAAGATCTTTGTCTTGCTTTTCCTTACTAAGGAAGATTCTGAACAATTCTGAACCCAAATACTACCATCGACTGAATAGACCAACAAAATACCTAATCTTGCAAGTTGTTATCCCTTTCAAGCTAACTCCTTCTTATCATCCTCAAAATGGGAAACACTTCTCATAGACAACCTGTTAAGAGAATGAGCCTCAACATTGGATTTAATCGGGGGATACATCTCACTCATATCACAGTCTTTTAATATTAAAGATACCTTTTATGACAAAGATTTAGGTTATTTTGCATGAATACATATTGGAAACTCTTGTGATCAGCAAACACATCAACATGAACACCATAAAGGTAATGCCTCCAAATCTTTAAGGGAAAGACAACCTCTACCAACTTGAGATCATGAGTCAGGTAATTCTTCTTATGAGGTTTTAGTTGTCTAGAAGCATAGGGTATGACCTTACCTCCCTGCATTAAAATACAACTAAGACCAACCATGGAAGCATCACAATTAACTATAATCTAATCTAAACCTTCGAGTAGAGTCAATATTGTAGCAAAAGTGAGTCGAGTCTTTAACTCTTGAAAACTCTTCTCACTGGAATCTAATTACTAAAACATGACGTTCTTCTAGGTAAGTCAAGACATGGGAGGAGAAATAAAATAAAATCCTTCAAATAATCTTCTGTAGTAACTGGTTATGCCCAAGAACCTCCTATTATCAAATAGAGAGATACGCTTGAGACAATTTCTCACTGCTTTGGCCTTTTAAGGATCAACTCTAATGCCATCACCAAACATGATGTGAAAATAAAAGATACTGATACCAACTAGAATTCACACTCGCTGAACTCAACGAACAACTAATGATCCTTAAGGGTCTGCAAAAAATTCCTTAAATGGTCCGCATAATCACCTTCACTATGAGAATAGATGAGGATTACATCTATAAATACTATGAAGAACATGTACAAGTACAGTATGAACACTCTGTTCTTCAAGTCCTTAGAAGTTGCAAAAGCATTCATTATTCCAAAAGACATAACTACAAATTCAAAGTGACCATACTGAGCTCTGAAGGTTGACTTTGGAATGCCACATTCTCTTACTCTAATCTAATGATAGCTGGATCTGAGGTATATATTAGGGAAATAATTTTCTCTTTGAAGTTGGTCAAACAAGCCATCAATACTGGGGAGAGGATACTTATTCTTGATAGTGACTTTGTTTAACTGATGGTAATTGATGCACATTCTGATAGAACATTCTTTCTTTCATATGTAAAGAATTAGAGCACCCGATGGAGAGACACTAGACCTAATGAAAACCTTATCTAAGAGATATTTCAATTGTTCATTCAATTCTTTAAGCTAAGTTGGAGCCATTTAGTAAGGTGGAATTGAGATAGGCTGGATACTTAGTAGGAGATCTATTCAAAAGTCAGTTTCCCTCTCAAGATGATCTTCAGGGAATACCTCTAAAAAATTATTCACTACTGAAACTCACTCAATACTTCAAATTTTAGAACTTGAGTCCTTAACTAGGATGAAATAATATATTCTCCCTTTGGAGATCATTTTCCCTATTTTAATGAATGAAAAGAATCGGCCTATCGGGATTGAGATACTACCCTCTGTTCAATGAATGGATCATCAAGTAAATAAAACTGCATTATCCAATTTTTACAGTAACAAAATGAATAACAATAGTTGAGCCAATTCATTCCAAGAATGACATCGAAATCGATCATATCTAATTCTACTAGATCAAGTGACGTGAGTTTCTGAGATACTGTGACCGGTTAGTTTTTGTATACCCACCTATCTAGGATAGAATTTTCAATAGTTTTAGACACTAAGAAGGGTTCTGCATGATTTTCTTGGATGATGATAAACTCTAAGTATACATAAGGATTTATGAAGAATAGTGTGGCTCCAGGCTCTAGCAATGCATAAATATAAAGGTGGAAGACTTGTAACGTACTCATAATCACATCAGGATAATCCTCCTAATTCCTTCATGTCTAAAGGGCATAGAGTCAATTCTAGCACTGTCCACTAGCTGCACTAGAAGTCACACCCTTATGAGTAGGAAGACCTAGTATGCTACTGAAGAATTAGTTTGTCTCTGCTGACGATTATTCTAGCCTTTCCACATACCTATTAAGCAATCCCTCCGCACCCAAAAAAGGCATCGCTATCGGCCATATACTTACCTTTATGGTTCTTACCACACGTACTGCAGACAGAATTATTACAGTCACAGTTCACACTACCCTGGGAATTTTACCCTGGCACTTTATAAAGAGGATCTATCCAGAACTTAGGTACTAGAGCACTGGTAGAAGACACAGTTAGGGATGAAGATTTCTAATGTAACTGAGAACGATTTCCACCATTAGACCCTTGTTGAGAAAAGTTAAAACTATCAGTTCTAGCCCTCTTATTCTCCTTTTTCTTTTCTTTAAGCTTCTCTTCCTCAATATACTGAGCATGAATAATAAGTCTAAAGAGATCCATATCCTTAATCAACATAGTTATTCTTCACTCTTTAACTACATATTCAAAAACTCAAGAAACAAACTTACTCATTCTTAGCCATAGCATCGGCCACCATAGTGATAACATACCTTGCTAGCTGGGTGAACTTAAGTGAATACTCCTTCACACTCATGTTAAAGTATTTTATATTTATAAACTCTTGTACCTTGGACTATGTCACGACCCAAAATAGGTCATGTTCGTGATGGGTATCTCCGGTCCCATATGGACTGAATATCAACCCCTCACCTAACCTAACGAACGTACCAACCATAAGTGATGGATAAATTCTGTACATATAATAAAATTGAGTAAAATAAGGCTAACAATAGCTCAAGAAATGTCTAACCATTTATCACTACAACACACTAAACCAACACAGGCAAGTCCACAGTAATCTACAAAGCCTCAATAATTTAAAGTCAGTAAACCATTGGGACATGCCCTCGATAATAGCCAAAATCCAAATCTAACAAAGTAAATAACATAGAGTAAAAAAACCATGAAATAAGCACATTCTGAACCATGGAATCTTACGACATTAATGTTAATTCAGGAGCCTCTAGAACACCTGGTCACTATGCAGAAAAAGAAGAAGAAGCTCTGATCCCTATATCGCATGAGAATATAATGCTCTAAGAAGGTTTGCAGTTGTAATGCTATCATGTAACTTACGGATAGAGGAATAAGATAATCCTATCATTGAAAATAAATCAAATCATCATATGCAATCACATGTATACATATCGTGGTAGGATAGGGGACAAGGCTCAACATGAACTTTGAAAACATAAACCTGGGTTGTGTTGCGTAACCATCATAATACAAGGCACCCACAGGCTATATAGGCCCAACTCTCCCCTAGATGGAAAGGCCACAATGCATATAGTCGCACTAACTTGAGAATATCCATATGCGTATATGACATTCTGGGGGATTCAAACCTCTTGACATAATAAAGGTGATGTAGAACCCATGTATATAATATAGGGGAATCAAAACTACCATTTATATATCCATTCGAGGGACTTGAACCTCCCGATCATATAGACACCGGCACCATCTAGCGTAGTTTCTAGTGTTAGTCCTTTAAACTCCTCTTTTACGACCCCCTACATATCCCGCTTTAAATCCCAATTTAAAACATTCTTTCACATGCACACAACCATTAGTCTATTTATATACAAAAGGCATCCCATTGGTATCATCATGCCAACCCCACTTACATGCGTACAACATTCCATCACCCTTATTATTTGACGTTAGGACTCAAACCCATTGTCAATACAAAGCCATCAATCCAATTCAACCTTTAGGAACTCAAACCCATTTATCTATTTAAACCACAAAGGTTACAATTCAATTCAACTTATGGCTAACATGTCCTTTCATGAAGTCAATTACAAATCATTTACATTAGTAGACCAATGCCCTAGTTAAAAATACATTTCAATTTAATTTATAGTCGTCAATATCATTAAAAAATCATTTATCCTTTATTAAAATTCTTATACTAAGAATTAGTTCAAAACTCAATTCATCATGTGACACAATTCTTCTCCTAGACATTTTCACAAACGAGTTGATGGCATACTATTATCAAACCATTATTCAAGTCAAAAACCATAAATTTAGGGTTAACCATGTTCCCTTCTTTAAAAAAACAATTTTCAGACACCCACTTGTGCAAAACCATTACAAAATACATATATAAGTACAAGTAAAATCAAAAGAGAATAGTACTCAACATTAGACATCAAACCCCCAACCATAGGTTTTAAAACCACCCTTTATGATTTAAGCAAAATACTTAAAACACATGATTTTCATGAACTAACAATGAAGAAAGAGTCACATGCCTTATTCATGAAGATTCAAAGAAAGAACTTGACTCTTGAGCCTCTAGATGAACACCTTGTAGAAACCCTAGCCCAATCTTCATGAGAGACTTTAGAGAGGATCTTGAGAGTGTTTTGATCCTTTAAAGTGAGGAATAAGTGACCAAATAGTGTTTTAAGATAGGGGTCTTAAGGATTTGCAGTTGGAAATATCCAAAATACATTTAGTTTAAAAATAATAAAAGACTTGCAGGAGGGAATGGTTTGTCCTTTCCACTTATACCCATAATATACGAGTGGTACCCTTCACTCGTATGTTGATCAGAATGTTAGAAAACATAACTTTTCCAATATATAGCTCCATAAAATGAGTCATACCCTTCTATACGACTAGTACCCATCTAAATTATACCATAAGAAGAATGTCAAGTCTTGACTTTGAACAATATATGGTTTTGACCTTACTACTATTATTATGGTCATACGAGTCTTATGATGCCTTTTCATAAAAAAAATAAAACATGGACAAGGGGAAATATACAAACATACGACTATGGTCTTTGACCCGTATTTACACCATATGAATGTTATGGAGTAAGTTGTATGATGCACAAAATGTTCAAGACTTAAAAAGATTTTCAAGGGCCAATGTTTAGGGTTTTTTAGTCACCCCCCTTAGGATCATGCATCTTCAAATGATGGGATGATGCATTACAAGAGATATTTAAACCCTAAATATCTCTACTATTACCTTTAAGATGAAAAACAAATGCCTAAAGATTCACAATATATCATTAATCAAAGGCATAAAACAAAGATGTCAAAAGAAACACATACCATTAGAACTATTTTCTAAACTTACTAATAAGAATGGATACTTGGACTTTATGTTCTTCTCGGCCTCCCAAGTAGCTTATTTGGACTTTTGGTTCTGCCATAGTACCTTTACTGAAGCCACATATTTCGTTCGCAACCTATGAACTGGTCGATCCGAGATCCTCGTAGGGACCTCCTCATAAGACAAAAAATATGAGATACCAATGTTATCTAAGGAGAAAAACAATGATGGATCACCCACACATTTCTGCAATATGGGCATGTGGAATATCAGATGAATGGAACTCATGCTAGATGTCAATTACAAATTAAAGAAAACACTACCAAACCTTCTTAAAACCATGTATGGACCTCTATATCGGGGATGGAGATTCTACTTCTTCCTAAGCTGAATTACTCCGTTCATGTGAGACACCTTCAAGAACACCTAATCTCCAACATCAAACTCCAAAGACCTTTGCCTCACGTCTTCACAGAACTTTCGGTGATGATGGGTGGTCTTAAGCCTATATCAAATCACCTTCACATTTTGCATAGCCTGGTAAACCATATTTAGGACAAACATTTCCACTTCAGAAAACTCTAACCACCTAATAGGAGACCTACACCTAATACCATACTGAAATACCTAGGGTTTTGGGACCCTTAGAAAAGTTTCTAGATTTTTAGGTTCTAGACAACATATAACTAATGGGTACCAGTCCTATAATGCGGTACGAGTGGTATGACTTGGTCTTATGCTGACCAGTATTGGTTGTTCGGTTGGATTGGTTTCTAGAATGAATATGACTTGGGTTGGTATGAGGCATATGGTTGGGTATGAGTCATTTGGTTTAGGTGTTTCCTTTACTTAATCTGAGACATAGTAAAATAACTTGTACCTGAGTAAGAGTGGCTCACCAAGAGACTTAAGCTTTGGTATGAGTCGGACCATGGACTCGTATAGTAGACAGTGTTAAAACCTCTTGTGACTCTATTCTGCTTGTGGTACCAATCAAAGGTACTAGTCTATGCTTGGGTATGTCATGATTTAGGTAAATAGTATACTGGATAGTGTTTGGTCAATGGATGAGGCCTAAGGTATAAGTAGTGGGTACCACTCGTATTAGAGGGTACGACTAGTATGGTATAGTCATACCATATGATGGGATATTTATACATTTAAGTGGTGGAAATTGGATATTTCACGACTTAACCTATTAAGGCCCCATATCTTTTAAATCACTTGGGAGGTTATTTATACTATTATTCTATCATCAAATACTTAGAAAACTCTCTTAAACACTTTACAATTCTCTTTAAGGCTCTTGGGTAAAGTAAGGATAGAGTTTTACTAAGGAGGTCTATTTGGGGATTGTGTTTGTGATTTCTCTCCTTCATCTACTCAATTTAGGGCAAGATACTTCTCCCTAAATGTTACTTAAAACTAAAGGCTTAATTTAAACAATGTTTCTATGTCATGATTATTGTATGATTTTGCGGTTTTCAAATATATGTTGGGGTTTGGATATTAAATGCTTGGTTATGGTTTTCCCATATTTTTATCATGTTTTTACATACATTAATGGTGGTTTTAATAATTGGTTTCATGGAAATGGTTAATTGTTAATTGGTATTGCTTTTACAAACTCTATGCCCCCAATATATTTGATAAAATGCCTATGATAATGCTTTTAATATATTATTGGACCTTTAATGAAACTATTGCATGGTATGGTTTTGCAATGGAAGCCTAAATGCTATAAATTGTTGGGAATGGTTATATGAAATGGTTTGGTGGTCATGGTTATGGTTAATTAAACTTCCTTTAAGGTACAATGGAATTCCCCAAGTATTCTTAAAAAATGGAACACTTGTGGGGTATATGGGATTCCCCCAAGTTTACTTGTTAATTTAATCTATGGGTACATGGGAATCCCTCTACATAAAAAGGTAGGCCAAGGACATTGCTTGCATGCTATAGTTGGCATGACGATACCACTTCTTATTACCTTGGTTAATAATAATGGAATAATGGTTTGGTTGGTTGGAAATGGTTTTAATTGAGCAATAATGGAAGATTGTTATATCTAACCGTAAAGGTGTGAGTCTAATGGACGGAGATTAGAAGCTCGTGTTTGCCAACATGGGGGGTTGGTCATAGAGACCATATATGATACTATACGGTATATAGTAATCCTATAAGTATACTATACATATGTATTATAGAGACTGAAGGGTAGTCGGGAATCCCATACTTTTATGGTATCTCTAGTTCATGTGGCGATACGCATCAGCACCCGTACAGGGGGTTACACTAGAATCATATAGACTGTGGGTGGTTTTAGGATGGGTAAGATACACATATCTAAGATAATGGTTTTAAGGGCATGCTAAACCCTATTCCCTTTCTCTATATGGTTATGTATATGCGTATGTGGTTTATAAGGATAAGGTTGGTTTAGTTGGTTTTACTGGAGGACATTATTTTATCCTTATCCTGAGTACTTGCTAGTGTTTACCTACTAACCCATCCTTGTGTGGCTGTATCCCCATGCGATGTAGGAATTAACCATTCTACTTCTCTTACTTAGTGATCGGATTTTGGGATCATCTCGATTGGATTGAAGTGGTGAGCTTCTATATTTTGGAAAGCTTTATTTTATATCATGGACATCTTTATTTATTTTAGATACTTTATGGATATTTGTTTTGGCTATTGTTGGGTTAATATCCTAACCGAATATTGTTTTTTTTCGGTTAGAGACTTTTGTTTATCTACTATAGGTTGGTATGGGCTGGATCGATAGTGGTGTCGGTCTTGATATTTATATTGGCACTGGGACTGACACCGATTGATTGTATTGTTAGTTTTTACATCCTTTATTATTTTGGGATTATATAATTAAATAGGAACTCATATGGTTTTGGTTTTGGATTATGGTTTGGTAGGGCATTGTCATTGATCAACAAAGAACCCTTACTCTCAAGGATCAACTCCTGAGACAATCCTAAGGCAAAATATCTCATTTAGACCCTCATATTAGATACGAATTCATGAGCATACCGGGACAACTGATGGAATTTCAAGGCATACTTCTTAACTGTGATCCTTCCTTACTTCAACTTAAAAAATCCTTCCCTTTTTGCTTCTATCTACTCCTGAGGAAAGAAGCGGTCCATAAATGCACTAGAAAAATCATTCCACACAGCTGAACTAGAATCTTCACCTCTCGACTGCTTCCATTCCTCGTACCATTGGTACGCCACATCTTTCAATATTAGGCAGAAAACTCAACACCCTCAATCTTCATAGCATGCATAATCTGAAAGATCTTCTCTATCTCATCAATGAAGATTTGAGGATTCTCCTCAACCTCTGTAGCCGTGAACATCGAAGGATTCAACCTCATGAATTGTCCAACTCTAATGGCCTCATATGAAACATAATTGCACCAGAAAAACCAGACTATTCTGATTGACTCGTCACCAACAAAGTCAATAGGGTAATGGAGCAATGAAACTCAACATTTTTCACCTCCCAAAGCGGTGACTAAGTATGAGTATCACCCTTAGGAGTAGGATTAGTAGGGAAATATGGAACCCCATGAGGATAGTCTGATGTAGAGACTCTTGATTGGGTATGGACCCCATAAGCTAGACAAGATCAATCCACATTGTCCTCAGATAGGACAAAAGAGTTTTCATGGTCATAAAATCTTCTTAAAGGCATGATCTGAATGATAAGCAAAAAAATATCAGAAGAATCCAAGACCTTAGAATCTATTGCTCGAAAATAAGCTAACAAAAAAGGGAAATATTCCTAAATGTCTCATAGTATCTCTCTTATAAGTGTGGCACGCTACACATTGAAAAAAAAACTCTAGATGACATGAATTTGTGGAAACCCAAATGACTATGAACCTAGGCTCTGATACCAACTTTGTCATGACTTGAACCAGGGGATGGCCATGACCGGTATCTCAAGTCCCATATGGACCAGAGATTACCCCCTCACCAAGCCTAACCATCATATCAACCAAAAGTGATAGATGAATTACATACATATAATAACATAAAGCAAAATAAGGCTAATAATAGCTCAAGAAATATCTAACCATTTATTACGACAACACACTAAACCTACACACCCAAATCCACAGTAATCGGTAAAGCCTAGACAATCAAAAGTATATAAACTATCGGGACATGCTGCCGAGAATAGCCAAAATCCAAGTATAACAAAGTCTATAGCATAGATTTAAAATTCCATGCCTTATGAACTATGGAAGCTCACCACTTCAATGCCAATTCATTAACCACTCAAATACCTGGTCACTGTACAAGGAAAAAGAAAAAGAAGATCTAGTACCTATATCACATGGGGATATAACACCCGATGATGGTTAGCGATTGGAATACTATCATGCAACTCAATGATAAAGGAATTAAATAATTCCATTATTGAAACCAAGTCAAATCATCATATGCAATTACATGTTTACATACAAATATATATCATGCCGGGATAAGGGACAAGGCTTAACATGAACTTCGAAAGCATTAACATGTGTTGTGTAGCATAACCATCATAATACTAGGCACCCACGGGCTATATGGGCTCGGTTCTCCCCTATCTGGAAAGGACACAGTGCGTTTAGCCACACGAACTAGAGAATATCCATATCCGTATATGCCTTTATGGGGGACTTAAACCTCCTGACGTAATCAAGGTAACATAGAACCCATGTATATAATAAGGGGGACTCAAACCTCCTATTCATCTATAAATTTGAGGGACTCAAACCTCTGGGTCATATAGACACCCGCACTGGCTAGTGCAATTTCCAATGTTAGTCCTTCTAACTCTACTTTCACTGACCGTCTACAAATCCCGCTTTAAAGCCTAATTTAAAAAATTCTTACACATGCACATAACCATTAGTCCAATTACCTACCAATGGAATCCCATTGGTATCATCATACCAACCCCATTTGCAA
Source organism: Capsicum pubescens (assembly GCA_030864215.1). NCBI lineage: Eukaryota > Viridiplantae > Streptophyta > Magnoliopsida > Solanales > Solanaceae > Capsicum > Capsicum pubescens. Next base: position 173,496,122 of record CM061543.1, read on the forward strand.
GCGTACAAGATACCATAATCATTATCATTCGACTTTGAGACTCAAACCCATTGTCTATACGGAGCCATCGATTAATTTCAACCTTTAGGGACTCGAACCCATTTAGACATTTAAACCAAAAAGGTTATAATTCAATTCAACATATAACTAACAAGGCCTTTCATTATATCATTTACCGATTATTTAAATTTGTAGGTCAATGCCTTATTTCAAATCTACTTATGGTCATGAAGACCTTTATAAAATCATTTATTCTTCATTAATATTCTTATACAAAGCATTATTTCAAAACCCAATTCATTATGTGACAAGATTCTTCTCCTAGGCATTTCCATAAATAGGTTGAGGGCATACCATTATCAAACCATTATTCAAGACAAAAACCATCAAGTAAGGGTTAAGCATGACTCTTTCACTAAACCACAATTTCCATACACCCACATGTGCAAAACCATTACAAAAAACATATATAAAGATAAATGAAGTAATGAGAGAAAAATACTCAACACTAGATATTGAGACCCCCAAACATAGGTTTCAAAACCACCTTTTATGATTTAAGAACAATGCTTAAAACACTTTATTTTTATGAACTAACAATGAAGAAAGATTCACATGCTTTATTCATGAAAATTCACGAAAAAAACTTGACTATTGGACCTCTAGATGAACACCTTGTAGGAACCCTAGCCCAATCTTCAAGATAGAGTTTAGAAAGGATTTTTGAGAATGTTTTGATCCTTCAAAGTGAGGAATGAGTAACAAAATAGTGTTATAAGATGTGTGATATTAAGTGATTGTAGTGGAAAATTTCCAAAATGCCCTCATCTTAAAACCTATGAAAGACTCGCAGGAGGGTATGATTTGCCCACTTCACTCATAGCCACATCATATGTGTGGTACCCTCCACTCGTATGATGATCAAACTATGGGACACCATAACCTTTCCAGAATACGACTCCTTAGAATGAGTCGTACCCCACCATACGACTATTACAAACCTAAATCATACCCTAAGAAAAATTTCAAGGCTAGGAAATGAACATCATACAGTTTGGACCTTACTACTCGTATCATAATCATACAAGTCGTTTGATGCCTTTTCGTATCCAGAACAAAACTTCACCAAGGTGACACTACCAACATATGACTAGGTTCCTAGACCTATATCTACACCATAAGAGTGGTATGGTGTAAGTCGTATGATGCACAAAATGTTAAAAACTCAGAAAGTTTTGCACGGGCAAAAGTCTGGGGTGTTTTAGCCTCCATCAATTTGAGTGGGAAAAACCTATTAAAGAAAGTAGTAGAAAACTCATCCAACTCTATATGCCCTGCATCGCTCCTCTATCCTCTTTCCACTGCTTAACCTATGTATGAACTACTCCTTGTAACTCGTAAGTAGCTAATTCAGCACTATTACTTGGAGTAACACCCATAATATTGATCACCTTCCACACACAATCTAGAAACTCCTAGGATCCTTCTCAGACTTGGATCTAAAGAATACTAAAGGATTCATCTGAATAAATTTTTGGATCCTAACAGCTGCCATATTAACTATTGGGTTGGTTAGAGAAACAATGTGCTAGTTATTCTGTGCAGGCATAGACTTGGCCAAAAATATGAAAGTATCCTTAATTGGACATGGGAGATATGTACATTTAGAGGGTCATAGACCCTTATCCACACCATAAGAGTGGTATGATGCAAGTCATATGATGCACAAAATGTTCAAAACTCATAAAGTTTTGCAAGAGACAAAGTTTGGGGTGTTTTACCCTCAATCAATTCGAGTGGGAAGAACTTATCCATGAAAGTAGTAGAAAACTCATCCTTTGCGATATACCCTGCATCGCTCCTCTATCCTCCATCCACTGCTTAACCTATATATCAAACACTCCTTACAACTCGTGATTAGCTAATTTAGCACTCTTACAAGGAGTAACAACCATAATATAGATCATCTCTTGCACACAATCTAAAAACTCTTGTGGATCCTCCTCTGTCTTGGATCCAAAGAATACTAGAGGATTTATCTGAGTAAAGTCTTGGATCCTAACTTCTTCCATATTAACTATTGGGTTGGTTGGAGAAACAATGTGCTAGTTATTATGGGCATCCATAGACTAGGACAAAAATATGAAAATAGCCTTAATTTGACATGGGAGACATGTACATTCAGAGTGTCTTCCTAAATAGGCGGCGGCACTGGCTGGTCCCTATTTGTCCTTAGTTTTCCCTTTTTGGAGGCATTTTTTAAAATGGTTGAGAATAAGTTAGAAGGATAAGTTTAACAAAGTTGATGCCCTATCTAATGACATGAATATTTAAAGAATGAAATCTTTTCGAAAATATCTCGTATCCACTAATAAGTGCGGTGAGCTTCACACCCATGAACAAAACTATACTTAAAGCACCTTTTAGATATCCTAGGACACTTTAAACTTTGTGCTCTGATACTTGGTTTGTCATGACCTATGACTACCTCCTAGTTGTAACACGGTGCTTACGGCCACAAGTGACCCCAAGATAACCCATGAACATGCACTAGTTATAAGTACTGATGAAAAGATAATAAAATATGATGTAGAAGTCATTTAATTGAATATCTAAATAATCAAATCCATAACAAAAGGGGGATACAACACATCGTTGAAAACATAACTAACTATCTAACTATATGAAAGACCATAACCATGATAAGTTGTTAGAAAATGTCCCTAACTATCCTAGTCTACTAATATAACATAAATTGAAATACAAAGAAGTATGAAAATTAATGTACCTATACCTCGACTGATGAGGACTAACCAATGCTGCATCTGAGGGATAGAAGAATGGACTACGTGTAATCTAGGAACTGGGTGTCTAAACCTATATTGTTAAATCAATATAGCACAAAGGAGTATGAGTTTAGTATTTTGAATATACTTATATTGGATATAAGGACTGGCTAATATGTATATATGTAATAATACTAAACATGAATGCATCAACATATACATCGAATGCAAGACCAAGTAAGCATGCACTGAAATAATTTGTAGAACTGATTAACTAAATAATAGATAGACTGAACACATGGCTATGCAAACCTGAACTGGTATAATATGAATACTGAACTGACACTGGGGTAGCTAACTATAACCAACATGCCCCAATCTGAGCTAATTGTGGTCCAATTTTTAACCCTGCTGGAAGGGTGCTGGTACCTTGCAAGGGGTACCAACACTGCCTGGCATCGATCCAATAATCTGACTTCCCAAAGTATGAGAGTGTCATGCCTATACTAATAGGGTACCCCTTAAAATTGATGGTGGCATCGTAGGTATGGAACTTAGAGACTGCTATTAATGACTCATGCCTAACTAATGGGGGAGCTATCATCCCTGCATTTACTTGGTGCTATACTCCAAACTGAATTACACTGCTATTATTATTCATTAAACTTGGTATGGTACTAAAAAATACTAATTATACTAAATCTATGAATTTGACGATACAATCATAGTGTGGGAAAAATAATGAACAATACCTCATAGTTAAATAACTAATAATGATGTAGACATTTGTATTATCAATCATATGTAAACAAAATTATCTTGAGGTAATATATTTTCATGGTTTACAATCAAAACAATTGATAGGAGATTCATAAAAGGTATGGTTAACTTGGAACACCATAAAATAGTAAATAGTTTTACACTTTAAAGTTTAGAGTGTTTCTTTCGACTCAATGAGTGGAAGAAACCTACTGATGAATATCCTACATACCCGACGTAGAAGCTTTGGTGAACTCATTTAATTTGATCTTCTTCATGAGAAAACCTAGTTTGCACTTGAGGAAGAAGAGAATCACTTTTCTTTTGGGAATAAGATGTGATTTTGATGTTTTGAGGGATTAAGGTAGTATTACCATTGATAACTGATGTTTTGGGAGTTCAAACAATGTGGGTTTGGGTTATGAAGTGGTAGAAATTATAGAAATTCCCCTGTAAAATATGGTGAGATTGTGGGTCTCCAATCATTATGACTCATCCTACAACTCGTCACTACTAGTTATGAGTCATAGTCTGAGTCATAAGTTGGGAATCTATGGATGGGACCTTCACTGTCTTGACTACGACACACTACTCTATGATTTGTAGGGACTGACTATGTTTTGTTAGGTGGAGTCATAGTCAGAGTCTGGGTTCTTGGGTCACTCACTGGTCGGGTTATGAGTTCACTATATGACTCATAATGTCAGACTATGACTCACATGCTTGACTTGTAACCACTGGAGTGGATATTGGGTAGCACACTATTGCGACTATTAGTACCTTTATATGACTCGTAGCCACTGATTATGGGTTGTAAGGAGGATTCATAATCAATGGACTAAAACTGAGGGATTAATTGGGGTACTATGACTCACTCGTTATGACTCTTTATAAGGGGTAACAACTCGTTAACTTGAGTTATAGCCATGTCCCTTAAGGGAAATCTTCCATAACTTCTTGTCATGACCTCAGATAAGGTTGAGGTTTGATCTATTGGAAATCTATCTTAGTGTCCTATCCCATCAGGTCTCTAAAGCTTTAAAATGCAGGGCATTATAATAACACAAACTCAAAGCATATAGACGAGAAGTACTTTTATGTTGTCGGCCTAAGGATGGAAAGTTGTTCTACGATCCACCTGAGCACCCAACTCATATTGAAATACACTCCAAAAGCTAAACGTAAATATTGAGTTCTAATCTGCTATAATAGACAAAGGCCAACCATAAAAATAGCCTATCTTACGAACATAGTTAAGGGCCAACCCCTTAGTAATGAAGGACATCTAAATAGGAATAAAATGCATAAATTTTGTCAACCGGTCTGTAATGACCCAAATACCATCGGAACCACGGGAGGTGCAAGCAAACCATTAACAAAATGCATAGTAATTTACTCCAATTTGTATTCAGAAGTAGGAAATCTCTGATCAAGCCACGGGGTCTCTAATACTAGGCATTTATCTTCTAATAACATAATAAATGATCTACAAAGTCCACTATATCTATCTTCATACCGCTCAACAATAATGTTGCCTTAAATCTCTATACATATTAGTTGTACCTAGGTAGATGGAATAACTGGAGTTGTGAGCCTCATGCAAAATTGACTAAATGAAGTGACCAACTCTTAGGAACCAAATGTGCCCATCAAAAGTCTAAGAACACCGTCTGAATATATTGTAGACCTTTTGGAGTCACCACTCAATGTCTATTCATAGATGATGCAAAGTCTCATATCCTCAAACTGACGACTCTAAATTTTCTTAAATAAGGTATACCTCACATCAACACTAGCAAGAATCCTCCTACGGTCAAAAATATCTAGTCGCACAATAAAGTTGGCTAAGTACTAGACATCCTATGCCAATGCACTCTTGGAAACCAAGATAAAAGTTAAACTACCCATACTCACTCCATCTCTAGGCATTTTCTACCATGTTTGCCTTGCCAGGATGATAAAATTGAGATGGCATAATACTCAAGCTACTCAATCCCACTACGCTGACGAGAATTAATCATTCTATGGGTCATAAGTTGTTGAAGATTACAATGATTCCTATAGATCTCATAATGCACACGATAAAGATAGTACCTTCAAATGATATATGCAAAAGCTACAACTTCCCCATTTGAATCATGTTGCGCTCGTGCATCTTCACCTTTCTCAATACATAAGCAATAAAAAGACTCTATTGTATCAACACATAACCCAAACCAACACTAGAAGCATTAAAATGTATAATTAATCCCTCAACCTTAATTGGAAAAGACAATATAGGAGATGATGTGAGAAATACCTTAAGCTTCCCAAATCTCGACATACTCCTCAAACCACTAAAAAAAATCCTTCTAGATCAATCTAGTCATTAGTGCTGCAATAGTAGCAAACCCTAAATAAATATCCTATAGTAACCGATCAATCGAATGTAGTTACAAACCACAGAGAAATATAGGCCAAGCCTAGTCACAAGTAGCTATAGTTTTAACTAGGTCTTCCATAATCCCATCCATAGACAAACTATGTCAAGGAAATGTCACAAACTAAATTCAGAACTCACACTTAGAAAACTTAAAAAATCCTATGATCTCTCAGTCTTGATAATAACCCTCAAATGATGCATATGCTCCTCTATGCTCCTTGAATACACAGGGATGTTGTTAATGAACACAATAATAAAGGAATCCAAATAAGACCTGGACACGTATTTTATCAAATCCATTAATATGGATGGGGCATTGTTCAACAAAAAATACATCACCAGGAACTCATAATGTACATAAATGGTCCTAAAGGTTATTTCCAGATATCCATAGACGGGATTCTCAACTGATGGTAATCGAACCTCAAGTCAATCTTAAAGAACACAGATACTCCCTGAATCTAGTTAAATAAATCATTAATGCAAGGCATAGGATACCCATTATTAATTATCACCTTATTAAGCTACCTGTAATATTTACACATTTATAAGAAACCATCCTTCTTCTACATAGAAAAAACTGGAGCACCACAAGCAGAGCTACTTGATCTATTGAAACCCGTTACCAGGAAGATCCTGACGTTGAGTATTATCATCTTAAGATTAGTAGGATCCATATAGTAAGGTGCCTTAGAAATAGGTTGGGTTCTCAGCTCATGATGAATAATAAACTCAAAAACATGTTCAGGAGAAAAACTAGGTAGATTGGTAGGAAAAACATCAGGAAACTCATGCACTATAGGAATAGATTCAAGGAATAGACTTCTATTCTAACACAAAAAATATTACCAAGAGAATACTCTTAACCCCTTAAAACAAAATTCGTAGATCCAATACAACAAAAAAATCAGTGCCAGCTAGCGGGTAGTAGCTCCTTACCATATAACAAAGGGGGTATACAAGGCATAGCTAAGATAATGATTTTGGAAAAATAATCCAAGAATACATAATAGTGAGATAATCAATCCACACCTAGAATCATATAAAATTAACCACATGTAACATAATAATAATATCAGCTTGAGTATCAAACTCTAAAACAATTACTCGACATGATCTATAAAACTGATCCATTATTAATGAATCACCCATGGGAGTATATATACATAATGATACAACTAAAGAATCATAAGGCAACTCTAAAAATAAGGCATAATAAGTAGACAAATAAGAATAAGTGGATACTGGATAAAATAAAGAAAAATCCACCTGATGGCTTACCAAAATCATACCTGCAAAAACAAAATCTAAAGACCCAGTCTTAGGTCTAATATGTATGAAATACAATTGACCACGCTCGCTACCTGGCTGTGCTTCTGACCAATATCTTATCCAACTTTACAAAGGACCTCTATGAGCATCAAGGGGACCACCCTGATGACCATGCATACCACCTTTAGCTGGGAGAAAAACTGCCTAATTGGTGGAACACTTTAAGTTGAAGGAACCTTTACTCCATGACTGTGGCACCCTCTTGAGAATAGCCAAAAGCCCCACAACCATAAAATGGCCCAGGAACTGCACTTAAACTAGAATATTTGATTGACCTAAAATACCCACCACAACTTCAATAACAAGAAAATGAACCCCTTAAAGGCTTGCCACTACTCTGGCTAGGATCATCATTGTAACTAGACTATCCTTCATTAGTAACCTAAAGTATAGAATGAAAAAGCCTACTAGGCTAATTCTGATGCTAATACAACTGATGCGAAGGGTACCTACCCTAAGAACTACTACCTTTGAACCATGAGCCACTATGAATCGCATTAAAACTACCTGGATATCATGCACTGTTATCGCTGCTCCCTTGGGCCTCGCCATGCATCTTCTCTATAACTTACACATGATATTAAACGATATCAAATGATCCACCCCTAACAACCAAACTCTGTGTAGACATGAAGAGAAGGAGTCTCAATCACTGAATGAAGCACCTCACTATCTTATACTTGGTAGTTAAAATAGAGGTAGCATGCCTAGACAAGTCGTGAAAGTGAGACTCATACTCCACAACAGTCATAGAGCCCTACTCTAACATTGAGAACTAATCCCTCAGAATATTTCTAAGACTACGATGCATATACTTCTCCATGAAGACCTCAGAGAACTAAATCTATGTCAATACGGTAGATCATACTAGCTTAGAATCAAGATGACCACTCTACAAGTGTCAAGCTGCCAAGTCCAACTAGAAAGTAGTTTAATCCACACTACTAGTCTCATTTAGGCCCAAATTATTTAGCCTATTGTTATATGAAATCAAGAACTCATAAAAATTCTCACCCAATGCACCAATAAATTTAGGGAGAGCCAACCCTAAGAATCTACCTAACATCAACTTCTCCTCAACACACATAGAAGAATGTACACCCACTTTATGAGTAAATACCAGTAGATTAACCAATGTTATAGGAGAAACCTCAACTCTGGGAGCCATAACTATAAGTTATGCCCCATCCCAGTACCAATCTAATTTGTATATTATGTCACCATCAAATGATGCACCACAAGATAATACCAAGATAAGAACCAATGCATAACTGAGAAATGAATAAAAAATAAACCTTGATGAAGCCTAGAATGGTCCTTGGCCCTTCATTTACTGGGGAAGAAGAATCTCTTGATCAAGAGTAGGAATATCATATGGTGAAGTACCCCTACCCTAGCCCCTGGTTGGGGTGGTACCTTTACGCTGTCCTGGACCTCTAAGATAACTAGGGACTATAATAAGATCCCTAGTTGCTGACTTAGGGTTATTTTTTCTTTAGTAGTAGCATGTGCTCTAGCAATTTGTGAAAGGGTGAAACCAAAGGAATATTTAGAAACTAACTTAGACACTTAGGATGAAATAAGTAAAAAATTGATGTAACACCCCATACTTAATAACGTTCATTAGCCATGGTTATATGTGTTGGAGTATAAGTATTGATCCTAAGGTATATATGAGTTTAAGTATGAGTATTGATTATTTTGAGATGGTTTCAAGTGTATAGTTTGATTATATGTGTATAGGAATCGACTGTATGTATATCGGAATTTGCCCGTCGATGTTTTCATACGAATTTTATTGAATAAGCTTTCCAACGATATAAAGATTTCCAAAAACGGATAAGTTTCGGATATAATCGAGCACGTTCGAAACTATAAAATGGCGGCCGGGATAATTGTGAACAGTAAATGTGCAGGAAATTCAAACTACTGAGGCCTGCCAGTTTTTTGGGTCGACTGTGAACGATCGTAACTCTCTCAATATAATGAACTGGGAGGGATTTGACCTATCAAAAGAAATATCTTTGAGTCTTATTTCCAATGCAATTGGTTTCATCCAAATCCAACATCTGAGTAAGGAGTTATACTCGTTTTACTTCAGCCTCTCAAAATAGTTTTTTAGCGTCAACTTCAAACGATCATAACTCCTTGTAAAGGATGAACTGGGTGTCCTACTTTATATGAAATGAAATCCCTTTGAATTATCTATCCAAAGATACCAATTTTACCCAAATACGATATCGGAGCAAAGAGTTATGGCCGATTTACTTTAGCCTGTCAAAACAGTCCACCATGGACAGATTCGGATTTGCTTAAATTTTTAAGGGCAATATGGTCATTTTCCATCATCTCTTGGACGAAAATTGGTCATTATATAGATATAATTGGTCTTATATCCATCAATTATCATCATATTATTGAGAATAAGGAAACCCTAGCCTAATTTCAACTCCAATTATCTTGTGATTCAACCGTGGAAAGTCCAAATTGATTCCGTAGTTGTGTTCATCGTCTCGAGGGCTTCGAGAAGCATCCCTTATTTGTTCCAACAGGACTTCGAAATCAAAAGGGCCATTTTATGGTAAGAATGTAAATTATGTTGGTGTTATTTATATGAATATGTATATATATATGTATGCATGTGAGCATAAGAAGTATGCTATTTGATTGTTGTTGAAAGATGATTGGGAAATGATGTTGGATTATGTCGAATTGTGAAGGGATGATGTGGTATTGAAATGATGATTATATATATATATATATACACATAAACCTATTGTTCAAGTTGGTTTTTGGAATGTTTTGCAATTAGTGGTTGTATGGAATTATGGAAGAGAATTGTGGTGTTGGGTTGCTAATACTAGATGCCAAATATTTCATTGTAGATAAGTGATTTGTAAAGGCGGGAAGTTGTATTGAATTGGTATCCGAATCTACAACGAGGTATGTAAAGCATACTCTAACAATTTTCTTTGGCATGAAAACACCAATGTTCCATGAAGTAAGATTCCAAGGTTGTCCAAAAACATTTATTGTTCTACATTACCAACGAAGTTGTTTCCATTCTATAAAGTGTAGAAATGTTTCATTGATATACCAAAAGGCTCCTATTTCATTGTTGTGATATTGATGATTCTGAAACACATTGTTGATGTACCAATGAGTCTGTATAACATCGTTATTGTATAGAAGGTCTATTACTTGATTCCTATTGATGTATCATTGTTCCAAAGGTACTATATTGGCATGAACACTAATGTAATAATCTCAAAAGCTTTTGAACTAAGTTGTTGGAAAGATATCTTATGTGTGTTACTTGATATATGTGTGGGTGGTATCCCAGGGGCATAAGCCTAGCATGGGTCGATCCCTATTTATGTGTTTATGGGTGGTATCCCAGGGGCATAAGCCTAGCATGGGTCGATCCCAGTTGATATGTACTGGAGGCGGCCTAATGGTCACAGTATGGTACAATATTGATTATTGTTAGGTGGTTGGAGGTTCGGTAGGAGGAGGTAATGGCGGATGATAATTGTAAAGAATGAAATGAACGAATGTATACCGTTCCACAAATGTGTTCGAATTCACGAACCCAATTCAGATTAATGATAATGTACATGATCCTAAAAGTGTTTATGAAGTGTGGTTCACTTCTATTATGATTTATTCACTTGCGTCTGATTTTCCTGATCCCCTATATTACATATGATTATTTACAGCTTTACATACTCAGTACATATTTCATACTGACGTCCCTCACGGGGGACCTGCATTTCATGCTGCAGGCACAGGTGCTTCAGGTCATTCGCAGCATAGATAGGAGCCAGATCATACAGCTATTGTTGGTGAGCTCCAGTTTGCTTCGGAGCTTTCCGAGTTGGTTCCTTATGTTTTGTTATTGTACAGGAGTCATGTGTGGGCGGGGGTTTGTCCCGACCCTAGTTATGTCATTTTATCATGTATATCCTAGAGGCTTTGTAGACATAAGGAAGGGTCAAGTCATGGGAGTTTATATAGTGATGTTATATTTGTATATGTGGTGGCCCCGACGGCCAAGTATTATATTATATATATAAATTTGTGTGTGTTGTGCTGATACAGGGAATTAGACCCTTCTGTATGTAACGAAGTGCTGCCCAACTTCAAATAATAATGGACTAAGTAAAGTAGTTGAAGATGAAAAGGACAACTCTTCCTTCGAGAGCTCACCTTGATACAAAACTTTAAATAGCATGATGGTAACGTCAACAATGACCAATAGTACTTTGATCTGTACAAAAATGGTACAGACATTTAGTATGAGACCAAAACCACCATTACTCAGTAGGTATAATCGACCAACTGAGCTATATCATAATATAAGTATCGTAACATGCAAGATAAATAAGCTAAGTCAAGGTAAAAGTTCAAACCCAAAATAATGCTCTAATATTGTAAATAACCAATTAAAACAGATACAATATAGAAGAATACATAATTAATACTACTAGAATGGCCCCCATAAGACAGTTAATGCAAAAAATAAATAACATAATGCAACCCTCCATAAGCCTAGAGGGTGCAGTAAAAGGAAAATAAATAACTAGAATTTCATTAATTAACCATATCTCAAGCCATAATTGTAAATCCATACATACCATAGCATACTATAAATATACTCCTAGTGCAAAACTCAAACAAGAAGTGAATATCATCATCATCGTTGGACATAAACAGCAACACATATCATCATTAGCCGGACTTGAACCAAAACCCAATATTAATAGAACACAAGACTTTGTCCAAAATTAGCACCAATTCCCAAGTACAAAACTAGCATAAGTAGCATGTATCTAATCTCTTCAAACTCCCAAAATAATAATTTAAAGGGTGCAACATGCAAATTAAAAGTCTACAAATAGTTAATAAGAGCTTTCCCTAAGGTTGACTGAAGAGGTCCACTTCTAATATCCGACATCCATAATAAGGAAAATTCTATACCGGACTGGGCTAAGGTATAATAATTTGCATCAAGTTGTTAAAAAATGTACTTTTTTCCTATGATAGCAATTCTATATAGAACATAAGAAACTAACTATATTATGCTAATTTATAGTTCATTAATAGCATAAATATTCTAAATAATACTAGTCATATTGTTAAGTCCTATTTCCTAACCCATATATAGAAAAATATAACAAATACATTACGAATGATCTCAATATATGAGGAAGGTAAACCTAGCTTACTTGAACATCGAAGAAAAACCTAGGGAAATCTGATAATCGTTGATTTTTCTTTCCTAAAGTCTTCAACTAGATTCCAAACTATCAAATAATAATTTACTCATTAATACAAGAATAATGATACCCATGATGCACTTTTTGTCTTTGGGTTAAAAATTATGCTAAAATATCATGCGGGGCCTACTTGCGGAACTATACTTTTTAACCCAACAACACGTTGCGCTATTATCAAGGAATATTAAAATACCCCAAATTTTGACCCTTAGAAAAATTTCCTAAGTTGAGTATTCTAGACAAGGTACGACCTGAAGGTACAAGTCGTATGCTATGGTACGACTTAGTGTCCCTCTTTCGTATAATACTTAGTGTGTTTAGGTTAGTTTCTATCCATAAAAAAACTACGTATCGTACTAGTCGTATGGTAGGGTACGAGGTGTATGATGCCAAGTTGTATGATGTTTATTGATTAGCTTATTTGAATCTGTTCATGGAGCGGGTTAGGGGTACTTCTCATCCTATAGGGTATAATTTTTGCATGTTATGTCATATGATGATTATTTTATAGGTATATCATGAGATCTAGGGTACGATTTAGGGAGCCACTCGTACCCTAGGGAACAACTATGAGGAGGGAGGAGTGGTCGGACCCTCCTACATGCATATTTTTTACTTTTGAGCTAGGGATATTATGGAAATTTTCCACCCAAAATTACTTATGTTCACATGTTATATAACACTTTGTGTCCTCTCATAACTCACATGGATTGATCAAAAAACTCCAAATACTCTTTGTAAACGCTCTCTTGAAGATTGTGGTTTGGATTTCTACAAATATTCTTCAAAGGGCTCAAGAGTCATGTTTTCTTATATGTTCGGTGTTCATCCAACTTAGGGTATACGGTGGTTGGTTGGATTGGCTATCAGGGGTAGTCTCTTATCTTAGTTTGACTTGAGATGCCTATTATGACAATGCCCTAGTTTGGGTTATGTGAAGTTATTATCAGAGCCTAGGTTTCAATGTCAAGTGGTGTACACATAGCCGTGTCAAGTATAGTCTTGCTTATGGGTGTGTTGTGTACCACACTTATAATTAAGAAGCTATGAGGAATTTAGGAATGTTCTACTTTCTTATTATTTTAAGTTCTGGCTATGGATTTTAAGGTCTTGGGTTCTTCACTAAATCTTGTTTGGTTAACTTTTCAGATCATGTCCTCTCAATGTTCTAAAGTTCATAAAAAATTACATATCCCACTTGAGGACGACACGGATGTATCTCTTCCAACTCATGGTTCACAAACCCAGTCAAGGGTCAAAGTTTTTGGTTTTCCATGTCAAGTCCCAATGTTCTTCATTAACCCTACCGCAGAGGTTGGCACTCACGCTCAATTACCTTAAAGAGAGGTTACCAATCCCTAGTTTTGACATTCTATTCATCTATTAAAATAGATAATGATAATTCTATCATGCCAGTCTGGTCTTACTGGTACGAGGAAGAATAAGGAAAAGTCAGTAAATAGGCAAAGTAAGAGGTCTGGGTTTCTAAACAACGGGAAGTCCAATAGTGTGGTGGTAAGTGGTCCAAGAGAAAGAGTTGGGTGGGTCTTAAATCTCATTCTATGGCTAGTTCTGCATACCCTAGCCATTGGGAGACATACATTTTCAAATTATTAATGCTTCTAGGGCATAAGGTGTCTAATCTCATGCTAGTGGGGCACAATCCGCACTATTCTACCCTCCTTGTTGATTTTTTAGTATGTTGCACTATGGTTTTTACGAGGAAGGAAGTAATCATTATTTTAGTTGTGGTCTGTTGGGTCATATGCAATAGGATTATCCCTTAAGGATTGCTGCTAGGGAAAATAGAAAACTGGTTGCTATTTCTCTAGATCTTGCACTAAGGCGTGCTGCTTCTGGCTTCGGCACTGGTTAGGATTATCTTAATGCCCTTATAATCCCACAGTAGTCTGAGGCATCTTCTGATGCTAAAATTGATATGTTGAAAAATCTTTTCCCATGATGTGTATTGTTTACTTAGTCTAAGATCACCTCTCACTTATGTGACCCCACTTGTGGCTGTGTGTTTTGGTTTTTTTCCCAAGGTTATTTTTGATCCTTTTTCTGATTTTTATCTTAGTAGGTGACTCTATGGCTGCAAAAATGGTCTATAGGGGTTTGTGGTTTCTGCTAGTAGCAAGGGGCTTTGGTGGATTTATTTAATTTTTATAGGGTGGATTTCTATGATATTTTGGGGGTGGATTAGTTGCACTTGTACTACATGTCTTTAGACTATTGGACCCATAAGGTTGTCTTTAGGCTCCTTAATGATTCCATTGTGGGATAAGAAGATGGTTGGGTTCCCTAGATACTAAAGGGGAGTCCTACTCTTTCGTTCAGGATAAAGATTCTAACTTAAAAGTTCTTTCTTTTTTATTCGATTTTGGTGGTGAGTGAGTTTTCCTGAGGTTCTTCCTGATGATCTTTATGGTGGCTTTTTAGTAAGGAGATTGAGTTGTTGATTGGTATTTTTTTGGACACTTGTCCAATTTCCATTCCTTCTTTGTGGAATTGTTTTGTTGGGTTAAAAAAGCTTGAGGAACAATTAAAGAACCCCTTAGATAAAGGTTTGACCTATTCTAGTGATTCTCAATAGAGTGTTTCCTTTCATTTTTCCCTGAAAGGTATAAGTTATTTGTGGGTAAATAAGGGATTTGGAGTGTCCTCTTCTTGGGGGGACGCTATATATGTATATTTTATATGGGGTGCTTTGTTAGTAGTACATGGTGGTCAATAAATTCTAGGTTTAAACCTAGATGTTGATGTTAATGAAGAAAGTATGTTAGCTGATGGATAATAATGTAAAAATTATGGAGGTAGAGTTATAAGATAGATAAGATGTGTGGAAGGGGGAAAAGATATCGACTTAAGAATAAAATAGTGGGAATGTTGTGACATTTTAGCTGGGGGTTCAGGTTGAACTAATGGATTGGAGGTTTAAGTCGTTAGATGGGTTAGATCATGGAGTTTGTGTGATGATGCTGGACTCTAGGTGGTATTTGGATGAATGAGGTTTTTGGTATATGTGAACCAAGCATTCCTAGTGATCATCCTAGGTAATACCCATTAGATTGGCGTGTTTTTCTTACAAGTGTGATAAGGTAAAGGTTGAGGATTAATCTTAAATTTTATTTAGCAGTGGACTCTAAGAGAATGTACAGGTGTATTTTCTAGAGATTCTCTCCTATCTCAATTAAGAGATAACTATATATGTATTGCATGCATTCTGATAGCATTTATGCCTAAGGTTTTCATTCTGCATTTGCCTTGTTTCCTAGATATTAATCTTGGCGTTACATTGCATTACCTATGATATATTAAGTCACGTGTCTTTAGGTGTCAAATCCTAAGGGATCCTACTATGGTGTGTTATGTTGGGATGGGTCTTCATTAATGACCTAGGTGGTTTCAATGTATTACCTCGTGCCTATGGTGCCATGTGTCTTTTTGGGGGGTCTCGCTTGGGTTTCACTGGTAATTCTTGTACATAATCCCCTTAATGACCCTTCTTCTGTTAGGGTGAGAGTGTCTTTTTAGGTGTAGTGATGCTTTGAAATAGGGGTAAAGTAGAAGGCTCTAGTGGGTGGATTTTAGGGTGACTACTGAAGATAAGATATTGGAGGGTGAGGTAAGGTTGTTGGTAGAAAAAATGGTTAGGAGAGGAATAGGTGGTAATGATATTGGTAGTAAAATCATAGAAGTTACTAAAATTTTGGAGGGGTAGACCATACTGCGGGTATATAAAAGATATGCTTCAATGTTGTGGTTGATAGATAAACCAATTGTTGTGTTGATAGAATAATTCTTGGCTTCATTGGTGGGAGTGGACTATTGTCTTGGGTGGATGTATGGAGTAGAGCCTAGTGGCCTAAGTCAACTCTTTTTAGCTTTGGATAAGCTTGACCATAGAAGTATTATATGGTTAGACTCAGGTTCTCATGGTGATATGTCTCTGTAAAATTCTAAGATGAATTGGACATGCCCTCTAGCATGAGTTCTATTTGTTTGGTATTCCATGTATTTGTGTTGAGGTATAGTGTGGGTGGTCCTTAATTGGTTGTTTTCTTTGGGTGGTGTTTTTAACTCGGACTCTTTGTCCTATCAAGATGTAACACCCCACAAAATACTCTTCTAGTCTTAGCCTTAGAGCATATTCAGAAAAGCGGGAATCCGAGTCTTAAAGTTTTAGAAATATCTCCCCAAGTATGAAATACGTAGGATCATGTGTAATTTCCCTAATTTCAACTATTTGTCATGAATAGCATTGGATAAGCTTTCCATCGATAACAAATTCGCCCAAATCCGACACTCGGGTGAAGCTTAGAGCAATTTTAGTGTGATAGTGTGCCACCTGGCACTTTAGCGCATAGCAGAGCCAGCCAAAATGGCAATCGTCAAAATCCAGTGAGCCTCCACGATTATGGCATGTAGAGCCAAGGCTTAATTTTAGAATTTGTTAATTTCCAGTGAACCTCCGCGATTCCACCACGTCGCGGTGTAGTTTCTGTTCGCAACCAAGGGGGCAATTTCCACCGTGTCGCGCCGTCGTGCATTTTCCCAATTGTCCAAATTCCAGTCAGCTGGCGTGATTGTGACGCGTTGCGCCAGCACGTAAAATCAGGATTTTTCAATTTAATTCCACGGGCGAAAAGGGGCTTTTCCCAACCCCTATATATACTCCCTTACACAGGATTTGGCCTCATTTTCTCTTATTCCACTCCAAAAACTAGGGTTTCCAAAATCAAAACACTCTTTTTTTCTTCAACAAAAATCAAGAGAGAATCAAGAGGAATCAAGAAATCTTTCCAAGAACCTTCAAGAAAAAAGTTTTCTCAGGTATGTAGATGTTCATTCTTGGGTCCCTTTTATCCAAGAAGCGCAAGTACACTTTTCTAAAACTCAAAGATTTTATGTTTATGAGTTGGTAATGATTCATGAGAGTTGAAATTGATGTTCCATGTGTTGTTGAGTTTTGATTCATGTTTGTTTATAAGATTTATGAGCTTTGACCCTAGTATGTGGAATTCTTGTGAGGGTGGTGATGAACTCTCTTAATGATGCTTCCTATATGAAGTGTTCATGTTAAATAGGAGTAGAAATGGTTGAATAAGTGAATCATGTCCCCCATAAGTTTGATAAAGAGCTTAGGTGAAGAATAAGGGCCATTATAGTATCTTGAACAGGAAACCTCCAAATTGGAAGCTAGTCCATGCATGCCTAGTGTTTGATAAAATGCCTTAGTGAGTGAAATGTGCCATGACATTGGAAGCTAGTCCATGCATGCCTAGTGTTTGATAAAATGCCTTAGTGTTGTTGAAGTACCTTAGTGAACAATTCGAGATATGATGGATGCAAATTCCCCAATTATGTGCTCTCTGATATATGCTAAGCTTTTAATACATTCCAAATGGTTAGCAAGTAAGTTGAGACATGATAGTGTGAAGTCTTCCCCAAATCATGTGATGTCCAAATACATGTCAAGACTAATTTAGGTATGAAGTACTTAAGGTAAGACCTTGTTGAAGGAAGTATAATCTAGTAGCATGTTTTCCTATGCTAGTATATGTTGATTTGTCCTAAATGCTTGACGCGATGCCTTAATGATTTTAAAGATGAAGGTATGTTATGTTTCCTAAATACTTAAAGATATGCTTTAATGATAATGATGATGAATGAATGACTTTGATGATGAATGAATTATTATTATGATGATGATGAATGAATGATTGTGATAATGATGATGAATGAATGATTGTGATGATGGAGGAATGATTATGCTTTATTTTATGTTAACGAGTCCTGGGGGGTATTTATACCCGACAATTAGTTGCTGTCTAGAGCCCATGTCAGTTTTATGATAATTCCAGTCAAGCCATGACTCTCAGAACTTAGTGAATTATAGAACGTTGTATCCTCAGACAGTTACAGAACTTAAGAAATCTCAGTAATCACAGTTATCTCAGTAATATCCATATTGCTAGTAATCTAGCCTCAGTTTTGTAATCAACTCAGATCCAATAGTATTCAAGAGTTTAATTCTGATCTCAGTAGTGATTCGAATAATCTGTTCAAGATCTGTATGATCAGTCAGATACCGTGATTCAATACCATTTCCGTTAGATACGGAACTAAGTGATCTCAATGTAACTCAGTCAGATCTTTTGAGAAATATGATCAGTATTATATTCAGTTTAATTATGTTCAGTTAAGAATTAAGTCATAGTCTTTTAGTTGGGAGTAGAAACTAGCACCGAATGAGGGAAGGGATGGCTGCACCTCCTATCAGCGAGAGAGAGGTTAGAGTTGTTAGTAGCTATCAATGACCTCTAGAAATTTATTGCCAGTGCAGGATACAAAAGACACCATCAGGAAAAGGCAGTCACCTCCAGAGAGAGAGTGTTTGACTATGATATTGCCTTAGGTCGACTTCCTGTTGAGGTTCATCCATCAGAGAGAGGATTGACCAGAGAGAGGTCTTTGCCCGTGGCACGGTATTGACACCCTTCCAGCTGGGGTTATAGGTTGGACCCCATCTTTGGTAGGTTGGGGCATGACGGTTAAGTAACTACTTCCCACAATTTCAATTTCAGTTTCAGATTCAGTCTTAATCTCAGTATCAATCTTCAAAATTCAGGACTGTCAGATACAATCATTTATCTCTATGATGAACTCAGAAAGTTCGATTGATTCATGGACCATCTGTCAGATAGGCTTGGTCTCATATACAGTTATTTGATATCATATTCAGAGATATACCGCCAGACAGGCATGATCACAGTCTTAGATTCTATTGAGTATTCTTGTTGTCAGATTCAGAAATGATCATTTCCTTACCATTGGTAATATCTTCCTTAATCATCCGTTAGAGAGGTTGATCTTTAATATTGTCAGTCGAGAGAAGTAAGCTCAAAATTCAGTCATCGATGTAAGTAAATCCACTTTCTCAGTCATCAGTATCAGATTAGTCACTGTCTCAGTATCTTAGTGTCAGTAGTGAGTCCAGTCTGCAGTAAGGCAGTATCCAAGTTTCAGTCTCTAGAGTTGTGATGATTGTGACTATGGTCTATGCATTCATGTATGTGTATGTCTTCTGGTGCAGCATTTTCATGATTATTCATTTTAGATATTATGCATGCATGAGGCCTTGTATTTAGCCTTACCCCGATTATATACTCAGTACATCCCTGCACCGACGAATTTGCGCTATGGTGTTTTATTTGGCACCAAAGGTTCAAAGGCATGAGACCCAGAGTTTCCTTATCAGTTCAGTCACAGTCAGCAGTAGTAGTCGTAGCAGTGAGTCCTCTTTTTTTAAGGATGAATCTTAGTTTACTATTATTGCATAAGACCTTGTTTATATTTTTAGTAGACAGAGTTAGTTGGGGACCTGTCCCATTAAATCCACAATTCAGACAATTTAGAGGCTTTTCAGATGATGTATTAGTATTCATTTTTCAATTTTGAGTATTCATAGATGTGTTGAACCTTATGTCTAGTTACTGCATTTATTTCAGATATTATGCAGTTCACAGGTACAAATATCAGTAAAAGGTTAGCTTGTTGTCCTTCTGGGTCATAAGCACCATGTGACATCTCGGGATGGGATCTCGAGGCATTACAAACTTGGTATCAGAGCCTAAGGTTCAAGAGTGTCCTAGGGAGTCTAAAAAGCCGCATATAGTAGATTCTTGTACATGGGTGTATTGTGCACCACATTTATGTGCAAGAGGCTACAGGATATTTTAGGAGAAGTTTCCCTTCTTTCAGTATTTAGATCGTGCGAGTGAGCATAGGCTTAAGTTGATTCTCATTTTAATGCACTTCTTCCTTCCGTTTATAGAGTATGCCTCATCGCAGAGATTTTGTCCATGGGGTTGATAACCAGCCCCCTCAGCCAGTAGATCCCGAGAATGAGAATGTGTCATATTCAGAGTTTTGGGCAGCTTTCTAGGTGCTGGCCCAAGAGGTGACTAATGTTCAGGGTAACCTTCAGGCTACAGTCCCACCTCAACAATATGGGAATTCTGCCTGTAGCCAGGGTTAGAAATTTCATGAAAATGAACCCGCCAGAAATCTTTGGGTCAGTGGTAGGAGAGGACCCGTAGCTTTATCTAAAGGAGGTAAAGAAGATTAACTATATTATGTATGTTTCTGAGGAGGAAAGTATTGAGTTAACATCTTATAGGTTGAAGGATATTGCTCATGATTGGGTAGTGATGTGGCAGAAGAGTATAGGAGAGAATGAATCTCCTGTGACTTGGCTAGAGTTTCAGAGTGCCTTTCTAGATTGATTCTTTCCACTAGAGATAAGAGAGGCTAAGGTAGAAGAGTTCATGAACCTAAGGAAAGGTTCCATGACCATGAAAGAGTATTGTTTAAAGTTTTACCAATTAGCTAAGTATGCTCCCGGCCTAGTAGCTGACCCTAGAGCGAGTATGGGTAAGTTTTTGTCTGGGGTATTGAGTTATGTGTTGAAAGAGTGTAAATTTGTTATTCTCAATAGATATATGTATTATTCTAGGCAAATGATGCATACGTAACAGATTAAGGTAGATAAGATGAAGGAGAGAGAGAGAGTGAGCAAGAGAGCCAAGAAAAGTTGTCGTGATTTCTCTAAGGTATGGACCCAGAGTGGTAGTCATTCTCAGCATGGTCAGATATTTATAGTCCCAGCTCTATCTTCAGTTAGCCTGCCCGCACCTATGTTCGAGGGTGTCAGATCTGAGAGAGTGTCAGGATCCAAAGCCCATAGTAGCACTAGTGGTATTCGTACCAATCCGCATTGTAGAGACTGTGGAAAGAGTCACAAAGGTGCTTGTAGAACCGGTAGTGATGTGTGCTTCGGATTTGGTGAGCCGGGCTATAGAATGCGAGATTATAGTGTGCTGACTCAAAGGGGTAGAATCCATGCACTTCAGGCTCGCCTTGATCGGGATGAATTCCTTGAAATTGACCTGGGTATGCTATGCCCTTCATCTTTATGATATGCATTGTTAGATCCTTTGCTTTCATTTCAAGCTTATATGCTAGTATGAGTCATGCATGAGTTTCAGATCTCAGTCGGTCAATTATGACCTAGTCTATAGGTGCCCCGCGTAACGCCCTAGTATTTCAGCGAAATGTGTTTAGAGGGACACAGAGTCTCAAGGGGGAGATACCCCATAGTATTACGATGTTTGCATGCCATTATATTCATCCACATGCATGTTTAGATTTTATTTATGAAGTTAGCATCGGTTGCTATTGCATTGTCAGTTATGCTTTCGAAAGACAGCTCAGCCGGACATTCATGCATTAGATATGCACATTCATTAGAAATGAGTTCAGCTTGTCAGTGTGTGTTCAGTCATGTATTCATGAGATCAACCCAGTTATGAGTCCATGCATCAGATATGCATCTGTGTTATGAGAATTCATCTATTAGTAGATTTAGTCGAATATTCCATCCCTTAGATATGCATGCCTAGTGTGAGAATGCAGTATGTCAGTCGTTCCAGTTGTGTAGTCATGCTTTGAGATGTTTCCATTTGTTGAGTAACTTATGTTGATCCATATTCTCAGTCTATCAAGTTACAATCGAGGATGAATGTTCCTAAGGGGAAGATAATGTAACACCCCGCAAAATCCACTTCCAGTCTAATCCTTTGAGCGTATTCAGTAAAGCGGGAATTTGAGTCTAAAATTTTCAGAAATATCTCCCCAATTATGAAATACTTTGTATAGTGTAGAATTTCCCTAATTTCAAATCTTTGTCATATAGAGCAATGAATAAGCTTCCCATCGATACCAAATTTGCCAAAATATGACACTCGGGTGAAGAGTTAGAACCATTTTAGTGTGACAGTGTGCTACTTGGCACTTTCGCGCATCGCGGAGCCAGCCGAAATAGTAATTGTCAAAATACAGTGAGCCTCCGTGGTTATGGCGCGTAGAGCCAAGGATTAATTTCAAAATTTGTCAATTTTCAGTGAACCTCCGTGATTCCACCGCGTCGCGGTATAGTTTTAGTTCACAACCAAGGGGGCAATACGATTTCCACCGCATCGCGCCGTCGTGTAGTTTCCCAATTGTCCAAATTCTAGTGAGCTAGTACGATTATGGTGCATCGCGCCAGGATGTAAAATCGATATTTTTCAATTTAATTCCAAGGGCGAAAATAGGCTTTATAAGCTTTGACCCTAGTATGTGGAATTCTTGTGAGAGTGGTGATGAACTTTCTTAATGATGGTTTCTATATGAAGTGTTCATGTTAAATAGAAGTAGAAATGATTGAATAAGCGAAACATGTCCCCCATAAGTTTGATAAAGATCTTAGGTGAAACATAAGGTCCATTATAGTATCTTCAACAGAAAACCCCCAAATTAGAAGCTTGTCCATGTATGCCTAGTGTTTGATAAAATGCCTTAGTGAGTGAAATGTACCATGATAGTATGAAATTCCCAAGCCGGTGTAAAACTATACTTGCTTAGTGTTATTGAAAGACCTTAGTGAATAAGTCGAGATATGATGGTTGTAAATTCCATAATTATGTGCTCTCTGATATGTGCTAAGATTTTAATACATGCCAAATGGTTGGTAAGTAAGTTGAGACATGATACTATGAAGTTTTTCCCAAATCATGTGATGTCTAAATACATGTCAAGACTAATTTAGGAGTGAAGTACTTGAGGTAATACCTTGTTGAAGGAAGTATAATCTAGTAGCATGTTTCCCTACGCTGGTATGTTGATGTTTCCTAAATGCTAGACGCAATGCCTTAATGATTGTAAAGGTGAAGGTATGTTATGTTTCCTAAATACTTGAAGATATGCTTTAATGATAATGATGATGAATGAATGATTGTGATGATGATGATGAATGAATTATTGTGATAATGATGATGAATGAATGGTTGTGAGGAATGAGGAATGATGATGCTTTATTTTATGTTATCGAGTCCTAGGGGTATTTATAGCCTACAATTTAGCTGCTGTCTAGAGCCTGTGTCAGTTTAACGATAATTCTAGTGAAACCATGACTCTCAGAACTAAGTTAATTAAAGAACGTTGTATCCTCAGATAGTTACAGAACTTAAGAAATCTCAGTAATCATAGTTTTCTCTGTAATCTTCGTATTGCTAGTAATCTAGCCTCAGTCCTATAATCATCTAAGATCCAATAGTATTCAAGTGTTTAATTCTAATCTCAGAAGCAATTTGAATAATCTATTCAAGCTCTGTATCGTCTGTTAGATACCGTTATTCAATACCATTTCCGTCAGATATGGAACTAAGTGATCTCATCATAACTCAGTCAGATCTTTTGAGAAATATGATCAGTAGTAGATTCAGGTCAGTTGTGTTCTATTAAGAATTCAGTCAGATTTTTAATTGGGAGTAGAAACTAGAACTGAGCGAGGGAAGGGATGTCGGCTCCTCCCGTCAGTGAGAGAGAGGTCAGAGTCGTTAGTAGCTATCCCTGACCTCCAAAACTGCGTAGCCAGCGCAGGATACAGGAGTCACCGTCAGGAAAAGGCTATCACCTTCAGAGAGAGAGTATTTGACTATGATATTGCCTTAGGTCAACTTTTTGTTGAGGGTCATCCATCAGAGAGAGGATTGAACAAAGAGAGGTCTTTACCCGTGGCACAGTATTGACACCCTTCCATCTGGGGTTATAGGTTGGAACCCACCTGTGGTAGGTTGGGGCATGTTGATTAAGTTACTAATTCCCATAGTTTCAGTTTCAGTTTCTGTTTCAGATTCAGTCTCATTCTCATTCTCAGTATCAATCTTCAGAAATCAGGACTGTCAGATACAATCATGTATCTCTATGAGGAACTCAGATTGTTCCATTGATTCATGGACTCTCCGTCAGATAGGCTTGGTCTCATATACAGTTATTTAATATCATATTCTGAGATATGCCACCAGACAGGCTTGATCATAGTCTAAGATTTTATTGAGTATTCTGGTTGTCAGATTCAGATATAATCATTTCCTTACCATTGATAATAACTTTCTTAATCATCCGTTAGAGAGGTTGATCTTTAATCTTTTCAGTCGAGAGTAGTAAACTCATTATTCAGTCATTGATGTAAGTACAACCAGTTTCTCAGTCATCAGTATCAGATGATTCAGTGTCTCAGTATCTCAGTGTTAGTAGTTAGTCCAGTCTGCAATAAGGCAGTATCCGAGTTTTAGTCTCTAGAGTTGTGATGGTTGTGACTATGGTCTATGCATTCATGTATGCGTATGTGTTCTTGTGCGACATTTTCATGATTCTTCAGTTTAGATATTATGCATGCATGAGCCCTTTCATTTAGCCTTACCCTGACGACATACTCAGTACATCCCTATACTGACGCATTTGCGCTATGGTGTTTTATTTGGCACCATAGGCTTATAGGTACGAGACCCAAAGTTTCCTCAGCAGTATAGTCCTAGTCAGCAGTAATATTTGTAGCAGTGAGTCCTTTTCTTTCGAGGATGAATCTCAGTTTACAATTATTGCATCAGACTTCGTTTATATTTTTAGTAGACGGAGTTAGTTGGGGACCTGTCCCATCAACTCCACATTTCAGACAGTTTAGAGGCTTTTCAGATGGATGTATTAGTATTCAGTTTTTAGTTTTGAGTATTCATAGATGTGTTGAACCTTATGGCTAGTTTCTATATTTATTTCAGATATTATGTAGTGCACATATGCAGATATTAGTAATGGGTTAGAATGTGGTCCTTCAGGGTCATAAGCACCGTGTGATGTCTCGTGATGGGATCTCGGGGCATTATAAAAAAGGTCTTAATGAGGATCTTGGGTTTACAAGTTTGCTAGTTGCGAACAAAAGTTGTGGCTTTGGTGAAGGTTTATGGTGGAACCAAAATCCCCGGGAAACCAATTGGGATGCTGAAGAGGACATGAAGTCCAAGTATCCATATTGGTTGTTAATTATGAATCCTTATGCATAAGGTATGTGTTCTTCATCATGTCTTTGTTTTTTAACTTTTTAAAGGAAAGTATGATCCTTGTATCCTTGTTTTCTAACTTAGTTAGAGGTTGGGATAAAGGTGTTGGGTGTAAATCTTGCTTGGAATATGTGGTTATCTTCTTATCTTGATTTATGTCCTTTTCTTCTAAGTTTTTTGGAGGGAATTTTTATGCATATTAATGTGTTAACTCGAGATTTTTCTTGCCTTTACCCATCATTCAAGGAAGAATGATCCTAAGCAAGGGAGAATAAAACACCCCAATTGGACCCTTAGAAAAATTTTCCTAAGTTAAGTACTCTAGACAAGGTAAGACTTGAAGGTACAACTCATATGTTATGTTACGTATTCGTGTCCCTCTCTTGTATGTTAGTCAGTGAGTTTGGGTTGGTTTCTATCCAAGATACGACTAAGAAACATGTTAGTCGTATGGCAGGATATGAGGTGTATGATCCTTATTTATTAGCATAGTTGAATCTGTCCAAGGTACAGGTTAGGGGTACTTCTCATACCTTAGGGTATGAGTTTTGCATGTGTTATCGTATGATGATCAATTTTCAGGTACTTGGTGAGGTCTAGGGTATGAGCTATGGTACCACTTGTACCCTAGGGTACGACCAAGGGGCGGTGGTCGTACCCTTCTGCGTGCATATTTTTAACTTTTGAGTTGGAGGTATTCTAGACATTTTCCACCCCAAAACCCTTATGTTCCCACATTATATATCACTTGGTTGCCTCTCAAAACTCTCATGGATGGATTAAAATACTCCAAATACTCTCTTTAAGCACTATCTTAAAGATTAAGGCTGGGGTTTCTACAAGTGTTCTTTAAAGGGATCGAGATTCAAGTTTCCTTTTATGAATCTTCTTGTATAAGGCATGTAGTCCTCCCTCATTGTTAGTTCAAACTAAATTCATGTTTTAATGTATTTTAAGCATTGATTATTAATCCTAAATGGTGGTTTTGAAAACAAATGTTAAGGGTTTTTGTGCGCATTGTTGAGTATTGTTTACAATGGTTTAAATTATGTTTTCACATATTTTGGGTGATGGTTTGCATATTTGGGTGCTTTTTTATTATGGTTTACCAAATGGGTCGTGGGTAACCCTAAATTTCATGGTTTATGCTTTGGTTTTTGTCTTGGCAAAGGCATGCCCTCTACATGTTCGATAAAATGCCTATGAGAATGTTTTAGTCAATTGTTGAACTTTCATTGAAGCTATTGCATGGTATGTTTTGCTAATAGATCCCTAAATTAGTTTTAATGGTTTTCGAACAATCTAAATGGTTTTGAATGGTTTGGAATGGTTACATAGTACAAACTTGGTTGTCATAGTGATGATTTAATTAAAAACCTTGCGGGGTACACGGGAATCCCCCAACTAAATAAAATAATGTAATTGGTTTGAATGTTGAACATCGTATGGGGTACATAGGAATCCCCTAACCAAAACATTTTAATGAAACATATGTGGGGCACACGGGAATCCCCCAAGTAAACCTAATAATGATGTACTTGCAAGGGTATATGGTAATCCCCCAAGTAAACTTATTAATTTAACCTATGAGGTATATGGGAATCCGCAATGTTTTTCTAAGGATAGTGCTTGAAATCTATAGTCGGTATGACGATACCAATTCTCGTAACCTTGATTAATAATAAATGGGATGGTGGTTTTATTGGGTCATTATGGTCTTAATGAGAAGTAATGGAGGTTTGTGATAGCCAACCGTGAATATAGGAGTCCAATGTACGAACACTGGAAAATTATGTTTGCTGTCATGAGTAAGGGTCATGGCTACCATATACTTAAGTGGTACACAGGAATCCCCTAACACTTGTATATATGTATCATGTAGAGAAAATGGTACAATAGAATCCCCTAATCCTATGGTATCTCCGTTTCATGCAGCTATAGGCATTAGGGCGTGTCCAGGTGGTAGTATTGGATCCATATATCTATGGGTGGATTATGACGGTTAAGCTAAACATACTAAGGTTAATGGTTTTCAAGGTATGATAAACCTGGCTCCATTTCCTTACAAGGTTATGTATATGTATGTATAGTTGTGAATGCATATAGTTGGTTTACATTATTTTAAAGGTTAGCAATTATTTTATCCCTATCCTTAGTGCATTCTTGCGTTCATCCGCTAAACTATATTCGGGCGGCTATATCCACATGCGATACAGGAACTGGCCATACTACTCCCCCTTCTCATTGATCGAATTTGTGGACAGTCTGTGTTTGATTGAAGTGGTGAGCTTCCATAGTTTTGAAGATATATATTTCAGGTCATGTATCTTTTTATATAATTTTGACTTTTCATAGACTGTAGTTTTTGTCTATGGTCGGAGGCATGTCGCGAATAGATACTCTTTGGTTTGGTTTAGAAGCTTTGTATGGACAACTGTGAACTTGGGTATGGAATAGTTATGATTTATGTATGATATACATTGTATTTTTTCCCTTTTTTATTTGGGTGGTTTGTTATTGATGGATTGACTTGGTTGGGATGGTCTCAGATATAGACTTATTCCAAAGTCATTACATTGTTAAGTACGTTATCTTGTTATATGTTCGGAGTTCATCCGACTTTGGGTATAAGGCAGTTTGTTGGATTGGGTATCGGTGGTGGTCTCCGGTCGTGATTAGAGATGAGATGCACATTATGACAAGGCCTCGTTTTGGGTGATGTCAAATACTTACCATCAATAAAGGGTAAATTCAGACCTCAAATGATGCTACAAACAACCAACCAATATTCTATGGATTTTGGGAAATAATAGAGAAATTAACCATGGAATTAATGAATATATACCAAAAATTAAAAGAAGGATTGAGTAATTGACACTTACGAATACACCAAATTCACCTATTGATGTTTCTCCCAAGCTTCCACACGTTCTTTGATTTTCCACAACTAGAATTGTTTTAAAACTGCATGAAAATTTGGAAAGTAGGGATTTTAAGTCCACCTAAGTGCCTCTTAAGCAGACACTAGGTCGTTTAAGCGGTCATGGCAGATAAGTGCTACATTAGTTGCTTCTGCTGCCTGTACAACAACCGCTTAAGTGATCCTCTTGCAAATTAAGTGGTATTCGCTTAATCAGTAAGGGATCTACTTTAGCGGACCTTGGCTTCGCAAGCCTGGTCGCTTAAGAATTCGACTTGCTTCTTTAGTGGCCTCCTACTTAAGCAATCCTAAGGGAAAAAAAGATAGTTCACAATTTGGAGACTTGGAACTTTTTTATGTCTCCACAGACCACTCGAAATTCATTTAGAATCCCATATACACAAATAAACTATGCTACCCTATCAAGTTCGATGTTTCAAACTCAATAGAATAGTTAAAATTTCCATCTACGGTTATTTTTTGAAATGTAGGTCCCGCACCCAAGTGCCATTTTTCTTAAGTTATGGTCAATAGCCAGAAATGATTGTGAAAGCCTTAGGAGCCCAACCAAAGGTCGATCAAGCCTAAAATTGATGTTCCTGAGTTGTTGAAACTGTTAGATTTTTCATACAAGGTTGTTTGGACGGTGTGTTTTCCTAGTAGCCAGTTCTAACTACTAAAGACTTTAAAATAAGGAATTGGCTCTAAAAACAAATAAACTACCCGATAATTGAACTGTCAGCTCTAGAAAGTCATGAATTACTCGAGGTAGCTATATCAAAGCTCTTAACAATGAAACTGAGTGAAAATGAAAAAAATGTCCCAAGGGTCATTGCATAGGCATGGTATAAGTTGAATAATTATATCTTCCCTATAAAAAAGTGATTTTGGAAAAATGATGTTAATTAAACTAAAAGAAAATCTACTGTTATATGTTAATCCCTAGTTAGTTGGGTTAACTATATGAAGCTGTTGGAATCCTTTTAAGATTTGCCTAAATCTTTTAAAAAGTTTTTTCGTGGCCTAAATAGTTAAAGGGTTTCTCTTTTCCCAAACCTTTTCATAGACTCTCCACAAATAGATACATGTTCAGAAAGAATAAGAAGACAAAGTGTTTACCAGAGCTTACATTGGGATGCATAGAACAGAAAATCAAATTTTCCTAGAACATAATCAATAAGAACACTAGCGTACGTCCTTTAGATAAGTTCAAAAGATGACAGATGAAATGTAATAATCCACTAAGAGGAAAAATAACAAACCAACTTGAAAAAAATAGTCAAACTTGAAGAGAATTAGAATGAGAACTCAAAATTCTTTGTGAGAGTGAATATACAATTTCATACCAATTCTAGTTTTTGATCATTAGAGACTTGAATCAAAGAGTATTGAAATCTTTTAGATTTCATAATAGATTTTCCTAGTGTGAGGTTCTTTTGATTTGGGAAAACATTTCACTGGCGTAGATAGAGAGTTAAATTGGAAAAAAAAAGAACTTTATGAGTTTATTTTTTGTCCGTTAGAACTCACAAAAATTCTTTGTTTTATTATATTTAGGAAATAAAGCAATTAAAGTAAAAAGGTATTTTGGCGGGTTACAAAAATAAACAATGAAAACTATGCAGGGATTAATCACTAGATTCGAAACATGATTTTATTCATAAATGGTGTTCATAAATGGATCTATGGTGATGATGTTAATAACCATTATTATACATAATCCTATTGCAATAGTTTTGATATAGGTGGAATGGTTATATGAGTAAATTGTATCAGTAACACCCAAGACTTTTAAAACAGTCGTAATAGTTGTTATAGACAATCTATAGCATTAGTTTTTGATCTTCTATGAAATTTTTTTCCATAGTTCTAGTAGAGACAACAAACAAACCACAAGTAGTGAAGCACAACACGAGTTAACCAAATGTGTGTTTTGACTCATTTTTGGAATTTATCAATTTAACGACCCCTGTCATTGTCAATGAAATATCCATGTTAAAGGCATAAATATCTTATTTTTCATTGGTCTTAGGCAAAATATTTTTAGTTTAGATTTATATTAGATATGAATAAAGGTCATATGATACCCCTATCACAAAGTCAAGTTGGAAGTGCCCTTACCAATTGAGTTTTTGAAAAAATTTAAACTAAGGTCAACTTCAAAAAAACACTCCTCCTTGAACATAAAGTTTTATGAGGCCCAATACCCACAAAATTTAATTTCTTCAATTCTTCTTTCTAATGCCACCAACTATTTTTTAATTTGCATTAAGAATAAAATGTAATTTCCATTTTACTTATGATTGTTCGTACTAAATAGTTGATGCCATCATAGCGATATTAGGATTCGAAAGTAGGGATGATATAGTGGGATTTCAGACTGCTATAGAAGGGTTCATATAGTGAATAAGATTATTTTTTCTAAATTTTAGGTCACACACTCAAAAACCTTATTCAAACACCCTAAGGAGGAAATTTCCAACGTCTAACGTAAAAAATTCTTCAGTGAGGTAAATTATTTCACCATCTTCCTTATATTTAAATTAAGGATCATTAGGCTGAACTTTAACGATGGAATTATGAGTGAAAAGCCTAGGTTTTTGTGGATTTGGGAAAAACTTATGGTTTGTGGTAATATCACTTAAAACTGATTATACATCATATCTTAACACTTAGTAGCATTAAATTGTGGTCCTAGAATATGAATTATTGTTCTATAAAACCTTGTATATAATAGAGATGGGATCCATAGGTTAAAACCCTATAAATAGATATTATAAGAGTATGATAGAACTAGCTAAATGTTAATTGACCCATGGGAATAATTATATTCCGTGAAAAAGGTTAGAATAAATGGGTTTGAATTCCCAAAATATTTTTTCAAGTAGTAATTAATTCATTACTTTTATAATTTCTTCTTTATTAGATTCTTCAATGTTTTGCAACCTGATGGAAGGAAGGAGCATCTGTGGTGTGGCTTACTTGACCTAAATTTTATAAATGATGTAGGTCATGGTTTTTCATTAGCGGGATATGGTTAGAAATTAGATTAATAATAAAGATATGATGGCAAGAGTCAGGCTTAGGATCGTGGGCACGATGTTTAGATGGATAAAATATGGAACTAATTTAATAAAGAACTAATTAGTAGTTAGTTTAGGGGTTTTCAATCTTGTCAAGTGTGAAAGGGATTCTTGGGCTTCTAAGGGACTAATTTAAGGCTAAAATTATTTAAAGGGTAATTAATTAGGAATGAATCTTGGAGTTATGTTGTTCTAGGGGAACGTTATGCATGGATGTGTGAAGATTCAGTATAAATTTCAATTGTTGATGATGTGGTAGGCTAGGTTAAAAGTCCTTGAGGTTAGTTTTTTAACAAAACCTCTAAGATATCACTGATTGTCTCTTTTGAGTACCTAATGAGTGTGTCAATTAAAGCCACCTAATACCTTAATTGGGTATCCTTATTTCTAGGATGATACCTATGGTATAATCAGTATCATAATCACCCTTATGTTTAATATAGTGAAAATTAACAAACTAGGACCATTAATTGTCGACTATTTCCTTGGTTTCCACATCCCTCTTTCAAGGATAACATGGGTTCCAAAAGCTTACCTAAACCCCTTTTTCAAAGATGGTTTGAGCTTTTGAGTGTTTGGGATTTCCCCCCATCAAACCCATTTTGGGTGTTTCGGACTTTCACCGACAAATCCCAACTAGTCTACCCAAGAAATAGTATAACCCATTATTAATAGACTAAAATCTACACAGATACATTACAACCCATATGCAATTGTACCCTATTCGAGCATAATCTCATGAGGTAGATCTAGCATATCATAAGGATAGTGAAATCAAATATACCTAGATATCTATTAAAGTTATGCATAAGAAAAATAAATAGAGGACAAACCAAACTTTAGATTAAATGAATATTCAATAGAAAATGCTAAATCAATACATCGGAGTTCCTCTAATCACTTCTTACCTCAAATTAGTACAAATTTCAGATCCAAGCTCCAAGAAATTAAAAAAACCTAAACTAAAGATGGGAGGTAGGGTTATGGAATTATGGATTATTCTAAAATTAATGGATTTTTATCCTAAAATAGAATTTGGGGTCGGCTGGTCAAAATGATGTTTCTGCCCTTGGGTTATTTTTTGCTCTCACTCGATCGCACTTACTGCTATCACGGTAACTCTGTTTCTATCGCATTTGGTTGACTAGATTGATAGGTAATTATTGAGGGATGATGCCCACAATCACAATAATTGAGGGCTAGATCCTAATCTTTCTTCATCTTTTCCAACTCATGTAATTCAATTCCCTTTTTGATCCTTTTCATCTCAAATTTTCTTATTTTCTTCTCAGCACTTATACACTTGCAAAATATAGGAATTACTACATTTAACCCCAAATATGTCTTACTTTTAGAGTCAAATCATAGTAGTGTTCATGAATATTTAGTGCAAATGAGTGGTAAATTCACCCGTCATAATTCACTAAATTTTATCATTACTGATATTTGATGATGACATTCAGACATTATGATATTTAGACAATTGGGTACCATGTCGGTACAAGTTTCTTATATTTAGAGAATTTGGTACCACGAGCTAATGTATAATATTTATGTATATGATTGTTGAGGATTGGGTAGCATGAGATGGTACATATTTTTTATGTATGTTATTATATAGGTTCGGGCACCACAAGTCAATTAGTATAAATTATTGATGTGATTATTGAGGATGAGATGCTATGAGCCGGTAGAAATTGATTATCGGTATGATTGTTGAGGATTGTGTACCATGAGTTGGTAAAATAGATGTAGGTCATGACTATTGGGCATATAAGACCCATAGTATGTGAGTACAAATTCAAAAGAGGTGTTGATGGTTGTGATGCATGGTTGCATATTCATAGTCTTGTATTAATCGTTTGCATTCATTGACCATGTTACATTAAAATCATGGTGGTGAATTCTATTGTTCTGATATGTGTTGGTTGTACATAGTTTTCTTTTTTTGTACTTGTAGTACATTAGAGGAATCATAAAAATCTCTTTTCTTATTGATTGAACTTATGCGTGTGAAGGTTGATCTGTTGAGGTTATTGGTTGTGGATAAGTGTTTACCTATGGTTGATAATGATTGGTTAAGAGAATTAGTTATATTAATTGTTGAATATTATTGTTTAATTTTCATTAACAATGGTTATGCATTTTTTTAGTAAGGTTATTATATGAATTTTGTGATCTTGACTTAAGTTGACAATAGAATAGATGAATCATGAGGATGCATATAAAGCCATTATGGAAATATTGACATATGTAGTTGATTTATAAGGATTGTAATTGTGGTGTAGCATAACATCATTATTTAAAAAAATTTAGGTTAATTCCTGAGTTGGATATATAAGCAGTTGTCTGGTTAAATATCTATCACAAGTTTTAGTGAGGAGGCGGGGCTATAGGATGGATCTTGTGTTGGATGTTAAATTTTAGTTATATGGGTCACTTAAGCCAATAAAATATCATTGGAAGCTCCAAGGGAGTTGATATATTGGCATAAAAATTATGAGTTAGAATTAGGCTATTATAAAAATTGTCATGATCTGTTTTTGTAATTTTCATATGATACTTATGTGATTTAATTAACTTTGGTCAGCTGATGATACATACTAGTACATGTGATTGTACTAATAATGTTCTTTCTATAGCCCTTTTGGGGATATAGATGCTCTCTAGGATTAATTGAGTCTAGTTATTTGGAATAGATAGTATACATCAACAACTTCTGCTCATCCTGTTCCAATACTACGAGATGTTTATTGTGTTTTGTTCCTTTTTATATTAGAAGTCGTTGTATAAATCTAGGATAGGTCCTCGAAAAAAGAATTTTCATTCATGGTATTCTTGAAAAAGGTTGTAATAATGATTATATTTTAAAATATTTTAAAAAAATTGCTTAGAAGTTCACATGTATTTTAATGGGAAGTAAGAGTTCTCCTATCTAGGTGGATTAAAGTAGGTGACTAGAAAATCTTATTAGCTGGGTCATGACAGTTCATACTAGGGTGTAGGTTAATGGTATTTCTAGTACAAGAGAAAATGCTAAGTACAATGCTACAAATAGTCGTATAGATGTCCACATCAAATATTTGAAAATCTATGAGGCATGAGTTTATCCCTTCCTTATTTTGTGTCATGCTATTTTAGTTTGTCAACAACTTGTCTAGTTCAATTGATATCTAGCCAATATCAATTCGTATCTCAATGATTTTATGATTGGAATCTATCCTATTCTAATATGTATTTAGTGATAGAACTCACGTGGAAGTGTAAGTAACTAATATTTGTTTTCAGTTGGCGTTGATTGATTGATTGTGACTTTTTGATGTTACGTTTTGCTTGTCTAGTCATTGTAAATATGGTATATAGATAGATTAAAACTTGAAAACTATGGAAATAGCCCTGAATTTAGGTATTAATATATTTATATGAATTCTTCAATGAATATTTATAGTTTAGTGACTTTCTTAGAAATTATAAATTGAATTGTGTGAACCAGATAATAATAAGATAAGGCTAGTTGAGAGAGTTGATATAGTACCTTTTTTCATGAAAGATCACTGACGTGGTTGATAAGATATGATTTGTTGATAAGATATATGTCTGATAAGGGTGTTGTTGTTTGTTGAGGTGACATAAGTATTTGAATATCAAACATTGTTTGACTTGATGATTTTGACTGTTCATTAAGTAACTAATTGTACTGCGATGATAACGTTTTTTTGATGGAGAAATTGTGAGATTATGGTGGAACAAGGTTCCCTTGTATTCATTAAATGGTAATTACTACAACATATTGGTAGAACTAGTCAATCATGCCTTGATTGAAAAAATGACTTGTAGTTGGATGATTATAGTTCGACATTGCTTATATTCTTATTATATGTGAATAATTATGATTAATAATATACCTTGAATATGGTGTAGTTAAATTGCGATGGTTTGTATAATAAGTTATCTTGAATTTGATGATCCTTGTTTTGCAGTTGATTGAGGGAGTAAAGTTATTGACTTTTATGCGTATTCACATCCCTCTCATCGTTACATGATAATGTTTTTTTGCTATTGTTAATTGAGTGGTTTTGGTATGTTGGATGATAACTACTTGACAGAAACCGAACTAGGGCCTATCCGTGTCGGATATATCAAGTACCGCATGGACCGAAGATCACTCCCTGCACTTAAACAACCCAAACACAACACACCCCAAGGTTGGATAAATTCCTAATATATAACAAGGTAACATGTAATAGCTTAAGAAAGTTTAAATGCATGTCCATAGCCAACCACCGATGACTGGCCTAACGAATGACAGACACAACCCAATAACCCTAGTCATCAAAACAAAGCCTTCTAAATAATGAACTAAAACTTAATACTAACAAAATTTAGGGACATGCCCCAAACAATAGACACAAGCCAAATCCAAGGGAATAGGAAAAAATGTAAGGGAAACAATAATCATGAAATGGGTTCTTCAAAAGTATGGAAGTTCACCACTTTAACATGACTCTCTGGCTCATCCCAAATCAAAGTCACTGAGCATAAGTTGTGCTAGTATGGTGAGTTCCTGTAACGCGAGGGAATACAACTTCCGAAGATGGTTAGCAGTTTGAGCGCTAGCATGTAACTCAGGGATAGAGGAACAAAATAATTCCATGATAACAGTTTAAACATGTACAACATAGAATACGTACTATAATATGAAGTAAGTATACATATACATATACACATGCTGGGGTAGGGAGCAAGGTTTAGCATAAAATTCAAAGAAAATCTTAACCTAGGTTGTGAAGCATTACCGTTATAAATCCACCCATGGGCTATATGGGTCCAGTGTTCCCCCTGGATGGACCCTAGTGGGCGTTAGCCACACGAACCGAAGATATTATAGATGAAGGGGGATTCATTTGTACCCATTACCCAAAATGATACATATATACTTAAGTGCACTTAGGGGATTCGCTTGTACCCTAAAAGGACTTGGTCATCAAGATAAACCCTCATGTTGACAATCGCGAGTTTGCAGTATTAGTCCTTCAGACTCATACCTTCACGGCTAGCTGCACAACCCCTATTATTGCCCAATTTAAAATTTAACTTATAACCTAACTACTAATTTTAGGAATCAATTATTAAGGCATTATTTAGCGGTATCGACACACCAACTGTAGCTTGAAAGCAGTGTCATTAAGATAATACTTAGGGATTCCCGTGTACCCTGCAGACTCAATTAAAAGAATCACTTGGGGGAATCCCATGTACCCCACCAGGGTTTCAAGACTATTATCATCCAATTAACCAATTAAGCCATGCATTACTATAAAGAAATAAATCAATCCAAGTGTTAATGCATATTCTAAAACCAGGTGGGCAGATGGGTATATGTTGTTATCGGTTTCCATCCCAAACCAAATTATTTTGGGATTCCTTTGTAATTATATTTCCATGATTTACCAGTTTAGCAATTCCAATGTACCCAAGTCCTTCAACCATTAACGTTCACCCTAAAGTAGTTACCAACCATCGATTTAAGAAAAACAAATTTCATGAATATCATATAAGATGCATTTAAACAATTTACATTTAAAACCCTCAACCCATAGTTTCAAAACCATATGAACTTTATCCAAATCATACCATAAAGAAATTAAATGTATAGGGGAAGAGTAACATGCCTCAAATACCAAGAAATTTGAGGAAGAAAGCACCCTTGGAACCTAAGATGACCACCTCTCTTGGAACCCTAGCTTTAACTTGAAAGGAGGATCTTTGAGAGTATTTGGGAGTATTTGATAGGTAATAATAGGCTAATGAATACCCAAATATGGTTTTAAGTCATGGGGTTCAAAGGGTTAAAGTGGGAAATGTCGAAAGTAACCTAAGCTTAAAAGCCGAAGTAATGTAGCCCTTGGTTGCAAGTCACCCATCATCTCGTTACCGCACCTTACAACTCTTCACCACAAGTCGTTGCCAAAATAGCCTCCTAGGCCCCCGCCTATTATTCTACCTACGAATTAGTCAACTGACTCATTACGTGACCCTATAACTCGTAGAGTCCAAGCAGAAATAAATTGGGTGAACACAAGACATCCTACGGTTTTATCAATCTGACTCGTATTGGGTCTTCAGGACTTGTGACCTCATGTCATAATGAAGACAATGTCTTAGAAAAAACTTACTAGACTCCTAAAGACTAGGGTCAGCTACCCAGTCAAGATACCCTACGACTTGTAGGGTGAGTAGTATCCAAGACAGTGGGCTCAAAACTCAAGTACCAAAATTCTCGGGTGTCTTAATTCTCCCCCACAGGGAGCATTCACCCTAGAATGAAGGGTCAATTGCTAGCATGATTGACACCATATACCTCTATTCTTACCGTTAACAAAGATAGAAAACAAAGAAGACAAGGAATTCACTCTTTCCTTTAACAATGTTAGAAAACAAATATGTTTGGAATTATACATATATTAAGAATGATAATCTAGAGCACAAAACAAGAATGGATACTTGGACTTTATGTCCTCTTCATCTTCCTGAGAAACCTCTTCAATCTTGTGGTTCCTCCATAGAACCTTAACCAAAGCAATCCTCTTTGTTCATAAACGACGAACTTGCCGATCCAAAATCTCTATCGGGACTTCCTAATATGGTAAGGAATCCAAAATACCAATATCCTTTATTGGCCCAATCATCGATGAATCACCCATAAACTTCTTCAAAATCAACACGTGGAACACTGGGTAAATGGAACTCAAAGTAGGAGGAAACTCCAACTCATATGTGACATTGCCAACCCTCTTCGACACTAAGTATGGGTGGACATACTGAGGACTAATATTTCCCTTCTTCCTAAATCGTGTCACTCCCTTCATGGGAGACACCTTCAAGAACACCCTATCGCCAACCTCAAACTCTAACTCCCCACGCCTCATATCTGCATAGGAATTTTGGTGACTTTGGAAGGCTTTAAGCCTATCTAGAATCACCTTCACCGTCTCCATAGCTTGGTGAACCAAATTCGGGCCATACATCTCATCCTTACCTACTTCAAACTACCCAATAGAAGATCTACACCTCCTACCATACAAAGCCTCAAAAGAGGACATAACAATACTAGAGTTGTAGCTATTTTTATACACAAACTCTATAAGAGGAAAATTATCATCCTAACTACCACCATAGTCAATCACACAAGACCAAAGCATCTCTTCTAGTGTTTGGATGATCCTTTTCTCTTGCCCATCCAACTGCAGGTGAAAGCAATACTAGGGATCATATTAGTTCCCAAACCTCTATGAAACAAATGCCAAAAGAGCGATGAGAATTGAGTACCATAATATGAAATGATAGAAACAAGTGCCCCATGTAACTTACGATATTCCTATATAAACAACTTGGCATAATCCTCGAACAGAAATTCATTCTTATCGGCAAAAAGGCGAGAAAACTTGGTCTTGAGGACCGAAATCGAATAAAACTTATTCCAATACTGAGGAAGAGCAGTAACGAAATCCATATTATTTACTTCCTACTTCCACACAGGCAACCAAATTTCTTGATACAACCCGCCATGCCGCAAGTGCTGAACCTTTACTTGTGGACACACCAAGCATTTAGCCACATAAATTGCTACATCTGTCTTTATATTCTTCTACCAATAGATCTCCTTAACTTCATGATACATCTTCATTAAACCAGGATGAATGGCATAACACGATTCATGAGCCTCAACCAACATTCTCTCTTGCAATCCATCTACATCAGGAACACATAATCTACCTTGGTACCTCAAAAGACTATCACCACCAATCTTAAAAGATACAACCTTTTATTGTACCACTTCTTCTTAATCTACATTAAGACACCGTACTTGCTTCTCCTTTATTTCAGCAACAAAGGACGACTTAGCCACCATTTGTACGAACACACCCCCATCTTCAGAGTCCAAGAGATAAATTCCAAGGTTAGACAAATAGTGAATATCTTTCACCAACTTTTGATTATCCCTATCCATATGAGCTAGATTCCCCATCGATAGCCAAATAAAAACATCAGCAACCACATTAGCATTTCCTGGGTGGAAATAAATACTCATGTCATAGTCTTTAAGCAACTCAAGACACCTCCTTTGCTGAAGATTCAACTACTTCAGGGTGAACACAAATTGTAGGCTCTTATGATTGGAAAAGATAACTACATGGACTCCATACAATATTGACGCCAAATATTCAATGTGAACACAAAAACCAACAACTCCAATTCATGAGTTGGATAATTCTTCTTATGAACTTTCAACTGCCTAGAAGCAGAGGCCACCACCCTATTATTTTGTATCAACAAACAACCAAGTCCGACACGATAAGCGTCGTGATAATCCATGAAACCATTATTACCTTCAGGTAAGCTCAAAATTGGAGCTAAAGTCAACTTATCTTTCAGCTTTTCAAAACTACTCTCATAAGCATCAGAACACAAGAACTTTGCATTCTTCTGAATCAATTTAGCCAAAGGAGCCACAATAGAATAAAAACTTTCCACAAACCTTTTGTAGTAACAGGATAAACTCAAGAAGCTCTGGATAATAGTAGAGTAGTGCATCTATTCCATTTCTTAACCACCCTAACCTTTGATGGATCCAACAAGATCTCTCACTAGACACAATGTGACCAAAATAAGTCACAACATTCAACCAGAACTCACTATTTGAAATATTATCATATAACTGCTGATCTTTAAATGTCTGCAACACAATGTGTGGGTGATCAGCATGATCCCCTTCACTCTTAGAGTACACCAGGATATCATATAAGAATACATTGACCAAAAACTCTAGAAACTGATAGAAGACCCTATTCATCAAATCCATGAACACTGCTAGGGTCTTGGTTAACCCAAAAGTCTTGACCAAGAACTAGAAATGCCTAGACCGGGTACATAAGGTAGTCTTAGTGATATCCACTTCCCTAATCTTTAACCGATGATACCAGAAATGAATATCGATCATGGAGAAAATCTTAGCACCCTGAAGTTTATCACAGAAATCATCTATCCTTAGAAGAGGGTACTTATTCTTTACCGTGTCCTTATTCAGTTGGCGATAATCAATACACATTTGAAGGGAACCATCTTTTTTATGCACGAACAGAATAGGTGTACCCTATGGGGACACAGTAGGATGGTTACAAACCTTGTATAAAAGATCTTTCAATTGCTCCTTAAGTTCCTTAAACTCAGTTGGAGCCATTTTATATGGAGGGATATAGATAGGACAATTGTTTAGAACAAGATCAATCTAAAAATCAAGCTCCCTATTAGGAGGAATACGAGGAAGTTTATTAGGGAATACCTATGAAAATTCCCAGACCACATGGATAGTTTGAAAAAAAAAGAATTTCAGATCTAAAATCCTTAATATGCACTAAGTGATATAGGCACCCCTTAGAAACAAACTTCTAGGCCCTATGATATGAGATAAACCTTCCCTTAGGCACTAGGGAACTACCTTCCCAGTCAATAACTAGTTCATTAGGAAAGTTAAAGATTACCTTATGGGACCGATAATCTAAGAAAGTGTAGCATGAATGCAACTAATCTATACCTAATATAACATCTAAATCAAACATATCTAATTAAATAAGATACACCAAAACCTCTCTACCACCCACTAATACCACATAACCTCTATAGAACTTTCTGCCATCACAAAGTCACCCACTAGGATAGAAAAAGAAAAAGGGTCAGAAATACTCTCGGGACCAAAACCAAAATGCACAGCCACAAATAGGGAGACACAAGAAAGAGTGGACCCTAAATCAAGTAAGAATACACACTATGGGAAAAGAGTTTCAACATAAAAGTAATGATATCAGGAGATGCCTCAGACTCCAGATAAATAGTAAGAGCATAGAGACTATTTTGACCAATGCTAGATCCAGACGGGGCACCCTTTGGTACAGGAGCTGATAAAGAGGCAATAAGAATTTTTTTTTCCAAAAAGAAACCTTAACCATAAAATAATTTCTATGCATATGCCCTTGTTGACCACACTTGAAACATATGTCCATCCCTCATCACAGAAACGACGATGCATTCAACCATAAAATCTATAAAGAGGATATAATGA
Organism: Capsicum pubescens; assembly: GCA_030864215.1. Lineage (NCBI taxonomy): Eukaryota > Viridiplantae > Streptophyta > Magnoliopsida > Solanales > Solanaceae > Capsicum > Capsicum pubescens. The sequence goes on from CM061543.1 coordinate 173,537,767, forward strand.
GCTTATTCACCTTACTAGCCTGAGATTGGGCTCCTTATTCCCTAGAATCATTGCTAGAATAAAAACATCGGTCTCCTAATGACATTTGGTAAAGAGAACTAGCCATTGAGTTGGACCCCAAAATGCCCTACTTCATCATATCCCACTTTTCATCATCCCTGCCACTATACTATTGACCTCTCTCTTGTTTTGATTGTCAAAATTTCTTATTCTACCTCTACTCAATTTCTGCCTGCCTCCTTTTCTCTTTCTTAACTTATTACATATAAACTACAAGCTATTAAAAATGTATGCCCTTTTTCAACAAGGAACCTTACTCTCAAATATCAAGTCTCGGGATAATATAAAAGTGAACTTCCTCAATCTAGACCTTATGCTAACACTAACTAAAGAGCATACCGAGATAACTGAAAGAATTTCAAGGCACACTTCTTGATTACCATCCTTCGTGGCTTCAAATTGACAAACTCTTTTTCCCCCCTTAACTCTTGAGGAAAGAAGTGGTATAGAAAAATTCTAGAGAAATCATCTCATACGGAAGAATACATATCTTTGCCTCTTAACTGCTCTAATTATTCATACCACTGGTACACCACATTCTTCAATTGGTAAGCAATAAATTCTACACTCTCAACATCCGAAGCATGCATCACATATAAGATCTTTTCCATCATATTAATAAAATATTAAGGATCTTCCTCAACACTAGAGCTAGTAAAAATATGAGGATTCAATCTCATAAATTGGCCAACAATAGTTGAAACAGAGGATGGACTAATAGAAGCCACTTGATCAGTTTGAGAGGCCACCGATGGGGTAAGCAATTGAATCAATTGGCGAAACTCTGCATTAGACACGCCTCCCTGGGGTGCCTGAGGAAAGATAGGAGGAACTGGTGGATCTCCCTTAGGGTAGTCATAAGAATCTCCCTTAGATTGAGTTTGAACTCTTAGGGTAGGATGAGCTTCGTCCACCTTATCCTCTGATGGGAGAGAAGAGTTTCCATAGTTCTCAGATCTCTCGGAGGCATGATTAGAAAGATGAACAAATGGGAATTAGAAGGACTAAAAATCTTAGACTATAAAGCTAAAAATAGAACAATAAGAAAGGGAAACATTCCTAAATGTCTTGTAGCCTCTCCCTTATATGTGTGGCATGTTACACACCCATAAATGAGAATCTACTTGACACATCTTTGTCGGACACCCAATGACACATAACCTAGGCTTTGATACGAATCTGACATAAACTAAACTAGGTCCTGGCTGTTTCATGTATCTCAAGTTGGGTGTGGACCTGAGATCACCCCCTACACCTAACGAAACCAAATACAACATCCCCCAAAGTTGGGTGAATTCCAAATATATAACAAGATTGCGTGTAATAGCTTAAAAACGTTTTGATGCATGTCCATAACCAACCACCAATGACCGACCAAACGATCATTTGACACAACCCAATAACCACAGTAGTCCAAAAAAAGCCTTGTAAATAATGAACCAAAATTGAATACTATCAAAATGTTGAGACATTCTGAGAAAATAGGAAAAACAAAATCCAAAGGAATAGGCAAAAGTGTAAGGTAAACCATAATTATAAAATGAGGTCGTTCAAAGTATGGATGATCACCACTTTAATTTGAATCATTAGTTGATCTCAAATCGATATCACCGAGTAGAAGATATAGAAGAATAACCAGTTCCTGCATCCCATGGGGATACAACATTTGAAGACGATTAGCGCTTGGAGATCTAGCATATAATTCAAGAATATAGGAACAAAATAATGCCCTGATAATAGATCAAACCAGTATAATATATAATGTGTAATAGCATATGAAGTACATACACATATACATATACACATGTTGGGTGGGAGTAGGGCTTCACATAAACTTCAAAGAAAATATTAACTTCGGTTGTGAAGTATTACCATCATAAATCCACCCACGGGCTATATAGATCCAGTGTTACACCTTGGATTGGCCCTAGTGTGTGTAAGCCACACAAATCGAAGATATCATAGATGATCGGCGATTCCCTGGTACCCTTCTTCCTCTATGATACATATATATATATGCACTTGGGGGATTCCATTTTACCCCACAAGCACTATTTCATCATGACCAACCCTTATGTTTTAAAACATTAATTTCTAGTATTAGTCCTTCTGACTCACACCTTCACCGCTAGTCGCACAACCACCATTATTGACCAATTTAATATTTAATACATAACCCAACCAATAATTGCAAGAGTCAATTATTAAGGCATTATTATGTGGTATCACCATATTAATTATAGCTTGCAAGTGATGTCATTAAGCTAATAATTAGGGATTCTCGTGTACCCTACAGACCCCATTATAAAAATCACATAGGGATTCTCATGGACTCTACAAGGTTTTCAAGACCATTATCATCCAATTAACCAGTTAAGCCATGCATTATTGTTAATAAATAAATTAAACCAAGTTATAATTGATATTGTAAAACCAATTTTGCATGTGGGTTGAGGTTTTTACCAATATGCATTCGAAACAAAATAATCTTGAGATTCCATTGTTCCACTATATCCATGATTTACCAGTAATAACAAATTTCATAAATATCATAGAAGAAGCATTCAAACAATTAACACTGAAAACCTTTAACCCATAGTTTGAAAATACAACATCAAAACCATATGAAACTTGTCAAAATCATGCCATTAAGAAAATACAAATATTTAGGAAGAGTAATATGCCTCAAATAACAAGAAATTTGAGTAATAAAGCACCCTTGGTACCAAATATGACCACATCTCTTTGAACCCTAGCTTTAACTTGAATGGAGAAGTTAACAGAGTATTGAGGAGTATTTTATAGGGAATAATAGTCTAATAAAGTCCCAAAGATGTTTTTAATTTGTGGGGTCTAAAGAGTTAAAGTGGTTAATGTCTAAAGTGCCCTCATATTTAAAGCTAAATTATGCCACCCTTGGTTACGAGTCACCCATTGACTCATAACAAAAGCCTACGACTCATCACCATGAGTCATAACAAAAATAGTCTCCATGACTGTCACCTATTGTTATCCCTATGACTCAGTCAACTAACTCATCATGTTACCCTATGACTCATAGGGTACAAGTCATACTCAAAACAAAACTAAATTGGTTTAACACTGGATATCCTGCGATCTGTTCATTATGACTCATATTGCATCTTTATGACTTATGACCTTAAGTCATAATAAAGTAAATGTCTTCAACTAAGCTTACTGTACACCTAACGACAAGGGTCACCTAACCCATCAAGATACCCTATGACTCATAGGGTGAGTCATATCAAAGGTAGTAAGCTCAAAGCTCAAAGTATGAAAAAAAAGGGTCTCTTACTAATGAGATGGTTTGTTTATAAAATATATTGAGCTTGAATATAAAAATGTCAGTTGTATAGATCTTATGTGTTAATGAAACCCTTAAATATGTATTGGTTGGTGTTCGTACTACAAAAGTTTATTTCTTGTGTACTAACCATAGAGGCTTATAAAACAGACATAAACTTAATGTTTTGAAGGGAAAATATGGTATAGTATTTGGTACTATCTAGTTATAGAATTGGTTAGGATTTAGTTTGTAGGTATTGTTTTCCCTAGGGCGAGAGTTGATAAAGTCTAAGGCTAGGGTGTTTTCCAACAAAAATATGGTGTTGTGCAGTTTATATATAATTGGTGTCTCACTATTAAACCATAAACTACCTCAATTCCTTGCCTGGAAATGCTATATATCCATAGACTTGACCTTCCTTTCAATTTCTTCCGGTTCTTGATCTATTAACACAAATTTTATCACAACAATTCACCCTTCCTAATCATTAGTAACTTATATCCATAAAACTAACTCATATAGTATTTATACCCTTTAAACTATTTGAAATCTTCATGTTTTGACCTATAATTACAGATTCTACCATGGAAAGTATTTGCCTAAGTTTTATGATAAGTTACTCAACCAATACTTCTAGTTACAAATCAACCACTAAAACCTACTACTATTAACTTTACTAAAACCATTGGAGAAGGATGAGGTAGCTGTTGGTCAGTATTGAAAGACTGGTCTGGCATATCATTAACATCACCAAAAACCAGCACTTGTTTATACCACCTAAATTAATCCACAAAAAACATACAAATTTGGACTAAATATTCAAACTTTTTATGTATTGATTTAGCATTCCAACTACAGAGTTGTCCAGATATGGAGGAATTTTAGTTGAGAAGCATGAAACAATGATGTATACAGATCAGTTAAAGCCTAATAAAATAAATTCTCAACTAATGAATAATAGAGACTAAGGAAAATTAGTTCATATTAAGGAAATCACATTAAATAATGGAATCCTATAGTAATTTTAATAGAAGATGTGGTACAATAGATAAACATAATTAAAAAATTTGCAATATGTTGTGGTTGGAAAATTTTCATTGGGAAGTCTTGGATGATCTAAGAATGCAAATTCAATAATAATGTAATATCAAGAAGGAGTGAAATATTGGATTATTTAGATATATACATATTTTAATGAGTTTAACTCACATGGAAGATTATTGTAATACCCCAAACTTTTCTTAAGCCTAATTTTATCACTATAAGATTGAGAAATGACTTTCAAAGTGAGTAGTATTTAAATCATATAGAATTTTCATAATTTTTACTTTTTATCATGTGGAAAATTGAATTAGCTGTCCAATGATATATGATTCTCCCAAATCCGATAATCGGGCAAGAAGTTATGGCTAATTGAAGTTTCAGTAGTAAAACACCGTCATTCAAATCCTTAGCGCATCGCGGAGAGGAATAATATCCCAATTGTCAGTCTCCAATAGCCTAGCGCAATATTGTCGCATCTCTCCAGGTTCCAAAATTGCATTCCAAAGGGGTACTACAATGGATCCGCATCGCGGAGTTTGCCTAATTCCTAGTGGTCGATTTCCAGTGAGCCACTATGATAGTGGTCCATTGTGTGGCTTCTTAGTTCACAAATATTTTGTTTTTCCAGTTCATGAAGAGTTAAATAAGGGTATTTTGGTCAATTACCCTAGCTCCAATGAGTCCAAAAACATAACAATGCACTTTATGCCCTAATCCTCATTCTCTTCAAAACAAAAATCCTAGTTCAACATACTTCTCCTCCAAGAAACTCAAGATTTCTCCATTCATTCTCCAAATTGAGCCAAGATTCCAAGTTCTTAGTGCAATAATTCCAAGAACCCTCATTCAAGGGTACAAGTAGAATCTCAAAAGCATGCCTATTCATTAAGTTCACAATCTATGGTATGTGGGGTTTGAACAAGAACAATCCTTGCATTTTTGTGCCCAAAAACTTCTATTGAGATATAAATTTCTGAATTTTACTTTGATTTCCATGAACATCAATCTAGGGTTTATACCCATTACCATAATTTGCAAGACTATGTGATTTCAAATGGTTTAAAAGTTGAATTACATGATTTTGTTTATATTTCCACGCCTATTTCTGGATTTTCCAGATTTTAAGTTGATTATGAATGTTTTTTTATCAAGCATGAATTTTGAGATGTTGAAATCATGAGATTCATATTATAAGTTATTTTTCCAATAGCTTGATTGAGATGATTGTAACTTTTTTAAGATGATGGTTGAGCATGAAGTTTAATATGATTTTTATGCATTAAACCTTTACATTTTGAGTCCTAAGTCCAAGTGATGAACTTATAAGGATATTATGATCTCATGTTTTGATGACAAGTTTTGATAAGTACATTCAAAAGCTAAGATAGGAATCCACACTACTTATGATTTAAAGATAAGAGAAGCATAATTTGATCTTCATTAGAGACCCTTGAGTTATTTTGAGGTGGATTTCCTAAAAATTCAGAGTTTGAGTACGGGAGTAGTATATAGCACCGAACGAGAAGTGTGGGTTTATCACATCCTAATTTCCCAGAACTACGTGCCCCCATAGGATTGAGATTTATGGTCATCAGGTCGAGATAGTGATCACTAGAGTTGAGGTTCTATTTTGATGGTAAGGGTAGAACAACTCTCCCCAACATGGACGAGATGTTGGACTCCATGTAGCTTACATGGTTTATATCGGTTAGAAGAACCTCCCAAATGTGTTCCCCACTCTTGAAATAGTTTTATGGATTTAAAGTATTAAGCTAAAGAGTTTACTATGTAGAATAAGTTTCACATTTCATATAGCTTACAAGTTGTGAGAATAAGAGGGGAATACTGATTTTAGAAGCAAGTTTAATGTCTCACGAGATTTATACTACATGTTTCATTATTAATGATTTATGAGATTCATCTTTCAGATTTTTATTCAAGCTATGGGAGTTATTTATGTCACCATGCCTGATTTTATAAAGAGTAATGATATTATTTATGTAAATACATACACCCCCATATACTCAGTACATCCTCAAAGTACTGATCCACATATATGTCTATGTGCTACATTGTCTCATAATATAGGTACAAGTTGTAGAACATACACCATATTCAGTCAGTTCACAACTTCCAATCAACAGGTGATGCATTCTTTTGATTCAAGGGCTTGATGCAGTCATACAGTTTGAGAAGTATTGTATTTTATTTATTTAGTCGTATTGAGTTGGGATAGTTGGGAGTCATGACCCGACTACCTAAAGTCAGTACTAGTAGAGATTTCATAGACAGTCAATAGTGTTAATTAATTTAATTTCAGTTTTGTTTGCAAAAGCAGAGTTGTAATATTGTAAATTCAGCTTTGTATTGATTAAGTTAAGAAAAGTTTTATGTTTCCACTAATTTTTTTCAGATTTATGTAATTTATTTAGTTGCTTGTAAGTATGCAAGTAGAAGGGTTAGCTTGGAATCACTTGTGACCCTAAGAAACGTGTGATGTCTTGGGACCTATTTTCGGGAAGTTACAAACTTGGTATTAGAGCACAGAGTTCAAGTGTCCTAGGGTGTCTATGAAGCCGTGTCTAGTAGAATATTACGGAATGGTATGGAGACGTCTGTACTTTTCTTCGAGTAGCTACGAGGCATTTAGGAAATGTTTCCATTGTTTTAAGTCTTAGATTGTTCTATAGAAAGGTTCTCTAAGAAACTTATACAAATTTTCATCTTAATCTATTTAGGCCATCTCTGCCTTATTTTAAAGGTATCAAAAATAGTCAAGCTTAAGTCTTTACTAATAAAGCTTTCTCAAATAGTTATTGAATTTTAAGCGGACTACAAAGTATCCCATCAGTTCTTTTAAATTCCAAAGTTTGAAAATCTTTAGTCATGTTCATTAAAATCGTGAACTAAGCCCAAGTCAGATGTTCTTTCAGATTCCATAACGATAATCTATACTTCTATATCTATTTACTATTCTTGAGGTAACATGATCGGCAAGTTCTAATTTCTTCCCCGGATAATGCTCTCAGACTTGCTAGCAAGAAGTTTCAGAAGTCTCACGAAGCTGGTTGAGAGGGGCCTTCTAGTATGTTATAATCCCCTCAAGTTTAAAGTTATTCCCTCATTCTTATGAGTTATTTAGTTAAGATAGAGTAAGATGTGTATTCTTAGATCATTAAATATTATGTGCCAAGTTTCTATCTCTTTTAATCTTGTTATCATTATATTGTTGAAACTAAAAGTCTAGTGAAGCCGTGTGGGGCTCTTTCGATTCACTAGCATATTTGTCTTGTTATTCATCTCATTTTATTGTTCAAAACATAAAAATCAAAGTCTAGCAAAGCCGTGTGAGGCCTATTTGGATTCACTAGCAACTTGTTGTTCACCCTGTTGTTATTGTATTCGTTGGAACTAGGGGTTTAGAGGTGTATTGACAAGAAGGGTGGTAACTACAATTTGTTGCATATATGTATAGCTGAATCTTTTTGTATATGATTGAGTTAGTAATGAAGTGATATGTCCTTATGTGATAGTTTAGTAAAATGTAGAGAAAGAGTTATTAGTTTAGGTGAATTGTTATTTGCTTGAAGTATGAAAAGAGTTGTTGACGGATTTTGTTGTTCTAGAAAAGTATAGGTTATTGATGAAAGAACTTGGTGGATGAGCATTGTTAATTTAGGGTTCCCTGAGATTGCAAGAAGGAGTTTAGTTGAAACCTATAGAGCTGTGAAAGAAGTTTAGGTGTATAGGTAGGTATATAGTAATGATGTGTAGACGGAGGATGTGTTAATGGATTGTGATTAAGATAGTCTATATGATTATGATCTATTATTGTTGTTATGAGGTTTGAGTGGGCTAGTGTTTCTTGATGTTTTCTTTTGTAGTTTCCAAGTGAGAATTGTGTGTGAGGTGGGGTTGTAAATCATGTTGAGCGCTACACATTAAGTTTAAACGATTGGTTGCCATGAATGAGGATATGACGATTTATTGGTTAATGGAACTAGTTATAGGGACATGATCTAATAGGCTAAAACAGTGGATGCAAGTGTTTGAGTCTAGCTATTTGTGAATAAGTATGATTTTGTAAGTATGATGTTGAGGTGTGCCCAAGGTGATATAGGGCTCCGCTATTTTTGAAATTTATTAAGTGTTGTGTGGTTAGTAATAACGTTCAGTTGCTAAGAGGAATGATACTAGTTATATAGTATATGATGTTCTTAATAGAAAAGTTAAGATGTTTTGATTCAAATTATTGAGCCTTGATGGTATGTTCTTGATTCCTATAGTTTAGAGAAAATGTAATTTTGGAGATGTGATCGTATGTGATATTAGCAGAGTATGAAGGGAGTAGCGTGGTTTATTAAAAGATTATGATATCTATGTCAAGTGTTAAAAATCTAAGTTGGTGAGTGTTTAAGTTGTTATATGATGACTTTTGGGGTCACATAAGTTTAAGAGTCAAATCTTAGAAAGATGTATTAGCTTTAGGTGATATACGTGAAGATATAGTCCTTCAAGGAAAGTTTGGTTTCTTGTGTATTAATTATATTCTAGACTCTAGAGTAAAGTGGGTGCAGTTTAGGTTAGAGTTAATATAGTGGTTCACAAACTTAGAGTGATGGCTTCAAGCTAAGGGGTAGATGATAGAATGAGTAACCAAGTCAAGCTTTGATATTCTAGTAGTTGTACCAGTAAGTTGTAGAATAGTTGTGAGAAAGATTGATGCTTGACCCAATCTTATTTCAGTATTTTTAGTTGTCCTAATATCTACTCATGCATTATGTGTTAGTTCTATGATCTTAATTCATGTTCATGCATATGATAGAGAATTATGTACTCTCTTAGTTCCCAAAATGGGAGTTCCAGTTCTTTCAGCAGTTGGAATCACATTACATAAGTTAAGAACTCCAAATCAGGGTTATGCAACTCATAACTGATGTACTCAAGCTTTACGGTATGTTCAGTTCAAGTGCTTAAGTAATACTTTTAATGAGCAGCAAAATTTAGATTTATATAATGCATGTCCTCGGGTTAGACCTCTTCGATAAGTTCATGATGTTAAATTCTCTATTTCTCAACCCTCAAATGAGTGCCAAAGTTACGTATGGTATCTCTTCATGCTACAGGTCCTCATGTTCTAACCTTTCAGTGACCTTTTCCTTAGGTCAAAAATAGTGATGATGAGCATTTGTGTAGATAGGAGAGAGTAAATGTATCATGTTGGGGAAGATGGTCATATGCTTGCTTTATGTAATTCTATAAGTTTGAAGAAATATTGAGTGAAGTTTTTGTATATGACCTGGTTAGTTTAGAAAATGTTATGTATGTCTTCTTAAGTATGGTGCATGGAAGTTGTTCTTGATAGAGGTTTGTAGGTTGTGAGCTATTTTATGAGAGTGTATTTAGAAGTGCATAAGTCGTTATAGAAGTAGGCTTAGACATCATGTTTGTATATATCTTGATTAATGCCCTGCACGTTAGTAAATGTCTAGTACGAGGTTGAATGTGGTTGTTAGAGTGGTAATGAGAATTTTGAATGAGATGCAAAGTTGTGAAAAGCAGGGTGTGTTGAATTATGGTTCAGACTAGTATTATAGTGTTATGTGGTGTATCCTGTGATTGTGGGATAGGCTTGAAGATGGTGAGGGAATTTATTTCATTTTAGAACATGAGTAGATGGAAATATCAACAGTCTGTCAGAATTAGAAGATGAACCAATGAGTATGGTCTTTAAGGGAAAGGAATAGTTGAGAGAATATTTTAGAAGTATGTCTAAGCTTACTAGTAAGGTGTTGCATTGCTTTAAGGCCCAGAAATTCTATCCCAGTCTATGATTCAAAGGGTTCGATGTTCCAAGCTATAGAGTCATAGAAATATTATAACTGTAAGACCCTGCAAAGTTCCCTCGTAGTCCAAGCCTTAAAGCGTGTCAAGTAAAGTGTAATTCCAGCCTTAAAAGATTGATAAGAGACTTCCTAAGTGATTGGTATTTAAACCACATAGAATTTTCTTAAATTTGAATTTTGTCATGTAGAGAATTGAATTAGCTTTCCAATGATGCCAATTTTATCCAAATTCGGTATCAGGGTGAAAAGTTATGGTCGTTTTACTAAGAGTTTTCAGAACCTCCCAGGTGCGATGGACGATCCGATGGACCGTCGACTCTACGACACACCGTTGCTCGAACCATCATGACTAAAGAAGAAACTCCCTTTCCTAGAACAAGTGTAACGGCCAGGACGACGGACCGTCAAGGCTGCAATGGACTATCGCTGAGACCGACGCCACTAAGGCAGTGTGGTCTCATCCTTGACATCGTGCGATGTACAATCTGATAGACCGTCAGACCTGTGATGGACCATCGATCCAACCGTCGCATCGAGGCAGTATATCTTTTTTCTGGTCATCGTGCGATGGACGACCTTACGGACCATCGGACTTGCGACGGACCGTCGCTCCGACCGTCGCAGAGCCCGTTTAGTATTTTTTGCTTATTTTTTAAAAGGGCTTTTTGATTTTTTTCCATCCTTTTATCAACCAGATATATTCGAAATGAAGCAAATGGCTTCATTCATCATCCAAAACACAAGAGATGTAAGGTTCTCCCTCAAGATCAAATCTAAAACTCTTCTCCAAGAAATCCAAAAACTTACCATGGATTCTACAAATTGTGTTGAGATTTGAGTTCTCCATGTTCAAAGATTGCAAGAATCCTCTCTCAAGAGTAAGAAGAAGAGTTTAAAGCAGGCTTGTTCATCCTATTTCATAAACTAAGGTATGTGGGATTTTGAACATGGATAATCCTTTCACCCTTGTGCCCAAAGGCTTATTTAAACTACAATTTTCAGCAACTTATGAGATTTTACATGAAATTGAATTAGGGGTTTCCACCCATTGTTATTATTTGCAAGTTTTTGATATTTCCCATGAATTGAGAATCTAATGGAATGATTTTTAAATGTTTTCTTGAGAAATTGAAGCTGGGTTTATAACTCGTGATTTTAATCCTTGAGAAGTTAATAGTCGCAATGTTTAAGATATTGAAGTATATGAATCTGTTGAAATTTTGAGATAAATTGCTGTAAATTCCAGATTTCTACATGAATTATGAATCTATGTGCTATCTATTATGAATTATGATGAGTTTTAACTTGAGATTGAATTATGGGTCATTAAGACCTACCCGAGACTTGCAATTTTATGAAGTATTGTGCTATAATCACCCATGATTTGAGTATTTTTAGATTATTGAGAATTGTTTTGACCTAATGGTCATAGAGCTTTGAAATCCACTTCACTACATGAGGTTACAGATTTGATTGTTGGGTTTTTATGAACCATGAGATTATTTTGAAAGTGTATTTTAATGACATGAGCAAGATAAACTAAAGGGAGTAGTATTTAGCACCGAGTTGGGTAAGTTGCTACGGTTTCTTAACCCAAAACTACAGCCACCGTAGGTTTGAGATTTTGGGCCTAAGGCTGAGATGATTGGGCCCGAGGCCAAGATAAGTAATCACTGGGTTAAGGTTATAATCTTTGGCAAATGGATGATAACTCTCCCCAACATGAGGTTTCTTTCTTAGGAGGACAAGATGTTGGACTCTATGTAGCTCGCATGGTTTATGTTAGTTTAGAGAACCTCCCTTGATATAAGTTATTTTCCCTAAACTAAAGTATTTTCCATTGAGATAGAATAGTTTACCCAAATCTTTGAGATGAGATATTTTCTAAAGTGAACGAATTTCTTTTAAGTTTTTCCAAATAAGGATGTAGTTTTCTCTACTAAAAAGGGTTGATCATCAGTTTTTAAACCAAAGTCATATGATTCTGAGTTCCAACTATTTGTGTTAAAAAGAGTTATAAGAAGTTTTATACTCCATGAAATATATGAATGAGTTGAAAGTATTATTTGAAGCTTCCTTCATCGTATGAGTAATGAGAATAAGAGGAGAGAATAGATTTTAAAGCCAAAGTATAATGACTCACAAGATTTGTGTTACATGCTTCATTCTACATAATTTATGAGCTATACATTTTAGACTTATTCGAGCCATGTGAGTCATTCTATTTGCATGCATGATTTTATTAAAGAGTATTGATATTATTTATGTAAATGGATACAACCCCACATACTCAGTACATTCCCAAGTTCTGATCCACATATACATCTATGTGCTACATTGTCTTATAATGTAGGTTTAGGTTCTTAGTCCCAGTCTCGTCAGTGATTCTAGAGTACCTTCGTCTACATTTCTACAGTGGTCAGTCCTCATGGTTCGCGGACCTTTCTTCAGACATTTCAATATTCATGTGTTTATGTTATTACCTTTAGTTCAGTTTGAGTTAGTTGGGGACCTATCCCAATGGCTCTCGAGTTCATAGAGTAGTAGAGGCTTTGTTAGACTAGTTATCAGATTGTGGTTGTGTTGAGATTTCAGTTTTGTGGTTATTTGGACCGAGTATTACCTTCGTATTTCCTTTCACTTGATATTACAGTGTTAGTGTTTTATATATTTCTTCTTGAATGAGTTATTATGAGATGTGATAGGCTCAAAGGATTAGCTTGGGGCTACCCGTAGCCCTAAGCATCATGTGACGTCCTAGGACGTGATTTTGGGTAGGGGCACTCAACTTACTTCTCAGTTTTTGACGGCGTTTCAGAAGGGTCTTTGTACCCAAGTTCTTTTGAGCTCTTCTTTTCATCCGCAGCAGATGGTCAGGCTGAGAGGACCATTCAAACCCTAGAAGATATGTTGAGGGCATGTGCTCTTGATTGGAAAGGTAGTTGGGATGAGCATTTTCCATTGATAGAGTAAGCCTATAACAATAGTTACCATGCTAGCATCGGGATGGCACCATTTGAGGACTTGTATGGTAGGAGATGTAGATCACCCATAGGTTGGTTTATAGTGGGTGAAACTACTATGATTAGGCCTGATGCAGTGTTTGAAGCAATGAAGAAAGTTAAGTTGATTAAAGAGAGGTTAATAATGGCTCAGAGTCGTCAAAAGTCATATGCCGATGTGAGAAGAAGAGATCTTGAGTTTGAAGTGGGTGATTTGGTGTACTTAAAGATTTCACCCATGAAAGGGGTGGAGAGTTTTGGTGAAAAGGGAAAGCATAGTCCCCATCATGTTGGCTCGTATAGAGTTTTGAGCCATGTTGGGAAAGTAGCCTATGAGTTGAGTTGCCTGCGGAGTTCAAGCACTTCATCCTATTTTTCATGTCTCTATGCTTAAGAAACATATTGGTGATTTTGTTGTGGTAGATCCTTCAGAGAGTGTTGATATTCATAATAGTCTTTTATTCGATGAGATTCCCATTGAGATCCTAGATTTTCAAATCCTTATAATGAGGAACAAAGATGTTCCCTTGGCCAAAGTGTTGTGGCGGAACCAGTCAGTTGAGGGCGCTACTTAGGACGCAGAAGTAGACAGGCGAGCCAAGTACCCGCACCTCTTTTTCGTTAGTTCAGATTGATCTGAAGGTATTATTCTTCCTTAATTCAGCCCTTCTAATCTAAAGTTTAGCTATACGTATCTGTTCCTCCGTGGGTTCTTGGAATTTCTGAGGCATTCGAGAGTTTAGAGAGATTTTGAACCCATTCTAGCAAATTTCTTCGGCTATGTATACTCTATTTTTCCTATGTTCCCAGTCTAAAAAGAGATATTCGAGGAAAAATATTTCCAAGGGGGAGATATTGTAAGACCCTACAAAGTTCCCTCGTAGTCTGAGCCTTAGTGCTTGTCCAGTAAAGTGTAATTCAAGCCCTAAAAGATTGAGAAGAGACTTCCTAAGTGATTGATATTTAAACCATATAGAATTTTCTTAAATTTGACTTTTTGTCATGTAGATAATTGAATTAGCTTTCCAGCGATACCAATTTTATCCAAATTCGACATCGAGGTGAGAAGTTATGGGAGTTTTACTGAGAGTTGTCGGAACTGCCCAGGTGCAACGGACAATCCGATGGACCATCGAGTCTGCGATGGACCATCGCTCGGACCGTTGTGACCAAGGCAGAAACTCCCTTTCCTGGCCCAAATACGACGGCTAGGACGACGGACCATCAAGGCTGTGATGGACTGTCGCCACTAAGGTAGTGTAGTGTCATTATGGCCATGGTGCGATGGATGATCTGATGGACCGTCAATCCAACCATCACATCGAAGCAGTATGTCCCTTTTCTGGTTATCATACGACGGACGATCCGACGGACCGTCGGACTTGCGACGGACCATCGCTAGAACCATCGCAGACCCCGTTCAGTATTTTTAGCTCTTTTTTAAAAGGTATTTTTGGTCTTTTCCACTCCTTTATCAACCAGATATATTCCTAACGAAGAAAATGGATTCATTCATTATCCAAAATACAAGAGAGATAGAGTTTCTCCCTTAAGAACAAATTTAAAACCCTTCTCCAGGAAATCCAAGAACTCACCATGGATTTTACAAATTGAGTTGAGATTTGAGTTCCCCAAGTTCAAAGATTGCAAGAACCCTCTCTCAAAAGTAAGAAGAAGAGCTTAAAGAAAGATTGTTCATCCAATTTCATAATCTAAGGTTTGTCGGGTTTTGAACATGGGTAATCCTTTCACCCTTGTTCCCAAAGGCTTATTTAAACTATAATTTTCTACAACTTATGAGATTTTACATGAAATTGAATGAGGGGTTTTCACCCTTTGTTATTGGTTGCAAGCTTTTGATGTTTCCCATGAATTGAGAGTCTAATGGAATGACTTTTACATGTTTTCTTCAGAAATTGAAGCAGGGTTTATACCTCATGATTTTAATCCTTGAGAAGCTAATAGTCGCAATGCTTGAGATATTGATGTATCTTAGTATGTTGAGATTTTGAGATAAATTGTTGTAAATTCCAGATTTCTACATGAATTATGAATCTATATGCTATATGTTATACATTATGACGAGTTTTAACTTGAAATTGAATTATGGGTCATTAAGCCCTACTTGAGACTTGCAATTTTATGAACTATTATAGTATAAGCACCCAGGATTTTAGTATTTTGAGATTATTGACAAATGTTTTGACCTAATGGTCATAGTGTTTTGAAATTCACATCACTACATGAGATTACAGATTTGATTGTTGGGTTCTTATGAACCATGAGATTATTTTGAAAGTGGATTTTCATAAAATGAGAGAGATAAACTAAAGGAATTAGTATTTATCACCTAGTTGGGTATGTTGCTATGGTTTCTTAGCCCAGAACTATGTGCAACTATAGGTTTGAGATTTTTGTCCTAAGGCCGAGAATATTGGGCCCGAGGCCAAGATAAGTGATCACTAAGTTGAGGTTATACTCCTTGGAAAGATTATGGCGCCTCTCCCCAACGTGAGGTTTCATTCTTAGGAGGACAAGACGTTGGACTCTATGTAGCTCGCATGGTTTATGTCGTTTAAGAGAACCTCCCAATATATATGTTATTTTCCTTAAACTAAAGTATTTTCCATTGAGATAGAATATTTTCCCTAAAGCTTTGAGATGAGATATTTTCTAAAGTGAACGAATTGCTTTTGAGTATTTTCCAGAGATGGAAGTAGCTTTCTCTAATTATAAGGGTTGATCATGAGTTTTTAAACCAAAGTCATATAATTCCGATTTCCAAGTGTTTGAGTTCCAAAAAGTTATAAGTCCTTGAGAAATAAAGAAGTTTTACTGACTATGAGAGATATACATGAGTTGAAAGTATTGTTTAAAGCTTCCTTCATCCTATGAGTAATGAGAATAACAGGAGAGCACAGAATTTAAAGACAAAGTATAATGACTCATAAGATTTATGTTACATTCTACATTCTACATGATTTATGAGCTTTACATTTTAGAATTATTCAAGCCATGTAAGTCATTCCTATTTGCATGCATGATTTGATTAAAGAGTATTGATATTGTTTATGTAAATGAATACACCCCCACATACTCAGTACATTCCCAAGTGCTGATCCAAATATACATCTATGTACTGCATTATCTTATAATGTAGGTTCAGGTGCCACGTCCCAGTCTCGTCAGTGATTCTAGAGTACCTTCGTCTACATTTCTACAGTGGTGAGTCCTCATGGTTTGAGGACCTATCTTCAGACATTTCAGTATATGAGTGTTTATATTATTACCTTCAGTTCAGTTTGAGTCAGTTGGGGACCTTTCCCAATGGCTCTCGAGTGCATGGAGTAGTTGAGGCTTTGTTAGACTAGTTATCAGATTGTGGTTGTGTTGAGATTTCAGTTTTGTGGTTGTTTGGACTGAGTATTACCTTCGTATTTCCTTTCACTTGATATGACAGTGTTAATGTTTTATGTATTCCTTTTTTAATGAGTTATTATGAGAAGTGATAGTCTTAAAGGGCTATCTTGGGGCTACTCTGTAGCCCTAACCACCGTGTGACATCCCAAGAGTTATTTTGGGACATTACAATAATGTCATATTCAGATTTTTTTTTTCAGATCATGCCCAAAGTTCTTTGCTCCCTCATATCATCAGAACTCCCTAGGGGGTGTTAATGTAATCCTCCACTTGGGTATCAGTATCTAGTCATGATTCAGTGCGTAAGTATTCACTAAACGATCTTTATTTTCCAAGTGTTCCAGCTCAGTTAGTGTAATACCCATTGTGTAATCTTAGCCTCATTTTCTCATGATTTATGGTTGCATAAACTATCACTTCACAATCTATAAGTACGATCACACCCTCAACACATCTAGCAATGTAACGACCAGAAATCATCCCTCAGGATGCTACACGGTGCCTAGGGTCACAAGTGACCCCAAGCTAACCCTTCACATGGAATTACACATAAATAACTAAATAAAATGCATAAATCTTAAAGAATAAGATGGAAGAGAACTGTAATACGAATTTCCTCAATACAAAACTGAAGTCACAAGGTTACAACTCTGCTTTTACAATAAAACTGAGACTCAATAAATCAACTCCTACCGATTATCCATAAAGACTCTACTAGTACTGACCATGGGTAGCTGGGTCATGACTCCCAAACACCCCAACTCAATATGACTGAATATGGAAAATACAATACTTTTCTATTTTATCACTGACTAATGGCCCTGAATCGAAAGGGTCCCATCACTTGACGACTGGAAGCTGCGTACTGATTGGACATGGTACATGATCTATAATCCTGTACCTACATTATGAGACAATGTAACACATAGGTGTATAAGTCAATCAGTTCTTTGAGGATGTACTGAGTATATAGGGGTGAATGCATATGTATAAAACAGTGTCAATATTCTTCAATCAAGTCATGCATGCAATATGGGATGACTCACATGGCTTGAACAAGTATAAAATGTAAAGCTCATAATTAATGTAGGATGAAGCGTGTAGCACAAATCTCCTGAGTCATCATACTTTAACTTGAAATCAAAAATCTCTTCTTACTATCAACACTCAAGGCACAAAGGAACTTTACACGATACTTTGAAATCATTCATGTGTCTCATGGAGAGTAAAGCCTCATCGATGCTCAAGATCTCATAACTCTTTTTGAACTCAAATACTTGGAATTCGGAATCATATATCTTTGAAACATTCTTGAATGCATTTCATTCATTTTAGGAAAATATCTCATTTCAAGCTTTAGAAAAAAATTATTCTATCTCGAATGGGAAAAACATTCAAGTTTATGAAAACAACTTATCTCAATGCTTTATGATAATACTATAACAAGGGAAGATGCTTCCATTTAGGAAAATAACTCACATCAAGAAAATACCATGGTTAGGGAACATTTTTTCAATTCAACCATTTAGGAAAATAGTATATAGGGAAGGAAAATAAGTATTTGATCTTGAAGTTCGAAAGGCAAGGGTGGTTCTTGTAACCGACATAAACCATGCGAGCTATATTGAGTCCAACATTTTTTCCTCCTAAGGAAGAGACCCCACGTTAGGGACGAGCGTCATACTCTTTCTAGGGAGTATAACCTAGGTCTAGTAATCACTAAACGAAAATCGGCCTCAGGCCCACATAATCAAATCAGCCTCAGGCCCACTCATAATCATAATATAATAAGCCTTAGGCTAACTTCCTATGGTGGCACGTAGTTTTTTGGATAAGAAACCGTAGTAGCTTTCCCGCTCGGTGATAAATACTACTCCCTTTAGATTACCTGCGCTCATGTCATAAAAATCAACTTTTAGAACAATCTCAATGTTCACCACGAACCCATTAATCAAATCAATAATCTCGTATAGTAAAGTGAATTTCAAAGATTTCGGACCATTAGGTCAATTCAATTTTCAATCATCTCAAAATACTCAAATCATGGGTGCTTATAGCACAAAAGTTCATAATTTCATAAGTCTCGAATAGGGCTTACTAACTCATTGTTCAATATCAAGTTAAAGCTTATCAAAAGCATAATATATAGCATATAGATTCATAAATCATGTGGAAATCTGGAAATTTCAGCAATTCATCTCAAAATCTCAATGTAGTCATATGCTTAAATATCTCAACATTTCAAATATAAGCTTCTCAAGGAGTAAAGTCATGTGGTTTATCCAACTGTAAAAACTCAAGAAAACATGTAGAAATCATGCCATTTAATTCTCAATTCATAAAAAATATCAACATAATGCATTCAATAAATATGGGTGAAAACCCCAACTCAAACTCATGTAAAAACCTCATAATTTCAGCAAAATCATGATGTAAATAAACATTTTGGGCACAAGGGTGAAAGGGTTACCCAAGTTCAAAATCCCACATACCTTGAATTAGAAGATTTGGATGAAATCTCGCTTTTGGAACTCTATTTGTACTCTTGAATCAGGGTTCTTGAGTCTCTTGACTTGGGGACTTTGATTCTTGACTCAATTTAGAGAATCCATGGAGGATTCTTGAGATTCTTGGAAGAGGCTTTGGATACTTAGGGCTTATGTTGAGAGAAAACTTGAGAAAATCCTTATAGGATGCTTGAAAATGGCTTTGATTCATTGTCTCCACAATTTTATAGGCTTGGAAAAAGTCCAAAATACCCTTTTTAAACCTTTGTGTGAAACTGGAAAAATTTAACTGGAACTCGATTTCACTGGCCTTCGCGACGTGCCACTTATCACGGTGGCTCACTGGAACTTGACAATTGGGAATTTGGGCTTCTCCGCGATGCGCCATTATCATGGAGTCCCACTGGTTGGAACATGGAACAACTCCGCGATGCGCCACTCACTCAAATGATTCAGTTTTATGACTAAGGCTTAAATTAGTCATAACTTCTTACCCGAGTGTCGGATTTGGGAAAATCTTATATCGATGGAAAGCTTATTCAATGATCTAAGGATCCACATGGTTCAAAATATTTCACACTTTGGAAGACACCTCTCAAACCTTTATAAGGTAAGAACTACCCTTCAATCGACACACTCTAAGGCCCAAACTATGAGAAAATTTGGTGGGGTGTTACAATATCTCCCCCTTAGGAACATTCGTCCTCGAATGTCACTAGTCAGGTTTGGAAAATGGAGAGAACTAAGGATGCACAGCCGAAAAATACTTATCAAATCGAATCTATAACTTTTCAAACCCGGCACACTCGAAGAATACATATATTCACGATAGGAATAACTATGTAACTGAATCTCAGATTAGAGAGGAGCTGAATGAAGGAAGGGTGTTACCTTCGTCTGAATCTGGGCTAACTTGCCTTAGTCTTATAATGAAGAGTTAACTCATGCTGAATTTAGAGCGTGCAATCCTCGACTGACTAAATTGGGATTAAACCTCCCTAACAGATGATCCCTGAACCTACTACCAATGATAAGAAATGATTACGTCTTAGACCATACCTATTTAGTGGGAAATCTCTAAATCTGACAAAGAAGATAATCAACTGAACACGACACTGAGATCAAGCCTATATAACGGGTGACCTCTGTAGCTAGCAACAAGAATACTCAATCGAATCTGATATTGAGATCAAGTCCATCTAGGGAGTGACCTCGGAATAATAATAAGAATGCTCAATTGCATCTGAGATCAAGCCTATCTGACGGGTTATCTAAAAATCTGATAACACTGATACTGAAGTAGATTAACTAAGTCTACTCGCATGAATAGCTGAATTCCCTGGGTCCCATTTATCTGATGAAATAATGCTGAACTTTGAACAGAGTACTCGAATACTACTGAGGTTTACACTGAACATGGGTATACTACTAGATTTGAGTAGGGTACAGAACTGAAGCTAGAGCTCTAACGATACTCCGATTACTCAAGTATTATAACTTCTTGAGAGTCCTGAGTTCTATAACTCATGAAGTTCTGAGAATCATGGCTCGACTAATATGATCACAAAAACTGACACGGGCTCTAGACAACAGCTAAATTGTCAGGTACATATACCCCTATGACTCGATAACATAAAAGTAAAACATAACCATTCTTGATTAGTCATGACCACGGTCATTCATTCATCATCACAATCACTAAAGCATCACTTCAAGTATTTAGGAATCATAGACATGTGATAATATAGGGATAAACGCTCTCGACTCACATTCCGTTCAACAAGGTCTTGCATCAAGAACTTAGAACATATTTGGGTCTTGGCATGTATCGGAGAACACATAATTTGGGAAAATTCATGTTATTATGTCACAGCTCATCCATCCAACACTTAGCATGTATCAAAGGTTTAGCATGTATCAAAGAGCACCTAATTGGGGAATTTCATACTACCTTTTCGCCATTTATTCACTAAGGCTTTCCAACAATCACTTGATAAGCATGATCTTGCACACAATTGGAGTTTCCTAGTCAACATGACATAATGGCTCTAGTTCCTTCACATAAGCATTTCATCAAATATATATATAGGGAGCATTCCTTGCTTATTCAACAATTTCTTCACTCAATTGGCATGAACACATCATCTAACAACCAACGTGAAGAGGGTTTACCATGGACATCACATGAATATAACGTACTAGGGTCAAAGCTTGATAAACTTGTAAACAAACACGAGTCACGTCTCAATCATAGCATGAACATCAATTTCAACTCACATGAATCATAGAAATTCATAAACATAAAAATCTTTGAACTTAAGAAAAGTGTTCTAGAGTTTCTTGTATAAGAGGGACCCATGAATCAACATCTACATGTGACTATCTTCCTCAGTATGACAAATCTACTTTCTCCTATTGGTACAACTGTCCATTATTTCCAACGCGTCCTAAGGAAGAGGTCGCTAAAAAGTTAGAACATGTCGAACTGAAGCTTGAAGGGACATTGTACTTAACTTGGCACTCAACTGAGGCTTGAGGACTTTAACATCATGAACATATCAAAGCAGTCTAACCCAAGGACATGCATGATATAAATCTAGACTTCATGAATTACTAAAAGCATTGCTCGAGTACTTATATCATGAGTTGCATGACCTTAATTTAGAGTTCAAAACTCATGGGATGTGGTCCTGACTGCCAAATGCACCAGAACTCCCCATTTTATGAACTGTGATAGTACATAACTCTCTATTATATGCATGAACATAAATTAGGATCATGGATTAGAAATGTAAAATATAAGAAGGTATTGGGACAACTTAAACTACTGAAATGAGACAGGGTCAAGCATCAATCTTTCTCAAAGCTATTCTACCGCTCACTGGTACGTCTACTAAAATTTTAAGGTCTGACCCTGTCATCGACTCTATCATCGACTCTATCATCTCCCCCTTAGACTTAAGACATCACTCCAAGGTGGTGAACCACCACATAAACTCTGGTCTGACTGTCGTCACCTTGCTCTAGAGTCGGGGATATAACAATGCACATATACAAAAGAACTTGACTCAAATGACTACACTTCAAAGAGTAAAACATCAAAACAACATCAAAAACCACAACAAAAATAATAGACCCAATATATTCCCACACAAGTGGAGTCTGGGAAGGGTAGATTGTATGCAGTCCATACCACTACCTTTTAAAGAAGTAGAGAGGCGGTTTTTGATAGACCTCCGGCTCAAGATAGAAAGGTAGTATAAAAAAGCTTCAAAAGCATAGGACACCATAAAACAACATAGGTACGACATCTACAATGAATTGCACATTATCAAATCAAGGACATCAAAGCCCACCTAATTACCAAGTACAAATCATCCACACCCTTAGGCCTCTATCCTAATTCTTTTGCTCCAAATCTTCCTATCCAGGGTCATATCCTAAGTTAGTTGCAATTTCCCCATGTTACACTCTATCACATCACTTCCCAAAGTGTAATGCCAACTCATAAAACTACCTCCTGAGATACATATCATCCGTCTATAGCCCCAATAGTCATCATTTACTACTTAAAGCTTAGAACGGGCACCTCCAAATCTCTGGTAGACCACACCACTCCTACCATAGTCTATCACTACATCGCCTATAACTTATGTTTCTAGACCATAAGAATCAAATCACGCACAACACCTTTATTAATAACTCCTTAACTTAGCTATCACGGACATCATTTACTATCTTCCTAGTCCCACCTAGAAACTCAGCGCCACTACTAACTAGATAACATGCAATAATCCTTGGGGAGAAATGCAACCTCAAGGAACCTTGGGCGCATTTCTATATCATACATACAACATCAAACTTGATTACGAACCAAACAAACTTAGTCCATTGCACACACTGTTCAAGCCTATTAGATCACTTCCCTAGAACTAGTACCATCAAACAAGAAGTCTTCTCCTCCACTTTCATGACCACCAATCATTTAAACTTAGTGTCTATCACTAATCTCACTCGGACGTTATGAAATAAAACATCAACAATACTCAAAAGTTGCATGCCCACTCGAACATCATAACCAACAATAATCGATCGCAATCATATGGCCCATCTTATTTCCAATTCATCAATACATCCTTCTTTTACACATCATTACTATCCACCTATTTATACATCCCCAACTTAGTTCATAGCCCTATAAGTTTCGACCAAACCTCATCTTACAATTCTCAAGGACGCCCAAATTACAACACCCATCCACCAAGTACTTTCATCAATAACTCATACTTTCCAATGCAATAATCATTATCAACAAATCTTTTCATACCCCAAGCAACAATATTTCCCAAACAAGCAAGGACATAGCACTTCATTCCTAGCCTAAACATGCAACAAAATTCAGCTATAAATTAAACAATTGACCCTTACCACTTTTCTTGTCACTACCACTCTAAACCCTCTATTTTCCACCAGCACAAGAACAATAGGACGCACAACAATTTGTTAGGGGATTGAAATAGGCCTCACACGGCTCCACTAGACTTTGGTTTTATGTCTTGAACAAGAAAATAAGATGAACAACAAAAAAACTACTCTAGTGAATCTTAAGAGCCCCACACGGCTTCATTAGACTTGATTTTCTTTTCAAAAACACAATGATAACAAGATTACCTATTGGAAGAGATAGAAACTTGACACACAACATTCAATGATCTACGAATACACATCTCATTCTATCTCACTTGTAAGACCCATAAGAGTAAGGCAATAACTTTAAACATGAGGGACTCATGACACGCTAGAAGGACCATATCAAGCCACTTTGAGAGACCTCTAAAGCATAATACTCACCAATCTGAGAACGTTATTTGGGAGGGAACCAGAACTTAGAAATAATGATATCTAAAGGGTTATACATGGGTAAGGAATCATAGCTCCACATCATGGATTTTGAGGAGAAATATGAAAGAACCTGTGACTTAGGCATAGTGCCTGACTTTTTATGAATAATAATAATGTACTTCTACCATCGAAACTAAAAAATACTGATGAGATACTTTTTAACTCAATTACAATTCCACTACTATCTGTAAATATTCAAGTTTCACTATTTTCGATACCTTGAAAATAAGGTGAAGGTCGCCTGAATAAAAAAAGTTAAGGATCTACGTAAGCGCATAGAGAATCTCTCTATAGCATAATCTAAAACTCAAAAGAATAGCGATATTTCCTAAATGCCTTATAGACTCTTGAAGAAAAGTACAAACGTCTCTACACCGTTCTGCAAGACTCTATATACACGGCTTCATAGACACCCTGGGACACTTGAACCTTGTGCTTCGACACTAAGTTTGTAACAACCCAAAATCACCCTTCGGGATGCTACATTGTGCCTAGGGTCACAAGTGACCCCAAGATAACCCATCACTTGGCCTAACATATAAATAACTAAATAAAATGCATAAATATGAAAGAATAAGGTGGAAGAGAATTCTAATACGAATTTGCTCAATACAAAACTGAAGTCACAAGGTTACAACTCTACTTTTACAATAAAACTGAGACACAATACATCAACTCCTACCGACTATCTATAAAGCCTCTACTAGTACTGACCATTGGTAGCTGGGTCATGACTCCCAACTACCCTATCTCAATACGACTGAATAAGGAAAATACAATACTTTCCTATTATATCACTGACTCGTTGCCCTGAATCAAAAGTGGCCCATCACCTGATGACTGGAAGCTGCAAACTGATTTGACATGGTACATGCACTATAATCCTGTACCTACATTATGAGACAATGTAGCACATAGACGTATATGTGAATCAGTACTTTAAGGATGTACTGAGTATGTGGGGGTGAAGCATATGTATAAAATAGTGTCAATCTTCTTTAATCAAGTCATGCATGCAATATGGGATGACTCACATGGCTTGAACAAGTATAAAATGTAAAGCTCATAAATCATGTAGGATGAAGCATGTAGCACAAATTTCATGAGTCATCATACTTTAACTTGAAATCCCAAATCTCTTCTTACTATCAACACTCAAGGGATAAAGGAACTTTACACGATACTTTCAAATCATTCATGTGTCTCATAGAGAGTAAAGCCTCATCGATGCTCAAGATCACATAACTCTTTTTGAATTCAAATACTTGAAATTCAGAATCATATAACTTTGAAACATGCTTGAAGGAATTTCATTCACATTAGAAAAATATCTCATTTCAAGCTTTATAAAAAAATCATTCTATCTCGAATGGGAAAAACATTCTTGTTTATGGAAACAACTTATCTCAATGCTTTATGAAAATATTATAACAAGGGAAGATGCTTTCATTTAGGAAAATAACTCACATCAAGAAAATACCTTGGTTAGGGAACATTTTTCCAATTCAACCATTTAGGAAAATAGACTATAAGGAATGAAAATAAGTATTTGATCTCGGAGTTCGAAAGGCAAGGGATGTTCTCGTAACCGACATAAACCATGTGAGCTACATGGAGTCCAACATTTTGTCCTCCTAAGGAAGAAACCCCATGTTGGGGAGGAGCGTCATACTCTTGCCAGGGATACATAATCAAATTGTCCTCAGGCCCACTCATAATCATAATATAATCAGCCTCAGGCTTACATCCTATGGTGGCACGTAGTTTTTGGGGTAAGAAACCGCAGTAGCTTACTCGCTCGGTGCTAAATACTACTCCCTTTAGATTACCTGCACTAATATCATAAAAATCCACTTTTAGACAAATCTGATGGTTCACCATGAACCAATTAATCAAATCAATAATCTCATATAGTAAAGTGGATTTCAAAAATTTCTGACCATTAGGTCAATTCAATTTTCAACCATCTCAAAATACTCAAATCATGGGTGCTTATAGCATGAGAGTTCAAAAGTTCATAAGTATCGAATAGGGCTTACTAACCCATAGTACAATTTTAAGTTAAAACTTATCAAACGCATAATATATAGCATGTATATTAATAAATCAAGTGGAAATCTGGAAATTTCAGCAATTCATCTCAAAATATCAATGTATTCATATGCCTCAATATCTCAACATTCCAAATCTAAGCTTCTCAAGGAGTAAAGTCATGGGGTTTATCCAATTGTAAAAACTCAATAAAACATGTAGAAATCATTCCATTTAACTCTCAATTCATGAGAAATATCAAAATAATGCATTCAATAAATATGGGTGAAAACCCCAATTCAAACTTATGTAAAAACACCATAATTTAAGAAAAATCATGATGTAAATAAATATTTTGGGCACAAGACTGAAAGGGTTACCCAAGTTCAAAACCCCACATACCTTGAAGTAGAAGATTTGGACTAACTCTCGCTTTTGGAACTCTATTCGTACTCTTGAATAAGGATTCTTGAGGCCCTGGACTTGGGGACTTTGATTCTTGACACAATTTAGAGAATCCATGGAGGATTCTTGAGATTCTTTGAAGAGGCTTTGGATACTTAGGACTTATGCTGAGAGAAAACTTGAGAAAACTCTTATAGGATGCGTGCAAATAGATTTAATTTAGTGATTCCACGATTATATAGGCTTGGAAAAAATCTAAAATGCCCTTTTTAAATATCTGTGCAAAACTGGATGAATTGAACTGGAACGCGATTTCACTGTCCTCCGCGACGCGCCACTTATCACGGTGGCTCACTGTAAAATGAAAATTAGGAATTTAGGCTTCTCCGCGATGCGCCATTATCGCGGAGTCCCACTATTTAGGACCTGTAACAACTCCGCGATGTTCCACTCACTCAAATGATGCAGTTTTACGACTAAGGATTAAATTATCCATAACTTTTTACCCGAGTGTCGGATTTGGGAAAATCTTATATCGATGGAAATCTTATTCAATGCTCTACATGAAAAAAATTTGATACTATCTAGATTACAGATGGTTCATAATATTTCACACTTAGGAAGACACCTCTCAAACCTTTTTAAGGCCTGAAATGTCCTTGAATCGACACACTCTAAGGCCAAACTACGAGTGAATTTTTCAGGGTGTTACAAGCAAGTTCTAAACTCTCAGCATGAATGATCTCCTAACGATAAGTAAAGATAAGTTCAGTAGCTAGTAATAATCTTTCATCATTTTTCTCAAACATAATCAAAGATTCAACTATATAGTTATTCTCATTATAAGTTCGTGCACTCACAGAAGTACTCAATGGTTTAGAATGAGGAAGAATCAGTTTAGCAAGTAATTTCAATTGTTCACCCTAAGTTTTCCTCTGCATTCTTAGCCTATCTATCCATATTCAAGGATGAATATTTCCAAGGGGAGATATTGTAATACCCCAAACTTTCCTTAAGCCTAATTTCATCTCTATAAGATCAAGGAATGACTTCCAAAGTAAGTAGTGTTTAAATCATATAGAATTTTCCTAATTATGACTATTTATTGTGTGGGAAATTTAATTAGTATTCCAACAAAATAAGATTCGCCCATATCAACTAACCGGGTAAGAAGTTATGGCTAATTAAAATTCCAGTCATAAAAAACTGTCATTCAAACCCTTAGCGGGTTGCGGAGAGGAGCAATATCCCAATTGTTAGTTTCCAGTAGCCTAGCACAATATTGACGCATCACGCCAGGTGCCAAAATGGCATTCCAAAGGGGCATCGCAATGGCTCCACATCGCGGAGTCTGCCTAGTTCCCAGTGGTCAATTTCCAGTGATCCACCGCGATAGTGGCGATTGCGGTGGCCGCTTAGTTAACAAATATTTCATTTTTTCCGGTTTGTTAAGAGTTAAAGGGGGGTATTTTGGTCAATTATACTACCTCAATCTATCACAAAACATAACAAAGAACTTTATTCCCTAATCCTCATTCTCTTCAAAACAAAAACCCTATTACATCATACATCTCCTCCAAGAAACTCAAGATTTCTCCATTCATTCTCCAAATTCAGCCAAGATTCCAAGTTCTTAGTGCAAGAATTTCAAGAACCCTCATTCAAGGGTACAAGTAGCATCTCAAAAGATAGCCTATCTTTAAGTTCACAATCTAAGGTAGATGGGGTTTGAACAAGAACAATCCTTGCGTTCTTGTGCCCAAAAACTTCTCTTGAGATATAAATTTCTGAATTTTTCTATGATTTCCATGAACATCAAGCTAGGGTTTATACCCATTACCATAATTTTCAAGATTATGTGATTTTTTATGGTTTAAAAGTTGAATTACATGATTTTGTTTATATTTCAATGTCTATTTCTGAATTTTCCAGATTTTAAGATAATTATGAATGTTTTGTTATCAAGCATGAATTTTGAGTTGTTTAAATCATAAGATTCAAATTATATGTTATTTTTCCAATATCTTGATTGAGATAATTGTTAGATTTTTAAGATGATGGTTGAGTATGAAGTTTAAATATGATTTTGATGCATTAAAGCTTTACATTTTGAGTCCTATGTACAAGTAATGAGTTTATAAGGAGATTATGATCTCAAGTTTTGTTGACAAGTTTTAATAGGTACTTTCAAAAGCTAAGATAGAAATCCACACTACTTATGATTTAAAGATAAGAGAAGTATAATTTAGTCTTCATTATAGACCCTTGAGTTATTTTGAGGTGGATTTTCTAAAAATTCTGAGCTTGAGTATGGGAGTAGTATTTAGCTCCGAAGAAGGAAGTGTGGGATTAGTACATCCTACTTCCTCAGAACTACGTGCCCCCATAGGATTGAGATTTATGAGCCTGAGGCCAAGATAGTGATCACTAGAATTGAGTTTCGATTCCGATGGCAAGGGTAGAACAACTCGCCCTAATGTGGGTGATATGTTGGATTCCATGTAGCTTACATAGTTTATGTCGGTTAGAAGAACCTCCCAAATATGTTGATAGTGCCCAAACTACAGTTCTCGTAAAAGCGTAAGCGGTCGCTGTCAAATATCGAACCCAACTGGGTTGGGTGTCGAATCCCACAGGGAATACTTGGTCACTGAGTGTTGCAATTATTAGCAGACTGTTGATCGAAAATTCCACGGAAAAGGGGGGATTGGATTGTGGTGTGAATTAATGCTATCAAAGTAACAACAGAATGCTTTGTTTTGTAAGATTTAATCACAGAGGAAAATAAGTTAGGGTTATGTCCACCTTATGAGTTCTACGTATCTATTAACTATGAGTAATGCGAAATTCAGACATGCATGCACTTATAGAGATTCGTATTCTAATGGTAAATCCTAGTGTTTCTCAACCATCAAGGATTATTTCACTTTAACTCTCTCGAGCTTAAAGCATATAACTAATGGTACGAACTCTCCAAGAGGTTAATCCGGTTAAGGCATTAACGTGTAAACAGGAGTTGGTAGCCCTATTTCCTTGTCACACTCTCTTTTCCAAACATGTAACTTTTCTCTCGAACAAGTTAATGCTATAATGGCGTATTCTATATGTTTGCAACCACAAGAATTTAATTAAAACAAAGAGAGTAATGATATAAGTAGCATACACATCAAGAATTGACAAACTCATAGTAATAGATAGTATATCAAAAGGCTTCCATAACCCTAACAGAGAAGTTTAGCTACTCCTGATTGTAACAGAAATCACAATAGACATAATCATCATACCACAACCTAGAATAAACTTGGCGATGGGGATGGATTGGCGTCAATAAGAGAATGTCGTTCTCTTCCTATCCGTTGCTCACAAGAGCCGTGTTTTCTGTTCTAAAACCTCTAACAAAAAAAAGGAAATTGAATAATGAGTGAATGATAATGCTGCTGAAAAATTCAGCAATAAGGTTTTTATAGTATCCTTCTCTAACTAAGTTGCTACTACATCCTTAAGTCTTTAAAATTAATGGGTTTGCCCGGGAAAAAGTTCTCATGCATCACTTTCAGTCCAAAAGCTGCCTTCCCTCTAATGTGAAGTTTTCCTTTGCTGCTCATAAGTCCATAAAGTGCTGAAATCTTCATCATTAATACCTGAAAAACATGCTAATCACGTAGGTCAGCTCATTTAAAGGAAAATAGACTAAAAGTGCAGGAATTATATATTTTGTCCTCAAAACTTAGCTAAAATATGGTTAAATTATGGTTCTTAAGCGTGTAAATACGCCCAACAGCACCACCCCACACTTAAAGCTTTGTTCGTCCTCGAACAAAATATAGCATCCATGCAAACACCTAACTAGAATTTCACAATACCAACACCTAACTAGAATTTCACAATAACAACACAAAATTTTTCCTCAAGACATGCACGACAATTATTCACAAAGAGTAGGTTTCTTGATCACTACTAGAAACAATTCAACCTCCAACCTAGACTCGTAAGGATGGTTAATTCGTATCCACAAGTTAAGTCACAAAGAATCATATAACACTAACCAACAATCATCAACCATGTGTGTCTCACACAAGATATCACCCATAATCACTCACAAGTTTTGCATTTTTCGAAACATGGGTACAAGATTCTTTTTGCTCTCACTCTCTCAAAGAATTCTTATGTTGCAACTGATGACCATAGGCTTGCCCTTAGTGTAATGCTCTACTAATATCATAATGCTAAGCTTAGGATCAAATAGGTCTTTACAGGTTGTAATGTAGGCTAAGGGACAGGTAGGACTATTTTGGCCAGAAATAGTGACTATTTTCCCTAAGCGCTTTAATACATCACATTATGCCATTAACACACTCTTTTAAACAACCCTTCTACCTTTCTTTTCATCTAACACCCCTTTTCACCTATTTTGTTATTCAATTATAAACACAAAGATAAGAATATACAACTTATTTTTTATTTTTCTATTTCTATTTTTTTTTATAAAACACCTCTATGATAGCCACTCTTATTCAAAATAATTTCAAGTACCAATACACTTTGAGGAATCACTCTCACCCACTTTCCTCTTGTTTTGTCACATGACTCTACAATTTAAAGCGCTTAGGAATTTGGATCAAATTATGGTCTTGAAAAAAAAATGGATTAGGCTACATATGAGGCTGTCAAAGAAAATAGCTAAAGGCTCAAAGGGGGTTAACTAGGATAATGTCCACGGGTAGGTAAAAATAAGGTAAACAATCACAGGCTACCAAAGAAATGCCTAAATCATCTCCTAAACTTACACTCTTTATTTCGCTTTACACACACACCAGGCAAGTTCTACCATCAGTCACAACACAGAATATACTATAACCTCACACACACAAGACACATGGTCAACTTTATTGGGAGCAGTATAGACTCTTGACCCAACAGATAAATGAATTAAACCATACACTTATCACACAGTGAGTCACACTTAAAGCCTAAACATCTCAATAGTAACGATTTTGGCACAAACTCTTGTCATAATACCGTGCCGCCTTTCAGAACAATTTCATGCAAAATCTAAAAAATCTAAAATTAAACTAACTAATTACGACTAATTAAAACAAACAAGAACTAGAATAAATGTAGGAAAACAAGTACATAAAGAATATAAATACTAGCACCCCACACTTAGACAGGACACACTGCCCTCAGTGGAAAATAAATAAGGAAAACCTGATTAGTCGAACTCCTCTTCTATGTCTGGGGTCATACCCCCTGCGTCGGAACCATCATCAGAGTCGTAATCCTCAGAGTTTCCTCAAAATATACCCCACTTGATCCTAAAAGTGCGTCGAGGTATTTTTAGAGAGGAGGACTCAGCTTGCTCCTTTCTTGAACTTTTCTGTCCTTTTTGTGAGGTGGACGCTTTTTCTTTTCCTTGTCGTCCTTTTGGGGCCATTCTACCTGAGATTAAAATAGAGTCATGTTAGCTTCATCTCGGAAGATTCAATCGAAAAAAAAACAGCAGTGGCACCACCCCACACTTAATTTATTGGCACAGACTAATTAAGTGAGTGATGTCGATTACTCAGACTTCATCGACATACATTTAGGCGATATGTTCCAACAACATGTTCAGTACTGTCATACGTTCATGTCATCTTAACTATCCTTTCCAATTCTATTTCATCTAATCTTGACTATACTTTCATGTTTGGATGAATGCACTTTTTGAACAAAACAACCACATAAGGATCGTACCACAAATAGAAACAAGTTATTGCATAGGCATAATCACACCATCTTATGCTTGTGGTCAATAATAATCGGTATCTCGATGAACGAGTCATTCAAACATTCAAGCTTTCAACTTACAAGATTATGTATTAACTTCACAAAATCGACTTCATAAAACTGTGACAGTGTATAACAATCAAATACAAGTCAGAACAAAGTCAAGAACACCCACACGTATTCTTTCACTCAACTAGATGTATCATAACAAACCAACCACATTCTAATCACCAACACCACTTCAAAATATAAAAAATCATTATAAACGTAGCATTCCAACAACTACGAAATATAAAAGAATAACTTACATAGTGATGGATTCGGAAGATAATATTGCGAGATTAGATGAGCAAAAAGAAAGATTTTGAAAGAATGGGGAAGCTTGGGCGGCGCCTATATGGAGCAAACAATTTGATTTTGTCTTAAGGTTGAAGTTCTATTTATAGACCAAGTCTTGGGTCGGGTTTGACCCATGAAAAATCGGGTTAGGAGACCAAAAAGCATAAGTAGGAGGCGCCTAATGCTTTGCCTATGCTTATCATAGGCGGTGCCTTTAGAAAAGCCTAGTTGAACATAGGCGGCGCCTATGCTATGGCCTAGTTGGGCATAGGCGGCGCCTATGCTATGGCATTGTAGATTCAGAGAGCAAAGGCAATGTCATAGGCGGCGCCTTTAGCTTTGCCTAGTTAAGCATAGGCGGTGCCTATGCTATAGCATTGTCGATTCAGAGAGCAAAGGCAATTGCATAGTCCTTGCCTTGTCCATTGCCTAGATTTACATAGGCCTTGCCTTGTCCATTGCCTAGATTTGTATAGGCAATGCCTAACCGAAAGCCTTTTTCTCCTTCATTACTCTCTTTCTACCTTTAATATTGCTCACTTTCTAATCAAAATTTGAGACCAAGCTTCTCCTTTATACGTCTTCCCATACACTTAGTCAAAAATAACAAAAACGATTAGAAAGATGGGTTGCCTCCCACCAAGCGCCTTAGTTTTGGTCGTGGCTCGACTCTTCTTTTTGGATTTTTATTTAACAAAACAAACTCCTAGGAAAACAAAATGACTAAAAATGATGGGTTGCCTCCCATTTAGCGCTTGATTTATTGTCGCGGCACGACATAGCTATCTCGATTACTTAGACTTCATCGAGATAGATGGTGCATCATTTTCTGAATGGATTCAGACGATGTTGATGCTTACTTGTAGGCATGCAATCTTCTTCGAGATGACTCTTGTGCATACATATCCCAGGAGGGATACCAATTATATCATCAATAGTCCAACCCATAGCTCTCTTGTACCTCTTCAGAGTAGAGATGAGAGCCTCTACATGTTGTTTACCTAAATCAGCCGCAACACTCACTGGAAGTGTATTTCCACTTCCCAAGAATGCATACCTTAGGTGACTGGGGAGCTCTTTCGATTCTAGCACTGGTGGGTCTTCAATGGAAGTCTTCGTTGTTGGTGAAGGTCGATTCCTAAGATGAAGGTACAGCTTCTTAGTAGCATGAGAATAGGACTTTATTCCTGTTAGAGAACAAACAGTTTCTTCATATTCTTCAACATCCTCATGCTCAAAATTCAACAGCACAGCAGACAATGGCTCAATAGTAAGATGCTTCTCTACAGATAATCCTTTCTCATCCTCATAGTAAACATCAGCTACAGATAACACATCCATATCTCTAGGCTTCTTCATCGATTTATATACATCAAAACGGACCACTTCGTCATTCAGCCGAAATAAAAGCTCATTAGCTCTTAAATCAATCAGCACACTTTCAAAACGTCATTCTTCCAATGTTCTGTAAATAGATAGAAGCATCAAATTTATGCTAGATCCCAAATCGCACAACGCCTTAGTAAAATCCAACGTTCCAATCGTGCAAGGAATAGTGAAAGCACCAGGATCTGCCTTCTTTTGTTCTAGCGATCTTATAGCGATTGCACTGCAATGATGAACATTTTCTGCCAGCTCATAACTTGCTGCCCGCTTCTTTGTCAACAGGTCCTTCATGAATTTAGCATACCCAGGCATCTATTCTAGCACTTCCACCAACGGAACATTAATAGTCAGCTACTTTAACATGGTCATGAATTTACTGAACCTGGTATCATCAGCTTTCTTCTTCAGTCTCTGCGGAAAAGGTGGTCGTAGAAGGGGAATCATTTTCTCCACCACTTCCTCTTTATATTGCTTCCGATTATCAACCTTTTCAGGAGTTTCATCATCCTTCTTCTTCAGTCTCTGAGGAAAAGGTGGTGGTGGAAGACGAATCATTTTCTCCACCACTTTCTTTTTATCTTGGTTCCGATTATAACTCTTTTCATGATGGTGACGTCTAGGTGTAACATCATGAGCACTCACTTCAGCTTCTACGGCATCTTCAAACTCTGCTTCATCAATAGTATCTGCTATATCATCAACCACCTGCTTGCCTTTGGATGGATTTTCCAACACTTTACCACTCCGACTAGTAATAGCCATACACGATCTGTCATTTCTTGGGTTTTGCACAGTGTCACTGGGTAGCGTGCCAGCCTTTTTTGGTTGAATACCGCTGATAATTGACTCAATTGTTGCTCCAGCTGTTTTATTGCAGTAGAATGCGAGTCAACCAATTAATTTATTGATGACAAATCATTCTTTACCTCCGTTATGCCCATGTTGGTCACCTCCACTCCTTTCAACATCTTAGCCATCATATCTTCCATGGAAATCTTCCCAGAGCCAGACGCCACAGCCTCACAGTTTCCAGGAGGAACATGCAAACCACTCCTGTCAGTCTTCTTCTTCCAACCACCTTGATCGCGGTCCATGTATCCAGATTTATCATAATAGTTCCGACCTTGATTTCCTTGGGCATTGCCTCGAAAACCCCTCTGATTATCCAAATAATTTTCTTCCTCCTCAGAATCTGATTCATTTCTTCCCTGTGACACAACAGCCTTGACTTTTTTGGTCTTCCCTGATAATAAATGCTTGGTAAGAAAATCCATCTGCGTTTTCATGTGAGCCATATCCTGGTCACGTTCCTCTTGTCTTTGTCTCTATTCTGCAGTCATGCCAATAGATACAGTAGATCTCGCTACCTCAGAATCTATGGTATTCCAAGCTCTACTCTGCTTTGTCATACGATCCATCATATCACTCGCCTCAATAAAAGTAAGGTCCATGAATGACCCTCCTGCAGCATTATCAATCACTGGCTTTGTCACCGAGTTCAAATCCCTATATAATATTTCCATCAAGTGGATATTCGTCATCTGATGGTTTGGGAACCGCATAAGCTTCTTCTCGAACCTCTCCCATGTTTCGTGGAGAGCTTCAGTTGGAAGTTGTCGAAAATTACTGATCTCATCTCGTAGTTGGGCTCTCTTGGATGGCGGAAAGAATCTTTCTAGGAAAGCGTCTTTCAGTTGCCTCTAATTAGTAATAGAATCAGGAGTTAGCCCATTCAACCATAGAGTTTCCTCCCCAGACAGAGACAATGGAAATAAGCGTAGTCTAATTGCATTTTGTCCAACTCCTGGATTGTCAAACGGCTTGCTTGTTGAAATAAAGTTGATCAGATACATATTCGGATCATCGCCTGTGAGTCCACCAAATAAACCCTTGAACTGCAATAACTGAATCATGGTTCTAGTGATGTTGAACTTTGCTCCGGGTGCCAAGGGCGGAGGAATAATAGCCCCTGTGGCACCAGCCCCATCCAAGTCGTCATCATCATCATCAAAAGCGATTTGCACAGGTCGGCGTTCAGGTCTCATTCTCGCTTGACGATCTCTGTTGACATTCCTGTTCACTGGTGCAGCCACATCATCTGCACGCCTTGGATTTAATAACTCATCATCACCCAGGTCCTCTTCATCAAGATTTGTTGTCCGACCTGGGTTATCAATATTCTGTTGATGCACTTGAGAAACTGCTAATGTAACTAATCTTTTCTGCTCCTGTTGAGCATCCATCCTTCAAGGTTTTGTTGCGCATCCATTCTGCCAATAAGATGTGGTTCAGGATTTATAGGTAATAACGGTTGACCAGAACTTTGTGTATTTGGCATGCACTCCAATAAACCTGAACAAAACAAAAACAACAAACAAAAAGTAAAATTCAAGAATCTTTAACCAAAGGGTCTAGTAACTATCACAAACTTAGTACATTCTTAAAGTGTTGATCAATATATATGTCTATGTGCTACATTGTCTTATAATGTAGTTACAAGTTATTGCGCATATACTATATTCAGTCAGTTCGCAGCTTCCAGTCAGCAGGTGATGAGTCCTTTTGATTCAAGGGCTTGAGTATGTCATACAGTTCGAGAAGTATTGTATTTTCTTTGTTCATTCATATTAAGTTGGGATAGTTGGGAGTCATGACTCGGCTACTAATAGTCAGTACTAGTAGAGGCTTCATAGACTGTCAGCAGTGTTAATGAATTTAATTTCAGTTTTGTTTGCAAAAGCAGAGTTGTAATCTTGTAAATTCAGATTTGTATTGATTAAGTTCAGAAAATTTTTATATTTCTGCTAACTTTTCTCAGATTTATGTAATTTATTCAGTTGTTTGTAAGTATGCTAATAGAAGGGTTAGCTTGGGATTACTTATGATTCTAAGCACCGTGTGACGTCTCGGGACCCATTTTCGGGGCGTTACAATTTTGTCAATATATTGTCTAAAAATACTTACTACATATTGTATAATTAAGGGATTTCTTACCAGATGAGTTCACTAATCTATGATTCCAAATTAAGATGATTGAAGAAACCACTTTAGCTATGGAGTAAAAAATGATTTTGGGACATTTTCAAATAATTGATTAATAGAATGGAGAACATTAAATTGAAAGAAGTTATATTTGAAGAACAACCCTCAACAACCAGTAGAATGATTTTACTGAGGGAACAAGCATAATTTAAAAAGTATATTTTCTATAAGAAAGTGTTTTGGAGGTAAAAAGCAGGGGTACAATGGTTCACTAAAGGGGATAAGAACAATATGTTTTTTATTTTCTAGTTAAAGGGAGGAGAAAGACTATGAATTACTAGGATTCTAAAAGGTAATGGTCAATAGGTTAAAAGTAATTAGTAGGTTGAAGCAAAAAATATTGGTTTCTTTCAAGATAAATTTTTTGTATAAAAAAATAATTTAGTGCTTACATTACTGGATTTTCTCTCTTCAATTGTTTCTAAGATATTAACAGATTAATTAATGATATTCCTTTAATTGGGGAGGTTATAAGGGTATTTTTAAAATTAAATGAAGATAGTTCCTTTGGCCCAGATGAATTTTTAGGCCTTCTCTTAAAAAGCTTCTGGGAAATTGTTGGGGATATGTGTACAAAGTGGTTATTTCTTTATTTAAAAGGTGCACTCTTTCCAAATAATTACTCATACTTACATGGTATTAATACCTAAAAAAGTTATTGTATATTTCTTTTCAAATGTGACACCAATTAATTTGAATAAATTTTTGAACAAGGTGATATCCAAAATTTTGCATGATAGAGTAGAAGGTCTATTACATTGTCTGATTTCCAATAATCACTCTAGTTTTTTAGGGTAAAAAACATCAATAAATATATTTATTGGCCCAAGAATAATCTATCATATCTATTAAAGGGGCAAACCAACTAATTTCATGATCAAATTTTAAATGGCCAAAACATATGATAGGCTGGTTTGGAATTTTATGATCAAGCTATTTTAAAAGATGGGATTTCATAAACACGTGGTAAAGATTTGGAGACTATTTTCTAATAACTGGTATAGAATTCTTTTTAATGGGAAAGTTCATGTTTGTTTCCCCCCTTCTAGAGGGATTAAAAAAGCGAACCATTTATCTCTTGTTTTTTTATTGTATCTCTAGAGGTATTATCTAGGAATTTGGATG
The DNA here is from genome assembly GCA_030864215.1 of Capsicum pubescens. NCBI lineage: Eukaryota > Viridiplantae > Streptophyta > Magnoliopsida > Solanales > Solanaceae > Capsicum > Capsicum pubescens. Next base: position 173,575,952 of record CM061543.1, read on the forward strand.
GAAAATTTGATAATAAAAAATTTAAGTTCTTTACAATGCCTAAATAGAGTGATTACATTAATTATCTAGGTAATGTTGATTAAACTATTATTTTTATAACTGAAGAAAAGTTTTTTCTTAAGATTATTATGGATTCTTTGAGTTTGTATTAATTTAGTCTAGTAAAAAAACAAAGAAAAAAGTTCATTATTGTGTTTCATAAAAAGTTTCATGCATGTGTAAGGGAAGTATAGGAATGTACTGGATTTAATTGAGGAAAACTCCCTTTGATGTGCTTGGGTTGACCAATACTACATGAAAATTAAAAGAAGGTTCACTTTTCAGAGTTAGTGAAAATGATACACAATAAGAGTAGGCTTGAAAGGGTAACTTATTATCATTTAGTTGAAAATCAATGTTGATTTACGATGTTCTTACCTATATTTCCATTTATATGTTATCAGCTATTAATCCTTCTAAATGTGTTATATATGATATACATGTAAGATTTGATGGATTTTTATTCAAATTTAATGATGTTGGGAGGAGCAAACATTGGATTGCTTGATCAGAAATTAGTGTGCATAAAGATGAAGGAGGTTTGTGCTTTAGATCCTATTTCATGTACCTAAAGCAATGTTTGCTAAAATCTAGTGGATTTTTAAAATTTAGAAATTTTTGTGGACTAACTACTTGTGGAATAACTATTGTAAGAAAATTGGACCCCAAATGGTTGAATGGAGATGAGGATCTCAGTCTTGCAAGTATATGTTTGAATCTAGAGACAAGTTCGATCAAGAAATTAGATGGATCCTAAACGGGGCCACCTTTATGTTTGGTATGATAATTGTACTTAATTTGGCTTATTACATTACTATTTTCATCTTAACAGAGATAATTATAATTAGTTTGAGGATATGAGTCAACTATTCTCACTAGTAGGTGGCATACTAATTTGTTTCAATTTGTTTCAATAGTTGTTCAAAGAGGAAATAGTTATTCATGTCACCAATAGCTTCGATGCACAAGCATACTTAGAAGATTGATACAATCCTTGGTGGATGATGAATAGTTCAAGAAAGTTTTCTGTCAGTTTTTGCTAGGTATGTTTGGGAAATAAAAGAAATCCTAGTGAAAATTGTAAGCTGTTGTGGAGTAAATATGTGCCTTTCAAAATGACCTTTTTAGTGTGGAGGTTTTAGAAATCGGGAATTCCAATTCCAAAAGTTCTTATTAGGGTGAATATCTATGACATTGTGGTTTTGAATTTCTATGGGGAAAGTATTCAAGAAATAATGAAATGTTTATTCATTAATTGTGAGTTTCCCAAAAAACCATGGCGTAATTTTATAGTTGTTGTAGGTGCGGAAGGTCCTTTCATACAATTGAAATATATTGTATAAATATGATTGATACTATAGTTTCTCTTAAGAATAAGTATATTTAGGGTTTTACCTATGTTCAAAATATGGTCGATGTGGAAAAGAAGAAATATAAAAAAGATCAAACATAGGGGGTACAATATCTTTCTTTTACATGAACATGGAGAACAGTAGAAACGTATTATTATTGGCTAAATTCCCATACCACTGGTTTTATTGATACCCATTCGTCATGTTCCCTACAGTAAAATTTTGGAAGATTACACTCCTATTATAGGATGAAAAATGGGCTTTCGAAAGATTCCCATAGTGGGTGCATTTTAATGCAACTCAGATAGAGCTGCTAAAGGCAACCTTGACCCTAGTTTTGGGGCCTTTGATATTTGACATAATGAGGGAAACCTAGTCTAGGTTGAGTCTAGATGGTTTAAAGATAATAATAACATTGTTGCAAAGGTTTTAGCATAATGATTTCAATCAAAACACTGTATGAATCAAAAGTATTTGCCTCTAACTTTAGACATTGTTCTTTATCCATGTATAAGGTGCTAGATTATATATGGTATGTACCATGGTATATCTCAATGAAGGTTTAAAAGATCAATAACTTGATGAAAGATAAGAGGTGAAGGTGGATAGCGTATTTAGAGAAGACAACAATGTAAGAGATTTTTTTAGCTAACCAATATTTTTGTTTTGAAGGTAATGAATAGATTATTTATTCTTCTTTTCATGACTTACTGGTAATGCTAAACTCACTCCTATTATTGAGGGGTGAGGTGGTCATTGTCAATAACCCAACTAGAGTTATGGTCGAATCCACAAGGAGCGAATTACAAACTTTAAGCACTATGGGTGCTGTAATTACTAAAAGGTTACCCGAAAAGATGATAAAGAAGACATATAAAATAAAATTGGGGTGATTGGTTTGTAATGATTTTCGACTACCAATGCACGAATATGAATCTTTTTGGTTTGGGATTTAGATTTGAGAAGATCTTGGGATTAAGTCTACTTAAATGTAAATCATGTGGGTTCTTGATGGTTTAACATGAAATTTAGTTATTAAGTAAAAGATAGGCTAGGTTTATAGTCATTATAGACAATCTTTCAACTAAACCACAACGATTTCACCCGTTGGCTCTTTAGAGAACCTAAAAAGTGTACAAATTATAATCACCCAAAACCTTAATCAAGCATCCCTATTTATAGGATGATGCTCTTGACATGGCTTAAACTCTAATAACACTTATTTCTCAGATTGCAAAGCTTAGTAAACCATAGACTTAATTTTCCACCATTACCCTGTCCCCCTATAACCCTCCTTCAAGGATATTGTGGGTTACCTCCAATCCACCTTCATCTCTCTTTTAAGGATGATGAAGGGATTTTAGAGTTTGGGGTTTTCACCCATCAAACCCATTTGGAGATTTGGGTTTTTCACCCATTAAATCCCAATTACTTAACTCAAGCAATGGTGGAATCCATACTCAACAACTAAAAGTCATGTATACGCAACAACACCAACACACAATTACACTTTAATTCAGCATAATCCCTAGACTAAATTACATTGATACTCATGAAGAAAGTAAAGAGAGATATACCATAAGGATTATCCAAAACATTCATTCTTCACAAAATTACTAAGAAATTAATCCTCCAAAATTAGTTACACACATGCCAAATTAGGGTTTCTTGATTTCAATTAAAAAATATATATCAGGTAAGAAATATCCAAACTAGAAAGGGTTTTTGCCTATTTATGATTTCATATTCGTCAATACAATTTTATAAATCTGCCCTTGGGCTTATTTCCGCTGAACCGCGATCACGTAGGTTTGACCGTGACCCCTGTTTTGTTCTAGGACGGCGTTGGGCTGACCATCCTGACTAACTGTATGGCCCAAGGACTGCGATCATGGTAACTGAGGCTGAAATTATCCAGGTCTTCATCTGAATTCTTCTTTGGTCCCTTTTTATCATTTTAAGCTCTATTCCACATCTTTTTTCATTCTCAACTATGTACCTACAAAATGTGGAGATTAGTGCATTAAATAACAATTGTGTCTCATTTAACTTTACAAACATGGTAGTGCACATAAATAGTTAGTGTGAATGAGTTGTAAAATCATGACTCATCCACCCCCAACATAGAATCTTGCTTGTCCTTAAGCAGCACCACCCTTTACTTTGAGAAAACTCCCCATGTATGCCCACATATTAGTTACTAATGATCATTAATAATCCAACTTTATAACAAAAAAAAATCTCTACACACATGGGTCAAAAGATTTGTTTTTACGACTCCCCTTATCATTTAATGTAATAGTAAAGGATGCAATAGTCTACGACAAGCAACCACGGATCAACTACTAGACTCTAGAAATGACTCACTTGTTAACCTCTCCAAGTTATACTTCCTGTTATATCATCATATGGAAGATGAAAACTTTAGACACCTCAACTTGTTCACATGCCTCCTCACAAGAAAGAAGATTTCACATGCGTAGTTACCAATCATTCAACAAGGAATTTTAAGTGCAAACACTCACTCTCTTAAGAAATTCTCCATGTTAACAAGTACCATGCCATACACTTGGCCCTATTTCTAATCACCACTACAATTGCTACACTTGGTTTGGTATCACAAAGGGATTTTTGAGCTTATAATGTAGGTTTAGGGTAGGGTAGGATATCAACTTAGGAAAATAATGTTAAAACCTTATTGAACTTCTACATCAAACTCTTTTTATGCTTTGTTATTGGGCCACTTATTTTCACTTTATGATTTTGCCACATTTTCCCCTTTTGCATTACCAAATTTCTTTTCACATTTCTGTTTTTTTGCATGCATTAATTTTCATGCAACTCTTTCCATTAATGGACTATCTCTTCCATCAAATCAAAATGCTTACTTTTTTAAGCTCGTAGGCACTTTCGTACGACTTTATGGCTCAACTATAATTCATTCCCTTTCCATCGCCCCCAACATAGGCTTTTATCCTTAATTTGTATTCTGAAGTTCAAGGAGGATATGGTACAAAAGAGGATGAATAGAAGGATCACGACTTGTAATGTGTTTGCCAAAGAAAAGTCCAAAGGCTTAAAGAGTGTGACTACAGGTAACTCCTATTTATTGGTAGGATTTTTAGGCTAAAGTTGGATTCTAAAATCACAAGATGGCCTATGATCATTTTACTAACCAAGAACAATCAAAATTTATCATTGAAAGAATAATGGGGCAAGTTCTAGATGTACAAGTACACATAACATATAGACAATTAAGGCCACACACATGGCATGATAATCTTGTCAAGGGGATTAAATTGTTCTACCCACTCAACTCAAAGATAGAGTATTCACTATTGTTTTGAACTTAATTTTTGAAGTAATAGAAAGAGGGAAAGTTTCATCATGCGGTTGTTCACGTCTATGCCTTTAAATTTTATAAAATTTTAAGATGTAGGAGGTTTTTTGCTTTTTTATCCGCACTATGCATAATTTGATAATCATGGAAACAACCCAAGCTATAGTCTCACATTGCAAACTATAGTATGGGTGAACCACCCGCATGGTTACTCTGTTTTCACCAATGGGTATGAATGCTATTCCAAATCATCAATGCTATAGTTACTCAGACTTCCATTATATTTTATGGCCTCGGTTCCACAGGTTCTCAGACCTCCCCTGTACTTATGGTTAGAAACCCAATCACGATGGAAAATATCATCTATTAAAACTAAAATAGAGAGACAAACTAATAACAGAGTAACTAATCTATGCAATTATGGACACCTTCAGAGTGAACGAATATTACAACCTAAATTAAACTATGAATCATCCAAAATAGCAAAAAAGTATGGAGAAATATCAATAATACAGGCCCAAATCAAACGGAGAAGGAGACACCCCCAACTGAATTGTTATTAGTATACCTACTACATAAGCAATCTAGGATAAAAGAGATAAGGGTAATACCTAGAGTCGCATCAAGGGATACTTTCACTCTCGGATTCTACATCATCACAACTATCCTTAAGACTAGTCCTCTCGACTGGGTCCTTATTATCACTTTGTACCCAAGAGGAACAAAGTCTATCATATGGTTTTAGGACCTTCCATAGACCCTTAACCTCCTTTCATATCGAGATAAAGAACTCATCACTCATCTTTTCTCTTGTAACCATTTTTTATATTCAATCCAGAGGTCTTGGTGTGACTCCGCCAATGAGGAGTAGGATTTCATAAGCTTAGCAATGGTAGCCTCATGCATATTTTGGTACTTTCTATAATTCTCGTAATTGGATTATGACACATATGAATGATGGGTAGTGGAAGGCTCTCTCGGTCCTTGGGGAAAACTAGACACAAGCTCTTCGATGGTTGCAATATTTACTCCAATTTCCTCAAGAGGTCCTGTGGTAATTGTTCTATGAGACTCGGTCTTACTACATACCAAATTTTCTAAGTCGATCTTTATTTTCTTCTATTTGATAGATGCACCCTCTCCTAAAATTCAAAAGAGGTAGATTGGGGTACTAGGATGCACCAATGTATCACTAGCATACTCTTCAACCCCCGCTTTCCTTAAAAGCTTAGTAATCAAAGAGGAGAAGAAGAGATACGTACCACCTTGGTTCTTGAAATGATTTATTTTACTAAGCACGAGTTCCCAACATCTTGTGGGATGTGGTCTAGAATACAAGTAATAATTTTTGCATATAATTCTGGGATTACTGTCATATAGGTTCAAGGAGAAAATTTACTACAAATGATGTGCAATCATATGAGAGCCTCAGAAGTGAAGTTAATCATAGAGATGTGGAATTTAGTCTTGGTACAAAATACTTCCTTTCCCTCGCATAGCCATTATGCTAACCAACTCCTCAGTTTACAACCCTTTTCTTTGAATACACCCATGTCTTGATGTTTGAGCCCATAAATATCACTGATTTACTTAGCCCCAACTTTAACCAATTTTGCCCCAAATCTTGACAGTCACATTGAATGGGTCAAAAAAAGGAACTTCATTGATATTGGCATAAAATTTATGGACCTATTATACATTTTCACTTCATGGATCTGAGGCGAAACACTACCACCCTATGTCTTCAAGTTTGGCATGAAATGTCGGTAGTTTCTTTAGCATATTCTCCAATTAAATTCCTCTTTCCAAGAGAAACTTCTATAGATCACTATAGTAGTGAGTGTGGCACTAAGGTTCCATTAATTTGATGTGATTATACTTGTCCATGATGTTGTCCTAAAAGAACTAGGTACACATTATATCAATAAAGGAAATTTTAACATGCACACTTTACCACATTGCTCATTAATGATTATTGGAATGGGTGCTCGGTGGTTCTATGTCAAAAATTAGAAGTGCAGGATTTTTTGCATGGTAGGAAATTATCCCTAGATATCGCAATTGTGAACCATGACCACATTTGCATTGCCGCGATCGCAGCCATCTGACCGCGGTTGGTATACCTAATGCTGGTTTCATGCCAGCTTCTCATGTTCAAATCTTTTCCAAGTTGGGTTACTAGCATGCTCTACAACATGGATGTATAAGAAAAAAATTTGAGCAATTCTAATAAGTGCGTGAGTGTTCCCTTAAAAATATAGTTACCCCTATTTATAGTTCATTTAGGCAAAGTGTCAAACACTTGGTGTGCACATCTTGTTTGTCTATATTTTCACACATTATTGGGTATTTAAGATATCCCACTAGTGTGCACATATTATCTAAATAGCTAACGTCACACCACCCTATGTATGACAACATGGAAGTCATAACTGTCAAAATTCTAGGCTCTCTCTTAACCATGCATTCTAGAGCCTATTTTGAAAAATATGAACATGTATTCGTGACACTTACCAGAGTTATGATACAAGAGGGTTGAAAGGATTCTGTTTGAGAGCTTACAAACTTGGCCAGAAATTAGCCTAAATTATAGAGTATAATCTTTAAAGGGGGTGTGAGAGAAATGAGGGGTTAAATGACTGAAGTGTCCACGATCGTGGATGCCCATATCACCGCGATCGCAGTAACTGAGAGCAGTTCTGCTCCCCTATTTTCCCTTGTTCATCTATTTACCCAATTTTCTTAAATTTTTCCCTTGTTTAGTTTTCAATGTAGAATTACACACTTTCCCCTTTCCAAGCTCATCCAACACTCTTCATAGTGCCATAAATGTATGTTTTATTCATATGCAAAAAAACACATCTATCTTACAAAAACATAACAAAAAGGATACGAGTCACTCTCGTGGTATTTGTTGGCTTCATCCCACCTAGCGCCTTAGTTATCATCATGGAACGATGTTTTCCTTCCTTGATTCTTAAGGTGGGTCTTCAAACCCCTCCTCATTTTCCCTCTCACTCTCCACATCCTTTATGGAAACAACTTGGAGCTCCGCATTTTTTTTTATCTGGCATATTTTGTAATAGACCTCATCCTCTTGAACCCCAAACTTTATTTCCCCCATCTCTAAATGGAAAATGTCCATTCTGGTGGCCAAGAAAGGAAAACCAAGGATAATAGGTATATCTTGGCCAATTTCACATTACAATATCACAATGTCCGTCGAGGGTATAAACTTATCCATTTTAAAAAAAACATCAAACAAAATTCCCAACGACCTTCTAATGGACCGGTACGCCATGAGAAGTCGCAAAGAGGTTGGTGTAGGTTCATCCAATCAAGCTTCTTATAGATGACAAAAGGCATTAAGTTGATGCTCGCACCAAGGTCACATAGAGGTTTTGGAAACTCATGTGTCCCGATTGTGCAAGGAATGGTGAACGCTCTGGGTTCATCTTTCTTTTCCCCAACCATACTATCCAAGATAGCACTATACCAACGAGTCACCTCAATGGTGTCCCCTTCAAGAAGTTTCTTCTTGGACATCAAATTTTTCATTATCTTAGGGAATATCGGGATTTCGTGGATCTCCTCGAGCAATGAGATGTTTATCGATAAATTGCTATGTTTTTCCATAAACTTCCTTAATTTTTCACCTTTTTATTTTTTATGCAATAGTTTAGGGAACGTAGGAAGAACATGTATTGTGGGCCTTACTTCACTTTTTGTCTTGTTAATCTTGACTACTTTTTTGTCCCTTTCTTCAGTTTCATTCTCATCATTTCCTTCTTGGCTTTGAAGTAACACCTTCTTTGCCTTCACTTTGGGAAATTTCTCAATCAAGTCTCCTTTAAAGGGTTCATCATGGGTCTTCCACTCCTTTTGACAATTGCTAGAACTTGGGCATCATTCTTTGGATAAGCAATCGTGTAACTACGGAGTCCACCTCTAGGCCTTGAATTTAGTTGTTTCGAGATTTTCCCGACTTGGGTCTCCAATTGCTTAATAGAGGCAGAGTGAGACACCACGGTTTGGGAAAGTTGAGAAAAGTCACATTTAGACTCACAAACTATTTTTTCCGTACCTTTCACTCTATTAAATATTCTTGTAAACACATCCTCGGTCTTGATTTTTTTAGGATTAATTTCACTTGACTCCTTGGCCTTGGATTTCTCACGAGGCCTCGATCTCCCCAATTATATATCTCTCTCGCGGTCTATCCAACCTTGGTTTTGACCTTTCCTTTTATAGGCAGGGCGGGAACCCCCGAGTAATTTGCCAAATACCGGATTTCCTTATCCAACTTCTTTTCTTTATTCATCATCTTTATAAGATTTTGTTGTTATGGCGTTTACCACTTTTGTGGGTGCACCCATAACTTGATTTGTCAAGAGTTCAAGTTGGGTCACTGTTTTTGCCATATTCTCCTTCTTTTCTTTATTTCTCTTTAGTTTTTCATTATCGACTGCGGAAGTAGTAGAAGGGATCTTTGGAGTTTTGGTTTCTCGGGTATGCCAACCTCGATTTATCTTTGACACTTCTCTAACTATAGAAATGTTGCTTAATGGTGCAATTTTACTAGGGAACCACCTGTCGCATTATCCACCACTATTTTGTTAAATAGATCAAGGGTACGATCGAAGATCTCGATAAGCATCTTCTGCGGGACATCATGATTTGGGAATTGAGATATCTTACCATTAAAACCTCTCCAAGGCTTCAAAAAATGACTCTTCAATTATTTATCAAAAATTCACAATCTCATCTCTCTTTTAAAGTATGTTTTATGGTGGGAAGTATCTTTCAAGAAATACCCTAGTTAGCTCATCCGAAGATGTAATTGAGTCGGGTGGAAGTGAGAGGCGCCATAAATTTGCCTTGACCGTTAGTTAGAACATAAAAAGGCAAAGACGAATGGATTCTTGAGTAATGTGTGCTATATTTATCGTCACACAAACTTCCACAAAAATGTTCTAATAGAGATTTGGGTCCTCAAAGGTTTGACCCCCATACAATCCTTTCATTTGCAACATGTGAAGCATGACACTAGTCTCATGGAAGACTTCCTTCCTAATATTTGGTGGGATATGGATTGTTCTTGTTTGTCTCGCTTCATTTAATGGGCCCTCATCATCTTGAGGGGCATCAAAGGGGCACATATAGCTTGCTCTATCACTCATTACTCCATTAAAACTTTGATTAGCTACAGAAGATCAAATATAATAAATAAAGTAAATTACACCACTCTGGGTATTTATCGAGTAAGAATCACACCGCACAAGTGAAATCTATATTTCGCTCCCCGACAATGGAGCCATTTTGATAACGATCAGCTCACTCCTATAATTGGGGAGTGAGGCAATCGTTGTAAATAACCCAACTAGAGTTGGGGTCAAATCAATAGTGAGCAAATATTAGAATTCAAGTCGTATGGGTGCTCTAATTACTAAAAGGTTGCCCGGAATGATAATAAACAAGACATGTAAAATAAAATGGGGGGATTGGTTTGTAACGATTTTCGACTACCAATGCACGAATATGACACTTTATGGGTTGGAATCAAGATTTAAGGAGATCTTGGGATTATTTCTACTTAAAGGTAAAGCACGCGGGTTGTTAATGGTTTTACATGAAGCTGAATTGTTAAGAAAAACATTGTCTATGTCTATAATCATTATGGCCAATCTTTCAATAAAACCACAACGATTTCACAAATTGTCTCTTTCGAGTACCTAACAACTATACAAGTTAGAATCACCCAAAACCTCAATCAAATATCCCTATTTCTAGGATGATGCTCTTGACAAGGATTACACTCCAATAATACTTATTTCTAAGATTTCAAAATGTAGTAAACCATATATTTAATTGTCCAACATTACCTTGTCCCCCTATAGCCCTCTTTCAAGGATGTTATGGGTTACCACAAATTCACCTTCATTCCTCTTTCAAGGATTATGAAATGTTTTTAGAGTTTGGGGTTTTCATTCATTAAACCTAATGGGAGATTTAGGGTTTTAACCCATCAAATTCCAACTCATTAACTCAAGTAATGGTGGAATCCATACTTAACAACTAAAAATCATACAAACACAATAATACCCATACACAATTACACTTTAATTCAACAGAATCCCAAGACTAAATTAATTAGCTACTCATGAAGAAAGTAAAGAGAGATATACCATAAGGATTTTCCAAAACATTCATTCTTTACAAAATTACTAAGAAATTAATCCTAAACAATTAGTTACTCACTTACACAATTAGGGTTTCTTGCTTTCAATTAAAAAATATCTATCACGTAAGCAATACCAAAAGAAGAAATGGTTTTTGCCTATATATGATTTGGGATTCGTCCATGTGATGTTAAAAATTTTCCCTTGGGCATATTCCCGCTGAACTGTGAACACACATATTTGACCGCGACAACAGCTACGCGATCGCGGTTGTGATTTACGACCGTATATTGTTGTTTATCTTGACTAACCGCGACTGCGACTAGAGGACTGCGGTCATGGTAACTAATGCTGAAATGATCTAGGTCTTAGGTTGCACTCTTCCTTGCTCCATTTTTATCATTTTAAACTCCATTCAACATATTTTCTCATTCTCAACTATATACCTACAAAATTTGGACATTAGTGTATTAAATACAAAGAAAATCAAAAGACAGAGGCTGTTAAATAAAGGATATACTAGAAGCATAAAGATATATTATGTAACAAAAAAGCACTAAACTCTAAGTACAGACACACATTTAACTTAGAGAATAAAGTAAAAGTGATGACTGAAGAAATACCTAAAATTAGAAAAACAATAAAGATTGTGTGTGATAATAGGTCACATCTATTTAATAAGAGAGGTCAGGGTCATTTCTATAGAGTTCCTAATAAATATAATGGTATTACTTTTGACTCACCCTATAGAAAAATGAAATCATTAATGGGATCTATATTTCAAAGATACAACTAAGGTTCTACTGAGGAAATAAATTATGTTGAAGTTACAAACCAAATCTTATTTTCTTAAGTTGAAAAAGTATTCAATGGGATTTTTTCACGGTGTTCCAGAGAATTTTTATCACAAAGAACAGAAGAAACCCAAAGTTTAGAAGATACAGAGATGGAGAAGTGAAGATACAAATATTAATTAACTCTAAACTATATTCATTAGTTTAGATATCGAATTTCAACTGGAAAAACAAGGGTATCTACTGACAAAGATGAATGAACTTGTAAATTCTAATTTTTCTTTAACTATATTGTTTATAGATTTTGTTTTTATCTTCTCAAATTTTTGCATGTGGGTTTGTCACGACCCGAGACTGCTCCTTACTCATAACACAATGCATTAGAGCCACAAGTGACCCCTAAGCTAACCCATGACCTGATATGCATTAGGATACTGAAGAAAATTTACAAAATACTGGGCAGAAGACAAACAGAAAGTAAAGGGATAATAAATGGTAATGGAATCGATGCAAATACTATCTAAAATATTCAACAAATTGAAAATTTTTTTAACTATAATAAACCTTCTGAATCATAATGAGTTGGCGGAACAATCCCCTAACTAACTTAAATAATAGAACTAAAATGAAATGCTAAAATAAATAAATGATTACTAGTCCTTGAAATGATGTGGATTCATCTAACTGCTGTTGAGTGGTAAGGGAACGTTCTAAGTGTGATCCGAGTACTGGTCATCCAAACCAATATTATGAGTGAATATTGTTGCAAAGAAGTACTGATCGGTATTTTGAATAGACTCAGTATGCGAGATGAAAATCAAATTGAAATTTTTCCAAAATAGAGAGGTTAACTGGGTACCTCTATCTGAAGTGATGGTCAAAGGGACTCCAATAAATTTAACAAACTCCCTAATATATAGTCTAGCATAATCTTTGGCTGAATCTAAAGTGTCAATCGATAAAAAAAAGTTGCTTTAGTCAATAAGTCCACGATAACAAAAATAGAGTCATGATGTAGACGAGTATGAGGTAACACAATAATAAATTTCATATACACCACTTCCCACTTCCAAGTAGGAACGCTAAATTCCTAATGTGTAGCACTGGTTCTCTAGTGCTTAACCTTAACCTGTTGGTAATTCAGGAACATTGCCAAGATTTCAGTTATATCCCATTTCATACCATTCCACTAATAGAACTCCTGCAAATCACGGTACATCTTAGTTTCTCCTGGGTGAGTAATACAATAAACCATGAGTCTCTGATAACACCTATTGCATCAAATTATCCATATCTGAAACATATACTCTTCCATGACATCGAAGAACACCATCTCTCTCTTAAGAGAAAACCTCAACCTTCTAATTTTTAATTACTTCCTCCCACTTAAGAAAAATAGGATCTTTATCTTGCTTTTCGATTTACTTTTGCTACAAAAGAAGATTCTAAACCATTCTAAAGACAGACACTACCTTCGGTCAAATCAGCAAATCGAACCCCCAACCTAGCCAGCTGATGAACCTTGCAAACTAACTCTTTATTTTCATCATCAAAGTGAGTGACACTTCCCATAGATAATCTAAGAAGAGCATCGACTACAACATTAGCCTTAGTCGAGTGATACAAGACACTCATATCATGATCCATCCACAACTCTAGCCACCACCACTTACTAAGTTTTATATCGCTTTGACTAAAAATATACTAGAGTCTCTTATAATCAGGGAACACATCACCTTTGACCCCATAAAAATAATGCTTCCAAATCTATAAAGAAAACATGATTGTTTCCAACTCAAGATCCTGAGTTGGGTAGTTCATTTCATGAGCCTTGGGTTGTCTAGAGGTATATGCTACAACCTTTTCCTTCTGAATCAACACACAACCAATGTAAACTCTTGAAGCATCACAATATACCACAAAACTCTTTGAACCTTTTGGTAGTGTCAAAATTAGAGCGGAGGTTAGTCGAGTCTTCAACTCTTAAAAATTCTTCTTGCAAGAATCAAACCACTGGAATTTTACTTTTTTCATAGTCATTTTGTACATGGGAGAAGCAATCGATTAAAATCCTTTAAAAAACCATATGTCTTAACTAGTTAAACCCAAGATACTCTGGATATATGATGGAGAAATAGGTCTAGGCTAGTTCCATACTACTTTGGTGTTTTGAGGATCAATTTTAACGCCTTTACCAAAAATAATATGACCAAGGAATTCTACCTAATATTCACACATGTTAAACTTACTGAATAAATAATGATCTTTAAGAGTTTGCAAGACAATCCTTAAGTTATCTGCATGCACACCCTCACACTAAGAATAAACAAGGATGTCATATATGATATCTATAATGAACATGTCCAGGTATTGCTTGAAAATACTCTTTACTAAGTCCATAAAAGTAGAAAGAGCATTTCTTAGTCCTAAATACATAACTATAAATTTGATGTGACCATACAGAGTTCTCAAGGGTGTCTTTGAGATGACACATTATCTAACTTTGAGCTGATGATAATCAGATCTGATGTGTATCTTTGAAAAACTAATTAGCACCCTAAAGTTGGTTGAAGAAGTCATCAATCCTAGGTATGGGATGCGTATTCTTGATTGTGAATTTGTTGAACTGACTTTAGACGATGTTTATTCTTAGAGAACAATCTTTATTACACATGAAAAGAACTGGAGTACCCTATGGAAAGACACTAGGTCTAATGAAACCCTTGTCTAAGAGATTCTTAAACTATTCTTTCAATTCTTTGAGCTAGGATAAAGCTATTCTATAAGGTGGAATTGAAATATCTTAGGTATCTGGAAGGAGACTCTCAATCTGGAATGTGCTTCAAATTTTTTCATTTACACTTATGTGTAGGCCTTAGAAGTCATGTCTTAGAAATGGCCTAAATTTTTGTTCACATGTTAAATCCTTTGTTTAATTGTACTTTTTGGTGTGTTTGGTTGTTGTTATTGGTGTGTACATTGATGGGGAAGTATTGAATACCCTAATTTTGTACAAATTGATAAAAAATACTATGTCCGCACCAACTATTTGATTAAATGCCTGAAGGAATTCCTTACTAGTTTTCCCATGTTCTAAGGGCCTGATTGAGTATCTAGGGACTATGTTTCATGATCTTAGTGTAAATTGTTTATTTGGAACACAATTGGGATTCAAATTGGAAGTTTTGAGTTTTGAGAAATTTGGTCCGACAATTTTTCAAATACCGCAATCACTATCACAGGAGCGAGATCGCGACTAAGTGGCCCACCAAAGCAGCATCTGAGGCTATTTTTTAGCTAGGACAAAAAATCCTACAAGTCCATATCTTGCCCAAGAATTAACAAGGCACCATCCCATTAGCTTAATTAAATAACATAGAATAGTTTTCACCAAAAATATAGATAATTAATGTTGTTGTATTGTTCGCATGTATTTAAGTATAAAAATTGTAGATTATGACCAATCTCGCTTCATTTCCCGAGAGTGACAAACCTTGTAGTATGATGACCTCCCCAAGACAAAGCTACTTCAAGATAGGGGATTATGTTTGGATAAAGGTGACAGGAGCTTATATTCTGATGTCAGTTTTCCCTCTCAAGTGAAACCCGGGAAGATCATTAGGAAACATTTCTAGAAATTCATCACTACTAGAACTAACTCAAGACACGGGATTTCTAAACTTAATTTCTTAAATCAAATGATATAATAGATGCACCTCGTGGAAATTATTTTTCATGCCTTTATGAGTGAAACAAACTGATATATAGTCATAAAGGTACTACACTTCCTCTCTATGACTGGCTTATTTAGATATTGAAACTAAACTATTCTATTTATAAAATAAATCGAGGAATATCAAGAGTAGAGCATATCCTTTCAAAGAATAACATCAAAATCGATCATATCTAACTCTACCAGATCGACTGAAGTGACCTTCTAGGATACTTTAACTATAATTTTTTTGTATACTTGTTTGGCTATGATTAAACTACTGACTATAGTACAAAATGACAAGGGTTATGCTAGGATTTTGGGGTTGACACAAAAATCTTTTCTATATACGGAGTCAAGAAGGAAAGTCTAGCTCCATGGTATACTAATACATAGACATGAATAAGAAAAAATTTTAATATACCAGTAACCACATCAGGAGAACCCTCCTAATCATGTTGAGGTTGAAGGGCATAAGATTTATTTTGAAGTTGTCTACTTGTTGCATTAAAAGTAGCACCCACTGCTGAAAAATTTATCTAACCTTACTGACGATCATTCAAACCTCTCTGCATAACCACTGGCCACTTCTTTATTCTGTAGCCTAATTTTCCATGCCTAAAAAGAGCACTGATACTATACATTCACTCACCCTTTAGGTTCTTACCCTATCTCTAGGAAACTGGGTTGGTATGAGCACTATTCGTACTACCGTAGGAATTAGAGACTACTGCCTTATCTTGATATTCCTCTTTGAACTTGAGCACTAGAGTAATGGAAAAAAATTTGTCTAGTTCTGAAGATTTCTAGTAGAACTGCAAATTATAACCACTGTCTTTCCTCGGATGAGAGAAACTAAAACTACCAGTTCTGGCCCTTTTTTTCTCCCTTTCCTTCTCTTTGACCTTCTCTTTCTCAATATGTTGATCATGAATCATCATCCTTGATATGTCCATATCCTTAACAATCATGGTCATCCTACACTCTTTGACCACGTCCTCAAAAACACCAAACACATACTCATTCAGTTTCTAGAATCAGCCACCATAGTTGAAGCATACCTTGACAAATGGGTATACATGAGCGAATAATCCTTCAGACTCATTTTTCAATGCTTTAGGTTTATGAACTCCTACACCTTGGCTTATCTTAATTTAAGTTAAAAGAAACTATCCAAAAATACAGTGACAATCTCATCCCAATCTACTAGCCCTGCATATGCACCTTTTTATTCCTTCAACTTCTTAAACCAAGTATAATACACTCCTTGTAGTTGGTAAGAAACCAAATCAACACTATCACTTCAGTGAAACCCTTAATCTCAGTTACTTTCTGAACACTGTGTAAGAACTCCTGTCGATCCACTTTAGATTTAGACCCATAAATATGTTGATAGATTTATCTGAGAGGAGCCTAAATTCTTATTGATGCCGCATATGCTACTGGGGTGGATAGGGTAACAACGTGCTGGTTATTTTGAGCAGTCATAGATTGGTCTAGTACCATGAAAGCAGCCCAAAACTCTGCCTAAGGGATCTGCTCATTCAGAGTGTCTTTGGGAATTGGCGGTGGTTCTTGTTGATTTCAATTTCTCCTCTCGTTAGTTCAGATATGACTCATTTCCTTTAAATGGATAGAGGAAAAGTTATGAGATGAATCTTAATAGATATCACACACTATTGCATGACATGAATCATGAAAGAATTGAGTCTTTCCTAAAATATTTTCTAGCCTCTCGATCATAAGTATTGCATGATTCACACCAATGAATTAGAATCTACATAACATAGTTTTCAAGCACCCTAGGACACTTAAAATATGCTTCTCTAATACAAAGTTTTTCACAACCCGATACTGCTCCCTAGTCATAACGCGGTGCTTTAGATCAATAAGTGACCCCCGACCTAACATATAGCATATCATGAATTAGGATACTGTTGAATATTTAAAAAATACAAGGCGGAAGCCAAATTGAAGGTAAATATATAATAAATAGTAATGGAATCAATGCAAATAATGTTTGAAATATAATAAATAGTAATGAAATCAAGGTAAATATTGTTTGAAATACTCAATCAACTATAAAAATATCAAACTGTCTGAAAGCCTCTGAATCATAATGAGTTGTTGGGAAAAGTCCCCAACTAACTCTAACTAATTGAAATAAAATGAAATGCTGAAATAAATAAATGATAACTATTCCTCAAAAATATGGACTCACCAAACTACTGATGAGTTGTCTGGGAATGTGCTAAGTGCCATCGGGGTACTGAGCATCCGAACTTATATCATAAGACAATATAGCTCAAAAATGTATTCAATCAGCACTTTGAATGTGTTCAATTTGCAAGACAGGAATCTAACTGGTATAAACAGAACTTGAATGCATGAACTTGTAAATTTAATGCAAGACCAAGTATAAACTTGTACTAGAAAAAAATGGATAACTGAATACTTGGTTAACCAAACCTAAACTGAACATAAACTCAAACATGAACAGAGGACTATAGGAACTAAAAATAACCAATGTACCCCAATATGAGAAAATCAGTATCCAATCTATAATCCTAGTGGGAAGGGTGCCAGTACCTTTCCATGGGTACTAACAGTGGCTAACAAGGATCCACTAAACTGAGGTCCCAAGGGCCTAGTGTGTTATGCCTCAACTTTATGGGTGACCCCTAACTTCCAAAGTAATAGTCTTTCTTAGGAACTCTAGGCTAGGGGAAATACGGGCTAACTCTAGCAGATCACCTACCTTATACCAGGGGTAACCACTAAACCAGTGTCACATCACAATACAACCAAACCAATATCCTAGAATACTTTAAGATACTGACCTTGATAATCTAGAATGGTCGCCATATCCTAAAGATCCATACCACACTCTGCAAGTCAAATAGGGACTCTTCCCAATTCCTTTTTTGCTGCTGCTGAGGATCTTCTATATCCATCTCTGACCCTCGAGTCTGATGCTATGCTAAAATTCTAAAAACGTGTGTTGGAGTCTCATCCTCATCTATCAACAATATCGCATTGTCCTTCAGGGATACAATAGAGTCAAAGAATATGTTCAAGGCTTATAGGAATGCAGACACATGATAAGGAGTCATGAAGTAAATTTCCTAAAATGTCACTCTACTCTCTTGAAGATAGGTTATGGACATCTCTGCACCGATCCATAGGATTATAGTAACACTTAGCTCCTTTACTATTACACCAATGGAACATGAAGCTTTGATACCACTTTGTCATGACCCAACTTCTCAGGTCATGATGGCACCTACCATAACCAACCAGTAGGAAAGCAAACTCATAGTATTGAATGCCTAGTAATGGACTACTTAATAATATAAGGAAAATTTACGAAACATATGAAATAAAGATTATTATATAGAAAAATCACAAAACCTGGTGATATTAGTATAAGAGGTTCTAATATTAAAAAAGTACAAAAGTTAAAAATCAAGAGAAATACAATGATACAACTTATCTTCAAATACAACTTAGAGACTAGTCTAATAGACAAGAGAGAGATAAGTAATGCTCTAAATGTCCGGAGCTCACTCTAAAACTCTTAACCAGTGCTTCTCCGCACGATGCAAACATCAATAGTGATAACCCATACGATGATCTTCAGACTATAGAAATGTAGTATGAGTACCAAATGAATGGTTTCAATAGGCTACTTCCAACATAGCTCCAAACATAACCATATATATTCAATATATAAAGAGAATGGATACTACACCGAAGGGTCCAGAAATCATATGACAAGTCAATAAGATAATAAGGAACAACTATCCTATTCATGTCCAAGAGTCTAACATAATAAAACTAAGGAAGTACTGATAAAACTCAAATCACTCCCATAAATAGGGAGTTAGGCGGTCATTGTCAAGTAACCCAATTTGTATAGGGGTCGAATCTCAAGGAGTGAATTATAGACTTCAAACCCTATGGATACTCAAATTACTACGTGGTTACCCAGAATGATAATAAAAATCACATGTAAAATAAAATAAGGTATTTGTTTGGATACTCTTCACAACAAACTTTAACAAGAACTTGGTGAATAAAACTTTTACATTGAATTGAAGATTTGAGAAAATCTTGGGATTATGTCTCCCTAGAGGTAATGCATGTGGGTTGGTGTTGGTTCATCATGAAATTTAGTTGTTAACTTAAGGATAGGCTAAGTTGAAGATCATTGGGGTCAATTTTTCAACAAAACCACAATGATTTCACCCGTTAGCTCTTTCGAGCACCTTACAAGTGTGAAAATATTCATAATTACCCAAGACCTCAACCAAGCATCCCTATTTATAGGATGATGATCTTGATATGATTTACACTCCGAATAAACTTATTTCTAGGATTTCAAAAAGTAGTAAGCCATAGGCTCCATTGTCCACCATTGTCTTATCTCCATATATCCCTCTTTTGAGGATGTTATGGGTTACTTAATGTTCACCTTCATCGCTTTTTTAGGACAATAAAGGGTTTCTAGAGTTTCGGTTTTTCACCCATCAAACCCATTTGGAGATTTGGGGTTTTCACCCATCAAATTTCAACCCATAAGCACAAGCAATGGTGGAATCCACACTAAAAAACAACAATCAGTGCAAACACAAAAATGCCTATATACCATTGCACTCTAGTTCAACATAATCGAGGACTAAATTACATAGCTACTCATGAAGAAATTAAAGAGAGATATACCATAAGGTTTATCAAAAGAATTTATTCTTCAGATAGATCCTAAGAAATATAGGCTCTAAAGTTATTTACAAAATTTCCCAATTAGGGTTTCAATTTTTCAATACAGGGATATCTTATGAGGTAAGCAATACCCCAAGAATAAATGATTTTTTTCCTATATATGGTTTGGAATTCATCTATGAAATTTTACAAATCCGCCCAGGGCCTATTTTCGCTGATCCGTGATCACGCATCCTCAACGGTCACAACATTAACATGATCGTGGTAACGTTCAGCGACCGCATTATGCAGACCGTCATGAATAACTGTGATCGCGGCCTAATAACCACGATCTCGGTGACTGGGGCTGACAGCTTCAGGTCTCCCACTACACTCTTTTGCATCCATTTTCTCTCTTTTTAGCTCTATTCCACATATGTTCACCTTCTCAACTATATACCCGCAAAATGTGGATATTAGTACACTTAAATCATGATCATGCCTTATTTTTTATACAACACATATTAGTTTGCATACATAATTAGTGCGACTGTGTGGTAAAATCACCACTCATCAACACCCCTAACTTAAGGCCTTGCTTGTCCTCAACCAAAACTACCCTTTACTATGAGACTTACTCTATGTATGCCCCAATTTAGCTCCCAATGCTTATGAACAATAAAATTCTTTTCACATATGGACAAGAGAATTACAACAACACCATTCATTATAAAAATAGAATAGCGAGGGATTCAATGGAAATTGAGAAGAAACCATGTAAAAACTACCAACACTCTAGAAATGACTCTTATGTTGACTACAATTATGTTATACCTCTATTTATCTCATTGTGTATAAGATGCCAGCATCACCCTCCTCTATTAGTTCATATGCCTTCTCATAAGAAAAGAAATATTTAAATACTTTGTTGCCAATCATGCAACAAGGAATTTTACGTTCAAGAACTCACTCTTTCAATAAATTCTCCATTTTAATTAGTACCATGCCTTAGGTTTGCCTCTATTTTCAATCACCACTACAGTAACCACTCTTTATTCAGAATCAAAAAGTACATTTTGATCTTGTAAGGTAGGTTTATATAGGGTAAGATTTTATCTTAGGAAACTAAGGTTAAAACATTCTTGAACATCTACATTATAATCCCTTTTTGGGCCACTTCATTTTCCATTACTAATTTGCCTACTATTCATCTTTTTTCACTCACATTCTCTTTACCTTTTTTTTCTCCTTCAAACTTGGCACACATTTAGAATTCTTACATTTCTTTCTTTTAATGGATTATCTCTTCCTTCAAATCAAAATTCTTACCTATTTAAGTTTGTAGGAACTTTATTATGACTTCGTGTTTCAACTACACTTTCTTTTGCGTTCCACCACCCCTAACTTAAGATTTTAGCCTCAGTTTGTATTCTTAAGTTCAAAGAGAATAGGGTTCATGAGAGGATGAATAGGAGGGTCATGACTTATAATGCATTTTCTAAGGAAAAGTCCAAAGTCTCAAAGAGGAGGACTAGCGGTAATTCCTATGTATTGGTAGGACTTTTAGGCTAAAATGGGCTTCCAAAATCACAAGATGTCCTATGATCACTTTACCAACCAAGCACCAAGTAAAGTAACAAACCCATAGTAATATAGATAATCCATGAAGATGGGGGCACCATCAAACTGCCCAAATATTACAACCAAAATAAAAACAAAGAACATTGAGAGAGAAAAAAAGTATGTAAAAATAATACAAGCCTAGATGAAATGATCAAGGAAACGCCCCCACTTATAAACTTCTCCTTCATCAATTAAACTTTTGGAAACTCTTTCTAACTTTTTCTTCTCTTTGTCGACTTGATTTTAGGATAACTCCTCTTTTGACTGAGTGTTAGGAATCTTTCCTGCCAACTTCTCTTTCGAGTGATCTTTCTTTTCTTTATCACTCTCTACATGTATTTCTAAGATTTTATCATTGTTTTGGAGGTTGGCGATTGTTCCACTAGTGGAATTTACCCTAGGCTTAGCATCTAGACGTGCGAGGATTAGTCCCATTTGGATCTCCAATTCTCGAATAGAGGCCGAATGGGAGATCAAAATTTTAGAGAGTGAAATAAAGTCCTCTTTTAATTTACGGATCATGTTGTTCGTTCCTTCAACTCTATTGAAAATTCTTACAAGGATATCTTCCATGCTATATTTGTCAGCATAAATGGGGTTTGAATCTTTGGTAGAAGCGATCATGGTAAGGCACAAAATGGAAATACTCATGTTCCTAATTTCTCCAAATTTTACTACGAACCCAATTCCTCCAACCTTGATTCCTACCTTGCCTATGATAGGCCAGGTGAGAACCCTCCATATGGTTTGCTAAATACCAACTTTATTCATTGTTGTTCCTTGTTCATCTACATCATTAGTTTGTGATGTTATGGCATTCACCATTTTCATGGGTGCACCCATGATGTTCACCTTCATCGCTCTTTCGAGGACGATAAAGGGTTTATACAGTTTTGTTTTTTCACCCATCAAACCCATTGGGAGATTTGGGGTTTTCACCCATCAAATTTCAACCCATAAGCTCAAGAAATAGAAAAATCCATAGTCAACAACAAAAATCCATGCAAACACAACAATACCCATACACCATTACACTCTAGTTCAACATAATCCCAAGAATAAATTACTTAACTACTCACTAATAAAGTAATGAGAGATATACCATAAGGTTTATCCAAAGCATTTATTCTTTACAAAGATCCTAAGAAATTTAGCCTCTAAAGTAAGTTACAAAATTGCCCAATTAGGTTTTCAAACTTTGAATTTAAAGATATATTATGAGGTAAGAAATACCCCAAGAAGAAAGGGTTTTTGCCTATATATGATTTGGAATTCATCTATGTAATTCTACAAATCTGCCCAAGGCCTATTCTTGCTGATCCACGATCTTGCAGCTTCGACTGTGACCACGTTAACATGATCGTGGCTATTTTCAGAGACCGCATTATGTTGACCGTCATGACTAACCATGACAACGGCCTGATGACCACAATCGCGGTGATGGGGGTTGATAGCTTCAGGTCTCCAGTTGCACTCTTTTGCATCTATTTGCTCTCTTTTTAGCTCTATTCCACATATGTTCACCTTGTCAACTATATACCCACAAAATGTAAACAATAGTGCACTTAAACCATGATCATACCTCATTTTATATACAACATATAGTAGTTTGCATATATAATAAGAGCAACTGTGTGGTAAAATCACCACTCATCAACACCTCTAACTTAAGGCCTTGCTTCTCCTGAAGCAACACAACCCTTTACTATAAGACTGACTCCATGTATGCCCTAATTTATCTCCTAAAGCTAATGAAGATTCCAACTTGATTGCTACCATAAAAATCTTTTCACGGGTGGACAAGAGAATTACAACGACGTCTTTCATCATAAAAATATAATAGAGAGGGATACAATGGACCTTGAGGAGCAACAATGTAACAACTACCAACACTCTAGAAATGACTCTTATATTGACTACAATCATATTATACTTCCATTTATCTTATTGTGAGGAAAATGCCAACATCACCCACCTCTATTAGTTCATATGCATTCTCATAAGAATGGAAATATTTACATACTTGGATGCCAATCATGCAACAAGGAATTTTAAGTGCAAGCACTCACTCTCTCAAGAAATTCTCCATGTTAATAAGTACCATGCCATATATTTTCCCCTATTTTCAACCACCACTGCAATGACCATACTTGGTTGGGAATCACAAAGGACTTTTTGATCTTGTAATGTAGGTTTAGGGTAGGGTAGGATAATATCTTAGGATGATAAGGTTAAACCCTTCTTGAACATCTACATTATAATTAATTTTTTGGCCACTTCTTTTTCCTTTACTAATTTCCTACTTTTCCCCTTTCTTCACTCACATTCTCTTTGCCTCTTTTTTTTCTCTTCAAACTATGCACGCATTTAGAATTCATGCATTACTTTCTTTAAATGGACTATCTCTACCTTCAAACAAAAATGTTTACTTGCTCAACTATACTTTCTTTTTCATTCCACCACCCCTAATTTAAGATTTTAGCCTCAGTTTGTATTCTTAAGTTCAAAGAGGATAGGGTTCAAGAAAGGTTGAATAAGAGGGTCACGACTTATAATGCATTTTCTAAGGAAAAGTCCAAAAGCTCAAAGAGGATGAATAGGGGTAGTTACTTTGTAATGGTAGGTATTTTAGGATAAAGTGAGCTTCAAAAATGACAAGATGTCCTAAGATCATTTTTCCAACCAAGCACAATAAAAAATTAGCTTTGAAAGACTAATAGGGAGATTTCTCAATACATGAGATGTAGACATTTAAGATCACACACATGGCATGCAAATGGTGTAAAGTTGGTTCAAATTTTCTACCCACTTGAGACAAAGGTTGAGTATTCATTATTTTTAAAAGTCAATTTCCGGATTCATAAAAATTGAGAAAGTTCTGTCACAAGGTTGCTCACGTCCATGTCTTTGATTTTTTCAAAGTTTTCAGATGGACGGGGTTGGTTGATTTAGTATCCATGCCATGCATATTTTTCTAATCAAGGAAACAACATAGACTATAGTATCATCTTGCAAGATATAGTCTGGGCGAACCACCCATATGGTAACTCGGACTTCACAAATAGGTATTAATGCGATCACAAATTATTAATGTTGAAGATACTCAAACTTTTCTTGCATTCTATGGCCTTGACTCCACGGGTACTCACACTTCCCATGAAAGTATAGTTAAGAACCCCATCACAAAAAAACATGCATATATTAAAACAAAATTAAAGTTACAAACCCATAATAATATAGCTAATCCATGAAAATGTGGGCACCATCAAAGTGCCCAAATATTACAACCTAAATGAAAATAAAGATCATCTAAGAGAACAAAAAAGTATGCAAAAATAATACAAACGCAAATGAAATGATCAAGCAAACACCCCCAACAAAAAGGTAGAAGTGTCCCTACTGCATAAATAATCAAGGCTAACAAAGATATAAAGGTTCTCCCTGAAACCCCATCAAGGACTACTACTATTCTCATTTTCTCCATCATCACTATTTACCTCGAGAGAAGGCCATTCCTTCATGCCAAAACATGAACGAGAGTGTGAGAAAATTAGGTACGGTGTTAGTGGATAAACTAGCTATAGTGTCTGTGATCGCGGTTGACAGACCGTAATCGCAGACCTATGGGTAACCACGATATCGCACAGGGACCATAGTCGCGGTAACTGAGGAAAGTTCTGTACTCTTTTTTCCCCTGTCCAGCTTTTCTGCTCAATATTTACCTATTTTATCTGAGCTTAGTTTTAAACTAAATTTGCGCACTTCCCCCTTCCTAAGCTTATCCCAAGAACTCTATAGAATCTTACATGCATGAGTTATTCATATTCAAAAAGTAACATCATTACTATAAAAAAATATGACAGAAAGGATACGAGCTATCCTTGTGGCATTTATAGATTGCCTCCCACACAGCGCCTTAGTTATAGTCATGGGATAATTTTGGCAGTCATCCATTTGTCAAGGGGGATCCTCAAGTCCCAACTTATCAATCTCTCATTCATTAATTAACCTTCCGATAATTCTTTCTATCTTTTTCTTCTATTTGTCGACTTGATTTTTGGATAACCCCTTTTTTGACTGAGTCCTAGGCATATTTCCTCCCAAGTTCTCTTTCAAGTTCTCTTTATTTGATTTTTCACTTTCCACACGTATTTCCAAGATTTTATCATTTTTTTGGAGTTTGGGGATTGTGCCACCCTAGGTTTGGCATTTAGATGTGAGAGGATTAGTCCTATTCGGATCTCCAATTCTCTTATAGAGGCCGAATGGGAGACCAATAGTTTAGAGAGTGAAATAAAGTCCTGTTTTAATTCATGGACCATGTTGTTTGTTCCTTCAACTCTATTGAAAATTCTTACATGGATGTCTTCTATACTACATCTTTCGGTATCAATGGGGCTTGACTCTTTGTTAAAATCCCGATCATGGTGAGGCCCAAAATAGCAATACTCATGTCCCTAATTTCTCCAAATTTGACTACCAACCCGATTCCTCTGACCTTGATTCACACCTTGCCTATGATAGGCCGGGGAGAACCCTCCAAATGGTAAGCTAAATACCAACTTTATTAATCGATCTTCCTCACTTGTTCATCTTCATCATTGGTTTTTGATGTTATGAGATTCGCCATTTTCACGGGTGCTCCCATGATGTTCACATTCATCGCTCTATCAAGGATAATAAAAAGTTTCTAGAGAATAGGTTTGTTACCCATCAAACCCATTTGGAGATTTGGGGTTTTCACCCCTCAAATTTCAACCCATAAGATCAAGCAATGGTGGAATCCATACTAAACAACTAAAATCCATGTAAACACAACAATACCCATACACTATTACCCTCTAGTTCAACTAATCCCAAGACTAAATTAGTTAGCTACTAATGACGAAAGTAAAGAGAGATAAACCATAAGGTTTATCCAAAGCATTAATTCTTCACAAAGATCCTAAGAAATTTTTCCTCGAAAGTTAGTTACAAAATTACCAAATTAGGGTTTCAAGCTTTGAATTCATAGATATCTTATGAGGTCTGCAATACCCCAAGAAGAAAGGAATTTTGCCTATATATGGATTAGAATTCATCTAAGAAATTTTACAATTCGTACCAGGGCTTATTCTCACTGATCTGAGATTACGCAGCTTTGATCGAGACAACGTTAACACTATCGTGGTTGTGTTCAGTGACCGTATTATGCTGACCGTCATGACTAACTCTGACTGCGGCTTAATGACCACGATCTCGGTGACTGGGGCTGACAGCTTTAGGTCTCCAACTGCACTCTTTTGGATAAATTTACTCTCTTTTTAGCTTTATTCCACATATGTTCACATTCTTAAGTTTATACCTGTAAAATTTGGATATTAGTTCTCTTAAATCATGATCATGCCTCATAATTTGTAGAACAGGTTGTAGTTTACATACTAGTTCATGTGTGTGGTAAAATCACCACTCATCAACACCCCCAACTTAAGGCCTTGCGTGTCCTCAAGCAACACTACCCTTTGCTATGATACTTACTCCATGTATGCCCTAAATTAGCTCCCAATGCTCATAAAGATTCCAGCACTCGATTGCTACTATAAAAATCTTTTCACATATGGACAAGAGAATTACAACGCCGCCGCTCATCATAAAAATAGAATATCAAGGGATACAACGGACCTTGAGGAACAACCATGTAACATTTACCAATACTCTAGAAATGACTTTCATATTTACTTCAATCATGTTATCCCTCCAATTTTCATATTGTGCAGAAGATGCCAGCATCACCCAACTTTATTATCTTATATGCCTTCTCATAAGAAAGAAGATATTTGCATACTGGGTTGCCAATCAAGTAACAAGGAATTTTAAGTGCGATCACTCACTCTCTCAAGAAATTCTACATGTTAATAAGTACCATGTCATAGATTTACCCCTCTTTTCAATCACCACTACAATGACCAGACTTTGTTGGGAATCACAAAGGTCTTTTTAATCTTGTAATGTAGGTTTAGGGTAGGGTAATCTTAAGATGATAAGGTTAAACCCTTCTTGAACATCTACATTATAATCCCTTTTTGGGCCACTTCTTTTTCCTTTACTAATTTGCCTACTATTCCCATTTCTTCACTCATATTCTCTTTGTCTCTATTTTTCTTCTTCAAACTTTGCACACATTTAGAATTCATTCATTTATTTTTTCAACCCCCTCCATTCCTTCAAAGAAAAATGCTTACTTGCTTAAGTTCGTAGGCACTTTATTATGACTTTGTGTCTCAACTACACATTTTTTTTCGTTCGACCACCCCAAACTTAGTCTTTTAGCCTCAGTTTGTATTCTTAAGTTCAAAGAGAATAGGGTTCAAGAGAGGATGAATAGGATGGTCACGACTTATAATGCATTTTCTAAGGAAAAGTCCAAAGGCTCAAAGAGGATGACTAGGGGTAATTCCTATGTATTGGTAGGCCTTTTAGGCTAAAGTGTGCTTCCAAAATAACAATATTACTTATGATCATCTTACCAACCAAGCACAATAAAAAATTAGATTTGAAAGACTAATGGGGAAAGTTCTAGATACCTGAGATTTAGACACTTAAGCTCACACACGTGGCATGCGAATGGTGTAAAGAGGGTTCAATTATTGTACCCACTCGAGGCAAAGGTAGATTATTCACTATTTTCAATTTTAATTTCAATTTTCATAAAAAGAGAGAATTTTTTTTTACAACCATTCACGTCCATGCCATTTAATTTTACAATGTTTTCGGACAGAGGGGGTTGTTTGCTTTAGTATCCATACCACGCATAATTTTCTAATCATGGAAACAACCTTATCTATAGTCTCACATTGTGAGATATAGTGCAGGCAAACCACCCATATGGTTTCTTCAACTTCACCAATGGGTATAAATGCGATCCCAAATCATTAATGTTGCAGGTACTCAGATTTCCCTTGCATTCTAAGGCATTGATGCCATGGATACTTACTCTTCCCCGGAAAGTATAGTTAAGTACCCCATCACAACGAAAAAGTACATCTATTAGAACAAAAATTAATTAACAAACCCATAATAATACAGCTAGTCCATGAAAATGTGGGCACCATCAGAGTGCCCAAATCTACAACCCAAATGAAAACAAATATTATCTAAGAGAGTAAAAATGTATGCAAAAATAATACAAGACCAAATGAAATGATAAAGGAAATACCCCTAAATAAAAAGGTAGCATTTTACCTACTGTATAAATAATCAATTCTAACAAAGAACTCCAAAGTGTTAAACACGCCCTCTTATTAACATTTCCTTCATCAATTAACCTTTTGGCACACTTCCCCCTTCCTAAGATTATCCCAAGAACTCCAAAGTGTAAAACACTCATGAGTTATTCATATTCAAAAACTAACATCATTACTACCAAAAATATGATAGAAAGGATACAATTCATCCTTGTGGCATTTGTGAATTGACTCCAACAGAGAGCCTTAGTTATCGTCATGGAACGATGTTGGCAGTCATCTATTTATCAAGAGGGATCTTCAAGTACCCTCTTATCAACATTTTCTTCATCAATTAACCTTTTGGCAACTCTTTCTATCTTTTCTTTTTTGTTGACTCGATTTTGGGATAACCCGTCTTTTGACTGAGTGCTAGGAATCTTTCCTCCCATGTTCTTTTTTCAAGAGCTCTTTCTTTGATTTTTCACTCTCCATATGTATTGCCAATATTTATCTTTTTTTTGTAGGTTAGCGATTGTGCCACTTTGTGGAATTTCCCCTAGGTTTAGCATCTAGATATGTGAGGATTAGTACCATTTGGGTCTCCAATTCTCTAGTAGAGGTTGAATGGGACACTAAAATTTTAGAGAGTGAAATAAAGTCCTTTTTTTATTCATGGACCATGTTGTTCATTCCTTCAACTCTATAGATAATTATTACAAGGATGTCTTCCGTGATACATCTATCGGCATCAATGTGTCTTGACACTTTGTTAGAAGCTCGATCATGGGGATGCACAAAATGGAAATACTCATGTTCCCAATTTTTCCAAATTTTACTACCAACCCGATTCCTCCAAACTTTATTCCCACCTTGCCTATGATAGGCTGGGTGAGAACCCTCTAAATGGTTTGATAAATACCAACTTTATTCATCGATTTTCCTCACTTGTTCATCTTTATCATTGGTTTTTGATGTTATGAGATTCACTATTTTTAAGGGTGCACCCATGATGTTCACCTTCATTGATTTTCAAAATGATAAAAATTTTCTAGAGTTTAGGTTTTTCACCTATCAAACTCATTTGGAGATTTGGGGTTTTCACCCATCAAATTTCAACCCATAAGCACAAGCAATGGTGGAATCCAAACTCAACAACTAAAATCAATGCAAACACAACAATACCCATACACCATTACACTCTAGTTAAACATAATCCCAAGACTAACTTACTTAGATACTCTTGAAAAAATTAAAGAGAGATATACCATAAGGTTTATCCAAAGCATTCATTCTTCACCAAGATCCTACAAAATTTAGCCTCTAAAGTTAGTTACAAAATTACCCAATTAGGGTTTCAAGCTTTGAATTCAAAGATATATTATGATGTAAGCTAAGCCTAACAAAGAAAGGGTTTTTGCCTATGTATGGTTTTGAATTCATATCTAAAATTTTAGAAATCTGCCAAGGGCCTATTCTTGCTGATCTGCGATCACACTGCTTTGATCATGACCATTTTAACACGATCGTGGTTATGTTCAGCGACCGCATTATGCTGACTGTCATGACTAACCGTGACCGCGGCCTGATGACCATGATTGTGGTGATTGGGGCTGACAGCTTCAGCTCTCCAACTACATTCTTTTGCATCTATTTGTTCTCTTTTTAGCTCTATTTTACATATTTTCACCTTCTAAGATATATACCCAAAAAATGTGGACATTTGAGCACTTAAATCATGATCATGCCTCATTTCTTATACAACACATAGTAGTTTGCATACATAATTAGTGCGACTGTGTGGTAAAATCACTACTCATCAACACCCCCAACTTAAGTCCTTTCTTTTCCTCAAGAAACACTATCCATTATTATGAGAATTACTCCTTATATACCCAAATTTAGCTCCCAATGCCCATGAAGATTCCAACTCGATTGCTACCATAAAAATCTTTTTACAAATGGACAAGAGAATTGCAACGACATCATTCATCATAAAAATAGAATAATGAGGGATACATTGGACCTTGACGAGCAACCATGTAACAACTACTAACACTGTAAAAATTACTCTCAATTGACTACAATCATGTTATACCTCTATTTATCTTATAGTGCAGAAGATGCCAGCATCACCCACCTCTATTAGTTCATATCCCTTCTCATAAGAAAGGAAATATTTACATACTTGGTTTCCAATCATGTAACAAGGAATTTTAAGTTCAAGCACTGGCTCTCTCAAGAAATTCTCCACGTTAATAAGTACTATGCCATAGGTTTTCCCCTATTTTCAATCACTACTACAATGACCACACTTGGTTGGGAATTACAAAGTACTTTTTGGGCATGTGATGTAGGTTTAGGGTAGGGTAGGATATTATCTTAAGATGATAAGTTAAACCCTTCTTGATCATCTACATTGTAATCCCTTTTACGGACACTTCTTTTTCCTTTACTAATTTGCCTACATTTCTCCTTTCTTCACTCACATTATCATTGCCTCATTTTTTCTTCTTCAAACTTTGCACGAATTTAGAATTCATGCATTTCTTTCTTTTAATGGACTATCTCTTCCGTCAAAGCAAAGTTCTTATATTCTTAAGCTCGTAGGCACTTTCTTATGATTTTGTATCTCAACTACATTTTCTTTTTCGTTCCACAACCCCTAACTTAGGATTTTAGCCTCATTTTGTATTCTTAAGTTCAAATAGGATAGGGTTCAAGAAAGGATGACTAGGAGGGTCACGACTTATAATGCATTTTCAAAGGAAAAGTCCTAAGGCTCAAAGAGGATAACTAGGGGTAATTCCTATGTATAGGTAGGCCTTTTAGGCTAAAGTGGGCATCCGAAATCCCAAGATGGCCTATGATCATTTTAAAAACCAAGCACAATAAAAAATAAGCTTTGAATGACTAATGGGGATAGTTATAGATACATGAGATGTAGACAATTAAGCTTACAAACATGGCATACGAATGGTGTAAAGGGGCTTCAATTGCTCTACCCACTCGAGACAAAGGTTGAGTATTCACTATTTTCCAAAGTACATTTCCGAATTCATAAAAGTGAGAAAGTTCTATCACAAGGTTGATCACGTCAATGCCTTTGAATTTTTCATAGTTTTCAGACAGAGGGGGTTGTTTGCTTTAGTATCCATACCACGCATAATTGGCTAATCTTTTAAACAACCCATGTTATAGTCTTACATTGCGAGCTATAGTGCGGACGAACCACCCATATGGTTACTCAGACTTCACCAATGGGTAGAAATGCGAACCCAAATCATTAATGATATAGGTACTCAGACTTTCCTTGCATTCTATGGTCGCGATGCCATAGGTACTCACACTTCCCATGCACGTATACTTATGAACCCCATCACAATAGAAAAGTCCATCTATTTAAACAAAAATAAACTAACAAACCCATAATAATATAGCTAATCCATGAAAATGTGGGCACCATCAGAGTACCCAAACATTACAACCTAAATGAAAACAAAGATCATCTGAGAGAGAAAAAAGTATGTAAAAATAATACAAACCCAAATGAGATTATCAATGAAATACCCCCAACTAAAATGGTAGTAGTGTCCCTACTGTATAAATAATCAAGGATAACAAAGAGATAAAGGTTCTCCCTGAAACCCCATCAAGGACCACTACCATTATAATTTTCTGCATTATTACCATTTACCTCGAGAGCGGGCCATTCCTTCATGCAAACACTTAAATGAGGGTATCAAAAAATTAGGGAGGGTGTCAGTGGATCAACTAGATATAGTTGTTGTGATCGCGATTGATTGATAACGGTCACAGACCTGCGGGTAACCATGATCGCACATAGGGTCCACAGTCGCGGTAACCGACGGACGTTCTGCTCCCCTATTTTCCCCTGTCTAGCTTTTTTGCTCAATATTTACCTATTTGATCTGTGCTCAATTTTCAACTTAAATTTGCACACTTCCCCCTTCTTATTCTTATCCCAAGAACTCCAAAGGGCCAAACATGCATGAGTTATTCATATTCAAAAACTAACATCATTACTACAAAAAATATGATAGAAAGGATACGAGCCATCCTTCATTGCATTTGTGGATATCCTCTCTCACAGCACCTCTGTTATCATCGTGGCAGGATGTTGGCAATCATCCTTTTGTCAAGGGGATTCCTCAAGTTCCTACTTATCAACCTCTCATTCATCAATTAACCTTTCCGCAACTATTTCTATCTTTTTCTTCTTTTAGTCGACTTGATTTTAGGATAACCACTCTTTTGACTGAGTGCTAGGCATCTTTCCTCCCAAGTTCTCTTTCAAGTTCTCTTTCTTGTCTTTTTCACTCTCTACACGTATTGCCAAGATTTTATCATTGTTTTGAAAGTTGGTGATTGTGCCACTAGTGGAATTTCCCTTAGGTTTAGCATCTAGACGTGCGAGGATTAGTCCCATTTGGATCTCCAATTATCTAATAGAGGCTGAATAGGTGACCAAAATTTTAGAGATTGAAATAAAGTCCTCTTTTAATTCAAGGACCATGTTGTTCGTTCCTTCAACTCTATTTAAAAATCATACAAGGATGTCTTTTGTGCTTTATCGGTTAGCATCAATGAAGCTTGACTCTTTGTTAGAAGATCGATCATGATGAGTCACAAGATGGCAATACTCATGTTCCAAATTTTACTAACAACCCGATTCCTCAAACCTTGATTCCCACTTTGCCTATGATATGCCGAGTGAGAATCCTCCAAATGTTTTTCTAAATAGCAACTTTATTCATCGATCTTCCTCACTTGTTTGTCTTTATCATTGGTTTTTGATGTTATGGGATTTTCCATTTTCACAGGTGCACCCATGATGTTCACCATCATCTCTCTTTCAAGGATGATAAAGGGTTTCTAGAGTTTAGGTTTTTCATCCATCAAACCTATTTGGAGATTTGGGGTTATCACCCATCAAATTTCAACCCATAAGATCAAGCAACGGTGGAATCCATACTCAACAAATAAAATCCATAACAACACAACAATACCCATACACCATTAGACTCTAGTTCAACATAATCCCAAGACTAAATTACATAGCTACTCATGAAGATAGTATAGAGAGATATAACATATGGTTTATCCAAAGCATTTATTCTTCACAAAGATCCTAAGAAATTTAACCACTAAAATTAGTTACAAAATTGCCTAATTAGGGTTTCAAGATTTGAATTCAAACATATCATATGAGGTAAGCAATACCCCAAGAAGAATGGTTTTTGCCTATATATAGTTTGGAATTCATCTATGAAATTTTACAAATTTGCCCAGGGCCTATTCTCGCTGATCCACGATCACACAGCATTGACCATGACCATGTTAAAATGATCGTGGTTATGTTTAGAGATCACATTATGTTGACCGTCATGACTAACTGTGACCGCGACCTTATGACCGCGATCGTGGTGACTGGGGATGACAACTTCAAGTCTCATACTGCACTCTTTTGCATCCATTTGCTCTCTTTTTTGTAATATTCCACGTATGTTCACCTTCTCAACTACATACCCACAAAATGTGGACATTAGTGCACTTAAATCATGATCATGCCTCATTTTTTATCCTACACATAGTAGTTTGCATAAATAATTAGTGCGAATGTGTGTTAAAATAACCACTCATCAACTCCCCAACTTAAGACCTTGCTTATCCTCAAGCAACACTACCCTTTACTATGAGACTTACTCCATGTATGCCCCAATTTAGCTCCCAATGCTCATAAAGATTCAAACTCGATTGCTACCATAAAATTCTTTTAACTTATGGATAAGAGAATAGCAATGGCACCGTTCATCATAAAAATAAAATAGCGAGGTATACAACGTACCTTGAGGAGAAACCATGTAAAAACTACCAACATACTAGAAATAACTCCCATATTGACTAGAATCATGTCATACCTCCATTTAGCTCATTGTGTGGAAGATGCCAGTATCTCCCACCTTTATTAGTTCATATGCCTTATCATAAGAAAGTCAATATTTACATACTTGGTTGCCAATCATGCGACAAGGAATTTTACGTGCAAGCACTCACTCTCTCAAGAAATTCTCCATGTTAATAAGTACCATGCCATAGGTTTGCCCCTATTTTCAATCACCACTGCAATGATCAGACTTGGTTGGGAATATCAAGGGACTTTTTAAGCTTGTAATATAGGTTTAGGGTAGGTTAGAAAATTATCATAGGACGATAAGGTTAAACCCTTCTTGAACATGTAATTATAATCCCTTTTTGGGTCACTTTTTTTTCTTTACTAATTTTCCTTCTGCTCACATTCTCTTTGCCTCTTTTTTTCTTCTTCAAAATATTCACGCATTTAGAATTCATGCATTTCTTTGTTTTAATGGACTATCTCTTTGTTCAAAGCAAAATACTTACTTGCTTAAGTTATTAGGCACTTTCTTTTGACTTCCTATCTAAAATACACTTTTTTTTGGTTCCACCACCCCCAACTTAGGCTTTGAACCTCAGTTTGTATTCTTAAGTTCAAAGAGGATAGGGTTGAATAGGAGGATCACAACTTATAATGCATTTTCTAAGGAAAAGTCTAAAGGCTCAACTAGGATGACTAGAGGTAATTCATGTGTATCGGTAGGCCTTTTAGGCTGAAGTGGGCTTTCAAAAGCACAAGATGGCCTATGACTATTTTACCAACCAAGCACAATAAAAAATTATCTTTGAAAGACTAATAGGGAAAGTTCTAGATAAATGAGATATAGACAATTAAGCTCACACACATGGCATGCGAATGGTGTAAAGGGGGTTCAATTGTTCTACCTATTCGAGACAAAGGTGGGGTATTCACTATTTTCCTAGTAAATTTTTGTATTCATAAAAAGTGAGAAAGTTCTGTCACAAGGTTGCTCACGTCAATTCCTTTGAATTTTGAAAAGTTTTTGGGTGGAGGAGGTTGTTTTCTTTAGTATCTGTGCCACGCATAATTTTCTAATCATAGAATTAACCCAATCTATAGTCTCACATTGCGAGATATAATGCAGGCGAACCACCAATATGGTTACTCAGACTTCACCAATGGGTATAAATGCGATCCCAAATCATATAACCTTGTATTTTATGGCCTAAATTCCACGAGTACTCACACTACCTATGAAAATATAGTTAAGAACCCCATCACAACGGAAAATTCCATCTATTAAAAAAAAAATAAAGTAACAAACCCATTATAATATAGCTAATCCATGAAAATATGGGCACCATCAGAGTGCTCGAATATTGCAACCCAAATGAAAACAAAGATCATCTAAGAGAGTTAAAAAATATGCAAAAATAATACAAGACAAAATGAAATGATCAAGGAAACACCCCAACTAAAAAGGTAGAAGTGTCCCTACTGCATAAATAATCAAGGCTAACAAAGAGATAAAGGTTCTCCCTGAAACCCCATCAAGGACCTCTACCATTTTTATTTTTTTCATTATCACCATTTACCTCGAGAGCGGGTCATTTCTTATGCAAAAATTGAACGAGGGTCTGAAGAAATTAGGGAAGGGGTTAGTGGATCAACTAGCTGCAGTGTCTATGATCGTGGTTGACTGACCGTGATTGCATACCTGTGGGTGACCACGATTGTTCATAGGGACCACATTCTCGGTAACTGAGGGAAGTTCTGCTCCCCTGTCCAGCTTTTTTTCTCAATATTTATCTATTTGATCTGTGTTAAATTTTCAACATAAATTTGCACACTTCCCCCTTCCTAAGCTTATCCCAATAACTCCATAGTGTCAATCATGCATGAGTTATTCATATTCAAAAACTAACATCATTTCTACCAAAAATATGATAAAAAGGATATGAGCCATCCTTGTGGCATTTGTGGGTTGCCTCCCACACAACGCCTTAGTTATCATTGTGGCATGATGTTGGCAGTCATCCATTTATCAAAGGGGATCCTCAAGTCCCCACTTATCAACCTCTCCTTTATCAATTAACCTTTCGGCAAGTCTTTCTATCCTTTTTCTCTCTTTGTCGACTTGATTTTGGGATAACCCTTTTTTTCACTGAGTGCTAGGCATCTTTCCTCCCAAGTTCTCTTTTAAGTTCTTTTTCTTTGTTTTTTCACTCTCCACACATATTTCTAAGATTTTATCATTGTTTTGGAGGTTGGCTATTGTGCCACTAGTGGAATTTCCCCTAGGTTTAGCTTCTAGACGTGCGCGGATTAGTCCTATTTGAATCTCCAATTCTCTGATAGAGGACGAATGTGAGACCAAAATTTTAGAAATTAAAATAAAATCCTCTTTTAATTCATGGACCATGTTGTTCGTTCCTTCAACTTTTTTGAAAATTCTTACAAGGATGTCTTCCGTGCTACATCTGTAGGCATCAACGGGGTTTTACTCTTTCTTAGAAGCTCGATCATGGTGAGGCAAAAAATAACAATACCCATGTTACAAATTTATCCAAATTTGACTACCAACCCGATCCCTCAACCTTGATTCCCACCTTGCCTATGATAGGCCGGGTCAGAACCCTCCTAATGGTTTGCTAAATAACAACTTTATTCATCGATCTTCCTCACTTGTTCATCTTCATCATTGGTTTTTGATGTTATAGGATTCTCCATTTTCATGGGTGATCCCATGACATACTTTGTTTGGCTAAAGTTGATTCAAGATCTTTGCCATGGTTTCCTCTTCTTCCTCGTCCAGCTTTTTTTCTTCTCTACTAACCATGAGAATGGATGAAGAGGTATTGGAAATTTTGATGTCTTGGGTATGCCATTCCTGATTGTTTTTAGTTACCTCTCTCAACAATTTTATGGACGCATTTAAGAGAGAACCTTCCACTGCATTGTTTACCACCGTCTGGTTCAAAGGGTCTAGTTCCCTATAGAATATTTAGAGAAGTGTCTTCGCTGGAATGTCGTGGTTTGGGCATTTGGCTAACTTCATATGAAATCTTACCTATATTTCATGATGTGGCTCCCCGTTCATTTGTCTAAAGTTAATAATTTCATCTCTTGGGTGACAAACC
Source organism: Capsicum pubescens (assembly GCA_030864215.1). Classification (NCBI taxonomy): domain Eukaryota; kingdom Viridiplantae; phylum Streptophyta; class Magnoliopsida; order Solanales; family Solanaceae; genus Capsicum; species Capsicum pubescens. The sequence goes on from CM061543.1 coordinate 173,613,933, forward strand.
TTTGAAGAAGGGGAGTATTGATCTAAAACCACCTTTGTGAGGTCATTCCATGAAGTAATATAGGGAGTGAACGGAACCACAACAATGCTTCACCCGTTAGTGAGAACGGAAAGAGACAGAGACAAAAGGACTCTTGAGAAATATATGAAATGTTGAATAGTGTACACACATCCAAAAAATTTCTTAAGTGAACCTATGGAACCTTATGAGCTTTACCCCTGTATAGCCCCATTACTTGCAACACATGAAGCATGATACTAGTCACCTCAAATGTCCCATTCCCATAGTGAGGTGGGATACGGGTTTCACTCGTATAACTCCCACCATTTAAGTGGGTATGTCCTTGAGTGGGAACATCAAATAACTCCACAGGATTAGTACCTTCATTCATAGTTCCGTTCATGTTATGAAAACCTACAAGAGATCCAAAAACAACAAAGAAAATAAAGTACGCCACTCCGGATATTCCCAAGTAATAATAACACTACACAAGTTAAATCTATATTTCACTCCACGAAAATGGTTCCATTTTGATAACACTCAACTTATTCCTATAATTTAGGGGTGAGGCGGTCGTTGTCAGTTAACACAATTTGAATTGGGGTCAAATCTCAAGGAGGCAATTAAAGACTTCAAATCCTATGGATTCTCAAATTACTATGATATTACCTAGAATTCTAATAATAAACGACATGTAAAATAAAATGGGGAGGGGGGTATTTGTTTTGAAATTCTTCACAATAAACTTTAACAAGCACTTGGTGAATGAAATTTATACTTTGAATTAAAGATTTGAGGAAATCTTGGGATTTTGTCTTCCTAGGGGTAATGCATATGGGTTGATGTTAGTTCATCATGAAATTTAGTTGTTAACTAAAAGATAGGCTACGCCGAATATCATTGGGGTCAATATTTCAACAAAACCATAATGATTTCAACCGTCTTCTCTTTCGAGCACCTAACAAGTGTACAAATTTTAATAATCACCCAATACCTCAATCAAACATCCCTATTTCTAGGATGATTCTCTTGACATTATTTACACTCCCAATATACTTATTTCTAAGATTGCAAAAGGTAGTAATCCATAGGATCAATTTAACATCACCTTGAATCCCCATAAACCTCTTTTGATGATGTTACAGGTTACCTAATATTCACATTCATCCTTTTTTTCGAGGATAATAAAGGGTTTCTAGAGTTTGGGCTTTTCACCCATCAAACCCATTTGGAGATTTGGGATTTTCACCCATCAAATTCAAACCCATATTCTCATGTAACGGTGGAATCCATACTCAACAACTAAAATCCATGCAATCATAACAATACACACACACCATTACACTATAGTTCAACATAATCCCAAGACTAAACTACTTAGCTACTCATGAAGAAAGTAAAGAGAGATATACCATAAGGATTATCCAGAGCATTCATTCTTCCCAAAGATCCTAAGAAATTTAGCCTCCAAAGTTAGTTACACACTTGCCCAATCAGGGTTTCAAGCTTTGAATTCAATTATATCTTATGCGGTAATCAATACCTCAAGAATATAGGGTTTTTGCCTATATATGGTCTTGAATTCATCTATGTAATTATACAAATCTACCCAAGGCTTATGCCCGTTGATCTGCAATCTCACAGCATTGACTTGGACCGTATTAACGCGACCGCGGTCATGATCGACGACTGCATTATGCTGACCGTCATGACTGACCATGACAGTGGCCTAATGACCGTGATCGCGGTGAATGGGGCTGACAAATTCAGGTCTCCAACTTCACTCTTTTCGCATCCATTTGCTCTCTTTTTTCTCAATTCCACATATGTTCACCTTTTCAAATGTATACCTTCAAAATGTTGACATTAGTGCACTTAAATCATGATTATGTCTCATTTTTTTCCTATAACACATGGTAGTTAGCATACATAGTTAGTACGATGGAGTGGTAAAATCATCACTCATCAAGTACCAGGGTGGCCTATCCTATTCTAGCTATATTCAATATATTTTAATGCTATACCGTATATCCTAGGTCAATATAAGAATATAGAGTGAAAGAAAAATATATATAGAAATATACAAAGAGAAGAAATGACTATACAACATGATCAACTAAGGAAGGGATATCCGGTAGTATCGGAAGGTCCAATCAATATACATAAACACAACACAAATTCTTTACCCATATCTATGCAACCGTCAAATATTGACTGATTGACATAGGTTCATACTGGTGATAGGCAATGCGCATACAGGAATGAATGCGAAGTACACAATAATTATCATAAATCATCATTACTGTTCTCATCAGGACCATCATCATCGTAATCAACCTCCGGCCTTTTCGAATATCAACATATCATCAATATACCCTCCAGCCTTGCCGGGTATCAACATGATCACAATAGTATCCTTCGGTCTTGCTAGGTATCAATATCGTTATAATAGTATACTCCGGCCTTGCCGAGTATCAATATCATCACAATAGTATCCCCCGGCCTTGTCGGGTATCAATATCATCATAATAGTATCCTTTGACCTTGTTGGGTATAAATATTATCACAATAGTATCCTACGGCCTTGCTAGGTACCAATATCATTGTAATAATGTCCTTCGGCCTTGTCAGGTATCAATATTGTCATAATAGTATCCTTCGGTCTTGACAAGTATCAATATTATCATAATAATATCCTCCGGCCTTGCCGGATATCAATATCATCACAATAGTATCATCCGGTCTTGCCGGGTATCAATATAATCACAACTACCATTACCCAATAAGACGCACTAAAATACTGATAAACATACACATATCACCAAAGTATATCTATCTTGTCAATACTTCCCAATTACTCATTATTAGTTAACCAACAATTATTAAAATAGAATCACTAGTTCACTACTCATCACATAACCTCTAGTTATTAGCGTAAACATTATCCTTCACATAATACTTACTCACGGGATAGAAACTAACTACTATTTATTAATTATAGATCATCTATCATCTAGTCAGGGTTCATCACGAGACCAAAATCTCCATTTATACACCATTCATTATTATCAAATAATAATCCTAAATCAGTTAATAATTACTAGAAAACACCTTACTACATGCAACCTAACAATATTTTATTAACTGACACCATTCATTAACTAACCATCGTTAGATACCATGTTTCAACTAAGAAAGATTCATTAACTAATACATTAAATTCCTAGACATCAGGTGCTATAGTCTGCTAATAGACAACTAGTTACCACATAGCTTAACCCTCTAACAACTAAAGGAGTCATAAGATCTAACATGACCCACCCTGGGGCCTTTTTGTAATAGGCGTCCTGAGTCTAATTAGGACCGGAAACACCCCTATTACCCAATCCAACATCCAGTTGCCTACCCTGAGTTGGCTGAATTCAGAATATGTAATAAAATAGTGAACAACTCACATAAAGACTCTGGGAATAAATCATAACTGTGACCGATCCAACCAAGTCCAACCATCCAATACAAATTATCCAACTATACAAAACCATACCAAAATAAGGGCCATAAACCACACCATAACCAAGGACGTTCTAAAACATAATATAATTAATCAAAAAATGTAATAGGATGGAACAACCAACAATATCATCGAATGATGTCAGCCCACCAACTTATTCCAATGCCAAGGCCGACACCTATACCAATCCCGCCCATTCAAGCCCATAAAAGTACCACAAAGGCTCTAACACAAAGTGTAATAAAATTTGGTTGGGACATAACCCCAACCATAGAAAAAAACAATTTCCAAAATAAAACCAAAATATCTAGAAATATCCATAACATGAAATGGAGACTTCCAAAAGGATGGAAGCTCACCACTTCAGTCCAAATGATGTCCCTGAGTCAATCTCTATGTAGGAGGAGTAGAACAACCAGTTCCTACATAGAGTGGGTATACAACTGCCAGTAGACAGGGTTAGCGAGTGACCATTGGCATGATCTCAGGGTAAGGATAAAATAATGCCATTTATAAAACCAATTAAAACTATCCATATCCACACAACCAAATATATATCTATATATCTATATATATATATATATATACTTAACCATGTAGGGAAAAAGGATCGGGTTTAACATGGCTTTAAAACCTTTATCTAGGTTGTGTGGCTTTGCCATCCTAAACCACCCACAGGCAATATGGGTTAAACTCCCCCTCTTGAAAGGGTCAAATGCATGTAGCGGCACGACTAGGGAAGTATCCCATGGGATCACTAGTATATCCCAAAAATAAAGTGTGACATCTTGCACAAAGTCACCAAAACCAACATCATATCGGCACATATGAGTTTCCAATTTTGGTCCCCTCGGGACCTCTACCTTCCATGACTTTGCTACACATTCTGCCATTATTTCCCAATTAAAACAAATTTCCAAATAATCGAACCATTATCCATTTATTAACATAGACCATGGATATTTTTATCGTCAAACCAACCCTTACTGGCAAGTGTCATCCATAACAAACCATTTATAGTTTTAAGGGGACTTTAAAGTGCCCTTACATTTACCATATTAAACTACTTGGGAGACTTACACATTCCCTAAAAGCATAACTAATTAGCCTTTAGCCTTTCCAATCCATTTAAACCCTGCATAATTCCTTTACCATGTTTAAAACATACAAGAGTTTCATTAAAAGAAGTCAATGCAAAGAACATATCATCATAGGCATTTTATCAAACACATTGGGGTCTTAATATGACCAAAACAAATTCCAATTACCAATAAACCATTCCCATGTAATCCAATCATCCAAAACCACCATTAATGCATATAAAAGGATAAATAAAACCATGGGAAACCATAACCAACCATTAAATATCAAAACCCCCAAATCATTTTTGAAAGCAAAAATCATCTAATAGTAAAATTATGAAAACATCCATATAAATCATGCCTTTAAGGAAAATTAAAATTGAAGGAAGAGAACGTGCCTTAAACCATGTTGAGGACGAACAAAAATCACCAAGAGAAGCCCAAAATAATCGCTTAGTCAAAACCCTAGCTCCTCTTGCCCAAAAGCTCTTAAGAGAACTATGAAGTGTTTAGGAACAGTTTCTAAGTGTTAATGAATAGAATAATAAGGTAAATAACCTTCCAGGCATGTTAGAAGTCATGGGATCCTATTGGGATAAGTGGTGAAATGTCTAGAATACCCCACTTAGGTTACACTAAAATCCCATCACAGGGATACAACTGACCCTCACGAGTTGTACCCTCCCAATATAATTGGTATCTACCACTTCTATCCTGAAGCTCCACCCTTGTACCAAACATTGTATAGTACATGATTCATCCCACCAAGTCATAACCATAACAAACAATCTGTATCTATAACCCGTATCCCTAGTAGAAAAAAATACCAGGATGATTGGACACTGCCTACTACACAAGTCTATGGTACAATTCGTACCCTAGCTTACGGCTCATGGTGAGCCACTCATACTTAGATCCAACCTAAGTTACCAAGTCTAACATTAAGTTATGGAACCAAATGATCTATAACCACCAATATGACTCATACCGCTAAGGGATATCCATTGAAGAAACCAAAATCCATACCACCAACCAGCATTGGTCAGTATACGACTAGATAATACCATTTGTACCCCAACATACGGCCCGAAGAAATGAGTCGTATTGGGTCCAGAGATAATAATTCCCAAAAATTTCAAAAGATCCAAAAACTAGGGTGTTTCAATCTCCCCAACTATGAACATTCTCCCCTGATGAGGACAACCACAAAATAGATAAGGAGGGCATGCTGAAACTAGCTGACCTCCGCTTACATGAGATTAGGTACCCTACACTAAAAAATTGTCACCATCATGATGGCGTCTATTCCCGAATTGATTAGGAGCCTAGAAGAAGAGTAGGAACCAAAAATCCCCTACTTCTTCCTCTACCAGTATACACCATCTCTACTACCCTGAGACTAAGCACCTCTCTGATCAGAAAATATGTTCCTCGTACACTGCCTATCCTCAAACTCTGCCTGCTTTCTTTTTTAATCCTCTACCTGTTGTATATAAATAGTCAACCTAGAGATATATATATCCTTAATAAGTAAGGCAGTGTTTCTCTCAAAAATTAAATCCCGATTCAACCTTAAAATAAAATTTCTCATTATAGCCATATGTCAGCTATGAAATCAAGAGCATACCTTGACAATTGATGAAATTTCAAGGAATAATCCTTGATGGACATCCTCTATTTCATGAGGTTCACAAACTCCTCCATCATTGTTTCCCTTAACTCTTGGGGAAAGAAATGTTCTAGAAAAGCATTAGAGAAGGAATCCTATAAGGATGACTCCTCCACATCTCTTCTATCCCTATCTTACTCTTCATACCACTGATATGCAACCTCTTTGAGTTGACATGCTACAAAGTTTACCCCGTATACATTGGTAGCCTACATCACCTAAAATATCTTATCCATCTTATATCAGAGGCCCTGTGGATCCTCCTCCATCTTCACTACAGAAATTATGGAGGACTCATCTTCATAAATTCGTCAACCCTAGTGGCCTCATCAGAAAAAGAACTAGAAAATACCACTCATCTTGAGCAGCAACCAGTTATGCAATAGCATGAATAGACTGACAAAATTATACATTAGTCACCTCGCCATAAGGTGGACTGGTATTAACCAGTGGAACTCTAGAACTATAAAGGATAGGACAATTAGATCAAAGATGAAACCAGAAGTAAGATGCACCCTTTCAGTATTACCCCAAGATGGGATAGAAGATTTTTCCTGTGTTCCTGATCTACGAGGCATAATATGAAAGACGAAAAAACAAGGATCAGAGAAGATTCGAGGACTGAGACTTCAAGATTTAAAATAGAATACAACGAAAGTAAATTATTACTAAATTCTTTGTAGCCTCTCCCTCATGACTGTAATGCACTACACACCCCTAAAAGAGAGTTTACTCGACACAAATTTGTGGACTTCCAATTAACCATGAACCTAATCTTTGATACCAACTTAACACGACCCATATTTGGGCTTAGTCGTAATGGGCATCCCAAGTCCGACATGGATCATAGACCACCCCCATTACCCAACCCAACGTCCATCCGCCTACCCTAAGTGGGCTGAATTCTGAGCATGTAACAAAATAGTGTAATAACACACATAAAGACTCTTCGAATAGATTATAACCATGAACCACCCAACGGAGTCCAACCATCCCATACTAATAATCCAAACATACAAAACCATACAAAAACAAGGGCCATAACAAAGGACATTTCAAAACATAATATAACTAATCCCAAAATGTAATAAGATTGAACAACCAATAATATCGTATGATGATGTCAACCCACCAGCTTATTCCAATGCCAAAAACAACACCTTTATTGATCCGGTATATTCCAACCTATAGAAGTACCACAAAGCCTCTAACCAAAAGATTAATAAAATCCAATTGAGACATCCCCCAACCATAGCCAAAACTAATATCCAAAATAAAAACCAAATATCTACAAATATCCATAACATGAAATGGTGACTTCCAAAAGAATTGAAGCTCACCACTTCAGTCCAAATGATATCCCCAATTTAATCACTATGTATGAGGAGTATAATGGATGATTTTGGCATAAGATGGGTATACAACCGCTAGTAGACAGGGTAAGTTAGTGACGCTATAATGAACTCAGGGTAAGGATAATGCAATTTTTAAAACCAAGAAAACCATCCATATGCAAAAAACCAAACATATATTATAAATAACCATGCAGGCAAAAGGAGAGGGTTAAACATACCTATAGAAATTTTACCTAGGCTGTATAGATTTGCTATCTTTAACCACCCACGAGAAATATAGGTTCAACTCTCCATGCTGAAAAGGACCCAGTGCGTGTAGTCGCATGACCAACAAAGTATCCAATGGGATGACTAGTACATCCCCAAAATAAAGTGTGTCATCATGCACACGGCCACTAAGACCAACCTCATATCGACATATATGAGTATCTAGTTTTTATCCCCTCAGGACCTCCACCTTCCACGGCTTTGCTACATATCCCATTATTATTTACCAATTAAAACAAATTTCCAAGAAACCCAACCATTATCAATTTATTAACCAAGGGAATTGCTATTGATATCATCATACCAATCTTTACTGGAAAGTATCATCCTTCGCCAACAATTTATAGGTTTAAGGGGACTTTCAAGTTCCATTTCATTTAACATATAAAACAACTTGGGAGACTTTCATGTCCCCCACAAGCATAATCAAGTAACCTTTAGGCGTTTAAAACCATTTAAACTATCCATAATTCCTTTACTGAATTTAAAACATGCCAGAGTTCCATTAAAATAAGTCAATGCAATGAACATGTCTTCATAATCATTTCATCAAACACATTGGGGGCATAATATGAACAAAACTAATTCCAATTGCCAATAAACCAATCCCATGCAATCCAATTATCTGAAAACACCATTAATGCATATCAAAGAATAATTAAAACCATGAAAAACCATAACCAACCATTTAACATTAAAACCCCCAATTCAGATTCAAAAGCCAAAACCATATAATAGTATAATCATGAAAAGATTCATATAAATAATGCATTTCAATAAAATTAACAATGAGGGAAGATAACATGCCTTAAATAAACACAATGATGGAAACAAATCACCAAGATAAGCCCTAAATTGATCCCTTAGTTAAAATATTAGTTTCTCTTACCCAAAGGCTCTATAGTGAATTATCAAGTGTTTAGGAAGAGTTTCTATGTATTAATGAATAAAATAATATGGTTAATAACCTTTCAGGTAGGTTAGAAGTCGTGGGACCCCTTAGGATAAGTGGAAAATGTCTAGAATACCCCCACATATGTTGCATAAAAATACCATCGTAGGGATAGGACTGACACTCACGAGTCGTACCCTCCCAATATAATTGGTATCCACAACTTGTATCCTGAACCTCTACCCTTGTAAAAACACTGTCTAGTAGACAACTCATCATACCAAGTCGTAACCACAGCATACGATTCGTACTAATAACTCATATCACTGGCAGAGTAAAATACCAGAAAGATTTGACATTGCCTAATACATGAGTCCCTGGTATGATTCATACCTTGGCTTACGACTCATTGTGGCACATTCATATTCAGATCCAACCTAAGTAACCAAGTCTAAGATTAAGTTAAGGAACCAAATGATCCATAAACACCAATATGACTCGTACCCCTATGTCGTATCCATTCCAGTAACCAAAATCCATCCAACCAACCAACACTGGTCAGTGATATACTGGACCATACCATTTGTACCCCAACACACGGCTCATACCAATGAGTCATATTAGGTACAGAAATAAGAATTCCAGGAAATTTTGTAGTTTCCAAAAACTAGGGTGTTTCAGTCTCCCCTAATAGAAACATTCATCCTTGAATGATAGAAAAGGTTGAGGTAACAACACGCTAAAGTCATTTTCATTTTCAAATATATTCCTAGTCTTTACCAAAGTTTAAAAATAGAATTGCAAAGATATAAATCTTTCCTATAACAAACTATAAAAATAAAGATGTGTTGAAGACACATACCTTTCGTACGAATCCCAAGAGCATAAAACAAATGTGCATATTTGTACTTCATGTCCTTTTCAGCTTCACAAGTAGCTTCTTCCACCTTATGGTTCCACCAAAAATCCTTAACCGAAGTAACATCCTTAGTCTAGTCCTGATGAACCTGCCTATCCAAGATCTCAGTCGGGACTTCTTTAAAAGATAATGAATTAGTGAGACTTAATCTTTCCAAAGGAACAACCGAAGAAGGATCACCAATACAATTCCTCAACATGGAAACATTGAAGATTGGATGAACCAAGATCAAGATAAAAGGCAACTTTATATCATAAGCAACACTACAAACTTTCTGCAAAATGCCATAAGGACCCACATATCGGGGTCAGAGCTTCCCGTTCTTGCCAAACCACACAACTCCCTTCATGGGAGATACCTTAAGGAAAACCTTATCCCCAACTTCAAACTCCAAGTATCTATGCCTAACATCCGCATAGGACTTTTGGATACCTTGGGAAACTATAAGCCTATCCCAAATAACCTTTACCTTATCCATAGTCTGGTAAACAAAGTCAGGACCAAACATGTCTGCCTCACCAAGCTCAAACCAACCAATAGGAAATCTACACCTCCTACCATACAATGCCTTAAAGAGGGCCATGCCAATACTATAATGATACCTATTGTTGTAAGAAAACTCCAACAAAGGTTGATGATAGACCCAATTACCACTATCATCAATCACGCAGGCCCAAAGTATATCCTCTAATATATGAATAGTTATCTCTCTTGCCCATCTATCTAGGGATGAAAAGAAGGACTCATCCTGGTCCTCAACCCTCTTTGAAAAGATCACCAAAAGTTAGATGAGAATTGTGTACCATGATCAGAGCGATTATACTTTAAAAGGTTCACACCTAGAGTGTCTTGGCTAGCAAGGATGCTCTACCTAATCTAGGAGAAAGTCAATCTATTGCTAGACCGCCAAGATTTAATGAAAAGTATTATAGTTATGGAAAACTAGGATGTTTGACTTTATTATTGCTAAAGATAGTGAACTGATGACATAATCCTTGATGGACCTCATGTTCCTAGTAAATAATTAAAAAAAAAAATAACTAGAATGGTTGTAAAAAGTAGGAGAGAGTATGATGATAAAGATAGAAAGAAAATTTAGATGAATTACAAGGCCAAGAAATTACTAGTTTGTTGTATAGGGCCTGATGAATATAACAGGATCTCAGCTTGTAGAAATGCCAAAGCGATCTGGCATTCCTTGAGGACTGCACATGAAGGTACTGCTACTGTGAAGATTTCAAAAGGTAGACATGTTGACTACTCAGTATGAAACTTTCACCATTAAAAAATAATAAACCATCCAAGATATGCATATAATATTTACTTTAATCACAAATGAGATTCATTGCTTTAGAGAGGTGATTCAAGTGTATAAGCATGTTCGAAAGATTTTTGGTGTTCTTCTTTAGTCCTGGGAAAGAATAGTGGATGCTATATTTGAAGCTAGAAACTTAAATACTCTCACTATAGATGAACTAATAGGAAATCAAAAAAGCAATAAGCTCAAATAAACAAAATGAGCTAGAGAATAAAGATGTTAGAAGAGAAAAATCCCTGGCATTGAAGGCTTAAAAATATGACCCAAATGAAGATGACACTGATGTTGCCTACTTGGAAAAATGAATTGTTAAAGCTTTGAGGAAAAATGGCCAATTCTAGAGAAGTAGAAGTAGCAGTAGAAAAGAAGAAACTATGGAAGTTTGTCACAAATGTTGAAGTCCTGAGATCTTCAATAAGGATTGTCCAATGAACAAATTAGACTATCAGGATATATCAAGACTGGTTGAGACAAAGGAGAGAATAGGGATTAGGTCCCTCTAAAATTAAGAAAAAAGGCTTCAGCTGATTATGTAGTAAGGCAGACTCTAGAAATGTGGGAAGAATCCTCTCGTGAATCTGAGAAAGATGTTTTCATGTTGGCAGTGGAGGATAAGAAAATGACATTTGATTCCGTATATGATTTTATGGAAAACACTAAAGATAAAGAAGAAAATGAGGTAACACTTTCTTACATTAAAGAAAATTTAGAGAATTGCTCTGCTAGAAAAATAATAAGGCTTTTTAGTGTATTAATTAATTTCCATCTGAGTAATGACAAATGAAAAAAATACACTGGAAGAAAATCTAGAAAGTCAAGAGCTGGAATTGATAGGATTCACTCCCCAGATATCTGAAATAGAACAATAGGTTGCTCAGCTTAAACTAAAAAATTTGAGCTTAGTGAGTGAACTGGAGAAAATAGATGTTTATGAGAATAAAGGAAAGAAAGAAGCATAAAATTCTTAGGATAAGATTAAAGAAAAATTTGAGGATTCCCTAAAGAATTTTATGTCTACACTCCAGAAGAATGAGAAATTAGAAGGGGACCTGGTCCATCTGTAGGAAGAACATAAAAAATTCCTATAATAGACTATGTTCTCTCATATCCTTTTTAAATTAACTAATCAAGGAGATAATAATTTAAAAGGACTTGGTTATCATGAAGGAATCCAACTTTGCGGTTCTCAAAGCAAGGTTGCTCATGATGCTAAGAAAAAGGTCTACAATCATCTATGTACTCATTGTGTAAGAGATAGGCACACAAAGGAAAATTTTTAGTGTTGAATAAGAGATAAAATGAATGGTTATAGGTATATTTAGAAAGGGAATGCACACTCTATTTTTTTCAAGCCACAAAAAATTATGAAAATAAACTCTTTACCTAGATGGTCCCAAAAGGATTTGATCACACAATTGTCCTCTTACTAGGAACTCAAACTCAAGTGGGTTCCCTGATTAAACTTTTGATCATGGATATAAGAATGAGAAAGGGGATTTTAGTCAGAAATAGTTCATTTATAAGATCTTAATGTTCAAATCTAAATGATCTAACTTACCTATCTCTCAGGACACTTAAAGAGGAAGTGTAACATTTTTAAATTGTTTATTTAAATGGACCGGGTCCATGGAAAAAAAAGTTAAATGTCTCAAAGTAAGAAGTGCATGGACTTCCTAGTAAGTCTGAAAAGCCATTGATCCCTATTGTCAGTAAAGTCTTAGAAATTGAAGAATTTATTCATGATGATAGTGAAAGGATAAAAGGTGAAGATGAGAGTAATATTAATTCAAAATGCAAAGATTAGGATCTTCTTCTCAGATCTACTTTAAGAATGAGTCGCGGTATCATATGGTGTAATGAATCTAACGAGATAATGCTGGGATTGATTAGAATAGCCTGACCTACTATCAAGTGAATCAGTGTCTTCTTAAAAAATTGTCTATGTTCAGGAGGAAGGTATCCTTGGTAAACTAGGTACATGTTGGTCTAACTCAGATCCATAACCATACAGATATACACCTATGGGAGCAACTTTGGAGGGGTATAGATGTTAGAACCACAAAGTTGGAGATTCACTCAAACTAAAGTGGGACTTGGTCCCATCTCTTAGGTTGGTATCTTGTATGTGCAAATTTTGTTTATTCTACCAAGAAAAAAATGTGTCCTCTCTGTCCTTATGTCAGAAAAATGTTATCCTATTATAAATAAGAAGGTGAGTCACCAAAAAGCTGATATTGATAATATCTTGTTCCCTAGAAAACCCTTCCTTGTGCTCATTATTCCTTAAATTTTGTTGTACAGACTCCTTCATTATCAAAAATGAAAAATCAAATTTCGAAATAGCCCCTCTAATAAAAAGATTTTCTTGATGGTTTTATGTCTCACAATTTCTTGTCCTTCAAAGATTTCTAAGCTTAGAATTGTGAAAAAATCCTTTCAAAAATATCTTGAAAAACCTCCTTCATCTCTTGATCTTTCAAAGTCTAATCACTTTATCACTCAATCTACTGATGAACAATAATCTGTGAATCCTCAATACTCTTCATATGATGTTGTGATGGATTAAATCTGGGTTGCTAAAAATCTCATCTAGTTGTCAAATAGCCCAAGAAAGCGCTCAGTTGATCACAAGAAAACTAATCTCAATAAAACATGAAAAAATTTCTTGAAAATAGCCTAGAAGTTTTACTGAGAAGAAGCTGACTCTTGAGGGACCTGGTCCAAAGACAAGAAAAGTAGTCAAAAAAGAATTTTTCATCACATATAGTAGAAGAAATAATAGGGAGAAAAATGAGATTGTATCCTAGGATGAAAGAAATGGGTTTTGGAAGAATCAAAAGGTGTTAATTGAAAGGATTTTTTATTCAAATGAGCTAACAAAACTAGTATGTAGGAATTAGTTGAGTTGGTTTAACATAATGATTGGATGCATCTCATAGAAGGACCAATTATCATTGTTTTTGATGAGATAGTCAAGGAATTCTATTTCACCATGGAATTCTCAAAATATGGGATGAATTTGACTATGCAGGGCTAAGGAAAGAAAATTAAGCTGAATGAGAAAACACTAGAAAGGATTTAAGAGGTTCCAATATATTGTGTGAGAACTATCTCTAAGCACCTGCCTTCAATAAAATTCCTATCAAATATATCCAAAATCAAAGAAAAATCTATGACGGCAGTATATAGAAAATCACTCACGAGTGAGTATCCATTTGTCTTTGACTTTATGAACAAGGTGATTCTGCCTAGGCTACAAAACAAAATCAATGCCCCATCCACTAATTTGTATGTAATGGAATGCTTAAGTATATTTGAATTAATTAATCTACCTGCACAGATTATAGAACACATTCATAAATTGATTCTTGGGAAGAATTTAAAGCATGGCATGCTTTATGGATGTTGGTTGAATAAGATATTTAACAAATTTGGTATTGACTATGAGAATGTAATCCAAGGGATAGTGCTTCAAATGCTTGACATAATGACATTGGGCAAGATTAAATGTGTCAAATCAGGTAGCATTTATCAAAAGTAGTTCAGCAAGGAAAATGAGAAACTCTAAGGAAATTTAATTACCAAGGATGAAGAAATTAGTAAGCTTTAGGAAATAATTTAGAAACTGTCCAAAAGAAGCCCAAGTGACAATGAAATACTTAGGACTGAAAATGTTGAACTGAAGAATACGGTGTCAATATTAATTGATGAGATCCTTAGGTTAAATGTAGAGATAAGGTATCTCAACAACAGCCTAACGCTACTCCTTTAATCTCTTCTTCCTAGTCCTTTACTTGTTAATTCTTCCTGATTTCTTTGGTTTTTTCCCTAGGAACATTTAAATTATTCACTACTAGGATACTTATCCTCTACTAATGAATGAATCTTTTCTTTGTGTGTTATATTTGTTCTCTTTAAATTGCATAGTCAATCTACATGTTATTATTGCTCTAGTGGCCATGAGTTAACTAATTTGTTCTTAATTTTCTCTTTGTTTACTGTTCTGACATTTCAATGATGCCAAAATGGGGAATATTGAGTTCATAATACAGGGACCTGGTACTAAGTAATTAGTGTTGCTTATTTAAATGGCATTCTGATAGGGGGAATTATGTGATGTGCTGAATAAATGAATGAAGAAAGTCATAAAGACAGGGGGAAAGGGAATGAAAATGTACTAAATGAAGGTGCGTGATGATAGGGGGAAGAAATTAGTGGTTTTTTCTTCAAATTAAAACTGGGCACTAGGTCCCTATGTTGCATAATAATGAAGGAAGCATGATGATATAGGAAACATTCATCTTCAGGTTGTAATCACACTAATTAAATATGATGAATGTGCATTGATGCTCAAAATTGTATGGTTGGTTTGTCATCATCAAAAAGGGGGGAAATTTTTCTATGAATTTTTTATGATAAGCAACTAACTTTAAGGGACCAGGTCCCTGGATGTGCAAGGTATAATACAGCTGACACGTATTGTTTATGCAGTTTTGTTCTCCTGTGTAAAAACTTTTAGGTGATATTTTGTGCTAATTAGGACAGTTGGTCCAATGATCTTCCATTCCTAATCATCACTAACCTATAAAAGGAAAGAGACGTTGCTTCATCAAATAGTTTTTTGCATAATTTTAAATAGTGAAGAGAGGTAGAAAAATCCTTATTCCAACACTTCTCGTGTTCTTAGATTTTTATCTTGATTAAATTGAAATTATTATTTAATGTGTTCTAGTTTGTAAAAGAATTACACATGTAATAATAGTATGGAATTTTCTCTTTCATTGTATAATTTCCTAAGTGTGTCAGATTAGAGTTAATTAGTAGTGAGAGTCCTTGGTAGAGTTACCAAGATGAGCTTATGTAGAGTTTCTACAAATGAAATTAGCCTAGAGGTAGGCTGAAATTTAAACAATAATTGGGAGGTCGATTTTAATGGATTTCTTTGGTGCTTATGTGGGCAAGCGGTGGTTTTTCCATTCTCGAGTTTTGACGTAAAATTCTTGTGTTTTTACTCTTCCTGCACTAACTTTAGTTCTCTTTCACTCTCTTGTTTGATTGATAGTTATTGACTCTGAGGGACCTGGTCCCTCATGGTGAGGTAAAACCATCAGGCTTTCAACAGAGATAAATTACGATTAATGTATAATAAAATGTGAGAATGTGAGATAAACTAAAAAATAAGGGCATAAATTGAAATAATTCTCCAAATTAAGTGAATGAAAAAAATGTGCAGGATAAGTAACATGAAAGTAAAAATAGACTAACTATAACCTTACAGGGTCCCATAAGTCCAAAAGACACAAATAAGAGGTATTAATCCAAGAAAGCCACCATAAGACCTGAGATACAAACAAGAGAATTCTATTACAACGGTGTAATTATCGACCATAATAATCATAAGTGAGCCAATGAGTAAAACGTACAAGAAAATCCTCTTGCATCATAAATGTGAATCTTACAATTCCTTACAAATACTTTGAGTCCCAATTAGTATCCTAATTAATCAAAAATACGAAACATTAACCGATACTAGATAAAACTGACATAATAGTCAATATACTGCGTATGAATCATAATTGCTGACATGAACTGGAAATAGTAATTAAATCAAATGTAGTGACTATCCCTAGAGATAACTCCCCTCAAAACCAATCAGTACCAACTTCTAAGTTCGGGCTGTCAAATCTAGAAATAATATAGATTATAGTTACTAAGTCTAGGGTTAAGGTTTTAAAGGTTAAAAATAAATTTACCTAGAGTCAAAGCTGACCAAAGTTCATAAAATCGACTAATTCATTCTAAAGCTCAAGAATTAATAAAAATAGATAAATAGAGTCCTCCTAGATCTACATGGAGATAATATAGGCATTTCACATAAATGGAGGGTCAGTGGGTGATGTCGCCCAAATTACACCTTGCTATAAAGTATAAACTTGTTGTCGAGTAAATATAGAACCCTACTAGGTTAGGCCAATCCCACGAGGAATAGGCCAAACTTTCGTTAAGAGTTAATAATGTAATTGGGAAATAAGTAAATAAAGGGGAGGTTTTGTGCAAGAAAATTGTAATAATAATAATTCTTGATTGATTGGATTGTGATTAATATGATACGGGTACTAGGATTGTGTTCCCTACAATTTCATAACTTTGTAGGCTATTCATGTTAGTATATTAACCTAATGCCTTAAAAGAAAAATCTAATAAGATATGTCTCACCTAATCATCTCTCAACCTCAATTTTGATGAATTTCACTCAATTATAAACCCTTGTTTTGTCATCTTAGATTAATTTATCTTGGTTAAGGCTCAGATTAAGATAAAGGTTAATAGATCAAAATTTCTGTTGTTATTTCCTCTTCTAAATCTCTACCTCTCTCTACAACAAGTCTAGAATACAAGCCAGTTCCTAATGTTCTCAAAGATCAACAAATCAATCATAGAAAAGGAAATACCAATACATGCAAGCACCCCAATATAGAATGAATTCATAATTAACCCTGTTTTATTCATTCATCATAGTAACCCTAGTTATAGGGTTTAACTACTTATGATCATAAGCACACAAGAATAATTCATAGATGAAAGCCTAATTGTGCACTAATAAGGAAAAGATGAAAAACCAAAATATCAATTTAATAAAACCCCTAAAAACAAATGTCAATGTTTTTAGGATCAATAATTTATCTTAGAAACTCAAAATAATGTTATAGTCGGAATAAGTTTGTATAACAATCATTAAGAATAATGGGATAATTTATAGATAAGTATGAATCCTATCCTAAATAATGTAGGAATACCAAGTCGTTAACACTCTATGACTCGTGGTTGGGTTGTGGGTTAGACCCACAATTCATGGCTCTCAATAATGGAAATCTGCCTTTTCTTTAATCTTGAGTGCTTGACTCATGACTTCCACCCATAAGTCGTGGATTAGAGTCATCATTTTGTGGTAGTCAGACTTTACTATACATCTTTAGAACTTAAGTCATGTGCCCACTCACGATCTATAAATCCTACACATGAGTTATGGATAACTCGTGGGTTAAAAACTCAAGAACGTTTAAATCTTCATTCTCAATGTTTCTGTGAAAACTTTTTTTCCTAGACAATCAATGCAAAAACACATCATATCCAACAAGAATAACTAGGTTATGGCTTAATTTGCTTGTTTTAAGCATCAAAAGTTCCATAAAACCATGACACGTAACACCCTAAAAATAGAACGTTTATATGTCCTCAAGCATATAAAACACAATAAACACCCATGATGCCTAACTAAAAGAAACCTAAAGCACCTACAATATTTAATTCACTCAGTTTAGTATAAACCTTTAACCCCTTCCTATACATAACTTTTAAAACCATCGTATGTATACATGTAGCAAAATATCATAAAACAAAAGGGATCAAGTTATAAAATTCGATTAGAAACAAACAACAAGACATGTATGCAAATGACAATCCCCTAGAAAACAAGTAGCTAATAAAGCAACCCATGTACCTTCACAGCAAAAAAATCCCAAACTCTCACAATATCATAATAAATATCAATGTAGTGACTACATTGAAACACTCGTGCACAAAAAAAAATTTCAAACAATGTGCATGAATTACCATAGGCATGCACTTATTTTCTACGCCTTAGTTTTTACAGATAATAAGATTGGGATCACTATAGGTCTTTACTCCACTTGTAATGTAGGTTTGTAGGAAGGTATGGTACACATGGGTAATAGTGACTTAACCATCCTTGACACTGCACTTATGGTTTGTCTTCACTTTTCAACCAGGATTATTTATTCACTCTTTTTATCCTTTATGTATTTTCTGATAGGGTGTGTTCTTAATTCATTCTTTTTACATATTTTTTCTTATTTATTTCCTCTATTTTTGCTACTACTTCCAACCCTACTTTCTTTTATTTTGTTAAAATTATTTTAATACCTGTATCCAATTACATACCCCTATGATATCCCCCTCAACTTAGCTACTTTGCTTAAGTTAAGGTACAAAATCTCTAAGGAGGGATCATGGCTAAAATGGGTTCATTGTAACTAAAACGGAAGGTGAATAGGTTAATACAAGAAAATAGGTCACTTTAGTCTCAAATTCGGGATCAAGGTATACATTTTTTAATTTGGTTGATTGTTTAGGATAAAAGTGGACTTATTAAAGAATGGGCTATGATCTTATCTCAACCAACTATTTATAACCTAGGTAAGACTAACCTAGCAAGTTCTGGATTTCACATGCAAAGTGAACAAAGTAAACACCTCCCTCTTACTTAGTATAGGGTTACATTATCAACTACTACCTATCCAGTTCATGCCACACTAAGCTATGGTTATTCTGTCCCTAAACTAATGCCATAACAAGATCCAACAATCGTCACAATTTCATATCTTCACAATGCATACTTCATAACAAAAAATAGGAGAGGTATTATTTATCCATCGTGAAACAAAAAATTTCAATACACCAAGGTTCCTTATTATTCTTCTAATCAAACATGGCACTAACACATTGAATACACCACAATATCATAGAAATTCTAGATCTTCTATGACAGCACACTCTAAGGAAAATAGATAGACAATAGAAACTATAGGAGGACATACGGAGACAAAAGAATCCCTGGCCCCATAAAATAAGAACGGGTTATACCCAATGCATTAGGAAAAAGTAAAACAAGAAAGATAGGAACATACTAGTGGATCCTTAGGTGCATAGGTTTGGATAAAGCACCCTTGGAACCCTAAATGACCACCTCTCTTTGAACCCTAACTTTAACTTGAATGGAGAATTTTAGAGAGTATTAAGGAGTATTTGATAGAGAATAGTTGTCTAATAAATCCCCTAAGATGGTTTTAAGTCGTGGGATAAAAAAGGTTAAAGTAGGAAATGTCCAAAGTGCCCTCCACTTAAAAAATTAAAAAGTGTAGCCCTTGGCTACAAGTCACCCATCGACTAGTAACCACCACACCTTACAACTCATCAATATAAGTTGTAACCAAAACAGTCTCCAGGACCCCTACCTACTATTAACCTTACGTCTCATTCAACTGACTCTTAACATGACCCTACAACTTGTAGGGTCCACATTGTAGTCAGAGCAGATCTTAATTGGGTGAACACTTGATATCCTACATTTTGATCATTACGACTCTTTATAATTCTTTACAACATGTGACTTTAAATCATAATGAAGATAGTGTCTTACGCTAAACTTATTGTACACCTTATGATTTGGGTCACCTGACCTGTCAAGACACCTTACGACTCATAGGGTTAGTCATTACCAAGGCAGTGATCTCAAAGTTGAAGATGTTTTCAAGTACGATTTTTTGGAATAGGAAATTGGAATGGATATTTGGACTTTATGTCCTCTTTGTCTTCCCAAGTTACCTCTTCAACCTTGTGGTTCCTCCATAGACCCATTACCAAAAATACATCCTTTGTTCACAGATAACAAATATGTTGATCTAAATTATTAGTCGGGACTTCCTCACAAGACAATGAATATGAAATACCAATTATCTTGATAGGTACAATCAGCTACAGATCACCCACATACTTTCTCAAGAATGACACATAGAACACCGGGTGAATGAAACTCAAACTACGAGGCAACTCCAACTCATATGCAACATTACCAACCATCTTTGAGACCAAGTATGACTTAATATACCAGTGACTAAACTTCCCCTTCTTCTCAAACTGCATCCCTCCCTTCATAGGAGACACCTTAAAGAATACCCAATAGCCAACCTCAAACTCTAACTCCATGCGCCTCTTATCTCCATAGGACTTTTATGACTTTGCGCGCTCTTAAGCTAATATCAAATCACTTTCACTTTCTTCATGTCTTTGTAAATGAAGTCAAGGAAAAAAAATCATTTTCACCAACTTGAAACCACCAAAATGGAGATCTACACCTCCCACCATATGAAGACTCAAACGGGTCCATCCCAATACTAGATTAATAGCTATTATTATATGCAAACACTATAAGAGGCAAATGATCAACCAAACTACAACCATAGTCAATAACACAATCCCTAAGCATATCTTATGATGTTTGAATAGTCCTTTCCACTTTCCCATCAGACTGCGAGTGGAAAAGAGTACAAAGGCTTACTTTAGTTCCCAAACGACTTTTAAACTAACACAAAAAGTACAATGTGAACTGAGTACTATGATCTAACATGATAGAAACAGGTGATTCATGCAACTTCATTATTTTACTCAAAAAATAAGTTGGCATAATCCACAGAAGTGAATTTCATCCAAATCGGCAAAAAGTGAGCAGACTTACACATCCTACCCATGATGAACCAAATCGAATCAAACTAATTTCGATACCTAGGAAGACCCATATCGACATACTTATTAATCACTTCCCACTTCCATACATGCAACTGTAATGCACTGAATCTGGTACTCGTAATGTCATACGGTGGTCATGACCTTGAAGGACCACAAGCTAACCCATGACTAATATCTGTAAGTAAGCGCTGAATAAGATACTGTATAATTATGAAATAAAAGGTTGAAAAGCCATAAAGTTTAAAAATCTTTTAAAAGATAACATCTTGAGATACGGTATATCAATACCAAAAAAACTAAAATATCTGTCTGAATATGCTCGTCTGAAAGCCTCTTAACTATCTGAATAAGGAGTTGATGGGAAATATCCCCAACTAACTCCAACTGCTGAAATAAACTAAGTACTGAAAGAATGAAATAATCAAATAATAACATCCTCGAATGATGAGGACTCATTGATAGTTTGTATGCTGAACGGCTAATCTACCATGGATGCTCTGGAGCTTGTGATTCTGAACCTATAGTATAAAACAACATAGCGCAAATGAAAAGTATGCGTCAGTACGTGAGAATGTACTATTATAAATATGAGGTAAGCTTAATACAAAGGTTCATATGTATGAACTGTAACTGAATGACATAAACATATGCATTACTACATGAGGATACATGCATAAATACGTGAACTGTAACTAAAATCATGATAATACTGAATATGATTACTGATAACATGAGTTTTGTATTAACTGACAGACTGTGTCTATTAGTCCTTATTCTAATGGAACTAGCAGAGTTTCTATTGGACTGTATGACTTTATCTAACAGTCCTTAATCTGAAGAACTATCTGAGTTCTTTTACGGAGACTGAGACTGAGACTGAGACTGTGGGAGATAGTCATCTAGCCGATATGCCCCTAATAAGCTATTATAGATAAGTTGGGGTCCAATATGTAACCCTAATTGGAAGGGTGTCAATACCACACCACTGGTAAGGACAAGCTGTGAGTGGCCCTCATCTGGAACTGCCCCTAAAGGATAATGGTGGGACCCTCGTCTGGCAGTATTGATCCACCTCATCAACCTTCAACTGACAGTGTTGATGTCTCAACTTATGTTGGCTACATAGTTCTAGAATGCAAGGATTGCTTCTAAGGGTCACACCCTCTACTATCAGTGTGTGCCTCATCCTTGAGTTCGCTCGATTCTAAATCCTACTACCAACTGAGTAGACACAGAACTGATTATACTAAGACAAACTAGACTGAGTTCATTGAGTTTTGTGGACTGATAGAATGTTATTAAATTCTGTTAACTGGTTGAGTTCATGAGATTATTGAGTTTTACTGAGTGATATAACTGATTGAATTCGACTGATCATGGTGTGATTTAGATTATAATGTAACTAAAACTAGCTCTAGGTGTACAGCTAAATTATCGAGAATAAATACCCCGAGGACTCGATAGAATAAAAGTAATTCATGGCACAAGTTTGAAAGAACAACAATGGCTACACATATATCTATAATTCATTGACTAAGACATTTCATCATGTCACGACCCGAACTAGGGCCTGGACGTGATGGACATCCTGAACCATGAAGGCCCGGACGTCCTTATCTATATAATCTGGTAATCATACACAACATTCATATCATAAAATAAAATGCAAATATAAAATTTTCTACGGAAACATGGTCATTAACTCTGGGTTTCAAGACATAAGAAATAAAAAAAAAATTCAAAACATCTGAATAAGATCTGACACAGTCTGCAAAATCTCTGCTACATCTCAAAACTGTTCTGAAAATTGGGATAAGGCCCCCAGTAGACCAAAACCATATCTAATAATAGTTGTCTAAAAGTAAAAAGGCCTTATGGAATAAAGAAGGCTCCCCAACTCGATAGTGCAACTCTGTCTAGTAAAATCTATTGCTTTTCTGGACCCCTAGACTGAGTCTCAAGACCTGGAGGGAGGAGGGGAGTCAATACAGATGTACTGGTATGCAAAGTAATCCAAAATAAAAAATTTATAAAAGTAAAATAGTGGAGAGAAATTTGTTAAAACATAATGCATAAAAAGTTCAAAAAACCCATTCACTCAGTTAAGATCTAATGTCTTAAATTGAATAATAACCCACAATTATCTAGAATAATGTAATGTAATGTAAAGTATGAAATAGAATGTCTAGAAATGTAAGAGACTGTAACCTAATAAAACATAAACCCTAGGGTATTTACAGTATCTAAAAACAACTCAGAAATCCTAATATAAATGGAAAAGGAAAACTAAGTCGGCACAAGGTAGGACTCGCTCGTCCACTCGTAAGGTCTTTCTATGAGACATACCGTGCTAGTCGTATCCATTCCAGTGTATGATTTTCCAGGGCTTCAACTTTCTGTTCTTCTTAAAACTCATGTTCACATGTCATACCTTGAACATACGACTCGTGGCACTCACTCGTTTCCGCCAGGGACTTCTTCCTTTCATGCTCTGAACATTAGTCTGCTTATGGTTTACCTATATAAGTAATACTCAAACTTCGGACTCGTCTCCCTCTGAGACTTCAACTTTTCATCTAACTTTTAGCTTCTGTTCTCTTGACAATTTCTGGTCACGACCCATATGTTTATCTTATGACTCGTATAACCGAGTCATATCTTTTCTTTACTGTGAATTTCTTCTTGGCCTTTGGTTCTGTTGTGCTTACGAGTCAACCTACGATCTATATGGTGTGTTGACGACTCGTACACTGATTCATATCATCTGCAAATTAATCTTTATATATCTTTTTCATATAATTTCTTTCCAAGACTTTTATTTACCCGTTTCAGCTGCAACAATCACAAAAAGCACATCATATCTCTTAAAAAAACTAAGTCTAGGCATCAATTCATCTTTTTCAGCATCGAATATGCCGTGTTTCCATGGCGCATCAACATCCTCAACTTAGAATTTTGTCTGTCCTCAGGTAAAACGAAAATCAAAAACTACTTAACACAACAACGATGATTAAATAAGAGGATCCTAAGATACCTATGGAAGTAATTTTGAATTCAGTTTTCGCCATTTTTATTCCCCTCCTAATTTTAACTTTTCAAGAATCAAACTATGTATATTGATTTGGAACAAGGGAAAACATAAAGGAATCCAATGATGGCATTACATTAGTTACAGACAACCAGAAATAGACACAAATTACATTAACCAAATAGTCTAGCAACCGAACAACATAACCCATGTGCGTCTACAGTTAAAAAGATCTCATTCACTCAGTTAAGATCAATCAATTTATTCAGGGATATATAGAAGACTCTCTCACTCACTAAAAAGTACCACCGGTGTATATAGAATACCATAAGCTTGCCCATATGCTCTTTTCCTATGTTTTTAGACTGTCGGGACAGGATTACTAAATGATTTTATTTTTCTTGTAACGTAAGTTGGGGTTCGATATGGTATGTTTAGGGATTTGTAGTTACTATGCCTCCATAACACTACGCTTTTTTAGGGGTCCACTTATTTTTCACTTTTTCTTCATTTTATTTCCGCCCTTATGTCTCCCTATTTATTTTAACACATTTAGACTGGGCCACGGACGGTTTTCTTTTCTCATTTTTGTTTTATTTTTTTCTTGCAACTTTTTTTCCTTTTATTCTTTTCTTTTCTTTTATTTTCACCGCACCTATTCTTTTTAATTTTTTTCTTCCTCACATCATTCTTTATTCTCATTTTTCCCTATGCACCTCTATAATAGCCACCCTCAACTTAGGCAATTAGCCTGAGTTGAGGTTAATAGTGTCCAAGGAAGACTAGGGCCAAAATAGGTTCGTTGTAAGTTAAACGGGAAGGTGAAATCGATGTAAACAATAAATGGGTCCATTAAGGATCAAAGTTTTGGATCAAAGGGATTCATATCACATTTGGTTTGACATTTAGGCTCGAGTGAACTCAGAACAAGAAAGGTCTATGATCATCTCCTATTTGACTATCCTAAACACTATGTAAAAGCAATCGGGAAAGTTCTAGATTCAGATTCACTGGGAACTAAGTAGCGCCTCACACACACTTACACAGGGTAATATTGCTAGGTACTACTTATCCAGCTATGCAATTGTTCGTCGTAGTTGTTCTATTCCTAATCCTTATGCCATTATCAAATTTTCTATAGTCTCACACATATACCCATCGCACAGTCAACAAAATTTTATGAAGAATATCAAAATTTTCAGCATAATTATTTACAAAAACAATCAATTTTTAGCATAATCTTTCAAAAAAAGATTAACTTCCACACATATAATTTTTCCACCTAATTTTGTCTATCCCAGCACACAACAAAAATATTAAACATCAACAACAAATCACCAAACATGCCAGTTCTCAAATATTTTCAAATTGTGTCCACGGGCTTCGAAACATGGCTAGTATAGCCTGTGGCGACCTTGATACACCTTCACCCTCAAATTGTATCCTATGTTCTGTCCCAGTGCATCTAAAATATAATTCAAAGGATAGGGGACACACCTAGGCAATCAAGGTGCCACCTTGTACAATATCATTACGTGGGCCTTTAGGTCACGTCCCATAATCCTCAACTGTCATCCTATTAGCTACTAGGACTGTCTCCGCAAATGTGGCACCGGTTGAGACCAGTGTACTCAATGGTACATTATGACACGCCCCAAAAATAAGGCCATGTGTTATGGCCACCTGAAACCTATATGTTCCTAGATTGCCCCGATAGCCCAACCTAATCATTATCACAACAATTACAGGGGTTGGGTGAATCCCGACCATATTATAAGATAGAAAAAATATTAGGCGAATCATCAATACTTAGATAATATCTAATATTTCATTAATGTCAACAGTCTAGCCAATATACCCAAGTCCACATTCATCCACAAAAGCCTCTACCAAATCGAAGTCCATAATATGTCGGGACATGCCCCCGACAGTAGCCAAGTACCAAACCTATACAAGTCTATGAAATAGGATAAAGTTACTATGAAAGGTAGGTCATCCGGAGTATGGAAACTCACCAATTCAAGGTCACTTTCCGAACAGCTCAAAAACTTGATCACTTCATAGAAGAACAAGAATATGCTTGGCCCTATGTCGCATGGGTACATAGCATCCATAGACGGTTAGCGGTTGGACCCCTAGCATGTAAATCAAGGATAGGGATAAAATAGTGCACTTGTTCAGTCTAGTAAAATCATCATATGCAATCATATTGACAGAAGTATAGGCATATATAAAGATACATGTACATATAGTTACACAATGTGACAAACTATGGAACGATCTATAACATTCATTCTCAAACCATTCATTCATGATACATGGATTTTAGAACTTTCAATCTTCCACCTTACCAATATTATAACCTTGAACTTCTTCATTTCATTGGTCAAGAGGATCCGAACCTCAAAACTACTCAACCGATTTAATTAATTAAATCAATTTATTCGGCATGGGACTCTAACACATGCTTACACATTTAATCGGTCATGGAACACTAATAACTTGATCACACATTCACTCGGGCATGGAACTCTAATCACACGCCCCCACATTCAATTAGGAATGGAACTGTAATCACATGCTCCCACATTCAATCGGGCATGGAACACTAATCACATGTCGATTCATAAGATGAGGTATTTTAACCTCAAGAGATATCTTTAAGCAAGGGACTCCAACCACAAGCCATTAGACGAGGGACTTAAAGCATAAGTCCTTAGAAGAGGGACTTTAATCTCAATTCCTTAGACGAGGGACTTTAACCAAAAGTCATCGTATTACCATCACTAGCCGACATTTGTACTTTAAACCATCAGTTCATACATTAGCATCCATAAAATTCATTTCAATATTTAAGGGCCTGAACCCATTTATGTAACTCTAACCACCAAGCCTACATATCAACACTATAGAAAACCACATGGTCTTTGTCGACCCAATTAGCCATTAATCATACAGATAGGACTGAGTCCATAGTTCACAACATAATGCAAAGTTCATTTATAGTCATAAAGACCTCTACAAACCAATCCTTCTTCATTAAGATTTCTATACCACAATTTAGTGCCACTCACAATTTCAAGTTCAAGCCTAGGGAGTTGAACCCCTTTCTTAGCCATCAAACCAACATGATCACGATTCAATTAATTGTATAGCAAACAACATAATCACAATACCAATTATCAACCATTCATACTTATAGGGTCATCACACCATTTAAAGTCATAAGCTAATCCATTACATGATTAACAAGGTTCTTATCAACCATTTACAAAGCATTCACAACTATTTAGTTATTATCATATATCATTCATGTTTACTAGACCAATGTCATATATACACATTTGATCTTCACATAACCATTTAACCACTAATCATTTCAAAGGACTAAATGCCTTGATTTAATTAGTCATTAAATTCAATTTACATTCATCAAGACCCAGACAACTATTCCCAATTCATGAACATACTTTAACCATATTCTCACCATATTTAAGTTCTTCGCATTATTTATTCAAACTCAATTTCGTGTTTAGGATCTCTAATCCCTTATTAGGCATCTATCAACAAGGTCATCAATCATAGAATACCTGGTTCACAAAACATATGCAATATCATTTATCAATCACTCAAGCATATTAAGAAATGACCCTAGTACAAAGTATCACTAACATGTTACTAGAAAATTCATTTTGATATTTTCACGAACACCTTATATGCACACCTTTAACATGGCTATTCTCATTGTAGAAATCATCAAGATTAGGGTTACTCAAGACCCTCATGTTAAAACATATAAAACAAGCACACACATATGTAATTCATCATCAATATCATGTATAAACAAAAGTCTAAGAAAGAAACAACATTATTCAATATTAGGCAACAAAACCCTTTTCATTTGATTTCAAATCACCATGTACACTTACTAATCCAAGTGTAAAACACATGGGTTTAGAGGTATTCAACAAGGGGAAGGGTTACATGACTTAAACAAGATAATCCACCATGAACTTGACTCCTCTTTGTCTTCTAGGTGAGCACCCTTCAAACCCTAGCCTTAAATCTTGCTCCAAGAAACTTTGAGAGTGTTTAAGAGGGAGTTTAAGATGTTAAATCCATAAAAAATGTGTTTAAGGAGGCCATATACACTTATATAGTGAAGTGACTTAGGGTTTAGCATGAAGGAAATGACCACAAGGGCCTTGGTTCAAAGCTGAAAATTGGACCCTTCCAGGGGTACGACTCATAAAGGGAATCATACCCTAAGGTACGAGTGGTACCCTAACTCGCACCCTAGGCCGCTTCTAGGTATCAAAAATTGTTAACGGTATGAGTGTACACCCTTGATTCTTATACAAAGGGTATGAGTCAACCCCTAACATGTTTAAACTAACCATATACAAAATAATCCTTTCAAGATGAAATATCACTACATATGAATCACCTAGCTACGACTCATACACTTAGGTACGATTGAGGTAAGGGATACTTATATAAGGGATAGTAAACTATCCTTCCTCATCTTCTTAAGGTGTGAAAGGGAAAGGGGAGGTTTGATAAGACCCGTATCCAAAGGGTACGTTTGGCTAGTCCAATCGTATATTGGCCATCTTGCTCAAAACCAAAAATAAATTTCAAGGCCAAGATCTTGGGTGTTTCATTATCCCCCACTTAGGATCATTCATCCTTGAATGATGGGTAAGGAAAGAATCAACACAAGTTAATATGTTATCACTCATCAAAATAACCACTAAACAAATTAGGACAGAGCATACAACAAGGATACTTCACCACACATATCATGATCATCATCAATCCACCATTTGATTTTATTGATCGTTTGGATTCAAACCCATCATTTATCAAAGACACTTGGCTCCCTCAAAGTTTAGGGACTCGAACCCATAATCAAACCAAGAAATAAGCCAAATCAAGAAGATCAACACATTCTTCAATCAATAGTTTCCGAGATGGAAGATAAATGTGGGTACTTGGACTTTATGTCCTTCTCCGCCTCCCAAGTGGCTTTCTCGGACTTTGGGTTTCCCCATAGAACCTTCGATGAGGCCACTTCTATCATTTGCAAATGGAAAACTTGGCGATCCATGGTCCTCATCGGGATCTCCTCATAGGACAAAGAGTCTGAAATATCAACATAACTCAGGAAAACAACCAACAAAGGATCACCCACAAATTTCCACAACATAGAAACATGGAAAACCCAGGGGAAATAGAGTTAAACCTAGAATGCAACTTCAACTCATAGGCAATGTTGTCAACTCATCTCAAGACTAGATAGGGACTAACATAACGGGGACTAAGTTTCCCCTTTTAACTGACTCGCATCACTCCCTTCATAGGAGACACCTTCAAGAATATCCAATTTCCAACACTAAAATCTAAACTCCTACACCACACGTCCACATAGAAATTTAGGGACTTCTACATTTTCCATTTAAAAATAGCACTATGCTCCTTAAGCTACTATCTAACCCAAGGAGTGTCACGGAGAAGATAAGGCACAAAAACCATTCATGCCACTCAAGGATAGACCCTCAGTAGAAACATAACACTATAGGTACAAAGTGTTTCATAGCAACCACCTTGGTCACAATTGAGACCTATCCCGACATGACATACCAAAGGAGGAGTCCTTAGGACTGGGCATCACAAGACACACCACCGCATACCTTTTACGGATCTACCATGATCGCTCCGCTACGAATATATAACAAGACCAAGAAAAGCTATGGCTTTCAATAAAAAACTCACACTTGTAGAACTTGGCATACAAATGAGATCCTTTAAACTTTCCAACACAGCAGGGAGGCGATCTACATGATCCGCCTCACTTTTAGGATAGACTAAGATATCATCAATAAAGACAATGACAAATATGTCCAAGAACAGATAAAAGACCCTATTCATAAAGGCCACGAATGTCGCTGGGGCATTGGTCAACCTAAAGGCATGGCAAAACACTCATAGTGACTATACCGAGTTTTAAAGGTAGTTTTAGGGATATCCGCATCCATAATTTGACATTGATGATAACCCGGCATAAGATCAATTTTTATTAGAGAAACACTTAGCACCCAGAAGTTGGTAAAACACATCATCGACTCTAGGGAGTTGACACTTTTTCATTAAGGCCACTTAGTTCAACTATCAACAATCAATGCATATACGAAGAGAACCATCTTTCTTGCACACAAATAACATGGGAGCAGCCCCTTGAAATCAACTTTTGGACCTTAACATAAGAAATGAATCTCCCCCCAAGGAACCAAAGAATTCTCTTCCCATACAATGACCGACTCTTTAGGGAATTTTAAAATGACCCTACGGGTTCGAAAATCTAAGGAAGCATAACACGAATGCAACAAATCCAACCCCCTGAATGACATAAAAATCAATCGCATCCAACTTTAATAACTTTAATAGAGCCTTTCCACCACCAATATATAACGCAAACCCCCTATATATCCTCTTATAAACCACAGAGCCTTTTACTAGGGTAGAAATAAAAAAGAAACCGATGGACTATCAGGAACAAAACTAAGATACATAGGCATATATGGGGTATATCAAAAAGAGTAGACCCTGGGTCATGCAAACAATATTCATCACGAGAGGAAAATTTCAACATACCCACGTCAGAATTAAAAAATGCCTCGGGCTCCCTAGGGATAGTAAGAGCATTAAGAAGACCTCGACCAATATTAGAGCTAGAAGCAACGCCCCTTGGTGTAAAAGCTAGAGAAGTGGTAACTGACATCCTTTTGACCAAGCGGAAATCCTTATGGGACACTCCCGTTGTATGTGACCCAATTGACCATATATAAAATACCAACCCTTTCCCTTCTCACAATAATCATAGTGTGATTAACCTTAAAACCGATAAGGAGGATAGGTGAAATATAATTGGGCGTTGCTGACCTGATATTAGGCACCTTGTGCCCTACGAGAATTATCAATCTGAAGATGCCCATCACTCAATGAGTTTGGGTTGGGAGAACTAGCCATGAAATGAAAATCAGGACCTACCCAATACTTTCTTCTACACCACTTTCCACCAACCTGAGCTAACTTAGCAAAAGAGTGATGAAACCCAATATTTTAAGGCGACTGAGAGAAAGTGCCAACTCTAATAACGGGGTTAGTGAGAACAGGTGGAACCCCACGAGGACAGTCATATGTCATGACCCTTAACTGAGTTTGAATCCCAGTTGTTGGACGAGCTTTGTCTATATGAACCCTAGTTGGAACAGAAGAGATTGCTTGAACGTTAGATCTTTGGGATACATGATCAGAAAGATGATCAATCATAAACCATAGGAATCTAAAATCTTTGGCTCTATATATCTTGATCTTGAAACACAAGAAAAGGAAACATTCATAAATGTCTCATAGCCCCTCTCTTATAAGTGTGGCGCGTTTCATATCCATAAAAAAGACTTTACTTGACACCTCTTTATAGACTTCCAACTGACCATCAATCTAGACTCTGATACCAACTTGACATGCCCCAAAAATTAGGCCATGTCATATGGGTATGTTAAGATTACGTGAGCCAGAGGATACAACGATAACCTAACCTAATCATCATCACAACAACCATAAGGGTGATGTAAATCCCTACCATATTATAAGATAGCAAAAATATAAGTCTAATAGTCAATACTTAGATAATATCTAACATTTCATTAATGTTAACAGTATAGCCAATATACCCATATCCACAGTCATCCACAAAATCCCCATCCATAATATATTGGGACATGCCCCCGACAATAGTCAAATACCAAACCCATATAAGTCTATGACATAGGATAAAGTTAATATGAAAGGTAGGTATTGTAGAGTATGGAAGCTCACCACATTAAAGTCAATGCCCAAATCTCTCGAACACCCGATCACTACGTAGAAAAAGAAAAATATGCTTTGGCCCCTATGTCGCATGGGGACATAGCTTTCGAAGATGGTTAGCGGTTATAGAGCTAGTATGTAACTCAAAGATAGAGATAAAATAGTACACTTTTTCAATCCATTTAAATTATCATATTCAATCATATTTACAAAAGTATAGGCATATATGAAGATACATGTACATATAGTTACATAGTGTGCCAAACCATGGAATGATCTAAAACATTCATTCTCTAACCATTTATTCATGAGACATTGAGTGGAGAACTTTTAATTTTCCACCTTACCAATTTTATAACCTTGAACTTCTTCATTTCATTAGTCAAGAGGATTCGAACCTCAAACCTACTCAACTGATTTAATCAAATTAATCAATTTATTAGGCATGGGACTCAACCACATGCTTACATATTTAATCAGTCATAAAACTCTAATCATATGCTCACATCTTCACTCAGGAATGGAACTCTAATCACATGCCCCCAAATTCAGTCGGGTATGAAACTCTAATCACATGCTCCCACATTCAATCGGGCATGGAACTCTAATCACATGTTGATTCATAAGGATAGGTATTTTAACCTCAACATATATCTTTAAGTAAGGGACTCCAACCACAAGCCATTAGACGAGGGACTTTAACCACAACTCCTTAGACAAGGGACATTGACCAAAAGTCCTTAGATGAGGGACTTTAACAACTAGTCCATAGACAAGGGACTTTAACCACAAGTTATATTAGTACTATCATTAGCCGACATTTGAACTCTTAACCCATCAGTTCATTCATTAACATCCATAAAATTAATTTCAACATCTAAGGGTTGGAATTCGTTTAGTTAATTCTATAGATAGGCCCAATTAGCCATTAATCCATTTAGTTAATTCTATAAATATCAACATCGTATTTGACCACCCAATTATCCATTAATCATATAGATAGGTCCAGGACTTAGTTCACAACACGATGCAAGTTAATTTATGGTCATCAATATCTCTACAAACCAATCATTATTCATTAATATTGCTATACCATACTTTACTCCCACTAACAATTTTAAGTTCAATCCTAGAGAGTTAAACCCCTTTCTTAGCCATCAAACCAACATAATCATGATTCAACTAAATAGATGGCTAAGACCATAATCACAATACCAATTATCAACCATTCATACTTTTAGGGCCGTCACACTATTTAAAGTCATAACCTAATCCATTACATGATTAACGAGGTTCTTATGAATCATTTATTAAGCATTCAAAACCATTTTATGATTATCATGTCTAATTCATGTTTACTAGACCAATGTCATAGATACACATTTGACCTTCACATAACCATTTAACCACTAAACATTTAAATAGACTAAGTCCCTTGATATAATTCATCATTTATTTCAATATACAGTCATCAAGACCCAAACAACTATTCCCATTTCATAAACGAGTTTAAACCATATTGTCACCATATTTTAGATTAACACATTATTCAAACTCAATTTGGTGTTTATGCTCTCTAATCATTTATTAGCCTTCTATCAATAAGGTCATTAATCATACAATAAATGGCTTACAATACCTTCACAATATCATTTATCAATTATTCAAGCTTATTGGGCCATAGCCTTAGTTCAAAACATCACTAACATATGACTAGACAATTCATTTAGACATTTATGCATCTATTTAACAAGGCTATTCTCATTGTAGAAATCGTCATGATCCACCAAGAACTTGACTCCTCTTTGTCAAACCCTAGCCTTCAATCTTGCTCCAAGAAACTTTTAGGGTGTTTTATAGGGAGTTTATGATGTTAGATGCACAAAAAATGTATTTAAGGAGGCCATATACACATATATAGTTAATTTACATAGGGTTTAGGGTGAACGAAATGACCACAAGGCCCTTGGTTAAAATCTGAAAAATGGACCTATCCAAGGGTGCGACTCACTATACAACTCATTAAGGGAATAGTACCCTAGGGTACGAGTAGTACCCTAACTCATACCCTAGGCCTATCCTAGGACTCACATACTATTAAGGGTACAAGTGTACACCCTTGAGTCATATTCAAAGGGTATGACTCAACCCCTAACTCGTATACACCATCCGTATACAAAACATTCCACACAAGCTAAGACCTCACTCCATAAGACTCACCTAGGTATGACTCATACCCTTAGCTACGATTGAGGTGAGGGCCACTCATATAGGGGATAATATACTATCCTTACTAGGATTCTTAATATATAAGAGAAAATGGGAGGTCGGATATGACCCGTATCTAAAGGGTACGATTGGTTTGTCCAATTGTATCTTTGTCATCTTGATAAAAACCAAAAACTTTTGCAAGGCTAAGATCATAGGTGTTTTATTCTCTCTCAACTAAAACAATATATGGGGTCAATCCACTGCCTAATTGTTAGATCATATGTCTCTCAAGCATATCCAGACAACCTTGTACCCATCTATCTTGACCCACTAACCTCGTATCAACCTAGGGATTCAAACCCCCTTTTATTTTTTACACTTTTGCCTTCAACATAATCAATCTCTTCATCACCTCATCCAACATGGCCTGTGAGATCATGATCAATCCATTTGTTATCTCATGGGGTTGAGGTGGTACAGACTGAACTAGAGGAGAGGTACTAGGTATACCCACTACATTTGAAATTTGAGGTTCGGTCTGTAAACCTTTCTCAAAAGCCTCAGGAGTCTCAAAATGTCCACTTTGCCTAAGCATCTCTGCTATCATCTTAACCCTTTTCCTAGATTATTTTCCCATGGGGCTTGCAGCATCTCGTATCAACCCCAAATCTATGATGTATGTAGTATCAAGCTCATCAATCCCTAGGAGTTCCTGTACCCCTATAGACAAACAAATTTGCGTAATCATGCATGAATATGCCAGTAATAACTTTTCTCCGCCCATATACCGATATTAAATCTTTTGGGCTAGAAAATTTCCTATATCAAACTCATACCCAGCCATTAACCTAGTTATATAAGCTGAACGAATCAGGATGAGTACAATGTCCCTAGTAGTGGGACAAATTCTATGTCTTTCCAGTGTCCACCACACCTTCTCCTTAATGTTAATTGTAAGCTAATCTGTCTTCTACGAGGCCACTCCCAGGACTCCTACTACCCAAACTGGTTCCTATCTATTTACAACAATTAAGCACGTAATCCACCTAAACTGTCACATTTTATTCCCCGACCCTAGTTGTTTTTATGTAATTTTTGATATTCCATCAATGAAAAATTCTATCTCTCCTATGCTAACTGGTGGTTGGATGTCTGATACATTTAAGAATTAGGAAATAGTGCATAATAAGATATTCAAACGCACTCCACGAATGGTTAGTGCTTCAATAGGGTCACGACCTCTCCACAACTACCCCTATGCATATTGTCTTTTCAATTGACCCTGATACACTACGTGAAACTCTTAGACTAATGTGGTACTGTACTTTTCAGGTGGTGTGATCATCTACTGAAACTCATACTAGATGAATAGAGCCTCAAATCTAGGCAGCTCAGACATCCCCATGATGGTCAATCACCTCTTAAGATACAAACTCTATTTGATTCTTTATTTCTAGAGTCTACTCAACCCATTATTATAAGTTTCCTACATATCGGGGTACCCCCACTGTTCAACGGTGGGCACCGGTGTAAATGTAAAAGCTAAGGGTGTATCCTGTCTATCAATAGCGGTTGGATCAACATCATCCCTAGCCACACTTTTATTTTTTGAGCTTGATTTTGAGCTCTATTCGACAATCTCTACATCATCATTACCATTGTCCTCTAAAGACTAGGACAGTGTTAGGGTGGTAAAGTGTAGGGGGTTTTCTTTCTGGATCCTCTTAGAGATGTGTCCTCTTGAGTTACTACTTTATTTCCCCTTACAGGTCTTTTTCTTTTTGTGTCATCCTTCCTTTTCATTGGATATTTAACATTGTCACCGCTATTACTGGATGACCATATGGACTTAGAAATTGAAACTAGTACCATTTTATTTCCTTTCATTGCCGCGTGTTTTGAATATGAAGCACCTTTTGAAGGCATGGTACATGTATCAATACATAAATTAGTAATTATAAGGAAAGGAAAGCAAAATAAGAAAATAATTATCAGTGTACAAGTTCTGTTCAAGGTACGACTTGGGGGAAGAGTCGTACCATCTGGGAACAACTCGTATGTTTGAGTTGTATGATAGACAGTGTGTACATGAATATTTACTGGTCTACTTACGGGTCCTCCTGACCAATCGTAAGTACAGGCTATGACTCATTACCAACAATTATAAGTAGACCAGAAATAATACTCTAACATATGATATCTTCACAAGTCCTTATGACTTATGTGTATGAGTCATAGGTTAGATAAGACTCATTTAGGCAAGTCGTACCCATACCAAACTCCACAATCAATTAGACTTCTAGGTTGTCAGTAGTTATAAGTCTTTACATGACTTGTTACTTGTGGGTACGAGTTGTAAGGGGTCTCATATCCACTACACCACAGAAGTTCTACTTATGAATTGATTCCAACACACAATCCCCGAACCGCCCTTTCATTGTAAAGCATTACCACCGCATTTTAGTAAAACAACACACTATTTGAAAACACAATATCAAGTTCAAACCAAACTCTCATTTTAAGCTTAATTTCCAGGAACTAGGGTTCCAAATTTCAACATACACATATACCCAACACAAAGAAATGATACATACTCAACATAGATTCAATTTTGACTCAAAATGTAAAGCAATCAAGCTCAAAAAAACTTACTTGAATTGTTGAAAATGTAGGTTTCTTGAGTTTTGAATTTTCTTCCCCAAGTTCTTCTTAACTTTGTGTAATGTGAGAGAATCGATCAATTAAGTGTGTGTTTTAGAGTGAAATCATGCTTGTAGAGCTTCAATATCAAAATCAGTGAATGTGGGTTGTGTTTTTGTACTATCGGGTACCCAATTCAGTCTCCCATTTTATTTAAAATAGAGATTTGAGTTGGGTTGACCTGCGACCTTAGACTTGGTAACTTGGGTATGAGTCATGTGTATGACTCATACCGAGGCTTATGGGTCTTTTCCTCTATTCTTAAAGACTTGGAACCTTACCTATGTCCTACAGTCTATACGACTCAGTGTGATACGTCGTACCTTGAGGGTACTACTTATTGTAAGATTGGTAAAGACTCTAGAGACTTTTACTTGGATCAAAATTATCTCCCAGGTCCTTACGACTCCTACTCATGAGTCGTTACCTAATGATATGACTCATGAAGAGTACATATGACATAACTTCTTGGAATTTCTGGCTCTTTTCAGCAATTTTAGTCCTGTATATTTAAAACACATATTACCCTATATATAAAAAAGTACAAAACATGGCTAACTCCCACGCAACGCTTGATTTAACATTGTGTCGCGACGTGGCTAAGTTGGTTACTATATTTCACCATTATCCTCATCGGTTAACTCCCATTCAGTGTTTTATTTAATAATGCGACAGGACGTAATTGCCTTGGTTACTCAAACTTTTCCAAGGTCCATCTCAAAAATCACATTACTTTCCTTAGTGTTACCCATATAATGCCTTATTCTATGACCATTCACCTTGAATGGGGCTTCACCATACCGCTTCAATTACAAAGCACCATATGGGGAAACTCTTAGAACAGTAAAGGGTACATACTAACAAGAAATCAACTTATCTAGAAACGGGTGAAGCCTTGAGTTTTAGATCAATACATGGTCACCTTTTTTGAAGATCTTTTTTATCAATCTTGCAATCATGATACAGTTTCATATTTTCTTTGTAAAGCACAAAACTTTCAAATGCCCAGAGTCGAAATTCATCCAACTCATTAATTTTATTCATTCTTTATTTTGTTGTATATTGCTACTAAAAGTTCAGCTTTTTTAATGCCAATAGTGCTTTATTCTCAAATTCAAAAGGAAAGTGATATGCTTTGCATAAACCAATAGAAAAGGACAAGCACAAATAGGAGTTTTGAAAGCTGTGCAGTAAGCCCATAATGCATCATCAAACATTCGTGACCAATCAATCCTATTGGCATTTACTATATTTGCTACGAAGGATTTGATTTCTCTATTAGACACCTCAACCTGTCCACTAGTCTGCGATGATAAGATGTTGCCACCTTATTTTTCACTCCATACTTCTCAAGAAGACTTTTGAATAGACGATTACAAAAATATGACCCACCATTACTAATGATAGCATGTGGCATGCCAAATCAAGAAAAGATGTCCTTTTTCAAGAATGCGGCAGTGATACATGCTTTATTATTGGAGAGAAAAACCACTTCCACTCACTTGGAAACATAATCCATAGCCATAAAAATATACTTCACACCAAACGAACTCACAAAAGGACCCATGAAATCCACACCCCATACATCAAACAATTCCAATTCTAAAGTAGGAGTCAAAGAAAGTTCATGGCATATAGAGATATTACCTGGGCGTTAACATTGATCACAAGATGAATAAAAATCATGTGCATATTTGTATACTGTTAGAAAAAAGGACCCACATTAAAGGATTTTATAGGTTGTATGGGTTCCTCCATGATGACCCCCAACTAGTGAAGAGTGATAAGCCTTAAATATAATCATCATCTCCACCTTAGGTATACATTTATGAATAATCCCATTTGCATAGATTCTGAATAAATAAGGATCATCCCAAAAAAAATTCCTTACCTCATGCATAAACTTCTTTCACTGCAAAAAGAAAGATTTTCTGGGACTAGATAACTTGCTAGATAATTTGGATAGTCTGCAAATCATGGAATTAGATCTTGGGAAGCTGCTAATAACTGCTCATTCAAAAAACTGTCATCAATATCGATCCCATCTCCTAATTTCTACATAGATTTCTCCTCAAGTCAAGACAAATGATCTGCAACGTGGTTCTCAGTGCCTTTTCTATCCTTGACCTCGAAATCAAATTTATGCAACAATATCACCCACCTAATCAGCCTAGCCTATGAAATATTTTTCACCATTAAGCACCACAATGCTGCATGATCAGTGTGCACAATCAATTTTTTCCCAATCAAATAATACCTAAAATTCTCAAAGGCAAAAACCATTGCTAACAACCCTTGTTCAGTGATGGTGTAGTTCTATTGAGCAAGATTTAGTGCATTGCTATCATAGTAGATAGGATGAAGGATCTTTTCTTTTCATTGACCTAGTACAACCTATAAGGACAATCCATTTGCATTACACATAATTTCAAATGGCAAGGACCAGTTTGGGAACATGATGATAGAAGAAGTCATCAAGTTCTATTTTTGACCCTCAAAAACCTTCTAACATGCTTCAGTAAACTCAAATTTCAACTCTTTCTCAAGAATCCTATAAAGAGGGTTGGCAATCTTTGAGAAATCCTAGATGAATCACCTATAAAACCCAACATGTCCCAAAAAGCTATGAACACCCTTCACCGAAATTGGTATAGGTAATTTCTCGGTTACTTCAACCTTGCTCTATCTACCTCAATACCCCTTTCTGAAATTTTGTGTCCAAGTACAATACCTTCTTTGACCAAAAATAGTATTTTTCCCAATTAAGTACCAAGTTGCATTCTTCACACCTTTTAAGAGCATTTGCCATGTGAACTGAGTAGTCGTCAAAATAATCACCAATGACTAAGAAATCAGCCATAAACACTTCGATGGTGTCTTTTACCTTGTCAGCAAAAACTGACATCATACATCTCTGAAATATGGATAGAGGATTACAAAACCCAACTGGCATACGTCTGAATGCAAAGGTCCCATAAGTACAAGTGAAGGTTGTCTTCTCTTAGTATTTGGATACAATAGTGATTGGTTTGTAAGTGAATACCCATCCAAAACATTGTACCATCCTCTTTTCGTAAGTCTATATAATATATGGTCCATGAAGGGAATGGGAAAATGGCCCTTCTAAGTTCATGCATTCAAATTTTTATAGCCATGCACGCTCTCTATCCCGTGACTGGTCTAATCGATACCATCTTATTCTTTTCACCATGCACAATAGTAATACCGCCTTTTTTTTAAATGTATTATACCAGAATGACCCGCTTACTATCAGCAATAAGATACATTACACCAATATCTAACCAGTTAATTATCTCTTTATTCAGCACCTCTTACATCAGAGGATTTAGTACGTTGATGCTCGATACATATAATACATTTAGGCTCAAGTTGAATTTTATAAGTACAAAGACCAGGCGGGATACTGATAATATCTTTAATGGACCAACCTATGGCCCTTTTGAATCTTTGTAGTACTGATAATAAAGTCTACACTTTTGTCTCAATCAAGTTAGCTGTAATGATTATCGGCAAAGTGTTGTTGGACCCTAAAAATACATATCACAAATTAGGAGGGAGGTCCTTCAACTTTAACATGGGTAGCTCCTCAATAGATGGACGAATAGGTGGGGTGGTTCTATTCTTAAGATACAAATCAAGCTTCTTTTGTTCATAAGTGTAATAACTTCTCACAAAGAGTGCACATACAATCTCATCATAGTCATCAATACCATCATTATCGAAGATCATGATCACGGCTGCCAAAGCTTCAACACCCAACCTTTCCCCGATAGGAATAGCATCATAAGTGTCTTCCCAAGTAGTTATTGCATCAACGTCATGGAATGTGTCTATCTTTTTAGAAAATACATCAATCATAGATATCATTCTCAACTCATCAGGTTTCTTTATAGATTTGCACATACTTAATGTCACTTATTCATTATTGAGTCGTAGCACCAGATGTCCTAGCTCTAAGTCAATCAATATCATTTCTATAGACAAAAATTATCTTCTCAAAATAATTGGAACTTGAAAGTTCACTTCACAATCTAATGTCACAAAATCAGAAGGAAAGATGAAAGAATCCACCTTCACCAGTACCTCTTTTAAAATACCAACTGGCTTTTTCACTATCTTATCTTCCATCATTTGTCTCATGGTACTTGGTGTAGGAGCTCCCAGCTCAAACTGTTTAAATAATG
Source organism: Capsicum pubescens (assembly GCA_030864215.1). Lineage (NCBI taxonomy): Eukaryota > Viridiplantae > Streptophyta > Magnoliopsida > Solanales > Solanaceae > Capsicum > Capsicum pubescens. The sequence continues at coordinate 173,655,288 of CM061543.1, forward strand.
TTAATGACATGTGGTTGATACGAGTACCCAAATCACATAATGCCCAAGAGAAGTTGAAACATCCAATAGTGCAAAGTATGGTGAAAGCACCAGGATCCTCCTTTTTATCTATTAATAATCTAGTAGCTACAACACTATAGTAATGAATATTATCTACTAGCTAATAATTGACAGGCCTCTTCTTGTTGTTTTTCCTATCATGGAATTTTCTTCAACGCATCTATAAGTAGGATGTTGACTGATAGTTCCTTTAACATAGATAAAAATTTCTAATACTTACCCTCTTATTATTTTTTTCAACCTTTGATGAAAAAGAGGACGAGGTCTCGAGATAGGCTTCAAAATAGTCTCTTCGACCACATATTTTCCTTTATCTTTCTTGTTACTACTTTCGACATCAATAGAATCATCATGATTCTTTTTTTCATTAATAGTGGGTACATACAAATCTATAGTGGTTTTACCACTCCGAGTGGTAATGGCATGGCAGTGACCATTATATTTTAGATTTCCAACCGTGTTACTACGAAGAGTGTCAATTTGCCTTTGATTCAATGTGGATGACATCTAGCCATACTACTGATCCAGTTATTTGATTGCGGTAACATGCGACTTAACTTTCTAATTGAGCCCTGACTGGTCTAGCTTAATCTCCTTAAGACAGCTCTTTTGACTTTCCTGTACTTGGACTAGTTTTGACAATATTTCCTTCATTCTAGACTCAGTATCTCGGCTACCTAATGGTACATATCTATCACTCTTCTATTTGTAATCATCTTTGCATCTCCAATCAACATCTTGATCTCTGTTTCTATCTCTATATCTATCAGTATAATAGTTTCAACCAGGATTCCCATGCCTTTGGTCTCAAAAATCCGCCAGCTAAAGGTCAAGATACTTTGTTTCCTTATCAGATTCAGTCTACACATTCCTAAAAGTGGATCCATATGCCTCATCTATATTCACTTTCTCAACATTCATTTTTACGAACTGTTTTGTAACCAACCCAATATCTATCTGAAGCTGTGCAACCTCTTATGCTACCAAATCATTACTATCTCCATAATTATTATTTGCTCCAATGGCATATGTACCTTTTCCACGCTCAGTATCTCTAGTATACCAAACTCGATTGGTTATCGAAATATTATCTAGAATGTCTTATGCAATGTCCCACCAAAGATGCATGAATAGACCTCCTAAAATAGTATCTGTCATTGCTTTTGAATTGACATTCAGTAATGTATAGAAGATTTCTAGAAAATTAGATCTTGTTATTTAATGATTAGGTACCATGCTCAACTTCTTATTGAAATTAAACTATGCCTCAACATGATTCAGCAGGTAGTGGTCTGAAATTGTAGATTTCATCTTTCAAATATAAAATCCTTCCAGGAGGGAAGAATATATTAAGAAATTATCACAACAATTCATACCAAGTAGTGATTAAACCTCTTGGAAGTTCCCTTAACCATAGAGATGCTTCTCCAGTCAGCAAAAATGGGAACAACCTTAATCTCAAAGATCCCTAGTCCACCCCCAAAATAGCATATGATGAACAAATCCCAGTAAAATTAGCAAGATGAATGTTCGCATCATCAGTTGTTGATACCGAAAATGCACCCTTCAAGTTTAGCAATTGGATCATAGCACTAGTAATGTCAATTTTAACATTGAGAGGTAAAGAAGGAGCAATGATGGATATTGTCTCAGTAGGTTAATGTTCCTAATGGATCTTCATCATAAGGTTGAAGATACTGATATTCTGAAATCATCGGAGCTCTGGCTCTTTATACTCTACTCTGATTCTTGGCCACTTGTCTTGGCCTGGCTAGTGCTATTTGTTGGGCTACCCTAGCCTCTTCAGCTAACCGTGCTTCCTCATCCACTCTAGCTTCTTTACCTTCTCCTGCTAATAATTATTCAGTAAGTTTATCAAAAAAATTCAATGGATAATTAAATGGTGAAGGAGGAACATTTTGAGGGTCTTAAACCCCAACAAAAACACCAACACAAACTTGTTCTGCTATCCTTCATGGTGTTTGATGGATTTTTTCTGGATCTGGATCAAAAAGGAGTAAGAGGTTGCCTCTTATCCTAGTGTTTGACATACACCGGCATATGGAAAATCAAGAATAGAAAAAGAAACCCGCGAACTTCACCAAATTTAATGAATAAATCACACCATCTTTCCCGACAATGGTGCGAAAATTTGATGTCGCCCAAAACTAACCTCCAAAGAAGTATGTTGTAGTCGATGCCAAGTATAGTAACCTGGTCGAACCCACAAGGAAAACATGAACAGTTGGTTAACTTGGTCAAAATTCACAAGCAGTGTGAAAAAATAAATGGGGTAATTTGGATATAATCAGTGAGTAGTAGCCAAACTTAAATGCTTTGAGTTTTAAGAAATAAAAGATGAATACTCAGACAATATTCCCCTCGACTTCTCAACCCTGTAATTTCTCTAGTTCAACCCACCTATTATGTTACTCTGTATGTAAAGTCAACAAGTTATGTATTATCAATAGTCTTGTGAATGTGTTTATAAATCTCACCCTATACCTTGTGAGTCTTAGATTGTTGCCTTATTTCTCCTTGTCTATGACTTCAGTTAAACTCTCACCTTTTGAGTCTCAATTTGATTAGATGAGATGGTGGAGTAAAAAAGATGGAAGTAAATCTCAAATTACTGTCTTAATCCTCTTTTTTGAATCTCAAACAACCTTGTGAGGACGTTATGTAATGCAAGAAATCCTCATGATTCTGCAGTAGCTCTGAGGTTAATTAATATAAAGAAGATTAAGATACATGCAACTACTTTTGAATAGAAGAATCTCCCACTTCTCGTACGTAGTTAATCCATCAGGGTTCCCACAACCCTAGTCAAGAAAATTAGTCACTCATGTTTATGCAATAATCCATGATAAGTAATGAAGAATTCATGTAATTAATTGAACAAAAATAAGATGAATAAAATTAAAAGTCTTCAATTGAATAATAACCCAAATATCTCAATAATAATGTAAAGTATGTAATAGAATGTCTAAGAATGTAAGAGAATGTAACCTAATAAAAGATAAACCCTAGTGTATTAATAGTATCTAAAAATAACCCAGAAATCCTAATAAAAATGGAAAAGAAAAAGTAAGTCAGCACAAGGTGTGACTCACTCATCCACTCATAAGGTCCTCTTATAAGTCATACTATGCTAGTCGTATCCATTCGAGTGTCTGATCTTCCAGGGATTCAACTTTCTATTCTTCTTACGACTTACTCTCACAAGTCACACCTTCACCATACGACTCGTGGCCTTTACTCATTAACATCTTGCACTTCTTTCTTTTGTGCTCTGAACATTAGTCTGCTTATGGTTTCCCATACGAGTCAAACTTAGACTTCTGACTCATCTCCCTCTGAGACTTCAACTCTGCATCTGACTTTTAGTGTATGTTCTCTTGATGATTTCTTGACTAAGCCCATATCCTCTTCTTACAACTCATACGACTGAGTCGTATCTTTCCTTTACTTAGCATTTCTTCATGTCCTTTGGTTCTGTTATGATTACAAGTCAACCTACGATCCATATAGTATGTTGACGACTCGTATGGTGATTTGTATTATCTACAAACTTTATCTTATTACAATTTTTTATTCAGATTTCTTTCCAAGACTTTTATTTACCTATTTCACCTACAACAAGTACAAAAAGTACATCATATCTCCTAAAAAAACCTAAGTCCAGGCACAAATTCATGGTTTTAAGTATTGAAAGTATCGCATTTCCAAAGAGCATCAGCTATCAGGTTTTTCTCTCCAATATTCCCATACCATTAAACCTCAAACTTGTCCTAAGTCTATTCAAGAAGATATATGAATTCATGCAATGAAGCAGTATATTGTAGTGGCTAACAATACATATGAGATAGTTAACTTACTTGTTAAAATATAGTCCATTTGGTGCAAATGATTATATAAAATTAAGCACAATGTTAATGATTCTTTGGATAGATACAAGTCAAGGATTCTAGCCAAGGTTTGTACACAACAAGATTGTATGAACTACAACGAACCGTTTACCCGATGTCCAAATTAGTGACTGTTAGATGTTCTCTTTCATTAAATGCTATGAATGGTTGGCCTTTTTGTCTACATGAATGTGTTAAATGTTTTTCTTCAGGGTTATTTACATGAAGTGGTGTTCTTGGTACTAACTAATATTTTGGCAATAAGAGGGAGACTTCTATGATTTGTAGATTGAAAAAATCCTTGAGTTGTCTCAAGAAAATATCTAGGCTATAGAACATAAAGCTCACCACTGTATAAATCAATTCTAGGTTTCTAGTATATTAAGAAAAATTGCTCCTTATTTATTATAAAGGTTGGACAATACTTTCTGATTGTAGTCATCTATGTAAATGACTTGTTTATTACTAAAAAGGACTTAGACCTCATCAAGGCCTCACAATTTGTCTTGAAATAGAATTTTAACAATAAAAATATAGGGAAACTGAGATATATTTTGGGAGTAGAGTTCTAAAGATGTAGTAAAGTGTTTCTCATGAAGAGAGAAAATATACACTAGAGCCGATGTTAGAATGGAGATTAGAAGGATCTAAACCTTGCTATAGAACATTAGAACTTTTAGAATAACATATGAAGTTCACTAATGTTGAATATGATAAGAATCTGAAGGGAAAAGATAAAGGTTATCCACTTCTTGTACACAGAAATGCCTACCAAAGATTAGTAGGAAGACTACTTTATTTGGCCAAGACCAAACCACATCTCTTATGATTGCAGACTTTAAGTCAGTTCATACATGCTCCAAAAAATAATCCGATTTAATGGTTTCACTTCGTATACTATGATTCCTAAAAGGAAAACCTAGTAGGTGATATTATTGAGTAGTTATAAGGATTATACACTCATAAACTTTTGTGACTGACTGGGCATCATATGTACTGGCAAGGAAATTTGTGATAGGTTATCTTATGAGATGGGGAAAATCCTTGATTTCATTAAAGTTAAAGAAACATTAGATGATTCCAAGAAGTACAATGAAGTTGAGCATCGAAGTATGTCTTCTGCTATGAAAAAAATCATATGGCTAGAGAGATGAATATGAAGGTGAAACTGCAAATATAAGAGTGCGTGAACAAATACATACTAACTCAATTTATATGAGAGCGCAAAATATATCAGGATAGACTATTATTTTTTAAGGGAAAAATCTTATTTAGAAGCTGATATGTCGATTAAGATAACAATATAGCTATCTACAGAATAGATTGAGGATGTTGGATTCTTTCAAACTCAACTTCAACTTGATGGGGGAGTACTGAGAAAGATGAAATAGAAGTTGAGTTGAGGTTGCCAACTTGCACATTCTATTGTATCTAATACAAGAGATAGTTTGTGGTGTAATAACTTGATTGTTTAGAGTAACTTTAAAATTGAGTACACAAAGATTTAAGCTTAGTCGGTTAATTTTTTATATAGATAGATAATTATATATTATCCTTAGTAAGTTGTGTGAATATAGACGGGGGATCTCTTTTCATTTCAGGATTTCTCTCCATTCCACTTTCACTATCAAATTCTATTATTTTTTCTTTCGCTTATGTGTTTTATGTCATTGTTTGTTTATTCCACGTATGTATTAATCCATGTTAATTCTTGTTGTGTTGTGCTCTACTATTTATCTGGTATGCAAAAGAATTACATAATTAACAATGCGATTTAAGGTGGGTTTTTAATGCAAATTCTCTAATATATTCAATGTGCATATGTAGTATCTGTAAGACTTTTTAATTTCAAATTAGATAGTGAAATTAAGAAATGGAAAGGACCCCTTTGGAAACAAAAGGCCTACAACCAAGAGGTTTGTGGAACCTAATTGTAATATCAAGAACAAAAAGAGCTGAAACCTTCATCAATGATTTTAACAATCATGTTCAGAATTAGGCATGAAAAAGTCAGTAGTAGGAAATAAATTTAAAAAAACGATATAATTTTGATTTCGTGTACAATAAATAATTATTTAAGCAAGGGCCCAATGCGGTATTGTAATTTTGACCTCATATTCGATGTTTTAATTTAAAATTAGTACGTGTTTGTGACATTTGAATAAAACTTCAATTATAGTTTAAAAAATTAATTTTAAATTTTAAATTTTTCTAAAAGGTAGGATTTTAATTTCATGTTTGTAACTTTAATTTTTCAAAAACTTTAAAACATAAAGTCATAAGTTAATATTTTTACCAAAAAGATATTGTATTAAATTTTATCAATAAAAAAAAAGATTCATGTGAAGTAGTTGTTTGAATCATATCATGAGAGAGAAGTATATCAAAGAATTAGTGGCAACTCAATAAGACCATGTACCAATTAAACCCTTTAGTTATTCACAAAGTATGTTAATTCGACACAATCTGTTGATGTGACATAGTGTATGCATTAGAATACATTTAGGATCGTGAAATATTTTTTTTTATTTTTTTTACTTAAATATGTTTATTGTTTTTATTTTTCTTAATCTGTCCTTCCTTAATATTTTTTTTGTTTTTCAAATAAAATTTCTCTCTTCTTTCTCTTTACAAGAGGCTCTTTTTTCTCATTATCTTTTCCATTTTATTTTAATCTCTTCTCTCTCTACCACCATTTCACCACCACTCCACTAATATTTCACCACCGTATTTTACGCATTAAATTACTGATGAAATGAGTGTGAAAAATTAGAAAATATATACAAAAAAATATCTTGGAGATTAATTTTTTGACAAATGAAGATTGTGTTATTCTTTCATTTATGTGTTATTGTTTCATTTTTCATCATTCTACTGAATATCAATTTTTTCTTTCTACTACTTTTCATTTAAATGGTGAAAATTGTTCAATATAATCACATAAAATTTTTTATATACAAAAAAATCTATTCAAAGAGAATAGAAGAAGAAGCGACGCCGATGGGGAAAAGGGTATGGTTGGGTGGGATGACGACGGGAAAATGGGTGTTTCAGGGAAGGGAAGGGGGTAGGGTTGGGTAGGCTGAAGTGGGGTTGTGGGTGTATTAATTGGGAGTTTCTTTCCTTTTTAAAATAATTAAGATTTAATTTAATTTAAAAATTATTTTTATGATTATTTTAAGTTACAATGCCACGTGTCTTTATTTGATTTTCTACTTTGACACATCATTCGAGTGTATATTACACACATTTTATATATTTTTCACATTAGCAGATTGTGCCTAATTGGCATACTTTGTAAATTACTAAAGGGTTAAATAGGTACATGGCCTAATTGAGGTGGCAATATGGAAAAAGTCAAAAAGTTCAGGGGCCTGTCTATGTAATTTGTCAATTAGTCACTACTGCTATTAATATATTAGTCCGTTGAATCTTTATAATTATATGTAGTTGAAAGTTTGTAACAACGTGTAAATGCATTTATTTATAAAACAAATATGGAGATGTGTGATTTATCAATGTAGCATCATAGGATATTTTGGTGCCTTGTTTGTAATCTAAGATTTGCTAATTTTATAAGATCGTATAAGCAACAACAATAACAATAATATACCCAGTGTATTCCAACCTAATGGGATCTGGGGAGGGTAGAGTGTACGCAGACCATACCACTACCTCAGGAGAAGTAGTGTAATGCCCCGCAAAATTCTCTTCCAGTCTGACCCTTAAAGCGTATTTGGTAAAGCAAAAATCCGAGTTAAAATCAAGAATTTGGACCCTTTTGTGACGACCATTCGTGACGGCCTATCACGAACCTGACGGCCTGTCGCGGATGGCGTCAAGTATATTTTTCCATCAATTCAAGGGAGTTTTTTCAAGGGTATTTTGGTTATTTCCCATCCTTTTTTAGCCTCTATAAATATGAGGAACCCTCATTCTAACCTTAATTCAATCATTTTGTTTTTCAACTCTCTCAAGAGAGTATAACTAGGGTTTCAATCAAGAACCCTAATCTTCAAAAAATCATCCATAAATCTTCAAGGTTTCTTCAAGAATCAAGTTCCTCGTAGTGTGGGTTTCAAGAATTTATTTATTTCAAGTGTGGATAAAGTTTCAAGCACTAAAGTTCATCGAATGTCAAAGGTTAAGGTACGTAGATGTTGATTCTTGGGTCCCTTTAATTCAAGAAGCCCATGAACCCTTTTTAAAACTAAAAGATTTTTATGTTTATGAGTTGTTAATGATTTGTATGAGTTGAAATGGATGTTTAATGTGTTGTTGAGTTTTGATTTATGTTTTCCTACAAAATTTATGAGATTTGACCGTAGTATGTGGAATTCATGTGATGTTTGTGATAGACCCTCTAGAAGTTATTTTTCCATGTGATGTCGTCATGACTTTTGGGTATAGAAATGGTTGAATAAGTGAAGAACGTTCCCCATAGGTTTGATAAAGAGGTTAGGTGAAGCATAAGGGCTGCTATAGTATGTTGAATAGGAAACTCAAAATTATGAGCTAGTCCATGCATGCCTAGTGTTTGATAAAATACCTTAGTGAGTGAAATATGCCAAGATAGCATGAAATCTCCAAGTATGTGTAAAATCAGTCGTGTCTAGTGGTTGTTGAAAAACCCTAGGGAACAAAGGAACAAGTCAAGATATGATGGGTATAAATTCCCCAATTTTGTGCTCTTTGATATATGCTAAGATTTTAATACATGTCAAGTGGTTAGCAAGTAAATAGCGACGTGTTAGTATGAAGTTTCCTCCAAATCAAGTGATATCCAAATACATGACAAGAACGATATAGGTATGAAGTACTTGATGTAAGATCTCATTGAATGGGGTATAATCTAATAGCATATCTTCCCTAGGCTAGTATATGATGATGAACAGAGGTCTATGTTTCCTAAATGCTTAATGCGATGTCCTAAGGATCTTGAGAGGGAAAGTATGTTGTGATGCCCAACTACTTGAAGTGATTCTTTAACGATTGTGATAATACATGAATGATTGTAATGATGAATGAATGCTTGTAATGATGAATGAATGATGGTATTGATGAATGGATGACCGTGATGATGCATGAATGATTTGTGATGAAGAATGATTATGTCTTACTTTTATATTATCGAGTCCTGGGGTATTTATACCCAAAAATATAGTTGTTGTCTAGAGCCCGTGTCAGTTTCTCGATAATTCAAATCGAGCCATGATTCTCTTAACTCAATGAACTATAGAACTCTATTTATTAAGACAAGTACGGAGCTTAATAAATCTTGGTAATCTCAATTAAATCTGTAACCTCTGTATCGCTAGTAACCTAGCCTTAGACCTGTAATCAGCTCAGTTCTAATAGTATTCAAGTGATTTAATCCTAATCTAAGAAGTGATTCGAGTAATCCATTCAAACGTCATATCGTCAGTCAGATACCATGATTCGATATCTTTTCCGTCAGGTACGGAAATAAGTGATCTCAGCGTAACTCAGTCAGACCTTTTTAGTAATACGATCAGTGTTAGATTCAGTTCAGCCAATGTTCAGTTGAGAATTAAGTTCCGAGTCTTTCAGTTGGGAGTAGAAACTAGCACCGAGCGAGCTCAAAGATAGGATCTCACCTACTAGTAGAGGGTGTGATTCTTAGAAGCAATTTGTTCTCCAAAACTACGTAGCCAGCGTAGGTTGAGACATCACACCTATTAGTTGAGGGTGGATGAGAGACATCATACCTGCTATATAAGGGTAGATGAGGTGGCTTGACCTGCTATATGAGGGCTCCACTATTCTTGTTTGAGGACCTGCTAGATGAGGGTCACATAGAGTTGTCTTTACAAGTGGCGCGGTAATGACACCATTCCAACTGGGGAACAGGTTAGACCCCACCTGTGGTAGGTCAGGGAATGTGGGTTAAGTGAGTACTTCCCCCAGTTTCAGTTTTAGATTCAGTCTCAATTTCAGAATCAGTCTTCAGAAATCAGGATTGTCAAATATAGTTATCTATCTTTATGAGGAACTCAGATAGTTTCGTTGATTCATGGACCATCCCGACAGATAGGATTGGTCACATATACAGTTGACTGATATCATATTTAGAGATATGCCGCCAGACAGGATTGATCACAGTACCAGATTCCTATTGAATATTCTTGTCATTATATTCAGATATAATCATACTTCTTATCATTGATAATTGCTTCCAGAATAATCTGTTAGCAAAGTTGTTCTCTAATTCTGTCGGTCGAAAGCAGTAAGCTCAGAGTTCAGTCCTTGATGTAAGCACATCCAGATCCTCAGTTATCAGTATCAGATGAGTTATTGATTCAGTATCTCAGTGTCAGTAGTGAGTTCAGTCTGCAGTAAAGTGGTATGCGAGTTTCAGTATCTAGAGTTGCGATGATTGTGTTCATAATTTGTGCATTCATGTATGTGTTCTCATGCGGCATCTTCATGATTATTCAGTTTAGATATTGTGCATGCATGAGCCCTTGTATTAACCTACCTCTTCTACATACTCGGTATATTTTTGTACTAACGCATTTGCATTATGGTATTTTATTTGACACCATAGGTTCAGAGGCACATGATCTAGTTTTTCCTCAGCAGTTCAGTCCCATTCAGCAAAAGTAGCAGTGAGTCCTCTTCCTCCGAGGATGAATTTCAGTGTTCTATTATTGCTTAATACTTTGTTTATTTTCAGTTGACGGAGTTAGTTGGGGACATGTCCCATCAACTCCACAATTCAGACATTTTAGATGCTTTTCAGACGGATGTATTAGTATTTAGTTTTCTGTATTATGAGTATTCATGGATGTGTTGAACCTTATGGCTAGTTTCCGTATTTATTTTTGACATTGTGCAGTGTACATGTACAGATATTAGTAAAGGATTAGCTTATGGTCCTTCGGGGTCATAAGCACTATTTGACGTCTCAGGATGAGATCTTGGGACGTTACAAGTAGAGAGGTTGTTTCCGATAGACCTCCAACTTAGGACCGATAATAAGATTGTATAAGCATTAGACAAATTTTGATATTTTTCATAAATCGTGGAGTTTCTATTTTATGTTTATGATAAAAAATACAATTTTTAGATCAATATTGTACGACCAAACAAAATACTACCAGAAAACATAGAATTAGCTACGTAATTTGTCGTCCCTAGTTAGTTTGTCTCTAAATAGCTATTAGCTAAGTGAATTTTCTTACAATTCGTCGTTAATCTGCAGCTAAATAAAATTACCATGAGATTTTTGTTGTTTAGCAACAAAATTTAGTATGTCGTTAATTACTTATTTTCTTGTAGGCTAGTGAAATTTCAACTTCAAATCAATATAATTTTAAGTCATGGTCAAAAGCATACTTAAAATATAAATTGGATTATATTTACTTTTAATATATTTCAAACACTACTAAATAATTAAATTACCAGATGATGGAAAAAAATACCATCAGTACTATACTTATACCTTATATTCTACTCCCTTTAATTTTCTTATAGACTTGATACTCTATTTAGAAAATATTTATTTGTGGTTCATTTTATTAAATCTAATATTATTAATTATGTGTTGAATATCTAGAGTTTGATTGCTAATATGAGTACTTTATTATGTCATTTAATGATAAGAATAGTATTAACAAAAAATATAAAAATAGAATAATTTAATTGAAATAACTACTTTTATTAAGATTATATTGACAGACCGTGTAAAATGAAATGGAGAATATTAACGTACCCCATATGTTTAACCCATTATTAGAATTAACGGATATTGTCTCTTCTTCTTTTTCTGTTTGTTATCTTGAGTAGTTAATTATTTGTTCACTACCTTATGCTATTTAAATAAAGGGCGTCCATTTCATCAGCAGAATAAATAGACAGATGCTTTGGCTCGCACACTTTTTTCATTTCTCCAATTATTCTAACAAAGAAATGCAAAAGTAACATCCAGTTATCCAGAAATTAATAAGGAGTTATAATTTTTTATTATTCTTTTTACTTTAATCTTCTTAAACAACTTCATCGCCATCATTTAGTCTGATTCGAAGTGTTTGACGTTGTAGGTGTTTCTTTTCCAAATGGTTCTGATTGATGGGCATCTTCACTACTGACCAATTTCGACGATTGCTTGTCCTTTCTCCTGCCCCATATTACTAAATATAATCCGATTACTATGATTCCCATTGCCCCTCACAAAACCCTACATTCAACCGGCACCGGATTAATTAGACAATCTCTTTTGTACTTATATATATATATATATATATATATATAGATATGTATATATATATATATATATACTTCTACTTCTCGAAGAAAAAGTGATAGATGATATCATGATAATCCTTTATTATTTTAAAAAAGGGATAAAATAAATAAATACGTACATACCTTCTCAAGCTTAACTGCTCGGATAAAATGAATGAACCCAAAATTGCAATGATAATCATGTTTAAAGGATTAAATGCAGTTACAAAAACAGGTCCTTTTCCCTTCATTATCAATCCAGAGACATAATAGCCCACTCCAAAACTGACCATTCCCTGTTTCCATAATAAAAATTACTCTTCCTACTATGTACAAATAAGGACACATGCTAGAGAATGCTCAGACTTACACTATAAATGTAAGATAAGAATTTAGTATCCCACTGCAAATCAACCCATATGGAATTTAACACTTATTCATGGAATACTCTTCAATTACTCATTATCAACATGAACAAAAGAAGCCCAAATCATAAAATTCATAAGAAAATCCATAACTTGAATTTAGAAAAGGGATTCTTGGGCTTCATGGACGAAATGAGTCCATGAATGAACACTATGCATACCTTAGTTCATGATTTCATGAAGATTGATGGTGAAACCTTCTTGAATTTGAATCCGCAATAAAAATCATAGCTTGTTGTTGAGAGAAAATAGTATATTTTGAGTGAAGAATGGTTATATCACGTGTTATTGGGTTTATACAGGGGTACAAAATTATCCCTTTTAATCCTGGACGCGTCATGTTTTTTTCAATAAAATTTTCCGGAACTAGGACCCTGGAGCGATGCGGAGTTATTGCACTGTGTCACTGGAAATTGACAATTGGGAAATTGAGGGATGGCGCAACGCAGAGCCATCGCGTTGCCCCTTCCTTCATGACGTGGAACTTTGGCGCGACTCGGGGGAAATCGCGTTGAGACACTGGAAAAAGGACAATTATGAATTTGAGTATTGGCGTGACAATCCATTATCGCCGAAACCTACTTGAAATTGCAAAATTCCATTTCCTCCTGTGGCGCGGTGCACCATTGACTAATATGGTGCTATTTTACGACGAAAACTTTAAATAGTCATAACTTCTTCCCCGGTTATCAGATTTAAGCGAATCATATATCGATGGAAAGCTTATTGAATTTTACACATGAAAATAAGTGAAAATATTAAAAATTCCTCATGGAATAATTATAATTCACTTTATAAGATAATACTAGGCATTCTTGGGATGAAATTTGCTAGAAAACTTCGGGGTATTACAATGGGCTAGTTTTTTGGGTAGAGGATTATACTAAGTTATATTTTGTTGATATTTTGAAGTTGTATTGTTATTAGATTTCTATAATTATGTATTGTGGTAATCTATTCTCAACTCATTTTGGAGTTCATTTAGAAAGGTTTGGGAATTAAGGTGTGCCTTTGTACTTCTTTCCACCCACAGATTGATGGGCAAGCTGAGAGGACCATTTAGAAATTGGAAGATATGTTGTGTGCTTATATTATTAATTATATTTTAAGTTGGTATGACCATTTTCTATTGATTTAATTCTCCTATAACAATAGTTACCACTCTACTATTGGTATGGCTCTTTTTGAGGCATTGTATGGTAGGAGATGTCACTCTACTATTGGGTGGTATGAAGTTAGTGAGGGTTAGTTTCTTGGCCTTTATTTGGTTCACCAAGACATAGAGAAGGTGAAGGTGATTCGTGATAAGTTGTAAGCCGCTCATAGTCGCAAAAGTCTAATATGGATTTGAGGCATAGGGATTTGGAGCTTAAGGTTGGCGATTGGGTATTCTTGAAGGTATCTCCCATGAAAAAAATGATGTGTTTTTGTAAGAAGGGAAAGCTTAGTCCCCAGTATGCTTGTCCATATTTGATTTTGAAGAGGGTTGGTAATGTTGCCTATGAGTTGGAGTTGCCCTCTAGTTTGAGCTCCAACCATCCGATATTCCATGTGACCATATTGAAGAAATGTATGGGTGATCCTTCATTGGTTTGTCCCTGGAGGATGTTGGTGTTTCAAACTCTATGTCCTATGAGGAGGTCCCTATTAGTATCTTGGATTGATAAGTTTGTCGGATGTGAATCAAAGAGGTGTCTTCTGGTAAGGTTCTATGGAGGTACCAAAAGTCCGAGGAAGCTGCTTGGGAGTTAGAAGAGGACATGAAGTCCAAGTATCCACATTTGTTTTACATTCCACAAACTCATGCTTGAGGTGTATGTTAATCTTATTAAAATGATTTATGTTTTGATAGACAATGGGTCCTAGCACCAAAGTCAACTGAATGAATGGATGATTGATAATGATCATTGCATATGTCTTAGCCTTGTTGTATGTATTTATTTTCTATCTTGATTAATTTTTATCTTGACTTGATATGATGTGTTAGCTCATGCTTGTTCTTTCTTTACTCGTTATTCGAGGATGAATGATCTAAGTGGAGGAGAATAGAAACACCTTGTCTTTAAACCTATAAAAAATTCCCCTAAGATTTGAGTATCTGATAGGGTACAATGGGTTCATACTTCTCATACCTAAGGTACGGTCTAGTATCCCCTTTCATATAATGATTAGTGTATTAGGGGTTATATTTTGTCCAAGGTATGATTAGGTACCATACACCTCATGTGTTAGGGTAAGAGTAGTAAGCTACTGAGTCGTATGATGTTTAGAGATCAACCAAGTGAATTTTTCCTAGGGTACGAGTTGTAGGGTACTTCTCGTACCTTAAGGTATAATTGAGACTAGTGATGTCATATGTTGAACAATTTAGAGGTCCATAGTATGGATAGAGTATGATATAGGGTACCACTCAAACCTTAGGATACAGTTTTGGTGTGCTATTTGAACCCTCATGGGTTTAAATTTTCATCTTTTAAGCTGAGGACATTATATGTTTTTCCCATCCCTAAACCCTTATGATCCACAACTTATAACATTTTTTGTCCCTTCATTCTTCACTTGGACAAGATCTGAACATTCCAAACCACTATATAAACTTTTTCAACAAGATTGGAGGCTTGGATTTCAAGAGGTATTCATCTATAGGATAAATGGGTCAAGTTCTTTCTATAAATCATCTCGTATAAGGCATGTGGCTCTTCCCTCATTGTTATTTTTCAAATATAATATATTTTGAACATTGATTATGATTCTTGAATGATGGATTTTGAAACCAAATATTGAGGGTTTTGATTCATAGTGATGAGTATTATTCACTCTTGTTTAAACTTAAATTTGTAGATGATTTGGTTAGGGTTTGCGCATTTGGGTTCTTGTTGACCGTGGTTTAACAAATGGGTCATGAATAACCCAAATATTGATGATTTCTACTTTTATTTTGGTCATGGGAAATGTATGCTCTTAAGGTGTTTGTGAAAATATATAAGAGAAATAACTAGTTACATGTTAATAGTATTTTGAACTAAGGCAACATATTAATGAGTAAGAATGATAGGTAAATGACTTTGTAAAGGCCTTATTGTCCACGCAATGAGTTAATTGGTTACCTTGGTGGATTGATTGTTTAAAAGGGGTTTGAGTCCCTAAAAATGAAATTTATTTGTGTTTGAACTAAAACAATGTGTAAGAGTGCTAATGAAGAAAGAACGGTTTGGTAAAGGTCTTAATGACCATAATTTGACTTGAATGGTGGTTGAAACTAAGGCATTGACCTATTAAAGTGATTGATTTATAAATGGTTCATAAAGACCTTATGGTTATGTATGGCATTGAAGTATATCCTTGAAGGCTTGGATTGGCTAAGTGGGCTAGAATCATCAAATGTTTAACTAAGTAGATGTGAATCCATGGACGAAGGGTAAGATTCCCAATGTCGACTAGTAATAGATGCGATGGATTCTTGTTAGAGTTCAAATACATAAGAAGATGTCTTGTTGTTAGAGTTCACTTGTCCAATAAAATGGATAGTGGTTAGAGTCCACTTGCTTAATAAAATGGCTTATGGTTAGAGTCCACTAGCTTAATAAAATGACTTGTGGTTATAGTCCATTTTCTTAATAAGATGGCTTAAGGTTAGAGTCCTCTTGCTCGATATAGTCGGGATCTCAAACTTTTTAAGCTACGTAAGTGGAAGGTTAGAGTCCTCCACTTCATGTACTATGATTGGATGTTTTGAAATGCATGATAAGGACTTGTTTCCTTTCTCAACACCGTTGTATATATATATCCACATATATGCAAATCTATATAAATGTAGTTGCATGTGATGGTTTTATTTGGATTTTAATGATGAAACTGTTTTATCCTTACCCTTGAGTTACATGCTAGATCTCAAACGACTAACCATCTCAGGACGCTATGTCCCAATACGACATAAGGGCCAGAGCTTCTTTTCTCTTCCTGCGCAGTGACCAGATGTTCGAGTGGTTTGTGTTTTGACTTTGAAGTGGTGAGCTTCCATACTTCGAAAGGCATACATTTCACGGTATTTCTATATTATGTCATAGACTTGCTTTAGACTTGGGTTTTTTCTATTGTTGGGGGCATGTCAGAACTTATTATAGATATTGGATTGGTAGAGGCTTGTGGATGACTATGTATTTGGGTATGTTGTTTAGTATGTTGACATTAATGGATTGATTATACACTTCTTAAGTGATGATTGTCAGTCCTTTTTCGCTATCATGTAATATGGTCGGAGTTTATTTGATAATTGTGGATTAATGTGGTGGTTTGATTAGGTAAACGGGGCAATCTCCAGTCCTTGTTGGTCTCGAGATACCCATACGATAAGGCCCATTCCCTGGTCATATCAATCTTTGAATATCAACACCGCACTAACATGAATAAATGACGGAATCTAGTACTCAAATTTACACCAAAAAGGTATTAAATTATACAATGAGTACAAAAAAAATGGGTACTCAGTAGGCATCATCAGCCGACTGAGCTAAATAATGATATAAATATGATAAATACAAGATATCATAACTAAGTCAAGGTATAGAAACGAACCTGAATCAACTCCAACATCTCTATGCATAAATAAGTAAATAAAGCAGAATAATAATATAACGTATCATAAAGCATCAACACATGCAATCATAATGACAAAATTGGCTCCCATACGCCAATTGACGCAAAAAAGTAGATAACCAATCACAAGCCCCCATAAGCCTGGAAGGTACAAACAAGATAGCATAACCCACCACCGACATTTAACAAGTTTCATAATACCATTGGAATTCATCCAAGTCATACCACACTATAACCATTGATTGTCTATATTTAGTATTTTCCAATTAGTCAACAGTTATCAACTAACCATCACGTAACACTAATCCTAAAGTATCAATAAATTATCCTTTATCAACTAAATAGCACTTATTGACGATTCATTATTTTATCAACTAACTAATAATTATAAACAAACAAATATTTATCAACTAATCAATATTTCACTAGAATCTAGTCATATCTTGCCACATTACAACTATTTCCTCATTTGAACTTAGATAGGTTATCAAACTCACACCCCAACGTCATCATATAAAAATAAGTATATCATCAAAGTACAAAACTCATAGTCGGACTCTAACCGGTATGTATATTCAATAATATCCTCATAATCATCTTTCGGTCTTACTGGGCATGTATATATCATCATAATTATCCTCTGGTCTTGACGGGTATATATCAACACAATCATCCTCTGACCTTACCTGGCATATATCATCATAATCATCCTCCGGCCTTGCCGGGAATATATTATTGTAATAATCTGCCGGTCTTGCCAGTTATATATCATTAATATCATAGCCATCCTCCAAATTTCTACCGGGTATAAATAATCAATATTATCATTATAAATAATCAATATTATCATTAACATAGCCAATAGCATAATTATTACAATATTTAATAGCATAACCATTAACATAATATATTAACATGATCAATATTCATAATTAAAATCGTAAGCTCTATCTTAATCAATTGCATGATTGCCAAAATAGTAAATAAGCATCCTATTAAGCATAATTTATAACGTATTCGCCGATATAATCAATTAAGTAATCATTAATATTATTAATTTGCATTACAAAACCATAGGCAATAACTTATCAATAGCCTAATCAATGACTTATCATTGACATAATAGAGAGCTAATCAATAGCATTATCAATAGTTGATCCGTCACATAATCTATAACTTATTCATAGCATAGTAAATAACATAATTTACGTCTTAGGCAATATCATAGTCAATGTCTCACTCAATAGTAAATTTTGTATCCCTATCAATAACCAAAACAATAGCATATTCAATAGCTCATCAGACGCTTGACAAATAATAGATGTATCTAGTATAACCGTTTAAGCGTTACTTCCGACGTCACTCATTAAAACTGAAAAGTACCAAGGCGCTTAAATATTATCAAATAACCATCTTCCTACATTTACACAAGCGTATCAAGGGTCTTCAATAACTATCACAAGTCTTGACCAAAGGTAGGTCGAATTGCCCTCTTATAATCCCTAAAATCATTTACAAAGCAATATTTACCCGGACTAGGCTAAGGTTTCTAAATCCATTATTAGAGGTCGAACAAGCGACAACTAGTCCCAGGATAGTGACTTCTCCTAATAGAAAGCAACTAGATCAATTTCACCTATGGTAAGGCAATTTGAGCAAGTTTTATGCCAAAATCAAATGACCAAGGAAATATTCTCGTTAATTGAGTAACTAAGATATTTCCATGCTAACAAGAACCTACAAGGTATATTTCACCTTAGATAGGAATAACTAAGTTAATCAAGCCTAAAACAATAGTCAAAGTAGCCTTAATGATCCAACTAATCCCAAGTATTCCAATTTATCATATCAACACCTAAAATCCATTCTAAATCAAACACAATATCATAAACATACAATGAATTAGCTCAATCTAACAAGGGGTGAAACCTATCCTACCTGGACATCGAAGAAAGCTCATAGGATCCGCCATATCACTATTTTCCCTTTTGAAAAGCTTCTGCAAGATGTCGTGCTATAAAAATCACATTGTAATCATAAATACAAGAATAATGATACCCATATTGCACCCTTGTTCTTCAGGTTCAAAAATCACATTAAAACCCTATGTGGGTCCCAATCACAAAAATTACATTTTTGAAACCAACCTAACCTTCTCACACGCTCAAGGAATCATTATACTCTAAAAGGGTGAAATCCAAGCTAAATTGAGGTTAAAATCAAGACCTCAATATTTTGGAAAAGAGTTGGTTTGAAGAAGAAATCAAGAAAATCTACCAAGAAATGAGTGAATTCTTACCTCAAATTAAAAGATAATCACGGAAACAGGTGTTAGTCAAGATTTCCAATCACCCATATGCCTAAATCCAACTTAATTTCACTCTTTAGGGTTTTAGTATCAAGAGTTTGTTGTGAAGAATGATCAAAATCTTGTTAATATGGCCTATTTATACCTATCCCAGGTATTTAGGTCCCACGATCGTGACCCAACCTTTTCAATCGTGGTATATTGGGGATACACTAGTTAGTCACGAATACAACAAGCCACCAAGCAACATTTGTAGAATTCCAGGGGTATCACAATCACGACCCTTGGCTTGCAATTGTGATGCACCAGGTAACATCAATAGACTTGGAATTTTCCAAGTCACCGCCAAGCCTACTGAATTCATCTAAAATCCCATATATGCAAATGAACTATGTAACCACACCAAATTCAACGTTCAATGGCACAGTAGAAATTTCCATCAATGGTTGTTTTCTAAAAATATTGGTCCAACACCCAATTTTTATTTCTTAACTTTTTTACCAATAGGTCAAAATAAGACCGAGTTCCTCGGGACCGAAGAAAAGGTCTACCAAGACTAAAATTGATATTCAAGAGCTGTTAGAACAGTTAGAATTTGAATTTGAGTTGCTTTGATTAATGTTATTACCCGGTGGCCATTTGGAACCAAACAAACTCTCTGGTAACTACAATATTAGTTCCAGTTGGCCATAAATAACTTGTGGTAGCTATAGAAAATCTCTAACGACATAAATGAGAGGAAATATAGATAATTATAAGAAGGGTCATTAAAATATCCACTACTAAAAGAATTTCTATCCAAAAAATTTAAGGATTAGAATATACCTGAAGTCTCGAATAGGTGAGGATACTAGGTCTACATCTCTCTCTTGATCTCCTAAGTAGCCTCCTCCACTGGGCTGTACCTCCACTAAACCTTAACTACAGTTATCTCCATAGTGCGCAAAACCCTAACGTCACTTGCCAAAATAAGCACCAACTCCTTTACGAAAGTCTAACTATCATCTAACTGGACTAAGTCCCATCTAAGCACATGAGATAAATCAGGAATGTATCGCCACAACATGGAAACATGGAAAAATGGATGGAAACAATAAAATTTGGAGCTAGAGATAATTCATAACCCACCTCACCAACTGTGCAAATAATCTCAAAAGGTCTAATATATCTAGGGATGAACTAGCCCATCCTCCTAAATTTCATCACACCCTTCATGGGTGAAACACGGAGGAATACTCGATCACCAACTCCAAAACTCAAGGAGTGGATTCTATGGTCTTCATAGGACTTCTATATCCACTGAGATGCTCTCAACATATCCTGAATCACTTCAACTCTATCCAACTACTCCTCAACCAAATCAGTAACATGTGGTTGAATATCGAAAGTCTCAAACCATCCAATCAGAGAACGATAGTTCCTACCATACAAAGACTCAAAAGTTAACATCTAAATACTCTAATAGTAATATTTGTTTTAAGCAAACTTTGCGAAGGCTAAGTGCTCCCCTACTAACCTCATAAATTCATAACACAAGCTCAGAGTATATCCTCAAGAACTAGAATAATCTGCTTAAATTGGCCATCACTAAATGGATGGAAGGCCATACTAAGATCAACCACTATCCTTAACTCCTTCAAAAATACTCTCTGAAAGGTAGAAGTGAACATGAAACCTCGATCTGAAATAATAGATAGGGGAACACCATACAAATGGACTATATTACACACATAGATGCAGGCTAACCTCTCAGCACTGAAAGACATCTAACTATGAATGAAATGCACTGGCTTGGTTAATCAATCCACGATGACCCAAACACCATCAAAACCATGAGAAGTATGAGGTAAATGATTGATAGAATCAATCATAATCCACTCCCATTTCCACTCGGGAATGGGCAATCTATGAATTGAACCACCTGGTCACTTGTGATCGACCTTCACCTACTGACAACAAAGGGAACAGGCTACAAAATCTGCTACATATCTCTTTATGCCACTCCACCAATAATGTTGTCTCAAATACATATACATCTTAGTTATTCTCAGATGCATGGACTATCAAAAGATGTGAGCCTCATGGAAAATCAACTATATCAAATCATCAATCCTTGGAACAAATATATGGCCATCAAATCGCAAAACACCTTGGAGTCTATTGTGATCCTCTCAAACTCACTACTCAACACTTTATCATGAATGAAGCAAAGCTTACTATCCTCAAACCAGTGATCCTGAATCTGCTCAAATAGTGAAGACCTCATATCAAAACTAGAAAGACAAGTTGTCTAAGGACTGAATGTCTCGTGCCAACAACCTCTGAGAAACTAGAATACAAGCAAGGCTACTGACAGTGTCCAAGCGCACACACGTGTACGTGGTCTTATCAAGTAGTAAAGTGGCCTTCAAGAAGCCAATTATCGATCCTACAAAGACTTGATTTAACAATGATTCTATTTTAGTTCATAATTTAGATTTAATGATGCAAGTGTTACCAAAAAGAGAGTTTGGAATTTGTAATCTGTAGAAAAGTAAACAATGCGAAAATTAAAGTTCATAAGACAATCAATAGGAGAAAACCCAGGGTTGATAGACTTTGAACAATCATACTACGTTATTGAATTCCATTCATTAACTCACTTATCTTGGTTGTAGATTTGTAGGGTTATTTGCATGATTATGGTTTCCCATCCTCTAATCCTTTACCTAAGTTGAACCTTACAACTACATCATTGAACGGGGATGTAATGATCCAATTAGGTTATTTAAGGTATCATCCTAAGTTTGAATTAAGTTCGGCTCCTAAGTACATCTCTGTCCTAGGTGCTAAGTTCAATTCTTTATTTTATTAAATAATAAAAACCTAAACTTTGTTCATCTCATTATTCTATCCCCTATTCCCTCTCTCGAGATCAAAAGGTAGACAATTGATATATTTTAAGGGTCGCGAATACTTAAAATAGTTAAATCAAAGATGAACACACAATCAATAGTACTGTACAAAGTTAAAATAAATTAATTCAAAACAAAAGTAATCATGTTCTTGGATTCAACCTCGGAAAAGGGCGTTTAGCCACGCATAGTCATAATCGTAATCATAAGGTTGTAGTTAACGACTAAAAACATGAATAAACTAAATTAAAATAATAAAAATCTAATTATGAAGTTGTATCATCCCCTTGATCTCCAAAATATGTTAAAATATATGTAAAAACGTGATACAACATGTATTTATATCATAAGGGTCAGCCATGTCCATGTTGGAGTCAATTTAGAATGAAACACTGAGGGGTGGAGTGGAGCATGCATTGCACCCTCTATAACTATGGAATGGAACATGTGAATCACCCTATATTCCATTGGAATAGAGTATGTGGCACATTCTAATCGCATGGTTCCACCGAAAGTTGTCCTCTGAATTTTGGTTAAGTATTGATTCTTTCTCCTTTCATCCCTTGTCTTGTGGAGTCTTTGCAATGATTTTCTAGCTTTATATCATCCATATATAATAATATTAAGCTAAAAAGGATCCTTTAAGAAAAAACCACAAGAATTAAAGGTTCAAAAAATACAACATCCATCACGACAAATAAAAAGCAAAAGCTTAGATTAGGTAATTTTCCATAATCTTCCACTCAATGTTTTGACTCGTTCCTTGACTCAATTGAACTTTGTACTGTTTTAAAAAGTTGTTACCCATATAATAACACATTTAAAACCATATGGAACACATTGAACACAATATAATCCAACAAGATAGACTAGACAAGCACCTAGCTCAAGCTAGAAACCGTTGTTTCTATGATTGATTCTAATTGACTCTTTGAAGTACAAACTTGTTAGAACAAACTTGTAACCCTTGTAAACACATCCTTTAATACTTTGATATAAATTTATCTCATTATCAATATCTATAGCATATAATCATCCTTAAAACACGGCTAAAAACAACTAGAATAGTGATACTAGAATGCATAAATACACCCAACATCCCACTCCACACTTAAAACCTTGTTCTTCCTAGAACAACTCTTAACTATAATTATCATCAACTACGAATACTCTATACTTTTAATAAATGCAAGAAACTCAAGTTTGCACATAATGTCTACACTAAATGAAAGTTTCTGTACAACGCATGTTATTTACACCATTGAAAATTCATGAACACCACTCCAAAACATCCTAGCCTTAATAATTGAATCAACTAGTTGGCAAACTTATACTCATCATTCAATCAATGACATCATACAAATCATCCATATTCATCAAACACGTGCCCCTCATAATAAGAGAGTTACCCATAAATACTTAAAAAATCACAATTCATAACAATGGGTACAAAAATCAAATTACACTCACTTTCACAAAGAACTCACAAGCTACACACAATGAACCATAGGCTTGCCCTTAGTGTAATGCTACACTAATATTATAAAGTTAAGCTTAGGATCAATTATGACCTTTTTAGGTTGTAATGTAGGCTGATGGACGGGTAGGAACTATTTTAGAATAGTGACTAACCTCTCTAAGTGCTTTAATACACTATATTATACATTTAAAACCAATCTTCAACAGTAAAATTACACTTTTCTTCCACCCAAATCTTTTGTTTTTGCCCCATCTCTTTTAAGCATTTCCACAAACACATGGTGGGAATATTGTTTATTCCTTCAAGATTTTTTTTTAATTCTTTTACAATCATGGAAATATTTTTAACATCATTTTTATCAACCCCAAACACCCACATCAAATATAAACATCAATAACTCTTACCTTGGGGCATCAATCTCACCTTTCTCTTCTTTAATTTCTCAAACTCCTTACTAATTATTTTTTTTCAGTTAAAGCACTTAGGAGCTTTTTGGATCAAATTAAGGTCTATCAAAGAAGGGGATTAGGCTATATATGAGGCTACCAAAGAAAAGGTTAAAGACTTAATGGGGATTAAATAGGATAATACACAAGGGTAGAACAAATAAAAGACATAAAACAAGGATATCAAAGAAATGCCTATATCATCTAATAAACTCACATTGTTTATTTCGCTTCACACACATATTGGGAAAGTTCAAGAAATCACACGCAACAAGGAATATACAAAAATATCACACATACATGGCATAGGCTCAACTCAATAGGATCATCATAGACTCCCACCCAAATAATAACATGAATTCAAATTAAGCCAACAAGTCAGGAGTCATAAACATGAGCCTAAGAGTCTCAGAAATAGTATTTCATTCAATCATCATGATTTAACAAAAAAAACCACTTGCATCATATAATAAAAATAGAATCAACAAGATATCTCACACAAAAATAATTTAAATTGAGCCAAAATTTGGGAATTTCCCCTGTCCACACTTAAAAATCTACTTTGTCCTCAAAGCGAACATAAAGTAAGAGATATAAATACATCCTTAGGCCTTTAGGCCTAGCTAGTAGAATCTTTAGACATAAAGGAGGTCCATGGGAACCCCACAATCAGTCTTCACCATGCTTATAACTCAGGGTTTTGGTACTCAGACTTCCCATTAATATGTGACTCAACCAAAAAACAAAAACTGCATGAAATAAAAACAAAAAAAAAACTGAAAAGAAAACATAACTAATTAACTTGGGTTGCCTCCCAAGCAACGCCTGATTTAGTGTAGCGGCATGACCCAACTCAACTCAACCATATTTTTTTACCCTTTTACTCCCTTTTGGGAGCTATTTTTTCATTTATTTATGACCTTTTCAGTTTGCACTATCAAGGTCAACATCTATTTTTACTTTAACCTTCATCACATTAGGAAATAGTGGATCCAACTTAGGCCGTTAAATCAGGAAATTCGAAGAGGTCTTTGGTTGGTCAACCACCCTACACTTTTCCACTTTAATAGTATTGATCACACATAAATTTTACTTTGGGAATTTACGATGGGTGTTTTGTAAAAATAAAATACCACTTCTTTATCATCTACCTTTATTTTGAGCATTTTTTCTCTAACATCAATTAAGGACCCTCTAGTTACTAAGATTGGACGCCCCAACATAGTTGGTACCTGGTCATCTGCCTCAAAATCAAGAACAACAAATTTAACAGGTATAATGAATTTACCAACCTTTATGAGGACATCCTCAATTATTCCATCCGGATGTGTAAATAACCCATCTGCTAGCCGCAACACCATGGTGGTCGATCTAGGCTCTCCCAAGCCCAATGTTTTAAACAATAATAGGGGAATAAAATTTATGCTTTTTCCTTAGTTAATTAGTGCATGGACCACTTTTCTCCCAATTTGAATAGGGATAGCAAACCTCTCCTGATCTCTTAATTTCTTAGGAATTGTCTGTGTCATAACAACACTACACTCTTCAGTGGGTTTTATAGCTCCCACATCCTGTAATGTCATCTTATTAGCCTCCACATACCTTAAGTACTTTGCGTACTTGGTCATATTCTTCAAAATATCAAGCAAAGGTAAATTAATATACATCTCTTTGAATGTATAAAAGAACTTCTTAAACGTTGCATCCTTCTTCGATTTAATTTACCTCCGAGTGAAGGGTAGTGGCAGTGTCTTCTTCACTTCTGGCTTAGCAACTTTTTCTTTCAAGTACTCAGATTTTCTTTATTTTTCAACAACTTCTTCATTCACCTGTTGGTTCATCATATTAGTATCTACCGCCTTAGTTGCCTTTTGAGGTTTTCCTTAAAGCTCCTTACCTCTTCTCAAGGTAATTTCCATAATCTTCTTTGGATTATCTATATGTACTGGTAAACCACCATGTGGCCTAGTATTTAATACTTGATGTAACTTCCCAATCTGCAACTCTAAGCTTCTCTGAGTTGCTTGTGAATTTTTCAATTCTGTAGTAAACTGTGCCTGATTAGGTAAGAGTTATTTCATCATCTCCTTCATATTTCTAGTTGACTGATTAGTTTGGTCCTGTAGCTGTGGAATTTGCTATTGTTGTTCATTCCAAGGATGAGTCCGCCACTTTGTATTGTTGGAATTACTGTAATTTGGCCTTTAAGCATTGCCAACATACATCACTAATTCTAGATTAGAGGCACACATAACCGATGAATGACCATTATTTCCACAGACCTCACACTAACTATAGCTTGTTATATAGCA
This sequence comes from Capsicum pubescens, assembly GCA_030864215.1. Lineage (NCBI taxonomy): Eukaryota > Viridiplantae > Streptophyta > Magnoliopsida > Solanales > Solanaceae > Capsicum > Capsicum pubescens. Next base: position 173,681,964 of record CM061543.1, read on the forward strand.
TTGACTGTGGCTGCAAGTTGTGCTGCTCCCAATTTTATCCTACTAAACTAAGTGTTGATCAAATTCTATAATTCTGCAACCTAAGATGATAAGGTCATGAATTAGTCTATCTCCAATAAACCCACAATTCTTTTTATGGCACTTCTGGAATCTTAATGCCACTCTGGATTTACTTGTGCTATGTGTCTCAACAATGTGTATAGCTTATCATAAGTCAACTCCAGCGCTGAATGACTTGCGGCTGAATCTAGTAAAATCTTTGTATTGTGATCAAGAGCTACTAGAAAAGTATGATAAGCTACCTCATTGGATTATTGGTGATGTGGACAGTCCTAAAGAAGAGCCTTGAAGCATTCCCAAGAATTATAAGAGTTTTGATCAGGTTTCTATATGAAGCTCATAGTCTCGCAATCTTGACTGATGGAAAAATTAGATGAGTAACTTTATGGATATGTCATCCCATAATGTTATTGAATAGGATGGCTCCACATTCAACTACCTTTTAGCTACCCCTAAAAGTGAATGGGGAAACAGTGTCAGCGTCACATGATTTGTACTCACCCTAGTTGGAATGAATGTATCAGTAAGCTCAATGAAAGTCTATAAGTTGACTTGTGGATCCTCGTATAAAAGCCTTGCAAACTGTCCACTGCTGATAAGAAGTTGCACCATATTGTGTTTTACTTTGAAACTCCCCCCAACTGCTGGTCTTTGAATTGGGGAAGTCAAGTTCATTAGAAATGGGATTTCCACTTCCCTAACTGTCTGTCGGGATGCTTGTTGTTCATCCATTGGAATAGTATTCTCTTAGTCTTCTGTTTGATGAATTCTAGGGTAAAGAATTGTTTCTCTACAACGTTGGTGAAATTGTTGCTCGTGTTCAAGTCTTTGTTCTACCAACTCTCGATCCCTTGCTATCTTATTAACCTAAAATCCTATTTCCTGTAATAAAAAAACCAAGACCAAGAGTAATGTAATGGCCTGAGTCATTACACCGAATGCTACATGGTGCTTACAATCCCGAAGGACAACAAGCTAACCAATGAGGGATATCTACTGTGAGCACTGATTAATAATACTGTAATAAATGTGGAAAATAGGCTGAAATGCCATAAGATTCAAAATCTTAAATACTGGTAAATATTAATATTTGATAAAATATCCGAAATCTTAATAATGTCTAAACTAGTCTAGTCTGAAAAACTTCTAACTAAACTATCTAAATGTGGATTTAATGGGACAAACCCCCAACTAACTACGACTACTGAACTACTGATAAACTGAAATACTAAAATAATAGCATTCCCTTGATAGATGAGGACTCACTACTAAAACTGCTGCTAATAACTGAATCTATCTATGCACGGTGAGGAACCTGAGCATCTGAAACTATGATATAAGACATCATAGCGTAAAGAAAGAGTATGCGTCAGTACATGTAATATACTGGTATGATAGATGAGGTAAGGCTGAATGTAAGGGTTCATATACATGAACAATAACTTGTTGAATGATATAGAGTAACTGAATATAAGAGTACATGGATAACTGAAACTTTTGTAAATACTGAGTAAGCAATATTGTGCATATATGTGTATACTATAACTAAACTTTTACTGAAGCTGAGTTCTGACTTCTGATAATGGAGTAACTAATATTTGATATTACTGATAACTGAGTGACTGTATCTGACAGTCCTAATTCTGTAGAACTTAACTGAGTTCTATATTGAGACTGAAACTGAGACTGTGGAAAGTAATTATCTAACCGACATGCCCCTTTTTTGATTAGATTTAGGGTCCAACCGGTAACCCCAGCTGGAAGGGTTTAAGTACCATGCCATAGGTAAAGATAATCTGAAGAGTTACCCTCATCTGGAAAGTACTCTAATGAGAATGGTGGAACCCTCAACTGGCAGGTTAAAACACCTCATCAACCATTAACTGGTAGGTTAATATGTCATCCTACACTTTCTACATAGTTCTGGAATGCAAGGACTATTTCTAAGGATCACACTCTCAACTGGCAGGTGAGCCCCCATCATTGGGTTTATTCTGTGCTAAATCCTACTCCCAACTAAATAGAAACTGAATTGATTATACTTAGCTGAACTAGACTGATACTGAGTTCACTGGGTTTTGTTAACTGGCTGAGTACTACTATTTCATATCATGACTGAGAGACTATTCTATAACTACTATAGCTCTAGGCAAATTACTAGATTTTTGGGTATTGAATACAACTAGGACTCGATAGCATGAAAGTAAACACATGGCATAATCTTAAAAAGCATAACAAGGTCCACTTGTTAATAATTCATTCATAGAGACATTTTATCAAACACTTGTAGGTAATAAGCTTGTATATGATTAGGAAGACACAATGATATGTCATGATTCCAATATTTACTTCACATAGGCATTTTGAAAACACTTGGGGAACATGGACTATTTCACATGGTAATAGCCAACACGTTAACATTATGAATACAATACTCAATTGCAAATTCAAGGGTTTAGCATGCAATTCATATAATTCATCACATAACTATTTTAATTTCATGGAAAGTTATAATAAATCATGAATTGAAATCCAACTACTATCAGGGACATGAATACAATAAATTTGAACCATGAATTTCAAAAATCTAAGATCTTGTAAGTTTAAAAAGGGTTCTTAGACTTCATGGATGAAAGGAACCCATCAATGGACACCTAACATACCTTGGAATGTTAATTCTTAAAGGTTCTTGGAGAAATTCTAGAGCTTTGTTCTTGATTTCTTGAAACTAGAGTTTTGCCCATTGAGAGAGAATGTTTTGTTTCAAGGGTAAATAATGAAATAATAAGTAATTAGTTCTCCTTTAGGGCTAAATTTTATGTTTAGGACTGATTAGGTCCATGGAAAAAATGACGAATTACCCCTGGGAATGATTTAAAAATCATCACTGGAAAAACCCAATTTTGGGTCCTAGTGCACGCACCACCATCGCGATATGCTACTGGAATTCCACTGGAACTGTTTAAAAACGGCGGCTGGGAATTTGGTGTGTGGTGTGACGTGGTACAATCGTGAAGCATCTCTGGAAATTCACAATTGGCGCGATGTGGTGGTATCGCATTGCCACACTGGATGACACTTGGAGTTCATCGTGATGCGGGATTATTGCGTTGGCTCACTGGTTTTTAATAATCGCCACTTGTCTTGGATCCTCGACGCGCTAACGTGTATTTTGGTGCATTATTTTACAAAAAAAGGCTATAACTCTTCACTCGGGTATTGGATTTGGACAAATTTATATCGTTGGAAAGCTGACTGAATTTCTCATGCAATAGTAAGATCTAAAATTAAAATTCTGATTATTTAGAAATATTTATGTATGATTACTCATGTACTTAGAGTTAAGTTAAGCTAGGGAAATACAGGGTATTACAATAACTCCCTCTTAGGAACATTAGTCCTCGAATGAGATTGATTAAGCTGAGAAATACTGATGGAATGAGTTTATCACTAAACATACATATCTGATGTAGGGAATACATGACTAAAGCTACTGGTAAGATGAGTTTTCATATCGAACATGCATATCTGATGCATGAGTACATGACTAAAATGATTCATGAATGCATGACTAAATATGAAACGGTAAAGAATACCAAGCTTATAATTGTAACTTAACATTGAACTAAGAAAATTTAAGGAAGAAAACCTTAAGCTGAATCTAAATTTGCAAAAAAAAGGTGAGGATACTTGGTCCGCATATCTTCTTCTACTTCCCAAGTATCTCCCTCAACGGACTGATTTCGCCAATGAACTTGGACCAAGGGAACTTCTTTATTCCTCAGTCTGCAAATTTGATGATCGAGGATCTAGATTGGAACCTCTTCGAAAGATATTTCATTCTAAACATATGCCCTCTAAGGGAACTATGACTTCTGGTTCACGAATACATTTATTTAGCAAGGAGACGTTGAATACTGGCTGTACTGAAGATAGATATGAAGGCAACTCAAACTCGTGAGCTACCTTTCTAAAATGATTGATAATTCTATAAGGACTGACATATCGGGGACTGAGTTTTTTCTTTTTTCTAAACCTCTTCAGTCCTTTTATGGGAGAGATTTTCAAGAACACAAAATCACCAACCTCAAACTCGAGATTCTTTCTCCTCATATCTACATACGATTTTAGTTGGCTCTGGGAAGTGCTAAGCCTTTCTCTAATTAACTGAACCTTCTCTATGGTATCAAACACTAAGTCAGGCCTTACTACTGCGGCCTCACCTACCTCAAACTAACTAATTAGAGATCTATATCTCCTACCATAAAGAGCCTCAAATAGAGCCATCTGAATACTGGAATGGCAACTGTTATTATATATCAATTCGATCAAAGGAAAATGGTCATCCCAACTATCTTTAAAATCAAAAATACAGGATCTTAACATATCTTCTAGAGTCTAAAAGGTCCTTTCTGCTTGACCATCTGTCTGAAGGTGGAAGGCTGTACTTAGGAGAACTTAGGTACCAGACCCTTTTGGAATACTTTCCTGGAGTGAGACATAAAATTGGTACCTCTATTTGAGACGGTGGATACTGGGACTCTATTTAACCGGACCAACTATCTAATATAGAGTTTGGCATAGTCCTTAGCTTAATAGGAAGTATGAACTCGTAAAAAGGGAGCTGAGTTGGTCATCCTATCTACAATGACCCAAATAGAATCATATTGACTACGAGTACGAGGGAATCCCATCACAAAGTCCATGTTCACTGTTTCCCATTTCCATGTGGGAATACTGAACTCTTGTATGTACCAACTAGGTTTCTGGTGCTCAATCTTAACCTGTTGACACATTGAGCACTTGGCTACAAAATCTACAATATCTCTCTTCATCCTACTTCACCAATAGACCTCCCAAAAATTGTGGTACATCTTAGTGGTCCCTAGATATAATGAGTAACACAGACCTTACGTTTCTACAAGAATTCATTTCCTCAAGTCATCTATTCCTAGAACAAATAGCCGACCCTGGAAACGCAACACACCATCTTTCCTTGGGAGAAAACCTCTACATTTTGATCTCTAACTAACTCCTTCATCTTAACTATACTTACATCTCTATCCTATTTTTCTTTACTTCGGAAACTAGAGATGATTCAAAAATATTCTACACCCACATACTACCCTCTACTGAATCCACTAAGTGGACACCTAGTCGGTCAACCTGATGAACTTCTTGAATTAAATTTTTCATATCATTCTCACAATGAGCCACATTACCCATAGGCAACCTAGTGAGAGCATTTGCCACTATATTGGGTTTTTTCGAATGATATAGAACACTCATGTCATAATCTTTTAGCAATTCTAACCACCTCCTCTAACGAAAATTCAAATCTTTTTGAGAAAATACATAATGAAGGCTTTTGTTATTTGTGAACACATCCACATGCACCCTATACAAATAGTGCCTCAAAATCATTAAGACAAACACTACAACTGTTAACTCAAGATCATGAGTCGGGTAATTCTTCTCATGGGGCTTAATCTACCTAGAGGCATAAGCTATGACCTTACCTCTCTTCATGAGGAAAAACCCAAACCTACTCTGGATGCATTACAGTAAACAACAAACCGATCTAAACCATCAGGTAGAGTCAAAACTGGGGCTGAGGTGAGTCGAGTCTTCAACTCCTGAAAACTCTTCTAACAAGAATTTGACCATTGGAACTTGACTTTCTTCTGAGTCAATCTGGATAAGGGGGATACAATAGATGAAAACCCTTCAACAAACCAAAGGTAATATCCAGCTAAACCCAAGAAACTCCTGATATCTAATGGAGAAATGGGTCTAGGCCAGTTTCTCACTGCTTAAATCTTTGGAGGATCAACTCTAATGTCATCACTGGAAATAATTTGACCAAGGAATGTTACTGACCTTAGCCAAAATTCGCACTTACTGAATTTGAAAAAAAACTGATGAGCTTTGAGAGTCTAAAGTATGATTCAGAGATAATCTGCAAGATTATTTTAGCTATGGGAAGAGACAAAAATGTCATCGATTAAGACTATAATCAACATATCCAAGTACTTCTTGAACACGCTGATTATCAAGTCCATGAAAGCGGCTAGGGCGTTAGTGAGACCAAAGGACATGACTATAAATTTGAAGTGACCATACTAGGTTCGTAAAGTTGTTTTTGAAATTTCACATTCTCTGACTCTGAGCTGATGATATCGTGATTTGCGGTCTATCTTAGAAAAGTAACTGGTGCACTTATGTTAGTCAAACAAGTCATTGATTCTAGGATGTGGGTATTTATTCTAACTGTGACTTTATTCAACTGACGATAATCTATACCTACTCTAAGAGAACAATCTTTCTTACACACAAATAAGACTGGTGCGACACACGGGGTAATGCTGGGTTTGATAAACCCATTATCTAAAAGACCCTTTAACTGTTCTTTCAATTCCTTGAGTTATGTTGGTGCTATTCTATATGGAAAAATAGATATAGGCTGAGTATCTAGAAGAAGGTCTATTCCGAAGTCGATTTCCCTTATGAGAGGAACTCCGAGAACATATTTACGAAACACATCTGAGAATTCATTCACTACTGGAACTTACTTAAGACTAGGAATCTCTAAACTAGAGTCTTTGACTTGCACAAGATGATAAACAAATCCCTTGGATATCATTTTTTATGCTCTAAGATATGAAATCAACTGACCTTTAAGCGCTGTAGTACTACCTCTCCATTCAAGGACTGGTTCATTTGGAAACTAAAAATGAACAATTATGTTTCTACAATCAATTAAGGCATAGCATGAATGAAGCCAATTTATTTTGAGAATAACATCAAAATCTGCCATCTCTATCTCTACAAGGTCTGCTAAAGTAACTTTCTGAGATATCATGACCGGATAATTCCTGTATACCCATCGGGCTATGATAGATTTACCCATTGAGATAGGAACTGATAAGGATCTACTAGGATTTTTGGACTGACTTTGACGTTAACGACTATATAAGGAGTTACAAAAGATAAAAAAGATCATGGATCTATCAAGGCATAAACATGTAAATTGAAGATCTGTATCATACCAGTGACCGCATCAGGAGAATTTTCCTTATCTTGTCTGGACCAAAGTGCATAAATCCTCCTTGGGCATTACCCATTTGTGGAAAAAGAAGTGGCACCCTGCTGATTCGGGTGATAAGACTGAGCTAGAGGATGATTATACTGACCCTGAAAAGCTCACTGAGGACAATCTCTGATTCTATGGCCTGACTTGTCATACCCAAAACGAATATCACTGCCAGCCCTGCAGATACCCTGATGGTTTCTTCTATATTTTCGACAAAGGGGATTTGTTTGAGCACTGTTGACACTATGTTGAGATTTAAAGCCTGACACCCTATCCTTGTTACCATTTTTGAACTTAGACATGGGAGCATTGGTTAAAGATAGAGATAGAACTGAGATTTTCGGTAAAACTGGGAATAGTTACCACTCTCTGACTTAGGATGAGTGAAATTAAAGCTACCTATTCTATCTCTCTTGTTCTCTCAAGTTTCTCTTAAGAACAAGATAGGTTTTATATTGGGGATTAAAATTCAAGAAGGTTTCACCATTAATCCTCAAGAAATCATATCCCAGGTATGCATAGTATTCATTCATGGACTCTTTTCATCCATGAAGCCCAAGAATCTCTTTTCTAAAGTCAAGATTTTAGATTTTCTTTATGAAATTCATGTTGGGTTTATTTTTTTTATGTTGAGAATGATCAATTTAATTCAACTCCATGTTGGGTGATTAATGTTATGTTGAATTAATTTGTATAGATGTATATTCATGTGAACCTATGATTAAACCGTAGGATGATGAAATTAGATGTTGAATCATAATGTGTAATTGTTACATAATGGTGTCTACATATATTATGCCTATCATATGTTTGATAAAATGCCAATATGAAGGAAAAGTGCCCAACTAGCATGACATTATGAAATCCCTATGTTTGTACAAGTTTAGGTATATCTCTATTTTGATGATGTGCTTCAATATATGAATTATGAATTGTGTTGTTGGTCATGAGTTCACGTAAGTCATGCTATGTAAGTTTCTTTCAATCGAGACCTGGGGGTACTTGTACCCGACAATTTAGATGTATGCCTAGAGTCATGTCATGTTTTCACGATACTCTCAGTCAAGCTATGATCCATAGAACTCAGTCAGTCCTCCGAACTCAGTACATTCCTTCAGTCAACAAAACGCAGTAAATTCAGTTTCATTTAGCTATGCTAAACAATACCACTAGTATCAGTTCATCTCAGTTAATCAGTTCAGTATCTTTCAGATAGGAGTAGAATTTAGCACCGAGCGAGCCTAGGTATGGGGACTCACCCGCTAAATAGGACTAAGATCCTTAGAATCAATCCCTAAGTTCCAAAACAATGTAGCCAGCGTAGGTTGAGATGTAACCTATACATTTAGGGACATATCTACGTCTCATTTGGGTTACCTACCAAGAGGGGTTAATGGAAGAGCTCCCTATCAGAAAGGGTATACTTACAGCAGGTCTTTACCAGTGGTGCAGTACTGATACCCTTACAGCTGGGTTTACAAGTCAGACTCCACCAGTTCAATTTTGGGGTATGTCGGTTAGATGATCACTTCCCATAGTTATAGTTTCAGTCTTAGTCTCAGCCTCAGTGAAATAACTAAGATAGTTCTTTAGATTTCAGAACTATCAGAAACAGTTATTCATGTATCAGTAACATAGTATTAGTCCCTCAGATGTCAATAATTTCAAGTATTAGTAAAATTCAGTAATTAGAACTCACTATTGAGTCCTAGCATGATCTCAGTTACAGTTACATATACATGCATGTATTCTCATGTTCATGTAGTCAGTCAGTTAGTATTGTTCATGCATACAAATCTATTGCATTAGGCCTACCTCACTTGCATACCAGTATATTCATAGTACTAACGCATTTGCGCTATGTTGTCTTATACCATAGGTTTAGAAGCACGAGCTCCAGAGGACCAGTAGCATCACAATTCATCGGTCAGAGTTTGCAGTGAGTCCTCATCCTTCGAGGACATAATGATTTCATTACTAATTCAGTTAAAGTTTATTTCTGTAATTGTTGTTATTTGGGGACATGACCCATCAACTCGTTGTTCAGATAATTTAGAGTCTTTCATACTGTAGCATGTTAGACAGATATTTCATATTTTCTTTGGTATTGTTATACCATTTTCAGACATTATTTATCAGATGTTCATTCAGTTTTGAACCTTATGGCCTGTCAGTTCATGTTTCTGCATTTTATGGTATATTATGCAATATAAAGGCATAGATATCATTCATGGGTTAGCTTGTTGTCCTTCGGGGTCATGGGCACCGTTTAGCATTCTGAGTACCAAATTTTAGGTGTGACAAACTTGGTATCAGAGCTTAAGGTTCAATAGTGTCCTAGGAAGTCTGAAAGCGGCATCTAGTAAAGTCTGATACATGGGAGTATTGTGCACCACACTTATGTGTAGGAGGATATGAGATGTTTTAGGAACAGTTTCCCTTGTTTTAGTATTCATGTTACGCCAATGAGCATGAGCTCCAGTTAAACTCTCAATCTAATCTGCTTCTTCCCATAGTTTACAGATCATGCCTCCAAAAAGGGCTAATGAAAGGGGAACTGAAGGTCATTTAACACCTCAACCAGAACACGAAGATCCCCTGGATGAGCATGTATCCCATGCAGAATTCAGGACTACATTTACTACTCTAGCCAGTTCAGTCGCAACTCAAAATGAATGTCCAGCTACTGTTCCATCCAACCCAGTGTCCAATGTTACTGCAGCCAGGATTTAGGACTTCACCTAAATAAAACCTCCTTTATTCACTGATTCTAAGTTTGAAGAGGATCCACAAGAGTTCCTCGATCAAGTTTAGAAAGTCACAGACATCATGGGAATGACTTCCAGTGAGAACATTGAGTTAGCCACCTATCAGCTACAAGATGTATCCCATACGTGGTATAAGTAGTACAAGGTAAACAGGGGTACAAATATAGAGCCCATAGAGTGGGAAGAGTTTGCTACAACTTTCTTAGATAGGTTCTTTTCCATAGAGCAGAAAGAAGGCAAAGTGTTCAAGTTCATCAATCTCAGACAAGGTACAATGAGCGTAAAATAATGCTCCCTTATGTTCATTCAGTTAGCCAGGTACACTCCCCATGTAGTTGCAGATAGTAGGTCTAAAATGAGAAAGTTTGTGTCTGGGTTATTAGGTAGAGTGGTTAAGGAGTGTAGAACTGCGATGTTGATTGGTGACATAGAAATATCTAGGCTTAGGGTCTATGCTCAGTAGATACAAGAGCAAAATATTATGATGAAGGAAAAGCAGAATAAGAGGGCAAGGATAGGTAGTTTTAGTTTTGCTCAACCTATGTAAGGGAGTGGTCGCCGTTCTTACTATACATATAAATTTTTAGTCCCATCTCCATCTTCAGGTAGTGCACCAGTACCCAAGCTCAAGAATTACAGTCATGATGGGTCACCAGGATCCGAGGCCCAGAATAGTGATAATAGGATTCTTACTTATTCGCTTTGCGAAAAGTATGGTAAGAATCACCTAGGTGTGTGTAGAGCTGGTAGTGAGGTATGTTATGGATGTGGTAAGCTAGTACACAAGCTACGGGAATGTAGATTAAGGTCTCATACGGGAAAATATTTGTGCCAGTAGGGCGTAATTTCCAGTACCACTAGTGGTCAGCATCAGAACAAGTTTTATGCTCTTCAGACTCGCCATGATCAAGAAAATTTTACTGGCATAGATTCGGGTATGTTATAGGTCATTCATACTCATGATATGCATTGCTAGACCTCTTTCTCTCATTTTAGCTTAAGATTTTCAGCATGAGTTATTCAGTCATGAATTAGTCCATGGGTGTCCTATGCATCACCCTAGTATCTCAGAAAGATGGGAATTCATAGAGGGACATAGTTTCGCAAGGGGGAGATACCCCATTATTCCCCAATATTCTCATGCATTAAATAAAGTTTCTCTTTAGATAAAGAATCCATTTTAGAGTAGAGGGTATTCATAAGTTGACCCTCAAAGTCCCAACCTCATCTTTGGGCCAAGTATTTAGAGGCTTAGTACCGTTCATGATGTTTAGTTCGTATGTCATGTATCAGACCAGACTCAGTTAGGGTCTTGTATTTCCGCTCATGCATGTTTAGTAAGATGTTCTCCGATTCATTAGCATTTCTGATTAAGATAATAGTTCTCCTTACTCTTACTCAGTTTTATGTTCAGTGTTCATTACAAATTTGGTACTAAGTACCTTTGCATATTCATTCATGCATTCATATATCAGTTCAGACATGTAATTATGCATTAGACATGCATTCTCACTGTGAGAAATTTAGTTTATCAGAATATTCAATTAGGTACTCATAAGTTAATTATCAGTCATGCATCCGATATGCATGAATTCAGCTTATTAGTCATGCATCAGATATGCATGTTCAGTATGTTATATTCAACCATCAGTCATGTCAGTAATGAAATCATATTCTAGCAAGTCATGTTCAGTATGTACGTTAGTTTGTATTCTTTCCCTCTCACTCAATCTCATTCGAGGGAAAATTTTCTCAAGGGGGAGATATTGTAATACCCTGTACTTTTCCTAGCTTGAAAAGTTTCCCAAGAATGTCAGGAACTTTCTTTGAAACATAAATCCACTTTTGTACACATGGTATGTTCAATAATTTCACTTTTCGTCATGTGGGAAATCAATAAGCTTTGAAAGATAGTGGCGCGTCGTGCCAAGGATGAAAATTGGGAAATTTTCTCAAAAATTAAAGACGCGTCCAGGGTTAAAAGGGTCAAATTCTCACCCCTATATATCCCAATAACACGTGATTTAGACATTCTTCACCCAAAATATACTAGTTTCTCTCAAGTTTATTTTCTATTGGGGATTCAAATTCAAGAAGGTTTCACCAAATCCTCAAGAAATCACATCCCAGGTATGCATAGTGTTCATTCATGGACTCCTTTCGTCCATGAAGCCTAAGAATCTCTTTTATAAAGTCAAGATTTTATATTTTCTTTATGAAATTCATGTTGGGTTTATTATGTTTATGTTGAGAATGGTTAATTGAATTCAAGTCCATGTTGGGCGATTAATGTTATGCGGAATTGATTTGTATGGCTTTATAATCATGTGAACCTATGATTAAACCCTAGGATGATGAAATTAGATATCGTATCATGATATCTAATTGTTGTATAATGGTGTCTACAATATATTATGCCTATCATGTGTTTGATTAAATGCCGATATGAAGGAAAAGTGCCTAACTAGCATGATATCATGAAATCCCCATATTTGTATAAGTTTATGTATATCACATGTTTGATGAGTACTTCAATATATGAATTATGAATTGTGCCATTGGTCATGTGTTCACGTAAGTCATGCTATGTCAGTTTCTTTCCATCGAGTCCTGGGGGTACTTGTACCCAAAAATTTAGTTGTGTGCCTAGAGCCATGTCATGTTTTCACTAGACTCTCAGTCAAGCTATGATCCATAGAACTCATTCAGTCATGTGACTCAGGAAAATCCAGAAATCTCAAAAATCTCAGTAATCTCAGAAGTTTAGTAATCTCAGTGATCTCAGTACTCAGTAATCTCAATAACCTCAGTATTCCCACTCAATCTTAGTAACATCTGTATTATCAGTCAGTCCTCAGAACTCAGTACATTTCATCAGTCAATGAAACTCAGTAAATTCAGTTTAATTTAGCTTTGCTAAACAATACCACTAGTATCAGTTCATCTTAGTTAATCATTTCAGTCTCTTTCAGATGGGAGAAGGATTCAGCACTAAGTGAGCCTAAGCATGGGGACTACCCGCTAGATAGGATTGAGATCCCTAGATGCATTCCTTAATTTCTAGAACTATATAGCCAGTACAGGTTAAGATGCACCCTACACATTTAGGGATATAGATACGTCTCATTTGGGTTACCTAGCATGAGGGGTTGATAGAAGAGCTCCTTTTCAGAGATAGGGTATACTTACAGTTGGTCTTTACCAGTGGTACGGTACTGACACCCTTCCAGCTGAGGTTATAGGTTGGACCCCACCAGTTCAGTTTTGGGGTATGTCGGTTAGATGATCACTTCCCATAGTTACAGTTTCAGTCTCAGTCTCAGACGTAGTAAAAGACCTCAGATAGTTCTTCAGATTTAAGAACTGTTAGACACAGTTATTCATGTATCAATAACATAGTGTCATTCCCTCAGATATCAGTAATTCCATGTTATAAGTAAAAATCAGTAGTCAGAACTCAGTATTAAGTCCTAGCACAATCTAAGTTACAGTTATGTATGCATGCATGTATTCTCACGTTCATGTTAGTCAGTCAGTTAATACTGTTGATGCATATGAACCTATTACATTCAACCTACCTCACTTGCATACCAGTACATTCAAAGTACTGATGCATTTGTGCTATGGTTTCTTATACCATAGGTTTAGAAGCACAAGGTCCAGAGAACCAGTAACATCCCAGTTCACCGATCTGAGTTAGAAGTGAGTCCTCATCCTTCAAAGATATGGTGATTTCTCTACTTATTTAGTTTTCAATTTATTTCAGTAGTCGAATTTAGTTGGGGACATGTCCCATCAACTCCTTATTTAGACAGTTTAGTGGCTTTCAGACTATAGCATGTTAGACAGTTATTTAAGATTTGCTTTGGTATTGTTATACCATTTTTAAACATTGTTTATCAAATGTTCATTCACTTTTGAACCTTATGGCTATTTAGTTCATATTTCCGCATTTTATGGTATATTATTCAGTATAAAGGTACAAATATCAGTCATGGGTACCGTGTAGTATTCCGGGTACCAGATTCGGGGTGATACACCATCCTTGGGTTCAGTAGGTGCTGAATCCAACTCCTAACTGAATAGAAACTAAAATGATTATATTGAGCTGAACTAGACTGATATTGAGTTCTGTAATTGACTGAGTTCACTCGGTTTTGTTAACTGGCTGAGTACTACTGTTTAATGTAATGACTGAGACTATTTTTTAACTATTGTAGCTCTAGATAAACAACTAGTTTTTTGGGAATTGAATACCCTATGGATTGATAGCATGAAAGTAAAGCATGGCATGATCTTGAAATGCATAAGAATGTCCACTTGTTCATAATTCATTCATAGAGACATTTTATCAAACACTTGTAGGGAATAAGCTTATACATGATTGGGACCACACAGTGTCATGTCATGATTCCACTATTTACTTCACATAGGCATTTCAGCAAACACTTGGCGAACATGGATTATCTCACATGGTAATAGCCAACACATGAACATCATGAATAGAATAATCAATTCCAAATTCAAGAGTTTAGTATACAATTCATATAATTCATCACATAACTATTTTAATTTCATGAAAACTTATAATTAATCATAAATTGAAACCCAACTACTATCAGGGACATGAACACAATCAATTTAAAGCATGAAGTTCATAAATCTAAGATCTTGTAAGTTTAAAAACGGTTCTTGGACTTCATGGGTTAAAGGAACCCATTAATGAACACCTACCATACCTTGGAAAGTTAATTCTTGAAGGTTGTTCGAGAAATTCTTGATCTTTGTTCTTGATTTCATGAAACTAGGGTTTTTCCCTTTGAGAGAGAATGTTTTGTTTCTTGGGTTAATAATAAAAAAATGAGCAATTAGTGCTCCTTTAGGGATAAATTTCGTTTTTTGGACTGATTAGGGCCATGAAAAAAATTCCCAATTACCCCTAGGAATGATTTAAAAATCATCACTGGAAAAATTGGGAATTGGGAAAAAAATTCCCAATTACCCCTAGGAATTACAGCCATAGTGCCAAGTTGTTGTAATTCCACTGGAACTGTTTAAAAAAAACGACTGGGAATTTTTCCTTTGGCGCAATGTGGTACAATTGCGGAGCGCCACTGGAAATTGATAATTGGGAAAATGAACGGTGGCGCGATACGGTGGTATCGCGTTCCCACACTGGATGAGACCTGAAAGTTTACAGCGACACTATCTTGTTGGCTCACTAGTTTTTGACAATTGCCATTTGGCTAGGCTCCGTGATGCGCTGACGTGCATTTACGCACATTATTTTACAAAAATGGCTATACCTCTTCACCCGGGTATTGAATTTTGGCAAATTTTATATCATTGGAAAGCTAACTAAATTTTCCACAGAATGGTAATCTCTAAACTAAAAAATACTGAGTATTTTAAATTTTTTTATAGGGTTACTCATGTACTGAGAGTTAAGTTAAGATAGGAAAATATGAGGTATTACACGTAAAAACACCAAAT
The DNA here is from genome assembly GCA_030864215.1 of Capsicum pubescens. NCBI lineage: Eukaryota > Viridiplantae > Streptophyta > Magnoliopsida > Solanales > Solanaceae > Capsicum > Capsicum pubescens. The sequence continues at coordinate 173,697,378 of CM061543.1, forward strand.
AAACCTAAAAGTAAAATATAAATAAAAATAGCCAAAATACAAGTCCCAGACAACGGCGCCAAGAACTTGACAGCGCCCAAGTGCAAATGCAAGTTTACGTGGTCTTATCAGGTAGTAAAGTTTCCTTCAAGAAGCCAAGTATTGATCCCATGGAGACTTAATTTAACAAAGATTCTATTTTAGTTCACAATTTAGATTTAATTTATTCAAGCGTAACCAAAAAGAGAGTTTGGAATTCGTAAACTGTAGAAGAGTAAACAAGGCAGAAATTAAAGATTTTAAGACAATTAATAGGAGAAAATCTAGGGTTGAAGCACTTAGAACAATCATACTACGTTATTGAATTCCATTCGTCAACTCGCTTATCTTGGTTGTAGATTCGTAGGTTTATTTGCATGATTATGGTTTCCCAACCTATAATCTGTTCCCTAAGTTGAACCTTACAACTACATCATTGAGTGGGGATGTAATTATCCAATTAGGATATTTAAGCTATCATCCGACATTTGATTCAAGTTTGGATCCTACGTACATCTCTATCCAAGGTGCTAAGTTGAATTATTTATTTCATTAAAGAATAAAAACCCAAACTTTGTTCATCTCCTTATTCTATCCCCTATTCCCTCTCTAGAGATCAAAAGGTAGACAATTAATATAATCTAAGGGTCATGAATCCTTAAAATCATTAAATCAAAGATAAACACACAACCAATAATGCAAAGTAAAGTTAAACAAACTTAATTCAAAACAAAAGTAATCATGTTCTTGGCTTCAACCCGGGAAAAGGGCGTTTAGCCACGCATAGTCATAATCGTAATCACAAGGTTGTAATTAACGACTAAAAACATGAATGTACTAAATTAAAATAATGAAAACCTAATTATGAAGGTTTAACATCCCATTTCTCTCCAAAATATGTCAAAAGATATGTAAAAACGTGATACAACATGTATTTATAGAATAAGGGTAAGCCAAGTCCATGTTGGAGTCGATTTAGCATGAAACATCCGGGGGTGGGGTAGATCATGCATCACACCCTCTATTCATATCGAATGGAGCATGCGATACATGCTCCATTCCATAGGGATAGATCCTCCAACGCATGCTAATCGCATGGTGCCACTGGAAGTTGTCTTTTGGATTTTGGTTAAGTGTTAGTCCTTTCTCCCTTGTTTTGTGAGGTCTTTCCAATGATTTTTCAGCCTTTATATAATCCATATATCATCATATTAAGCTTAATAAGGATCCTACAAGAAAACACCACACCAATTAGAGGTTCAAACAACACAACATCCATCATGATGAATAAAAAATAAGAGGTTAGACTAGTCAATTTTCCATGATCTTGCACTCAATGTTTTGACTCGTTCCTTGACTCAATTAAACTTTGTAAACGTCTAAAAAGTTGTTCCATCTAGTTTCTCCAATTGAACTCTAATTGACTCTATGAAGTACAAACTTGTTAGAAAACACTTGTAAACACATGATTTAAAACTTTGATACACATTTATCTCATTGTCAACCCCTATAGCATAGAATCATCCTCAAAACAAGGCTAAAAAATGCTAGAATAGTGACACTAGAATGCATAAATACACCCAGCATCAGCTGCCCATACTCACTATCTTCGGTCTCAAGGAATCATCAACTACATTAGCCTTGCTCGGATGATACAAGATAAAGATATCATAATCCTTAAAAAACTCCATCCATCGATGTTGTCTTGCATTAAAATCTCCTTGGGTCATAAGATGTTGATAACTGCGATGATCGGTAAAAATCTCCCAATGCACACCTTAAAAATAATGCCTTAAAATCTTAGCCACAAAAACTACCACCGCCAACTTCAAATCTCGAGTGGGCTAGTTTCGGTTGTGCACCATAATCTATATCGAAGAATAATCAATAACACGGCCCTGCTGCATAAAAAAAAACTAGACCAGCACCGGAAGTATCATAATTCATGGTCAATCCCTCAACCTTTATAGGATGAACTAGAATAGTAGCTGAAGTAAGGAATTCCTTGAGCATTCCAAAGCCCGATTCACACTCCTCGAACCATCATAAAGGAACCTCTTTTCGATTCAACCAAGTCAAAGGTACTAAAGTTGTAGCAAAACCCTTGATGAATCATCTATAATAACTGGCCAAACTAATAAAGATACGACTCTCGGTCGGAGATGAAGATCTATGCCAATCATGAATATACTTAATTTTAGTTGGGACTACCATAATACCATCAATATGCACCACATGTCCAAGGAATCTCACTGACTCGAGCCAAAACTAATGCTTCAAAAAATTGGCAAAAAGCACATGATCTCTCAAAGTTAGGAGCACAATCATCAAATATTGCGTATGATACTCTCTATTCCTCAAATACACAAGGATATCGTTGATGAAAAAAATCACTAAAGAATCCAAAAAGGGTCTTAATAACCAGTTCATCAAATCCATATATGTAGCTTGAGAATTAGATAAGCTAAATGACATAACCAATAACTCATACTGATAATAACGGGACCAAAAGGCTATCTTCGGGATATCCTAAGATAGAATCCTCAACAGATGGTAACCAGATCTTAAATCAATCTTATAAAACACATGTCGCACCTTGATGTTTGTTAAATAAGTCATCCATATGAGGCATAGGATAACAGTTCTTCGCCGCCACCTTATTTAGAGACCTATAATCAATACACATACACTTGGGGCCATCTTTTTACATCACAAACAACATAGGAGCTCCCAAGAAGACAAACTTGGTTTAATAAAACCCTTCCTACGAATATCCTTAAGATGAGAATTTTGCTCCTAAAGCTCGGCAGGAGACATATGGTATAGTGCAATAGAAATAGGGTAAGTGCCAGGCTTGAGATAAATAATAAACTCAATCTCATAGACAGAGGGATTACAAGGTGGGTCGATAGGGAAAACATTAAGAATCTCAAAAACCACTAGAACAGAGTTAAAAGGTAGACTCTCCACTCTAGTATCAGAAATATAAGTGAGATAAGACTCCTAACCCATTGAAATAAGCATCCTAGAACAAACATAAGAAATATTCCCCATCAACTCACAGCTAATCCCTCCCTCCTACACGACTGGGGGTACATTAATCATGGCTAAGGCAACAGTCTAAGAAAAACAAGCCATGACCGCATGATAGTGGGATAACCAATCCATGCCCAAAATAACTTCAAAATCCACTATATCAAGAATAATAAGATCAACATTAGTATCAACATCTCTAACAATCACAACTCAAAGATTTTAAAACTCGATCCACTACTAAAAAATCACCCACAATAGTAGATACATGCAATGGCATAGATACTATATCCCAATATAACTCTAACCGTAAAGCATAATAATAAAAAACATAATAATAAGTGGATTGAAAATCAAATAAAGTAAGGTTTGACTGACGGCACACAAAAATCATGCCTAGAATTATAGCATCTGAAAGCTCAACCTCGGGTCTAGTGGGTACTACATATAACTGACCACGCTTGTATCCTGGCTAGGCTTCTTACTGACCTCTTGTCTTGCCTACCTGTGAACCTCCTCAAGTACCCTGGAAGCAACCTCTATGACCTTAAGAACCACCTCTTACTGAGGGATGTACTACTCTAATCGGGGGAACACTCAAAGGTGAAGTAATAATCGCCCCACAACTAGGGCAATCTCGTGAATAGCGACAAGGAGCTTCATAGATATAACATGACACTTGAGTTGAACCACAACTAACAAATCCATCTGACCTAAAATAACCATCACATCTAGAATAAAAAAATGATGAACCTCTCAAAGAATGATCACTGCCCTGACCAAAGAAATCAATAGCACTAGACTAACCTCTATCAGTAATCTTAAGTGCTACCCAAATAGGTCAGCTAGGATGACTTTGAGACTAATAGGCTGGACGTAGAGGATATATACTATGGAGATATCTATTTCTAAATTGGGAACTACTACAACTCCTACTTAAACTGCCCTGATGTATAGGACCTACTACGCTACCCTCATGAGCCTCAAAATGTATCTCCTTCATCACCTAAGCATTATTAGAAACCTTAGAAAACACGTACCTCCAATAACTAAACTCTGGGCAGGCATACAGAGGTGAAGTCTAGATCCACCAAAACAATGAACTCTGTCATACTCAATAACCAGAATAGAAGTAGCATGCCAAGATAATTTGTGAAAACAAGCCTTATATTCCACAACTGTCATAGAGAGCTGCTCTAATCTTGAAAAGTAATCTCTCAGATGATCCCTAAGGCTACGAGGAATTACTTCACCAAGAACATCTCAAAGAACCTAGTCCAGTTCAACAGAGAGGGTACAATAGGTCTAGAATCTATATAATCTCTCCACTAATGTTGAGCAGCCAAGTCCAGCTAAAATATGGTGTAATCCACACCTCGAGTCTTAACAACATCCAAATTACAGAGTCTATCCTCACAAGAAATTAAAAACTCATATCTATCCTCACTCGAAGGACCAGAAAATCAAGGCAGTGCCAATCTAAAAAATCTACCCAACATCATTTGCTCCTCAACAATAATATCAGGATGAACAACTACTAGCTAAGAAAGTACTGGTTGAGCAACTACAAGCATTGAAGGAACCTCAACTCATAGAGCTGCAACTAGAAGCTATGCCCCCGCCTTAGTGCCACTCAGATCTATAGACTGGGCACTATCAGAGGGAGCACCACCAACTAATCATAGAGGAAAAACTAAATTATCCTTGAGAACTAAAGAAAAAATAAACCATGGTGATGCTTGGGATAGCCCCCAGCCTATCTCTAGATGAAGTAGAAGAATCTCTGGCTCAAGAGTAAGAATAGGGTCTGGTGAGGCCTTCTTTCGTATCCCCTAATTGGGATATATCTCTAGGTTGTCCACAAACTTTGGGTTATCCATAAACAGAACTAGGATAACTGGGCATCGTATTGGGACCATTAAATCGCATATCAATAGCATGTGTCCTAGAAATTTGCAAAAGAGTGAAATCAAAGTAATGTTCTATAAACCAACTCAGACTCTAAGCATGAAATCAGTGAAAGAAGTGAAGAAATCCTAAGAATGTCCCATAGCCTCCGAAAGATAGGATACAAATGGCTTCATTTCAATCCCCAGGACTCCACTAGACACTTGCTCTTACACAAATATTATCGGTGTAGCCTAGGCTATAAATTTATTTTATTACTACCTAATTTATGAGTCATGATGGAACCTACTCTATCCCACTAATAGGTAAGTCAAACAATAACCCTGAGATAAACACAATATGTTAACTTGGTGTATAAGACCCAAAATAGCCTAATAGGCAGTTCAACACAATAAGTAAAAAAAGATAATAAAAGTAATAACACAACCTAAACCGGGACTTGTTGTATCCCAAGTCAAACCAAGACTGGGGACCACCCATGATATTCAACCCAACCTCTAAGAACATACCCTAAGTAGGATGAATTCCAAACATATAACAAGATAGCATATTTGAAGATATAATGACTTTGGAATAAGTCTCCTTCCTAGACTAACCCAACCTAATCAAACTATCTAATAACCAACCATTCCAAGAAAATAACCCCATAGTTTTAGATATAATCCAAAAATTGAACAATCATAAATCAAATATAGTCAACCGGTATCAACCATAATATTAATACCAATGCCAAGTCTTACACCATTACCGACACCGCCTTTAGCAACCCATAGTAGTCCCATAAATCCTCTATCCGAAAGTAAAAGAAAATACGATCGGGAAATTCCCCTAACCATAGCCAAAACAATTGTCTATAAAATGACCAAAGTATGTGAAGACATCTAATACATGAAATGGAGTCTTTCTAAATTTGGAAACGAACCACTTCAATCCAACACAAGTAGATCCCAAATTTGATCATTGAGTATGAGGAGTATAATGGCCTGTTCCTACATTATGTGGGGATACAACGCTCGAAGATTGGTTGGCGGGAGAATGCTAGCATGCACTTATGATAAGGATAAAATAATGCCAACCTTTTAAGAAAAGTAACAACCATATTCATACATATCCATCCATATATATATAAATAGTCCATGTTGGGAAAGGGTATCATGTTTAGCATGCCTTTAAAACCACTTACCTAGGTATTTATAGCTTAACCATCCTATAACTACTCACGGGCTATATGGGTACAATGTTACCCCTTAAACGGGCCTCGATGCATGTAGTCACATAAATAGGAGATACTCTAGGAGTAGGGGATTCCCGTTTACCCTTTGCTCTCCACGATACATTTATACAAGTGTAACATAGGGGATTCCTGTGTAAACAATAATTATCATATATGGTTGTCATCACCAATCATCATGTCGGTAAACATGACTTTCCAGTGTCCATCCATTGGACTCACACCATCATGATTATATATCACACCCTGCCATTGTAGATCAATTAAAACCAAAAACACATAACCAAACCACCATTCCATTTATTATTAACCAAAGGTATAAGTAGTGGTATCGTTATACCGACTATAGATTACAATCATTGTTCGTAGCCAACCTTTTTAAAAAGCATATTCCCATGTACCCAAATATTACATTATTAAGTTTGCTTGGGGGATTCCCATGTACCCCGCAAGTGTGTTCATTATTTAGTTTGCTTAGGGGATTCCCTTGTAACCCACAAGGCTTTTAATTAAACCAAACCATGAACACCAAGACCATACCATTTAACCATTTAAAATGATCCAAACCAATTAGGGTTCCGTTACCATGTTATACCATGCAAAGTTTTCAAAAAAAGTTCAACAATTTAACAAAATCATTCTCATAGGTGTTTTATCAAACATGTTGAGGGAATATAGTTTTCAAAACCAAAACCAAGTACCAATTAAAAATTCACATGAAAATATATGTCCTAACCACCATTAAAATATGAAAAACCAGAATTAAGAAATAGGAAAACCATAACCAACCATTATAAGCAAACAACCTAAAATATATTTGAAAAACACAAACCATACCATAATTATGCCATGAAACCATAAATTAGATCATTCCTTTAGTTGAACTAATAATGAGAGAGGATTAAATTGCCTTATATTAGGAATATGATGGAGAGAAACCACCCTTGTAAGCCCTAAATTGATTCTATTGATGTAACCATAGCCTTTCTTGACCCAAGAACCTTGAGAGAATTTCAGAGAGTGTTCTAAGTGTTTAAGATTAGAATAATAGGGTATATGATGTCCCAATAGAGTTATAAGTCATGGGGCCTTAAGAGGTTAAGAGAGAAAATGTCTAGATTACCCCTAACTTAAATTGTATAAAATTCCAGTGGGATAGTAGGACAACCGTCCCCTAAACCGTACCCTAGGGTATGAGTGGTACCCTTATCTCGTACCCTTGGACTGCCCTTAAACCCAACACTATTAAATATATGACCACTATGGCCAAACCATACCCAACTATACAACCAGTTCCCTAAATCGGTACCATAAGCATAATAGAATCCTTTTAGTTAATCATAGGGCAACATACGATTGGAACATACTACTAGTCCCCTAAGATACGACCTTTTAAATCTTGAATACTTAGCACCTTATCAAGACCTAACCCTAGATCCCATAATTTAGGTTAAAGGAATTTAGCCGCTCATCATGTAATAATTGAAGCAACTAGTTGAATTCATGATTTGAAAGAAAAAATTACCATAAGATGAATATAAACTAGAAATTCTCAGATTAAATCACAATGGAAATCCCAAAATAATGATAATAATCTCTTCAAAGTATTTTTCTTTTCAAGGCAAGAAACTCGAGAGAGAAAATATCAAAGTACATCTCTTAAAACTCAAGTGCCAACCCCTAGAAAAACCCTAAACAATGCTTTTTATAGTTGTAACTTAAAGAAAATTCGGAATTAAAATTTTTAAAATTCGCCCCTTAGATGACTAAAACTCTTAAGGAAAACCTAGGCTTTTCCTTAAATACTTAGGCTAATTATGGAAACAAAATCACAGGTTACAAATTTTTTCTCGGAATTGACGACGACATGCGTGACACCTTATCAGGGTTCTGATGACTTATTAGGAATGTCGTCAAATCCTCTTCCATTTTGATATTCCCTGCTTCAGGCTGACGACAAAACCTGATGGCTTATCAGAACTTGGATGACTTATCACCAATATCATCACACATTATAGTTGAAGTCCATTCTCTGTCTAAGGCTGACGATGCTCCTGATAGCTTATCAAATTTGTGATGACATATCAAGGGATGTCGTCACACTTCTGCTCCAACTTTATCATACTGCCTCCTGCTGATGATAGATCTGATAACTTATCACCAAGTTGACGAATTATCACAAAAGTCGTCAACTACTCTTCTGTAATTTCTTGGCTATTTGTTCCATATTCACCTCTTTTTTCCCTTATTGTCTTAGGTTCTCTTGCATCTTTCCTTTCACTGTAGTATTAAAGAAATATCATCAAAAACAACGATAGTTACTTAAGAACTTACAATTATTCCGAGTTAATATTCTTAAATATGCCAACAAAATGCTGGCATACCAACACCCACAACTTAAAACAATTGCTTGCCCTTAAGCAACCAAAATATAACAAAGATGATACAAAGTATATTCGACAGTCAATTTTCTATATCACCTTAACACAACTTCACCTTCTCCCAGGTCAATCTATTCAAACTCAACTGTGTATACTATTGAAAAACAGTAATGCAACACACAAAAATAAAGATATGGCATAAATTCAGCAATAGAAACCATGCATGCACAAATATCACACTATCCGTACAAGTTAGCAACTAACAACATAACCTATGTGCCCTCACAACTAAGAAATCCCTTTTTCACTCATATCAGAAATCACATATATACACTTAGGGTTAATCACGAGAATCACTCTCAGAATAAAGTTCCACTCAATGTACGCCAAATACCATAGGATTGCCCTTATAGTCAGTACCAAGGTTTTTAGACAGGTAAGCTAGGATCACTATAGGTCTTTTTATTGACTTGTAATGTAGGCTAGGGGCTGGTATGATATTCAAAGGTATTTAAAGTGACTATGCCTCCTTGGCACCATGCTAAACTCTTGGGGTTTCACTTCTTAACCTTTTTCTCTTCTTTTCTTTTATTGATCACACATGCTCAAGTTGGGTGCTATCTTTTCAAAAACCAAATTATCTTTTTCTCATCTTTTATACACCTTATTCTTTTCTTATTATTTTTGCACCACACCTGACTTTTTATTCTTTTCTCTTTTTATACCTCTCTTCATACTCATTTTACATCATGCACCCCTATGATAGTCACCCTCAACTTAGGCTATCACAATAGGGATCAAGGGATATTATGTATAAATGGAAGGTCATTCAGGCTAAAAGTGGGCTAATATCAAAATGGCCTATGATCCTCTCCTAACCCCTATCCTACAACCAAGGCAAGACTAATCGAGCAAGTTATGGATTCACACACAAATGGAAGTGAGTAAGACCTCACACACATATGGCACACAAATATATCGCACATTACTACATATCCGGTTTGTGTAATTTTTTAGCACTGATTATCAAGTTGTAAGAACTAATGCCACAAAAAGATGCACCACAGTCATAGATGAATGAAATTCACACAGTTATAAACTCAGATCAATAAAAAGGTGCTCAAAAGATTCAAAACAAGCTAACTACCTCAAGTACTTGTATTTCTCCTAGTCAACTACAACACATAACAAAACAAAACACAATACTCCTAAACATGCCGACTCTACTAGGAACAAGACTCCTGGGAAAATTGGCACGACAATAAAAACCCCAAGAGTACATCAACACCCACAAGTAGTCCCACCCTTAACTTATAATCATGCATTGTCCCCAATGCGTCAACCAAAACAAGCTTGCTAGAAACATACATGTGGCACCACAGGTGCGAAGATCTAATGTCGATCACATAATACGAATACAAATAAAAAAATACCTTAGGTTGCCTCTCAAGAAGCGCTTGTTTAATGTCGCGGAACAACTCAGTTATCTTAACTACACAGACTTCGTCAAGATACCTTGATGCTAATTATTTATGTCTCCACTTGGAGGATTTGAAACGTCGACCCAACTTTTGATCAATACATCTTCAGGGTGTGTTAGGAAAATATGAGGGCATGATGAGGAATGTTCTATCATGCCACTTCTAAGACATGAACTGCTTACCCAATTTTGCATCGAACTTTTGTGTGGGTTCATTTGGCAACAATGAGAATCTTAAACAGCCACTAAATGGACATCGATCTTTAAGCTTCTTGCCCTTCAAGATTGGGGTTGTAGTATACTCTATTGGAAGGACAAACTCCAAAATGTAAGAATCTTCCACCTCATTTAAAAAATTCATTAATTTCTTGGGTGATTCGACTTTCATCAAATCCACCAAGCATAATGTTAAAAAGTTGTTCGAATGAGGACTAACTATCAATTTTGGAGTAGCATTCATATTAGTATTTTCACCCCAAAAATGACTAGAGTCTTCACAAGGATTGTGCTTGATTTTTTTTTTGACTCTAGTACCATCTCCTCGTCTTTGGTATCTTCATTCATAAATAGTTTGGTTGGTTGGGAAATCACCGAGAGTTGCTCAACATCAAGATCATCATCAACATCGGATTCTTGCTCCTTCTATTCACTCTCTTTCATTATGTTAAATGATTCCACAGACAAGATATCATCTAAACATAATGTGGAAAAGTGCTTTCAATGCTTGACCTCTAGATCTATATCCTCTATCATTCTTCTTTCCTTGTTATTTTACCTTATGTCTTGATGTATATCACGTATGATATCATTCGTTGTGTCCATACACTCCAACATTAGTTGAAGCATGGCTTCAATGCCACTCTTTCAGCTGCTTTGTTCTTTCTGTTCTTGACCATAAAACCTATCAAAATAATAAGAAGAACTAGAATTTAGGTTAACATACCGAGAAGAGGGGGCATTTGCGAAATCACTCCAATGCCCATCTTGACCACCACATAACGAACAATCATACTCCCAGTAGGATGGAGATAAGGCACACATCTCTTTCCGGAGAGCATATCTAATTACTTGCCAAAAGTAAGGTCCATCACAATATGGTCATGGATCATCAAGATAAGCTTTCCAACCACCAAACTCATGTTCATTCTACAATCCCATAGTAATAAGTAAACTAAAATAAAAATCTACCTAGCAAAAGAAATAAAATAAAACTAAAAACAAATATTTACAAGTTTGAATTTAAGCAAGTAGGCTAAAATTCAAAACAAACTCAATATACCAAATTTTTCCCCGGCAACGGCACCATTTTTGATAATGCTGAACTTACACCTCAAATTAGTGTAAAGCGGTTCTCGTCAATATATTTACCCAGCTTTTGGAGTTGGGGTCGAATCCTCAAGAAAAAATATGATTGGCGATTAAACTAGTTTGAAACTGTAGCTACAAGTTAAATTCAAACAAATGATATGAAAAGCTAAAAATGAGGGTTTTTGATGATCAACAAATAATTGTTAGTCACTTTAGTTTCAGTGTTTGTAATCAAGAGTTTACGAAATAACTAGAATTATGTTCACTAGGGCTTCTGGTAAATGATAGATGCTAAAAGTGGTTCAAGATTCTCACGGTGGGTAGGATAACAAGCTATATTTATCGATGTTATGCTTTAATGTCTCTCGACCTACTTAAGAGTTTAATTCCCTAATCCTTACGGACATAGGGAATTTGTATTTACTTCCCAGATTTAACCTCAGGTTAACTAACCTTGTTACACCGCTGATTATTAAACGAAGTATTTCCAAGTCCCTGTTGATAATTCACTTTCTACTATATTTGATTTCTTTCTCAAGCAAATCAAAATAGGTGTGTCTACTATTTGCAACCAACAGACGTTAATTAAAACTTCAAAATTATCAAGAAATCCTACTATCTTTTGAATCTTGATTACTTAGCACCTCATCAAGACCTAACCCTAGATACCATAATTCAGGTTAAAGAATTTAGCCGCTCATGATGTAATAATTGAAGTAACTAGTTGAATTCATGATTTGAAAGATAAACTTACCACAAGATGAATAGAAACTAGAGATTGTCAGATTAATTCATAATGAAAATCCCAAAATTATGATGATAATTTCTTTAAAGTATTTTTTTTCAGGTCAAGAAACTCAAGAGAGAAAATATCAAAGTACGTCTCTTAAAACATAAGTGCCAACCCCTAGAAAAACCCTAAACAATGCATTTTATAGTTGTAACTTAAAGAAAATTCAGAATTAAAATTTTAAAAATTCATACCTTAGATGACCAAAACTCTTAAGGAAAACCTAGACTTATTCTTAAATACTTAGGCTAATTATGAAAACAAAATCACAGGTTACAACTTTTTTTCATAATAAACGACGACATGCGTCATGCCTTATCAGGAATGTCATCAGTTCCTCTTCAATTTTGACATACTCTGCTTTAGGCTGACGTTGAAAACTAACCACTTATCAAAACTTTGATGACTTATCACCAATGTCGTCATGGATTCCAATTGAAGTCCATTCTCTGTCTAAGGCTGACGACGCTCTTGATAGCTTATCAAATTTATGATGACATATCAGTGGATGTCATCACACATATGCTCCAACTTTATCACACTGCCTCCAGTTAATGATGGATCTAATAACTCATCACAAAGTTGACGACTTATCACAAAAGTCATCAGCTTCTCTTCTGTAATTTCTTGTCTTTTTGTTCAATATTCACCTCTTTTTGTCCTTATTGTCTTAGGTTCTCTTACATCTTGCCTTTCACTGTAATATCAAAGAAATATCATCAAAAACAATGATATTTACTTAAGAACTTATAATTATTCCGAGTTAATAGTCTTAAATATGCTAACAAAAGGATAGCACATCATAAAGTCAAGCCATCCGATTCTAGTTATAGATCCAGTATGTGTAGGTAATCAGTAAGGGAAAATTATTCCTAACCTACTCTTATCTCAGTGCAATGGTTTTGTACCACAGTCATCACTTTACCTACGCCTATTTCACATACTTCCTATTGAATTATGTGTTTGTCGAATTCTTAGTAGGATGGGTTCCAATACCCTCAGTAGTACGAGCCATGTTCTATGAACATAGAAATTTCAGACTTAAGTAATGAAGCTCATGACTCTTGCACTCATGTCATGTTTTACCGTATGTTCATTCCACATGACTCATGATGTACTCCTAGTGATCAGTTAAGTTTAGATGACATCATGTATACCTCCAGTTTAAATCTCTTGATAAATCCATAATGTTGGTATTCCGTTTCTCAGGCCTTAGTCGATTATTGAAGTTGATATAGTATTTGTTTGAGCATCGAATCCTTGCCGATGACAATCTTTCCCGAAGTAGTTATTAGTATCCAGTCTCAGTACTTTAATATCAGTCTAAACCTCAATTATCAGAACCCAACATTCAATTCCAATAAGAATATCAGTTATAGTTTTAGTTATAATACCAACTTCAGTTCAGTAATCAGATCAAAAATCAGTTCAGTCCCGGACTTTCTTGACCAAGGCTTCATCTACCAGTCACTCAGTATGTAGTATTTTTGTCCTTCAGTCTACAAAATATTTTTGAACCATGTTATCTGCCTGTCCTTTCATTCTCGAATAATTCAGTATTTCACGAATTCACGCTTAGCTATCTCACGTTAGTTAGTTAGTCCCTTTCTCATTTTCATAAAAACTCCATATTCTTAGCCCAGTTATTCAGACTACCATTCAATGTTACATGCCCAATACCTAACCATTAATAAGTCAGAAGATCTAATGAGCCAGTCAGTAGGGAATTAGTTCAAATAGCAGTACTTCATTCTAGCAGTCAGTCAGACAAGTTTGTACGGTTTGGTTTTCCATTTTTCCATCTATTTGCATTACTGAAATCTTATGAATGAAACCATTCTAAGATGAATCAATCATGTAGATGCAATCTTGGCTCAGTTTATGTATCATTCCTCAATTTCAGATCTCATCTAATTAGTCACGACTAACCTTTTAGGTGCCTTGTACATCGCTTCAGTCTTTAATATCTCCGCAAAGCCAGTATTATTCGAGGTACCTAGTGTCCCAAGGGGGAAATACCCCATAATTCCTCAACGCTCTCATGACTTAAACTAAGTTCTATTCGCCTAAAGAATCCAGTTTAGAGTAGATGGTACTCATAAGTTGACCCTCAAATTCCCAACCTCAGTTGTGGGCCAGGTATTCAGAGGTTCAGTTCACTTCATGATGTTCAGTTTGTATGTCATGTATCAGACCAGACTCAGTTAGGTTCTCGTATTTCCTCACATGTATGTTTAGAAAGACGATCTCAGATTCATTAGCATTTGCGGTTAAGATAATAGTTATCCTTAGTCTTACTCTGTTTCATGTTCGGTGTTCAGCACAAACTTGGTACTAAGTACCCTTGCATATTCAGCCATGCATTCATATATCAGTTTAGGCATGTAATTATGCATTACAAATGTATTCTTAGTATGAGAAATTCATTTTCTCAGAATATTCAGTCATTTACTCATAAGCCAATTATCAGTCATGCATCAGATATGTATTAATTCAGCTTATTAGTCATGCATCAGATATGCATGTTCAGTATGTTATAATAAGCCATCAGTTATGTCAGTCATGAAATCATGTTCTATCTAGTCATGTTTAGTATGTACGTTAGTTTGTATTCTTTCCCTCTCACTCAGTCTCATTTGAGGACATATGTTCTCAAGGGGGAGATATTGTAATACCCCGTGCTTTTCCTAACTTGAAAAGTTTACCAAGAATGCTAGAATGTTTCTTTGAATGATGAATCCACATTTTTACACGTGGTATTTTTAATATTTTCACTTTTCATCTTGTGGTAAATTAAATAAGATTTCTATCGATACCAAATTTGCCCAAATCTGACACCCGGGTGAAGAGTTAGAGCCTTTTTAGTGTAACAATGTATCACCTAAGCCTTCAGCGCGTCGCGGAGATAGCTCAAATGGAAATTGTCAATTTCCAGTATTTCTCCATGATAGTGGCGCATCGCGCCAAACTTCCAGGTCATAGACAAAGTGGCAACGCGATAGCTCCGCATCGCGCCACCGTGCAATTTCCCATTTGTCACTTTCTTGTGACTTGACGTGATAGTGGCGCATCGCGCCAAGGGTGAAAATTGAGAAATTTTCTTAGAAATTAAAGACGCGTCCAGGGTTAAAAGGGTCAATTTCCTACCCCTATTTAAACCCAATAGCACGTGATTTAGCCATTTTTCACAAAAAATATTCCAGTTTCTCTCAAGTTTCTCTCAATAATAAGCTAGGGTTTCTATTGGGGATTCAAATTCAAGAAGGTTTAATTGTCAATCTTCACAAAATCACCAACTAAGGTATTCATAGTGTTCATTCATGGACTTCTTTCATCCGTGAAGACAAAAATATCTTTTCTAAAGTCAAGATTTTGGATTTTCTTTATGAACTTCATGTTGGGTTTATTTTGTTTATGTTGAGAATGATCAATTGAGTTCAAATCCATGTTGGGTGATTAATGTTATGTGGAATTGATTTGTATAGATGTATATTCATGTGAACATATGATTAAACCCTAGGATGATGAAATTAGATGTTGAGTCATGATGTGTAATTGTTGTATAATGGTGTCTACATATATTATGGCCATCATGTGTTTGATTAAATGCCGATATGAAGTAAAAGTGACCAACTAGCATGATATTATAAAATCCCCATGTTTGTATAAGTTTATGTATATCAGATGTTTGATGAAGTGCTTCAATATATGAATTATGAATTGTGTTGTTGGTCATGTGTTCACATAAGTCAAAGTATGTTTGTTTCTTTCCATCGAGTCCTGGGGGTACTTGTACCTGACAATTTAGTTATGTACCTAGAACAATGTCATGTTTTTACGATACTCTCAATCAAGCTATGATCCATAAAACTCAGTCAGTCAACTGACTCAGGAAAACCCAGAAATCTTAGAAATCTCAGTAATCTCAGTAGTTCAGTAATCTCAGTGATCTCAGTACTCAGTAATCTTAATAACCTCAGAATTCCCAGTCAATCTTAGTAACTTCAGTATAATCAATCGGTCCTCAGAACTCAGTACATTCTGTTAGTCAACGGAACACAGTAAATTTAGTTTAGTTTAGCTCCGCTAAACAATACCAGTAGTATTAGTTCAGCTCAGTTAATCAGTTCAGTGTCTTTCAGATGGGAGTAGGATTCAGCACCGAGAGAGCCTAGTGATGGGGACTCACCCGCTAGATAGGACTTAGATCCATAAAAGCAATCCCAATGTTCTAGAACTACATAGAAAACATAGGTTGAGATGCAGCCTACACATTTAGGGACATATATACCTCTTATTTGGGTTACCAACCAGGAGGTGTTGACGGAAGAGCTTCCTGTCAGAGAAGGGAATACTCACAGCAGGTCTTTACCAGTGGCGCGGTACTGACACCTTTCCAGTTGAGGTTACAGGTTGGACCCTACTAGTTCAGTTCTGGGGTATGTCGGTTTGATGATCACTTGCTAAAGTTACAGTTTCAGTATCAGTCTCAGCCTCAGTAAAAGAACTTAGATAGTTCCTTATATTTCATGTCAGTCAGATACAGCCAACTCAGATATTGAACAGAACTCAGATAGCTCCATCAGATTCAGGACTGTCAGATACAGTCCTTCACGTTATCAGTTATATCAGTTATCGAAACTCATGTCGTCAATATTCATCTTTAGGACTGCCAGATGCAGTCAACCAAACCAGTTCTTCATAATCAGAATTGTTAGACACAGTTATTCATGTATCAGTAACATAGTATCAGTCCCTCATATATCAGCAATTCCATGTTATTAGTAAACCTCAATAGTCAGAACTCAGTATTCAGTCCTAACACGATCTCAATTGCAGTTATGTATGCATGCATGTATTCACACGTTCATGTTAGTTAGTCAGTTTGTATTATTAATGCATATGAACCTATTGCATTCAACATACCTCACTTGCATACTAGTACATTCAAAGAACTGATGCATTTGTGCTATGGTATTACACCATAGGTTTAGAAGCATGAGGTCCAGAGAACCAGTAGCATCCCAGTTCAGCGGTCTGAGGTAGCAATGAGTCCACATCCTTCGAGGACATGATAATTTCATTACTAATTCAATTTTCAGTATATTTCAGTTGTTGGAATTAGTTGGGGACATGTCCCATCAACTCCTTATTTAGATGGTTTAGAGGCTTTCAGACTATAGTATGTTAGGCAGTTATTTCAGATTTTCTTTGGTATTTGTTATACCATTTTCAGACATTGTTTATCAGATGTTCATTTAGTTTAGAACCTTATGTCCTTTCAACTCATGTTTCCATATTTTATGCTATATATGCAGTATATAGGTAAAGATATGAGTCATGGGTTAGCTTGTGGTCCTTTGGGGTTATTAGCACTATGTAGCATTTCGGGTACCAGATTTGGGGCGTTACAGGAACCATCCATCTTACGAACGAATAACATCGGTGAACCCATAGGGACAATCTAGGATGGATGAAACCCTTATTCAAAATATCCATAAGTTTCTCCTTAAGCTCCTTCAACTTAGCCGGAGCCATTCTATAAGGGGGAATTACAATTGAATGACTATCCGAAAATAGATCAATTCCAAACTCAATCTCTCTATCAGGAGGAATACCAGTAAGGTAATCAGTGAAGACCTTAGGAAATTCATTCACCATTGGAACATAATACAAAGAAGGACCTTCCGAGTTAGAATCTTTAACTCGGACCAAGTGTTAGAGACACCTCTTAGAGATTAATCTCAAAGCTTTAAGATATGATATAAACCTCCCTTTAGGAGATAAAGAACCACCCTTCCACTAAATAATTGGTTTACCAGGGAACATAAAGACAAACTTATAGGTCTGACTTTTTTTAGATACATAGCATGAGTGCAACTATTACATCCACATAATAACATTGAAATCCACCAAAGTCTCCTTTCTACTAATGGTTACCAGACAGCCCCTATAGACTCTTTTAGTAATCATAGAGTCACCTACTAAATTAGAAACAAAAAAAGGGTCTAAAACAAGATCGGGACCAAATCCTAAATACACAACCACAAATGGGGTCGCATAAGAAAAAGTGGACCTAGATCAAGTGTATAACAAATCACGAGAAAAGAGTAGTAACGTACAAGTCATGATATCAGGTGATGTCTCAAAATCCTATCAGAACGCAAGTTCATACAATAAATTTTGGCCTATGCCAGTAAGAAAAAAAGAAACAGATGCAGAGCAACACCCTTTTATGTAAGAGAAGATGAAGAGGGAACCAGAGTACTGTTCACTCTCTATGAAACCTTACAAACTGGATAATTTCTAAGCATATGGCTTGGCTCACGATATTTGAATCCCCTGTCCCTCCTTCATCATAAAAACCCCAATGCAACCGACTACAGAACCTACAAAGAGAACATGATTAGCCAATTGTGTCCTACTAGCCATAAATTAGACATATTATGCCTTGAAGTTGTCGCCACCCTACTGACACCTATCATTCGATGAGTTCGGGAAATGAGCACTAGCTATGGAGAAGGAACCAAAACTCCCCTAATTCTTCTTTGGCCATTTACACCCATCCCTACCTCTTTTCTATTGCCCACAACCTTGTTCAAAGAACCTAAACTTCATTCCCTGCCTCTCCCCAATTTTGGCCTATTTTTTCTTTTCC
The DNA here is from genome assembly GCA_030864215.1 of Capsicum pubescens. NCBI lineage: Eukaryota > Viridiplantae > Streptophyta > Magnoliopsida > Solanales > Solanaceae > Capsicum > Capsicum pubescens. The sequence goes on from CM061543.1 coordinate 173,716,185, forward strand.
TCCTCCACCTATTGCATATGAACAACAAACATAGAAATATCTATATCCTTGTTCAGCAGGGAAGTCATACTTTTAAGGATTAACTCACAAGACAGTCTTGAATAAAACTTTCAAATCTTGGCCCTAATATCAGACACCATCCTTCGAGCATACCTAGACGCTAATGAAATTTCAAGGCATACTTCTTGATTGACATTTTTCCATATTTTATATTAATAAATTCCTCAACTTTTGCTTTCCTTAGCTCCTAACTAAAGAAGTGATCCAGAAATGCATTAGAGAAAGTCTCCCACAATGATGACAAAACAACGTGACCCCTTTCCCCATCCGATTCCTCTTACCATTAGTACACCCCAACCATTAGCTGGTAGGAAGCAAACACCACCCCTTCCACATTCATCGCAAGCATAATCTTTAAAATTATTTTCATCTCATCTAAAAAACCATGAGCATCTTCCTCTACCTTAACACCAGTAAAAGTTGGAGGACTTAACATCACGAACTGGCCAACTCTTGTTGCATCAATTGATGGAATACTAGATCCACTATGATAAGCTTTAGAAGCTACCAACTGAGTAAACATATAAATCGATTGACAAAACTCCATATTTATCACGTCTTCCTGAGGATCCTATGGAGGATTAGAGGGAATTGGTGGAACTCTAGAACAATCAGGAATTGGACCCCCAGACCAAGTATGTATCCCATGAGTGGAGCATGTCCTATAAATATCATTCCCTGTTAAGACAAAGAACTTTCCATGCATATCAGATTGTTGAGGCATTATTAGAAAAGCAAACAAACCATAATTAGAGAGTATTTTAGTACATTAGGCTTTATAGGTTGATATCAAAACACAAGAAAGAGAAACATTCCTAAATGTTTAGTAGCCTTTCCCTTATAAGTGTAGCATGCTATATACCATTAAAAGAGACTCTACTCTACAAAGATTTCTGGTATCCCAATTGACCATGACCTAAAGCTCTGATACTAACTTGATATGAGCCAGACCGGGGCCCCTACGTAATAGGAATGCCAAGTCCAACCAGTACTAGGGACCACACTGGATACCCAACCCAACCTCCAAGAACATACCTTGAGTCAGATGAATTATGAAAATATAACAAGATAAAGTCTTTGAAGATATAATAACTTTGGAATAAGTCTCCTTCCTAGACCAACCCATATAAGTCGAATCGTCTAAAAACCAACCATTCCAAGACAATAACCTAATAGTTTTATATATATAATCCAAACAAAATGGAACAATCATAAATAAAATATATTCCACCGGTATCAACCATAATACCAATACCAATGCCAAGGCTGACACCAATACCAAAACTGCCCATACCAAACTATAGTAGTCCCACAAAGCCTCTAAACCAAAAGTAAAATAATATTCAGTCGGGACATACCCCCGACCATAGCCAAAACAATAGTCTATAAAATCACAAGAGTATGTAAATATATCAATGACATAAAATAGATCCTTCCAAAATATGGATGCTCACCACTTAAATCCAACACAAGCTAATCCTGAATCCAATCACTGTGTAGGAGCAGTAGAATGGTTGGTTCCTATATCACGTGGGGATACAACACCCAAAGATGGGTTAGCATCTAAACACTAGCATGTAATCAGGATAAGGATAAAATAATGCAAATTTTAAAAACCAAGTATCAACCATAAGCTTACTCATCCAAGTATATATATATATATATATATTTAAATTATCCATGTCGGGATAGAGAATTGGGTTTAGCATGTATTTCAAATCATTTACCTGGGCATGAGTATCTTAACCGTCCTAGAACTACCCACGGGATATATGGGTCCAGTGTTAGCCCATGAATGGGCCCCAATACATGTAGACGCATGAATTAGAGATATAATAGGATTAGATGATTCTCGTGTACCCTTCGCTCTCCATGATACATATGTAAAAGTGTAACTTAGGGGATTCTCGCATACCCCATAAGTATCATATATGGTCATCATGACCAATCCTCATGTTGGTAAACATGAGTTTCCAGTGTATATCCATTTAACTCACACCTTCACAGTTAGGTATCACACCTCACCATTCTTTCCTTATTAAAACCATTAAAATATAACCAAACCACCATTCATTTATTAATAACCAGGCTATAGGTAGTGGTATGATCATACCAACTATAGCTTGCAAGCAATTTCCTTAGCTAACTATTTTAAAGAAGGGATTCCTATGTACCCAAAGATTACATTATTAACTTTGCTCGGGGGATTCCCATGTACCCTGCAAGTGTATTCATTACTTAGTTTACTTGGTGGATTCCCTTGTACCCCACAAGGCTTTTAATTAAACAAAATAATGACCACCAAGAGCTTACCATTTAACAATTTAAAACCAGCCAAACCAATTAGGGTTCCATTACCAAGTTATACCATGCAAAGTTTTCAATAAAAATTCAATAATGTAACAAAAGCATTCTTATAGGCATTTTATCAAATATGTTGAGGGCATATAGTCTCCAAAACCAAAACCAAGTACCTATTAACCATTCCCATGCAACCATTTATTAAAAACACCATTAATAAAATGAATAACCATAATTAAGACATGGAAAAACCATAACCAACCATTATAACAAAACCCCCAACATATATTTGAAAAACCCAAAACTATTCAATAATTATGCCATAAACCATACATTAAATCAAAACTTTAGTTGAGATAACAATAAGGAAAGAGTAATAATCCTTATATTATGATGATGATAGAGAGAAACCACCCTTGTAATCCCTAAATTAATCCTATTGATGAAACCCTAGCCTTTCTTAACTGAAGAGCCTTGAGAGAATTTGAGAGAGTGTTCGAAGTGTTTATGATGAGAATAATAGGATAAATGATGTCCTAATAGTTTTTTTATTCTTTAGGCATTAGGAGGTTAAGAGGGTAAATGTCTAGTTTACCCCCAACTTAAACTGTAGAAAATTCCTGTAGGATAGAATGATCACCCTCTTCTAAATCGTACCCTAGGGTATGAGTGATACCCTTATTTCGTACCCTAGGACTACCATTGGACCCCAAAACTTTATAAAATATGTCCACCATGGCCAAAAAATACCCAACCATATGAAAAATACCCTAAATCCATACCTTAGGTAAGCTAGAATCCTTTAGGTTGAACATAGGGCAACATACTACTATTACTCTAAGATACAGCTAGTATGATCCAAACATACCTTTGACAAAAACCAACAAACCCACACTTCTTACCATATTACCAAGACCAACCAAACTATACCACATTATACGACAAGTACCCCAAGTCATATGATATCTTGAAGCCAAAAATTGGGAAATTTTCTAAGGGTCAACACCAATGGTGTTTCAAATAGTTTAAAGGTAATCACTACATAAATACCATCCCATAACATCATAGAGATAGTAAAAGAGAATCTAGAAATAAAAATACAACCAAAGTATTTAAAATAATTAATACATCTGTCTCTATACAAAATGTTGAAGGAAAGTTAGAAGAAAATTGGCGATTTGGACTCCAAGAGCTCACCCAATCTTCATATATTAATGCCACATGAACATTAATAAACAATAAAAATTAGTACTCATATCTAAAAAACAAGTATAGAAGTGTAGTATCAGTACCCAATCTAAAGGTATTCAGTAGGCATCATCGGTGTGCTGAGCTAAATTATTGTATAAACGTGATAAAATGTAAGATATCTTAACTAAGTGAAGGTTTAGAAATGAACTTTAATCAAATACAATATCATTGTGCATAAATAAGTAAGTAAATCAGAATAATAACATAATGTAACATAAGGCATCAACACGTGCAATCATAATTACAAAATTATCTCTAAGATGCCAATTGGTGAAGAAAAGTTAATAACTCATCTCAAGGCCCCGTAAGCCTATAAGGTACAAACAAGAGTATCACCTATCACTGTCATTTAACAACTTTATTAATACGATTGGAATTCATCAATGTCATACCGCACTATAACCATCAATTGTCTATATTTATCATTTTCCAATTAGTCAACAAACCATCATGTAACATTAATCCTCGTGTATTAATAAATTATCCTTTATAACCTAAACAACACTTATTAACTAGTCATTATTTTATCAACTAAACAATATTTATTAACTAATTAATATTTTACTAGAATCTAATCATTTCTTTCCGCATTACAACTATTTCCTCATTTTCAACTTAGTTAGATTGTCAATCTCACACTCCAACATCATCATATCATAATAAATGTTTCATCATAGTATAGGTATATAAAACTAGAACTGGTATGGATATTCAATAATATCCTCTTAACAAACATCTTAATCATCTTTTGGTCTTGTCGGGCATGTATTTATCATCATAATCATCTTCTGGCCTTGTTGACTATATATCATCATAATTAGCCTCAAACCTTGTCAAGTATACATCATCATAATCATCCTTAGACCTTTTTGGGTAAATATCATCAATATCATAGCCATATTCCTAATTTTTATCGAGTAAAAGTAACCAGTATCATCATCAATATAGCCAAGTGAATAATAATTAAAGTAATAATATCATAAACATTAACATAATCAATAATCATAATTTAAATCATGAACTTTATCATACTATAGAATAGAGTAAATAAGAATGCTCCTAAGCATTATCCAAAATGTTTTTTTTTATATAGTCAATTCTTTGGTCCATAATATAATCAATATGCATTATTAAAGAATAGGAAATAACTTATCAATAACCTAATCAATTTCTTATCATTAACATAAAAGATAGCTTACCAAAAGAATTATAAAGAGTTAATCCATGGCATAATCTATAGTTTATTCATAGCGTAGTCAATAATATAATTTATGGCTTAGACAATATCATAATTAATTTCACATTCAATATCATATTAAGTAGCCCAATTAATATCCAAAATAATACAATATTCAATAGATCATCATAATCTTAACTAATTATCCATAGATATCACATTATCATCTAAGCATTACTCCCAATGTTATTCATCATAACCGATAAGTACAAAGGTGTAACAATGTTAGAATTTAAGGTATTTTATTTTAATCCTTTCATTTCTTGAAATAACAATTTTTGTCTCAAAATATGTTTTGGGATGTTAAAAGGATAACCCAGAAGAGTTTTGGAATTTTTGGATGGGGTTCGTGGTAGTTTTTGGCTATGGAGGCAGTAAGCCTCTGTAATATTGGTGTGCCACATAGGTTATTCTCTGCGATAAACTCTGGGATACAAAATATAATTACTATGATAAGGTCTATGATACGGATACTAGACCTCTTCGATAAGGTTCGTACCATGGACTTACAGTATTTTGGGTTGTCTTATTCTTTTCAATACATGATAAGGGGTAAAGGGGTCCTTTCACCTATCAACAAATTTTAATCACTATAAAGACCTATTTCTATTATTTTTCAATATACAAAGGTCATTCTCATTACACTCAAGTATCCTCTCTCAAATTTTCCTTTTTAACTCAAGACTAAGGTTCAAGGAGGTGATCATCTAGGGTCCTAACGGTGTAGTATTCTATGAATTTATGGGCACCTTATGCATATAACTCTTTCCCTATAACTCTTTTCCTATACTTATCTTTCCTTTGTGTCATGAATTAGTTATTATTATGCATGTTTTTATGTTGTGTTTTGAACTATGGGTTGAGGGTTTTGAATTTAATTCATTTTTAATGTTTTCCCATGATTATTATTGAATTTTTATGCATAGAATTGATCATTTTAGAACTCTTTAGGTGCATATGGATGGTTAATGCACTTAGGGGTACAATGGATGCCCCAAATAAATGGTTTCGGTATGGAAATAGATTATAACCTCGACCCAATTGCATAATTGTCTTTGGAATATTATTTATCACTTGGTTTACCTATTCTTTTTAAAGCCTTGCATTGAATAAGTGGTAAATGGGACATGGATGGAATTGTTTTTGTTTTAAATATTTTTGTAATTGATTTGATGGCCATGTAATATTTTTTTATATCAAAAATTATGGTGTCAACTTGGTTAATGGTTTTGTATTACAAAAAATGAATAGACTGGCAAGCTGTAATTTTTGTACGATGATACCAATGGGAAATTCCTAATTAAAAGACTCCTTGGTAAGTGATGATGAATGTGTCAATGGTTTTAATATGGGTTTAAAAGGGGTTCTGTAGCAAAACCATGGAAGGTGGAGGTCCTAAGGGGACCGATACTAGAAACTCATGTTTGCGAATGTGAGGGTTGGTCCTGGTGACCATGTACATTAGACTCAATTTATATTTTTGGGAATTCATTAGCCTTCTCGGGTTTTCTTTGGTACATGCAACTAAAATGCACTGGGGCCTTTCAGCAGGGTTGCTGAACCCATATAGCCCGTGGGTGACTTTAGTAGGGAAGAGCAACATATCTATTTTAATGATTTAAAAATACATTCTATGATTTTCTCCCTTTTCCCGGACATATAATATATATATATATATTATTACATATGATATTGCGCATTGGATTTTTCTAGTTTTCATATTATGGATTATGACATTACTTTACTCCTTTATTCCTGAGTTATATGATAGTGCTCCAACTTCTAACTATATTCTGACACTGTATGCCCACATGATGTAGGGTTAAAAGTCAAGCCTACCTTTTCTGCTTAGTTATCAGATATTTGTGGTTAGATCAAGAGTTGACTTGAGGTGGTGAGGTTTCATCCTTTGGAAGACTTTATTTCATGTTTTTGTTTCCCTTGTCTTAAACTTTATTTTAGACTTATTTTGGCTATGGTCAGGGTTATTTTACAGGTATCCGGTTTTGGTAGAGGGTTTGTTGGACTACTGTGGATATGGGTATTATAGTTGATGATCGGTATTAGTTTAGGTATTATTGATTTATTTTTAGAATATGACATAATATAAAATTTTAGGTTTATATTTCCTATATTGTCTTATATATATTGGTTACATTGGAATAGGCTAAAGGGGTGGTGTTCGGTCTTTTGTAGACTTGATCCAACCATCATAGTGAGGCCCTAGTTTGGGTCATGATAAAGTTGGTTTCAGAGCCTATGTTCATAGTCATTTGGGTATCTAGTAAAGCATGTTAAGTAGAGTCTATTTTATGGGTATGTATTACACCACACTTATATGAGAGAGGCTATGAGGCCCTAAGGAATGTTTCCCTTTCTTGTTTGTCTTATTCAGATCAATAAAGTCTAAGGTCTTGAGTCTCTCGAACTCTTATTTATTTGCCTTACAAATTAGGCCTCCTAGATGATCTGAAGCTCATAGAAACTTATCTATCACACCAGAGAACACAGTGGGAGAATCTCATCCTAATTTTGGGATACATAACTAGTCGAGGGTCACTGCATCTGATTTTTCCTATGGAGTCCCACCTGCCTCCACTAGTTAGTTTCTAAAAGGTTTAACTCTTTTTCAGTTTCCATGGTAAGATATCACTAATGGTGAGTTCTACCAATGCATCCATTGGTTGACTCAGATTATGACATCTTAATCATGTTATATGGGTTATACTGTTAATGATAAGAGTTCATCTAAGAGAACTAGAGTTGGCCATTTTATGAGGTTGAGCCCTTTAAGTTGCACTAGTACTAAATTTGAGGAGGATCCTCAAAGTTTTATAGATGAGTTGGAGAAAATCTTCTGAGTTAAGCATGCTACTGAGGTAGTAGGTGTGGAACTCACTGATTATCAGTTGAATACTATGGCGTACCAATGGTATAAAGAGTGGGAGCGACTTAGGGGTAATGATGTTGAATATGCTTTATAGGAGGATTTATCTGGTGCCTTTCTTGACTGCTTCTTTCATCAAGATTTGATGGAGGAAAAAGTGGAGTAGTTTGTGAATTTAAAGCAAGACAAGATGTCAGTAAAGGAGTATGTTCCCGATCTAGTTTCTCACAAGAGGGATAGATCTATGGTGTATATGCAGTAGGTTGAGGAAGTGAAGAAGAAGTAAGTAGGTATGCGAGAGAGGCAAAGAAAGAATTTTGGATATTCAGATTAGAGAAGAGGTTAGTAAATAAGTAGTAGGGATGGTAGGAAGTGGTCTAACAAGAAGTGGGGCAACTCTAGTTCCTATTTGATAGCTAGTTCACCCTATCAAAAGTTATTCAAAGATCATCATTTCCAGAGTGATGATGGATCTAGGGAACAGGGTGCCTAATCTCAAGATAGTAAGGCCCAGTCATCTCTATTATATCTTTCTTGAAGATTGTATGGTCAGTTGCATCATGGATTCTTTGATGAGTTGGAGTATCGATTTATCAATTATTTCAAACTATGACATATATTGAGGGATTGCCCTTGGGCATATTTTATTTAGGGGTTAATAAGGTTCTAGTTTCCACATTATCGTATCCTACACCTAGGGGTGGCACATCTAGTACCGACATATGTCAAAATCTCTTATATTCTCTTACTACCCATTAGGAGTCTGAGGCATGACCTGATATCATCATTGTTATGTTAAAACTCTTCTCTCATGATGTGTACTATTTTCTTGAACTGGGTATACTCTTTTTTCTATGATCTCATTGTTGGTTGCGCATTTTTGTTTTAATCTCAAGTGTATTTCATGGGTGACTTTGTGCTTGCTAGAAGGGTCTATATGGGTTGTGTGGTATCCATTAGCGGTATGGAACTTTGGTGGGTCTATTTGAATTAGACATGTTATCTTGGGTATGGATTATTTGCATTCGTGCTATGCCTCTTTAGACAGTCGGACACAAAAGTTAATTTTAAAATCCCCAAATGAGATGGTTATTGAGTGGGAAGGGAGTTCCTTAGTTACTAAAGGAATGTTACTATCATATCTTAGAGCCCAAAATTTAATTTCCAAGGGGGGTCTTTATCATCGGGTCCGGTCTAAGGATTCTTACTTGGAGGGTCCTTCTTTATGGTTAATTCCCATGATAGTGACTTTACTATGGTCTTCCCAAATGATATTCTTGGTATCCCTCTGGACAGGGAAATTGATTTTGTTATTGATTTTCATCCATACACTCACCCTATATCTATCCCTCCTTATAGAATAACTTTAACCGAGTAGACAAAACTTAACAATTCTTGACAAGGGTTTTATCCATCCTAATGTATCACCATGGTGTTCTCCCATTCTTTTTGTGTGTAAGAATGATTGTTCTTTTTGGATCTGTATTGATTATGTCAGTTGAACAAGGTAACTATGAAGAATTAGTACCTTCTTCCAAAGATTGATGATCTATTTCACCAATTAAGGGTACTAAGTATTTATCTAAGATTGACCTTTATATAGGTTATCATTAATTAAAGATTAGGGTAGAGAAAATCCCTAAGACTTCCTTTTGTACTCGATATGGGCATTTTGAGTCCTTTCTCAAGTCTTTTGGGTTGACCAATGCCAATAGCATTTATGGATCTCATGAATTGGGTATTCCATCAGTTTTTGGACTTGTTGATGATTGTATTTATAGATGATACTTTGGAATATCTGAAGAGTGAGGTGGATCATGATAATTACCTCTATCTGGTTTTGTAGACCCTAAAGAAACAACAATTGTATTCTATGTTTTCAAAGTGTAAAGCTTTTGTTGAATGTTGTTACTTTTCTGGGCCATGTTATTTTTAGTGAAGGGATCATGGTGGATCAATCGAAAGTGGTGGAAGTTAGGAAGTGACCTAGATCTATGACTCCAATTGATATCTAGAGATTTTTAGGTTTAGCGAGTTATTATATGAGGTTTTTGGATAGTTTTTTGTCAATTACTGCACCATTTACTAGGTTGACTCAGAAGAAGGTGCCATTTCTATGGCCTGATGCTTGAAAAGGCAATTTTTAGAAGTTGAATGAGAAATTGAATTTTGCCCTAGTTTTGACTTTGCTAGAGTGTAGTGATGTTTTTGTGGTTTATTGTGATGTATTATATATAGGACCTAGTTGTGTATTGATGCAACATACAAAAGGTGGTAGTGTATGCTTCTAGGAAGTTGAAAGTTCATGAATGGAATTATCCAGTTCATGATTTAGAGTTGTTGGTTGTGGTTTTCACATTGGAGATTTGGCGGCATTATCTACATGGGGTCCATGCTCACATATTTTTAGATCATAAGAGCCTACAATATGTATTTACCCAGAAGGAGTTAAATCTCAAGCAAATGAGGTAACTTTGGTTGGTCAAGGACTATGACACGAGTTTCCACTATCATACATGTAAAGCTAACATAGTTGGTGATGCTCTTAGCAGGTTATCATTGAGGATTCTACCCCATATGGATGAAGAGAAGCGGGACTTGGTAAAGGATATTCACTATTTGACAAATCTTCGGGTTCATTTCTTATATTCTGACAGTGTCCAAGCGCACACACAAATGTATGTGGTCTACCAAATAGTTTGTGGCATTCAACAAAGACGAGTATCGATCCCACAGGGACTTATTTCAACAACGATTCAATTTCAGTTCATAATTTACATTAAATTGGCACAAAAGTTATGAAAAAAGAGAGTTTGTAATTTCTTGCTGTAAGGAAAGCAATAATGCATAAAGTAAAGATCTTACAAAATTCAATGGGAGTAAAACCCTGGGTTGAAGAACTTTGAACACTCATACTATGTTATTGAATTTCATTCATGAACATGCTAATCTTGGTTGAAATTCATAATAATTGCATGATCATAGTCTCCCGACATCTAATCATTTACTTAATACGAACCTTACAACTATATCATTGAGCGAGGATGTAATGATCCAATTAAGTGTTTTAAAGCTATCATCTTACGTTTGAATCAAGTAAGGCATTTATGTACATTTTTTCTGAGAAGCTAATCCATATTCCTAATTTTATAAAAGACTACGAACTATACTTTGTTCAATCCACATTCTCTCTCCCTATTCCCTCTTTCGAGTTCACAAGGTTGACAATAGATGCATTTAAAGGGTGATAAAGCCTCAAAATAGTTGAATCAATAAAGAACACACAAAAAATAATGATAATAAAATCAATGAACTTAACTCAAAACAAAAGTTCTCATGTTTTTGTATTAAACCCCGGAAAGGGAGTTTCTAGCCACTCACAGTCATAAACATGATCCAACAGGTTGAATTCATGTTATGATCAAATGGAATACTAAATGCAAAATGTAAAAAACTATGTTATGAAGTTATAGAATCTTCCTTGATGTTCCAAGACGTCCAAAGATGATTAACAATGTTTACAATGATGTATTTATAGTAAAAAAACCAAAGCCCAAGCCATGTAGGACTTATAGTGCACTTTTGGCATTGTTTGATGTTAGGATCGTGGCGTGATGGTGGATTGACACAAGTGGGGGACGTGATATACTATCAATTCAAGTCAAGTTAGGTTCACTTCATAATGGCTTATTGGGTCAATTATGGGTCGCAATGCACCCCTATCGTGATACCTTATTGGAATTTGCATCTTGAAATTTGGTTAAATGTTGAACGTTCCTTCTTCTATCAAAACCTTTATGGTGTCTTTTCCATGGTTTTACAGCCTCTAAATAATCAATTTATCATTATATTAAGATCAAAAATCTTTATAAATAGTCACACCACACTAATTAGAGATTTAAACAACACAATATCCTCAATGATGAATAAAAAACAAGAGCTAAGATTAGGCTAGTTTCTATGATATTCAACTTCATGTCTCAACTATTTACTTGACTCACTAGAACTTTATACACTACCAATAAGTTACTACACATATTATTATACCATTAAAACCATTTGTAGAACATTAAACATAATAGAATCCAACGAGATAGACTAGACAAACACCTAGCTCAAGGTAGTAAAACTAGTTTTCTCGTTTGAACTTTAAGTCATCCAATTAAACCCAAAATATTTTAGAATACACTTTGAATATTTTAAATACATACTTGAGAACTTAGATGCTTATTTATATCAATATGAACATATATAGCACTCAAGTTAATCTCAAAAAAGGAAAAATCAGCTAGAATGATGACACAAAAGTGTATAAAACCACCTCAGATCAGATTCTAAGGATGGTGGTGTATTTTTTCAAGAGGTGGAGAAGTCATATCTTATTGCTGAGTTAAAGGAGAAATAGGTGTTGGTCGGTATCTTGATGTAAATCAAGAATTATGTGGGTAGGTAGAAGGTAATGGATTTTAAGATTGGTGGTGATGGTGTTTGGAGGTTCCAAGAGAGGTTGTGTGTTCCCTGATGTGGATGGGATGTGAGGTAGAATATTTCATAAATCTCATATGTCACGTTATTTGGTTCATCCTGGTTCGACAAAGATATATCACGAACTTAAGGAGATCTATTGTTGGAATAAGATAAAGAAGGATATTGCTAATTTTGTAGGTACGTGCGTGGCATCTGAAAGTGGAACACTTGAGGACTCGTGGGTTGTCAAGAAATAGAGTTTCTTGTATGTAAATAGGAAGTGACAAATATGGGTTTTATGATCGGCCTTTCGCAATTTCAAAATTGTTTGATTCTATTTAGGTCATCATGGATAGAATGACAAATTCTTCTCACTTTTTGCCAATGAGCACTAATTTTATTGGTGAGGACTATTCAAGGTTTTTTATTCAGGAGATCATGAAGTGGTATAGTGCTTCATTTTCCATTATTTTTTATTGAGGTACTCTGTTCATATATCATTTTTGGCCATCATTTAAGCTAGGTTTGGGGACTAAAGTAACCCTTAGTACCGCTTTCAACCTAATGATGGATGGACAAGTGAAAAATACCTTATATACTTTAGACAATATGCTTTGATCTTGTGTAATTAAATTTAGTGGTAGTTGGGTTGACCACTTACCTATGGTTGAGTTTGCATAAAATAATAATTATGATTTTAGCATACGTATGACACCATCGGAGGCTTTGTACGAAAGGAGGTGTAGGCATCCTATTGGGTGGTTCAAAATTGGTGAAGTAAGGTTGTTCATTCCTGATTTAATTCACCAAACTATGGAGTACATGGTGGTGATTGGGAATAGGTTTAAGACTACCAATTTTTGCCAAAAGTCCTATGTGGACGTGTGTCAAGGAGAGTTAAATTTTGATGTAGGTGATTGGATGTTCTTGAAAGTGTCTCCTATGAACGAAGTTATGCATTTGGGATAGAAGAGGAAGCTCAGTCCCCATTATGTTAGACCTTATTTTATTTTAAATAAAGTGGGAAATATTTCTTATAAGTTTGAATTGCCTACGAGTTTGGGCTCTAGTCACCTTATTTTCATCTGTCCATGTTAAGGAAATGCATGGGCGATCCTTCTTCGGTAGTTCCCATTGAGAATGTTGGAGTCTAAGATTCCTTGTATTACGAAGAGTTATTGATGGAGATCTTTGATATAGTTCATAAGTTGCTGACAAAAGATGCATCATTAGTAAAGGTCCTTTAGAGGAACCCTAAAGTGGATGAAGCCACTTGGGAGGCGGAATAGGAAATGAAGTCTAAGTATCCTTTTCAATTCCATGTTACTGACGAAGAAGCTTGATGTATGAATTTTTTTTTCTTGTTTGTTATCCAAGATTATTTTTTGATTCTGGTGTATTATTATTATTCTCGTGAAAAATGCGTCAAAGCTCATTATTTGTGGATGAATGATCCCTAGGGGGATAATGTAACACCCTTAAAATTTTAGTTATTTGATTTTTGGCCATCCCATTCTTGAAATATTGAATTTAGACTCAAATTTTGTTCGGGGATGTTAAAAGGGTAAACAGGAAGAGTTTTAGAATTTTTGACGAGGTTAGGGGTGATTTTAGGTCACGGTGGTAGTAAAGCCTCCACAATATTGTTTTTCCATGAATTTTAGTCTCTGCTATAACCCCCATGATACTTATGATAATCCCCATGATAAGGTCCGTGACAAGGAGGCTAGACCTCCGCAATAAGGCCTATGCCTTGGACCTATAGTATTTCAAGTTATCTTGTTATTTTTAAAATGGGATTAGGGGTAAAGGGATCCTTTCACCTATCAAAGAATTTTAATCACTATAGGGACCTATTTCTATCAGTTTACAATATACGAAAGTCAGTCTCATTACTCTGAAGTATCCTCACTCTAATTTCTTTTTTCCAACTCAATGCTTGGGTTCAAGAAGGTGATCATCTACGGTCCTGCGGGCTTTTTGTTCTATGCATTTCTTGGAAATTAAGGCATGTAACTGTTTTCATATACTTATCTTTCCTTTATGACATGAATTGGTTATTATTATGGATGGTTTTGATTTTGAATTTTGAACTATGGGTTAAGGGTTTTAAATGTATTTGGTTTTGAATGTTTTCCCATGATTATTATTGAATTGTTATGCATTGAATTGATGATTTATGAATTCTTTGTGTGAATAGGGACAGTGAATGAATTTTGGGGTACAATGGATGCCCAAATAAATATTTTTCATATGGAAATTGATAATAACCTCAACCTACATGCTTAATTGGCTTTGGAATATGATTTATCACCTTGTTTGGAAATTCCTTTAGAAAACTTGAATTTCATAAATGATAAATAGGACTTGAATAGAATTGGTTTGGTTTTCAAATGGTTTTGTAAAGGATTTGGAGGCCATCAATTTGGTTTTTAAATCGGAAATTTGGAGTAAACTTGGTTTAATGGTTTGTATGGAAAAACGGAATAGACTTGCAAGATCTAATTTTTGTATAATGATACCAACGGGAAATGCCTAAATAAAAGACTCTTTGGTTAATTATGAGGAATATTTAAATGGTTTTAATATGGGCTTAAAGGGGGTTGTGTATAAAAGCCATGGAAGGTATAGGTCCCAGGGGGACCGATATTGGAAACTCATATTTGCCGACATGAGCTTTGGTCATGGTGACCACATGCACGAGAGACACTTTAAATTTTGGGTATGGCATTAGCCTTATTGAATTTTCTCAGGTACTTTCAGTTGTAGGGCAGTGGGGCCCTTTCAGCAGGAGGAGTTAAGCACATATATCCCACAGGTGGCTTTAGGGCGACAGAACTACACGGTCTAGATTAATAATTTAAAAATGCATGCAAAGTCTTACTCCATTTTCCCCAGCATATGATATTTATATATATATATATATGTACGTATTTTATATGATGTTGTGCATTGGGTGTTACCGGTTTTCATATTATGGATTATGGCATTACATTACACCTTTATCCCAAAGTTAAATGCTAGCGTTCCAACCACTAATAGTCTTCAGACGTTCTATCCTCCTGTTATATAGGATTTGAAGGAAAGTCGACCTTTTCTTCACAGTGAACATGTGTTCGTTGTTAGATCAAGAGTCGACTTGAAGTGGTGAGCTTTCATCCTTCGGAAGACTTCATTTTATGTTTTGGTTTCTCTTGTCTTAGAATTTATTTTTGACTTGTTTTGGCTATGGTCGATGGTATATCTAAATATTTTACTCGTATTTCATTTTGTTAGAGTACTTGTTGGACTACTGTGGTTATCAGGGTTAAAACACCTAGGCTTTGGACCCTAAGGATATTTCCATAATTGAAGGTTCTACACTAAGTACGACTTTAGGGTACTAGTCATACCCTTTGATACGTCTTAGTAACCCCATCTCTTGTTTATAAGGCATTGTGGAAGGGGTTACACACTAACCAAGATACGGCTTAGCCTTCCCATTGTCGTATATTAGGGTACAAGTCATACACTACCTAGAAGTATTGAGTGTTGAGTTGACTTAGTTAAATTAGTCTTGGGTATAGTTTGGGGATATGGTTTAGGTTACCATTTGTAGGCTTGTGTGTTCATACCCGTATTAGTGTAGGGTTCCTTGTGTGGCCTAGGTTATAAGTTAGGATACCACTCGTAACCTAAGGTACTATTGAATCAAGTGAGTCGTACTCTCCTGAGATCTACTTTTTAGCTTTAAAGTCAAGGACTCTATGGACACTTCCTACCCCAAATCTCTTAAGTCCCCTCACTATATAATCTATTGTAGCCTCTCTTAACACTCATTTGGTGGATCAAACATATAAAATACACTCTCTAAACTTCTTCAACAAGATTGGGGATAGGGTTTGAAGAGAGTTCCTCTAGAGGAATGAGAGAGTCAAGTTCATCCATGAATCTTCTTGTATAAGGCATATACCTTTTCCCTCATTGTTAGTTCAAAATATCATGTGTTTTAAATAATGTTTTTGAATGTTAAATTGTGGTTTTGAAATAAAATGTTGAGGGTTTTGTTGCATAGTGTTGGGTATTGTTTACTCTTTTTTAAGCTTGTATAGGTCTTTTATGATAATTTGTACATATGGGCGGTTTTTGATTGTGGTTTAACAAATGGGCCGTGATTAACTAAAAATTTAATGATTCTTAATTTGGCTTTGGCCTTGATAAAAGCATGCCCTCAATGTGTTTGTGAAAATAACTAAGAGAAATAACTTGTCACTTGTTAATAGTGTATTAAATTATGATGTTGGTCTAATGAATATAGATTTAATATGACATTGGCCAAATTAATATGAGTTCTTGGTAAATGACTATGAAAAGGTCTTCTTGGCCATGTATTGAATTAATTAATGACCCTAGTATTTTGAATGGTTAGTACGGGGTTAAAGTCCTTAACGTGGAATTGAACTGTGTTTTGAACTAAAATAGATTCTAAGAATGTCAATGGAGAGTGAATGATTTTTTAATTGTCTTGGTGACTATAAATGAATTTACATTATGATATGACTATGGCATTAGCCTATTAACAAGATCGGTTGTTAAATTATTTTTATAAAGATCATGTGTTCATATATGGTGTTGACTTACGACCATGGCGGTTTGGATTGGTTAAGAAGGGTCTAGAGTCCTTATGTTTAATTGAATGGTTGTCGATATATAGACAAGGGGTTTGAGTCCCTAAACCACTCTATTAGTTGGTCTTCGTTAGACAATGGGTTCAAGTCCTAAGGTCATATGAATGAATTAATTGATAATGATATTGACATGGTGTACGCTTGCAGGTGGAATTGGTATGACTATAGCAGTGAAATACCTTTTGCAAGAAATTAACTAAGTGGTTGCATATATGAAATGATTGTTTTAAAATGGGCTTCAAAGTGGGATGTGTAGAAAGACTATGAAAGTTGAGTCTAAAGGACTAACACTAAAAACTGCGTTTGCCGGTGTGTGTGATATGTGGCCAGGTGTTTCAACTTCCCCGAATGAAATATGCAATTGGGAGGTTGAATTCGCCCAAGTAAAACATGGGATCGGAAGGTTCAAGTCCCCAGGATGAACGTCCCCCGGATGAAACATGCAAATGGGAAATTCAAGTCCCCTTAATTAAACATACAACCTGGAGGTTCTAGTCCATGAATAAAACATGCAACGGGGAGGTTTGAGTAACCTGAATGAAACATATGACTAGGAAGTTCGAGTCCTCCAAACGAAACTATGAAAAAGGAGGTTCGAGTGTCCCTTACAAAATTTAATGGCACATAACTCACCTTGATGAATTTGGGAGGTTCCATTCCCCATAAATGCATATACAGTTATGGATATTCTCTGGTTCGTAAGGCTATATGGAACGAGGCCCTTCCAGCTGGGGGAGAGCTGGGACCATATTGCCTATGGGTGTTTTATTCTATGATGGTGATTCTACAAAGCCCAATTAATGGTTTTAAGAATCATTTTAATACCATTCCCTACCCCGACATAGTATACTGATATATATATACATATATATATATGGATTACATTGGTTGTGTGTATTATTTTATTGGTTTTAAACTGTTGGAACTACTTTATCCTTATCCTTGAGATACATGCTAGCGTTCAAACTGCTAATCATCCTCGGACACTATGTCCCAATATGATATAGTAGCCAAAGCTTCTTCTCCTTTATTTACTATGCAGTGATGAGGTGTTCACGCAGTTAGTGTTTTGACATTGAAGTGGAGAGATTCTATGCTTTGGAAGTCATATATTTTATAGGTTCTATCCTATGTCGTAGACTTGTTTAGACTTGATATTTTCTATTGTCGGGGGCAAGTCCAGACATATTATAGACATTGGATTCATAGAGGCTTTGTGTATGACTATGGTTTTAGGTGTGTTGGTTAGTATGTTGATGTAAATTAAATATTTAGACACTATCTATGTTATGATTATTAGTTTTTTTTCTCCTATCTTGATATATTATCGGAGTTTATCCAACACTTATGGATTGATATGATGGTTAGGTTGAGCTGGTGAGGCGATCTTCAATCCATGTTGGTCTTCAGATGCCATTGTGGTAAGGCCCAATTTTGGGTCATGCCAAAATGGTATCATAACCAAGGTTCATTATCAGTTGGGAGTCCACCAAGACATGTTAAGTAGTGTCTCTTTTATGGGTTAGCGCACCACAATAATAAAAGAGGGGCTATGAGACATTTAGGAGTGTTTTCCTTTCTTGTGATTCTATCTAAAGATACACTGTCTTAGGGCTTGGATTTCTCTGATTTTGGCTTGCTCATCTTAAATATCATACATCTAAGAAGACCCGACAATCAGACAAAATCCACTGTTATGACTAAGGATAATATGGAAGAATATTGTCCAACTTCTAGGGTTGGGACCCTGTCAAGGGTTGTGACATCTGACTGTCCTCATGTGGTTTCATCTTCTCCCACTAACCCTACCTTTTGCAGTGACACTCCTCCTCAGTCACCTTAAGGAAATACTACTGATGCTGGGTTCCATCTCCCAAATACTCTATTAACTCATGTAGGTTTTAAGGTTTTCGAGAAAAAACATTAGTTGGGACCTAACATCCACTTTGCGGTTAGTGCTCCCTACCGAGAGCCATAGGGAGTCAAACATTCTCAGACCGGTAGTGCTTCTAAAGAGTAAGGAACCCAGTCCCAGGACAGTAGGTCCCAATTATAACCTACCTACCCTCTTTATAGATTCTATGGTAAGCATCATCATGGTTAGTCTAAAAAGGGGAGGAATAGGTATTTTAACAATGTTCAGTTGGATCACATATAATATGAGTGTCCTATTATGATTGCTGCTTAGGAAAATAAAGTATCGATTTCCACTTCTCATGATCTTGAACCTAGGATGTTGCTTCTAGCCTAGATATTTGTCGGGACCATCTCAATGCTTTTAATATCCATCGGGATACCAAGTCACCTTCTAATGCTGACATCGGTACGTTGAAATTCTTCTTCCATGATGTATATACTTTACTTTGTATGAGGACCTCCTATCCTATGTAACCCTATTTGTGATTTGTAATTTGAACTACATTCTAAGGTTATTTTGGACTTTTTTTTCTACCCCGATAACTGACTCTCTGATTGTAAGGAGCCTATCAGGTGTGTGTGGTCGTTGTTAGTAGAAAAAAATCTGTTATTGATAGGATAGAGTTGGATATGGTTGGTGTTAACATCATTCTGGGATAGAATGGTTGCATTCATGCTATACTTCCTTAGATTGTCAGATCTGTAAGGTCATGTTTAAATTCCCTAATGAGCCAGTTATTTTATGGGAAGGTAGTTCTTTAATGCCTAAGGGGAGGTTTATCTTTTAAATTAGAGCTTGAAAGTCAATCTCTAAAGGGTGTTTGTATCATTTGGTCCAAGTTAAAGATTCTAACTTAGAAGGTCTTTCTTTGCATTCAGTTTTGGTGGTGCATGAATCTCTTGGGTCCTTTTTGATGACCCTCATTGTGTCTTTCAAGAGGAGAGGTTGAGTTTGGGATTGGTCTTATTTGGAACGCTTGTCCAACTTCTATTCCTTCTTTATAGAATGGTTTTGGTTAAGTTAGAAAGACTTAGGGAACAAATAAAAGAATCTCTTAGATGAAGGTTTCATCCGCTCTAGAGTTTTTCTATGGGATACCTTGTTAGTAGTGTAGGGTGGTTGATAGATGTTAGGTTTGAATCTAAGTGTTGATTTGGTCGAAGAGAGAATGTTAGCTCGGGGATAAAATGCCAAAGTTGTGGAGGTAGATTTGTTGAATGGATGAGGTTTAGGTATACGAGGACCAAGTGTCCCTAGTATTCATCCTTGGTGATACCCTTAGAGCAGAGTGTTGTGCTTATAAAAAAAGTGAGTCAAAGGTCGGGGGTAAATTTTAAATTTTCTTCTAGCGGTGGACTTCAAGGGAAATTCGGGATGAATTTACTCCTATTCTAGTGATTCTCTCCTATCTCATTTAGGAGGGCACTCTCCAGGTGTTGTATGCATTTTAATAGAACTTACGCCAAAGGTTCACATCTTACATATGTTTTGTTCTCTGGATATGAATCTTGACCTTACATTGCATTACCTATGGTATATGCGGTGGTGTGACTTTTGGTGTACCGTCCCAAGGACTCCTCCTATGGTGTGGTGTGTCAAGATGAGTTTCATTTATGACCTAGGTGGTTGCAATGATGCACTTTATGCTTATGGTGTCGTGTCTTTTTAGGGTCTTGCATTGGGCAGCATAAATTTTTCATGTGCATTAGTTTCTTAATGACCATTCTTATGTTGCGGTGGTAAAGACCTTGGAGGTGTGGTGATATTTTGATTTGAGAGAGAGTAGAAGTCATGAGTAGGGGAGACTCTGGGTTGACTAAATGGAACTAAAGTTATGGAGAAAGAAGGGAAGGGTATTGTAGGGGAAGGTTGTTGTCAAGAGAAATGACTAAGATAAGTGTTGATGGTGAAAATTCTTGGTGGAGGTGGTAGAGGTTACTAAAACTATAAAAGGGTAGATCATAATGTGGGTGTAGGAGAGGTAGGTTTGAATATTGTGATTGATGGATATACCAAAGCGTAGGGCTGGGTACTTAAGAAGCTTGGTGAGGCATGATGCTTGGCTAAGGAAATGGAAGTAGAGGAGTCTTTTTAATGGATGTAAGAGGTAGAGCCCAGTGGCTTAGTTTATTTTCTCCTTTCTTTGTATAAGCATTAAGGTTGAAATGGTGTATGGTTAGATTCAACCTCTCGTACTGATTTGTTTCCCGGAAGTTCTAAGATTAAATTGGAGTTGTCTCTAGCATGAGTTCCACTCTTCCAGTATCCATTGTGTATGTTGGGAAAGTGCATAGATGATCCTTCTATTGGATGTTCCCTTAGAGTATGTTGGTGTTTTGCACCCTTTTACCTATGGGGAGGTCCTAGTAAGGATCTTATATCTCCATGTTCGCTGGTTGTTAGCAAAAGAGGTGGCTTCGGTTAAGGTTCTTTGGAGGAACAAAAAGTCTGAGGAAGCTACTTGGGAGGTAGAAGAGGAGATGAAGTCCAAGAATCCGCATTTGTTTTCCATTCCAGAAACCTGTGGTTGAGGTATGTGCTTATCTTCTTACTTTTATTTATGTATTTGATAGACAATGTGGTTAAGCCCCTAATCTATGAATTGAACAAGTGTCTTTGATAGATAAGAGGTTTGAGTTGCATAGTCAATTGAATTAATGGATGATTGATAATGATCTTGGCGTGAGCTTTATCCTTGTTGTATGTCTTGATTTCAAGCTTGGTTAAATGTTAGTAGATGTTATTAATGTGTTAATTTGTGTTTATATTTTCCTTGCCCATTATTCGTCGATGAATGATCCCAAGTGGGGGAGAACTGAAATACCTAGGATTTGGACCCTTAGAAAATTTACTTAATTGAAGGTTCTAGACTAGGTACGACTTCAGCGTACTAGTTGTACCCTTGGATACGAATTAGTGACCCACCTCTCTCGTATACTAGGCAGTGTTGTAGGAGTTACACACTATCCAAGATATTACTTGGCCTTTCCATGGTCATATATTAAGGTACGAGTCCTATACAACCTAGTTGTATAGAGTGTTGAGTTGATCTAGTTGAAACAGTCTTTGGTATGATTTAAGGATATGATTTAGAGTACCAATCATACCCTTGGTTACGCATTATGTATGTGAGGTCGTACCCTGGGTAGTATAGGAGTCCTTGTGAAGCCTAGGGTACGAGTTAGGCTACCACTTGTACCCAAGGGTACGATTGAGTCAAGCGAGTCATACCCTCCTAGGAGCCAATTTTTAGCATTTAAGTCAAAGACTCTATGGACATTTCCAACCCCAAAACCCATAAGTCCCCTCACTACCTAACCTATTGTATCCTTTCTTAACACTCATTTGGTGAATCAAACATACCCAATACACTCTCCAAACTTCTTTAAAAATATTGAAGGCTAGGGTTTGAATAAGGTTCATCTAGAGGCAAGAGAGGTGTCAACTTCATCGTGAATCTGTTTGTATAAGCCTTGTACCTATTCCCTCCTTGTTAGCAAAAATATAATGTGTTTTAAACAATATTTTACTTGAAAATTGTGGTTTTGAAATCAAATGTTGAGGATTTTGTTGCATAGTGTTGGGTAATGTCTATTCTTGTTTATACATGTATTTAGTCATGATTTGTACATGTGGGATCTTGTTGATTGTGGTTTAACAAATGCATCACAAGTAACACTAAATTTGATGATTCTTGATTTGGCCTTTTTTATTGATAAAAGCATGCCCTCAAAGTGTTTGTGAAAATGCCTAAGAGAAATAACTAGTGATTTGTTAATAGTGTATTGAATTATGATGTTTTTCTAATGAATATAAATGGAATATGACATTTGCCAAATGAATATGAGTGCTTGATAAATGACTATGAAAAGGTCTTGTTGGCCATGTAATGAGTTAATTGATGACAATAGTATTTTGAATGGTTAGGAAGGGGTTAAAGTCCTTAACATGAAATTGAATTGTGTTTTGAACTAAAGTTGAGTAAAAGAATGTCAATGGAGATTGAATGATTTTATAAAGGTCTTGGTGACTATAAGTGAATTTGCAATGTGATATGACTAAGGCATTGACCTATTAATATGATTGGTTGTTAGAGTGGTTTTATAAATATCATGTAGTCGTATATGCTGTTGAATTATAGCCATGGCCGCTTAGGTTGGTTAAGAAGGGGCTAGAGTCCCTATATGTTGAATTGAATTGTTGTTGATGTATAAACAAGGGGTTTGAGTCCCTAAACCGCTAAGTTAGTTGGTTTTTGTTATACAATGGGTTTGAGTCCTAAGGTTATATGAATGAATTGATTGATAATGATAATGGCATGGTATATGATTGCAAGTGGCATTTGTATGACGATACCAATGAAATGCCTTTGGTATGAAATAGACTAAGTGGTTGCATATGTGAAATGACGGTTTTAAAATAATCTTTAAAGCATGATGTGTAGCAAGAACGTGAAAGTGGAGTCTGAAGGACTAACATTTGAATCAATGCTAGCCGCTGCAGGTGTCATATGGATGAGAGGTTGAAGTCCAACGAATGACACATGCAACTGGGAGGTTCAAATCCCCTAAATGAAACATGCAACTGGGAGGTTCAAGTCCCCCTAATTAAATCTGCAATTGAGAGATTAAAGTTCCACGAATGAAACATGAAATTGGGAGGTAAAAGTCCTTTGAATGAAACATTCAACCGGGAGGCTCAAGTCCCCGAATGAAACATGTGACCGGGAGGTTCGAATCCCCCAAATGAAACTATTAAAAGGGAGGTTCGAGTACCCCTTACTACATGTAGTGGTGCATACGTCACTTTAATAATGTTGGGAAGTTTGAGTCCCCCATAAAAGCATATACGATTATGGATATTCTCTGGTTTGTGTGGGTACATGCACCTAGGCCCTTCCAGCTAAGGGAATGTTGGGCTTATTTAACCTATCAGTGCCTTTTTCAATGATGGTGATGCTACAAAACATAGGTTAATGGTTCAAAGTATCATTCTAATTCCATTCCCTACCCCAAAATTTTATTTTTAAATCCATATACATATATATATAAATATAAATATATGTGAAGATATATATATGGATTACATTGGTTGTGTGCATTGGTTGATTTGTTCTGAACTTTTGGCACTACTTTATCCTTATTATTGAGTTATATGCTAGCGTTCCAACCGTTAAATGTGTCTGGATGCTATGTCCCCAAGTGACATAGGGGCCAGATCTTCTTCTTCTTTTTTACTACACAGTGATCAGGTGTTTTAGTAGTTCGTGTGTTGAAATTCAAGTGGTGAGATTCTATGCTTCAGAAGGAATACATTTCATAGTCTTTTTATCCTATGTCATAGACATAATTATACTTGGTATTTAGCTATTGTCGGGGGCATGTATTGACATATTATAGACATTAGATTGGCAGAGGCTTTGTGGCGACTGTGGACAATGGTATGTTGATGTAAATGAAATGCTTAGATATTGTCTACGTTATGATTATTAGTTTAGTTTCCGCTATATTTATAAATGGTCAAAGTTCATCCGAAACTTGTGGATTGATGTGATGGTTAGTTTGGGCTAGCGGGACAATCTTCAATCTATGTTGGGCTTGAAATGCCCATACGACAATCCCCGATTTTGGGTCATGTCAGGTATTATGGTTAATATTCGATATTA
This sequence comes from Capsicum pubescens, assembly GCA_030864215.1. NCBI lineage: Eukaryota > Viridiplantae > Streptophyta > Magnoliopsida > Solanales > Solanaceae > Capsicum > Capsicum pubescens. The sequence continues at coordinate 173,740,638 of CM061543.1, forward strand.
GTTTTAGTATTGTGAATGGATTTCATATAATGATCTCATATAGACTTTTGGGTTTATCTTTCATATCTTGTCTTGTATATATATTGGTCGGTTGGAATAGGCTAAGAGGGTGGTCTTTGATCCTCGGTGGACATGAGACGTCCGTCACAGCTAGTCCTTGGTTCGAGTTGTGACACAAGGCATGTAAATATCACCGAATAACCATCTTTCAAGATGTACACAAATGTATCAAGGGTCTTCAATAACTAGCAAAAGTGTTAGATTAAGGTGGGTTGTGGTGCCCACTTCTACTCCCCAAAATCATTTACAGAGTAATATATAAACCGAACTCAGAGAAGGTATCTAAATCCAATATTAAATGTCGAACAAACCACAATTAGCCCTAGGATATGGATCTCTCCAAACATAGAGCAACTACATAAATTTCACCTATGGTATGGCTATTTGAGAAAGTTTCATCCTAAACTTAACTGACCAATGAAATCTTCTTATTAATTGAGTAACTAATGTATTTCCATCCTAAAAAAAACATAAAAGGTCAATTTTACCTTATATAGGAATAACTAAGTTATTAAACACCAAAACAATAGTCAAAGTAACCTAATAGATCCTACCAATCCCAAGTATTTCAATTTATCTTATCAATACCGAAACCATTCCATATCTAACATAATATTGTAAATATACTATGAAGTAGCTCAATTTAACAATGGTTAAAACCTAGCCTACCTGGATTCTGAAGAAACCTCACAAGATTCACTAAATCACCATTTTCCTTTATGAGAAGCTTCCCCAAGATGCCAAACCATCAAAATTGCATTCTACTCATCAAGGCGAGGATAATGATACCCATATTGCACCATTATACTTTGGGTTCAAAAATCCCATCAAAACCCCATATGGGTCCCACTCCCTAAAATTGCATTATCAAAACAAACCCATCTTTCTTACATACTCAAGGAATTATTACCCTTAAAATGGGTGAAATCAAAACTAAATTGGGCTAAAATAAATCCCTCAAGGTTTTGGGGGGTTTTCAATAAGAAATCAAGAAAATAAACCTAAAAAAGGGTGAATTCTTACCTTAAATAAAAAGATAATTGCGGAAACAAGAGTTAATCAAGCTTCCCAATCACCAACAAGCCTAAAAGACACGACTTCTTCCAAATCACCAACAATCCTAAAAGACACGACTCGAACAGAGGCGTAGTCTTGTTGGGTGCCTCAAGCCCAACCTGTATTGGAGACCACCGCCAATACCCAACCAATATTGCCCCATATCCCAAGTCGAAAGATTTCCAAATATATATATAACAAATCCAAATGGAAATGTCATAAATCAAATATAGTTAATGAGTTTAAGCCACACTACTAATACAAATGCCAATGAAGACACAAATACTGACACCGCCCATACCAACCCATAGTTGTCCCATAAAGCCTGTATCTGAAAGTAAAACAATATCTGATCGAGACATGCCTCCGACCATAGCCAACACCCTATTCTATAAAATTACCAAAGTGTGTAAAGAAATCGATAGCATGGAATGGAACCTTCTAGAGTTTGGAAGCTCACAACATCAATAACACAAAATCTGACCCCAAATTCGATCACTGAGCAGGAGGTGTCATATGGCCCATTCCTTTATCGCGTGGGGATAACGCCCCTGAAGATGGGTTAGAAGGTGAACACTAGTATTCATTTAGGATAAGTATAAAATAATGCCATTATTTGAAACTATGTAAATAACCATATGCAAGTACAACCATACATATAAATATATAACCCATACCGAGAAAGAGAACCGGGTTTTGCATGCCTTTAATACCATTAACCTGTGTATGTGTAGCTTAAACGTCCTAGAACCACCCATGAGCTATATGGGTATAGTGTTACCCCCTTAACGGGCTCCAATGCGTGTAGCCGCATGAACCAAAGATACGATAGGTGTAGGGGATTCACGTGAGCCCTTTACCCTCCATGATACATATATACAAGTATAACATAGGGGATTCCCGTGTACCCCATAGTATATGGTCGCCATAAAAAATCGTCAATTCGGAAATCATAAGATTCCAGTGCCTTTCCATTAGACTCACACCTTCACGGTTAACTATCACAAGTAACCATTATTACGCAATTAAAACCATTAGCACACAACTAAACCATAAATTCTATATATTATAAACCAAGGCTATAAGAAGTGGTATCTTCATACCGACTATAGATTGCAAGCAATGCCCTTAGACAATCACTTTGGGGATTCCTATGTACCCTGTGGGATACATTATTAGATTCACTTGGGGGATTCTCGTGTCCCCCACAAGGTTTTAAATAAAATCCTTGACCACCAAGGTCATACAATTTAGCCAATAAAATCATTTAACTAATTTACATTCCATTTCCATATTATATCATGCAAATTTTTTAATGAAAGTCCAACAATGTAATAAAAGCATTCTCATAGGCATTTTATCAAACATGTCGAGGGCACATAGTTTCCAAACCCAAAACCAAGTACCAATTGACCATGTCCATGCAACCACATGTCGAAACCACCATTATAATATGAAACCCATAAGTAAAAACATCGGAAAACACAAATCAACCTTTAATAATAAAAAACCACAATATGTAATTCAAAACCCAAAATCATACCACCTTTATGCCATGAAAAACCATTTATAAAACATGTCTTTAGAGGAACAAATAATGAGAGAGGAGTAATATGCCTTAGATAAAAAAGAAGACATAGACAAAACATCCCTTGGATACTTAATTGACCACCTTGAAGGAAACCCTAACCTTTGCTTAACCAAAGAGTTTGAGAGAGATTTCAGAGGCACCCTAAAGCTAATCAAACAAATCATCAATATGAGAAAAAGAATACTTATTCTTTATCCCCACCTAATTAAGCTATACTCATAGACCCATCCTACTTCTTCACAAACAGAATAGGTGCACCCTAACGTAATACACTAGGTTGGATAACTTCCATGTCAAATAACTCGTCCAATTGATTATTTATTTATTTTCACATGATTGAGGCCATCCTATAGGGAGGAATACAGATGGGATTAGTGCCCATCATAACATAAATAACAAAATCAATATCACGATCCGTAGGCATGCCAGGTAATCCATAGGGCATACATCCATAAACTCGTAAACAACACGAATAGAATCCAAAGAAGCAGGTGAAGCAACACTAGTATCATGAATATGAGCTATGTAAGACAAATATCCCTTATCAACCAATCGACGAGCCTAAAAATAAGATATAACCCTCTTAGGACCTGAATAAAGTGTACCCTTCCACGCTATCCCCAACACACTCAGTGAAAGTAAAGTCACGGTCTTAGCATAACAATCTCAAATAGTATGGTAAGGATCCAACCAATTCATACCCAATATAAAAATGAAATAAACCATATCTAAGACCAGTAAATCTACCCAAGTTTCACGCCCAAAAAAAGTCATAATAAAGGATTGGTACACCTTATCTACCATAAAAGAATCTCCTATGGGGTAGTGTAATAACCAAATTTTCTGGATCCAAAACATCAAATGGTACTCATAATCCCAAGGACCATAATCTAACCCTCTACTGATATCGGTATCTGAACACTGGATAATATAAATAATAAATGCAGAAACTAGCCATAAGGTTCAAAATATTTAAAGATACTCAAAATTGAAAACTGAATACTGATACATCTGTCCGAAAAACCACTAATCTATTTGAACTGTGGATTTAATGGGACATGTCCCCAACTAACTAAGCCTATGGAAAATAAACTAAGTCTGGTACGATAATAATAAAAATAACGAGCATCCTCGACTGAAGAGAACTCACTGTTATGTCTATTGTTGCTGACTGTGACTGAGATGCTAAGGTTACTCTGGATATCGTTCCTCAAAACCTATGGCGTAAAATTAAACAACATAGAGTAAATGCATTAGTACAGGAATATACCAAGTATGAAGATGAGGTAAGGCTAAATGAAAGGGCTTATGCATGAACAATTACTTAATTGAATAATCTTGATAATACTGAATGAGGATATATCATGAATTCACCAACCATAACTGAAAACATCGCAAATCAAAGTACTAAAACTCGAATACTGCTTTACTGATATCAGAACTCACTTCTAACGCCTAAGGTACTGAACACTGGATCATCTAATACTGATAACTGGGTATTGGAGTTGAAATTAATCTTATCTAGAAAGTGATCTATAAAGCTTATGATACTGAAACTGATTAACTGAATCCACTCATATCAATCCCTGAATTCTGAACTTTTAACTCTCGACTGACTGCATCGAAGATCAAACCTCTCTAACGGATGATTTTGGAATCTGCTATCAATGATAAGAAAATATTATATCTGAGATCAACCCTATCTAGCAGAGGATCTCTGAATTTGATAATCAAAATAATCACTGAATCTGAGAATGAGATCAAGCATATCTGATGAGTGATCTCTGGATCTGATAATAAAAATACTCAAGTGAATTTGAGACCGATATCAAGCCTATCTAGCGGGTGATATCTGGATCTGATAATGATATTACTCAACTTAATCTGAGACTGAGATCAAGCCTATCTAGCGGGTGATCTCTGGATCTAATAATGAGATTACTCAACTAAATTTGATACTGAGATCAAGCCTATCTAGCGGGTGATCTCTAGATCTAATAATGAGATTACTCAAATAAATCTGATAATGAGATCAAGCCTATATAGTGGGTGATCTCTAGATCTGATAACGAGATTACTCAACTGAATCTCAGACTGATGTCAAGCCTATCTAGCAAGTGATCTCGGGATCTGATAATGAGATTACTCAACTGAATCTGAGACTGAGATAAAACCTATCTAGTGGGTGATCTCGGGATCTGATAATGAGATTACTCAACTCAATCTGAGACTGAGATCAAGCCTATCTAGCGGGTCATCTCTGGATCTGATAATAACAATGTTCAACTAAATCTAAGATCAAGCCTATCTAGCTTGTGATCTCTAGATCTGATAATACTAGTACTGAATAACTTCTTATGGGACCATGCCTATCTAGAGGGTAGCCCATGAATTAATGGAACTATTTGAGTTCCTCACTGAGATGAGATAGATGACTGTATCTGACAATCTTTATTTCTAAGTTCTTTTTTGAAGACTGATACTAAAACTTTAATTGTGGGAGTTCTCACTTAACTGACATACCCCGAATCTGAACTGGTAGGGTCCAACCTATAACCCCAACTGGAAGGGTGTCAATACTGTGCCACAGGTAAAGACCTCTCTGGTCAAGCCTCTCTAGAGAACTCAGTCAGATTAGTCTAGTAAGATAATCAGTAATAGATTTAGCTCAGTCTAGTATAGTCCAAGAATCAGTTTAGTGTCTTTTAGTTGGGAGTAGGAACTAGCACCGAGCAAGTGCAGGGATGAAGGCTTACCCATTAGAGAGGCAGAGTTGTTAGTAATAGTCTATGAACTCCAGAACAATGTATCTAGTGAAGACCAAGAGTCACCCATTAGATTAAGGCTTGACATTCATATTCCCTTAGGCTTGACTTCCAATTCAGGGTCACCCATTAGAGAGGCTTGACTATAGTAGAGGTATTTACCTATGGCATGGTATTTACACCCTTCCAGCTGGGGTTACATGTTGGAACTCAAAATATCAGATTCGAGGCATATCGGTTAAGTCAGAGCTACCACAATTGCAGTTTTTGTATCAGCCTTCAGAGTAGAACTCAAAAATCATGACTGTTAGATATAGTCACCTATCTCAGTAAGCAACTTAGATAGTTCTATAGAATCATGGAGCATCCACTAGATAGTCCTCGTCTTACATAAAGTTAATCTGTATCAGTACTAATAGAGTTGGAGATCAACCGTTAGATAGGCCTAATCTCAAACTCAGACTACAATTTTTATTATTAAAAGACTCAGAGTTCTTATGATAGAGTGGATTGATCTCGACTGTAGTACTCAATTATCAATATCAGAAGATTCAGTTATTCAGTATCTCAGTATTAGTAGTGAGTTCAGATGTCCGTAAAGCAGTATCCAAATATCAGTATTCAAAGTCATGATGATTTTAGTTATGGTTGGTGCATTCATGCATATGTCCTCATTCAGTACTCTCATGTTATTTAGTTAAGCTATGTTCATGCATAAGCCCTTGAATTTAGCCTTACCTGATGAAGCATACCAATACATTAAACGTACTGACGCATACTTTTCTCTTGCGCTATGGTGTCCTATACCATAGGTTCAAAAATGTGAGATCTAGAGAACCGTTAGTAGTTCAGACTCAGTCAGCAGTAGTGTACATAGCAATGAGTCCTCTTAATTTAAGGATGATCCTTATTTTATTATGGTATTATACTTAGTTTATTTTTAGTAGATGGAGTTAGTTGGGGACATATCCCATCAACTCCACAGTTCGGATAGTTAAAGGCTTTTCAGATAAATGTATCAGTATTCAGTGTTCAGTTTTGAGTATTATAGATGTTTTGAACCTTAGGTCAAGTTTATGCTAGTGTTTTGTATTTATTATATTATATTATATTATGCAGTGCTCAGGTATAGATATTAGTAAAGGGTTAGTTTGTGGTACTTCGAGATCATGAGAATCGCGTGGTATTCCGATTCAAGAAAATTGGGGCGTTACAAACTTGGTATCAGAGCCTAAGGTTCAATAGTGTCCTAGGATGTCATAAAAGCAGCATCTAGTAGAGTCTTTTGCATAGGTGTGTTGCGCGCGACATTTATGTACAAGAGGCTATAAGATGTTTTTAGGAACAATTTCCCTTCTTTTAGTGTTCATGTCGTGCAAGTATGCATAAGTTACAGTTGATTCTCAGTCTGATCTATTCTCCCTTTCATTTACAGAGTATGCCTCCTCGTAGAGATAATGCCCGTAGGGTTGATACTAGTTACCTCATCCTGTAGATCTTCTGAATGAGAATGTGTCATATACAGAGTTTCGGGTATCTTTACAGGCACTAGCCAAAGGTGTGACCAGTAGTTTTTAGGGAAACTGTCAGGCTGCAGTCCCACCTAAGTAAGATGGGGGTTCAACTGCAGCCAAAATCATAGATTTCATGAAAATGAACCCGCCAAATTTCTTTGGGTCAGTAGCAAGTGAGGACCCACAACTTTATGTAGAGGAGGTGAAGAAGATCACCTAAATTATGAATGTTTCAAAGGAGGAGAGTGTAAAGTTAGCATCCTTTAGGATGAAAAATATTGTTCACGATTGGGTAGTGGTGTGGAAGAAGTGTAGAGGGGAGGATGCAACTCCTATGACTTGGAAGGAGTTTCAGTATGCCTTTCTAGATAAGTTTTTCCCGCTAGAGATGAGAGAAGCTAAGGTAGAAGATTTGATGAACCTAAGTCAAGGATCCATGATATTAAATAAGTATTGTCTTAAGTTCAACCAGTTAGCTAAGTATGCTCCCAATTTTATAGCAGACCCTAGAGCGAGTATGGGTAAGTTTGTGACTAGTCTATTTGGGTTGGTGTTGAAGGAGTGTAGTACATCTATGCTTAATAGAGATATGGAACTTGCTAGACTGATAATTCATGCATAAAAAATTAAGGGTGATTATATAAAAGGAAAAGAGAGAGTGAGTAAGAAAGCCATAATAGGTAGTCATAGTTTCTCTTAGGCAGGGTCACAGGGTGGTAACCGTTCTCAGCATAGTTAGAAGTTTTCAATTCCAGTTCCATCCTCATCTAGTGTACTCGCACCAAAGTCCGGGGATGTCAGTCATGATGGGGTGCTAGGCTCTAAAGCCCATGGTAGTGCTAGTAGTGTTCGTACCTATCCACTTTATATAGAATGTTAAAAGAATTACCTAGGTATGTGCAGAGCTAATGGTCAGGTATGTTTTGGATATGGTAAGTTAGACCACAGTATGCTAGAATATAAAGTGCTATCTGAGAGGTGCAGAGAATTGCATCAGTAGGGTGCCACTTCTGGTGCCCATAGTGGTCAGTGTTAGAACAAATTATATGCGCTTCAGACACACCAAGTTAAGGAAAGGTTATCTGATAAAAATTTGGGTATGTTATGAGTACTTCAACTTTATGATATGCATCCTTAAATCCTTTTCTCACATTTTGAGCTTAAGTTTTCAGCATGAGTTAGTTAGTAGTGCTAGCAAGTCAGTTTAGCATTCGAACAGTCAGATTTGTATAGTTTGTTATCTCATATCTTCACCTGATCATGCAATTAGAAATTCCCAAAATATAACTATTCCACGGTAGAGTATTCTAGTAGTTATGAGTATAACTCGGTTCATGAGTCATTCATTAATTTTAGATCTTAGACGATCAATAATGACCCAGTTCGTAGGTGCCCCATGCACCGGCCAAGTATTTCAACAAAGTATTCTAAGAGGGACATAAAGTCCCAAGGGGGAGATACCCCATAATATTATGATGCTTTCATGTAATTAGACTCATTCAGTAGCATGTTCAGACTCTTCTTACAAAGTTAGCACTAGTTATCATTGTATACTCAGTCATGCATTCAAGAATGAGGTATATATTCATGCATTAGATATGCTTGTTCAGTAGAAAAAGTTCAGTTCTTCTGTGTATAAGTCATGTATTTAGGAGAGATACTCAGTCAGGAATCCATGCATCAGATATGTATGTCCATTATGACAATTCAACTTAAGAGTAGCTTCAGACGTGTATCCCATGTATCAAATATGCATGTTCAATATAAAATCTCAGTATATCAGTAGTTCCATTCCTATACTCATGTTTCTCATGCTCATATCCAGTAAGTAAGTTCAGCCTGCTAGAATTCTCAGCTTAATCAGTCTCATTCGAGGACGAATGTTCTCAAGGGGAGATATTGTAATACCCCACCCTTCTCTAAGTTCTAATGCATCTCTAAAAAATCAAAGATCTTGCTTCAAAGATGAATAAGCTTTCCATAGATACCAAATTTGAAGAAGCTTTCCATCGATACTAAATTCGCTCGAATCCAACACTCGGGCGAAGAGTTAGAGCCAATTTAGTGAGACAGCGTACCACCTGGTACTTTAGCGTGCCGCAGAGCAAGCTAAAATGGCAATTATCAAAATCCAGTAAGCCTCCGCGATTCCACTATGTTGCGGTGGCTTTCAAGTTAGCAACCAAGGTGGCAACGTAATTTCCACAGCGTAGCACCAAGGCTCAGTTCTCCAATTGTCCAATTTCTAGTAAGCTGGCGCGACTATGGCGCGTCACGCCATCATATAAAATTGGGATTATTTTTCAGTTTCGGATTTTAATTCCAAGTACAAGAAGGTCATTTTTCTACCTCTATATATACTCTTTAACAAGAAATTTCCCGTTATTTCACCCAAATATACTAGTTTTCTCTTAGTTTTCTTCAAGAACAACCATTAGGGTTCATAGCTCAAGACCCAAGTCATCAAGATTTCTCTGTAAATCTTCCTAGAATCATATGACAAGGTATGTTAGATGTTGATTCTTGGGTTCTTTCAACCCAAGGAGCTGAAGAATCCTTTTCAAAATTTTAAGGTTTACGTATTTATGAGATTTCATGATTTATGTGTATTAGAGTTCATGATTTTGTATTATTGGGTTTTAATTTTGGATTTAGACTACCAATTTCAAGAGTTGATTCTAGTATGTGATGAGTTGTATGATGTTCATGATAAACCCTCTTCAAGTTGTATGATATTGATGTATTCATGATCAATAAGTATAGAATCTGTGGTATAACCAAAGCATGCTGCCCATATGTTTGATATAATGCTTCCATATAGATAATAGCGCCTATTTAGTATGTTAAGCATGAAATCCCCAATTTTGTGATAACTAGTGTATTCCAAGCATTTGTTGAAATTCTTTAGTGAATGTATTATGATACGTTGCATACATTCTTATCCATGTGTATTCCTTATTGAACAACTATGAGATATTAGTATGCATTCCCTATACATTTACATGTGTATGACATTAAAGTGATTGATGAGATATTGTATTGATTGTGTTGTGAGTGAAAGTCTATGGTTATGATTATTCAAGAATGGTTATGTTTTAATTTTATGTTATCAAGTCCTGGGGGTATTTATACCTGACAAATTAGTTTCTCTCTAGAACCAGTATTAGTTTTCACGATATTCTCAGTCGAGCAATGATACTTAAAACTCAAGAAGTTACAGAATTCAGCACTCTCAGATAGTTACAGAACTTATGAAATCTCAGTAATCTAAGTATCATTAGCATTCAAACTTTAGTTCAATACTCAACTCAAATCTTAGTAGTATTCTAGAATTCAGTTTCAAACCTCAATAGAATTTAAGTAATAAATTCAGAACTTAGTATTATCCAGTCATATAACGAGATTCAAAAGTATTCTGTTAGCTAATAAAATTAAGAAAACTCAGTCAGATCAGTCAAGTAAGATAAGAAGTAATAGATTCAGCTCAGTCTAGTACAGTCCAAGAATCGGTTTTGTATGTTTCAGTTAGGAGTAGAAACTAGCACCGAGTGAGTGCGGGGATGATGGCTTCCCCGTTAGAGAGGTAGAGTTGTTCGTAATAGTCTCTGAACTCCAGAACTACATAGCCAGTAAAGGACCAGGATTCACCCGTTAGATTAAGCCTTTACTATCATATTGCCTTAGGCTTGACTTTCTATTCAGGGTTACCCGTTAGAGAGGCTTGACCATAGAAGAGGTCTATACCTGTGGCATAGTATTAACACCTTTCCAACTGAGGTTACAGGTTGGAATCCATAAGATAGATCCGGGGCATGTCGGTTAAGTAAAAGCTCCCATAGTTGCAGTTTTAGTATCAGTCTTCAAAGTAGAACTCAAAAATTAGGACTGTCACATACAGTCACCTATCTCAGTAAGGAACTTTGATAGTTCCATATATTCATGGACCACCTGCTAGATAGGCCTGGTCTCATATAAAGTTAATCAGTATCAGTACTAATATAGTTGGAGATCGCCCGTTAGATAGGCCTAATCTTAAACTCAGCCTGTCATTTCTATTATTAAAAGATTCAGAGATCTTCCTCTAGAGAGGACTGATCTCAACTTCAGTACTTAATTGTCAATATCAGAAGATTCATTTATTCAGTATCTCACTATTAGTATTTAGTTCAGATATCAGTAAAGCAATATCTGAATAACAATATTCAATGTCACGATGATTTCGGTTATGTTTTGTACATTCATTCATATGTCCTCATTCAATACTCTTATGTTATTCAGTTAATCTATGTTCATGCATAATCCCTTGCATTCAGCCTTACCTCATCAAGAATACCAGTATATTAAAAGTATTGACACATACTTTTCTCTTGCGCTATGATGTCTTATACCATTAGTTCAGAATTGCGAGATCTAGAGCACACTTGCAGTCCAGTCTCACTCAGCAACAATAAACATAGAAATGATTCCTCTTAATTCAAGGATGATCCTTATTTTATTATGGCACTATACATAGTTTATTTTTAGTAGACAGAGTTAATTGGGGACATGTCCCATCAACTCCATAGTTCAGACAGTTAGAGGCTTTTCAGACAGATGTATCAATATTCAGTGTTCAGTTTTTAGTATTTTAGATGTTTTGAAACTTATGGAAAGTTTTCTCTAGTTTTCCGTATTTATTATATTATATTATATTGTGCAGTGCTCAGGGATAGATATCAGTAATGGGTTGGTTTGTGGTCTTTCAAGATCATGAGCAGTGTTCCAATTAAAGAAAATTAGGGCATTACAGACTTGGTATCAGAGCCTAAGGTTCAATAGTGTCCTAGGAAGTCCAAAAAGCTGCATCTAGTAGAGTCTTATGCATGGGTATGTTGCATGCCACATTTATTTATAGGAGGCTATAAGATGTTTTTAAGAACAGTTTCCCTTCTTTTAGTGTTCATGTCGCGATACTATGTATAAGTTCCAGTTGATTCTCAGTCTGATCCATTCTCCCTTTCATTTACAGAGTATTCCTCCTCACAGATATAATTCTCGTAGGGTTGATAACTAGCCATCTCAGCTAGTAGATCCTCAAAATGAGAATGTGTTAGATGCAGAATTTTGGGTAGCTTTTCAGGCACTAGCCCAAGCTGTGACCACTAGTGTTTAGGACAATCGTCAAGTTGAAGTCCCACCATAAAAAGATGGGGATTCAACCGCAGCCAAAATTAGAGATTTCATGAAAATGAACCAGCCAGAATTCTTTGGGTCAGTCAAAATTAGAGATTTCATGAAAATGAACCTACCACAACTTTATCGAGAGAAAGTGAAGAAGATCACCCAGATTATGCATGTTTCTAATGAGGAAAGTGTAGATTTAACATCCTATAGGTTGAAAGATATTGCTCATGATTGGGTAGTGATATGGAGAGAGAGTAGAAGGGAAGATGCAACTCCTTTGACTTGGCAGGAGTTTCTAGATGCCTTTCTAGATAAGTTTTTCTCGCTAAAGATGAGAGAAGATAAGGTAAAATATTTTATGAACCTAAGTTAAGGCTCCATGATAGTAAATGAGTATTGTCTTAAGGTCAACTAGTTAGCTAAGTATGCTCTCGATTTGATGCCTGACCCTAGAGCGAGTATGAGTAAGTTTGTGACTGGTGTATTCAGGTTGGTGTTGAAGGAGTGTAGGACTAATTTACTCTAGAGATATGGACCTTGCTAGTCTTCTGATGCATACGCAACAGGTTGAGGCTAATAAGATGAAAGAAAAAGAGTTAGTGAGTAAGAAAACCATAACAGGTAGTCATAGTTTCTCTTAGGCAGGGTCACAGGGTGGTAACCATTCGCAGCAAAGTTAGAAGGTTTCAGATCCAGTTCAATCCTTAGATAATGTACTCACAATAAAGTCCGAGGATGTCAGTAATGATAGGGCGCCAGTCTTTAAAGCCCAGGGTAGTGCTAGTGGTGTTCGTACCAATCAAATTTGTGGAGAGTGTGGCAATAATCACGTAGGTGTGTGCAGAGCTAATGGTCAGGTATGTTTTGGATGTTGAAAGATAGGCCAAATAATGCAAGAATATAGAGTTCTAGCTCAGAGGGGTAGAGAATTGCATCAACAGGGTGCCATTTAGGGTGCCAATAGTGGTCAGCGTCAGAATAGACTCTATGCACTTCTGTCTCACCATGATCAGGAAAGGTTCCCTGATATATATTTGAGTATGTTATTAGTCCTTCATCTTTATGATATTCATCCATAAATATTTTGCTCCTATTTTTGAGCTTAAGTTTTCAGCATGAGTTAGTTAGTAGAGCCAACAAGTCATTTTAGTAGTCGAACAGTTAAATTTATATAGTTTGTTATCAAATATCTTCACCTGATCATGCTATCAGAAATTCCTGGAATGTAACTATTCCATAAAAGAGTATCCTAGTAGTTATGAGTATAATTCAGTTCATGAGTCATGCATTAGTTTCAGATCTCAGATGATCAATCATGATCCAGTTCGTAAGTGCCCCGTGCACCGCCCAAGTATTTCAATGATGTGTTCTTAGAGGTACATAAAGTCCCAAGGGGGAGATAACCCATAATATTCTGATGCTTTAATGTCATTACACTCATTCAGTTGTATGTTCATACTTTTCTTATGAAATTAGCATAAGTTATTATTTCATACTCAGTCATGCATTCAAGAATCAAATATATATATTCATGCATTACATATGCATGTTCAGTAGAAAGATTTCAGTTCTTCAGTGTATACAGTTATGTATTCAGGAGAAAAATTCTGTCACGAATCCATGCATCAGATATTTATGTCCATTATAACAATTCAGCATATGAGTAGCTTCAGTCGTGTATTCCATGCATTAGATATGTATGTTCAATATGAAATCTTAGTATATCAGTAGTTCCAGTCATATATTCATGTTTCTCACGCACATGACCAGTAAGTAAGTTCAGCCTACTAGTATTCTCAGCTTAATCAATCTCATTCAAGGACTAATATTCCTAAGGGGAGTTATTGTAATACCCCACTTATCTCCTAGTTCAAATTCGTCTTTAGAAAATGAAAGATCTTACTTCAAAGATGAATATATTTTATTCCAAGTGAAATTTTTAATATTTAGACTTTTTATCCCGTGGAAAATCGAATAAGATTTCCATCGATACTAAATTCGCCCAAATCCGACACTTGGCCGATGAGTTAGAGCCAATTTAGTGAGACAGTGTACCACCTGGTACTTTAGCGCGTTGCAAAGCAACCCAAAATGGAAATTATTAAAATCTAGTAAGCCTCCGCAATTCCACCATGTTGCGGTGGCTTTCCAATTCAGAACCAAGGTGGCAACGATATTTCCACCGCGTAGCACCAAGTCTCATTTTCCCAATTATTTTTTTCAGTAAGTTGGCGCGATTATGGCACGTCACGCCAGCATGTAAAATTAGGATTTTTTTTTTAGTTTTGGATTTTAATTCCAAGTGCAATACGGTCATTTTTCTTTCCCTATATATACTCTTTAACATGAGATTTCCCATTATTTCACCCAAATATACTAGTTTTCTCTCAAATTTCTTCAAGAACAACCATTAGGGTTCATAGATCAAGACCCAAGTCATCAAGTTTCCTCCGTAAATATTTTGAGAATCATATAACAAGTTATGTTAGATATTGATTCTTGGGTTCCTTCCACCCAAGGAGCTCAATAATCCTTTTCAAAATTTTAACGTTCACGTATTTATGAGATTTCATGATTTATGTGTATTAGAGTTCATAATTTTGTATTGTTGGGTTTTAATTCATGATTTAGACTACAATTTCAAGAGTTGATTCTAGTATGTGATGAATTATATGATGTTCATGATAAACCCTCTTCAAGTTTCATGATATTGATGTATTCATGATGAGTATGTATAGAATATGTCGTATAACTAAAGCATGCTGCCCATATATTTGATAGAATACTTAGGTATAGATAATAGTACCTTTTTAGTATGTTAATCAAGAAATCCCCAATTTTGTGATAACTAGTGTATGCCAAACGTTTGTTGAAATACCTTAGTAAATGTATTATGTTAAGTTGCATGCATTCTTATCCATGTGTATTCCTTATTGAAAAACTATGAGAAATTATTATGGATTCCCTATATATTTACATGTGTATGACATTCAAGTGATTGACGAGATATCATGTTGATTGTGTTGTGAATGAAAGTCCATGGTCATGAATATTCAAGAATGGTTATGTTTAAATTTTATGTTATCGAGTCCTGGGGGGTTTTATACCCGACAAATTAGCTTCTGTCTAAAGCCAGTGTCATTTTTCACGATATTCTCAGTCAAGCCATGATCCTTAGAACTAGTCAGTTATAGAATTCAACACTCTCAGAAAGTTACAGAACTTACAAAATCTCAGTAACCTAAGTATCATTAGCGTTCCAAATTCAGTTCAATACTCAGCTTAGATCTTAGTAGTATTCAAGAATTCAGTTTCAAACCTCAGTAGAATTCAAGTAATCAATTCTGAACTTAGTATCATCCAATCAGATAACGAGATTCAGAAGTATTCCATCAAATAATAGAATAAAGTAAACTCAGTCAGATAAGTCAATTAATATAATCAGTAATAGATTCAGCTCAGTTTAGTATAATCCAAGAATCATTTTAGTGTCTTTCAGTTGGAAGTAGGGACTAGCACTGGTTGAGTGTAGGATGACGGCTTTCACGTTTGAGAGGTAAAGTTGTTAGTAATATTTCCTGAACTCCAGAACTGCATAGCTAGCGCAGCACAAGAGTCACCCGTTAGATTATGGCTTGACATTTATATTTCCTTAGGCTTGACTTCCGATTCAGTGTCACCCGTTAGAGAGGCTTGACCCATAGAAGAGGTCTTTAACCATGTCATGGTATTGACACTCTTCCAGCTGGGTTACAGGTTGGAACCCACAAGATCAGATTCGGGGCATGTCGGTTAAGTCAGAGCTCCCACAGTTGCAGTTTCAGTATCAGTCTTTAGAGTAGAACTCATAAATCAAGACTATCAGATACAATCACCTATCTCAGTAAGGAACTTAGACAGTTCCATAGATTTATGGATCACCCTCTAGATAGGACTAGTCTCACATAAAGTATTATTTAGTATCTCAGTATTATTAGTGATTTCAAATATCAGTAAAGCAGTATTCAAATATCAGTATTCAATGTCATGATGATTTCAGTTATGGTTTAGGCATTCATGCATATGTCCTCATTCAGTACTCTCATGTTATTCAATTAAGCTATGTTCATGCATAATCCCTTGTATTTAGCCTTTCCTCATTAAGCATACCGGTATATTCAAAGTACTGACTCATACTTTTCTCTTGCACTATGGTGTCTTATACGATAGGTTCAGAAGTGCGAGATCCAGAGCACCCTTAGTAGTTCAGACTTAGTCAGCAGCAGTAGATGTAGAAATGAGTCCTCTTAATTTGAGTATGATCCACTTTCTATTATGGAATTAGACTAAGTTTATTTTTAGTAGACGGAGTTAGTAGGGGACATGTCCTATCAACTCCACGGTGCAGATAGTTAAAGATTTTTCAGACAAATGTATCAATATTCTGTGTTTAGTTTTGAGTATTTTAGATGTTTTGAACCTTATGGTAATTTTCCACAAGTTTTTTGCATTTATTATATTATATTATACTATGTAGTGCTCAGGTATAAATATCAGTAGAGGGTTAGTTTGTGGTCCTTCGGGATCATGAGCATCGTTTGGTGTTCCGATTCCTTAAAATTGGGGCATTATAAACTTGTTATTAGAGCATAAGGTTCAATAGTGTCCTAGGAAGTCTGAAAATCCATATCTAGTAGAGTTTTGTGCATGGGTGTGTTGCGTGCCACATTTATGTACAGGAGGCTATAAGATGTTTTTAGGAACAATTTCCCTTCATTCAGTGTTCATGTTGTACGAGTATGCATAAGTTCCAGTTGATTCTCAGTCTGATCTATTCTCTCTTTTATTTTATAGAGTATGCCTCCTCACAAAGATAATGCTCGTAGGGTTGATAACCAACCACCTCAGCCTATAGATCCTCTAAATGAGAATGTGTCATATGCAGAGTTTCGGGTAGCTTTTCAGGCACTAGCCAAAATTGTTACCACTAGTGTTTACAGCAACTGTCAGGCTACAGTCCCACCTCATCAAGATGGGGGTTCAGCCTCAACCAAAATAAGAGATTTCATGAAAATGAACCCGCCAGAATTCTTTGGGTCAGTAGCAGGTGATGACCCACAACAACACCTAGAGGAGGTACAGAAGATCACCCAGATTATGCATGTTTATACGGATGATAGTGTAGAGTTATCATCCTATAGGATGAAGCATATTACTCATGATTGGGTAGTGATATGGAAGAAGAGCAGAGGGGAGGATGCAACTCCCATCACTTGGCAGGAGTTTTAGGATGCCATTCTAGATAAGTTTTTCCCGCTATAGATGAGGGAAGCTAAGGTAGATGAATTTATGAACCTAAGAAAAGTCTCCATGATAGTAAAAGAATATTATCTTAAGTTCAAACAGTTAGCTAAGTATGCTCCCTATTTGATAGCTGACCCTAGAGCAAATATGAGTAAGTTTGTGACTGGTGTATTCAGGTTGGTGTTGAAGGAGTGTAGAACTGCTATGCTCAATAGAGATATGGACCTTGCTAGACTGATGATGTATGCGCAGCATATTAAGTCTGATAAGATGGAAAAAGAGAGAGAGTGATTAAGAAAGCCAGAACAGGTAGTCATAGATTCTCTTAGGCAGGGTCAGAGGGTGGTAACTATTCTCAGCATAGTCAGAAGTTTTTAGTTCCAGTTCCATTCTCAGGTAGTGTACTCGCACCAAAGTCTGGAAAAGTCAGCAATGATGTGGCGCCAGGCTCCAAAGCCCAGGGTAGTGCTAGTGGTGTTCGTATCTATCCACTTTGTGGAGAGTGTAGCAAGAATCACCTAGGTATGTGCAGATATAACGTTAAGGTATGTTTTGGATGTGGTAAGCTAGACCACAGAATACGAGAATGTAGAGTGCTAGCTCTGAGAGGTAGAGAATTGCATCAGCAGGGTGCCACTTCTGGTGCTAATAGTGGTTAGTGTCATATCAGACTATATGCGCTTTAGACTCACCATGATCAAGAAAGGTTCCCTTATATAGATTCGGGTATGTTATGAGTCCTTCATCTTTATGATATTCATCCATAAATCCTTTGCTCATATTTTGAGCTTATGTTTTTAGCATGAGTTAGTTAGTAGAGCCAGCTAGTCTGTTTATCAGTCGAACAATCAGATGTGTATAGTTTGTTATCTTATCTCTTCACCTGATCATTCTATTAGAAATTCCCAAAATGTAACTATTCCGCGATAGAGTATCCTAGTAGTTGTAATTATAACTCAGTTCATGAGTCTTGCATTAGTTTCATATCTCAGACGATCAATGATGACCCAGTTTATAGGAGCCACGTGCATCACCCAATTATTTCAATGAAGTGTTCTTAGAGGGACATAAAGTCCCAAGGGGGAGATACCCCATAATATTCCAAGGCTTTCATGTCAATAGGCTCTTTCAGTTGCATGTTCAGACTCTTCTTATGAAGTTAGCACTAGTTATCATTCCATACTCAGTCATGCATTCAAGAATTAGATATATATTCATGCATTAGATATGCATGTTTAGTAGAAAGAGTTCAGTTCTTTAGTGTATAGTCATTTATTCACGAGGGAAACTCAGTCACGAATCCATGCATCAGATATGTATGTCCATTATGACAATTATGCTTAAGAGTAGCTTCAGTCGGGTATTCCATGCATTAGATATGCATGTTCCGTATGAAATATCAGTATATCAGTAGTTCCATTCATATAGTCCTATTTCTCATGCTCATGTCCAGTAAGTATGTTTAGCCTTCTAGCATTCTCAGCTTAATCAGTTTCATTCGAGGATGAATGTTCCTAAGGGGAGATATTGTAATATTCCACCCTTCTCCTAGTTCAAATTCATCTTTAGAACATCACAGATCTTTCTTCAAATATAAATATATTTTATCCCATGGTAAATCGAATAATCTTTCCAACGATACCAAATTCGCATGAATCCGACACTCGGGCGAAGAGTTAGAGCCAATTTAGTAAGACAGTGTAACAACTGATACTTTAGTGCGTCGCGGAGAAAGCCAAAATGGCAATTATCAAAATCCAAAAAGCCTCCATGATTCCACCATGTCACGGTGGCTTTCCAGTTAACAACCAAGGTAGCTACAGAATTTCTACCGCGTAGAGCCAAGGTTCAGTTCCCCAATTGTCCAATTTCCAGTAAGTTGGCGTGATTATGGCGCGTTGTGCCAGCAAGTATAAATGGGATTTTTTTTCAGTTTTTGATTCTAATTCCAAGGGCAAGACAATCATTTTGATACCCCTATATATACTCTTTAACATGAGGTTTCTCATCATTTCACCCAAATGTACTAGTTTTTCCTCAATTTTGTTCAAGAACAACCATTAGGGTTCATAGTACAAGACCCAAGTCATCGAGATTCATTCTTAAATCTTCTAAGAAATATATAACAAGGAATGTTAGATGTTGATTATTGTGTTCCTTCCACCCAAGGAGCTCAAGAATCCTTTTCAAAATTATAAGGTTTATGTATTTATTAGATTTCATGATTTATATGTATTAGAGTTCATGATTTTGTATTGTTGGGTTTTAATTCATGATTTAGACTACCAATTTAAAGAGTTGATTCTATCATGTGATGAATTGTATGACGTTCAAGATAAACCCTCTTCAAGTTGCAAGATATTGATGTATTCATGATCAATAAGTATAGATTTTGTGGTATAACAAAAGCATGTTGCCCATATAGTTGATAGAATACTTAAATATACATAATAGTACCTATTCAGTATGTTAAGCATGAAATCCCCAATTTTGTGATAACTAGTGTATACCAAGCGTTTGTTGAAGTGCTTTAGTGAATGTATTATGATAAGTTGCAACAACTCTTATCCATGTGTATTCCTTATTGAACAACTATGAGATATTAGTATGCATTCCCTATACATTTACATGTGCATGACATTCAAGTGATTAATGAGATATCATATTGATTGTGTTGTAAATGAAATTCCATGGTCATTATTATTCAAGAATAATTATGTTTTACTTTTATTTTATCGAGTTTTGGGGGTATTTATGCCTGCCAAATTAGCTTCTGTCTAGAGCCAGTGTCACTTTTCAAGATAATATTTCTAAAGCCATGATCCTTAGAACTCAGTCAGTTACAGAATTCAGCACTCTCAGACAGTTACAGAACTTAAGAAATCTCAATAATCTAAGTATCATTAGCATTCAAATGTTAGTTCAATACTCAACTTAGATCTTAGTAGTATTCAAGAATTTAGTTTCAAACTTCAGTAGAATTCAAGTAATCAATTCAAAACTTAGTATCATCCAATTAGAGAATGAGATTCAGATGTATTCCGTTACATAATAGAATTAATTAAACTCAGTCACCTTAGTCAAGTATGATAATCAGTAATAGATTGGGCTCAGTCTAGTAGATTCCAAGAATCAGTTTAGTGTCTTACAGCAGTGATCGAATGCAGGGATGGCGGCTTCCCCGTTAGAGAGGTAGAGTCATTAGTAATAGTCGCTGAACTCCAAAACTGTATAGCAAACGCAGGACCAGGAGTCACCTGTTAGATTAAGGCTTGACTATCATATTGCCTTAGGCTTGACTTCTTATTCAGGGTCACCCATTAGAGAGGCTTGACCATAGCTGAGGTATTTACCCATGGAACGATATTAACACCCTTCCAGCTGGTGTTATAGGTTGGACAATACAAAATTAGATTCAGGGCTTGAACTCTGTGTGAGAGACATGTTCGCCCAAAGGATCTTCGGGCTGAGGGGTTGGTTGATTCCCATTTCTTCTTTTAGGAGGCATGTTCTGTAGAAGAAAGGGAGAAACAAATTAGATTATGAGATTGACTTGAGAATATGCTCAATGGCACGACATGGATACTGAAAGAAGGGAAATTGTTTCTAAAATATCTTATAGCCTCCTGTACATAAATATGGCGTGCAACACACCCATACACAAGACTCTACTAGATGCGGCTTTCAAACACCCTATGATACTATTGAACTTTAGGATCTGATACTAAGTTTGCAACACCCCGAGTCTAGTACCTGGAATGCTATATGTTGCTCATGACCCCGAAGGACCACAAGCTAACCCATGAATGATATCTTTAGCTGAACACTACAAAATATACAATATAAATGCATAAATAAAGTTTGTAAGGACGTAAGGTTCAAAACTGTAACATAACTGATAAAACCTAACATATGTATGTGTATGAAATATCCAAAACAACTAAAATAAATTGTCTAAACATACTATATTCTGAAAATCCTCTAACAGACTGGACTATCTGAATATGGAGTTGATGGGACATGTCCCTAACTAACTCCAACTAATAAATTAATTAATAGGATAATAAAGTAATGGTAATTTCCTCGAAAGATGAGGACTCATTGCTAACTCTAAATTCGGAGACTGGAATGCTACTGATGTTTTTGAGCTCGTGCTTCTAAACCTATAGTATAAAATACCATATCGCAAATACATCAGTACGTTGGAATATACTGGTATGCATGTGAGGTAGGCTGAATGAAAAGAGTTCACATACATGAACTATACTAACTGACTGAATAACATGAATGTGAGAATGTATGCATGAATACTTAATAACTATAACTTAGTTCATGATAACATGATCACTGAGTTTGAGTACTAATAATATGAGATACTGATATCTGTATAACTGAAATAACTTATACTGAGCGACTGTATCTGACATTCTAGGTTCTGATGGAACAAGCTGAGTTTCGTACTGTTCTAAGTTGATTGTATCTGATAGTCCTAAATGCTATAAAACTATCTGAGTTCTATTACTGAGACTGAATAATTCTATCTGATAGTCCTGATCTATAACTAAAATAGTGGGAAGTATTAATCTAATAGAATACCCCTAATATGCCATTATGGATAAGTTAGGGTCCAATCTGTAACTCGAATTGGAAGTGTGTCAATACCACGCCACTGGTAAGGACAATCTGTGAGTAACCCTCATATAATCAGTAACTCTAGTGAGAATGGTGGAAAACCTTATATAACAGGTGAATTCACCTTATCAGTCCTCATATAACAGGCTATGATGTCTCAACCTACGCTGGATACACAGTTCTGGAACACAACGATTGCTTCTTAGAATCACACCCTCATATAACAGGCTATGATGTCTCAACCTACGCTGGATACACAGTTCTGGAACACAACGATTGCTTCTTAGAATCACACCCTCATATAACAGGTGGGTTCCTATCCTTGGGTTCACTCGGTGCTAATTTCTACGCCCATCAGGATAGACACTAAACATGATTAACTGAACTGACTGGACTAAGATAACTGAGTTCCATTGACTGACGGAATACTACTGAGATTACTAAATTTCAGAGGTTTGTGAGATTATTGAGTTTCCTGAGTTTTCCTAAGTCACATGACTGACTGAATTTCTATGAACATGGCTCAACTGAGAGTATCTTGAAAACATGACACTGGCTATAGGCACACAACTAATTGTCGGGTACAAGTACCCCCAAGACTAGATAGCATGAAATGGACAAAGGATGACTTTATTTAATACTTGACCAGGATCAACAATCCATAATATAATAAGATGGGGATTTCTTGAAGTATAAGTACTAAAGCACCACAATGGCTAAACATATATCCATAATTCATTGACTATGACATTTCATTAAACACTTACCATGCATGAACTTGTACATTAATGGGGATTTCATATTATCATACTAGAATGACACTTTTCCTTCACATAGGCATTTAATCAAACACATGGGAAACATGATTTGGTTATACAATCATCAACACATTTTAAAATCATGGATACATCATCAACGTGTAAATTTATGGGTTTATCATGAATATTATGCAAATCATCACATCCTAGGGTTAATAATTGGAATATGTAATTTCAAACATGAATAAAAAACTTACAACATCATGAACATGAATTTCAATTCAATTTAAATCATGAAAATTCATACATATACAAATCTTGGATTTTGAAAAGAGATTCTTGAGCTTTATGGGTGAAAGGGACCCATGAATCAACACATGACATACCTGGGTGGATGATTTCTTGAAGATTGATGGAGAAAAACTTGAAACCTTGATTTGAAAACTAACACCTAGGGTTTCTTGTTATTGCGGATTGATCTTTGAGAGGAAATCCTAATTTGGTATTGTGAATGAATAATGAACTTATGAGATATGGTCTGATATAATTAGGGGTTAGAGCGGGTGGAAAAAAACCCAAATATCCTTTAAAAATGACTTTAAATTTGCTGAATGGGACCTACGATGGCTTGTGCAATGGTCTGTCGCTGGCTCGATGGTCCATCATTTCGACCGTCGTATATGGACCAAAAAAATAACTCACTACCTTATAGCTACGACATGGGCGATGGTCTATTGCAGGTTTGATGGTCCATCAACCTTTCTGTCACACCTTATCCAGAAGGTTGACTCACTTCTTTGGCTTCGACGGTCTAGGCAACGGTCCGTCGCTAGGTCGACGGTTCGTCCACTTAGCCGTCGCACCTGGGCGATTTTGATAGCTTTGAGTAAAACGTCCATAACTTTTTACTCTGATTCTGAATTTTGACAAAATTGGTATTGTTGGAAAGCTGATTCAATTTCCCTAATGATAAGAAGTAAAATTCATAAAAATTCCATATGTACAAAAAAATGGATTCATATTTCAAAGTAAGTTTCTAACAGTCTTGGGATGATTTCAAGATAGGTATAAGTATGGGGTATTACAATTACTATTTACTATCCACATCAAAATCCCCCATTTACTTTTTATACTACCTACTGATTTGAACAATCTAGAGAGATAGTTCCATGTATTCCCTGTGGGTTTGACCCCAACCTAGTGTGGTTACAATATTTTGCTTTAACCATTTTCTATTTAATTAGAGGTGTAGCTTTAGGACATACAATAATTTTGGCACCATTGTCGGGGAACTACAGTGTGATTATTGATTAAAGTTGTTGAAGTTTTCAGGTTTAATTTTTCTATTCTTCTTAGGGAATACGCTGGTGTTTTCCTAGAAAAAAATTCAAGGCAATCCCTTACTCCATATGTTATTGGTGGTTTAAATAAGCATAGAGTTATTAATGACATAGTAGTGTGAGAAGTTGTTCAACTAAGAATAGAGGTTGGGATGTTGACAAAGTAGCTCGCGATGATGAATTTTGAAAAGGTGAAAGTAGTAGGCTCACACAGTTAGGCCTCTATTTCATATGATTCTAATTTAGACGAAGAAGTAAAATACATTAATAGAGAGTTGTGGTTTTCTGAGCTATGAGGCAAGAAAACCAAGGTTAGAACTAATATAGGCATAGGTACAGAGATAGGAGCAGAGAGCGGGATGGTTACTGGAGATTAAATGATGATTACAAGGAAAAGGGTGGTGTGTATGTTGTATCAGCCAGTCGTTCCAATGAGTCGAGGATGGAGGGTATGTTTTCTAAGCTGGTCAAAGGTGAGGAAAGTCAAAAAAATTTCCTTATGGTGATTAAGGTAGACATCTCACAGTTTACCCAGAAAGTAGAGTCATATTCTACTACGATAAATAAATTGAAGCATTAGTTTGGACAAATGTCAACAACTTTAATTTAGAGGTAGATGGGTACCCCTTTGAGAAACATAGTTTAGAATCCTAAAAATGATTGTCATTGTCAAGCCATCACTACTTAGAGAGGTAAGACAACAGTTGATCTCCTTATGACTACTTTAGATAAGTGGACGAATAATAGTGCTGAGGTTGATGAGACACATAAAGTGGAGTCAAAAAAGGTGATAGGTGTTGATGAAAAGTTGAGTATGAAAAGGTGAAGGAAAAGTCGATGAGCCTATAGTGAATACAATCCCATGACCCCCCTACCTTTTCCTCAGAGGTTGAGAAACAACAAAGAGAAAAAAAATATCAAAAAAATTTGTCAATGTTGAATGATATGTTAGTTAATATTACTATTGTAGAAACATTGGAAAAGATCCCTGGCTATGCGTTGTTTATTAAAGACTTGGTCACTATAAAGCGGATAGTGATTTTTGATACCATTGATAATGTGCACCATTGTAGCACTATGGCTTCCCCATAATTTGTAGAGGAAAAAAAGGACCACAAAGCATTCAATATTCTATGCATTATTGGTTAATTTAACTTATCTCAGGATTTATGTGACTTGGAAGCTAGTATCAATCTCATATTGCTAGTATCTTACAATTAGGTAGTGTTGGGGTCACCGAAAGCTACATTTATAAGGCTATTTATGGATGACCGGATGATCAAGAAATCAATTGGTATTTTATGTGATGTATTGGCAAGGTTTCAATCCTTTATACTTCCTACAGATTTCATGAATTTAGACTATGAGGTGGACATAGAAGTCACTATTATCTTAGAAAGGCCTTTCCTAGCTACGGGAAGCACCTTTTTTAACATGGATATAAGGCAGATAAAGTTCACACTGAACAATTAGCATGTCACTTTTAATGTGTGTCAGTTTGTGCGACAACCAAAGAAGATGTGAGTGATATCCATGATTGATGTTATTGATAATAATGAATAGACTGTTCCTATTAAATAGAGGCTTGGGGATGAGGAGTTGATGAGTGGTGAGTTTTCCACTCTTTCTCACTCATTATTCGTGCACATTGCATTGTTTTCAATGACTAAATGAGACAGAATTTGTGGTTATATGCACTTATATCCACTCTTTGTAGGCTTAAAGTTGAGGAGGCCAAAAAGATGTGGATTAGAGCTAAAATGATAAAAAGGGAGCAAGGAATAAAGCAGTTGAAGACCTAAACTACACGGCCTCTGTTACCATGACTGAGGTCCTCTATCCGCGATTGCAGTCAGTCAACATGGTCTGAGCAATGGGGCTGTGAAACACAACTGTGGTCGCATGGTCGTGTTCTCTAAGAGACGTTCATGATCAAGGTTCAGTGGGAATATGTTCCGGAGCAGATCCATAAAATCACTTAGACGCACCCAAGCCATATTTAAGAAAAAAACCCTTCCTTTTTAGGCATAGCTTAGCTCATAAGATATTTATGGATTATAGACTTTAAACACTAATTGGGCAATTGTGTAATTAATTTTGGAGGATAAAATTCTTAGGATTTTTGTGAAGAATGAATGCTTTGGATAATCCTTATGGTATATCTATTTTTACTTTCTTCATGAGTATCTAAGTAGTTTAATCTTGAGATTATGTTGAACTAGAGTGTAATTTGTGTGTGGGTAGTGTTGAGTTTACATGATTGTTAGTTGTTGAGTAAGGATTTCACCATTTATTGAGCTTATGATTTCAAATTTTATGGGTGAAATCCCCAAATCTCCAAATGGGTTTTGACGGGTGAAAATCCCAGACTCTAGAAACCCTTTATCATTCTCAAAAGAGGGATAAAAGTGAATATTACGTAACCCATAACATCCTTAAAAGAGGTTATAGGGGGACAAGCAATGGTGAACAATAAATCCTATGGTTTTCTCCCTTTTGCAATCTTAGAAATAAGTGTATTAGGAGTGTAAATCTTTTCAAGAGCATCATCCTAGAAACAGGATACTTGATCGAAGTTTTGGGTGATTATGAATTTCACACTTTTTAGGTGCTCGAAAGAGATAATGGGTGAAATAATTGTGGTTTTATTGAAAGATTGACCACAATGATAATCAACCTAGTATATCATTTAGGTAACAACTAAGTTTCATGCTAAATCTTCATTAACCCATAATCTTTTACCTTTAGGTAGACATAATCCTAAGATTTCCCAAATATTATTTCTTAAAACAAAAGTGTTATATCTTGATCATTTTCTAAAGATTGTACAAAAAAATCCCAAACAAATACCCCCATTTTATTTTACATGTAATTTTTGTTAGCATTCTAGGTAATCTCCAAGTAATTTGAGTATCAATAGTGTTGGAAGTCTGTAATTAGCTCCTTGAGATACGACCCCAATTTAAATTGGGTTACTTGAAAACAACCTCCTCACCCCTTAAATATGGGAGTGAGTTGAGAAATATCAAAATGCCGCTATTTGCGGGGAGTGAAATATAGATTTCGCTTGTTTGGTGTCATTCTTACTTGGGGATACTCGGAATGGTGTAATTTTTTATTTTTTTTGTTTTTTAATCTTTTGTAGGTGATCATAGTGTGAATGGAGAAATTAGAGATAAGTAAGAAATATGGGCCCTCTCGATTCCCCTCTTGATGATGAAGTCCAATTAAATAAAGTGAGACAAACAAGTGCAATTCGCATAACACCAACCAATAGGAATGGACTGTTCATCTGACTAGCGTTATGCTTCATATATTACAAATGAAAGGGTTGTATGGGGGTCAAGCATATGAGGACCATGATGTTCATTTGAAGAACTTTGTGGAAGTTTGTGTGCCATTTAACATAGCATACATTACACAAGAATCCATCCATCTTTGACTTTTCCTATTTTTACTAATGGGTGAGGCAGTTTTATGGCTTCACTCATTTCCACCCGACTCAGTTACATCATAGGCAGAGCTTACTACAGTTTTTATTGATAGATACTTCCCACCATAAAATATTCTTCAAAAATAGGATGAGATTGTGAACATCCGTCAAATGAATTAAGAACCGTTATTTGAAGCTTGGGAGAGGTTTAATGGAAAGTTAGCCCAACGCCCAAATCATGAGGCCTCGAAAAAGATGCTCCTCGAGATTTGCTATAGGTCTCTTGACCCATTAAACAAAAAAGTGGTAGATAATGTGGTGGGCAGTTCTATAGTGAGATTGCATCATCTTGCAGCCTTCCGTTTGAGAGGAGAAGTATTAAAACAAAATTGGGGTTGGCATACCCGAGACACCGAAGTTTCCAAAACCCATTCTACCACATTCGTGGAAACTAACGAACAATGAAAAAAGGAAAACATGGCCAAAATGATGACCCAACTTGACCTCTTGGCGAAGCATTTTATGGGTGGACCCACAAAAGCAGTAAATACCATAGCATCAAAACCTTAGGAAAGGTATGAAGAGGCAAATAGGTTGGATGAATAAATACGGTACTTGGCAAACTACTCAGGGAGGTCCTGACCTTCCTATCAAAGTCAAGGTGGGGTCCATGTTTGGATGGATCATGAGCGAGCTCAAGATTGGAGAGATCATGAATGTGACTATGACTGTTATGTCCCTTATCATGATTGTGCTAAAACCAATGAATCTAGTGCCATTGAACCCAAAAAGTTCAAGACCGAGGATATGTTAGAAAGGATCTTTAATAGAGTAGAAGGAATAGACAAGATGGTTCATGAGTTGAATTGTGATTTCTCTCACCTCTCTCAAAAGTTTGTGTCTTACTCCGTCTCTATCAAGAAATTGGAGACTCCATTGGGGAAAATAACCACACAATTAAATTCTTTACCTAGAGGTGGACAGTCGAGTGACATAATTGCTAACCCAAAGAACGGTGCCCAAGTCCTAGAAATTATCACAAGGAGTGGAAGATCTCATAAGGAACCTTTTAGAGGAGACATGATTAAGAATATGCCATAGGCTAAAGAAAAGGAGGTGACGCCTCAAATAAGTGAGATAAATAATGAGAAAAAGGTAAGTGAAAGTGATGAGGTGGTGGTTGACGTTGAAAGGACACAAGTTAAAGCAAGATAGACCATCCAAGTTCCTCCCATATTTCCTCAATGTTTTCATTAAAAACAAGAAAATTAAAAATTAAGGAAGTTCATGGCCAAACATAGTAACCTATCGATAAACATCCCGTTGCTTGAATATATCCAAGAGATCCTGGGATATGCTAAGTTGATTAAAACATTGATGTGCAAGAATATTCTTGTTAAAGGTGATACTATTGAGTTAGCTAAAGGATGTATCTCTATCAGTGATAGCAAGTTTGCAAAAAACAAAAATGCCCTCGGATCATTCCCTATACCATGCACAATTAGGATGCATGAATTTGCCAAAACTCTATGTGACCAGGGAGCGAGTTTCAACTTGATTAATTTTATCATATATAATAAACTTGGTTTGGATAATTTAATTCCAACCTCTATTAAACTCTTGATGGCGAACCAGTCTATAAAAAGGCTTGTGGGTATATTGTTTGACGTCCTTGTGAAAGTGGACAAGTTCATTCTCCTAGTGGATTTTGTGGATTTGGATTATGAAATGGACCAAGAGGTGCCTATCATTATTGGTCCTTCTTTCTCAACCATAGGGAGAACCATTATCAATCTAGAGTTGGGGGAGATAAAATTTAGAGTGCAAGAGGATGAAGTCTCTTTAAAAATTTACAAGTTAAAGAAGAAAACCATACAGTTGCAACTAGTGTCCATAGTGGATGTTGAAAATAAGAAGATTATTGAAGAGGAGTTCAAGGAACTACCGTGAAAATAAAGAAAGGAAAATGTCATGCCACGACGATAACTATGGCACTAGGTTGGAGGCAACCCATAAGTTCCACAAGAGTGGCTCATATCCTTTTTTGTTATGTTTTTACAGGATAGATGCTATCTTTTACATATGAATAACCCATGCATTTGTGGAACTATGCAGTGCATCAGATAGACTGAATAGGGGAGAAATATGGAAAAATTGAGTAAAATGCTGAATAGGGGAAAATAGAGGAGTAGAATTTCTCTCGATTACCGTGATTGCAGTCTCCAAATACAATAGTAGTTATGCGGGTGTCCACGGTTGCAGTCCATTGACTTCAGTCGTGGCCACTTCTACCATTTAACCCCTAGTTGCCTTAATTTCCCTTACATTCCCTTTTAAGATTATACTCTCTAGTTTAGGTTAATTTCTGGTCAAGTTTGTGAGTTCAAACAACATCCTTGCATTCCGTTGCATAAAAAATATAGTAGGTGACATGAATCCATGCTTTTATGTGTGAAAACAGGCCATAAAATGCATAATTAAGAAGGGCCTAAAATATTAATTGTTATGCTTTACATGTTATCATATTTGGTGTTGGTGTGATCTTAGATATTTGAATAAGGTGTGCACTTAAGTGGGGGAAGTCATGATTACCCAATTATGTGTGAAATAGGTAAACCAATAAGATATGTGCACCAAGGGTTTGAAAAAATGCTCTAATGAACTTTCATTACATATATATTCTTTCTAAAGGGCATTCACACGCTCATTAGTATTGTTCCAATGATACTCATATTCTTCCACATAGTAGAACATACTAGTGGCCTAAATTTGGAAGAAATCTATACATATAGAGCTGACATAGAAACAACCTCAGGTAGCACGACCGTGGTTAGAGACCGCAATCGTGTTAACATAAATACGGTCCTGACTCTCGATCACGATAATTAAGGACAACATACTGTCATGCCAAAAATTCTGCATTTCTAATTTTTAGTCTAACAAGACCAAGAACCTAGTCCAATGAACTCTAGTGATCAATCTAGCACATTTCGCATTATTAAAATATTATCAAAAGATACAATGTGTGCTTAGTGGTTTCAGGACAACCTCATCGATAAGTATGATCACATTTGATACATGGCACCCAAGTGCCACACTCTTTACTACAAGGATCTTCCAAGGATAAAGCTGCACCCGGAGAAAGGAATTTTCTTGGATAATGTGCCGGAGAAACTACTGGAACTTCTTGAAAAACTTAAAGCCATACAGTTGATATGCTTTACCTCAGATCCCTGCATTGCAAATGAGTAATGGGTTAGGGAATTCTATGCAAATATTAGTGAAGTCTCTTTTTTGGACTCACTCAATGTTACTGTAGAGATTTGGGGAAAGACGGTGAAAGTTAGGGCTAAACAAATCAATGTTGTTTATGGGCTCAAGCAGGAAGATATGGGTGTATTCAAAGCAAAGGGGTATAAATAGGGGAATTGGTTGGCACAACAACTATGGCCCAGCAGGGAAGTCTCCTGAACCAAAACTAAAAATAATATTTCCATGAACGACTTCACCTCCAAGGCTCGGATATGGTTGCATATCATTTGTATATGAGTTTCTCCTTGTACCCACATGAAAGAATTCCCCAAATTATGTACTAGAAAGGTTGCATGCATTCTAGATTGTATCCCTCTAGATATTGGTCAACTCGTGGCTAATGAAATAGACCATTTAAAAAACCAAAGTGGTACGCATATCTTATTTCCCTCTTTATTTATCGATCTTTGTAGGAAAGCATGGGTGGATGAGTATGCTAGTGATACATGGGTGAGCCACAATACCCCCATTTACCCATTAAGGATTAGAGGTTAGGGCGCACCCGACAAAAGTAAGAAAAGAAAGATAGACTTGGAAAATCCGACATGCAGTGAACTTGAGTCTCATAGGACAACAACCAAGGGACCTCTTGAGGAGATTAGAGTAAATATTGAAAACCTCAAAGATCTTGTGTCTAGTTTTCCCTATGGACTGAGAGAGATTTCCATTGTTCATCATTCTTATATGTCATGTACTAGTTATGAGAAGTACAAATAGGACCAAAAGAAGAAAGAAGATACCATTGATAAGATTGAAAAAGCCTACTCTTCTTTGTCAGATTCATATCAAGGCCTCCAAATCACATATGAGAAAATGGTTACAAGAGAGAAGAAGAGGGATTGATTCATTATCAAGATATGAAGGGCATAAAGTACCTACGGAAAGTTCTAAGGCTCGAAGATAGACTTCCTTCTTCTTGGGTAGATAGTGATGATGAGGTTCTAGCTGAGTGGTCCGATCTTGAGGAAGAAAGTGGTGATGCATAGTCCAACAATGATAGCAGCCCTTGATACAGTTTAAAGGAGCATCCATACCTCTTTTACCTTTGATTATTTATACAGTGGGTACACTGCTATCTTTTCATTTGGGGGTGTCACCTTATTCTTATTCATTTAACTTAGTCATATATTATTGATATTTCTACATACTTTTCTGCTCTATCGAATAATTCTCATTTTTATTTAATTTGGGTTATTTGTTTGGGTTCTAATATTTTAGTCTAAATTTCTTTAGTTGATCTTTGCCTTCTTGATAGGGTTTCTAACCATAGATATAGGGGAAGTTTAAGTGCCCGTGGCATCAAGACCATCGAATGCAAGGTAAGTTTGAGTACCTATAGCATTGATAAATTAGGGTTGCATTAAGATCCATTAGCGAAATATAAGTAACCATATGGTGGGTCACCCATACTATGAACTTCAATGTGAGATGATAGCATGGATGGTTTCCATGATTATAAAATTATATGTGGTGTTGATACAAAAGCAAACAAGCCCCTCCGTCCAAAAATTTTGAAAAATTAGAAGGCATAGTTGTGAGCAACTCTGTGAAAAAAATTTCCATTTTCCTATGACTCCGAAAGTTGAATTCAGGAAAATAATGAATACTCCATCTTTGTCTTGAGCGTGTATAACAATTGAATCCCCATGATGACATTCGCATGCCATATGTGTGAGGTTAAGTATCTCCATCTAATGTGTACTTGTACTTTCTAGAACTTTCCCCTTTAGTCTTTCAAAGCTAATTTTTTATTGTGCTTGGTTGGTAAAATGATCATAGGCCATCTTGTGATTTTGGATGTCCAATTTAGCCTAAATAGACTACCAATACATAAGAGTTACCCCTAGTCACCCTGTTTGATCCTTTGGACCTTTCTTTAGCAAACACATTACAAGTCGTGACCCATCCATTCATCCACTCTTGATAATTATCCTCCTTGAACTTGAGAATATTAAGTGATGCTAAAGGCCAAAGTTGGGGGTGGTGGAAAGAGAAAGAAGTATAGTTGAACCGCGAAGTCTTAAGAAGGTTCCTACAATCTTTAGAAAGTGAAACTTTATGGATTTGAATAAAGAAAATATACCATAAAGGAAAGAAAAACATTATCTATGTGAAAAAGAAAATTATAGATGGAGAAAAAAAAGGGAGTGGGAAAACCGAGAAAAAAAGAAAAAGTAGGCATAATAGTAAAGTGAAAAGAAGCGGACCAATAAGTGTTTTATGAAAAGAGTATGATGTACAAGGTCAAGGAGGGTGTAGCCTAGTTTTACCAAATGATATTCAAACCCAACCCTAAACCTATATTACATGTTCAAAAAGCCCTTTGTGATTCCCAAGCAAGTGTGGTTATTGTATTGGTGATTGAAAATAGGATCAAGCCTATGGCATGGTACTTGTTAACATGGACAATTTCTTGAGAGAGTGAGTGGTTGCACTTAAAATTCCTTGTTGCATGATTGGTAGCTAGGTGTATGAATTTCTCCTTTCCTGTAAGGAGGTATGTGAACTAGTTGAGGATGTTGATTTTGTCATCTTCCACACAGTGAGACAAGTAGAAGTATAGAATGATTTTAGTCAACATGTGAGTCATTTTTTTGAGTGTTATAAATTATTACATAGTTGTTCCCCAAAGTCTATTAAATCCTTCACTCTTCCATTTTATAATGAGGGGAATCATTAAAAGCCAATTTGACCATTTTTAAAACCTTTTGGTGGTTACAATCAAGTTTGAATCTTTTTAATAATTGAGTGATAGAAAGAGAGCATACAAATAAAATTGTCTCATAGTAAGTGGTGGAATTGCTTCTGTACTAGCAAGGTCTTAAGTTTTGGGTGTGATGAGTGGTGAGTTTACCACTCATTCGCACTCATTATTTGTCCACATTATATTATTTTGAATGACTAAATAAGACAAAATTTATGGTTAGATGCACTAATATATAATCCTTGCAGGTATAAAATCGAGGAGACCAAAAATATATGGATTGGAGCTGAAAATAATAAAAAGAGAGAAAGGAAGAAAGTAGTTGAAGACCTGGACTACATAATGCTCAGTTACCGTGACCACGTTCCACTATCCACGGTTACGGTTAGTTAAGACGGTAAGAGAAATGTAGCCATGGCACATAACTGCGGTCGCTTAGTCACGGTCGTGGAGAAATGTGCATGATTGCGGTTCAGTAGGAATATACCTAGGGGTAGATTTGTAAAAACACTTAGACACACCTATGTCAGATTTAAACAAAAATCCCTTCCTCTTTAGGCATTGCTTAGCTCATAAGATAATTTTTGATTCTAGACTTGAAATCCTAATTGGGAAAGTATTTAATTAACTTTAGAGGATAAATTTATTAGGATTTTTTTGAATAATGAATGCTTTGGACAATACTTAGGGTATATCTCTATTTATATTCTTCATGAGTAGCTAACTGATTTAGTCTTGGGATTACGTTGAGCTGTCGTGTAATTTCTGTGTGGGTAGTATTAAGTTTACATGATTGTTAGTGTTTGAGTAAGGATTTCACCATTGCTTGAGCTTATGAGTTTGAATTTTATGGGTGAAATACCGAAATCTCTAAATTGGTTTGATGGGTGAAATCCCAAACTCTAGAAACCTTTTATCATTCTTGAAAGAGTGATGAAAGTGAACATTAAGTAACCCATAACATCCTTAAAATAGGGTTATAGGGGACAATGCAATGGTGAACAATAAAGCCTACGGTTTTCTCCTTATTCCAATCTTAGAAATAAGTTTATTAGAAGTGTAAATCTTTTCAAGAGCATCACCCTAGAAGTAAGAATACTTTACTGAGGTTTTGGGTGATTATGAATTCCATACTTTTGAGGTGCTCGAAAGCGCTAACAGGTGGACACAATCTTCATTAACCCATATACTTTTACCATTAGATAGACATAATCCCAAGATTTTTCCCAACATTATTTTTTAAAATGAAAGTGTTATCTCTTGATCAGTTGCTAAAGAACGTACAAAAAGTTCCCAAAACAATCCCCTCATTTTATTTTACATGTCATTTTTGTTAGCATGCTGGTTAATCTCATTGTAATTTGATCACCCATAGTGTTTGAAATTTGAAATTCCTTCTTTGAGATTCAACCTCAATTCAAATTGGGTTACTTGATAATGATGGCCTCACCCCTTAAATATGAGAGTGAGTTGAGTGTTATCAAGCATTAACAATAGTCATTATAAATTTTCATGGTGATGTCATCAAAGAATATGATCAGATGGTTTAAGCATTGCATGGTAGAGGTTCTTATCAATATACTCCAAAAAAGTGGTCTTGATCTGAAGAATAGAACTATGTCTTCAGAATAACTATCTGTTGAGGAGACACCAATTTGGGGATTGAACACCCTTCCACCTCACTTGGGGTATGCATTCTTGGGGTCTAACAATACCTTATCGGTGATTATTGTTGTAAATTTAGCAGCGATATAGGTTGAAGAATATATATCAATGTTACAAAGGTTCAAAAGATCCATAGGATAGACCATAGAAGATATTTTGGGGATCCCACTTGATATTTGCAACCATAAGATACATCTTGAACCAGATTGAATTCTTATCATGGAGCATTAGCTTCAATTGAATCCTTCTATGTAAGAGGTTATGAAAAAAAAACTTCAAGTGGTTAGATGTTGGACTATTTTACCCCATTGCAGACAGTTAGTGGGTTAGCCTACCTCAATGTGTGTCTAAGAAGGGTATAATCATAGTGGTTCCCAAAAAGAAGAATGAACATGGGCCTATGAGACCGATCACTGATTGGAGAGTTTGCATGGATTATAGAAAGTTGAACACTTGGACCCAAAAAGACAATTTACATATGTCATTCATGGATTAGATACTCGATAGGTAGGGGTTGGTATTGTTTTCTTTATGTGTACTCAGGATACAATCAGACTACTATTACTCTTGAGGACTAGGAAAATACTACTTTTACTTTCCTATGGGACTTTTGCATTCAAGAGAATGTCATTCGGACTATGCATTATTCCTGCCACCTATCAGCGATTCATGATGTTTATATTATCTGACATGGTGGAGGACACTATTGAGGTATTAATGGATGATTATTCAGTTATTTGGGACTCTGTTGATTTTTTGGCCATTTTGGCCAACTTACACAAAGATGTGAAGAGTGTAATCTGGTATTAAATTTTGAGAAGTATTTTTTTATGGTAAAAGAAGGTAGCATTCTTGGCCATAAAATCTCAAAATTGGGTATTGAGGTAGGTAGAGCAAAGATTGAGGTAATTGAAAAGTTACCACCATCAGTCTCAGTTAAAGATATCCAAAGCTTTTTGGGCCATGAAGTCTTTTATAAGATGTCCATCAAGGAATTCTCTAAAATTAAAAACCACATATTCAAGATTTTATTAAAGGAGGTGAAATTTGTATTTGATGATGCATCTCTCAAAGGTTTTGCATGACTTATGAAGAGGTTGATTTCGGCTTCTATTATTAAGTCTCCTGATTGGTCTTTACCATTTCAGGTTATATGGGATGCTAGTGGAGTGGCCTTGGGTGTTGTCCTAGGCCAAAGAAATAATAAGATCCTTCATCTTATTCATTTTGTTGGCATGGCATTAAACCCTGCACAGAAGAACTATACAATCACGGAACAGGAGTTATTTGCAGTGGTTTTTTCCTCCTATAATTTTTTGTCCTATTTAATAGGGACCAAAGTCATAGTTCACAAAGAATATGTGGCTGTGAGGTACCTAATGTCAAATAAAGATGCGAAACCAAGTTTGATACATTAGGTTCTCTTATTGCAAGGATTTGACTTTGAGGTGAAAGATTGGAATGGCACAATAGAACCAGGTTGCTGATCGCTTATCTTGCCCTAAAGAATAGGAAATATAGAAGTTAGGGGATTATCTTGACATAGATGTTACTTTTCCAGATAAGTGGTTCTTGGTCACATCTCAAGAATTAATCCCCTGGTTTGTTGATTTTGCCAACTAAATGAAAAATGATTTTATTCTAGAATACATGTCCTTCCAACAACACAAGAGATTTATTAATAAGGTGAGCAAGTATTTATGGGATAATCCATATCTTTTTCTAGATGAGTACAGATGGTGTTATTCAAAGGTGTATCCCTAAGATGGAGATAATGAGTATTCTTGAAGCTTGTCATTCATCACCAATTGGGCGTCATCATAGTGGCACCTGAATATCCCACAAAATTTTATAATGCATATATTATTTTACTACTAGATATAAAGATGCACATGATCTTGCTTATGCCAGTGACCAATGTCAGCATTAAGGCAATTTTTCACTGAGACAAATTCCCCATGACACCTATCTTAGAGTTGTAGTTGTTTCATGTATAGGGAATTGATTTCATGGTTCCGTTCATGAGCTCCTATTGAATAAAGTATATTTTTTTGTCAGTTGACTATGTTTCAAAATGGGTGGAGGTGGTTGCACTTCCAAATAATGAAGGTAGAAGTGTAACTGCATTTCTAAAGAAAAATATTTTTTCTTGATTTAGCACACCACGTGTGATTACTAGTGATGGTGGGTCTCACTTTTCCAACTGTCTATTTAAGGTGATACTTTATAAATATGGTGAAAATCATAATGTTCCATCACCTTATCATCCTCAAATAAGCGGGATGGTTTAGGTCTCCAATAGAGAGATGAAGTTAGATGATGATTTGTTGTCAAATAGAAAATATATTAAAACCCCCATAGGTTCCTTTCCATTTTAGATTATGTACGGCAAGGTATGCCACTTACTGATAGAACTTCAGCATAAGGCACTATGGGCGTTGAAAAAACTAAATTTTGAGTGGCATGATGCATCGAAGTTAAGATTGATCAAGCTAAATAAGTTGGATGAATTATATGAAATATATCATGTTGTTTTTTATGTCATATATATTAATACAAATTAGATTTGGGTAGAACCCACAGGGAATGCATAAAATCATATCTCAAACTTTATGAAAGTACGAGCAGTGTTGAAAAGTAAATAGGGGATTTGAAAGTCATAGCAACACTTTGTTTGATCAGCCTTAGGGTAGTAAGTTTTACTCCTAGATTTATCTTCAATTCGAGTATCATTAGTTAAAAAATAGAGAGGGCATCCCTAAGACTACCTTTCATACCCGGTATGGGCATTTTGAGTTCTTAGTCATGTCTTTTGGGTTGACCAATGCACCGGTGGTATTCATGGACTTAATAAATAGGGTCTTTAATTAGCTTCTAAATTTGTTTGTCATTGTGTTCATAGATTATATTCTTGTGTACTCTACGAGTAAGGTGGATCATGTCGATAACCTCCAAATTTTATTGCAGACCTTAAAAGAGTAACAAATTATATGCCAAATTTTCAAAATATGAGCTCTAGTTGAACGTTGTCAATTTTTTGGGTTATATCATTTCTAGTGAAGGGATCATGGTGATCCGTAGAAATTTGTAGTAGATAAAAAATTGCCTATACCTTAGACTCCAACTGATATGCAGAGCTTCTTAGGTTTATCTGGTTACTACAAGTGGTTTAGGGAGAGTTTTTTTTACTACAGCTGCTCCATTGACTAAGTTGACTTAGAGGAAGGTAACGCTCTTTTGGTTTGATGCTTGTGAGGGTAGTTTTAAGAAGGCAAAGTATACACTAACTTAGGATTCAGTCTTGACTTTGCGTAAAGGCACTGATAGATTCGTGGTTTATTGTTATGTGTCCCGTGTGGGGCTTGGGTGCATTTTAATGTAGCATAGCAAGGTGATAGCTTATGCCTCTAGACAGTTAAATATGTTTCAGTTGAATTATCTAACTCATGACTTGGAGCTATTGGTTGTGGTATTTCCATTGAAAATCTGGCATCACTATCTATATGATATGCTTGTGGATATCTTTTCTGATCATAGGAGCATGCAATATGTATTTACTTAGAAAGAGCTAAACCTCAAGCAAAGGAGATGGCTTGAGCTGCTCAAGGATTATGACATGAGTCTTTACTACCATCCAGGTAAAGATAACGTGGTTGTTGATACTTTTATAAGGTTATCTATAGGGAGTCTAGCTCATGTGGATAAAGGAAAGTGGGAGTTGGTGAAAGATGTTCACCGTTTAGCTAACATTAGAGTTTTCCTTTTGGACTCTGAGGATGCCGTTGTGTTTGTTTTAAAGGTGGAAAAGTCATACTTCGGTGTTGAGGTAAAGGAGAAACAAGTGTTGTATCCTATCTTGATAAGGATAAAGGGTGATATAGATGGGCAGAAGGTGATGTCCATTTGGATTAGTGGTAATGTTACCTTGTGGTACCAAGGAAGGTTATGTATCCCTGACATAGATGGATTGCGAGAGATGATCTTAGCTAAGGCTAATGAGTCGTGTTATGTTATTCATCCTGATTCAACAAAAATGTATCATAACCTTAAGGAGATGTATTGGTGGAACAAAATGTTCTAGGATGTGGCTAGTTTTGTGGCTAAGTGCATGGTGTTCCAACAAGTGAAATTTGAGCATAGTAGCTTTGGAGGATGATATCAAAAACTTGAGTTGCCTATTTTGAAATGGGAGGTGATCAATATGAATTTCATTATTAGTCTTTCTTGGTCTCAAAATCAATTATATTTTGTTTGGTTCATCGTGGATAGAATGACAAATTCTTCTCACTTCTTTCCAGTATGGTAAAAGTTTTTGGCAATGGATTATGACAAGTTGTACCTACATGAGATTGTGAAGTTGCATGGGGTGCCTATTTCTATCATCTCATATCATGGCACACAGTTTTATCTTACTTTTGGCGGTCGTAGGTTCTAGGTCTAAGATGAGTCTTAGTACGGCTTTCTACCCGCAGTCGGATGGCCAAGATGAAAGGATTAATCAAACATTGGAGGATATGCTATGTTGTTTCTTAATTGACTACGGTTGTTGCTGGGTGAAGCATTTACCTCTTATAGAGTTTGTATACTACAATAGCTACCACTCTAGCATTGGGACAGTTATATTTGAGGGATTATATGGTAGGAGGTGCAGATCTTATTGGGTGGTTGTAGATTGGTGATATGGAGATGTTTAGCCCGGATTTGGTTCACCAAGCCATGGACAAGGTGAAGGTTAAATACCATATACCTTGACCCTAAAAAAATTTCATGTTTTTCGGACACTCTAGGCAAGGTACGACTTAGGGGTACCAATCATACCCTAGGATAGTACTTGGGATGCCTCTCTCGTAAGTTAGGTAGTGGGTTATAGTTGGGATTTTTCCCAAGATACAACTCAACATAATACAAGTCGTATGGAAGGATACGAGGTGTATGATGCTAGGTCATATGAAGCATATGGACTAATCTAGGTAAATCTGTCTAAGATATAGTTTGTGGGAAATTTTCATACCCTAAGGTATGACTTAGACCTAGGTGGTCGTATGTTTGTCAGTAGAGGGGCCATGGTAGGTCTAGGGTATGAGTTAGGGTATTACTCTTGCCCTAGGGTACGGCTAAGGAGGGTTGGGTCATACCCTCTTGGACTGGGTTTTCAGCTTTTAACCTAAGAGTAGTCGAGAC
This sequence comes from Capsicum pubescens, assembly GCA_030864215.1. Taxonomy (NCBI): domain Eukaryota; kingdom Viridiplantae; phylum Streptophyta; class Magnoliopsida; order Solanales; family Solanaceae; genus Capsicum; species Capsicum pubescens. The sequence continues at coordinate 173,781,095 of CM061543.1, forward strand.
ATTTCCCAACACAATCCATTATGTCCCCATGTTATATAAACCGTGATGGACTCTCATAATACACTTTTAATAATAGAAACACTTCAAAATATTCTCTCAAACTCACTCTAGAAGATTGGAGGCTAGGGTTTCTACAAGTGTTCTTTAAAGGGCTCAAGAGTCAAGTTTCTCTCAAGAATCTTCTTTTACAAGCCTTGTACTCATTCCCTCATTTTTAATTCAAACTAAAGGAATGATTTAATGTGTTTTAAACATTTACTTATGAATTATAAATGGTTGCTTTGGAAACATATGTTGATGGTTTTTATTCATATTGTTGAATACTAGTTTAACTTATATTTTCACGTGTTTTTGGAGATGGTTTGTACATATGGGTGCTTGTTGGTTGTAATTTAGCAAATGGGTCATGGGTAACCCTAAACTTGATGGTTTATTCATTGGTTTTGATCATGAATAGGTATGCCCTCAACATGTTTGATAAAATGCCTAAGAGAATATTTTTACTATATTGATGAACTTTTCTCAGAACTATTGCATAGTATAGTTTTGTAATGGAACCCTAAATAGATTTGGATGGTTTTATATAGCTTAAATGGTTTTAAATAGAATATATGATTTAAAGGTTTTAGAATAGTTTTAAATGGTATGAATGGTTTGGAGTTGTTAAATGGTAAAGCCTTGGTGGTTATCGAATTGATTTAAATAAAAACATTGTGGGGTACATACGAATCCCCAAAGAGAATGAAATGATGAAATTAGTATGAATGTTTAATGTCTTGTGGGGTAAAAGGTAATCCCTCCTAGCAAAGCTTAATAATGAAATACTTGTGGAGTACACAGAAATCCGCAAAGTAAGCTTAAAGATGATCTATTTGCGGTATACATAGGAATTCATCGAGAAAACTAAATAATGTAACCAATGGGGTACATAGGAATTCCCTAAGGTTGGCTAAGGATATCACTTGCAAGCTATTGTCGGTATGAAAATACCACTTGAAATAGCCTTGATTAAAAATAAATGGGATAATGGTTTGGTTGGATAGTAATGGTTTTAATTGGGCAATAATGGAAGGGTGTGATAGCTAACAGTGAAGGTGGAAGTCCAATGGACGAACACTAGAAACTCATGTTTGCCGACATGAGGATAGGTTATGACAACCTCATATATGATACTCCTGGGGTACACGGGAATCCCCTAAGTATATTTGTACATATTTATCATGGAGAGAGAAGGGTAATTAGAAATCCCTTACTCCTATTATATCTCCGGTTTATGAAGATATACACATCGAGAACCCTTTATGGGGTTACAATAGACCCATATGGCCCTTAGGTTTATTTTGATGGTTAAGCTACACATACCCAGTGAAATGGTTTTAAATACTAGCTAAGCCTAGTTCCCTTTATTGGAATGGGTATATATATATAAGTATATAAATATGTATGTATATTTTTATGCATATGGTTGGTTTACTTAGTTTTAAAGTTTGGCATTATTTTATGTTTATCTTGAGTTCTTGCTAGTGTTCACCCGCTAACCCATCTTTGGGTGTCTATATCCCCACGCGATGCAGGGACCGGTCATACTAATCCTTCTACTTATTGATCGAATTTGGATTGAAGTAGTGAGCTTCCATAGTTTAGAAGACATATATTTCATGTCATGGATTACTTTACATGATTTGTCTTTTCTTAGACTATGGTTTTTGGCTATGGTCAGGGGTATGTCCCAACTTATTACTCTTCAGTGGTTGTATAGGATTTGTATCGACCACTTTGGACTTAAGAATAGAATGGTTACATTTTATCTATTATATATATAAATATACATTGGATTTTTATTTTGGTTTATGGTTTTGGCATGGATGATCATTGTACTTAGGATGATTGTACTTGATTGGGTTGGTCTAGAAAGTAGACTTATCCAAGAATCATTGTATCTGCAAACACATTATCTTCATACAAGTTCAGAGTTCATCCGACTCAGGGTAGGTGTTGGTTGGGTAGGTTGGGCATTGGGGGTGGTCTCCGGTCCCAATTGGACTTGAGATTACCCATTACGACAATGCCTTGATTCGGGTATTCTTGAAGCCGCCCAAAGTTGCAAAAAATCCTATGAAGATGTGAGGCATAGAAAGTTTGAGTTTTACGTTGGGCATTGGGTGTTCTTGAAGGTGTCTCCCATGAAGGGAGTATGAGGATTGTAAAGAGGGGGAAGCTCATTCCCTGGTATGTGGGTACATACTTGGTCTTGAGAAGGGTTATCAAGGTTACATATGAATAAGAATTGACTTGTAGTTTAAGATCCATTCACCCGGTGTTAAATTTTTTATGTTTAGGAAGTGTGTGGGTGATCAGTTGCAAATGGTACCTACCAAGGATATTGGTATATTGTATTCTCTATCTTATGAAAATTTCCCGATTGAAATAATAGATCAGAAAGTTTGTAGATTGCGAACCAAGGACGCTGCTTGGATAAATGTTTAGTGGAGGAACCACAAGGTTAAAGAGGCTACTCTGGAAGCTGAAAAGGATATGAAATCCAAGTATCCATTTCTATTTCGCATTCTTTAAAATCCTGTTTAAGGTATGTATTGTTCTTAACATCTTTGTTTTCTAACTTAGTTAAAGATAAAAGTGGATGTGATTACTTGGTAATCTATTTTCTGTCTTAAAAGTTAGCGTAAGGGTGTTTGGGGGGTTTAATCATGCTAGTCACTACTTTGTCCTATAATTTGAGGACGAATTATCTAAGCCGGGGATAACTGGAATAGCCTGGGTTTTGGCCCTTGGAAATTTTATATGTTTTGAACTCACTCTCCTAGTAACGACTCATCACACGAGTTGTATGGTGTGGGAACCAATCAGGTGACCCTAGTTGTAAGGAGTCTAATGGCTGGTGGTTAGGTTACTATTATGGTTATGGTTTGGTGGTATAGGTCGTTAGGGGTGGTGATGGCTCGTTTGGTCAGTCGCTTAATTAAATTAGTTAACTTAGTGACTTGACATTGCTCTGAGTTCGAGTTACTCACAAAGATTCGTCAATCCCTTTGGATTCTATCTTGGGTACTACTAGAACATACGAGTCGTATGGTTTGGTAACCAGTGGGATCAGGGAGTCGTATGGTGTGAAGTGTGTGTATGTCTAATTTGTTGTATTGGTGATGACTCAATGTACGAGTTATATCTTTTAGTCACGAGTCACGGGATCGACTCGTAACAACCTCTGGTATTTTTACAATTTTAAGTTGGGGCATTCTGGACATTTCCCCTTTGTAACTTCCTTTGACACCATGACATAAAACATATTTGGGGGCTTTATTAACCTATTATTACCAATCAAATACTCTTAAAATCTCTCTCAAACTTTCTTTCAAGCAAAAGGCTAGGGTTTTAACAAGATAATCAATTATGGATTTCGAGGGTGGTTTATCTTTGTCTTCTTTGGTGTCTAAGTCATGTTACTCCTCCCTCATTGTTATTTCAGTAAGCGCATGTATTTTAATGAATGATTTTTTGGGGGGGTTTGGACGTTCATGGTTAAATAATGGTTTTCTAAGTTTTATTATGTTTTCTTTCATGCTTCTAGTATGATTTTGAAATTGAGGGATACATGTTAATGGTAAATGGATTTTGGGGTATTATGGATTTCCCCAAGTTACTCGGTTATGGTTTTCAAACTTATATGCCCTCAACCTGTTTATTAAAATGCTAATGAGGAGGATTTTGTAACATTGTTTGACTACTCTTGAAATCTTTGCATTGTATAAATGGTAATGGAACCTGAATTGACCGGGTTGATTTTAAATGGTTTGGAAAGGCCTTGGTGGCAATGGTTTTGGTTTAATTGGAATCTACAGAGTCAACTTAGTTTAATGGTTTTGGTGTGGTATAAAAGGATAGACCTGCAAGTTCTAATTTTGGTATGATGATACCAATGGTTAATTCCTAAACAAAATACTCCCTGTAAATGGTTGGAATGTGTTATTGGTTTTAATATGGTATTAAAGTGGGTTGTGTTAGCAAATCCATGAAAGGTGGAGGTCCTGGGGGAACAAATACTAGAAACTCATGTTTGCTGATATGAGGTTTAGTCATGTTGCTGTGTGCATGATGTCACACTTTATAATTTGGGAGATGTACAAGTCATCTATGGTTTTTATTTAGTTCGTGCGGCTAACACCCACCGAGGCCATTTCAACAGGGGGAGCTGAACCCAGATAGCCCACGGGTGGATATTTAGGATGGTAGAGCTATGCAGTCTAGGTTAAGGTTTTAAATCCATGCTAAAGTCGGTTCTCTATCCCGACATGATATATATATGTGTGTGTGTGTTTGTGATTGCATATGGTTATTTGATTTGATTTTGAGTAATGGAATTATTTTATCTTTATCCCGGAGTACATGCTAGTGTTCACTTCGCTAACCATCTTCGGGCGTTGTATCCCCTTGCAATGCGTGAACCGACCATACTATGATTCCTGCTGCTTAATGACTTGGATTCAGGGACAACTTTAAGTCAGATTGAAGTCGTGAGATTCCATACTCCGGAAGACTTTATTTCATGCTATAGACTTCTTTTCATTATTTTTATTCCTTGGATATTGGTTTGGCTATAGTCGGGGACTTGTCCTGACCGGATGTTACTTGATTCTGGTTAGAGGCTTTGTTTGACTACTATGGGCATGGATAGTGTCGGTATTGGTATTGGTGTCAGCCTTGGTATTGTCTTTTGCATTGGGGTTGGCACTGGTTGGATATTTGATTGAGGTTGTTTGAATATATTGTTAGACTTGATTTAATGTTTTTGAATTATCATTGTTTTATCTTGTTATATGCTTGGACTTCATCCAACATGGGGTGTAGGATGGTTAATGGTGGGGTATTTGGGGAAGTCTCCGATCCCGATTGGACTTCAGATGCCCGACATGACTAGTCCCTAGTTTGGGTCATGTTGTTGCGACTATAAGCACTTTGGTTTTGGAAATTAGTTGTAGGGTGATTACATGACTCGTAGTCTGACTATTACTTTTATTTCTCAGAGCTTTTTCATCCTCTTTGAGGTCCAGAACCACTTCCAACCTAATTTGCCCATAACATACACAAAACACACATCATATCCGACAAAACAACCTAAGTATATGTAAAATTTCACTATTTTTAAGTATCAAATGTGCCATGAAACCACAACACATCAATACCCTCAACTTAGAATGTTTGCATGTCCTCAGAAAAATACACATAACATAAACACAAATGATACTTAACCGGGAAGATCATAAGATACCTTTGGCAGTCGATCTATTAATCCGTCCTCAAAAGAGGTTACCCCTCCTCTTTTTAATTTTTTCAATCTCAACTATGTATTGATTCGGTACAATAATGTGACAGACAGGCATCCAGTGATAGCATTATATAAGAAATGATCTAGTAGTCATAAATAAAGAACACTAACTGGACAAAAAAAAATTCTAACAACACAACCCCTGCACTCTCATAGTCAAAGAATACCCTATCTCTCTGTTAGATCAAACATAATTATGCTGGGATGGTCAAGAGATGCTCTCACTAACACAGAATTTCCACAGTGTGTAAAGAATTCCATAATCTTGCCATTATGTTCTTTGCCTTAGTGTTTGGATGGTCAGGTTAGGATAACAATAGGGCTTTATTTTTCTTTTCACGTAGGCTTGGGGCGGGTATGCTATATTTGGGAATTTTTAGTGACTAAGCCTACTTGGCACTATAATTAATTTGGGGTCCACTTATTTTACAACTTTTCGCATGATTCTTTTCGTACTCCTATAATATCAACGCTCAACTTAGGAGATTAGCTTGAGTTGAGGTGCATAGTGTCCAAGGAGGACCATGGCCCCAAATTAATTATAGTACCAAGTAGGCTTAGTCACTAAAAATTCCCAAATATTTTACAACTTTTCGCATGATTCTTTTCGCACGCCAATAATATCAACGCTCAACTTAGGAGATTTGCTTGAGTTGAGGTGCATAGTGTACAAGGAGGACCATGGACAAAAAATGTTCATTGCAATTAAAAATGGGAAGGTGAATCGTTGTGATAAAAAAATATGTCTATTAAGGCTCAATTTTGGGATCAAAGGATACTCAGGCGCATTTGATTGGTTTATTTTAGCTAAAGTGGACTGCTTTTAGAAACTGCCTTTGATCCTTTCCTAACCGACTACCCTTCGACCTAGACAAAATCAACCAGGCAAGTTCTTGATTCCATCCACATACAGGGAACTAGGTAATGCCTCACACACACATTGTACAAAGTCACATTGCTAGTTACAATCTATCAAGTTCATGTTGTTGCTCGCCACAGTTATTACATCCTTAATTGTAATGCCATTACTATATTCACAACGGTCATATGCATACACATATCACATAACTATACCAAAAATTTGTTAGGAGGGGTACAATTTTCTCAAACAAATTTAATACAATTTCACAATCACTCAAACCACGTCAACTCCCATAGGTACTAATTTTCTTCCAAATTAAACATTACACAAAACATCACAAACATGAACACAAAATAAAACACATATTTACTAGATATGTCGATTACGTTTTCTAACTGAAGTCGTTGGAAATGAAAAATGATAACAACAACCCACGGGGGCTAAGAGGTACACCCCCAGCCCCAATGGAATGCATCTATACTATCCTGGTGCATATATAAATAAAAATAAGGGTCTAAGACATACATGGGTTCACTAGGTGCCGACTTATGTAGTGTCCGCATGAGGGACCTCAGGATGGTCCCCACACTCAGCTTCATTGGTCCCAGCGAGGGCAGGGACACTCACATTAATAGTGTCATAGATTGTGGTTGGTGCGCTCAACGATGGATCTGGCAGTGGGTCTGGTACAATTGCTCAAATTTGTAGCATCACCAACTCGAGATCTACCATCTCTCGATACCATATTGTGCACCCTAGTTTTGTCGTCCCTCTCACTCTGAATACTCTTTTTTTCTGTAGCCCAAATTTCTTCCTCCTATGTTATCTTTCTCTTCATCATACCTCTCTCACTAGCATCAATATTTTTCATGATGTCTGGTTGAGTCCAAATATCCCGGATATCCTTTATAATGGGCATCAATGTGAATGTTATATTATGTAACTCCTAAAATGCCTTCCATAGCTCTTCCAACTCATCATTTACGCCTTTTATATCAAGGGACTGCATACCCCAAAGGTGCCGAGTAATTCGTTTCTCAAATTCATCAAATCGGGTTTGTATGTTCCGCATCTCATATTGGATCCATCTATCAACCCATGGATAAACTCCCTGCTCAATTAATTTCATTTTTTCCTCTGCAGTAGCTAATCTCTTTTGTACCTTAAATAGGAGGTTGGCCTAGATGTAAATGGTTGTGGTGCCACAATAGGTGGTGTTGGTGTCCAGGAAGTCCCTATTGTATTTGAATCCTGAGGCTTAGATCATGTCATATCAGCGGGGGTTCACCTATGTCGGTAAACCACAATGTCTCGGTACTAGACTCTCTAGTCTGAATGCCTCAACAAACAATATTGCTCCTGTTTTGCAGCCTTAGACATAGGGTTTGCAGTGTCACAAATAAACCCCAAATTTATAGTGTTCCTTGTCCAGATGAATTGATCAATATTTGGAATTTCAAGCACTCATACATCACAACATATTCACATCAGTAAACAAAGGAATACCAGAACTGTGCCAATTCCTACCACCCAATCATAAATGTCTCCGACAATCAATTGAGCTAAATCCTGTTCATAACCTATAATAATATTATCTATTATGGCTGCATGGGTTGGACTGAGTACATTATCCCCAGATGTTGGACAAAACCTATGCAGCACAAGTATCCACTATGCCTTTGTACTGAAATCTAGGGTACTATTTATAATTTGCTATGAATTAATTCTTGATCCACCACTACCCACCAATCCTTTGCTCTATCGGAATTAATAAGACCTACTATCCACCAGAAGTGAATCAATTTGTCCCTTGTATCAATTTTTTTTCTTGTTATCTCTCTCATGTCTTCCATGCTAAAGTCAATCTCGGTAATATTTCTCAACGGCTAGAACTCTGTCCCATGTATTACTTTTGAAATGGTCCTAGTGGAAATATTCACCTAAACACCTCTCAACATCACAACATTTAAAGGGTCACCATTCTTCTATAACTTCCCGTGTGGATATAACCTTTAACAATCTATCTAGTATGTTACATAAAACTAACTTACTAATGCAAGACTGAATTGTCCAGGGGCTGTGGTCATCCACTCAAAGTGTTTTTTCTTAAATAGTGCATCAAATTTGGGCATCTCATACATGACTATGGTCATCAACTTTTTCTCCAAATAGTTCCCTCTCTGTAGATTTCCCATGGAAGGGTTTATGGAAATACCTTTGTTATATATAGATTGCATTCTAAGGTACCCCTACTATTCAATGATAGGCATCGTAGCAGGCTCTATGGATAATAGATTTGGAGGTGTTTGTGGTGGATTCTTTTAAATGGGGGTATCACTCTCCACTCTCTAACCCTCTTCTTTAGATTCAGGACCTTCGTGCACCTCAACATTCTCTTTATTATGACCAAACTCCTTATTGTTATTATCTTTGCCGTTCTCTTTAGTCTAGGAAAATGAGTGAGGTGGTGTTTTTCCTGGTTATTTCATCCTAGGCCCTACCCTAGGTGGTGTATACTCCTTCGAGGTTGATTTAGCAACTCGAAGTTACTTCTCTCTTCGCTCCTCCTACCTTGGAAATAGGTATTCCTCAACTGAGCCGCTTGACTCATCGTGATTCTTATTAATAAGCTGACGATTAGTTTTTGGGTTTTTCTTTTTTGTTGATTAATTCATTATCAAATCAGCTTTCGTAGAGATTGGCACCTATTTAAATATATCCATTAGTATGTTCTTAGAAAAGGAAAGAAAGGAAAGAAAATCTTGTCTTAGTGTTACAGGGACTGAGTACCCTACAACTCAAGGATACAAGTCGTACACTGGTTACAAGTCTTTAGGAGTCTCGTAAGGTGAATGAATGCCTATTCAATATTCACTGGTCAGGTAACGAGTCCTCCTAAATAGTCTTAATATTGGACTATGACTTGTTACCAATACTCGATAGCTGGCCAGAAATTCTCTTTTGATGCTAAATCCTTTCCAGTCATTATGACTCCTGTCTATGATTCGTAACGACCGACCAAGACACTTTTAGCTGAGTCATGATGTTACCAGAACCCACACTCTTCTAAACAACCACGTTACTTGTGGTTAAGAGACACTTAAAAACTTGTTAGGTGACCCTATGAGTCGTAACAAGTTTCGTAGCCACTGTAAAATAGGTGTTTAGAGTAGTTGATTCTGATTCACAATCCCAACCCAATAATAGACATTAAAAGAACCTCAACAACTCCTAATTCATCCTTCAATAATCATTTAACTTAAATTATGTTCTTACTCCCATTAATGAATTACCTTACAAATTTATTTCATGAACAAGGCTCAAGGTTTCAATTATGCACATATATTAATCAAAGAATCAAAGAATTTTTTATATAATGAAGCACCTCTTGGAGAAAGAATTGAACAAACAACACTTATTTGATTCTATTTTTTTAGTTCCTTGAAATAATACCTTTGAGATTTGAGTCCTAGTTCTTGAAAATTCTTACTTTGGGAGTATTTAATGTTGATTATGATGTTGTGGAATGGAGGGAGTCACTGGGTTACAAAACTAGGCATAGGAATCAATCAATTTAATTTTCCTTTATTAACCCATTTTCTATTGGATCGAGTAAGCTCAATAGGCCCGTAATGTCAAGCCTGTTAATGAGTGTTGACTATAACTCATTACATAATATTACGAGCTGTAGAATCACTCTATAGTGAAAGAAAACTTACCTGAGTATCCAATCATCCTTACTCAGGGTGACGAGTTGTAGTCACTGATTACGACTCATTCTGAGGGTGGTGATGACTCTAGAGACCAAACTCCTGAGATATGTCCAAGGTGTAGGTCCCTACGACTCTTGTTCATGAGTTATGTGGTCTGATTATGACTCATGAGGTGAGTCATATGGCCTAGCACAAGAAAAATTTCTATTTTATTCCTGCAATCTCCAACCCTAAAAAATGAGCAAACACGTTACCCTATAATCAAATAAGTACAAATCATGGGCCGCCTCCTATGCAATGCTTAATTTAACATCGTTGCATAATGTAGCTAGATTGGAAACTTAGATATCACCAACCATCCCCATAGGTTTCCTCCCATGCAGCGCTTTATTTAAAGTTGCGGCACGACACAATGTCCTTGGCTACTCAGACTTCACCAAAGTCCACATCATTAACTACTTTTACTTTCATAAGATCTCCCAAATAGTGCTTCACCCTTTACCCATTCATGTAAAAAGGGGATTCATCATCATGTTTCATATCTATAGCACTATGTGGGAACACCCTTACCACGGTGAACGGTCCATACCACCTAAACTTTAACTTACCAGTAAACAAGAAAAGTCTTGAATTATATAACAAGTACAGGTCATCAGGCTCAAACACTTTTCTCAATTTTTTTGTCAGGATGTAGTGTCATTCTTTCAATATACAGAGAAGAACTTTCATAAGCCCGGAGTCAGAATATATCAAACTCATTCACCTAGATCAATCTCAACTTAGTTGTATCATGCTACTTAAAACTTATCTTCTTCAATGTCCATAGTGCCTTTTGCTCAAGTTCAACATGCAAATGGAATGCCTTGACATACACAAGCTTATATGGAGAAGAACCTATGGGGGTTTTAAAAGTTGTTCAGTCGGCCCAAAATGCATCATCCAACTTCCTTGACTAGTCAGTCATATTATCATTCACAGTTTTCACCAATATGGACTTGCTCTCTATTGGATACCCACTTATTTGAGGATTGTATGGTGTTTCCACTGTATGATTTGCACCATATTTTTCAAGAAAATCCTTAAACAAAAAATTACAGAAGTGCGACCTACTATCACTAATGATTGCACGTGGAGTGCTAAATCGAGAAAAAATATGCTTTTTCAGATAGGAAGTGACACTTCTACCTTCGTTATTGGGTAGTGCCACCTCTTCCACCCATTTTGACACATTGTCAAATGCAACCTGAATGTATTTTATAACATAGAAGCTCATGAACAGACCATAAGTAAACTCCTCATACACATTGAACAACTCTAACTCCAAAATAGAGGTCATGGGGAGTTTATGGCATTGTGAAATATCGCATTGACGCTGGCATTGGTCAAAGGCTAGTGCCAAGTAAAGAAAATCCTTAAAGATTGTAGGCCACTAATACCCATACAGAAATATTCTATGGGTTTTGCGGTTTCCTCTATGGTGTCCCCCAATAGGTAAAGCATGATAAGCCTCAAGAGTACTAATCACTTGAACCTCTAAGATGCAATTACAAATCATACAATCTTCCTAAATCCTGAATAGATTTGGCTCATCCCAAAAAAACTTCCTTACCTCATTCATAAATCACTTTCGCTGCTGGAAGGACAAGTCTTTTGGGATAAGATCATTCGCCAAATATTTAGCGAAAGTCAGCAAACAAGAGAATAAGGTCTTGCGATGCTACCAAAATTTGCTTGCATGTAAAAGTATCATAAATTTCAATCACATCCCATGATTTATTCCTTACTTCATCCTCAAGTTTAGACTAGTGATCTACAACTTGATCTTCCATGCCTTTCCAGTCCTTTACCTCATACTCAAACTCCTACGACAAGAGTACCCAATAAATCAATCTCTTCTTTACATCTTTCTTAGCCATTAAGTATGTCACGACTTCATGATTTGTATGAATAATGACCTTGGTCCTAATAAAATAGGACCAATTTATTTTTAAGCCAACTACCATTGCTGGCAACTCTTGCTCAGTAACAGTATAGTTCTTTGAAGAAAGGTTTAATGATTTGTTGGCATGGTAAACTAGGTAAAAGATCTTTTCTCACCTTTGGCCTAAGACAACGCCTAATGGCACACCACTTCCATCACACATGATTTAAAATGGCAGAAACCAATTAGCTGACACAATGGTAGGAGAAGACACCAACTGCTCTTTCAAGAATTCAAAAACCTTCAGACACGTACCATCAAAATCAAACTTTACCTCTTTTACAAGAAGCTTTCATAGAGTGTTTGCAATCTTTGGGAGATCCTTGATGAAACATCTGTAAAAGACAGCATGGCCCAAAAATATCAAATACCCTTCACCGATACTGGAGGTGGCAGCTTCTCAATAACTTTAATTTTTGCTTTATCTACCTCAATGCCCATTTTAAGATCTTGTGCACTAGAATAATACCTTCTTTTACCATGAAATATAATTTTCCCAATTTAGCACAAAGTTGTATTCCTCACATTTACGAAGATCATTGGCCAAGTGGACCAAACAGTCATAAAAAAATCACCAACCACAGAAAAATCATTCATAAATACTTCAATGGTGTTTTCCACCATGTTAGAGAATATCAACATGATGTATCTCTTAAAGGTGGCGAGAGCGTTGCACAACCCAAATGCCATTCTCTTGAAAGAAAAAGTCACATAAGGATAAGTTAAAACTATCTTTTCTTGATCTTTTGGAGAAATAGTGATTTGATTGTTAGTCAAATACCCATCTAGAAAACAATACCAACCTCTGCCCGCAATTCAATCAAACATCTAATCCATGAAGGGCATAGAAAAATGGTATTTTTGGGTCCATATGTTTAACTTTATATAATGCATGCACACTCTCCAACCTGTGACAGGTCTTATTGTCACAAGCTTATTTTTCTTATTTGGCACTACAGTAATTCTACCTTTCTTTGGGATGCATTGAACTGGACTAACCCATTTGATATTCACAATGGGCTAAACTAGACCAACATCTTACCACTTGATAATTTATTTCTTTACCACGTCCTGCATAGGAGAATTAACCCAACACTGATGCTCAATACTAGGAACGTAGTCCGATTCAAGCTGGATCTTATAGGTACAAATGCCTGGTATAATACCCATAATATCTACAATGGTCCACCCTATATCTTTTTTCAACTGCTGAAACACGGATATTAATTCTCCTACCTCAGTCTCAACCAAGTCAACCACAATAATCACCGACCAGGTAATGTGGCCCCGAAAAATGCATAGAATAAGTGAGAGGGGAGATCGTTTAGCTCAAAGACCGGTGGTCCCATAATAGATGATCGAGTAGTAAGAGTGGTTCCATTTTTTAGATCCAGATCAAGCTTCTTTGTGGAATAAGTGTAAGAATCTCTCACATACAAAGTGTTCACCATCTCTTCATATTCCTCAATGGCACCACTATCAAAATTAATAATCACCATCACTAAAACCTCAACTCCAAGTCTCTCTTTAATAGGAATAGAAACATCATCAACACTATTATCAATGGTGTCTATTATAGACATGACTCATATCTCATCAGGATGCTTCATCGACATACACACAATAAAGATCACTTTCTCATCATTCAGCCTAAACATTATCTACGCCAATTCTAGATCAACCAATGCCCTACGTATAGCTAGGAATGGTCTACACAAGATGATGGGGACTTTGAAGTCCACTTCATAGTCAAGAAAAATGAAATTAGCCAGAAATATGAAGGATTTTCTTCACTAAAACATTATAAAGAATACACACCGACCACTTAACCATGCAGTCATCCATAAATAATTTCATCGATGTCAGTTTGGGTGCCTTCAATCCCCACTGCATATAAACCACCACCAACATTAAATTAATTTTGGCTCTAAGATCACAGAAAGCATGAGCAAATTTTAAGGACCCAATAGTGCATGAAAAAGTGAAGGCTCATGGGCCCTTCTTCTTCTCTACTATCGATCTAGAAGCAACAAAACTATACTGGTGCAAATTGTCAGATGGTTCGAAGCTCACCATATGTTTCTTAATGACCAAATCATTTGTGAACTTTACATAGCCAGGTATTTCCTCTAATGCCTCAATAAGGGAAATATTGATAGACATATCCTTGAACATCGATAAGAACTTCTATTGTTTACGTTCTTTTTATTTCTTTTTCATCATTTGGGGAAAAGGTGGGGGAGGTCTCATAATAGTCTTCAACATTGGCTAATCAACCTTCCCCTTCCTTTAATATTTATCACCAATATATTCAACATTGTCGATTTTTCAGATCCTGCTACATGTCTCTCATTAATGTCAATGTCATCACCATCATTCCTTGTCTCTTTTATAGAAGGCATGGGGAGATCTATGGTGGTTTTACCACTTCATGTGGTAATGGCATGACAATGAATATCATTTTTTGGATTTTTCACTATATTTTTGGGAAGAGTGCCAGGCTACATCTGATTTATTATGGCTAACATTTGTCCAAACTGCTGCTCCAATTATTTAATTGCAGTGACATGTGACTCAACTTTCTAGATTAACCTTGATATATCTACCTTGATCTCTTTAAGGCAGCTCTACTAACTCAATTGTCTTTTCATCAGTTTTGATAACATTGTTTTCATTCTTGACTCGGTATCATGACTACTAGGTAGAACATACATGTCACTTTTTTCTTTATATTTATCTTTATGCCTCCAATCACGATCCAGATTCTTAGCTTTCTCGTACACATCCAACTCATAAGATTTGGAAGTAGACCCCTATGACTCTACTACAATGACTTTTTTTAACATTTATTATTGCATACTATTTTTTGAGCAACCCAATATCCATTCTAAGTTGTGCAACTACTTATGCTAAAAAATCATCACCAGCTCTGTAGTCACTAGCACCTCCAATGGCATATGTACCAGAACCTCTATCAGCCTCCTGATTGTGCTATCCTCGATTAGTGATAGCGATCTCTTCTAAAATTACTTGGGCAATATCCCAACAAATACAAAATAAATTCTCCTATAGATATTGTGTCTACCTTTCCCTAGAATTGATAGTTAGTGATCTATAGAATATCTCCATCAAATTAGACCGTATAATTTAGTGATTCGTACCTTGCTTATCTTCTTTTTAAACCAAAATCATTCCTCATACATGGATCCAACAAGAAACTACTAGAAGTTATAGATTTCATATTTCAGTTGTAGCATCCTCAAAGAAGGAAATAATCAGTTCAAAAATTGTCTATGCAACTCATTCCAAGTCATGATTGAGACTCAAGGAAGTTCCTCAACCATAATAATGCTTCGACAATCAATAAGAAGGAGAAAAAACTCAATCTCAATAATTATTGATCCACACTTGAGATGCTATACGATGTCCAAATCCCAGTATAATTTGTAGGATGCAAGTTTGCATCAATTATCGACAACCCCAAAAATACACCCTTTAAATTTAGAAGCTAGATCATTGTAATGGTAGTATCAATTTTAAATTTTGGGGGTAAAGTAGGAGGAAAATGTCTCTTCTCTAAATAGGCTCAAAATATCCCATATCCTCATCTTATTGGTATAATTGTAGATATTGATATATTGATATTACCTAAACTTTGCCACTATGCACTCTACCTCAATTAGAACTGAGTGTTGTTCAGTGATCAACTACGGATCTTTCTCGGGCAAGCTCTACATGTTGAGCAAACCAGGCTTCGTCATACTATCTTCTGTATTTAGTTTCCTCTACTAGAATCTACTCAATCTGCCTATTAGAAATATTTTATGGTTCACCAAAAGTAGGGAGGTATAGTATGTAAATTACCTGCACATATTGGGTCTGTCATTATACGATTCAACTGTAGAAGTCTCTCTTGTTTAAGATTCAATAGGAGTAAGGGATTGCCTCGAATCCTACTGTTAGGCATAATCCGGCATATACCCAAATAAAAATATAAAATAAAACCCAAAATATCTGCAGATCCAATAACCAACTTAACACTATATTCCCCAGTAATGGCGCCAAAATTTGATGTCGCCCAAAACTAACCTCCAAAGAAGTATACTATGGTCGATGTCAAACATAGTAAACCAAACCTAGTTAGAGTAAAACCCATATGGGATTCTTGGAGTTATATCTCAAAGTTTTTGAAATCACGGGCAGTGTGAATAAGTTAATAGGGGGATTTTAAAGTCACAGTAACATATAAAAAAACTTACATGCCTTAGGGTGTAAATAATAGAAGATTAACACTAGGACTATATTTCTTCTTACATAACAAGGGAATAATCCTTGGGTATGTATAGTATCTCAGAGGAATAAATAAAATATTATTAAAATATAATAAGGAAGCTAAGTCGGTAGTGGTCATTTCTATGGAAACAAGTCATTAGGTTTGGTTATGACCCATTGCATGCTGTTGTAGCTCTCTGTATGATTTAGTGGTTAGAACTTGTAGTGTCACCTTACGAGTCGTATGCTACTAATTATAGTCACTCCAGTAGATTTTTATCTTTAGGACTCTTGAGTCTGTTGTCATTATGACTTCTCACCATAAGTCGTAGTTAGTCATTACAACTTATGGTCATCATTCATTACCACATGAGCATCAATCCCCAGGATTTTACATGTTTTTCTCAGTACAGCTTTGGATTATGACTCATAGTCACTCCTTATGAGTTGTGGTCAGTCTTTACTTGGATTCTTTACTCAGCTTTAGACTTTGTTCACATTATGGTTTCACACCATGATTCGTATCACTAATTATGAGTCATAATAAATTTATACTTAACTCTGTCAGCTCAGATCATACGACTGTTAGAACAACAATTTTGGCTATGAGTTGTAAGGTGACTACACAACTTGTAGTATGATCAGTACTTCTATTTAGGAAATCTTTTTCATCCTCTTTGCATTCCAACACCACTTCCAACCTAATTTTCCTGTAACATACAAAAAACACACATCATATCTGACAAAACAACTTAAGTAGATTCATAATTTCACAATTTTAGGCATCAAATATGCCATGAAACCATGGCATATCAATGAATTCTGGTTCCACTCTAATGAGAGCTTTGTTATATAAAAGGAAATAATAAAATTGTATCATTGTTGGACAGTAAAATTCTCGAAGCCGAAAAAATTAATAATCAAGAAAAAAAATGTATTGCAACAATTAATTTTATTGATTTCAATGTGAGTGTTACAATCTCTATGAATCCTTTGATTCACCTTTTCAAATATAAATTTAAGGGCTTAAAGCATAATCTTGAATTTGAACTTGGTTTGCGGACTTGAGGGACTTGATCTTGACTTTTTCTTGAATTCAAGGGCTTTTGAGCTTGTTCTTGAATATTTCTGTCTTGATCTCGAAGAACTTGATTTTAATGCTTGAGCTTTTTAGAGAAATTGCGGCGTTTGATACATGAGATTTCTCTTGCTACTTGTTAGAGGTCTGGAGGCCCCTTTTTCTGAATTATGAGACCCTTATTTATACTTGTATGAAAGTAAGGGTCATGATGAATATGGACTTCCTTTGAACAATCAGATTTAAGTGATGTGGCGCCTTTTATGGACTTTTATTTCATGGGCCTGCTGTATCATTTTGACATATGGCATGGTCCTATTAATTCCTTCACTTGACTTGGCATGCCACATCATTTGACACGTGGCGCTTATTTGGGCCTCTATAATATGACAATATCTTGGGATCAGTAAAGTGTGCTCATCATTTGTATCCCAAATTGATGGACTAACCCAATAAATATTGGGTCTTATTTAAATCCATACCTATTTGGACTTAAATAATTAATTCAATCATATTAATCCGCAATATTTATTTGGGACTAATATATTTTGAATTTAATATAATTCGAATTTTGTACGGATTTAAATTTAATAAAATTACATCTCCCACAAATGCCCCTACTTCAAGACTTATCGAGATCTTTCAAAGACTAAACATGAAGTATGAATTTAATATTTTGATTACACAAAATTTATGTGCAAACAAAATTAGGACGAATCAATTTTATATCTAAAATATGTCATGACTACATTGGCAATGCAAAATTGTAATATACATAGGAGCCGTTTGGTTTCAAAATGGTCATCCTAAGATATTATGGGAAATTATGGGTGTGCTAGTTTGTTCGCAACAAATTTTCGTTCATGGAAAATAAATTTTAACAACAAACAAAAATATGAAGAAACAAGAATTTTTTATTGATTAACGATTGTGGTTACCGTTCCTCCCTTGATTCTTCTCTCTTGATTTTCTTCGTAATTCGAGGGTCGTTAGTGGCTTATTCTCGAACATAGAACTTGATATGAATTTCTCCATAATTAGAGGTCCGTTAGTGACATATTTCTCGAATATAGGAGTATTTGGATTTGATCTCCATGAAAGGAGGTTTTGTGGATTTTTATGTATTTGATAATTAAGAAGAAAGAGTTTTGATCTATAAATATCCCATGAATTTATTGGGACTTTGAAGATCGTTGATCTCTATGTGAATTTATGAGATACTAGAGATCTCGATCCTTTTACTAATACCTATCAGCTTATGGGATATTCAAGATGCCTGTTTCAGGGAACATGGTACCTTTAAATAGGCGATATTTAGGGTAAATAACCTTCAAGAACACAAACAAAATTTGGATTCTTATTGAAGAGTCCACAAATTTTAGATGTCTATAAATGCCCCCTACTTCAAGGTTTGTCAAAGTGTAGATTTGATGATAAGTCTTGAAGTACCAATAGAGCTTTCATTTTTATGTGGTGGCTACAGATTTTCAGATCTAATTTATGAGAGAAGAGATGATGGGCAGATTTGGTCACACTGGGCATGGCAATTTGTTCGCATCAAATTTTCGTTCATGGAAAATAAATTTTAACCACAAACAAAAATATGAAGAAACAAGAATTTTTTATTGATAAACGATTTTGGTTATAAATCTGTTCCTCCCTTGATTGTTCTCTTGTGATTTTCTCTTTAATTCGAGGGCCATTAGTGGCTTATTATCGAACATAGAATTTGATATGAATTCCTCCATAATTTGAGGGTCGTTAGTGACGTATTTCTCTAATATAGGAGTATTTGGACTTGATCTCCAAGTAAGGAGGTTTTGTGGATCTTGATGTATTTGATTATCAAGAAGAAAGAGTTTTGATCTATAAATATCCCATGAATTTATTAGGACTTTGAAGATCGTTGATCTCTTTATGAATATCCCGGGAATTTATGGGATATTGGAGATCCCAATCTTTTTACGAATACCCATCAGCTTATGGGATGTTCAAGATGCCTGTTTCAGGTAATATGTTACCCTTTAAATAGGTGAGATTTAGGGTAATGTAGCCTTCTATAACTCTAACAAAATTTGGATTCTTATTGAAGAGTCCACAAATATTAGATGTCTACAATCATAACAAGAAAATTTAGTAAAAGGTGTTTAAGCCCACTGATTTGATCATATTCTATTATTCAAAACTTTAGTTATGACCCATTAAGTTAAAGTCTAGGTGGTATTGACCATTCACCATGGTGAGGGTATTCCCTCATAGTGCTGTTTAGCTTAAAAGAGAAAGTGAAACCCGATTCTAAGAGAACAGACAACATGTGAAGCACTCTGTGGGTAATCTTGATAAGGTGAAGGTAGTTGATAAGGTCAACCTTGGCGAAGTCTGTGTAGCTAGGAAAATTAAGTCATGTCGTGATGGTAAATCAAGCATTGCTTTGGAGTCAATCCAAGATATCTTAGTATATTTGTATCTATGTCAGTTTTACATGTCTAGTGCATCGCAGTTATGTCCTCACTCCTTACTTTTTATTATTATCACACACTATAGATAGTGTGTAGTCTATTAGTTGGTGGTGGGGTTTACCAAAGCTATTGCAGGTTTTTATTAACGTGCTTGTTTTCTTGTCAGTTGTGGTATGGTTTTAGAATTAGCATGTCTAGAGAAATATTGTGTAGTATTGTGTTTTGTATGAATCATGCTATATTTTGTGTATCTAGGAGATTTTTGAGTTTCTAAGGTATTTGATGAACTTTGTTTTAATTTTTGAGAAAAAATGATACCCCTCCAAAATTTATTTTTGAACTGTGTTATATGTATGGATATGTAACCATTGTGAATCTCGTTATCATATTACGATTAGGGACATGATAATCAAATCTAGCAATTGTATGAACAGGATAGGTAGTTGTTTGTAATGCAACCCTGTGCCATATGTTTGTGACATACAACTTTGTTCCCTTTGTGTGTTGAATCTAGAACTTTCCCAATTAGTCTTGCCTTGGTAGTAAGATAGTTGTATAGGAAAGGATCATAGGTCATTCTTAAAATAAGTGCACTATTAGACTAAGCAATTTTCCAAATGTGAAAAAGTATCCCTTCATCCCTATGTTGAGTCTAATAGACTTTTTTTTTATTGTTTTTACCTTTTACCTTCCCACTTTTATTACAGTGAACCTATTTTGGTCCTTGTCCTCCTTGTACATTGAGCAACTCATCTCAGGCAAATCGACTAAGTTGAGAGTTTCTATCATAGACGTGTGTAATGTGAAGTGGGTTTGAAGAAGGGTAAATAAGAGAAAAAAAAAGTAAGGTTGTGTGTGGTAGAAAAAACAAAAAAACAAAAAGAAAAGAAAAGTTGAAAAAGAAAAAGAAAGAATAAAAGAAACCACACTCAACTTGAATATGCAATAAAAGAATAAAAAATGATAAATAAGTTGGAATAAAAGAAAATTAGTAGATAAGTTGATCCCTAAAGTAAGTGTAGTGCTAAGGAGGCATGGTCAGTAAAAATGTCCATATGTACGATACAAGCCCGTAAGACTGCATACAAGCTGAGTAAAGTCATATAGTGATCCTAACCCAACTATCTAGAAACTATGGTTGAGAAAATAAGGTCAAGCCTATGGTATTTGATGCGTATTGTTGGAACTTCTCTTGTGAGTGTGAGTGTCTCTCCATATGTCCCTGCATTGACATGCATTATTCTATTGAGCGATTGGGATTTCTTTGATGTGAGGGTGCATCAGTTGTGTTTCTTCTTACGTGATTTTCTAGGTAGTGTAACCTGAACATATGCATGATTTTTTGTTGCAAATCAAATGACATATCTTGATTTCCTTGTGTAACATTTTGCGCTTCAGTGATACACACAATTGGTTTTAAGTGTTAAAATTATAAAGGGGTAATGTTTTGAGCTTAAAGTTGATGATAGATTATCATAGATAGCTTAGGTTTCTCCTATTTAAGCATCATTATTTTGTTTAGTTTACTTGTGTTTCCTAATGACATGCAAAATTTCTATGTTAAGGGTGTTGATGTGCTATGATTTCATAGAACTTTCAACGCTTAAAACTACAAAAACATGCAGTTACTTAGGTCGTTTTGTTAGATATGATGTGTTTTGTGTTTTGTTTGGCAAAACACCAGGTTCTGTGAGGTAAATTTGAGAAAAATAAGAAAATAGAAGTTTAGGACCACCTACATGGTCACCTACGACCCATAGGTGCCAAAAAAAGTGTCAGAGCATTGAGATATAGAGATTTTAAAGTTAAAATATAAGAACCTGGTACCTATGATGGGCCTTTATGGCCAGTAGGTGTCATCTATAGTCCATAGGTGCTAGTCCAAGTTTTTGACAGTTGATGGTGTCAGAGACCATGAAGATGTTT
The DNA here is from genome assembly GCA_030864215.1 of Capsicum pubescens. NCBI lineage: Eukaryota > Viridiplantae > Streptophyta > Magnoliopsida > Solanales > Solanaceae > Capsicum > Capsicum pubescens. The sequence goes on from CM061543.1 coordinate 173,802,730, forward strand.
GGGAGTTTAGAACCTATGTGGGGCCACTTACAGCCTATAGGTTCCACCTATGGCCCGTAAGTGGCTCCGTAGGTGGCCACCTACTATGATTTTTCTCTTTTTTTTAGGATTGGTTTCCGAGGATTTCCATATTTTCTATAAATACCCTTTTGATGCTTTTTAGTTAGTTTATGCACTTTTAACACTTACAAACATATATTTTGATTTCAAGATTCAATTTTGATCTTGGGATTCATGTGTTCTTGTTTTTTGTTGAATTCTTAATCTGAGACTTTGCGTTTTCATCATTAATTCTTGTGAGATTGATTTAATTCTTTTAATTATGAATTTCAATGTCTGTTTGACAATGATGATAAACTAATTCCCTTAGCTAGGGTTGTGGGAACCCTGGCAGATTAAAAAAGTTGGGGAAGTATTCAATGCTTCTAGATTATTATTTCTACATGTATTATGGTTTTCTTCCTACTTATTGATTTCTTAACGGTTGCAAATATTATGATCCAGCCTGTATTCGCTACAAATTTGAGAGGGAGGTATACATTTGGTAAAGGCGATCACAACAGTGATTCAAAGTTAAATGTCTATATAAGTTAATCATCACAATCTACTTAAGATAATTATCTTTATCTAATCATATGAGACTGAGAGGAGATAGTTAAAATTGGGGTCCAAGGAAAGGGTTAGTACTCCGATACTCTGAGACTGAGAGGAGATGAGCAAAATTCACAAAATTGTCTCGAAGGTGTTGGTGATACATGACTTTTCAGATTCTACATACACAACAGTTTGATATTTAGATTGAGTGTGATAAACCTATAAAGTTAGAAGTAAGGGGGAACACAAGTCTAGTATTAATTTATGATTGATCAAAACCAAGAGCATTCGTGTTTTTTTACTATTTGTTATTCTTATCAAAATTCTCCCATTTACTTTCTGTATTGCCCGTTGATTTCAGAAATCAAGAGAAATAGTTCCGCGTATTCCCTGAAGGTTGGACCCCAACCTAGTTGGGTTACTATATTTTGCTTCAATCAATTTTTCTTTAATTAGAGGTGTAGATTTTGGAGATTTTAATGTGGGTGTTGATATTGATACGAACAAGCATAGATATAAGCCCAAGATTACTTCAGAAGAGAAAGGAGCCAAACTACTTCTACTTTAGCCCCAGCTTCCACTTCTGAGCTGATTAGGGTATCTACTGTGCCTTATTTCCCCACTGTCACTACTATAGATACAGTAATAGGGTTTATTGAAACACCCTGTGAGTTCTTATAGAGCTTAATAGAGTAGCAAGATAGGACTAAATCTCGCCTTACTAATGTTTAGATTGAGTTAGTATCATTATATGCATAAATTTAGCCTTGGGTCTAGGTGACATTATAAAGTGCTGAGACTAGGATATGGGTTGCACTTCGGGCTGACTTGTTAGAGTTCACTAGTGAGTTGAATGCCTGGATCAATGCTTTTGAGAGGTTGGTGTCACCTTCATTCAGAGATATATAGGCTCCTGATGTAGGAGAGATTTGGGAGGAGGTGGCCATACTATAAGTAGAGGCACGCTCCTTCACTAAGAGCCATATTTTGACCATTCCTTTAGTTATCCCATCATTTACTCATATGATTTCTCCACATAGCCTAAAATACTTTGATTTGTTTGCTGAGGATGAGATAAACCCAAAGGTTAGGACTAAGAGAGGTAGACTAGAGGATCTACAGGACCCACTATTCCCTATGATCAGGCTTTCAAAAAGGTTTCCCATGAGTATTCGGTGTCCAGGATAGATGATGAGGTAAGACATTATGATTTAGCTACATGTGCATCCTCTAGTCATGACCTTCCGCCTCCACCAGTTTCGATACAAGATACCCTTGATTGGGACAAGCATGAGGAAGACGCCTAGTGCATCCTAAATTTGTCCTCATTCCATTGATCTATATCTTAGTCACACCCAACGAACAATTTATTGTCTTTTAGCTGGGGTAGGGTTGTACCATTGCCACCACAAGTTTGTGTTGTCATGCTTTTTTTCCTATCGGTTGCGATGTAATAGTAGAAAACGACATGTCTAAGAAATATTCTATCGTATTGTGTTTGTTTTGTAACATTTTGTGTTATTTTTGTTTAATTAGGAGGAAAATAAGTACCTAAGAATAGTTCATGTATTTTTTCTTAAAAGTGTTAGAATAAATGAAAACCCTCCAAAAAATTATTTTTGAACTGTGTGATGTATATATATGTTTCCACTGTGAATCTCGTTATGTCATAAGGATTAGGGACATGATAATCATAATTAGCATTTGCTTAAGTTCATGACTCTCAAGTGTTTGATGAAATGCCTACGTTTTGGGTTTTGAACAATGATCTCCTATTATAGGTTTAAAGCTTTTATATGGCATTGTTAGTACTTTCATTCAGTGCTGGTGGGTTTTTAACACCTAATACATACATGTTTCACATTACTTTACCTTTTCAGGTACATAGATAGTTAATCCATAAATCTTATCAGTTTATTCAGATATTTATATTCATGATGAGAACTATTAGTTACATAATAACATTTTGTTGACTTTAGTTTAGTTTAGTAACAGTGCCAGTTTAGTTGGTAATAGGATTTAGCATCGAGTGAATACAGGGTTGGCGACTTCTCCATCCGTTAGGCAGAGTCATTAGGAGTAGTCCCTGTATTGTAGAACTACATAGCTAGCATAGGATATGAGGAGTCTTCCATCAGTTTAGGCTTGACATTCTCTCAGGGGTCATCCGTAAGTTTAGGCTTGATACCCTGGTCCTTTAGGACACCAGATTAGTGGATCCACATATCCAGTGTTAGTACTCGTGGCATGGTACCGACACCTATCCAACTAGGGTTATAGGTTGGACCCCAATTAGCTCAGACTGGGGTATGTCGGTTAGATGATAGCTCCTAAAGTCTCAGTATAGTATTTAGTGTATCTTTAATTCAGGTTTGCTTGACTAAGTGTATAGACTTTCTGATATTCAGTTTACAACTTCCAGTCTTCTAAATAATAGATTAACACAGTAACATAACAGATATACACTTACTCTTGAATTCTAAGATGTTACAGTTATCATGCATTCCTACTCAGTATATTCATGTTGTTCAGTTAGTCCTTATCTCATATGCATAGTAACCCATGCATTTCATCCTATCCTCATCTTACTTACCTGTACATTCAAAGTATTGACCGCCTATTCTTATTTGCACTAGGATGTCTTATATCATAGGTCTGGACACTCAGTTTCCCAACTGTAGTTAGTCAACTCAGTGTAATCCAACAACCATAGTGGTGATTCTTCATCCATCAAGGACATGTAATTATTTTTCAGTTATTTCAGTATTTTATTTTATTTAGTCAGTCGAAGTTAGTTGAGGGTTTGTACCATCAACTCTTTAGTCAGTTTAGAGACTTTCAAATATTCTAAAAGTCAGTTAGATAGTTAGTCAGTTGTATCAGTCCAATTATATTTTTCAGACTTGTGATTCATTCGTATTCTCAGTATTCAGACTTTATGACTTGATCAGTTGTTTTCCATATATTTCAATTATTATTATTACTTTATTCAGTGCTCACAGTAGGTACCATCATATGAGTTAGCTTGTGGTCACTTGTGATTGTAAGCACCGTTGTCATGACTAAGGGGTAGCCTTGGGTCATAACAAAATATGGTATCTAAGCCTAAGGTTTTACAGTTTCTTAGGGAGTTTAAAAGCCGCGTTGAGTAGAGTCTTGTGCATGGTTGTGAAGTATGCCACACTTAAGGATAAGAGGCTATAAGATATTTTTGGAAATATTTCCCTTCTTTATGTATTCATGTCATGTGAATGAGCATGAGCTCTATTTAAACACACTTACTGACTCATCCTTTGTTTTATTTACAAATAATTCCTCCCAAAGGAAACAATATAAGAAGGAATGGGAATCATCCTGCACCACCGCCTGTTCAGGAAGATCCCCCGAATGAATATGTCTCTCACGCCTAATTCAGAGTTGCTTTTACTACCTTAGCTCATTTCTTAGTTGCTCAAAACAATCATTAGGCTACTACCCTAGATAATGTAGTGGAAGATACAACTGCAGTTAGGATTCAGGATTTCACCTGAATGAATCCCCTTCTATTTTAAGGATCCTAGTCTAAAGAGGATCCGCAGGAGTTTCTTGATAAGATTCAAAAAGTAACAGATATCATAGGTGTCACTTCGAGTGAAAGTGCAGAGTTGGTTGTATATCAGTTACAGGATATAGATCACACTTGGGATAAGAATGGAAGGAGGATATAGGTGTTGAGGTAGGTCCTATAGAGTGTGAGGAGTTTGCAACAACTTTTTTTGATAGGCTCTTTCTATTAGAATTGAGATAAGCTAAGGTGAAGAAGTTTATCAATTTGAAGAAAGTTATTATGAGCGTGAAGGAGTACTCGCTTAAGTTCACTAAGTTGGCGAGGTATGTTTCTTCGATGGTGGCTGATAATAGGCCTAGAAAGAGTAAGTTTGTTTCTAGCGCATCTGATAGTATGGTGAAAGAGTGTCAGACTAGTATGTTGATTAAGGAGATGGACCTATCTAGGCTTATGGTTCATGCTTAATAGATTGAGGAAGAGAAGCTTAAGTAGAAAGAGTGATAGAATAAGAGGGACAAAATAGGTAGTTTTAACTTTTTTCAGCCAAGGTCAGAGAGTGGAAACCATTCCCAGTTCGTTCAGATGTTCTTAGCCCAGCTACATCATCAGTTAGTGCGCCCATGCCAAAGTGTAGGAATGACTGTCGGGATAGTGCGCAAGGCTCTAAGACCCAGGGTAGTGTGAATAGTAGTTGTACTAATACACTCTAGGGGAAGTGTGGCAGGAATTATCAAAACATGTGTAAGATTGGTAGTGATGTGTATTTCGGATGTGGCAAGCCAGAACATAAGATGTGAGAGTGTATGGTGGTTGCGCAGAGGAGAAGAAATAATTGCCAACACGGCCAAAATACTTCTTTAGCAGCACCAGTAGGTCATCCGATCCAACAGGGTGCTACTTCCAGTGCCAACAACAGGTATTACAAGAATAAACTATATGCACTCCAGTCTTGACATGATCAGGAAAATTCTCCTAATATGGTTACGGGTATGTTACAGATTTTTAATCTTCATGTGTATGTTTTATTAGACCCTAGAGCTTTGCAATCTTTTGTAACCTCCTATGTAGCTATTAATTTTTGTGTTAGTCCAAAAATATTAGCAGATACTTTCTTAGTGTCTACCTCCGTGGGTAAATTTATTATAGCTAGACTGGTATATAGAAATTTCCCGATTACAGTATCTCAAAAAATAACTTTAGTAGATCTTGTAGAGTTAGAGATGACTGATTTTGATGTCATCCTCAGCATGGATTGGCTCTATTCATGCAATGCCTAAATGGATTGTAGAAGCAGAGTTGTTCAATTTTAGTTTCCTAATGAACTAGTTATTGAATGGAGAAATAATACTTTGGTACTTAGGGGTCAAATTATTTCTGATCTTAAGGCAAGAAAAATGATATCTAATTGGTGTTTTTACCATCTTGTTTGAATCAAAGACTCTAGTTCTGAGACCCCTAGTCTCGATGTCTATTTCTATAGTAAATGAATTTCTAGATGTATTCCATGAGGAGCTTCTTGGAGTTCCTCCCAAAAGGGAAATTGACTTCAGAATTAATCTCCTTCCAAATACCTAGCCTATATCTATTCCACCTTACCAATGGTTCTAGCTGAGCTTAAGGAGTTGAAATAACCGTTGAATAATCTTCTAGATAAGGTTTTCATCTGGCCTAGTGTTTCCCCATAGGGGCTCCAGTCCTATTCTTTTGTAAGAAAGACAGTTCTATTAGGATATGCATCGATTACCTTCAGTTGAATAAAGTCAAAATCAAGAATAAGTATCCACTCCCCTAAATTGATGATTTGTTTGACCAACTTCAGGGTTCTAGTTATTTCTTTAAGATAGATCTTAGGTCGGCTATCATCATCTTAGAGTTAGAGAATATGATATTTCAATGAAAACCTTTATAACTCGATATGGTCACTTTGAATTTCTAGTTATGTCCTTATGACTAATGAATGCCCCTACATATTTCAGACTTGACGAATAGAGTTTTCAAGCAGTACTTGGACATGTTTGTCATAGTATTCATTGATGATATCCTTTTTTATTCCCTTAGTGAAAATTATTATTCAACAATCTGAGAATCGTGTTGCAAACCCTTAAAGCTCATCAGTTGTTCACCAAATTCTATAAGTTCATATTTTAGCTAAGATCATTAGGTTTTCTTGTCCATATTGTTTTTGGTAATGGATTTAAAGTTGACCTTCAAAATACTAAAGTCGTGAGAAACTGGACCAGACCTATATCTTCATTAGAAATCAGGAGTTTCTTAGGTTGCATCGCTATTATAGATGGTTTGTTGAAGGGTTCACTTTTGTTTCATCTGTCATGTCTCGATTAACTCAGAAAAATGTCAAATTCTAGTAGTAATATTCTTATGAGAATAGTTTTTAGGAGTTGAAGACTTGACTCACTTCAGCCCCAATATTGACTTTGCCAGATGGTTCAGATGGGTTTGTAGTTTACTGCGATGCTTTGAGGTTTGGTCTTTGTTGTGTGTTGATGCCTAGAGGTAAGGTCATAGTCTATGCCTCCAGATAGCTTAATCCACATAAAAGGAATTATCCTACCCATGATCTTGAGTTAGTAGTTGTATTTTTCTTGAAAATTTGGATGCGCTACCTTTATGGCGTTTATGTTGATGTGTTCACAGATTAAAAAAGTTTGCAGTCTGCATCTCATAGAAATATTTGAATCTTTGATAGAAAAAGTGGCTATAGATATTAAAAGATTATGATATGAGTATGTTGTATCATACAGGCAAGGCCAATATAGTGGCAGATGCCCTTAGTAGATTGTCTATAGGTAGTGTTGCTCATGTTGAAGAAGATAGAAAGAAATTATCTTGAGAGGTTCATCAACTTTCTAGATTAGGTATCTGACTTGTTGACTCAGTTGAAGGTAGTATTTGGGTTCAGAATGGTTTGGAATCTTCATTGGTTGCCAAAGTGAATGAATTTGAAGATAGAGATCCCAATTTAGTTAAGTTAAAGGAGGTTATTTGAGATTATAAAGTAAAGGTTTTCTCCCAAAGGGGATATGGTGTGCTGCATTTTTAGGATAGGTTGTGTGTTTCGTGTGTTAACAGTTTACGGCAGTGAATCTTAGTAGAAGAACATGTTGTGCGGTATTCCATTCATCCATGAGCCACTAAGATGTACAATGATTTGCGGTAAATCTATTGGTTGAGTGGTATGAAGAGAGATATTGGAGAGTTTATTGCTAAGTGTTCTAATTGTTAGTAAATTAAGGTTGAACACAAAAGTCCTAGTGGTATATTGCAGGGGTTCCGTTCGAAGTGGTGAACAAGGATTTTATGACGACTTGCCTCGTCCGCGTCATCAGCATAATTCAATCTGGGTCATTGTAGACAAAATTATCAAGTCTTCTCATTTCTTGCTAGTTCATACTTCATATTTAGCTAAGGATTATGCTAGGCTTTACCTTAGGGATTTGGTTAAGTTGCATGGAGTCCCATTGTCTATCATTTAAGAAAGAGGTACTCAGTTTACCTCTTATTTTTAGAAGGATTTTTAGAAGGGTCTTGGTACCCAAACTTATCTCAGTATAACTTTTCATACTCTGACAGATGGTCAGGCGAAGAGGACTATTCAGACTATAGAGGAAATGTTGAGAGCATGTGTTATTGACTTTAGAGGTAGCAGGAATGACCACTTTACTTTGATTGAGTTGGCATATAACTTTAGCTATCACTCTTGTATTTAGATATCTCCGTTTGACTATCTCAATAGAAGGAGTTGTATATCTCTTATTGGTTGGTTTAAAGTAGGTAAAGCCTCTTTGATAGAGACAAATTCAGTGTTTGGGGCGATGAAGAAAGTTTAGTTGATCTAGGAGAGACTGAAGATAACCCAAAGCCGTTGGAAATCTTATACAGATGTGAGGATAAAATATCATGATTTTGATGTTGGTGATTTGGTCTATCAAAAGATTTTACCCATGAATAGAGTGAAGAGATTTTGTAATAAAGACAAACTCTGTCCCCGTTATGTTGTCCCTTATAGAATCTTGAATTATTTTTGAAATATAGCCTATGACTTTAAGTTACCTGGAAATTTGGAGTCAGCACACCTAGTGTTCCATGTTTCCCTGTTACAAAAATGTTTTGGTGAGTCAGTTGTAGTTGTTCATTTAGAGGATATGGAGGTTAAGGATAACCTTTCCTTCGAAGAAATCCAGGTTGAGATCCTTGATCGTCAGATTCGTAGGCTAAGGAGCAAAGAAATTCCCTTGATCAAAGTTCTTTGGCGGAATCGCTCTATTGATGGAGCTACTTGGGAAGAAGAAGCAAATATGTGAGCCAAGTACCCTCATCTTTTCTTCACAAATTCAGACTCAGCTTGAGATAACGAGCTTTCTTCGATTGAATCTTTTCCCTTCTCCATTTTAGCTAAATAACCATTATCATGTCATTTCATGCATTCATTAAATTAGTTTAGTTTATGTATCAAGCATCAGACTCAGTTATTTAAACATGTTCCAAGTCATGCATGTTTAGTACATAATCTCAGCTGCCATACTATTCTCAATCTAACTAGTCTCTTTGAAGGACGAACGTTCCCAATGGGGAGATATTTTAACAACCCTATATTTTTTCTAGTCTCTGGACTATATAGGACTAAACCCATGAGTCAAAAGACAACATAAGATTCATAAGTTGGACTCGTACCCAAATTAGTGAAACATGGCAAACATTCTATAACAAGTACGACTTGACCCCTATGAATCATCAAGTGGGGTACAAGTCGTATAAATACAGTCGTAAGGAGAACAGTGTTGACCCCTTGAGGTTTTGTCAAGGATATGAGAGGCGGGCATCTAGTCGTATACAAAGGTACGACTCATATGGAGAGAAGCCTTATCAATAATAGTATTGGTTCCCCAAGTATTCTGTTTATCCTACAAGTGACTTTTCCAAATAGTATAAGCATCTTATCAGTTGTTATTACAACTCATATCTAGACAGTGCATCTTCTTTGGAATCTGCCAAGCTTACAAGTCAGCAGTCCAATCGGACCCTAACATATGAGTTGTAAGGTCAACTCGTACCAACAAGGGATGCAATTTTAAGAATGTTTTTTCAGGGGCTTTTATTCTTTCCCCTCTCCCTTAAAATTAAAACCCATGCCATTTTGGCTTCAAAGGGGGTGTTATAAAAAGGCCCAAATCCACAATTCACAACATAAAACATCAATTCATTATAAATAAATCAAAAGGGCGGTTTCTTCCTCTCCCCCAAGCAATTAGGATTTGCTGAAGAACAAGAAAAACTCCAAACTGCACAACAATATACCATTAATTCCACATATCTTCTGATTTAGTCTTTCTCATGAGAATAGATATAACCAAATATATATACATAAGGACAACAACATCATATAAAACTACACTTAGTCGTACATAGCATATAGTGTCTCAAAATAACAAAAATAACTCAACCTAGGCCCCTACGCGGGCCCAAAACAATAGTAATTCTATTTCCATGATTAGTTCCCACACTCATAACATGATTTTGTACCAATGTTCACTACCGAACTGAGTCTGAAGAAAGTTAAGACATGACCTACCTCAAATGTTGTTAATAGGTACGAACAATCCTTCAACACTGAGCTTTCACCTCACGAACTAACCCAGAATCAACTAAAATACACAAATATATAATCTATGCATTAAAAAAGTCACTGATACCTATATTATCCATTTTCAGGTCAGGGTCAAATCGAACCTCCAAAATGAGTTTTTGAAAAAGAAGGGTAAAATAGGACCTCCACGATCTTTCTTAGAAAGAATTTGGAACCTTACAATTGATAAAACTAGTCATCTATCATTCGGACAGGATACTTGTTCTTAAGCGCCACCTTATTCAATTGTCGATAGTCAATGCATATCCGAAAGGAACCATCTATATTACACACGAATAATATTGGTGCACCCAAAGGGGACATACTAGGATGGATAAAACCCTTATTCAAAAGATCCTTTAGTTTCTCCTTGAATTCCCTCAACTCTGTCGGAGCCATTCTATAAGGAGGAAAGATAATGAATGAGTGTTCAAAAGCAAATCAATACAAAACTCAATCTCTATATCTTGAGGAACACCAGAATGATCATTAGAAAAGACCTCAGGAAACTCATTCACCACCGGAATCGAAAGCAATAGAGGACCTTCCGTGTTAGAATCTTTAACCCAAGCCAGATGATAGAGACACCCTTTGGAGATTAATCTCCGATCTCTAAGATAAAAAAATTAACCTCCCCTTAGGGGATAGGGAACCACCCTCCAAATCGATAATCGGTTAACAAGGGAACCTAAAGTCTACCTCACAGGTCTGATAATCTATGGATGCACAACAAGAGTGTAACCAATCCATTACTAGGATAACATCGAATCCACCATATAAAGTTCAAAAAAATCTACCAAATTCTTCCTACAATGAACAGATACCACACACCCCTTATACACCCTTTTAGAAATCACAGAGTCACCTACCAAGGAAGAAATATAAAATGGTCCATAATAACCTATGGATCAAAACCAAAATACACAACCACAAATGGGGTCATATAAGAAAAAGTGGACCCCAGATCAAGCAAACAATATACATCATGTGAAAAGAGTTATAACGTACCAGTAATGACATCAGATGATGCTTCAGGTTACTATCGAGTAGCAAGCACATATAACCAATTCTGGCCTATGCAGGTAGAAGAAGTAAAAACAGAGACAAAAATAGCACTTGTTAGTGTATGAGCTAATAATGAAACAACCAAAGCCTTACTCTCTCTCGATGCACCCTTACCAACCAGAAAGTTTCTAAGCATATGGATTGGATGACCATATTTGAAACATCTATCCCTTCCCTCTTTAAAGAAACCCCTATGTAACCTACCATAGAACCAAAAATGAGGGCATGATGAGGTTGACTGAGCCCCACATTCCTGATATTTCGCACCATGTTCTCGGAAATCCTCACTACCCTATTGAGGCCTATTACCTGGCTACTTTGGGTAAGGAGCACTAGCTGTAGAGAAGGAACCAGAGCTCCCCCACTTTTCCTTTGGACACTTACCACAATCCCGACCACCTTGTTTTTGCCCACTACCTTGTTCAGAAGACCTAAACTTCCTACATTACCTTTCCTCAAACTTAGCCTATATTTTTTTCCTCCTCCACCTACTGTATATGAACCACCAACCTAGAAATTTCCATATCCTTGATTAGAATGTAGTCTTGCTTTGAAGGATAAAATCCCAAGATAGTCTGGAAGTGAAATTTCTCATTCTTGCCCTCATACGAGACAAAAATTTTGAAGCAAGCCTTGATAGTTAATGACAGACATTTTCCCTGGTCTTAGAATGACAAATTCCTTTGCCTTCACTTCCCTCAACTCCAAAGGAAGGAAGTAATCCAAACAACCATTAGAGAAAGTCTCCTATAAAGTCGACTTCTCCAAATCACCTTTTTCCCTATCCCACAACTTGTAATATTGGTACGCCACAGTTTTAAGCTTATAAGACACAAAAATCACCCCTTCCACATTCATATCCTGCATTACCCTTAAAATTTACTCTATTTCATCCAAGAAACCCTAAGGATCCTCCTCTACAATCACACTAATAAAAGTAGGAGGAATGATCTTCAAAAACTTATCCACCCTTGTGGCCTCTATGCATGAAACACCAGATGTATCTGGCTCAGCCTGAGCACTAACGTACGGAGTAATAACTTAAATTGATTGAGAAAATTCTGTATTCATCACCTCACCTTGAAGAGGACTAGTAGCAACTGATAGAACCCCAGAAATATCTGGGACTGGAACCCCAGACCGGGTATGAATCCCCTAAATATATGGGTTCTCTTTAAGATTGTCTCCAGTTAGGGTAGAAGAGTTACCTTGCATATCAGATCATCGAGGCATGATCTGAAAAGAGAACAAACCAGGATTAGAGAAGATTCCATGACTTAGACTTCAAGTTTAAAAATAGAATACCAATAAAGTGAAACATTACTAAATTCCTTGTAGCCTCTCTCTTATTAGTGTAGCACGCTACACATACTTAAAATAGACTCTACTCTACATAGATTTTTGGATTCCCAGTTGACTATGAAATTAAAGCTCTAATACAAACTTGACAAGACCCAAACTAGGGCCTTGTCGTAATAGGGATCCCAAGTCTATACAGGGCCGGAGACCGCCCCCGTTACCTAATGCAACCTCCAAATATGCATACTCTAAGTTGGATGAATTCCAAACGTATAACAAAATAGCATTTATTACAATTCTAGACTCTAGGATAGGTCTATAACTATGACCAACCCAAACAAGTCCAACCATCAAATACCAACAAAAAACCATAACCAAACCATTATAAAATCCAAGTTCTGTCCCATAACATAACATAAAAGGATGCAACAATCATAAAGTAAGTCAAACGGTATCATCCTCAATACCAATGCTAATAGTAAGGATGATACCACTATCGACATTGCCCATACTAACCCATAGTAGTACCACAAAGACCCTAACCAAAAGAAAAACAATATCTGGTTTGGATTCCACTAAACATAGCCAAAACCAATATCCATAAAATAACCAAATGTTGTACAAAAAATGGAGCCTTCTGGAATATGGAAGCTCACCACTTCAATCAAATAGCAAATCCTGAATCTGATCATTAATAAGGAGGAGTAGAACGGTCGATTCCTGCATCGAGTGGGGTTACAACGGCCCAAAGATGGGTTAGCAGGTGAATGCTAGCAAAAACTCAGGATGGGGTTAAAATAATGTCATCCAGTAAAGCCAAGTAAACCAACTATATTCATATAACCCGTAAATATATATATAACACCATATTGGGATAGGGAACTGGTTTTAGCATACCTTTAAAACCATTAACCTAGGTATGTGTATTTTAACTGTCCTAGAACTACCCACGGGCTATATAGGTCCAATGTAACCACTTGAACGGGGCTCGATGTATGTAGCCACATGAATCAGAGATACTATAAGAGTAGGGGATTCCCAAGTACCCTTTGTGCTCCATGAAACATATGTACAATGTACTTAGAGGATTCCCATGCACCTTATATTATTATATATGGTCTCTATGAAAAATCTTCATGTCGAAAAACATTAGTTTCTAGTGTCCTTCCACTAGAATTCCACCTTCACGATTAGGTATCACACCTATCCATTATTTTCTATTTAAAAACATTACTATCAAACTAAAAAAATAATCCATTATTATTTACCAAAGCTATAAGTAGTGGTATCTTCACACTGACTATAACTTGCAAGTAATGTCCTTAACCAGCCTTTTATGCAAAGGGATTCCTATTTACCCATTGATTATATTATCAAGTTATCTTGGGAGAATATCATGTACCCCAAAAATGTTCCATTATTAAGTTTTCTTGGGGGAATCCTATGTACCCCATAAGATGTTCATTACTATGTTTACTTTTGGGATTTCATTGTACCCCTCAAGGGAGTTTAATTAACCATAACCATGACAACAAAACCTTAACAATTTGTAATTCCCAAAAATTTAATACATTTATACCCTTTAGCGTTCTATTACCAAACCATACCATGCAATGGTTCTGTTAAAAATCCAATTATATAGTAAAAACATTCTCATAAACCATTCTGTCAAACATGTTGGGGCATAGTGATTCCAAAAAAATAATCCGATTACCATTTAACCATTCCTATGAATCCAATTTTCCAAACCACCATTAAAGCATGTAAAATCATATGTAAAACATGGGGAAGACCATAACCAAGCATTTAATACCAAAACCCCAACATATATTTTAAAATCAAAAACCGTACAATAATTATACCATGAAAACATTGTATAAAATATGCCTTTAGTTGGAACTAACAATAAGAGAGGAGTACATGCCTTAGATTATAAAGATGATAGTTAGAAATCACTCGTATAAGACCCAAATTGATCCTCTTGATGAAACCCTAGACTTTCTTTACACAAAAACCTGAAGAGAATTAGAGAGAGTTTCTAAGTGTTTAAGATTAGAATAATAGGGTAAATGATATCCTAATAGTGATATAATTCATGGGGTATTATGTGGTTAAGTGGGGAAATGTCTAGATTACCCACACCTTAAGCTACTTAAAATTCTAGTCAGATGGTACGACTCCCCCATGCCAGTTGTACCTGTCCATATGAGTCGTACCCACCACTCATACCCTAGGCCTCCAACTTAGATCCAACACTATCAAGTATATAAAATATCTAAACTATGGTGTACCCAACCATATGATTAGTACCCCCAAACCTTATCCTTGGTAGAATAAAAAACCAAAGAATGTTTGAACACTTTCTGCTATACGAGTCAATTGTACGACTCATGCCCTATCTTATGGATCATGGTGAGCCCATCTTACTCAAACCTAAGTTAAGTTACTAAGTCTCAGATTAAGTGAAGAAAAAACCTAACAAAATAATTCATCTCCCACCATATTACTCGTACCCACCCAAGTTGTATCTATTCTAGAAACCAATCCATCTCACCAACCAACACTGGTTAGCATATGAACAAGAGCATACAAACCGTACCCCATCATACAACTGGTACCCATAAGTCGTATGGTGTCCAGAATCTAGAAATTTAGGAATTTTTCTAATGGTCCAAACCTAGGGTGTTTTATCTACATTCATTACACAAGGTACAACATATAAATAATAACTTAGATTTATGCCTAATTGATCAACCATCCTACCTATTCAAGGACACCTATGAACACCCTAGGAATAACCCTAACTACACTGCATACCACCACTAACTGAGGCTAATCATGCTCAACTTACTCCATGATTTATGGTGAAGTCAATCGTGGTTAAAACTATTAACCTAACTTGAGTTGGGGTCGAATACACGAGTATGGTAAGTAATGTTCAAATCCTATAGGTGTTTAAAGATACAAAAGATATTTCCACAATGTAAATATAATGAAAAAACATAAATTAAAATCTAGGGGGTGGTTTAAATTATTGTTTTAAAAAAATCTACTTAATCTATCAATTGTCGATAAATATTAAATAGTAGAAGAGTCTTTGGATTATGTTTTCATAAGGGAAAATAGTGTTTGGGTACATGATAAATAAAATGCAAACTCCAGTTGATGACTATACATGTAGGCTAGGTTTGGGGTTTTGATGTTAGTTTTTTAAAAAAACACAAAAACTATCACCTATGGGCCCTTTCAGATACCTATGGGTGGGGCAAACAAGTCCACCAAAACTTCAATTGGACATTCCTTTTTTTTAGGAAAATTCCCAAGACATATAAAATTCATAGTTCATCTTTATTTCTAAGACAAATGTAATGGAATAGCTAACATCTAGTTTTTGTTCACTAATACCTTATCACCCATATCTCTCTATCGAAAATGATATTTGATCAAAAAGCAAACCTACATCCTCCTTTAAAGGATGATGCAGGATTTTGGGAATTTGAGGTTTTCACCCACAAATTCAAATTTAACAAGAAAGTATTAGTGAAACCCAACATCATTAACCAAGAATCTACACTAATAATCAAGACCCATACATTTTTTTACCTTATTCCAACATAACCCCAAGAGACATATTTAGCTACTCATGAAGTTTGGGAAAAGAAATATACGAAAATGGAAGTTGATCTTACTTCTACACTAATCTTTGGATGCTATGTCCCCATGCAACATATAGGACAGAGAATCTTTATCCCATCTTGCATAGTGAAAAGGTGATCAAAGCGGTTCATGTAATGACTTTGAGAAGGGAGCTTTCTTTCGTCAGAAGACATTAATCCTTAGTCTCCTATCTTAGACTTAGTTATTTTGTCAAGCTTTTTCTATTTTTGGGGGCTTGTCCTGATATGCACATTCTAGACTTCATTTTGTATAGAGGTATTGTGGATGACTTTGGATTTTGGTATATTGTTTGGTTGATAAATTTAATGAAGTGTTTAGACACGTTTAAGTTATGACTTATAGTATGATTTCCTCTATCTCATTATATGGTTGAGATTCACCCGACCCATGTGATTGATGTGGTGATTATGATGTGTTATCGAGTAACCTTTGGTTCAGGTGGTTTGAGGTACCCATACGACTTGGCCGGGTCTTGGGGCATATTAATTCGGTATTAGAGCCTAGGTTCATTGTTAGTTAGGTATCCACAATGCCATGTCGAGTAGAGTCTCTTTTATGGGTGTAAAGTGCACCACACTTATAAGAGGAGTTATGAGACATCTTAGGAAATTTTCCTTTCTTGTGTTTCATTCTCAAACTATAGAGTCTAAAGTTTTTATTTCTCTAATTTCTATTTTCTATCCTTAAGATCATGAGTCCAATGTGATCTGAGACTCAGGAAAACCGTTCTGAGGGTTCTATGGATGAAGCTCGTCCAATTTTTGGAGTTCAAATCCAGGCTAGGGCTACGACATCTAACTATATTTGTATGGTTCCACTTGTCCCTACCAACTCTAACTTTAATAGTCACCCTCATATTCCATCACCTAAGAGGGATGCTACTAATGTTGAGTTTCATCGCTCTATCAACCGCTTGACTCAGTTGGTGAATTTTCATGTAGAGTGTGGTGCTCTATCTACCATTTCTTCAGAGTCCAAAAGAATTGGCTAATTTATTAGGTTGATCCCTCCACCTATATGAAAGTTTATGGGGATCCTCAAGGATTCGTTAAGGAAATAGAGAAGATCTTATGAATCATGCATTCTTTCAAGATTGAGGCCATTAAGTTTTCTTCCTACATATTGAAGGATTTAGTATACCATTGGATCAAGGGGTGGGAGTTTTTTAGAGGTGTTGTTTCTAGTCCCACCATGTTGGAGGACTTCTACGAGGCATTCCTAAACAGCTTCTTTACTCAAGATTTGAGAGAGGCTATGGCGGATGAGTTTGTAAACTTGAAGCAAGCAAGGATGTCTGTTCAAAAGTATGTGTTGAAATTCCATCAATTGTCAAGGTATGCTCCCGAGATGGTTTCTAGCTAGAGGGCTAGAATATGTAAGTTTTTCTTAGGATTTTCTCGTGAGTTAGTCCTTGAGAGTAAGGTGACCATGTTAATTAAGATCATGGATATTTCTAAGTTAATTATTCATTAGCAACAAGAGAAAAAAGATAAATAGAAGCAAGTTGAGCTTAGTGAGAGAAAAGGAAATAAATTTAGTCCTTCTAAGCATAGTGGCGGTTATGGTAACAAATGGCCATGGAAAAAGTGGGGGAGTTTGAGTTCTTTCTCTCCATCCAGTGTTCAATCTCCTTACCAAAAAATTCGACTTATCATTGCATTTGGTTTAGTGGTGGGTCTCGGGCATAAGGTGCCTAATACCAAGATAGTGGTGCCTAGTCGACACTACCTCACCTTTCTTGTAGATTTTGTAGTCAGAGCCATCATTGTTAGTGTGAGAAAAGAAGAATCAAATGTTTCCATTATTGTCAGGTTAGGCACCTGCAACGTGGGTGCCCCTCCATAGAAGTTTCTTTGGCCAATAGGGCCCGTATTTCCACTCCATCTTCTCCCGCACCGAAGGGTGCTATGTCTACCTTTACTTTTAATTCTGGCACTGGTGCTGGCTGGAACCGCTTATATGCACTTGCTTCTCACTAGGACTTTAAGGAATCTCTCGATGTTGTCACAAGTATGTTGAGACTTTTCTCCTATGATGTATATTATTTGCTTGATCCAGGGTCTACTCTTTCTTATGTTACCCCATATGTGGCTGTGCATCTTGATTGTGGTTCCAAAAGTCTATCTATTCCCTTTTCTATTTCTACCCTAGTATGAGACACCATGGTTGTTAGAAGGGTCTATAAGGGGTGTGTTATATCGGTTAGTGGTAGAGATACTCTTGTTAACTTGGTAGAGTTGGACATAGTTATTTTTTATGTCATTCTGGGGATGGATTGGTAGCACTCTTACTATGATTCCTTAGATTATCTGACCAGTAGGGTTATGTTTTGATTCCCTAATGAGCCAGTGCTTGTTTGGGAAGGTGGTTCCCTAGTGCCTAAAGAAAGGTTCATTTCATATCTAAGGTCCCAAAAGTTGGTTTCAAAGGGGAGTTTATATCATTTTGTTCATGTTAAGGATTCTATCTCAAAAGTGCCTTCTCTAGAATCCGTTCCCATGATTAATAAGTCTCCCGAGGTTTTTCTCGATGATCTTCTTGGTGTTTCTCCCGATAGTGTAATTGATTTTGGGATTGATCTTATTATGGATACTCGTCCGATCTCGGTTCCTCCTTATAGAATGGCTCTGGTGGAGATAAAAAAGCTTAAGGAGAATTTGGAGGACCTCTTATATAAAGGTTTTAGCTTCCCTAGTATGTCTCCATGGGGTGCTCCCATTTTATTCGTGCGTAGGAAAGATGGTTCCCTTTGTATGTGCATTGATTAATGTCAATTGAATAAAATGAACATAAAGAACAAATAGCCACTTTCTTTGATCGATGATTTATTTGATTAGATTCAGGGTGTGAAGTATTTCTTTAAGATTGATCTTAGTTTGGGTTATCATCAACTTAAAATTAGGGATGTCGATGTCCCTAAGACTGTCTTTAGAACTCAGTATGGTTACTATTAGTTTCTTGTAATGTCTTTTGGGTTGTTCAATGCCCCGACGACAATCATGGACTTGTTAAATAGGGTCTTTCGTCCGTTCTTGTACATGATTCTCATTGTCTTCATTGAAGATATCTTAGTATATTCTAAGAGTGAGGTAGATCACGTAGATTACTTGTGTTCCATATTGCAAACTTTATAGGTTCATCATTTCTATGCCAAGTTCTCCAAGTGTGAGTTTTGGTTGAAAGTTGTAGCTTTTCTTTGTCATGTTATCACTACTGAATCGATCATGGTATATCCCCAAAAGGTCATAATAGTTATGAAGTAGCTTGGACCTATGACTCAAACCGATATTCAGAGTTTCTTGGGTCTAGCCGGTGACTATAAAAGGTTTATGGAGAGTTACTCTACTATAGCTTCCCCATTGAGCAAAGAGACCCAAAAAAAGGTCAAGTTCTTAAGGTCTGATGCGTGTGAGAGTAGTTATAAGAAGTTGAAGGATAAATTAATTTTGGATTTGGTTTTAATCTTACACAAAGGTAGTGATTGTTTTGTCGTTTATTGTGATGCTTCTCGTATCGGTCTTGGTTATGTATTGATGCAACACGGTAGGGTGGTGGCCTATGCTTCTTAATAATTAAAAATTCATAAGACGAACTACCCTACCCATAGCTTAGAGTTATTAGCCGTGCGTTTTGCGTTAAAGATTTTGAGACATTATCTATATAGGTTTCATATTGATATCTTTTCAGATCTTAAGAGTCTCCAATATGTGTTTACCGAAAATGAGTTAAATTTCTAGAAAAGAAGGTGGATCGAGTTTTTGAAATACTATGATATGAGTCTTCATTACCATCCCGGTAAGGTGAATATGGTTGCTGATGCTCTTAGTAGATTTTCCATGGGAATTTTGGCCCATATAGGTGTTGATAACTGGTAATTGGTGAATGACATTCACTGTTTCGATAATCTTGGAGTTTTACTTACGAACTCTAAGATTGGTGGAGTATTTTTGCTCTTGATATCTCAATTGTCTCTTGTTGTTGAGTAAAGAAAAAGCAAGTATTGGATCCCAACTTGATGAAGATCAAGAGTAATGTGGGTAAACATAAAGTTTCAAACTTTGTGATTAGTGGTGATGGTATCTATTGATACCAAGGTAGGCTATATGTTTTTAACGTCGATGGATTCTGGAAATGGGTCATGACCAAGGATCGTGAATCCTAGTATGCTCTACATCGCGGTTCTACCAAGATGTATTATGATCTTAGAGAGTTCTATTGGTGGGGTAAGATGAAATGTGGTGTGGCTAGTTATGTGGCCAAGTGTATGGTGTGTCAACAAGTAAAAGTTGAGCACAAGAGGCCCGAGGTCTTGAATCAAGAAATCCCATTATCAGAATAGAAGTGGGAGGCAATTAATATTGATTTCATTACCGATCTTCCTAAATCACAAAATCAATGTGATTCTATTTGGTTCATTGTCGATAGAATGACCAAGCCCCTCACTTCTTGCCGGTGAGGACTAATTTATGGATAAAAGATTATGCTTTGTTGTATCTTGCAGAGATCGTGAAGTTTCATGGTGCTCCGGTCTCTATTATTTAAGATTATGGTCCTCTATTTTCATCCCACTTTTGGAAGTCATTCCAAAAAGGGTGTGGGTACTAGAGTGTGCCTTAGTACCACTTTCCACCCACAAACGGATGGATAAACGAAAAGGACCATCCAAACCTTGGAGGATATGTCACGGGCTTATGTGATTTATTATAGTGATAGTTGGTATGACCATTTAAGTTAAAGTTTGACTTACCCTTTATTCGAGGATGATTGATCCAAGTGCGAGACAATTGAAACACCTAGACTTTGGACCCTTTAAAAAACATCATCATTTGATATCATTGGGGTCGGTACGACTAGATGATTGAGTCGTACCCTTAGATATGAGGCTTATTCTCCTCCCCTCCCTAAATCGTACCTTAACAAACATTATAGGGTAGTACACTATCTATTCTACGACATAAGAACCCCTAAATTGTAAACAATGTATACGAGTCATACCCAACTTAATCATATGGTATAATGTCTCAACTCAAGTGGACTATTTTTTATACGAGTTGTGCATATGGTTAGTGCATGAGTATTATCCCTTGGATACGACTCAAGGCTTTCAACTCATAACCTAACAAGTGTATAATACCTAGGAGGAGCCTAGGGTGCGAGTCAGGGTACCACTCATACCCTAGGGCATGATTTCCTAGTAAGTCATATGGGGGAGTCATAGCCCTGGACAAGGTCATTTTCCAGAATTTAACTAATGGCCTTGTCATCATTTCTCTTGCCTAAAACCCTAATACCTCTTACTATATAAGTATGTGTAGCCTTCTAAACATTCATTTTGGATGAATCACACCCTAAAACACTATCTCAAGCTTATCTTTGAAAGATTAGAGTCTAGGGTTTCAAGGGTGACTTTCAAAAGGTAAAGTGAAGTAAAGTTATTGGATATTCAAGTTGTTTAAGGCATGTAACTTTTCCCCTTTCTAAATATATCTAAACCCATTTATTTCACACTTGGACTAGTATGTTTACATGGTGGATTTGAAATCAAATGAAAAGTATTTTGTTGCCTAATGATCAATAATGATTTTTTTTCTTATAATTTTGTTTATACATGTTATGGATGTTATTTTTCAATGTGAATGCTTGATGTAAGTGGTATAACATGTGGGTACTGAGTAACCTTAGTCTTTTTGGTTTCTACCATAAAATTGGCTTTGGTAAAGGCATATACAAAAGGTGTTTTTGAAAATATCTATATGAAATGTCTAGTTACATGATGATGATGTTATGGACTAGGAAAATGGCCCAAGATGTATGAATTCTTTATAAATGATATAGTGAAGGTAAAGTGAGCCATGTATTGTGTAATTATGACCTTAATAGCTTGATTAATAAGAAGGGGAATAAAGTACCTTACATACAAATGAACGTGAATTTTGTGGGACAAAGTTGTGGTATAGAATTGCAAATTAAAAATGAATGGCTTGTAAGGGTTTTAAGGAACATAGTTTAAATTGTTTGATGAGTTTAATTAAGGCATTAGCCTATTGAAATGGTTGATCAATGAAGGATCCCATGAGGACCATATGGTCATGTATGATGTTGAATTGGCTAAATATGTTAAAGTACTTATATGTGAAATTGAATGTATGTGAATGCATATACAAAGGGTTAGAGTCCAAATATCGACTAATGATAGTCGTTATGGCTTGAGTTAAGGTCCCTTGCCTAAAAAAATTGCTTATGGTTAAAGTCCTTTGCATAATGAAATCTTATCAAGTTAAAGTGCCTTGCCAAATAAATTGGCTTGGTGTTAGAGTCTCCTATCTAATATGTCATACAATTAAAGTACCATGCCAAATGCGTGATAATATGGTTGGAGTCCCTTTCTTGAATGAATATGTGTGAGCGGTTAGAGTCCCTCACTTATATAAATGTGTATGAGTGGTTAGAGTCCCTCACTTATATGAATATTTATGAGTGGTTAGAGTCCCTCAAATGGATGTGTATGTGGTTAGATTCCCTTACTTGATTATATGTGAATATGGTTAAAGTCCTATTCCTAATGAGTAATACTTTAATCTATAAGTGTGGAAGGTTGAAGTCCCCCATTGCATGTACGATGATCGAGTGCTTCCAAAGTGCTGATAAATCTTGTCCTCTTGATTAGCATGTGATATGTCTATATATATGGATAATTTTATGGATGTGATTAGATATGATATATTTCTTGTGGTTTAATGATGATGCTATTTTATCCTAATCCTTGAGTTTCATGCTAGCGTTCCAACTACTAACCATTTCCAGATGCTATGTTCCCATGCTACATAAGGGTCGGAGCATTTTCTTCTCTTCCTGCGCCGTGATTAGGTGATCAAAGTAATTCGTGCATAGACGTTTAAGTAGTGAGCTTACTTTCTTAAGAAAACATTCATCCTTGGTCTCTTATCTTTGACTTAGTCATTTTGCCAAGGTTTGGCTATTATCGGGCTTGTCCCAACATGCACATTCTTGACTTTACATTGTATAGAGGTATTGTGGATGACTGTGTACTTGGGTATATTTGTTAGTTGATGAATCTAATAAAGAGTTTAGACTTGTTTAAGTTATGACTTGTAGTATTTTTGGCGCTATCTCATTATATGGTCTAGATTAACCCGACCATATGATTGATATGATGATTATGATGGGTTATCGGGCGACCTCAGGTTCAGGTGGGATTGAGGTGCCCATACGACATGGCCCAGTTTTGGGGCATGTCACCCTTGGTATCAGCATTATCTCTAGCACCATCTAAGTCTGACCACTCATCGAGGACCTCATAATCACAATCAGCTCTAGGTGAAAGAAGTCTGTCTCTGGGTTTCAGTACCTTCCAAAGGCCCTTCACTCCCTTCTACATCATTACAAAAAAAATTATCTCTCTTATTCTTCCTTTTCTCATCTTCTCATGTGAGTTCCTAAGCTCTCTATGCTAATATTCTAGAGATGAATATTCCCTCTCAAGTAACATTAGAATGACGGGTGGTGGAAGACTCTCTTAGACACTGAAGGAGCTTTGATAGTAGATTCTTGATCGCTCACATCTAGACTAAGATCTAATCAATTGTCCCTATTGTGGATAGCCTGTATAAATCTATATCATTCTTCAGTAACCTCCCTAAGTTATCCTTTCACTTCTTACTATTTCCAAGCGCTCCCTCTCTTCTTGGATCTTTAGTGGGTAAATAGGAGTTTTGGGAGATATCCAACTATCTTTCAGGGACTCATCAACCTTGTATCTCCTACATAGCTCAGTGATAAATGTTGGTAACAAGAGCATGGGCTGCTATTTATTTCTATAATGTCAAATCTCTATAATCACAAACCGGCAAACATTCAGAGAAATATTGTCCAAGCGGAAGGCCACCATATAAGCATGCATCGTTGTGAAATTTTTCATATGGGATGAGGGGGAGACACGACTGCAAATAATGGTCAACCAAATCCATGGTTCAATAATAAAGTCACTCATCAGTATCGCAGTCTTAGTGGTAGACCATGGTTCCTTCCTTCTCTAGAATAAATTCTCAACTTGCCAGCTACCAGGAGAATAATCCTTGGCCTCGTAGTCACTCATGTCAAGATTTTCAAACCAATAAACTCCATTAATCTTCTTGGCCCCAAAATGAACCTTTGTGCCCTTGATTCTTATCTCTAGGTTAGGGTTGGAGAGATATATTATGCTAAGAATAGTGTAGAATATCTCACCTAACGCTTATTTTCGTTATATTGTTCTGGGGAAAAGTATATTCATCCTGTTGCCTTTATCCACTTATAGAAGTCTGGGAGCTTCTTGAGCACCTTCTCTAGTCACATACCCCTCTCGGGCATCTACTTTGTTCTCATGAGGTCCTTGTAGTATTCCATCTCACATTCTGTTAAAATAAAGCAATGAGTATCGAAGGATGCCATTAAGTATCTGGGATTTATACACAAACAAATAGTTCATAAGATCAATGTGAAGAACCTGTGCTAATTAACTCGATTGAACTGAAGGAAAGGATTATGGGACATGCACAAGCTTAAAATTTAAAATATGAGATTTTGACGAATCTATTAGACTGGTCTTGGTTATCACAATTGTGGTCTGCCTAGATCAAGATCACGATTCTTTGGACCGGTCAATATCGTGCTCTCAGTTATCGCAATCGCAATGACTGGTTTGTCACTGTGTTACTGCAATCTCGACCCCTAGATCGCGATCAAGGTAACTGAGGCATGTCTAATCTAACTTCTTAGATTCCTAAACTTCCAATTTAAATGCCCATTTTTATTCCACATAAACAATTGACATTATAATCATGAAACACATTACCTAGGTGTCCTATCACACCCTTAAAATATGTGAAAATGATTAAGGAACTCGTTTAGGAAATTGATCGAACACTTGGTTTGCATGATCTATTTCTATCATTCTAAAAAACCTTGGGTACTCAAGAATTTCCAAAGTGTATGCACACCAATTTCAATAGAGAACCAAACTAATAAGTACAATTACACACAGATTTGGCATGCAATTCAGAAGTTTAGGCCATTCCTAAAACATGGGTTCTAAGACCTTCAAGTAGACATATAATGTAATACCCATGCCTTTTTCCTATCTAGAAATCATCTCAAGGATGCTAGGACTTACTTTTAAATGTAAACCTATCTTTTTACAAGTGGTATTTTTGAGATTTTCACTTTCTATCACATGGGAAATTGAGTTAGCTTTCCAACGGTACCAGTTTTTTCCAAATCCGACATCAGACAAGGAAGTTATGGATGTTTTACTTGGAATGATCGAAAATGCCCAGGTATGATGGACAAGTTGATGGATCAACACATAAGTGATGGACCTCCACTTTGACCATCACAGCCAAGGCAGTTGAGCCATGTATTGGATAAGGACTGATGGACGAGTTGACAGACCGTCAAAGTTTTGACGGACCGTCATCCAGGCCGTTAACTCTTATCCAGTGAACCCCATTTCTGGTCCACATCTGATGGGCTAAGTGATGGACCGTCAAGTGTTTGAAGGACCGTCAGTCAGACCATCACACTCTACGTTCAGTTTATTTCCAGGTCATTTTAACAGGGGTATTTTGGTCACTTACCACTCGCCTATATACCCAGATGAGTCCGAATTCAGCCATTTTGCTTATTGTTATTCCACAAACAAAAACTAGGGTTTCTCTCTGAATTTAATCTCAAAGAAAAATACCCAATCCTCTTCAACAATCACAGAATTTCAAACCCTTCAAGTTTAAAAACAGCAAGAACCCTGAGTCAGGTATGCATAGTGTTCATCCACAGATTCCTTTCGTCCATGGAGTTCAAGAATCAATCTTTAAATACAAAATCAATTTTTTTTTATGGTGATATGATTGTATTCATGTTGGTGGTTGTTGTTTGTGCTATAGAGTAGTAATTTGATGAATTTTCATGAAGGTTATGATCATGTAGTTAGAACCCATGAATTTGGGCAGTTTAATATGGTTAAATTCATGAACACATCTATGCCTTAAAGAATGCATGAAAGTTGTTTGATAAAATGCTTAGAATTCTAGAATTTCATGTTTACATGGTCCCATATTATCTACCTGACGAGTCCATGTTAATTATATAATTCAATATGAATTCCATGCCATCATTTTGTTGCTATTGTTGTGGTATGAAGCATTTATGATAATGAAGTGATACAATATGTACATGATATATATACCATGCACTCCCTACCATGCACAAGATATTGAAAACTACATGTGGTATATTATCCCCTACTTATGATATTATAAATTGTGAACTCCAATCTTGTGATCAAGTCATGTCATGTGTGTCAGTTTCCTTCCATCTAGTCCTAGGGGTATTCATACGCAAAAAATATAGCTGTATGACTAGAGCCAAGTCATGTTATCCCGATAATCTCAGTCAAGCCATGATCTATTGAATTCAGTCAGTCATGTGACTTAGGAAACCTACGAAATCTCAGAATCTCAGCAAAATCTCAAATAGTAGTGCTATTCCATAAGTCAATGGAAGTTAGTTACTCAGTCCATGTACAGTTAGTTAAATCATGTTCAGTCTCTTCAGATGGGAGTAGAAGTTAGCACCGAGTGAACCCAAGGATGGGAACTCACCTTCAAATTTAGGGTGTGATTCTTAGCAGTCATCTTTGTTTTCCAGAACTACGTTGCCAGCGTAGGTTGAGACATCTTAACCTATTAGACTAGGGTTGATGAGGTGGCTTAACATAGTAGTTTAGGGTTCCCACCGTTCTCATTTGAGTACCTTCCAGATAAGGGTTACTCACAACTATCCTTACAAGTGGCGCGGTATTGACACCCCTCCAGTCGGGGCAGACATTGGACCCTAACTTAGCTATATGCATTATTAGGGAATGTTGGTTAAACAACTACCTCCCACAGTTTTAGGCTCAGTCTCAGTAAAAAACTCAGATAGTTCTTCAAATATTAGTATACCAGGACTGCCAAATATAGTTAATTTAAGTTATTGTACGGAACTCTGATAGTTCCATCAGACCCAGGACTGTCAGACACAGTTACCCATATTGACAGAACCATAGTTTCAGTCATGTCAGAAATTAGTAAATCATGTATTAGCGTACAGATCCACTATTACGTATTTACATTTCCATTTATTAAGTATGTATGTTTGCAGTCTCACATTCATAATAGTCGGTCAGTTAGCATTGCTAATGCATGTAAACCCTTTTCATTTAGCCTACCTCACTCATATACTCAGTACTCCAGTTGTACTGACATATTTGCACTATGGTGCTTTATGTTCATGTTACACCATAGGTTCAGAAACACGAGTTCCATACCAGCAGTAGCATTCGCATTCCAGAATACATAGCTGCAGTGAGTCCTCTTCATTTGAGGATGATATGATTTGATTCATTTGTTATTTCAGTCAGTTTTTATTTTATGGAGTTAGTTGGAGAGATGTTCCTTCAACTCCTTATTTAGTTAGTACTTTGAGTCTTTCAAATACAGTTCAGTTTTGATTCAGACTTTAGTTATCTTGGGTATTTTTCACCCATATGGATGTTATAATTATTTTAGTTGAACCTTATGGTCTATTGTTTATGTTTTCTGCATATTACATGTATGTTATATAGTGTACAGGTACGGATATCAGTCATGGGTTAGCCTGTGGTCCCTCATGGTCATGAACATCGTGTAGCATTCTGGTTCAGAAAATTGGGGTGTTACAAACTTTGTATCAGAACCAAAGGTTCAATAGAGTCCTAGGAAGTCTGAAAGACGCATCTAGTAGAGTCTTGTGCATGGGTGTGTTGCGCGCCACATTTATGTACAGGAGGATATGAGATGTTTTAGGAACAGTTTCCCTTCTTTCAATATTCATTTCATACTAGTGAGCATAATCTCAAGTTAAACTCTCAGTCTAATATGTTCTTCTTTTATTTCGAAATATGCCTCCAAAGAGAAGAAACCAGCCAGTTCCTCAGCCCGAAGACCCTTTGGGAAAGCATGTTTCTCATGCGGAGTTTAGAGCCACATTCACCACACTTTCTCAATACGTGGTTGCCCATAATGAATGGCCACCAGTTATTCCAGCCAATCCAGTGGCCAATTCCGCAACAGTGCCGAGTTAGCCAATTCATGGGAGTTACTTCTGTTCAGAGTGCCGAGTTAGCCACATACCAGTTATAGGAAGTTGGTCACACCTTGTACAAACAGTGAAAGTGGGAGAGGTTATACGATGAAGGTCCTATAGAGTGGGAGGAATTTTTCACGACTTTCTTAGAAAGATTCTTTCCCCAAGAGCTGAGGGAGGCCAAAGTTCTTAAGTTTATCAACCTCAGGGAAGGAAATATGATGGTTAGGTATTATTCTCTTATATTTACTCATCTATCCAGATATGCCCCTCATGTGGTTGCAGACAACAGGGCTAAGATGAGCAAGTTCGTGTCAGGAGTGAATGATAGCATGGTAAATGAGTGTAGATCTGTTATGTTGAATAGTGATATGAATGTATCCAGGAACATGACCCATGCTCAGCAAATAGAGGAGCAAAAGTTTAGGGCTAGGGAGAGGCAGAATAAGAGTGAAAGATTAGGCAGTTTCAGTTTTGTTCAGCCCAAATCAGAGGGATGAAATTATTCCAAGTTTTGTCCCAAGTCATTATCTCTAGTTCACTCTTAATCTAGTACTCCAGATCTAAAGTTCAGAGATAGAGCACCTGTCTCTAAATCTCAGGTCAGTGTCAGCAATGCACGAACTAATCCCATATGTCAAACTTGTGGTAAGAACCTCCAGGGTATTTGCAGAGCTGGTAGTGATGTTTGTTTCGATTGTGGCAAGCTAGGCAAAAGAGTCAGATACTTTCCTCAGTCCAGTTATCAGGGTCAGCAAAATCATTCCACAACTTAGTCCGGTCACCCGAACCAACAGGGTGCCACTTCCAGTGCTACTAGTGGGCAACGGCCAAATATTCTCTATGCTCGCCAGACTCAACAGAATCAGGAAAATTCTCCTGATGTCGTTACTGGTTCATTACAGATTTTTCATGTTCATGTTTATGCTTTTCTAGACCCAGATGCATCCTTGTCTTTTGCTACCCCTTACACAACAGGCGATTTTGGAATCAGTCCCAAAATTTTAGCAAAGCCCTTTTCAGTCTATACCCCAGTGGGTAAAACCATCATAGCTCGGTGGGTATACAGGAACTGCCCGGTTATGATATTTCTAAAATTTATGTCAGCAAATTTAGTCGAGTTAGAGATGACTGATTTTGATGTTATTCTCGACATGGATTGGATATATTCCTGCGATGCCATAGTCGACTGCAGAAATAGGATAGTTCAGTTGAAAATACCGAATGAGCCCATCCTAGAATGGAAGGGTAGTACTTCATCTTTCGGGGGTCAGCTTGTTTCCTACCTTCGGACTAGGAAAATGATTTGTAAGGGGTGCGTGTATCATCTCGTGCATATTAAACATTCCAGTTCCGAATCTCCTAGTTTTGAATTAGTACCAATGGTTAATGAATATTTATACATGTTTCCCAATGATTTTCCAGGAATTCCTCCCAAAAGGGAAATAGACTTCAGCATAGACCTTCTCCCAGCTACTCAGCCTATTTCTATTTCACCATACAAAATGGAACCAACAAAACTCAAGGAACTGAAAGATCAGTTGAACGATTTCTTAGATAAGGGATTCATCAGGCCCAGTGTATCCCCATAGGGTGCACCAGTCTTATTCGTGCGCAAGAAAGACGGTTCTCTCAGGATTTGTATCGATTACCATCAGCTCAACAAAGTTATGGTCAAGAACAAGTATCCTCTTCCTAGGATAGATGACTTGTTTGATCAACTTCAGGGTTCCAGTTATTTCTCCAAGATAGACCTTAGATCAGGCTATCATCAGCTCAGAGTTAGAGAATGAGACACCCCAAAGACAACTTTCGATACTCTGTATGCTCACTTCAAATTTCTAGTTATGTCCTTTGGTCTTACCAATGCCCCTGTAGCTTTCATGGACTTGATGAACTGGGTGTTCAAGAAGTACTTGGACATGTTCATCCTAGTCTTCATAGATGATATTTTGTTCTATTCTCGCTCAGAGCGTGATCATTCAGACCATCTCAGAATTGTTCTTCAGACTCTCAGAGATCATTAGTTGTTCTCCAAGTTCAGTAAGTGATAATTTTTTCTAAGATCAGTAGCATTCCTTGGCCATATTGTTTTCGGTGATAGAATTTGAGTAGATCCTCAGAAGACCAAAGCGGTAAGAAACTGGCCTCGCCCTGTCTCTCCATTAGATATCAGGAGTTTCTTGGGTTTGGCTGGCTATTACAGTTGCTTTGTTGAGGGATTTTCTTCTATTGCATCTCCTATACTAGATTTACTCAAAAGAAGGTTAAGTTTCAGTGGTCAGGTTCTTGCGAGAAGATTTTTCAAGAGTTCAAGACTCGACTCACCTCAGCCCCAGTTCTAACTCTTCCAGATGGTTCATAAAGTATTGTAGTCTATTATGATGCATCCATAATAGGTTTAGGTTGTGTCCTCATGCAGCATGATAAGGTCATAGGCAACGTCTGCAGACAGCTAAAGCCCCATGAGAAGAATTATGCTACTCATGATCTTGAGTTTGCAGTCATAGTATTTTCCTTAAAGATTTGGAGGCATTATCTATACAGAGTTCAGGTAGATGTATTCACAGATCATAAGAGTCTATAGTATGTCTTTTCTCAGAAATATCTCAATCTTCGTCAGAGAAGGTGGTTAGAGATTTTGAAAGATTATGACATGAGAGTTCTTTATCATCCAGGCAAGGCCAAAGTTATGGCCAACGCTCTCAGTAGACTCTCCATGGGTAGTGCTTCTCACGTAGAGGATGGTAAGAAGAAGATAGCCCAGGAAATTCATCATCTTGCCAGACTAGGTGTTAGCTTAGTCGACTTTTCAGAGAGTGGTGTATGTGTTAAGAGTAGTTTAGAGTCATCTCTCTTTTCTGAGGTGAAATAAAAGCAAGACAGGGATCCCAGCCTTGTCAATCTAAAAGAGTCAGTTTAGAATCAAAAAGTAGAGGCTTTCTCCCAAGGGGAGATGGTGTTCTTCATTATCAGGGTCGTCTGTGTATTCTAGGTGTAGATGAATTGAGGCAGCGAATTCTTATAGAGGCGCATGGTGCGCGATACTCTATTTATCTAGGGGACACTAAGATGTACCGCAACTTGCGGGATATCTATTGGTGTAGTGGGATGAAAAGAGATATTGCAGAGTTTGTGGCTAAGTGATCTTCATGTCAGCAGGTTAAGATAGAGCATCAGAAACCTAGTGGGTCAATCCAGGAGTTCGCCATTCCTACTTGGAAGTGGGAAGAAGGTAACATGGATTTCGTGATGGGTTTGCCTAGAACTCGCCATCAACATGATTCGGTCTGGGTCATTATAGACAGAATAACCAAGTTAGCTCATTTCCATCTCGTTCATACATCTTATTCTGTCGAGAATTATGCCAAACTCTATATCAGGGAGTTGGTCAAATTACACGGTGTTGCATTATCTATCATCTCAGACAGAGGTACACAATTCACCTCTTATTTTTTAAAAGTGTTCCAAAAGGGTCTTGGTATCCAAGATTATCTTAGTGCCGCCTTTCATCCTCAGACGGATGATCAAGCAGAGAGAACCATTCATACTTTTGAATATATGCTAAGGTCATGTCCAGTTGATTTCAAGGGATGTTGGAATGGCCACTTGCCTTTGATTGATTTTTCATAAAAAAATAGCTACCATTCTAGTATTTAGATGGATCCATTTGAAGCTATCTATGGTAGGATATATAGATCTCCAGTCGGTTGGTTCGAAGTTAGTGAGGCCTTAGTCATCGGTCCTGACTTGGTATTCGACGCCTTAGAGAAAGTTTAGTTGATCAAAGAGAGACTTCAGGCTTCTCAGAGCCGACAGAAGTCTTATGCAGATGTTCGTAGAAAGGATCTCTAGTTTGAGGTCAATGACTATGTCTATCTCAAGATCTCTCCAATGAAGGGAGACAAGAGGTTCAGCAAGAAAGGGAAACTCAGTCTCCGCTATGTTGGTCCCTTCAGAATTCTCAGTTGCTTAGGCGAGGTAGCTTATTAGTTAGAATTGCCTTCAGATCTAGCCTCAGTTCATCCGGTCTTCCATCTCTCCCTGCTCAAGAAGTACATAGGTGACCTAGAAGTTGTAGTCCCTATTCAGAAAATTGATGTTCAGGAAAGCCTCTCTTATGAATAGATTCCAGTTAAAATTTTAGACTATCAGATTCGTAGGCTGAGGAACAAAGAAGTCCCTCAAGTCAAAGTTCTTTAGCAAAATTATTTCATTGAGGGAGCTACTTGTAAAGAAGAAGTAGACATGCATACCAAGTACCCTCACCTTTTCTCCGCCAACCCATATCAAGCTCAAGGTAACAGTCCTCCTTAAGCTTATCCAGTTTTCATTCAGCATTTAATACAAATTGATATTTCGTTTCATATTCATGTTCCATCAAAAAATTGGTATCAAGTACCATTGCATATTTAGTCATGCATCCATGTATCAGTCCAGTAAATAATCATGCATCAGATATGCATTCTCATTGCGAGAACCTCAGTCATGCATTCATGAATCAGTTACATATGCATCAGATATCCATGTTCAGTATAATGCATTCAGTATGTCAGTCATAAGATCATGTTCCAGCTACTCATGTTCAGATTATTGTTTCCCCTCTAAGTCAGTTCCATTCGAGGATAAATGTTCTGAAGGGGGAGATACTGTAATACCCGTGCCTTTTTTTAGCTAGAAATCATCGCAAGGATGCTAGGACTTACTTTAAAATGTAAACCTATCTTTGTACAGGTGGTATTTTTTATATGTTCACTTTCTATCACATGGGAAATTGAGTTAGCTTTCCAACGGTACCAATTCTGTCCAAATCCAACATCAGATGAGGAAGTTATAGACGGTTTGCTTGGAACTATCAGAAATGCCCAGATATGACGGCCAAGTTGACGGACCACAACATAAGTGATGTACCTCCACTATGACCATCACATTCAAGGAACTTGAGCCACGTACTAGATAGGGACTAACGGGTGAGTTGACGAACCATCAAAGTTGTGAAGGACCGTTATCTAGGCCGTCAACTCTTATCTAGTGAACCCCATTTCTGGTCCACGTCTGACGGGCTAAGTGATGGGCCGCCAAGTTTCTGATGGACCGTCATTCGAAAAGTCACACTCCATGTTCAGTTTATTTCCCGGTCATTTTAACTGGGGTATTTGGGTCACTTACCACTCGTTTATATACCCAGATGAGTTCGAATTAATCCATTTTGCTCATTGTTATTCCACAAACAAAAAATAGGGTTTCTCTCTGAATTTAATCCCCAAGAACAAGACCCAATTCTCTTCAACAATTAAAGGATTTCAAAACCTTCAAGTTCAAAAACGTCAAGAACCCTGAGTCAGGTATGCATAATGTTCATCCACGGATTCCTTTCGTCCGTGGAGTTCAAGAATCAATCATTAAATACCAAATCATAAATTTTTTGTGGTGATATGATTGTATTCATGTTGGTGGTTGTTGTTTGTGCTATAGAGTAGTAGTTTGATGAATTTTTATGAAGGTTATGATCATGTAGTTAGAACCCATGAATTTGGGCAGTTTAATATGATGAAATTCATGAACACACTTGTGCCTAAAAGAATGCATGCAAGGTGTTTGATGAAATGCTTAGAATGCTAGAAATTTCATGTTTACATGGTCCCATATTATCTACATGACAAGTCCACGTTAATTATATAATTCAATATGAATTCCATGCCATTATTTTGTTGTTATTATTGTGGTATGAAGCATTTATGATAATGAAGTGATACAATATGTACATAATATATATCCTATACACTCCCTACCATTCACAAGATAATGAAAACTATATGTGGCATATTATACCCTACTTATGATATTATGAATTGTGAACTCTAATCTTGTGATCAAGTCATGTCATGTGTGTCAGTTTCCTTCCATAGAGTCCTGGGGGTATTCGTACCCAAAAAATATAGTTGTGTGCCTAAATCCAAGTCATGTTATCCTGATAATCTCAGTCAATCCGTGATCTATTGAACTCAGTCAGTCATGTGACTCAGGAAACCTCCAAAATCTCATGATCTCAGCAAAATCTCAGATTTTAGTGCTATTCCGTCCGTCAATGGAAGTCAGTTACTCAGTCCATGTACATTCAGTTAAATCATGTTCAATCTCTTCAGATGGGAGTAGAAGTTAGCACTGAATGAACCCAAGGATGGGAACTCACCTACCAATTTAAGGTGTGATTCTTAGCAGTCATCCTTGTGTTCTAGAACTACGTAGCTAGTGTAGGTTGAGACATCTTAAACTGTCATACTAGGGTTGCTGAGGTGGCTTAACCTAGAAGTTTAGGGTTCCCACTGTTCTCATTTGAGTTCCTGCCAGATGAGGGTTACTCACAACTGTCCTTACCAGTGGCACGGTATTGACACCCCTCCAGTCGGGGCAGAGATTGGACCCTAACTTAGCTATATGCATTATTAGGGAATGTCGGTTAAAAAACTACCTCCCACAGTTTTAGGTTTAGTCTCAATAAAAAAACTTAGATAGTTCTTCAAATATTAGTATACCAGGACTGCTAGAAATAGTAAAATTAAGTTATAGTACGGAACTCAGATAGTTCCATCAGTCCCAGGACTGTCAGACACCGTCACCCATTTGAAAGACCATAGTTTCTGTCATGTCAGAAATCAGTAAATCATGCATTAGCGTACAGATCCACTATTACGTATTTATGTTTCCAGATATTATGCATGTATGTTTGCACTCTCACGTTCATATTAGTCGGTTAGTTAGCATTTCTCATGCATGTTAATACTTTTCATTTAGCCTACCTCACTAGTATACTCAGTACTCCAGTTGTACTGATGCATTTGCGCTATTGTGCTTTCTTTTCATATTACACCATAGGTTCAGAGACACGAGTTCCAGAACAACAGTAGTATTCGCATTCAAGTATACAGAGCTGCAGTGAGTCCTCTTCATTCGAGAATGATATGATTCGATTCATTTATTATTTCAGTTAGTTTTCAGTTTACGGAGTTAGTTGGAGATATGTTCCTTCAATTCCTTATTAAGTCAGTACTTCGAGGATTTTAGATACAGTTCAGATTTAGTTCAGTTGTGACTAAGACTTCATTTATCTTGGGTATTTTTCACCCATATGGATGTTATAATTATTTCAGTTGAACCTTATAGTCTATTGTTTATGTTTTCCGCATATTGCATGTATGTTATGCAGTGTACAGGTATGGATACCAGTCATGGGTTAGATTATGGTCCCTTGGGTTCATGAGCACCGTGTAGTGTTCCGGTTCAGAAAATTAGGGTGTTATATATAAAGAAGTAATTTAAGCATATACCATATTGGAGGATGAAGGGGGGATGCAATAAACAATGTCGATGGCTAAAATAAGATAAAAATAGATATAATTTAAGAGAAAGTTGGAAATGAATGTGTGGGAGGGGGGATTCGAGGAAATATCTGACAGTTAAATTTTAAAATATGTTTGATCGCAATCACAATGAGGGGATAGCAATTACAAAATTTATTTCATCACAATCGAGAACCGCATCCCATCGCAATTGTGACAATCGAGGGTTATTTATGCTTTCTTGTTTTCAACAATTCAGCCCATTACTTATACACACCACACTTCCCCTCTCTCAACCTCATTAAAAACACCTTATAGTGCCATAATTTCATGGATTAATCACAAACAAGAATGAAACATATTCTAACAATCAAAATTCAAAGGTTATGGGTCAATTTCCTTGCATTGGTATGTTGCCTTCCACCTAGCGCCTAATTTATCATTACAACACAAATTTCTTAAACTTTTAAGCTAGATTGTCAAGGGATTCATCATCCACCTTCATTTCCACTACATCAATCATGAACACCAATTGTAGTTACATGGGTTGCTTCTCTATTTTGCAAACCCAAAAGGATAGTTCATCATTTAGGAATTGGAATTTCTTTTTCACCTTTCTCTATATCAACAATTGAATTT
Organism: Capsicum pubescens; assembly: GCA_030864215.1. NCBI lineage: Eukaryota > Viridiplantae > Streptophyta > Magnoliopsida > Solanales > Solanaceae > Capsicum > Capsicum pubescens. The sequence goes on from CM061543.1 coordinate 173,838,698, forward strand.
ACGGTTGCAAGGAAAGGTCTCCAAAAGATAATAGGTAACTCTTGCTCAATTTCATAATAAGCATGATGAAGTACGTTGTAATAATAAAGTGATCTACCTTCACCAAAACACCAAACATGACTCCAGCCGATCTCTTGATAGACCAGACCTTCACCAAAATCCTCATTGTTGTTGATGTAGGAGTTTCCAAACCAAGTCTTTGATAGATTGTATATGGCATGATATTTATGCTTGGACCAAGGTGATCCAAGGTTTTATCAAATTTGTGTGTCCCAGTGGTACAAGGGATTGTGAAGCCTACCAGATCTTCTTTCTTTTCCGCCAAAGAACTAGTCATGATAGCACTACCTCCATGGGTAACTTCAATGGTTTCACCATACATAAGGCACTTCTTGGAAATCAATGTATTCATTATCTTAGCATATCTTAAAATTTCTTGAATGGCTTCTATCAATGGGATATTGATTGAAAGATTGCTAAGATTGGCGAGGAACTTCTTGAATTTGACACTTTCCTCCTTCTTCTTGAGTCTTTGAGTGGGGGGAGGATATATTTTCATTTGGGACATTGGTTTACATTGTATTTCATCACCCTCAACAACCTTAGGAGTTGCCTCTTCATCAACCATCTTTTCATTTATTATTGGCTCTTCATCACCCCCTTCTTAAGTGTTTGGAACCTTATCATCCGACTCACCAACATGCTTCTTGCACCAAGTTCATCATGAGACTTTTCTTTGACCTCAACCTATTATGCACCAAGTTCTTTATTGCTCTGGGGGACAATTACTAAGACTTTAGCTTTATTTTTTAGATTTTCCATCGTATCATTAGGAAGGCCACCCTTGGCCCTAACATTGAGTATGGTTGAGATTTGTTCAATTTAAGTATCCAATTTCTAGATTGAAGGAGAGTGTGATACAACTGTTTGGTTGATTTTAGATAAAGATCCTTTCAATTCTCTAACCATCTTGTCCATTCCCTCCACTCTAATCAAAATCCTAGAAAGTACATCCTCGGCCTAACATTGAGTGTGGTTGAGATTTGGTCAATTTAAGTATCCAATTTCTTGATTGAATGAGAGGGGATACGAACGTTTGGTTGATTTGTGAGATAGATCCTTTCAATTCTTGAACCATTTTTTCTATTCCCTCCGCTCTCATTGAAATCCTAGCAAGTACATCCTCGTCCTTGAACTCTTTTGCATCCATGAGATTTGACTATTTGCTCTGTACTCTCTCATGGGGGTGGGGGGGGGGGGGTGAACATAGTCATCATACTCTCTTTCCTTCTCCCTCCAATCATGATCTTTATCTCTATTACACCATTCCCTTTCTCGATCATGATTTGTCCAACCTTGGTTCCCATCTTGCGTTTGATAGGTCGGGTGAGAACCCCCCGCATAGTTTTCCAACTATCGAATTTCGTCATCGAGCTTCTTTGCTTCTTCTTCATCATAACCTGTGGATGCTACACCTTTTACCTTTTTTATGGGTGCGCCCATCATATGCTTCGTAAGGAGGTCTAATTATGTCATCATTTTTGCCATGTTTCTCTCCCTCAATTCTTTTTTCTTTCTTTGTTTCTTATCCATATAGGAGGTTGTAGGGAATCTTTGATCTACCTCGATGTCCCGAGAGTTCTACCCCCTATTTTTCTTTATGAGTTGCTTAATCAATATTGAATCCACTCTATATGATAACCTCGCATATGATCCCCCAGCCATATTGTCTCCAATGGTACTATTGATTTGGTCCAATGCCATATAGAATATTTCTAAGAACATCTAGTCCAGCATCTCATGGTTAGGATATTTCATAAGCTTTTCATTAAACCTCTCCCAAACTTCATATAGAGATTCCCCATTGACTAGATGGAAATTAATGATGTTGTCCCGCATTTACAATAGTTTTGATAGTGGGAAGTATCGATCTAACAAAATATCAGTAAGGTCGACCAACAATGTGATTGACCAAGCGGGAAGAGACCTTCGCCACAACACCAACTCACTCGTTAGAGAGACTGGGAAGAGGTGTATCCGTATCGATTCTTGTCAAATGTGAGCAATGTCGAATGGGGCACATATTTACACAAAGTTCTTCATGTGCAAGTTTGGGTCCTCATGAGCTTGACTACCAAAGATTCCTTTCATATGAAGCATGTGTAACATCACACTTGTGACATGGAAGTACCCAGTCCCTACATTTGGTGGATTGTGGATGGCACTAAACCGCCACGCATCGTGGAGATGGTCCTCATCAACAAGGGGCCCATCAAAGGTCCAAAAATTACTTAAATGATAACTCATTGTGTTATGGAGAAAATCACATTATAATAAACAAAAACAACAACAAAAATATATAACAACCACTATGGGTAAACCCAAAGCTACTATCAACACCACACAAGAAAAAACTACGTTTCACTCCCTAGCAACTCTGGCATTTTTATCACGCTCAACTTTCTCTATGATTAACGGGCAAGGATATCATTGTCAAATATAATAACCCAATTTTAGTTGGGTTCGAATCCACGAGGTGTGTAACTAGTGTTCAAATCCTACTGGTGTTGAAAGTTACTAAAGATATACCTGAAATCTAAACATAATGAAAAACATAAAATAAAATTTAGGGGTATGGTTTATACAGTTGTTTTAACATATACTCAAACTACTAGTTAAGAGAAACAATTGTAGAAAAAATTAATTTGGAGATGAACCTTGGGGATATGTTCTCCTAGGGTCAAATAGTGCATGGGTACATGATAATCAAATGCGAACTCTAGTTAATGACTATATGGGTAGGCTAGGTTAGGGGTTTTGATGATAGTTTTTCCACCAACTACCAAAACGATCACCCATGGAACTTTTCGGATACCTCATGGGTGTCGCAAACAAATCCATCCAAAGACTCAATTAGGCATCACTATTTCTAGGAAAATTCCCAAGAAATAGCAAATTGAGAATCCATCCTTATTTATAAGACAATGTAATGGAATAGCTAACATCTAGTTTTTATTCTCTAATACCTTGTCACCAATATCCCTTTTTCAAGGATGATAAAGGATCCAAAAGCATACCCTCATCTCTCTTTAAAAGATGATGTGATATTTTGGGAATTTGTGGTTTTCACCCACAAATTCCAATTCAACAAATAAGTATTAGTGACACTTACCATAATTAACCATGAATCTATAGTAATAATCACAACCCACACATATTTGCACCCTATTTAAACATAAACCCAAAATAGATGTTTAGCTATTCATGAAGTATGAGAAAAGAAATATACTAAAATGGTCATTTAATGCTTCCATTGAAGCAGACAAGCAAGAATATTCTTCAATTTAGCTTCAATTACAACAAAAATCATTGAAAAATTAACCACAATAATATTTCCCAAAGTTTTAGGGTTCTTACAAAGACAAAACATGAAGTTTTTATACAAGATGTCCAAAAAATTAAAGGATTTTCAATCTATAGAGACTTGGAACCAACTGTCAGAAATTATAAAATTGTCCTTGGGCTATTTTTCAGTACATCGCTATCGTCGGTGCTTGATCGCGATAGCGGCTCCCATGATCGCGGTGAAGCCATCGCGATCATGTTCCTTTACTGATTTGGATTGGTCGGAATCTCGACCCTCAAATGACATTGTGGTAACTAAGGGCCAGTTCCTTCTACTTTTCCATCTTATGCACTAACTCTTCCTATTTTTATCTTTTTTCATCTTATTTCCATTTTGTTCTTCCCATCAGTTGTATGCCTTCAAAACATGTGAATTAGTTCATTCAAATTACCAATTTGTCTCATTAACACCTTTTAACCAAAACAACATGCACTAATTTTGAAGTAAATAAGTGGTAAATTTACCACTCATCAAAGACGGTACTGCCCTAATAGGCAGAATACTCTACACTGTAGGCATAACTGTCTCATTCATAGGGAACTTATTTGACAAATGGATGAAGGGTCCATAATAATAACACACCCCAGGAATTGTATTATATCTAGAAGATTCGAGTGACCTAGAATATCCACCTCTACTTAAAGACCTTGAATATATACCCCTTGAAGACTTACCACTACTCCTGCCAGGTTGATCACTGTAGGTGTGAGTTCTCTATCATTAATCTTATATACCGCATGCACGGTCCTACTAGATTTACCCTGATGCTGCTAAGAATGGCATGGATGGTACCTAACAAAAGAACTACTACCTATGAAAATCTGTTCCACTCTGACTCCAACTTAAACTACCTTGATAATGCAGGACTCTAATCACTACCATCTTGGGCCTCGTAATGTATCTCCTCCAAAATATGAGCATGTTAAGAAACCACAATAAAATACCTGCCAATAGCAACTAAACTATGAGTAGCCATGAGATGGGAATGTCTCAATCCTCAAATAAAACACCAAATTCACTATTACTCAATACGAAAGATATATGTAGCATGTATGGCAAACTCATAAAACTGAGCCTCATACTCAAGATCTTTCATTTAACCATATTATAACCTTAGAACTGGTTTTTCAAATAATCTCTAAGGGTAAGAGGCATATATTTGTCACAATCCAAACTCGGGCCTGGCCGTGAAGAGTATCTCAAGTCTAATGTCGACCGAAGATCACCCTCTGCACCTAACCAAGTGAACACAAATTCCCAATTGTCGGTTGAATTTCGAATATGTAACAAGATAGAATCAAGAATAGATAATATTTTAATGCGTGTGTATAACCGATGACTGTTGATCGGCCAACTGACGGACCAACACCGTCCAATAACCACAATAGTCCAAACAAAGACTTCTAAACAAAGAACAAGAATAGAACATTAATAAAGTGTTGGGACATTCCCCCGACTATAGCCAAAATAAGTTTAAAAAGTCAAAGACATTAAATACTAAGACATGTAATGTAATTTTCCGATATATGGAAACTCACAACTTAAATATCAATTGATGAGCTGATCCTGAATCCTAATCACTGAGTAGGAGGAGTGGTAGTAGGGCCAATTCCTTCATTGCGTGGGTATACAACATCTGAAGATTGTTAGTGGGGTGAACTCTAGTATATAACTTAGGTATAATGATAACATAAAGTCATGATCAACAATATAAAATCATTTAAAATCAATGCATATAACAAAATGCATAGACATATATATTGTTGACATGCTAGGGTAGGGAACAAAGTTTAATATGCACTTAAAACATTATCCTTGATTGTTTAGCTGAACTATCATAGCATGTACCTACGGGGTATATGGGCCCAACTCTCTTCCCCCGGTTGGGACATAGTGCGTGTAGCCAGATGAATAGAAGAATAATCTCATATATATGTACACGGGGGACTCAAGCCTCCTAATATATACTAAGGTGACTTAAGCACCCAATCATGTAATGATTTTCGGAGGATGCGAACCTCCCTGATTAACAAATAATATTGAGGGGGGATTAAACCTACCTATTCGCTTTGACCCCCGCATCGCCAAACACAATTTTTAGTATCAATCACTCAAACCTCCACTTTCACGACTCAACTACACAACCCTTATTAGTGCCTAATTAAAACAAGTATCACATATTCCCATTCATTGAACCATATTCCACATTAAGTCCTACATTGTTGGTATCGTCATACCAACTGTACTTGTAAGGTAATAACAACATGCCAAAATAATTTCCATTTATTTGGGGAGAACAAATCCCTTTGTTCACTAATACAAAGTAGAGGAAGACCGACTCTCTTTTTCATTAAATCCGACCATTATGCTTCAAAAACTTCTTCATATCATGCAATAGTTCAAGACTAGTTCAATTTCACAAATTTTCACGTTACTCATTATTAAAACCAAATTTCATATCATGGTACCAGGGTCATAACCAATTCAAAAGTCACAAGATTGGGAAATTCTTAATTGCCTATTTAATTTACCATACCCTAGAACCCAAAAGTTCAAAACTACAATTTAAGCATGAATAATCATGTAAAAATAATGGGAAAACATTATTCAACAATAAGCATTGAAAACCCCAACCCTAGTTTCAAACCAACATAACATCTCATGAACAATATTTTAAAACAAATGCTTTTATAAAATTAAAAATTTAGGAATAATAACGTCCCTTAAACATGAAGAAATTTTGAGAGAATTTGACCTTTGATCCCTTAGATTACCACCTTGATGAAACCCTAGCTTGGCATGTTTGGGGGAACTTCGAGAGCCTTTGGAGTGTTTGAGAAGTTACTTGGCTTTTTTCTGAGTGCTAATAATACCCTAATGAGGATATAAGTCATGGGTTTCAATTTGGATAATGGGGGGAATATCCAGAATGCCCTTAACTTAAAAGTTGAAAATTACCGCCTTTGTTTACGGGTCAACCCTTGACTGATAGCCAATCCTTATGAATCATCACCACGAGGCATAACCAATGCAGTAAAACCAAGGCACCCTACACTGCAAACCTTGTGACTCAGTCATAAAATTTTTAATGGGACCCTACGATTCGTAGGTTCCAACCGTAATCAACAAATAACCCAAATTGGGACTTACATTGGACAATTATGATTACTCCTAATGACTAGTAACATCTTCTTACGGATCTTAGTAAGCCCCTCGTACAAAGAATAGAATCAGGCCACAAATTTTATGATTTGGTTATGCCTCGTCCCAATGACTCGTCATGGGTCTTTACAACCAGTACCCTTAAGTCACACCTAGGATCGTAACTACAAAACCATATTTTGGACACCTTTTGACTAGGTAACATAACCCGGTAAGACACCCTAAGACTCATAGGGAGAGTCGTAGTCAAGAAAGGGAGCTAAAAACTCAAGTAAATTTCAAGGACCAAAAACCAGTTGGATTACATACTCCCCCTCTTAGGATCATTTGTCCCCGAATGACAGGACGATGCATTTGCTAGCACGATTAGACCACAAATATCACTTCTCTTACTTTTAGACAGAATACTAAGATACCAAGGAATTTACAATCTTCCTTTAACAAAGATAGAAAACAAAATGGTAAGGAAATACACAAACCTAAAGAAGATTTTCTACATCGAGGAACAAGAATGGATACTTGGACTTCAAATCCTCCCCGACTATCCAAGTTGTTTCCCTCAACATTTTGGTTCCACGAAAGAACCTTTACTGAATCCATGTCCTTAGTCTGCAACCGACGGACTTACCGATCCAAAATGTCCACCAATACTTTCTCATAAGACAAGGAACCCAAAATACCCACATTTTTCAAAGGAACAACTATCTATGTATCACCCACACACTTTCTCAATATTAACACATGAAACATCGAGTAAGCAGAGTCCAAATGAAAAGGAAACTCCAATTTATAAGCAACATGACCAACCTTCTTCTAAAGCATGTATGAATCGACATAACAAGGGTTAAGATTCTCTTTCTTCCCAAACCACATCACTCCCTTTAAGGGAGACATCTTTAGGAAAATCCAATCTCCCACGTCAAATTCCAATTCTCTTCGCCTTATTTCTGCTGAGGACTTTTTGAGACTTTGGGCGATGTTAAGATTTTCTCAAATCACATTCTACTTTTCCATAACTTGATGAACCAAATTTGTGCCAAACATCTAAGCCTCACAAACTTCAAACAATCCGATAGGAGATCTACATATCTTACCATACAATGCCTTAAATAGAGCCATACCGATCCTAGAGTGATAACTATTATTGTAAGCAAACTCTATGAGTGGAAAGTGGTCAACCCAGCTACCACTTAAACCAATTATACAAGAACAAAGCATATCTTGCAAAAATTGGGATCATCCTTTCCATTTTCCCATACCTCTATGGGTGGAAATAGTGCTAAATGTTACCTTAGTTCCCAAATCTCTCTGAAGTGACCTCCAAAAGTTAGATGAGAACTGAGTACCACAATTCGATACTATGGAAACTAGAGTACCATGAAATTTCATGATCTACTCAATGAATATCTTAGCATAATCTTTAGAAAAGAAATAAGTTCAGACTGAAAATAAGTGAGAAAACCTAGTCATCTTATCCATGATGACCCAAACCGAATCAAACTTCTGGAGAGACCACAAAAGATCGGTAAAAAAAATCCATATTAATTATCTCCCATATCCGAACTCCAGCTCAATCTTTCGAGGAAACCCACCATGCCTCAAGTTCTCTACTTTCACTTTCTGGCATACCATGCACTTAGCAACAAAATTGCCACATCATGTTTCATATTATTTCACCAATAAATCTCCTTAAGGTCATGATATATCTTCATCAAACCAGGTTTTACCGTATACCATGAATTATAGGCCTTGGCCAAAATCCTACCTCACAAACCATTAATGACGAGAATACACAACTTTTCTTTGTACCTCAAGATACCATCCCGACCAATCTCGAGAATCATCTTCTGCATTCCTATATCATTATTAACTTGCATGAAGATAAGATCTAACACTTGATTCTCTTTCAACTGATCTCTAAGAAATGACTTCTCCACCTCTTGCACAATCATGTCACCATTCTAAAAATCAAAGAGACAAACTCTTAGATTAGTAAAATAGTGAATACCTTTCACCAAATCCCGCTTCTTCTCATATATCTAAGATAAGCTTCCCATAGAAAACCTACTAAGAGAATCAACAACCACATTAGCCTTACCTGGATGGTAATGAAGACTCGTGCCATAATTTTTAAGTAGCTCAAGCCATCTTCACTACCTGAGATTTAGTTCTTTTTAACTTAACATATACTGTTGGCTCTTATAATAAGAATAAATATCAATATGAACCCCATAAAAATAATGTTGCTAGATCTTATAGAAAATACCATAACTAATAACTCTAAGTTACGAGTCAGATAATTCTTCTCATGAATTTTCAATAGTCTAGAAGAATAAGTAACAACCTTAATATGTTGTATTAATACATAACTAAGTCCCACCCGGGATGTATCACAATAGACCACAAAACCTTCAGTACCCTTGGGAAGGGTCAAGACCGAAGCCGAAGTCAATTTATCCTTCAACTTCTAAAAAATTGCCTCACAAGCATCTGAATACAAGAGCTTCACCTTCTTTTGATTCAAACTAGTCAATGGGGAAGCAATAGAGAGAAGCTCTCCACAAACCTTCTATAATAGCTGGCTACACCTAAGAAGCTCTGAATATCACTTGGAGTCATAGGTCTAGGCCATTTTTTAAGCACTGTAGCCATTTGTGGATCAACCATAATCCCCTCACTAGAAACAACATAACATAGATAAGTCATAATATTCAACCAGAACTCACACTTAGAGAACTTAGCATACAAACACCGATCTTTTAGAGTCTGCAACACAAGGCGAAGGCGATCAACATAATTTGCCTCACTCTTTGAATAAATTAGAATATCATCGATATAGACAATCACAAACAAAAAACCTAATTCATAAGATCCATAAATATGGTCGGGCATTGGTCAAACTAAAGGATATGACTAGAAACTCAAAATGTTCGTACTAGGCTTGTAAAGCAGTCATAGGAATATCCATCACCCTAATTTTAAACTAATGGTACCCTGACCGAGATCAATCTTTGAGAAGAATTTAGCATCCTTAAAGCTAATCAAAGAGATCATCAATCCTCATAAGTGGATACTTATTCTTTATGGTTACGTTATCCAATTGTCGGTTATCAATACACATTCTAGAGGAACCATCCTTCTTACGCATGAACAAAGTAGGTGCACCTTACAAACACATACTAGGATAGATGAAACCCTTGTCTAGAAAACCCTTTAATTACTCTTTGAGCTCATTCAACTTATCTAGAGCCATTTTATATAGAGGGATAGAGGTAGGATGAGTGTCCGAAACAAGATCAATGCCTAAATCAATCTCCTTATCAGGAGAAAAACCAGGAACATAATAAGGGAACACCTCAGAAAATTTGTAGACCATGGTGATAGTTTATAAAGAAGGACCTTTGGATCGATAATCTATAACATGCACTAAGTGATAAAGGTATCCTTTGGAAACCAATTTCCAAGCATTAAGATACAAAATACACTTTTCTTTAGGCACTAGGGAATTACTTTCCCACTCAATAATTAGTTTATTTAGTAATTTGATGACGACCTTATGGGTCTGAAAATCAAAACAACAATAGAATGAAGGCAAGCAATGCATCCCCAATATGACCTCAGAATCCACTATGTCTAACTCAATCGGATCTACTAGTTTCTCTACCACCAATAGACACCATACAACTCCCATGTTTTATATAGCAACCTCAAAGTCTCCTTTTGGGGTGAAAATAGAAAAAGTGTCTAAAATACACTCAAGAGAAAAATCAAAATGCACAACCACAAATGGGTTCACATAAGAGAGAGCAGACCCCTAATCAAGCAAATAATATACATCACGATAAAAGAGTTTCAACATACCAGTAACGACATCAACGGGTGCCTCAGACTCCTAACGGATGGTGAGAGAATAAAGGTTGTTCCAACCACTGTCGAAGCCAAAAGTAGAAGTTGCACCATTTGGTGCGTAGTGGGTGAAGCAACAACATAAATATTATTCGCCCTAGACTCAACCTTATAAGGACAATCCCTCAATAGACATCCAGCTTGGCCATATTTAAAGAACTTATTCATCCTTTCCTTACAAAACCATGTTGCATCTGACAATAAAATCTACAAGGAGCATATGATGGCGCTGAACAACGCTCGCTAGCTTTCGACTGGGCTTCTGGTCTCTAAACCCACCATCATACTGAGATCGATTGTCACCTGATAGCTTCAGTTAGGGAGACTTACACATAGAGTAGGAACCAAAATTACTCCAATAGTTGTTAGAGAATTATCCTCTATCTCTACCACTTTGTTGTTAATTTCTACCCTTATTCGAGTAGAAAAACTTCTTACTCTACCTCTTTCAAAATTTAGCCTGCTTCTTCTTCTTTTTTTTGATTTGTTGTATATACACCAAAAGATGAGAAATATCGATATCCTTGTTTAACAAGACAAATTTACTTTCTACAAGTAAGTCTAGTTATCCTAGCCCTCATGCTAGTTACCGACTCTGGAGGATACCTAGATAACTAATGGAACTTCAATATATACTCCTTGACTGGCATCTTGATTTACTTTAGATTTACAAACTTCTTCTCTTTCTATTCTCTCCACTATTGAGGAAAGAAGAGGTCTATTAAAGCCTTAGAGAAATCATCATATGGTGCGAACTCAACATCATCTCCCCTAAGATGCTCCCACTCCTTATACCATTGGTACACTATATCTTTTAGCTGGTAAGTGGTAAACTCGACGCCCTCCACATCATTGGAATGCATCACACGAAGATTTTTTCCATTTTATTAATGAAATACTGAGGATCTTCCTCTACTTTAGAGCCAGTGAAAATATGAGGAATCAATCTCATGAATTGGCCAACTCTGATAGCCTCAAAAGATGGTGCAAAAGAAGAAAATCACTGAGTATAAAGGGCTACCAACTGGGTAATCATGTGAATAGATTTGAGAAACTCATGATTAGACACACCATCTTAGGTGACCTTTGGAGGGATAGGAAAAAATGGTGGAGTTCCATAAGAGTAATTAGAAGCAGCAACCCTAGATCAAGTATGAACTCCTAGAGTAGGACGAGGTCTATCCACATTGTCCTCAAATGTGACAGAAGAGTTTACATGATTATCATATCTTATGAAGGGATGATCTGAAAGGTGAACAAATAGAAATTAGAGAGACTCAAAATCTTAGACTCTATAGCTAAAAACAGAGCAACAAGTAAGGGAAACATTCCTAAACACCTCATATATTCTCCTTTATAAGTGTCACATGCTATACACTCATAAATGAGACTCTAATTGACATGACATTGTTGGACACCTAATGAAACTAAACCTAGGCTCTGATACCAACTTTGTTACGATCCAGACTAGGCCTATCCATGAAAAGTATCTCAACTCCCACATTGATTGGAGATCACCCCCTGCACCCAACCAAGTGAATAAAACATTCCTAATTTTTTGATAAATTCCAAACATATAACAAGATAGAATTAAAAATGGATAATATTTTAGTGCATGTCTATAATTGATGATTGGTGATCGATCAAACGACCGACGAACAACGCCCAATAATTATAGTAGTCCAAACAAAGCATTCTATATAAAGAACCAAAACTTAACATTAACAAGGTGTTGGTACTTGCCCCCGACTATATCCAAAACAAGTCTAAATAGTCTGAGACATAAAAGACCAAAAAATGAAATATAGTCTTCTAATGTATTGAAGCCTACCACTTCAATGCCAACTCATGAGCTAATCCTGAATCATAATCACTAAGAAGGAGGAGTGGAAGTTTCGCCAATTCTTGCATTGCATGGGGATACATCATTCAAGGGTGTTTAGCGAGGTGAATGCTAGCATTAAGTCAGGGATAAGAAAAACATAAAGTCATGAAAAATAGTGTAAAATCATTAAAATCTAAAGCACATAATCAAATGCATATACAAATATACTTCACATGTCGGGGTAGGGAACAAGGTTTAAGATGCACTTAAAACTTTAGCCTTGATTTTTTATCTCAACCATTATAGTATGTACCCATGGTCTATATGGACTCTAACTCTCACACTCTAGTATGGACCCAGTGGGTGTAGCCACCCGAATAAGAGAATATTCTCAAATATATGCACATGGAGAACATGAACCTCCCAACTTATAGTAAGGTGACTTAATGTCACGACCCAAATCGGGGCCCTGGCCATGACGAACATTTTGAACCATAAAGGCCCGGACGTCCTACTCTATCTGGTAATCATGCACAACATTCATATAATAAAAGAAAATATGGAAATATAATTTAATATGGAAACATGGTCAAAACTCTTAGTTCAGTTTAATAATAAGGAATGAAATCCGAAATCAACTAAACAACATCTGGAACATTCTGTGAAATCTCTACTACATAATTAAGTGACAATTGTCTGAAAACAGGGACAAGGCCTCCAGTAGACCAAAAAAAATAGAATAACATAATCTGAAATAAATAGGCCTTCTGGAACAAAGAAGGCTCACCACTACACAAATCACTTCTCTCTAAAATACTCTACTACTTAGCTGGACACCTAGATTGAGCCTCCAAACTTGGGAGGTAGGGGTCAATACAGATATACTAGTATGTAGAGAAAATTAAAAATAATAATTTCTATTCAACATATATGAGAGCAATTTAAAATAGTTCATAAACATATCGTATAGTAAGAAATCACATGTGCATTTTGAAAGACTCTGTAAAATCATATGAACTCTGTGACACTCTTTGTTTTACTTCTACACTAGGTGGTATACCCTACAACTCTGAAATTCCATGGGCTATATGGAATCTGCGATTAACTCGGCGGCCAAGCCCTCAACCTAAGTGTACCGCAAGGGTAGGATTCTCTGAATCTACTATGCCACATAGCTAATGTTAGGCGTATTTACACTCCTAAAGCACCTTAATGTACCCATATTTTAGCTAAGTTTTGCGGACAAAATATATAATTTCTACACTTTTAGTCCTTTTTCCTGTAAGTGAGCTAACCAACGTGATTAGCAAGTTTTCAGGTATAAATGATGAATATTTCATCACTTTATAGGTTGTATGACGCCAAAGGAAACTTCACGTAAGAAGGAAGGCAGCTTTTGGAAGCTTATGGACTGAAAGTAATGCATGGAAAACATGTCTCGGGCAAAACCAGCATTTCTAAAGACCTGGGGGATCAGCAGTAACTTAGTAGGATTAGGACAAGTATGCAGTAACCCAGTAGGACTAGGACAAGGATAAAAACCCTATTTTGGTAGGACTAGGACAAGGATGTTATAAAAACCCTATAATTCTGAATTTTTCAGCATTCACTTATTCATTAATTCGAAGCTTTTTATTATTCTCACTCATTCATTAATTTAAGTATTTTTCATTCGACTTTTGATCCTAATTCACGTTACAATTGTTAACAGAGAAAAACGCTAACTCGTGGGAAACACCAAGAGGAAAAACGTCAACCTTTTTGTGACGCCACACTCCTCTCCACCGTGAGATCATTCTAGTTTTAATCTGATGATGATGTTTATTGTGATCTCCGTTGCGCTCATGAGTAGCTAAACTTCTCAGTTAGGGTTATGGAAGACTTATGAGATACTATCTATTGCTATGAGTTTGTGAATTCTTGATACGTATGCTGCTTATATCATTAATCTCTTCATCTTAATTGAATTCTTGTGGTTGCAAACATATAGAATACGCCAGTATAGCATTAACTTGTTCGAAAGAAAAGTTACATGTCTGGAAAAGAGAGAATGACAAGGAAATAGGGCTACCAACCCCTGTTTAAAAGTTTGTGCCGTAACTGGATTAACCTCTTGGAGAATTCGTACCATTAGTATACACTTTAAGCTCGAAAGAGTTAAAGTGATATAATCCTTGATGGTCGAAAGACACTAGGATTTACCATAGAATACGAATCTTTATAAGCGCATGCATGTCTGAATTCCGCATAACTCATAGCCAATAGATACGTAAAACTCATAAGGTGGACATAACCCTAACTTACAATTCTCATTGATTAAAACCTACTAAACATTCTGTTTTTCTTTGTTACTTTAATACTCTTAGTTCACGCTACAATTAAATCCCCCTTTTTTCATAGAATTTTTGATCAACAGTCTACTAATCGTTGCATTCTTAGTGACAAAGTATTCCTTGTGGGATTCGACACCTAACCCAGTTGGGTTCTATATTTGACAATGACCGCTTACACTCTTACGAGAGTTGTAGTTTGAGCGTTATCAAATTTTGGCGCCGTTGCCGGGGAATACAGTTGTCAACTAAGTTTGTGATAGTTACTAGACCCTTTGGTCAAAGATTCTTGAATTTTACTTTTAGTTGTTGTTTTTGTTTTATTCAGGTTTGCTTGAGTGCATGCCAAACACTCAAAATTCAGGTCAACCGTTATTACCTATCAATCCTGAACCACAACTTATTGGCAGAATGGATGCACAACGTGACATTGAAAGAAGGGCTGCTCAACAAGAGCAGGCTAGATTAGCTGCGTTGGCTGTTGCTCAAGTGCATCAACAGAATATTGATAACCCAGGTCGAGCAATAAATCCTGATGATGAGGACCTGGGTGATGATGAGTTACTGAATCCCAGGCGTACTGATGAGGTGGCAGCACCTGTGAACAGGAGAGATCGTCAAGCTAGAATGAGACCTGAATGTCGAGTTGTGCAGGCTCCTTTTGATGATGATGATGACGATCTTGATGGAGCTGGTGCCACAGGGGCTATTATTCCTCCGCCCTTGGCACCTGGAGCCAAGTTCAATATCACTAGCACCATGATTCAGTTATTGAAACTCAAGGGGTTATTTTGTGGACTCGCAGGAGATGATCTGAATATGCATCTGGTCAACTTTATTTCAACATGCAAGTCATTCGACAATCTAGGAGTTGGGCAGAATGCAATTCGGCTGCGCTTATTTCCATTGTCTCTCTCTGGGGAGGCAACTCTATGGTTGAACGGGCTAACTCCTGATTCTATTACTAATTGGAGGCAACAAAAAGATGCTTTCCTAGAAAAATTATTTCCGCCATCCAAGAAAGCACAGTTGTAAGATGAGATCAGCAATTTTCGACAGCTTCCAACTGAAGCTCTCCACGAAACATGAGAGAGGTTCAAGAAGAAGCTTATGCGGTGCCCAAATCATCAGATGACCAACATCCACTTGATGGAGATATTATACAGGGATTTGAACTCAGTGACTAAGCCAGTGGTTGATAATGTTGCAGGTGGGTCATTCATGGACCTTACTTTTATTGAGGCGAGTGATATTCTGGATCGTATGACAAAGTAGAGCAGAGCTTGGCATACCAGGGATTCTGAGGTAGCGAGCTCCACTTTATCTGTTGGTATGACTGCAGAGCAGAGGCATAGACAAGAGGAACGTGACCAAGATATGGCTCACATGAAAACGCAGATGGATCTTCTAACCAAGCATTTATTATCAGGAAAGACCGAAAAGGTTAAAGCCATTGTATCACAGGGAAGATATGATTCTGATTCTGAGGGGGAAGAAAATTACTTGAATAATCAGGGGGGTTTCCGAGGAAATGCCCAAGGAACCCAAGGTCGGAACTATTATGATAAATCTGGATACAAGGACCGCGATCAAGGTGGTTGGAAGAATAAGACTGATAGGAGTGGTTTGTATGTTCCTCCTGGAAACTGTGAGGCTGTGGCGTCTGTCTTTGGAAAGATATCCATGGATGATATGATGGCTAAGCTGTTGAAAGGGGTGGAGGCAACCAATATGGGCGTTACTGAGGTAAAGAAGGATTTATCATCCCTAAATCAATTGGTTGACTCACATTCTACTGCAATAAAATAGCTGGAGCAACAATTGAGTCAATTATCAGCGGCATTCAACCAAAGAAAGGCTGGCACACTACCCAGTGACACTGTGCAAAACCTAAGGAATGACGGATTATGTATGGCTATTACTACCCGGAGTGGTAAAGTGTTTGAAAATCCACCCAAAGGAAAGAAGGTGGTTGATGATATAGAAGAGAATGTTGATGAAGCAGAGTTTGAAGATACCGTAGAAGCTGAAGTGAGTGCTCATGATGTTACACCTAGATGTCACCAGCCTGAAAAGAGTGATAATCAGAAGCAAGATAAAAAGGAAGTGGTGGAGAAAACGATTCCTCTTCCACCACCACCTTTTCCTCAGAGACTGAAGAAGAAGGCTGATGACACTCCTGAAAAGGTTGATAATCGGATGCAAGATAAAGAGGAAGTGGTGGAGAAAACGATTCCCCTTTCACCACCACGTTTTCCGCAGATATTGAAGAAGATAGATGATGATACCGGGTTTAGTAAATTCATGACCATGTTGAAGCAGCTAACTATTAATGTTCCGTTGGTGGAGTCGCTAGAACAGATGCCTGTGTATGCTAAATTCATGAAGGACCTTTTGACAAAGAAGCGGGCAGTAAGCTATGAGCTGGCAGATAATGTTCATCATTGCAGTGCAATTGCTACGAGGTCCTTAGTACAGAAGAAGGCAGATCCTGGTGCTTTCACTATTCCTTTCACGGTTGGATCTATGAATTTTGCTAAGGCATTATGCGATATGGGGGCTAGCACCAAGTTGATGCCGTTATCCATTTACTGAAAGTTGGGGTTGGGCGATCCTACACCAACAAATATGCAACTAGTGATGGCAGATAGGTCGGTAAAATGACCTGTTGGTATATTATATGATGTATTGGTAAAGGTTTCCACCTTCATCTTTCCTGCAGACTTTGTTATTTTGGATTGCGAGGTGGATTCTGAAGTTCCCATAATCTTGGGGTGTCCTTTCCTCGCAACTGGAAGTGTGCTGATTGATTTAAGAGCTAATGAGATTTTATTTCGGCTGAATGACGAAGTGGTCCATTTTGTTGTATGTAAATCGATGAAGCAGCCTAGAGATATGGATGTGTTCTCTGTAGCTGATATTTACTACGAGGATAAGAAAGGATTATCTATAGAGAAGAAGCTTACTATTGAACCATTGTCTGCTGTGCTGTTGAATTTTGAGCATGAGGATGTTGAAGAATATGAAAAAACTGTTTGTTCTCTAACAGGAATAAGGTCCTATTCTCATGATCCTAAGAAGTTGGGCCTTGATCTTAAGAATCAATCTTCACCAATAGCGAAGACTTCCATTGACGAGATACCAGCGCTAGAATCGAAAGAGCTCCCCAGTCACCTAAGGTATGCATTCTTGTGAAGTGGAAATACACTTCCGGTGAGTGTTGCGGCTGATTTAGGAGAACAGCACGTAGAGGCTCTTATCTCTGCTCTGAAGAGGTACAAGAGAGCTATGGGTTGGACTATTGATGATATAATTGGTATCCCTCCTGGGATATGTATGCACAAGAGTCATCTCGAAGAAGATTGAATGCCTACAAGTAAGCATTAGTGTCATCTGAATCCATTCAGAAAATGATGCACCATCTATCTCGACGAAGTCTATGTAATCGAGGTAACTATGTCATGCCGCGATAATAAATCAAGCGCTAGATGGGAGGTAACCCATCATTTTTAATCATTTTGTTTTACTAAGAGTTTGTTTTTGTTAAATAAAAAAAATCCAAAAAGAAGAGTCGAGCCACGACCAAAACTAAGGCGCTTGATGGGAGGCAACCTATCTTTCTAATCGTTTTGTTGTTTTTGAATAAGTGTAGGTGCAAGAGGTGTAAAGGAGGAGATTGGTTTCAAATTTTGATTTAGATGTATTGCATGTTGAACGTGGTAAGTTGGGAATGAAGAAGCAAAAGACTATGAGTTAGTCATTGCCTATAAAAATCTAGGCAATGAACAAGGCAAGGCGTATGCTATGGCATAAGCTCTCTGAATCTAGAATACCATAGCATAGGCGCCGCCTATGCCTAACAATTCCATAGCATAGGCGCCACCTATGCTCAACTAGGCTTTGCAAAAGGCGTCGCCTATGGCAAGCATAGGCAATGCATTAGGCGCCGCCTATGCTCACTTTTTGGTCTCCTAATCCGATTCCAAATAGGTCAAAACCCAACCCAAGCTTGTCCTATAAATATAACCTTAGTCTTAGAACAAAATTTCATTGCAAACTCAACCTAAGTGCCTCCTACCTCTCCAAAATCTCTCAAAAATTTTCTTTTTGCTCTTTTAATTTTGCAAAAACATCTTCCGAGGCCATCAACCAAGTAAGTACTTCTTTTCTATTCTTTTATATTCCGTAAAGTACTACACCACTACGCCTATAATAAATTGTTAAATCTTGAAGTAGTGTTGGTGATTTGAATATGGTTGATTTGTTGTGATACAACTAAGTGAGTGAAAGAATACGTAAGGATGTTCTAGACTTGGTTCCAACCTGAATTTGATTTTGATACACTGTCATACTTTTGCGGAATTGACATGGTCAAGAAAATTGCATAATCTTGTAACTAGAAAGCTTACATGTTCGAATGACTTGTTCATCGAGATGAAAATCATGGTTGACTACAAATATACAATGTTGTGATTATTTTTAATGCCATAACTTGATTCAATCTCTATTTAGTAGTCTTGCTCAAAAGGTACATCAATCCAAACATGAAAGTATTGCCAAGATTTCATGAAATAGAATTAAAAAGGATAGTTAAGATGACAAGAAAAGTATGACTGCACTGATTATATTATTAGAACATAACACCTAAATGTATATCGATGAAGTCTGAGTAATCGACATCTTTCACTTAATTAGTTTGTCACAACAAATTAAGTGTGGGGTGGTGCCACTACTGTTTGTTTGTCGATTGTATATATCGATATGAAGCTAACATGACTTTATTTTAATCTCAGGCACAATGGCACCAAAAGCAAGACAAGGAAAAGAAAAAACAACCACTTCACAAAAAGGCCAGAAAAGGGGACGAAAAGAGCAAGGTGAATCCTCCTCGCTGCAAATACCTCGACGCATGTACGGGATAAAATGGGTCCTAGAGGAGGAAAGAAAGGAATGGTACAAGAACAATAAAGTAAAAAAATATGTTCATGTGGAGTTGATACAACAGGAGAGCCTAGCAAAGAAAGAACCCCACATTTTGGCTAAAATTATGGCGTTACATCTTGATTTCATTTTCCAAGATATGGGAGAATGCAATCTTGATCTAACGCGAGAATTCTATGCCTATTGGTCCCCAAAGACTACCGGAAGTTAAGTGAAGATTCGGGGCCATGTCTTGCAACTGAATGCGGAGTTCTTCAACTCTTTTCTGGGTCTTCCATCTGTGGATCCATCACCGCTCAAGGAGCTTTATCGCAGACCTCCATACAGGGCAATCAGACACACACTATGCGGAATAAGATCAATGGCATGGTGGAATCGTCACAAGGATACCGGTCGGCACAATACCTTCCCGTATGCCTCCTTGAACAGAGAAGCTCAGATATGGTTGTGGATAGTCAATTATTGCCTGATTCTAGGGTCACAGTACCCAAAGATCACATGTGATAGAGTGTGCTTGGTGTACGCTTTGATGACGAACATCCCCATCAATATTGGGGCGATTATTCGATTTTCAATGTGTAAGGCCAGGCTGCACAAGAGGTCCCACTTCAGCTTTGGCAATCTGTTGACTGCGATATTGAGGAAGGAGGACATCGAAGAGGAACCTGTAGATCATAAGCTTCCACAGAACCCGAAGAAGGTTGACCGCACAAAGGTTAAAGATGTTGAATCCATGCATGGCGTCAACCTAACCACTGCATAAAGACATGCTCGCGACAAAAGCTTCTCCCGCCATTTATATGGCATGATGAGGTTTACCATTATGAGCGGGGGTCGTGTTCCAACTGCTCCAGAGCTCCAACCGTTGGATTATGACTACCCAATGAATGAGCATGCGAGGGCGATGTATGGAGTAGGTGTATATTTTGAGGAACCTCTTGATGATGACATGACAACCGATGATGATCGATGAATGCCAGACTCCGACGTGGAAGAGAACTCTGATGACGACGACTCTGATGATGATTCCGATGCAGGGGGTATGACCTCAGACATAAAGGATGAGTCCGACTAATCAGGTTCTTCTTATTTATTTTCCACTGAGGGCAATGTGTCCCGTTTAAGTGTGGGGTGCTGGTATTTGTATGCTATACTTCTTTGTCTGCATTTGCATTTATTCTAGTTCTTGTTTGTTATAATTAGTCGTAATTAGTTAGTTTAATTTTAAAATTTTTAGATTTTGCAAGAAATTGTTCTGATAGACGGCATGGTAGTATAACAAGAGTTTGTGCTAAATCATTACTATTGAGACATTTAGGCTCTACATGTGACTCACTGTGTGATAATTGTGTGGTTTAATTCATTCATCTGTTGGGTCAAGAGTCTATAGTACTCCCAATAAAGTTAACCATGTGCTTTGTGTGTGTGAGGATATAGTATATTCTGTGTTGTGACTGATGCTAAAACTTGCCTGGTGTGTGTGTAAAGCGAAATAAAGAGTGTGAGTTTAGGAGATGATTTAGGAATTTCTTTGGCAGCCTGTGATTGTTTACCTTCTGTTTACCTACCCGTGGACATTATCCTAGTCAACCCTTTTGAGCCTTTAAGCTATTTTCTTTGACAGCCTCATATGTAAGCCTAATCCATTTTTTTTCAAGACCACAATTTGATCCAAATTCCTATGTGCTTTAATTTGTTAAGTCATGTGACAAAATAAGAGGAAATTGGGTGAGAGTGATGCCTTAAAGTGAATTGGTACTTGAATTTGTTATGAAAAAAGAGTGGCTATCATAGAGGTGTGTTATAAAAAAAAGAAATAGAAAAACAAAAAGATAAATTATGTTTATGATTAAATAAAAAGATAGTTATGCTTGAATGGCAAAATACGTGAAAAAGGGTGATAGATGAAAGAAAGGTAGCAGGGTTGATTAAAAGAGAGTGTTAATGGCATAATGTGATGTATTAAAGCTCTTAGGAACATAGTCACTATTTCTGGCCAAAATAGTCCTACCCGTCCCTTAGCCTACATTACAACCTGTAAAAGACCTAATTGATCCTAAGCTTAACATTCTGATATTAGTAGAGCATTACACTAAGGGCAAGCCTATGGTCATCAGTTGCTACATATGAATTCTTTGTGAGAGTGAGAGCAAGGATAATCTTATACCCATGTTTTGAAAAATGAAATACTTGTGAGTAATTATGGGTGATATATTGTGAGACACACATGGTTGATGAGTTTTGGGTAGTCTTGTATGATTCTTTGTGCCTTAAATTTTGAATACAAATTAACCATCATCACGAGTCTATATTAGAGGTTGAATTGTTTCTAGTAGTGATCAGAAAACTACTCTATGTTAATAATTGTTGTGCCTGTCTTGATGAATAGTTTGTGCTCTTACTGTGAAATCCTACGTAGATGTTTATATGGACATGATATTTTGTTCGAGGATGAACAAAGCTTTAAGTGTGGGGTGTTGATGTTAGGAGTATTTACACGCCTAAAGCACCTTAATGTACCCATATTTTAGCTAAGTTTTGAGGACAAAATATATAATTCCTACACTTTTAGTCCTTTTTCCTGTAAGTGAGCTAACCAACGTGATTAGCAAGTTTTCAGGTATAAATGATGAAGATTTCAGCACTTTATGGGCTGTTTGACGCCAAAGGAAACTTCACGTAATAAGGAAGGCAGCTTTTGGAAGCTTATGGACTGAAAGTGATGCATGAAAATCTTGTCCCGGGCAAAAACAGCATTTCTAAAGACCTGGAGGATCAGAAGTAACTTATAAGGATTAGGACAAGTATGCAGTAACCCAGTAGGACTAGGACCAGGATAAAAACCCTATTTCAGTTGGACAAGGACAAGGATGTTATAAAAACCCTATAATGCTGAATTTTTCAGCATTCACTTATTCATTAATTCGAAGCTTTTTATTATTCTCACTCATTCATTAATTCAAGTCTTTTTCATTCGACTTTTTCTCCTAATTCACGTTACAATTGTTAACAGATAAAAATGCTAACTCGCGGGAAACACCAAGAGGAAAAACGTCAACCTTTTTGTGACGCCACACTCCTCTCCACCGTGAGATCATTCTAGTTTTAATATGATGATGATATTTATTGTGATCTCCGTTGCGCTCATGAGTAGCTAAACTTCTCTGTTAGGGTTATGGAAGCCTTATGAGATACTATCTATTGCTATGAGTTTGTGAATTCTTGATAATTATGCTGCTTATATCATTACTCTCTTCATCTTAATTGAATTCTTGTGGTTGCAAACATATAGAATACGCCAGTATAGCATTAACTTGTTCGAAAGAAAAGTTACATGTCTGGAAAAGAGAGAATGACAAGGAAATAGTGCTACCAACCCCTGTTTAAAAGTTAGTGCCGTAACTGGATTAACCACTTGGAGAATTCGTACCATTACTATACGTTTTAAGCTCGAAAGAGTTAATGTGATATAATCCTTGATGGTCAAAAGACACTAGGATTTACCATAGAATACGAATCTCTATAAGCGCATGCATGTCTGAATTCCGCATAACTCATAGCCAATAGATACGTAAAACTCATAAGGTGGACATAACCCTAACTTACAATTCTCATTGATTAAAACCTACTAAACATTCCATTTTCTTTGTTACTTTGATACTCTTAGTTCACGCTACAATTAAATCCCCCCTTTTTCGTAGAAATTTCGATCAACAGTCTACTAATCGTTGCATACTTAGTGACCAAGTATTCCCTGTGTGATTCGACACCCAACCCAGTTGGGTTCTATATTTGAAAACGACCGCTTACACTCTTACGAGAGTTGTAGTTTGAGCGTTATCAATAGCCATCACGAGCGTACAATAATAATCTACTCATATCAGCAAATATGATTTTAGGCTAAGAGTTACTTGAACTTAAGCCTTTCTCGGGTAACCACCTAACCCTCTTTATGCCCATTTTTAACTATTTAAAACATGAATTCTCTGAAAACATACTCTATTATGGACTACATACATATGGTATTGTCATACCATTGACAAGTCTCATATCTGAGCCATTGTTAGTTTATTATATTCTTTGTTTTCAAAACATAAAGTTTGGAACCACTATATCGATAAATCAGTTTGAAGAACACTTTCTTTAAATACTCATGTAAACATATGTATGCAACTCTCTTTGACAATATTTCAATGATACAAGGTGGTCATGTCTAAAATTCTTAATCTTAAGCAAATCTTTCTGTCTTTAATAAAACACATTTATGTTAAGAAACTCCCTCTCAAAATCTCAAAATCATGCTCAAACTACTATGGTGTTTGAGTATACTATTTTCAAGCCATAAATCATGCATTTCAAATCCTTCACATTAATATCTTAAATGTAAAGTTATCACAAGAGAGGGATTTCATAATTTGTGCTCTCAAACAATCATCAATCTAAATCTTCATACATATACATATACATGTAAGTCAATTTAAAGGGAGGAAAAGGCCTAAAGACCAAATTAACAGTACAATTAAACATTCATAATGTATAATAAAATCATGTATTTTAAAACCCCTTTTCTAAATTCATGCTTGATAATCTATAAATCATGTTCTAGTGCTTAAAAGCCCATGTAGTTTTTAGAATAAACCCCACGTACCTTAGATTATGAACTTTGGATGAACACTTGCTTTTGGGACTCTATTTGTGCTTTTGATTGATGATTCTTGAAGATCTTAGTTTGGGGATTCTAATTCTCGAATCAATTTTGGAATTTAATGGTAAAATTTTGACGGATCTTTAATCTTAGGTTGAGGCCCTAGTATTTGGTTCTTGAGAGTATTTGAGAAAAAGAAGTGTATTTTTAGTGAAATAGAGTTTGAATTCATTGTTTATGGAGTTATGGGGTGAAGGAAAAATACCCAAATACCCCTCCAAAACCATTTAGGAAATGATGAATTTTCAAGGTGACGACCGTGGTTGTTAGGTCGTCACATATATGATAACTTATCACACCAGGTCATCACTCAGAGGCTGATTTTTGAGAGTTACTGCCTTGGGATGATGACATGGCTGATATGTCGTCACATATGTGATAACTTATCAGCGCAGGTCGTCACTTGTCGACAGACAGACATGCTGAAGTAAAATGGGTATAACTTTTTGCTCGGATCTCAGATTTTGGGAAAAATTGGTATCGTTGGAAAGATAATTCATAGATATTTTATTTTATATATAGTAGTATATCCAGTTCGTCATATACAAGGAGTTATGGTCGATTGAATTTGACCCAAGTTTCGACGCTCATTCAAACTAAAACGATAGGAAAGTTTTTAACTCTTCCTTGAGTTTGGGGACCTCTATGATCTCAATTTATGTTCAAATAGGTTACCACACTACATAATTGATTAACATGCCAAATTTTCATAGGATTTATAGCTTTTGGTTCATCTACGCATAGAAATGATGATTTTTCATTCTAGCCAGAAATGCGGGGTGTTACATTATCTCCCCCTTGGGATCATTTGTCCCTGAATGATGGGTAGGAATATTGAAGTCTTAAAGGTATGGAATAACTTAGACATGATATGTATTCTATTAAAGAATATAGCTGAGCTGAAACATTTAAACTTTTATCCTAAAACTGAATTCCGAGTTTAGTTGACTTTGCTTGCTTTAAGGAGCTAAAACATGCTAAGAGTTTAGAATTTCCATTAAGTGTTCATGATCCAATCATATATATTGAATTGAGAAGTGATAACTTCTGCAAGTACGACCCACGAGGAAACATGACATAGATCGTACTAGGGTACTGTACTGCCTGAGCTAAAATACTTGGAAGTATTTGAAATTATGCTCTGAACTCTTATGAACTGAGTCATGACTAAGTAGCTGAATCTGAAACATGATACTTTGGCTAAACTGAAATCGCAACTTACATGGATGGAATAGATTATCTCTTGGGATGGTCATACGCATGAGACTTCGGATAGTAGGACTGGTTGAAATGGTGGAAAACCATAGTAACTTGTCTATCTGACAGTTAAACTGAATTACTGGCTATACAGACTAAATTTTTCTGGACCCTCATACTTAACTAGAGTATCTCTTCAACACTCTTTCTAAAGAAGTCCTAGTAGCATTAGGGAGAAAAGAATCTTGGGCAGGAGTTACACAAGACATCCAACTAAGTAATCACAAAAATAACACTACTCCATAGCATGGAATATAGACATGTAACTCATAAACTAGGATAGAATTACAAGACCTTAGGCAATGCCACTTCTTACTTTCAAGCTTAGCATACTCCTCGAATACTCCCTTAACCATAGTATCCCCCTTAATTGCCATACTCATTCAATTCAGCTTAAAATTCTCATATGGGCATCGATAAATCTTTCAACTAATATCTAAAGTAGCTTAAATCCTTTCACCGTGATCAAGCCTAACTCTAAATAAAAAAATAAAACACACTACGCCATGATATTATTCTAAACCATATGATTCAACCTTCTATATTTTTTTTTATCACATCATAAGCATAATGTGTCCTACCACTTCAATGACTAACTCTCTACTCTTACTATGGATTCACTAGTGCATATTGTGTTCCTCCACTTACATCCCAACATGTCATTCAAGCCTATATTTAGAACCACATATGAACTTCAAGGCAACATTAATCAAGACGTACTTCATATATTCTCTAAAGCACCATCAATACAACTCCCACGCGCTACCCCAAGAACATACACACATAATTTTTCCATTCACCATCACATGTATCAAAAACTTGGCCCAAAATTTCACTTCACACTTATGGACTTATCTAAAACAAGCATACAATGATCTTCCATCAATAAGAAACATTCACTTAACACCACTATCATTACATAAGGAGTCACCAAAAGGTTAGAACATAAAACCTTAAAGCATGGAAGGATATTATATGAGACTTGACACTTAACTGAGGTCTGAGGAATAACAAATCAACATCAGGGATTTATCAAAGTAAATCTGAATTGAGGGCATACATGGCTATAAGCAGTTTTTTTGCCAATCATTAGGAGTATAGCATGAGTTATAGGAACTGAGCATACTATAAAGCATAAGTACATGGGTCATGAGCTGCATGACCTCAATTTTGAGTTCATAGCATATGAAATGTGATTCCGACTACTGAATGAACTGGAACTCCTTATTTTGGAACTGGAAGAGTACATGATTCTCTATAATATGCATAAACATGAACTATGATCATGGAACCGAAACGTAAGGCATGAGTAGGTATTGGGTTTGCTGAAAATTACTGAGATAAGAATGGGTTGAGTCCCACCCTCATTTTTTGATGTTCTATATCGTACTAGCAATACTATTAGAATCTGAGAGACTGACTTGGTTACTTGTTCTATTATCTCCCCTTTAGCTTGAAGCCATCATCTTAAGTTTGAGAGATCCCTTACTAGACTCTAAACTAAACTAAACTCATTGCACTCTAGGGTCTGGAATGCGACAATACACACAATTAATACAACTTAGGCCGAATGACCACACCTGAAAGTTGAAAACCCATTGCTAAAACTATCTTCTGAGATACACTCTATCTTTTTATAGCCACTAATAGTCATCATATAATACTTGAACACTTACTAACTTCGAATCTTCATGAATATCCCCATAGTTGAAGTGCACACCCTCTAGTGCTTCTACTCTTATTTCTATTAATTCAACCTTCAAAACTCAAAATTAGATTCTAACACTTAACATGGATATCACCAAGACTTTGATGAACCATACTTCTTCTGTCATAGCCTACCAATATCGTGACCCCAAACTTATATCTCTCTACCATGCGGATTAAGATCATATCAAAAGGATCAACACTATCAGTCAAAACTCCTTAACTTGTCCATTTAGAACACCATGTACCATCTACTAGTATTTTTCTACCTAGCAACTCAACGGTACTACTAGCCACATGCAACATGTAGTAGCCTTAGAAAAATACCACAACCTTATATCACCTTGGTCATACTTCTACATCATACATACAACATCATACTTTATTACGAATCATATAAACTTAAGCTCTTGCATACACCGTTCAAGCCTATTAGATCACTTCCATAAACTAGTATCATTAACCAAGAAATAATCACATCCACCTTTATGGACATCAACTATTAAAACTTAATGTCTAGTGCTAAACATGATTTACAACCCAACCTTACACATAATTTTCGCAAAACATGCATCATTAATCTTGAGACACTATTCTTACAACCACATTCTAGTTTTGAATTTAAGTCTATAGTCTAGCATCAATCATCTACCATCAATGAAAAATGCAACATAATATACTAGTCCACCAAATTGGTACATCCTAACCAAATACCTTATTTTATCTAGCTACTACCCACGACTAACATATCTTTATGACATTAATACTATACCTCAAAAATCTACTACATACCTTCTCAAAAATAGTACTAGTTTACAACTACCAACGAAACGAAGGTCAAGGGTTAGAGTAACATAATAGACATGGTCAACCTTAATCTTACAGCATAACCCCATACAATCTTATCTAGTTATACGGCTTTATAACATCACATTTACTTACCCCAAGCATACATTTAGTCTACCTTCAAATTCCACAAACAACCATGAGTTTATAATTATAATTTACTGGCTAATCTAGTCATTTTAATACTTCAAACAACAACAGTTCACCTTAACTAATAAATTTTTCCCTATATTTTACAAAACTAACACACAAGGACATATCACTTCATTACCAACTCAATCTCATGAAAAAAATTTGACGATACATATATTCAATAATCCAGCCTTACCACTTTTCTTACCATTACGCCTCTAAACCCCCAGTTCAAACCAACACAAGAACAACAAGATGAACAACAAGTTGTTTGTGAATCGAAATAGGCCTCACACAGATTCACTAGACTTTGATTTTTTATTTTGAATAAGGAAATGAGATGAATGACAAGGAAAATATGCTAGTGAATCAAAAGAGTCCCACACGGCATCACTAGACTTTTAGTTTCAACAACACAATGACAACAAGATTACAAGAGATAGAAACTAGACACACAATATTCAATGATCTAAGAATACACATCTTACTCTGTATAAATAAACATCTGAGTCATACACTTCCCCCACAGACTACCATACAATCCATACATGCTACTAGCTACCATATTAGTCAATCACTATAAAGGAGTAAATTATCCTGAAACATCGGTTATCCAACTAAAATATTAGTTTAAACAAAAGTCACCCTCACTCTGACTTCTAACTTTGTGAATTTTCATCACTAACTTCTTGGTCCTATATCACTACCAATAGGTCATGACCACAACACTTTAACCCATACTATTATTTGGGTGGAAATACAGTTCCAATATTCTGCTACACATCATTCCCCTTTTTATGCATGACATTTGCAACATAATTTTTCTTGAAAAGGGCTGAATACACTCAATAATGCAGGATGAAAAGTACGATCTCATAAGAATCAAAGATCACACTAGAATCAGTACACTCTGAAGAACTAACAAACTCTTCTCAAGCCCTTGCACAATTTTTAAAATCTTATATGACTCAATCAGAAAGGACCATACCATTTAGACTCTAAACTTCTACACTTGAATAACACCAATAATGAGACATATCTGAAAACATCAAAGTAAGAAAAGAATTGGTATAACCTTACTTTCATATGGGTGACACCATAGCATGAATTAGAGTACGAAAGAGGAATATTCTGACTCCATAGCACGAATTAGAACATGAAAAAAAAGAGACATTCCTAAATGTCTTGTAGCCTCATGCTTATAAGTGTGGCGTGCTACACACCCATAAACAAGACTCAACCCGATATGATTTTGCAGGCACCCTAGGACCATGAACCGTGCTCTGATGCCAAGTTTTTCATGCCTCAAACTGAGTCCCTGGCCATGATGGACATCTCAAACAATGAAGGCTCGGACGTCCTACTCTATCTGGTAATCATGCACAACATTCATATAATAAAATAAAATGCCGAAATAAAAATTTAATACGGAAATATGGTCAAAACTCATGGTTCAGTTTAACAATAAGGAATGAAATCCGAAATCAACTAAACAATATCGGGAACAAACTGTGAAATCTCAACTCCATAATCAAGTGAAAACTATCTAAAAACTGGGAAAAGTCCCCCAGTAGACAAAAAAATGGAATAACATAATCTAAAATAAATAGGGCTTCTAGAAAAAAGAAGGCTCACCACTGCACAAATCACTTCTCTCTAAAATACTCTACTGCTTAGCTGGACCCCTAGATTGAGCCTTCAAACCTAGGAGGTAGGGGTCAATAGAGGTGTACTGGTACGCAGAACAAATCCAAAATACTAATTTATAGTCAACATATATGAGAGAAATTTAAAATAGTTCATAAATATATCGTACAGTAAGAAATCACATGGGCATTTTGAAAAACTCTGTAAAATCATATGAACTCTGTGACAATCTTTATTTTTCATCTGCGCTAGGTGGTACACCTTAAATCTCTAAAATTCCATGGGCTATATGGAATCTGCCATTAACTCGACAGCCAAGCCCCCAACCCAAGTGTGCTACAAGGGTCGGAGTCTCTGAATCTACTATACCACACAGTCGTCGCCATCTTACAATAATAATCTACCCATATCAGCAAATACGATTTTAGTCTAAGAGTTACTTGAACACAAGCCTTCTAAGGGTAACCACCTAACCCTTTTTATGGCCATTTTAACTCTTTAAAATATGCATTCTCTGAAAATATACTCTCAAAACATACTCTATTATGGCATACATACTTATGGTATCGACATACCATTGACAAGTCACATCTGTGAGCCATTGTTAGTTTATATTAATCTTTGTTTTCAAAATATAAAGTTTGGGACCACCATATCGATAAATCAGTTCAAAGAACCCTTTCTTTAAATACTCATGTAAACACATGTATGCAACTCTCTTTGACAATATTTCAATGATACAAGGTGGTCCTATCAAAAATTCTTAATCTTATGCAAATATTTCTCTCTTTAACAAAACATATTTATTTCAAGAAACTCCCTCTCAAAATCTATAAATCATGCTCAAAATACTATTATATTTTAGTAAACTATTTTCAACCCATAAATCATACATTTCAAATCCTTCACATTAATATCATAAACTTAAAGTTATCACAAGAGAGGGATTTTATAAGTTGTGCTCTCAAACAATCTTCAATCTAAATCTTCATACATATACATATACATGTAAATCAATTTAAAGGGGGGGAAAGGCCTAAAGACCAAATCAACAGTACAATTAAACATTCATAATGTATAATAAAATCATGTATTTCAAAACCCCTTTTCTAAATTCATGCTTCATAATCTATAAATCATTTCAAGTGTTTACAAGCCCATGTAGTTTTTAGGATAAACCCCACGTACCTTATATTTTGAACTTTGAATGAACACTTGCTTTTGGGACTCTATTTGTGCTTTTGATGGATGATTCTTGAAGATCTTAGTTTGGGGATTCTAATTCTTGAATCAATTTTGGAATTTAATGGTGAAATTTTGAGGGATCTTGAATCATAGGTTGAGGCCCTAGGGTTTGGTTCTTGAGAGGGTTTTAGAGAAAGAAGTGTATTTTTGGTGAAATAGAGTTTGAATTCAGTGTTTATGGAGTTATGGGGTGAAGGAAAAATACAAAAATACCCCTCCAAAACCATTTAGGAAATGCTGAATTTTAAAGGTGACGACCGTGGCTGTTAGGTCGTCACATATGTGATAACTTATCACACCAGGTCGTCACTCAGAGGCTAATTTTTTAGAGTTACTACCTTGGGATGACGACATGGCGGATAGGTCGTCACATATGTGATAACTTATCAGTTCAGGTCGTCACTTGTCGACAGACAGTCATGCTAAAGTAAAATGGGTATAACTTTTTGCTCCGATCTCAGATTTGGGAGAAATTGGTATCTTTGGAAAGATAATTCGAAAATATTTCATTTGATATATAGTAGTCCACCCAGTTCGTCATATACAAGGAGTTATGGTCGATTGAATCTTACCAAAGTTTCAACGCTCACTCAAACTCGACCGATAGGAAAGCTTTCAACTCATCCTTGAGTTTGGGGACTTCTATGGTCTCAATTTATGATCAAATAGGTTTCCACACTTCATAATTGATTAAAATTCCAAATTTTCATAGGATTATAGCTTTTGGATCATCTATACATAGAAATGATGATTTTTTGTTCTAGCCCTAAATGCGGTGTGTTACACTTAAGCACCCGCACATGTAATGATTTACGGGGGACTCAAACCTCCCTAATAACGAAAAAATAATCAGGGCGACTAGAACCTCCATGGTCACTTTGACCTCCTCATTTCCAAATGGGGTTTCCTGTTTTTGTCACTCGGACCTCCACTTTCACAACTTATCTATAATCTACACAACCCTTATTAGAGACCAATTAAAACAAGTATCACACATTCCTATTCATTGAACTATATTCCACATTAAGACATTTATTGTTGATATCATCATACCAACTACACTTGTATAGTAATAATAACATGTTAAAATAATTTCCATTAATTTGGAGAGAACAACTCCATTTGTTCATTAATATAAGGTAATGACTCATTTTATTCATTAACTTCGACTATTGTGTTTCAAGTACCTCTTTGTATCATGCAATAGTTCAAGACTAGTTCAATTTCACAAATTCTTATGTTTCTCATAATTAAAAATCAATTTCACATCATGAGGGTGGGATTATAACTACTTCAAAAGTCACAAGTTTGAGAAATTTAAAATTAGCTTGTTCATTCACCATACCCAAGCACCCACAAGTTCAAAATTATAATTTAAGCATGAATAATCATGTGAAAACCAAGGGGAAACATTGTTAAATAATGAGAATTCAAAAACCACAACCCCTATTTCAAACCCACATAACATCTCATGAACAATATTTTAAAACACATATTTTTAAAAAATTAACAATAAGGGAAGAGTAACATTCCTTAAACACCAAGAAATTTGGAGAGAATTTGACCTTTGAGACCTTGGATGACAAGCTTGATGAAACCCTAGCTTAGCTTGCTTGATGAAACATAGAGAGCCTTTGGAGTGTTTGAGAAGTTACTTGGATTAGTTTCTTAGTGACAATGACACCAAAATAAGGTTATAAGTCATTATTTTAAATTTCAATAAGAGGAGAAATATCCAGAATGACCTTAGTATAAAAGCTGAAAAAGTACCGCCTTTGACTACAGGTCAACCCTTGACACCTAGCCACTCCTTACGACTCATAACCTCGAATCGTAACCAAGGCAATACCATAAAGGCACCCTACGTTTCTTACCTTATGAATCATCCAAAAGGATAGTAATGGGACCCTACAACTTATAGGGTCCAATGTAATCAACACAGAGCCCAAATTGGGACTTAAACTGGACATCCTACAATTACACGTAATGACTAGTAACATCTCCTTATGACCCTTAGTTAGACACT
Source organism: Capsicum pubescens (assembly GCA_030864215.1). NCBI lineage: Eukaryota > Viridiplantae > Streptophyta > Magnoliopsida > Solanales > Solanaceae > Capsicum > Capsicum pubescens. The sequence continues at coordinate 173,871,833 of CM061543.1, forward strand.
CATACTTAGAGAACAATCAAGACACAAGCTTACATGATTTGGTTATTACTTGTCCCAATGACTCATCATAAGTCTTTACAACCGGTACCCTCAAGTCGTACACAGGATAGTACCTTAAACACCACTTTCTAGAAACCTTATTACTAGGGTCACATGACCCATCAAGACACCCTACGAATCAGAGGGAAAGTCATAGTCAAGGTACAGAGATCAAAACTCAGAAAAAATTTCAAGGACAAAAAACCTAGGGCATAATAACACTTATATGAAAAGACCTCAAAGAACTGGAATCATGTCAATTGGGGTGATCGAACTGGCATGGAATCAAGATAACCACTCCACTAATGTTGAACTACCAAGTCTAACTATAAATTTATATAGTCAACACCATTAGTGTCAATGAGGCACAAATTATGGAAGCTATCCACACTATCAATCAATTAGTCATAAGCAACTTCACTCGGTGCCCAAAAAAACCTAGGCGAAGTCAATCTCTAGTAACAAACTTTGATTCATCATCTATGTAGTAGTAGCACATATACTAATCACCTATAAGAGAGTCAAATAAAGAAAATCATAAAAATTAACACAAATATTTTGCACAAGATGAGAGAAAGAAGTAAAGATCTCCTAAGAATATCATGTAGCCTTTCGAAGATTAGAAAGAGATGTCATTATTCTAATTTGTTAGACTCTAGTAGATACTTTTTTAATGACCCTCTAGGTCTTTTGTATATTTCTACTACTTTTAAACATCTAAAGCTTTCGTTTAGCTGCCCAAGTCATTTCTAACTTGGTTGAACTGACTGTTGGTTACCAGGAATTTCATTTGGTTCTTAGAGCCAATCCTTTGTTTAGAAGACTTTACTAATTCAAATTGGATACCAAGAAAAATTTCTATCTAACAATATCCTATGCCAATTCTGCTAGTTCTAGTAACCTGGAATGCCTATTATATCTAAGGTGTACCCTTGGTTTGGAATATAAGGCTTTCATACTCATTTTGTGCTATTGTCTAGAAGTAAGAAAAATGGCACATGGGTGTGGTGCCTAGTTTTCATTCAAATGACCTCGAATGGATATTTGAGTAAAGACATTGAGTTTGGAACATCAAATTTTATTGGGTATCTTAGTCTTTTTGTGCATACCAAATTTTTGATGAATCTCAGGGAATTGACAAAGACTTTGAAAAGGTCTAAGTCTCAGGTAGTTATGGTGCATCGTATATGAAACCAGTCGGTCACTTAAGTGACCTTGCATTACTTCACTGGCATCTCTTACGAAAGTCTCCAATCGTGTATTCGGGAGCAGCTTAAGCTATGCTAGTGTAACTAATGCAACATATTATAAGGCTTTATTGTCTTGAAAGCGACACTTGGTCGATTAAGTAATGTTTGCTTAAGTAACCCAGTGTCCTCTTGAGCAACACCCGTGTGCCTTGGAAGGGTTTAAAAACCCTATTTGGCTAGATTTTTCGCATTTTTTATCCTTTCTGAAAAATTTTGCACCCTAAGTAGTGGGAAAACTTTTGAGAATCATTTATGGACTATTGAAGCTTTGGTGAAGTTAATTTATGTATTTCTTGATTGAATTTTTGTTAAGATTCTATCAATTTCTTGATTTAATTCTCCATCTTATTCCCAAATCAATAAAAGCTTGGTAGGTTGATTGTAGCACCATTAGAGCTTAGAATTCACCCATTTTTATAGGTAAATATTCCTTAAGAGTACAGGGATATTTTATCTATTTCAAAAGTATGATTGTGTGAATGGGACCCACATAGGATTCTTATATAATTTTGGAACCAACAAATAATAGTGCAATATCGGTATCATTGTTTTTATTTTGATGAGTATATATTGTGATTTTGACATTGTGGCAACTTGTTAAAGGTTCTTTGAAAGGGAAACGTGTGGTTTAGCTGGTTCTTTTAACATTTCTTGGGTGTCCAGGTAGGCTAGGTTTACCTTTATCATAATTTAAGTTAATCTGTAGTATAATTAAAATATTATGATAGATAAGGGATAGGATTTAGGTTCTAAAAATATGAAAAGTATTATTAGTCTTATTTGGACTGTTTAAGCTATCTTAGAAACATAATGTCGGTGGAATAGACTTAGTTGCTCATATTTTTGGTAGAATTCACTCAATTGCTCATGTTTAGGAGGAATTTCTATTTAATTTCTAATTATGAATTCTTTATTACCTAAAAATGAATTTAAATATCTTATCCTTCTCTAGGGAAAAATTTGCAAAAAATAGATTTCGGGTATTAAAAGTTGGCCTTTCCGGCCCGCCTTTGGCCAAAATTTGTGTTAGATTTTGTTGATGTTTATACACATGATATTTCATTCGAAATACATATTTGGCACTTTGAGGAGGTTAAATACTTAGTTATTATACTTGTTTGTTTTTTAGGAAGTAGATGCTAATTTTTGGTAAAACATGGTGCGTTTTTTATGCAGTTTATGGATATGGTTTATTAGTACGGTTTTTTAAAACGATCTATTTGTATGAGTTCTAGTTCAAGTCTAGCAATTAATGATGATCTTAATAATATGAGTTCTAGTTTATGTTTGGAAAATAATGTATGATTTGATACTATTAATGATGTTATAATGATAATTATATAAGTTTCAGTTTGAGTTTGGCATTGAGAATTTGGTATGCTATGATATGTTAAAGATGGTTTGATGGTTATAACAAATATTTGATAAAGTTATGGGTCTTTAGTCATTTATTTTCCTTTGATTTTACTCTCTGAGCTTATGAGGTCCAATTTAGTAGTTATAATTATATGATTTTTATGCTACTTTCTTCGTTGATTTAATTATTTATGCAAAATAATGTTATAGTTTATTTCCAATTTTGCCCTATTACCTTGACCTAACTTATTTTTTTCTTGCATCTTATTAATCTATATCATGATTTACCTCAGTCGGCTAATAATGCATAGTGAGTACCTTTGGTTTTGGTGCTCATACTACACTTTTGTACCTTTTTGGTGTAGATTCAAATACTAGTTGTTTCCGCTAATGTGACAATTATATTATGTTTCTTTTCGAGATTAGATAAGATCTTGAAGTCAATATCATATTTTTCTTGTATTAGTTATGTCTATTTTTTAATTTTCAAAATAGATTGTATTCAACTATTTTTAGTACTTATGTTATATTTATAGTAGCTCTTGTACCAATACAATTAGTTTGTCTGATGACTGTTGGCATTTCATCTATCTATTATATTATTATGATTGTCTTATTATTATTATAAGCCTTTAACTATGGGTTAGCTTACCTACTAGTGGGATAAAGTAGGTGCCAATATGACTCCTAAATTGAGTAGTGAAAAATTGGTATTAGATCCTAGGTTCACCATAATTATTGGTACAAGAACCAGTGTCTAGTCTCATGGATAGAAATAATGACATTCGTTTCTTATATTTGAGAGATTATTGGATATTTATGTGAGCTCTTCACATCATTTACTCATTTCATGCTAAAAGTCTGAGTTGGTTTCTAAAGCACTTCTTTTGTTTTACACTTTCACAGATGGCTAGGACACCTGCTACCGCTACATGAGATAGGGACCTATGACCAAGCCTAAGGATTATATCACTTTTCGGGGATGCCCTAGAGGTCATGGATAACTAAGGGATGTTTCACTCATACGGACCAGGATAGGAGGCCTTCACCAGACCCTATCCTTATTCCTAATTATATATTATTACTCCCTAGCCAACGGTGGCCCATGAACCATCCCAGGCTCTACTAGGTTTATTTCAACTTCAGTTCTATAGGATGATTTTGTTCATCTTTTGGGAATAGTTCATGGTGCAACATCTGATAGTGCATTTTTTACAAATTAGAGTGTTATTGAAGCAGGACTGGAACATATAGTTGCATGTCCATGAGTTGAGGTCCCCCTTGTTTTAATGATTTCTTAGCTAGTATTTGCTGATCCTATAGTCACCTAGACTTTAATGTCTGTGGAGGAGCAAAATATGTTGGGTTGATTCTTCAGATTTGTACTGCCTAGATTTTATAATGCACTGTGTAAGGATGTTTATGAATTCTTGATTACTTGTAAGGATAGGATCCACAATTTGGTTCTAGTTGAGACTCTTGGTGTGGATTACACTACTTTTTAGTTGGATTTGGCAGCTTGACATTAGAAGAGAGGTCATCTTGATTAAAGGAAAGTTGGATCTTACCCATTGACATGGACTCATTTCTCCATGATCTTCTTGAAGAAGTATATGACTCGTAACCTTGGGGATCATTTGAGATATTAGTTTTCAAGGTTAGAGAAAAGATCCATGACTTTTGTAGAGCATGAGGCTCGATTTCAAAAGTTGGATAGTAATGCTACTTTTATTCTTAGTATTGAGTATGAGAGGGTTAGTTGATTTATTCGAGGATTGAGAATTTCTTTTTGCAATATAAACTTAATGTTTTATTATTGTGGGTGGGTTTTTTAGATGAGGTTTCTAATCATGATTAGGTTATGGATGAGATGTATCACAAGGCCCAAGAGGGTCGGCAATAAGAGGACATATTATCATGATAGTTTTTCTAAGAGTCATAGTGGATCATAGATCACAGTCAATAGTTCTCAGGGTAGGTACCCTCTCCCTAAACCATATTATCATCAGGGTTAGTCTAGTAGGCCTGCTCAGGCTGTATTTTTTATTACTAATGGAGGACAATCAAGTTTCAGTGGTCGTTCTGGAAATGGTAGTGGTTAGTGTTCAAGGATTTTATTTTTAGGTTATTTTAGTTATGGTTTTTATTTTAGATAAGTTGGATCTTCTAGTTTTAGTACAATGTCTGGGGCATTTTATAGTTGTTGAGCTTTTGGTTATTTTTTAAAGAGTTCCCCATTCATAAAATAAATGATTCCTTTAGTTTAGAGTGTTCCTTCAATTCGAGAAGTTTTTCCCCCAACTAGAGGTGGTATGCATGGTCGTAGGTATAGTATCAAGGTGCTTATGGAGGTTCTTAAGTAGGTGGATAGGTCATCAGTCAGGAGCCCAACCATGTGGAAAGCATGCTCAGTTTGATGTTGTAACTAATACACCTGAGGATGAATCCTCGAATATTATTATCATAGGTATGATCTTGGTGTACCATCAACTAGGTTTTGCTTTATTTGATCTGAGATCCACTTATTCGTATGTGTCTATTTATAATGGCCCTTGTTAGAGTTATCTTTTGATTCATTATCTATGCTATTATATGTGTCTACTCTCGTGGGTAAATCTTTAGTTGTGTATTATATTTTTAGATCATGTGTTGTGACTATTTGAGAGTTTGATGCTTAAGTTGTTCTTATTATGTTAGATATGGTGGATTTTGATGTGATTCTGGGCATAGACTTATTATTCCACTATAATGTTATCTTGGATTAATTTGCCAAGATTATTAGCTTAGCAATGCCCGATCTACCCTAGTTATGTGGAAGGGTGCTACTAGTTGTTATCTGATTGGGATTATTTCTTATATTTGGGATGGGAGACTTATTTAGAGGGGTTGTGAGTGTTATCTCACTTATATTTATGACATTAGTGTGGATATACTCTCACATAATTCTATTTCAATATTTTCATGAGTTTTTGATATTTCCCCTTTCGTTCTACTTTGTATTACTCTTGAGCGGGATATAGAGTTTGATATTTATCTTGATTCGAGAACCTGAACTATTTAAATGTCATCTAAAAATATGGATCTTTCCAATCTTAAGAAGCTAAATTATTAGTTTTAGGAAATTCTTGGTAAGTATTTTATTAAACAGAGTATCCCCTTGGTGAGCTTCTATGTTGTTTATGAAGAATGATGGTTCCATGTGTAGGTATATTTATTATAGAAAGCTTAATATGGTAACAGTGAAGAACCGGTATCCTATAATTACATGGATTATGTATTTAATAAGCCTCATGGAGCAGTGATATTCTCAAAAATTAACTTGAGGTTCGGTTACCAACAGTTGTGCATTAGGGGAGAGGATATCTCAAAGACAACCTTTAGGACCCGATATGGTAAGTATGAGTTCCTAGTGATAACTTCTGGGTTGTTTAATGCCCCAGTCCCATTTATGGATTTAATGAATCGTGTGTCCATTCCTTATCTAGATTCCTTTGTGATTATGTTCATCGACGACATCCTTATGTACTCAAAGAGTAGGAAGGATCATGTGCAACATTTGATTATTTTTCTTTAGAATTTGAGAGATCATATGGTTTTTTTCCAAATTCTATAACTGTAAGTTTTTGATTTAGTTGATGAAATTCCTTGTATATGTGGTGTATAAGAATGGGATTATGGTAGACCCAAGACATATCAAGATTATTTGTGCTTGTGCCAAGCCTATATCTTTTTCTGAGGTTCATATCTTCATTGGTTTTGATGGTTATTATAGGTTGTTTGTTGAGAGCCTTACAACCATTGCCACACCGATGACCAGATTAACTTAAAAGGAGGTTTTTTTCTAATGGTCTGAGGAGTGTGAGTTGAGATTTTGAAAGCTCAAGGGTTTTCTCACTTCAACACCTATCTTGGATCCTCCTATTAATGGTAAGGAATTCACTATGTACTGTTTACTTCTAGTATTAGTTTGGGTAGTGTGTTGATGAATTAGGGTTGAGTTATTACTTATTCATTGAGGAAGTTAAAGGTGAATGAGTGCAGCTACCTAACTAATAGTTGGAGTTAGAAGCGGTTGTTTTTACGCTTAAGATTTTGAGGCATTATCTTTATGATATGTGTTATGGTATCTTTATGGATAATCATTGTATTTAGTATCATATGACCTAGACTGAGATTAATTTTAGAAAATGTATATGGATGGAGTTGCTTAAGGATTATGATATCTCTATCTTAAATCATTCGGTCAATAAAAATATGGCATTTTCTACCTTGAGTTGTAAGGTAGTGGGTTTGGGAAACATAGCTTGTATTTTAGTTTGTCAAATGTCGTTGCCGTGGGACATTAAGTTCTTAGACAACTTAATGGTATGATATGATATTTTTGACCCGAGGAGGATTCTTTTGAGTATTGAGGTGAGGTCACATTATTTGAGAAGATTCGAAGTCATCTGTTTGAGGGCATGAAACTTTGGATCATCCATCATCAAGTTTTGAATGGTGATTCCAAGAGGATATAATAGATTTTGAGAGTATTTTGAGATTTGATAACGACATTTTTGTTTCATGGGTTGATGAATTGATTTAGTCAATTCTGTAAGGCAAAAAACTTTAGATATTTTATTCACTCAGATACAACTAAGATGTATAGAGATTGAAGGTAGTATTATTGGTGGAGTGGTATAAAGAGAGATATGGAAAACATTGTAGCTCGTTACCTATGTTGTCATTATATAAAAACCGAGCATCAGAGCCCTAGTTGGCTTGATTTAGATATTGCCCATTGCCGAGTCGAAATGAGAATGGATTACCATAGACTTTATTACTACTTCACCTTGTACCACATAGTTTTGATTGTATTTGGGTCATTATGGATTGGGTAAATGAGTTGGCACATTTCATTCCTATTCAGATATCCTTTAGTGCTGATAGGTTAGACCGTATATATGTCACTTAAATAGTCCATTTGATAGTGTGTATGTATCTATCAATTTAAATGGTGGTTCACTATTTACTTCTAGCTTTTAGTGAGCTTTTCAAGAGGAGTTGGCTCTTGATAATATGCTCTAAGAATGTGTTATGGCTTTTGGAGGTCAGTGGGAGCAACACTTATCTTTTGATAACTTAGCGTATAATAATAGCTACCATTAGAGAATTGAGATGGCCCATTTTGAGGATTTGTTTGGTAGGCGATGTTATTCATGTATTGGTTGGTTTGAGATCTCCAGTATTAGACCCTGTAGTACTTATTTGATTTAGGATTTATTGGATAGATTTGATGTTATTCAAGATAAGTTGAGAGCAGCTCACAGTAGGAATAAGGATTATACAAATTATAGACTCCGTGCCTTGAGATTTGCAGTTTGTGACTTGGTATTCCTCTAAGTATCACCCATGAAGTGTGTGATGAGGTTTAGAAGGAAAGGAAATCTCAACGCTAAATATAATAGACCCTTTGAGTTTTTTCACACAGTAGGTGAGGTGTCATATGAGTTAGACTTACCCCAAAATTTTGCTGCTATCCTTCCAATGTTTCATATTTGTATATTGTGGCAATATATTCCTTGCCCATTTTATGTGCTTAGATGGGACTCACTTTAGTAGGATGAGCAGTTGACCTTTATGGAGGATCCTGTGCTCTTATTTGCAAGTGATGTCAAGCGATTGTGCACTACGTGATTACAATAGTGAAGGTTCAGTGGGCACACAACCCATTAGAAGTGCCTAGTTGGAAGATCGAGAGTGAGATGCAGACCCAGTATCCTCACTTGTTCAATGCTTCAGGTACTTTCTTATCCTTACTTTTGTAGATGAATGTTCTTTTAATAGTGGATATTATAGGGACCTACCACTTCTTTTTCAATATTTTTGCTTATTTTCTCCATATAGATCTTTCTTTTTGCTTCCCCAAGTCATTTATGACTTGCTGGAACTAACAGTTTGTTTTTTGGGTAGTTCATTTGGTATTAAGAGTTGATCCCTGTTAGGGAGTATTTGCTAGTTCAAATTCGCTACCGGGTAACAAATTTAGTCAAACAATCTTGTATGCCAATTTTGATAGTTCCAACAACTCTGAAATGTCGATATTAGGGTAGGTGAACCCTTGGTTCAAGTCCCGGGGATTTCATACTCATATTAGTTATTGGTCAAAAGTTAAGAAAAATGGCACATAGGTGTGGGACCAACTTTTCATTTAAACGACCTCAGATACAAATTTTTGCTGATCCATTGAGTCCAAAATAACAAATTTTATATAGTAACCTAGTTTGTTTGTGTATACATGTTTCCAAATGAATCTCGAGTTGTTTGCAAAGACTTGGAAAAACTCAAAGTCCTAGTTGGTGCTGGTGCATTACTTTCAAACAGACAATTTCTTAAGGGTTATGTCATTAGCCCACGGGTATTGCTTAAGCAAGGTTTCAATTGCCTATGTGGGAGCCACTTAAGAGACACCAGTGTCTCTTACACGACATATACTGAGGAGGCCAATGTTGGAAAAGTGACACCTGGTCACTTAAGTCATGTTAGATTTAGGGATATGGTGTCTGCTATAGAGAAACCCATGTACCTTGATATCCCAGCCCAAAATATACGGGTCATGATGGCACTTTTCACAACAAACCTTGACGAGTAAACGTGTCACCCAAACTGATATATAATGGGGATAAAGACAGAAATACTACCAAAATAAGGCTTTTGGGGATGAAGCCAAAATGCATAAGTATAACAAAAATTGAAAGAAACATACACTATAATGCGGCCATAACACCCCAAACCTGTTGTAAATACTATAAGAACGTATCTAGTACAACTCAAATACAAATGACTTTCATAAGATGTGAAAAATGAAAGAGGAACTCTATCTCTAATATTAAAGTAAGGACATAGTCTATAAGAAAGGTAGTAGAATACCTCATGTTGCTTGAAAGTCAACCACTACCTTGAAGGCACCAAATATCGCCCGAATTAACCAAGCTGGGGTGCACTCAAACTAAGACCTACACCAAAAGAGCACAATAGAGGTGAATACGGTCCACTAGTTCTCAGTAGGTATCATAGGTCGATCGAGCAAAGTAGATAATAAAACATACAAAATACATACTAAGGGCATGTAACATAAATTCAAAATATGTCCCACAATGGTAGCTTTCTACTTGTAGTAACAGTTCTAATATATCACATATATCACAAAAAATACAGAAGGACAAATATACATACAAGCTGGTTGAATGCTGAGAACTGTCTAACCTATTGTATGGGCTATATCTGGTACCTATATTATGAAGGAATCTAGCCACAAATTTATATATATGCTTAGTACTTTGGAATGTACTGAATATGTGATACATACACAAAATAATGGAAAATACTTAATGTATACTTTAAAACATAAGACATAAGCTATCTGCTAAAATATACATTTAAATCATGGTTGTGCATAAAAGTTGTAAGACTTATTAAAATTTGAATATAATGAATTGAAAAAAATTCTGTAAGCTTAAAAGTAGTAGAAACATGATTACTATATGTGAATCTTAAGTTAAAGATGAATAGGAGGTAAAACCATACTAGGATCATGTCTGAATAATGAAGATGAATGCATGAATATGTAAAATGAATGAAATATCAAATAAAGCATGTGTTGTAATAATATATAAAATTTAAGAGATGAATTACTTATAAACTGAACAATTGATTATGCAAACCTGAGATGATGTGGTCTGAATACTGAACTGAGACTATGGGAGCTATTACAACTGATATTCCCTATTCTTCCCAACCTGTAACCCTAGTTGGAAGGGTGTTGGTACCTATCCATGGGTACCAACATATGGATGACGATATGGATCCATAAGTAAGATGTCCCAAAGGACTAGGGTGTTAGTGCTAAATTGGAGGGTGACCTCTAAGAGATTGTCAACCCTAAACTGGTGGGTGACATCTCATAACCTACTGGAACTTAGGGACTTCTAATAAAGGAAGCAATCCTGTACTGGAGGGTGAGCCTTCATCCTTATGGTTCGCTCAATGCTATGTATTACTCCCAGCCGAACTTAGATAAAAGGATAAACTAGTGCATGCACTTATAAGTGATATGGTCAAATGTGGAATTCTAAAAATAATAGTACATGCATAATCTGAAGTAATCATGAGCATGTAAATTGATGTTTTTAGCATGACATAATATTGGTGAGTGCTCATTATGAAAATGTAATAAATTACATGGTACAAACATTATATGAAAATCTTGAAATCTTTAAAACTGTAGCATGCATGATCATCTCGATATCGGGAGTTCATAAACCACCAGTATTGAAAAAGTAATTAAATACGATAATTTCAATGTAATGATATGATAAGAAATTTTATGACATAAACTCAATAATTCAACAATTTCATCAATGTAACGAATTAACATGATTAAATTACGAAGAATGCTTGAATTTATGAGGAAACACTATTTCATTATAGAATTTAAGAAATATATGGAGAAATCATGGTATTTATTCTTTTCATGGAATCCTACTTTATGGAATTCAAAAAATTCATGATAGGAAAACATAATTTTGGGCATGAGGATTAAAGGAGATCCTCATTGAATACCCTCATACATAATTTTCTGTAATACCCCATATATTTTGGCACGTATATGACTACGTTAGCATTGTTGGAGGTATTTAAACTTGAAAAGTAAGGTTGTTTTTTAGCTTAAAGGTTAGAGGTAAGTGTTAATTGTAAATAGAAGAACTAAAGTTTCCTAGTGCATATAAGTATTTAGTTAACATTTTAAGACATAGGATATGGAATTAATAAGCGAGTTGCTTGCAAGACCCAAATTATGCTAGTAGGTGACAAGTAGATGCATCAACTATTTTGACTTATTGACCAATTTATGACCTAAGTAGGTGCATCACCTACTAAGACTCCCTTAACTAGATTATTAGGACGAATACACTACCATCTACTTGAATTAATTTTTTCCAAAACAAATAGAAAGAAAACGAGAAGAACGCACATCAAAGGCCCAATAGTTTTAGATCCACATGGACCAAGTCCAATGGACAAGTAGGTGCATAACCTACATACACTATTTGAAAAAATTAAGAGATAAAGTAGTTGCATCACCTACTTAAGGTAAATTGACCTTTTGACCTTTTTAATAGAGAAAGTAGGTGCATCTCCTACTTGGACCTTTTGACCAAAAAGAAATATCTGGTCCCATTTAAATAGAGAGAGATGGTTTTGAAGGGGCATTTATATACCAATATAAGATCATTTCTTTATTATTTCACTTGTAGAAAAATGAGATTTCTCTCAAGCTCTTCTCAACCAAAAACAGCCGCCTAATTTCTCCTACGATTCTTGAAGAAACCCTCCATATTTCAAGTCGAGATAAGTGAAAATAACTATGGTTTAGCTATAATCCTATCACGGGAAGTGATGAAAATTAAGTTATTTTTTTGGTTTGAAGTGTAGGACAACCTTTTTTGTCTACCTTGGCAGTCCACTTATCTTTAATCTCTAAGATATTTTCCAATAGTATATGGTTAAACTTTAAGGGAAACTTAGGGTCTTGATGGAGTACACTTTAAGAAAGCAAATTTCAAAAATAAAGGTAAGGTTACTTCCCTACTTTTCCCCTCTTAATGTATAGGCCTTAATGGAGGATTTTATTTTTGTTGTTAAGAACCAGATGGTGATTGAAAGCCGTGAGTTCAATATCTTATATTGTTTTTGAAGGATTTTGGGACTGTTTATGTGATTTCTATAGGTTTTTTTGTTAGAAGAAGTGTGTGGCCTTATAAAATGGTTAAGTAGAGTTGTTTTAAAGTTTAGAACAAGGGTGTGGTGAAATGCCAAGTGTTTGAGGGGCTGAATAGTATTACTGCCCGTCAATTGTTTATCTACTATTTTACAAGGGTTACATTATGATTAGTATCTAAAACTAACTCCATTATGTGCTTATATTGTAGATTACCACCTCAAAGGAAAGAAGGCTAATTCATTGTAATAATTAGGTTGCATAACAAGGTATGTAAGGCTATTCTAGCTCATATTCTTTGGCATGATGTGTATTATACTCGTGTACCAACAATGTCAGCTTCATAAATGATATTTCATGTTAAATGATACATTTTGATGGTGTACAAACCTAAGATAGTTAATCGACCTTTTATTAACAGTCATGGTTTAAAAGTGTGTCCAAGTGACACATGTTTCTCTTATATGAGTCAATAAGATCCAATATTATTCAAGTTAAGAGTGACATATGTTGGATATACAATCTATCAAAAATTGCTTCAATTGTTATTACCTATTAAGTATTTATTGTACTGTCCAAACCTTTTTAGTTGAGGAGTTACAAGTCTCCACTTGGTATTCACATATTCCCCTATTTGAAATATCTAAATTTCTAGACTTGAATCTACCATAATTCTATATGCTATGTAAGATCAATGGACTCTGCCTCAACATATATATGCAATGTAATGTCAATTTCTCACAAGTTAGACACCTTACCAACTCGTTGCATGTCTTCATTTCCTCACTTGTCATATGTCTTCTTCGCTCATTAGTGAATGTGTTTTATGCCCTGTGAGGTTCATGGTGTCCTATATGTTCCAAAGTATTACGACATTGATGTTACACTTATTTCCTATATCATTGTTCTTTTCTCGATCACATGTCTTCTTCTATTGGTCCATAGCTCTAAATCTCATTAACGTTATGACCGCCAAAGTAACAATCTCAAAGGCTAAATAAACTAAGTAATGAAATCTAAATTTAATGGGTGGAAACTTAGGGGAACAAGCCTAGCATGGGTCGATCTCGATACCTTTATATGTGGGTGGCAGCTCAGGGTCAAAAGCCTAGCATGGGTCAATCCTAATATTTATATATGGGTGGCAGCTAAGGGGCATAAGCCTAGCATGGTCAATCCCTATTTTTCTATTTACCACTGATCAACTAGTCTTTTGTAATGTATTACAAAGTTACTAAGACAAATAAAATTAAAGTAATACAAAGAATGTAATGTAAATGATTCTACAATTATAAGCTATGCTGGTATTCTCCCATTATCCATACACTTGTATCTGGCTTCACTTTAGATCTTGTTTTACATATGATTACTTTATGCCTGATATATTCAGTACATTCTTTTGTATTGACATCCCTCCTGGGGGAGACTATATTTCATATTATAGGTATATGTATTCCATCTAACAGATCTCCATAAAAGAAGCTTATTTTACTTAGCGATTATTGGTGAGCTCCAGGTTGATTCGGGGCTTTGATGAGTCTTTAGAATGTACTTGATATTATATTATATTTAAGGTTATGACGGGTCCTGTCCCGATCTAAACTAATGTTGTCTATCTCTTAGAGGATTTATATACTATTATTAAAGTAAAGTGCGGTGGTTTCATATTCTCTAGTAATCAAGGCCCCAATGGCAAATCCATGTATATCAATTATGGGCCTATTTTTGTTGGTGTTTTTATCAAGGAGTCTTACCTCAACTTGGAAAATCCTTATAATTATTACGGTTAAAACATAGTAATCTCAAGGAATAGGTTGGTTCTCTGAAGCCTTTAGGGCATCAGGTGCCTGTCCATCTCAATAGGATAGAAGGTGCGACACTTTCATGAATTCTTGATAGGTAACTTAAATTTGGATCCTCGGGTGTTAAATTCTAGAAGAAGAACTTTTATTTGGTGATCTTAAGGATTTGGGAGAAGAGAGATTGTATAATTGGTGTGTTTTGGATTATGTAATGATACACTTGCATTTATATCATTCATAGGATAGTTTAGGACTTAAATAACTTGTTTACCCTTGAAAAACATAGGAGAAACGTGAGTTTTAGAGTTTCTGAAAAAGGTCCATTCCACACTGCTTATCGCGTAGCACAAGGTCTGTGCTACACTAAAATCGCGGCCCCTAACAAAAATGCTCATAATATTTTGCTCGCGTATCACATTAAGGCGAAATCAAATGCGTTGGAAAGAGGACATATTTATATAAAATTTTGTTGGTCTTGAGATAAAAAATTAACCATATTCCAGATGTTATACACTTTCAAAGTTTACCATTGTATGATCGAATAAAATAATTTGGTCTTATCAAAATCTCTTAACTCAACTTTGCTTTAAGCGTTTCCTATGAACGTTTTTCACCTCAGAGGAAATCCTCAGACTATTATAATGATCATGAAAGATATAACGTAGGAATAATGATTCAAATTCTAGCCAAAAAACACCAGGTGTTATATTATCTATACTTTGGAATCATTCATCCTTGAATGAAGGGTAAGTACTTATTGGAGCTTTAGAAGTATAGAATAAAGTATGTAACTTCACATTAGGAATTCTCGCTAAAAAAAATGTATAGGAATCAAAAGACAGTGATTCATGGCATCACCAAGCACATTATGTAAACACAAACCATGAGACAACTAGACTAAGGTCGTACAAGGGGTAAAAGACCTAAAGCCCCTTACCCCATGTGAGGAAATCAAAATTGGACAAAATTTTACACCTTTGTATGGCACGGTGTCTATTGTGAAGGCTAACCTCTGAGCCATAATACTTATCGCAGAGAGTAGCATCTATGACACAACGTTATCAAGGAGGATCACTACCTCAAAATCCAAAAATAGCCTTGAACCTCGTCCAAAAATTCAATCACTCTTTAGAGACACCTTATTAACATAGTTGAACACATTTAAAGTCAAAATTTATTTTTCGAAAAAGAAATGCCAACAATAATATTCTTGAAATTTTAAGGGTGTCATAGTGAATGGTCATGACCCTTATCTATGGTTTGACATAATCGCTTTGCGGTCTTTAAACTTATAAGGAATAGTTGGAAACTTATGTAGGATATTGTAGGGTATTGCAATATCTGAGATGGAATACTATGAAAGATAAATTCATGCACTGAAGACTTATGAACTAAATCATGACTAAAGTTCAAAATTGGAGACATGATTCATGGTCTGAACTAAATTTGTAATTTGCATGTATGCGAATAAATTACCTCCTAGAATAGCCATACTCATTAAACTTTGGATAGTAAGACATGATGCAAAGATGGATAAGTATAGTAACTTATCTGTATGAGTGCCAAACTGAATTGCTAGCAATACAAACTAAATCATTCTAAAAGTGTACTCTACTGGAGCATTTCTTCAAACCTCTTTACAAGACGTTTTAATAATATTAGGGAGCAAAGAATTTTTGTCATGATCTGAATAAGATATCTAAATAAGGAATCACAACATGGATACCACCCTATAACATTTAATATAGGCCTATAAAACATAAACTAGGATAGAATTACTATGCCTTAGGCAATGCAACGACTAACTTTCAAGCTTAGACAAATCTCTCAAATACTCCCTCAACTATGATTTACCTATTAACTAATACCCTTCATTTGACGCCACTTATAACCTTCACATAGGCATTGTTGACTCCATCTACTAAAGTATGAGCTGAACTAAATTCTCTCACCATGTTCAAGCCTAGTAAAGGTTACAAGGTACCCAACATAACAATATAATAATTGTCTAAACCACAAATTCAATATCCTATGTGTTTTCACAACTCTCATCTTAGGAATAATACTCCTTACAATTTCAACAACCAACTTCAACCTCTTACTAGGAATTCACTAATGCATATTGATTTTATCCACATTTATACCAACGTGACATTAAAGACTATCATTATAACCACATACGAACCCCTAGGAAACGAACCTACATAGGAATTTCTAACACCTCTAACAATAACAACTTTCATGCACTATGCCTAAGAAGACATACATAGAATTCTTAACTAACTATGACATATATCAAAAACTTTGCCTCAATCTTCCTTCACACTAATCGCCTTAGCTAAAACAAGAATACACCAATTTTCCTAACAAGGAAAATTTACTCTCTCCCATCTAAAATATTGATCATCCATTTTAATCTCCATTATCTTTACAAGAGGAGAGGACACTGAAAGGTTAGAACATGAGAACCTGAAGCATGAAATAATAAAATGCATAACTTTGACACTTAACTAAGGCATGATGAATAGTGCATCAAAAGTATGGATTTATTAAAGAGATGTAAATGAAGGACATACGTGCCATAATATAAATTTTCACTGATCATTAAGGGTGTACCATGAATTCTCAGAACTGAGCATACTATATAGTATGAGTCCATGAGCCATGAGCTATATGATATGAGTTCAAAGTTCATAAAATCATGGAATATGATTTGTACTTCTGAGTGAATTGTCACTCCTCATACAAGGATCTGGGGTGTATATGGTTCTATTGGATGTGCATGAATATAAGTTATGATCATAGAGATGACTTGTAAGGCATGAGTAGATGTCTTGATGACTGAAGTACATAAATTTACACTAAGATAAGAATGGGTCGGGTATCTTCCTCCCATACTGATGTTCTATAACTCACTGGCATCACTACTATAATTTTAGAGCATGTACTGGTTCCTTGTTCTATCATCTCCCCCTTAGATTTAAGCCATCGTTCTATGTCTGTGGACTCTTTAATAAACAATAAACTAAACTGCAATCATTCAACTCTAGGGTCTGTGATATAACTATACACATAAATAATAAGCTTACCATTAAAGATTATATCTTAAAGTGTAAACCCCGCTGCTACTACTTCTTTTTGATAAAGAACTTATAACTTCTATAGAACCAATAGTCATCATATAATAACATAAAAACATACTAACATAGAATCTAAATCAGTATCACTTAACCTGAGTTCACACAATCTAGAATTTCAACCTCTTCTTTCTATTAACTCAATCATCAAAGATTCTAACTTAGATTCTAGCACTGAATAAGGTCTTCCCCAAAGTTGTAATGGACTATATAACTTAGTACACTACTGGATAAGAATCATGAAACAAAAATCAACACAAAAATTTATGAACATACTCAACCTTAACAAACTCCTCTATCACATTGGTCGTTGCCTAATCTCTATCCTGACTAGAGCATTAACATACTCTAAGTCTCTCTTAACTGACAAATCTCTCTCAATGTGATATTAAATAAACTTCACAACACCTCTCTAGACCAATGGATACATAATCTACTAAATCCAGATAAACACTATCCTTACTTTGCTGCTTCTAAACTTCTATATTTTTTTGTTTTTAGCTCTAGGTCATATGCTATCATAGGATTCTGAAAAGGGATATGAGGGCACATCTAACTATGGCTTAGTGCACAATTTTCATAAATAAGAACCAAATCTTTTAAACTTTAGAACTTAAAAGTCACCGATGTGATCCTTTGGAGACCACATGCAATCTCATAACTTTCTGTGGAGATTGTGAGAGAAAACTCTATCTGTAGGAATTTAAGCTTGAATGTTTTTATTGCCTCAAAAATAAGGCAGAGTTTACATAAATGGAGTAGCATAAGAATATCTATATGTTTCATAGAGAACATCCCGATAGCACAATCTTACATATGAAAGAAAGGAATATTTCTTAAATGCTTTATAGCCTCTCAAAGAAAAGTACAAATGTCTTTGTACAGTTCCACAAGACTCTACTAGACACAGATTCATAGACACCCTAGGAAACTTGAACCTTGTGCTATAATACCAAGTTTGTCACGACCCGAGACTGCCCCTAGTCATAACACGGTGCTTAGAACCACAAGTGATCACAAGCTAACCCATGTACTAGTATGATACTTGATCAAATGATTTAATATGTATATATATATATATAAATACTAAATAACTGCATAAAAAACATAATCATCATGAGATAATATGTTTCAATACATAACAGATCAAATGTACAACACCAAAATATGAGAGAGATTAGCTTAAATTTGATATACTGACACTAACTGACCATCTATGAAGCCTCTACTTTACTGTCTATAGGTAGTAAGGACATGAATCCCAACTATCCCTAATCAATACATAAGAATAATTGAATATAAAATATAGGAACCGCAACTGACTTAACTCCCCAAAATAAGAGAACACACCACTCGTTGGCTGAATGTTGACAACTATTTAATCCTGTTGTGTGGGATACATGTAGTACCTATATTATAAAGGAATATAGCCACAAATGTATCTATTTGGCCAATACTTTGGAATATACTAAGTATGTAAGGCATGCACTAAATCATTGAATTATGTATGCTTTAAAACTGAAGACATAAGTTATCTCCAATAATATGCATTTAAATCATGGTTGTGCGTAAATACTTTAAGACATTAAAATTTCTATATCATGAACTGAAAGCATTTCTATAAGCGGAAAAGTGATAGAAACATAAGTGCCATATGAAAATTTCAAGTTAAAGCTGAATAAGTGGTAAAACCATACTTAGGATCATGTATGAATACTGAGCATGAATGCATAAACATGTAAAATTAATGCAAGACAAGCAAAAAATGTGTTGTAATAATCGGTTGAAAAATTGAATAACTGATAAATTGGACACTTAGGCATGCAAACCTAAGCATATGTTGTCTAAATACTCAACTGTGATTGTGGGAGCTAACTAAGACCAACATGCCCCAATCTGAGCTTATCGAGGTCCAACCCATAACTCCAGTTAGAAGGGTATTGGTAACTTTCCATGGGTACCAACACATGGTTGACGATGTCGATCCATTAGGCTGATGTCCCAAAGGACTAGGGTGTCATTCCTAAACCAACAGATGATCCCTAAGAGGGTGTCAGTCCTAAACTGGCAGGTGATATCTCATAACTTACGTTGGCTACTTAGTTCTAGAAATTACAGACTTCTACTAAAGGTATCAGTCCTGTACTGCTAGGTCAACCATCATCCCTATGTTCACTCGATGCTAAGTATTACTCAAAACTGATCTCAAATAAAAGCATAAACTAGTTCATACACAGATAACAGATACTCTCAAATATGGAATTCTAAAAATAATAGTGCATGTATAATCTAAATTAATCATGAACATGCAAACTGATGAATTAAGAATGATATAATACTGGTGAGTGCTCATTATGAAAATGTCATAAATTTCATGGAACAAAGATTATATGAATAACTTGAAAACTTTAAAACTATACCATGCATGATCATCTAGGTATCAGATGTTCATAACCCACCAGCATTGAAAAATACAATTATATACGATAATTTTAAAGTAATGACATGATGAGTAATTTTATGAATTAAACTCAAAAATCTAATAAATTAATCTATGTAACGAATTATCATTACTAAAGTATGGAGAATGGTTGAATTTATGAGAAAATACTATTCATTGTGAAATTCAAGAATTACATGGAGAGATCATTGATTTTATGTTTTTCATGAACCCTAGTTTATGGAATTCATAAAATTAATGAATGAAAATCATAATTTTGTATATGTAGATGAAAGAAGATCCCTATTGAATTCCCACTTACCTAATTTTCATGACTTCTTGAAAGGGAACTTGGATTTGGATCCTTTGAAGTTGAATTATTTAAGCAGAACCCTTATTTGGACTTCTTGACAATTTGGTAGAAGAGGGATTGTATAATTGGTGTGTTTGGCATTATGGAATAATACAATCGCGTTTGTATCAGTCATAAAATAGTTTAGGATGTAAAAGACTTGTTTACCTTTGAAAACCTAAAGAGAAATGTGGGTTTTAGCATTTTTAAACAAGGTTTGTGCCACGTTGCTTATTGCGGAGCACAATTCCATGCCACGTTGAAATCGTGGGCCCTCACTAGTTCCTCACGCAAATCCTCAGAACTTTCTGCTCGGGTATTTGATTAAGGTGAAATCAGATAATTTGGAAAGAGGACAAATTTATCTTAAATTTAGTGGGTCTTAAGCTCTAATGTTATATATATATTTTTGATATGTTATACACATTAAAATTTAACCATAGTAGGATCAAATAACAAAATTTAGTCGAATCAAAAGATCTTAACTCAACTTTGCTCTAGGTGTTTCCTATGAATGTTTTTCACCTCAAAAGTACTCTTCAAACTAGGCTAATGATAATGACACATATATTCATATACAAATCATGGATTAGAACTTTTACACATCGGAACGAGTATTCGAATTCTAGCCCAAAAATACGAGGTGTTACAATACCTTTAGTAACCTACAACTAAAAACCCAAGTCAATTCTAGTCAAAAATGTAGTTCAATTAAAGGAAAACCATTTTTTAATTTTACCGAGAATAACCTTTGAAACGCATTTTATAATAAAGAATCAAAGTTCTTTTGAAGGGTAAATCGAGGAATATCAAGTAATTATAGGGTTTGTGAAAATATTCACCTATACAGGAGTGAAGTTGGGTTTTAAAATCAAGCCTTAAGGTTATTGGGTTTGGAACAATCAATCGAGAAATTTAAACAAGTAAAGGGTGAATTATTACCTTAAATCTGCAATAGAATCGAGAAATAGATGTTAATCTAGCTTACCAAGCATCGACAAGCTCACTATTAAGCTTTCACACTATTTTAGGGTTTTAACTATCAAGAGGCAAGATGGAAAATGGCCTAATTCACGACCTAAGGAGTCTTTTTATACCCCTTCCAGGTCATCAGGTATGGCAATTACACTCCCAGGTGTGCAATGGCACCCACTGATTTCAAAAGAGGGTATGGCAATCACCACACCCTTAGTATTTTTGCACTATCTCTTATACACAAGGTTGGATCATCACCCAAGGATGTTCTATCACAGAGGCAACAGATGACAACTGAAACTTTGGAAACTTTCCTAGTTGAACCAAGACTTTGGGATTCATTCGGATTTCGATCTATGCAAATGAAGTATGTAACCACACTAAATTTGATGCTCCAGACTCATTGGCGATATCTAATTTTTGAAAAGACATCATTTTCACAAAGTTGACCCAAAACCCAAAATTATAATTTTTAAAACCCAGGATCAAAATAGGATTTAAAAGTTGTAAAATTAGACCAAACACTTTACCACCCTAAAATTGATGTTCTAGATATACTAGCACAGTTCGTTCATTCATTTATCACAGGATCAAAAGATAACCATATAAGTCCATAATAAGGCATTCGAAACCACCAAAAACCATAATATTGCATAAATGGCACCAAAATTCTTCGGGAACCATGACCATTACCCCCAAACCACAAAAATGCCACAATGCATCTATAGGTATGGGTAAAATAGACAATTCATACAAAAACACCTAATTCACATATTTCATCAATATTTCAGGTCATTACATCATCTACCACTAAAAAATCTAGTTCGCTCTCGTACTAAGGAAAAAAAATACTTGTATTAATGAAGAGCTATGGATAAGAACTACGAATATCGGACTCGACCTCCTATCTAGCCTCATGTACAGGTTGATGTCGACACTAAAATTTAACCATAGGGATACAACCCTAGAAAAAATACAGACTGTCTCCTCAACGAAAAACAACTGCTAATCTAACTTAACCTACTCCTAATGAATGACATGAGATTTCTCGGGAATATAACAACGACACACAAAAACATCAAAAACTGGATGAACCACTACAAAATATGAGGCACGATCAACTCATAAACCACATCACTAACAACCCAATGAATCTCAAATCGACCAATATACCTGTTTCTATGCTTGCCCCTCTTCTTAAACCTCATCACACTTTTCATCTATGAAACTCAAGGCACAGAGTGTATGATCAGCATAACACTTCTGCATACTCTAAAATGCTCTTAGTCTATCCTGAATTATCTAAACTCTATCCAAGGACTCATAAAGCAAGTCCATACCTCGAGATCTAACCTTAGAAACATCAAATCAACAAACAGGAGAGTGGTAATGCCTACCATATAGGGCTTCAAAAGTAGCCCTATCTACACTTGAATGATAGTTGTTATTAAATACAAAATATGCTAAATCCAAATGTTGCTCCCACTGGCCACCAAATTCCACCACACATGCGCGGTGCATATACTATAAAAACTAGATAGTCCACTCTGAGTGACATATTTTTTTGGGAGTGAAAGATTGTTCTAAGGTCGTCCCGCGTGCCCAACTCATCCTAAAAAGTCTTCCAAAAGTGCAAAGTGAACACAAAACATTAATTCGAAATGATAGACATCGAAAACCCATGAAGTTATAAAATCTCACGAATATAGATATGGGACAACCTCTCGACACTGAAGAAAACCTAAACCAAAAAAAAATGCACATACTTGGTCAATCAATCCATGATAACCCAAACATTATTGAAACCACTAGAAGTGCAAGGCAACTCGATCACAAAAATCATAGTGATCATTTCCTACTTTCACTCGAGAATAGGTAACCACCGAAGCAATCCACCAGTTCTCAAATGCTCGACCTTTACCTTCTAGCAACAAAGTCAACAAGCTAAAAAGTTTGCTACATCCTTACTCCTACCACCCCTCTAGTAATGTTGTCTCTAGTCATGATACCTCTTAGTCCTTCCCGAGTAGCTAGAATGCCTAGAATAATAAGTCAATTCTAAATTTAGTCTGATCTAACCATCCATTCTTAGCATAAGACTCGGCCACCAATCTTCAACAAACCATCCAAATCAGGTAAGGCTTCCTTATCCTCACCAGTCAACACCTCATCTTGAATCAATATAAATGTCATTTCATCATGCTAATGAGCTCAAATTTTCTCCATCAAAGAAGACCTAGCCTCCATAAATGCCAAAATACACCTTGGTGTCAAAATAATACGCCAAACTATTTACTTAGCTAAGTACTGAATCCTTAAGGCACAAGCCCTCTCTTAGATCAAAAGATGGACCAAGCTATCTTTGTTAATCGACTTCTTACTCAAGGTATTCGTAATAACATTAGTCTTGCTCGAATGATAGAGAATAGTCAATTCATAATCCTTAAGTAAGTCAAGCCAACGATATTGCCTTATATTAATATCCCACTATGTAAAGAAGTACTTAAAGCTATGATGATCCAAGAAAATCTTAAAACAGACTAAATACAAGTAGTGCCTCCATAACATCAAAGAAAAAACAACTGGACGCAACTCTTAATCATGGGTAGGGTAATTTGTCTCATGGGGATACAACTAATGAGAAGCATACACAATCACCTTACGCTTCTATATTAACCACATTAAGCATCACAAAATTTGATGAAGCCCACACCCTTTTTGGGCAAAGTCAAGATAGGAACAAAAGTTAATAAATTATTTAACTTTTGAAACTTGCCTCACTAGTAATAGACCACTGAAAGGAAATCTTGTTCTTAGACAACTTGGTCAACGTATTTGGAATAGATGAAAAACCACTTGATAAAACAATGATAATATCTTGCCAAGCCAACAAAACATTGAATTTTGGTGGGCGAAGTAGGTCTAGCACAATCATGAACTACTGCAATCTTTGTTGGATCAACCATAACACCTTCTTTAGTCACCACATAACCCAAGAAGGAAAAGACTCCAACCAAAACTCATACTTAGAGAACTAGGAATACAAATTCTCATCCCTTAATCTCGGAAGCACAATCCATAAATGCTCCTCATGTTCAGCCTCACTCTTGAAGTAAACTAAGATATCATCTATAAATATAATAAAAAATGAGTTGAGACATAGTTAAAATACCCAGTTCATCAACTCTATGAAAGAGGTTGGGGAATTTATTATCCCAAAGGAAAAAACCAAGAACTCAAAGTTACCATATCGTGTTTGAAAATCCATTTTTAGAATATCCATAGCTCTAATCCTGAACTGGTGATACCCGAACCTTAAATCAATCTTTGAAAATACCACAACACCCTAAAACTGGTCATGAAGATCATCAATATGAGGAAGAACATACTTATTCTTAATTTTCACCTTGTTCAACTTCCAATAATAAATACACATCTGCATAAATGATAACGCTCAAACTACACCTCTCTTACAAGAATGTAAGCGATCATTGTCAATATATAACCCAACTATGTTTGTGTCGAATCCCACAGGGAATATATTGTGAATTAGAGTTACCTGCAGGTTAATCAACTTATCGTTATTAGTTTCCTGTGAATGAGCATTTTTGGAAAGGTAATAAATAATTACTTCTCAATTCAGTATTTGGAAACAATATGATAAGAAAAACCAGAGTTATGTTTATTATGGGTGTTTGCATTTGACAGACGCTAGTAACGGTTCAAGATTCTTGTGGTAGGTAGGAACAACAAACTATCCTTGTTGAAGTTATGTATAAATGTTTCTAAACCTATTTAGACATTTAACCACCTAATTTTCTCGAACTTAGGGAATTTATATTGCGTAACAGGATGTTATCTCAAGTTAATTATTGATGTTATAACATTAATTATTAAATAGAATTTTGATGTTTCCAAGTCCCTGTTGATAATTCACTTCTTACTAGGGTTGATTTTATATCTCAAGCAAATCACCAGTAAGCAAGGCCCATAGTTTGCAACTAATAGTCAGAGTATAAAATAATGGAATTACCAAGAAGTTTATACCACCGTTAGAATCTTGAACACTTAGTTATGTTACAAACCACAACAAATTGATCCCACAACTCAGGTTAAGGGAATTTAGCTACTTATAATAAAATAATCAAGACAATAAATTGAATTCATAGTTTGATATATGAAATTACAACAAGATGAATAGAAACAAGTGTTTCTCAAATTTGATTCACAAAAGAAAATCCCAAAACAATTGTCGTAATCTCTCGAAAAATAATTGTAAAGTTCAAGTCAGAAAACTAGAGAGAAGATATTCTGAAAACGTCAGTTCCCCCATTATTATCATTAGAAAACCCTAACATATGCTTTAAATACTTCAGCCTAATAATAGAAACAAGATCATAGATCACAGTATTTTCTTGAATAGACGACAATGTGTGTGATGGATTATAAGGAGTTTGATGACTTATCAGGAATGTTGTCATCTCCTCTTCACTTTTGATAATATCTTCCTTAGGTTGACGATGAGACATGACGGCTTATCAGACATGTGACGACTTATCAAAATTGTCGTCTCTTCTTGACTTCAAATCCTATTCCCTGCCTAAGCCTAACAACGAGCCTGAAGGCTTATCGTACTTTTGACGACCTATCAATGATGTCGTCATGAATTCCAGATGAAGCCAATTCTTTGTCTAAGCCTAATGATGAGACTGAGTGATTATCACAATTCTTACGACCTATCAGAAATGTTATCACGAATTCTAGCTGAAACCTATTCTCTGTCTAAGGACGATGGCAACTCTAATATCTTATCACAAGGCTGACGACTTATAAGACAAGTCATCAGCAATAAATCCCTCTCTACTTGCTCAGAAATCAACTCTTTTACTTCTATTATAGCGGGTTCTCTTGCATCCTGACTTTTACTGCAATATCAAACAGAAAACAATCAAAAATGACAAAAGTTGCTTAAGACTTTGCAATTATTATTAGTTAAAAGCTTCAAATGTGTTAACATCTGCTCACACATCAACACCCTTAACTTAAAAGAATTGTTTGTCCTCAAGAAACTAAATCACAACCAAGAGGATACAGAGTACATTCAACAGTCAACCATCCATATTATCTCAAAACATATTCACCATCTCCAAGGTCAATTAATTTTAAAACAACAACTATGCATCTTATTGAAGAACAACAATGCGACATACACGAATCAAGATATGGCTTCAATTCAGCAACAACAACCATGCATGTACCAAGATTACACTATCCAAACAAGTTAGCAACTAGCAACGTAACTAGTGTCTACAAAGAAGTCTCATTCCACTTATATCAAACATCACATATGTAACCATGGGGACAATCAAAAGATACTCACTCTCAGAATGAAGTTCCAATCAATGTATGACAAATACCATAGGCATGACCTTATTTTCATTACCAAGATTTTCAGATAGGTCAACTAGGATCACATAGGTCTTCCCTTTGGTTTGTAATGTAAGCTAGGGGCTGGGATGATACTCGATGATATTTAAAGTGACTAAGCCTCCTTGACACTACACTAGCTTCTGGGGTCTCATTTATTAACCTTTTCTTATTCTTCTCTTTTCTTGATCACACATATTCAGGATGGGTGCGGTCTTTTATACATTCACTTCTTTTTTTTCACAACTTTTTTTTTCTTGTTCTTTTCTACCGCACCCAGGTTTTTATTCTTTTCTTTTATTCTACCTTTCTTCATACTCATTTTACATTATGTACCCCTATGATAACCACCCTGAACTTAGGCCATTTGCCTAAGTCAAGGTGTACAGTGTCCAAGGAGAACCAGGGCCAAAATAGGTTCATTGTGATATAAATGAGACGATGATAGGTATCATAAAAAAATAGGCTATTCAGGCTCAAAATAAGGATCAAGGGATATTATGCATACAGGGAAGGTCATTTAGGCTAAATGTGGTTACTATTAAAACGGCCTATGATTCTTTCCTAACCCCTATCATTTAATCTTGGTATGACTAACCGGGCAATTTCTGGATTCAACATACAAAGGGAACTAAGTAAGATCTCACACATATATGGAACACAAGTATATCGCAAGTTACTACTTATCCAGTTCATCCAATTGTTTAGAAATGATTATCAAGTCACTAGAACTGATACAATAACAAGATTCATAGTGGTCACAATTAGATACAAATCACAAAGTTAAACAATCAGACCATTTGAGAGGTGCTTACAAAATAACAAAACCACATTAACTGCCTCAGGTACTTGTATTTCTCCTAGTCAATTACAAAATATTACAACAATAACTCACCCTAAACCCTCAACTTAAAATTAAAGAAAAACTGAACTAAGGGTTAGGGTATACCTGGAGTAG
The DNA here is from genome assembly GCA_030864215.1 of Capsicum pubescens. Taxonomy (NCBI): domain Eukaryota; kingdom Viridiplantae; phylum Streptophyta; class Magnoliopsida; order Solanales; family Solanaceae; genus Capsicum; species Capsicum pubescens. The sequence continues at coordinate 173,899,329 of CM061543.1, forward strand.
ATCAAGCAAAGGAATCATGGTCCCTGCCCCTGCTGCTGCATCCTCAATTGCCTTATCTCCATCGGGAGCCTCCTTCTATTCTGACACATCTAGCCTAGCAGTTGTTGGAGGCCTACTAGTTGAGCCTCCTATAACTCTCGCTCATAGGTCCTCCTCTCATTTTTCATTGTCAGCTAGGGCCTCGATCATCGCCTTCTTCATTTTTTTTTCCAGCCATCATTCTTGCCCTCTTCTCTGCTTTTCTTTCTTCATCGCTATCAGGCCTTTCTCTCTTACCCTTACCTTTCTTCTCGCCCTTCTTCTTCTTTTTCTTCATTGGTTCCTCTATGAGATTAATAAATGGGATCTCACCATCAGACTCATCAACAGTCGGGTCTTTCTACACCATAAGTTGATGCTGCTGTAATATTCCAACATCTGCCTTTACCTTGTCTAGTGATGATCTAAATTGTGCAAGGTCTGAGCCCAACATTTCTCTTAACTGTGTATTGAAATGGTTTTCTAACTCATCAATACGTTCGGGCAAGGCTCGGAAGGGCTCAAGTGCGACCTTAATCCTCTTATCTACCACAGTTGCAAATTTCTTGGCAAAGAGTTCCAGCTGAGCCTCGCACCACTTGGCTTGTATTGCCACTCTCTTGAAATTCATCAAGTTGTAGAAAAATTTTGTGGTAAACACAACAGCTGAAGGATTTATTTCATTTCTAGGTACTGAGTCTACTAGTGCTGGGGATGTCGATGGTGCAGCATTAGAATTCGGCACCTTTACGTTATGTGCTAAGCAGGTATCTGTAACTGGTGGATCTATTACAACCTCTGCTTCTCTATCAAGTGTCAGCCTTGGCTAATTTTCACTATATCGGATGGGGTTGTGGGTATTTTTCGCAAGTAGTTCATTGTCTATCCCTGCAACCTCAGGTATATTGGCTTCCTTACATAACCTCATAATTAAACAAGGGAAAGGATATGTCCTATCGGGACTTGAGACCCGAATTATCATCTCTTTTGCAATGATTTCTCAAAATTTTAAGTTGAGTTTAGCCACAAGACTTGCGACCAGTATAGCTCTATAGTTTTCAAGGATGTTATCTCCCTAAGTAGGCATCTAATGGGTGCGCACTACACCCCATCAGAACCTTGCCTCTTGAGTTAGGGAGGCCTTGAAAGTTCTTTCATTTGGATTGGTCAGCCATTCTGGTTTTTCTTTAGGTATGAGGGTAGCTTACCTAGACCGTTGATTTGCATGATGCTTCAATCGAGAATAGTAGATAGGTGAAGTGGACTGAGGAGTGAATTCGGGGCCTTGAAGATATCTATTGATTATTGTTTCTGAGAGACCTACCATCACACCTCGTACTGGAACTTTATCATACAAGGGTTGATCTGCTAATTTCTCCCCTTCTTTGCACATGTTCTCCAATACAGTCTGATAGTTTGCATAGAACTCCCAAAATAGTGTAGGGAAAAATGAGCTTCCTCCTTTTGCAATCCATCCCAAGTCGTAGTCTCAGAATTTCTGCTCCACTTAAGGATATCTGCTCAACCCAATAGTGATGATCTTCTTTTCTTCAAAGATTGTCCTTTTAATGGTCCTTATTTTAGTTTTGAGAAGCCCATCATAGAAGGATTTTTGTGCCTTGTGAATTTAAAACCTAGCACTATCTCGGACCCTAGGGTTCTTGTATTTAACAAGAGTTCCCAAAATCGGAGATTCTTTATCATCCTGTTGCTTAGCAGAAGGGGACTCAGATGATGGTCCCTCAAATTCAGGTTACTCAGATTCAGCATCCTCTAACTAAGGATCCCCAGACTCAAATGCTCAGACTCGGGCTTATCAGAAGCCATCTCCTCAGAAGTTATACTATCAGTTGGTGTTGTTGCATCAGTATCACTTTCGTCACTCTCCTTCACCCCAACAGGTAGAGGTGGCAAAGGCCTTTTTAGGCTTTTCTTTTTCCTTTGCTTCCTGAGCATTGGCTCCTTCTCTTCATAATCAGATTCCTCTTTGAAGACTCTTCGAGGTACACTCCCCTTTGTCACTTTCATTATAGGTTTGGCAATTTTTGCATTGGGTGCCATTATGAGACCCGTAACAAAAGAAAACACTCATTTAGAACTCATGATCATCCAACTTAAGAAGTTCAATCATTATAATTCCATATCCCTCAAAAGAGGTTCACAATTGTATCAGATCAAAGTTGTTCTGACTTGTTCTGATAAGTCGTCACAAATATGATAACTTATCTTTCGTGTCATCAGCATTAAACAGAACAGGCTTATTTTTCTCAACTTGTGACGACATAGTCTGATAAGCCATCACAAATGTGATAGCTTATCAAACACGTCGTCAGATCAGAATACAACCCCCAACTCAGTTTTAGTCTTGATTATCAATTCACTTTCTTCTTAGAATAACATGGAGTTGTTTTCTTGAGCCAAGCCCTAGGTTTTACGCACAATGTAGCACTTTACATCCTAGGTTCTATTTTTCACACAATGGAAAGTTAAGCTTTCCTCAATCCCTTTGAAACTAAGATTTACCTCTGTGGCATCACTTACCTAATGAAGAGGAGAGTTGAGTTATGAGCATACCTGATAGGAGACTTCACTTGGTTATGCGAGTAAAAGGAAGTAGTAGATGAAAGAAAAGTTCTTGATCTTGATTTCAAACCCACACTTCATAGTGAAGAATATTTTTCTTGTTTTACAAAGGAATTAATTTTGAAAAGACTAAGTAAATAAACTAAATATGGAAGAAAATAAAACTTAAAGAAATGAAAGAAGATACGCGGGAAGGTGAAAAGGTTTGACTATAGGCCAGTCAAATTTTTCAGTATTTGGGCCCAAGATTACCTAACAGCTTATCAGATGTCTGATAAGTCATCACAGGTGTCGTCAACCTTTGGTAGAGTATTGCCTTCTTTACAATTTTCTAATGATATATCTGACGGCTTATCACAATTATGATAACTCATCATGTCTGTCATCAGGGTCCCTTGGCTGACTTCATCAATTTTTACCTAGACCTCTGCATACCTCTTCAGTTCATTATGCTTCTTATCTAAATAAATTAAAACAACTTATATTTAGACATAAAAATTTTGGGTTGCCTCCCAATAGCGCCTGATTTATTATCGCGGCTCGACTAGGTTATCTTGACTACTCAAACTTCATCAAGAAACTATCCTGGTACCTCTTTCCCATCTTCATAAAGCACATCCATGATTGAGAAGGAACTCATCTCCTTTTATTGTGTCATGGATGAGTGGACTTCAAATCTTGCTTCTTTGTCATTGAACCTGAACTTCAGCTCATTCAGCTCCATGTCCACTACTCCTCTCCCAGTAGCATGGAATATTTTACTCAAAATAATGGGTACATCAAAATCCACCTCACAGTCTAGGACTACAAAATTAGCTTAAAGTATAAAGTCACCACCTTTACCAATACATCATGTAATATTCTGATTGGCCGCTTTATAGACCTATCCACTATCACCAACTACATGTTTGTCGCGGTAGGATCCCCTAAGCCTAGATTTTTGTACATGTCTAGAGGCATCAGATTTATGCTCGCCCCCAGATCACATAGGGCCTAAGCAAAATTGAGAGACCCGATTTTACATGGAATAGTGAATGCTCTAGGGTCGGCCTTCTTCACATAGTGATTCCAGCTATTGAACATACTGAACTAATAAAATAAATGAACTTTGTCCTCGAGATATGAGGACTCACCATTGTATCTGTTACTAACAGTCTGAATTGCTAAGTACGATTACGAGCCAGTGCGTCTGAACCTATGATATGATACATTATAGCACAAAGAAAAGATTATCCGTCAGTACTTTAAATGTACTAGTATGCTAAGTGAGGTAAGGTTGTATGCTTGTCTTTATATGCATTAACAATAACTGACTGAGTGATAACTATATAACTGAGTAGGAGTACATGACTAACTGAACATGTTGTAACTACTGAGTATGCAATGCTATACGTATACAAGTATACAATTTTCTGAGACTATACTAAAGGTAAGTACTTAATTCTTATAACTGAGTCAGTGATATCTGAGGTTACTAATAGATGAATTACTGATAACTAGGTGACTATGTCAGACAGTCCTGATCTTGTAGAAGTAAACTGAGTTCTATGATGAGTCTGAAACTGAACCTATGGGAGTTTTTATCTAACCAATGTACCCCTATTATAAACTGAGTTGGGGTCCAACCTATGACCCCAGTTAGAAGAGTGTTAGCACCTTTCCAAGGGATACTAACAATGGCTATGAGTTAACCCTCTCTGGCAGAAAACTCTTTCGTCTACCCCCGCTAGCAGGAAAACTCGAACGAGATATATCAACCCTAGTCTGGCAGGAAGATATCTCAACTTATCCTGGCTACTTAGTTCTATAATGTAGGGATTGCTACTAAGGGTCAAACCTTTTCTTGCAGAAATGCCCCCATCCCTAGGTTTGCTCGTTGTTGAATCCTACTCCCAACTTAATGGACCCTGAACTAATTTCTAAATTGTGCTGGTCTGGACTGAACTGACACTCTTCGTGTTTACTGAATGAACTAGACTAAGTTTTGATAATTAACTGAGTTTACTGAGTTTTGTTAACTGATTGAATACTACTATTCGTGACATTATTGAAACTATTCGGTACCAACTGGAATTCTAGGTAAATAGCTAGATTTGGCAAAAATTGAATACCCCCAGGACTCGATAGCATCAATAAAAATGAGGCATGACAATACTTGAAAACATAACAATAATCAAATGTCAACAATACATTAACTAAGGCATTTTGACAAATGTTTGGACTTGTATATGAATGGAAAAGAATGATAACATATAATGATCTCACTATTCCAATCACATGGACATTCCATCAAACACTCACAAGGCATAGATTTGACATTGAAGTAATTTTTAAACATGTTTTCTATCATGAATTCATCATTAAGAGAACCAATGGATCACAATGCGTAATTTATTCAGTTAGGCATTTTGTCAAAAGCCTAGGAGGCCTAATATTGTACTTGAGCATGAATAATATGTTGATGCATCATGACTATAACCATTAACTTACAATTCAAGGGTTTCAACATGGGGATTACAATAATTACATACATGGTGTCTTATATTTATGACAAATACAATTAAATCTTGTATTGAAACATATACAACTACATGAACATGAAAACAACCCAACTGGTACATTTTATTCATGAAACTATTAACTTGAGATTTTGAAAAAGGTTCATGAACCTCAAGGGTGAAAGGAAACCAATGGACGAACACTTAACATATCTTGCTTATTTATTTAGTGGAGATTGGGGTGAGTTCTTGAGGCGTGATTCTTGAACTTGATGAAGCTAGGACTTGTTCTTGAGAGGATTTTGTGAAAAGGATGAGCAATTTTTCTATTTAGGGCCTTACTTCCATGTTATGGAGATGTAAGGTGCAGGGAAAAGACTCATTTTCCCTTAAAAATGCTGAACATAACTGTAGAAAAATACACGGGCTGGGCTAGCCAGGGCGCCGCGGCATCTGGAGCGCCACTCTAGGTGAGGCGCCGCGAGCTTTAGAGCACTGCTCTATTCAAGGCGCCGTGGGATTATAGCCTCGAGCCACTATAACAGAATTTCAAACAATCCCTTATACTTGTTCAAAAATTCCAAAACTCATCCGAGATATACTTTTGACTTCCCCGATCATGAATAACCTTAAAAACTAGCTTCCTGAGGTCGGGAAGGTCATAAATAAATTCCTCAAAGTTCGAGAGTTTTAGAAAAGACTATGTCCTAATATTTAGCTAAAAGTTTCTAAGTCTGGGACCTTTTTTCAAGCTTTAACAGACTGAGTTAAGGTTAAGATTTTGCGGGGTCTTACAACCTAAGGCTAAGGGTAGAGTCACTACTAGAAATCACCCTTATGGAGATGGTTCAAAAACCTTTTCCATAGGTATAACAACTGTTACCATAGCTCTTCTACAATGGTTAAACAACCGTCCTATATATGAGTGTTGTAATAGAGCTATCGTAACAGTTGATGAGACGATTAGTAGAAATTGTCGACAGAGAACAACCTATAGCGATAATTATTTTTTTGCTTATTACGATGCCTATTTTCACCTATAATGCCGGTTAATAAAAATTGCAGTAGACACTACTAGAAATTACCCTTATGGTAATGGTTCTAAAATTATTGCGTTAGATATAGAATCTGTTGCAATAGGTCTATTACAATAGTTTGGCAGGTGTCGCATATGTAAGCGTTGCGAATGATGTATCGCAATGACTTTTGTGATGTTTACAACAGCCATTGCAATATGTTGCAATGGTTTTTAACTCCTATTGGGATGCTTTATATTGCCTATAGCAACGGTTAAGATCCTTTGTAATAAACTATATTGCAACAAAAGGAAAGCATTGCAATAACCTTATTACAACAATTTTTGAATATTTACAACAACACTTATTGGTCTTTTGCCACACTTTTTAACAATCTATTGCGACACTTTTTGACACCTATTGCAATAATTTTTGAATCTCTTACAATATTTTTTTTGTACCTATTGTCAACTATTTTAATTACCAATTGCAACAATGATTATATTAGTATTTATATATAAAGAGAGAGAGATAGAGAAATAGAGTGAATTATATAGAATTATATTAATACAATTATTTATATATACACATGACAACAAATTCTTTATTTAATATAATAATCCAAATTAAAATTTAATAAAATCAAATTAACAAAAGGCATCAGGCTCTGAAGAAGCTTCTCAAATACTTGTCCAAAACAACCCAATTAGCCTGCGATTTCTTTGCCTCAGCAGCCACATCTCCATGTGTTGTACCAGAAACAATTTTAATTTTGACATTTATCTAAAGGAGAACAAGATTACAAGAAGAACCAAATGTTTAGCATCAGTATTTGTAACAATGTACCAACAATGGAGATGAGGAAGTTGTACGCTTGCCTTGTTGGGATCATTTATATCATGAAGCTAAAGGATCATCTATGAGCAATAATCTGTTATGTCTGACTTGTGCTTGGAACTATTTCCAAAGTTAAACTTCTAGTGGCAACTGGCACAATCTCTGAAAAATCAAAGGAATCCTCATAACTTTCTACCTACAAATGATTGCAAAACTCTTAAGTACTATTAAGTAGACCTTTTTTTGTTAAAAAAATAGAAGTAGTGTGTATATAAAAGGGAAGAATTACAAAATATGAAGAGATAACATAAACATGGAATATCCTCGATGAACTAATTAGAATCCAGTGGAATAAGAAGTACTTCCTAGCTACAAAAGTAAAGTCTAAAATTTATAGCCTCCCACTCTTAAGAATTGCCAGCTAAAGCTTAATTTTTCATATAAAGCTTTCAGGAAAAAGAAATTATCTTGGTTACCCTGAAGAAATTTGAAACCACATATAAGAAAAACCACCATAACGTCAACCAAGAGTGGAGCAGGAAACATAACAACAAATAATTTATCAATAATTACAGAGTATTATAATTAACTATTCAATTAACTAGTACAGAAGTAAGCAACTAGAGAATTCTACCTAAGCTGAATGTTCATTTTCAGGACATCATAGAAGAAACAAGAAAATGAATAAAACGTAGAGAAATTACCAGATCTCTGTGAAGGTACAATCACCAGAAGTGTAATTCAATCTCTAGGCTGAACAAGATGTGTCAAAGACCACACAAGACCAGCTTTGGTATTTCCTTCGATGTCGTAACAGCCACCATAACTTTCTTAGCAACATTCAAACTCACATTTTATTTTCGTTTATTAATCTCCTAATTCATCAGAACACAACAAAGTCTTTCTATACCTATTTTCCTATCCTACTTTCAACTCAAATCAACGCGAGGCTAGACCAAACATCCACAAAAAGTATATGTAAATTCCAAATGGTATGTTTAAAGACAATAGATTTAAGGGAATATTGGTATATTTTACGTATCTTTAGTTTAAGATCACAATATTCAAAATTTGTCTTTAATTTCTTAAACTCAATGCCAGGTCAAAAACAGACAAAGAAATTGAAATGGAGAGAGTAAAATGTATGAATGTATTGTCATTATGAATTACATCTCAACGTAGTTCGTAATCTTATACAAAGATCAGAAGAAAAACATCCGATGATAATGGAATTTGATAGATATAGTTGTTAAAATACATTACAAAATTTTAAATGACATCCAAGAATATGATATATTTTACAAGACTCAAAAAAGATATGTTAGACTATTGGGATAAACATCACTTTAAATTATAAGATTCAAAAAGTATTTCTTACTTTCTTAAATTCAATATGTAGTTAAACTAAGACAGATATAAACAAAGAGGGTATTACATTAGACTATATAAAATAAACAGAGATTACAGTTCCATATGACACTACCAAAATGTGATCGAAGTGCAATGTAAAATTTCATGATTACTCAAAAGAGAAATCCACCCACTAAGTAAACCTCAGCAACGCCAAAAATCAATACAATGTCTTACAAACTCAAGTTTTATATAAACTCTAACAGATGCAAATCAATCATGTCACTCTACAAATGACATATTATATCCGAGTCAATACGAAAATAGTATACCTGTATTACAACTACATCCTCTCAACAATAAAGAATGATTAGGTAAACTTTATTGCCCTGGTCAATGTACTTCTCATAACATAACTCATTAACTGGGAGACTATCACCCAAAACAAAGAAAGAGGGGGCATTTGATTCCATAGTGTACGCGATATGCATGAAAATAAGGATTTTTTTCCTTGTTCACTAAAATTATGGCATGGTAAATTGGAAAACATGTTAACTTGAGATTAATCTGGATATAAGAGTGAACAAATTCCAAAGGGATGAATATATATATGTGATATTATCTATCACAGACTTTGTTAACAATATAGAAGCCCTCATCTAGATAATCAAAAAAAATATCTTACTCCTCTTCGGGATGGAATTCAAGATCTAATTTCCTCTTTAGATGTGATCTGTCAACACTGCAGATGAAAACAAAGTTTAGGAAACTTACAATGATGCAACAGAAAAGTAGTAACAGGTCCATAAAAATAAATAGCTAATAAGGTCATGCTTATCTAAAATATTGGTGCTGTCAATATTAGCATTCTATGTATCAGTATCTTGTTGCATAACCATGAAGGTACATCTCTTTCCCCCAACAAACAGGATAACAACAATGGTATATTACCAACATGAAATCAAGTACATCATATGTAGATATGGTTAGAAGATATTGCAAGGTGTATCAGCTAATACCTGTTAATGGTCGGTCTAGTGAGTGGGTACTTATTCACTCTTCTCACCAGAAGTTTGTCAAACCTCATTTCCATAGTCATCCATATTTTCTGGACGCACATTTGCCTCAAATCCTTTGCGATGTGGCATTACTCTCCTCGACTTTCTTGGTAGAGACAATACTAGAAGACCATCATATGGATTAAAATTTGAAATCTTAGGATTTGCAGACTCTCGCTTAAGGGGAGGTCTTGGAAGCAGAGCTAATTTCGTAGGTAGAAGTCCAGATGAGAAGTACCTTAAGAAAGAAAAGTTCATACTCACATCAATTGGAAGTGTGCAAACTAAAAAAGATGAAGAACAAACATACCGATACTCCAATGCTTGTTGTGCTGAGATCCTAGCTTTTGGATTGTACATAAACATCTTTGACATAATATTAAGGCAATATTCAGTAGCCATTGGAAACAGTATTTTGAGTGGTTTTCCAGGGAAATTTTGGTACTCAACATAATACAGCAAGTTGACCAAATCATTCCACTATGAAGGCTTTGGGGTCCCAAAGGCCGCAAAATTCTTTTCTAGCTGATCAATATCTCTGTTTCCCTAATATAGACACAAATTTCAAAATAAATTGTTGGCCAAAAAATAAAGTGCAACAGAAGTTCAATCATTATTGAATAACTTATCATAAAAAATAACCATAATAGGAACATGGAAGGAAAATATTTCTTCAGTCTAGCTCGATAAGTACTTTTCTTTTCACTATGGCTTTATTTTCAACTGCACGTGATATTTTCTAGAACAGAATATGAGGGAAAACTACTTCACAAGTTTTGTTCTTCTAATGAACTTCATGTAAATTTAACAAGAACACATAAAGAAAAACAACTCACAAAAATTAAGTAAACAAAATTAGAGGGCAAAATTTTCGAAGAATAATAATAGGAGGACAAATCATAAACATTTTGATGATATGTCCTCCATTGCAAAACCTACTATTCGAAACAAGCAATAGACCACATAGATGCATAAATCACATCTAACCTCAAAAAGACACAAGCAGTTTCATACCAATAATGACCTAACCACCTTTACTACCAGCATGTATACTTAACCTCAAATAATAAGGAAAATAGTTTTTTTTAAATGGTAAGCAGAAATGACAACGAAAACTTATGTCTTTAGGACTATTTTTGGGAGTGTATGACATGTCTCCTTCTTGGATCTCTGTATAACTCGTGTTTCTTTTTGGTTCAATAAGATAGACACGTCATAAATCCTAACAACATTTGAAAAATTTGAATTGATGAAGATATATAAATTTTTTTGATAAGTAGAAGAACAAAATATGCATACGTGTCTTAAAAGAGTAAAAGTCTAAAAGATGCATCAAAAAGAGTCTCTTCCGAAAAATAGGGTAAGTGCAAATAAAAACTATTTAGCAGGTTAAGAGTTTGAGCAATACTAATCAGGTGTTGTTTATTCCACTTGTGCATGAATCAGTCTCAAGACATCACCAATAAGAAACTAAGCTAGTGTAGCAATTGATATGATTTCATTTGTTATCATTACATGTTTCTTTAGATTTTCATCAACTTGATTTGCAACATCTTGGTTTAAAATTATCTTATAAGAACACATCATTTTTTAGCACAACATTAGCAATAAAACGGATAGCAAATAAGATACAACTTTGGGTCAGAGGTAAAAATTTCAATATAATTAAATACTTTCCTAAGAGAAAAAGAAATATAGTTCCTAATTTTCTTTTCCCTAATTATCTTCCTTGAACATAGATCATGTCCACCAATCAACCCATTTGAAGTGGAAAGACACTACAATATTTGTAACCTGCAAAATAAAGCTGGTAATCATTAATTAGTATCCATACTTCATAGTTCCATTTTGTAAATCCACAAATACGAACCAGAGAAAAGATATTGCAAGTCTCACATATAAAGTTATTGATTCATCAATGCTAACTATATTGTTGATTTGATTCACAAGGGTGGGCAAGGTTTAATCTTTCTCGATTAAAAATTTAATGATCTTAGAATAGAACACTCATTATATTTTGAAGTTATGGGTTGATATCTACTAGTGGTTGCAATTTTAGTAGATACTTTGAGTGAAGAATACTTGATTCATATGACCCTCGTATCCGCACTCTGCATTCGCCTTTGGCTACAAGCTACTATAACAAGGAAAAACATGAGTATAATAAGATTTTTTCTTAATTTAGAGAACTTGTTGAGGGTACAGTAGCCTAAAATAAGGCTTTCTACTTTGTTTACACCTTAAATACAAGGTTTTCCCATCTCCTAATAATATAAATTACCTAATTAACACCAGATAAGATTTCAGACTAATGGTCTCAAAGAATGGTTCAAATTCATTAATTCCAACACATATAAGATGGAATTTGATTTTTGTTACCACAAATAAACCACTCTAGTACATAGTGCATAGTTTATTTCAGCAAAGCCTGCTCTTGGGTTCTTTCTTATAAGTTGCAGAAAAATTTGTTGGTTCTCATTATAAATAGTAGAATCACTTATCCATAAGGTTCAATTCTAATCAACAGTGTTTCTTATGTAGTAAGTAGCACATGTATAGTAATATAATAGAAATCAAAAGAGAGAGAAAAAAAGTAAGAGAATGAGGAGGGAGAATGGAACATAAGAAAAATCAAAAAAAGATATCTTTCTCAAACATATATTCCAATGAAATGCAGCAACAATACCCGACATTTCTTGTTGGAGCTCATTCTTTTTGTTTACTATTTTAAAGCGAGTTGCTTTGTTCACCTAGCAAATTTTTTTAGTAGGATATATATAAGTGTGTTAGATTTTGTTCTACTTAGTTAGTCCATAGCTTGAAAATAAAAATAGAAAATGAGTTTTAAAATTGTGGGGAAATACAAAAAAGGATAGAGTATGATTAGTTTATTTGTCTCCCAATGATTTAGTTGCTTTGCTCCATGTATAACAAGCTCTGAATCTATTTAAAAGTGGATTTTTTTTTCAAATTCATAGTAACAAAGATGAAGCCTTTGACTTATGATGACAGTATCCTGGTTCAACTAATGAACTCGATTCAGTTCTTTTTAAAAGGGAGTCCTCTTGTTGACCAACATCACAATACTCAACCTGGTTCAAGTGATGTTCAAAGTTCAGTTCCCATTAGATTTCCTATAACTTATCTCAACTATCCAGGCATGTACTTTGAAGGTGACAATGCTGGAATTTACTCTTCATTATCTGATATGTCTCTCAAGTGTAACACCGTAAGTTTTCACCTTGGACGCCACACGGTGCTTATATTCCTGAGGGACCACAAGCTAACCCATGAACTAGTACCTACTGTGAGCACTGAATAATAATACTGTAAAAATATGAAATATAGGCTGAAATGCTATAAGGTTCACAATATGAATACTAATAAATAATAATATCTGATAAAACATCTAAATCTGAAATATTGTCTGAACTGATCTAGTTTGAAAAGCCTAAAGCGAAACTGTCTAAATGTTGAGTTGATGGGACAAACCCCTTACTAACTCTAACTAATACAATACTGAAGCTACTGTAATACTGAAATAAAAGTATATCCTCGATAGATGAGGACTCACTACTGTATCTAATACTGCTGACTAAATTTGGCTAAGTACAGTCAGGAACCTGAGCATCAAAACCTATGATAAGAGACATCATAGTACAATAAGAAAGTAGTGTTAGTATGTTGAATTTACTGGTTAGTTAGATGAGGTAAGGCTGAATAAAAGGGTTCATATGCATGAACAGTAACTGAATGAATGATATGGAGTAACTAAGTATGAGAGAACATGGATAACTTAATCTGCTGTAAATACTGAGTATGCTATACTATGTATATATATGTATATAAACTGTATCTGAGATTTTACTAAATCTAAAAATTGATTTCTGATACTGAATAATTGATATATGAGATTACGGATAACTGAATTACTAATACTGAGTAACTATATCTGACAGTCCTAATTCTATAGAACTGAACTAAGTTCTATACTGAAACTGGAACTGAAACTATGAGAGGTAATCATCGAATGGACATTCCCTAAATTTGAGTTGTAGGGGTCCAACCTTTGACCCCAGTTAGAAGGGAGCTAGTACCATGCCATGGGTACTAGCAATGGCTATGGATTCATCCCTAATCTAATGGGTGACCCCTGAGATTAGTCCTAAACTAGCGGGTGATCCCTGAGAATATCAGTCCTATCTAACGGGTGACATCTCATAACCTATGCTGGCTACGTGATTCTGGAACATAGGAATTGTTTCTAAGGACCCAGTCCTAACTAATGGGTGAGACCCTATCCCTAGGCTCACTTGGTGTTAAATCCTACTCCCAACTAAAACACACTGATTATTAAACTGAACTGAGCGGGGTTGAGTTTCACTGAGTTCTATAACAGCTTATGCACTACTGTTCATGACATGACTGAGACTATTATGTAGCTACTATATCTCTACGTAAAAAGATAGATTTTCGGGTAGTACAAACCCCCAGGACTTTATAGCATGAAAAGTAATGCATAGCATGATCTTGAAAAACATAACAATGTTCATTTTTTCATAATTCATCCATAGAGACATTTTATCAAACACTTGTAGGGCATAAGCTTTTACATGTACTAGAAAGTCATGATTTCACCACTTAATTCACATGGACATTCTTCCATACACTTGGGGAGCAAAACTTAATAGATATAATCATGGACAACATATAACATTGCAATTACAACACCTAAACTTGCAAATTCTTGGGTCATAACATGGGAATTACACAATTTAATATACATGATATTTCAATTACATGGAACTTACAATTTATCATGGATTGAAACTCAAATAAAGTCATGAACATAAATACAATCCAATTTAAGTATTTAAATGATAAATCTGAGATCTTGTATGTTTAAAAAGGGTTCTTGGGCTTCATGGGTTAAAGGAACCTATGAATGAACACCTAACATACCTGAGAAGTAGAGTTCTTGAAACTTCTTAGATGAATTCTTAAGCTTTGTTCTTGTTTCTTGAATATTAGGGTTTGCTAATTGAGAGAGAATGTTTTTAATCTTGAGAGAAGTGAGTAAATAATGATATAGTAAGTTATTTATGAGCTTAATTTCATGTTAGGCCGATTATTGGTTTTGGTAATTGATCAAAAAGTCCCTGAAACAAAATCACGGAAACTAAAAATCCTAATTCTGCATGTTGGCACGACGTGGTGAAATCGCGCCAGCTCACTGGAAAATGGACAACTTGAACTGGAATCTTGGCACAAAGCAGTACAATGATGTTACCCCACTGTATGTGAATTTAACACTTAGAACATCGCGCCATGATCGTGGAGTCACACTGGAAAGTTACAATTGGGAAACAAGGAATTAGCACGACGCGGTAGGATTACGATAGTTCGCCGAATTTTGACAATCTCTATTTCCACCATCTCCATGACGTGGTGAACTACCAGGTAGTACACTATTTTACAAAAAAAGCTCTAAATCTTCACTCGAGTATCAGATTTGGGAAAATTAATATAATTGGAAAGTTGACTGAATTTCCAACGCCATGGCAGGTCTTAAACTGAAAAATTCCAAGTATTTTGATAATTTTAAATAGGAATACTCATGTACTGAGATTTAAATTAAGCTAGAAAAATTTGGGTTATTACAATATCTCCCTATTGGGAATATTCATCCTTGAATGAGACTGATTAAGACGAGGAATCCTGATAGACTGAGTTTATACATTGAACATGCATATCTGATGCATGAGGGAATAATTAAAACTAATGATAAGCTATGACTCCATACAGAACATTCATATATGATGCATGAGTACATGGCCAAACTGATTCATGAATGCATGACTGCCATGAAGATGAGATGCACTGATAACTGAAGTTTGTACTGTAACTGAACATGGAACTGAGTAAATCTAAGGAAGGCTTTTACCTCAATCTGAGAATACTAATAAACCTGAGATCATTTACCGAACATGCATGAATGGGAACATGAGAACATCTCTGAGTCTGGAACGTGATACATGAAAATGAATATCATGAACTGAACTGATTCCTTGAATGCATGCCATGACATGAGAATGGTCATATGGCTTTGATCTGAATGAGAGAGTCAACTTATGAGTACCTATTACTTTGAACTGGATCTTTTTACGTGAAGAGAAAATAGAAGGTTTAGGACATGAAAGCTCGGGGGGGTTATAGTGCATCTCCCAATTTGGACATTATGTCCCCTGAAGAATGTTGACTTGGCTAAGATACTGAGGAAAAGTTGAGATGATGCATGGGGCACCTGTAAACTGAATTGTGACCAAATATTTGCAATCTGAAACTGAGGCATGATACATAAACTAAGCTGAACTTGTAACTACCATGATGCTCTATCATGGAATGGTCATAGTCGTGAGAGTTTGGATAGTACAACTTGATGGAAAGATAGGAAACCATACGAACTTGTCCGCCTCACTTGTAAACTGAATTTCTGGCTTTATAGACTAACTAATGCTTAAAACTTATACTCGACTGGAGCATTTATTTGACACTCTATCTATAAGGTTCTAATGACTTTAAGGAGCAAGGGATCTTGGCATGGTCTGAATAAGACATATGAATAAGAAATCACAACATGTTAAAAATTCTGTAATATAGAGCAAGGCCTACGAAACATCATCTAAGATAAAGTTACTAAGCCTTATGCACTGCAACTACTAACTTGCAATCTTAGCCACGTTTCTCAATTATTCTCTCAACTATAATTTCTACCTCAACTCGCATTTCACTTAAGGCTACTGAAAATATTCATATGGTCCTTGATATCTCTACCTATTGAAGTTTGAGCTAGACTGAATTCTTCCACTATGTCCAAGCCTACTCAAATCTACAAAATGTATTTTCCACTTACACACCAACATAACATTCAAGCCTGTCTTCGTAACTACAGCCTGGTATAAAATAAGATTGCAACAATCTTTCCTTAACATAAAACATTTACTCTCTCCCATATAAGCAATTGCTCATTACTAAATTATTTCATAAGGAAAGTTCACTGAAAGGTCAAAACATGAGGACCTGAAGCATGAATAGACACTATACAGAACTTGGCACTTAACTGAGGCTTGAGGATTTGAATATCAACATCATGGATTTATCAAGGGATCTAAATTGAGGGTATACATGACATAATTTAAATATAGTTGATCATTAGAAGTGTAGCATGAGTCATGGGAACTAAGAATACAATAAAGCATGAGTACATGAGAACAAGAGTCATGAGCGGTAAGACCTGAGTTTGTAGTTTTTGTCTTCAGGAAACATGATTCATTACACTGAGTGAACTGGAACTCCTTATACTAAGAAATGTAAGTGTACAAGTTTTTGATAATGTGCATGAATATAGTTTATGATCATAGATCTAAGATATAGGGCTTGAGTACACATTATAATAGCTGAAGTACAAAACTTTGCACCGATGTAAAGATGGGTTGGTCCTCATCCTCTCCCACTACTTTTCTACACATGTTGATATTAATACTAAAATCTCAAAGCCTGACTTTGTTACTTGTTCTACCATCTCCTCCTTAGCTTAAAGCAGTTATTCTAAGTTTGTTAACAACTTAATCAACAACTTTAAACTAAACTGCCACCACTTTACCCTAGAGTCTGGGGTAGATAGTGAGGAGGGCTCTACTAATATTTCAAGTCTGACACCGAAGTTTATGGCTATATAGGGGTTAGAAAGGAAGTGAAGCCTCGGGATCTACAAAGCACAAACATAAAGATGAAAGACTCATAACATACCTGTAACTATATTAGGAGAACTTTCTTGATCTTGTCTAGACTGAAGTGCATAAATTCTATTCTGGTATTGACCGCTAGTGGTAAAAGAAATGGCGCCCTGCTGAGTCGGGCGACCGAATGAGACTGATAGATGGTTTAATTGACCATGTTGACGTAAATCTTTTCCCCTCTGAGCTATCACTCTACGCTCCTGCATCCTTTGGCCTAGGTTCCCACATCCAAAACATACATCGCTGCCAGCTCTACACACACCTAGATGATTTCTACCACATTCTTTGCAAAGTAGATGGGTACAACCACTTCTCACAATACCCTGGGTTTTGGAGCCTGGCATTTTATCATGACTGTGATTACTAAACCATTGTACTAGCGCACTAGCTAAAGAAATATCTAGGACTGAAAACTTTTGACTAAACTAAGAATGATTACCACCCTCTAATCTTGGCTGAGCTAAACTAAAGCTACCCATTCTGGCTTTCTTATTCTTTCTCGTTCTCTTTAGCCTTCTCCTTCTTGATCAATTCAACATGGACCATATGCCTAGAAATATCCATCTCCTTAATCAACATTGCAGTTTTGCACTCCTTGACAACAGTGTATGACACCCTTAATACAAACATGCTCATTCTATACCTATTTTCTGCTACTACATGGGGAGCATACCTGGCTAACTGAGTAAACGTGAGGGAATACAATTTTACACTCATGCTACCATGCCTGAGATTGATGAACTCTAACACCTTGGCTTCTCTCAGCTCTATGGGAAATAATCTATCTAGAAAAGCAGTAGCAAACTCTTCCCACTTTATAAGCTCTGTATGTGTGCCACTATTGATAACTCTCAAACTACACTATGGAATGGGTATAAGCGATCATTATCAATATAAAACCAAACTAGGTTGTGATCGAATCCCACAGGGAATATGGTGTGAACTCTAGAGGTTTGCGATTTAATTCACTGATAGTTTAACGTTTCCTTAAATGTGGGTTTAAGTTTCACAATTAATTGTTTGTCACTTTAATTTTTATGTTTACAACCAAGATTTTATGAAATAAGAAAAATTATGTTCACTAGGTCTTACAGTACATAATAGATGCTAAAGGTGACTCAAGATTCTCACGGTGGTTAGGATAAAAAGCTATCTTTATCCATGATATGCTCAAATGTCTCTCGACCTATTTAAGCATCTAATTTACTAATCATCTCGGACTTAGGAAATTGCTATTCAATACGCAGATTTTAGCTCAGGTTAATCAACCTTGTTACAACACTGATTCTTAAATAAAGTATTTCTGAGTCCCTATTGATAATTCACTTCCTACTGTATATGATTTCTTTCTCTAGCAAATCAAAGTAGGTGTGTCTAATGTTTGCAACCAACAGACGTTAATTAAAATCTCAAAATTATCAAGAAATCCTAACACCTATTAAATCTTGAGTGTTTAACACATCATCAGGACCTAACCCTAGATCCCATAATTCAGGTTAACAGAGTTTAGCCACTCATGATGCAAATAACGAAACACATAATTGAATTCATAATTGAGAAGATTAACTTACAGGAATGAATAATAATTAGTGAATCATAGCTTAGATCACAAAGGAAATCCCCAAAATAGTTGTATTGTTTGAATGCAAAGAAAAAAAAACAGTAAATATTCACCAAGACTCAAAGTATCGAACTCTCTAATCTGAACAATGATGTTGATGAATGAATGAATTCCCCATAAAAAACCCTAAAACAAAGATTTAAATAGTTCAACCTAAATAAGGAAATAAAATTAAAGTTGCAGCTTTTTCTCGGAATAGATTACGACATTCGTGACAGCTTATCCGGAGTCCGACGGCTTAACACGGATGTCGTCAACTCCTCTGCACTTTTTGCTTCTACTGTCTAATACTGACGATGATGTTGATGCCTTATTACAAACCTGATGGCTTAGCACTAATGTCGTCAGCTCCTCTGAAATTTTGGCTCTTGCTGCCTAAGGCTGACGACGATGTTGACGCCTTATCACTAACCTGACGGCTTATTATGAATGTAGTCACAAAAACATCTTCAACTCCCATTCTCTTTTAAGGCGACGGCATCCTTGACAGCTTATCACCAGGCTGACGACTTATAATAAATGTCGTCAGCCACACTTGTCCTTTATTTTTCTTCACTTTTCAGCCTTTTTTCTTCCATTATTTTTGTTCTACCACATCTTAACATTTACTGCAAAAATCAAAGTAAATTAATCAAAAACAACTAAAGTTTCTCAAGACCTTACAATTATTTAGAGTTAAAAGACTCAAATGTGTACCGTAGGCTCAAACAACAACACCCTCAACTTAATCAATTGTTTGTCTTCAAGAAACCATAACATACCTAAGAGAATACAAAGTACAATTTCACAGATAACTACTCATACTAGTTCATAATACATTCACCACCTCCAAGGTTAGTCAATTTTAAAGCTCACTGTTGATGTTTAGAAAAACAACCATGCATCTCACAAGAATCAAGATATGGCAAAAATTTAACAACCATGTCATACCAAGATTACACTTATCTGAACAAGTTAGTGACTAGAAACATACACTGTGTGCCCTCACAACAAAGAAATCCCTTTTTCACTCATATCAGAATCCAAATACATAAACAAAGGGATAAAACAAGATTCATTCTCAGAATGAAGTTCCAAACACTGCATGTCAAATTCCATAGGCTTTCCCTTATAGTCAGTACCCAAGTTTTCTGATAGTTCAGTTAGGATCACTATAGGGATGTTCTTAAGCTTGTAATGTAGGCCAGGGGCTGGTATGACATTCATGGATATTTTGGAGTGACTATATATCCTTAACACTACACTAAACTCTCGGGGTTTCAACTCTCAACCTTCTTTCCTTCCTCTCTTTTATTGATCACACATGCTTAAGATGGATGCGGTCTTATCAATTATCACATTATCTTTTTATCATCTTTTACACAACTTTCTCATTTCTTATTCCTTTTCCACCGCACCCAACTTTTTATTCTTTTCTTTTATTCTTCCTCTCTTCATACTCATTTTGTATGACGCACCCCTATGATAGACACCCTCAACTTAGGCTATTTGCCTAAGTTAAGGTGCACAGTTTCCAAGGAATACAAGGGCCAAAACAGGTTCATTTTGATATAAATGGGAAGGTGAGAGGTATCGTAGAAAGAAATAGGCTAATTAGGCTCTAGCAGGGATCAAGGGATATTAATCACATTGGGAAGGTCATTTAGGCTAAAAGTGGACTAATGATCAAAAATGGCCTATGATCATTTCCTAACTCCTATCCTATGACCATGGCAAGACTAACCAGGCAAGTTCTAGATTCAACACACAATGGGAACTGAGTAAGATATTACACATATATGGCACACAATTATCTTGCATATCACTACTTTTTCGGTTAATTTACTTGTTTAACAAAGGTTATTCAGTTGTCAGACTAATTCCACAAAAAGATGCATAGTGGTCACAAATGGATGCAATTCACACAGTATACAATATATTTGACCACTGGAGAGGTACTCAAAAATCACAAAATAGGATAACTGCCTCAAGCACTTGTATTACTCCTAATTATCTACAAAATATTCTACAACAGCACCCTACCGTATACCCTCAACTTAAAATAAAAAATAAACTGCTATAAAGGTTAGGGTATACCTGAAGGCAATTAAGCACATGGATCCTAGGTCTCCGACCCTACTACTGCATCTTCTGCTATTTTCTCTCCATCGGGAGAATCTTGCTTTGCAGTAGCTGGAGCCCTTCTAGATAAGGCACCTGCAGCCCTAGCTCGGATGGCTACCTCCCACTTCTCGTTATCAACTAAGGACTCAATTTTTTCCTTTTTCAGCTCCTTCTTCTCCTTCTTCTTTCTTTCCCTCTTATTTTATTTTCGCTATTCATTATTCTCGGGCCTCTCTCTGTTTCCATTAACTTTCTTCTCACTTTTCTTCTTCTTTTTTCTTTTGTGAGTCTCCAGTGAGGTCAAGCATTAGAATTTCTTCCCCAGATTCATATATGTCCTTACCTATTGGCATCATAAATTGGTGCTGCTACAACACCCCTACATCTACATTTACCTTGTCAAATATCGCTTTGAATCTAGCAAGATCAACCCCTCACATTACTTTTGCCTGTGCATCGAATCAGTTCTCCAAATCTGCAACCCGCTCAGGCAAATTCATAAAAGTCTCAAGGGAAGCCTTGATTCTCTTATCCATTGCAGCAACAAACTATTTGGAAAAAGCATGTAGTGTGACTCACACCACTCAACTTGTTTAGACACTTTTTGGATACCGATCGGATGAAATGCACAACCTGTTGCTGCTGTAGGGGCTAAAGGGCTAGCTTCAGTCTCAGGCACTGATCCTTCCTGTGAAAAAGAAGTTGGTTGCACAGCCTCAGAATCTTGCACTTCCACTTAAGGTACTGCACCAGCATTTGTAATTGGAGGGACTGTTGCTACCTTTGCACCTCTATCAAGTCTCAATCCTGGTTGATTTTCATCATACCATATGGTATTGTGAGTCTTTCGGGTAGAAATGTCATCATCAACCCCTGCAATCTTTGGAACATTAGCAGCTTGGCACAACTTTGTGATAAGATGAGGGAAAGGGTAAGCAGTGTCGATTCTCGACATTCTAATCTTTATCTCATCAGCAATGATTTCCTTAAAATTTAGGGGATGGTTTTGCACCATGCTCTCCACTAGAATAGCTTGGTCATCACCCAAAATATTTTCTCCATCAGTAGGCATCAGCCAGATACGCACTATACCCCACCAAAACTTTGCCTCTTGAGTCAAAGAAGACTTACAGAATCTTTTATTTGGGTTTATTACACATGCTGGTTCTCCTTCAGCTATGATGTTGGCCAACCACGGGCGTTGTTTCTCCCGGTTCCTAATCCGATCATAGACTGATGGTGCGGTGGCCTGAGGAGTGAAGTTGGGACCATGGAAGAACCTGTTGATTGTTCTAATTGAGACATCAACCCTTACGCCTCTCACCTGCACTCTATCCAATCGGGGCTGATCTGTTACTCTTTCACCTGGCCTACACATGTTTTCCAACTGAGCCTGTTAGTTCATGTAGAACTCTCAAACCAGTGCAGGACTAAATGAACCTCCTTATTTTGTGGTCCGTCTCAAGCCATACTCTTGGAAATTCTGTTCCACTTCAGGGTACCTGCTAAACCCTCTGGTCATAATCATCTTTTCTTTATGAATTGGCTTCTTAGCACTTCTTCTATCAGTTCAACAGAGCCCAGCGATAAAGATGCTCTCCGCCCTGGGAATTTGCCACCTAGCATTACTCAAACTTCGAGGTTTTTACATTTGATAAGTGTTCCCTGAGATCTATACTCTTCAACATCTTGTTGTTCAGTGGATGGGGATCCAGATATTGTTCCCTCAGACTAAGACTCCTCAGAACCTTCCTGCTCCTCTTCTTCAGACTCAGCATGGTCAGACTAATTCTATTCAGAACCCTCTTTCTCAGAGGTAGTATGTTCAGAAGCTGCACTTTATGGTGGTGTTGTAGTCTTAGTATCATCACTATCCTCCACTTCAATGGGTGGAGGTGGCGAAGGTTTCTTCAGACTTTGCTTCTTCTTTTGCTTCCTGAGCAGGGGTTCCTCCTCCTCATAATCAGATGCCTCGTCGATGAGCTTATGACGTACACTTTCTTTGGTTTCTTTCTTTGGTGCTTTGGGGCTTTTTTTTTTTGTGCCATTTTAAGGTTCTTGTAGCATAAAAACCATTGGTTAGTCCACAAGAGCACAAACACATTAATCATTTCGGCTTATTCATGCTTCAGGTTCTAGGTGTGATGACAATTCTTGATAAGCCATCATGACTGTTATAGCTTATCATAATGGTTGTCAACCTTAGCCATCACCTTCAAATTTTTAATAACTTTTGACGACATTCCTGATAAGACATCAAAATTATGATAGCCTATCACGAATGTCGTTAGCTCTAAATAGAAACCACTTAATTCTTTTCAGTCTTTTACAACATTCCTGATAAACCGTCACAATTTTAATAGCCTATCATGAATGTCGTCAGCTCTTATCAGAACCCACTTTTGATTTCAACTCAATTTTTGGTCCCCATTATTTCTCAAAATCCACTTGAATTCCAAGTGTGAGCTGTCTTTTTAAACCCTAGGCCTGCACAACAGATCCTAGGTGTGATTTTAACTCCTTTCCAAGTTAAACATAGTTCAAGCATCTTGGGGACTTTGGTTTTCATCTATCAATCACTTACTACAAGAAAATAAGAGTTAAAGTTAGAGTATACCTGATGGGGGCCCTTAATCTGATTACACGCACAAGAGAAAGTAGGAAGTAGGATGAATCTCTTGATTGTGAATTGCAAACCCATGCATAAGGTAACTTGTTTTATTGAAGTGTTTTGCAAAGAGTAGGATATAATCTAACTAAGTAAAGAAATAAATTAAAGGAAAAGAATTAAAACTAGCGGAAATTTGAAAAGGTTCCTATGCTGGACTGGGTCGGATTTGATTTAAACTGGGCACAAAATTTAGCTTTAAATTCTTTGGGATGACGACGACTTGTGAGGTCTTATCACAAATATGATAGCCTATCATAAACGTCGTTACCCCTAAGAAGAATTTGCCTCAAGTTTGGCCTATCTAACAATATTTCCGATAGCTTATCAGAGTTAAGACGACTTATCAGAGATGTCGTCATGGCATTTCAGCTGTCCTCCTCATTTTTGACCTTCTCTGTACTAAATCCTAATTATAAAAGTAAAAACACTTAAACATAAAAACTTTGGGTTGCCTCCCAATAATGCCTGATTTACTATCGCGGAACGACTTGGTTATCTTGACTACTCAGACTTCGCCAAGACAACCTGATGATACCCCTTTACCATCATCATAGAAGATGTCAAAGATTGAGAAAACACTCATCTTATGTTGCTGAGTCATGGATGAGTGTATTTTGAAGCGTGCTTCTTGGTCATTGAACCTGAACTTTATCTTGTTTAACTCCATGTATACTAGCACTCTCCCAGTTGCAAGTAATGGCCTACCCAAGATGATGGGCACTTCAAAATCCTTCGGAATCTAGGACCACAAAATCAGTAGGAAGAACAAAATCGGCTACCTTTACCAAAACATCATGCAGTATGCCCACAGGTCATTTCACTGATCTATCTACCATTACCAACCACATATTTGTTGGGCTAGGATCCCCCAAACCAAATTTCTTGAACACAGCCAGTGGCATTAAATTTATATTGGCTCCCAGATCGCATAGTGCTTTAGTGAACTTCAGGGGGCCAATAGTACACGGGATGGTAAATTCTCCAGGATCTGCCTTTTTCTACCCTAAAGAACTTTTAGACATAGCGCCACAATAGAGAAGATTATCCTCCGGTTCATGGCTAACCTTCCGTTTCTTGGTTACAAGGTCTTTCATGAACATCGCATATCCTAGAATTTGCTCAGGTGCCTCCACCAAAGGCACATTAATTGTCAATTGCTTGATCATGGCCATGAATTTGTTTATTTATTTATCATCAGCCTTTTTCTTTAATCATTGAGGAAAGGGAGGTGGTGGTCTTGGGATTGATTTCAACACTACTTCCTCTTCCTTCTCTTGTTCTTTCTCCGAAGCATCAACAGAACTATCCAGCTTCTCAGAGTCCACTGGTTTGTCTTCTTCGGATTCATCAACTACCACCTCACCATCTACAAATTTTCCCACTGAAGGGCCAGGTAAGATCTTACCACTTCTAGTGGTAATCGCCATACATGAGCATCATTCTGCGGATTCTGAACCATATCACTAGGTAAAGTACCACTTTTCTTTGGTTTAGTATTGCGGAAAGTTGGCTCATCTGCTGCTCCAACTGCTTGATAGAAGTGGAGTGTGAACTAACAAACTGACTCAGGTAGAGAATGACTCTTCATAGTGGTTACCCCCGAGCTGGTAGCCTCAACTCCCTTCAACAATTTTTCTATCATGTCCTCCATGGACATCTTTCCAAATCTAGTTGGTGTAACATCCCGAATTCCAGGAGGAACATACAAACCACTCCTATCATTATTGCTTCTCCAGTTTCCTTTCTCCCTATCTTTATAATCAGGCTTGTCATAAAAGTTCCGACCTTCATTCCCTTTGCTATTGCCTCGGAAACCCCCCTGATTATTAAAATAATTTTCCATCTCATCTGCATAAATAGCAACAGTGCACTGAGAATCCATAGCCTTAACCTTTTCAGTCTTGCCTGACAGCAAGTGCTTCATCAGCAAGTCCATCTGAGTCTTTAAGTGGGCTATGTCTTGGTCTCGCTCCTCATCCCTTCTGCGATGCTCCACAATCATACCACCAGAAACAGTCAGGCTAGTTACCACAAAATCCCTAGTATGCCAAGCCCGACTCTGTTTGGTCATTCTATTCAGCATGTATAAAACATCTTGAAAAGAAAGGTCAATGAACGAACCACCTGCGGCATTATCTACAATTGGCTTTGTCACAGAGTTAAAAGCTCTGTACAAAGTCTCCATCAACTGCAAGTCCGTCATGTTGTGGTTCGGACATTGTGCCATCTTCTTCTTGAATCTCTCCCAAGTTTGATCCAATACTTCAGTCGGGAGCTGCCTGAAGTTATTGATTTTGTCCCTCAACTGTACCCTCTTGGAGGGTGGAAAGAAACATTCTAGGAACGCCTCCTAGAATGCTTCATTCATCTGTCTCTAGTTGGTTATAGAATTAGGCTCCAGCTCATTTAACCACATTGTTGCCTCCCAAGACGGAGACAATGGAAACAATCTCAACCAAATCACATTCTGGCTCACTCCCGGATTATCAAAAGATTTGTGAATGGTGATAAAGTTCACCAAGTGCATCTTCAGATTATCACTAGGCAAGCCTCCAAACAACCCCTTCAAATTCAAGAGTTGAATCATAGTACTAGTTATGCTGAATTTTGCTCCCGGTGCCAACGGTGGAGGAATGATAGCACCCATTTCACCTGCTCCATCTATTTCTTCTTCATCGTCATCAACCTCATAATGGACAGGATGCTGACCATACCTTCCTCTAACTGGACAGTTTCTGTCGAAATTTCATTGCACTAGTGCAGCAATTTGCTCAGCTCGCCTTGGGCAGCAATTCCTCATCACCCAAGTCTTTATCATAATGGTTCGAGTGACGTACTTGTTGACCCTGGTTATGTACGTTAACCTGAGCCCTGGCCAAGTCTGCCAGTTTGTCTGCCTCTTTCTGTTCAGCCATTCTCCCGATCAGCTGAGGTTCTGGATTAATTGGTAATAACGATTCTCTGGAACTTTTTGTTTTTGGCATAAACTACAAGGAACCTACAATAAAAAAACAATAAACATAAATCTAGGAAATCTAACTAACAGTTAATTAGCGCACACAACTTTTAGTTTTCAACTGTATTCCCCGGCAACGACGCCATTTTTGATAATGCTCAAACAACAATCTTGAATGGGTGAAAGCGATCATTGTCAATATAAAACCCAACTAGGTTGGTGTCGATTCCCACAGGTAATATGGCGTGAACTCAAGTAATTTTCGATTTAATTCACTGATAGTTCAACGTTTCCTGAAATGGGGGTTTAAGTTTCACAAATGATTGTTTGTCACTTTAATTTCGATGTTTGTAACAAAGAATTTATGAAATAACAAGAATAATGTTCAATAGGGATTACGGTACATAACAGATGCTAAAGGTGACTCAACATTCTCACGGTGGTTAGGATAACAAGCTATCTTTATCGATGATATGCTCAAATGTCTCTCAAAAAATTTAAGCATCTAATTTCCTAATCCTCTCAGACCTAGGAAATCGCTATTCACTACCCAGATTTTACCTCAGGTTAATCAACCTTTTTACAGCGCTGATTATTAAACAAAGTATTTTCGAGTCCCTATTAATAATTCACTTCCTACTGTATATGATTTCTTTCTCAAGAAAATCAAAGTAGGTGTGTCTACTGTTTGCAACCAACAGACATTAATTAAAATCTCTGAATTATCAAGAAATCCTAACACATTAAATCTTAAGTATTTAGAACATCATCATGACCAAACCCTAAATCCCATAAATCAGGTTAACGGAGTTTGGCCGCTCATGATGCAAAGAACGAAACACATAATTGAATTCATAATTGAGAAGATTAACTTACAGGGATGAATAATAATTAATGAATCGTATCTTAGATCACAAAGGAAATCCCCCAAATAATTGTAGTGTTCGAATAAAAAAAAAGAAAAAGAAAGATCGGAAAATATTCTCCAAGACTGAAAGTATCGAACTCTCTTTTCTGAACAATGATGATGATGAATGAATGAATTCCCATAGAAAACCCTAAAACAAAACTTTAAATAGTTCAACCTAAATAAGGAAATAAAATTAAAGTTGAATCTTTTTCTCAGAATAGACAACGACATCCGTGACAGCCTATCAGGAGTTTGACGGCATATCATGAATGTCGTTAGCTCCTCTAAACTTTTGGCTTCTGCTGTCTAATATTGACGGCGATGTTGATGCCTTATAACCAACCTGACGGCTTATCACTGATGACGTCATCTCCTCTGAAATTTTGGATCTTGTTTCTTATGGCTGACGATGACGTTGATGCTTTATCACCAACCTGACAACTTATCACGAACGTAATCACAAAAATATCTTCAACTCCTATTATCTGTTTAAGGCTGACGACATCCTTGATAGGTTATCACCAGGTTGATGACTTATCATGAACGTCGTCAGCCACACTTGTCCTTTATTTTTCTTCACTTTTCAGCCTTTTTGCTTCCATTATTTTTTTCTCCTACATCTCAAAATTTACTGCAAAAATCAAAGTAAACTAATCTAAAACAACTAAAGTTTCTCAAGACCTTACAATTATTTAGAGTTAAAATCCTCAAATGTGTTAGCGTAGGCTCACACATCACCTATCTACCTCCTTTTTCTTAAACCACGTATGATCTACATCTTTTAGCTGATCGACAGCTAAGTCCGCACTCTCACTGGAAGTCACTCCTGTGATATTTGTGACTTTTTGAACCTGATCATGGAACTCTTGTGGATCCTTTTCTAACTTAGATACTGAGAATAATGAGGATTCATTTAGGTGATGTCCCGAATCCTTGCTGCAGTAGTATTGTCCACTGGGTTGGCCTGAACAGCAACTAACAGGCCATTTGTTTTGAGCTGTTATGGAATGTGCTAGAGTAGTGAATGTAGCTTTAAATTCTGCATGATAGATATGCTCGTCCAGGGGATCTACCTTAAAAGGTTGGGGTGCTAACTGGTTTCTTGTTGTTCTTCCATTGGCATTTTTGGAAGGCAAGTTCTATAAATAGAAGAAGGACAAAAATTAGACTAACAGTCTAACTTGAGCTCATGCTCACTCACACGACATGGATGGGGAAATAAGGGAAACTTTTCTAAAAATGCCTCAAAGCATCTTGTCCATACGTGTAGCGTGCTACACACATATGCACAAGACTCAACTAGATGCGACTTTAAGACTCCCTAGGACTATATTTAATATTAGGCTCTTATACCATGATTTTAATGCGCCAAGTCTGCACCTTGGACGCCACACGGTGCTTACGATCCCGAGGGACCAATAGCTAACCCATGAACTAGTACCTACTGTTAGCACTAAATAATAATACTGTAAAAATATGGAATATAGGCTTAAATTCCATAAGGTTCACAATCTGAATACTGATAAATAATAATATGTAATAAAATATATGAATTTGAAATATTATCTGAACTAGTCTCATCTGAAAAGCCTCTAACTGAACTGTATGGATGTGGAGTTAATGGTACAAGCCCCCAACTAACTCCAACTAATACAATATTAAAGTTACTGCAATACTGAAATAAAAGTATGTCCTCGATAGATCAGGACTTACTATTAAATCTGATACTGCTGACTAAATCTGGATAAGCACGGTCAAGAACCTGATCATCTGAACATATGATATGAGACACCATAGCCCAAAGAGAAAGTATGCATTAGTACGTGGAATGTACTGGTATGCTAGATAAGGTTAGGCTGAATACAAGGGTTCATATACATAAAAGTAAAAGTAACTGACTGAATAATATGGTGTAACTGAGTATGAGAGTACATGGATAACTGAACCTACTATAAGTACTTAGTATGCGATACTGAGCATATAAATGTATATATACTATATCTGAGCTTTTACTGAAACTGAGTACTAATTTCTAATACTAAATAACTGATATTTGAGATTATTGATAGCTGAATTACTGATACTGAGTGACTTAATATGACAGTCCTGATTCTGTAGAACTTAACTGAGTTCAATACTGAAACTAAAACTGTGGGAGGTAATCATCTAACTGGCATGCCCCTAATCTGAGCTGATAGGGGTCAAAGTTGTGTCCCCAATTAGAAGGGTGCTAGTACCATGCCACGAGTACTAACAATAGTTGTGGAGTCAGTCCTAATCTAGTGGGTGACCCCTGAGATCAGTCCTAAACTAGCGGGTGATCCCTAAGAATGTCAGTCCTATCTATCGGGTGACATCTCATAACCTATGTTGGCTACGTAGTTCTGGGATTACTTCTAGGGACCCAGTCCTAACTAACGGGTGAGATCCCATCCCTAGGCTCGCTCGGTGCTGAATCCTACTCCCTAATGAAAGACACTGATTATTAAATTGAATTGAGCGGGATTGAGTGTCACTAAGTTCTGTAACTGCCTGTGTACTACTATTCGAGACATGACTGAGACTATTCCATAACTACTGTAGCTCTAGGTAAAGTAAAGCATAGCCTGATCTTGAAAAACATAACAATGTTCACTTTTTTATAATTCATCCATATATAGAGACATTTTATCAAACACTTGTAGGGAATAAGTTTGTACATGTACTAGCAAGTCATGATTTCTCAACTTAATTCACGTGAACATTCTATCAAACACTTGGGGAGCACATCTAAATGCATATAATCATGGAAAACATATAACATTGTAATTACAACACCCAAACTTGCAAATTCAATGGTCATAACATGGGAATTACGCAATTTAATATGGCTAACCCATCGCCAGCCCCCTGAACTTGGCACGATCATTCACTTTGGCACCTAAACTGGACCATGTTCATTTTTGACACCTCAACCAGCTATTAACTGTGTCATTTTGATAATTTTTTTTACAATCAACTGATTTAACAAAGTGTGTAATACACACATTTGTTGACATGGCATACGACTAATTAAAAAAAAGCATGTGGCGTCATTGTTTAAAATTATAATTTTAAATAAGTTATAATTTAAAAAATCAAATTTTAAATAATTAACTTTAATTTTAAATAAAAATCAATAAATAAATCACTCCCCCCTCCCAAAAATCATCTTCTCAAAGTACCCCCACCCCACTACCACCTCAAGATTCATGCAGCAAGCCTCTTTCCCTCCCCATAAACTAATGTTGCAGCAACGTAGCCCCCTCCCCTCCTCCTCGATCATCTTCTCCAATTTCCATCTCTAAAAATTATTTTCAAAATTTCTTCAATAACAATGGTCATAAGCGATTGCCATAGCAAAATTCTGTCGTTTTCTCTTTTGCTTTGTTCAAAATACAACAAATCTGAGCCCTCAATAATCCATCACTGTAATAACCAACATACCCATAAATGGGGTCTGTGATTGGGATTTTATACAACAACAAATCATCATGGAGGCGTCGGAGAAATTAAAATTTTCTGTAAAGGATGATGTCCATATCTGCCTTGTCAATGAATTCGCCATTGATGACCAACAAAAATATTTTTCAAGATGATTTTTGAGTCTATATTTTATTTTATTTTATACTGAAAAGATGATTTTTTTAATCAAAAAATTAAGAAATAATAGTATTGGGAGAGAGGGACTACAACTATTGGGAGATTTGAAGAATATATTTGAGTTTAAGGTTGATGCAAAGGTGGAAAAATGTTGAAA
Source organism: Capsicum pubescens (assembly GCA_030864215.1). Lineage (NCBI taxonomy): Eukaryota > Viridiplantae > Streptophyta > Magnoliopsida > Solanales > Solanaceae > Capsicum > Capsicum pubescens. Next base: position 173,930,527 of record CM061543.1, read on the forward strand.
AAGTATGGAAAATGGTTGGAGTAATTGAGAAGAAGAAGAGGGAAAAAAATAAAAAAATCGACTAAATTAATCATTCATGTGCCTATAGAGAGTGTAATTCACTCTCTTTTTCATGTCAGCGAAAAGTGTCAAAATGACACACTTATAGCTACTTGAGGTGCCAAAAATTAACATGGTCCAATTGAGTTGCCAAAGTCAAATATCCAATAAAATTTAGGGGGTCGCCGATGGGTTTGGCCATTTAAAATACATGTTATTTCAATTTCATGGAACTTACAATTTATCATTGATTGAAACTCAAATAATGTCATGAACATGAATACAATCAAATTTAAGCATGTAAATCATAAATCTGAGATCTTGTAATTTAAAAGGGATTTTTGGGCCTCATGGTTGAAAGGAATCCATGAATGAACACCTAACATGCCTAAGACGATGAGTTCTTAAAAGTTCTTGCTGGAATTCTTGAGCTTTGTTCTTATTTCTCGAAAACTAGGGTTTGCTAATTGAGAGAGAATGTCTTTAATCTTGAGAGAAGTTAATAAATAATGATATAGTAGGTTATTTAGGGTCTTAATTTCGTGTTTAGGTTTATAAGCGGTTTTGGTAATTTACCAAACAACCCCTAAAATAAAATCACAAAAATTAAAAATCCCAATTTTGCATGTTGGCGCGACGCAGTAAAATTACGCCAGCTCACTGGAAACTGGACAACTGGGAACTAGAAGCTTGGCGCGATGCGGTACAATTGCGATAACCCACTGTATGCGAATTTAACACTTTGCGTGATGCGCCATGATCGTGGAGTCACACTGAAAAGTGATAATTGGGAAATTGGGAATTGATGCGACGAGGTGGAATCGCGATGGCTCACTGGATTTTGACAATCGCCACCTGCACCACCTCCGCGACCTGGTGAAGAACTAGGTTGTACACTATTTTACAAAAATAGCTTTAACTTTTTGCACGGGTATCAAAATTGGGTGAATTTTCTATCATTGGAAAGCTGACTGAATTTCCGGCGCCATGGCAGGTCTTAAATTGAAGAATTCAAAGTATTTTCAAAAATTTATATAGGAATACTCATGTACTGAGAGTTAAATTAAGCTATGGACATATGGGGTATTACATCAAGTTTGATGGTTCATTATGCATTATGAAAGGCTTCAACTTGTCACAACAAGCACAAGGTTTCTGCTTATAACTTTTACTATTTTTAGCTTCTTTAAATGAGGATCCTTTTTTGCTTATTTATTGAATCTTTTTTGCCTTTATTTTGAAGGAATGGTAAGTTCAACACCAAAACTAGAAGACTTTTTGGTGATGCATCAATGGGGTTCTATCACTCTGAAGGTTATAACAGAAGAGGTATGGCTCACAGCTTACACAACTACAATAAAAATCAAGAAAATGAGACCACCAACAACAAATATTTCTTGAATGATAGTCAAGATAACACTAGGCAGCAAGAATAACAACAATACTAAATTAGATGGTAACTGAGTTATAGAACTATCAAATGCAGAAACAGACTGATAAACAAAGATTGCAGAGATTTTTGTGTTGTACAACAGTAACCTTTTGGGGGTAGTATGAGATAAGTCCACTAAGAAAGATTTAAGGTCCTTCTTATAGAATGGTCCAATACTATTAGATGAATAAAAAATAAAGATATTAACACCTTACACCAGGAATGAGAAGAAGATGGCACCACAAAGAACTGGAAGTAACGCTTATGTTTTCGCAGTTCAACAACCATAGAAAATGATCCAAAAGACACTATTTTCACGTACTCGAAAACAAGCTATAAAGAGCCTTTTGCTTCCATATTGTTTGAGAAGATTTTAATTAACATCAAACTCATACAATTAAAGAAATTTCATAATTTTCTCAATAAAGCGAAGACCATATTTAGATCATAACAGAAGGTATTTTTTCCTATTCATCTCAATTGGTAAGCTGAGTTTTTGATACCTATACTAGTGTGAGATAGCAGGTTCTAATGGAATAGTCATGGTACGGCCAAACAAGTCTATACATAGGACTCTACATTTATCTGGAAGAAAGAAAAAATAAAACATTAATGAGTTTAGTTCTTCCACAAGTACATGACTAAGCCACTACTACTATCAGCTATAAAGAAACACTCGAGATCAACATCCAGAAAAATAGTCATTATCTTGTGAATGACTCTTAAAAGCTGAAATTGAATGTACATATAAGAAACCTCCTTGAATGGTGAGGGGCGTTAAGCGGACATTGCTAAGTATGTCAACTACAAAACAATAGTTATAAAACAAATCCACAGAATTTTGAACTTATATATGGATTCTTCTATATTTAAACTACCTATTCATCTGAGGAAAATATCAGAATCTAGTAGAACTATGATGAATATGGTCAATAAATTCATCTCCAAGAATTCAATAGACTATTATATTAAAGTGTATAGTTTGCTCGTGTGGCCAGATAAAGTGGGAACAGTCAATAATGAACAAGAAAAGGGTTTCCTTTAGGGATAGAACAAGAAGAGAATCTTCATTTATGAGCTGGTGTTGCAACAGATCGAGAATAACTTCTTGAGGTAACAAGTTGCAAAAATACTGTTAGAAGCTAGAAATTAAGGCACTAAAATACTATGGCACTTTGCAAGTATTTTCATAAATTAGAAAAGCTGCAAAAAGCATGAATACCTGTTTCAATAGATGGCTAAGGTTCAATCAAAAGTTGTCGGAGCACTGGTGGTCGGAGCACTAGTATTCAGAGCGGTAGTCGATCGGAGCACTAATTTGAGATGCAGTCAGAGCGGTAGTCAGAGCAGTCGATTGGAGCACTAATTTTTTATGTTTTTATAAATTTTGGAGATTTGGTATCTTTTAAGAAGAGTGATTTGAAATGATTGCGAAGTTTTTATTAGGGAAAACTCATCGTTTCAGCTCCAAATTATACCCGAAAAGTCGAAGCCACACCTAAACTATACTAGTGACTTATTACACACCTAAACTATAAAAATGTGAAACTATTTACACCCTGTCAGGCTACCACCACTTGCATGTGGTGTAGTGTTTTACACGCACTGCTATGTCAGCACCACGTCAGTAAAAAGTATCACATTTTTTATAGTTAAGTTGTGTAATAGCTCACTTACATAGTTTAGGTGTGGATTCGACTTTTTCAGTATAGTTTTGGGGTGAAAACGATGCCTTTTCCCTTAATGTTTTTAGTTGTTTACTTTTTTTATTTAATAGGCTGGACGCGCCTAAAATAAGTGTAACTCACGCGCCTTAGAATGGGGGTTGCGGGGTGGTAATAATATTACTTTTGTATAGTTAAGGTGTGTAATAGGTCACTTATATAATTTAGGTATGCCTTAGACTTTTCTTGTATAGTATGGGGTTAAAATGATGCCTTTTCCCTTTTTATTAAGACCACATCTCGATCAGCATTTCTTTAATTTTCTTTAATTTTTGTTATTTATTTCATTAAATTTTGCTGACTTTGTTAAAAATTGGAGAGGAAAAATTAACATAGTTACAATAGCTTTTTTCCCTAATAAAGTATTGCCATAGGTAACTTTATGGCAATGGTTCATTCAACCGTTGCTATAAGACACCCTATTGCAATGGTTATATATCAATAGCAACTGTTATAGCATCAACTAAAATAATTTTTTTTGTAACGATTGGAACCGTTAAAATAGACCTTCTATAGCGCTGCTTTTGGAACCGTTGTCAAAAGATTCTTTGCTATAGGGGTAATTTCTAGTAGTGAGACTCTACCGTAATGATTTTAAACCGTTGCAGTAGAAGCTATTGAGACGGTTTTATAACTCTATTGCAATGATTTTTTCCTAGCTATTGCAACTAATTTTAAAGTCTATTGCAATGTTCAATTATTCTGTTGCAACATTTTTTAACTACCTATTGGAACGTTTTTGTTGTCCTTTTGCAACAGTTTTTGACTACTTATTACAGCAATTTCTAATACTATCCCAATGATTTATTCATCTATTGCAATGATTGTTGCCACGTGTTGTAACTAGTTCAAATACCAACTGCAATAATTTATATAAAATAATTATTTGTAAATTTGTATTTGCATAATAAATTATAATAAACAATTATATACACATCACCAAAATAGTTAGTTTTCTATGACTTTCTTCTACTCTTTATTTCCAGCTTAACTTCCTCAGAACTTAACTTTTCCTCGACCCTTTTCCTTATTTCTTCATGAAATCACTTTGTAGTTTCCTCTTCTAATTTCTTGGGCTCTGCTTCTAGTTGTAGCCAGAAAGGTATTCAATTAGTTCAAAATACAGACAACACATGAAATAAAAGCTTAATCGTTCAACATTCCTAAACTTAAATAGAAAAGACACGAATGTTAAAGCAACAAACATGCTGCACAATGTATCTTGAAACATTATGGGATGGAATGCAATGAAATAGCATCAATGATCAAAATGTTTGAGAAAAATGTACAATACATTTTTCAGAGGGTTTCAAATCGGAAGACAATCAAGTCATAAACTCCTCTCTAAACTACCATTCAGAGAGTCTACAATGGTTGAACACTATAGTAAAATGTTTTGTATAAATATTTTAACATGAGCATTGATCAATAATTTCATAAAAGCACAAAAATGGATATCTATACCCTTACACAATGACATAAAAACAAATAGCTACTATTTTCTGCTTGATGTTGTGCACGAACATATTATTTATTTGATTATAGTTTACTTACTGTTAACTTTTTTGACTTAATTACTAGATCAAACCTCTGGAAAGCAATAACTTATAGAACTCACTATAGTTGAGTACTTGAGAGTAACTTAAAAACAGACTATAGCCAAAAGGAACATCATGATGGTGTCACGTCTAACAATCCTTTCCTTTTCTTCTTCTTCTTTCTTTCAATTTTTCTGCAACACTTTTTCTCTCAGTGGATGTAAGACTAAGACTTTGAGACTTGGGTTTAGGAGAATCAGAGGAATTGTGACTTTGTCATCTCTTGTGATGCCTATTTGTCGGGGACCAAGTTATTTTACGCCTAGTAGTTAGTGAACGGCTCCGACGATGATGAGGGTTACCAGAGCGACTCTTTCTCCTGCAGAATAAAACAACAATCAAAAAAATCCATATATGTGATAATGATAAGGACAAACAAATTTCAACGAAAATTCACTATTAAAATATAAGCTATCTTGTGTGGTTTACTGTCACAAACTTCTTGTTACCGTCATGTCTTGTACATCACCAAAGACTCTTTTATTTCTTTATAACATACACTAAACTTGAGCATTATTTTTTATTATTCTTTTGTAGGTACAAAATCTAATCTTTCTCATAGGTGAACGCTCATATTTACACCGTCAGCCTGGCATTCCTAATTTCTATCCACACACAATTTCCTTCAAATCATCATTCTTCTGCTCTCTCTCTCTCTCTGAACCTTTATCCAACTACCACAATCAAACCAGACTATCAAAAAGTACAAATAGTAATTCAGAAAGTTACTTGGGTGCATTAATTTATTTTCAACTTCTACCAAAACTAATTTTTTTAATAACCGTGGTGTACTGGCCAACTTGCTTACCTTGACTAATTCTACAAAATACCTATCACCTCCCACCAAAAGGAAGCAGCAGTTACCACATAGCTCTATCCACCAAAGACACAACAAATGAAAAATTATAACCTAGTGTTTTTGTCTCTACTAAAACTTGAATGTTAGACATCATGATGCTCAATGCACTATCCCCAAAAGATGACATAGACAATGCTTGTGTGCAACTCAACTAATATCAATTGATACCAGTATCAAAAGTTATCATGTAACTTTGTCCACAAAAGCTACAATAAATGAAAACAATCCCCTAGTTTTTGGATTTCTTTATGGGTAATTGCACAAAAAGACTGCACCACCATGTTTTATTAATTAGGATTGATTATGCCTAGGAACAAACTAAAATCTGAAATCGTAATATAACTGTGAGTACATTAGATATCCTATGAATTTCTAGAAGACCAATACCAAATATGATGATCATTTTAAATTTGATCCAATGAAGAGTAGGCTAACAATCCATTACGCTGGCACAATAAAAGTGGTATTATGCTTCACATTGTGATATTATATCCCCCGTAAAGTACCGGTTTGTAAATGACTTTTCCCAGCTTACTATAGGGGGGCAAATATGCATGTATTTTCCCTTGTGAAAATGTAGCAATACATAGAGGGACATAAGATTTGCGAGTAATGAAAGAAACATTATTAATAAAGACTTTTCTAATATAGTGTATGCATAACATAAAACCGTATCATTAACTGATTCGATTTATGCTTTTCTGGGATTACAACTTGTCAACCTTTAATTAGGGAGCAAATCAACAAATCAACGTGTCGGAGAACTTACATATTTCAAGAGAATGATAACCAAACAACGTGTAGAACTATAAAATGTAAGAAAATATAAGGTACAACTTATGTTACACATCTCATATATGAGCACAAAAAGCTTGTAATATATCCAGTTACTGACTTTCATAAAGTTAAAAAAACATACAATATATAGTTACGCAAAATGGGGTCGGAAGAGAGTAGAGTGTATGCAGACTCTACCTCTACCTCAGAGGTGAGGTAGAGGCTGCCTTTCATATAGTAATGCTAATAATATCCTGTTAACGACTTTCATAAAGTTACAGAAACATATCGTATGTTGTTACAAAAAGTGGGGTCGAAAGAGAGTACAGTATACACAGTCTCTACCTCTACCTCAGAGGTGTGGTAAACGCTATCTTTCATCTAGTAATGATGATAATACATGTACTTGTGACCCTAAAACTCAAAGAGAGCACTATTTATCTTTTTTTGACTTTATAGATGCTAGAAACAGGAAGCGAATATATGTTAGTTCATTACATTAAAGTACATTTTGCAACTGAATGGACTAGTACCTTATGACCATTAGCTTCATACCTTGTTACTAGGTCTTATCTTATGACTTGTCTGGTTTATCTTCGTCTTCACCTGGAGCCCGTGCTGTATTACTTTGGTACGCTAGTTTTTGAAGGGCCATATCTCTCCACCATAACATCATACTGTTGCTTCCCATTCTATGTTTTAAATTTAATAAGATTAAAACTCACTATTCACAAGTGACAAATGATCCACATGGTAAGATTAAAAGCATTTACAAATATTACTGGAAAAGGTGCACTTGTCCCTCGGGTTTTGCCTATTTCTCTTTAAAATATAACAAAATTGGAAAAGTTGGCCACCATAGCTCCTAGTTTACAAATGATGAATGTCTGTTCACATCATTTGAATCAGTTATTCGGCCAATCTGACGTATAGCAAAGATTGTCTTCTACTTACTTCCAGCGGTTCATTCCACCCACAAAAACATTTTCAATTGACTCCTTGAGTTGCTCCCAAACATTCACCTCCTGTAATAAAGTTAATATAGCAATTATCAAGAATAAATAATATTCTACATAACAATATGTAAATTACTTGCATTAGATTCATACAAATAAGGATGTAACCGCATATTATATAAAGCTGCGCTTCACTACCGTATTTGCCATGAGAACTATGTCTGGTGATTTGTCTAATCAGAGAGATTTCTAAAATTCAAGGACATATAAAGTCAATTTTGGGACACCAATTTGCTTATCACAATGGTAGAAAATATGATATGACGCCACTGTAACTGTATTCCCTATTACATAATATTGAGCTTGAGAAAAAGCATTCTTAAACATAATTAAATTATACGTTAAGAAAGAATACATAAGAGGGAATTATTTTACAAAGATGTCTTTATTTTCACGTCTATCAGATTTTTAACAAATTGCACAACTCATTAGCTAGCTGAATAAGGAAAAGGATCATGAAACTGGATTTTTTATCAGTTTTTCCTTTTAATAACTAACTTTTAATCTGTTTATCTTCTCTTTATCTAGGCATGCATTACTAAAGAGTGAAATATTTACTGAAGGACCACAAGAACTTACCATATCTTAATCATAAAAGACAAATCTCACTATTGTTTTCTACAAGGGAAAAATAACTAGAATCAATAATGAGGAAGGCCAGCTTGATAGATGCTGCATTGATGAATGAGGTTAAGGGTACTAAGATATTAAATAGAATGAACAGATGAGCCATTATAAGATTCTGCGAAATTAAAGAAGCTTCCTATCACAACTTGGAGATCATGGGGGTTCAACTCTTCACAGAAGATTCTAAGGTTATTTTACTTCTTTATAATTTTGGTTGTTGGTTATTCCTTAAGCTTATGTGCACCTCGACTAATCCATCAAGAAGTCTATTCAATTTAGAAACATAAGTTGCCAAAGTAATCTACCAATTTAGAGTTGATGGTCTCATAATAGGTGTATTGTTGGGATTTGAACCTAGAATCTCTAGGTTGTTTTCTGAAATACTCCTGCAAGTTTTTTAAGGCAATCTGACCAATAATCTAGAATAATTCATGCACCACACTGGCTAGGAAAAGTTCAGCATCATTGAATTCCCACCTAACAAAAGTTTTGTTTGTGAAAGCCACAAACTTTAAACATGTAAATGTGAATCAAAACTAAAGGCAACAACTATTACCAAAGCATAAGAAGCGCAACAAATATGGAAATTTAAAAACTACATTTCCATGTAAAATATAACACCCGATAAGAATTGACAGTTTTCAAAAGTAGGCAATTAAACTTGGAACTGAGACATGATTACCACAACATCCAAATGTAGTCCCACAAAGTTGAATTTGGGTAGGGTAGTGTGTACGCAGACCTTAGCTCTACCTCAAAGGTAGAGAGGTTGTTTCTGATAGATCCTCGACTCAAGAAGACAGTTCAAATAAGTCCCAAGACTGACAGATAATTCAATACATATTAGAATCAAAGTATATAGTTAACAAAAGAAACTTATCAACCCTAGCAAAATTTTCAATAAAACACAGTCTGATTGACTAGTTTAAACAAGTATGTACATTACAGATACAATTTTTTGTAGTAAAATAAACACTTAAATTGGAAAACAATGAAACCCCAACAATTTTCAGTAGTGAAATAAACACGAAAATAGAAAATAATGAAACCCCATAAACACAAATAGAGCGACTTAATGAGATAGGCGTATAAACTAACCAAGTAAAGTAGAGGGGTAAAGGCCACGACCAACAAAGGAAATAAAAGTAGCAAGGAATGAACTGAATTTGAGAACCTACAGGCTTCGATTTCTTCAATCCCTAATTACCAATTTCACCCTAAAATTTTAATTTTCCCTCGAAACCATTGTCGATTGTCAGAGAAATGAGTTATCTGAGACACTTTTATTACAATTTCACCCCTAAATTTCAATAGATTGATACAATATATAGATGCATCTGACAAATGGGTTATCTAAGAAAGATGCAATAGATCAATGCAATTTGAAAAAAGGATTTTTTACAAGAAAGAGAAAGAAAGAGAGAGAAATGGTGCTTTGATACTTTTATGAGAGAGAAAGAGAGAAAAATGTTTTTTGGTGGTATTATGTGAAATATTGTGGAGGGAATTACAAATAAGTGATGCAATAGATGATTTTTTCCGAAAGGATGAACAAAAATCCAGAGGTCTGATTAAAATTAATCTAGATTCATCCCCTCATGAGGAATTACCAAATCATTTGACCACCCTTCACCCATTCTAATATAAAGGATTAGTCAATCAAATAATAGATAGTAAATGGGTTGGTTTGAAAATAAATGAATTGCTAGTTGTAGAATATTATTAAGTGTTGCCATGGATGCTTCTATGGTGACAGTTTAAAAAAGGGTTGCTATAAATACACCTATTGCAACGGTTTATTTTTAATAGCAACAATTATAGCACTAAAAGAACTATTATTTTTGACAATGGTTAAAAGCATTACAAAAGAATATCTTTAGCAACGAATTTGCAAGCATCACCAAAAATTCCATTGCCATAGGCCGAATTTCTGGTAGCGAGTCCCCTAGCACTACTCCAATATGGGGATAATCGATGGCCCATCCACTCCCTGAAGTCCGTCCATAACTCTAGGCTCGCCCTCTGGGAGAAGTCTTCACATCTTTAACCTCGCATGACCTAAGAAGCATTAATTGCAAAGAAAAAATGAAGCACAACTCAAAACACAAGAAATAAAATAAATTTTAATAATAAGTAATAAAAAGAGAGAAGTTCTTTAAAGGACATCCTATACCCTCTTGAAGATAGATACGAACATCTACATGCCGATTCCCGAGACTTTATTAGAGATCCCATTCTTATAGCATTAAGACCAATGTTCCTGGCTTCTCTAATAGTAATTTGTCATGATCCAAAATACAAGGGTCATGATGACACTCATCATGGCGAACCTTTACGAGTAAGCCTATTACCTAAACTGGTACAAAAAAAAGTAAAAGATAGAAATACCCCTATGGTAAGGCTTTTTTGTAAAATCCAAATAGTATAAGTATAACAAAAACAGAAAGAAACATACACCACAATCTAGCTCTAACTCCCCAAAACGTGATTTCAATAGTATACGAATGTATCTAGTATAACTTAAATCCAAATAAATAACATAAGATGTCATAAATACAAGTGGAACTCTCTCTAATATGAAAGTAAAGACATCATCTCTAAGAAAGGTAGTGGAATACATCCGGATGCCTTAAAGTAAACCAATACCTTGAAGGCACCAAATATCGCCCAAATCAACAAAGTTGGGGTGCACTCTAACTAAGACCTGGAGCAAAAGAGTACAGTAGGCATAATTATGATCCACTTGTACTCAATAGGTATCATAGGTTGATCGAGAAAAATAGATAATAAAACATAAAAAATACACTCTAAGGGTACGTCATCTGGAATTAGAAAATGTCCCACAATGGTAGCTCACACCTCTTACACTAACAGTTTTAATAGATGACATATATTGCAACAACACTAGAAAAGACCGCAAGTATACATTCTACCACATATAAGTACAAAAAGAAAGGACAATATACATATACGATCAAAAAGTACAAGTATATGAATATAGAACAATTGGATGAGTAATATGTTAAAGCAGAAGTACAACTCCATTACAAGCATAATAAAGTAAACACAATATGAATGAGGATGACGATGACACATAAGGTTATCACATAGTTTTTGTATACTCATATAGAGATAATTCTTCCCAATGTAGGACCCATGGAGGGTTCATCAAACATTATACTACCTCGTACATACCAACAGAGCTAAAGTATCCTAATATAGGATGCTAGTGGGCTCGCCAACCTGTATAAAACTAATATCCATGACTCTTCTCTTGCATATTCTTTGGAGAAGGTCTGTAAAATCTGATATTCATAGTGTTTCTAGAGTCACCAGTATTTCTAGTGTTCTCAATATTTCAAGTGCACATACATAATATGAGACATAAATCAAGTACGACAACAAAATAACAAGTATATATATAAAGCATACAAAAAACAAGTAAAATTATGCATGTGATGCCATAAGGATGTAATGCTCACTGTCACTCTTAATGAGTTTTTCTACAACAGACCAGATGATGTATTTCCACAACCAACCACAATGATACATTTCAATAACCATCCATAATTAAATATTTCCAGAATGACGTACGCTTATATCCACTCATTATTTCAAGTTGTCCATAAATTCCCACATGTTTTATACGCAAATAAAGTAAGAATACATCACAATACACAAATGGTAACACAATACACTTTTTTATGTGTTGTGGATTTATAGAACTTTTGATTCATAAAACTATGATGTATTTTGCGTACGTTTTGCAAGAAATTAGGTTTTAGATGATAGACTAAAGAAAATGATTAAAATTAATATTTTTGGCTACTTACCGAGGCTATTTTGGGCATATGTACCACTTATCGAGTGCAGGTGACATAAGTATGTATCATAACTTAAAGTCTAGAGGCTCAGTCCTAGGAAAATGAAGACTCTAAAGTTACCTAGGTCAACATACTGTCCGTAGGTGGTACATACTATTTGTAAGTAACAAAGGTATGTGGAGACATCAAATGTACAGAGAGTTGCAGGATCTACTTAGAAGTTTTGCACTTACCTATGCCTACATATGGACCGTATGTGGTACATGCGGTCCGTAACCACCGACCTCAAATTTCCTTTTTAATTCAAGATTTGATTTTTTAGTTTTCCTTGAATACTATATATACTTTTTTTATATTTTGTAGTTAGATTACATAGTTTTAGAATTCACAAACGTATATTTTAATTCCAAGATTTAACTTTCATCTTTGGATTACTTTTGTATTGATTTCGGTTGACAATTTAGTTTTAGACTTTGAGTTTTTTCAATGATACTGGTAATATCATGTGAATGGATTCAATCATGAATCCCATTGATCGTTTCATACGTATCAGTGGCTAAAACCCTTTTCTAGGATTATGGGACCCTAGAATAATAATGAAGTAGGGGAAGTGGGAAGTTGTTCTAATCTAGTACTTGTGCATGTATTGTATTATCTTTTGTTTGATAGATGTTCTAGCAGTTGCAAATGTTAGGATTGTACAAAGATTATTGCTACTTACCCCAAAGGAGGAGTAGTAACTAGGAAAAGATAATTACAAGAATAATTTAATGATTGACAGTCGATCTAGGATACTTAGTATTATTTATGTATGATTGTTATCTGTCATCTAATAACTTGTAACACAAAAGGTAATAGTTAACTGGATTCGAGGATAAGGCTTAGTAATATGATATCCTAAGACTCAAAAGGTAAAGGATAAATGACAAGACCCAAACTAAGGCTTTGTTGTAATGGGAATCGCAAGTCTATCCAGGACAGGGAACCACCCTCATTACGAAACCCAACCACCAAATATGCATACCTTGAGTCGGAAGAATGTTGACCGTATAAAAGATAGCATTTATTACCTTTCCAGACACTAGGATAGGTTAATAACCATGACCAACCCAAACAAGTCCAACCATCCATTACCAACCAACAACCATAACCAAACAAATATATAAACCAAGTTCTTTCCCATAACATTTCATAAAAGGATGAAACAATCATTAATTTAGTTCAACGGTATCAGCCCCAATACAATTGTCAATACTAAGGATGACACCAATACTGACATCACCTATTCCAACACATAGTAGTTCCACAAATCCTTTAACCAAAAGAAAAACAATATTTGGTTTGAACATGCCCCCAACCATAGCCAAGACAAATATCCATAAAATAGCTAAAGTATGTAAGACATCCATGATATGAAATGAAGCCTTTCAAAACATGGAAGATCACCAATTCAATCCAATAAATGATCCAAAATCCGATCACTCAGTAGGAAGCGTAAAATAGTAGGTTCTTGCATCACATAGAAATACAGCTGCCCGAAGATGGGTTAGCGTGTGAACGCTACCATGAACTCAGGATAAGGATAAAATAATTCCATCTAGTAAAACCAAGTAATCCAACTATATGCATACAAACCATACATATATACATATAATTATATACATATATACATACATATACATATATATATAAACACACACACACAAAACTATACCATGAAAGGGTGCTGAGTTTAGCATGCCTTTAAAACCATTAATCTGGGTATGTGTAGCTTAACCATCCTAAAACCACCCACAGGCTATATGCATCTAAAGTAACCCCCTAAACAGGACCGAATACGTGTAGCCGCACAAATTAGAGATACCATAAGAGCAGGGGATTCAGAAAAACCCTTTGCTCTCCATGATACATATGCACACTTTACTATGAGGATTCTCATGAACCTTGTAATATCATACATGGTCGCTATGAACAACCCTCATGTCAGCAAATATGAGTTTCCAATGTCTATCTATTAGACTCACACCATCATGATTAGCTATCACACCCCACCATTATTCCTAATTAAAACCGTTAGTATTTGACCAAACCTTTATTCCATTATTATTAACCATTGTTATAAGTAGTGGTATCGTCTTATAGATTATAGCTTGCAAGCAATGTCCATATCCAACCTTTTTATGTAAAAGGATTCCCATGTACACATAGATTACATTATCAAGTTAACTTGGGCAAATCTCATGCACCCCTCAAGTGTTTCATTATTATGTTTGCTTGGGGGAATCTCATGTACACCACAAGTTGTTCCTTAGAATGTTTACTTAGGGTATTCCCTTGTACCTCACAAGGAAGTTTAATTAACCACAACCATTCCAAACTATTTAAACCATTTATCCCATTTAGGGTTCCATTACCAAACCATATCATGCAATAGTTCCATTAAAAGTCCAATAATATAGTTAAAGCATTCTCATATGTATTTTATCAAACATATTGGGGGAATAGTGTATCAAAAACAAATTCCAATAACCAATTAACCATTCCCATCCAACCAATTGTCCAAACCACCATTAAAGCATGTAAAAAGCATAATTAAAACATTGGAATACCATAACTAAGCATTTAATACCAAAACCCCCAATATATATTTGCAACCTTATCTTAAGATGATGCAACCTAGACCGATATTCTATGTTTAAAAAGAGTTTGGCACCTTGAAACTGATCAAACAAGTTATCTATCCTTGGAAGAGGATACTTGTTCTTAATCGTTACCTTATTCAATTGCCGATAGACAGTGAATATCTGAAGGGAACCATCCTTCTTTAACACAAATAACACCGGGCACCACACAGGGACATACTAAGATTGATAAAATCCTTATCTAAAAGATTCTCAAGTTGCTCCTGGAGTTTTCTCAACTCAGTCGGTGTCATTCTATAAGAAGAAATATATATTAGGTGAGTGTCCGAAATGAAATTAATTCCAAACTCGATCTCCCTATCTAAAGGAACACTAGGAAAATCATCTGAAAACCTTAGGAAACTTATTTAGCATTGGAACCAAATGTAAAAGATGACCTTCCGAGTGAGGAGATTTAAACCAGACTAGATGATAGAGACACCCTTTAGAGATTAATATTTGAGCTCTAAGTTAGGAAATAAACCTCCCCTAAGAGCTAGGGAACCACCATACTACTCAATAACTGATTCAACTGGGAACCTAAATACAACCTTATGGGTTTGATAATCTAATGATGCGTAACAAGAGTGTAACCAATCCATCCCTAGAATAACATTAAAATCTATCATATTAAGTTCAAAAAATTGCACCAAACTATTCCTACTAACAACAATTACCACAGACCCTCTACAGACTCTTTTAGAAACCACAGAGTCACGTACTGTGGAAAAAATAGAAAAAAGATCTTAAATAACCTAGAGATCAAAACCAAAATACAATGCCACAACTTGGTTCACATAAAAGAGTGTACCCTGGATCAAACAATCAATACCTGTCATGAGAAAACAGTTTTAACAAACCAGTAACGACATCATGCAATGCCTCAGATTCATGTCGAGTTGTAATGGCATATAACCTATTCTGACCTACACCAGTACCAAAAACAGTAACTAACGCAAAAGCAGCACCCTATGGTGCAGAAGAAGAAGATAAAGCAACTAGAGCCTTACTCGCTCCCAAAGAACCTTTACTAATCAAATAATTTCCAAGCATATGGCTTGGCTGACCATATTTGAAACATCTGTCCCTCTCTTCATCAGAGAAACCCCTATGCAACCTACCAAAAAATTGACAAAGAGGGAATGATAAGGCTAATTAATTCTAACTCACTTGAGATTGGGTACCCTATGCCTAAAAATTATCGCCATCATATTGACGCCTGTCACTTGACTGCTTTGAGTAAGGAGCAATAACTGTAGAGAAGGAACTAGAACTCCCCCATTTCTTATTTTACCACTTACCACCATCCTAACCACTATTATGTTAAGGACCACCCTATTTAGATGACCTAAACTTCTTACCCTTCATTTCTCCAAACTCAGCCTGCTTCCTCTATTCTTCTTACACCTGTTGCATATGAACCACCAACCTAGAAATATCCATATCCTTGATCAACAAGGTAGTCTTGCTTTCAAGGATTATATTCTGAGATAATCAAGAATTGAAGTTTCTTATCCTAGCCTTCATATAAGATACCAATTAGGGAGCATAACTTGATAGGTGATGAAATCTCATGAAATATTCCTTGACAGATATTTTCCCTTATCTTAGATTGATAAATTCTTCAGCCTTTGCTTCTCTATCCTCTTAAGAATAGAATTAGTTCAAAAAAGAATTGGAGAAAGTCTCCTATAGTGTGGACTCCTCAACATGACCTACAGCCCATCCCACTCCTCGTACCATTGGTATGTCATATCCTTAAGATGAAAAGTAGCAAATTTAACCCCTTCCATAACTGTGGCCTACATCACATGAAAGATTTTCTCTATTTCATCAAAAAACATTAGGATCCTCCTCCACCTCTACACCAGTAAAAGTAGGAGGATTCATGTTTATATACTGGATAATCCTTGTGGCCTCAGCAGATAAAACACCAGATACATCCCGCTTAGCCTGAGAAGCAACAAACTGAGCAATAACATGAATCAGTTGATGAAATTCTGCATTAGTCACCTCTCCATGAGGAGGACTAGTAGCAACTTGTGGGACTCTAGAAGTTTTAGGAACGGGAACCCTAGACCGAGTATGGATCCCCTGAGTAGTCTATGACCCTTTAACATTATCCCCAGTTAGGACACTAGAGATAACTTACAACTCAGATCGTCGATGCATGATCTCAAAAAAGAAAAAACTAAGATTAGAGAAGAGTCAAGGACATAGACTCCAAGCTTTAAAATAGAATACCAAGAAAGTAAAAAATTTTGAAATGCCTTATAGCCTCTACTTTATGAGTGGGCATGCTATACACCCTTAAAAGAGACTCTACTCTACATGGCTTTTAGACTCTAAATTTACCATGAACCTAAAGCTCTGATACCTAATTGACACGACCTAAAAAAGTTCCTTGTTGTAAAGGCCATCCCTAGTCCTTCAAAAATTGGGGACCACCCCGATTACCCAACCCAACCTCCAAATACGGATACCCTGATTTGAATAAATGCTGACCGTATAAAAAGATATCATTTATTACCATTCCTAACTCTAGGGTAGGTCTATAATCATTAAAAACCCAAACAAGTCCAACTATTAATTACCAACCAATAACCATAACCAAACCAATATAAAAATAAAGTTCCTATCCTTAATATAACATAAAATAATGGAAAATCACAAATTCAGTCTAACCGTATCAGCCCCAATTCCAATGTCAAACCTACGGCTAGCACTAATACCTATATCACCTAACACATAGTGGTTCCACAAAACCTCTAACGAAAATAAAAATAATATCCAGTAAGAGTATGCCCCCCAACTATAGCAAAAACTAATATCCATAAAATAACCAAAGTATGGAAATATATCCATGATATAAAATGAAGCCTTAAAAATATGGAATCTAACTACTTCAATCGAATAACTGATCCTAAATCCAATCACTATGCATGAGGAGTAGAATTGTCGGTTCCTACATTGCATGGGGACACAACTTCCTGAAAATAGATTAGCGGGTGAATACTAGTATGAACTCAGGATATGGATAAAATAATGTCATCCAGTAATACCAAGTAACCAACCATATGAATACAAACCATATATATATATATAACAATGTCGTGAAAGGGAGTCAGTTTTGGCATACCTTTAAAGCCATTAATCTCTGTATGAAAGTTTATCCATCCTAAAACTAATATGAGGCTATATTGGTCCAGTGTAACCCCAGAATGGGCCTCGATATGTGTAGCCATATGAATCAGAGATACCATAAGGGTAGGGGATTTCTATGTACCTTCATGGTTAGCTATCACATCCCGCCTTTATTGAACAATTAACACCATTACAATCCAACAAAAACTTTATTCCATTTGTATTAAGCAGGGCTATAAGTAGTGGTAGAATCATACCGGCTATAGCTTGCAAGAAATATCCTTAGCCAACCTTTTTAGGTAGAGGTATTCCCTTGTACCCATAGATTACATTATTAATTTAACTTAGGGGAATTTCGTACACCCCTAAAGTATTTCATTATTATGTTTGCTTGGGGGAATCCCATATACCCCACAAGTTGTTCCTTAGCATGTTTACTTGGGGGATTCCCTTTTACCCCACAAGGAAGTTTCTTGAACCATAATGACTCCAAACTATTTAAACCATTCATTTTTATATTACAAAACCATATCATGCACTAGTTCCAACAAAACTCCAATAATATAGCAAAAGCATTCTCATAGGCATTTTATCAAACATGTTAGTGACATAGTATTTCCAAAACAAATTGCAATTACGAATCAACCATTCCCGTGAAACCAATTTTCCAATCCACCATTAAAGTATGTTAAAAATAATTAAAATATGGGAAAACTATAACAAAGCATTTAATACCAAAACCCCCAACATATATTTTAAAACCAAAGACCATACAATAATCTTGTCATTAAAGCATTGTACAAAAACATGACTTTAGTTGGAACTAAGAATGAGGGATGAGTACATGACTTGGATTACGAAGATGATGGATTGAAATCACCCGTACTAGCCCTAAATTGATTTTCGAGTTGAAACTCTAGCCTTCCCTTACCCAAATTCCTTAGAGAGAATTAGAGAGAGTTTCTAAGTGTTTTAGATTAGAATAATAGGGTAAATGATGTTTGATATATGATATACGTCATGGTTCCTTTAGAGATTAAGTGGGGAAATATCTAAATTATCCTAACTTAAAATGCTTAAAAGTCCCATCAAATGGTACGATTCTCCTATTCCATTCATATCTTCCAATGCAAGGGGTACCTACCACTTATACCCTTGGACTCCCTCTTGAAACCATCATTATCCACCATATGATTTATCCAACACAAGTCATACCCAACCATACGATGAGTGCCTATAAATTATATCCCTGGATGAATAGAATCAAAAGAGATTTGATCATTATTTTCCATACAAGTTATTGGTAAAACTTGTACCCTATTTTATGCCTTATGGCTAGCCACTCGTACTCAGATAAAACTTAAGTTACTAAGTCATTAATGAAGTTAAGGAAAAAACTGTAACCATATGACTTGTAACAAACCATATGACTCGTACCAACAAAATCATAGCTATTCTAGTAACCAATTAAACCCACCAACCATCATTGTTTAATATTTGGACAAAGCATACCACTCGTACCCTATCATACAAATGGTTACCAAAGGTCATATGTAGCCTAAAATACAAAAATCTAGGTAATTTTCTAAGGGTCCGATCCTAGGGTGCTTTAGTAAAATTTGCCAATGAGTCCACGGGATAGTTGATGGTGCATAACTTATTAGATTCTTCAGGAAAAGTACTTGGTTAGTTTAGGAAAGCATGTTAAATCTACAGACTTGAGAAGCCATGAGGATCACAACTTTAGTGTTAATCTCTAACTATTTACTACTAAAGTTATATATTGTTACTTGTTCAAGATTGCAATACCAACCCCTAATTTACTATTTTTTCTCATTGAGTTCAGTAAACTAGAGATATACATCAAAGACTTCCCTGTGTGTTTCACCCCAACATAATTGGTTTAATATACTTGGAAACAACTACTTTATTCTCAACTGGAGGAATATATTAGGCGTTGATAAAAATTTTAGTGTCATTGCCGAAGAAGATAGTGAAGTGTTGATTGATGATAGTTGGAGTTTTTGGGTCTTTATTTTTTATTCTTATTTGGGTATATGTTGGTGTATTCCAAGCACCAGGAGTCAAATAAATCCCTTACTCCCATTGATTCCTAATGCAGAGAGATTGTTATAACCAAATCATATTATGATAGAACTAGTATGAGTAGTCAATTTAGAAGGGTTTTAGGATGATCCTCAGTATATCCCTCCGCCTACTTTAGTGATCTATAGAATATTGCTGATAAACAGATATTCCCATAAGCTGCTAAACAGAGAAGGGAGGCTGAAGAGGCTATCATAGCTCAACATGCAGAGTTAGCCAAGACAAGATCAGCAGTTGATTGTCCAGCAACACACGATGGTAATAGAGACAGAGTTTGAGGTGCCTATGCTCAAGTAATCCCAACATTCTAGTACTTTTTATCATATGATAATGCAGAGGATATTGGATATGTTGAGCTAGAAGAAATAGGATCTATAATTCTTCTTACTCTGTCCCCTAATATGTAATTCAACATAACTAATACCATGATCCATCACTTGAACTTGAAGGGTGTATTTTCGAGTATGGCTATAAAAGATGCAAATAAGCACCTGGCTAATTTTATCAAGATCTGTGCTTCTTATACTATCCTCTGGGTAGACTAGGAGGTGCTTAGATTGAGGTTATTCCCTTTCTTATTGACTGGACAAGATTCTCTATAGTTGGGGGAACATCTAAGAGGATTTATCACCATATAGGATGAGTTGCATAAGCGATTATTAAATCACTTTTTCCACCGACCAAGATATTGCAGCTTAAAGAGAAGATATATAATTTTAGATAGCTTCATTCTGAATCAATATACGAGGCTTTGTTCAATTTTAAGAAGAAGCTAAGCATGGTGCCCAATCATCTAATTTAACGGACAAACTAACTGGAGATATAATATATAGCCCTAAACATCAGTTCTCGAGCCATGGTAGACACCATCACTGGAGGAGTATTTATGAGATCTAAGTTTCTAGACCAGATCTCTCTCACTAACTAAGAGTGGAGTACTTAGGATGTGGAGCGTGGTGCTAGTACTTATGCTAGTGGAGCTTTCAATGACCAGATATCAATTGATGAGTTTCTGTTGTAAGAAATTACATAATTAAGTACTGATAATATGTTGCTAACTAAGATGTTTTCATTGGTGAACTCTAAAAAAGTGAATACAGTAGGTGCACAGGGTTCAATCTCTAAAGATTATAAGTCTGACTTAGAGTAGGAGGCCAAGTATCTTTAACATGAGTTGATGAGTTTCCAAGCTAGATGCTAAGGAAACCCAGGTCAAAACTACTATAGTGATAGATATAGAGATTGTAGTATGGAGAATGATTGTGATTGTTATGGAAAAACAACAACAAGGAGAAGTGATTAAAGTACGTTCTATCAGTTAGCTGTGATATAGAATCAAGGATGGAGGCGATGCTGACCAAATTGGTAAAAGGACAAGTGAGTCAGGAGCTAGCCTTAAGGAGATCAAGGTTGATATTTCAGATTTGAACCAAAAGGTTGAGTCTCATACAACTTCTACCAAGCACATAGAGCAAGAGTTTTGGCAAATTTTGGCTATATTCAATTATAGACAGCCAGGTACCCTTCCGAGCTACTCAATTTTTAGTCTAATAAATGATGGTAATTGTATTGATATCACTAATTAGAGTGTTTTATATACTGTGGATCCTCCATTACCTACTAATGAGGTATTGTAGAATGATACTGTTATGATAGATTAGACACATACCATAGAAGCTAATAAGGTGACAGGTGATGATGCTTGTGTTGGTATGGATACAGTTAAGGAAAGGGTGGAAAGTCTATTATGAGACAAATTCCATGATCGGCCCCATTATTTCCTCAAAAGAGAAAATAGAAGAAAGAGGAAGAAAAGTTCAAGCAGTTTATGGAGATGCTAAAAGATCTAAACTTGAACATCACTATCCTTAAGGCATTTGGGCAGATGAATGGATATACAAGGTTCATGAAAGAATTGGTAATAAAGAAGCAAACTACTATTTTGTGGATGTTCATGGAATGCACCATTGCAGTGAAGTTACATCTAAGCCTCTAGACTATAAAAAAGGGTTATCCCAATGCATTCACAATCCCATGTACAATTGGAACATCCAGATTCACCAACGAACTATATGACTTATGAGCTAGCATCAATTTGATGCCGATGGATGTATTCAAATAGTTAGACTATAGTACTCTAGAGCTGACTACTATGTGGTTGTTGATGGTTGACCGCACAGTAAAAATCTTGTGGTTATTTCTTTTGATGTATTGGTAAAAGTGTACAACCTCATCATTCTAGTTGATTTTTTCATTCTGGATTGAGAGGTTGACTTTGAGATGCCCATTATTTTAGATTGACCATTTGTGACCAAAGGTAGGGAAATGGTTGACATGGAGAAGGGAGAGCTTACATTCAGAGTAAACATTGAAGAAGTCACCTTTAATGTTCGACGAACTATGAAAAAGCTTACAAATCTGCAGGTTGTGTCAGTTATCAATAGAATTAATGATCTTGGAGGTTATTTATTTATATACCTTGATGAACTATTAGTATTAAAGGTACACACATCATGCCGCGATGTTAAATCAAGCATTGCATAGGAGGCAACCCATAGGCTTGTTGGTGAAGTCTGAGTAACCATCAAAGCCACATCGTGTTGCGATAATATATAAAGCGTTGGGTGGGAGAAAACCCACTATTTTAGTGTTCTCATTTATTTTTTTCTAGGTAAAATAAAATATTGACAAGCCTAAAAATGCGGTAAAAATTACTCGATTCATAATTTTCAGATAAAGGGACATAGTGACCAATTCAACAAGGTCGTAAGTCCTGCATGGGTCAGGTAGGTGTTGCATTGACTAAACAGATGGAATTGTAAGGATTTTTTGTGGAATGTCTAGACTTTAACCAATGAAAATACTTGAAGGGTTTTAAATACCACTTAGAACCTCATAAGTAACACACAATAAGTGTCATAATAAAATTCCAGAGGCTAGGGAACTTGGCAAAAATTTTAGACCTACAAACTATGGACAAATATGGACCATATGTACCATCTATGACCCGTATGTGCCTTCCATAAGTGGGAACTCTTTCACCCAAATTTTGATTAAAAATTTTGGGCCCACCAATGCTTAAATAAACCCTAAATCGGCCTCTCTTTGCTATGTAAGCCTTATTAACTCATTTTTAACTTACACATCCTAAAAAGTTCCTGTTTTCTCATAAAATTCAAACTACCCAACTTTCCTACACATAATAATAGGCGAAGACATAACTTTCTATTGCCACCAATTTTTTCAAAATCAATAAATACGTGTTCATTATTTTATTTTGATGTACTTCTTTGTAGTTCACTTTCGGTTCTTCTTGGCTCCTAATAGTAGTATCTTGTGCTAAAGTCAAAATAAGAAATTGTTATGTTTAGTTTCATGCAAAATATTTTGAATTTCATGCTTATCTGTATAATCCTTGAAATTAGCCTAAAATCCTAATGTGGGGCATTGTTCTAAAATTAAACCTCAAAAACATGTCGTAAATGGAAGTTGAATTTCAAAAAGTAGAGAAATACTTAAAGTTTGAATTCTAACTTATGTGGAAATTTGATTCCAAGTGAATATGTGCATATGGAACTTGTGGGAACTGAGAATAAGTGATATTAATGCAAAACTTAAGGAAAAATTTGAAGATTTTGGATTTTGGGTTTTTTTCCAAAAATTTTAATCCCTCATTATCTTTTTTATGCTAACACTTGATTTTCATGTCCACATGGGACTAAAGGAGAAGAAGAAGGTTGCACCTACAATGCAATAGGGTGACTCTTCCGAGAGTAGTAGCTTAGAGGAGGTATACCTAGTTGCCCATGCCAGAGCACCCCTGACCAGGGAGATAGGGATTAGGACAAGGGGTTGGATATACGCTGCAACCGAGGCTATTATTATGGCCAAATTAAGTGTCCAGATTCTAGAGAAATCAAATTAGGGAAAATAATTGGCTTTTACTAAACCTAAGACACAGGCTGAGGAGATTGAGTTCCTATATAGTCTGAGGATGAAGATGGCCCAGAGATCACCGCTAGACGCTCCCCAGTCTATTGATGGTGGTGGTGACAAGGATATTAATGAGGAGGAGGTATTGTCACCTCCTGCAGTAGTTACACAAGACCTCTAGTATGAGGAGGGGTCCCAAGGTGAGTTTGATGTATTACATAAGGAACAGTCATCTGTCATACCCCAGTTTGAGGAGGACCAGGCTACATAGTAGGTACCACCATCATATACAAAGGCATATACTCAACATAATCAGATGTATGACCCCACACATATCTTGGAGGAGCCGATTGATGAGGTAAACGTGTGATGGTGCGTGGAGGGAAATCTGATTATTTTTAAGAAGGACAACTATATTATTGAGTCCAGCTGGCCCATGAAGGATATTTTTAAGGAGAGAAAAATTGACTTTTATAGTTTGGTTGGAGCACTATTATTACGAGCTGCATTTGATAGATATTTATTGGGGTGGATGACTCGACCCCTAAGGTCTTAATAGACCGACTTTGGGGAAAAAATTATGTACATAATACAATTCCATAGAGCCATTGACTATGCCAAAGAGTAGGGCACTTTTGAGGTACAATGAGTTTCCCAGCTTGAGCAAACTCGCGTAAGAGGGGTTATGGTAGCTATTTTAGATGCAACCATCTACTGAGTTCTCTTTGAGCCAAATTATGTTGCTCCAACATCTATAAAAAAGTATGATTCTTGATTGAAATATACATATTATGGCCGTTGTTGAGCACCAGGGTGAGAGAGTTAAGATGGAAAGATGGATCACTAGCTATATTTCACATCTGACTGAGGATACCCCATGGATCGAGGGGCACAATATTATAAAGAAGGCCATAGTTAATTTAGCTACTATGTTTTGGTAGTTGCTTGTTCGTTATAGATTATGTTCAACTACTGCAGAAAATATATTGACTTGGGATAGATCTTTTTTGATTGCTAGCATGATAGTCTTATATGATATTGATTTTGCAGGTATTATTTGACGTGAGCTTTATGCTAGAGGTTTTGATAGGACTATGACTTTTTCATTACCATATCTTGTGTAGAGGTAATATGCTGAGGTCGGCATGCCAAAGGTATCAATAGTCGATGAGAGAATACATGCTATAGGCATGGCACAAAAAAAATGGTGAATGATTTAGCACATTCAGACCATCCCAGGAGATCCCATGAGACTACTATCGTGCCTCCGTCCCCGTCTGAGGGCCAATTAGTTCACATATAGCCTATTGATACATAAGTACATGACGTAGGACTTAATATGGATTTTGATAGTATGATGTAGAGATATGCCCTCGGGCTGAGTAGACAGGGTGAGAGGACCCATCTACATCTAAATAAGCCTGGCTTCTACTTTAGAGTTGGTGAGTGCATCTTCAGTGCCTCTTTGTTCATCCACTTTAATTTCTGCATCAGGCATAATATTAGTATCTCGTTAGTTTTTATAGAGCTTATTGGACAATAGGAGATTCACTGACACAAAGCAATAGAATGTTGAGGCTAATGTGGTGACTTTATATGGACAAATCCAATAATGGGTCTGAATTACACAAGAGACAGTTGAGTCTAGATTGGAGTATGCACACTAGAATGCTATGTCAAAGCTAGATGTTGAGTTGTATTCATGCTAGATGCTTTTGAGGGTCAAGTATCTGCCTGGTTCAACAATATTGAGATACTGGATCTAGGTGAGACTAGGGAGGAGATAGATGTACTTATAGCAGAGGTACACTATCTGACTGAGGTTCAACAAAATTGAGATGCTAGATCTTTATCTGTGTGAGATTCTACCTAGTTCCCTTTGTGTGTTTAATCAAGAACTTGCCCGGTTGGTTTTCCTAAGTTGTAGGATACTTGGTTTGGAAAGGATCATAGGTCGTTTTTGATATTAGCCTGCTTTTGGCCTAAATGAGCTTGCCAATATGAAATAGTATCCCTTGCTCCCATTTTTTACCTTGTAGCCTATTTATATGTTTTTACCTTTTACTTTCCTATTTGTTTTATGATGAACTTGTTTTGGCCCTGGTATTCCTCGGACATTGTAAACATCAAATTAGGAAAATCACCTTTGTTGAGGATGGCTATCATATGGGTGTGTAATATAGAATGGGTATGAAGAAGGGTAAAATAAGAAAAAAGTTATTAAGGATGCGTGTGGTAGTAAAAGAAAATTTTGAAAAAGAAAAGGAAAAAAAACTAACAAAAGAAACCACACCCAACTTGAATGTGCAATAAAGAATTGAAAGGGAGAAATAAGGGTGGAATAAAAGAAAAGTGGTTAAAGTGTGGACCCCAAAGTTAGTGTAGTGCCGAAGAGGCTTACTCAATTAATATATCCATATGTACCATACAAGCCTCCCAAACCTACATTACAAGCTGAAAAAAGTCCTTTAGTTATCCCAACTTGACAATCTAAAAACCAAGGTAAAGAAAATAAGGTCTAGCATAAGCTATTTGATGCACATTAATTGAACTTCTCTTTTGAGTGTGAGTGTATTGTAACCTTCCTTGCGGTGACATGCATTATTTCATATAAGAGAGTGGGATGTATTTGTTTTTAGGTAGCATGGATCGCATTACTTATTTCTTACTTCTTTGGATAGTGAAACTTGTATATATGCATGGTTTCCTATTGCTAATTGATGAGTGGCGAATTTACCAATCTTTTACGTCCAAAAGTTGTGCATAGTACTATGATTTAAAGGTACAAATAAGACAACTTTGTTAGTTGAATGAAGTATTTTTCTCATTTTGTTGGTATTCAAGTGATGAAAAAGAAAGATGCGGAGTTGAGCTTAAAAGGATCCAAAAAGAGAAAGAAGTGCAGAAGATAGAAGATGTTACGTAAGAGCAAGGTTTAGTTACCGCGATCGAAATCTAAGGGTTGTTATCATGGCCATCGAACTTTGTTCAGATTCTAGTGATCACAAGGATATGATGGAGGTCGTAGTGGCCGCGATTGCAAACATGCTGAAGTGATCGCTGCATTACGGGCTACTGCCTAGGGTCAAATTTGTAATTTGACATAGTCGACCCCAATTCCCTTATAAAGAAGAAACCCTTTCCAATTTGAGATGATTGAACTTTGAAATATCAAGACTTTTGAAAACCTTCCAAATTGGGAAAATTTAGTATGGTTATTTTTTGATGATTTTTTGTTGCAATTAAAGTTGTATATTGGATTTCTCCTTATTGCAAGTTTTAATTGAAGCATTGAACAACCAATTTGGTATATTACTTTTTCCTAACTTCATGAGTAGCTAAGTAACTTATTTTTGTATTATGTTGAAATAGGGTGCAAATATTGTGATTTATTAGTGTAGATTCTTTGTCATTAGTCATGGGTTTCATTATTGCTTGCTTGATTTAGTTGGGATTGGTAGGTGAAAATCCCAAATTTCCAAAATGGGTTTGTGGGTGAAAACCATAAATTCTCAAAACCTCACATCATCCGTGAAATAGTGATGTAAGAGAACTTTTGGGATCCTATATCATCCTAGAAAAAGGAATATGGGAAGCAAGGCAATATTAAACAACAGTAGATACAGTTCACTCTCTTTTAACTATCTTAGAACTAAGGGTGGATTAAAGAATAGCTATATTATTGGGCATCTTCCTAAAAATACGGTTTCCCAATTGAGGTATTAGATAGTTGTGATTGGCACATCTATGAAGTATGTTAAAGGATCCATGGATGATAATCTTGGGAGTGGATTGAAAGATTGACCTCAAAAACTCTCAACCTAGCCTACCGACCTAGTTGATGACTTGAATTGACATTTAATTATCATGATCCGTGCATTATTTTCCCCTAGGAAGACATAATCGCAAGACTTATCCTATATTAAAATCTCAACCACTATAGTCGTTCTAAGTCGGTAGGTCGTTATTGATTTTATTGAAGAACTTCCCAAACAAATCTCCCCATTTTACTTTATTTACACTACGGACATACCCTTAGATGCCAAAAATACCAATAAGTTTGGAGGAATAGACTCACTCCTCTAGGATTCTAACTCAACATGAATTAAGATTTATTGACAACTATCGTCCTATATAAAAACCTTTATTATATTATTATTAAACAATGCTATGAGTAGTGGTATCATCATACCGATTATAGCTTGCAAGCAATGTCCATATCCAATCTTTTTATGTAGAGGGATTCTCATGTACCCATAGATTACATTATCAAGTTAACTTAGGGGAATCTCGTGCACCCCTCAAGTGTTTCATTATTATGTTTGCTTGGGGGAATCTTATGTACCCCACAAGTTGTTCCTTAGCATGTTTACTTAGGGTATTGCCTTGTACCCCACAAGGAAGTTTAATTAACCACAACCATTCCAAACTATTTAAACCATTTATCCCATTTAGGGTTCCATTGCCGAACCATATCACGCAATATTTCCATTAAAAGACCAATAATATAGTAAAAGCATTCTCATATGTATTTTATCAAACATGTTGGGGGAATAGTCTTTCAAAAACAAATCCCAATTACCAATTAAGAATTCCCATCCAACCAATTGTCCAAACCACCATTAAAGCATGTAAAAAACATAATTAAATCATTGGAAAAACATAACCAAGCATTTAATACAAAAAAACCCAACATATATTTGAAAACCCATAAACATACAATAATCATGCAATGAAAACATTGTACAAAATATGCCTTTAGTTGGAACTAACAATGAGGGAGGAGTACATGCCTTAGATTAAGAAGATGATTGAGAGAACTCACCCATACAAGCCCCAAAATAATCCTCAAGATAAAACCCTAGCCTTTGTTTATCCAAGAGTCTTAGACAGAATTAGAGTTAGTTTCTCAGTGTTTTTTATTAGAATAATAGGGTAAATAATGTCCTAATAGTGATATAACTCGTGGGGCCTTAAGAGGTTAAGTGGGGAAATATCCATATTACCCTAACTTAAACTGCTTAAAAGTCCTATAAGATGGTACGAATCTCCTATACCAGTCATACCTTTCAAATGAATGGTATACACCACTCGTACCATAGGACCCCTGGACCCAACATTGTCCACCATATGTTTTACCCAACAAAAGCCGTACATAACCATAAAAACAGTACCCCTAAACAATATCCCTGGCAGAATAGAATCAAGTGGGGTTAGATTTCTTTCTTCTATTCCAGTTAGTTGTATGACTCGTACCAAATCTTATGACTCATGGTGTGCCACTCATACTAATATCCAATTAAGTTACTAAGTCTCAGATTAAGTTGAGGAAAAAACCCAAATCATACAACACATCACCAACCATATGACTCATACAAACAAAGTCATACCTATTCCAAAAACTAATTCAACCCACCAACCATGACTAGCATAACACTTGTACCCCATCACACCACTGGTTCCAAACACTGGGTGTTTCAGTCTCCCCTACTACGATCATTCATCCCTAAATGATGGAAATGGTTGGTAAAACACAAGCATAATTCATTTGCATTATCAAATAACTATCCAACCTTTATCCAATTTAGAAAACAAGGATGTGACCAAGAACACATACCATCCATATAAGTATTTGAAGTAGAAATTAAATACAGATATTTGGACTTTATGTCTACTTTCTCTTCCCATGTCGCCTCTTCCACCTTGTGGTTTCTCTATAGAACCTTAACCGAAGACTCATCCTTTGTCCGCAACCCATGAACCTGCTAATCCAGTATCTCAACCAAGACCTCTTTATAAGACAAAGAGTTTGAGATACCCAATATTTTTTAAGGTACCACCGAAAAAGGATCACCAAGACACTTTATAATCATAGAGACATAAAATACCGGATGAATGGAGATCAAACAAGAAGGTAACTCCAATTCATATGCAATTCTACCAACCCTTGGCAAAACCATATAAGTAAAAACAAACCGGAGACTGAGCTTAACCTTTTTACCAAACCTCATCACTCCCTTCATAGGAGATACCTTTAGGAACACCCAACCCCAACCTTGAACTCCAAGTATCTATGCTTTACATACGCATAGGACTTTTGACGACTTTAGGCAGCCTTAAGCCTATCCTTTATAACCTTTATCTTCTACATAGCCCAATGTACCAAGTATGGACTAAACAAATCCACCTAACTAAGCTCACCCAATAAGAGACCTATACCCCCTACCTTACAATGCCTCAAAAGGGGCCATCCTAAGGCTAGAATGATAGCTCTTGTTGTAAGCAGACTCTATCAAGGGTAGATTCTTAAACCAATTTCCACCCTAATCAATCAGACAAGCATGAAGAATGTCCTCTAATTTTTGAATAGTCCTTTCTTCTTGCCCATCCATTTGAAGATAAAAAGCAGTACTCAGACTAACCTTGGTACCTAACCTCTTTTTAAAAAACCGCCAGAAGTGTGATAAAAATTGCATACCATGATTAGAAATAATCAAAATAGGTACCCCTTGATGCTTTACAATCTCCTGAAGATACAACTTTTCTTAGTCCTAAGTCAAAAAATTAGTCCTCATTGGCAAGAAGTGAGTGGACTTTTTCATCCTATCCACGATGACCCAAATTGAATCAAATTGATTCTGAGATTGAAGAATACCAATAATGAAATCCATATTGATTAATTCCCTTTTAAATTTGGACAACTCAATTTCCTAATAAAACCCTACATGCCTAATGTTCTCAACATTGACTTATTAGCACACCATGTATTTGGCCATAAAATCAGCAACATCCCTCTTCTTACAACTCTACCAATACATCTCTTTAAGATTATGATACATTTTTGTCGAATTGAGATAAGCAACGTACCGCAATTCAAGCACCTCGCCCAAAACCCTTTATCGCAAACCTTGATGTCAGGAACACATATAGTACCTGAAAGTAACAACAACATATATCTCGAATGCCATCACCTTCTGTTAACCTACATCACCCTAGATTTTCATTGAGATAAAATCTAGTATTTGTTTCTCCTTGATCTCAGCACCAAGAGATAACTGAACCACCTCCTGTACAATCACACCACCATTAGAGGAGTCTAGGTGACAAATTCTTAGATTAGCCGAGCGGTGAATATCCCTTACCAATTCTCGCTTCTCCTTATCCACATGAGCTAAACTCCAAATGGACAACTTGCTTAGAGCATCAGCAACCATATTAGCTTTACCTGGGTGGAAGTAAAGACTCATATTATAGTCCATAAGAAACCCCAACTATCTCTTCTACATGAGATTTAACTCCTTCTGAGTTAACACATACTGTAGACTCTTATGATTAGAAAAAATGTCAGAATGTACTCCGTATAGATAATGCCGCCAAATTTTCAAAGCAAAAACCGCCATTAAAAGCTCCAAATCATGGGTAGGATAATTCCTCACATGCACCTTTAAATTCCTAGAAGCATAGGCAATTTCCTTCCTATATTACATCAAAACACAACCATGACTCACCCGACACGTATCACAATAAACTACAAACCCCTCATTACCTTTAGCTAAGGTCAAAACCGGACCAAAAGTTAGCTTATCTTTTAGCTTCTTGAAACTCCCCTCACATGCATCCAACAAAGAAAACTTTACCATCTTCTGAGTCAACTTAGTCAATGGGGGGAAACTATAATCGAGAAACCTTCCACGAACTACCTATAATACCCAACCAAAACCAAGAAGCTTCGAATGTCAATTGGGGTCATGGGTCTAGGCCACCTTTTAGCCAAAACCACTTTTTGCGAATATACCATGATTCCCTCAATAGAAATAACATAACTAAGAAAAGTCACAACATTCGACCAAAACTCACACTTGAAGAATTTGGCATACAATTGTTGCTCTTTCAATGTCTGTAACACCACATAGAGGTGATTAGCATATCCACCTCACTCTTAGAATACAAAAATCACACCAAGATGTCATGAAAGAACATAATAAAAAAAAATCTAGAACTTTCTTGAAAACCCTGTTCATCAAATCCATAAATGTCATTAGAGAATTACTCAAACAGAAAAACATAACAGGAACTCAAAGTGCCCATACAGAGTATGAAAAGCTTTTTTCGGAATATGCGCCTCCCTATTGTTAAGATGATGAAACCCAAACTAAAATTCTATCTTAGAAAAGAATTTGGCACCATGCAACTGATAAAACAAGTCATCTATCCTTAGAAAAGGATACTTGTTCTTAACTGTCACCTTATTCAATTGCTGATAGTCAATGCACATCTGAAGGGAACAATATTTCATTCACACAAATAACACTGGTGTACCCTACGGGGACATACTAACATGGATGAAACCCTTATCTAAAAGATCTTTAAGTTGCTCCAAGAGTTATCTCAACTTAGTCAAAGCCATTTTATAAGAAGAAATTGATATTGGGTGAGTGTTCAAAATCAAATCAATTCCAAACTCGATCTCCCTATTTGAAGAAATACTATGAAGAACATTTGAAAAACCTCAGGAAACATAATTATCATTGGATCCAAATGTAAAAGAGGACCTTCCTAGATAGAATATTTAAACTGGACTAGATAATATAGACACCCTTTAAAGATTAATATCTGAGCTCTAAGGTAGGAAATAAACCTCCCCTAAGATCTAGGGAACCACTATCCCACTCAATAACTGATTCAATTTGGAACCAAAATACAACCTTATGGGTTCGATAATCTAATGATGCATAAAAAGAGTGTAACCAATACATACCTAGAATAACATTAAAAACCACCATATTAAGTTTAAAAAATTGCACCAAAGTATTCCTACTAAAAAAAGATACAACACACCCTCTATAGACTATTTTAGCAACCATAGAGTCGCCTACCAGAGTAGAAACAAAAAAAGGATCTTAAATAACCTAGAGATCAAAACCAAAATACAATGTCATAACTTGGTTTGCATAAGAGAGTAGACCCCAGATCAAACAATCAATACATGTCATAAGAAAAAAGTTGTAACATACCAGTAATGACATCAGGCAATGCCTCAGATTCATGTTGAGTAGTAAGAGAATATAACCTATTCCGGACTACACTAGTACCAAAATCAGTAACTAACGCAGAAGAAGCACCCTTTGGTGCCAGAGAAGAAGATAAAACAACTAGAGCCTTACTCGTTCCCAAAGAACCTTTACTAACCAAATAATTTCTAAGCATATGGCATGGCTAACTATATTTGAAACATCTAACCTCCCTCCATCATAGAAACCCCTATGTAACATACCCAAAAACTAACAAGGAGGGAATGATAAGGCCAATTGATTCCAACTCGCTTGAGATTGGGCAGCTTATGCCCAAAACTTATCGCCACCATATTGATGCCTGTCATTCGACTGCTTTGAGTAAGGAGCAATAATTGTAGAGAAGGAACTAGAACTCCTCCACTTCTTATTTTACCACTTACTGCCACCCCAATCACTATTATATTGAGGACCACCCTATTTAGATGACCTAAACTTGTTACCCTTCCTTTCCCCAAACTCATCCTGCTTTCTTTATTCTTCCTGCACCTGTTCCATATGAACCACCAACCTAGAAATATCCATATTCTTGATCAACAATGTAGTATTTCTTTCAAGTATTATATTTTGAGATAATCAAGAAGTGAAGTGTCTCATCCTAGCCCTCATATCAAACACCAATTCGAGAGCATACCTTGACAGGTGATGAAATCTCATGGAATATTCCTTGAAAGACATTTTCCCTTGTCTTAGATTGATAAATTACTCCGCCTTTGCTTCTCTCAACTCTTGAGAAAAGAAGTAGTTGAAAAAAGCATTGGAGAAAGTCTCCTATAATGTGGACTCCTCAACATCAATTATAGCCCTATCCCACTCTTTGTACCATTGGTATGCCATATCCTTAAGCTAATAAGTAGCAAATTTTACCCCTTCCATAACTGTGGCTTGTATCACATGAAAGATTTTCCCTATTTTATCCAAAAAACCATTAGGATCCTCCTCCACCTCCATACCAGTAAAAGTAGGAGGATTCATCTTCATAAACTGGATAACCCTTGTGGCCTCAGCAGATAAAATACCAGATATATTTTGCTTAGCCAGAGAAGCAACAAACTGAGAAATAAAATGAATAAATTGATGAAATTTTGCATAAGTCACCTCTCCATGAGGAGGACTAGTAGCAACTCATGGGACTCTAGAAATTTTAGGGAATGGACTCATAGACTGATTATGGATCCCCTGAGTAGTCTTTGTCCCTTCAACATTATCCCCAGTTGGGATAATAAAGATACCTTACAACTCAGATTATCTAGGCATGATCTTAAAAGGGAAAAATCTAAGATTAAAGAAGAGTCAAGGACATAGACTCCAAGCTTTAAAATAGCATATCAAGAAAGTGAAACATTTTGAAATGCCTTATAGCCTCTCCTTTATGAGTGGACATGCTACACACCCTTAAAAGAGACTCTACTCGATATGGATTTTAGACTCTAAATTTACCATGAACCTAAAGCTATGATACCAACTTCACATGATCTAATCTAGGTCTTAGTCATAAAGGGAATCCCTAGTCCATCCAAAATTGGGGACAACCCACATTACCTAACCCAACCTCCAAATATGCATACCCTAAGTTTAATGAATCCTGACAGTATAAAAATATAACATTTATTACCATTCCTAACTCTAGGATAGGTCTATAATTATTACAAACCAAAACAAGTTCAACCATTCATTTCCAACCAAACTAATATAAAAACAAAGTTCATATCCATAACATAACATAAAAGGATAGAACAATCCTAAATTCAGTCTAAGAGTATCAACCCCATTTCTAGTGTCAATACTATGGCAGACAACAATATTGACATCACCTAACCCATAGTGGTTCCACAAAGCCTCTAACCAAAAGAAAAATAATATCCA
Organism: Capsicum pubescens; assembly: GCA_030864215.1. Taxonomy (NCBI): domain Eukaryota; kingdom Viridiplantae; phylum Streptophyta; class Magnoliopsida; order Solanales; family Solanaceae; genus Capsicum; species Capsicum pubescens. Next base: position 173,965,224 of record CM061543.1, read on the forward strand.
GTAGGGGTATGCCCCTAAATACAGCCAAAACCAATATCCATAACATAACTAAAGTATGGAAAGATATCCATGATATAAAATGGATCCATCAAAAATATGGAATCTAACTACTTCAATCGAATAGCTGATCCAAAATCCAATCACTATACAGGAGGAATAGAATGGTCGGTTCCTAGATTGCATGGGGATACAGCCTCGTAAAGATGAGTTAGTGGGTCAATACTAGCATGAACTCAGGATAAGGATAAAATAATCCCATTCAGTAAAACCAACTAACCAACCATATGCATATAAACCATATATATATATAAATAACAATATCGGGAAATGGAGTCGGTTTTGGTATACCTTTAAGACCATTAATCTCTGTATGAAAGCTTACGCGTCCTAAAACTATGATGAGGCTATATTGGTCCGGTGTAATACCCTGAATGGTCCTCGATGCGTGTAGCCACATGAATCAAAGACACCATAAGAGTAGGGGATTTCTAAGTACCCTCTGCTCTACAAGATACCTATGTACCTCATAGTATCATATATGGTTTCTATTACCAACCCTCATGTTGGAAAATATAATTTTTAAATATTTTTCCATTAGACTCATACCTTCACGATTAGCTATCACATCTCACCATAATTGCACAATTAAGACTAGTACCATCCAACAAAAACTTTATTCCGTTATTATTAACCAGGGCAATAAATAGTAGTAGCGTCATACCGACTATAGCTTGTAAGAAATATCCTTATCCAACCATTTTATGTAGAGGGATTCCCATGTACCCATAGATTACATTATCAAGTTAACTTGGGGGAATCTCGTGCACCCCTCAAGTTTTTTATTGTTATGTTTGCTTGGGGAAATCCCATATACCCCACAAGTTATTCCTTAGCTTATTTACTTGGGGGATTCCCTTGTACCCCACAAGGAAGTTAATGAACCATAATTACTCCAAACCATTTAAACCATTTATGCCATTTAGGGTTCTATTACAAAACCATATCATGCTCTAGTTCCATCAAGAGTCCAATAATATAGAAAAAGCATTCTCATAGGGATTTTATCAAACATGTTAGGGGCATAGTGTTTCCAAAATAAAATGCAATTACCAATTAACCATTACCATACAACCAATTGTCTAAACCACCATTAAAGTATGTAAAACATAATTAAAACATGGGAAAACTATAACAAAGAATGTAATATCAAAACTCCTAACATATATTTTAAAACCCAAGACCATACAATAATCATGACATGAAAACATTGTACAAAAATATGCCTTTAGTTAGAACTAACAATGAGGGAGGAGTACATGCCTTGGATTACAAAGATGATGGAGAGAAATCTTTCGTACAAGCCAAAGTTGATCTACTAGATAAAACTCTAGGCTTACCTTACCAAAGAGCCTTAGAGAGAATTAGAGAGTATTTTTAAGTGTTTTAGATTAGAATAATAGGGTAAATAATGTCTGAATAATCATAGACGTCATGGTGACTTAAGATATTAAGTGGGGAAATATCTAAATTGCCCTAACTTAAACTGCTTAAAAGTCTCTTCAAATGGTATGATTGACCCATACCAGTCATATCTTCCAATACAAGGGGTACCCACCACTCGTACCCTTGGACTCCCTCTTGGACCCAACAGTGTCCACCATACGACTTATCCAACATAAGTCATACCCAATAATATGATCAGTGCCCATAAATTATATCCCTAGCAGAATAGAATCAAAGAAGATTTGATCATTATTTTCTAAATAAGTTATTGGTACAACTCGTACCCTATCTTACGCCTTATGGTGAGCCACTCATACTTAGATAAAACTTAAGTTACTATGTATTTGATGAATTTAAGGAAAAAACTGTAACCATATGATTCATACCAACAAAGTCTTACCTATTATAGGAACCAATTAAACTCATCAACCATCATTGTTTAATATTTAGCCAAGTCATACCACTCATACCTTATCTTATGACTGGTACCCAAAATTCATATGTAGCCAAAATCCCAAAATCTAGGTAATTTTCTAAGGGTCCAAACCTAGGGTGCTTTAGTAAAATTTGTCAATGAGTCCACAAGATAGTTGATGGTACATAACTTATCACATTCTTTGGCCAAAGTACTTGGTTAGTTCAGGAAAGCACGTTAAACCTACAGACTAGCGAAGACATGAGGAACACAACTTTATTGTTAATCTCTGACTACTTACTACCAGAGTTATATATTGTTACTTGTTCGAGATTGCAATACCAACCCCTAATTTACTATTTTTTTCTCGTTGAGTTTAGTAAACTAGAGATATATATCAAATACTTCCCTGTGTGTTTGACCACAACGTAATTGGGTTAATATACTTGACAACAACTACTTTATTCTCAACTAGAGGTATAGATTAGGTGTTGATAAAAATTTTGGTGTCGTTGTTGAGGAAGATGGTGAAGTGTTTATTGATGATAGTTGGAGTTTTTGGGTCTTTATTTTTAATTATTATTTAGGTATATATTGGTGTATTCCTAGCACCAGGAGTCAAAGAAAAACCTTACACCCATTGATTCCTAATGCAGAGAGACTGTCATAACCAAATTGTATAATTACAAAACCGGTACGAGCAGTCAATTTAGAAAGAGTTTAGGATGATCCTCCGAATGTCCCTCCCCCTACTTTAGATGATCCATAGAATATTGTTGATAAGTAGATATTCACAAAAGCTGCTAAATAGAGAAGGGAGGCAGATGAGGCTATATTAGCTCAACATACAGAGTTAGCCAAGCCAATACCGGTAGTTGATTGTCAAGCAACACATGACGGTAATAGAGATAGAGTTTGAGGTTCCTAGGCTCAAGTAATCCTAGCTTTCTAGTAATTTTTATCATATGATGATGAAGAGGATATGGGATACATTGAGCCAGAAGTAATAGGAGCTATAATTCCTCCTACTCTGTCCCCTAATATAAAATTCAACATAACTAGTGCTATGATCCAGCTCTTGAACTTGAAGGGTGTATTTTTTTAGTATGGCTATAGAAGATGAAAATATGGAGCTGGCTAATTTTATCAAGATCTGCGCTTCTTATACTATCCTTTTGGTAGACTAGGAGGTACTTAGATTGAGGTTATTCCCCTTCTTTTTGACTCGAGAATCTTCTCTATAGTTAGGGAACTTCTAAGAGGATTTATCACCATATGGAATGAGTTGCGTAAGTGATTATAAAACCACTTTTTCCACCGACCAAGATATTGTAGCTTGAAGAGAAGATATATAATTTTAGATAGCTTCATTCTGAATCAATATGCGAGGCTTGGTTTAATTTTAAGAAAAATCTAAGCATGGTTCCCAATCATCAGATTTAAAGGAAAAACTCACTGGAGATATTATATAGAGCCCTAAACATCAGTTCTCGAGCCTTGGTACACACCATCAAAGAAGGAGCATTTATGAAATCTATGTTTCTACACCAGATCTCTCTCACTAACTAAGAGTGAAGTACTTAGCAGGTTGAGAGTGGTGCTAGTACTTATGCTATCGGAGCTTTCAATGACCAGAGATAAATTGATGAGTCTCTATTGTATGAAATTGCATAACTAAGTACCGATAATAGGTTGCTAACTAAGCATTTTGCAATAGTGAATTCTAAAAAGTTAATACAGTAGGTGCACAGTGTTCAACCTCTAAATCTTATAAGTCTAACTTAGAGGATTAGGCCAAGTATGTTTAACACGAATTTCTGAGTTTCTGAGATAGAGGGTAAGGAAACCCAGGTCAAAAATACTATAGTGATAGATATAATGATCGTAGTATGGAGCATGATTATGATTGTTATAGAAAGATAACAACAAGGAGAAGTTAGAAAAGTATGTTCTATATGTTAGTTATGATATAGAATCAAGGACAGAGATGATGCTGACCAAATTGGTAAAAGGGAAAGAGAGCCAAGAGTTATCCTTAAGAAGACCATGGTTGATATTTTATATTTGAACCAAAAGGTTGAGTCTCATGCAACAGCTATCAAGCACTTAGAGCAAAACTTTTGACAAATTTTAGCTATATTGAATCATAGACAGCTAGGTATCCTTCCGATCAACATAATTTATAATCCAATAAATTATGGTAATTGTATTGATATCACTACTTAGAGTGTTTTATCTACTATGGATCCTCCATTACCTACTAATGAGGTATTGAAGAATGATAGTGTTATGATAGAAGAGACACATACCATAGAAGCTAATAAGGCAGTAGGTGATGATGCTTGTATTGGTATGGATACAGTTAAGGGAAGAGTGGAAAGTCTATACTGAGACAAATTCCATGATTGGCCCTATTATTTCCTCAAAAGAGGAAATAGAAGAAAAAGAAAGGGAAGTTCAAGCAACTTATTAAGATGCTGAAAGATCTAAGCTTGAACATCACTCTCTTTAAGGCATTGGGGAGATGTATGGATATGCAAGGTTCATGAAAAAATTAGTAATAAAGAAGCAAACTACTATTTTGTAGATGTTCATGGAGTGCACCATTGCAGTGCAATTACATCTAAGCTTGTTCGTCATTAATATTAAGGACAAGAGGGTGAATTATGGGTCCATTGAGGATCCAACTTGAATATAATGAAAAATATCGTGCCACAACAATAAATAAGGTGCTATTTATGAGGCAACCCACAAATTCCATGAAAGTGGATTGTATCCTTCTATTTTGATTTAGTAGAGTAGATTTTCATTTTTTTGTTGATTAATCCATGCATTTAAGGAACTTTGGAGTGTTTGAATGAGGCTGAACATAAAAAATGTTAAATTTTTGTGCAGTGGACTAAACAATGGAAAATAGAGGACCAAACTTGTCCTCGATTATCGTTATTATGAAATATGTGGTGGAAATCACGATAGCTGTGGGTCCATGGTTGCGACACTTGGATCACAATTGCGGTCCCGACTGGTTTAGAATAGCCATTCGACTGCCTATTTTCTCACACTCTCTTTCTAAATTTTCTCTCAAGGTGCACTCATTCATTATCATATTTTGGGCATCCAAAAGTATTTTAAGATACTCCTTGTATCCTAAGTCTGGTATGTGTGTATAATACTCTTTTTATTTGATTTTTTTGTTATAGAATGCCATGAATAGAGGGAGCCAAAAATTGTGCTTTTCATTCTGAAATTGTGGCATGTTTATAATTGTATGGTGGTTTTCTATAGTGAATGGTGTGCACACATGTGGGGAAGTCTTGAGTATCCTAATTGTGCTCAAAATTGAGAGAAATATAGTGTGTATACCAAGTTCTTGATCAAATATCCAAATGAAATCATAACTAGTTGTTTTCACATTCTAAGGGCATGATCGTGCATGTAGGAACCTTTTTCAATGTTGTAAATGTTAATTATTTCTTTGGAACATGAATTGGAATTGAAATTTATCATTTTGAATCTTGTGAAATTCTGTTGACCTGACCTCAGATACCGCGATCCCAGTCTCTGAAATGTGATCGCTGCAGTGCGATCATAACCCAGTGTGCCGCAATTGCTGCACTATAATCGTGGCCCAGTCTCCCATGATCACAACATCTAAGGCAGGTTTTTAGCCTAAACCAAAAATCTGTAGGACCATTTCCTATCTAAAAACCACCAAGTAACCACCCCATGGGCTTAATTGGACAACGTAGCATAGTTTTTGCAAAAACATGTTAATGATGAGTGTTTTTGTTTTGTTCTCATGTTTATTAGGATAACGTCATAGAGGACTACGACCATGTTCGGTTCATGGCTCTTGAGTTCCATAACCAATATTACGATGATCTTCCAAAGACAAAGCTGCTTTCAGAGAAGGGCATAAGTTTTGAAAAGGTTTTGAATAAGCTTTTGGCATTCCATGATAGACTCGTAGCCATTGGGTGGAGTTGTTTTTCTCCGAATCCTTGTCGAAAAAATAACAGTGGGTATAGGAGTTCTATGCTAACCTTATTGTAGTATCTCTTTCTAATGCAGTCATCATGATCCAAGAGAAGGAGGTACACTTTAGAACAAATAGATAAATGACTTATATGGGCTCCTGAATGCAGATATGGCTCAATTTGAGGCAAAAGTATGTGAATGGGAGACTTGGATGACTAAGAAGGTATGCCCAGGTAGGGAGGTTTCATAGGAGGCCACCAATAAAGAGATATACATGAATAATTTCACATTAGAGGCGAGTATATGAATGCACAATTATTTGTACTTGGGTTTGTCCATGTACACACATAACTGCAATGCCATACATGAGATCCTGGATGATTTCCTATATACTAGACAACATACCTTTGAATGTTGTTCAGATTCTGATTTCAGACATAAATTTCTTAAAGACCCATCATGGTATGCATCTCTTATTCCCTTTTCTAATTACCAAGCTATTCAAGAGATCCAGGGTTGAGGTATACAGCAGAGACACTTGGGTTCACCCAAGCACCCCTATTTATCCTCTTAAGATCTAGGGTAAGAGAGCACCATACAAGAGAAAGAAGAGAAAGATTAATGAGGGTAGGTAAGTCAACATGTAGAGATACAGACTCATGCATGCCATCCATAGCAGGGTAGATTGATGATATCTCTATTGAGATGAGGACAATTAAGGAGCTGGTGTCAAAGTTAACTGATTAACCGGGAGAGCCTTTCACCATGTGCCATTCCTATATTGCCTAATTAGATTATGAAAGGTTCGTTGATGATTAGAAGATGCAGGGATCCACTATTGATAGGATTGAGAGGGCCTTCTCGTCTTTTCGAATGTCTCACAGGGAGCTCAGAGACTCACATGATATGATAAAGAAGAGGGAAAAGAAAAGGGACACATTCTTCAGCAAGATGTTTAAGGGAGTAAAGGGCCTTTGGATGGTCCTAGAACCTCCAAAAAAACATCCTTCCTCCCGAGTCGAAATTCAAGTTGAGTCCCCAACTGAGTGGTATATTTCTAATGATGCTTGATATGATACAGAGTCTGAGGTCGAGAGCAGCTCTTGATGCGGTTTCATGGAGCACCCTTTTTCTTTCCTTATGTTTTATTGTTTATCCAGTGAGGTTACTGCAAGATTTTTAGTTGGTGGTGGTTGTATCCATATTTATTGATTTGTCATGTATCATTGAGATATTTTTGGATGTTTTTATGTGATTTTGGAAGATTTTTATTTTTCTGAGTTGTAATATTTGGGCACTTTGATGGTGCCCACATTTGAATGATTAGCTTCTTTTTTCCTTTTTAGTCATTATTTTTTTTGTGTTTATGGTGATATCAAATGAGTATTTACCTATGATAGATTGAGTGATGACATATTTTAGGGAAAATCATCATGATTACGTTTTATACTATGGATATAGGGGAAGTCTGAGTACCCTGTAGCCTAGGAGCTATAAATGCACGGGAAATTGAAGTACCTGTGGCATTTCATATTTGGAATCTCACTTATACCTATGATAAAGTCTGAGAATCCATATGGTTTGTCGTCATGAAAGCTGAAATATGATATGATGGCTTGGTTTGGAGCCATATATTGTAAATTTTGTGTGGTACAAATGCGAAAAAAACACCCCCCTCCATCCAAAAATTTTTGAAAACCAAGGCCATGGACTTGAAATTTTTTATAATAATACTTACCTCATTTTGTGACTTCAAAGTATTTATGTCGTAGAAATCGGTAATACTCCCTTTTATCTCTAGTAGGAAGTATAATTGATCCTCCTTGAGGAATTTGCATGCCATGTATAGTGAGCATAATTGTCCAACATTTGTGCATACTTGTGTCATCCAGAACTTTCTACATTAGTCTCTCAAGCCTAATTTTGATTATACTTGTTTGGTAAAATGATCTTAGGCTTTCCTTGTGGGAATAGGAACCCACTTTGGCCAAAATAGCCTACCCATGCATAAAGTATTATCCTTAGTTACCCATTTTGATCCTTCAAGCCTTTATTAGGAAACTATCTTATAGGACTTGAACCTTACAAAGTTTTTCCCTCTTTTTAAAACTAACCTTCTTGAACTTGAAACATGAAAATTAATGTTAAATGCCTAAGTTTAGAGTGACAAGTTTGGAAAAGATGACCTTGGGCCATGGTAATATAAGTGGATAGCTATGAGGCTTACAAAAGAAAGAAAAGTAAAAAGGTGAAAAATAAAGGACTCGTCAAATAAAGGAATAGCATGAGATAGCAAAAGAATTTGTTGAAATGAAAATGCTTTCAAAGATTTTGGAACATCAAGGTAGCTAATATAGGCATGTGTGAATTTTGGAAATTAATGAAGTAGTCCATGGTCTAAAATCATGTAAAAGTATTAAGATGTAGATGTTCAAGGAGGGTGTAGTCACTTTGTTCCTAAATTATATCATACCCTTTCCCTGAACCTTCATTACAAGCTTAGAAAGTCCTTTGAGATCTCCAACCAAGTGTCTTCATTATAGTGACGATTAAAAATAAGGGCAAGCCTATGTTATAGTACTTGTTAGCAATGAGGGAGTCTTTTTTAGATAGATTGTTTTGCGCTAACATCCCATGGTCCATATTTTATAATTTTTTGTGTGGGATTTCCTTCTTATGAGGCAGCATGTAAAAAAATTAAGGTAGGCAAAATTGTCATTTTTTTGAAAAAGTTGAAAAAAATTATAGCGGTGTTGCTTTTGATAGGGAATCACCTACAGAGAGTTGGTGAATGTTTTATTATTGTTCCTCAAAGTCCTTTGCATCTTGATATTGTGTTTTATGTTGAGGGGAGTCGTGAGAAATGCTTTGGCCATATTGAGAGCTAAGTATGGTGTCAATAAAGTTTGAAGTAATTATGATCATTTGGTTGTATAAATGGGCTTAAATTTGCTTTTCCTCATTCGGAAAAAAGTAGTGTTGCTTGAGGAACAACAAGGGTTTAAGTTGGAGGTATTGATGAGTGTTGAATTTACCACTCATTTATCTATAAAATTTTTGCACACTACTATGATTTGAAGGGACGAATGAGACAACTTTGTTAGTTGAATAAACTAATTTCCATATTTTGCAGGTATTTAGATGATGGGAAGGAAAGATTCAGATTTGAGCTTAAAAGGAACCAAAAAAATAGGAGAACTTCACAAGCTAGAAGACTCTGCATAGGAACAAGGATCAGTTTCCGCAATCGCAATCTTAGGGTCGTGATCATGGCCTTTTAACTTTGGTCAGCTTCTAATGATCGCGAGCATCTTTCGAGGTCGCATTGGCCATAATCACAGACATGCTTCAACAATCACGACATTGTAGGCTATTTCACAAAGAAAATTCTGTAATTTGATAAAGTCAACCCTAATTACCTTATAAGGCACAAACCCTTTCACATTTGAGAGGATAGAATTTTGAAATTTCAAGTGGACTTTGTAAACCCTACCAAGTTAGAGAAATTTAGTATGATTAATTTTTCACTTAGTTTTGGTTGCAATTGAAGTTTGATATTTGATTACTCTTTATTGAAAGTTTTAATGGAAGCATTGAACAACCAATTTGGTATATTTCTTCCCCCTACTTTTATGAGTAACTAGGTAATTTATCATGGCATTATGTTGACATACGATGCAAATATGTTTGGGTTGTGATTTATTAGTATGAATTCTTAGTCATTGATTGTGGGTTTCTCTATTACTTGCTTGATGTAGTTGGGATTTGTGGGTGAAAACCCTAAATTCTCAAAAGCTTAAATCATCCTTAAAAGATAGATGTAAGTGAACTTTTGGGATCGAATAACATCCTTGAATGAAGGATATGAGAGAGAAGGAAATAGTGAACAATAGTAGATGTCGTTCGTTATTTTTTAACTATTTTATAAATAATAGTGGATTAAGGACTAGCTATATTCTTGGGCATCTTCTTATAAAAAGGGATGTCCAATTGAGGTATTAGGTGGTTATTCTTTCCACACCCATAAGGTATCTGAAAAGATCCATGGATGATAATCTTGGGGAGGATTGAAAGACCAACCTCAGTAACTCTAAACATATCCTACCCACATGGTACATGACTAAAATTTTCATTCAATTATCATGAACCATGCATTATTTTCCCCTAGGAAGACATAATCCCAAGACTGATCCTATATTGAAATCTCAACCACAATAGTCTCTCTAAATCATTAGTTTGATTAGATTTTGATAAAAGAACTTCCCAAACCATTCCCCTCATTTTAGTTTATTTACAATATGGGCATACATTTAGGCGCCATCAACACCAATAGTTTTTTAGGACTAGAATCACTCCTCGAGGATTCAACATCAATGTATGTTGAGATTTATTGACAATGATTAGCCTATATCCAAACTATAGTATAGGTGTGTGTTAATCCCTAATGTAATTTCCATATCTTGATCCCATTATGTCATATTGTTGTGCTTTATATTTATACATAGTGGGTTTTGACTTGAAAAAATGAGAGGGGGTAACTTTTTTTAAACTTAAAATGATGATTGACTGCCTAAGATAGCTTAGAGTCACCGAGTTAAGCATCGTATTTTTTTTTTTTTATTGCATTGTCCTGAGGACATGCTAACGTTCTATGTTGAGGGTGTTTATGTGCTATGGATTTATAGCAGTTTTGATGCTTAATACTATGAAATTATGAATGTTTTGTTGGTTCTCTTATGAGATATGATGTGTTGTGGTTATGTTTTATGGGAAATTAGGTTTTGGACTATAAACTGAAGAAAAAATTAAAATTGAAGCTTTTGGCTACTTACAAAGGCAATTATGGGAGTATGTACCACTTATCCAGCGTTGGTGACCAAAGTATGTATCATAACTTGAACTAAAAAGGCTCAGATGCAGGAAAAATGATGACTCTGCACTTACCTAGTTCCACATATTGTTCGTAGGTAGTACATATGGTTGGTATGTGTAGAGAACAAAAGTCCAGAGAGTTGTAAGATATAATCAGAAGTTTTGCACTTACTTTAGTCCAGATGTGGTACATCTGTGGTACATACGATTCGTATGTGGCCGCTGAACTCAAATTTCCTTTTTCATTCGGGATTTGATTTTAAGGTTTCCTAGTCTACTATAAACCCTTTTATGTTTTGTAGTTAGGTTATGGACTCTTAACATTCACAAACATATATTTTGATTCCTTGATTTGACATTGATCTTAGGATTGCTTCAATATTGATTTTGGTTGGTAATTCAGATTTAGACTTTGAGTTTAATTCAATTATACTTGTTATATTATGTGAATGGATTCAATCATGAATCCTATTGATCGTTTCACAAGCATGATTACTAAAACCCTTATCTAATATTATGGGAACCCTAGAATAATGATGAAGTAGGGTAAGTGCAAAGTTGTTCTAAACTAGTACATATGCATGTATTGTATTATTTTAAGACCCCAAAAAATTCTAAGCTTAACTCAGTCTTTTAAACCTTGAAAAGAGGTCCCAGACATAGAAATTTCAGCTAAGTGGTTACACTTAGAATTTATTTTAGCCTTCATAGGTTGGCGACTCTATTTCACGACCTTACCAACCTTAGTTTGTCATTTTTCAAATTGATTCATGATCAGGGTCACTTGTGGGTCATCTCAGGCGAGTTTCAAATTTTTTGGACTAGAATAAGGGTGAGTTTGGATGCCCAAAATATTGGGAGGTCACGATAGCCACGCATCGTGAGGGCCAGTCAACCCAAGTAAGGGTTGCTCCGCGATGGATGATTGATGATAACACTCAACTTATACTTCAATTTGGTACAAGGAGGTCGTCGTTAATATATTTACCCAACTTTAGAGTCGGGGTCGAATCCATATGGAATAATGTGAGTGGAGATTAAACTAGTTTGAAATTATAGCTACTAGTTGAATTCAAACAAATGATACAAAAATATAAAATGGGATTTTAGTATTAATGTTTGTACTCAATATAAATGGAAAACCAGAGTTATGTTCACTGTGGGTTTTGGGAATTGACAGATACTAGGCACTACTTAAGACTCTTGAAGTAAGTAGGAACAACAGAATATCCCTGATGACTATACTATCTGACTTATCTCTCGACCTCACCAGAAAATTTATTATCTAATTCTCTCGAACTTAGATAACTTATCTATTTCTAATAGGATGTTATCTTAGGTAGATTAATCCAGTTAGGACATTAATCATTAAATAGAAGGTTGGTAGCTTCCGAGTCCCTATTGATAATTCACGTCCTCTAGTCTATTTCTCTGTTCAAGCAAATAAACCTAAGGCATAACCTATTGTTTGCAACCAATAGATTTAAGTTAAAACAACAGAATTTCAAGACGTCCTACTACTCTTTGAACCCTTTAAGTACCTAGCAGCATATCAAACCCTAATCCATGGATCCCATAACTCGGGCTAATGGAATTAGCCGCTCATGATTTGATGAACGAAATAAAAAGTTGAATTCATGATAGTATGGATAAACTTACGAATGGATGAAAACAACAATTGTTTCTTCAATTGAATCACAAGAGAATAATACACAATAGTTAATAAGTGTTGAAGGGAAAATAGGAAAAATACTTGATGAAAAAGATGAGGCAATGTATGTTCCTCCCCAGTTCCAAAAACCAAATTGAGAGATACCCTGAATAAAACCTTCAAAACTTCTATTTATACCTAAATTTAATTATGGAAATAAAATAACAAAATAAATAAAATTATCAGATTAGGTGATGCCCAGGCTGACGCCACATCAATGGTCTGACACGTTATCACACATGGCGTCAGATTAGCTCCAGTTTTCTTCAAGTTCTGTCTAAAGATGACGATGTTGCTGACGCCGCATGATAGATCTGATGGCGTTTCACTGTCGTTGTAAAATGTCTTCTGCTTTTGCTAATTCTCTGCTTAAGGCTGATGCCCTTATTGATGCCTTATCACAACTTTGACGCCACATCACCAACGTCGTCAGAATTATTTCTCAGAGTGCAACTCCCTGGTTAAGGCTGACGCTAATGCTGATAGCCTATCATAAGATGACGACTTATCACGGTTGTCGTCAGCCATGTTTTCAGATTTTTTTGCTCAGATTTCAGCTCTTTTCCTCCATTGTTATTTATTTCCATGCATTTTGACTTTCCTACAAAATCATAAGAAATAACATCAAAAACACCAATAATTACTTAAGACCTTATAATTATTTAAGTTAAAAAGTCTTAAATGTGCTACAAAAATCTAGCACATCAGCACCCTCAACTTAAAATAATTGCTTGTCCTTAAGCAACTACATAACACCAAACTACGATTCTTAACCAAGAGACACATAAGATACCTATCACAGTTGATTTTCAAGTTTAGCTCAGAACTCATGCCACTCTCCACGTTCAATTACTTATAAATCCAATTGTGCATATCAATGAAGATTAACAATGTGACCCAAAGGAATCAAGTTATGGCATCAATTCAGCAACAATAACCATGCATATGTACAAGTTACACTACCCAAAGAAGTAAACAACTAACAATGTAACCGATATGCCCTTATAAAAAAGAAGTCCCTGCTCACTCATAGATGAACTCAAGCTTGTCAATGCGGGGACGGTCAAGAGACACTCACTCTCAGAAAGAAATTCCAATCAATGTATGCCAAATACCATATGCTTGCCCTTATTTTCATTACCAAGGTGTCCATACAGGTAAGTTAGGATCACTATAGGTCTTTTCTTCGGCTTGTAATGTAGGCTAAGGGCCGGTATGATATTCAATGGCATTTAGACTAACTAAGCCACCTTGGCACTACCTTAACTTTTGGGGTTCACTTATTAACCTTTTTCTTCTTTTTCTCCTTTTCTTGAACACATATTATTCAATATGGATGTGGCTTTTCTTTTTCATTCTTTTTCTTTTTTTATTCTTCTTCCACACCACCCAACTTTTTATTCTTTTCACTTATTCTTTTCCTTTTATTCTACCTTTCTTCATACCCAGTTTGCATCACGCACCCCTATGATAGCCACCCTCAACTTAGGTTATTTACATAAGTCAAGGTGCACAGTGTCCAAGGAGGTCCAGGGCCAAAACAGGTTCATTATGATCTAAACGGGAAGGTGATAGGTATCATAGAAATAAATGGTCAATTCAGGCTCTAAATAGGGATCAAGAGATATCATGCATACAGGGAAAGTCATTTAGGAAAAAAAAGTGACTTAAAAATCAAAACGGCCTATGATCCTTTCCTAACCCCTATCTTTCAACCAAGGTAAAACTAACCGGGCATGTTCTAGATTCAACACACATAGGGAATTGAGTAAGACCTCACACACACATGGCACAACGGTGCATCACAAGCTACTACCCATTCGGTTCATGCAATTATTAGCAGTGATTATCATTTCCCTAGTACTAATGCCATAAAAAGATTCATAGTAGCCCACATATATATGCATATCACATATTTATAAAACATACCAACAGAGAGGTGTTTATCAGTATTAAAAATTAAAAAAAATATGTCAACTTCTCTAGATACTTATTTTTCTCCAGTTAACCACAACACATACCTGGGGACTCTACTAAACATGACGAATCTACTAGGAATAAGACTCCAAGGAAAAGAAGCACGACAACAAAAACCCTAGAAAGATATCACACCCACAAGTAGCCCCACCCTCAACTTAATATCATGCAGTATTCCCAATGCGTCAAACCAAAACAAGAGAGTTAGAAACATACCTGTGGAACCATGGGTTCGAAAATCTAATGTCAATCACATAATACTAATACAAACAACAAAATACCTTGGGTTGTCTCCCAAGAAGCGCCAGGTTTAACGTCACGACGCGACTCAGTTATCTTGACTACTCAGACTTTGTCAAGATACCTTGTTGATAATTATTAATGTCTCCACTTGGAGGATTTGTAACGTCGGCTCAACTTTTGATCAATATATCTTCGGGGTGTGTTGGGAAAATGTGAGGGCGTGATGAGGAATGTTCTATCACGCCACTTTGAAGACTTGAACTGTTTGCCTAATTTTGCATCAAATTTGCTTGTGGAATCATTTGGAAATGGTGAGAATCTTAAACAAACACTAAATGGAATTTGATCTTTAAGCCCCTTGGCCTTCAAGATTGGGGTTGTAGTAGTTGTAGTATACCCTTTTGGAAGGAAAAACTCCAAAATGTAAGAATCATCCTCCTCATTTTCTTGGGTGATTTGACTTTCATCACATCCACCAAGCACAATGTTGAAAAATGGTTTGAATGAGCTATTCTCCTTAATTTCAGAGTTACATCCTTCTGGTAATCCTCATCCCGAATTGGGCTAGAGTTTGTAGAAGAGATTTTCTTGGTTTCTTTATTCGATTCTAGCACCATTTCCTCGTCTTTGGCATCTTCATTCATAAATGGTTCGATCAGTTGGGAAATCACCGAGGGTTGCTCAACATCAAGATCATCATCAACATTGGATTCTTTTTCCTCATCTTCACACTTTTTCATTATTTTAAATGATTCTACAGACAAGATATCATCTAAGTATAATGTAGAAGAGTGCTTTAAATGATTCACCTCGATATCCATCTCATCTATCATTCCTTTTGCCTCATTAATTGCCCTTATGTCTTGATGTATATCATGTATGACATCATTCAGTGTGTCCACATGATCTAACATTAGTTGAAGTATAGCTTTAATGTCACACTTCCCGGTGCTTTGTTCTTCCTTTTCTTGACTATAAGACCTGTCAAACTCATAAGAAGAACTAGAATTTGGGTTACCATAGTAGGGGGATGGGGAAATTTAGAAATCACTCCAATGTCCATCTTGACCACCACATTAAGTACAATTATACTCCCGGTAGGATGGAGATAGTGCACATATTTCTCTCCGGGGAGCATATCTACAGTCATGCCAAAAGTGGAGTCCATAACAATATGGACATAGATATTCAAATAAGATTTCTAACAATCAAACTCACATTCATTCCATGATGCCATAGTAAAAAATAAGCAAAAATAAAGAAAATCTACCTAACACACGAAACAAAGAAAATCACAAACAAATATTTACAAGTTTGAATTCAGGCAAGTAGGGTAAAATTCCAAACCAACTGAATACGCCAAATTGTTCCCCCGGCAACGGCGACATTTTTGATAACGCTAAACTTACACTTTAATTTGATGCAAGGCGGTCGTCGTCAATATAATTACCCAACTTTCGAGTAGGGGTCGAATCAACAGGGAACAATGTGAGTGGCGATTAAACTAGGTTGAAATTATATCTAGAAGTTGAATTCAAACAAATGATACAAAAATATAAAATGGGGTTTTAGTATTAATGTTTATACTCAATATAAATGGAAAACCAGAGTTATGTTCACTATTGGTTTTTGGAATAGAAAGATACTAGGTACTGCTTAAGACTCTTGAAGTAAGTAGGAACAACATAATATCCCTGACAACTATACTATCTGACATATCTCTCGACCTCACCATACAATTTATTATCTAATTCTATCGAACTTATATAACTTATCTATTTCCAATAGGATGTTATCTCAGGTAGATTAATCCAGTTATGGAATTAATCATTAAACAGAAGGTTGGTAGCTTCCGAGTCCCTGTTGATAATTCACGTCCTCTAGTCTATTTCTTTGATCAAGAAAATAAACCTAAGGCATAACCTATTGTTTGCAACCAATAGATTTTAAGTTAAAACAACAAAATTTCAAGACATCCTACTACTCTTTGAACCCTTTAAGTACCTAGCAGCATATAAAACCCTAATCCATGGATCCCATAACTCGGGCTAATGGAATTAGCCACTCAGGATTGGATGAACGAAATATAAAGCTGAATTCATGATAGTATGGATAAACATACGAATGGATGAAAACAAAAAAAATTTCTTCAATTGAATCATAAGAGAATAATCCACAATAGTTGATAAGTGTTGAAGGGAAAACAAAAAAAAATACTTGATGAAAAAGATGAGGTAATGTACGTTCCTCCCCAGTTCCAAAAACAAAATTAAGAGATACCCTGAATAAAACCCTCAAAACTTTTATTTATACCTAAACTTAATTATGGAATTAAAATAACAAAATAAATAAAATTATCAGATTAGGTGACGCCCTAGATGACATCACGTCAAGGGTCTGACACCTTATCAAGAATGGCGTTAGATTAGCTCCAGTTGTCTTTATGTTTTATCTAAAACTGATGATGTTGTTGACACTGCGTTACGGATCTGGCGACATTTCACTATCGTCGTCAGATGTCTTCTCTTTTTGTTAATTCTAATCTTAGGGCTGATGCCCTTATTGACGCCTTATCACAAATTTGACACCGCATCACCAATGTCGTCAGAACTGCTTCTCAGATTGTAACTCCCTGGTTAAAGATGACGCCAATGCTAATACCCTATCACAAGGCTGACGACTTATCACGATTGTCGTCATCCATGTTTTCAACTCTTTTTGCTCAGATTTTAGCTATTTTGCTCCATTGTTATTTATTTCCACGCATGTTGAATTTCCTACAATATCTTCAGAAATAACATCAAAAACAACAATAATTACTTATGAACTTATAATTATTTTAAGTTAAAAAGTCTTAAATATACTACAAAAATCTAGCACATCACTTGACCAGAGAAGGGTTTGCGTCGTGATGGCTAATTGACCTAAGTTGGGGTCGCGATGCGAGGTCAACCCTGTTCAGCATTATTTTAATACAGGTTGTGGGGGCAAATGGTTCATTTTCCATACCCTTATTCGGCCTTAACATGAAATTAATCAGCCTATAGGGAAAAAATCTCATTCTTTACACATAAACTCTATCAAGAGCAAGCCCTAGCCTCATCAAGTTCAAGAATTCAAGTCTCAAAAACTCACTTCAATCTTCTCGAAAGTTGTAATAAAGGTATGTGAAGTGTTCATCCAAGGGTCCCTTCCACCCTTGGAGCCCAAGAAGCTATTTTCAAACTTCAAGTTTATGGATTTCATGAATTCCATGTTGGGTTTGATTATATTAATGTTTATAATGATTAATTGGGATTCTAATCCATTTTTTATGATATGTTTCATGTGAGGTTAATTGATATATATGTAATATCATATGAATCCATGTAAAACCCTTGAAATTTGTCAATGGGGATTACAAATATGATGTCTACTTGTTGTTTAGTGTTATGTGCATATGTATGCTAACCAAGTTCTTGATGAATTACTCATGTGAACTAATAAGGTAAAGAGATCATGTCATGTTAGATTTTGTGAGAGTTGTATCATGCAAGTGTTTGATAAA
The DNA here is from genome assembly GCA_030864215.1 of Capsicum pubescens. NCBI lineage: Eukaryota > Viridiplantae > Streptophyta > Magnoliopsida > Solanales > Solanaceae > Capsicum > Capsicum pubescens. Next base: position 173,983,470 of record CM061543.1, read on the forward strand.
ATGTTTCCATGAATGAGTTATGAAAAAGTGCACATGATTATGCTTTCCAAGCTTATGCTATGATTTATCTTTCATGCTATTGAGTCCCGGAGGTATTCAATACCCAAAAACATAGTTGTTTACCTAGAGGTTTAGTCATTTATAGAACTCATGAAAATCTCAGTAGTATACATAAGTCATTCACAGTATTCCATTTAGAACTCAGCGATACTCAGTCTGTTAACAAAATTTTGTAGTATTTTATCAGTCCATAGAAATTAGTGAACTTAGTTTAGTCCAGTCAAATAGTACAATCAGTAATAGTTTAGTCACGCTTAGTAAAGTCTACGAATCAATTCAGTGTATAATTTAGTTGGGAGTAGGATTCAGCATCGAGTGAACCCAAGGATGGGGACTCACCTGCAAGTAAAGGGTATGATCCTTAGAAATAGTCCTTGAGTTCAAAATCTATTTAGCTAGTGTAGGTTGAGACATCAACCTGCTAGTTGAGGGTTGATGAGTTGATTTAATCTACCAGTTGAGGCTCCCACCGTTCTCTTTTGGAGAACCTGCTGATGAGAGAGACTAAGCATATCCTTACCTGAGGCACAATATTGACACCCTTCCAACTGGGGTTATAGGTTGGACCCCAATCAACTCAGAGACTGGTATGTTGGTTAGATAATTACCTCCCACCATCTCTGATTCAGTCATCATAATAGAACGCATTTCAGTTTTACAGAAATTAGGACTATCAGACACAATCATTGAGTTAACGGTAATACAGTAACAGTAAACTCAGATATCAGTAATCTAGTGATTCATAACTCAGTATTCAACATTACCATGACCTCAGTTATAGTTTAAGCATTCATACATGTACACTCTTTCAGTTATGATTATGTTATTCAGTCAGTTAATTTTAATGCTTATGAACCCATGCATATCAGCCTACCTCACTTAGCATACCAGTACATTTAAAGTATTGACGCATACCTTTCTTTTGCACTATGATGTCTTATATCATAGTTTCAGATACACGGGCTCCCGATCATACTTAGCAGCCCAATCTATCACCAGCAGTCTAGTGGTAAGTCCTCATTGTTTGAGGATAGATTTATTATTCCAGTTTTTTCAGCAGTCTGTTTATTTTATTAGTTGGAGATAGTTAGGGGCTTGTAGCATCAACTCCATAGTTCAGATAGTTTAGAGGCTTTTCAGACTAGAAGTACTTTTAGACAAATATTTTAGTTTTTGTATTGTTATACCGTATTCAGTTTTATCTATAGATTTTAACCTTATGGTAAGTTTTTGCCTAAATTTTGCATATTACAATATTATTATTATTTAGTTATTGCAGTAGGTACCAATCATGGGATAGCTTGTGGTCCTTCAGGATTATGAGCACCGTGTAGCGTCCGGGGTACAGATTTGGGGTGTTACAAACTTGGTATCAAAGACAAAGTTTCAACAGAGTCCTAGGAAGTCTAAAATACACATCTAGTAGAGTCTTGTGTATGGGTGTGTAGCACGCCACACTTATAGACAAGAGGCTATTAGATGTTTTAGGAAAAGTTTCCCTTCTTTCAGTAATCATGTCGTGCGAGTGAGAATGAGCTCAAGTTAAACTCTCAATCTAATTCATATCTTCCTCATGCTTCTAGAACATGTCTTCCGGTGAAGATAATGAAAGAAGTAACAAAAACTAGTCAGCCCCACCGCACGTTCAGGCAGGTCCCCTGAATGAGCATGTTTCTTACGCTGAGTTTAGAGTTGCTTTTACCACCTTAGCTCATTCAATAGTTTCTTAGATAAATAATCTGGTCGTTATCCTATGAAGGCTTATGTATCATGCTCCGAAGAGTAAGGAGGAGAGGCATAGGAAAAAAGGGAGAAAAAATAAGAAGGCCAGAATATCTAGGCAAAAGAGTGGCCGAACCAATGCCTTTTGTCTAAAATATGGAAGAAACCACCAGTGTATTTACAGGGTTGGAAGTTATGTGTGTTTCTATGTGGAAAGCCAGGTCACAGAGTAAGAAATTGTCCCCAGTAAGGTTCCCAGGGTCAGCATAACCGTCCATCAGCTCAGTCTGGTCACACAAATCAGCAGGGTGCTACTTCCATTGCTATCAGTGGGCATTACCCAAATAGACTCTATACACTTTAGTCACGATAGGATCCGGAAAGTTCTCCTGATGTGGTCACTGGTATGTTACTAGTTTATTATTTACATGTTTATGCTTTGCTAGATCCAGGAGCTTCTTTGTCTTTTGTAACTCCATATATACCTGTTGACTTTGGAGTCAGTCCCAAAATTCTAGCAGAGCCTTTCTCAGTCTGTATCCAAGTGGTTAAATCTATCATAGCCCAGCGGGAATATAGGAATTATATGATTATGGTGTCTCATAAAGTCACTTCAGCTGACTTAGTCGAATTAGAGATGAAAGATTTTAATGTCATTCTCTGCATGGATTGGCTTCATTCCTTCTATGCCTCAGTCCACTGCAAAATTAGAATTGTCCAGTTTTGTTTTTTAAATGAGCCCATCCTAGAGTAGAGGGATAGTACTTCAACACTTTGTGTCTGCTTATTTCCTACCTTAGGGAAAGGAAAATGATATCTAAAGGATGTTTCTACCATGTCGTTCGAGTCCAGTACTATAGATCAGAAACCCCTGCTCTTGAGTCAGTATCAGTAGCATGTGAATTCCCAGATGTATTCCCCAAAGATCTTTCCAAAGTTCCTCTCGAAAGGAAAGTTGACTTCGAAATAGACCTTCTTCCTGATACTCAGCCTAACTTTATCCCACCATATAGTATAGATTTCGTAGAACTCAAAGAATTAAAATAATAGTTGAAAGATCTCCTAGATAAGGGATTCATCGGACCCATTGTGTCCTCGTAGGGTGCACTAGTTCTATTCGTGCATAAGAAAGATGGTTCTCTCAGAATGTGTATTACCTACTATAAGCTAAATAAAGTCATGATCAAGAACAAACATCCACTTCCCAAAATCGATGACTTGTTTGACCCATTTAAGGGTGTCAGTTACTTTTTTAAGATAGATCTCAAATTAGGTTATCATCAGCTCAGAGTCAGAGACTGTGACATTTCAAAGACAGCTTAAAGAACTCGGTATGGTTAATTTTAATTCTTAGTCATGTCGTTTGGTCTTACTAATTCCCCAAAAGCTTTCACGGACTTGATGAACTATGTGTTCAAGCAATACTTGGACATGTTCGTCATATCCTTCAACAATGACACTTTTGTCTTTTCCCATAATGAGAATGATCCCGTAGCGAGAATGATCACACAGATCATCTCAGAATCATATTCTAGACTTTGGAAACCCATCAGTTATCATGATATCTGTTCAGGTCTTACATGTAAACTCTATGATCTTAGCGCATGCTCGTGCACATTAGTAATCATGCACACTTAAAGTTTCTAGTTTAAGTAGTTCAAGTTCACTCAGTTTTACAAATCATATTTTGTGAATATAGAAACTCCAGCCTCAGGTCATGCAGCTCATGACTCATGTACTCATGTTATGCTTTATAGTATGTTCAGTTCCCATGACTATGTTATACCCCTAATGATCAGCTAAATTAAAATTATGTCACACATATTCTCAGTTTAGGTCTCTTGGTGCATCTATGATGTTGACATTCTATTCCTCAGGCCTCAGTAAGTGTCGAGTTTAGTATTGTATTCATTCATGCTTTAGGTACTCATGTTTTAACCCTTCAGTAAACTCTCCTTATGAAATGATGTAGTGATGAGCGATTGCATACATGTTTTACACGAGGCTGTAGTTATGAAGACAGGCTTGAATGTTAGGTTAGTATGTAAGAAAATGGTTGGGATGAAGTACTATTAAGTGCATGAAGAGAGAAAAATCAGATTTTTTCGTAAGATAAGAAGTTAAGAAAATGTGGAGTGTGAGTTTCTATTCAGATCCTTAATTTATGTCAGTCTCCATTACATAGCCATCAAAACTCAGTATTCAGCTCCAGTACAGTCTCAGTTACCGTCTTAGTTACAGTCTCAGTCACAGTTTTAGTATAGTAATCAGATTGGAAACTCAGTTTAGTTTTAGGTTTGCTTGACCATAGCATACAATTATTAGTAATTTAGTTATTAGTATTAAAGTACCTCAGTTTATAGAATATTTCATAATTATATTATATGCTTGGTCTTGCATTCTCAAATAATACAAATTTCATAAATTCAAGCGCAGTTATCTCCTGTTACACAGTCAGTCCTTACCTTATATGTATGATACCCTATAGTTCCAGTCTATCTGTTCAGACTATGTGTAGTTCAATATTACATGACCAAGAATTCAGCTATCATCCATTCAGATAATCAGATAAGTTAGTATGTTTATGCACTCGTGCTCAGCACCCAAGTGAATATTTTTAGTAGTCTCAGGTGATATGCTGTACTAAGGTGCAGATTATAGTTAAGATGGTATTCAAGGGATATTTATAAGCTTGAAATTTTGTAGTTGCAGTGCATAAGGCTTAGACACTTCATCTTAGATGATGTGTCATAGGCCATGACTCATATTACAGAATTTTAGCCAGAATGTAATTTTCTTATTCAGCTGTTTTATTTAGCCATGCCAATACTCCTTGCTCCCTAAAGCCACTAGAACTTTATGGAAAGAGTGTCAAAGAAAGGCTTCATCCAGAAATAAGTTTTCAGCATAAGTTGGTCCACAAAACCAGCAATTCAGTTTAGCAGTTAGGTGGACAATGTTTGTATGGTTGGGTTTCCCATCATTCCATCTAGTCACACTATCTGATGTATCATGAAAGTATCTATTCCAAATTTGAGTAACCCTGTGGTTGCAAGTTCAACTCATTCCGGGTGTCATGCCTCAGTTTTAGATCCACCATATGTAGACACGATTCAGTTCGTAGGTGCCCTGTGCATCATATCAGTTTTTTCCTCAGTATCTCAGCCAAGTTAGCATTCTTCAAGGGACATAATGTTCCAATGGGGATATGTACTATAATCCCCCTGCGTTTTTATGATCTAAACCTTCCATCTTTTATTTACATAACGAATACAGTTTGGAGTAGTGGGTAATCATAGGTGGACCCTCAAGTTCCAATCTCATCCGTAAGCTATATATTTAGGGATCAGTTCATTTTATGATATTCAGTTCATGTATCCCATTTTAGTCTCAGTTATGTTCATATATTCCCGTTTATATATGTTTAGTAAATGATCTCAAGTTCATCAGTATTCTCAGTTTAAGGTAACAGTATTCCTCAAATTGGTTTATTCCATGGTTAGTTATAGTTGTTAACATGGTATCCATTATGTTGCATATTCAGTTATGCATTCACTAATTAGTTCAGTCATGTACTCATCCATCAGATGTGCATGTTCAGTTTGAAAACTCGACTTATCAGTAGCTTCATTTAGGTGTTCCATGCATAAGATATGCATGTTCAGTGTGTAATCTCAATCTATCAGTGTTACTCAGCTTAGTCAGTCTCATTCGAGGACAAATGTTCCCAAGGGGGAGATATTGTAAGACCCCACAAAATTCTAAACATAACTCAATCCGTTAAGGATTTAAAATAGGTCCCAAACTTAATAATATAAGCTAAGTGTTTACACTTAGAATTTATTTTAGCCATCATAGGCTGGCGACTCTATTTCATGACCTTCCCGACCTTAGTTTTTCAATTTTCAAATTTATTCATGATCAGGGTCATTTGTGGGTCATCTCAGGCGTGTTTTGGATTTTTTGGACTAGCATAAGGGTGAGTTTGGATGCCTAAAATAGTGAAGGGTCACAATATCCCCTCGTCACGAGGTCCAGTCAACCCATGTAAGGGTCACACCGCGATAGCTGCTTGACACGAGCAAGGTTTGCATCGCGATGGCTACTTGACCCAAGCAGGGGTCACAACGTGAGGAAAATCATATTCAGCATTATTTTAATATGGGTTGTAAGGGTAAATAGGTCATTTTCCTCATGCTTATTCTGCCTTAACACAAAATCAATCAGCCTATCGGGAAAAAATCTCATTCTTTACTCATAAACTCTCTTAAGAGCAAGCCCTAGCCTCATCAAGTTCAAGAACTAACTTCAATCTTCTCAAAAGTAGTAATGAAGGTATGTGAAGTGTTCATCCAAGGGTCCCTTATACCCTTGGAGTCCAAGAAACTATTATTAAACTTCAAGTTTATAGATTTCATGAATTCCATGTTAAGTTTGATTATATTCATGTTTATAATGATTAATTGGGATTCTAATCCCTGTTTTATGATACGTTTTATCTGAGGTTAGTTGAAATATATATAATATCATGTTGATCTATGTAAAACCCTTGAAATTTGTCAATGGGGATTTGAATTATGATATCTACTTGTTGTTTAGTGTTTTATGCATATGTATGCTCACCTAGTGCTTGATGAATTACTCATGTGAACTAATAAGGGAAATAGATCATGTCATGCTAGCTTATGTGCAAGTTGTATCATGCAAGTGTTTGTTAAAATGTTTCCATGAATGGGTTATGAAAAAGTGCACATGATTATGCTTTTCAAGCTTATGCTATGATTTATCTTTCATGTTATCGAGTCCTAGGGGTATTTAATACCCAAATACTTAGTTGTTTACCTAGAGCTTCAGTAAATTACATAACTCATGAAAATCTCAGTAGTATTCATAAGTCAGTCACAGTATTCAGTTCAGAAATCAGCGGTACTAAGTCAGTTAATAGAATTGGATAGTATTTCGTTAGTCCAAGAAACTCAGAGAACTCAGTTCATTTAAGTGAAACAGTACAATCAGTAATAGTCAAGTCACGCTTAGTACTGTCTAGGAATTATTTCAGTGTCTAATTCACTTGGGAGTAGGATTAAGTATCGAGTGAACCCAAGGATGGGGACTCACTTTACGGTAGAGGGTATGATCCTCAGAAGCAGTCCTTGAGTTCCAAAACTACATAGCTAGTGTATGTTGAGACATCCACCTTCCAGTTGAGGGTTGATGAGGTGATTTAACATGTCAGTTAAGGGTCCCACCATTCTCTTTCAGAGCATCTACCAGATGAGGGTAACTTAACTTGTCCTTACCCATGGCACAGTATTGACACCCTTCTAACTAGGGTTACAGGTTGGACCCCAATCAATTCAGAAAGGGGAATTTCAGTTAGATGATTACCTCCCACAGTCTCAGTTTCAGTCTTTAGAATAGAACTCAGTTCAGTTTCACAAAAAATAGGATAGTCAGATATAGTCACTCAATTAATAGTAATACAGTATCAGTAAACTCAACTATCAGTAAGTTAGTGCTTCAGAACTCAGTATTCACTGTTACCACGACCTCAGTTACTGTTTAAGCATTCATGCATGTACTCTGTTTAGTTAGGATCATGTTACTAAGTCAGTTATTGTTAATCCATATGATCCCATGCATATCAGCCTACCTCACTTAGGATACCAGTACATTCAAAGTACTAACGCATACCTTTCTTTTATGATATGATGTCTTATATTATAGGTCCACATGCACGGGATCCCGATCATACTTAGCAACCCAATCCATCAACAATAGTCTAGTGGTGAGTCCTCTTTGTTCGAGGACAAATTTATTATTCCAGTATTTTCAGTACTCAATTTATTTCAGTAGTTGGTGATAGTTGGGGGATTTTCCTATCCACTTTGAAGTTCATACAGTTTAGAGGCTTTTCAGACTAGAAGTATTTTCAGACATATATTTTAGTTTTGGTAATGTTATAGCGTATTCAATTTTATCAACAAATTTGATTCTTATGGAAATTTTCTACCTAAATTCCACATATTACAGTATTATTATTATTTAGTTATTGTAGCAGGTACCAATCATGGATTATCTTGTGGTCCTTCGGGATTATGAGCACTGTGTAGCATCCGGGGTATAGACTCAGGGCATTACAATTATCTTTTGTTTGTTAGATATTCTAGTAGTCGCAAACGTTAGGATCAAGAAAGAATTATTAATACTTACTCCATAATATGATTAGTGACTAGGAAACAATAGTTGCAAAAGTAATTTGACGATTAAGTGTCTATCTAGGCTACTCAGCATTATCTATGTAAGATGGTTATCTGTTATCAAATAACTTGAGACTCAAAAGGTAATAAGTAATCTAAATCTAGGATAAGGGTTATTAATTGGACATCCTGATACTTAAAAGGTAATAGATGAAATCGGTCAATGATTCCACAAGACAGTTGATAGTACATAACTTACCAAATTCTACATTCAAAGTACTGGGTTGGTCTAATGAAGCATGTTAAACCTGCGGATTAGAGAATACATGGAAACCACAGCTCTAGTGTTCCTCTCCAACTTTGAACAACAAAAGATATATTTTTACATGTTAGAGATTACAAAAACAACCCCTTATTTGCTTTTTTGTTTGCCCGTTGAGATCAACAAACTAGAGATATGCATCCAAGTCTTCCCTATGTGTTCGACCCCAACCTAGTTAAGTTATTATACTTGATAGAAACCGCTTTCTCCTAAATTTGTGGTTTAGTTTTTATGTTGATCACTTTTTCATAAACAAGATATTATTATTCATATGTGTATAAGATTATCAACATGAAAACAGACCCCACACAATATCACATATCCCATAATATATTAAAACTAATAATTGTATCACATATAGGCCACCATACATGCACAACAAATTAGGATATCCAATTTCATGATTAGTTGGCATCCCCTTAACATTAATTTTGCATTACAATTAACAACTCAACCCATTCTTAATGATTTAAGTAATAAATTATCTCAATGTCGAAACTGGTCTGCAACACTTTACAATGTGACCTTTCTCCTTACGCATGATCCCGAAATTAGCTAAAGTAATGAAATATAGAATCTATGCATCAAAATAGTGCCAACAATATGCATATTGCCTACTATTGTTTCAGGGTCAAAACAGACCCCCCAAAATGTGTTTTTGAAAGAGAAGGAAAAAATCATAACTTTATTTCAAAAACATGTTCCCCATACCTTTAGGAACCTACAACTAAAAACACATGTTAAATTATGTTAAAAACGAGGTTTAAATTGAAGAAAAATAATTTTAAAATTTTATCAAGTAAAACCTTTGAAATCCATTTTAAAATCAAGAATTAAAGTGGTGTTAAAGGTAAAATCTAGAAACAAGTAAATATAGGCTTGCAGACATTATTCAAGTAAAATGGAGTGTAATTAGGGTTTAAAATCAATCCCTAATGTTTTGGATTTTGACTAATAAATCAAGAAATCTAAACTAAGAATATAATCAAGTCTTACCTTAAATTTATAAGAGAATCAACAAAAAGATATTAATCTAGCTTCTCAAGTTGCCACAAGCATTACTTTTAAGCTTTCACACTATTTTAGGGTTTAACTCTCAAGAGGTAAGATAGAAAATTACCTAATTCATGACCCAAGGTGTCTTTTTATACCCCTTCCAGCTCATCAGGTATGACAACCGCATTACCAGTTGTGAAATCGCAGACGCTGACCTCATATTAGGGTATGGAGATACCACACCCTTTGTGCTATCGTACTATCTCTTTTGAACAAGGAGTGATCAAAACCCAAAGAGGTGCGATCGCAGAGTCACTAGATGATAATTTAAACTTTGGAAACTTTCCAAGTTTCTGCCAAGGCCTCGGGATTCATTCTTAATCTAATCTACTTGAATAAACTATGTAACCATTCAAAATACAACCCTCCGAACTCAATTAAAATATCATATTTTCAAAAAGATGTTGTTTTAACAAAGATGGCCCTTGAAATACAAAATCACAATTTTCCAAACTGAGGATCAAAATGAGATTTAAAATCCATAAAATAAGACCAAACATGTAACCACCTTAATATCATTTTTCAAGATCTAACGGTGCAGTCTGTTCATCCATCCATCACATAGATTAATATATAAATACATAAGTCCATAATAAGGCTCTCGAAGCCACCTAAAATCATAATATTGCATAAATGGCTCAAAAATGCATTGAGAATTGTGTCAATCACACCTATTTCCAAAAAAAAAAACACATTGCAACTATGCAAAGAGGTAAAATATTTAAATCAAATCAAAATGCATAATTTACATTTTTAATGAAAATCTTATGTCGTTATACTAGAAAGGTATAAAAACACAACTTATCCCTATTTTCCATATTTTCCTACATTCATAAGATTTTAAATACTAATAAAATACCCCAAACATGGCCCTTGTGAATTTCTTGAGTTTTGATCTTTTTGTTCACCTTACGACTCACAACATAAGTCGTATGGTATGGTGATAGGTATAAGGACTCTCATCATATGCTGGTTAGTGTTTTTATGTCTATGTTTTGTCCTGATTACGAGAGGCTTCATATGAGTAGTATAAATATGTGACAATAGCGTTAGGGTCTAATCATATGTTGTCAAATATTTAGCCCTTGGTGTTCTGCTTTGGATATGACTAGAGCTTACCAGTCATATATTCTAGTAACATATAGGGAAAGAGAGTCATAAGTTGGATAAAGAATGGTGTCCAACCTTTTATGCTTGTGTTGACTTGATGATAACAATCGTATGTTGTGGTGACATGTAGGAGGTTTGACTCGTAACCACCAACGGGTTTCTATAGCTTTAAGCTAGGGGTACTTTTGATATTTTCACCTCGAATCCCTTAAGACCCCACGTCATTTTAAAAAGTTGGGAATTTATTCTACACATAGCAAGAAGGAAACACTCTCTAAACTCTCTCAAAAACCTCTCAAGATGATTGGGCTAGGGATTCTTCAAAGTGGTTATCTAAGGTCCTAAAGATCAAATTCTCTTCGTGAATCTTCATAACCCAGGCATATGAATTTTCTCTCATTGTTAGTTCACTAAAATATGTTTAAAACATTTTTCATGAGTCATTCATGGTGATTTTGAAAACCATGGTTTATGGCTTGAATGTATAATGTTGAGTATTATTTTTTTATAGTTTAAATTATTATTTCACATGGTTTGATAATTGTTTGCACTTGTGGGTACATGGGAATTTTGATTTAACAAATATGTCATATTTAACCCTAGATTTGTTGAATTTTGTCTTTTATAATGGTATGCCCTCAACCTATTTGTGAAATTTTCAATAAGAATGATTTTGTCACATAATTAAATTGAGTTTTGAACTAAAGTATCGACCTAACAATGATAATGATTGGAAAAAAAATTTATGAAGGCCTTGTTGGAAAAAATGATTTAAAATACAAAACGAGTTTGAGTCCCTAAATGTTTAATTTAATTGACATTTTTGTTAGAAATGGGATCGAGTCCCAAGTTTATTAATAATGGCTATGGAGTGTTGTACACTTCCAAGTGGGGTTGGTATGACGAAACCAATGGGATGCATTTTATAAGTAATTGGATTAAATGTTGTGTATGTGTTAAAATGTTTTAATTATGCTTTAAAGATGGATGTGTAGTTGAGCCGTGAAAGTAGAGTCCAAACAACTAACACTAGAAACCGCACTAGTTGGTGTGACTGTCTATATGATTGGGAGGTTCGAGTCCCTCTAATAAATATATGAATAGGATATTCGAGTTCCCCGTATTATATACATTTGTGCTTAAGTCACCTTGTTTATGATGGGAGGTTTGAGTCATCCATAATGGCATATGCGGATATAGATTTTCTCTGGTTTGTACGGCTACACGCACTGAGGCCCTTTAAGCTAGGGGAGAGCTGGGACCATATAGCCCGTGAGTGCCTTGTTATATGACATTTATTCTACACAACCTAGGTTAAGATTTTTAAATGCATGCCAAACCTTATTCCCTGTACCGCCGAAATATATATGTATATATGTGATAACATAATATTATTTGACATGGTTTTGAAATATATTCCTCTACCCCCGAGTTACATAATATATATCCAACCACTAACTATTTCCGGATGTTGTATCCCCATATGATGTAGGTACCAAAACTTCTTCTACTTTTCTAAGGCAGTGATCAGGTGCTTAAGTTAGTTCGTGAGTTTAAATTGAAGTTATAAGCTTTTATACTTTGGAAGGTTTCATTTCATGGTCTTGTCTCTTATGTCTTAGACATTATTTTTTTGGCTACTATCGAAGGTATGACCCAAACTTTTATTAATTTCATATTTTTTAAAGGCTTTGTTGCATTACTGTGGTCTTGGGTGGTTTGGTTGGTTGTTTGTTGACGGACGGTTATCCGGGTTATCGGTGGTTGGTATAGACTTATCATTGAATTGTTATTAGTTTTATTCTATGCTATTTTTTTATATGTTCTAAATTCATCTGACACTTATGGTTGTTGTTCTGGTTAGGCAAGATGAAACGATGATCTCCGATCCACGAGAGACATGGGATACACGTCACGGCCGGGCCCTAGTTTCGGTCGCGATACCTAAAAAGTTTGAAAACTTGGTATATTATTTTTGGGTGAATTTTAGCTTTGGTGAAGTTGATTTACATGTTTCTTCTTCGAATTTATGGCAAGCTTACATTAATTTCTTGATTTAATTCTCCATATTTTTCTAATATCCCTAAAAGCTTGTTGGATTTATTGTAGCACCATTAGAGCTCAGAATTCACATATTTTTAACGGTAAATGTTCTATTATCTTAGAGGGATGTTTTGTCGATTTCAAAAATGTGATTCCACAATTTTTTCCCATAAGGGATTTTTGCATGATTTTGGACCAAAAACACAATAGTGCAATGTGGTTATCATTGTTTTCATTTTGATAATAGATTTTGTTTCTGATAATTTGGCACCAAGGAGAAGCATCTTAAAAAGTGCAATTTATAGTTTAACATATTTATTGGGCTTTTCTTGGGCATCTAGGTAGGCCAGATTGAGTTATTCCATAGTATAATTATGATATTATGCTATATATGGAATTGAATTTAGGTGTTGGAAATATGATTGGTATGATTTGTCTTATTTGGACTTTTTAGGCTATCTTATAACTGTAATTAGGTAGAATCAACTTAGTTTCTCATATTTTAGGTGGAGTTTAGTTAGTTTCTCATATTTAGGAAGAATTGTTATCTTATGGATAATTATGGAGTATTTATCATCTAGAAATAAATTTAGATACCATGCCGTGTCTAGGGTAGAATTTACCAAAAAAATGGACTTTGAGAATAAGAAGTAGGCCATTCCTTCCCACCTTAGGCCAATAGTTATGTTAGCTCTTGTAGACCTTTATACATATGTTATACTGTTTGAAATGCTTATCTAGGACATTAAGGAGATTAAATAATTAGTTATTACACTAATTTTATATTTGGGGAATTGGTCCTAAATCCAGGTAAAATTCATTAGTTTATTGATATATTTATGGACATGGTTTATTGATAAGGCTTGTAGATACAGTTTATTTGTATGTTTTTTTATATGGTCTATTTATATGAGTTTTGGTTTATGTTTAACAATTAATGATGATATTAATAATGCGAGTTTTGAGTCAAGTATGGTAAATGATATTATGACATTTACATTGTTGAGGATGTCGCGATAATGATATGGGTTTCAATTTAAGTCGAGCATTAATAGTTAGGTAAGATATGATATGTTAAAGATTTTTTGATGGTTATAGCTGATACTCAGTAAAGTTATGGATCTTGTATAATTTATTTTCTTTTGATTGTACCATTAAGACTTATAACAACCAACATTAGATTTTTTACTTTTCCCCACTTATTGATCTATGGGGGAAAATTTATTTGTTAGAATTATGTAATCTTTACACTACTTTCTGAATTTATTTAATTATTTATGCACAACAATATTGGAGTTTATTTCAAGGTTTGCCCTATTACCTTGACTTAGATTATTTTATCTTTTATCTTATCTTATTTATATCATGATTTAGATTATTCGGTCGATGATGCCTATTGGGTACCAGAGGTTTTAGTCCTAATACACTAATATTCCTATATGGTGCAGATCTGAGTACTAGTAGCCACCACTAATATAACAATCAAGCCGAGTTAATTTTAGAGATTAGGTGAGCTCTCGGAGTCAGAGTTTCCCCTTTTTCCTTCTATTATCTATGCCTAGTCTTTCATTTTTTAGATAGATTGTATTTGAGTATTTCAGTACTTATGTTACATTTATAGTTTTTCTTGTACCGACACTACTAGGTTGTGGGATGATTATTGATATTTCATCTATCTATTAGATTATTCTGAATGTCTCATTGCTATTATAAGCCTTTAATTGTTGATTCCTGGGTTTTATACTATGTTCCACAAAGTTAGCCCATTGCTTATTGCTCTGGGCTATGGTTTAGCTTACCTACTAGCGTACTATTGTATCTACCATCATGAATCATAAATCTGGTCATGACACACTTGCTCTTGTACAAACAATAGTAGCAAACCTAGGCTCGGATACCAATTTATCTCGATACAATTTCCTATGTTATGAACACACCTACTTTACTCCATCAGTATATAAGCCAAACCCTAGTGCAAAACTCTACATAATGATCAAATTGGTGGAAAATACATAAATTGTAAAATGTTCAAGTAAATGAATTATGAGCAAATAAACACAACAACAATAACATAACAAAAGAGAAATAAAAGCGGAGTAATATTACCCCACGACCTAGTAAGGTCGGTACAAGAGCCTCTAATCCAAAAGAATACAAGTACTATCAAAGTCAATATACAATAGTCTCAAAAATAGAAAAACTATGCAAAAAATAAAAGATGGCGAAAAGGTCAACTTGGGCTTCGAGACCTCACCATCTCTATGAACTTTAACTAACAGAATTACAACATCAATGGAAGTATCTAGTGCTTTGATCTGCACAAAAAAGGTACAGAAGTATTGTATAGCAACCAAATCCATGGGTACTCAATAGGCATCATTGGCCAACTACGCAAAATCATAATATAAATACAATAAAATATGATATAATCATGATATGTCAAAAGAAAAGGACAAACAAAGAACAACATTCCAAATGCAGATAGTAAATAATCAAAATAATGGAAGTAAAGAGAAAAAAGTTATCTCAAACATGATTGGGCCCCCATAAGCCCAAAAGACATAGACATGTAATGAAATAACACAATGTGGTGCCCCGTAAGCCCGATAGATGCAATTAATAAGAAATAGTAGAATTAAACAAACCATGTATCCGTAATCAAGACACATTACGAGTCATATGGTGTGATTCATAGGCTCAAAAGTGTGTGTGTTCCCAACGACTTATCCATGGAAACAAACCAAGGGATAAATCGTAGCCAATCGTTACGAGTCGTAGGGTGACCTGTAGCAACTAGCAAGTAAAATCTATCATTTTAAGTAAGGGGATTATGGTTAATTAACTCATTCTACTCATAGAGACCACATACATAAGAAACCTTGGGGGTCCCATTATCAACACTTTAAAATTGTAAACACTCTCTCAAATTCCCCATTGAAAGACAAGTCTAGCATTTTAAAAAATTGGTCATTTATAGCATTAAGGGAGAATTCTTCTTGAAATTTCTTTGGGATTATGTCATTTATATATCCTTAAACTTATGATTCATTATTGAATGAATTTGTTTAATATTCACATGGTTTTATGTTGGGTTTTGAATAATTGGTTGAGAATTCTTGATGTATAGTATTTAAATGCTTTTCCTATGATTATTATGAATTTTTTGTGCATTGAATTGATGATTTATAAACTCATTGGGGTGCATGGGAGTGGTGAATAAAATAGGGGTACAAGGATTCCCTAAATTTGTAAACAATGAACTAAGGGTACAAAGATTCCCTAAATAATTAGATTTTTGTAATGGGAGTGATGAGAACCTCAACCCACATATATAATTGGATTTGGAATGTGAATAATCATTTGGATTTTCTTACTTCCTACAAAATTAATACTTTACATAAAAGGCTAATGTATAAGAGTGATCTTGAAAACCTTGAGGGAAACAACGACTACGCTAAGTATTATTTTCTTTAAAACCTTGTGGGTTACAATGAATCCCCCAAATCAATTTTAATAATAAAGTTTAGGGTACAAGGATTACCCAATTGTTGGCCTTATGAAATTTGATTGCAAGCTAAGTTGGTATGACGATACCACTTAATAATGACTTAATGCTTGACTCCTTGAACTAGTGGATGGGTTATGTGCTAAATGTTTTAGTTTCTCTTAAACGGGGTTGTGTAGATAGTCGTGATGGTAGAGGTCCCGAGGGACTAATTCTGAAAAATCATGTTTGACGATGTGAGGGTTGGTCAAGATAATTGTATACTTATGTCACACTATATATATGTACCCTTGATGGCATAGGGTACAAGAAATCCCTGACATTCTGTAATATCTCCAGTTCGTCCAGGTAATATGCACTAGGGTCCTACTAGGGGGTGACCACTAGACCCATATAGCCCATGGGTTATTATTAGGATAGTCAAACAACAAAATCCATATTAATGATTTATAGATCATGTTATGCCTTATTCACTACCCCATCATGTAATATATATTAATATGTATAAGCATACTATTGTAAGCATTAGATTTTAACTAATTTTTTATGGTTGAATATTGCATTATTTTACCTATTTATCCTTGAGTTACAAGTGAGTTCCCAGCCAACTAATTGTGTCTGGATGTTGTATCCCCATGCTATACAGGCATTAAAAACCCATCTACTTTTCCTGTGTAGAGATAAGATTTCAAGGTGTCAGTAGTTAGCTTGAAGTGGTGAGCCTCTTTTTTACGGAAGGTCATTGCTTCTTTGTTTATCTATTATCATAGAATTTCTTTGGACTTGTTGTTGGCTAACGTGTGGGGCATGTACCAACCTACATTGATATAGTTTTTCTTGAGACTTTGTGGATTGTTGTGGAATAGGTATTAGTTATTCATGTGCCTTTGAATTATTGAGTTTATTGTAATACCCCGCAAAGTTGTCTTCTAGTCTGAGCCTTAGAGTGTATCCAGCAAAGTGGAAAATCTGAGTCTAAAAGTTTCAGAAGTATCTTCCCAAGTATGAATAAATTTGAATCGTGTGTAATTTCCCTAATTTATACTTTTAGTCATGTAGATCATTGAACAAGCTTTCCATCGATACATCAAAATCTGACATCGAACGAAGAAGTTATGGCCGTTTTATTGAGCATTGTCGGAATCGCAGGTTTGACGGTCGATCTGACGGACTGCCAAGTCCTTGGTGGACCTTCAAGTGTCTCGTTAGACCAAGGTAGTGGATTCCTTTTTCGGTCATCATGTGATGAACAAAGTGGTGGACCGTCAGAAAGTTGACGGACCGTCAAGGGGCCCGTCAGACCGAGGCAGAATGTCCCATTCCTGGACCCCGAGTGACGAACAATCTGGTGGACTGTCAGATTTATGACGGACCATCACTTCGACCGTCACTCCAAGGCAGAACATCCCATTTTTGGCACTTGAGTGACGGACGACTTGGTGGACCGTCAGGTCGACCGTCACATACCCCAATAGGATTTTTTTAGAAAAATTTTAAAGGGGCCTTTTGGTCTATTCCACATCCTCCCCCAGCTCTATAAATACCGGGCCAAGGTCCTTCAACTTCATTTTTCTCTCTTCCACCCAAAAATTAGGGTTTCCAAAATCAAAATACTCTCTTCTTCTTTTATAAAATTCAAGAGAGATTAAGAAGGATCTAGAAAAATCAAGAACTCATTTCAAGAGCCTTCAAGAAACGAAATTCCTAGATATGTAGATGTTGATTCTTGGGTCCCTTTCATCCAAGAAGCTAAAGTACCCTTTTTTTTAAACTTAAGGATTTTATGTTTTGTGATATTCCATGATTTGGATGAGTTGAAGTTAATGTTACTTGTGTTGTTGAGTTTGGATTCATGATTGTTTGCAAGATTTATGGTCTTTCACACTAGTATGTGGAATTTATGTGATGTTGTGATGAACCCTTTTGAAGTTGGTGTCTATGTGAGGTATTCATGACATTAGGGCGTAAAGATGGTAGAATAAGCGGAGTATGCACCCCATAGGTTGGATGAAAGGCTTAGATGAAGCATAGAGGGGCATTATAGTATGTTAAAGGGGAAACCCAAAGTTGTGGGCTTGTCCATGCAAACCTTGTGTTTGATAAAATGCCTTAGTGAGCGTAATGAGCCATAATAATAATATGGAATCCCCGAGTAGGTGTAGAACCGGACATGTCTAGTGGTTGTCGAAAGACCGTAGTGAGTAAGTTGAGATGAAATAGCGGTAAATCTCCCAAGTGAGTGCTCTTTGATTTATTTTAAGTTTTGATACATGCTAAGTTGTTAGCAAGAGAGTAATGACATGATAGTGTGAAGTTTTCCCGAAATCTCATGATATCTAGATATATGTCGAGACCGATATAGGTCTGAAGTACTTGATGCAAGACTTCGTTGAATGGGGTATAGTTTAATAGCATGTCTTCCTTAAGGTAGTTTGTGACGGTGAATAGATATTGATGACCCCCTAAATGTTGGGAGCAATCCTTTGGTAATCATGATGGTGAATAAAGGTTAATATTTCCTAAATGATAGATGCGATGCCGTAAGGTTTGTTAGGGGGAAAGTATGTTCTGATTCTGAAATGCTTAGGGTAACCCCTTGGTAGTTTTGATGATGAGTAGACGTTTGTGAATCCTTTAAGGCTTGAGGTGATGTTCTAATGATTGTGAAATTGAATATGTGGCATGATTTCTGAGTTTCTTGTGAATATGCCTAAATGATGGTAATGATGCATGAATGCTTGTGATGCTTGAATCAATGATGATTCTTTACTTCTATGTTATCGAGTCCAGGGGGTATTTATACCCGAAAATAGAGTTGTTGTCTATAGCCCGTGTCAGTTTCTCGATAATTCCAACTGAGCCATGATTTTTAGAACTCAGTGAACTATAGAACTCTGTATCCTCAGAAAAGTGTGAAGCTTAATAAAGCTTAGTAATCTCAGTTATCTCTGTAATCTCTGTATCTCTAGATATCTAACCTTAGACCTATACTCACCCTAGTTCTAATGGAACTCAAGTGATTCAATTCTAATCTCAGAAATGATTTGAATAATCTAATCAAGATATGTATCGTCAGTCAGATACCGTGATTTGATATTTTTTTATTCAGATATGAAACCAAGTGATCTTAGCATATTTTAGCCAGATAATTTGAAAACCATGATCATGTAAATAAATTCAGCTTTATTGTGTTCATTCTAAGGATTTAGTGAGATTCTTTCCGTTAGGAGTAAAACCTAGCACCGAGCGAGTAAAGGGATGGTGATTCCTCCCGTCAGAGAGAGAGGCCGAAGTCGTTAGTAGCAATCCCTAAATTCAAGAACTGCGTAGCCAACGCAGGATATAAGAGTCCCCGTTAGTAGATGCTGCCACCATCAGAGAGGTTGACTATTATATTGCCTCAGGTCAACTTCCTACGAGGGTATTCCCACCTGAGCGGCTTGACCCGAGAAAGAGTCTTTAACTGTGTCACGGTATTGACGCCCTTGCAGCTGAGATTATAGGTTGGACCTTACCTATGGTAGGTCGGGGCATGTCGGTTAAGTGACTACTTCCCACTGTTGCAGTTTCAGTATTAATCTTCTGAAGTTAAGACCGTGTGGTACAATCGTCTATCTCAGTAAGGAACTCAGATAGTTCCATTGATTCCTGGACCATTCCATCAGATAGGCTTGGCCTCATATACAGATGCTTACTATCATATTTAAACATCTCCCATCAGAAAGGCTTGATCTCAGTTGCAGATCATGTTTAATATTCTTATATCATATTTAAGGATCTCCCGTCAGATTGGCTTGGTCTCCTTTTCAGAATTTGTTGAGTATTTTTGTTGTTGGATTCAGATATAATCCTTTTTTCTTATCATTGATAAAGCTTCCGAAGTTATCTGTTAGAAAAGTTGAATCTCTAATTTTGTCGGTTGAAAGTGGTAATCTCAGAACTCAGTCTTTGATATAAGTATACTCGGATCCTCAGTTATCAGTAACAGATGAGTCAGTGGTTCAGTATCTCAGTGATGGTAGTGAGTTTAGCTCGCAGTAAAGCGGTATCCAAGGTCAAGTCTCTAGAGTTGTGATGATTATTAGTATGATTTATGCATTCTTGTATGTATGCTTGTTTTCGTGCGGTATTCTCATGATCATTTAGGTTATACATATTTTGCGTGCATGATCCCTTGCATTTAGCCTTACCCCGTCTACATACTCGATATATTTTGTGCTGACGCATTTGCGCTATGGTGTCTCATTTGACACCATAGGTTTAGAGGCACAAGACCTATAGTATCATCAGCAGATCAGTCCCAGTCAGCAGGAGGTGCAGTGAGTCCTCTTTTTTTGACGATGAGTTTTAGTTTTCAATTATTATAATCAAAGTTTTATTTACTTTTAGTTGACGGAGTTAGTTGGGGACCTATCCCATCAACTCCACAGATCAGTCAGATTAGAGGCTTTTTAGATGGATGTATTGTATAGTATTCAGTTTCATATTTTGAGTATTTATAGATGTGTTGAACCTTATGGCCAGTTTATGCATTTATTCTAGATATTATGTAGTGTACAGGTATAGATATCAGTAAAGAGTTTGCTTGTGGTCCTTCGGGGTCACAAGCACCATGTTATATCTCGGGATGGGATCTCGGAGCGTTATATTTATCTTTATCTATTTTATTATATATTGAGAATTCAACCACTATTGGTGTATTGTGTTCTATTTAACTAAGAAAAGGGGTGGTCTCTGGTCTGTGGTAAACTTGAGATACCCATTATGAATAGGCTCTATTATGGTTGGTGGCAAAGTTAGTATCAGAGCCTTGTTTTATGGTGAATTGGGTGTCCACAAATACATGTCATGTTGGGTCTCTTTTATGGGTGTGTAGTGCGCCACACTTATAAGAGAGAGGCTACAAGGCATTTAAGAATATTCTCCTTTCAAGTGTTTTATTTTTGGTCTATAGAGTCTAACATCATGAAAAAGCTCTAATTTCCAGTTAATCGCATTTCATATCATGCCTCCTCAAAGATATAATTCTCGTAGAGACTATTTTGTCCTGCTTGAAGACTATTCTATCCTGCTTGAGAACTATATCGATGGAACTCATCCTACTTATGGTGTACAGACCCAGTCTAGGTTCCACTCTTCTGAATACCTTCATGGAGTTCCAATGGTCCCCACTGATTCTTCTCCTGCTCGTGACACTCATGCTCAGTGACCTCAAGGATATATTTCTATTGCTAACTGTTATCATTCTATTTATCTGTTAACCAAAATAATGACCTTTTTTTCATGCTAGTTTGGTCTTGTTAGTGGAAGAACGAATCAAGCAAATATGAAAAGAGGAATTGGTGTTTCAATTAAAGTCAACCTTGACATGTGCAAAGAAATTGTCACGTAGGTAAGGTTGCTTCTGGGCTAATCATCTGTATGTTTTTTTCCCTCTATCAAGACTCTGAGGCATTTCCTGATGTTATTACTAGTACATTACAAACCTTATCAGGAGATGTGTGTTATCTATTTGATCTAGGATGTACTATTTCTTATGTGACCCCTTATGTGGTTATTCATTTTAGTTTTGGTCCTAAAAGACTTTTGGATCCCTTTTCTGTTTCTACCTTTGTGGGTGATTTTGTGGATGCTAGAAGAGTCTATAGTGGTTGTATGATATCTATAATTGTTAGGGATACCTTGGTTAATTTTATTAAATTGGACATGCCAGATTTTGATGTTATCTTAGAGATATATTACCTTCATTCATGCTATGAATCTCCAGATTGTTGGATCGGTAAGGGGTGTCCTTATCATTTGGTCCAGGTTAAAGATTCTAACTCAGAGGGTCTTTTGTTGCAATCTTTTCTTGTGGTCAATAAATTTCTTAAGGTCTTTCCTGATGATCTTCATGGTAATCCTCCCTACAGGGAAATTTATTTTGGGATTAAACTTCTACCAGATACCCACCCTATCTCTGTTCCTTTCTATAGAATGGCTTTGGCTGAGTTAAATAAAATAATGCATCAGTTAAAAGATCTTCTTGAAAAGGGTTGTACCTGCCCTAGTGTGTCTTCATGGGGTTCTCATATTCTTTTCGTGCATAAAAAAGTGGGTTCCTTCAAATGTTCATATACTACCACCAGTTAAATAAGGTAGAAGTGAAGAATAACTACCCTTTCCTAGGATTGATGATATTTTTGACCACCTTCAGGGAGCCAAGTACTATGATTGTTCTTTGGTCAGGTTATAATCAACTAAAGATTGGGGTGATGGATATTCCTAAGACTTATTTTTCAACCCGATATGGTCATTTTATGTTTTTGGTGATATTCTTTAGTTTTACTAATAGACTGGAGACATTTATAGATCTTATGAAAAATTGATTTTGTTGGCTCTTGGATTCATTTGTGATTGTGTTTATTGATGATATATTTGTATATTCTAAGAGCGAGGCAGATTATGCCAATAACTTCTGTATAGTTTTGTATACCCTGACGGATCATTAGTTATATGCTAAATTATCTAACTCAGAGTTTAGATTGAATATTCTTACTTGTCTTTGTCATGTTGTCTCGAGTGAAGGGATCATGGTGGATCGACAAAAAGTTTTGGTTATTAACAAGTGGCCTAGACCTGTGACTTCAATCGATATTCAAAGTTTCTTGGGTTTAGCCGGGTATTATAGAAGTCTTTTGGAGGGCTTCTTATCGATTGCTAACCCGTTGACAATGCTAAACTAGAAAAAGGTAAATATTTTGTAGTCTAATATTTGTCAGGAAAGTTTTGAGAAGTTGAAGAATAGTTTTACTCCTGCTCGTGTTTTGACCCTGCGCGAGGTTATTGATGGTTTCTTTATGTATTGTGATGCATCCCGTGTGGGACTTTGTTATGTTTTCAGATAGTGTGGCAAGGTGGTGAAGTATGCTTCTAGGCAGCTAAAAGTTCATGATAGGAATTATCTTACTCATGATTTGGAGTTGTTGGTTGTGGTGTTTGCCTTGAAAATCTAGCATCACTACTTGTATGAGGTACATATTGAGATCTTCTCAGATCGTAAGATCCGATAGTATATTTTAACCCAAAAAGAGTTGAATCTCACGCAAATGAGATGTCTTGAGTAGCTCAAGGAATATGATATGAGTCTCTATTATTATCTAGGTAAAGCTAATATGGTTGTGATGCTCTTAGCAGGTTGTCCATGAGAAGCTTATCTTATATGGATTAGGGGAAACGAGGTTTGGAGAAGGATATTCATGGGTTGTGTATCATTATGTTTTCCTTCTAGATTAAGAAGATGGAGGTGTGATAGTTTAAGAGGTGGTGAAATCATCTTTTGGTGTGGAGGTGAAAGAGAAGTAGTTTTTGGATCCTATCTTGATGAATATTAAAGATGATGTGGGTTAGTATAAAGTGATGGCTTTTGAGATTAGTGGTCATGGTGTCTTGAGGTTCTAATGTTGGTTGAGTGTTCTTAATATTGATGGTCTACGAGAAAGGATTACGATTAAGGTTCATGATTCATGTTATATGGTTCATCCCGGTTCGGCAAAGATGTATCCTGACTTGAAGGAGATTTATCGGTAGAGTAACATAAAGAGAGATGTGGCCAATTTCATCGATAACTGTATTGTTTATCTGGAAGTGAAGGTTGAGAACATGAGGCCGGGTAGGTTGTCTTAAGAAATTGAGTTGCCTGTATGAAAATAAAAAGTGATTAATATGAATTTCATTATAAGTCTTCCTTGGTATAGTAGTCATTTTGATTCGATTTGGGTCATAGTGGATAGGATGACTAAGCCTACTCACTTCTTATCAATGAGGACTAATTATGCTTAAGACAATTATGCAGGGTTTTTCATTAAGAAGATTGTCAAGTTGCATGGTTCTCCAATTGATTTCATCTCAGATCAAGATATGCAGTTCTCATCTAACTTTTGGCGTTCATTTCAAAGAGGTTTGGGGACTAATGTAAGTCTTTGAACTGCTTTCAATCCATAGATAGATAGACAAGTGGAGAGGACTCTTCAGACTTCGGAGGATATGCTAAGATCTTGTATGATTGAATTTAGTGGTAGTTGGGTTAACCATTGTCCTCTCATAGAGTTTTCAAAAGATTATAGCTATAATTTAAGCATTTATATGGACCCATTTGTGGCTTTGTATGGTACAAGATGTCGGTCTCAAATTGGGTGGTTCAAAGATTATGAGTCAAGGTTATTTTGTCCTGACTTAGTTCATTAGGCTATGAAGAAGGTGAAGGTAATTAGGGATAGGCTTAAGACCACCCAAAGTCGCCAAAAGTCCTATATTGATATAATGCAAAGGAAGTTGGAGTTTGACATTGGCAATCGGGTGTTCTTGAAGGTGTCTTCCATAAATGTAGGGATGTGATTTGGAAAAAAAGGAAAGCTCAGTCCCCGTTATGTTGGCCCGTACTTGATTTTGATGAGAGTGGGAAATGTTAATTATTAGTTTGATTTCCATCTAATTTAGGTTCCATTCGCCCAGGCATTCATGTTTGGATGTTGAAGAAGTGTGTGGGTGATCCTTCCTTGGTTGTTCCTTGGGAGAGTGTTGGTGTTTTAGCTTCCTTGTCTTAAGAGGAAGTCTAGGTGAAAATTTTGGATTGGAAAGCATTTCAATTGCCGACTAACGATGTGGCTTTGGTAAAGGTCCAATGGAGGAATCATAATGTTGATGAAGCCACTTGAGAGGCTGAAGAGGACATGTAGTCCATATATCCATTCCTATTTGACACGTCATAATTGTGCTTAATGTTTTTTAATTCCTCAATATCTTTGTTTTTTGTCATTGTTAAAATGTAAGTATGGTTGTGTTTAACGTTTAATTGTGCTGATGGATTCCTTGTAACATTATTCGTGGATGAATAATCCTAGGCAAAGAATGTAAAACCCCAGATTTTGGTCCATGAAGTTTTTTGTGTTTTTGAACACACTGCCAAACCTACGACTCACCTTACGAGATGTAAGGTCTCCTTACGAGCCATAGAAGCAAAATCATCGTCTTGTTAGTGAGTGGTACCTATGCTACTATCCTGATTATGACTAGAGGTCACGAGTTGTAAAAACTTATTATTAGTGTGAGTCGTAGGGGCAACAGTGTATGCATGACCAAGGACACTTCCATGAATATGCGTCAAGGTATGACCCGTAGCCAATCGTAGGGTGACCCGAAGTGGCTGGGGGCTAAATTAAAACATTCAAAGTAAGGTCAGTATGGTCAATTTCCTCATTCCCTACTTACACCACACATACATAAAACACCTTGGGGACCCTATTTTCAACACTTATCAATTGTAAACACTCTCTAAATCTTTGTCAAATTCCCCATTCAAAGATCAGGTTGTGGTTTCAAGAAGTTTGTCATATAGGTATTTACGGGTGAATTTTTCTTCAAATTTCTTAGGTATTAAGTCATATATCTCTCTCCCTAAACTTTTGTCTTCATTATTGCATGAATTGTCATAATATTCACATGGTTTTGATGTTGGGTTTTGAATGATGGCTTGAGGGTTCTAGATGTAAATTGTTTAAATAATTTGGCTATGATTATTATTGATTTATTATGCATTGAATTTATAATTTGTGAACTTATTGGGGTGTATGGGTGTGGAGAATGAAATAGGGCTACAAGGATTCATCAAGTTTTTAAACAATGGAACTATGGGTACAAGGACCCCCCCAAAAAATGGATTTTAGTAGTGAGAGTGATGAGAACCTCAACACATTTTTCTAATTAGTTTTGGAATATGAATAATCATTTGGCTTTTCTTACTTCATTATAAATTAATGCTTCACATAAAATGCTAACAAATAAGATTGATCTTGAAAACCTGGTGGGGTACAAGGATTCCCTCAAGAGAATGATTTTCTTGAAAACCTTTCCGGGTTCAAGGAATCCCCTAAGTTAATTTTAATAATTGAGTTTGTGGTACATGGATTCCACAAGTGTTGTCTTAATGAAATTGTCTTCAAAGATATAGTTGGTATGGTGATACCACATAATGATGCCTTAATGATTGACTCCTTGGCCTAGTGGATAGGTTATGTGCTAAATGCTTTAATTAGGCTTAAAGGAGGTTGTGTAGCTAGCCTGAAGGTTGAGGTCCCGAGGGAATACTGTTGGATACTCACATTTTTCGATGTAAGGGTCGTTCTATATGACCGTGTGATTGTGTAACACAATATATAGATGAATCATAGATGGCATAAGGTACAAGGAATCCATGGCTTTCTATGATGTCTAAAGTTCGTACGGGTAACAAATACTAGGGCCCGACCTAGAGGTGATATCTTGACCCATATATCCAGTGGGTTATTATAAGGACGGTCAAGCTACAAAATACTAGATTAATGATTAAATGTTAATGCTACCCTCGTTCCCTAGCCCAACATGTGATCTATATTTATATGTATAAGCATATGATTGTGTTCATTTGATTTTGACTAATTTTGAATAGTTGACTATGTAATTATTTTACCCAATTATCACTGAGTTACATGATAGCGCTCAACCCTCTATCACTCTCCAAACATTGTATCCCCATGCAACGCAGATGCCAAAAATACTTCTACATTTTCTACGCAGTGATGGGATTTCACGGTGTCAACAATTAGCTTGAAGTAGGGAGCCTCATTCTTCTGGAAGGTCGTTGCTTCTTGGTTTTTCTATTATCATAGACTTTTTTATGACTTTTTATTGTCTATCATCACGTCATGTCCGGACTTACATTGATATGGTTTTATAGAGGATTTTTGGATTACTATGGACTGTGTATTCATTATTGATGTATCTTAAACTTCTAGTGTTTATCTTTATCTATCTTATTATTTGATAAGAATTCAGCCACTGATGGTGTATTGTGTTTGGTTAGACTAGGCAATGAGAGTGGTCTGTGGTCCACGGTGGATTTGAGATACTCTTCACGGCTATGCCTGGTTTGGGTCATGACAAAGTTGGTATCAAATCCTGCATTCATGGTGAATTGGGTGTCCGTAAAGCCATGTCAAGTAGAATCTCATTTATGGGTCTGTAGAATGCAACATTTATAAGGTAGACGCTATGAGGCATTTAGGAATGTTTTCCTTTCTAGTGTTCTATTTTTGGGATATAGAATTATTGTCTTGAAAACACTCTAACTTTCGATTAATCACATTTCAAATCATGCCTCCTCGAAAATATGATGCTAATACAGATTCTTTCGTCCGTCTTGAGGACAATGTGGATGGAACTCATCCTACTTATGGGGTACAGACTTGGTCTGGGATCCCTTCTTCTGAATTCTCTCACGGAGTTCCACTGGTCCCCACTGATTCTTTTATTGATGTTGATAATCATGCCCAGTCACCTCTAGGAGATATTTCTCATGTCAAGTTCGACCGTTCTTGTAACGTCCCAAGATCCCATCCCGGGACGTCACACGGTGCTTAAGGCCATACGTGGCCTCAAGCTAACCCTCTAATCCTGTCATCACTTTCAAAACTCACTACGATGAAAATCAAACTAGAGTAAGAAAGAATAATTATGCCATAAACATACACGAATATGAAAAGATACTGGCCTGTACAAACAAAATACTGAAATTCTATAAATACTTGTACTCTAGTCTGACAAAGCCTCTACTACATAAGATTGAGGAGCCATTGGGACAGATCCCCAACAGACTCGTACTTGACTGAAAGGAAACAACCATCTATTAACAAGACAAAATCGAAGATACAGGTCCTCAAACCATGAGGACTCACAAACTGCAGAAATTTAGATGAAGGTACTCAAATATCACTGTCGCTGCTGAGACTGAGCACCTGAACCTACATCACGAGGAAATATAGAACACAAAAGAGTATGGGAGTCGGTAATTGGAAATATACTGAGTATGTGGGGGTGCATGCAACATTTTAAATAATATCATAAGTGTGTAAAAAAATCATGCATGCTGACAGTAATAACTATCTTCGCTTGAATTACCTGAAACATTATTTCCATAAATCATCAATAAGACACATGCTTTGTAAATTGCATAAATCATTTGACTCAACTCAAACTCTTTGGCTCATGACTTAGAGTAACTCGGTAACTCAAGGAACTTAGATCATTGTGGACTGGGGAGTTTCTTATAACCGACATAAACTAAACCATGTGAGCCGCAAAGAGTCCAATGTTTTGCCCTCCAAAGGAGAGAACCCCACATTAGCTGGAGTGTCGTACTCTTTCCAGGAGGAACAATCTCAATTTCATTATCACAATCCCATACTCGGCCTCTGGTCCACAATTATCAATATCAATCCTATGGTGGAACGTAGTTTTGAGGAAATACCACATTTCCCGCTCGATGCTAAATACTCCTCCCAGACTCAGCTCAGCACATGTTAGGAAATCCACCTTAATCAATATTAACTCATGGATCTATCGTAGAGACCAAAACATAAATATATCTCATATGTAAATCATATACAACTGTGGATTCCTAACTCGACTAAAAATCAAAACAATTTTTCTCAACATCAAGTGTATTGCTCATCAAGTCATGTCAAATGTCAAAACTTTAGGAAGACATCAAAGACCTCATTCTTGACTTTCAATGTCAAATATCGATGTATATATATATATATTCAATAATCAACATTTCATAGGAAAAACTTCAATCATGAAACTTGGCTCAAATCATTCGGAAATCATCAATACATAATAACAATATTCAACTCATGGCAAATATCCTCAATTCAAAGAATATGATGGTAAATGAATCATAATATCAAACTTATTCATCTCAAATCTCATAAATCATTAATGAAGTAATTTGGGTGTAACCCTCTTGCAAAGATCATGTAAACTAGTAATAGAAATTAAATCTTTAGGCACAAGAACGAAAGGAGTGTTCTTGTTCAAACCCCACATACCTTGGATAATAATTTGAGAATAAGAGACTTGATTGGAACTTATTTCTCTCACTTTTGGGCTAAGATTCTTTATGACATTGACTTGGGAAACTTAATTCTTGAAAAACTTGGTGAAATCTTTGGAAGATTCTTGAATTTCTTGGAGATAATTTGATTTAGAATTTTGGAAGAAACCCTAGTTTCTAAAGGGTTATGGAAGAGAAAGGAGAAAAAATGAACTTCTCTTCTCTACTTGTATATATATATATATACAAGACCAAAATGGGCGGAAAAGACCAAAATGTCCTTTTAGAAAAAGTTTAAAATTGTTGATCGGGGTCTGTGACGGTCGAACTGATGATCCGTCAGAGGAACTGACGGTCCACCAGATCGTCCGTCACTCGAGTCCAAAAACTAGGACATTCTGCCTCGACGTGATGGTCTAAGTGACGATCCATCAGAAAAATGATGGTCCACCTGATTGTCCATCACTAGGGGGCCAAAAATGGGACATTCTTCCTCGACTTGATGGTCCTCTTGACGGTCCATCAAATTTTTGGCGGCTTACCATTTTAGCCGTCGCCAATGGCCAGAAAAAGGGGTTAGTACCTTGGCTTGACAGGACAATTGATGGTCCACCAAGGACTTGGTGTTCCTTCAGGTATATCGTCAGGCCTGGGCGATTCCGACATCGCTTAGTAAAAAAGCCATAACTTCCTCGTCCGATTTTGGATTTTTATGAAATTGGTATCGATGGAAAGATTATTCAACACAATATAACATCCATAACATTGGAAGCCTCCCCTATCCACTCAAAAAACATATTTTGGCTTAAGGAACGATTGGGGTGTTACAATATCTCCCCCTTGGAAACATTCATCCTCGAATGTTGCTAGTTAGGCTCAAGACCAAAGAGAAAATAGGAATTACTTTATGGGAACAATTTTCTCAATTGACTTACTTCACTCTAGATTTCTGAATACTTCATAGAATGCATGAATCATAGAATAGACATTTATATAATTGACTACGCTTCATTAGTAGGGAACTGAAGATAAGAAAAATGGAACCTTCGGCTTGATTTGAACTTGAAGAAAAGAGATAGGGGTACTTAACTCGCATATCTTCTTCTACTTCCGAAGTAGCACCCTCAACTGATTGATTTCTCCACAGAACTTTAACCCAGGGAACTTCTTTTCTCCTTAGTCTACGGACTTGATAATCTAAGATCTCAACCGGATCTTTATCATAGAAAAGGTTGTCCTGAACATCAGAGCTTTCTGACGGATCAAAAACAACAGAATCACTAATATGTTTCTTGAGCATAGAAACGTGAAAGACAAGATGGACAGCTGATAACTCTGCAGGCAACTCAATCTTATAAGTTGCTTTCCCAACACATTGCAAAACTCTATAAGGGCCAACATATCGGGGACTAAGCTTTTCTTTCTTGCCAAACCTTCTCACCCATTTCATGGGTGAAATTTTCAAGTACACCAAATCATCAACTTTAAACTCAAGAGTTCTTCTCCTCATATCTGCATACTACTTCTGACGATTCTGGGCTGTCTTGAACCTCTTCCTAACCAGCTTAACTTTTTCCATAGCCTCGAACACAGCATCAGGTCAAATCACAACAGACTCAGCCTCTTCGAACCAACCTATGGGTGATCTACATCTTATACCATACAAAGCTTCAAACGGATCCATTCCAATGCTAGCAAGAAAACTATTGTTATACGCAAATTCAATCAATGGAAAATGTTCATCCCAAATTTCTTTGAAATCAAGACCACATGCCCTCAACATATCCTCCAAAGTCTGGATAGTCCTCTCAGCATAACCGTCAGTTTGCGGATGAAAAGTGTAGCTAAGATGAACTTGGGTACCGAGACCCTTCTAAAAAGCCCTCCAAAACTGAGAAGTAAATTTGGTACCTCTATCAGAGATGTTAGACAACGAAACTCCATGCAACCTGACTAACTCTTAAATGTACAACTTAACATAGTCCTCGGCGGTGAAAGATGTATGTACTGGAAAGAAATGTACAGACTTAGTCAACCTTTCTACAATGACCCATATGGAATAATGATGTCGATGAGAAATAGGTAAACCAGTCACGAAATCCATGTTCACCTCTTTCCACATCCATGTAGGAATGCTAAATTCTTGCATCATCCCACCGGGTCTTTGGTGCTCTATCTTAACTTGTTGGCAAGTTGAACACTTCTATACGAGCTTCGCTATATCCTTTTTCATATCATTCCACCAATAAATTTTCCGCAAATCGTAGTACATCTTCGTAGAACTAGGATGAATAGAATATCGCGCGCCATGCGCTTCAGCCATAATTCTTTGCCTTAAATTTTCAACATCAGGCACACACAATCTATTCTGAAATCTCAATACACCATCTCCCCCTTGGGAGAAAAACTCCACCTTTTGGTCTTTGACGGACCTTTTCAGTTCAACCAAACGAGAATCCATATCCTGTTTCTCCTTCACTTTTGAAACTAGGGAAGATTCGGAACTACTCTGAACCCAAACATT
Organism: Capsicum pubescens; assembly: GCA_030864215.1. NCBI lineage: Eukaryota > Viridiplantae > Streptophyta > Magnoliopsida > Solanales > Solanaceae > Capsicum > Capsicum pubescens. The sequence continues at coordinate 174,014,922 of CM061543.1, forward strand.
ACCCTCAGCTGAGTCAAGAAATATAACACCTAACCTATCCAAACGATGTACTTCGTGGGCCAACTCCTTCTTATCTTCTTGTATATGCGCTACACTGCGCATGAAAGATCTTCCAAGGGCATCTGCCACTACATTGGCCTTGCCCGGGTGATACAACATATTCATATCATAGTCCTTTAGCAATTCCAACCATTGCCTCTAACGAAGGTTCAACTCTCTCTGAGTAAACACATACTATAAACTGTTGTGATCCGTAAAGACATCAACATGACCACCGTACAAGTAGTGTCTCAAGATTTTTAAGGCAAAAACTACAGCTTCTAATTCAAGATCATGGGTTGGGTAATTATTTTCATGAGGCTTCAACTGTCGGGAGGCATTGGATATAACCTTACCCTTCTGCATCAACACACACCCTAAACCTACTCTCGAAGCATCACAATACACCACAAAATCATCTACACCATTGGCAGGGTCATCAAAGGGGCTGAAGTGAGTTGATTCTTCAACTCATGAAAACTCTTCTCGCAGGAATCTGACCACATGAATTTAACTTTATTTTTGGTTAACTGGGTCAAAGGAGCAGGAATGGAAGAGAAACCTTCCACAAAATGACGGTAGTACCCGGCTAGGCCCAAGAAACTCCCAATATCAGACAGAGAGATAAGTCTAGCCCAATTTTTCATAGCTTCTACCTTTTGAGGATCAACTAGAATACCTTCAGAAGAAATAATATGACCCAAGAAGGAAACTGACCTTAGCCAAAATTCACACTTGCTAAATTTGGCGAACAACTGATGATCTCTAAGGGTCTGCAAGACAATTCGGAGATGATCTGCATGGTCGTTTTCATTTTCAGAGTACACAAGAATATCATCTATGAATACAATAATGAACATATACAGGTACTATCTAAACAACTGATTCATAAGGTCCATAAAAGCTGCTAGGGCATTTGTTAGCCTGAAGGACATGACTAGGAATTTGAAATTACCATAACGGGTGTGGACAGCTTTATTGGAATATCACACTCTCTGACTTTAAGTTGGTAATAGATGGATCTCAAATCTATTTTTGAGAAATAACTGGCACCTTGCAACTGATCAAACAGGTCATAAATTCTATGGGTACTTATTCTTGACTGTGACCTTGTTGAGCTGACGATAGTTGATGCACATGCTTAATGAACCATCTCTCTTTTGCACGAATATAATGGGTGTGATTCAAGAAGACACACTGGGCCTTATAAATCCCTTATATAGAAGATCGATAAGTTGCTCTTTCAACTCCTTATGTTTTGTGGGGGCCATACGATACGAAGGAATAGAAATAGGCTGCGTATCGAGAAAAAGATCAATCCTAAATTCTATCTCTCTATCAGGAGGTACCCCAGGGAGATCTTCTAATAAAACATTAAGAAATTCATTGACAACGCTAATAGACTGAATAGGCGGAGCCTCGGACTTAGTATTTTTAACTCAAACCAAATGATAGACACAACCCTTGAATATCAATTTCCTGGCTTTAAGGTAGGATATAAAATGACTCTTGGGAGCTACAAAATTTCCAGACCACTCAAAAACTGGATGATTGGGAAACTAAAACTTGACTACACGGTTACGACAGTCTATTGACACATAGCAAGAGTGAAGCCAATCCACACCTAGAATAATGTCAAAATCAACCATATCTTGCTCAATCAAATCTTCAAACATGATTTTGTTAAGGGTAGTGATAGGGTACTTCTTATACACTTTCTTAACAACAACAGATTCACCCACTGGTGTAGAAACTAGAAAAGGCTCAGGAATCTTTTCAGCACTGATTTCAAAATTCACAGCCACCAACGGAGTCACATAAGAAAGACTTGACCCAGGGTCCATCAATACATACACATCAAAATGAAATATATGAAGCATACCAGTAACAACATCTGGTGAATCCTCTTGCTCCTGGTGGGGTGGTATAGCATAAAAGAAATTCTGGCGCTGACCACCGACAGTACTAGATGAGGCACCCTAAGGAGGATTAGGATGAACTAAATCGGTTGGAGCACTAATAGCCTGACTCTGGGGACGAATATCATGGCTCCCCTGTCTGGCATATGGGCAATCCCTTAATTTGTGGCCCAACTTAACACAACCAAAACAACCCCTCCGAACAACTAAGCACTAATCAGGATGGTCCCTACCTTACTTCAGACATGGGGGAGGATGAAGTTTGTTACTCACACTATCCTGGGACCTGCACATAGTAGACCTATTACCCTGCTCCTGCCTGATTCTGAATACGGAAGCACTGGGTTATGATGGCGCTGGCACAAGTGAACGGTTCTGGGACTGAGGGTGATTCTCTCCAGAAAATCTTGTCTGACCATACCCCTGCTACTCTGATCTAACTCTCTTATTCCCTTTCACTCTCTTTCTCTCTTTCACCTTGTCCGCTTCAATCTGTTGAGCACGTATCATTAATCTAGAAAGATCCATGTCTCTATTAAGCATAGCATACCTACACTCTTTCACAATATAACAAGATACAGCATCCAAAAACTTACTCATAATAGTTCTTGAATCAACAATCATACAGGGAGCATACTTAGATAACTGGTTGAACTTATGACAATAATTCTTAACTGTCATAGAGCCCTATCTCAAGTTCATAAATACTTCTAATTATGCTTCCCTCAGCTCTAGGGAAAGAATCTGTCTAAGAATACGTCCTGGAACAACTGCCAAGTCATGGGAGCAGCATCTTCCCATTTACTCTTCCTCCACATCTCCACCCAATCATAAGAAAAATCTTTCAATCAATAGAAAATTAGCTCCACACTCTCTTCCTTCATTACATGCATAATTTGGGTGATTTGTTTCACCTCATCAAGATACATCTATGGGTATTTACAAACCTTTGACCCAAAGAACTCAGGAGGATTCATCTGCATAAAGTCACGAACCCGAGATGCAGTAGAATTATTCCCTTGTGGAGGTAGAATAGTAGCCTGGGTGTTATCATGAGCATTAGTGGTAACTGCCTGGGATAGCGCCTGAAAAGCTGCCCAGAATTCCGGATGTGACACATGATCGCTCAGGGGATCAACGGGTTAAGGCTGCTCATTGTTTCTACGAGCTCTATAAGGAGGCATTTTCTTTCATAAAAGAGCACTAATTAACAGAAGAAAGAAATAGTCATAGGCATGATAGACTTATGAAAGAAAGAAACAGTTTTTCCTAAAATATCCCATAGCCTCTTGCTCATAGATGTGGCGCGCTACAAACCAATGATCAAGACTCTACGTAACATGGATTGTCAGACTCCATAGTACTCTTCAAACCTTAGGCTCTGAAACCAAGCTTGTAACGCCCCAAGATCGCATCCCGAGATATCACACGGTGCTTAAAGCCACACGTGGCCTCAAGCTAAACCTCTAAGCCTGTCATCACTTTCAGAACTCACTATGATGAAATCAAAGCTAGATTAAGAAAGAATAATCATACCATGAACATACTGGAATATAAAAAGATACTGGCTTGTACTAAAAAAATACGGAAATTCTGTACATACTAGTACTCTAGTCTGACAAAGCCTCTACTATATAAAATTGAGGAACCATTGTCACAGATCCTCCAACTGACTCGTACTGAACTGAAAGGCAATAACCATCTATTAACAAGACAAAATCTAAGATACAGGTCCTCGAACCATGAGGACTCACCAACTGTAGAAATTTAGATGAATGTACTCAAAGATCACTATCGCTGCTGAGACTGAGCACCTGAACCTACATCACGAGGAAATATAGAACACAAAAGTGTATGAGAGTCAGTACTTGGGAATGTACTAAGTATGTGGGGGTGTATGCAATATTTTAAATAATATCATAAGTGTGTAAGAAAATCATGCATGCTGGCAGTAATAACTCTCTTCGCTTGAATTACCTGAAACATTATTTCCATAAATCATCAATAAAGCACATGCTTCATAAATCTCATATATCATTTGAGTTAACTCATACTCTTTGACTCATGACTTAGAGTGACTTGGTAACTCAAGGAACTTAGATCATTATGGACTGGGGAGTTTCTTATAACCGACATAAACTAAACCATGTGAATCACATGGAGTCTAACATTTTTCCCTCCTAAGGAGAGAACCCCACATAGGCGGGAGCGTCGTACTCTTGCCAGGGAGTACAACCTAAATTTCATTATCACAATCCCATACTCGGCCTCTGGTCCACAATTATCACTATTAATCCTATGGTGGCACGTAGTTTCGGAGAAATACCACATTTCCCGCTTGGTACTAAATAATCCTCCCAGACTCAGCTCAGAACGTGTTAGGAAATCCACCTTAATCAATATCAACTCACGGATCTATCATGGAGACTAAAACATAAATATATCTCATCTGTAAATCATACACTATTGTGAATTCCTAACTCGACTCAAAATCAAAAAAATCTTTCTCAACATCAAGTGTATTGCTCATCAAGTCTAGTCAAATGTCAAAACTTTAGGAAGACATCAAAGACCTCATTCTTTTATTTTAATCTCAAATATAGATGTATATATATATATATATATTCAACAATAAACATTTCATAGAAAAAACATGAATCTTGACACTTGTCTCAAATCATTCGGAAATCATCAATACATAATAACAATATTCAACTCATGGAATATATTCTCAATTCAAAGAATATGATGGTAAATGAGTCATAATATCAAACTTAGTCAACTCAAATCTCATAAATCATTAATAAAGTAATTTGGGTGTAAACCTCTTATAAAGATCATGTAAATCAGTGTTAAAAATTAAATCTTTAGGCACAAGAACGAAATGAGTGTTCTTGTTCAAACCCAACATACCTTGGATTATAAGTTGAGAATAAGAGACTTGATTGGAACTTATTTCTCGCACTTTTAGGATAAGATTCTTAATGCCTTTGACTTGGGGAACTTAATTCTAGAACAACTTGGTAAAATCTTTGGAAGATTCTTGAATTTCTTGGAGATGATTTGATTTAGGATTTTGGAAGAAATCCTAGTTTCTAAAGGGTTATGGAAGAGAAAGGAGAAAAAAATGAACTTCTCTTCTATTCTAAGATATATATATACAATACCAAAATGTGAAGAAAAGACCAAAATTCCCTTTTAAAAAAAGATGAAAATTACTGATCGGGGTCTATGATGATCGAACTTATGGTCTGTCAGAGGAACTGATGATCCACCAGATTATCCGCCACTTGATGTGTAAGTAAAAACTAACATATTTAATGTTTTTTAGCTCAAAATAATTGTGAATTCTGAAGCAACTCTTGTTGTTTTGATATGTTTGCTCATGATTTTGCAGTAATAGGCTGAAGGAATCGAAATAAATGACAATGGAGAAAAAAAATTGAAAATCTGAGCAAAAAAGAACAAAACATGGATGACGATATTCGTGATAAGTCGTCAACCTTATGATAGCCTATCAGAAGTAGTGTCAACCTTAACCAGGGAATTAAAGCTGAGAAACAGTTCCGACAACGTCTGTGACATGGCATCAAGTGGGTGATAAGGCATCAATAATAGCGTCAGCCTTAAGAAGAAAATCATCGATAGGATAAGACATCTGATGACGTTGGTGATACGCCGTCAGATCCTTGACGTGGCATCAGAGTCATCATCAGCCTAAGGCTGAGAGTAGAAGAAACTGGAGAAAGTCTGACGCTATCCGTGATAGAGAGTCAGACTCTTGATGCGGTGTCATCTTAGGCGTCACCTAATCCGAGAATTTATTGAATTTCCTATTTTATTTCCTTTATTAGGCTTTAGTAAAAATAGCATCTTTTAGGGTTTATTCAGGAGTTTCTCTTTTTTTAGTATTGGAGAGTTTTATTTTCTTTAACACTTATCAACAATTTATGGATTCCTACTTTTGGGATTAAATTGAAGAAACTACTTGTTTCTTTTCATCCAATCGTAAGTTTATCCTTATTATCATGAATTCAAATTTGTATTTTTTCATTAAATTATGAGCGGCTAATTCCATTAGCCGGAGTTATGGGATCCATGGACTATGGTTTGATAGGTTACTAGGTATTAACGGATTCAAAGAGTTGTAGGACGTCTCGAAATTCTGATGTTTTAACTAAAGTCTACTGGCTCCAAACATAAGGTTATGCGTTAGGTTTTATTTGCTTTTAACGGAAAAATAGGTTTTCTCCTAAAGGGGAGATGTTGTTTTGTGTTGTCAGGGTCGGCTATGTGTGCCAGGTGTAGATGACTTGAGACAGCGAGTTCTTACAGAAGCGCATGGTACGCTCTACTCTATTTATATAGGATTAACTAAGACGTACCATGATTTGCAGGCAATTTATTGGTGGAGTGGGATGAAGAGAGGCATTGCAGAGTTTGTGGCTAAGTTCTCTAAATGTCAGCAGGTTAAAATTAAGAATCAAATCCTAGTGGGTCCATGTAGGAGTTAAGCATTCCCTCCTAGAAATGGGAAGAAGTGAACATAGACTTTGTGACTTGTTTGCCTCGTACTCATCGTCAGCATGATTCAGTTTCGTTCCTTGTATATAGGATGACCAAATAAACTCATTTCCTACCATTCCATACCTCTTACTCAACCGGGGATTACACCAAACTCTACATCAGGAGTTTGTCAGATTGCACGGTGTTTCGTTGTCCATTATATCAGATAGAGGTTCCCAGTTCACCTTTAATTTCTGGAAGGCATTCCAAAAGGGTCTTGGTATCCAAGTTTATCTCAGTAGAACCTTTCATCCTCAGAAAGATTGTCAAGAAGAAAGGACCATTTAGACTTTAGAAGATATATTTTGAGCATGATCAATAGACTTTAAAGGTAGTTGGTATGACCACTTGACTTTTATTAAATTCGTATCTAACAACAACTATCATTTCATTATTCAGATGGCTCCATTTTAGGTGCTTTATGAGAGGAAGTGTTGATCTCTCATTGGTTGGTTTGAAGTGGGTGTGGCTGCAGTGGTAGGGTATGTCTTGGTATTTGATACCTTAGAGAAAGTTTAATTGATTAGGGAAGGCTTAAGACAACTTAGAGCCGACAAAAATCATACGAAGATGTACGTAGAAAAGATCTCGAGTTCGAGATTTATGATTTTGTATATTTGGAAATCACTCCTACAAAAGGAGTGAAGTGGTTTGGAAAAAAGAGGAAACTCAGTCCCCGGTATATCGGACCTTACCGAATTCTCATCTATTTCGTAAAGGTAGCTTACGAGTTTGAGTTGACTTCAGATTTAGCTTCAGTGAAAAAAGTGTTCCATGTCTCCTTCCTAAATAAATGCATAGGTGACCCAGAAGTCATAGTCCCTATAGAGGGTATAGATATTCAGAACAACCTTTTTTGTGAAGAGATTCCAATCGAAATCCTTGATTATCCAATTCGCAGACTGAGGAACAAAAAAGTCCCTCCAATCAAAGTACATTGGTGAAATCAGTCCGTTGAGGGAGATACTTGGGAAGCAAAAGCAGACATACGAACCTAGTATCCTAAGATTTTCTCTGCAAACTCAGAATCAGCCTAAGGTAACAGATTTTCTTTAAATTTACTCAGTCTCATGTTTAGTATAGCTACCAACTTTGTATCAATTATCTTTGCATACTAAGTCATGTATTCACGAATCAAATCTGTCATGTACTTATGCATCAGACATACCTGTTCAGTATATAAACTCATCTTATAACTAATCCCTGTCATGCATTCATGAATTATATTCATCTATACACTTATGCATTAGATATGCATGTTCAGTATGATAATTCATTATATCAATAATTTTAGTCTGGAAATCATGCTTCAGTTTTGCATGTCCAGTATCTAAATCCAGCCTATTAGTATTCTTAATTTAAACAATCTCATTCGAGGATGAATGTTCCCAAGGGGGAGAAATTGTAAGACCCCACAAAATCCTAAGCTGAACTCAGTCTTTAAAGCTTGCTAAGGGGTCCCATACTTAGAAAATTCTAGCTAAGTATTAAGACATAGTATTATTTTGGCCTTCGTAAGTTGGCAACTCTATTTCACAACTCTTATGACCTTAAATTATAGATATTTAGATGGATTTATGATCAGGAATGTCAGTAGGTGTTCCTAGATGAGTTTCATATTTTTCAAACCTCGTTTGAACCATATTTGGGAATCTAAAATAGTGTATCAATGCGATCTAGACGCAACGCGTCATCCATCTGAGCGATTAATATTTTTGTTGGCTCCTAATGGCAAATTCTACTGAACCAATGCGGACTCGACACCGCCCGTCGATCTGCACGTCGACAGTTCAGTTTTCAATCATTAAAAAGCCGCATCCTTAGGGCTATTTGGGTCTTTTCCCATGTCCTTCAGCCCCCCCCCCCCCCCCAAATGAATAAATGTATCCTTCTATTTGAAACATACACTTATTATATCACAAATTGCTAAAGAACAAAAACAATAGGTGATTGAATTTTAAATTTAATGCTCAAGAATCCACCATTAATCTTCAAGAATTTATCAACCAAGGTATGTCAAGTGTTCATCCAATGGTTCCTTTTGCCCTTGGAGTCCAAGAAACTCTTTTAAACTTCAAATATCTTGATTTCATGCTTTCCATGATTTGGATTCCAGTTTATCCATGATTATAATGTTGATTGGATTTCTATTCCATGATTAAGTACAAGAATTATGTAAAAAAAACTATTATGTATGTAGTATCATGTCAATTCATATTATAGCCTTAAAATTGTGATTCTCATGTATTGATTAGTACTATGTGCATATACCATGCCTTCCAAGTGTTTGATGAGTTGTGCATGAGAATTAAATAATAAAATTATATCATGTTAGCATGTATTCAAGTTCATGTCATGCTAGTGTTTTATAGAATGTCCTAATAAATGAATGATGATCAAGTTGTTATTTATCAAGTTTCAAAATTGTGCCATGACATATAATTTATGCTATTGAGTCCTGGGGGTATTTAATACTCGACAATTAAGCTGATTACCAGAGCCATGGTTAGTCTCAGAATAGTATCTGACATGTCATGATCAGTAGTACTCTCAGTTAGTTATAGAACTCGAGATAAACTTAGTAGACTCAGTATCAGTGCAGTCCAGTTCAGTAGTTACTTCCGAGCTCAGTAAATTCAGTTAGTTAATAGAATTTAGTAGTATTTCTCAGTCAATGGAACTCAGTGAACTTAGTTCATATCAGTTAGAAAGTATAATCAGTAATAGTTCAGTCAAGCCTAGTATGAACTAGGAATCATTTCAATGTCTTTTCAGATGGGAGTAGGATTCAGCACTGAGTTAACCTAGGGGTTTGGGAATTCCTGCTAGCAGAGGGTTTGACCCTTAGTTGCAAATCCCTACGTTACAGAGCTACGTAGCCAGCATAAGTTGAGATATCTTCCGTCAAGACTAGGATTGATACATCTCATACAAGTTTTCCTGCAAGTGAGGGTTGATGAAAGAGCTTCCTGTCAGATAGGATTAACTCACAGTTGCCTTTACCCGTGGCATGATACTGACACCTTTCCAATTGGGTTTATAGGTTGTACCCCAATCTATTAAGAAATGGACATGTAGGTTAGATAATTACCTCCCACAGTTTCAGTTCCGGTCTCAAAATAAGACTCAGTTAAGTTCTAGAGATTCATGACTGTCAGATATAGTCCCTCAGCTCAGTACAAAACTCAATACAGTTCCATATTCAGGACTGTCAAATATAATAACTCAGTTATCAGTAATTCAATATCTTTAGACATAGATATAAGTTAATCAGTATTTAGACTCAGTCTCCAGTGTTATCACGATCTCAGTTACAGTTTACATATTCATGTATGTACTCTCATTCAGTTGCATTCATGTTATTCAGTCAGTATTGTTCATGCATATGAACCCATAAATTTCAGACTGCCTCACTTTGCATACCAGTACATTCAAAGTACCGGCGTATACCTTTATTTTGCGCTATGATGTTTTATATCATAGGTTTAGACGCGCGGGCTCCCGATCATAATTAGCAGTTCAGATAGTCAGCTGATAGAGTTAGTGGTGAGTCCTCTTAGTTCCAGAACATGATGATTAATTTAGTATTTCTCCTTATTTTAGTAGTTTGGGGTTAGTCGGGGACTTTCCCATCAACTCCATATTTCATACAGTTTAAAGGCTTTTTTTGACTAGAGTATTTTTCAGATAGATGTTTCAGTTTTGGTATTGTTATACTGTATTTAGTTTTTATTGTTGTATTGAACCTTATGGCATATTTTTTCGTATAATTTATGCATATTACAGTACTATTATTTAGTTATTTCAGTAGGTGTCAGTTATGCGTTAGCTTGTGGTCCTTCGAGATTATGAGCACTGTGTAGCGTCCAGGGTACAGACTCGAGGCATTACATCAAGGGACCTTGGAGGGGTCAAGGAGTGCAAGATAGGACTAACTAGTCCACTGGTAGGACCTGCCTGACTTGTATTAGCTGGGGCCATATAGTGGAATTTGCACCCCATATTCACCCAAGGTGCGCCTGATCTTCTCATGCAAATGCCCAATACAATTGACTTGTTTTTATGTTTCAAATGTGTCGCTTTTGGGTCCATAGGTGTTATATTCATTCTAGGGATATAAATACCCAAACCCTACCATTCTTTCTTAGTTTTTGTTGATTATTGAAGAATTATTCTTCTTGAGAGAGATTGGTGAGCTTATGTTGAACATTTAGCTTACAAATGTGTGAATTTGAGGGCGTTCATTCCCTCTTAGACACCGTAGGATTTAGGTGCTATATGGAGATTGTAATTAGGGGTTTCTTATTTGTGTCTTACTATATCTATCATATATTCTATCTTTACTCACATACTCAATTTCTAGTTTTCATAGTTTTTTCGATATCAATGATATACAACCATAGCCTCTAACAAAACAAACATACGAATTACTAAAATTAGAATTTAAGAATGATGAGTAACAATATTATCTATGAGTTTTGTAAGTATAATCATCAAGCCCGTAGTGAATTTCTTCATTATTAGATTCATAACAAGAAGAGTGTGTGGAATATTCATACCTTGAAACATCATCATTTTCAAAGACATTAGAGGCATTAGAATCTTAATTATCACATCCTTAACCATAATATCCACAATCTTTATCATTAGAATAACCTTTATTCTGCTCATAGCCATAATCATAAAGATAATCATCACATGGATCATCCGATGTATAATAGATCATACGAAGACATACTTGAAACTAAAAGAAAGTGTCATCAAATTTAAAGGACCTCAGAAATTACTCCCACACATTTATCATTTACCACTCATGTATAGATAGAAAGTCAAGGCATTCGGACCTTATTCTATTAATCTCACAAATTCTTATCTTTATCCTAACAAGGGAATTTTCTTGAATATCTTTAAGAAACAACAACTCAACCAACTTAATGTAAGCATCCAAGAATCGATTTAGGGTGGAGTTTTTTTAAATCATGAAAGGACGATTAAAATCTAAAGGACACGAAAATAAATAAGCATTTAACTAAATGAAAGAAAAAGAATAAAATACATTGGAATGAACAAATAAAATAGATAAAAACTAGTTTAACATTAAGTAACAACTGATACTCAAAGCAAACTAGCTTGAATTAATAAGAAATGATGAGAAAACAAGTTTGAATGTTATATACTAAATAGGGGAAGATTTGGGCTATATTTGAAATTATCAAATTCATCTTCTTCTCCTTCAACACAAAGTCAAATAAGCTTAAATTTAAGATACAATCTCCCTACAATACCAATAATTTTATCAAATAAATACTAGATTAACAAATCCATGTTCAAGCTTCCTAAAGCTTCAGATCTCAACAATGTCTTCCCATTTTTTTAGTCATGAATTCTTTGACTTTTATAAAAAGAAACAAAAATATGTAGATTAAGAAATTATATCAAATAACCTCCAAATAAATTTATAATTTTAAATTTCTTTTTGAAATTTTTCTCTTCTTTTTGTATTATATTTCTGAAATTACTAAAGGCAAGGATTTAGAATTGTGGGAAGAGTCTTTTAGTCTTGCTCTAATAACAATCGATGTAACATGAGATATAAGAAATAGAAAATAAGATTATCAGATAAGATAGAAAGATAATTAAGGATTAGAAAGAATGAGCGGAGAGATATATTACAAAATAATAGAAATCTAGCAATTAGAATATAGTTATTTACTAGAATGAATCCAAGGGAGAAGTGAAATCAAACACATACAAGAGATAACTTACTCAAGTAATTAAGATGGTTCAATGAAGAGATAAGAGAATTTTTTCTCAATACTCGCAAGGAGTCTAGTCCATCCAAAAGCAAACTAACCCAAATATGAAAGACATAAAGACTATATATACTAGTCTTGCAAAAATATCAAAATCACAAAAAGGCAAAATTAAAAAAATAAGCCACCTAAGCACATTGGTGGCCTTGAAGTCTTCCATGTTTTGTTTAAGTATTCCGAGCCCATGATGGTTTGAAAAATAGTCCAAATATCTTGATGACCTCCTAGGTTATCACCATTTTTTTTCTAAATCTATATGACCATGTTATGGAATTTAAAAGATCTTTTAATGTTCCTTTCAAGACATTATAAATTCTTTATGGGTATTTGAAAGCTTCCATATTGAAGATAACTCATATTGTAAGATTTCGTATCAATCTTGGTATCTAAATTTACATCAATAAATGACTATTCTCAAACTGCCTAGCACAAATCATGATAGATCTGTCCTATAAAATTTTAGGTCAAACCACACTATTGGCTAAGGTCTAGATGTACTAGACTAATGGTTTCTCCGAAACTGAAAAGAAGGCCAAAATACTCATACTCATTGCCTTCCGTCTCAAGACATCTGCTACCACTATTTCCTTGCCTATACTAAAGCAAAGAATGATCGGTAATATCTCACAAAAAACACCACAAAGGTAAAACCTCTAAATCTTAAGCATGAATATTACCACCACCAACTCTACATCATGTTTGGGATAGTTGCACTCATGTAACTTCAATTATCTTGATGAATATAATCACTCAATCTTACTGTACTACAACACAATAAAAACAAACACCTAAAGTTCAAGAATATATTGCAAACTCTTCATCCTAAATTAGAAGAATCAAAATAATAGATGAAATAAATAAGGCCTTGAGTTTCAGATAGCACGCCTCACACTCATCAGACTATTATAATGGAACTATTTCATAGATAGGCTTTCCAGTGGTGCTGCTATAGATGAAAACCCATAGACAAAATATCTATAGTAACCTACCAATTCAATAAAAGTGTGAACTTTTTCAAAGGAATTAGACCTAGCCCAATCATGTATGGACTCAATATTTGTTTGTCTATCACATTCCATCCTTGGAAACTACATACTCCAAGAATTCTTTAGACTTAACTCAAAACTAGTACTTTTAGAACGTTACATACAATTGTGAATACCTAAAATTATGGAGCACAATCCTCAAAAACTACTCATACCCCTCCCTACTCCTTAAGTAAATAAGTATGTCTATAACAAAATATATCACAAAGAAATCCACATAAGGCCTTATATACACAGTTCATTAACAAAATAAATTTTGTTGGGGCATTGGTCAAACAAAAAGACATTACCAAGAATGTATAATGGTCATAGTGAGTCCCGAAGTTTATGCTCGGGATTTCAAAAAATTTGAATCCTCAACTTTTGGTAGCCTAATATCAAGTTAATCACAAAAAACATAATTGCACACAAAAGTTAGAAATAGATCATCAATAGTAGCATCAAATATTTATTATTTACCATCACCTCATTCAATTGTACCTAATTAATACACAAATGCATATAGATATTTTTCTTCGCAAAAATGATGGGGGAACCCCTAAGGAAGAATACTCGATCAGATGAAACCTTTACATAGAAGATCCTAAAGCTAATAAGTACTCCTAACCTAGAAGGAGCCATATGGTAAGATTAAATAGAAACTGGTTTGGTTCTTTGCTCACCATAAAAATTGAAGTCAATATCACACTCAGGTAGTAGGCCAGTCATATCGATAAGAAAGACGTTTCCAAACGTAAAAACATCAGAAACAATAGCAAGTAAAGAAACATTGGCACGAATATCATAGAAAGAAGCAAGATAGGCCAAACAACTCTTGACACAAACATCATAGACTATATATAAGAAATAATCCCTATCATTCCTGAGCCCGTGATCCCTATCATTGCTGAGCCCTACCACAAAACATAGGATATTCCAGGAATGGCTAAGGTAATTGGCTTAATAAAGTACTATAAAAAACACATGGTAGGAGGATAACAACTACATTCCTAGAATAGCATCGAAATAGAACATATCAACCACAATAAGGTCAATTTAATTTTCATACATCCAAATCGTAACAAAATACATGATATAACCTCATTCACTACTTAAGAATCTACTATAGGAGTAGATACTTGCATCAACAAAGATAAAGTCTTGCTAGACAAACCAATATATGTGGCATAATATGCAGACAAATATAAAGATATTGAACATAAATAAAATAAATAGATGTTAGCTGACTACAAATTGAAATCATACCTTTGATCATCGATTATGAAACCTCTACCTCTAGTTTATAAGAAAAGGTATACTATTATCCCTGACATCATAAGAAAAAAACTTGACAAACCACCCATCCTACTCAACTTTCCTTGTCCAATAAAACCCTAAGAACTACCCTTACTACTATATGAACCCCCTTTGACTAGTGGAATAAATTCTCTAAGGGGCTGAGTTACATCTCTTAAAATCCTGATCATACTATAATTTGGACACTCTATAGAATAGTGGCCAAGAATCCCATAATCCAAGCTTTTCCAGAGTATCGTACCCGTACGAGAAGTTGTCATTGACCTAGAATGTCCACTAGACCTTAAAGCCCAGACTAAAAACCTTACGATTACCGATCAAAGATTTAACCATTTAAGGAACTATAATTTTCTTGACCCCCATCTAAAATTTTAAGCACTTTACGAATAGGTTTTCTAGGTTTATCCTATGATCCCAAAACTCAAAGAAAAACTAATTCAAGAAACTAACCAAGTATCTATTTCTCTTCAAAAGTCACAATTGACTACACTACTGCTATCTATGCAACTACCAATGTTGGAGGTACCTCTATTGGGGGGGGCCACAACCGCAAGCTACACTTTAGTACCTAAATCATAGCAGATGTTTGGGCCTCATACATTGAATTACCTTCAATCATAACCAATAACTCGACTAGGACATCTCGAAGGCCATACATAACTAAATTTTGAGTGGAGCCTGGGGATTATGTGACACACTATTCATTTTATTGGAAGATCCTCTATCACTAGTAATGTGTTGGGTATTGACAACACATTGTATGCTTTTAACCAAGAATACTAATCATTTATTAAGAAATAATTGGTATTTTTTGTTTCTTTTTGTGCTCTTATAACATGAAATCATCTAAACGGATAAGGAATAAATCTAGGAAATTAACACCAAGTGGTGATTTATTTGATAAATTGGTAGAGTAGTAGCTGACAACCACACATGTCATCTACTCTTAAAATAATCATTAAAGAATATAGTTAGTGTGACAACTTAATGAACGCTCCATCAAGGATCTATTTAGTCGTCACTCAACCACTAGGCTAAAATAGATTGGATCAATTCTACCTCAATATTGATTGAACATTGTGATAATCCCCCAAGAGGATGAAAAACAATCAACTCTTTCGATAGAGCTAAATAGAATACTTGCCAAACTGAATTCTAGAGATGGTTGAGGAAGCAAAGCATCACGTATCTAGTAAACCATTAGTTGAGTTATAAAAGTGAAAGCAATAGCCCCAATTTCAATTTTAATTCATAGTTTCCTGGATACTATAAATACCTAGTCTATGTTTAAAATAAGAAACATTTACACTTTGGATATTTTATATTTTTCCTCCTCTAGAGAAACATGTTTTGGAGTTTTCAAATGCGACTATTCGTTTCTATCAAGAATCAACTGCTTGAATGTCATCTTTGTAAGATTGATTATTTTTATTATTATTTGTGGCTAAAATCCCCATAATTAAGGTTGTGGAATACTTTGCTGATTATCAATTCTAGGGATCATATTGGTGAAAATTCGAACAACATTCATACATGTATTATAATTCTTCCAATATTATAAATTTCTAATGTTTGCAAACATTCTTACAAACCTTAGGTTTTCCTTGCTCGAAAAAAAAGTTTAAAACTAAGAAAAGTATTTAAAATGAGAATTTAGATCCATTTTATGGCAATAATAGACTAGTAGTCACTTATATCATATATGACTTAGTTATCACCAGATTCCTAATGGATTTAATGCCAACCATTATGGATTATTTGACAAACGACTGCTTGTACTGCTTAAGGAGTTGCAATTTTGATCTATAAAATTTTAGCTCTATTTTGGGATTATGATTATTAAATAAGTTGATATGTTTATTTTAATTTTAGTCCTATTTCTTATTTTTTTACTTTTATTTGTTGTTTGTGTAACTTGCAGGTCCCTAGTTATGTATTCCAAATACTTAATATTTGATTGAGCCATTAATACCCTATGAAACTAAGCTAAAAAGAATTGTAGTAAGATGTATGGAGGCATGATAGCAGGAATAAGCAAGGCTTTCTGCACTTAATATTGCTCTTGTGCATCAACAGAACATGAATGCACCTGAAAATATACAAAATAATGATGATTTGAGTGGTGATGAGTTGTGTGATGATATTGATAGATAACATGTTAACATTTCCTCCTCCAACTAGATTAAACAACAAAAAGGTCGAGAGAATTGAAAACCTACCATGACCTTTTTCCTCGATCAAAATTATGACACTGAGTTTGATGGGGTTGGTGCCAATGGAAATATTATTCTACAAATACTAACTCTTAGAACAAATTTAATATTACCACCATGATAATTCAATTACTAAACCCCAAAGGTTCCTTCAGAGGGTTTCCTTGTGATGATCCTAATACAATATTGGTTAATTTCATAGGAATCTGTAGGTCTATAGAATTTATAAGGGTTGTCAAAATGCATTTTGATTGAGGTTGTTTCTATTGTTTTTGTTTGAGAGGCGACATTATGGTTAAGTGAGTTGGTGTCAGATTCTACACAAATTTGTAATCAATGAAAGGAGATTTCCTAGATATATTTTTTCCACCTTCCAGGATCTTACAGTTGAGGGACAATATTAGTAACTTCATGCATGTATCCATTGAGGAACTACATGATATCTGGCTTAGGTTCAATAAAATGATGGCCCAATGTCCTAATAGTAATTTACCAATGAGAATCAGATGGAGATATTTATAATACTTTGTATTTAAATACTTAGTAAACAATTGACAACATGGCTGGAGGTGTTTTTATGGCGCACAATTTCATAGATGCAACCGTTATACTAGATGGGCTGACCAAAACTATTAATTATTTGCATAATAGGGATTCTAAGGTTGAAAAAAATACATATTATTTGGGCTTATAAGATGAACAACATCGAAGGGATGAAAAACATGACCAATATATGACTCATATGAAAATTCATATGGATTTTCTAGCACACCAATTGTTGGCCAATGGAATTGAAAATCTAAAAGTGTTTGGTTAGAAGGGTAGAGTAGGTGAGTTTAATTATGAGGATAAGGTAAACTATTTGAATAACCAATGGGATTTCTAGGCCAACAAACAATAAAAGCAAGTTAAAAACAATGAAATGGATAGCTATAATGACAAGGCTTGATATAGAGATTTTTATCAAGTGAATTACAAGTGTAAGAACAATACAAGTGGGTTGTATGTACAACTAGGCAATTGCGATTATTCTAATTGACATTCAGGGAAGCCTTTTATCATGACCCAAACTAGGGACTGGCCATGACGGGTATCTCAAGTCCCATGTGGACCAAAGATCACCCCCTGTACCTAACCAAACCTAACACACCACACCCTAAGGTTGGCTGAATTTTGAGCATATAACAAAATAGTGTATAATAGTTTAAGAAAGTTTAAATGCATGTCTATAACCAAACACCAAAGACCAACCAACTGACCAATTGATACTGCCAAATAGCCAATTAAAAATAAAACATACCTTACATACGGTTATCTAGAGTGGAAAACAATACTGGGTACTTGGACTTCATGTACTTTTCTAATTTCTAAGTAGCCTCTTCAACCTTTTGCTTCCTCCATAAAACCATTACCGAAGTTATGTCCTTCATCGGCAACCGATGAACTTGCGGACCCAAAATTTCAACTGAGTCTTCCTTATTTGACAAATTCAAAATACCCACCACCTCCTAAGGAATTACCATCGAAGAATCACCCATTCACTTTCTTAATATCAAAACATTAAACACTGGATGGATGGAGCTAAAACTAGGAGGTAACTCCAAATCATATACAATATTACCATCCCTCTCTAATACCATGTACGGGACAACATATTGGGGACTGAGCTTTGCCTTCTTCCCAAACCACATTACTCGCTTCATGAGATATAACTTCAAGAACACCAAATTGCCAACCTCAAACTCTAACTCCCTATACCACACACCCGCACAAGACTTTTGGTGACTTTAGGAATCTTTAATTCTATCCTGAATCACCTTCACCTTCTCTATCGCTTAGTGAACAAAATTTAGGTCAAACATCTTTTCCTCACAAACCTCGAACCTCCCAATAAGAAACCTACACTACCCACCATATAATTCCTCAAGCAAAGACATTCCAATACTTCAGTGGTAGTTATTATTATACGCAAACTCTATAAGTTGAAAATAATCAACCTAACTACCACCATAGTCAATCATGCAAGCTTGAAACATATCATTCAATGTTAGAATAGTCCTTTCTTCTCCCCCTTCCAACTGCGAGTGGAAAAAAGTACTAAAGCTTACATTAGTTCCCAAACTTCTCTAAAAGGAATGCCAAAAGTGCGATGAGAACTGAGTACTGCTATCTGACATGATAGAAATAGGTGCCCCAAGAAAATTTTGAATCTCTTGGAGGAACAAATTTGAATAATCCTATGCCAAATAATTGTCCTAACTAACAAAAAGTGAGCAGACTTAGTCATCCTACCCACGATGATCCAAATCGAATCAAATTAATTTTGAGATTGAGAAAACCTACTGACAAAAGCCATATTAATTATCTCTCATTTCCACACCGGTAATTCGACCTTTTGAGTCAACCCACTTGGCCTCAAGTGCTCAATCTTTACTTGTTGACACACCATAATATAATCAATAAAGAGGATAACAAACAAATCCAGAAACTAATGAAAGACCTTATTCATTAAGTCCATGAATGTTGCTGAGGCATTAGTCAAACAAAAAGACATGACTAAGAATTCATAATGACCATACCTGGTTTGGAAGGGAGTATTAGGGATTTCCACCTCCTTAATCATTAGATGATGATATACCAACTTGAGGTAAATCTTAGACAAATATCTAGAACTATGAATTTGGTCAAACAAATCGTCAATCCAGTGAAATGGATACTTATTCTTCACTGTAACCTTATTCAACAAATGATAATCGATGCGTATTCAGAGGGATGCATCCATCTTACATACGAACAAAATAGGAGCAACCCACGGTGACACACTAGGACAAAAAAACCCTTGTTAAAGAGGTCTTTCAACTGCTCTTTAAATTCCATCAACTTAGTAAGAGCCATTCTATATGGAAGGATAGAGATAGGATGAGTGTCCGAAATAAGGTAAATCCTAAAATCAATCTCCCTATAAGGAGGAACACCAGGAAGATCATTAGGAAAAACTTCAAGGAATTCATTAACTACAAGAATAAATGTAAATAAAGGACCCTCCAAGTTACAATCCTTAACTAGAACTAAATAATATAGAAATCCCTTGGAAATAAATTATCAGGCTCTAAGGTATAAGATGAATCTCCCCTTAGGAACCAGGGAAACCGCATCCCACTTAGTGATCGGCTCATAACTAAATCTAAACATGACCTTATGGGTTTAACAATCTAAGGAGGTATAAGAAGAATACAACCAATCCATCCCTAATATGACATCAAAATCTACCATGTATAACTCAATCAGATCTACCAGAGTTTCTCTATAACTAACAATTACTATACAACCCATATATTCTCTTCAAGTAACCACAATGTCACTAAGAAGGGTTTAAATAGAAAAGGGATTGGGGATAAACTCAGGACCAAAAACAAAATACACATCCACAAATAGGGCTAGATAAGAAATTTTAGACCCTAGATCAATCAAATAATACATATCATAAGAAAGGAGTTGTAACATACCAATGACGATATCGGTGGATGCCTTTAAGTCCTCATGGGTAGCAAAGGCATACAAGCGATTTTGGCCAGGGTCTGTACTAGAAGAAAAAGTGACATCCTTTGGTGAAGGAGGTGATAAAGTGGCAACAAGAATCTTATCATCCCCTGAAGAAACCTTAGAAGGATGATTCATCTATAAGTGATAAATCTGACCATATTTTAAACATATATTTCTCCCTTCTTCAAAAAACCATAGTGCACCTGCACGCAGAAACTACAAGGAAGATATGATGGAGAGGACAGAGACCCACCAGCCTAAGATTGGGAACCTTGTTCCCTAAATCCACTATCATGTTAAGAATGACAATCACCCAACGACTCTGGATAATAGCACTAGCCATAGATTAGGAACAAGAACTCCCCCACATATTCTTAGAATACTTTCCACCATCTCTACCACTCTGCTGTGAACCTCCACCCTAATTAGAAAATCTAAACTTCTTAATATACCTTACCCTATCTCTTCCTACTTTCTCTCTTTTTCAACCTGTTGTATATATAAAATAAATCTAGAGATAACCATATACTTATTCAATAAGGCAACCTTACTCTCTAGAATCAAATCATGGGAGAACCAAGAATCAAATTTCCTCAGTCTAGCCCTCGTGCTAGACACTAACTCAAGAACATATCTGTATAACTGAGGGAATTTCAATGTATAATCCTTAACTATCATCCTTTCTTGCTATAAATTAACAAACTCTTCCACTTTCGCCTTTCTCATCTCCTGAGGAAAGAAGCACTAGAGAAATCAACCCACAGTGTGGAGTCACATCATCTTTCCAAGACTATTCGTATTTCATAAGCCATTGTTGTGCTACATCCTTCAATAGATAGGATGTGAATTGTACATCATCCATATTAGTAGCATACATAACCGAGAAGATGTTAACCATCTCATTGTTAAAACCTTAAGGATCCTCCTAAACCTTAATACCGGTGAACACAGAAGGACTCAACATCATAAATTGGCCAACCCTTGTGGCCTCAGAAGGTAGAGTGATAGAAGAAACACATTAATACTGATAACTTACAAACTGAGCCAATATATGAATAGACTAATAAAATTCTACATTAGACACGTCAACCTGAAGAGCATGGGGAGGACTAGAGGGGACCGGTGGAACTCAAAAGGGAAATCAATAACTAGACCCCTAGACTACGTTTGTATCCTATAAGCAGGGTATGTACTATAAGAGTTGTCCTCAAGTAGGATAGAAGAGTTTCCATGAGCTTTAGATCATCTTGGAGGCATGATCTAAAAAATGAACAAATAAGAATCAATGAGACTTAAGACCTTAGACCTTATAGCTTTAAATAGAAAAATAAGAAAGGGAAACATTCCTAACTGTCTCATAGCTTCTCCATAATAAGCATGGCATGCTACACACCCATAAATGAGGCACTACTTAACACGAATTTGTTGGAAACCCAATGACACCAAACCTAGGCTATATCATGATCCTAACTAGGGCCTGGTGATATGCCCAAATTATAGCTTTCTAATGAAAGTGTAATCGGTCGCTGTCAAATATAGAATCCAACTGGGTTGGGTGTCGAATCCCACAGGGATACTTTGTTCACTAAGTACTGTGGTTGTTATTAGACTGTTGATCGAAGGTTCCTGAGCAAAAAAGGGGTTTTCGATTTATCAATTGTATAAAAATGCTTGAATTCTATGGTATACCTATTAGTTTCTCAACCTAAATGAGTAATTTTGTCCCTTAATCCTTTCAAACATAAGGAACATATTATTTGTTAAACTATATTCTCACATGGGTTGATCTAGTTAAGGCATCTACCCACTATCCAAAGGTTAAATCCTTTAGATTGTGTAAACCCTTTCTTTTCCCAGCAAATAATTTATCGTTCGAACAAGTGATGTTCCTGGGCTCACTTTTCAAGTTTTCAACCAAGAAGAGTCATTAAAGTGAATAAGGGATTATGTAACATCGATTAATCATGGAAATTTAATAGACTCACAACCAAATTCATCTTTTCACATCAAGGCTCCTATAACGCTAGTTATGGGAGCTTTGCCACACATCTCCATAAGAGAAATAGAAGAAATCATTGTGTTATTCATGAATTAACTCATAATTTACTTACAAAAGTTACAAGAATTTGTTCTTGAATCTTCAATAGAGATGAAATGATTAGCTCTATAGGATTTACTTAATACTCCCCAAAATACTAGGCTACCCAGAGTTTCTAGGTATGGTGACTATGATAAATGATGAAAAATAAATATATCCCTCTCCACAAAAGAACAAATAAAATAAAGCATAAAACTGGTATTTATACATTCTCAGGTGAAAATAATCTAAAATTTGAATTCAGAGAACCTTGTCCAAACTGACCGCCAAATTAGTGGTCCATCGAGGGGTTGATGGTCAACCATTTGGTCCATCGGTGCTGATCCTAGATAGTCACATTCTAGATTAGGTTGACGACCAATTTGGTGGTCTATTAAAATACTAACGGTCTACCAGTTGGTCCGTCACTGAGTCTTTCAGGAGGTAATATTCTGGATAATACTGATTCATTCGAATACCAAATGGGTGTGTTTAATAATTGGTGACCAATCCTCAATTTAGGCATCCATATTTCTAGGATGATCCCTAAGTCATAGCCATTCAACAATTTATCCTTATTTTTAAGATAACCAAAAGGGAACAACTACAATCTAACCAACTATTCACAAATTCTCATGTCACATTCAGCCCCTATTTCAAGGATGGTTGAAGGATCTAGGTTACCCACATACCTTTGTAAAGGATTGTGTAGGGGTTAGGAAATTTAAGGATTCCACCAACTAATTCCATGTTATCGTCAAGCATATGCAAAACCCATAAACATGAACTACTACTTGAAGTTAATAATAAAAACCCACACACACTTTAACCCTATTCATTCATAACCTTAAGAGGAAAAACTAGCTACTCATAAGATAAGTAAGTAAAGATATACCCAAAATATACTTTGATTTTACTCATAGGAGATTAAGTTAAAGTTACTTCAAACTATGGACTCAAACAAATCTTCAATAGGAGTTTGCTAGATCTCCACTTAGAGCCTACTCCAATGTATTCTTTACCCAAAATTAATAAAATATTTTCTTCTCCAAGTGTGGAGGCTAAGGACTAGAACAATGTTCAATAATTAGGAATTCAAGAGATTAATGATGTGGGAACGACAAGGTTTGAGTCTTCTTTGGGGAAAATTTCCGCTAGGCTATGATTTCATCAGTTCTACTACTATTACGCCTACCACAACCACGGTAAAGTCCATTTGATAGAAGTTTCTTAACCATCTGACTATCGCGATTGTAGTAACTAAAGCTATGTCTGCTCCCAGGTTTCAGCTGTACTTCTTTGCTTAATTTTAATCCTATTTTGCTCCAATCTCCATCTTTCCATCTTATCAATA
Source organism: Capsicum pubescens (assembly GCA_030864215.1). Lineage (NCBI taxonomy): Eukaryota > Viridiplantae > Streptophyta > Magnoliopsida > Solanales > Solanaceae > Capsicum > Capsicum pubescens. The sequence goes on from CM061543.1 coordinate 174,038,788, forward strand.
ATGTGCCTGCAAAATGTGGATATTAGTGCATTTAATCACAATTATGTCTCATTCATTACATCATAACCTAGGGATGTGCACGGATGATGCGTGAGAATGAGTTGTAAAATCAGCACTCATCGACAACACCAACTTATAGCTTTGCTGACCCGACCCGACCTCGGGCCTTGTCGTAATAGGCATCCCAAGTCTATCTAATAATCGGGACCGCCCTCTGTTACCCAACCCAACCACCTATATCCAACCTTAGGTGGGATGAATTTTGAACATATAACAACATAGGATTATTGTTATCATTAACACTCTAGAATAGAGTCACAACCATGACCGACCTATCTGAGTCCAACCGTACCACACCGACTGCCCAACAATACCAAACAAAACCATAGGCCATAAACCATGCCATAACCAAAGACACTACTAAAAAATTTTATGATTAATCCCTAAATGTAATAAGTCAGAACAATGAGAAATCCTGTGATATGGTGTCAGCCCACGAGCCTATTCACAGGCCAAGGACGACACCAATACCCATCCCATCCATAAAAAACCCCAGAAGTACCACAAAGCCTCTATCCAAAAGAGTAAAAAAAATTTGTTGGGACATTCCCACAAACATGGCCAAAACCAATATCCAAAATAAAGGAAAAGTGTCTAAAGAAATCCATAACATGAAATGATGCCTCCCGAAAGAATAAAAGCTCTGCACTTCAATCCAAATGCTAAAACCAAACCTGTGTTGTAAACATGAGGAGTAGAATGGTTGGTTCCTATATAGCGTGGGTATACCACCACCAGTAGATGGGGTTAGCGAGTGACCGCTAGCATGAATCTAAGGATAAGGATAAAATAATGCCAGTTGTAAACCAAGTAAACCATCCATAATGAATAAACCATACATATATAAGTGTAAGGAAAGAGAATCAGGTTTTGCATACATTTAAACATTTATACCTGGGTTGTGTAGCCTAGCCGTACTAAAAATCCCATGGGCAATATGGGTTTAGCTCCACCTACTGAAAGTGTCCAAGTGTGAGTAACCGCTAGAATAGGGAAGTATCCGGTGGGATGACTAGTACATCCCCTAATAAATTGTGTGATACCCACATACAGTCAACTAAGACCAATCCTCATATTGATAAATATGAGTTTCCAGTTTTGGTGCCCCCAAGACCGCCACCTTCCATAACTTTGTTTTACACCCCGCCATTAACATCCAATTAAAACCAATTTCCAAATAAAAAAACCATTAGCCATTTATTAACCTAGGCCAATATTAGTGGTATCGTAATGCCACCCCTTACTTGCAAGTAATATCCATAGCTAACCTATTTAGGGTAAGGGGACCTTAGGTGCCCTTCTAATTACCATATTAAATCCACTTGGGAGACTTCCATGTTCTCTTCAACCATAGAATTTTACCTTTAGCCATTTCAGACCATTTAAACTATGCATAAATCCTTTATCATGTTTAAAACACTCAAGAGTTTAATTAAAAGAAGGTAATGCAATGAACATGTCTATATAAGAATTTTATCAAATATCTTTATGGCATAATATAACCAAAACCAATTACAAATAATAATAAACCATACCATGCAATCCAATCGTCCAAATTCACCATTGATGTATATAAAAGCATAAGTAAATGCATAGGATACCATAACCAAGCATTAAATATCAAAACCCCAAAATAATCGTTTAAAACGATAATCATGAAAGAGTAAAACCATTAAATCAATCATATAAACTATGCCTTTAGTTTAAATTACAATGAGGGAACAAAATCATGCCATATACCGAAGAATTGAGGGAAGGAAATCACCAAGACAAGCACCAAAGAAATCCACAAGATGAAATGCTAGACTTTTTGCCCCAAAATCTCTTGAGAGAATTATGTAGTGTTCTGGAATAGTTTTGAAGTGTTAATGAATAGAATAATAGGGTAAATAGCCTTAAAAGTATATTAGAAGTCATGGGTACTAGTTAAGGTAAGTAGGTAAATGTCCAGAATACCTTCATTTAAATCCCATAAGAATACATCGCAGGGATACGTTTGAATCATACGAGTCATATACTTCTTTACGATTGGTATCCACCACTCGTATCCAAGCCTCAACAATTGGATCAAACACTTTCCATTATACGAATCATCCAACCAAGTTGTAACCAAAGCATATGATCTATACCCATAACCCATGGCAGAATAAAATACCAGGACGATCAAACATTGCCCACCATATGAGTCCTCTATACGACTCATACCGATCCCTACGATTCATTCCCCTAAGTCGTACCCATTCCAGTGACCAAAACCATCCCACCAACTAACACTGCTCAGCATACAACAAGACCATACCACCCGTACCCTAGCATATGACTAATACCTATGAGTCGTACTGGGTCCAGAGAATGGAATTCTAGGAAATTTGCTAAGGGTCAAAATCCAGGATATTTAGTCTCCCCAAGTAGGAACATCTATCCCTGAATTACAGACAAGATATGGGTAACCATACATAGAGTCATTTACATTATCAAACATCCCTTTAACAAAGTTTGAAAACAAAAGGGAAAGGATGTAAATATTTCCTTTTATAAACTCAGAAAATAAAGATGTGTTGAAGACACAAACCTTCTGCACAACCCCCAGGAGCAGAAAACAGATAAAGATATTTGAACATTATGTCCTCTTCCACTTCCTAAGTATCTTCTTCTATGTTGTTATTCTGTAATAGAAACTTAACCGAAGCCACATCCATGGTCCACAACATATGAACTTGACTTTCTAATATCTCTACTAGGACCTCCACATAAGATAGTGATTCTAAAATACCCAATCCTTCCAATTGAACAACCGAAGAAGGATCACCAAGACACTTTCTCAAAAGAGAAACATGAAAGACCGGATGGACCAAACTTAATCTAGATGGCAACTCCAACTCATAAGCAACATTTCTCACACTTTGCAAAATCACATACGACCAATGAATCAGGAAAGATTTTCTCATTTTTGCAAAACTTCACCACTCCCTTCATGCGATACACCTTAAAGAACACCATATCTCCAACCTCAAACTCCAAGTCTCTACGCCAGACATCCGCATAGGACTTTTTTGCAACTTTTGGCAGCTTTAAGACCATCTCAAATCACCTTGACCTTCTCTATAACCTGATAGACAAAATCCAAAAAAAAAATGTCCCCCTCCCTAAGCTCAAACCACCCAATAGGAGATCTACGCCTCCTACCATACAATGCCTCGAAAAGAGCCATTCCAATACTCAAATGATATCTATTATTGTAATATAACTCAACCAAAGCTAGATTCTCTACTCAATTGCCACCATAGTCAATTACATTGGACTGCATATCCTCCAATGTCTATATAAATCTCTTCGCTTGCCCATCCGACTATGGATGAAAAGCAGTATTCAGACTAACTTTAGTCCCCAACCCTTTCTGGAAAGACCACCTAAAATGAGATATAAACTGCATACCACAATCAGAGATAATCTAAACAGGCACCCCATGAGGATTCACAATCTCCTGAAGATAAAACCTCGCATAATCCTCCGACGAAAAAATAGTCCGCACTGACAAGAAATACAAAGACTTGGTATCCTATCCAAGATAACCCAAATCAAATCATATTAATTTCGACATTGAGGAAGGCCGGTAACAAAGTCCATATTTATAACTTCCCACTTCCATTATGCAAGTCAATTTCTTGATACAACCCTTCTAGCCTCGTGCGCTCAACCTTAACCTATTGACACACCTTACACTTTGCCGCATAATCAGCTACATCCTACTTCATGCCATTTCACTAGTAGATCTCCTTAAGATCATGATACATCTTAGTAAATCTGGGATAAAAATATAGCGCGACTCATGTCCCTCCGCAAAAAACCCTTTGTTGTAGTTGGTCGGCATCTAGAACACATAACCTTCCTTGATACAGTAAAGTTCCATCACCAAGATTAACCAAGGGATGAATATCCTTCACCAATTCCCGTTTGCCTTCCTCTAAATAAGCCGAACTCCCTATGGATAACCTGCTAAGAGCATCAGCAACCACATTAGCCTTACCTTGGTGGTAGTGAAGACTCATATCCTAATCCTTGAGAAGCTCAATCCACCCCCTCTACTTGAGATAAAGCTTTTTTTTGAGTGAACATGTGTTGAAAACTCTGGTGATCATAAAAGATATCCACGAGTAAACCATATAAATCATGTCGCCATATTTTTAAAGAAAACACAACTGCTAACAACTCTAAATCATGAGTAGGATAATTCCTCTCATGTACTTTCAAATGCCTGGAAGCATAGGAAATTACCTTCCCATGTTGCATCAACACACAACCAAGACCCACCCGAGATACATCACAATAAACCACAAACCTCTCTCTTCCCTCCAACAAAGTTAGGATAGAAGCCGAAGTCAACTTATATTTCAACTTTTTAAAACTCCATTCAAAAGCATCTGACAAAGAAAACTTAACCTTTTTTTGAGTCAACATAGTCAAAGGAGCAGTTATCAAAGAAAAGATTTCCACAAACTACCTATAATACCCGGCTAAACCCAAGAAACACCAAATATCGAATGGAGTTATGGTCTTAGGCCACCTTTTCACCGCAACAACCTTTTGTGGATCCGCTATGATCCCTTCAATAGATAAATTATGACATAAGAATGTCACAGTATTAACCCAAACGTCACACTTAGAGAACTTGGCATGCAACTGTTGTTCCTTTAAGGTCTGTAATACCCCAAATAACATAACCAAAAACACAAAATACCCATACTGAGTATAAAAACCATCTTAGGGATATCCATATAGAAGATGTATCGTAGAGAAGAACTTGGCACCTTGCAAATTGTAAAACAAATCATCTATCCTTGGGTGAGGGTTGTTATTCTTGATTGTCACCTTGTTCAACTGTTTGTAGTCAATGCCCATCAAAAGGGAACCATCCTTTTTGCACAAAAAGATCACCGGTGCACCGCACGGAGAAATGCTAGGACGAATAAACACCTTATCCAAAAGATCCTTAAGTTGTTCCTTGAGTTCCCTCAACTCAACCAGAGCCATTCTATACAAAGAAATAAATATTGGACAAGTGTCTGGAAGCAATTCAATACCAAACTCTATTTCCCTATTAGGAGAAACACAAGAAAGATCATCCAGAAAGACCTCCGTAAACTCATTAACCACCGAGACCAAATACAAAGAGGGACCTTCCGAGTTAGAATCTTTAACCCGAACAAGGGGATAAAGACATTCTATGGAGATTAACCTCCTAGCTCTAATATAAGAAATAAACCTCCCCCTAGGAGCTAAGGAATAATCTTCCCATTCTATAACTAGTTCACTATAGAACTTAAAGATAACCCTATGGGTCTGACAATCACCAGATACACAACAAGAATACAACCAATCCATTCCCAGAATTATATCAATATCTACCATATCCAAGTTAATATGCTCTGCCAAGGTCTGCTTGCTACCAATAGATACCACACATCCCTATAGACTCTATTACCAATAATCGAGTCACTTATCAAGGTAGAAATAGAAAAGTATACGAGATAACATTTGGATCCAAAAAAAAGACATTGCCACATATTGACTTACATAAGAAAGAGAGGACCTCAGATCAAGCAAACAATATACGTCATGAGAGAAAAGTTTTAACATTCTAGTAACGATATTAGGTGATGCCTTAAATTACTGTCTGAATGCCAAAGTATACAACTTGTTCAGACAAACACTATAACCTGGAGCAGTAGTAGAAGCAAATACCATACCGCCTGGTGCAGTCACAGAACATAAAGCCACAAGAATCTTATTCACCCCGTAGCAACCTTATTGACCCGATAATCCCTAAGTTGATGGCCTACCTAGTCATAATTGAAGCATTTGTCATTTCCTTCCTTAAAATAGCCCTAACGAGGACTACCACAGAATTGATAATGAGGACACAAAGAAACTAACTGACCTTTGCTCGCTTGAGATTGAGCAAACTATGCCCAAGAATTTTCACCACTTTGATGATGCCTATCTCCTAACTTGTATGGAGCACTAGTAGAAAAAGTTCCAAAACTCTCTCACTTCTTTTTCTGCCATTTTCCACCATCTATACCGCCCTGATAGTGAGAACCTCCCTGATTAGAAAATGTGCTCCACTTTTCCTGCTTATCCCCAAACCCTATTTGCTTTCTCTTCACTTCTTTAACCTGTTGTATAAGAATAGTCAACCTCAAGATATCCATATCTTTAATAAGCTAGGCAGTATTTCTCTCTAGAATCAAATCCCTATTCAACCCAGAAGTGAACTTCCTCATTCTAAACCTTATATCAGCCACCAAATTAGGACCATACCTTAATAGCTGATGGAGCTTTATAGGATATTCCTTTACTGACATACTCTTTTGCTAGAGGTTTACAAACTCCTCCATATTAGCTTCTCTTAACTCTTGCAGAAAGAACCAATCTAAGAAGGAATTAAAAAAGGCCTCGCATAATAATTTCTCTTCTATATTACCTCTATCCCTATTTGACTCCTCATACCACTGATAAGTAATATCCTTGAGCTAAAAGATGCTAAGTTAACCCCTTCTTCATTAGTAGGTTGCATCACCTAGAAGATCGTTTCCATGTTTTTATAGAAGACCTGTGGATCCTCATCTATCTTCTCCCCAATAAAAGTTAAATGACCTATCTTCATAAATTAACTAACCCTTATAGCCTCAGTAGACAAAGAACCAGTCATACCCCACTCAGCCTGAGCAACAACTAATTGGGCAATAATATAGATAGGCTGATGAAATTCTGCGTTCATCATATTACCTGATATACTTGAGGAGAATTAGTCAGAATAGGAGCAACTTTAGCACAATCAGGAATAGGAACATGAGATCGAAGATATACTCTAGATTAGGACGTACTACTTCAGAATTATCCATAAGTGGGACAAAAGAATTACCTTATGTTCCATATCTAGAAACATGATCTGGACGATGAAAAAATAAAGATGAGAGAAGATTCTAGGATTGAGAACTCATTCTTAAAGATGGAATACTAAGAAAGTTAAACATTTCTAAATGTCTTGCAGCCTATCTCTTATGAGTATGGTGCGTTTTACACCCCTGAAAGAGACTCTACTCAACACGACTTTGTGGACCTCCCAGTTGACCATGAACCTAGTCTTTGATACCAACTTGACCCGACCCGACCCTAGGCCTTGTCGTAATGGGCATCCCAAGTTGATCTAAGATTAAGGACCGCCCCTTATTACCCAACCCAACCACCTATATCTAGCCTTAGGTGGGCTAAATTTTTAACATATAACAAGATAACATTATTGTTCTCATTAAGAATCTGGGATAGGATCATAACTTTGCCCAACCTAATTGAGTCCAACCGTATTACACAAACCGTGAAACCATACCAAACCAAAAAATAAGCCATAAACCAAGACATAACCAAAGAGAATAACAAAACATAATATGATTAATCCCAAAATTTAATATGATGAAATAGTAAAAAATCATGTGATGTGGTGTCATCCCACCAACCTATTCAAATGCCAAGGCCTATTAAAAGACATTCAGCATCCATGAACCTGGTAGGTCTAAGTTTTCAAGTTTTGTTGCCTAGTACCTATAAGAATATAATATAGACCATCATCAGCATTCTCTTACCAAAATAATGCTAGATTATTAAGATAAACTCATGTGGTAGTGTTATAGAGTCTGCTGGGGTGAAGAATGGGTGTGCAAAATTTTTTGTTCCAACAGACAACTGATCTTAGGTATGACGGTTGTGGAGCCTTGACCACGGTCGCGGTATCTGAGACCATTGTCGACAGTTCTATAACATCACTCTAAACACCAAATTTTTTAAAAAAAATTATGTTCCAACTGGTCATATAATCATCACACTTAAGGAACTTACATATAACGAGTGATTATACCCTAAAAACTCAAATAGATTGGCATGGAATTCATTGGGGCATTAAATTAAACACATTGTGTACACATTGATTTTAATAGATTTAGGCCTAAATCCACGTACTCAAGACTTCCACATTGGCGTGCACACCAACTATAATATCTAACCCCTATAATACTCATAAAAATGCATTGATTTTGTATAGAAAATAATATTTAGGCCTTTCCCTAAATTGCAGTTTCTAAGCCTACAATAACATTGTAAATGAGAGAGTTATGAAAACATATCGTATTGAATAATGCATAAGGATTGGATTACACACTTGGACACTCACATAAAGTGAAAAGTTAGAGAGAATTAGGGAAAAGTTTGAAAAGAAAGAATGACAGTCGGATGGTCGTTTAATCTGATTCGACTGCGATTACAATCCTAATATTATGATCTAAGAAATATGTCCTTTGCGATTGTGGTGTCATGGGCCGCAGTCGTGGTAATAGAGAGCAAAATTTAGGTCCCCTGTACGCCCCTATTTAGTCCTAACTTTGCAATTTCACACATTCCCTTTTCCAGTTTAAATCAAAACTCTGTATAGCACCATATTTTCATGGATTATACATGAACAAATGCAAAAATAAAACCTACCTTATCATGAATAAATAAAAGAATAAGGACTACTCTTTATGGCGTGATAGGTTTCTTTCCATGTTTACTGGCAGGACACCCCTCCGACTATCATTTGGCTTTCCACTTAGATGATTTGAATCGCCGTCCCAACTTTTGCTCACTATGAGTTGAGCGATAGCGGGACAAAAGATTCAAATCTTCCAAGGTGAGACAAGATAGAGAAAAAGGCTTGATGATGTAGCTTTGATCTCTCCACTTTGAATACTAGAACCTTTTACCCAATTTCACATTAAATTTCTAGCTTAACTCCTTGGGTAAAGGTATGAACATCAATAGGCCACTGCTTATACATCAGAAGTTGAGGTCCTTGGCTAGTAAGTGTGGGGCTCCCATGTACTCTTTCAGATTGTCAAATTCCAAAATGTAGGTATGGTGTTCCTTTTCCCCAAAATCTATCATTTTCTCGGGTGGATAGATTTTCGTCGAATCCATCAAGAAAAATGTTGAAAAATGGTTCAAATTAGGTCCGTCCCTTAATTACGAAATTACATCCCTCTTGGCATTCTCACCCTGAGATGGGCTAGAGTCTCCGTAAGAGATTTTCTTGGCTTCTTCTTTTGGCTATCACACTATTTCATCACTTTTGGCATCTTCCACAATATGTTGTTTGGTAGGTTGGGAAATCACCGAGGATTATTCGTTACCAAACTCATCATTGAGCATATTTCTTGGTTTCTCTTCTTCATTCACCTCCTCTTGTAAAGTGGGCAAGATGAAGGTATTTAGAAGATCTATTTTCTTTCCCATTTCGCCTATCTTGGAGATCTTGTCTTTACATACCCCCATGGATTGATGTATGTCTTGCACATTTTCCCCCGTTGTAGTTATTCGATCAAAAATAGATTGAAGCATTGCTTCAAAACTATTTGACTTGGCTTGTTGTTCTTCCCTAATTGGATTATGGTAACTATCAAACACAAAAGAAGGACTAGCAATTAGTTTAGCATAATGGAGGGGGGAAATATGGACAATCACTCAAATGTCCATCTCGACCACAACATAAAGAACAATTATACTCCTAATAGGATCAAGATGGTGATTCCATATATCTCCAAGGAGCATATCTACAATCTCTTAGAAATTGGGGTCCACCACAATATTGACATGGATCATAATGATAGGACTTCCAACTACCCAAACCATAGTAGTCCCAAGATACCACAGAGAAAAGAAAATTTTAAAAAATCTACCTAACACAAGAAACAAAATAAAATCACAAACACTTATTTACAAGTTTGAATTTAAGCAGGTAGGTCAACATTCCAAACTAACTCAATATGATAAATTGCTCCATAGCAACATCACCATTTTGGATAATACCTAATTTACACATCAATTTAAGTGCAAGTCAGTCATCGTCAATATATTTACACAAATTTTGAGTCAGGGTGCTCGAATCTACAAGTAACAATGTAAATGGCTATCAAATTAGTTCAAAACAATGGATACTTACTAAATTCAAACCTACCATACAAGAAGATAAAAATAGGGAGGGGAGGGGGTTAAAGGAACCTCAACTAGTATCTCTTTATGGGATTTTCAAGTTTTAATTTGGGTCTATGAATAATTAGAGTCTAAACAATTAGGCACGAATATTGAGGTTATGTTTTACCAGGGAAGTTAACATGTCGGTGTTGACACTTAACTTCAGTCTTAATAGATCAAACGTGGGTAGGTTCGGTTAGGGGGTTTTGGTACTAGCCTTTCAACAAAGCACCAAACTATCGCATATTGATTCTTTTGTATACCAAATTGGTGTGTTTAACTATTACTAACCAATCCTCAATTTAGGCATCCCTATTTCTAGGATAATGCCTAAGTCATAGCTATTCCACAATTTATCCTTATTTCTAAAATAACAAAAAGGGAACAACTATAATCTAAGTAACTGTTCACAAATGCTCATGTGACCTTAAACCCTTCTTTGAAGGATGACTAAACAATCTACATTACCCACATCCTTTGACAAAGATAATGCAGGGGTTAGGAAATTTGAGGCTTTCACCAACAAATACAATTTATCATCAATTATTTACTAAACCCATCAATATGAACTACTTCTTGAAGTTAATAATAACAACCAACACACACTTTAACCCTATTCATACATAATACCAATAGAAAAAACTAGCTACTAATCAGATAAATAAGTAAAGATATACCAAAAATCTACATTGATTTGATTTATTGGTGGCTATGTGAAAGTTACTTCAAACATTGAACTCAAACAAATCTTCAATGGGTGTTTTCTAGATCTACACTTAGAAGATACTACAATGTATTCATTACCAAAAATTAATATAATATTTTCTTCTCCAAGTGTGGAGGCTAAGAACATGAACAGTGTTCAATAATAGGGAATTCGAGAGATAAATGATGTGGGAATAATTGGGTTTGAGTCTTCTTTATGGAAAATTTTGGGAATAGCTGTGAACATTTATGGATTTGACCATGGGATAATTTTTTTTTATTGCACAATCGCATTAGTTCTGTCGCGATCAATCCTACCGTGAATGTAGTTAAGTCCATATGATAGCATTATCATGATTGACTGCGATAGCTTTCCTCAAACTGTGATTGCGGTAACTGAGGCTATGTCTACTCCGGGTCTTTAGCTATACTACTTTGCTTTCATTTGATACTTTTTAGCTCCAATCCCTATATTTCCATCTCATCAACAATATGCCTGCAAAATGCAGATATAAGTGCATTTAATCACAATTATGTCTCATTTATACCTTCATAACATGGTAATATGTATGAATGATGAGTGCGAATGAGTGGTAAAAAAACTACTCGTGACCTATCTCTTTTAAATTCTCATTAACTCGATCTGATCCAAAAACAAAAAAAACCTAACCTAGACCTGATCCATACCTTGTTAAAACCTAAGTCATTCAAGAGAACTATTTCAAATTAATTAAATCACTTCTATGTCTAATCCTCTTATTCATCAATCCCCACTAGTTAATGCTATAATTCCCATCCTTCATTGATAACGCCTGAGAAAGTAATTATTCCCATTTCCCAAGCTCTAAAATTATTTAAACCTCATTTCCAAATACCTTAAAATATCACAACCACCAAACCTTTAACTCTATTACTTTGATTGGTTGTCGAGTCCAGTATTAGTAATGTTTCTTTTCTTCGTCTGACATCCATATATGCTCATATTCTAATTCTATGTCTTTTGTTTTGATTAAGTTTTTTATTCTATTGGTATGATGGTCCTACTATTTTATTTGTTCTCTCTAATTTGAGTTATAAATATATAGTTTTGAGGGATAACTCTGAGTAACTCGAGAATGAATTGTATATATTTAGTTATATGGTCCAAGTTAAGTCATCATGAAGAAAAAAAGAAATAAAAAATTACCAAGTGCATTTTATTAAACGCCTATAGGAATGAATATTTAAATAATTAGCCTTGATGTCTTTTGTGGTGAAAAATCATAAGTGTAACGATCCATCCAATCAAATATTATTATGGAAGAAACATTTGGTGTACCATATATAAAAACTCACACAAAAAGTGAACTAACATATATAGAAAGAGAAGGTAAACAATTCCATGGTTTAATATAAATCTTTTAACTTTGGAAACCTTAAGAAAATTCCTTGAACTAAAAACATACATAGTCTGACAATCCTCTACTTCTAACTAGAGAGCCACTAGGATAGACCCCAACTGAGGCAAACTTAAACAAAAATCAAACAAGTAAAGTACTTTAAAAAATTAACAAGTGTCTGATAAGATGGTTCCTCAGACTATGAGGACTGACCAAAAGTTGACATCCAGGTGATGATATTTGTAATCAATCGTGCTACTAAAAAAAAGCACCATAACCTATATTATAAGACAATGTAGCACATATATATATGTCATGACTCAAAGTAAGTCCTAGACGTGATGGGTATCCCAATTCCAACTAGGACCAGGGATCACCACCTTAACCTAACCCAACCACCTTATACAACCTCAAATGGATTGAATTTCAAACATATAAAAAGCTAGCATTATTGTTAACATCAAGACTCTAGGAAAGGATCACGACCGTGAACGACCCAACCGAGTCTAACCATACCAAACCAAACGATCCATATCTTACCAAAGAGAATATCAAAACATAACATCACAATCAATCCCAATATGTAATATGGTGGAATAGTAAGACATTATGCCTGATGATTCTAGCCTCCCATATTATTCCAATGCCAAGGACAATACCAATACTGATCAAGCCCATACCAACCTCCAAAAGTACCATGAAACCTATATCCAAAAAAATACAAATATCCAATTGGGACATGCCCCCAACCATGTGAAAAACCAATATCCAAAACAAAAGCAAAATTTCTAAGAGTATCCATAGCATGAAAAGGAGCCTTCCAGAAAGATGGAATCTCACCACTACAATCCAAATGTTGTCCTCAAGTTAATCACAATATAGGAAAAGTCGAACAGTCGGTTCCTACATAGTATGGGTATACAACCACCAGTAGATGGGTTAGCGAGTGACCACTACCATTTATCTCAGGATGAATATAAAGTAATGCCATTTAAACAATAAAGTAAAACCATCCATTATGCATACAACCATACATATATCTAATTATCGGGAAAGGGAATCTGTGTTTAGCATGCATTTGAAACCATTACATAGGTTTTGCAACCTTGCTATTTAACCACATACATGGTCCATATGGGTTCATCTCCCTCTGCTGAAAGAGTCTCAGTCATGTAGCTGCACGACCAAGAAATATCCCATGAGATGACTAGTACATCCCCCAATATGAAACATGACACTAGCACGTGGGCCATCAAAGTCCCTCATACTGGCAAATATGAGTTTCCATTTTAGGTTCCCCCAAAACCTCCACCTTCTATGGCCCAGTGACACAACCCACAATTAATCCAAAAATTCAAACCATATCCGAACAAATCCAATTACCATTTATTAACCAAGGCCATTTATTAAGGGTATCGTCATACAAACCATAGCCAAACCATTTCGGTTAAGGGGACTCTCAAGTGCCCTATCCATTTACCATATTAACCACTTAGGTAAATTTCATGTACTCCATAAGCCAAACTAATAAGCCATTAAACTTTGTAAACTATTTATAGTTTCATGCATAAGCTGAAAACAATCAAGAGTTCCATTTAAAGAAGTTAATGCAATGAACTTATCAATATAAGAATTTTATCAAACACCTAGGGCGTATAATATAACCAAAACCAATTCCAAAGACCATTAAACATTTACCATGAAATGAAATTGACCAAAACCACCATCAATGCATATAAAATCACAATTAAACCATTGTAAACCATACCTAAACTATTCATACAAAAACTCCCAATTAATAGTTGAAAACCATAACCCATGCAATATTGAAACCATGAAAACAACCATAAAGTTCATTCCTTTTTAGAAATAGTAAGTATATAAGAGACACATTCCTTAAGATAATAACGATTATAGAAGAAAATCACCAAAGTAATCCCCAAGTTGAAACCTTAGCTTTCTTGCCCCAAAAGCTCTTGAGAGAATTGTTGAATGCTTAAGAATAGTTTTCTATGTGTTAATGAATAAAATAATAGGGTAAAAAACCTCCTAAGTGTATTAGAAGTCATGCATCATAATTACGGTAAGGAGGGAAATATCCAGAATACCCCCACTTAAGTCCCTTAAAAACCCATAACAGGGATATGACTGACCCTCTTATGAGTCTTACTCTTCCTTATGATTGGTTTCCAATAGCATACCTATGAATTATCCTTGGATCAGAGACTGTCCATCATATGAATCATCTAACCAAGTTGTAACCACAACATAATATCCGTACTCATGATCTGTTTCCCTCGCAGAACGAATTACCAAGAAGATCAAATACTGCCCAACATACGAGTCCCTGATATAACTCGTATCCAAGCCTTATGACTCATACCCTTATGTCGTGAACATTTTATTTGTAACAACCTCCCACCAACTAACAGTGGTCAACTTACGATAGGACCATACCAATCGTAACCCAGCATATGGCTCGTACCTTAGAGTCATATTATGGTTTTGGAGAATGGATTTTGAGGAAAATTTCTAAGGCCAAAACCCAGGATGTAACAACATATATATGGATCGGTACTTCTGAAATGTACAGAGTATGTGGGGGTGAATTCATATATAAACAAGAGTTGTATAAATATGTAAAATTTCAAATAATGCAGGCTAAGCGCAAGTGACTTACCTTTGACTTGAGTCAAGATAAATACTGGAAGATTATTAAACATGGATAATGAAGAATATGATAAGTTTAGTGAGCCACAATACTTAGTTTCTAAATTTTTTACTTTTATTCTTTCTTATGGACAAGTATCTAACCGACATAAACCATGTGAACTATCATGGAGTCCAATGGTTTAACCACATTAGGGAAAGCTATTCTACCCATTCCATCAAAATACAACCTTAATATAAGCAATCACTAAACTTAATCCATATTGGGAAAAAATCATAACCTATGGTGGATCGTAGTTTTTAGGAATTTTGGATATGCTAATCCACATTCCCTTCTCGGTGTTAAATGCTACTCCCAGAATTTATGTACACTCATACTTAAGAAGTCCACCTTAAAATAGCATAAAGGTTTATTGACTGAAAACTAGTTATGCTTTTATTTACTTTAAATCATAATCAAGATGAACACTTGTGGATTTCATGTATTATATTTAGATCAAAAGATAAAACTTCTCTTTAAATTTTGTTGTAGAATACATAAATGGAGCTTAAGAGCATAAACTTCTTATAAACTCAGTACTTGTACGTAGGACTTGAAGTTCATGCTTTTTATTTAATAGAAATTCATAACGGAACATTATTGTCAATAATCACATTGAAATATTTCAACAACATCCCAGTAAAGATAATGAATTTCAAACCACATTATAAATCTTACAAGTCAGGACATGAATATATGTCAACCATAATACACATAAATCTTTCTATAACATAGTAATATCATTTTTCAAGAATATGTTATTTTGGGGATGAAACCTAATTAAAAACAAGTAAATTCATTCTTAAAATCATACTTTTTGGGCACAAGGATGAAAGAATAACCTTGTTCATAAACCCCATATACCTAGAATGGCTTGACTTATGAAGTGATCTTAACTTTGAGACTTGTAAGACGACTTGGTTAGAGAAACCCTACCTTGATGATAAAAGAAGGAAAGTGTTGTTAATTGACTAAAAGTGGAGAAAAATAATTCTCCTTTTTAAGTTATAAGTCGTGGGTTGGGTGTTAAAAGAGGGGAAAATACCAAATGTCCCCTTAACTATACAATACAAAAATTGATCGCCAGTCATGATGAGTCAACCATACAACTCATAAAGTGAATATATGATTTAGCCTAATGAATCGTATGCTTGGAAAGATAAAAGATGGTTTACTCTAATCAACATATAAGTCTTACATAAGACTCGTAACCTGTTAATGCGACTTATAGCCCCTCACTCGTAACTTGGAGATAAGCTTAGAGAACATAGGATATTACTCATATGACTTCATACAAATTTTACCATGTCTTGATTACATCTAGGATCGACTCGTATCTATAATAAATCTGAAATATTCCACACCACCATAGGTACAATGCCAACATATGACTCATAAGTTGTTTATATGACTTAAAAGGATAAGTCATATATTGTATAACTTTTATATATGGGGTATTGCAATATCTCCCTCTTAGAAACATTATTCGTCGAATATGGTTGATCTAGGATTGGGATTTGGAAAAGAAACCACACCTATACATAGAACTTATAACTAATCTTATATCTATCACTAGGATCCATTTACTCACAACTAAGATATGACATAAAAATACTTAAATAGACTTAAAGAGAAGGAGTTTTGGTAGAAAATAACTATTTAAATTCAGTAGGAACTGAGTTGGAAGGAAAGAGATGAGGATACTTGGTCATCATACCTGTTTCAGGTTCCCAGGTGGCCCCTTTAACTAATTAGTTTCTCCAAAGAACCTAGGTTGATGCTACTTCCTTAGTTCTTAGACTTTGGACCTGTATATCAAATATTTCAACAGGAATTTCCTTATCAGCAAAGTTATATTTGGCCCTAATACTCTCTTAGGGGACTACTAAGGAGAGATTTCCAAAGGTTATCTTATGCAGAGAAACATGGAACACTTGGTGAACCAAAGCTAGCTCTGGCAGAAGTTTCAATTAATAAGAAACATCTTCTACACTCTTCACTATCTCATATGGACAAACAAATTAGGGAATCGACTATCCTTTATTCCAAATCTCATAATTCCCTTTATTGGAGATACCTTCAAGAATACACAATTGCCCACTATAAACTTCAGCTTTCTCCTTCTTACATCTGCATATGACTTCTAATAAATCTTAGCATTCTTCAATCATTCACGAATTAACTAAACCTTTGCCATTACTTCAATAAGATAGTCCGTCCCAATCAAAGCCACTTCACCAATCACAACCAACCCTATTGATGATATGCATCTATGCCCATACAATACTTTAAATAGAGCCATATGAATATTATCATGATAACTATAATTATTGGCAAATATAATCAATGTTAAGGTGTCATCCCAACTTCTTTTAAAGTCTAAAAATATGACCTCAACATGTATTCTAATGTCTAAATTGTCCATTCATCCAGACCATCTGTCTGCGAATAAAAATTAGTACTAAGCTTAACCTTTGTACTAAGTCCCTTCTGAAAAGACTGCCAAAACTGTGAAGTTAACTTCATACCACTATCTTAAATGATGGATAATGGGGTTCCATAAAGTCTTACTAACTTATGGATATGCATTTTTTCATAACTTTTTATTGTATCTGAAGTTTTGACTGGTAGGAAATAGGATGATTTAGTCATTTGATCCACTATGACCCAAATCATATCATTCTAATATCTAGTACGAGGCAACCCTATTGTAAAATCCATATTCACTACTTCCTTCATCCAAGTAGGGATGATGATATCCTGTAGTGTACGACCCAATCTTTGGTGTTCATCCTTAACTTCCATGAAGTTGGGACATTAGGCCATAAACTGTTTTAGGTCCCTCTTAATACTGTTCCACCAATAGACCACCAATAGATTTCTTGTAAGTCACGATACAATTTTGTAGCACTCGAATGAATGTAATACTTCAAACCACGAGCCTCATTTTGTATCTCTTTCCCTCAACCTATCTACATCTGAAGCACAAAGTTTTCTTGATAGCAAAGTACACTATACCCCCTTTGGAGAAAACCTCAACCTTATGTTGGTAGACTATTTCAAATATTTAGCTATGTATGGGATCATTTCACTATTTCTCCTTCACTTCCACTAACAAACAGATTCCAAACCACTTTGAACTACTACTCCCCCATCATTAGTGTCAAGCAAACGTACTCCCAAATGGGATAATTTATGCACCACTTTGGCCATTTGCCATTCTTCCTCTTTCACATGTGACACACTACACATAGATAACCTACTCAGTGTGTCTGTCATCACATTTATTTTTCCCCAATTATAGAGCACATTCATGTCATAATCTTTAAAAAATTCTAACCACCTTCCCTTATAAAGATTCACCTCCCATTGAAAAAATTCATGTCGTAATCTATGCACACCATAGAGTTAGTGCCTCAAAATTTTCAAGGGAAAACCCATAATAGCTAACTCCAAGTCCGGACTTTGGTAATTCTTTATGTGATCCTTAGGTTGCTTTATGAAATAGTCTATCACTCTCATATTTTGCATCAACACACAATCTAAACCAAATCTGGAAGCATCACAATACACTACGAATATGTCTAATCCTCTGGTAAATCTAACACCATAGTCAAAGTCAATCTATCCTTCAACTCCTAGATACTCTACTCACACTCATCCTACCATATAAACTTTACATTCTTTAGGGTCAGCTTAGTTAATGGTGCGTCAATAGAGGAGAACCATTCCATAAATCTTGTATAATACCCAGCCAAACCCAAAAAGCTCCTAATATCGAATGGAGTGATTGGTCTAGGATAGTGCTTTACTACATTAGTCTTTTGAGTATGTACATGAATACCACCCCCTAAAATAAAATGCCCCAAGAAAATAACAGATTCCAAAAAAATTATATTTACCAAACTTTGCATATGATTGATGATAACTAAGGGTCTTCAACACTATTATCAAATGGTAGGCATGTTCCTCCTAACTCTTGGAATACACCAATATGTCATATATAAAGAAAATGATAAACATATGCAAATAGTGCTTAAAGACCTTGTTCATCAAATCTATAAAGGCTACAGGAGAATTTGTAATTTCGAATGACATAACCATAGACTCAAAATTGTTGTACTTTATTAGAAAATCTATTTTCTGAATATCTTGCTCCCTAACTTTCAACTTATGTATCTCTACCTATGGTCAATTTTGGAAAACCATTGAGAATCGTAAAGTTGATTGAACAAATAGCTGATTTGAGGATAGGGTACTTGTTCTTAGTGGTAATTTTTTTAGCTATCTAAAATCAATAATCATTATAAAAGTTCCATATTTCTTGCACACGAAAAGTACTGGAGCACTCTACGGAGAAATACTAGGTCTAATGAAACCTTTATCTAAGAGGTCCATAAGTTGCTACTTTAACACTTTATGTTCAGCTGGAGCCATGCGATATGGAGGGATAGAAATAGGCTGAGTATCAGGAAGAAGATCGATACTGAATTCTATTTTTCTAACTGGAGGTACCCCTAGAAGATCTGCAGGGAAGATCTCCAAACACTGATTAACTATATAGACTGATTGAATTGTCTGAACTTCATACTTGGTATCATTGACTCGAACTAAATGATAGATACACCCTTTTGATATTCTCTTTCAGTCCTTAAAGATAAAACATGAAATTACTTTTAGGATATTCTAAACTACCCCCTTACTTATAAAACTTCCTTATTAGGAGACTGAAATACAACAAATAGATGAGACAATCTATTCATGCATAGCATTAATGGATCCAATCCATGCATAAAATAACATTAATATCCATTTTATCTAACTCTATTTGGTGCCCTTATGTAATTATATGGAGGAAAATAATAGGACACTTCCTATAGACTCGCACAACAAAAACTGATTCACCCCCTAGTGTACAAACAAAGAAGGACTTAGGGATATTTTCGAAACCTACCCCAAAATTTACAATAACCAATGTTGTTACATAATAGAGATTTGATTTTGGGTCTAACAATACATATACATCCTGATAAAAGGCATGAAATGTAGCAGTGACAACATCTGGTGAACTCTTCTTCACTTAACAGAGTGGTAAAGCATAGAACAAATTCTTGTGCCGATTGCCATCGGTACTAGTTGATGCTCCCTATCAAGGAACTGAGCGACCTGGCCGAACTACTTAATTAGTAGCCTGAGTCTGAGGATGTAAATCTATACATCCCTGCTTAGCATATGGACACTCCTTTATTCCTAGGTCAAACTTGCCATAACTATAACAACCCCATTTTCCCATCAAACACTTACCAGGATGGGCCCTACCCCAATTTGCACATGTCGGGTAATGAGTGGTTAGTTTAGCACTAATTGACACTCATTATGCATCTATATTACCTTGTTTTAAATGAATAAATGAGACGACATCTATGGATAGATGCATTAATATCCATTCTCTGCAGGCATAACGTTGAGAAGACCAAAAGATATGGATTGGAGCTAAAAATGATAAAAAGGGAGCAAGTAAGAGTATAGCTAAAGTCCTAAACTACATAAGCCTCAGTTACCGCGATTGCAGTCCTCTATCCGCAGTCTCCTCTTCTACTTTTTATCTGATAAAAGTCTGTTCTTTCATTACAGGTATCAGGGTGATCCTCTTCGGGACAACCTCAGGCACATGGGAACTAGTAGTGAATTGATCACGATAATAAGTCCAAATCGAGGAAAATTCATACTTGAATACCACTAGTACACTAAAAACTAGGCCTTTCATCCATGTTTTAATAATCGGACTAAGAGGGACGTGAATTTACTAATCGGTTAGTCAAGACGGTCAGAGCAACGCCGTCGTGGCATACAACTATGGTCATATGGTTGCAGTCATGGAAAGACATGCGCGATCGCGGTTACACAAGAATATGCCCAGGGACGGATCTGTAAAAGCAATTGGATGTATCCCAAGGCATATTTAAGTTAAAACCCATTCTTCTTTGGGATAGCTTATCTCATAAGATATCATTGAATTATAGACTTAAAACCCTAATTTTTGCAAGTGTGTAATTAAATTTGGAGGTTAAATTTCATAGGATTTTTGTGAAGAATGAATGCTTTGGATAAACCTTATGGTATATTTTTTTTAGTTTTTCATGAGTAGCTAAGTAATTTAGTCTTGGGATTATGGTGAACTATAGTGTTTTAGCGTGTGGGTATTGTTGTGATTGCATGGATTTTAGTTATTGAGGATGTATTCCACTATTTATTGAGCTTATGGTTTGGAATTTGATTGGTGAAAACCCCAGATCTCCAAATAGGTTTTCTAGGTGAAAGCCCCAAGCTTTAGAAACCCGTTATCATCTTCTAAAGAAGGATGAATGTGAATATTAGGTAACCCATAACCTCCACAAAATAGGGTTATATGGGGACAAAACAATGGTGGACAATTGAGCCTATGGTTTACTACCTATAGAAATCTTAGAAACAAGTGTTTTGGTGGTGTAAATCATGTCAAGAGCATCATCCTAGTTATATGGATGTTTGATTGAGGTTTTGGTTGATTATGAAAATAAGTATACTTATTAGGTTCTCGAAAGAGCCAACGGGTGAAATCGTTGTTGTTTTGTTGAAAGATTGACCCCAATGAACTTTGATCTAGCCTGTCCTTTAGTTATAAACTACAATTTCATGAGGAACCAACATTAACCCACACGCATTACGTCTAGGCAGACATAATCCCAAGATTTCCTCTAAATCTTGAATTCTAATCAAAAAATTTATTAACCAACATCTTGTTAATTTTTATTATGAAGAACTCCAAAACAAATCCCCCCATTTTATTTAAATGTCATGTTGTTAGCATTTCAGGTAATCTCATAGTAATTTGAGAACCAAAAGTGTTTGAAATCTGTAATTCGCTCATTGAGATTCGACCCCAATTTAATTTGTGTTACTTGACAATGACTGCCTTACTCCTAAAACATGGGAGTGATTTGAGAGTTATCAAAATAGCACCATTGTCTGTGAGTGAAATATAGATTTTTATTGTGTTGTGTAATTCTTACTTGGGAATACCCAGAGTGGTGTAATTTACTTTATTTGTTGTTTTTGAATATTTTGTAGGTGATCAAAGTGTAAATAGAGAAATGAGCGATAACCCAAGAAATATCATACCCCTAAATATTCCTCTCCATGATGAAGACCAATTAAATGAGGCAGGGAAAACAAGTGCAATTTGCATTCCACCAATCAGCGGGAATGTACTTTTTCATGTTACTAGCATCATGCTCACATGTTGAAAATAAAAGGGTAGTATGGGGCTAAGAATATGTTTACATGAATGTCCATTTGAATAAATTTATGGAAGTTTGTGCGCCATTTAACATAGCACATATTACACAAAAATCCATCTGGCTTCGACTTTTGCCATTTTCACTAGTAGGTGAGGGAATTTTATGGCTTTTCTCACTTCCACCTAGCTCAATTACATCATGGGAAAATCTTAATACGTTGTTTCTTGATATATACTTCCCACTATATAAAATCTTTCAAAAGTGAGATGAGATTGTGAACTTATTGTAAATGAATGTAGAAATGATATTTGAAGTTTTGAAGTGGTTTAAGGGTAAGTTAGCTCAATGCTCAAATCATGTGTTTACGAAAAAGATGATCCTTCAAATTTTCTATAGGGCTCTTAATCCATTAATGAAAATGGTAGTGGCAAATATGGTAGGTGGTTCTATAGTTAGATTGGATTATCTTGTGGCCTTTCAATTGATAGGAGAAGTGTCAAAACAAAATAACGATTGGAATACCTGAGAAATTGAAGCTTCCAAAGCCCTTTCTACCACATCCGTGGAAACTAATGAACAAAGAAAATGACAAGAAGAAAAAGTTTAGAACTTGTCCAAAATGATGACCCAACTTGAGCTCTTGATGAAGCATGTTATGGGTGCATCTATGAAATCGGTAAATGCCATAGCATCAAAATCTTATAAAGAGGATGAAGAGGCAAAGAAGTTGGATGAAGAAATTCAGTACTTCACAAACTACTTAGGGGGTTCCCTCCCTACCTATCAAAGGTACGGTGGGCACCAAGATTGGATGGATCATGAGAAAGATCGATATTGGAGAGATTTTGAACATGAATATGAACATTATGTCCCTCCTCCTGATTGAGCTAAAGCCAAGGAATCTAGAGTCGTTGACCCCAAAAATTTCAAGACCAAGGATAAGTTAGAAAGGATCTTGAATAGAGTGGAAGGCATAAAAAAGGTGGTCTATGAGTTGAACGGTAATTTATCTCACCTCTCTCAAATAGTGATGTCTCCTTCCACCTATATAAATTAATTGGAGACTAAAGTGGGGAAAATATCCATGCAATTCAATGCTATACCTAGAGGTGGACTTCCACGTGACACAATTGCTAACCTAAAGAATGACGCCCATGTCCTAGAAATTATCACAAGCAGTAATGATGGCCATGTCCTAGAAATTGTCACAAGGAGTGTAAGATCTCTTCAAGAACCTTTTAAAGGAAACATAAGTGAGAATATGTTCAAGGCTAAAGCAAAGGAGGTAACGCCTCAAAAAAGAGGCGAATTATGAGAAAGAGGTCAATGAAAGAAATAAGGAGGTGGTTGAAGTTGAAAGGCCATAAGTTGAAGAAAGATAAACCATCCAAGTTCATCCCCCATTTCTTCAACGTTTTCATAAAAAAAAGGAAAATTACAAATTGAGGAAGTTTATGGCCAAACTTAGCAACCTATCAAAAAATATCCCGTTCCTTGAATCTATCCACGAGATTTTGGGATACCCTAAGTTGATGAAAAAGTTGATGTCCAAAAATAAACTTGCTGAAGGAGAGACTATTGAGGTCACTCATGGATGTAGAACTATCATGGATAGAAAAGGTTGTGGAAAAGAATGATGACCCCAGGGCATTCACTATTCCTTGCACTATTGGGATGCATGAATTTGAAAAATCTCTATGTGACCATTGTGTGAGCATCAACCTAATTTATTTTTTCCTATACAAGAAACTTGGTCTGGATACCCCGAAGCCAACCTCTATGTGACACTTGAAGGAGGACCAGTCTATAAAAAGGCTAGTGGGTATATTATTTGACGTCCTTGAGAAAATGTACAAGTTCATTCTCTCGGTGGATTTTGTGGTATTGGATTGTGAAATAGACCAAGAAGTGCCTATCATTCTTGTTTGTCTTTAATTAGAGACTGGGAGAGCCATTTTTGATCTAGATATGGGGGAGATGAAATTTAGATTGCAAAAGAATGAGGTCTCTTTCAAAATGTACAAGTCAATGAAGCAAATCATGGAGTTGCAAGTAGTATCTATGGTGGATGTTTAAAATGATAAGATGAATAATGAGGAGTTCGAGGATCTACCTTGAAAATTAAAGAACGAATACGTTATGCCACGATGATAACTAAGGCTAAAGGTGGAAGGCAACCCACAAATACCACGAGTCTATCATTTCCTTTTTTGTTATGTTTTTGTAGGGTAGATGTTATCTTTTACATATCAGTAACGAATACATTTATGGTGCTATGGAGTGCATGAGATAAGCTGAACAGGGGAGAAATATGGAAAAATTGAGTAAAATATTGAATACGGGAAAACATGAGAGGAAAATTGCTCTCTGTTACCGTGATCGTAGTCCCCAAATATTATTGTGTTCATGAAAATGTCCGTAATCGTAGTTCCTTGACCGGGACCGCAACTACTTCTGCCATTTATCCCCAAATTTCCCTCATTTGCATCACACCCCTTTTAAGAATGTACTCTCTTAGTTAGGATAATTTCTGGTCAAGTTTGTGAGCTTAAATAGCATCCTTACATTCAATTTCATCAAAACTCTGGTAGGTGACATGAATTCATGCTTTTACTCCTGAAAATAGGCCATAGAATGCATGATTTAGAAGATCTTAAAATTTTGATTGTTATGCTTTCCATGATTGTCAAATTTTGTATTGGTGTGGTATTGGTTGTTTGATTAAGGTGTGCACACAAGTGTAGGAAATCATGAGTACCTAATTATGTGCAAAATAGGTAGTCTAATAAGATATACATACCAAGTTTCTGATAAAATGTTCTAACGAACTTTCAATACTCATATTTGCTTTCTAAAATGCATTCGCTCACTTGTTAATATTATTCCAATTATCTTTAATTTCTTCCACATTGTAGAACATACTGGTAACCTAAATTTGGAAGAAATATGTACATGTAGAGTTGACAGGGAACCAACCTCAGGTACCGCAACCACAGTCATAGATCGTGATCGCAGTAAAATAAATACGATGCTAACCAGCGATCGCGGTAATTGAGGATAGCATCTTATCATGCCAAAAATCCTGCATTTATAATTTTTAGTCTACCAACTCCAAGTACCTACTCTAATAAACTCTGGTGATTAATCTAGCATATTTTACATTATTAAAATATCATCGAAAGATATAATGTGAGCTTAGTGCTTTTAGGACAACCTCATGGATAAGTATGATCACATCTGATTTATGGCACTCGAGTGCAACACTCTTTACTAAAGGGACCTTCCAAGGACAAAGATGATCTTTGAGAGAGGAATCTACTTGGATAATGTGCCAGAGAAACTCCTATCACTTCATGACAAACTTGAATCCATAGGGTGGCAGTGTTTCTTCCCTGATCCATGCATTACAAATGAGCAATGGGTTCATGAATTCTATGAAAAAATCACTGAAGTCTCTTTTTCGATCCCACTCAATATGACTGTCAAGATTCAGGAAAAGCTAATGAAAGTTTGGGCGAAACAAATCAATGATGTTTATGGGCTAAAGTAGGCAGATATGTGTGAATTCAAAGCGAAGGGGTGTAAATCGAGGAATTGGTTAGCACAACAGCTATGTCCCGAAAGGCAAGTCTCCTGGACAAAAACTAAAAGTTATATTTGCATGAAGAAACTCACCTCTAAGGTATGCATATGGTTGAACATCATTTGTAGCTGAGTTTCTCCTTGAACCCACATGACAACAGTCCCAGAATTACATGCTAGGATGGCTGTGTGCATTCTAGACGACATCCTTTTAGATATTGGTCAACTCTATTCTAATAAAATAGATAATTTTAAGAACCAATGTGGCACACATTTATTATACCCCTCTTTAATTACTGAGCTTTGCAGGGAACAAGGGTGGACAAGTATGCTAGTGATACATGGGTGTGACCCAAAACCCCTATTTACCCCTTGAGGAATAAAGGTGAGGGTGCACCCAGAAAAAAGCTAAAAAAGAATCATATACATGGAAAAGTCAACATGCAGTGAACCTGGGTCTCATAGGCCAACCACCGCGGGACCCCTAGAGGAGATTGGAATAAATATTTAAACTATAAAAGAGCTTGTGTCTAATTTTCCCGATGGACCGGGAGAGCCTTACATCGCTCATCATTCTTATGTGTTATGTACCAATTATGAGAAGTACAAGGAGGACCAAACTAAGCAAGAATCTACCATTGATAAGATTAAAAAGCCTTCTCTTCTTTTGAGGAGTCATATCGAGACCTTTGGATCACGCATGAGAAAATTGTTACTAGGGAGAAAAAGAAGAATAAATTCTTTATCGGGTTATGGAAGGACATAAAGGGCCTATGGAAGGTTCTAATGCCCCAAGATAGACTTCTTTCTTCTTAGATGGACAGTGACGATAAGGCCCCAGCCGAGTGGTCCAATCTTGAGGAAGAGGGTGGTGATGTAGAGCCCAACAGTGATAGCACCCCTTGAATAAGTGTTTTGGGAGTGTAAATCATGTCAATAGCATCATCCTAGAAATAGGGATGCATGATTGAGGTTTTGGGTAATTATGAAAATGTGTACACTATTTAGGTAGTCGAAAGAGCCAATAGGTGAATTCGTTGTGGTCTTGTTGAAAGATTGACCCCAATGAACATTGACCTAGTCTATCCTTTAGTAAACAACTAAAATTTCTTGAGGAACCAACATTAATCCAGATGCATTATCTCTAGTTAGATATAATCCAATGATTTCCTCGAAATCATGAATTCTAATTAAAATTTTATTAACTAAGAGCTTGTTAAAGTATGTTTGTGAAGAATTCTAAAAAAAATCCATCCATTTTATTTTACATGCTGTTTTGTTAGCTTTTCATGTAATCTCACTGTAATTTGAGAACCCATAGTGTTTGAAATCTCTAATTCACTCCTTGAGATTTGACCCAAAATTGGGTTACTTGACAATGACTGCCTTACCTCTCAAACATGAGAGTGAGTTGAGCATTATAATTAGGTAACTTGGCCTCCTTACTATACTATTCTGAGACCTAAAATTCGAATTCCTACCCCACTACTTCTGCCTGGTCCTGGGTGAAGGGGCACTGGCTAAATATTGAGTAGGAACTAAAGAATGACCGTATGACTATGATCGACTTCCCCCTCTGGACCATGGCCGACTGTACTCAAACTATACAGTCCTAGCTCTTTGTTTCTCTTCTCTGTTTCTTTTAAAATTTTTGCCTCATTCTGTTGAGCATGAGTTATCGACCTAGCAATATCCATATCCCCAATCGGCATGGCAGTCTGACACTTCTTAACAATGAAGTCAGACACCCTGGTAACAAACTTACCCATATGAGGCACTAGAATTAGATAACAACTCTGGGGCATATTTAAACAACTTAGGGAACTTAAGGAATTACTCTTTCTTTGTCATAGAGCCCTATCTTATTTTCCTGAACTGCTCTACTTTAGCCTCCCTCATCTTACGAGGAAAGAACCTATCCACAAAATCACTCTAAAATGCCTGCTAACTCATAGGGGATGCATTCTCACCCTATCACTCTTTCACACAGTGATCTAATCATAAGAAATATCTTTCAACCTATCGGATGCCAGCTCTACACACTTCTCTTTAGTAACATACTTGATCTGAGTAAACTTTCTCACCTCAAAAATAAAGTGTTGAGGATCCTTATCCACCTTTAATCCATTGAACTCAGGTGGATTCATCCTCATAAAGTCCTGAATCTGGGTTGCAAATAGGTTTCCATTTTGCTAAAGTAGGATTGTTGCATATTGATTTCCCTGAATATTAGCGTTAACAGCTTGGGCCAATGCCTGAAAGAAAACCCAAAATTCAGCATGAGATACATACTTATTCAGAGGATCATCGTGCGGAGATAGTTGTTCATTATTTCTGCATGTGTCAAATCATCAAGGAGGCAAACTCTGTCATGTAAAAGTATGAGTTAAGGAAAATAGAGAAAATTGTAAGCATGATAGATCATGAAAGAAAGAATAATTACTAACTCATTTTCAAGCCTCCTACTCATAAGTGTGGCGTTCTTCACACTCATGCTCAGGACTCTACGTAACGCGTCTTGTCTGACTCCCTATGACTCCTTAAACCTTATGCTCTATTACTAAGTTTGTAATACCTCAAAAGTACCCCTAGGAAATCACACGATGCTTCAGACTAGAAATAAACCTAAGTTAACCAACGATATCTATTGAATTTGAAACTCGCATAAAATGTGAACTAACATTTATAAAAATTGAAGGTAAACTATTCCATGGCCTAATATAAATTGTTAACTTTGGAAACCTTAAGAAAAATCCTTGAACTGTAAACATACACAGTTTGACAAGCCTTTACGGCTAATTAAAGAGACACTGAGACAGACCCCAATTGACCCAAACATAAACAAAAATCAAATAACTAAAGTACTTTCATAAATAAACAAGATTCTTAAGTTGGGTCCTCAGACTACGAGAACTCACCAAAAGTTGAGATTTAAGTGATGGTACTCGAAATCCATCGTGCTGCTGGAAATGAGCATTGGAATCACATTATAATACAATGTGGCGCATAATCATATATGTGGGTCAGTATTCCTAGAATGTACTGAGTATCTGGGAGTAAATGCATGTGTAAGACAAAAGTTGTATAAATATGTAAACTTTAAAATAATGCATGTTAAGCACAATGAATCATCTTGGACTTTAGTAAAATTTAAACTACAAGTTCATAAAACATGGCTAATGAAGCATATAAATAACTTTAGTGAGCCACAACACTTCATTTCTAAAATCATTGCCTTTATTCTTTCTTATGGGAGATTCTTCTAACCAACATAAACCATGTGAGCTATCACTAAGTCCAACATCTTTCTCACATTGGGGATAGTTGTTCTACCCCTTACATCATAATAGAAACTTAACGTAAGTGATCACTAAACATCATATATATTAGGAAAAAAGTTTAACCTATGGTGGAACGTAGTTTCCAGGGATTTTGGGTATGGTCATCTGGATTCTCTTCTCGATGCTAAATACTACTACAAAAATATATGTATGGTCAACCTTAGGAAATCCATCTTAAAATAACATAAAGATTTATAGACTGAAAACCAGTTATATTTTTTATTACTTTAAATCACAATTAAGATGTACACTTGTGAATTCCATGTCTTATATTTATATTAAAAGATCAAGCTTCTCTTTAAATTAGGTTCTAGAACAAATCAATGGATCTTAAGAGCTTAAACTTTTTGTAAACTCATTATTGGTACTAAGTACATGGAGTTCATGTTTTTTTTCATAGAAATTCATAACAAAAAATTATGCTCAATAATAACCTTGAAATCTTTCAACAATATTCCAGTCAATATAATTAATTTCAAACCACATTGTAAATCATACAAGTTAAGACATGAATAAATGTAAGCCTTAATACACTTAATGCTTTTTATCACATAGTAATGCCATACTTTAAGAATATAGTTATTTTTTGTTTGAATCCTAATTCTAAACAACTAAATTCATTCTTTAAACCATGTTTTTAGCCACAGGGAAAAAAGAATAACCTTTTTCATAAACCCCACATACCTGGAATAGCTTGACTTATGAAGAGATCTTGAACTTTGAGACATGAAAGATGACTTGGTAAGAGAAACCCTAATCTTTATGATCTTTAAGATTAAAGTATAATTAATTTACTGAAAGTGGATAAAAACGATGCTCTATTTTAGGTTATAAGTCGTGTGTTGGGAGTTATAAAAGGAGTAAAGACCAAAATGCCCCTTAACTGAACATTACAGAAATTGATCGCCAGTCATGATGAGTCAACCATACGACTTGTATGGTGAAGATACAAGTTAGCCTCATGACTCGTAAGTTTTGCATGATCAAAGATGGTATACACTAGTCAACATACAAGTCTAACCTATGACTAGTAACCTCTTAATTCAACTTGTATCCCCCAACCCATAACTTGGATAGAAACTTTAAGAACCTAGGTTATTACCCGTACGAATAAACTTGATAAGACTCGTACAATATCCAGACGACTTCTAGGATCTGCTCATATCTATAATAGAATTAAACTATTCAACATTTCCATAGGTACGATTCCAACATACTACTCGTATGTTGTTTATACGACTTAAGAAGATAAGTTATATATTGTACTATAGCTTTTAGACATGAGCAATTACAAGCTACCACCCTAATTTCTAAACATTAATAATGTATTCATCCATACAACGACCCTGGTTGGAAAAATTATTGACAAAGAGTGGTGAACTCTCATGGTTAAAGAATAAGAAGAAAAAGATTTCTAAGTATCGATAATCATTGCCACAAAAAATTTATGGCCATTGTTTCGATTGCGACTAATTCCTTCACATAGTGCTACCAATATAGGTTAGCTCAATTCTATTGTGGTTAACCACATAATAGAGGCTTTTAAAATTAACTTCAGCCAGGTGATTTTGGATAAAATTAACTCAAGTGCTCAAGATACTGCCATTTTATTATCATTTCCATGTCTGGTGACTGAGTTGTGTAGATTTACAAAGGTTCTTATTCTAAGTGGGGTTGATCATACCATGGAAGACACATATAGTTATGAATTATATGACATAAAATTATGCAATTAGTGAGTTGGGGTTCCACAAACCTCCTTCATATGGACTTCAATCACAGACTACTCTATAGATGTCTAATATTTCTTTAGGTACGACTTTAGCCATTATGTCTATTGATCCGCCAGGTGTGTCTGTTATATCTAAAGATGAAGTTGTTTCCTCATCTAGTGATACAAAAGACATAGAATATATGCCACCCATATACTTGGAGTTATAACTAACTCAACAAAATTATTTAAGCATGGTCAAGAAGTAAAAGACGTTCACGAGACAATTGCAGGAATGGACTAAGCAGTTCAAGCCCGTCATGGATCAAAGAATAAAGAAAAAATTAAAGCCATATTAAAATATGGATGTTCCCTTAGATTATATATTGTTGTAAATAAATAATAGGTTCAAGGCGATATCCATCCAAAATTTGGCAATGTATGCAGTCTAATTAAACAAATCCCAAGTTGATATTGGCACACTAAAATAAGCTCTATTTTTAAGTTTCGTGACCTAAGAATTGTAGAATCATAGGATGATGATACCAAACTTGACTCGATTGGGTGAACTCTTAGTAAGAAACCAAGAAAATATTGAGAAAATAAAAGGTTAAAGAAAAGAAAGAAATTTAAGAAACACATTGAAATCAAATGAGAAAGATAAAAAAGGGAGGCTTTAATATGTGGTGGACCGGCTAACTGGAGTTTTTTTTGCTCAACTTCTACAATTGGGACCGCTCCACCAGTGTTTCCAACTACCACTCTAGTGACTTGTTAATAATATGAGTACTTTAGATCACGCTGGTGTTACCATCCAGATTATGAGGTTGCAAAGACCTCTGAATATTTATAAAACTCTAAAGACTAAGAGATTCATATGTATTCCTATCTCTAAATTTTATCACATTTATGCATTGTGGACAATGAATCCTTCTTTTAATAGGGGTTGGGCTACCTGTGAGTCTATTACAACCAACCATGTTTTGGTGTCATGTGTCTTTTCCCTTTAATATGCTATCTAGTAGAATTGGCATATTTAGGGTATTTCTTTAGTGTGTATCTAAGTTAAACTATTAGAAATCAATAGTATGAATTTTGTTATTTTATGTGGATTTTGTGAAAAATAGAGGGCATCTTCGGAAGTAACTTATTTTTACCACTAATTTTATGGTTTTATTTTATTGACCTTTTGGATTTGTTAATACATCAGTATATATGGATCAAATGGTATTTCTTAAGCTTTATAGACATCGAGATCGTGGATATTAACAAGTGTTCTTTTGTGCTAGGTGTGTGTGAGCCTATTTTGTGCATGCACCTAAAAACTGTGTGTTCTATGATGTTTAAGTTATAAGTCATTGATTAGGAATGATTTACATTCCTTATTTGAATCTAGTCCACTTAGCCTAAAGAGACTTTCCAAATGATGTGAATAATTCCTTTGATCCATTCTTTGAGTTGTTTAGACTTGTTTATTAAATAACTGTTCAATTTTATTTTTTTATCTATAAACATCTATTAAGACTGTGGTCCCTCATTGGACATCAAGCACCTCAACTCAAGCATATTTCCAAAGCTAAGGGTAGATATTGTACAAGTGTTTGATAAGTGGAAAAAGGTATGGAAAGAGAAAGTGTGGAAAAAGAAGATCCTATGATTGTAAGAAAAAAAAAGAAAGATAGGAGAGAAAGTAAATAAAAGAAAAAGAAAGATAGGAGAGAAAGTAAATAAAAGAAAAAAAATGATACATAGAGAAAAAAAAGAATTCCTAAAAGAGTTGTTGCACTAGGGACTAATAGAATTTTATAGAAAAAGATGAATAAGGGAAGAACCTCAACTTATGTCGAAATAGAGCTTATTAATGTCAAGAAGGATAGAGTCATTGATCCCCAATTGTATCCTGCCAGCACCTAAGCCCACATTACAAGCCTAGAAATTCCCTGTAATGATCAACACTCTGAAAAAAAACAAAATTAAGATAGTAAGGTCTTGCCTATGGTTTGCTCAGTGCATCATTAGGAACATTTCTTTGTAAGTGTGACTGGAATTTTTCCCAGTCCATGTTAAATTTACACGTGTATGAGGGATTTCTTTCTAGGGAGGGCACCATAAAGCCATTTTTTATTATATATAGTTAGGATAGTAGTTATTGTGTATGAAAATTATTCACTGATATTATACAGATATGCTTTCATTAAAACATATTGACATGATGGATAACTCCAACTAACTCCAACTAATAAGCTAATCAATGAGATACAAGAAAATTATTATGTCCTCGAAGGATGAGGACTCACTTCTACTCTGACTGTTAAATCTGAAATCTACTCTTGATCTAGAACTCGTGTCTCTGAACCTATGGTGTAACATAAAAAGAAAGCACTATAGCGAGAATGCAGCAGTACATATGTACCGAGTATACATGTGAAGTAGGGTATATGAAAGGGTTTGCATGCATAATCAATACTAACTGACTGTTTAACATGAACGTAAGAATGCATACATAAATATGCAACTGTAACTGACAATGTGATAACATGATACTAATACCTTGGTAGCATGACTACTGAGTCCGGATACTGATAACATGACATAACTGATAACATGAATGATTGTATCTGAATATAACTGATAACATAGGTGACTGTAGTTGATAGTCATAAATTTGATAGAACTATCTGAGTTCCGTAATATATCTGAGTTGACTGTATCTGACAGTCCTGAAATCTAAAGAACTAGCTAAGTTTTATTACTGAGACTGATTGACTGCATCTGACAGTCCTAATTCTGTAACTTAAAACTGTGGGAAGTAGTATCTAACCGACATACCCCAAATATGATATAATTGCTGATCTGGGGTCCAATCTATGCCCTGATTGAAAGAGTGTCAATACCGCGCTACTAGTAAGGACAACATATGACTAACCCTCATATAACAGGTAATTCTAGAAAGAATGGTGGGAACCCTCACATGAAAGGTTAGGCTACCTCAGCTACCCTCATATAGTCGGCTACGATGTCACAACCTATGTTGGCTACATAGTTCTGGAACGCAAGGATTGATTTTTGGAATCACACCCTCGTATAACAGGTAAATCCCCATACTTGGGTTCACTCGGTGCTAATTCCTACTCCCATTTGAATAGACACTAGACATGATTTACTGAATTAAACTAAGCATGGACTGAGTTATTGAATTTTCATCGCTGACGAAATACTACTGATATCTGCTAACTAATTGAGTCATGAGATCATGGAGATTTTTCCTGAGTCATAAGACTATATGAAGTCTAAGATTTCATAGCTTAACTTAGAGTATCATGAAAACATGACATGGATCTAGGCACACAGCTAATATTTCAGGTATAAGTGCCCCCAGGACTCGATAGAAGGAAACTGACATGACTTGATATTCTTGAATACATGATAATTACCACAATACGTTTGTTGAAGCATTTCATCAAATGTTTATTAGGGATAGGATTGTATATTTATTGGGATTTTCATGATATCATGCTAGTTAGGTAAATTTCCTTCATCTAGGCATTTTATCAAACATATGGCAAAGCGTAGTACTTATTAACATCATGGTATAGCATTTAAACATCATGGTTTAGTCTTGAGATTTTGTAAATATTTATCTATACTAATCAACCCACATGAAATTTATTATCAAATCATGGAATAGAAATCAATTCCTCATTTATCAACATGAAAGAGAACATACAAAGCATGAACACATGAATGAAATCCATAACTTGTAGTTGAAAAGGGATTCTTGGACTTCATGGATGAAAGAATCCCATGAATGAACTCTATGCATACCTTAATTTGTGATTTCATGAAGATTGATGGTGAAACCTTCTTGCAATTAGACCATCTATGAAAACCCTAACTATAGTTCTTGAGAGTATTTGAGAAAAACAACATCATTTTCGATGAATAAGGGGTAAATATCGTGTTTGGAAGATTATATAGGGGTAAATTAACCATTTTAACCCCGCACATATAATTAAATTTTCAATAAAATTTCCCGAATTGGGTCTTTGGCGCGACGCGGCATTATCGTGTCGTGTCAATGGAAATTGATAATTGGGAAACAACACGGTGGCACGATACAGAACTATTGTGTTGAAACCTCGTCTACTACCTGGAAGTTTGGCTCGACGCACCAGCATCGCGGAGCAACACTATTAATTGACAATTGATATTTGAGCTATCTCTGTGACGCGCTGAAGGCTCAGGTCAAACACTTTCTCACTAAAAAGGCTCTAACTCTTTGCCCGGGTGTCAGATTTGGGCTATTATATATCGATGGAAATCTTATTCAATTTCCCACATTATAGGAAGTGAAAATTATGTAAATACCATGTGTATAATAATAAATTCTTATTTTAAATCAAGTTCTAACATCCTTAAGATGATTTTTGAGCTAAGAAAAACACGTGTATTATAATATCTCCCCCTTGAGAACATTCATCCTTCAATGAAACTGACTGAGAGGGGAAACAATGAGATGAACATGAATAACTGGATCATATCTCATGATGGACGTGACTGACAAGCTGAACAAAACATACTGAACATGCATATCTGATGCATGCGTAACTGAGTCATAAATACATAACTAAAAGTTCTAAAGAACTAAGTTTTCTCACAATGAGAATGCATGTATGATGCATAACTATATAACTGATCTGATACATGAATGCATGACTGAATATACGGTAGTACTTGATACTAAGCTTATCCTAGGAACATGAGCATGAGACTGAATACTAAGTTAGTGATGTACACTAATCCTGAAATTGAGTAAGATTAATGAGAACTATTACCTTGAGCTTAGTATGAGTTGGCGGGGAAAAGGTGAGGATATTTGGTATGCATATCTACTTCTGCTTGCCAAGTAGCTCTCTCGATGGACTAATTTTGCCAAAGAAATTTAACTAGAGGGACTTCTTTGTTCCTCAATCTATGAGTATGATAGTCTAAGATTTCAACTGGAATCTTTTCATAAGAGAGGTTGTTCTAAACATCTATCCTCTGATTAGGGACTATGACTGATGGGTCACCTATACACTTCTTGAGGAAAGAGAGATGGAAGATCGGATGAACTGAGGCTAGATCAGAAGGAAATTTAAGCTCATAAGCTACCTTGCCGAATCAACTGAGACTCTTGAATGGAATGATATATCAAGGACTGAGTGTTCCCTTCTTGCCGAATCTATTCACTCCCTTCATAGGAGAGATCTTGAGGTAGACATAGTCACCAATCTCAAACTTGAGATCCTTTCTATGAACATCTGAATAAGACTTCTGTCGGCTCTGAGCAACCCGAAGTCTTTCTCTAATTAATTGAAATTTTTCTAAGGCGTCGAATAATAAGTCAGGACCTATGACTAAGGCCTCACTAACTTCGAACAAACCAGTTGGAGATCTATATATCTTACCATAGAGAGCTTCGAATGGAGCCATCTGAATATTTGAATGATAGTTGTTGTTGTATGCAAACTCAATCAAAGGAAAGTGGTCATTCCAACTACATTTGAAATCAATTGCACACACCCTTAGAATTTATTCTAATGTCTGAATGGTTCTTTCTACTTGACCATCTATCTAAGTATGAATGGTTGTACTGAGAGGAACTTGGGTACCAAGACCCTTTTTGAATGCTTTCCATAATTGAGAGGTGAACTGGGTACCTCTGTTTGAGATAATAGACAATGGAACACCGTGCAATCTGACCATCTCCTTGATTAAATCTTGGAGTAATCCTCGACTGAATAAGGCATATGAACTGGAATGAAAAGAGTTAATTTGGTCATTCTATCTACAATGACCCAAACTGAATCATGCTGATGATGAGTTCTAGGTAAACTCATCATGATGTCCATATTTGTAACTTCCCAATTTCAAGTAAGAATACTGAACTCCTGTATTGGGACACTATTCTTTTGATGTTCTATCTTAACTTGCTGACAAGTAGAGCACTTAGCCATAAATTCTACAATATCTGTCTTTATCCCACTCTGCCAATAGATCTCCCACAAGTCGTGGTACATCTTAGTGTCCCCTGGATGAATAGAGTAATGTGCACCATGCGCTTCTACAAGAATTCGCTGCCTTATGTCATATACACCAGGAACACATAGATGATCCTGACAACGGATGACGCCATCACCCCCTTTGGAGAAAACCTCAACTTTCTGATTCTGAATTGACTCTTTTAGATTGACAAGGCTAGGATCCTTATCTTGATTTTATTTCAACTAAGAAACTTGAGATGATTCTAAGATACTCTGAACACATACACCGCCCTCAGAAGAATCGACTAAGCGAAGGCCTAGCCTAGCAAGATGGTGTACTTCTTGAGCGAACTTCTTATTACTATCCTCAACATGAGAAACATTACCCATAGAGAGTCTACTGAGAGCGTCGGCCACTACATTGGCATTGCCCGGATGATAGAGGACACTCTTGTCATAATATTTAAAGAGCTCTAACCACCTTCTCTGATAAAGATTAAGATCTTTTTGACAAAAGACATACTAAAAGCTCTTATTATCTATGAAGACGTCTACATGAACTCCGTAGAGATAATGCCTCCAAATCTGTAAGGCAAATACTATAGCTACTAACTCAAAGTCATGAGTAGGATAATTCTTCTCATGGGGTTTAAGCTATCTGGTAATGCTAGAAATGGAGCTGAGGTGAGTCGAGTCTTTAATTCCTAAAAACTCTACTCGCATTAATCTAACCACTCAAACTTGACCTTTTTTTGAGTCAATCTGGACATAGGGGATGCAATGGATGAACATCCTTCAACAAACCATCTGTAATAGTCAGCCAAACCCAAAGAACTCCTTAAGTCCAATAAAGAAATAGGGAGAGACCAATTTCTTACTGCTTCGGTGTTTTGAGGATCTACCCTAATGCCATCACCGGAAATGATATGACCAAGGAATGTTATTGACCTTAGACAAAATTTGCACTTATTGAATTTGGCAAATAACTGAATATTTTTTAGAGTCTGGAGTACTATTCTGAGATGGTATGCATGATCGCGCTCAGTGCGGAAATAGACCAGAATATCATCTATGAATACTATGACGAATATGTCCAAGTACTACTTG
Source organism: Capsicum pubescens (assembly GCA_030864215.1). Taxonomy (NCBI): domain Eukaryota; kingdom Viridiplantae; phylum Streptophyta; class Magnoliopsida; order Solanales; family Solanaceae; genus Capsicum; species Capsicum pubescens. The sequence continues at coordinate 174,076,751 of CM061543.1, forward strand.
AACACACGATTCATCAAGTCCATGAAAGCGGCTTAGGCGTTGGTAATACCAAATGACATGACTAGAAATTTAAAGTGACCATACCGTGAACAGAAAGTTATTTTTGGGATGTCATATTCTATAACTCTAAGATGATGATAGACGAATCTGAGGTCTATCTTAGAAAAATAATTGGCACCCTAAAGTAAGTCCAATAAGTCATAAATTCAGGGAAGAGGATACTTGTTCTTGATCGCAACCTTATTGAGTTGATGGTAATCAATGCACATACTGAGTTAACCATCTTTCTTGATCACGAATAATACATGTGTGCCCCACGGGGAAACACTGGGTCTGATGAATCCCTTATCTAAGAGATCATTCAACTGATCTTTCAATTCTCTGAGTTCTGCTGGTGCCATTTTGTATGGCAGAATAGAGATAGGCTGAGTGTCTGAAAGTAGATCAATACCAAAGTCTATTTCCCAATTCCTGGAAGATCTTCGGGAAAGACATCAAAATATTAACTTACAACTAGAATTGATTCAAGACTAGGAGTCTCAAAACTGGAATCTCTAAAATGAACTAGATGATAAACATATTCCTTAGATATCATATTCCTTGCCCGAAGGTAGGAAACAAGCTGACCCCTGAAAGCGAATACACTACCCTTCCACTCTAGGATTAGTTCATTCAGGAACTGAAACTAAACTATTCTATTTTTGTAGTCGACTGTGGCATAGAATGAATGAAGCCAATCTATGTTGAGAATGATATAAAAATCATCTCTATTTCGATAAGTCTACTGAAGTGACTTTCTGAAAAATCATAACAGGATAATTCCTGTATACCCGCCGAGTTATGATGGTTTTACCCATTGGGGTAGAGACTGAAAAGGGCTCTGCTATAATTTTGGGACTAATTCCGAAATCAACTACTATATAAGGAGTAACAAAAGACAAGGAAGCTCCTGGATCTAGCAAAGTGTAAGCATGCACATGAGATATCTGTAACATACCAGTAATAATATCAGGAGAACTTTACTGATCGTGATGAGTATGAATAACATATAAAAGATTTGGGTGTTTCTCTCTAGTAGCACTGGAAGTGGCACCCAGCAAATTTGGGCGAGCAGACTGATCTAAAGAGTTATTCTGGTGAACCTGAGGACCTGGCTGCGAACACTAACTCTATGGCCTGGCTTGCCAGGACTAAAAAAAATGCCACTACCTACTCCACACACGCCCTGATGGCGCTTACCACAAGTTTAGCAAAGAGGATAGGTGCGTGCAATACTAATACTTCCCTGGGTCTTAGAACTTGGCGCTCTATCTTTGTTACCCACTATGAATTTAGAAACTAGAGAACTGGATGTAGAGGGAGCTGTAACAGATGACTTAGGATGAAACTGAGAACTGTTTCCTCCTTTTAATTTAGGCTATGCGAAGTTGAAAATACCTGTCTTTGATTCTTTTTTTCCCTCTACTTAATTTTCTTCTCTTTTATCTGCTGAACATGGGTCATAATTCTAGATAAGGTCATGTAACTATTCAGTATGGTGGATCTACACTCATTAACCACACTGTCATTCACTTGGAAGTAAACTTACTCATCTTGGATCTACTGTCTGTAACCACATGAGCGGCATACCTGGTTAATTGAGTTAACTTTAAAAAATACTATTTCACTATCATATTTCCATGCTTGAGGTTGATGAACTCTATTACCTTGGATTCTCTAAGCTCTTTAGGAAAGAATCTATCTAAGAATGCAGTGACAAAAATCCTCCCACTCTATAGGACCTACATCATCTGATCTTTTGGACTTCCACTATTTGAACCAAGCATAATCCATATCCTGCAACTGGTATGCAGCTAGCTCAGCACTCTCAACAGCAGTCACCCCCATGGTGTATGTCACTTTCTGAACCTGATCTAAAAATTCCTAAGGGTCTTTATCTACATTAGACCCGAGGAAGGTTGGAGGATTCATTCGGGTGAAGTCCTGAATTCTAGTTACGGCTGAGTTGGCCACTGGGTTGGCCTGAATGACTATTTTCCATTCATTATGAGAATAAATTGATTGAGTAAGAGTGGTAAATACGTTCCTAAACTCCTCGTGAGAAACATGATCTCACAGTTTTTTCAGGCTGAGAGGTTGACTTATTTCTGTTTCTTCTTTTAGGAGGCATGTTATGTAGAAGAAAGGGAGAAATGGGTTAGACTGAGAGACTGAGTTATAATTATTCTCATAGGCACGACATAAATACTGAAAGAAAGGAAAGTGCTCTTAAACATCTCATAGACTCTTGCACATAAATGTGGCGCACAACACACCCATGTACAAAACTCTACTAGATGTGGCTTTCAGACATCCTCGGACTCTATTGAACCTTAAGCTCTGATAACAAGTTTGTAAAGACCCAATTTCTGAACCAAAATACTACACTGTGATCATGACCCCAAAGGATGATAAGCTAACCCATGACTTGTATCTGTACCTGTATACTGCATAAGATAACATAATAATGTGGAAATATACACTGAAATTCCTTAAGGATCAATCATGAACAAAATTGAATAACATAACATCTGTGTGGGGTAATATAATACCCAAAACTAAACTAAAGTCTAAAACATGATAGTCTATATCTTTACTAAAAGACTCTACTTTCTGAAGAATCTGAATAAGGAGTTGATGGGACATGTCCCCAACTAACTCCAACTAATAATCTAATCAATGAGATACTAGAAAATCATTAGGTACTTGAAGGATGAGGACTCATTTCTACTCTAACTATTGAATCTGGAATCTACTTCTGATCTGGAACTCGTGTCTCTGAACCTATGGTGTAACGTAAAAAGAAAGCACCATAGCGCGAATGCTTCAGTACATATGTACCGATTATACATGTAAGGTAGGCTATATGCAAGGATTTGCATGCATGATCAATACTAACGGACTGTCTAACATAAACGTGAGAATTTATACATAAATATACAACTGTAACTAACAATGTGATAACATAATACTGATACTATGGTAGCATGACTACTGAGTCTGGATACTGATAACATGACATAACTGATAACATGAATAACTCTATCAGAATATAACTGATACCATGGGTGACTGTAGCTGATAGTCCTGAATCTGATGGAACTATCTGAGTTGCATACTGTATCTGAGTTTACTATATCTGATAGTCCTAAAATTTGAAGAACTATTTGAGTTCTTTTACTGAGACTGATTGACTTTATCTGGCAGTCCTGATTCTATAAACATGAAACTATGGGAAGTAGTATCTAACCGACATGCCCCAAATGTGCTATAATAGTTGAGTTGGGGTCCAATCTATGCCCTGATTGGAAGCGTATCAATATCGTGACACTGGTAATGACAACATGTAAGTAACCCTCATATAACAGGTAAATCTAGAGAGAACGGTGGGAACCCACACATACCAGGTTAAACAACCTCATCTACCCCCATATAGAAGGCTATAATGTCTCAACCTATGTTGGCTACATAGTTCTGGAACACAAGGATTTCTTCTAGGAATCACACCCTCGTATAATAGGTGAGTCCCCATCCTTGGGTTTTCCCTTCTTCATGAATATCTTCACTCACTTCGTAGGAGAGATCTTAAGGTAGACATAGTCACCAATCTCAAACTCGAAATCCTTTCTACGAACATCTGTATACTAAGTCATAATTAACTGAATTTTCTCCAAGTCGTCAAATACTAAGTCATGACCTATGACTGAGGCCTCACTAACTTCGAACCAACCAATTTGAGATCCATATCTCCTACCTTAGAGAGCTTTGAATGGAGACATCTGAATAATGGAATGATAGCTGTTGTTGTATGCAAACTTAATCAAAGGAAAATGGTCATCCCAACTTCCCTTGAAATCAATTGCACACGCCCTTAGTATATATTCTAACATCTGAATGGTTCTTTCTGCCTGACCATATTTCTGAGGATGAAAGGCTGTACTGAGATGAAGTTGGGTACCAAGACCCTTTTGGAATTCTTTCCAAAAATGAAAGGTGAACTAGGTACCTCTGTCTGAGCTAATAGACAATGGAACACCATGCAATCTGACCATCTCCTTGATGTAAAGCTTGGCGTAATCCACGGCTGAATAAGAGGTATGAACTGGAAGGAAATGAGCTGATTTGGTTATTCTATCTACAATGACCCAGACTGAATTATGCTGACGACGAGTTCGAGGTAAACCTGTAAGGAAGTCCATGTTTACAACTTCCCACTTCACATTAGGATTACTGAACTCCTGCATAGGACCACTAGGCTTTTGATTCTTTATCTTAACATGCTGACATGTAGAACACTTAGCTATAAATTTTGCAATTTCTCTCTTTATCCCACTCCACCAATAGATCTCCCATAAGTCGCGGTACATCTTAATGTCCCCTAGATGAATATATTAATGCACACCATGTTCTTCTACAAGAATTCGTTGCCTTATGTCATCTACACCTGGAACACATAGACTATCCGGACAATGGAGGATGTTATCTACCCCTTGGGAGAAAACCTCAACTTTTTTATCCTGAACTGACTCTTTTATCTTGACAAGGCTAGGATACTTATCTTGATTTTCTTTCAAATCACAAACTAGAGATAATTCTGAACTACTCTAAACACATACACCACTGTGGTAGAGACTGAAAAAGGCTCTGATAGAATTTTGGGACTGATTCCAAATTCAACTGCTATATGAGGATTAGAAAAAGATCAGGAATATCCTGGATCTAGAAAAGCATAAACATGCACATGAAAGATCTGTAACGTACCAGTAACTACATCAGTATAACTTTCCTGATCGTGTTGAGTCTTAAGAACATAGAGAAGGTTAGGGCATTGCCCTCTAGTAGCTCTGGAAGTTGCACCCTGCTGATTTAGGTGATCGGACTGAGCTGAAGAGAGATTCTTTTGACCCTAAGGACCATGCTGCGGACAGTCTTTAACTCTATGGCCTGGCTTGCCACAACCAAAACAAATGCCACTACCTTCTCTACACATACCCTTATGATTTTTACCGCAAGTCTGGTAAAGAGGATAGGTACGAACACTACTAATAATGCCCTGGTTCTTAGAGCTTGGCTCGCTTCTTTGTAACCCTCTCTGAACTTAGGAACTGGAGTTCTGGCTGTAGAGGGAGATGGAACTGATGACTTAGGACAAAACAAAAAATATTTTCCTCTTTCTTATTTAGGCTAAGAGAAGTTGAAATTACCTCTCTTCACTCTCTTATTCTACTTTTCCCTCTGCTTAATTTTCTACTGTTCTATCTACTGAGCATGGGTCATAAGTCTAGCTAAGGTGATGTCACTGTTCAATATGGTTGATCTGCACTTATTAACCATGTTATCGTTCACCTTTGAAGTGAACTTACTCATCTTGGATCTACTGTCTGCAACGACATCAGGGTCATACCTAGTTAATTTAGTAAAATTTAAAAGAATACTCTTTCAATATCATATTTCCCTGCCTGAGGTTGATGAACTCTAGCACCTTGGCTTCTCTAAGATTTTAGGGAAAAAATCTGTCTAAGAATGCAGTGACAAACTCCTCCCACTCTATAGGACCTGCCTCATCTAATCTTTCAGAGTTCCACTATTTGAATCGAGCATGAGCCACATCCTTCAACTTATATGCAAGTAGCTCAGCACTCTGAATAGTAGTCACCCCCATGGCGTCTGTCACTTTTTGAACATGATCTAAGAAATCCTGAGGTTTTTTATCTACCTTAGACCTGAGAAAGGTTGGAGGATTCATTCGGGTGAAGTCTTAAATTCTAGACGTGGCTGATTTGGCCATTGGATTTGCTGAAATAACTATTGTTCTTTCATTGAGAGCAGTGACTGATTGAGAAAGAGTGGTAAATGCGGTCCAGAACTCCGCCTGAGAAACATGATCTCCCAAAGGTTCTTCGGGATGAGGGGTTGATTGATTTATGTTTTTTGTTTTAGGTGACATGTTCTTTAGAAAAAAAGAAAGAAACAGATTAGACTGAGAGACTGACTTATGATTATTCTCACAGGCACGACATAAATACTGGAAGAAGGGAAATTGTTCTTAAACATCTCATAGCCTCTTGCACATAAATGTGGCGCGCAACACACCCATGTACAATATTCTACTAGATGTGGCTTTCTAGCTTCATAGGACTCTATTGAAACTTAGGCTCTGATACCAAGTTTGTAACGACCCGATTTGCTGAACCGAATTGCTACACAGTGCTCATGACCCCAAGGGACCACAAGCTAACCCATGACTGATTTTTGTACCTGTATACTGTATAAGATAGCATAATAATGCAGAAATATGTACTGAAAGGTCATAAAGTTTGATTATGAACATAAATTAATAACGTAACATCTGTTTGGGGTAATAGAATACCAAAAACAAAACTGAAGTCTAAAATATGATAGTCTGTATCTAGTATGCATCTAGTCTGAAAGCCTTAAATGTCTTAAGAATCTGAATAAGAGGTTGATGGGACATGTACCCACTTAACTCCAACTAATAAGCTAATCAATGAGATTCAAGAAAATCATTATGTCCTTAAAGGATGAGGACTCACTTCTACTCTGAATGCTGAATCTAAAATCTACTGCTGATCTGGAACTCTTGTCTATGAACCTATGTTGTAGCGTTAAAAGAAAGCTCCATAGCACGAATGCGTCAGTACATATGTACCAAGAATACGTGTGAGGTAGTCAATATGCAAGGGTTTGCATGCATGATCAATACTAACTGACTGTCTAACATGAACATGATAATAGATACATAAATACGCAACTATAAATGACAACGTGATAACATGCTACTATACCGTGGTTACATGACTACTGAGTCTAGATACTGATAACATGACATAACTGATAACATAAATGACTGTATCTGAATATAACTGATAACATGGGTGACTGTAGCTGATAGTCCTAAATTTGATAGAACTATCTGAGTTCCGTACTATATCTGAGTTGATTATATTTGACAGTCCTAAAATCTAAAGAACTATTTGAGTTCTATAATGAAACTAATTGACTGTACCTAACAGTCCTAATTCTATAACATAAAACTGTGGGAAGTAGTATCTAACCGATATGCCCCAAATATTCTATAATTGTTGAGCTGGGGTCCATCCTATGCCCTGATTGGAAGGGTGTCAATACCGCTCCACTGGTAAGGACAGTATATGAGTAACCCTCATGTAACAGGTAACTCTAGAAAGAATGGTGGGAACCCTCAATACCAAGTTATGCCACCTCATCTACCCTCATATAGCAGGCTACAATGTCTGAACATAGTTCTGGAATGTAAGGATTTCTTCTAGGAATCACACCCTCGTATAACGGGGTGATTCCCCATCCTTAGTTTTTACCTTCTTTACAAATATCTTCACTCCCTTCATAAGAGAGATCTTGAGGTAGACATAGTCACCAATATCGAAATCGAGATCCTTTCTATGAATATCAACATAAGACTTCTATCAGCTCTGAAATGCCTGAAGTCTTTCTCTAATTAACTGAACTTTCTCTATGGCATCGAATACTTAGTAATGACCTATGACTGAGGCCTCACTAACTTCGAACCAACCAATTGGAGATCTATATCTCCACCATATAGGGCTTTGAAAGGAATCATCAGAATACTGGAATGATACTTTTTGTTGTATGTAAACTTAATCAAAGGCAAGTGGTCATCCCAACTTCCCTTGAAATAAATTTCATACGCCCTTTTCATATCTTCTAACGTATGAATGGTACTTTCTGCTTGACCATCTGTCTGAGGATGAATGGTTGTACTGAGATGAACTTGGGTACCAAGACCCTTTTGGAATACCTTCCAAAACTGAGAGGTGAACTGGGTACCTTTGTCTTAGATAATAGACAATGGAACACCGTGTAATCTGACCAACTCCTTGATGTAGAGTTTGGCGTAATCCTTGGCTGAATAAGAGGTATTAAGTTGAAGAAAAAGAGATAATTTGTTCATTCTATCTACAATGACCCAGACTCAATCATGCTGACGATGATTTTGAGGGAAACCCATCACGAAGTCCATGTTTACAACTTCTCACTTCCAAGTAGGAATACTGAACTCCTGGATAGGACCACTAGGCTTCTGATGCTCTATCATAACCTGCTAATATGTAGAGAACTTAGCTGAAAATTCAGCAATATCTCTCTTCATCCCACTCCCCTAATAGATCTCCCGCAAGTCGCGGTGCATCATAGTGGCCCCTGGATGAATATAGTAATGCACACCATAAGATTCTGTAAGAATTCATTTCCTTATGTCATCTACACCTGGAACACATAGACAACCCTGACAACGTAGGACGCCAATTACCCCTTGGGAGAAAACCTCAACTTTTTGATTCTGAACTGACTCTTTTAGCTTGAAATGGCTAGGATCCTTATCTTGTTTTTTTTTTCACCTCGGAAACTAGAGATGATTCTAAACTACTCTAAACACATACACCGCCCTCTGAAGAATCGACTAAGTGAACGCCTAGTTTAGCAATCTCGTGTACTTCTTGAGCTAACTTCTTCTTACTATCCTCAACATGAGAAACACTACCTATAGAGAGTCTAATGAGAGTGTCGGCTACTATATTTGACTTGTCCGGATGATAGAGGACACTCTTGTCATAATATTTCAAGAGCTCTAACTACCTTCCTTGATGAAGATTGAGATCTTTTTGAGAAAAGACATATTGAAGGGTCTTATGATCTGTGTAGACGTCTACATGAATTCCGTAGATATAATGCCTCCAAATCTTTAAGGCAAATACTACGGATGCTTACTCAAGGTGACGAGTAGGATAATTATTATCATGGGGTTTAAGCTGTTTGGTAATGCTACAACTTTAGCTGAGGTGATTTGAGTCTTCAATTCCTGAAAACTCTACTCCCATGAATTTGACCACTGAAACTTGACCTTCTTCTGAGTCAATCTGGACATACGGGATGTAAATGAAGAAAATCCTTTAAAAACCATCTATAATAGCTTGCCAAACCCAAAAATCCCTTGATATCTAATGGAGAAATAGGGTGAAGCAAGTTTCATACTGCTTCGGTCTTTTGAGGATCTATGCTAATCCTATCACTGGAAACGATATGAATAAGGAATGCTACTGACCTTAGACAATATTCGAACTTACAAAATTTTGCAAATAAGTGATGATTTCTTAGAGTTTGGAGTACTATTCTGAGATGGTCTGCATCATTGCGCTCAGTGCAGGAATAAACCAGAATATCATCTATGAAGACTATGAAAAACATGTCCAAGTACTGCTTGAACACTCGGTTCAGCAAGTCCATGAAAGCGGCTGGGGCATTGGTAAGACTAAATTATATAACTAGAAATTTGAAGTGACCATACCTCATACGGAAAACTGTTTAAGGGATGTCACATTTTCTAACTCTGAGTTGATGATAGCCAGATCTTAGGTCTATATTGGAGAAATAACTGGCACCCTGAAGTTGGTAAAATGAGTCATTGATTATGGGAAGAGGATATTTGTTCTTAACCATAACCTTATTAAATTGATGGTAATGAATGCATATTCTGAGTGAACCGTCTTTATTGTGCACGAATAAGACTGGTGCGCCCCATGGGGAAATGTTGGGTCTGATGAATCCCTTGTCTAAGAGATCCTTTAACTGATCTTTCAGTTCTCTAAGTTCTTTTGGTGCCATTTTGTATGGCAGAATAAAGATAGGCTGAGTGTCTGAATGAAGATCAATACCGAAGTCTATTTCCCTTTTGGTGGGAATTCTTAGAAGATCTTTGGGAAAGACATTTGAATATTCACGTACAACTGGAACTAATTTAATACTAGGATTCTCAAAACTAGAATCTTTAACTTGAACTAGATGATAAACATATCCCTTAGATATCATTTTCCTTGCCCGAAGGTAGGAAATAAGTTGACCCCTGAAAGAAGATACACTACCCTTCTACTCTAGGATGGGTTCATTTTGGAACTGAAACTGAACTATTTTAATTCTGCAGTCGACTGTGGCATAGCAGGAATGAAGCCAATCCATGCCAAGAATGACATCAAAATTATTCATCTCTATTTCAACTAAGTCTGCTGAAGTGACTTTCTAAAATATCATAACTGGGTAGTTCATGTATACCCGTCGGGCTATCATGGTTTTACCCACTGGGGTAGAGACTGAAAAGGGCTCTGCTAGAATTTTGGAACTGATTCCAAAATCAACTGCTATATAAGGAGTAACAAAATACAAGGAAGTTTCTGGATCTAGCAAAGGATAAACATGCACATGAAATATCTGTAATGTACCATTAACTACATCAGGAGAACTTTCCTGATCGTGTCAAGTCTTAAGAATATAGATACGATTTGGGCATTTCCCGCTAGTAGCACTAAAAGTTTCACCCTTCTGATTTGGGTGACCGAACTGAGCTGAAGAGCGATTATATTGACCCTGAGGACCTGGCTGCGGACTGTCTCAATCTCTATGGCCTGGCTTGCCACAATAAAAACAAATTTCACTACCTTCTCTGCACACACCCTGATGGTGCTTACAATAAGTCTGGCAAAAAGGATAGGTGCGGGCACTACTAACACGGATCAGGTTCTTATAGCTTGGCGCTCTATCTTTGTAACCCTCTCTGAACTTAGGAACTGGAGCACTGGCTGTAGAGGGAGATGGAACTGATGACTTAGGAAAAAACTGAGAACGGTTTCCTCCTTCTTATTTAGGCTGAGAGAAGTAAAAACTATCTGTCTTCGTTCTCTAATTCTACTTTTTCCTCTACTTAATTTTCTACTCTTCTATCTACTGAACATCGGTCATAAGTCTAGCTAAGTTGATGTCACTATTCAGCATGGTGGATCAGCACTCATTAACTATGCTATCGTTCATATCTGAAGTGAATTTACTCATCTTAAATCTACTGTCTGCAACCACATGAGGGGCATACCTGGTTAATTGAGTAAACTTAAAAGAATACTCTTTCAGTGTCATATTGCCCTGCGTGAGGTTGATAAACTCTAGCACCTTGGCTTCTCTAAGCGCTTGGGAAAAAAATCTGTTTAAGAATGCAGTGACAAACTTCTCCCACTCTATAGGACATGCATCTTCTGATCTTTCGAAGTTGCAATATTATAACCCAGCATGAGCCACATCCTACAACTGGTATTCATCTAGCTCAGCGCTCTCAATAGTAGTCACCCCCATGGCATCTGACACTTTCTGAACTTGATCTATCAAATCCTGAGGGTTTTTATCCAGCTAAGACCCGAGGAAGGTTGGAGGATTCATTCGGGTGAAGTCCCGAATTCTAGCTGCGGCTGAGTTGGCCACTGGGTTGACCAAAATGACTGTTGTTCATTCATTATGAGCAGTGACTGATTGAGCAAGAGATATAAATGTGGTCCGGAACTCTGCCTGAGAAACATGATCGCCCAAAGGTTATTCGGGCTGAGGGGCTGACTAATTTCCATTTCCTCTTTTATGATTATGCTCACAGGCACAACATGAATACTTAAAGAAGGGAAACTATTCTTAAACATCTCATAGCCTCTTGCACATAAATGTGGCGTGTAACACACCCATGTACAAGACTCTACTAGATGTGGCTTTAAGACTTCAAAGTACTCTATTGAAAATTAGGATCTGATACCAAGTTTTGTAACGACCCGATTTGCTAAACCGAAATGCTACAGGTACTTATGACCCCAAAGGACCACAAGCTAACCCATGACTGATATTTGTACCTGTATACTTCATAAGATAACATAATATTGCAGAAATATGTACTGAAAGGCCATAAGGTTTGATCATGAACATAAATGAATAACGTAACATATGTGTGGGGTAATAGAATACCCAAAACAAAACTGAAGTCTAAAACATGATAGTTTGTATCTATTGTCCATCTAATCTGAAAGCCTCTACTATCTGAAGAATCTGAATAAGGGGTTGATGGGCCATGTCCCTAACTAACTCCAACTAATAAGCTAATTAATGAGATACTAGAAAATCATAATGTATTTGAAGGATGAGGACTCACTTCTACTCTGACTGCTGAATCTGGAATCTACTGTTGATCTAGAACTCGTGTCTCTAAACCTATGGTGTAACATAAAAAGAAAGCACCATAGCATGAATGCGTCAGTACATATATACCAAGTATACATGTGAGGTAGGATATATGCAAGAGTTTGCATCTATGATAAATACTAACTAACTACCTAACATGAATGTTATAATGCACAAATAAATAAGAAACTATAACTGACAACGTGATAATATGATACTATACCATGGTAGCACGACTACTGAGTTTGGATACTGATAACACAACATAACTGATAACATTAATGACTGTATCTGAATGTAACTTATAACATGGGTGACTGTAGTTGACAGTCTAGAATCTGATGGAACTATCTGAGTTCTGTACAGTATCTGAGTTGATTGTATCTGATAGTCCTAAAATCAGAAGAACTATTTAATTTCTATTATTGAGACTCATTGACTGTATCTTATAGTCCTGATTCTGTAACATGAAACATTGGGAAGTAGTATCTAACTGACATACCCCAAATATGCTTTAATAGCTGAGCTGGGGTCCAATCTATGCCTTGATTTGAAGGGTGTCAATACCGCGCCACTGGTAAGGACAATATGTAAGTAACCCTCATATAACAGGTAACTCTAGAGAGAACAGTGGGAACCCTCACATACTAGGTTAAGCCACCTCATCTACCCTTATATAGGAGGCTACGATGTTTCAACCTATGCTGGCTACATAGTTCTAGAACACAAGGATTTCTTCTAGGAATCACACCCTTCTATAATGGGGTGAGTCCCCATCCTTGGGGTTTTCCTTCTAGCTGAATATCTCCACTCCCTTCATAGGAGAGATCTTGAGGTATACATAGTAACCAATCTCGAACTCAAGATCCTTTCTACGAATATCTGCATAAGACTTTTGTAGGCTCTGAGCAGCCCAAAGTCTTTCTCTAATTAATTGAAATTTCTCTAAGGCGTCAAATACTTAGTCATAACCTCTGACTGAGGACTCACTTACTTCAAACCAACCAATTGGAGATCTACATCGCCTTCCTTAGAGAGATTCAAATAGAGTCATCTGAATACTGGAATGATAGTTGTTGTTGTATCCAAACTTAATCAAAGGCAAGTGGTCATCCAAACTTTTCTTAAAATCAACTGCACACACCTTTAGCATATCTTCTAATGTATGAATGGTCCTTTCTGCTTGACCATCTGTCTAAGGTTGAAAGGCTATACTGAGATGAACTTGGGTACCAAGACCCTTTTGGAATGCTTTCAAAAAATAAAAGGTGAAATAGGTACCTCTGTCTGAGATAATAGACAATGGAACACCGTGCAATCTAACCAGCTCCTTGATGTAGATCTTGGCATAATCCTCGTCTGAATAAGAGGTATAAACTAGAAGGAAAAGAGCTAATTTGGTCATTCTATCTACAATGACCCAGACTTAATCATGTTAATGATGATTTCGAGGAAAAACTATCACGAAGTCCATGTTTACAACTTCCCACTTCCAAGTAGTAATACTGAACTCCTGTATAGAACCACTAGGCTTCTGATGCTCTATCTTAACTTGCTGACATGTAGAGCACTTAGCCATAAATTCTGCAATATATCTCTTTATCCCACTCCCCCAATAGATCTCCCACAAGTCACAGTACATCTTAGTAGCCCCTGGATGAATAGAGTAATACACACCATGTGCTTCTGCAAGAATTCACTGCCTTATGTCATCTACACCTAGAACACATTGACGACCCTGACAACGGAGGACGCCAATTACCCTTTGGGAGAAAACCTCAACTTTTTTATTCTGAACTGACTTTTTTAGCTTGACATGGCTAGGATCCTTATCTTGATTTTCTTTCACCTCAGAAACAAGAGATGATTCTGAACTACTCTGAGCGCATACACTGCCCTCTGAAGAATCGACTAAGCGAACGCCTAGTCTAGCAATCTGGTGTACTTCTTGAGCTAACTTCTTCTTACTATCCTCAATATGATAAACACTACCCATAGAGAGTCTAATGAGAGTGTCGACCACTACATTGGACTTACCCACATGATAAAGGTCACTTTTCTCATAATATTTCAAGAGCTCTAACCAGCTTCTCTGATGAAGATTGAGATCTTATGAAGAAAATACATACTGAAGGCTCTTATGATCTGTGAAGACGTCTACATGAACTCCGTAGAGATAATGCCTCCAAATATTTAAGGAAAATACTATGGATGCTAACTCAAGGTCATGAGTCGGATATTTCTTCTCATGGGGTTTAAGTTGTCTGGTAATGCTAGAATTAGAGCTGAGGTGAGTCGAGTCTTCAATTCCTCAAAACTCTTCTCACATAAATATAACTATTGAAACTTAAACTTCTTCTGAGTCAATCTGGATATAGGGGATGCAATGGATGAAAATCCTTCAACAAACTATCTTTAATAGCAAAGCCAACCCAAGAAACTCCTGATATCTGATGGAGAAACAGGGCAAGGCTAGTTTTTTACTGTTTTGGTATTTGGAGGATCTACCCTAATGATTTCACAAGAAACGATATGACAAAGGAATGCTACTGACCTTAGATAAAATTTGCACTTACTGAATTTGGTGAATAACTGATGATTTTTGAGATTCTGGAGTACTATTCTGAGATGGTCTGCATAATAGTGCTCAGTGCGGGAATAAACCATAATATCATCTTGAAGAATATGAAAAACATGTACAAGTACTGCTTGAACACACGGTTCATGAAGTCCATGAAATCGGCTGGGGCATTGGTAAGAAAAAATGATAAGAATAGAAATTCAAAGTGACCATACCGCTTACGGAAAGCAGTTTTTGGGATGTCACATTCTCTAACTCTGAGATGATGATAGCCGGATATGAGGTCTATCTTAGAAAAATAACTGGCACCCTGAGTTGGTCAAACAAGTCATCGATTTTGGGAAGAGGATATTTGTTCTTGACCATAACCTTATTGAGTTGATGGTAATTAATAGACATTATGAGTGAACCATCTTTCGGGCACACCAATAAGACTGGTGTGACCCACGGGGAAATATTGGGTCTTATGAATCCCTTATTTAAGATATCCTTTAACTGATCTTTCAGTTCTTTGAGTTCTGCTGGTGCTATTTTATATGGCGGAATAGGGATTGGCCAAGTATCTGAACGAAGATCAATACCGAAGTTTACTTCACTTTCATGCGGAATTCCTGGAAGATCTTTGGGAAAGACATTTGACTATTAACTTACAACTTGAACTGATTTAAGAGTAGGAATCTCAGAACTGGAATATCTAACATGAACTAGATGATAAACACATCTCTTAGATATCATTTTCCTTTCCCGAAGGTAGGAAACAAGTTGACCCCTAAAAGCGGATACCCAACCCTTCCATTCTAGGACGTGTTCATTCGGGAACTAAAACTGAACTATTATATTTCTACATTCGACTGTGGCATAGTAGGAATGAAGCCAATCCATGCCGAGAATGACATAAAATCAGTCATCTCTATTTCGACTAAGTCTGCTGAAGTGACTTTCTGAAATATCATAACCGATCAGTTCCTGTGTACCCACCATACTATGATGGTTTTACCTACTGAGCTAGAGACTCAAAAGGGATCTACTAGAATTTTAGGACTGATTCCAAAATCAACTTTTATATAAGGAGTAAAAAAATACAAGGAAGCTCCTGAATCTAGCACACTGTAAAAATAAACATGAAAGATCTGTAATGTACCAATAACAACATCAGGATAACTTTCTTGATCGTGTCGAGTCTGAAGAGCATAGAGACGATTTGGGTGTTGCCTTCTAGTAGCACAGGAAGTGGCACCCTACTGATTTGTGCGACCGAACTGAGCTGGAGAGCGATTCTATTAACCTTGAGGACCTGGTTACAGACAGTCTCTAACTCTATAGCCGGTCTTTCCACAACCAAAACAAAAGCCACTTACTTCTTTACACATACCCTGATGGTGCTTACCGCAAGTATGGCAAAGAGGATAGGTGCAGGCATTACTAATACTGCCCTGTGTCTTAGAACTTGGCTCTCTATCTTTGTTACCCTCTATGAACTTACGAACTGGAGCACTGGCTGTAGATAGAGCTGGAACTGATGACTTAGGATGAAACTGAGAACGATTTCCTCCTTCTGATTTAGGCTGAGCAAAGTTGAAACTACCTATCATCACTTTCTTATTATGCTTTTCCCTTTGCTTAATTTTTTTCTTTTCTATCTGCTGAGCATGGGTCATAAGTCTAGCTAAGGTCATGTCACTGTTCAGTATGGTAGATTTGCACTCATTAACCACGTTGTCGTTCACCCCTAAAGCGAACTTACTCATCTTGGATCTACTGTCTGCAAACACATGAGGGGCATACCTGGCTAATTAAGTAAACTTAAAATAATACTCTTTCACTGTCATATAGACCTGCTAGAGATTGATGAAATTTAGCAACTTGGCTTCTCTAAGATCTTGGGGAAAGAATCTGTCTAAGAATGCAGTGACAAACTCCTTCCACTCTATAGGACCTGCATCATCTAATCTTTTGGACTTCCACTGTTTGAACCAAGCATGAGCCACATCCGGCAACAGGTATGTAGCTAGATCAACACACTCAACAGTAGTCACCCCTATGGTATCTGTCACTTTATGAACTTGATCTAACAATTCCTGAGGGTTTTCATCTGCCTTAGACCCTAGAAGGTTGGAGGATTCATTTGGGTAAAGTCCCAAATTCTAGTTGCGACTAAGTCGGCCACTTGGTTGGCCGGACTGATGGTTGGCCGTTCATTATGAGCAGAAAATGATTGAGCAAGAGTGGTAAATATGGTCCTGAACTCTGCCTGAGAAACATGATTACCCAAAGGTTCTTCAGGCTGAGGGGTTGACTGATTTTCATTTCTTCTTTTAGGAGGCATGTTCTGTAGAAGAAAGTGAAAAAAAAATTAGACTGAGAGACTGACTTATGATTATGCTTGCAGGCATGACATGAATACCGAAAGAAGGGAAACTATTCTTAAACATCTCATATCCTCTTGCACATAAATGTGGTGCGCAACACACCCATGTACAAGACTCTACTAAATGCAGCTTTCAGACTTTGTAGGACTCTATTGAACCTTAGGCTCTGATACCAAGTATGTAATGACCCGATTTGCTGAACCGAAACTCTACACAATATTCATGACCCCAAGGACCAAAAGCTAACATATGAATGATATTTGTACCTGTATATTGTATAAAATAACATAATATTATGGAAACATGCACTGAATGGCCATAAGGTTCGATCATGAACATAACTGAATAACGTAATATTTGTGTGGGGTAATAGAATACCAAAAACAAAACTGAAGTGTAAAATATGATAGTCTGTATCTAGTCTTTATCTAGTCTGGAAGCCTCTACTATCTGAAGAATCTGAATAAGGAGTTGATGGGATATGTTCCCAACTAACTCCAACTAATAAGCTAATCAATGAGATACTAGAAATTCGTTATGTCCTCGAAGGATGAGGACTCACTTCTACTCTGATCACTGAATCTGGAATCTGGATCTCGTGTCTCTTAACCGATGGTGTTACGTAAAAATAAAGAACCATAGCACGAATGTATCAGTACATATATACCGAGTATATATGTGAGGTAGACCATATGTAAGGGTTTGGATGCATGATCAATACTAGCTGACTGTCTAATATGAACGTAAGAATGCGTACATAAATACGCATCTATGACTAACAATATGATAACATTATACTGATACCGTGGAAACATGACTGCTAAGTCTAGATATTGATAACATAACATAACTGATAACATGAATGACTATTTCTGAATATAACTAATAACATGGGTGACTGTAGTTGACAATCCATAATCTGATGGAACTATCTGAGTTGATTGTATCTAACAGTCTTGAAATCTAAAGAACTATCTGAGTTCTATTATTGAGACTGGTTGACTGTATCTAACAGTCCTGATTCTGTAATATGAAACTATAGGAAGTAGTATCTAACCGACATGCCCCAAATATGCTATAATAGCTGAGCTGGGGTCCAATCTATGCCCTGGTTAAAAGGGTATCAATATCGCGCCACTGGTAAGGAAAACATGTGAGTAACCCACATATAAAAGGTAACTCTAGAGAGAACGGTGGGAACCCTCACATAATAGTTTAAACCACCTCATCTACCCTAATATAGCAGGCTATGATGTCTCAACCTATGCTGGCTACATAGTTCTAGAATGCAAGAATTGCTTCTAGGAATCAAATCCTCGTATAATAGGTGAGTCCCCATCCTTGGGTTCACTCTGTGCTAATTCCTACTCCAATATAAATAGACACTGAATATGAATTACTGAACTGAATTAAGCATGGATTAAGTTACTGAATTTCTGTGTCTTATGGAATACTACCAATATCTGACAACAAACTAAGTCATGAGATCATGGAGATTTTTTGTAATACCCCGATCATTTCTTAAGACTAAATACTATTTTGAGTTTATATGTATGACTTCTAAAGTGATTTATGTTTAAACCATGTAGATCATTGAATAAGATTTCCATCGATACCAATTTCATTGAAATCCGACTTCAAACGAGGGAGTTATAGCCATTTTACACAACGATATCGGATTGCCCAGGTCTGACGGTCGACCGGCGGACCATCAGGTCCTTGGTGGACTATCAAGTGTCCCTTCAAGAAAAGGAAATGACCCCTCTTCCTGGTCACCGTGTGATGGCCAAGATGGTGGACCGTCAAAAGTTGAAGGACGGTCAAGGGGTCTGTCAGGTTGAGACAGAATGTCTCGTTTCTGGACCTTGAGTGACGAATAACTTGGTGAACCATCATTTTACTTATGGACCATCACTTTGACCGTCACGTCGAGGTAGAAAGTTCCAGTTTTAGTACTCGAGTGATGGACGATCTGGTGGACCGTCAGAAGACTTGACGGACCGTCAGATCGTCCGTCACAGTCCCCGATCAGCGAATTTCAGCTTTTTCAAAAGGACATTTTGGTCATTTACGCTCCTTGTTTCTTTATATATACATAAAAATAGTGAAGAGAAGATCATTTTCTCCTATTTCTCTCCAATTTTCTAGACAACTAGGGTTTTTTCTCAATCAAAAAATCAAAACTCCTTCCAAGAAATTCAAGGATCTTCCATAGATTTCTCTAAGTTGTCCAAGAATTAAGCTCCCCTAGTCAAAGAAATCAAGGATCTTAGCTCAAAAATGTAAGAAAGAAGTTCCAAACAAGTTTCTACATCTCCAAAATTATAATCCAAGGTATGTGGGGCTTGAACAAGAACACTCCTTTCGTTCTTGTGCCTAATGATTTACTTTCTATTATTGATTTACATTATTTTGCAAGTGGGTTTACACCCAAATTTCTTTATTTATGATTTATGAGATTTGACTTGAATAAGTTTGATATTTATGATTATTTCACCATCATGTTTCTTAAATTGAGAATTTATTCCATGAGTTGTATATTGTCATTACGTAATGATGATTTTTTAAGTGATTTAAGACAAGTTTCATGAGTTATGCCTTTCCATGAGAAATTTGACTATTTAATATATATTGATAATTGAGATTCAAAGTCAAGAATGAGTCCTATGATGTTTCCTTGAAGTTTTGATATTTAAAAATGATTCGAAAAACAAATGTACTTGATATTGTGAAACATTGTGTTGAGTTGAGTCGGGTTAGGAATCCACAAGATGTTTATGATTTACAGATGATATATATATTTATGTTTTGGTCTCTAAAATAGACCCATAAGTTGATATTTATTAAGGTGGATTTCCTAACTCGTTCTGAGCTGAGTCTGGGAGGAGTAATTAGCACCGAGCGGGAAATGTGGTATTTCCCTGAAACTACGTGCCACCGTAGGATTGATGTTGATAATTGTAGGCCAGAGGCCGTGTATGGGATTTTGATAACGAATTGAGGTTGTACTCCTTGGCAAGAGTACGACACCCCCGCCAATATGGGGTTCTCTCCTTAGGAGGGCAAAACATTCGACTCCATACGGCTCACATGGTGTAGTTATGTATGTTATAAGAAACTCCCACGTCCATAATGATCTAAGTACAATGAGTTATCGAGTTACTCTAAGGTATGAGTCAAATTTTTTGAGTTGAGTTAAATGATTTATGAGATTTATGAATCATATGTTATTACTAATGACTTACGGAAATGATGTTTTAGATAATTCAAGCGAAGAGAGTTATTATTGTTAGCATGCTTGATTTTCTTATACATTTATGATATAATTTAAAAATGTTTCATCCAACCCTACATACTCAGTACATTCCCAAATACTGACTACCAAACTCTTTTGTATTATATATTTCCTCATGGTATAGGTTCAGGTGCTCAGTCTCAGCAGCGACAGTGATCTTTGAGTACCTTCATCTACATTTCTGCAGTTTGTGAGTCCTCATGGTTCGAGGACCTATGTCCCTGATTTTTGTCTTGTCAGTAGTTGGTTAATTCCTTTCAATTCAGTATAAGTCAGTTAGGGATGTTTCCCAATTGCTCCTTAGTCCTATGTAGTAGAGGCTTTGCCAGACTAGTGTACCAACATGTACAGAGATTTCTGTATTTTGTTTGTAAAGAGTACTATTACTTCGTGTTTCAGTATGTTCATGATATGGTTATTCCTCTTTATCTTAGCATGATTTGCACTATAATAAGTTCATAAAGTAATGACAGGCTTAGAGGGTTATCTTGAGGCCATGTGTGGCCTTGAGCACCATTTGACATCTCGAGATAGGTTCTTGGGGCGTTACAAGTTTGGTATCATAGACTAAGGTTCAAGGAGTCCTAGGGAGTCTGACAAGCCATGTTACGTAGAGTCTTGATCATCGGTGTATAGCACACCACATCTATGAGCAAGAGGCTACGGGACGTATTAGGAAAGGTTGTTTTTTTCTTTCAAGAGTCTATCATTCCTATGACTGTTTCTCTATGCTGGTAATTCGTGCCCTCTTATGACAGAAAATGTATCTTCGTAGAGCTCGCAGAAACAACGAACGACCTCAACCCGTTGATCCTTTAGGTGAGACGGTGCCCCATGCCAAATTCCAGGCAGCTTTCCAAGCGTTAGCCCAAGCGGTCACCGCCAATGCCCAAGACAACACCCAGGATACTGTTTCACCTCAGTAAGGGAATAATTCTGCGGTAGCCCAGCTTAGTGACTTTATGCGAATGAATCCACCTGAGTTCTTTGGGTCAAAAGTAGGTGAAGACCCGCAAATGTATTTAGATGAAGTGAGAAAGATCACTCAGATTATGCACGTGACGGAGGAGGAGAGTGTTGAATTGGCTGTCTATTGAATGAGAGATATTTCTTATGAGTGGGTGGAGATATGGAGGTAGAGTAGAGGGGATAATAATACTCCTATGACTTGGAAATTATTCTAGGATGCCTTCTTATATAGATTCTTTCCCCCAGAGATGAGGGAAGAAAAATTAGAAGAATTTATGAACTTGAGATAGGTCCCCATGGCAGTTAAGGAGTATTTCCATAAATTTAACCAATTATCTAAGTATGCTCCCAGTATGATGGCTGGTTCTAGAATTTGTATGAGTAAGTTCTTGGCTGGTGTATCTGGTTATGTTCTGAAAGAGTGTAGATCCGCTATGCTTAATAGGGACATGGACCTTTCAAGACTAATGATTCATGCTCAATAGATTGAAAAGGAGAAAGTGAAGGAGAGAGAGAGTGAGAGGGAATAAGAGAATTAGATCAGAGCAATAGGGTTATAGTTAGACTAGATTTTTTTTAGGGATCCTCCCTCAGTTCCAGAGCCGTTCTTTTGTGCTAGTGTATTCATCAGCCAGTACTCCTGCATTCAAAATTAGGACAGAGCAGTGTAGTAGGCCTACTATGTCCAGGTCCCAGGATAGTGTGAGTAACAAACCTCGTCCTTCCCCATGTATGAAGTGCAGTAGAGACCATCTCAGTGAGTGCTTAGTCGGTCAGAGGGGTTGTGTTGGTTGCGGTAAGTTCGGCCACAAGTTCAGAGATTTCCCATATGCTAGACAGGGGAGTCGTGATGTTCATCCTCAAAGTCAGACTATTAGTGTTGCAACCCCTGTAGTTCTTCTTACTCCTCTTCAGGGTGTCTCATCTAGTACTATAGGTAGTTAGCGGCAAAATCGCTTATATACTATACCACCCCGCCAGGAGCAGGACGATTCACCAAATGTTGTTACTGGTAATCTTCGTGTATTTCATTTCGCTATGTATGTGTTGATGGACCTTGGGTCAAGTCTTTCTTATGTGACTCCATTGGTGGCAGTGAATTTTGAAATCAGTGTTGAAATGATTTCCAAGCCTTTTCTAGTCTCTACGCCAGTGGGTTAATCTGTTGTTGTTAAGAAAGTATATAAGAAGTGTCCTATCGTTGTTCTTAATAGGGTTGTGTTTGCATATTTGATTAAGCTAGACATGGTTGATTTTAATATTATTCTGGGTATGGATTGGCTTCACTCTTGTTATGCATCTATAGACTGTCGTACCTGGGTAGTCAAGTCTCAATTTCCCAATGAGCCAGTCTTTGAGTGGTCCAAAAATTTTGTATTTCCCAAAAGTTATTTCATATCCTATCTTAAAGCTAGGAAATTGATATCCAAGGGTTGTATCTATTATTTAGTCCAAGTTAAGGACACTTAATCTCAAACTCCAACTATTCAGTCTCTTAGTATTGTTAATGAGTTTCCTGATATTTTCTCGAAAGATCTCCCAGGGGTACCTCCTAATAGAGAGATAGAATTCAAAATTAATCTTCTCCTTGATACACAGCCTATTTCTATTCCTTCGTATCATATGGCCCCCGCTGAACTTAAGGAGTTGAAAAAGCAACTCAAAGATCTTCTTGATAAGGGTTTTATAAGGCCCAGTGTGTCTCCCTAGGGTGCACCCGTTCTACTCGTCCGAAAGAAAGATGGTTCATTGCGCATGTCCATTGAATATCGCTAAATTAAAAAGGTTAATGTCAAGAACAAGTACCCTCTTCCGAGAATTGATGACCTATTTGATCTGCTGCAAGGTGCCAGCTACTTTTGGAAAATAGATTTGAGATCCGGTTATCACCAACTTAAAGTCTGAGAGTGATATTCCAAAGACAACTTTTTGCAATCGTTATGGTCGTTTTGAATTCTTGGTCATGTCCTTCGAGTTAATGAATACCCCAGAATCTTTTATGGACCTCATGAATCGAGTGTTTAGTCCGTACCTAAATATGTTCGTTATTGTGTTTATAGATGATATCCTTGTATATTTCCAGAGTGAAAACGAACATGCTTTCCAGGGTGTTTAGACCATACCTAAATATGTTTGTTATTGTGTTTATAGTTATTTGCCAAATTTAGCAAGTGTGAATTTTGGCTTCGGTCAGTTGCCTTTCAGGGTCATATTGTCTCTTTTGAAGGTATTTGAGTTGATCCTCAAAAGGTAGAAGATGTGAAGAATTAGCCTAGACCTATTTCCCCATCTAATATTAGGAGTTTCTTGGGTCTAGCTGGCTACTACCGTCGTTTTGTCGAAGGTTTCTCTTCAATTGACATTTCTTTGACCCGGTTGACCCAAAGAAAGGTTAAATTCTTGTGGTCAGATTCTTGCGAGAAGAGTTTTCAGTAGTTGATTGCTTGAATCAGTTAAGGGTAATGTTTGGGTCCAAAGTAGTTCCGAATATTCCCTAGTTTCAGAAGTGGAAGAGAAGCAGGATACGGATTCTCGTTTTGTCAAACTGAAAGAATCAGTTAAAGACCAAAAGGTAGAGGTTTTCTCCCAAGGGGGAGATGGTGTATTGAGATTTACGAATAGATTCTGTGTGCATGATGTTGATGATCTGAGGCAGAGAATTATGGCCGAGGTGCATGGCGCGCGATATTCTATTCATCCCGGTGCTACCAAGATGTACCGCGATTTAGGGGAAATTTATTGGTGGAATGGTATGAAAAAGGATATAGCGAAGTTCATAGAAAAGTGTTCAACTTTCCAGTAGGTAAAGATAAATCACCTGAGACCTGGTGGCGTGATGCAAGAATTTAGCATTCCATCTAGAATGTGGGAAGTGGTGAACATGGATTTCATGATCGGTTTACCTCTCTCTCATCGTCATCATGACTTTATTTGGGTCATAGTTGACAGGTTTACTAAGTCAGCATATTTTCTTCCAGTGCATACATCTTTCACCGCGGAGGACTATGCTAAGCTGAATATTCCAGAGTTAGTCAAGTTGCATGGAGTTCCGTTTTCTATCATCTCCGATAGAGGTACTCAGATTTCTTCTCAGTTTTGGAGAGCCATTTATAAGGGTCTTGGCACCCAAGTTTATCTTAATTCCACTTTTCATCCTCAGACAGATGGTCAGGCTGAGAGGACTATCCAAACTTTGGAGGATATGTTGAGGGCTTGTGTTCTCAATTTCAAATAAAGTTGGGATGAATATTTACCGTTGATTGAATTTTCTTATAACAATAGTTTTCATGCTAGCATTGGAATGACTCCATTTGAAGCTTTGTATGAGAGAAGATATAGATCGCACATAGGTTGGTTCGAAGTGGGTGAAGCTGTTGTGATTCGACCTGATGTTGTATTTGAGGCTATGGAGAAAGTTAAGTTGATTTGGGAAAGGTTGAAGACATCCCAGAGTCGTCAGAATTCAGATGCAGATGTGAGAAGAAGAGCTCTTAAGTTTGAAGTTGGTGATATAGTGTACTTGAAAATTTCACCCATGAAAGGGGTGAAAACATTTGGAAAGAAAGGGAATCTGAGTCCCAGATATGTTGGCCCTTATAGAGTTTTGAATCATGTTGAGAAAGCAACTTATGAGATTAAGTTGCCTTCAGAGTTGTCAGTTGTCCATCCTATGTTTCATGTTTCTATGCTCAAGAAGCACATTGGAGTATTTGTTGTTGATCCGTCGAAAGGTTGTGATGTTTAGGATAGCCTTTTGTATAATGAAATCTCGATTGAAATCCTAGAATATCAAGTTCGTAGACTGAGGAAAAAGGAAGTTCCCTTGGTTAAAGTTATGTGGCGAAATCAATCAGTCGAAGGTGCCACTTGGGAAGCAGAAGCAGACATGTGAGCCAGTTACCCTCATCTTTTCTCCACGTGTTTAAATCAAGCTTAATGTACTATTCCCTTAATTTAGTTTCCTTCTAATCTAATGTATTCAGATATATGGTTATTATCTCTATGGTTCATGTATTTGGGGAAATACTCAAAAGTTTAGATTAAAGTGAGCCCTTAGATGTGAGTCGTTCCTGCTATACGTCCTCATTTTCTTTTGTTTTTGGCCTATCTGTCAACATTCGAGGAAGAATCTGTCCATGGGGGAGAAATTGTAATACCCCAATCATTTCTTAAGCCTAAATCCTTATTTTGAGTGGATATGTATGACTTCTAAAGTGATTTATGTTTAAACCATGTAGATCATTTAATAAGCTTTCCATCGATACCAATTTCATTGAAATCCATCTTCTGACGAGGTAGTTATAGCAGTTTTACTTAGGGATATTGGATCGTCCAGGTCTGAGGGTCGACCTGGGGTACCATCAGGTCCTTGGTGGACCGTCAAGTGTCCTGTCAAGCCAAGGCAGTGACCTCTCTCCTGGTCATAGTGTGACGGCCGATATGGTGGACCGTCAAAAGTTGACGGACTATCAAGGGGTCCGTCCGGTCAAGACAAAATGGCTCGTTTCTAGACCTCGAGTTATGGATGAATTGGTAGACCGTCAGTTTCCTAATGGACCATCACTTAGAACATCACGTCGAAGCAGAACGTTCCATATTTTTGTACTCGAGTAACAGACGATCTGGTGGACCGTCAGGAGACTTGACGGACTGTCAGATCGACCATCACAGGCCCCGATCAGCGATTTTCAGCTTTTTCAAAAGGGCATTTAGGTCATTTCCTCTCCTTGTTTCCTTATATATACATAAAAGTAGTAAAGAGAAGATCATTTTCTCCTATTTCTCTCCAATTTCTCCATGAATTTTCTAGAAAACTAGGGTTTTCTCTCAACCCAAAAATCAAAACTCCTTACAAGAAATTCAAGGATCTTTCATAGATTTCTCCAAGTTGTCCAAGAATTAAGTTCACCTAGTCAAAGGCATCAAGGATCTTAGCTGAAAAATGTAAAGAAGAAGTTCGAAACAAATTTCTACATCTCCAAAATTATAATCCAAGGTATGTGGGGCTTGAACAAGAACACTCCTTTCGTTCTTGTGCCTAAAGATTTACTTTCTATTATTGATTTACATTATTTTGCAAGTGGGTTTACACCCAAATTTTTTTATTTATGATTTATAAGATTTGAGTTGAATAAGTTTGATATTTATGATTATTTCACCATCATGTTTCTTAAATTTAGAATTTATTCCATGAGTTGTATATTGTCATTACGTAATGATGATTTTTAAGCGATTTAAGAAAAGTGTCATGAGTTATGCCTTTCCATGAGAAATTTGACTATTTAATATATATTGATATTTGAGATTGAAAGTAAAGAATGAGTCCTATGATGTTTCCTTGAAGCTTTGATATTTGAAAATGATTTGTAAAGCAAATGTACTTGATATTGAGGAAGATTGTGTTGAGTTGAGTCGGGTTAGGAATCCAGAAGATGTTTATGATTTACAGATGAGATATTTATTTATGTTTTGGTCCCTAAAATAAACCCATGAGTTAATATTGATTAAGGTGGATTTCCTAACATGTTCTGAGCTAAGTCTGGGAGTAGTATTTAGCACCAAGCGGGAAATGTGGTATTTCCCTGAAACTACGTGATACCGTAGGATTGATGTTGATAATTGTGGGAAAGAGGCCGTGTATGGTATTTTGATAACGAATTGAGGTTGTACTCCCTGGAAAGAGTACGGCACCCCAGCCAATGTGGTGTTATCTCCTTAGGAGGGAAAAACATTGGACTCCAAGCGGCTCACATGGTGTAGTTATGTCGGTTATAAAAAACTCCCACGTCCATAATGATCTAAGTACCATGAGTTACCGAGTCACTCTAAGTCAAGAGTTAAAGAGTTTGTGTTGAGTTAAATGATTTATAAGATTTATGAAGGATATGTTATTACTAATGACTTACGAAAATGATGTTTTAGATAATTCAAGCGAAAAGAGTTATTATTGTCAGTATGCATGATTTTCTTTTACATTTATTATATTATTTAAAAATATTTCATCCACCCCCACATACTCATTATATTCCCAAGTACTGACTCCCATACTTTTTTGTATTCTATATTTCCTCATGGTATAGGTTAAGGTGCTCAGTCTCAGCAGCGACAGTGATCTTTGAGTACCTTCATCTACATTTCTGCAGTTGGTAAGTCCTCATGGTTCGACGACCTATGTCCCTGATTTTTGTCTTGTTAGTAGATGATTAATTCCTTTCAGTTTAGTACGAGTCAGTTGGGGATCTATCCCAATGGCTCCTCAGTCCTATGTAGTAGAGGCTTTGTCAGACTAGTGTACCAGCGTGTATAAGATTTTAGTATTTTGTTTGTATAGGGCAGTCAGTATTACTTCATGTTTCAGTATGTTCATGACATGGTTATTCCTCTTTATCTTAGCATGATTTGCGCTATAATGAGTTCTGAAAGTAATGACAGGCTTAGAGGGTTAGCTTGAGGCCACGTGTGTACTTGATCACCATGTGACGTCTCGGGATAGGTTCTTGGGGTGTTACAAGCTTGGTATTATAGTCTAAGGTTCAAGGAGTCCTAGGGATTCTGACAAGACGTGTTACATAGATTCTTGATCATCGGTGTCTAGCGCGCCACATCTATGAGCTAGAGGGTATGGGACGTATTAGGAAAAATTATTTCTTTCTTTCAAGAGTCTATCGTGGCTATGACTATTTCTCACTGCTGTTAATTTGTGACCTCTTATGACAAAAAATGCATCCTTGTAGATATCACTGAAACAACGAACAACCTTAACCCGTTGATCCTTTAGGTGAGACGGTGTCCCATGCCGAATTCCAGGCAGCTTTCCAAGCGCTAGCCCAGACGGTCACCGCCAACACCCAAGCCAACACTCAGGTTACTGTTTTACCTCCGTAAGGGAATAATTCTATGGCAGCTCGGGTTCGTGACTTTATGCGAATGAATCCACCTGAGTTCTTTGGGTCTAAAGTAGGTGAAGACCTGCAAATGTATTTAGATGAAGTGAGAAAAACCATTCAGATTATGCTCGTGATGGAGGAGGAGAGTGTTGAATTGGTTGCCTATCGAATGAAAGATGTTGCTTATGATTGGACGGAGATGTGGAGGAAGAGTAGAGGGGAGAATGATACTCCAGTGACTTGGAAATTATTCCAAGATGCCTTCTTAGACAGATTCTTTCCCCCGGAGCTGAGGAAAGTAAAATTAGTAGAATTTATGAACTTGAGACAAGTCCCCATGACAGTTAAGGTGTATTTTCATAAGTTTAACCAGTTATTTAAGTATGCTCCCAGTATGATGGATGATTTTAGAACTAGTATGATTAAGTTCTTGGACGGTGTATCTGGTTATTTTCTGAAAGAGTGTATATCCTCTATGCTTAATAGGGACATCGACCTTTCATGACTAATGATTCATGATCAGCAGATTGAAGCGGACAAAGTGAAGGAGAGAGTGAGAGTGAAAGGAAATAGTATAATTACATCAGAGCAACAGGGTTATAGTCAGACTAGATTTTATGGAGGGATCCACCCTCAATTCTAGATCCGTTCTCTTATGGCAGCGCCTTCATCAACCAGTGCTCCTGTATCCAGAATTAGGCCGGAGCAGGGTAGTAGGCCTATTATGTCCAGGTCCCAAGATAGTGCGAGTAACAGACCTCGTCCTCCTCCTTGTCTGAAGTGTGATATAGACCATCACGATGAGTGGTTAGTCGATCAGAGAGAATGTTTTGGTTGTGCTAAGTTGGGCCATAAGTTCATGGATTGCCCATATGCTATATAGTGGAGTCACAATGTTCGTCCTCTGAGTCAGACTATTAATACTCCAGCCTCTGTAGTTCGTCTTACTCCTCTTCAGGGTGCCTAGTCTAGTACTGTAGGTGGTCAGCGGTAGTATCATTTTTATGCTATACAACCCCGCCAAGAGCAGGAGGATTCACTAGATGTTGTTACTGGTACGCTTCGTGTATTTCATTTCGATGTGTATGTGTTGATGGACCCTGGGCAAAGTCTTTCTTATGTGACTTCGTTGGTGGCAGTGAATTTTAAAATCAGTGCTGAAAAGATTTTCGAACCTTTTCTAGTCTCTACACCAGTGGGTAAATCTATTGTTTCTAAGCAAGTATATAAGAAGTGTCCTATCACTGTTCTTAACAGGGTCATGTTTGCAGATTTGATTAGCTTGACATGGTTGATTTTGATATTATTCTGGGTATGGATTGTCTTCACTCTTATTATGCATCTATAGACTATCGTACCCGGGTAGTCAAGTTTTAGTTTACCAATAACCCAATCTTTGAGTTGTCCGGAAATTCTGTATCTCCCAAAAGTCATTTCATAACCTATCTTAAAGCTAGGAATTTGATATCCAAGGGTTGTATCTATCATTTAGTCCAAGTTAAGAACAGTAAATCTCAGACTCCAACTATTCAGTCTGTTAGTGTTGTCAATGAGTTTCTTGATATTTTCCCAGAAGATCTCCAAGGAGTACCTCCCGATAGAGAGATAGAATTTAGAATTAATCTTCTCCCTAACACACAACCTATTTCTATTCCTCTGTATCTCATGGCCCCCACAAAACTTAAGGAGTTGAAAAAACAACTCAAAGATCTTCTTGATAAGGGTTTTATAAGGCCCAGTATGTCTCCCTGGGGTGCACCCATTCTATTTGTGAGAAAGAAAGATGGTTCATTGCGCATGTGTATTGACTATCGCCAGCTTAACAAGGTCACAGTCAAGAACAAGTATCCTCTTCCTAGAATTGATGACTTATTTGATCAGCTGCAAGGTGCCAGCTACTTGTCGAAAATAGATTTGAGATCCAGTTATCACCAACTTAAATTCAGAGAGTGTGATATTCCAAAGACTATTTTCCACACTCATTATTGTCATTTTGAATTCTTGGTCATGTCCTTCAGGCTAACGAATGTGCCGACAGCTTTTATGGACCTCATGAATAGGGTGTTTAGACCGTACCTAGATATGTTCATTATTGTGTTTATCGATAATATCTTTGTGTATTCCCAGAGTGAAAATGACCATACAAATCATCTTCAAATTGTCTTATAGACCCTTAGGGATCAGCAGTTTTTAGCCAAATTTAGCAAGTGTGAATTCTGGCTTCGGTCAGTTTCCATTTTGGGTCATATTGTCTCTTTTGAAGCTATTCGAGTTGATCCTCAAAAGGAAAAAGCTATGAAGAATTGGCCTAGTCCTATTTCCCCATCTGATAATAGGAGTTTCTTGGGTCTAGCTGGCTACTACCATTGTTTTTTCAAAAAATTCTCTTCCATTGTCATTCCTTTAACCCGGTTGACCCAAAGGAAGGTTAAATTGCAGTGGTCAGATTCTTGCGAGAAGAGTTTTCAGGAGTTGAAGACTCGACTCACTTCAGCCCTTATGATGACCCTGCCTAATGGTGTAGATGATTTTGTGGTATATTGTGATGCTTCCAGAGTTTTTTTGGGTTGCGTTTTGATGCAGAAGGGTAAGGTTATAGCCTATACCTTTAAGCAGTTGAAACTTCATGAAAAGAATTATCCGACCCATGACCTCGAGTTAGCTACAGTGGTTTTTCTTTGAAAATCTGGAGACACTATTTGTACGGTGTTCATATTGATGTCTTTATGAATCACAAGAGTTTACAGTATGTGTTCACTCAGAGAGAGTTGAATCTTCGGCAGAGGCGATGGTTAGAATTACTGAAGGACTATGATATGAGTGTTTGTACTACCCGGGAAAGGCCAATGTAGTGGCAGATACCCTTAGCAGATCGTCCATGGGTAGTGTAGCACATGTTGAGGAAGATAAGAGGGACTTAACCCGTGAAGTGCATCATTTGGCTAGGTTAGGTGTTAGATTGCTTGACTCAGTTGAGGGTAATGTTTGGGTCCAAAGTAGTTCCAAATCTTCCATAGTTTTGAAAGTGGAGGAGAAGCAGGATATGGATTCTCGTTTGGTCGAACTGAAAGAATCAGTTAAAGACCAAAAAGTAGAGGTTTTCTCCCAAGGGGGAGATGGTGTATTGAGATTTTAGAATAGATTGTGTGTGCCTAATGTTGATGATCTGAGGAAGAGAATTATGGCTAAGCCGCATGGCGCGCGGTATTCTATTCATCCCGGTGCTACCATGATGTACCGCAATTTGCGAGAAATTTACTGGTGGAATGGTATGAAAAAGGATATAGCAAAGTTCATAGAAAAGTGTGCAACTTGACAGCAGGTAAAGATAGAACACCAGAGACCTGCTGGCGTGATACAAGAATTTAGCATTCCATCTTGGAATTGGGAAGTGGTGAACATGGAATTCGTGACCGATTTACCTTTCACTCATCATCATCATGATTCTATTTGGGTCGTTGTAGACAGGTTGACTAAGTCAGCATATTTTCTTCTGGTCCATACATCTTTCACCGCGGTGGACTATGCTAAGCTGTATATTCAAGAGTTAGTCATATTGTATGGAGTTCTGTTGTCTATCATCTCCGATAGAGGTACTCAGTTTACTTCTAAATTTGCAGAGCCTTTCAGAAGGGTCTTGGCACCCAAGTTTATCTTAGTTTCGTTTTTCATCTGTAGACAGATGGTCAGACTGAGAGGACTATCCAGAATTTAGAGGATATGCTGAGCTCTTGTGTTCTTGATTTCAAAGGAACTTGGGATGAATTTTTTCCGTTGATTGAATTTGCTTACAACAATAGTTTTAATGCTAGCATTGGAATGGCTCCATTTGAAGCTTTGTATGGGAGAAGATTTTGATCGCCCATAGGTTGGTTCTAAGTGGGTAAAGCTGTTGTGATTAGACCTGATGTTGTATTTGAGGCTATGGAGAAAGTTAAGTTTATTTGGGAGAGGTTAAAGACAGCCCAGGGTCATCAGAAGTCGTATGAAGATGTGAGAAGAAAAGCTCTTAAGTTTGAAGTTGGTGATATGGTGTACTTGAAACTTTCACCCATGAAAGGGGTGAAAAGATTTGGAAAGAAAGGGAAGTTGAGTCCCAGATATGTTGGCCCTTATAGTGTTTTGAATCATGTTGGGAAAGCAGCTTATGAGATTGAGTTGCCTGCAGAGTTGTCAGCTGTCCATCCTGTGTTTCATGTGTCTATGCTCAAGAAGCACATTGGAGACAATGTTGTTGTTGATCTGTCGGAAGGTTGTGATGTTCAGGATAGCCTTTCATATGATGAAATCCTGGTTGAAATCCTAGAATATCAAGTCCATAGACTGAGGAACAAGGAAGTTCCCTTGGTTAATGTTCTGTGGCGAAATCAATCAGTTGAAGGTGCCACTTGGGAAGTAGAAGCAGATATGCGAGCCAGTTACCCTCATCTTTTCTCCACGTGTTAGAATCAAGCTGAATGTACTATTCGCTTAATTTTGTTTCCTTCTAATCTAATGTATTTAGCTATATGGTTATACTCTCTATGGTTCGTGCATTTAGGGAAGTACTCAAAAGTTTAGAGTAAAGCGAGCCCTTAGATGTGAGTCGTTCCAGATATATGTCCTAATTGTCTCTTGTTCTTGGACTATCTGGCAATATTCGAAGACGAATGGGTCCAAGGGGGAGATATTGTAATACCCCGATCATTTCTTAAGCCTAAAGCCTTCTTTTGAGTAGATATTTATGACTTCTAAAGTGTTTTATGTTTAAACTATCTAGAGCATTGAATAAGTTTTCCATCGATACCAATTTCATTGAAATCCGACTTCGGATGAGGGAGTTATAGCCGCTTTACTCAGCGATATCGGATAGCCTAGGTCTGACGGTCGACCTGGTGGACCGTCAGGTCCTTGGTGGACCGTTAAGTGTCCTATCAAGCTAAGGCAGTGACACCTTTTCCTGGTCACCGTGTGATGGCCAACATGGTGGACCGTGAAAAGTTGACGGACCATCAAGGGGTCCATCAGGTCGAGATAGAATGTCTTGTTTCTAGCCCACGAGTGATGGATGACTTGGTGGACCGTCAATTTCCTGATGGACCATCACTTCGACAATCACGTCGAGGCAGAACATTCCAATTTTGGCACTTGAGTGATGGACGATCTGGTGGACCGTCAGGAGACTTGACGGACAGTCAGATCGACCGTCACAGGCCCCGATCAATGAATTTCAGCTTTTTCAAAAGACCATTTTGGTCATTTTCGATCCTTTTTTCCTTATATATACATCAAAGTAGTAAAGAGAAGATCATTTTCTTCAATTTCTCTCCAATTTCTCAAAGAATTTTCTAGAAAACTAGGGTTTTCTCTCAACCTAAAAATCAAAACTCCTTCCAAGAAATTCAAGGATCTTCCATAGATTTCTCCAAGTTGTCAAAGAATTATGCTCCCCTAGTCAAAGGCATCAAGGATATTAGCTCAAAAATGTAAGGAAAAAGTTCCAAACAAGTTTCTACATCTCCAAAATTATAATCCAAGGTATGTGGGGCTTGAACAAGAACACTCCTTTCATTCTTGTGCCTAAGGATTTACTTTCTATTATTGATTTACATGATTTTGCAAGTGGGTTTACACCCAAATTTCTTTATTTATGATTTATGAGATTTGAGTTGAATAAGTTTGATAGTTATGATTATTTCACCATCATGTTTCTTAAATTGAGAATTTATTCCATGAGTTGTCTATTGTCATTATGTATTGATGATTTTCTAAGTGATTTAAGACAGGTGTCATGAGTTATACCTTTCCATGAGAAATTTGATGATTGAATATGTATCGATATTTGATATTGAAAGTCAAGAATGAGTCATGTGATGTTTCCTTGAAGCTTTGATATTTGAAAATGATTCGGAAAGCAAATATACTTGATGTTGAGAAAAATTGTGTTGAGTTGTGTCGGGTTAGGAATTCACAAGATGTTTATGATTTGTAGATGAGATATATATTTATGTTTTGTTCTCTAAAATAGACCCATGATTTTATATTCATTAAGGTAGATTTCCTAATGCGTTCTGAGCTGAGTCTGGGAGGAGTATTTAGCACCGAGCGGGAAATGTGGTATTTCCCCGAAACTATGTGCCACCGTAGGATTGATGTTGATAATTGTGGTCCAGAGGCCGTGTATGGGATTGTGATAATGAAATTGAGGTTGTACTCCCTTGCAAGAGTACGACACCCCCGCTAATATGGGGTTCTCTACTTAGGAAGGCAAAACGTTGGTCTCCATGCGGCTCACATGGTGTAGTTATGACGGTTATAAAAAACTCCCACGTCCATAATGATCTAAGTACCATGAGTTACCGAGTCACTTTAAGTCATGAGTCAAAGAGTTTGAGTTGAGTTAAATGATTTTTGAGATTTATGAAGCATATGTTATTACTAATGACTTACGGAAATGATGTTTTAGATAATTCAAGTGAAGAGAGTTATTATTGTCAACATGCATGATTTTCTTATACATTTATGATATTATTTAAAAATGTAGCATCCACCCCTACATACTAAGTACATTCCCATGTACTGACTCCCGTACTCTTTTGTATTCTATATTTCCTCATGGTATAGGTCCAGGTGCTCTGTCTCAGCAGCGACATTGATCTTTGAGTACCATCATCTACATTTCTATAGTTGGTCAGTCCTCATGGTTAGAGGACCTATGTCCCTGATTTTTTTATTATTTGTAGATGGTTAATTCCTTTCTGTTCAGTATGAGTCAGTTGGGGATCTGTCCCTATGTCTCCTCAGTCCTATGTAGTAGAGGCTTTGCCAGACTAGTATACCAGCGTGTACAGAGATTTCAGTATTTTATTTGTACTGGGCATTATTACTTTGTGGTTCAGTATGTTCATGACATGGTTATTCCTCTTTATCTTAGCATGATTTGCACTATAATGAGTTCTGAAAGTAATGACAGGCTTAGAGGGTTATCTTGAGGCCACGTGTGGCCTTGTTCACCATGTGACGTCTCGGGATAGGTTCTTGTGGCGTTACATTTTTCCTTACTGTTAAGACTATCTGAAGTCTAAGTGTTCATAGCTTGACTAAGAGTATCGTGAAAACATGACAACGATCCAGGCACACAACTAATATTTCGGGTACAAGTACCCCTAGGACTTGATGGAAGGAAACTTACATGACTTGATATTCTTGAATACATGATAATAACCAGAATATGTTTATTGAAGCATTTCATCAAATGTCTAATAGGCATAAGTTTGTACATTTATGGGGATTTTCATGATATCATGCTAGTTAGGAAAATTTCCTTCATCTAGGCATTTTATAACACATATGGCATGCATAGTACATGTAAACATCATGGTATAGCAATTAAACATTATGGTTCAATTATAATTTAATCATACAAGGTTTCTGTCATGAGATTTCGTAAATCTTTATCTATACTAATCAACCCACATGGAATTTATCATCAAATCATGGAATAGAAATCAATTCCTCATTTATCAACATGGAAGATAACATACAAAGCATGAACACATAAAGAAAATACATATCTTGTAGTTTTAAAGGGATTGTTGAACTTCATGGATGAAAGGAGCCCATGAATGAAAACTATGCATACCTTAGTTTGTGATTTCGTGAAGATTTATGGTGAAACATTCTTGAAATTAGACCTTCTATGAAAACCCTAGCTTGAGTTCTTGAGAGTATTTGAGAAAAACATCAATATTTTGGATGAATAAGGGATAAATCCCATGTTTGGAAGCTGATATAGGGGGACAAATTGACCATTTTAACCCAGGAAACATAATTAAATATTCAGTAAAATTTCCCGAATTGGGCCTTTGGCGCGATGCCGCGTTATCGCGTTGTGTCACTGGAAATTGACAATTGGGAAACTACATGGTGGCGCAATGCAGAGCTATTGTGTTGCCACCTTGTCTAGGACCTGGAAGTTTGGTACGACGCGCCAGCATCGTGGAGCAACACTGGAAATTGACAATTGCCATTCAAGCTATCTACGCGACGCGCTGAAGGCTCTGGTCAAACACTGTCTCAATAAAAAGGCTCTAACTGTTCGCCCGGGTGTCGGATTTGGACAAATTATATATTGAGAAATATTTGACACTTTGGTCCTAAAAGAGTTGGAATCCACATTGATGTTCCATTAAAGAAAATAGTAATACATTTTTGTCTTTAGTATTAGCCCTTGAGTTAGTTGAGGTGGATTTCCTAAGAGTTCTGAGCTGAGTATGGGAGTAGTATTTAGCACTGAGTTGGGTATGATTCGGAGGTCTCATACCCCAGAACTACGTGCCACCGTAGCTCTGAGATTTATGTGCCCGAGGCCAAGATAGTAATCACTGAGTTGAGGTTATACTCCCTGGAAAAAGTACGATGCCTCTCCCAAATGTGAGGTTTCTTTCTTAGGAGGACAAGACGTTGGACTCCATGTAGCTCACATGGTTTATGTCAGTTAGAAAAAACTCCCGAGTTTCCAAAGTTATGTAATTCCAATACTCGAATGATAGCTATTGTTGTAAGAAAACTCCACCAAAAGTAGATGCTCAAACCAATTTCCACCATAATCAATCATATAGTCCCAAATCATATCTTTCAATGTTTGAATAGTTGTCTCCTCTTGCCCATCTGACTGTGGATGAAAAGAAGTACTGAGACTATCCTTAGTCCCCAACCATTTATTTAAAGACCTTAAATAATGAGACGTATTATGTACCACGATTAGAGATAATATAAATAGGTAGACCATACAACTTCACAATCTCCTGAAGATACAACCGTACATAATATTCCGCTGAAAAGGTAGTCCACACTAGCAAGAAATGTGCAGATTTGGTCATCCTATCGATGATGACCCAAATTGGATCATATTGATTTCGAGACTAAGGAAAAGAGTTTAACAATGTCTATATTGATCATTTCCTATTTCCATTTGGGCAAATAAATTCCTTGATTCAACCCTTCTGTCCTTATAAGCTCAATCTTAACCTGTTGACACACCATATACTTGGCCATAAAATCAGCCATATATCTTTATATGCCATTCCACCAGTAGATCTCCTTGGAACCTGATACATCTTAGTTGAGCAGAGGTGAACAACATAGCGTGACTCATGCACCTCAACCAAAACTCTTTTATGCAGCCTATCGACATCAGGATGTAACACCCCATTTTGATGAACCAGAATGCTACACGGTGCTCATGACCCCGAGGTACCACAAGCTAACCCATGACTGATATTTGTACCTGTATACTACAAATAATGATATAATAATGCAGAATACGTAAAACTGTAAGGCCATAAGGTTCAACGAAATAAAACCATGTGGTGAAAATACCCAAAACAACTCAATCTGAAAGTTAAGTCTGAACGTAAATTTGAATATAAATCTGAAAGCATCTAAACTATCTGAATAAGGATTTGAAGGAACATGTGTCCAACTAACTCCATAAAATTGAACTGAAGAAATAAATAAATGTATCAAATCATATTGTCCTCAAATCAATGAGGACTCACTATGTCTCTGCGACTGGAATGCTACCGCTACTGCTGGGCTAGAGCTCGTGTCTCAGAACCTATGGTGTAACATATAAAGAAAGCACCATAGGGCAAATGCGTCAGTACAATTGGAGTACTGAGTATACGAGGAAGGTAGGCTGAACATAAAGGGTTTCAAGCATGAACAACACTGACTGACTAATATGAACGTGGGAGTGCAAACACACATATATAGAAACTGGGATCGTGAATACGTGATAGCATGACCTGTAAGCTATTACATGGTTTACTGATAACTGTGATGACTGATACTGCAACTGATAACATGGACGACTGTATCTGACAGTCCTGTATATACTAAAATCTGAAGAACACCCTGAGTTATTTTACTGAGACTGATACTTAAACTGTGGGAGGTAGTGTTAAACTGACATGCCCCATGTATGCCATTATGGCTAAGTTGGGTTCCAATCTCTGCCCCGACTGAAGAGGTGTAAATTCCATGCCACGGGTAAGGACAGCTTTTGAGTGACCCTTATCTGGCAGGTACTCAATGAGAATGGTGGGAACCCTAAACTGACGGGTTAAACCACCTCATCAACCCTAATCTGATAGGTTAAGATGTCTCAACCTATACTGGCTATGTAGTTCTGGAACACAAGGATGACTACTAAGAATCACACCCTTAACTGGCGAGTGAGTTCCTATCCTTGGGTTCACTCGGTGCTAACCTCTACTCCCATCTGGAGGGACTGGACATGAATAACTGACTATACATAACTTAACCTTACTGAATTCCTTTAACTGGCTGAATGTTAATGATATCTGACAACTGACTGAGATCATGAGGTTTTCCTGAGTCACATAACTGACTGAAGTCTATGGAATCATAGCTTAAGTTTGGATATCGTGAAACATTACATGGATCTAGGCATACAGCTATAGTTTTCGGTTACAAGTACCCCCAGGACTCGATGAAAGGAAACTGACACACATGACTGACTTGATCATAAGAGTAGAGTCCACAATTAACAATATCATAAGTAAGGATTTCATAATAAGAATGATTCTCAACAAACTATCACATGATCGGGAATGCACACAACATGTATATACTTGCATGGCTTCAATAACATGGTCATTCCATATCATAACAATATCATGAGCATCTCATACAACATCTTTAATTCAAGACAATAGCATGGGGATCACGTTGAACATAAACTTAGAACATGGAATAGTCATTTAGGACTTATTATGTCATAAAAGCATGATTTCTATTCACTTAGGTATGTTCACAAACACCTTACATGCACATCTTAGCCATAAGTGGATTCATCAAGATTACAAATATTCAACCACCAATTTCGAATATTTATACATTAAATACCACCATATCTTCACACAAAACATACAAAGATCCCATCATAGGCATCATCAAACTCCAACCACATGAACATCAACCATCAACAACATAAACATCATAATAAATAATTTAGAAGAAGGTTATTGAGCTTCATAGAGGAAAGGAGTCCATGAATCAACTCACACATACCTTAGAAGGAAGATTCTGGATGATTGATAGAGGAATTTTCCTTGAAATCAGATATTCAAGCTTAATTATGCAACCCTAGTTGTTTTTCTCTTTTAGTTCTCTTGGATGTTGAGATTTGAGATGATAATAGGGTTGTAATATGTTTAGAATCTATATATTTTGTAGGTTTAAGTTTAGGGACGTGTAAGGAGTGTTAAAGGACTTAATTACCCTCAAAATAACTCAAAACAGAGTGTTTTTGGCACTTAGAACTGACTTAGGCGGCGCCCAAGTAATTGCACAAGCTAGGTTGGGCGGCGCCTAACCAATAGCCTAATTTTTGTTGGTCGGCGCCAAACCAATTGCCTAAGTTTGGTTTGGCGGCGCTTAACCAATCGCCTATCCTTACTATCTCTCACAAAAATGGGCATAACTTTTTCGTTCGGGTATTGGATTAAGGCGAAATTGGTATCGTTGGAAAGATAATTCTATTCTTTATTATTTGGTGGGTATAAATCATCCAAAATACCACATTAACATCGAGGTATACTCGTTCAAATATGACCCTTTCAAAATTGAACACTAAAACTTGATGGATTCAGAAACTCTTTGCTTGCATCACTTTAAGCGACTCATATGAGAATGCTTAAGACATCGCAAGCCATACTATTGCTAGGATATTCATTGTAAGTCATGCACTAAAATACTACTCACAGGATAGGAGGTTTCATACATAGTAAAACTTATTCACTTCCTAGCTTAGAAACATGCGGGGTATTACAATATCTCCCCCTTGGGAACATTCATCCTCGAATAAGAATTTACTGAGAAGGGATACAATTCAATAGAACCTAAATTGAACATGAAGAATTGAAACTTGATCTCATGACTGACATGCTAAACATACTGAACTCATGCATATCAGATGCACGGACAACTGATACATGAATGCATGACTGAGTATGCAATGGTTAATAGGTACCAAGTTTATACTGGAAACATAAACATAAAAATGAATAAGCTTAAGGAGAAATGTTAGCTTGAGCTTGATCTGAATTGGTGGGGAATAGGTGAGGATACTTTGTACGCATATCTTCTTCTGCTTCCCAAGTAACTACCTCATCAGACTGATTTCCCCAAAGAACCTTGACTAGAGTGACTTCTTTGTTCCTCAATCTATGAGTCTGATAATCTAAGATTTCGATTGAAATCTCTTCATAAGAGAGGTTGTTCTGAATGTCGATGCTCTTAATAGGGACAATAGTTGTTGGGTCACCTATGCACTTCTTGAGCAAAGAAACATGGGAGACTGGATGGACTGAGGATAGATCTAAAGACAACTCAAGCTCATAAGCTTCCTTGTCAAAGAGACAAAGAATTCTGAAGGGACCGACATAACGGGGAGTGAGTTTCCCTTTCTTACTGAACCACTTCACTCCCTTCATGGGAGAGATCTTAAGATAGACATAGTCATTGACCTCAAACTCGAGATCCTTTCTACGAATATCTGTATAGGACTTTTGTCGGATCTGAGCAGCCCGGAGTCTCTCTCTGATCAACTAAACTTTCTCTAAAGCGTTGAATACTAAGTCAGGACCAATGACTAAGGCCTTACTAACTTCGAACCAACCAATAGGAGATCTACATCTCTTACCATAGAGAGCTTCGAATGGAGCCATCTGAATACTAGAATGATAGCTATTGTTGTATGCAAACTCAATCAAAGGCAAGTGGTCATCCCAAATTCCCTTGAAGTTAATTGCACACACCCTTAGCATATCTTCAAGAGTCTTAATGGTCCTCTCTGCTTGACCATCTGTCTGAGAATGAAACACTGTGCTCAGATGGACTTGGGTATCAAGACTCTTTTGGAATGATTTCCAAAAGTGAGAGGTGAACTAGGTACCTCTGTCTGAGATGATAGATAGTGGAACACCGTGTAACCTGACTAACTCCCTGATATAGAGATTGGCGCAATCCACGGTGGAATAAGAAGTACAAACAGGAAGAAAATGAGCTGACTTGGTGATTCTATCTATAATGACCCTGGCTGAATCATGTTGATGACGAGTTCTAGGCAAACCCGTCATGAAGTCCATGTTCACTAATTACCACTTCCAAGTAGGAATGGTGAACTCTTGCATGGAACCACTAGGTTTCTGATGCTCTATCTTAACCTGCTGACATGTAGAGCACTTAGACACAAACTCTGCAACATCTATCTTAATCCCACTCCACCAATAGATCTCCCGCATATCGCGATACATCTTAGTGGTCCCTGGATGAATAGAGTATCGTGCACCATGCACTTCTGAAAGAATTTGCTACCTCAACTCATCTACACCTGGAACACATAGAAGACCCTAACAACAAAGAACACCATCTTCCCCTTGGGAGAAAACCTCGACTTTCTAATTTTGATCTAACTCTTTGAGCTTGAAAAGGCTAGGATCCCTGTGTTGATTCTCTTTCACGTCGAAAACTAGAGATGACTCTAAACTACTGTGAACACATACACCACCCTCTGAAGAATTGACTAAGCAAACGCCTAGTCTGGAAAGCTGATGGATATCCTGAGCCATCTTTTAATTGCTACCCTCAACGTGAGAAATACTACCCATAGAGAGTCTACTGAGAGCATCAGCCACATCATTAGCCTTGCCCGGATGATAAAGAACACTCATGTCGTAATCCTTCAAGAGCTCTAACCACCATCTCTGATGAAGATTGAAATCTTTCTAGGAAAAGACATACTGGAGGCTTTTATGGCCTATGAATACATCTACATGAACTCCATAGATATAATGCCTCAAACTCCTCAAGGCAAAAACTACCGCTTCTAACTCAAGATCATGAGTAGGATAATTCTTCTCATGTGGCTTTAACTGTCTGGAGGCGTAGACTATGACCTTACCATGATGCATGAGGACACAACCTAAACCCAATCTGGATGCATCATAATAGACTACAAAACCATCTGAACCATCTGGAATAGCTAGAACTGGATCTGAGGTGAGTCGATTCTTCAACTCTTGAAAGCTCTTCTCACATGAATCTGAGCACTGAAACACAATCTTCTTCTGAGTCAATCTAGACATGAGAAATTCAATAGAAGAAAATCCCTCGACAAACCATCTGTATAAGATAGCCAAACCCAAGAAATTCCTGATGTCTGATGGAGATACGGGTCTGGGCCAGTTTCTTACTGCCTCAGTTTTCTGAGGATCTACTCTAATGCCATCACCAAAAATAATATGGCCAAGGAATGCTACTGATCTTAACCAAAATTTGCACTTGCTGAACTTAGAGAATAACTGGTGATCCCTGAGAGTCTGAAGAAGAATTTGAGATGGTCTGCATGATCCCGCTCTGTGCGAGAATAGACCAGAATATAATCTATAAAGACTATGACAAATATGTCCAAGTACTGCTTGAACACATGGTTCATCAAATCAATGAAAGTTGCAGGGGTATGGGTAAGACCAAATAAAATGACTAAAAATTTGAAGTGACCATACCGAGTACGAAAAGCTATCTTCAGAATGTCACATTCTCTAACTCTGAGCTGATGATAGCCTGATCTGAGTTCTATCTTGGAGAAGTAACTGGCACCCTGAAGTTGGTCGAATAGATAATCAATCCTGTGAAGAGGATATCTATTCTTGACCGTGACCTTGTTGAGTTGACTATAATCTATACACATCCTGAGAGAACCGTTTTTCTTGCACACAAATAATACTGGTGTACCCCATGGGGAAATTCTACGTCTGATGAATCCCTTATCTAAGAGATCCTTCAACTGATCTTTCAGTTCCTTGAGTTCTGCTGGTGCCATTTTGTATGGCGGAATAGATATAGGTTGAGTATCCGGAAGAAGGTCTATGACGAAGTCTATTTCCCTCTCGGGAGGAATGCATAGAAGATCTTTGGGAAAGACATCTGAGTATTCATTAACAACAGGGACTGTTTCGAGACAGGGAGATTCAGAACTGGAATCTTTAACATGTACTAGATGATACACACACCCCTTAGAAATCATTTTCCTTGCCCAGAGGTAGTAAACAAGTTGACCCCTGAACGCTGAAATGCTACCATTCCACTCTAGGACGGGCTCATTCGGGAATTGAAACTGAACTATCCTTTTTCTGCAGTTGACTATGGCATAGCAGGAATGAATCCAATCCATGCCGAGTATGATATCAAAATCAGTCATCTCTAACTCAACTAAATCTGCTGACATGGATTTCTGAGATATCATAACCGAGCAGTTACTGTATACCCGCTGGGCTATAATGGTTTTAACCACTGGGGTAGACATTTAAAAGGGCTCTGCTAGAATTTTGGGACTGATTTCAAAATTTCCTGCTATGTATGGAGATTGAAGTTATGGCGAAGTCTATTTCCTTCTCGGGAGGAATGCATGGAAGATCTTCAGGAAAGACATCTGAGTATTCATTAACAACAGGGTCTGTTTCGAGACTGGGATATTCAGAACTGGAATCTTTAACATGTACGAGATGATACACACACACCTTAGAAATCATTTTCCTTGCCCAAAGGTAGGAAACAAGTTGACCCCTGAACGCTGAAATGCTACCCTTCCACTCTAAAACACCCCTAGTATATCTTCAAGAGTCTTAATGGTCATCTCTTCTTGACCATCTGTGTGAGGTTGAAACCCTATGCTGAGATGGACTTGGGTATCGAGACTCTTTTGGAATGCTTTCCAAAAGTGAGAGGTGAACTAGGTACCTCTGTCTGAGATGATAGATAGTGGAACACCGTGTAACCTGACTAACTCCTTGATATAGAGTTTGGCATAATCCTCGGTGGAATAAGAAGTACAAACAGGAAGGAAATGAGCTGACTTGGTCATTTTATCTATAATGACCCAGGCTGAATCATGCTGATGATGAGTTCTAGGCAAACCCGTCACGAAGTCCATGTTTACTAATTACCACTTCCAAGTAGGAATGGTGAACTCTTGCATGGAACCACTAGGTTTCTGATGCTCTATCTTAACCTGCTGATATATAGAGCACTTAGCCAC
Source organism: Capsicum pubescens (assembly GCA_030864215.1). Taxonomy (NCBI): domain Eukaryota; kingdom Viridiplantae; phylum Streptophyta; class Magnoliopsida; order Solanales; family Solanaceae; genus Capsicum; species Capsicum pubescens. The sequence continues at coordinate 174,121,053 of CM061543.1, forward strand.
AAACTCTGCAACATCTCTCTTAATCCCAATCCACCAATTGATCTCCCGCATATCGCGATACATCATAGTGGCCCCTGTATGAATAGAGTATCGCGCACTATGCACTTCTGAAAGAATTCTCTACCTCAACTCATCTACACCTGGAACACATAGACGACCCTAACAACCAAGAACACCATCTACCACTTGGGAGAAAACCTTGACTTTCTAATTTCGAACTGACTCTTTGATCTTGACAAGGCTAGGATCCCTGTCTTGATTCTCTTTCACCTCGAAAACTAGAGATGACTCTGAACTACTGTGAACACATACACCACCCTCTGAAGAATTGACTAAGCGAACGCCTAGTTTGGCAAGCTGATGGATATCCTGAGCCATCTTTTTCTTGCTACCCTCAACGTGAGAAATAATACCCATAGAGAGTCTACTGAGAGCGTCGGCCACAGCATTAGCCTTACCCGGATGATAAAGAACACACATGTCGTAATCCTTCAAGAGCTCTAACCACCATCTCTAATGAAGATTGAAATCTTTCTGGGAAAAGACATACTGGAGGCTTTTATGGTCTGTGAAGACATCTACATGAACTCCATAGAGATAATGCCTCAAACTCCTGAAGAAAAAACTACCGCTGCTAACTCAAGATCATGTGTAGGATAATTCTTGTCATGTAGCTTTAACTGTCTGGAGGCGTAGGCTATGACCTTACCATGATTCATGAGGACACAACCTAAACCCACTCTGGATGCATCATAATAGACTACAAAACCATCTGAACCATCTGGAATAGCTAGAACTGGATCTGAGGTGAGTCGATTCTTCAACTCTTGAAAGCTCTTCTCACATGAATCTGAGCACTGAAACACAATCTTCTTCTGAGTCAATCTAGACATGAGAAATTCAATAGAAGAAAATCCCTCGACAAACCATCTGTATAAGATAGCCAAACCCAAGAAACTCCTGATGTCTGATGGAGATACGGGTCTGGGCCAGTTTCTTACTGCCTCAGTTTTCTGAGGATCTACTCTAATGCCATCACCAAAAATAATATGGCCAAGGAATGCTACTGATCTTAACCAAAATTTGCACTTGCTGAACTTAGAGAATAACTGGTGATCCCTGAGAGTCTGAAGAAGAATTTGAGATGGTCTGCATAATCCCGCTCTGTGCGAGAATAGACCAGAATATAATCTATAAAGACTATGACAAATATGTCCAAGTACTGCTTGAACGCACGGTTCATCAAATCAATGAAAGTTGCAGGGGCATGGGTAAGACCAAATAAAATGACTAAAAATTTGAAGTGACCATACCGAGTACGAAAAGCTATCTTCAGAATGTCACATTCTCTAACTCTGAGCTGATGATAGCCTGATCTGAGTTCTATCTTGGAGAAGTAACTGGCACCCTGAAGTTGGTCAAATAGATAATCAATCCTTGGAAGAGGATATCTATTCTTGACCGTGACCTTGTTGAGTTGACTATAATCTATACACATCCTGAGAGAACCGTCTTTCTTGCACACAAATAATACTGGTGTACCCCATGGGGAAATTCTGCGTCTGATGAATCCCTTATCTAAGAGATCCTTCAACTGATCTTTCAGTTCCTTGAGTTCTTCTGGTGCCATTTTGTATGGCGGAATAGATATAGGTTGAGTATCCGGAAGAAGGTCTATGACAAAGTCTATTTCCCTCTCGGGAGGAATGCATAGAAGATCTTTGGGAAAGACATCTGAGTATTCATTAACAACAGGGACTGTTTCGAGACTGGGAGATTCAGACGTGGAATCTTTAACATGTACTAGATGATACACACACCCCTTAGAAATCATTTTCCTTGCCCAGAGGTAGTAAACAAGTTGACCCCTGAACGCTGAAATTCTACCATTCCACTCTAGGACGGGCTCATTCAGGAACTGAAACTGAACTATCCTTTTTCTGCAGTTGACTATGGCATAGCAGGAATGAATCCAATCCATGCCGAGAATGATATCAAAATCAGTCATCTCTAACTCAACTAAATCTGCTGACATGGATTTCTGAGATATCATAACCGAGCAGTTACTGTATACCCGCTGGGCTATAATGGTTTTAACCACTGGGGTAGACATTGAAAAGGGCTCTACTAGAATTTTGGGACTGATTTCAAAATTTCCTGCTATGTATGGAGATTGAAGTTATGGCGAAGTCTATTTCCTTCTCGGGAGGAATGCACGGAAGATCTTCGGGAAAGACATCTGAGTATTCATTAACAACAGGGACTGTTTCGAGACTGGGATATTCAGAACTGGAATCTTTAACATGTACGAGATGATACACACACACCTTAGAAATCATTTTCCTTGCCCAAAGGTAGGAAACAAGTTGACCCCTGAACGCTGAAATGCTACCCTTCCACTCTAAAACACCCTTAGCATATCTTCAAGATTCTTAATGGTCATCTCTTCTTGACCATCTGTGTGAGGTTGAAACCTTATGCTGAGATGGACTTGGGTATTGAGACTCTTTTGGAATGCTTTCCAAAAGTGAGAGGTGAACTAGGTACCTCTGAATGAGATGATAGATAGTGGAACACCGTGTAACCTGACTAACTCCTTGATATAGAGTTTGGCGTAATCCTCGGTGGAATAAGAAGTACAAACAGGAAGGAAATGAGATGACTTGGTCATTTTATCTATAATGACCCAGGCTGAATCATGCTGATGATGAGTTCTAGGCAAACCCGTCACGAAGTCCATGTTCACTAATTACCACTTCCAAGTAGGAATGGTGAACTCTTGTATGGAACCACTAGGTTTCTGATGCTCTATCTTAACCTGCTGACATATAGAGCACTTAGCCACAAACTCTGCAATATCTCTCTTAATCCCAATCCACTAATAGATCTCCCGCATATCACGATATATCTTAGTGGCCCCTGTATGAATAGAGTATCGCGCACTATGCACTTCTGAAAGAATTCGCTACCTCAACTCATCTACACCTAGAACACATAGACGACCCTAACAACCAAGAACACCATCTACCCCTTGGGAGAAAACCTTGACTTTCTAATTTTGAACTGACTCTTTGATCTTGACAAGGATAGGATCCCTGTCTTGATTCTCTTTCACCTCGAAAACTAGAGATGACTCTAAACTACTGTGAACACATACACCACCCTCTGAAGAATTGACTAAGCGAACGCCTAGTTTGGCAAGCTGATGGATATCCTGAACCATCTTTTTCTTGCTTCCCTCAACGTGAGAAATAATACCCATAGATAGTCTACTGAGAGCGTCGGTCACAGCATTAGCCTTACCCGGATGATAAAGAACACTCATGTCGTCATCCTTCAAGAGCTCTGACCACCATCTCTAATGAAGATTGAAATCATTCTGGGAAAAGACATACTGGAGGCTTTTATGGTCTGTGAAGACATATACATGAACTCCATAGAGATAATGCCTCAAACTCCTCAAGGCAAAAACTACCGCTGCTAACTCAAGATCATGAGTAGGATAATTCTTGTCATGTGGCTTTAACTGTCTGGAGGCGTAGACTATGACCTTACCATGATGCATGAGGACACAACCTAAACCCACTCTGGATGCATCATAATAGACTACAAAACCATCTGAACCATCTAGAATAGCTAGAATTGGATCTGAGGTGAGTCGATTCTTCAACTCTTGAAAGCTCTTCTCATATGAATCTGACCACTAAAACTTAATCTTTTTCTAAGTCAATCTGTACATGGGAGATGCAATAGAATAAAATCCCTTGACAAACCGTCTATAATACCCATACAAACCCAAGAAAAGCCTGATGTTTGATAGAGATAAGGGTCTGGGCCAGTTTCTTACTACCTCAGTTTTCCGAGGATCTACTCTAATTCCATCACCAGAAATAATACGGACAAGGAATGCTACTGATCTTAGCCAAAATTTGCACTTGCTGAACTTAGAGAATAACTGGTGATCCTTGAGAGTCTGAAGAAAAATCTTGAGATGGTCTTCATGATCCCGTTCTATGCGTGAATAGACCAGAATATCATCTATAAAGACTATGACAAACATGTCCAAGTACTGCTTGAACACACAGTTCATCAAATCCATGAAAGCTGCAGGGGCATTGGTAAGACCAAATGACATGACTAAAAATTTGAAGTGACCATACCAAGTACGGAAAGCTATCTTCAGAATGTCACATTCTCTAACTCTGAGATGATGATAGCCTGATCTGAGGTTTATCTTGGAGAAGTAACTGGCACCCTGAAGTTGGTCAAATAGATCATCAATCCTGGGAAGAGGATATCTGTTCTTGACCGTGACCTTGTTGAGTTAACGATAATCAATACACATCCTGAGAGAACCATCTTTCTTACGCACGAATAATACTGGTGTACCCCATGGGGAAACACTGGGTTTGATTAATCCCTTATCTAAGAGATTCTTCAACTGATCTTTTAGTTCCTTAAGTTCTGCTGGTGCCATTTTGTATGGCGGAATAGAAATAGGTTGAGTATTCGGAAGAAGGTCTATGACAAAGTCTATTTCCCTCTCGAGAAGAATGCATGGAAGATCTTTAGGAAAGGCATCTGAGTATTCATTAACAACAGGGACTTTTTCGAGATTGGGAGATTCAGAACTGGAATCTTTAACATGTACGAGATGATACACACACCCCTTATAAATCATTTTCCTTGCCCAAAGGTAGGAAATAAGTTGACCCCTGAACGCTGAAATGCTACCCTTCCACTCTAAGAAGGGCTCATTCGGGAACTGAAACTGAACTATCCTGTTTCTCCAGTTGACTGTGGCATAGCAGAAATAAAGCCAATCCATGCCGAGAATGATATCAAAATCAGTCATCTCTAACTCAACTAAATCTACTGATGTGGATTTCTGAGATATCATAATCGGGCAGTTACTGTATACCCACTGGGCTATGATGGTTTTAACCACTAACGTAGAGATTGAAAAGGGCTCTACTAGAATTTTCGGACTGATTCCAAAATTGCCTTCTATGTATGGAGTAACAAAAGACAAAGATGCACTTGGGTCTAGCATAGAATAAACATAAACATGGAAAATCTGTAATAAACCAATAACAACATCAGTAGAATTTTCCTGATCCTGCTAGGACTGAAGAGCATAGAGTCTGTTTGGGCGTTGCCCACTGGTAGAACTGGAAATAGTACCCTACTGGTTCGGAAGACCGGACTGAGCTGCAGAATGACTTTGCTGACCCTGAAGACCTGACTGCGGACACTCCCTAATCCTGTGTCCTGGCTTGCCACAACCAAAACAGACATCAATATTGACTCTGTAAATTCCCTTGTGGTTCTTACCATATTCTGACAAAGGGGATTCATTCGGGCACTTCTAACACTGCCCAGATATTTAGAACCTGGGGCTTTGTCTCTGTTGTCGCCTCTGAACTTCTTCACTGGAGCACTGGCATAGGAAGGGGCTGGAATGGCTAACTTGGATTAAAACTGTGAACTGTTTTCTCCATCTGACTTGGGGTGAGCAAAGTTAAAGTTACCTGACCTTGATCTCTTATTATGCCTCTCTCTAGTCTTAACCTTCTGCTCTTCTACTTTCTGGGCATGGGTCATGAGTCTGGATAAGGTCATATCACCGATCAGTATCGTAGACCTACACTCATTTACCATGTTATCATTGACCCCTGACACGAACTTGCTCATCTTAGCCCTATTGTCTGCAACCACATGAGGAGCATACCTGGCTAGCTGAGTAAATCTTAGAGAATACTCCCTAACCATTATATTCCCCTGCCTGAGGTTGATGAACTCAAGAAGTTTGGCTTCCCTCAGCTCTTGGGGAAAGAATCTATCTAAGAAGGCTATGACAAATTCCTCCCACTCGATAGGGCATACATCATCTAACCTCTCAGACTTCTACTGTTTGCACCAATCATGAGCAACATCCTGTAACTGGTAGGTGGCTAACTCGGTACTCTCAATAGAAGTAACATCCATGATGTCAAAGACCTTCTGGACTTGGTCAATGAACTCCTGAGGGTCCTCATCAGACTTAGACCCATGGAAAGATAGAGGGTTCATCCGGGTAAAGTCTTGGGATTGTCCACTAGATTGGCTGGAATGACTGGTGGTCGTTCATTCTATGCAGCCACAGACTGAGCAAGTGTGGTAAATGCGGCTGTAAACTTCGCATGGGAAACATGTTCGCCCAAAGGATCTTCGGGCTGAGGAGCTGGCTGGTTTCTTGTCTTTGGGGACATGGTCTGGAATAAGAGAAAAATGGATTAGACTGAGAGTTTAACTTATGATTATGCTCACTAGCAAGACATGAATATTATAGAAAGGAGACTGTTCCTAACACATCTTATAGCCTCCCGCACATAAATGTAGCACACAACACACCCATATACAAGACTCTACTAGATGTAGCTTTCAGACTTCCTAGGACTCTATTGAACCTTAGGCTCTGATACCAAGTTTGTAACACCCCAATTCGCTGAACCAGAATGCTACACGGTGCTCATGACCCCGAGGGACCATAAGCTAACCCATGACTGATATTTGTACCTGTATACTACAAATCATGATATAACAATGCGGAATACGTAAAACTGTAAGGCCATAAGGTTCAACTGAATAAAATCATGTGGGTAAAAATACCCAAAACAACTCAATCTGAAATCTAAGTATGAACATAAATCTGAACATTAATCTGAAAGCCTCTAAACTATCTAAATAAGGAGTTGAAGGAACATGTCTCCAACTAACTCCATAAAACTGAACTGAAGAAATAAATAAATATATCAAATCATATTGTCCTCAAATCAATAAGGACTCATTGTGTATCTGCGACTGGAATGCTACCGCTACTGCTGGGCTGGAGCTCGTGTCTCAGAACCTATGGTGTAACATGAAAAGAAAGCACCATAGTGCAAATGCATCAGTACAACTGGAGTACTGAGTATACGAGGAAGGTAGGCTGAACATAAAGGGTTTCATGCATGAACAACACTGACTGACTAATATGAACGTGGGAGTGCAAACACACATATATAGAAACTTGGATCGTGAATACATGATAGCATGACCTGTAAGCTAATACATGGTTTACTGATAATTGTCATAACTGATACTGCAACTTATAACATGGACGACTGTATATGACGGTCCTGTATATACTAAAATCTGAAGAACTCCCTGAGTTCTTTTACTGAGACTAGTACTTAAACTATGGGAAGTAGTTTTTAACCGACATGACCCATGTATGCCATTATGGCTAAGCTCGGGTCCAATCTCTGCCCTGACTAGAGGGGTGTCAATATCGTCCCACGAATAAGGACAGCTTGTGAGTGACCCTTATCTGGCAGGTACTCAATGAGAATGGTGGGAACCCTAAACTGATGGGTTAAACCACCTCATCAACACTAATCTGACAGGTTCATATGTCTCAACCTATGTTGGCTACGTAGTTATGGAACACAAGGATGACTACTAAGAATCACACCCTGAACTGGAAGGTGAGTTCCCATCCTTCGGTTCACTCTGTGCTAACCTTTACTCCCATCTGGAGGGACTGGATATGAATATTTGACTATACATAACTTTATCTTACTGAATTCCATTGACTGGCAGAATGTTATTGATATCTAACAACTGACTGAGATCATGAGGTTTTCCTGAGTCATATGACTGACTGAAATCTATGGAATCATAGCTTGAGTTCCGATATCGTGAAACATGACATGGCTCTAGGAATAAAACTATAGTTTTTGGGTACAAGTATCCCTAGAACTCGATGGAAGGAAAATGACACACATGACTGACTTGATCATAAAAGTAAAGTCCACAATTCACAATATCATAAGTTAGGATTTCATAATAAGAATGATTCTCAACAAACTATCACATGATCGGGAATGCACACAACATGTATATACTTTCATGGCTTCAATAACATGATCATTCCATATCACAACAATATCATGAGAATCTCATACAACATCTTCAATTCATGACAATAGCATGGGGATCACGTTGAACATCAACTTAGAACATGGAATAGTCATTTAGGACTTATTATATCATAAAAGCATGATTTCTATTCACTTAGGTATTTTCACAAACACCTTACATGCACATCTTAGACATCGGTGGATTCATCAAGATTACAAATTTTCAACCACCAATTTCACATATTTATACATTAAATACCACCATATCTTCACACAAAACATACAAAGATCCCATCTTAGGCATCATCAAACTCCAACCACATGAAAATCAACCACTAACAACATAAACATCATAATACATAATTTAAAAGATAGTTCTTGAGCTTCATAGATGAAAGGATTCCATGAATCAACTCACATATTCCTTAGAAGGAAGATTCTGGATGATTGACAAAGGAATTTTCCTTGAAATCAGATATTCAAGCTTAATTATGCAACCCTAGTTGTTTTTCTCTTTTAGTTCTCTTCGATGTTGAGCTTTGAGATAATAATAGGGTTGTAATATGTTTAGAAGCTATATATTTTCTAGGTTTAAGTTTAGGGACGTGTAAGGAGTGTTAAAGGACATAATTACCCACAAAATAACTCAAAACAGAGTGTTTTTGGCACTTGGAACTGACTTAGGCAGCGCCCAAGTAATTGTACAAGCTAGGTTGGGCGGCGCCTAACCAATCGCCTAAGTTTGGTTGGGCGGCGTCTAACCAATCGCCTATCCTTACTGTCTCTCATAAAAATGGGCATAACTTTTCGCTCGGGTATTGGAACTAAGGCGAAATTGGTATCGTTGGAAAGCTAATTCGATTCTCTATAATTTGATATGTCTAAATAAGCCCAAATACCACAATAACATTGTGTTATACTCGTTCAAATATGACCCTTAAAAAATCGAACACTAAAACTTGATGGATTTAGAAACTCTTAGCTTGCATCACTCTAAGCGACTCATATGAACATGTTTAAGACATCGCAACCCATCCTATCTCTAGGATATTCATTGTAAGTCATGCACTAAAATGCTACTCACAGGATAGGAGGTGTCATACGTAGGAAAACTCATTCACTTCCTTGCTTAGAAACATGCGGGGTATTACACAGGAATACACAACCTCCCTTTGTACCATAAAGTACCATCACCATTGATCTCAAACACCACTACCTTTTGCCCACCAAGATCACCCTTGAATTTTATAAAGAAAGGATCTAGCACTTACTTCTCTTTAAGCTCTTCTCCATAAAACAATCAAAACACTTCTTGCACCATCATACCACCACCCTTACAGTCTAAGAGATGAACTCCAAGATTAATGAAGTGGTAAGTATCTTTCGTCAATTCCCACTTACCTTCCTCTACGTAAGCCAAAATGCCCATGTATAACCTGCTAAGAGCATCAGAAACTACATTAGCCTTACCTGGGTGGTAGTGAAGACACCTATCATAATCCATGAGAGACTCAAGACACCTCCTATATATGAGACTAAGCTTTTCTTGAGTGAACAATTACTAAAAACTCTTGTGATCAAAAAGGATATCCACGTGAATACCAAACAAATAATGCCACCATATTTTCAAAACAAGCTGAAGTACCAACAATTCCAAATCACGTTTAGGATAATTACTCTCATGTACCTTCTATTTCCTGGAGGCATAAGGAATCACCTTCCCATGTTGTATCAAAACACAACCAAGCCTACCTGAGATGCATCAAAATAAACAAGAAACCCATCATTGCCTTCCACCAAAGTCTGGATTGGAGCAGAAGTAAACTTATCCTTTAACTTCTCAAAACTCCATTAATAAGCATCCGACAAAGAAAACTTAACCTTCGTCTGAGTCAACTTAGTCAAAGGAGCAGCTATCGAAGAAAATGTTTCCACAAACTTGCCTATAATTCCTGGATAAACCCAAGAAGCTCTGAATATCGAATGGAGTCGTGGGCTTAGGCCACCTCTTAACCATATCAACCTTCTTCAGATCCACCATGATCCCTTTACTAGAAATAATATGGCCCCAGAATGTCATAACATTCAACCATAATTCACATTTACAGAACTTGGCATACAACTATTGTTTCCTTAAGGTCTGCAACACCACACGGAGGTGATTAGTATGATACACCTCACTCTTTGAATAAACAAAAATGTCATCAATAAACACAATGATGAAAAGATCTAAACACTGTCTGAAAACCCTATTTATCAAGTCCATAAATACTACTGAAGCATTAGTCAACCCAAATGACATCACCAAGAACTCAAAATACCCATATCGAGTATGAAAGGCAGTCTTGCAGATATCAACCTCCCTAATCTTAAGATGATGGTATCCAGACCGATGATCTATCTTAGAGAAGAACTTAGAACCCTGTAACTGGACAAACCAATCATCTATCAAAGGAAGAGGATACTTGTTCTTGACTGTCATCTTGTACAACTTCCTGTAGTCAATGCATATCTAAAGGGAACCATATTTCATGCGCACAAATAACACCGGTGCACCTCATGGAGAAACACAAGGACAAATAAACCACTTATCTAGAAGATCCTTAATTTGCTGCTTGAGTCCCCTCAACTCAGCCAGAACAATTCCATAAGGAGGAATAGAAATTGGACGAGTGTCCAGAAGCAAATAAATACCAAACACTATTTCCCTATCCTGAGGAACACCAGGAAGATCATCCAGAAATACTTCTGGAAACTCATTAACCATATGGACCGAAGACAAAGAAGGACCTTCCGAGTAAGAATCTTTAACTCAAACCAAGTGTTAAAGACAAACCTTAAAGATTAACCTTCAAAATCTAAGATAAGAAAGAAACCTCCCCCTAGGAGCTAAGGAACTACTTTCCCATTTTATAATCGGTTCGATGGAAAAATTAAAGATAAAACCTCGGGTCCAATAATCGGAAGACGCATAACAAGAATGTAAACAATACATACCTAGAATTACATCAAAATTACCCTATCCAACGTAAACAGATCCGCAAAGGTCTTCTCGCTACCAACAGATAAAATATCCCCCTATAGACTATCTTAGCAATAATCGAGTCACTTACTAGGTAGAAATAGAAAAGGATTTGAGAAAACTTCTGAATATAAACCAATAGACACAGCCACATATTGAGTCATATAAGAGAGAGTGAAACCTAGATCAAGCAAACAATATACATCTTGAAAGAAAAACTGTAACGTAACAGTAACAACATCAGGTGATGCCTCAGATTCTTATCAGGATACCAAACCATACAACCTATTTCAACTAACACTAGAACCAAGAGTAGTAACAAAAGAAGATACCACCCCACTAGGTGTATAAGTAGAAGTTGAAGCCACAAGAATATTATTTTCCCCCTTAGAAACCTTATTAATCGGACAATCCCTGAGCTGATGGCCTACATATCCACACTTGAAGCATTTGTCACTCCCTAACTCGCAATAACCCTAATAAGGACGACCACAAAATTGATAAGGAGGACACAAAGAAATTGACTTACCTGTGCTAGTTTGAGATTGGTCAATCTATGCCCGAGAATTATCACCACCTTGATAACGCCTTTCTATAAACTTTTAAGGAGCAATAGAAGAAAATAATCCTGAACTCCCCCACTTCTTTTTCTTCCATTTGACATCATCCCTACCACCCTGAGACTGAACACCTCTCTAATAAAAAACCTAATCCTCTTTCCCTACCTATCCCCAAACTCTATTTTCTTTCTCTTTTTATTCTCAACCTGCTACATATGAACAGTCAACCTCGAGATGTCTATATATTTAATCTACAAGGCAAACTTTATCTCTATAATCAAATCTCTATTTAACCCAGAAGCAAACTTTTTCATTCTCGAACTCATATCATCCAAACTTTCTCATTTTTGAACTCATATCATCCACAAAATTAGGAGCATACCTTGATAGCTGATAGAATATCAAAGCATATTGCTTTACTAACATCCTCCCCTGCCCGAGGTTAACAAACTCCTCCATCTTAGCTTCTCTCAACTCTTGATAAAAGAATTGATCCATGTTAGAAGAGGCCTATTTATGTTCCTAACTTACAACCCTTATTAGAAAGTGTAAGCGGTCGCTGTCAAATATTAAACCAAACTATGATAGGGTTGAATCCCTCAGGAAATACTGTGGAAACTACATGTTATGGTTGTTAATAGACTGTTGATCAAAGGTTTTAGAGAAAAAGTGGTTTTGAATTATTAATAGTATCTGAATGGTTTTATCGAGTTGCGTTCTAGCTAGTGATTTTATTTCAAGTATTAATTCAATGAGAATAAACAAACTAGAGTTATGTTAACAAAGATGTTTGAAAAGATGGGGTTGAGAACTAACTTAAATTCCCAATTTACAACTTTAATTGAAAGAGTTATTGAATTCTAATATTTACCCATTTGTTACTCAACCTAAAGGTATAGTTTAGCCTTTAATTCTTTCAAACTTAAAGGTTTCCTTGGTTTATTTAATTAGTCCCTTATGTGGGTCAATTCTTGTTAAGGCATCAACCCATAACCCAAATGTTAAAGCCTTTAGATTTCTTGTAAACTCCTTTTTTTCCAATATATACTTTTTTCTCAGACAACTAATGTTCTTGGGCTCACCCTTCAAGTTTGGAACCAAGAAAGGTCATTAATGTGAATAAGGGTTTATACAACCTCAATTATATATAGGAATGAAGCATTTTCACTACCCCAATTAGCTATTCACATTAAGGTTCCCATAACCCTAGTTATGGGAGTTTAGCCACACATCTCAAGAGAAGAAGAAAAAATCATTATGTTGTTCATAAATGGAGTCATAAAATACTTACAAAAAACACAATAGTTATTCTACAATCTTCAATGAGAATATCAAAAAAGAATACTAGATCCACATTTGTATCTTGAATCACAGTTAATGATATTCTATAGTAGTTTTTCTGTATGGAAAATATGATAAAAGATACCTAAATAAAACCTAAAATGGGTATTTATATGTTCCCAAGTACTGAGAATTTGAAATTTGAATTCATTAAAGCCACGTCAAGGTTGATGGTCGCATTGACGGCCCATTAGTAACCTGATGATTCCTCACATAGACCGTCGTTGATGGTCCCAAGGTGATACATTTTGGTTAAGGGATGAAGGTCATGTTGGTGGATTGTTGCTGGCCTGACGGTTCGTAGAGAAGACCATCGCATGAACACTTGAGGGGTCATTCTCTATTTCAACCTAACGACTATGTTGACGGTTCGTCATAAGTCTGATGGTAAGTCACTTGGATCATCGCAGGAGTCACCCATTCGTTCCCTTTTGTTTAACCTATATGGTCACCCAAACGGTCCATCACTTGGCTGATGGTCCGTCAGTTTAACCGTCAGTGACATTTTTCTTTCTAAGTTTCTTCTCCAGCTACATCTTTCACCTGAAAATACTAAAATCTAGTATTAAATACAATATCAGTTGATTAAAAACATACAATTATCCCTTGAAAAAGATATAAAATATTTTGGAAAAAGTCAGAACATCAACACCCTCAACTTAAGACAATTGATCGTCCTCAAGCAACTCAGCACCAAATTGCATATGTGAATAATACAATGATAGGCAATCAATTGTTGAACTAGATTTCACACAACCATTCACTTGCCATTTCACTTTTATGGGCTCAACCCATTAGGATATATAACCAGCATAGTTTATAATTTGGCACACAAATAAAAACATGGATATAATATCCTACAGAGGTCAGCAAATCTAAGTGTAACTCAAGTTACCCTAACAATCAACAGAGTCCACCTCTCATTATTCATGTATATTATGGACAAAAATCAAGACTCTCACCCTCATCAAAGAAGTTAAAAATATAGCATACATACCCATAGGCTTGCCCTTATAATATAATGCCCCCTTATGGTTGATTCACAAAGACTAAATAGGTCTTTTTTAGGCTTCTAAAGAGGTTTCAGGGCTAGGTGAAGACAAATTTATGGGAAAAGTGTCTCAAATTTCATACTTTACTCTCATTGCCCTTGAATTCTACTCACCAAGACAAATACCCTTCCAACTCACTAACAATCTATATGATACATTCACACTTCACCATAAACCTATACTTTTAGAAGCATCAGTCACCCTCAACTTATGCTGATGCGGTTAGTTGAGGTGCATAATATCATAAATATATCAGGGTTGAATGTTTTATTTTAGCTCTAGATAACTTTTTTTTGCTACGCTGCAATGTCCTGACAGTACCCACCCTCAACTTAGGTATTTTAAAGTGCACAATTTCCAATATTGAAGCAGGGCCAAGGTTAGATGATAACAACCTAATGAGAGTTAATTATAGTTATTGGGAATGAAGAAAAACTAGCATAATCTTAAAAAGGGTTCAAAAATGGAAAAATCTTTTTGGTGGGTCATTTATTTCAGCTAACTGGACTAAGAGTACAATGAGGCCTGCTATCATATCTTATTGAATCAACCAAAAAATAAAATCAATGAACTGGGCAAGTTCTAGGTGTATAACTATGCAGGAACTAAACCAAATGCTCGCACACACATTCATATGAGTTACACATATTCTACTAACTCTTGGGATTTACATCACATAGTCATGCACACTTTACATCACTTTGCAAATTATAGAATCACTAATGGTTGTTCAATATATGCTAACTGACAAGAGAAAATAGTCATACAAATATGTTCAAAGTCTTATGCCACAGTCATACATCATCCATATATATATAAATATGATAAAAGAAAGGAAACTTCATTAATAACATCAACAAAAAATATTTACATCACAATCACTTAGGAAAAAAAATGCAACCTAGACATGTCGGTTCTACTAAATATCACACGGAAAAAAAAGAACATAGGGGAAAAAAACCACATGGTAACAACATACCCTACTCTACTAAAAATAAAAACATTGTCCTCAATGCATAAAAGCAAAGTACAGAGGAGGGGAATTCTTTTAAAGCCTCTTATTCAGATGTAGCATAAGTCAAATATTGTGAACCATCATGAGCCTCAACTGCAGCAACGTTGACCCCAATGGTAGTGGAGTTCTCAGAATTTTATCTTCTAAAAACGTAGGTATCTCAACTCGAGTCGGGTCTGAACGTGGCCCCCTAGCTGGGGCAGAACTGGTGGAAACTCCTGCAGCTTCATCTGCAAACTTCTTTTTTGTCTTCAGTTCATCTCGTTTTGACCTCCTTACAGCCTTCATTATATCTCTTGCTTCCTATTCTTCTAGTGTCATTGCTTCATGATTTCTTATTTTGGTAGTATTTCTATATGGACTATCATCTACCTGTTTGTCTTTGTCCTTGAGCGGTATCCCCATCAAGTCAATAATGCCCTAAAAAAATCTTCATTATTAATAACTAAAGCATGGTAAAAAATGGGTTGTTGTGGCTATTGGCTTTTCATCTCTGTTATGTCCGACGATAAGTAGCCTGAAATTAATTATCAACACCTCATATCAAAGGCAAATTTGCCTAACTACATAATTCCGTGATCAAGCATGGAAATAGTAATGAACTTTCCACTGTATGAGCCCGAAAAAATATCTCATCAGCTATAATTTGGCCAAAGTCAATCTTCCTCCCGACAATCAGACAAGCCACTAATACATCCATATGACTATCCAAATTAGTGTCTCCTCCTGTCGTCATCAACCTTAATCAAGAAATGGCCCACTAAAATTTAGCTTAGAAGCTAAGAGAGGATTTAGCAATGAATAATGCCCTCTTTTAACTAGAGATTTATTATGGTAACTCCAACTACAATTTTGATGAATTTTGATGGTGAAAGTATTAAGGAATACGAAGATTCATTGTGTTCTTTGACAAGAATGGTATCCTATTCCTATGATCCCAAGAAGATCGACGTACATCATAAAAATCATCCAACACCACCGGCTAAGCCATCAATCAAAGAGCCATCGGTGTTGATGTTGAAGTACTTGCCAGTCCATCTACGGTATGTGTTTCTAGGCAGTGGAAACACTTTACCTATGGTTATTGCAGCAGATTTGGATGAGTAGTTGGTGAAGGAACTTATCTTTGTGCTTCAGAGGTACAAAACAGGGATAGGCTGGACTATTACTGATATTATTGGTATTTCTCTAGGTATTTGCACTCATAAGATTCAACTTGAGGAGGATTGCACACCAACCATTGAGCATCTACATCTTCTTAATCCACACTTACAAGAGGTTTTTAAGAAGGAAATTATTAAATGGCTGGATGCAGGAGTTATATACCCTATTTCCGATAGTACATTGATAAGCCCCGTCCAATGTATGCCCAAAAAAAGGGGCATGACTGTTGTGGCAAATGAAAAAATGAGTTGATTCCCCTCAGGCATGTGAATGGGTGGATATTTTTCATGGATTATCGTAAGCTCCACTCATGGACTCTGAAGGACCACTTCTCAATGCCTTTCATGGATCAAATGCTCGATAAGGTTGTGAGAAAAGGTTGGTATTGTTTCTTAGATGGGTATTCGGGCTACAACCAGATTTCTATTTCTCCAAAGGATCAGGAGAAGACAATTTTTACTTGCCCCTATGGTACTTTTGTATTCATGAGGATTCCATTTAGCTTATGTAATACACCCGCCATGTTCCAACAGTCCATGATGTCGATATTCTCCGACATGGTGGAGGACACCTTGGAGGTGATTATGGATGACTTTTCAGTAGTGGGTGATTATTTTGAGCTATGCCATGTAAATGTTAGTAGAGCATTGCAAAGATATGAGGAGTTCAACTTAGCACTGAATTGGGTGAAATGCCAATTAATGGTGATTCAGGGCATTATTCTAGGTCACAAAATTTTGGCCAAGAGAATTGAAGTCGACCGGGAAAAGGTCGAGGTTATTAAGAGACTACCTGCTCCCATCTCAGTAAAGGAAGTTTGTAGTTTCTTTGGTCATGCGGGATTATATCATCAATTTATGAAGGAGTTCTCCAAAATTGTAAACTCACTTTGCAAGCTTTTGGAGAAGGAGGCCAAGTTCATATTTGATGATATTTTAAGAAGTCATTTGAGTGCCTCAAGGAAAAATCAGTTGTTGCACCAATCATTGTTGCACTAGATTGGTCAAAGCCATTTAAATCATGTGTAATTCAAGCGGAGTACCGTTTGGAGCTGTGATTGGCCAAAAGATAGAAAAGTTATTTCATCCTATTTATTATGCGAGCAAGGAAATGAATGGGGAAAAAGAGAATTATATTGTGACTAAGCAGGAACTTCTTACGGTGGTCTACGCATTTGAGAAGTTTTGTGCTTACTTATTGAGGACTAATGTGGTGGTGCACACAGACCATGCATCTTTGAGTTATTTCATAGAATGGAAGGATGCTAAACCGAGGATAATCAGATGGGTACTTCTTCTGCAAGAGTTTGACATTGAAGTCAATGATCGAAAAAGATGTGAAAATAATATTGCGGATCACCTATCTAAACTTGAGGTTGATTAAGCAGTCGAGGATGAGTTCAAAATTGATGATACATTCCTAGATGAGAGGGTCCTAGCTGTTCTACTTAAAAGAGTGACTTGGGACACTAACTTTCCAAATTATGTGGTAAGTAAATTCATCCTGAAGAATCTTTCTTTCCACCGAAGGAAGAAGTTCCTACATGATGTTACATAATACTTCTGGGTTGAGCCATATTTTTTTGGTGGTGTGCGGATAATATTATCAGATGGTGTATCCCAGAGCTGGACATGTTGAATATCCTAGATGCTTGTCATGTTTCTCCAATAGGGGATCACCATGTAGGTACTCCTATTTAACTCCAGATTGAAGCTTTTTCTAGGTAAACTTAAATCAAAGTGTTCTGGACTATTGAAAGTTAACCAAGTCTACTCATCTGGAGTTGATGAACTTGAAAATGATAACAGTAGTGTCTTAAAGCTTAACAGAAAATGGGTGAAGTTTTATATCGATCCAATGGACTGGGTAAAGTGCATAGCTACCATCTATCTTTATAAAATATGAGTAATTGAGATAACTGAGTCATGTCGCGACAATAAATCAGGTGCTAGTGGGAGGCAACCCACAAAGTGTTGTTGTAACCATAGTTAGAGTTTATTTGTTATTTTTGTGTAATTTGATGTGTTTGTTAAGTGAACAGGACTAATAATGCAGAAAGAAAGGATTGTCCTCAGTTGAGAGCGGATAATGGGATGACTGACAGACCATCAAGGCTACGATGGACCATCTATGGAATCGTTAAAACCATGGTAAAAAAATGACATTCTTGATAAGGCTCGATGGCCAAATTGATGGACAGTCACATATCCGACGGACTATCAAATCCTCTATCAACCTTAATCTGTATTTCAAAGTATCTGGTTTGGACTGAAGGACTACACAATGGATCGTCGCATCTCCAATGAACTTTTAGTTAAACTATCGCAGAAAAGAAAAATTTAGACCATTCAAGTATGTTGCGAAGGTTAGCCTGACATACCATCATAGTCTTGATAGATTTTCAAGTCAACCTCAACTTAACCCTAAGTGACGGTTTGGTAGGTTCAGATTTAATACTTATTTAAGTGTCTTTATTTGATCCAAATGGTTTTAAACTGATAAGAGGACGTTGTTACATAGGTTGCCACCCTTTCAAATCCTAAAACTATTTAATTTCTTCTGTAACCAAAGTACCTAGTATCACCTATCTCCATTTAGGACTCTCCCACTTTCATTTCTCTCCTATTTAAATAATCTCATCCCTCTTTTCCTCTCATTAGAAATAAGTTAATAATCTCTAATTAAGGCTTTAACTTTTCTCTTATTCCAAATTTGCAAGTCTGAATAGTCAAGTGTACTGCAACATCAAGGTATGATCAAAACCTTACTCTTTTTTCTAAAATGCTAAACTTGTGTTATGGAAATTTTTGGTTGCTTAAGAGGAATTTCATATTTTTACTGTTTTGTGTCAATCTCATTTTTAGTTGATCCCTGGTGTGCATTATTTTCGGGGAAATCTGAGTAACCAATGAATCAAAAGTGGCAAAATTGGTGCTTAAACACTAAATTGTGGCCACAATTGTACGCATAATGAGATATAGCACATCAAGTGTTTAAAAAAATGCAAAAATGAAGTTTAAAAGTCAAAAGTGATGTTGATGGTCACTATGACGGACCTTCTGTGCCTCGACGGACCATCGGGTTGACCGTCGCAAAGTTGACAAGGATGATGTTCACTAGATAAGCCGCAACTGATGACTTGACAAACCATCAACCATATGATAAACCATCGTAAGTCTACTCAATAAGAGGGTTACTAGATAAGACTTGACGAACAGAGTAATGGATCATCACAACCCCGATGGACCGTCAAGCCAAATTTATTGTGACTTCTTCTCTTATTCTGATCTAACTATTTCTTGATGTGTATTCATTCAATTTGGCAAGAAAACATCCCCTAATTAGTGGTGGTAGAAGAGCACAACGGGGAAGATTTGAGCCAGCATAGAGTAAGAAGGCACCTACCTTCAGTACTCGACAACGAGATAGGGTACCCCATACACTCTCCCAGTCGGAAGAAGAGAGTGAGAGAAGCACTAGTAGCACCATTTTGAGCCCAAATGAGCAAGAGGTCAATACATTTAACCCCGACCCAATTGAGGAAGAAACTTAGTTGGCCAATGTAGTCAAAAGCAAAGACCCTAAAACAAGGGAGGCACTCAAAGGGAAAATTAAAGGAGCAAAAGATAAGTTCCTTGATGGAATGGAACCGACGTAGGCCAATCAAAAGGCCAATCTATGAAGAGTACAAAATAGTGCCGACCAAGTAGCATGAGTATTTAGAGATGGAGCGATAATTTAATGAGTATGAGTTAGCCTGGATAAATAAGACTCTCGGTTCATAGCAACTCAATTTTGTAAGGGATTATTTTGCCAATTATTTGGTACTGGCAGAGAAAGATAGTCCCAAGGGATCAAAGATTTTAGATTTTCCCCACAGGGAGTCAGTTTCGGTTAGAGAGGTTAAGATTAATATATCGGCTGGAAAAATAAACAGGATTTTATTTGGGCCCGACTATGAAGCACCGGTTGCGGTTCCCGAGCATGAGCATCATTTGAACACAACATATACTCAAAGTACTTGGTTGTCGAGGCTTCTTA
The DNA here is from genome assembly GCA_030864215.1 of Capsicum pubescens. Classification (NCBI taxonomy): domain Eukaryota; kingdom Viridiplantae; phylum Streptophyta; class Magnoliopsida; order Solanales; family Solanaceae; genus Capsicum; species Capsicum pubescens. The sequence continues at coordinate 174,141,191 of CM061543.1, forward strand.
ATAATGATTGGAACCCATCCTAGTAACTCAACCCACATGAGCACAATACTAAATCATTTCTTAGCTTTCGAGCTAAATTTTGGTTGGCCATTATTCGATTGAGGTTGATGCTAACATGGGGAGACACTAATTTTGACGGTCATAGGGTTGTATTGGTAGCTATTCTAATTTTCGGGATGAAGATGGACTTTGGCAAAATTATAGCTGATGAGATGCTTGTTTGGGCTTATAAAGAGGTAAGTGCATTGACATTTATGTATTTGATCATGAAATTATGCAGGCAGGCAAATGTTCCTTTGATTCGAGGTATTGATAAAAAAGTTTGGGATACTCACAGGCAGGACATTGAAAAATCTAAGTATGACACAAAGTTTGAAATGTGAGTGAGCAATCCTCCTGCCTATCAGACGTAGTCAGCACCAACCCTGGATACTTTTGAGATTCCTACAGGTGTGTCGTTTCCTATTACCACTTATATGTCACCTGATTATGTGTCATCGAGTACTTCTATAGGTTTTGCATCGATGCCACAAATGGGTGGGACTTCAGACACAGAATCTATCCCACCCCAATATTTGGAGTACTAGTTAGCTCAGAAAATTTTTGCCAAGTCTGTTAAACTACATAAAATATTCCAGAAGCAGCTAGACAGATAATCTTCACAATTTAAGACTTTTGTTGACCGTATTGTAGCAGGCGCAATCTATCCCTTTGAAATCATTCAGATCACAATGGACCATATGAAGGAGCGTGTCAATAAAAGGCTAAATCTGATTTTAATTCCAGATTTGGCTAAGTTCATGGAAGAATTCAAATAAGCACAGGCGGACATAGAAGTGCTAAAAATTCAATAGCCACAACTTCCTTTTTTGACCCTGATTTAGTTATCAGTGATAAAGATGAGGGCATTGTTGACTTGATGGGGAAGTAACTCAAAGAAAAATAAAAGCAGGTAGTTGAAAGTGCGGATACTACAACTGCCAAAAAAAGAAGGTGTGAAGCAATGACACTAGAATAACGAGAAGTAAGTGATATGAGGAAGTCTACAAAGAGGTCAAATCAAGATGAAGAGAAGATACAAAAAAAGATTAAAGATTAAGCTGCAGTAGTTTCCACCAGTTCTACCCCAGCTAAGGGGGCCAGTTCATACACGACTTGAGTTGAGATACCTCCGATTCCAGAGGATGATATTATGACTACCCCTACCACCATAGGGGTCAACGTTGCTAAGGTGAACCTAATGATGCCTGACCATATTTGAAAGTTACCTTATCTGAATAAGAGGCTTCACATGTATTCCACTCCTCTGTACTTTACTTTTATACATTAAGGATAACACTTTTATTTTTAGTGGGGGTGGGTATTCTTATACCACGGGGGTTTTTGTTGCCTAAGTTTTTTCCTCCCGTGTGCTATTTAGTAGAACCAACATGTGTAGGTTGCATTTTCTTTTCCTAAGTGATTGTGATGTAAATATGTATTATTGATGTTTTTTGTGAAGTGTCCTTTCTTTTAGCATCTTTTTGTATATATGGATGATGTATCACTGCAGCATAACACTTTGAACATATTTGTATGACTATTTTTTTTGTCATTTAGCATATGTTGAGCAACCATTGGTGATTCTGTAATTTTCATTGCGATGTAAAGTGTGCATGACAATGTGATGTAAATCCCAAGAGTTAGTAGAATAAGTGTAACTCATGGTCCTATGTGTGCGAGCATTTGGTTTAGTTACTGCATTGTTATACACCTAGAGCATTCCTAATTCATTGATTTTGATTTGTGGTTGATTCAATAAGATATGATAGAAGGCCTCCTTGTACTTTTAGTCCACTTAGACAAAGTAAATGGCCCACCAAAAAGATTTTTCCATTTTTGAACCATTTTTGAACTTATGTTAGCTTTTCTTCATTCCCTATAACTCTAATTAATTCTCTTTAGGTTGTTAGAACCTAACCTTGGCCCTGGTACAATATTAGACATTTTGAACCTTAAATTAGGCAAAATACCTAAGTTGAGGGTGGCTACTGTCAGGACGTTAGAAGCTTAGCAAAAAAAGTGATGTAGATCTAAAATGACGCATTCGACCCTGATCTTTTTAAGATATTATGAACCTCAATGGACTGCCTCAGGATAAGTAGAGGGTGGTTGATTCTTATAAAAAATGTGGGTTTATTGTCGAGTATGAATGTATAATAGAGATTGTAAGTAAGCTGGAAAGGCATTAGTCTTGGTGAGTAGAATTCAAGGGAAAAGAGTGTAAAGTCTTAACTTTGAGTCACTTTTCCCAAAAATTTATCCTCACCTAGCCCCAGAACCTTATTACAAGCCTAAAAAAGACATGTTTGATATTTGTAAGTAACTACAAGGGGGCATTAGATGATAAGGTCTACCCTATGGTTATGTATGCTATATTTGTTACTTCTTTGATAAGTGTGAGAGTCTTGATTTTTTTCCATAAGATACATGAATAATGAGTGGTGGACTCTATTTATTGTGAGGGAAACTTGAGTTACACATAGATTTGTTAATCTCTGTATGATATTACATCCATGTTTATGTGTGTGTTCTAAATTATTAACAATGCAGGCTGTAGATACTGAAGTGTTGAACCCATATAAGTAAAATGGTAAGTGAATGGTTGTGTGAAATCTAGTTCAACAGTTGATTGCCTGACATTGTATTATTCATGTATGCAATTTGGTGCTGAATTTCTTGAGGATAAGCAATTGTCTTAAGTTGAGGGTATTGATGTTCCGACTCGTTTTGGAAAATTTTACATCTTTTTCAAAGGATAATTGTTCATTTTCAAGCAGCTGATATTTTATGTAATATTGGATTTTAGTGTTTTCAGGTCAAGGATGTAGCTGGAGAAGAAACTTGGAAAAATAGCAGAAAAAGGTCATCGATGGTCAAACTGGCGGAACATCAGCCAAGTGACGAGCCATCTTTGTTACCATCAAGGTTAAATGGAAAGGAACAAATGCATGACTACTACGATGGTCCAAGTTATGGACCGTCGAACTTACGACAGAACATCAACATGGTCGTCAGGCTGAATCAGCGATGGACCCCTGAAGTGTTCATGTGACGGTCCTCTCGATGGATCGTCAGGCCAGTGAGGGTCTGCCAACATGACTGTTAGCAATTAACTAGAACGTAACACCTTGGGAAAATCAGCAATGGTCCATGGGAAACACCGTCAGGATATCGACGGGCCATCAACACAACCGTGAACCTTGATGCGGCTTTAATGAATTCAAATTTCAATTCCTCATTACCTGGGAACATAGGAATACCCAGTCTAGGTTTTATTTAGGTATATTTTATCATATTTTCCACCCAGACAAACTTCTGTAACATATTATTCACTGTGATTCAAGCTATAATTTTGGATCTAGTTATCTTTAATCATATTCTCATTGAAGATTCAAAAACACTATTGTAATTTTTGTAACTAATTCTATGAAAACACAATGATTTCTTATTCTTCTCTTGAGATATATGGCTAAACTCCCATAACTAAGGTTATGGGAGCCTTGATGTCAATAACTGCTTGGGTAGTGAAAATTCTTAATTCCCATCTATAATTGAGGTTGTATAAATCCTTCTTCACATTTATGACATTTCTTGGTTGCAAACATGAAGGGTGATCCCAAGAACATTACTTGTCTATGAAGAAAAGTATATGTTGGGAAAATAAGGAGTTTACATGAAATCTAAAGGCTTTAACCTTTGGGTTATGTGTTGATGCCTTAACAAGGATTGACCCACACGACAAACTAATTAAATAAACCAAGGAAATCTTTATGTTCGAAAGAACTAAAGGGTAAACTATCCATTTAGGTTGAGAAACAAATGGGTAAACTTTAGAATTCAATAGCTCTTGTAATTGAAGTTGTAAATTAGGAATTTAAGATAATTCACAACCCCATCTGTTTGAACATATTGGTGAACATAACTCTAGTTTGTTTATTCTCACTGAATTAATACTTGAAATAAATTCTATAGCTAGAACACTATTCATTACAACCATTTAAATATTGTCAATAATTCAAAACCCCATTTTCTTTAGAGTCTTCGATCAACAATCTATTAATAACCATAACACTTAGTTTGCGCAGTTTTCCCTGTAGGATTCGAGGCCAACCTAGTTGGGTTCAATATTTGACAGTGACCGTTTACACTTTCTAATGAGAGTTATAATTTGGACGTATCAAATTTTGGCAACATTGCTGGGGAATACGGTTGTCAATTAAGTTTGTGATTGTTAATTGACCATTGGTCAAGTTTCCTAAATTTTACCTTTATTCGTTGTTTTTGTTCTTTTCAGGGTAACTATATTGTATGCAAAGAACAAGGAGGTCAGGTCAACCATTGCTACCTATACATCTGAAACCACAGTTAATTGGCAGAATAACAGATCAACAAGAAACAAACAGAATAGCAGCTCTCGCTAGAGTTCAGCTGAACCAACAAAATAATAGTCAGCGTTATCCTAATATAGATGATAAGGACTTAGGATACGATGATGTTTTATATCCTTCTAAACAAAGGCGTGCAGAGAATGTCACTACACTGTGAATGATAATGTGAATAGAAATCATCCTTTTAGAGAAAGACAAAATCGACAGCCCATGCAATTTGATCTTGAAGAGAATAAGGATGAAATGGATGGAGTAGGTGAAACCAAATATATTAGTCCTCCATCTTTAGCACCCATAGGTAAGTTAAACATCGCGAGTACCATGATTCAACTACTTTAGCTAAATTGGCTATTTGGTGGACTTTTGGGTGATGATCCGAATATGCATTTAGTGAATTTTGTCATTATTTGCAAGTCTTTTGATAACCCAGGAGTAGGGCATAAAGCCATCCATCTGTGCCTATTTCTGTTGTCTATGTATGGGGAGGCAAAACGATGGATTAATGGGTTGACTCCTGATTCTATAATAAACTAGTGGCAGTTGAAAGGAGCTTTCCTTGAAAGGTTGTTTCCGCTGCCCAGGATGTTACAACTAAGGGATGAGATAAGTAATTTAAGGTAGCTCCCGACTGAGGCTCTTCATGAGACTTGGGAGAGGTTCAAGAAGAAATTGGTGTAGTGTCCCAATAATGAAATGACTGACGTGCATTTGATGGAGACTCTGTATAGATCCTTGAATTCTATTACGAAAATAGTTTTGATAATGCTACTGGAGATGCATTTATGGAAATTACCTTTTCAGAAGATTCTGAAATGCTTGATAGGATGACCAAACAGAGTAAAGCTTGGCATAATAGGGATTTTGAGGTAGAAAGCTCTACCATTTCTAGTAGAATTATTGCAGAACAATGCAGGAGGGAGGAAGAATGTGACCCTGATATGGCACATATGAAAACCCAGATGGATCTATTTACTAAACATCTTTTATCTAGGAAGTCTGAGTAGGTTAAAGTTGTTGGGTCATAAAGTAGAGCTGAGTCTGATTCTGAAGAAGAGGCCAACTATTTAAATAATCGGAGGGGTTTTCGAGTCAATAGCCAAGGGAACCAAGGTCGGAACTATTATGACAAATCTGGTTACAAAGAAAGGGATCAAGGGAGCTAGAAGAATAAGAATGACAGGAGTGGACTATATGTACCTCCTTAAATTCATGATAATGCTGCTACCAGTTCATGTAAACTTTCCATGGAGGACATGTTGGAGAACTTGTGCAAAGGGGTTGAGACGACCAATGTAGGGGTGACGATGATGAAGAGTGACCTATCTTCCATGAGTCAGATAGTAGATTCACATTCAATTTCTATCAAATAGTTGGAGAAGCAGATAATTAAACTCTCGACAATATTCAATCAGAGTAAGAGTGGTACATTGCCTAGTGATACAGTAAAAAATCCTTGTAATGATGGATCTTTCATGGCTGTTACCACTCGAAGTGGTAAAGTATTACCTGTTCCTTCTATGGGCAAATCTGTAGTTAATAATGTAATTGAAGATACAAAAGATGATGAAAACCATCCAGTGGAGTCTGAGAAGCTGGATGGTAATACAGGTACATCTAACTATCAGCAGGTTGATGAGTTAGAAAAATAAAAGGAAAACAAGAAGGAGGAAGTGGTTACTACTATCCTAAACCCACCGCCGCCCTTCCCTTATCACTTGAAAAAGAAAACTGAAGACACAAAGTTTAGAAAAAATATGGCAATGCTGAAACAATTTTTACAGTGAATGTGCATTTGGTAGAGGCACTAGAGAAGATGCTTGGATATACCAAGTTTATGAAGGATCTCATGACGTAGAAAAGGAAAATTAGCTACGAACTGGTGGATAATCTTCACCATTGTAGTGCCATTTAGACAAGATCCTTAGTACAATAGAAAGCAGACTCAGAAGAGTTTACCATCCCTTTTACTATTAGGTCGCTTGATATTTCTAAAGCCTTATGTGATCTCAGAGAGAGTATTAACTTGATGCCACTTTCTTTGTATAAGAGGCTACAGTTGTGGGATCCTACACCTACAAACATGCGGTTACTGATGGCTGACAGGTCAGTAAAGAAGCCAGTGGGGATATTTTGCTATGTGCTAGTGGAGGTGGCCCAGTTTCTATTTCTTGTAGATTTTGTTGTTCTGGACTGCGAGATGGACTTTGAGGTACCCATAATCTTGGGCAGACCTTTGATCACAACAGAGAGCATGCTTATTTATTTGCGGTCTAATGAACTATTATTCAGACTTAATGATGAGGTAGTTTTCTTTTTTGTGTAACAGTCTATTAACAACCATAACACTAAGTTTACATAGTATTCCTTATGGGAGTCGACCCCAACCTAGTTGGGTTCTATATTTGACAGCAATTTCTTACACTTTCTTATGAGAGTTATAATTTTGGCGTATCACTTACCAAAACCGCTCCTCTACCATCCTTTATCCCTATTCCACTCCTCAGACTACTGATAAGCAACATCCTTATGTTGATAAGCTATAAAGTTATCCCCATCTACATTAGTATCCTGCTTCGCCCGAAAGATCTTTTTCATTTAATCCAAGAAGCCCTATGGATCCTCCTCCACCATTTCCCAAGTAAAAGTTTGAGGACCCATTTTCATAAATTGACCAACCCTTGTGGGCTCAGTAGGCAAAGCACCATCCGCACCCTGCTTAGCCTGAGTGACAACTAATTGAGAAATAACATGAATAGACTGACAAAATTCTGCATTCGTCATACTACCCTGAGGGACTTAAGGAGAACTAGATGTAATAGGAGGACTCTAGAACCATAAAAAATAGGACCATTGGATTGAAGATGTACTCTATATGATTGAAGATGTATTACAGACGTAGGATGTACCATTTTAGCATTATCCCTAGATAGGACGGAATAATTTCCTTGTGTTCTTGATCTATGAGACCTAATCTGAAAGACAAACAAACAAGGATTAGAGGAGATTCAAGGATTGAGAAATTAAGCATGAAGATAGAATACCAAGAAAGTAAAACATTCTTAAGTGTCTTACAACCTCTCACTTATGAGTGTGGGACACTTCACATACCTAAAAGAGACTCTACTCGACATGTCTTTGTGGGCATCCCAGTTGAACAAGAACCTAGCTCTGATACCAACATGACCCGACCCCTGTCCTTGTCGTAATGGGCATTTAAAGCCCAACTAAGATCGAGGACCTCCCCCTGTAACCCAAACCAGACACCTATATCCAGCCTTAGATGGGTTGAATTTCTAATATATAACAAGACAACATTATTATTCTCATTAAAACTCTAGGATAGGGTCACAACTGGGACCGTTCAAACCCAGTTCAACCACCCAAGTATACAAAACCAAACCATAGACCATACACCAAAGGGAATACCAAAACATAATATGAAAATAAATCCACAATGTAGTATGATGGAATACTGAGAAATCATATAATTTGATACCAGCCTCACTATAATACAAATACTAAGGTTGAGACCTCTACCTATCCTACCCATATCAACCCTCAGAAGTAGCACAAAGCCTCTATCCAAAATAATAAACAATTCAAGCTTGGACATACCCCCAACCATGGTAAAAACCAATATCCAAAATAAAAGTAAAGTGTATAAATAAATCAATAACATAAAATGATGCCTTTCGAAAGATGGAAGATCACCACTTCAGTCCAAATGCTAATACTAAATCAGCATGTTAAATAGAAGTAGTAGAATGGTTGGTTCCTGCATAGCATGGGTATAGAGACACCAATAGATGGTGTTAGCAAATGACCGCTAGCATGAATCTCAGTAGAAGGATAAAATAATGCCATTTATAAGAGCAAGTGAAACCATCATTAATTCATACAACCATACATATATAAGTGTCAGGAGAATGAATCGGGTTTATCATGCATGCAAAACCCTTATACCTAGGCTATGTAGCTTTGCCATCCTAACCACTCATGGGCCATATGGGTTTAGCTCCACCTACTAAAAGGGCCCCAATGCATTTAGCCACATGACCAACTAATATCCCATGGGATGACAAGTATATCCGCTAATATAAAATATAGCATATGCATATGGTCATCAAGACCCCTCATATCAACAAATATGAGTTTTCAATTTTAGTCCCTCTAGGACCGCCATATTGCATGTCTTAGCTACACACCCTGCCATTAATGTCCAGTTAAAACCATGTCCAAATATTCCATTTAGCACTTATTAATCAAGACCAATTTTAGTGGTATCGTCATACTACTCCTTACATGTAAGTAATATTCATAGACAAACTATTTTGGTTAAGGGGACCTTAGTTTCCCTTCCAATTGCCAAATTAAATCCACATAGGAGACTTTCACGTTCTCCACAAGCATAAAAAAATTTCCATTAGCCTTTTCAAACCATTTAAACCATGAATAAATTCTTCAACCAGTTTAAAACATGAAAGAGTTCAATTAAAATAAGTCAATGCAATGAACATATATTAATAAGCATTTTGTCAAACACCTTGGGGCACAATATAACCAAAATAAATTCCAAAGACCATTAAACCATTACCACGCAATCCAATTTTCCAAATCAACCACTGATGCATATAAAAGCATAAGTAGAACCATAGGAATCCATAACCAAGAATTCAATAGCAAAACCCCCAAATAATATTTCGAAACCATAATTATTAAATTGTAAAACAATGAAATCAATCATATAAACCATGCCTTTAGTAGAAATTACAATGAATGAAGGGAATCATGCCTTAGAATGATGAATTCATAGAAGAAAATCACCAAGAAAAGCCCCAAACCAATCCACAAGATAAAATCCTTGCTTTTTTTCCCTTAAATCTCTTGAGAGCATTATTTGATGTTTTGGAAGAGTTTCTAAGTGTTAATGAATAGAATAATAGGGTAAATGACCTCCTAAGCGTATTAGAAATCATGGGACCTAGTTAGGGTAAGTAGGGAAATATCGAGAATACCCCTACTTTAATATCTTAAAAGTTTATCAAAGGGATACCACTAACACATATGAGTCGTACCCTCCTATACAATTGGTATCCGCCACTCGTATCCAAGACTCAACCCGTAGATCAAACATGTTCCAGCATACTACTCATCCAACCAATTTGTAAGAACAACTTATGATCCGTACCCATACCCGTATCTTTGGCAGAATAAAATACCAGGTTACTAGTCCTTGATACGATTCATACAAAGCCCTAAAACTCATACCCCTAAGTCTTACCCATTCTAGTGACAAAAATCATCTCACCCAATAATAAGATTTTTTTTCAAAAAGACATGTACCTAAATTGCTCCTTTTATATTGTTAACAAAAGTTTCTAGGATGCCTTAATTGACATGTATTTCCCTGTTCTTGATACCTTGCTACGTGTGAACCTATATTATAATTTCTCTACCTAAAATTATTTTCCCTAAACCTTTGGAATCATGGTAGAACACATTCTTTAAAGTAGAAAAATAATGGTCAATGAGACTGTTAGAAAACCAAGGCTTGAACTTTCTTTAAGAAGGAAAAAATTGCCCCAAAATATGGCGCTCTTGGTGTGACGTCTCTTTTGTTCTTAGGTACTTCTTCTTTGTGTTTGATCCTCCATTTATTATGTAAAACCTTGTACCCTTGCTATATATATTCCTTTATTCAAAGCAACAATAGTATTGTCTCTAATGAGATATGGATCCCATCTATCAATATATCAATAAACTTTAAGTTCCATATTAGCTACTACATTAGGAGAACACCTAGACAAAGTGTTAAACTAAGGATTGTACTCTCTTAAGCTCATATTCTCAAACTAAAGATTTAAAAATTGATTTGCATGGATCCTCTAGATTTCATATGGAAGGTACCAATCCAGTAATTGATCTTTATACTCATTTCAACTAGCTAAAGGTGCACCTTTACACCTATATCATTTCCAGTCTTAGTACCATATTATATCCTCTTTTTTTAATCTATACATTGTAATCTTAACTCTTCTTTCAATAGATACATGCATGTTATCCGAAGCCCTTTAGATTTGATTAATAAAATCTTGTAGGTCGTTGTTAGGATCTAACCTAGTGAATGAGAGAACGCACAATTTAATAAATTTATATATGTCCATACTCTAGTTGCTCTATCTAATATAGTCTAGTTGCTCTATCTAATCCCCTAGTATATGTAGATGGACTAGCTTGTCCTTCACCATGTGCAACAACTATACGAGTCAATAATTACACTTTATTCCTTAAATATTTATTAGTAGCATTAACAGGTGATGTTGTGGGTACTACTTTACTTGTCACTTCATCTGGAGGTGGAGTAGTAGAAAAAGTTTGTGATGCAAGATCATCTTGATTCTCACTTTGATTAGTTTGTCTAGGTTGTGACATGATGGTACCTTCTTTGGAAGCCACATCTACTTGATTAATTTTCTTCTTACTCCTTCTTGCAATCAACATCTTATCTATACTAAGAACAAATACTCAAATTTAAATAAAATTCTACCTACAACATTGGCTCTATGGCATAATCTAAGAACTGAAGAAAAAGAAACAACCCCTAAATATCCAATAAACCCATGCTTATAAATATTGTGCACAAAATACCTATATGAATGATTTTACATAGACACATGTTTGTAGACTCCCTAGGATTACCTTATTTGATTTCACTTTTGTCATATCTCAACTCCTATTGAGATGGACATACACTCCCTATAGACTTGATAGAAAAAACTCAAAGCCTAATTGTCCATGTAAATAACTATGATATTGTTATTATAAATACTAACATAGAGATAGTCCCAAATCATATATACATGTGTTGGCTGTTGAGGCCATACATGTTATGGAACCAAACATATTTACACTTTTTACTTTAATCTACAAAGACTCTATATGCTTGAAAAACCTAGAATAGGTCGGGATAGGCCACACCTTTTCTTTTAATACTATACAATACAAAAATATATACAAAATACCCGATAAAGCCACAAATTGAACTAGTTCTCACCAACCGTAGCTGAGTGTCCTATATTCCTATCGAGGAGGTACACTAGTTTGGGTACCTATACTTTTTGTAATGAAACAGATGACCCTCACTAATTATGTCAGTACAAAGCATATAATGTGTATGTAAGTCATAAAGTGACCATAGGTAACACAAGAGTTCAAAAAATTTGGTTATCAATATATAACTATACAGATACTAATAAAAGACCATCTTTGCTTGTAATTTTTGATTTGGGTACATTAAATATTTTATCTTTCTTTTTTCTTCTTTGATTTATGAAATTTTAAGTCATATGACACAAATGACAAGTAGCTTAGTTGTAAAAGAGGATGACCCGTACTAGGAATTTTAACATCTATTGTACGGTCCTCATAAATAAACAAATCTAACTCAACCCATGATAGTCTTTCCTTTCACCCCTGGGATACCTCTAGTAATATTGGGATAGACTCAAGCTAGGGGTTCCATCAGCCCTTGTTTTACCATCCAAAAATATACAGATTTACCTAAACTCATACTTTTGATCTTTAAGATTGTTATTTTCATGATCATGACATTTTTGGGGCTTAATACTAATTAAAAATGCATAAAAATGCATTTAATGCATTAGAAAGGTGGTATGAAACAAAAATAATAGTAACATAACACCTATAAGCTTAAATAACACAATGGATCTTGTTTGACAACGAGGAAAACTCACAAAGTTTGTAGTTGAAAGTATTTTTTTCATATTAGTACTTAGAAGAGTAAATATGCATATCATGTGGCAAACACATTTTTTGGTACTTTAACACCCTAAGGAGTTCTAATAAAGTCATTTCCTATATTGAGGTTTTGTGCTATCATTACATATAATTTTGAAGAAAGAGAACTTAGGAATCTTACTTTTTAACACATGAGTTAGATTCATTCAAAAGAGTATAGCATGAAGAAACCTTATATACCTTATTATATATCTCTTATAGCACTCTAAATTAACGTCCTTCACTTTAGATTACTAATCTACAATAGAGTAAATAGAAAAATAGGTATTAGCAGCTAATCAACACATATGGGTTATTCAACCCCTTCTCCTCCAATTAATTTATGTGGAAATTTATTATCTCAAATTGCATCTCTTCAATATCTTGATTCTTTCACAAACAAATCATAGGAGAAGAGAATAATCTTTCAGAAACTAATAAAATGGGACTTCCAACCTTATTGAGAGTTAACCAATAATTTAAACATTAAGAACATAATTCCCATAGTATTCTTAACATAAGATCATTATTGATTTAATTAACTTTATCTTGGAAGGAAAGTAAAACCTAAGAACACTAATAATATTTTTATGGTTGTTTTATAATCTAAGAGTCAAGAGAAAAAACATTAGAAGTTAATTTCTTGCTAGTTAAAATTGCAAAAATGATATAATCCTAAACCATTTAAAAGCACCTTATTTGGCTGACCTATTTTTCTATTTTGGGACTTAAAATATCAAGTATGTGATTAACATACTTGTCCATTTATCTTTGGCATTGATGGACTCAAACTGGTTGTGCCTTGGCTGCTGATTTTTTCTATTATTCCTTCACTTAATTTGTATTTGAGTTTACAAATAGATGATAGTGTACATTGCTCAACGGATCCTAGGCTATTACCTGGACTACCAATGTCTAGGCAAAAGAATCTCTATCACAAAAGCAGGAATAGGGTTTGGTGAAGCCCTTTATACTAGACCCTAGCTAAGGAGTGGTAAGTGGTAAATATATAACACATTTATGCCTAAGTTTATGTACACTACTATGAATTAATGTCGTTGATGAGTATACTTTGTCATTGGAATGCACTAATTCCCTTATTTTTCTGGTATACAAGTAATGAGAAGAAAAAAAGTGAAGTGAGCTAAAAAGAAATTAAAAAGGAAAGAGAAATGCAAAAGGTGGAGAAGTAGGAGCAGAATCTAACTTCAGTTACCGTGATCACGGTCCTAGGGTATATATCACTTCCATTCCAACTTAATCTAAGATGGTGATCGCGATAGGTTTTCCATGATCACGAGTTAGTAAAATTTAGCCTAGGGGCAGAGTTAAAAGTTCTTATATCTATGGGCTTAAACCCTTTAACTTTGAATCATATTTGAACTCCTTTTGAAGAATATAAAGAGAGAGAACTTCCTAAATGTATGAGAGAAGAATTATGTTAAATCTTTGAAGAAAGATAGTTTTGGTTGCAATTGATGCTTGGAAATTTAGGATTACTCTAGCTTGTATTTTCAATTGACGAAATGAATTTCAACTTGGGTAATTATCTTTTTCCTATTTTCATGAGCAACTATACATTTATCTTGGGGTTATGTTGAAATAGGGTGCAAATATGTGTGGGTTGTGATTTATTTGTTAAATTCTTAGTTAATTATGTTAGGTTTCACTATTTCTTGCTTGATTATGTTGGAATTTGAGGGTGAAAAAAAATCTTACATAATCTTTTAAAGAGGGATGTGAATAACAAGATATTAGTGAATAATAGTTATATATAGTTCATTACCTTTTTATTATCTTAGAAAAAAGGATGCGTTGATAATTAGCTAGGTCTTCTCCATCTTCCTTGAAATAGGGATCCCTAATTGAGGTATTGGGTAGATTTTCTTATCATATCCATGAGGTATCTAAAAGAGTCATTGGGTTATAATCTTAAGATTTAGTTGGAAAACATGCTTCAAGAGACTATAACCTAGCCTACCCATGAAGTAGTTAACTAGAATTTGCATTAAATTATCATGAACCCATGCATTATTTTCCCCTAGGAAGATATAATCCTAAGACTTGGCTCATGTGGTAGTCTTATCCACATCTGTTGCTTTTAATTGCTATTTTGAGTTATTTTTAGTTAAACAAACCTTCTAAACACCCCTATTTTAATTTATGTATTTTATTTTGTTTATATTATGGGTATATGCTTAGGAATTGTCAAAACCCATAGGATTTGAATATTAGATTTTGTAAGACCCCATAAAAATTCTTAGCTTAATTTAGTCCTTTAAGCTTGTTAAAGGGTCCTAGACTCAGAAAATTCTAGATAAGTATTCAGACTTAGTGTTATTTTAGCCTTCGAAAGTTGGAAATCTTATTTTTCGACCTTTACATCCATTAAATGTTGATATTTGCGTTAATTCATGATCAGGAATGCCAATAGGTTTTCCTGAGCAAGTTTTGGATTTTTTGTACTTCGTTTGACGCACCTTTGAAAACCTAATCCAGTGAATCAATGTGATCTTGACGAGTTGTGTTGACTATCACATTGCTAAATGTTTTCCCCGGCTCCCAGCATCCAATTCTAGAGAACCAATGAGGACTCGACGTGGCTCATCAGCCTGCGCATCGATTGTTTAGCTTAAAGTCATTAAAAAGGCCGCTTCCTCAGGGTTAATCAAGACTTTTTTATGGCCTTCAGCCCCCATAACATGAAATTTAGTCCTCTTTTAGCAAAATATAATCATTCTTTCATAAATTGCTCAAGAACAAAAACCCTAGGTTAATTAAATTCAAGTTCAAGGCTCAAAATTCCACTGTTAATTTTCTAGAATTCACCAATTAAGATATGTGAAGTGTTCATCCAAGGGTTCCTCCCACCCTTGGAGTCCAAGAAACTCTTTTAAAGCACTTGTAGAATGATTTCATGATTTGAATTAAAGGGTATTCATGATTATTAACTAATTGGTTTTCTATTTCATGATGTATTAAAATATTTATGTAGAGTTAACTAATATGAGTTTTTTAATATGTGAACTTATGTTGAAAATCCTAGAATTGTGTAATTGGCATTGAATCGCGATGCCTACATGTTTTTTTAGTAGTATGTGCATGTATTATGCCCCATAAGTGTTTTATGATTCTACACGTGAGTGGAATAGTGAAATTATATCATGTTAGCATTAATGAAAGTTCATGTCATGCAAGTGTGCTTCAATGCCCAAATGAATGAATGATGACTAAGTAGTAGTTACCATGTCTCATGATTATACCATGTATTTTAAGTTTATGCTATCTAGTCCAGGGTGTATTTAATAGCCGACAATTTATCTGTTTGTCTAGAGCCATGGTCAGTCATAGAGTAGTATCCGTCATGTCACCATTGGTAGAATTCAGTCAGCTATAGAACTTAGAAAAACTCAATAAACTCAAAATCAGTCCATTTAGTTCTGTAAAATTAGTTAAGTTCAGTTATACAGTACGATCAGTAACAGTTCAGTCTATCCTACAACAGGCTAGAATTTAGTCTAGTGTGTATTAAGTTAAAAGTAGGACTCAGTACTGAGTGAACCTAAGGATGGGGACTCACCTTCCAGTAGAGAGTGTAATCCTTAGAAGTATTCCTTGCATTCTGGAATTACGTAGCCATCTTAGGTTAAGACATCAACCTGCTAGTTGAGGGTACCACCATTATCGTTCCGAGCACCTGCCAAATGACGGAGACTAAGCACTTATCTTTACCTGAGGCACGATATTGACACCCTTCCAACTAGGGTCGCAGGTTGGAACCTAAATCATCTAGAGATGGGTCATGTTAGTTAGATGATTACTTCCCACTGTCTCAGTTTCAAATTCAGTCTCAATATTGAAATCAGTTCAGTTCCTTAGATTCAGGACTGTCATACTAAGTTACTCAGCTTAGTATGGGATCAATATAGTTCCATAAAATCAAGTCTGTCAGATACAGTCATTCAGTTACCTATAATCTAGTATTTAGTGTTATTATGATCTCAGTACAGTTTACATATTCATGTATGTACTCTCATTTAGTCATACTCATGATATCCAGTTTGTATCGTTCATGCATATGAATCAATTTATTTTACCCTAACTCACTAAGAATACCAGTACATTCAAAGTACTGACGCATTCTTTGCTTTGCGCTATGATGTCTTATATCAAAGGTTCAGACGCACGACCTCCCGAGCACCCTTAGTATTTCAAATTCTCATCATACAAAGTTAGTGGTGGGTCCTCATAGTTTGAGGATGTCCTTATTTATTTCTGCATTTCAATTTATTTTCGATAGTCGGAGATAGTTGGGGACTTGTCCCATCAACTCCACAGTTCAGACAGTGTAGAGGCTTTTCAGACTAGAGTATTTTCAGACAATTGTTTAGTTTTCAGTATTGATATTTAGTTTTGGTATAGTGATACCATATTTATTATTATTTACCTTATTGAACCTTATGGCTAGCTTTCTTCCTATTTTCTACATATTTACCATATTATTATTCAGTTATTACAGCAAGTACCAGTTATGAGTTAGCTTGTGGTACTTTGGGATTATGAGCACCGTATAGAATCTGGGGTATAGAATCGGGGTGTTACAAACTTATTATCAGATCGTAAGGTTCAACAAAGTTTTAGAAAGTCTGAAAGTCGTATCAAGTAGAGTATTGTGCATGGGTGTATTGCACGTCATACATATGGACAGGAGGATACGAGATATTTTAGGAAAAGTTTCCCTTCTTTCAGTATTTATTTAGTGCGAGTGAGCATGACCTCCAGTTAAACTCTCAGTCTAATCCTTTCTCCTTTGTTAACAGAAATATTTCTTTAAAAAGGTCTAAGGGAAGAGGAACAGTAGACCTGCCAGAATCCCAGCCCATCCAGCCAAATCCTTTGGACAAACACGTCTCCCACACTGAGTTTAGAGAAGCCTTCACCATCCTAGATCATTCTATGACAACCTAGAATCAATGCCCAACTACCATTTTGGCTAACCCAGTGGCCATTACTGTTTCTTCAAGGATTCAGGACTTCACCCGAATGAATCCTCTATTATTTATCGGGTCTAAGTTAGATGAGAACCCTTAGGAATTTCTTTATCAGGTGAATAAGGTTACTGATATTATGGGGATAACCGCGGTTGAGAGACCGAGTTGGTCACATATCAGTTTAAGGATGTGCCTCACTCATGGTTTAAATAGTTGAAAGAAGAAAGGGTGTTAGATGCAAGGCCCACAGAGTGGGGGGAGTTTGTCGCTACTTTTCTGGATAGGTTCTTCCTACTGATGTTTTGGAAAGAAAAGGTTTTGGAATATATCAATTTAAAGTAGGGAAATATGACAGTGAAAGAGTATTCTCTCAAGTTTTCTCAATTATCTATATATGCTCCTCATGTGGTGATAGAGTACAGGTCCCAAATGAGTAAGTTTGTGTCAGGGGTGGCGAGCATCGTGGTCAAGGATTGTAGGACCTCAATGCTTATTATGTAGATGGACATATATAGGCTCATGGTCCACGCTCAGTAGATAAAGTAGGCTAATAATAAAGAGAAGGAGAGGGAGAACTATGTAGTTTCAACTTTACTCAACCTAAGTAAGAGGGTGGAAACTGTTCTCAGTTCTTCCTAAAATCTTTATTCCTATCTCCATCCTCAGCAAGTACTCCTTTGTTCAAATTCAGAAACAACAGTAGGGATAAGGAACTAGGCCCTAAATAGTAGGGCAGTATTAGCAGTACCCGAACCAATCCCTTTTGTTAGAAGTGTAGCAGAAACCACCAGGGTATTGTTAGAGTGGGCAGCGATGTGTGTTTTGGGTATGACAAGACAGGACATAGAGTCAGATATTGACCCTAGTAAAGTTCTCATGGTCAGAATAACCGTCCCCCAGCTTAGTACGGTCGCTTGAATCAGCAGGGTTCCACTTCTAGTGATACCAGTGGGGATTGCCAAAAAAGACTATGCTTTTCAGTTCCGACAGGATCAGAAAAGTTGTCCTGAAATGGTCACTGATACGTTATAATTTTTCCATTTGTATATTTATGCTTTACTAGATCCAGGAGTTTTTTTGTCCTTTGTTACTCCATATATAGCAGTTGATTTTGGAGTCAATTCTAAAATCCTAGTAGATCCTTTCACAGTCTATACCCTAGTGGTAAATCCATCATAGCCAGTCGGGTATACAGGAACTGCCCGATTATGATTTCTTAGAATGTCACTTTAGCAGATTTAGTTAAATTAGAGATTACTTATTTTTATGTCATTCTCGGCATGGATTGACTTCATTACTATTATGCCTTAGTCGATTTCAGAAGTAGAATTGTCCAGTTATAATTTTCGAATGAACCCATCCCAGAGTGCAGGGGTAGTACTTCAGCACTTCGGGATCATCTTGTCTCTTACCTTTGAGATAGAAAAATGATATCTAAGGGATGTGTCTACCATCTTGTACGAGTCCAAGACTCTAGTTCAGAAACCCCTACTCTTGAGTCAATATCAGTAGCATATAAATTCCTAGATATATTTCCCGAAGATCTTCCCATAGTTTCTTCAGAAAAGGAAATTAATTTTGGAATAAATCTTCTTCTATATACTCAGCCCATATCTATTCCACCATACAGGATAGCTCTAGTAAAACTCAGAGAATTAAAAGAGTTGTTAAAAGATCTTCTGGAAAAGGGATTCATTAGACCCATTATGTTCCCATGGGGAGCACCAGTTTTATTCATGCATAAGAAATATGGTTCCCTCAGAATCTGTATTGACTATCCTTAGTTAAATAAAGTCATGGTCAAGAAAAAGTATCCACTACCCAAAATCGAAGAGTTGTTTGACAAACTTTAGGTTGCCAATTATTTCTCTAAGATAGACCTCAAATCAGGCTATCTCCATCTTAGAGTCAGGGAGTGTGACATCCCAAAAATAGTTTTCAGAAATCGGTATGGTCACTTCAAATTCTTAGTCATGTTCTTTGGTCTTACTAATGCCCCAACAGCTTTCATGGAATTGTTGAACCTGTTTTCAAGTACTAATTAGACATGTTCGTCATAGTCTTCATAAATGACATTCTTGTATACTCTCGCAGTGAACATAATAATCATGCAGACCATCTCAGAATAGTATTACAGACTCTCAGAAATCATCAATGATTCACCAAATTCAGTAAGTGTATATTTTGGCTAAGGTCAATAGCTTTCTTGGGCCATATCATCTCTGGGGATGGCATTAGAGTTGATCCCTAAAAGATTGAAGAAGTGAGAAACTATCTCAAACCCATCTCTCCAATAAATATCAGGAGTTTCTTAGGTTTGGCCAGCTATTATCGATGATTTATTTAGGGATTTTCATCTATTGCATTTCCTATGTCCATATTGACTCAGAAAAAGTCAATTTCCAGTGGTTAGATTCTTGTGAGAAGAGTTTTTAGGATTTAAAGACTTGACTCACTATATCTCTAGTTTAGACCTTACTAGATAGTTCATATGTCTTTTTTGTGTATTATGATGCCTCCAGAGTTGTCTTGGGGTGTGTTCTGATGCAAAGAGGTAAGGTCATAGAGTACACCTCTAGACAACTTAAGACCCATGAAAAGAACTATCCTACTTATGATCTTGAGCTAGCAACAATAGTATTTTCCTTAAATATTTGGAGGCACTCTTTGTAATGAGTTTATGTTGATGTTTTTAAAGATCACAAGAGCCTACAATATGTATTCTCTCAGAAAGACCTAAATATCCATTAGAGAAGGTGATTGGAGTTGTTGAAAGACTAGGACATTAGTGTCCTGTATCATCCGGGCAAGGCCAATGTAATGGCCGACACTCTCAGTAGAATGTCTATGGGTAGTATTGCTCATGTCGAGGACAATAAGATGAAGTTAGCTCAGGAAGTTCATTAGCTAGCTTGACTAGGTGTCCGATTAGTTGATTCAGCAGAAGGTAGTGTATGGGTACAGAGTAGTTCTGGATCATCCCTAGTTTCTTAAGTGAAGGAAAAGTAGGATCGGAATCCCATTCTAGTCAGGTTGAAAGAATTAGTTAGATATCAGAAGGCAGAGGTTTTCTTCCATGGGGGAGATAGTGTTTTGCGTTGTTAGGGTTGAGTATGTGTGACGGGCGTAGATGACTTTAGGAAGAAAATTCTTGCATGAAGCTCATGGTGCATGCTACTCTTTTTATCCAGGGACTAATAAGATTTACCATGATTTGCAAGAGATCTATTGGTGGAGTGGGATGAAGAGCGATATTACATAGTTTATGGCTAAGTGCTCGATATGTCAGCAAGGTATGATTGAGCATTAGAAGCCTAGTAGGTCTATGTAAGAGTTCAGCATTCCCACCTGGAAATAGGAAGAAGTGAACATGGACTTTGTGATGGGTTTGCCTCATACTCATTATCAGCATGATTCAGTTTTGGTCATTGTAGACAAGATGACAAAATCAACTTGTTTCCAATCAGACCATACCTCTTACTGAGCCGAGGATTATACCAAATTCTATATTAGGAATTTAGTCAGATTGAATGGTGTTCCATTGTCTCTCATCTATGATAGAGGTACACAGTTCACCTTTAATTTCTGGAAATCATTCTAAAGTGGTCTTGGTACCAGAATTCACCTTAGTGCAACCTTTAATCCTTAGATACATGGTCAAGCAGAATGGACCATTCAGAATTTAGAGAATATGTTGTGAGAATGTGCTATAGACTGTAAAGGTAGTTGGGATGACCACTTTCCTTTGATTGAGTTTGGATACAACAACAGTTATCATTCTAGAATTTTGATGGCTCAATTTGAGATGCATTATGGTAGGAGGTGTAATTGAAAATCTCTCCACTGAAAGGTGTGAAGGATTTTTGCAAGAAGGGGAAGCTCATTCCTCGATATGTCGGTCCTTACCAAATTTTTAGCCATTTTGGAAAGGTAGCTTATGAGCTTGGTTTGCCTTCAGATCTATCTTTAGTCTATCCAGTGTGTCATGTCTCCTTGTTAAAGAAATATATAGGTGTCCCATTAGTTGTAGTCCCCATAGAGGGTATAGATATTCAGAACAACCTCTCTTATAAAGAGAATCCAGTCGAAATCCTTGATTATAAGATTCGTAGATTGAGGAACAAAGAAGTCCATCAAGTTAAAGTTCTTTGGTAGAATCATTCCGTTGAGGGAGCTATTTGGAAAGCAGAAGAAGATATGCAAACCATGTATCCTCACCTCTTCTCTGTAAACTTAGATTCATCTCAAGTTAATAGTTTTCCTTAAGATTATTCAGTTTCATGCTTATATTTTCCACTACAAACTAGGTATCAGTTACCATTTCATATTCAGTCATATGTTTAGGAGTTAGTTCAGTCATGTACTCATGCATCAGATATGCATGTTCAGTATGATATTCAGTATGTCAGTAATGACAATCAGATAATCATGTTTCAGATGTTTATGTTAAGGAAGTTAGTTTAGTCTACCAGTATACTCAGCTTCATCAGTATCATTTAAGGACTAATATTTCCAAGGGAGAGATAATAGAAGACCCCGCAAAAGTTCTTAGCTTAATTCAGTCTTTTAAGCTTGTTAAGGGGTCCCAGACTTAGAAAATTCTAGCTAAGTTTTTGGATTTTGTGTTTTATTGCCCTTCAAAAGTTGGCAATCTTATTTTGCGACCTTTACATAGATTAACTATTGATATTTGAGTTAATTCATGATCAAGAATTTCAATAGGTGTTTCCGGGCAAGTTTTAGATTTTTTGGTCTTCATTTAAAGCCCCTTTGGAATCCTAAACAAGTTATTTAACATGATCTTGATGTTTCGCATCGACTATCGCATTGATAAATATTTCCTAAGGTGTAAGCATCCAATTCTAGTGAACCGATACAGACTCGACGCGTCCTGTGTGTCGATGGTTCAGTTTATAGTTATTAAAAAACCCGTGTCCTCAAGGTTAATTAAGTCTTTTTCCTACGACCTTCATCCCTCATAACATAAAATTTAGCCCTCTTTTAGAAAAATATAATCATTCTTACAAAAATTGCTCAAGAACCAAAACCCTAGGTGAATTAAATTCAAGTTCAAGGCTCAAGATTCAATCGTTAATTTTCTAGAATTCACCAACTAAGGTATGTGAAGTGTTCATCCAATGGTTCCTTCCACACTTTGAGTCCAAGAAACTCTTTTAAAGCTCATGTAGAGTGATTTCATGAATTCCAGGATTTGTGTTAAAGTGTATTCATGATTATTACTTAATTTGGTTTCTATTTTATAATGTATTAAAAGATTCACATAGAGTTAATTGATATGTGTGCTTTATCATGTGAATATATGATGAAACTCTTGGAATTGTGTAATTGGAATTGAATAATGATGCGTACATGTTGTTTTAGTAGTATGTGTATGTATTATGCCCCATTAGTGTTTGATGAATTTTCCATGTGAGTGGAATAGTGAAATTATATCATGTTAGCATGTATGCAAGTTCATATCATGAAAGTGTGCTTGAATGCCCAAATGAATGAATAATGACTAAGTATTAGTTACCATGTCTCAAAATTATGCCATGTCTTTAAGTTTATGCTATCGAGTCCTGGGGGTATTTAATACCCGACAATTTAGCTTCTTGTCTAGAACTATGGTCAGTCACACAGTAGTATCAGTTGTTTCACGATTGGTAGAATTCAGTCAGCTAGAGAACTTAGGAAAACTAAGTAAACTTATAATAAGTTTAGTTTAGTTCATTTTAGTTATATAGTACGATCAGTAACAGTTTAGTCCAGCCTACTATAGCATAGACTTTAGTCTAGTATCTATTAAATTTGGAGTAGATTTCAGCACTGAGTGAACCTAAGGATGGGGACTCACCTACCAATAGAGGGTGTTATCCTTAGAAGAGGACCTTGTGTTCCAGAACTACGTAGCCAGCTTAGGTTGAGACATCAGCATGCCAGTTCAGGGTTAATGAGGGTATCTACCTACCAGTTGAGGGTACCACCATTTTCATTCAGAGCACCTACCAGATGAGTGTGACTTAGAACTTGTCCTTACCCATGGAATAGTATTGACACCCTTATAACTGGGGTTATAGGTTATGACTTAAATCAGTTAGATAAGGGGCATGTCGGTAAGAGGATTACTTCCCATAGTCTTAGTTTAAGATTCAGTCTCAGTATGGAACTCAAATAAGTTTCGCAGATTCATGACTTTCATACACTGTTACTCAGCTAAGTACGGGACTTAGTATATTTCCATTGAATCAAGACTGTCAGATACAGTCGTTTAATTACAAGTAATCTAGTATTCAGTGTTATAACGATCATAGTCAGATTACATATTCATGCATGTACTCTTATTTACTCATACTCATGATATACAGTTAGTATTGTTCATGCATATGAATCCATGTATTTCAGTTTACCGTACTGAGCATACCAGTACATTCAAAGTACTGACGCATGTTTTTCTTTTGCGCTATGATGTATTATATTATATTTTTAAACGCACGGCCTCCCGAGCACCCTTAGCAGTTCAAATTCTTATCATATAGAGTTAGTGGTGGGTCCTTATAGTTTGAGGACATCTTTATTTATTTAAGTATTTCAATTCATTTTCAAAAGTCGGAGATAGTTGGGGACTTGTCACATCAACTCTACAGTCTAAACAGTGTAGAGGTTTTTTAGACTAGAGTATTTTTAGATAGTTGTTAAGTTTTTAGTATTGATGTTTAGTTTTGGTATTGTGATACCATATTCAATATTATTTATAGTATTGAACCTTATGGCTAGTTTTTTACCTATTTTTCATATATTTAACATATTATTATTCAGTTATTGCAGAAGGTACCAATCATGAGTTATCTTGTTGTCCTTCGGGATTATGAGCATCGTGTAGTGTCTGGGGTACAGACTTGGGGTGTTACAAACTTATTATCAGATCCTAAGGTTCGATAGAGTTCTAGGAAGTCTGAAAGTCGCATCTAGTATAGTCTTGTGCATGGGTGTTTTGCACACCACACACATGGACAGGAGACTACGAGATATTTTAGGAAGTGTTTCCCATCTTTTAGTATTTATTTCATGCAAGTGAGAATGATCTCTAGTTAAACTCTCAGTCTAATCCTTTCTCTTCTATTTACAGAAATATTCCTCAAAAGAGGACTAAGGGAAGAGCAACAGGAGGCCATCCAGAACCCCATTTTGTCCAGCTAGATCCACTTGATGGAAAAATCTTCCACGCTGAGTTTAGAGTAACCTTCACCACCCTAGAACATTCTGTGCCAACCCAGAATGAACGCCTAGCTGCCGGTTCGGCCAACCTAGTGGCCAATATTGCTGTTTCTAGGATTTGGGACTTTACACGATTGAACCCTCCATTATTTACTGGTTCTATGTTAGATGAGGACCCTCAGGAATTTCTTGATCAGGTACAGAAGTTTACTGATATTATAGGGATAACTGCATTTAAGAGTGTGGAGTTGGTTGCATATCAGTTGCAGGATATAGTGGAAATAGAAAACACTGCAGATGAAGGGCCTCACTCATGGTTTAAATAGTGGAAAGTAAAAATCACTGTAGATGAAGGGCCCACAGAGTCGGAGGAGTTTGCTACTACTTTTCTTGATAGGTTCTTCCCACTAGAATTGAGGAATGTGAAAGTTTTGGAATTTATCTATTTAAAGTAGGTAAATATGATAGTGAAAGAGTATTCTCTCAAGTTTACTCAATTATCTATATATTCTCCTCATGTGGTAGCAGACAACAGGTCTTGAATGAGTAAGTTTGTGTCAGGGGTGTTGAGTAGCGTGATCAAGAGGTGTAGGACCGCAAATCTTATTAAGGAGATGGACATATCCTGGATCATAGTCCATGCTCAGCAGATAGAAGAGGATAAGAATAAATAAAAGGATAGTGAGAATAAGAGAGAGAGAACAGGTAGTTTTTACTTTGCTCAGATTAAGGTAGAGGGAGGAAATCATTCACAGTTTTGCCCAAAATCTTCAGTCCTTGCTCCATCCTTAGCCAGTGCTCCTATGCTGAAATTCAAAGACGATAGTAGGGATAGGTCACTAGGCCATAAAACCTAGGGCAGTGTTAGTAGTGCCTAAACCAATCCCATTTGCTAGAAGTATAGCAGAAACCACCAGGGTATTTTTAAAGTGGGTAGCGATGTGTGTTTTGGGTGTGACAAGCCAGGACACAGAGTCAGAGATTATCCCCAGTCAGGTTTCTAGGGTCAGAATAACCGTCCCCCAGCTCATTTCGATCGCTCGAATCTGTAGGGTGTCGCTTCTACTACCACCAGTGGGTAGCGCCCAAATAAACTCTATGTTTTTATTCCCAACAAGATCAGGAGAGTTCTCTTGATGTGGTCATGGATACGTTACAAGTTTTCCATTTGTATGTTTATGCTTTGATAGATCTAGGAGCTTCTTTGTCCTTTCTTACTCCATATATAGCAGTTGATTTTAGAGTCTATCCCAAAATTCTAGTAGAGCCTTTCACAGTCTCTACCCTAGTGGATAAATCCATCATAGCCAGGCGGGTATGCAGGAACTGCTCGATTATGATATCTTAGAAAGTCACTTCTACTGATTTAGTCAAACTAGAGAAGACTAATTTTGATTTTAATCTTGACATATATTGGCTCCATTCCTGTTATGCTTCAGTCGACTGCTGAAATAGAATTTTCTAGTTTTATTTATTAATGAACCCAATATAGAGTGGAGGGGTAGTACTTTAACACTTAGGGGTCATCTTGTTTCTTACTTTCGAGCTAGAAAAATAATATCTAAGGGATGGGTCTACCATCTTGTTCGAGTCCAGGACTCAAGTTTAGAAACCCCTTCTTTTGTGTCAGTATCAGTAGCATGTGAATTTCTATATTTGTTTCTCAAAGATCTTCCCGGAGTTTCTCTAGAAAAGGAAATTTATTTCGAAATCGATCTTCTTCCAGTTACTCTGCCCAGTGTGTCCCCATGGGTCACACCAGTTTTATTCTTGCGTAAGAAATATGGTTCCCTTAGAATGTGTATTAACTATCATCAGTTAAATAAAGTCACAGTTAAGAACAGGTATACACTACCCAAAATTGATGACTTATTTCACCAACTTTAGGGTGCCAGTTACTTATCTAAGATAGACCTCAGAAAAGGCTATTACCAGCGCAGATCTAGGGAGTATGACATCCCAAAAATATCTTTATGAACTCGATATGGTCACTTTGAATTATTATTCATGTCCTTGGGTCATACCAATGCCCCAGCAACCTTCATGGACTTGATGAACTATATGTTCAAGAAGTACTTGGACATGTTCATCATAGTGTTCATAGATGACATTCTTGTCTACTCCCACAGTGAACATGATCATGTAGACCATATTTTAATAGTATTATAGACTCTCATAAATCATCAGTTATTTTCCAAATTCAGCTTTCCTCAGCCATATCATTTTCGGCGATGGCATTAGAGTTGATCCCCAAAAGATCAAAGCTGTGAGAAACTGGCCCAGACCCATCTCTCCATCAGATATCATGAGTTTCTTGGGTTTAGCCGACTATTACCAACTGTTCGTTAAGGAATTTTCTTCTATTGCATCTCCTATATCCAGATTGACTCAGAAAAAAGTCAAGTTCCAGTGGTAAGATTCTTGTGAGAAGAGTTTTTAGGAGTTGAAGACTCAACTTATGACAGCTCTAGTTTTGACCTTACCAGATAGTTCAGACAACTTTATTTTGTATTGTGATGCCTCCATAGTTGTCTTGGGGTGCGTTCTAATGCAAAGAGGTTAGGTCATATCGTACCCCTCTAGACAGCTTAAGCCTTGTGAAAAGAACTATCCTACTCAAGATCTTGAGCTAGCAGTGGTAGTGTTTGCCTTAAATATTTGAAGGTGCTATTTTTATAGAGTTCATGTTAATGTGTTTACAGAACATAAGAGCCTATAGTATGTATTCTCTCAAAAATACCTAAATCTCCATCAGAGAAGGTGGTTGGAGTTGTTGAAAGACTACGACATTAGTGTCCTATATCATCTGGGCAAGGCTAATGTAGAGGCCGACGCTCTCAGTAGAATGTCTATGGGTAGTATTTCTCATGTTGAGGACAGTAAAAAGAAGTTAGCTCAGGAAGTTCATCAGCTAGCCCGACTAGGTGTCCGTTTAGTCGATTTAGTAGAAGGTAGTGTATAGGTGCAGAGTAGTTCAGGATCATCCCTAGTTTCTGAAGTGAAGGAAAAGCAGGATAGGGATCTCAGTCTAGTTAAGTTAAACAGATCAGTAAGAGATTAGAAGGTAGAGGTTTTATCCCAAGAGGAAGTGGTGTTTTGCGTTGTCAGGGTAGACTATGTATGCCGGGCATAGATGACTTGAGGCAGCGAATTCTTGCAGAAGCGCATGGTGAATGCCACTTGATTCATCCTTGGACCACTAAGATGTACCATGATTTTCAAAAGATATATTGGTGGAGTGGGATGAAGTGAGATATTTCAAAGTTTTGTCTAAGTGCTCGATATGTCAGTAAGTTATGATTGAGGATCAGAAGCCTTGTAGGTCCATGCAGAAGTTCAATATTCCCACCTTGAAATGGGAAGAAGTGAACATCGACTTTGTATGGGTTTTGCTTATACTTGTCATTAACTTGATTCAGTTTGGGTCATTGTAGATAAGATGACAAAATCATCTCATTTCCTACCACTCAATACCTCTTACTCAGCCGAGGATTATGCCAACCTCTATATTAGGGGGTTGGTCTGATTGCATAGTGTTCCATTATCCATCATATCAGATAGAGTTACCCAATTTACCTCTCATATCTGGAAAGTATTCCAAAGGTGTCTTGGTACCTGAATTCACCTTAGTACAAACTTTCATCCTCAGAAAGATGGGCAAGAAGAAAGGACCATTCAGACTTTAAAGAATATACTGCGAGCATATGCAATAGACTTTAAAGGTAGTTGGGATGAAAACTTGCCTTTGAATGAGTTCACATACAACAACAGTTAACATTCCATAATTTAGATGGCTCTGTTTATGGAGCATTATGGGAGGAGGTATACTTGAAAATCTCTTCTATTAAAAGGGTGAAGCATTTTGACAAGAAGGAGAAGCTCAGTTCCCGATATGTCGATCCTTACCAAATTTTCATCAATTTTAGAAAGGTAGATTACGAGCTTGAGTTTTCTTCATATATATCTTCAGTCCATCCAGTGTTTTATGTCTCCTTGTTAAAGAAATTCATAGGTCATCCATTAGTTGTAGTCCCCTTATAGGGCATAGATGTACAAAACAACCTCTCTTATGAAAAGATTCCAGTCGAAATGCTTGATTATCAGATTCGAAGACTAAGGAAAAAAGAAGTCCCTCAAGTCAAAGTTCTTTGGTAGAATTATTCCGTTGAGGGAGATACTTGGGAAGAAGAAGCAGATATGCAAACCAAGTATCCTCAACTCTTCTCTGTAAACTCAAATTCAGCTCAAGGTAATAGTTTTCCTTAAGCTTATTTAGTTTCACGCTCAGATTTTCCACTACAAACTTGGTATCAAATACCATTGCATTTTCAGTCATATGTTTAGAAGACAGTTCAATCATGTACTTATGCATTAGATATGCACGTTGAGTATGAAATTCAGTATGTTAGTAATGACAATTAGATAATCATGTTTTAGATGTTCATGTTAAGGAAGTAAGTTCATTCTACCAGTAATTTTAGCTTCGCCAGTATCTTTCGTGGTTGAATGTTCCCAAGGGGGAGATAATGTAAGATCCCACAAAATTTTTTAGCTTAATTCAATCCTTTAAGCTTGTTAAGGGGTCCCGGACTTTGAAAATTCTAGCTAAGTATTCAGACTTATTGTTATTTTAGTCTTAAAAAGTTTGAAATATTATCTCGCGACCTTTACATCCATTAAATGTTGATATTTGAGTTAATTCATGATCAGGAATATCAATAGGTATTCCCAAGAAAGTTTTGGATTTTTCGAACTTCGTTTGAACCACCTTTTAAATCCTAAAATAGTGAATCAATGCGATTTTGATGCATCGCATTGACTATCACATTGATAAATGTTTTCCCCATCTCCCAAAGTCTAATTCTAGTGAACCGATGTGGACTTAAAGTGGCGCGTTGGCTATCACGTCGATGCAATAATGCGTTGCGTCGGCCTGTGCGTCGATGGTTAAGTTTATAGTCATTAAAAAGGCCGCGTCCTCAAGGTTAATTAAGTCTTTTTCCTTTGCCCTTCAGCCCCTATAACATGAAATTTAGCACTCTTTTAGCAAAATCTAATCATTCTTTCACAAATTGCTCAAGAACAAAAATCCTAGGTGAATTAAATTCAAGTTCAAGGCTCAAGATTCCACCATTAATTTTAAAAAATTCACCAACTATGGTATGTGAAGTATTCATCCAAGGGTTCCTTCCACACATTGAGTTGAAGAAAATCTTTAAAATATCATGGAGAGTGATTTCATGATTTCCATGATTTTTATTAAAGTATATTCATGATTATTACTTAATTGGGTTTCTATTTCATGATGTATTACAATATTCATGTAGAGTTAATTGTTATGTGTGCTGTATCATGTGAATTTGTGTTGAAACTCTTGGAATTGTGTAATTGGAATTGAATAACGATGCCTACATATTATTTTAGTAGTATGTGCTTGTATTATGCCCCACAAGTGTTTGATGAATTGTCTATTTGAGTGGAATACTGAAATTATATCATATTAGCATGTATGCAAGTTCATGTCATGCAAGTGTGCTTGAATTCCCAAATGAATGAATGATGACTACGTAGTAGTTACCATGTCTCAAGATTATGCAATGTCTTTTAAGTTTATAGTATCAAGTCCTGGGGGTATCTAATACCTGATAATTTAGCTAGTTGTCTAGAGCCATAGTCATTCATCGAGTAGTATTAGGCATGTCACAATTGATAGAATTCAGTCAGCTACAGAACTTAGGAAAACTCAGTGAACTCAGAATCCATCCAGTTCAATTCAGTAAAATCAGTTTATTTTAGTTATAAATTATGATCAGTTACAGTTCAGTCCAGCCTACTATAGTCTAGAATTTAGTCCAGTGTTAATTTAGTTGGGAGTAGGATTCAGTACCGAGTGAACCCAAGGATGGGGACTCACCTGCAAGTAGAGGGTGCGATCCCTATAAGAAGTCCTTGTGTTCCAGAACTACGTAGCTAGCGTTTGTTGAGCCATCAACCTGATAGTTGATGGTTGATGAGGTGTTTTACCTACCAGTTAAGGGTACCACCATTCTCGTTCAGAGAACCTGCTAGATGAGGGTGACTCATCACTTGTCCTTACTCGTGGCATAATATTGATACCCTTCCAACTGGGGTTACAAGTTGGACCAAAAATCTGTTTGAGAAGGGGTGTGTCAATTAGATGATTACTTCCTACAGTCTCAGTTCCGCAGATTCAGGACTACCAGACACAATCACTCAGTTCAATATGGGACTCAGTATAGTTCCACATAATCAAGACTATCAGATACAATAATTGAGTTATATGTAATCTAGTATTCAGTGTTATTACGGTCTAAATACAATTTACATATTCATGCATATACTCTCATTCATTCATACTCATGATATCCAGTTAGTATTGTTCATGTATATGAATCCATGTATTTCAGCCTTCCGCACTAAGCAAACTAGTACATTCAAAGTATTGTTGCATGCTTTTCTTTTATGCTATGATGTCTTATATCATAGATTCAGACGCACGACCTTCCGAGTACCCTAAGCAGTTCAAATTCATAGCATACTGAGTTAGTGGTAGGTCCTTATAGTTTTAGAACATGATTATTTGTTACTGCATTTTAGTTCATTTTCAATAGTCAGAGTTAGTTGGGGACTTGTCCTATCAACTCCTTAGTTCAGAGAGTTGATGTTGGGCGTATTTATACGCCTAAGCACCATAACTTACCCATGTTTTAGCTAAGTTTTGAGGATAAAATACATAATTCTTGCACTTTTAGTCTATTTTTAGTTAAGTGAGCTGACCTATGTGATTAGCATGTTTTTCAGGTACTAATGAGGAAGATTTCAGCACTTTGGGGACCTGTGGACAGCAAAGGAAAACTTCACATAAAAGGGAAGGCGGCTTTTGGACTAAATGTGATGCATGGGAACTTTTTCCCGGGAAAACTCAACATTTTTAAATAGTTAAGGATGCAGTAGAACCTTAGTAGAGAAGGTTGTTATTAAAAACCTTATTGCTGAATTTTCAGCCATTATTCATAATTCAGATTCTGTAATATTTTTGAAAGCAGAAAATGGCTTAGCTTGAGCAACGGAGAGGGAGAAAAATGTTCCTCTCTTATTGTCGCTAGTCATCTCCATCGCCGAGATTGTTCTAAGTTTTGGTATGATGATTATGTCTATTTTGATTTCCGTTGTATTCATGAGTAGCTAAACTTATCTGTTAGGGTTATGGAAACCTTGTAGTATACTCTCTATTGCTATGGGTTTGTGAATTTATGATGTGTAATGCACTTATATCATTACTCTCTTCATTATAATTGAATTCTCGTGGTTACAAACATAGAGAATGCGCCATTATAACAATAATTTGTTTGATAGAAAAATAACGGTTTGAAAAGAGAGTGTGACGAGAAAATAGGGTTTCCAACCTCTATTTTACATATTAATGCCCTAGCAGGATTAACTTCTTGGAGAATTTGTACCATTTGTTGTACACTTTAGGTTCGAGAGAGCTAAGGTGAATAAATCCTTGATGGTTGAAAAATACTTGGATTTAGAATTAGACTACGACTCTCTATAAGTGCATGCATGTATAAACTCCGCATTACTCATAGTTAAAAGAGAACTAGAAACTACAAGGTGGACATAACCCTAACTTATCATCCTCTGTGATCAAATCTTATTACTTATATCGTCTCATTCGTTACACTAATAGTATTATTGGGCTCTTAAACCAAAAACCCCTTATCTTGGAACCTTCGATCAACAATCTAATAATAATCGCAATACTTAGTGACCATAGTATTCCCTGTGGGATTCGACACCCAACCCAGTTGGGTTCTATATTTAACAGCAACCGCTTACACTTTCCAACAAGAGTTGTAATTTGGGCATATCAAGAGTGTAGCGGCTTTTCAGATAAGAGTATTTTCATACAGTTATTCAATTTTCAGTATTGATGTTCAGTTTTGATACTGTGATACCATATTCAGTATTACTTACAGTATTGAACCTTATGGCCAGCTTTCTGCCTATTTTCCGTATATTTACTGTATTATTAATCAGTTATTGCAGTAGGTACCATTCATGGCTTAGGTTGTGGTCCTTCAAGATTATGAGCGCCATATAGCGTCTTTGGTACATACTTGGGGCATGACATATTAAATCCTTGAGGATTTAACCCCAACTCATGTTGGGTAATTATATTTGACTATGATCTTCTTACCTATCTGTTATGGATTAATTTGAGCGTGATAGAAATGGCACCGTTGTTGGGGATTGAAACTTAGTTTTCACTTGTGAGGTGTTCTTGTAACATTGAGTATACCCGTTATTTCATATTTTACTTTATTTAATGTTTTGTTTTTTTATTAGGTAATAATTATTCCCTCCAAATAACCATAAGGAATGAGAGAATCATCAAAAATCCATCATATAGGTATGTTGAAACTACAGATTAATGTGGTGACAACGAGCATGCTAGTGTCATCTGTATTCTCCCTACTGAGGTAATTAAATTATTTTACATCACAAGATTGATGCTCTAATTTCTCCATATGAAGGGTTTGTTTGCAGTTCAAGATCATTAAGACCCAAGCTTGCACTTGAATAGTTTTTTGGAAGTATGTGCTATTTTCTACATTTCTCACATATCATAAGAATCCATGCAGTTGTGTCTCTTCCCATTCTCACTAATGGGTAAGGAAGTATTGTGGCTAGCATCTCAACAAACTGGGTCCACTATCTCATTGGTCAAGCTTATGGAGGTTTTCTTGGATCAATAGTTCCCATAATCAAAGATGTTACAATTGCTGGGCGAAATCATAAATTTCTACCAATTCCTTAGGGAGCCTTTCTATGAAGCATGAGAGTGATTTAAGGAGAAGTTTTTGAAATACCCTAATCATGAGATGCTAGATAAGATGTTTCTCCAAATATTCTATGGAGCAATAGACCAAATCAACAAAGCCATAGTGGACAATGAATCCAGTGGATCGCTTATTAAATCATCGTATGTGGTTGAATCAAATATGCAAGATCAAGTGGCCAGTTGGCCTAGGAGTTTGTACACGAAGGATGCCAAGGTGTCCATGAGGGATCACTCCTCATCCTTTTTGTGTCATGATCAAAGATGTTATAAGGAGGAAAGAGATACACGTATGATAATGGTGTTGTTACACCTTGAGCTTCTTACTAAACATGCATTGGGAACCTTCATTGAAAAAGTCATTTTTATATATGCAAAGTATATCATGGATGTGAAAATGCATAAGAAAAGATAGTTAATGAAGGGAGACGATGGTTTGCAAATTATCTATAAGTTTCCAAGTTGCCTCTCAAAGATAATGTGGGAATAAATGTCAGAAAAATTAAAACCAGGGCATTCCTTAATACAGAAAGGAGGGATGCTTTCATGAAGATATTTTGTTTCAAATCATGGTTGGAGTTGATGGGACTGATTAGATAGTGAAGGAAATAAAATGGGATTTTTCCAAGATAAACCAAATGGTTGAATCTCATTCAACTGCCATCGAACAATAGAGGAAAAATTGAATCAAATATCGGTGCAGCTGATGGAATGGAAAATTGAAGTGATATCGAGAGGTATGGTAACAAATGCTATTATAACTCAAAGTGTAAAAGATCTTGGGAAATGCATAGAGATTGATAATGATCTCGGTGAAAGATAAAATAATGAGAATACAAATATGAATAGAAAGTTGTAAGACTCTGCAAAATCCTAATCTTAACTCATTACTTTAGAGCATTAAAAGAGATCCCAGACTTAGTTTTTTTAGCTAAGTGTTTATACTTAGTATTATTTTAGCCTTTATAATTTGGCGATCTTATTTTATGAGCCTTATGACCATAATTGTAGATTCTTGGATTGAATCATGATCAGATGTGTCAATAGGTCACTTCGGGTGAGTTTAACATTTTTTAGACCTCATTTGAATCATATTTGGGTGACCAAAATTGTGGGTCGACACGTAATGTTACCTATCGCATCGATGAATATTTTCCCCATCTTTTAATGTAAATTCTAGA
Organism: Capsicum pubescens; assembly: GCA_030864215.1. Classification (NCBI taxonomy): domain Eukaryota; kingdom Viridiplantae; phylum Streptophyta; class Magnoliopsida; order Solanales; family Solanaceae; genus Capsicum; species Capsicum pubescens. The sequence goes on from CM061543.1 coordinate 174,175,674, forward strand.
GAACTAACGCGAACTCAAAGTTGCCCATCGGTCTACACATCGCTGGGTGTATTCTTAGTAATTAAAAATTCCACGTCCATAGGGGTATTTGGGTTATTTTTCCACCTTATATCATCCCCAAAAATACGAGATTAAGCCTTTCTATAGTCTAAATCACTCATTCTCACTAAAATTTTCTCAAGAAAAAATCCAAGGGCATCCAATTTCAAATTCAAGCCTCAAGAACACACCATCAATCTTAATAAATTTGACTACCAAGGTATGTTAGGTGTTCATCTAAGGGTTTCCTTCAACCCTTGGAATTCAAGAACCTCTTTTGAATCTACTAGTTGATTGCTTTCGTGAATTTTATGTTGAATATGATTGAAGTCATGTTCATGATATTATTTGTGTTTTAATACATGATTTACTACAAGTTTCATGAAATTAAATTAGCATGTGTGGTGAATTATATGATTTGCATGTTAAACCCTTGAAATTACAATTGATTATTACATCCAAAATGTGTATGTATTGACAATCCTCATGTGCAATAACCATTCTTCCCATTTGTTTGATAGAATGCCTATGTGAATTAAATAGTGAAATCATGATATGTTATCATGTGGAACCATTCATGTACAAGTTCTTGCATCTCAAGTGTTTGATAAAATACCTAGGTGAATGTATTGTTAACAAGTATTTATTGTGATACTTTTCAAGGTCATGCCATGCATTACTTTCCATGTTTTTGAGTCCTGGGGGAATTCAATCCCCAAAAATCTAGTTGTTTACATAGAGTTACAATAGTTATAGAATTGTCTCAATAATGTCTCGAACAGTAGTACTCAGTCAGTTACAGAACTTAGTGAAAATCAGTATCAGTCAAGTTCATCTCAGTATAATAATTAGTGTCTTCACTTAGGAGTAGGATTTAGCTCCGAGTGAACCCAATGATGGGGTATCACCTTCCAGTAGAGGGTGTGATCCCTTATAGCATTCTTTACATTCCAGAACTACATAGACAGCGTAGGTTGAGAGATTAACCAGCCACTTGATGGTTGATAAGGTGTTTTACGTGGAAGTTGAAGGTACAACCGTTCTCATTCAGGGCACCTGCCAGATGAGAGTGACTCTTCAGCTTGTCTTTATCTGTGGAATGGTACTGAAACCCTTCCAACTGGGATTATAGTTTGGACCTCAATCTATTTAGAGATGGGCATGTAGGTTAGATTATTACCTCCCACAGTTTCAATTTCAGTTTTAGACTCAATATAGAACTCAATTTAGTTCTACAAAATTAGGACTGTCAGTCACAGTCACCCAGTGCAGTATAGAACTTAGTTTAGTTCTACAGAATCAGGACTGTAAAAAATAGTCACCTAGTTATCAGTAATACAGTTATTAGTAATCTCAGCTATCATTTATCAGTACTGATAACTAGGTGATTATTTCTAATAGTCCTAATTTTATAGAACAAAACTGAGTTCTATACTGAGTTGGGTGACTGTGACTGACATTCCTGGTATGTGCAGATTTACATACTTAGTATTTATAGTAGTTTGAGTATTCCAAGTGCTCTCATTAAGTTACTTTATATTATTCCGATAGATACTATTCATGCATATTAACCCTTGCATTCTATCTTACCTCCCTTAGCTACCAGTACATTCCACGTACTAAAGCATACTTTCTCTTTGCGCTATAATGTCTCATATCATAGGTTCGAACGCTCAGGTTCCTGACTGTGCTTAGACAAATTTAGATAGCAGCAACAATTTTAGTAGTGAGTCCTCATCTACCGAGGATATGCTTTTATTTTAGTATTTTCAGCAGCTTCAGTATTGTAGTAGTCATATTTAGTTGGGGGATTATCCCATCAACTCCACATTCATACAATTCAGTTAAATTCTTTTTGAACTAGACTAGTACAAACAGTATTCAGTTTCAAATATTATTATTAGATGTTATACTTAATAATATTCTGACTATGAACCTTATGGCATTTCCACCTAGCTTAAGCATTATTTCAGTATTATTATTCAGTGCTCACAACAAGTGCCAGTCATGGGTTAGCTTGTGGTCCTTCGGGGTTGTAAACATTGTGTGGCATCCGGGGTGCAGACTCGAGGTGTTACAAAAGTGGTCAATGATGATGATTTAAGTCCAAATAAGCCTATCATTGAAAATTCAAAGATGAAAGAATGTCAAATTGTCTCCAATCCACCAATCGAAATCATCCCCTCTTTACTAAACAGTTCAAAAAAAAGGAAAATGCTATGTTTATAAAGTTCCTTGATAAATTTAACAATCTTTCTATCAATATTCCTTTGATAAAAGCCTTGAAAGAAATGCCGGGGTATGCAAAATTTATAAAGGAATTGGTCTCCAAAAAGTGGCTTGTGGAGGATGACAATAGAAATAACTTGTTATTGTAGTGAATATATGTTGAGCACCATGGATAAGAAGAAGAAAGACCCCAATAATTTCACAATCCTATGTACTATCAAAATATTTATGTTTTCAAAGGAGTTAAGTGACCTCGGGGCAAGCATAAATATAGTGCCAATTGTCATATTTCACAAGCAAGGATTGGGGAAACCGCAACCTACCATGATTAGATTTCTAATGGTTGACAGGACCCTCCAGAAACCTATGAGAATGCTTCATAATGTTCTAGTTAAATACAATCGGTTCATCTTCTCGATTGACTTTGTCATTCTTGATTGTTCCTTCAATCATGACATTTATATTATTCTTGGAATGTTATTTTAACCACAGGTAGAGCATTGGTGGATGTATAGTGCAGAGAGATAAAGTTTTGCCTAAATGATGTAGATATTTCTTTTAATTTATTCATGTCCATAAATAAAAAAATGGACTTGCAAGTAATTTCGGTGATAGATGCCATCGATTATTAGATAACGCATTTTGTTGATATGAGTTTGGTGAATGAACCATTGGTAGAAGTCTTGTAGAATTATGAAAATGATGAATTTGAAGCATTTGAAGGGGTGGTTGTATCTTTAATGTTAGATGGATCTTATACCTAGAACTCTGTAAAAGTTGACATTCATCTTACAAACTGTGAGAACTCACCCACAAAGGCACACATCCTTGAGACATCATAAATTAAATTGAACGCATTGCCTTCTTACCTCAAATATGGATTTTTGGGGGATAGAGACACTTGGCCTATCATCATTACAACTGATCTCGAATGCTACCAAGTGAGTCTTTGATCTTGGTAGTATAAAAATTCATTTGTTCCATTGGATGGACAATTACAGATATCATAGGCATATCCCATGGGATTTGTTCCCATAATATCAAACTAGAAAAAGATCATGTACAAAGTATGGGACATCAAAAGAGGTTAAATAAACCCATTAAAGTGGTTATGAAGAAAGAAACTATAAAATGGCTTGATACGAGAGTCCTCTATCAAATCTCTAATAGCACATGGGTGACACTAATTCATTGTGTTCTAAAGAATGGTGGGATTATGGTAGTTTTGAATAAAAAATGATCTTTTTCTCGTCTGACTAGTCATGAGGTGGAGGGTGTGATGGATTATTGTAAGTTGAATTCTTGGACAGAAAAAGACCATTACCATATGCCTTTTATGGACCAAATGCTAGATAGGTTGGTCAGGAGAGGGTGGTATTGCTTTTTAGCTAATTATTTGGCGTACAATCAAATTTTTATTTCCTCGAAAGACTAAGAGAAAACAACATTTACTTGCCTCTATGGAACATTCATATTCAAGAATATGAAATTTGGTTTGTGCATTGCACCGACAACATTCCAATAGTGTATGTTATCAATATTTTCATATACGGTTGATGAATCGATTGAAGTATTCATGTTTGAGATCTCGGTGGTAGGAAACTCATTTGTGTCATGCCTTGAGCATACTTGTACGATCTAGAACTTACCCTATTAGTCTCTGAAGGCTAATTGTTATTATACTTTGTTTGTGAGATAATCTTAGGCCTTCTTGGTGAACGTAGGTAACCATTTTAGCCTTAATAGAGTACCCATACATAGAATAGTATCCTTAGTTACCCACTTTGAGCGTTCAAGCCTTTCTTTGCAACAACATTACAAGACTTTAACCATTCAAAGCTTTCCATCTTTTGCATCCTACACTCTTTAAACTTGAGGCCAAATGGCTAAGTTCGGGGTGGTAAGTTTGGAAGAAGTTGAGTTTGGGCCATGGTAATGTAAATGGATACCTTTTGTGTTAACCAATGAAGGAAATAGAAAAAGTAAAAAAGAAAGGATTCATTTAATGAAGGACTAGCATAAGATTGAAAGAAATAATTTTTCAAAATAAAATACTTTCGAAGAATTAGGTAAACTAAGGTAGAAAGAGTAGGCATGTGTGAATTTTGGAAACAAATAATGTGGTCCATGGTCCAAAGTGTGGTTAAAATAGCTTGAAGTAGATGTTAAAGGAAGGTGTAATCACTTTTTTGTTAAATGATATCATACCCATTCCCTCAACCAATGTTACAAGCTGAAAAAGTTCTTTGAGATCTCCAACCAATTGTGTTCATTATAGTGGCGATTGAAAATAAGGGAAAGACTATAGTATGGTACTTGATAGCATTGACAAAGTCTTTTTGATAGAGTTTTGTTTCACTAATATCCCTTGTAACATACTGGATAATTTTTTGCATGGGACTTACTTCTTGTGACACGGTATGTAAACAAATCGAGTCGGGTAAAATTGTCATTTTTTGGAAAAAGAGGCAGATGAGTATAGTAGAGTTGTGGGCGATAGGAAGTCACCTCTAGAGAGATGGTAACTACTGTATTTTTGTTCTTTAAAGTATTTTGCATCTTTGAAATTGTGTTTCATGTTGAGGGTAGTTGTGAGAATAGTGTTGACTCTGTTTAAGAGCTACTTGTTGGTGTTAATGAAGTTCATAGTCATTATGATCATTTGGTTCCATAAATGGGCTTACAATTGCATTATATCATTGGGTAAGAACTAGTGTAGCTTGAGGACAAGCAAAAGATTTAAATCTGTGGGTGTTGAAGAGTGATGAATCTACCGCTCATTTACGCCCAAATTTGTGCACACTTCTATGATTTAAATGTTTTGATGAGGCAACTCTTTCATTGTAATGCACTAATTCCGTTATTTTATAGGTATACACATTATGAGAAGAAAAGAAGTGAATTCAGCTAAAAGAAGAAAAAAAAAGGAAAGAGAAGTGCAAAAACTGGAGAAGCAGGAGCATGATCTAACCTCAGTTACCCTAATCGCAGTCTGAAGGTCTTGATCGCTGCCAATACAACTTAGTCAAATATGGCTATCTCAATGGCTTTTCCATGATCATGGGAGCCGCGATCACTATCAAGATCTCGTGATTGCAAGTGAGCGGAATTCAGCCTAGAGGCAGAGTTGTAACTTTCAATATCTTATCCAAAATTCTTAAAAGGGCTTAAACCCTTTCACTTTAAATCATCTTTAAACTCTCGTTGAAGAATATAGAGTGAGACAACTTCAACTTTATGTTTGAGAAGAATTGTATTAAATCTTTCAAGAAAGAAACTTGCGGTTGCAATTTAAGCTTGGAACTTTGGTATTACTCTAGCTTGTATTTTCAATTGAAAAATGAATGTTAACTTTGGTAATTTTCTTCTACCTATTTTCATGAGTAGATATACACTTATATTGTGGTTATGTTGAAATAGGATACAAATGTGTGTGGGTTGTGATTTATTAGTGTAAATACTTAGTTAATGTTTTTGGGTTTCACTAGTGCTTGCTTGATTGAGTTTGAATTTGTGGGTGAAAACCCCAAATTCCCAAAATCTAACATCATTTTTGAAAGTGTGATGTGAGCAACAAGTTAATAGTTAATAATAGTTATATGTAGTTGATTCTTTTTTATTATCTTAGAAATAAGGATTGATTGAGAATTTGCTAGGTCATGGGCATCTTCCTAGAAATAAGGATGCCTAATTGAGGTATTGGGTTAATTTGCTTATCATATCCATGACCTTTCCAAAAGGGTCCTTGGGTGATAATCTTGAGGTTTGGTTAAAAAACATTCTTCAATAACCCTAAGCTAGCTTACCCATGTAGTTGTTAATTAGAATTTGCATTAAATTATAATGAACCCATGCATTATTTCCCCCTAGAAATATATAATTCCAAGACTTTTCTTATATTGAAATGTTATCCACATTTGTTACTTTTAATCATTAGTTTGAGTTGATTTTTGTTAAAAAAACATCCAAAGAACCCCCCCCCTCCCAAATTTTAATTTATGTATTATATTTGGTTTACATTATGGGTATATGCTTAGGCACTCTCAAACCCATAGGATTTGAATATTAGATTCAATCCTTGAGGATTCGACGCCAACTCATGTTACATTATTATAATTGATAACGATTACCTTACCCATTTATTATGGATTAAGATGAGAGTAATTAGGGACATATCTTTAAGCTTTCCACAACCTCTAGTTTGTCATAGAATAGTTATATGATCCCTAGGTTTAGACTCGTGATCCTCATCTTGTGTAACAGTAGAACGTGTCCTAGCCATCTGCGAAAGAGTGATGATGATGGAATTCTTTAAGATCCAACTCAGAATCTAACATGAATGAAATAAAAAAAAGTAAAAAACTCTTAAGAATTTCCTATAGCCTTAAAAATTTAAGAAACAAATGTCATCAATTTGATTTGTAGTGCTCCACTAGAAACTTGCTTTTGTACCAACAATACTGGCGAACCTAGGCTCCTGTAATGATTTTTTATGACCTAATTTGTGAGTCATGATGTCACCTACTTTATCCTGTTAGCAAGTAAATCAAACTATAGCCCGAAGCTATAAGCAATGAGCTAATTTAATGGAAAATGGACTAAAAGTCTAAAATTAATAATTTAAGACTTATAAAAATAATTAGGCAATAATGATAGTCTAAAATATAGATAAAACATCAAAAACTATCCCATGACCTAGTAGTGGTGGTACAAGATCTACTACACAAGGAACATAAGTACTGAAATAGTCAAATACAAATCTATCATAAATAGTGAAAGTCTAAACTGAGATAATATAAGGAAAAAGGGAAAACTCTGACTCCGAGAGTTCACCCTATCTTTCAAATTAACTCAACATGATCATCTTGTCAATGGTAACCACTAGTCCCCATATCTGCACAAAAAAGGTGCAGAAGTGTAGTACAAATACCAAAACCACAGGTACATAGTAGTGATTATTGACTAACTGAGATAAATCATGATATAAATATGATAAAGATGGAAGAGAATAATCTATGTCAATGTAAAAAGGAAACCCTGGAAAAATTCTCCAACGCTATAAATAATTAATCGAAACATTTATAATATGAAAGAAAGCATAATTAATACTATAAGACTGGCACCTATAAGCCAGTAAGTATTGAAAAATAAATAACCCAACAGAGGCTTCCATAAGCCTGATAAGAGCAAAGGAATGTCAATAACTAAAGATCTATAAATTTACTAAATATCAAGCCATAAACATGACTCTATCCATACTTTATTATATCAAAAATAAGTTTCAATGCTTGACTAAAGAGGAAAATCAATATCATCATTAATAATAGTATCATTGCCAAATTTGAACTGAAACTCATGCAATAAATGTCATCATCAACCATAGTACTTGAACCAAACTCAATATCAATAAACCCCCAAGTTTTCTTTAAAATTAACACTAACTCCAAAATACCCAACTTGCATTAATATAATGTATCCAATATCCTCAAACCCCCAAATAAGTTTTCAAAGGGTATAACATGCTTAAAGAAGTTTACAAGAGATACCAAAAATCTTGGCCTATTATTGGCCAAAGGGGCTCACTTCTAATCTTCATAATCCATTGTAAGGGAAGTTCTACCCTGGACTAGGTTAAGGTATCCAAATTCACTTCATGATTTTAAATAACTATAATTTGACTAATATAACATTTCTACCAAAATCATGTATAACTAAGTCAATTCTGCCTAAATTATGTTTTTTTAATAGGCTAACAAAACCAAATAGTACTAATTATACCAATCACACTTTCAATGCCTAACACCATCCCATATCTTGTATAATATTATAATTATACAATGAATTAGATCAATCTCTAAGGAAGGTAAATGTAACCTACCTTGACACTGAAGAAAAGTTTAAAAATTTTGCTAAATCAATTATTTTCACTTTTGAAAAGCTTATGCAAGATTCCATGATATGAAAATCATAATCAACTCATCAGAACAAGATCAATGATACGTACCTATATTTTACTTTTGTTCATTGGGTCCAAAATTATGTAAAAATACTATGAGGGGCCTACTTGCAGAATTAAACTTTTGAAACCGACAATGTGTCCTTTGTGCTCATGGAACATTTACCCTCATGAACGGGTGAATTTTGAGTTCTAATGGTTCTACAATCAACCCACCAATAGTCTAGGAATTTTAAAAAATGTTAAGGGATTTAATCACGAAAAAAGATAGAAGCTTAGCATGATTTTGAAGAAGAAACACATTACTAAAGCTTATGAACACTTCAAAATCAATCACTAATAATTCTCTAATGTTTTCACATGTTTGGGGTACTACACTTTTTGAATTGGGTGAAAGATTGAATAAAATGGGATAAGTAGTGCATTTATAGTGTTCCTGGTTTCCCAGGTATTGCTTAATTATACATTAGTCTACTTATGCGTTAGTCGATTAATCGACCAAGTGTTGATTAAGTGATAATTGTTGGCCTTTGCGCATGTCGCATAAGGGATCTTTGGCTACTTAAGTGTCAATTACTTAAGGGCAAAAGGCCTCGCTTAAACAATACTTATTGGGAAAGCTAGGTTGCCTAAGAGACTGGATGGCCACTTAAATGACCTTTCCTTAAGCATCCAAATGGATGCTTAAGAGATGCACCAACACTAATTGAGACTTGGAAATATTCATGTCTCTATCAACGCCTCGGGATTCAATAGAATCCTTTATTTCCAAAAAAAGGAAAAATTATACCCTATCAAATTTGATTTTCCAAACTTAATAGCATAATTGAAATTTCAATCCAATGTTTTTTCAACGAAAAGTGGGTCCCAATCCATGTCATTTTTCTAAAATTTCTAGGAATAGAACAAATTGAGTTTGGGTGCCTCAAGACTCAAACCAAGAGTCTATTTAGCCTAAAATTGATGTTCTAAAGCTGTTGGAAGTGTCAGAATTCTCATACAATATTGTTTGGATAATTGTTTGCCCAGTTTCCTATTCTAACTAGTAAAGACTTCAAAATAAGGAATTGGCTATAAAAACCAACAAACTTCTCGGTAACCAAAATATTTGTTCTAGAAAGTCAAAAATTTCTTGGGGAACCTATAGGATAGTTCTAAATGACAAAAATAAAAGAAAATGTAGAATGTGTCCTGGAGGGTCATTACACCTCACTAGTCGCTTGATCGCATGGTCGACCATCATTAACTATATTGATGTTGGTTCGGGAGCTCCTATACACAACTGCTGATAAATGGATAAAGGAATCAAATTGGTTCTTGCAATAATATAACATATTGCATTAGCAAAATTAATTACACCAATTGTTTAAGGAATAACGAATGCTCCTGGATCTTTTTTCTTTGGACCAAGGACTGCAAATAATTGTAGTGTAATAATTGATATTATCTATAGACTCAATTTCAAAACCTTTTTTAAGAAACCATGTTCATGCATAAGTTTTTCAAAAGTAGGCTATTTAGGAAAAAATGCTTAAGCATGGATAAAAACTTTTTAAATTTTCCATCTTTTGCCTTTTTATAAAATCTACACAAAAATAGGGTTAGAGGTCTATGAATCTTAGTAGGATGTTTTTCAATATCTTTTCTATTTCTCTCATTCGCCACAACACTATCTATCACCTTCACAGACTCTTTCGAATCAACTTTTCCACCATCATTAATTTCTAGGTTATTTGGCTCGACTGGAATCTCATCCAAGTCAACCTCATCATCCACTATATCATATTTATCGGCTACATCTTCCAACAGTGTTTGTATTATCGGTTGTGGTCCCAGTAGATCTCACCAATTCTTATGGTGCGGTCTAATGAACTTATATCATTTCTTATATTTTGCACCATGTCTCTTAGCAAAGTCCCACTCTTCGGCTAATTAAAGGTTGTGAATAATTAGCTTTGCTCCAACTGCTTGATAGAAGTGGAATGAGAGTAAACTAGTTAACTCATAGTAGATAAGTTACTTTTCATTTCCTTGACACTCGCATTGGTAGATTCCACCAGCCTCTATGGAAGACTTTCCTAAATCATTAGAAACATTATCACGAATTGCAGTTGGTATATGCAACCCACCTCTATTTCTCTTATTTTTCTAGTTACTTTGCTAATGATCTCTATAACTATCTTTGTCATAATAATTATCCCTTTGATAATTTCAACCTTGGTTTCCTTGGCCATTGGACTAGAAACCCCCTAGTTATTCAAATAGTTCACTTTTTTTTATCTAAATCAGACTCAGCTACTCTTCTATGTTAACCACCTTTCATGACCTTCTCAATATCACAAGCTAAAAAAAATTTTGATATCAAATCCGTCTATGTTTTCATGTGTGCCAAATATTAATTCAGATCCTCTTCACTGCGGGTTGTTCGGACAATATACGACTGCACATAAATTTCTGGAAACTTCTGAATGCCTGGTATGCCAAAATCTACTAGTTTTGTCAACCTATAAAGTATCACAGTCATATCTGTGAAAATGTGTGCCATAAAAAAACCTTTATATACACTTCCAACCATTGTCTTTTTTATTGAGTTTAGTGACCTATAGTATTTTCCATCAACTGGTCATCGGTCATTTTGTGATTACAAAATTATGCAAACTTTTTCATTAACCTAAGAAATGTCATAAGTAATAACTTATCTGGAAGCTGCCTAAAGTTACTTATCTCATCCCTAAACTGTAATATCCTAGAACGTAGAAAGAAATTTTCTAGGAAAGCTCCTAAAAATTGTCTTAACTTTGTTATAGAATTAGGAACCAACTCAGTTAACATAGAGTTTCCTCCCAAATTGAGAAAAGTGAAATAACCTCAATTGAATTTCATTCTAACTAACTCTTGGATAATCAAATGACTTGCATATTTTAACGAATTTGACCAAATTAATAGTTTGATAATCACCAGGCAACCCACTAAATAACCCTTTAGGTTTAGAAACTTAATCATCATGCTGGTGATATTAAAATTCTTCCCCAGAGATAGATATGGGTATACAATCCCTTTAGTAGTTCCAACCCTATCTAAATCAACATAATCATATTCATCATAGGAAAAAAAAATTATAGGTTATCGACACCCTCTGCCTCTTGGTTATTGATTTTAATTTGCTGGAGAAAAAATGTCAACGCACGACCTATTAAAAGCATATCCAAACTCATATTTGTCTTAGTATTCATTTTTATTGTTTTTTACACGCTAGGTGGGTCTTTACTTTGTCGATTCAACATAAAAGTAGATACAATCCCCAATCAATTCGATTTTTTTTGTACATCTATATAATTCTTAATGTTTAATTGAGTTTAGGGTCGTAGGACAGCAATGGCTCACCTAAACTATGAGTTCATGGAATGCATAAAAAAATATCTTGCAAATAGAAAAACAACAAATAAAATAAAAATTAGGAAATGGGACTAAGAGTCAAACAAAACAAATACAATTAATTTATAACTGAATTCCTCGACAACGATGCTAAAATTCTATATTCCCAAACCTCATCTCTATTAGGGTAGCTAAGTTTTCATAGTAATATAAAGAATCCATCAAAGGTTGGAGTTAAATACTAGAGGGTATTAGGTGCTAACTATGTTATACTTAGTTTAAATGAAAATTAATCGATGATTTCCATAAAGTTGGTGGGGGGATTATATCAAAAGTTTGTAGAATAGTATCACTTACATCAAGTAATGACAATTAATTTTTACACTTTAAATTAATAGAGAGAATACAAACTACATTTATGTTCACCTTGGCTTCGAACCCCTTTCAAATTAAGTAAAAGATGAATTCGCAATAAGGCACTAAATTCGAAAGAAAACAATCTCAAATGTTGATCTACTTGTTTTTAAACCTAAATTTCTGATTTTGAGTTTAATTTTTTTAAACTTGAAGTGATGGAATTATAACTTAATTTAAGCCTCAAGTGATTGATCTCATCAAAGCATAAATCATTAGATAGAGGTTTGAAACTCTAATTTCTTATGATGATTCCTTTTCAAATTTTTAACCTTTTTTGCTTAAGAAAGTTAAATTTAAGGCTTCTTATAATTATTGAAACAATAAAAAAACTATTAAAGTGAAGGAATTAGAAATATAATTACAAGACTAATTCAAATTCATAGAAACATGTACCCTAGAAAAGATTTCCCACCAAGGATTTTACAACCCTAGTTATAGGTTTTTGGTCTATTTCTTAACCCATAGACCACTATCATTTTATTATAAATTCTACATAGCATTGATGGTTTACCTTATGAGTCATCAGAATCATGGTAGGTCATTGCTAGATCCAACAACAATGAGTAAAAAATGACTCATTCTATTTTAGCATTGGCAGCTTGGGTGATGGATCATTAAGTCTATGACAAAATACCAATTGAGCCGTCAATCAACATCATTTTCCATCATGATGTCTGGTCCTGATGAGTAATGTGTTGGCTTATCAGTGATCTAAAGATTTATCAGAGAAGATGTCACACCTATTTATAACACAATTTCCCATTGTTCCAATCATTGGATTTATTTCATGAATGTAAACACTAAGCACATTAAAAATACCTATGGTTTTTTGAAAACTTACAATAATCCTTTTATAAAAAGAACAAAATCTGTCTTTATTTGCCAGTATATCAATTTATGCATTTATAGAAAATACGTCCACGAAGGGTAAATGGAAAAAGATATGGAAATGAAAACAAAAACTAGCAAGCACCACAAACCACCACAGATCCTTTGAATTAGCAAGTCTCTCATTCTGAGCTTAAGGTTGCTTTCATAGATATTACTCAGACCATGGCTACTTAATCTAATTAGTAGGTTGTTGCTTTTCTCAGTCCCACTGGTACCATAGCAGCAACTAGAGTAAGGAATATCACGTTGTTGAATCCTCTTAAGATTATATAATACCTCGGGTTTTCGACCATTGCAAAATTTCTTGGGTTTGGGATTTTCTAGCTAAGGTACGACTCAAGGGTACCAATCATACCCTAGTATACCGTTTAGGGATGGCTTACTCATTTGGTGGGCAATAGGTTTTGCTTAGTTAATTACAAGATACACCTCAACATCATACTATCCATATCGTTGGATACAAGGAGTATGATGCCAAGTCATATGATGCTTGTTGGTTGGTCTTGTGGAAATTTTCCAAGATACAGTTTGGAGTATGGTTTGGGTACCATTGTACCCTAAGGTAAGAGCTGTTTTGTATTCTCATATGTTGGTCAGTATCGGGGACCATAGTGCAGGGTTGGGTACAAGCTAGGGTACCACTTGTACCTTAGGGTATAGGTTAAGGGGTTGGGTCATACCTTCCTAGGATTTAATTTTTAGTTTCTAAGTAAGGGTAGTTCAGATATTTCCCACCCAAAAACCCTTATGTACCAATGTTATATAATCCTTTTTGGCCTATCATAACACTTGTTAAATGATAAAAACACTCAAAATACTCTCTCAAACATACTCTTGAAGTTTAGAGGCTAGGGTTTCTACAAGTGTTCTTTGAAGGGCTCAAGATTCAAGTTTCTCTCTGGAATCTTTTTATATAAGGCATATACTGCATCTCTCATTGTTAGTTCCAACTAAAGGTATGCTTTAATGTGCTTTAAAACATTATTATGAATCTTGAATGTTAGTTTAGAAACATATGTGGAGGGTGTTGGTGCATCTTATTTAATATCGGTTTAAATTATGCTTTCACATGTGTTTGGTGACGGTTTGCATATGTGGGTACTTTTTGGTTATGGTTAATTAAATGGGTTATGGGTAACCCTAAATTTAATGATTTATGCTTTAGTTTTCGTCTTGGTAAAGGTTTGCCCTCAACATGTTTGATAAAATGCCTAAGAGAACGTTTATACTCTATTGTTGCACTTTCATTCTAACTATTGCATGGTATGGTTTGTTAATGGAACCCTGAATGGATTTGGATGATTTTGCATGGTTTAAATAGTCTGAATGGTATAAATAGTTTAAAGGTTTTTGTATGATTTTAATTAGTAGGAATGGTCTGAATAGTTTGGAGTGGTTAAATGCTAAATCCTTTATGGCTATGAAATTGATTTGAATGAAAACCTTATGGGGTACACCGGAATCCCCCAAGTGAATAAAATAAAGAAATTGGTTTAATATTGAATGCCTTGTGGGGTACAAGAGAATCCCCCAAGAAAAATGTAATAATGAAATATTTGTAGGGTACACAGGAATCCCCCAAGTAAGATTAATGATGATATACTTACGGGGTATATGGGAATACTATAAGTAAACTAAACAATGTAACCAATGGGGTACATGGGAATACCCTAAGGTTGGCTAAGGACATTGCTTGCAAACTATAATCGGTATGACAATACTACTAATTATAGCATTGGTTAATAATTATGGAATAATGGTTTGGTTGGATGGTAATGGTTTAATTTGGGAAATAATAGTGGGATGTGATAGCTAACCATGAAGGTGGGAAGTCTAAGTGACGAATAATGTGGACTTATGTTTACAAACATGAGGGTTGGTTATAGTGACCATATATTAAATTATGAGGTACATGGGAATCCTCTATGTACACTGCACATATGTATCATGGAGAGAAGAGGGTACTTGGGAATACGTTACTCATATGGTATCTTCGTTTCATGAAACTACATGCATTGGGGCTTGTTCAAGGGGTTACACTGGACCCATATAGTTTGTGGGTGGTTATTGGATGGCTAAGTTACACATACCCAGGTAAATGGTTTTAAATGCATGCTAAACCTGACACCCTTTCCCAACATGGTTAAATATATATGTATGGTTGGTTTACTTGGTTATACTGAATGGTATTATTTTATCTTTATCCTGAGCGCATGATAGCGTTCACCTCCTAACCATCTTTGGGCAGGTATATCCCCATGATATGCAGGAACCAACTATACTACTCTTCATTCTCATTGATTGTAATCGAGAATTGGGTGTTGGATTAAAAAGGTGAGCTTTAAATGTTTAGAAGGCATCTATTTCATGTCATGGATTACTATACATATTTTTTTCTATCCTAAGACTTTGGTTTTTGGATATAGTCGAGGGAATGTCCCAACTTAATATTCCTTGGTTTTGGTTTAGGTGCTTTGTATGGAAAAGTTTGGAATTGGGTATGGATTGATTACGTTATATATGCATAAATACATTGGGATATCATTTTATTATTTTGGTTTATGGTTTTCGTATGGTTAGTATTTTTTATTATTAGATAGATTGACTCGGTTAGTTAGCCTCGGATATAGGCTTATTCCAAAGTCATTACATGGAAATTACGCTATCTTGATACATATTTACAGTTTGTCCAAGTAAACATATATATGTTGGTCGGTTGGGTTGGGCATCGAGGCAGTCTCTGATCCAGGTTGGACTTGAGATTGCCCACTACGAGAAGGCCCCGATTTGGGTCATGTCAGTTTCATGGTTTTTAAGACTGAGAAATATATATAAGAGTTTCTTAATAATGTTAAAAAGGTTATTGAAATTAAGTGTCTCACTCTAGTTGAAAGTTCTAACTTTGCTACTAATCAATTGAAGGGAGTAGCTCACACTTGGTGTAATCAATAGAGGTAGGATAGAGTGTGAAAGATATCCTCTCTAGTTTACACAACTATCTATGTATGCTTTGACTATAGTTGTTTATTCTAGGCCTCATATGAGTAAGTTTGTATGGGTTGTTTTTGAAGATGTATTGAAGGAATATAAGATTGCAATGTTGGTAAAGGATATAGACATCTCGCGGTTAATGGTTCATTCTAAACAGATTGAATAAGATAAGATTAAGGATAAAGATATGGAGGATATGAATATGAAAGCTAGACTATGGAACTTTGATTATCCTTAATAGAAGTAAAGTGGTGGCAATCTCTCTCAAATTTAGCAGAGATCATCAACCCCAACATCATTATCTTCAAGTGTTTTGTCACCCAGTCTTAGTAAGGATAAAAAAGGCAGAGTTCCAGGCGCTAAGCCTGATTACAATAATTTTTGTGGTGTTACATTTTCAAATTGTAGGAGTATGGGAAAAACATCTTAGAGAATGTTTAAAAGGTAAGGATGGTTAATTTTGTTGTATAAAGTTGGGTTAGATACTTCAAGAACATCTATCACCTAAGAATAATGATAATAATATGCACACTCAAGCAACCTCTTAA
This sequence comes from Capsicum pubescens, assembly GCA_030864215.1. Lineage (NCBI taxonomy): Eukaryota > Viridiplantae > Streptophyta > Magnoliopsida > Solanales > Solanaceae > Capsicum > Capsicum pubescens. The sequence goes on from CM061543.1 coordinate 174,192,120, forward strand.
GCAGCACTAACAGGTTGGCCGACCTAGTAGGTTGCCTTATTTAGTGTAGCTGGTAGACAATGAAAGAAAATATTGTGTGCCCTTAATATTGGACAAGATTAGGAGGGTTCACCCGATGTATTCACTATTTCATTATAGGTCTTTCACATTTCACTTTATTTATTGTTATTTCCTAGAGCCACACTTTTTATCGTGATTCCCAATATTGTGGTAGACATCAGTGTCAATCATTAAATCTACTTAGAACCTTTCTACATATCTACTCAATCTGGTGATTCAATTATAGCTAGATGGGTATACAAAAATTGCTCTGTCACTATTTCTCAAAGAGTCAACTTAATTAAACTTGTGGAGTTAGACATGACAATTTAGATATTATTCATGGTATGGATTGGCTATTCTCTTACTATGCCTTAATTTATTGTAGAAGGAGATTGTTTTAGTTATTGTTTACAAATAAACTAATAATAGAGCTGATTAGAAGTATCTCAGCACCTATAGGTCAATGTGTCTCTTACCTTATTGATAGATAAATAATTTTTGAATAATGCATCTGTCATCATATTTTGGTTAAGGATATAGTGTTTGGGACACCAACTCTTGATTCAGTTCTAGTGGTAAATGAATTTCCAGAAGTATTTCTTTAAGATCAACTAAGAGTTTCTCCTATGTGGGAATTTAAAATCAGATCACATTCTTGAGAACTAACTTATATTAATTTTTCCATATAAAATTCCTTTATTTTAGCTTAAAGAATTGAAGGAACAGTTTATAGACTTTCTAGTTAAAGGTTTTATCAGTCCGTCCATCTCTCCATAGGGTGCTCTAGTTCTATATATGTTCATTAAAGATGGTTGTCTCAAAATATGCATCAGTTATTGCTAGTTTAACAATGTCATAATCATGAATAAGTATCCCATTACCTGGATTGAGGATATGTTCATCCAACTTTATGGTGTAAATTTCTTCTCTAATATAAACCACAAATCCAATTATCATCAACTCAAAGTCAGAGAAGGTAACATTCTAAGGACATTCTTTAAAACTTGGTATAGTCACTTTGAATTTGTTTTTATCTCTATTGGACTAAAAAATGATCCTACAACTTTTATGGACTTGATGAATAGGGTGTTCAAGAAGTACATGGACATGTTAATCATTGTCTATATTGATGACATCCTCATTTATTCTCAGAGTAAGGATGGACATGCAATCTATTTGAAAATTATCTTGCAGTATTTCAAAATTTGCCAGTTATTCACTATGTTCAAAAAATGTAAATTCTTGCTGACATTTATAACATTCCTAGTTCCTATTATTTTTGTAGAGGGTATTCAGGTTGATCCTCTAGAGAACAAAATAGTTAGGAATTAGACTATACCAATCTCTTCTTAATAAATCAGGAGTTTTTAGGTTTAGCTGGTTAATGTAGACGGTTTGTCGAGGGATTTTCCTTTATTACTTTCCCTATGTTGAGATTGACTCATAAAAAGTCATGTATAAATGGTCTGATTTTTGCAAGAAGAGTTTTGAGGAGTTTAAGAGTTGGCTCACCTCCGCTCGAGTTTCAACTTTGCAAGAGGGTTCATATGGTTTAGCGGATTACTATTATGCTTCAATAGTTGTACTTGGTTGTGTGTTGATGTTGAATTATGAAAACTTAAAACATGTGCCTTTAGATAGCATAAGCCTCATGAGAAGAATTATCCAACTTATGATTTTGATTTGTCAATTGTGGTATTTTCCTTAATAATTTGGAGGTATTGTATGTATGGGATTAATGTTGATTTGTTAATAGATCATGATATCTTTCAGTATGTGTTCAAACAACAATATTTTATCATTGTCAAATGAGACAGAAAGATTTGTTCAAGGATTATTATTTGTGTATCTTGTACTACAAGAGTAAATAAAATGTTTTAACTGACACTCTTAGTAGGTTGTGTATGGAAATTTTTGCTTATAAAGAGGATGAGAAGAAAGAAATAGTTTGTCAGGTTCATCATCTTACTAGATGGGGAGTTTTGATGGTTGATTTAAATAAAGGAAATATCTTGGGTCAAAATAGTTTAGAATATTCATTAGTAGCTGAGGTGAAAGAAACATAATAGAGTGACACTTTTTTACTTAAGTTGAAAGAAGCAACCTAGAGTTAGAAGGTTGGGGTTATTACCTAAAAGGGAGATGTTATTCTTCATTTTAAGGGTAGACTATATGCTTCAAGGGTTGATGACTTGAGACATTGAATGCTAAAGAAGCTTATAGTACATGGTATTTTATTCATCCATGAGTCACTAAGATGTACACTGATCTTTTATAAGTTTATTGATGGAATGACATGAAAAAGTATATTATAATTATTTGGCAAGGAGTACAAATAGTCATCAGGTTAAGATCGAGCACCAGAGACCTGGTGGTATGCTTTAGGATATCAATATTCCTACTTTGATGTGTGAATTGGTTAATTTTGACTTTATTATAGGTTTTCCTCATACTAATCAATAACATAATTCTATATGGGTTATCATGGAATGAAAGACTAAGCCAGCCTATCTCCTATAGTTAACACTTCAGATTCAGCTAGAAATTATGATAGACTCTATCTTAGGGTGTTGGTAAAATTGAATAGTGTACCTTTGACCATAATTTTAGGCAGGGAAACTCAGTTTACCTCCCGCATTAAATGACTTTTCATAAGGGTTTTGGTATCCAAGTTCACCTTAGTATGGTTTTCTTTCACAGATAGATGGTAAAGTAAAAACTATCATTCAAACATTAAAGGATATATTGAGAGCATGCATAATGAACTTCAAGGTTGTTGGGATTACCATTATCATTTTACTGAGTTTGCTTATAATAACAACTATCACTCAAATATTTAAATGGCCCCACTCGATGTAATTTATGGTATGAGGTGTAGATTGTTTATTAGTTGGTTTGAAATTAGTGAAGCTTTAGTTATACAAAAAAATTTAATTCATGAGACAATGGAGAAAGATCAACTTATTAAACAAAGGCTAAAAATAGCTTAGATCTTTCAAAAGTTCTGGTTGATGTGTTGAAAAGGGAACAAACTTTTCTAGTGGTGATTTTATTTACTTAACAAATCATCATCCATGAGAGGGTAAAAAGATTCCACAACAAAGGGATGATTAGTCTATTCGATGATGGTCATTTTAAGATTTTGGGTGATTTTGGTAATGTAGTCTACAAGTTAGAGTTTGCTACAGACATAGCATCACTGAATCCAAATTTCCATGTGACTTTCTTAAAAATATGTAATTGTGTTCCCACATTAGTTTTTTCTTTAGAAAAAATGGGTGTGAAAGATTGTCTCTTATCTAAAGAAGTCCCAATTGAGTTCCTTGATAGCCAGATTCATAAGTTGAGAAATAAAGAGGTCACTGTAATGCCCCAAATCTGGTACCCGAAAAGCTACATGGTGCTCATGACCCCGAAAGACCACAAGCTAACCCATGACTGATAACTGTACCTGAGCACTACATAATAGACATATATATATATATATATACTGTAAAGATGCGAAATATATGCATAAAGGCCATAAGGTTCAAAACTGTAACATAACTGAGAAATTAATATCTGAGTGAGGTATAGAAATACCCAATACTAAAATAAACTATCTAAACATACTATACTCTGCCAACCTCTAAACTATCTGAATAAGGAGTTGATGGGACATGTCCCCAGCTAACTCCAACTACTGAAATAAGATAAGTAATAAAATAATAAAATAATGATCATGTCCTTGAAGGAAGAGGACTCATTGCTGACTCTGACTACTGAAACTCAAATGCTACTGATGCTTTGGAGTTCGTGCTTCTAAACCTATGGTATAGAAAAAATCACAATAGCGCAAATGCGTCAGCACAATTTAGTGTACTGGTATGCAAGTTAGGTAAGTCTAAATTCAAGGGTTCATATACATGAACAATACTAACTGACTGGATAACAAAAATGTGAGAATACATGTATGAATACGTAACTGTAACTAAGATAGTAATAACACTTACTCATGAATTCTAATAACATGGATTTACTGATATCTGAGTACTAATATTGGGATACTAATGACTATGTCTATTGAGTACTAAGGAACTGATGTCATATTACTGATAAAGGAATGACTGATTCCGAAAGTTGTAAATATAAAGAACTGGTCTGATTGACTTTACCTGACAATCCTGAAATCTGAATACTGGTAAAATGAATTTCGTATAATTAATAGACTATTAACTACGTGATTGTGTCTTACAGTCCTAATTTTTTAGGAAATAGCTGAGTTTCGTACAGAGCTGAGCGATTGTATCTAACAGTCCTGAAATTGTAGAACTGAACTGATATCTATTACTAAGACTGTGAGAGGTAATCATCTAACCGACATGCCCTAAAAATGAACTGGTGGGGTCCATCATGTAACCCCAGCTGGAAGGGTGTCAGTACCGTTCCATGGGTAAAGACAAGCTGTGACTAAAACCTCCCTGACAGGGAGCACTTCCATCCAACCCTCTTAGTAGGAAAACTTGGATGAGGTGTATAATCCCTAAACTTATAGGGTACCTATCAAACTATGCTGGATACATAGTTATAGAATGCAAGGATTACTTCTAAGGATCACACCCTCTACTGGCTAACAGGTGAGTCCCCATCCTTGGGTTCACTCGATGCTGAATCCTACTCCCAACTGAAGAGACACTGAACTGATTTTAACTAAAATGAACTGTTACTAATAGTATTATTTAGTTGCTTTGAATAGAGTTCACTAAATTTCCATTTACTGATGGAATACTGCTGACATTTGATAATTGACTGAGATTACTGAGGTTACTGAGATTACCGAGGGTACTGAGATTACTAAGTTTTCCTGAGACATGTAACTGACTGAATTATAATGAGCATGGCTTCACTGAGAGTGTGTGAAAATTGATACTGGCTCTAGGCACATACCTAAATTACCAGGTACAATTACCCCCAAAACTCGATAGAAGTAAACTGACAAGGCATGACACTTCCTGAACACATGACCAACATCAACAATCCATAATATAATAAGTTGGGGATTTCATGAAGCACATGGTTATCATAATCTATTACATGGTTGGAATGAATATAAACATGGCATGATATTATCATTCTAACATCATGAACATTCCATCAAGCAATTGCATGGCATAACAACAACATAGGAGTCATTTGAACATATGGGTAAATCATGTATTTATCGTTTGGGTCACAATTAAGCTATAATGCATAATTTCTAATCTCTTAGGAATTTTATAGATACCTTACATGCATCACTTAGGGTATAGGCATAATCATCAAATTTACACATCATAACCAACTAAGTTCATAGTTTTCAACTTGCATGCTAACATAGTTTCATAAAAACAAAATAAAGATTCCAACTTGGGAATCACATAATCATAATCTCATGAAGATAATCAACCTACAACACAATATTAACAATACATGATTTAAAACTTGATTCTTGGTCTTCGTGGATAAGAGGAATACATGAATGAACACTATGAATACCTTTGTCCTTGATTCTATGAAGATTGATGGTGGAATTCCCTTGAATTTGGATCCCCAATTGAAAACCCTAACTTGATCTTGAGAGAAACTTGAGAGACACTATATTTTGGGTGGAATAGGGCTGAATTACGTGTTTTAGACTTTTATAGGGGTGAGAAATTTACCCTTTTGCCTTTAAAAATGCGGATATTTAATGACTGAAATTGGGCATCGATGCTATAATTGACACAGCCCGTTGGTTACTGCGATACAATACTCGACGTGTGGTGCCATGATCGTGTTGAGCCTCAAAAGTTTTGGCTCTGCCAGCCTGCACAAATGTTGACCAATGGATTGGCGATGCCGCGCACTAAAATCGTGTTGGTCCACTATTTTGGGACTCTAAACGTGTTCTGAAAAACCAAATACTCTTCTGGGTACACCTATTGACCTCTTTGATCATGAATTAACAAAAAAATTCAGACTATTAAGGGACAGTAAGGTGGCAAAATGAGATTGCTAATTTTTGAAGGCCAAAAATTAACTAAGTCTGGGAACTTAGCTAAAATTATCTAAGTCTGGGACACCCTTAACATGCATAAATGGACTTAATTAAGCTTAATAATTTTATGGGATTTTATAATATCTCCCCCTTGAAAACGTTCATCTTCGAATGAGATTGAATAAGAGGGGAGAGAAGATAAACTGACATACTTACTGAACATGAGAAACTAAAACATGATCCAATAACTGACATAACTGATAAGCTAAATATATATATCATACTGAACATACATATCTAATGAATGTGTAAGTGGTTCATGAATGCATGACTGAGATTTCTAATAAGCTGAGTTTCTCACCATGAGAATGCATATCTGATGCATGATTATATGACTGAACTGATACATGAATGCATGATTGAATATACAATGGTATTTAATACAAAGTTTATGATGGGAACCTGAACATGGAACTGAATATCGAGTTTGTAACTGAAATCTGAACATGAAACTGGATAAGTTCAAGAAAGACCGTTACCTTAAACTAAAAATGCTGGTGAGTTTGAGATTAACTACCAAATATGCCTGGGCGGAAACATGAGAACGTAACTGAGTCTAAAATATGACACCTGAGGTGGATATTGTGATCTGAACTGAGCACCTTGAATACGCGGCTTAGGGTTGAGGTCAGAGTTTGAGGGTCAACTTATGAGTATCTCTTATTCAAAACTGGACTCATTACGAGAAGAGAGAGTGACATGTTTAAGTCATCAAAGATCGGGGAAATAGAGTGTATCTCCCCCTTGGGACACTATGTTTTTTGAAAAATATTGGGCTGACTTTGTTGAGATACTGAGAAAAACTGGGGTGATGCATAAGGCACCTAGTAACTAAATCGTACTGATTAACTGGGATCTAAAACTAAGACATAATGCATGAACTGGTATGAACATGCAACTACCTGGTTAGTCCATCTTAGAATGATCACATTCATGAGACTGCAGATAGTCCAACTGAATGGAAAGATATAAATCACGCCGTCCAATCTTGTTCGCCTGACTGTTAAGCTGAACTACTAGTTCTGTAGACTAACTCATTCTGAAAACTTATACTAGACTGGAGAGTTTCTATGACACTATTTCTATAGAGTTCTAATGTTTGTAGAGAGAAAAAGAATCTTGGTCTGGACTGAGTAGGACATCTGAATAGGAGATTGCTACATGGCTGGGATTTTTTTATATTGCCAGGCAAGGCCTATGAAACATCATCTAAGATAAGGAGACTAAACCATATGCACTACACTGAGACTACTGAAGAGATTAACAAGGGCCCTAAGCATGAATGCATGGATATACTAATTTATCTGATTAACTGAATGACTGATAACTGAATACTTGACATGTAAAACTGACCTGTACTTGATTTGGGATAGCTGGACTGAACTATAGAGTGTTATGTAAAGAAGGTAATGACCAACTGGGTAACATGAGGTATCTAAGCATAAGTGAGGGAAAATGGTATGACCTTAGGAATGCAAGGCCAGGTGTCTAACATGATTTAGGAACATTCTGTAAACCGAGGTACTATAATACTAATAAATGAGTAACTAATGGTTATATGCTATGGTCGGGTAATCATGAAACTTGACTGAGTTTTTGATCTGACTAAACTAGCACTGGGACGGAGATTATACATAAGATGATAATTGAGACTGAATTCTGGCTTTTATAACTGAGGTTTAGTCTGGTATGGGAGTACTAAATTCTGATAGCTAAGTAACTAATAGTTGAAAGCCATGGTTCTGTAAGACTATATGAGTCCTTCACTAAATATTAATTACTGAACTGATTTTGTAACTGAGGCCTACGGGATGGAACAATAACACTATAGATTCACTGAGGACCCTAAATCGAGGGTATAAATGACATAATATTAGCTAGGCTAATCACTAAAAATAGAGCATGAGTCATGTGGGCTGAGAATACTGTAAAGCATGACATGAATGCATAAGGAATGAGCTGTACGAACTGAGTTTGGAATTTCTATGTTTATGGGACATGATTCGTAACACTGAGTGAATTGGAACTCCTTATATGAGGAATTTAAAATACATACTATTCAATAAAGAGCGCATGGATATAAGCTATATTCATGGGATTGAAACGTAAAGAATGCGTAAGTATCAGGAGGGTTGAAGTACAAAACTTTGCACTGAGGTAGGAATGGGTCGGGAATCATCTTCCATTATTGATTTTCTATACATACTTGCATTACTACTAGAATCTGAAGACCTGACTTTCTAAGATATAATAACCGTATAGTTACTGAATACCTGTCGGGCTATGTTAGACTAACTCACTGGTGTGGAGACTTGAAAAGGTACTGTTAACATTTGGTTTGACCTTAAAGTTGACTACTATGAAAGGAGTTACAAAAGAAAAGAAAAAGCTCCTGAATCTGAAGAAATGTGAACATGTAAATGAGGGACCTGTACATACCAGTGGATGCACTAGAAGGTCTTTCCTTATCCTGTCGGGACTAAAATTCATAGAGTCTATTTCTTTGTTGGACACTGATACCGTTGGAACTGGAACCTTACTTATTCGATCAACCGGAATGAGCTGAAGGACGACCGTACTTGATTCTTGGGCCAAGCTTAGGACAATATCGGACCTTGTCACCTGACTCGCCACATCTGAAACACACATCACTGTCGGCTCTACATTTACCCTTATGATGCTTACCACCTTCTTCGCAAAGCGGATAAGTAAAAATCCTGCCCTAACCACCATGGTCCTTGGAGTCTGGTACCCCATCTCTACAGTCATTTCTGATCTATAGTGCTGGTGAACCAACTAAAGATGGAATTAGGGTTAGAAACTTCTGTCTATGCTGAGAACAGTTACAATTTGGCTTCTTTCTGCTCTAGGTAAAAGAATCTACCTAAGAAGGCCGTAGAAAACTCTTCCCATTCTATGGGCCCTGCATCTTCACCTCTAACTACCTTCCACTACTTAAACCATACGTGGGCTACATCTTGTAGCTGATATACAGCTAACTATACACTCTCACTGGAAGTCACTCCCATGATATTAGTGACTTTTTTATGTTGAGAGAGGAACTTCTGTGGATCCTCTTCAAACTTAGAAACTGAGAATAGAGGAGGATTCATTCGGGTGGAGTCTCGATTCTTGGCCGCAACAGAATTGGCCACTGGGTTGTATGGAATAGCAGTTGGCCTATTATTTTGAGCTATGATTGAATTTTCTAGAGTAGTGAATGAAGTCCTGAATTTTGCATCGGAAACATGTTCATCCAGGAGATCTGCCTGAATAGGCTTAGGTGCTGACATATTACCTATTCTCCTTTTGCTAGCCCCTTTGGAAGTCATATTTTGTTAATATAAGGAAGAAGTAGATTAGACTGAGAAAATAATTGGAGATTATGCTCACTGGCATGACATGAATACTGAAAGAAGGGATATTGTTCTTAAAACGTCTCATATACTCCTACACATAAGTGTGGTGCACAACACACCCATGTACAAGACTCTACTAGATGAGGTTTTTCATACTTTCTAGGACACTATTGAACCTTAGGATCTCATACCAAGTTTGTAATGCATCGAATCTGGTAGTCGGAATGCTACACGGTGCTCATAACCCCGAAGGACCATAAGCTAACCCATGACTGATATTTGTACCTGAGCACTGCATAATATACATATATATATATACTGTAATGATATGAAATATAAGATGTAAGACCATAAGGTTAAAAACTATAACATAACTCAGAAAATAATATCTGAGAGAGGTATAGAAATACCCAATACTAAAATAAACTTTCTGAACATACTATAGTCTGAAAGCCTATAAACTGTATGAATAAGGAGTTGATGGGACATATCCCCAACTAACTCCAACTACTGAAATAAGATAAATAATGAAATAATAAAATAATGATCATGTCCTTAAAGGAAGATGACTCACTTCTGACTCTGACTACTAAAATTGAAATGTTGCTGATGCTCTGGAGTTCGTACTTCTAAACCTATAGTAAAGAATAAAACACCCTAGCACAAATGCATCAGTACAATTGAGTGTACTGGTATGCTAGTGAGGTAAGGCTGAATGCAAGGGTTCATATTCATGTATAATACTTACTGACTAAAAAATATGATCGTGAGAATACATGCATGAATACATAACTGTAACTGAGATTGTGATAACACTAACTCATAATTCTAAAAAGGTGGATTTACTGATATTTGAGCACTAATACTGGGATGCTGAATGACTAAGTCTATTGAGTAACGAGGAATTGATGTCATATTACTGATAAAGGAATGACTGATTTAGATAGTTATAATTATAAAGAACCGGTCTGATTGACTATATCTGACAGTCCTAAAATCTAAATACTGGTAACATGAATTTCGTATAATTAATATACTATTAATTGGTGACTGTGTCTGAAAGTCTTGATTCTGATAGAAATAGCTGAGTTTCGTAGTGAGCAGAGTGACTGTATCTAGTAGTCCTGAAACTGTAGAACTGAAATAAGTTCTATTAATCAGACTGGATCCAAAACTGAGACTGTGGGAGGTAATCATCTAACCGACATACCCCAAAACTGAACTTGTGGGATCCAAACTATAACCCCAGCTGAAAGGGTATCAGTATCATTCCATGGGTAATGACAATATGTGAGTAAGCCCTCTCTAATAGGGAGCTCGTCCATCAACCCCTATTAGTAGGAAAACTCAGATGAGGTGTCTAATCCCTAAACTCATAGGGTACATCTCAATCTATGCTAGTTACACAATTCTGGAATGCAAGGATTTCTTCTAAGGATCACACCCTCTGCTGGCTAATAGGTGAGTCCTCATCGTTGGGTTTACTCGATGCTAAATCCTACGCCCAACAGAAGAGACACTGAACTGATTTAAACTAAACTGAACTGTTACTGATAGTATTGTTTAATTGATTTGATCAGAGTTCACCAAATTTTTGTTGACTGATGGAGTACTACTGAGATCTAATAACTGACTGAGATTACTATTATTACAGAGGTTACTGAGATTACCAAGGACTCGATAGAAGGAAACTGACAAGGCATGACATTTCTAGAACACATGACCAACATCAACAATCCATAATACTATAAGTTAGGGATTTCATTAAGCACATGTTTGTCATAATATTGTACATGATAGGAATGCATATAATCATGGCATGATTTTACCATTCTAACCTCATGAACATTCCATCAAGAAATTATATGGCATAACAACAACATAGGAGTCATTTGAACATACGGGTAAAACATATATTTATCGTTTGGATCACAATTAAGCTATAATGCATAATTTCAAATATCTTAGAGATTTTATACAACATCTTGCATGCATCACTTAGGGAATAGGCATTATAATCAAATTTACACATCATAACCAACTAAGTTAAGAGTTTTTAACTTCCGTGCTAACATAGTTTCATAAAAACAAATAAAGATTCAAACTTGGGAATCACATAATCATAATCTCATGAACATAATAAACCCACAATAAAATATTCATGATACATGATTTAAAACATGATTCTTGGGCTTAATGAATGAAAAGAATACATGAATGAACTCTATGCATACCTTAGTCCTTGATTCTACGAAGATTGATGGTGAAATTCCCTTGAATTTAGATCCCCAGTTGAAAACGCTAACTTGTTCATGAGAGAAACTTGAGAGAGACACCATATTTTGGGTGGAATAGGGTTGAATTATGCTATTATTGAGGCATCATATTTGTTGCTGTGATGCAATACTCGACGCATCGTGCCATGATCGCGTCGAGCCTCTGAAGTTTTGGCTCTGGTAGCTTACACAAATGTTGACCAACATGATTGGCGATGCGCCGTGCCAAAATTACATTGGTCCACTATTTTTGGACTTCAAACATGATCTAAACGTGTTTCAAAACTTGTCTGGGAACACCTGTTAAACTCTCTGATCATGAATTAAAAAAAAATACGGACCATTAAAGGACATTAAGGTGGCAAAATGAGATTGCCAACTTTTGAAGGCCAAAAATAAACTAATTCTAGGAACTTTGCTAAAATTTTCTAAGTCTGGGATCTCCTTAACAAGAATAAATGGGTTGAACTAAGATTAAGAATTTTATGGGGTTTTACAGTCACATTTGTAGAGGTTCATTGGTAGAGTTAGTCTACTGAGGAAGCAACTTGGGAAGAAGAGGTGGATATGAGGACCATGTACCCCCTCATTTACCTTCAAACTTAGTTCCACTATGAGGTAATAGTTTCTTCTTAATTAATTGTTTCTATCTCATGCAGCCTAGTTATTATTATGTCAAGGCATAATTCATCAGATTGTTTTATTCCATGTATTAGGTATAAACTTAGTTATCACATAAATATTCAACTCTTTGAAATTTAGTATTTGGATTCCAGATATTTCCGTAACTCTTTAGCTATGTTAGTTTCCATTCGTGGATGAATGACCTCATAGAGGTGATATTATAACACCCCCAAAACCCAAGTTATTATTTGAACCATGCTTCATGTACTTAAAGAATTAAACATCATTTTTGGTACAATGAAATGTGATGTATACATGTAATAAGGTTTCTAGTAACTCCTAGTACATAGATAAATTGAAACCTCTCTTACCGATTAATTTCTTATCAAGAATAATGCTATAGTAATTTTCAAAATAGCTTAACTCATAGGTTCTTAATTAAATTTCTCTTTAATCTGGTGATGGATTAAAAAGTTATGGATTTTTTACTAAATCATTATCAAAGTTGTCAGTGATAATGACTCAAACACAACAAGTCATCAGATTGCCCAACGAGTCATCAGATGACTCAATGATTTATCAGTTCACCATACTGGTCATAGGGTTACCCATGGTGAATTAATAGGGAATAAAAATTAAATCCTACGTGAAGAATCAGGCTACGACTCATAGCCAAGCCCTATAAGTCATCATGTGAGTTGTCTAGACTAATTCCAAAACTTTCAAGACGATTTTAAAAGAACTATTGTGCCTTATATAACAACCCATATTTTCCATGTCCTTGTTCTTATTATATGTAACTTGATAAGAAATTTTTACATATGTATTAGACTAGACTTTTTTATGTAAATACTGATGGTGTAAATAGGTTTGAAGATACTACCCACACATTTTAATGTTACATGATCAACTTAACATCAATGCAACTATTTAAACTAGGGATCATAAGGTGGTATTTTAGCATAAATATCAAATAGACCAAGAATGTATAAATTTAAGTTAAAATAAAGATGTTAAGATCTAGAATTAGAATAAACTATTGAGATACTTACTTGAGTTAATCAAGCAAGCAAGTGAATCACCTACTTGAGATACATGGATCTAGATAAAGAGGTCATGGCTAATGGGTTAGACTTAGGCCAATATTGATGGAATCATGTGAGGACCAAATTGATTAAAATATAAATAAAAAATGTCCCCACACCGAATCCTAACATGGAACATTATAATTTGGACCAATCAACAATAAAGGAATTAGGTGCATAACCTACTCTTATCTTTTGAGAATCTTGATATAACCTATTTTGAGGGATTAGTTTTTGATGTTGGAGCGGGGATCCATAATTTTTGTGGAGTATGAGTCTCAATTTCATGAGCTGGATAAGCATGCTGCATCTATTCTAACTAATGAGTATGAGAGAGTTTATTTTTTTATCATGTATTGAGACTTTCTCTTTGCATGTCTACATAGAACTTTGTTAATACATGTAGATATTTTACTAAGTTTTTTTATCATGCTCAGGTTATGGATGATATGCATCACGGGGTCAAAGGGAGCTGCAATAAGAGGTTACAATATCATGATAGTTTCAAATAGAGTCGTAGTGTCTCATATTTCATAGGCAATAGTTCTCATGGTAGGTACCCTCTATATTAATCTTATCAATATCAAGGTCAGTCTCGTAGGCCCATTCAGGATTCACTTCAAATTATTGATTAAGGCTAGCCTAGTTTTGGCAATCATCCTAGCCATAGTAGTGTTAATCCTTTTAGTGGTTTATATTCTAGTTATTCTAGACATGGTTGATATTTTGGGTGAGTTAAATCTAGTAGTTTTAGTACAATGCCTAGGAAATGTTATGGTTGAATAGTTTTGGCCATTTCTCAAGAAAGTTCCCCAGTTGTGGAGCAATGGTTCCTTCTTCTCAGAGTAATTCCCAACCATGGGTAGTTTGATTCCCAACCATGGGTAATTTGATTCCCAATTAGAGATCGTGTCCCTAGTGATTAGGGTGGTCACTAGGGTGCTTATAGAGGTTCTAAGTAAAGTTAGATATCAGATTAGTAAGGAGCCCAACAGGTGGTGGGTGTGGTTAGTTATATTTTTGTTGGTTTTGTCTAAACCCAATTCTTTGTAATTGGATGTTATTCTCACATGTACAATATTGGAGTGCCATAAGTCGACTTTTGCTTTATTTGATATGAAATTCACTTATTTTTATATGTCTTCTTATTATGTCATGTGGTTAGAGTTATCTTGGGATTCATCATGTGTAGTGTTTGTTTGAGAGTTTGATACTCAATTAGATCTTATTGGGTTAGATATGGTAGATAGTGATATGATTCTATGCATATATTGGTTATCTCACTATCATGTAGTCTTAGATAGTTTTGCCATGACCGATGCCTCATCCATTCCCGACATAGCCTCGGTTGTGTGGTTAGGTGCTATTATCCATTAGATGATGGGAATTATTTATTATATTAGAGCTAGAGACTTATTTTGATGGGTTATGAGTCTTATCTCACTTTTATCATGATGTTTGTGTGTAGAGGTTGTCACTTAACTTTTCCTATAGTTTGTGAGTTTCCTAATATTTTCCCTACTAATCTCTCAAGTCTTCCTCTTGAGAATGATATTAAGTTTGTTATTGATCTTAAGTCTGGTACACAATATATTTCAGTGATACCTAACTATATGGACCCCGTTAAGCTTAAGTAGAAGAATTCTTAACTTTAAGGCCTTCTTTGTAAGGTTTTAAGAGACCGAGTGTGTTTACTTGGGTAACTTCTATATTTTTTGTTACGAATAAAGATTATTACATACATATATGTATTGATTACAGGAAGTTTCATAAGTATGATGTTGAAGAACCGGTAACCTATGCATTGCATTGATAATTTTTTTGCCTAGCTTTAGGGTGCAGTGGTGTTTTGTAAGGTTAACTTATGGTTCGATTACCATCAATTGAGGAATTGGGCTGAGGATATCCCAAGACAGCCTTTAGGACCCCGTATAGTCATGATGTATTCCAAGTTATGTCTTTTGGGTTGACCAATGCACCAGTAGTGTATATGGATCTTATGAATTGTATATTTAGGCTTTATTTTGATTCATTTGTGGTTGTGTTCATCAATGACATCCTTATGTATTTGAGGAGTACATAGGAGAATATGTAGTATTTGAGGATTGTGCTCCAGACTTTGAGAGATCATATACTTATTGTAAAATTTTATAAGTGTGAGTTTTGCCTTGAGTCAGTTATATTTATTGGGCATGTATTGTCTAAGGATTAAATTATAGTAGACCCAATGAATATTGAGGGTATTTTTGATTTGGCTTCGCCCACATCTCCATCTGATGATTGCAACTTTATTTGTTTGGCCGGTTAATATAGATATTTTGCTTAGAGATTTGCTACCATTGTAGCTAGTTTGTTGAGAGATTTAGTACCATTGAACTACCGATTTTTAGATTGACGTGGAAAAAGGTTCCTTTTTTATGGTCAGAGGAGTGTGAGTTGAGTGTTGGAAAGCTCAAGGTATTTCTTACTTCATCTCCTATATCAACACTTTCTGTTGAGAGTGAGGGATTTTTCATGTATTTTGAGGCTTCTAGTATAAGTTTGGGTTGTGTGTTGATGCAACATGGTTAACTTATTGCTTATGCATCAAGGTAACTGAAGGTGCACAAGTTTAACTACCCCACTCATGATTTAGGGTTGGTGGCGGTAGTTTTCGTGCTTAAGATTTGGAGACATTATCTTTATCGCATCAATTGTGAGATATTCATGGATCATCAAAGTCTTCAGCACCTTAAGACCTAGACAAAATGTAATTTGAGGTAACATAAATCGATGGAGTTGCATAACGATTAAGACATCACAATTTTGTATCAATTGGACAAGGGGTATGTGGTAGGAGACACCCTGAGCTGAAAGGCAGTAAGTATGGGTAGCATGGCATCTATTTCAATTTTCTCAGAGGTTTCTGGCATGAGACGTCCAGTCCTTATCAATATTTATATTTCTACTTGATATTTTAGACCATAGAAAGATTTTTGCTAGTGTTGGGGTGAGGTATTTTCTATTTGAATAGATTTGGAGACATCAGTTTGAGTATACGACACTTTGCATCATCCGTGATTAGGTTTTCAATGTTGATACAAAGAGAGACACCATTGATTTTGTGGGTGTTCTTAAATTTGAGAGCCACATTTGTGTTCTAAGATTGAAGATTTAGATTTAGTTCATTTTGGGAGAGGCTTACAACTTTAGATATATTCTATTCACTCGGGTAAAATTATTATGTATAGAGATTTTGAGGCAACATTAATTTTGGAGTTATTTGAATTGATATATGATAGACTTAATAACTTATTGTTATGTTGTTCATAGGTAATGTCCAACAATTAGAAATCTGTTTACTTGAGTCGAAGGTTGCCCATTCCCGAGAGAAAGTGGGAGAGGATTATCATGGACTTTTTTAGTGGGTTTCCATGCACCTCCCATGGTTCTAATGGTGTTTAGGTCAATATGGACTGGCTGGCAAACTAGGAATATTCAATTCCTATTTAGATATACTTCCGTGCCGAGAGGTTAGCCCATATATATGTTTGTGAGATAGTTTATTTGCATGGTATGCCTATATCTATTATTTTAGAGTAGGGTTTAATGTTCTCTTACAGTTTTAGAGAGCTTTTTAGAAGGATTTGGGAACTTTAATCGATCTTAGTACAATATTCCATCTTCAGACTGATGGGCAGTCAAAGCAGACTATTCAGGTTCTCAAGGATATGCTCCGAGCATGTGTTAAGGATTTTTAAGGTTAGTGGGAGCAGAACATAGTTTTGGCAGAGTTCCCATTTAATAATAGCTATCATTCAATTATTGAGATGGCGCCTTTTGATTGGCTATATGGTAGGCAATATTGCTCTCTTATTGGTTAGTTTGAGACCTTTAAGATTATATCTCATGTTACTGACTTATTTTAGGAAATCGTTGGATAGAGTCAGGGTGATTTAGGATTTCTTGAGGGCATCTAAGAGTAGGCAGAAGGCTTATGTAGATTATATACTTTGTTCCCTAAGATTTTGAGTTTGTGACTAGGAATTCCTTCGGGTATCTCCCATGAAGGGTGTGATGAGGTTTGGGAGGAAAGGCAAGATCATCCCCAAACATATTGGACACTTTGAGATTCTTCACATATTGGTTTGGTGGATTATGAGTTAGCCTTACCTGCATATTTTTATGTTGTCCATCCGATTTTCACTGTTTATATGTTGCAAAAATACATTCCCAATGCATCTCATGTGCTTTGGTGGGACAAAATTCAGTTGGATGAGCGGTTGACATTCGTGGAGGAGCTAGTGCACATATTAGCCAGCTATGTTAGGCACTTGCGCACTAGAGAGTTCAAGTAGTTAATATTTAGTGGAGACACCACCCAATAGAGGAGGCTACTTAGGAGATTGAGAGAAAGATACAGACCCAGTATCCTTGCCTGTTCGAGGCTTTAGGTACATCCTAATCCTTTACTTTCACAGATGAAAGTTCTTTTAGTAGTGGGATATTGTAATGAACCTCTAGGTTAACTTATGCATTTCCATACATTTTTCATTTCTTAAAGATTTCTTATAGCTAACTTTAGTCATTTATGACATGCTAAAACTGACAGTTCGGTCACTGGGTAATTTGTTCTCTCTTTAGAGATAATTCCTTATTTTGGAGTCTTCGTCGGTTACAATTTGATATAGGGGGATAACATCAATCAAATGACCTTGTATGCCAATTCTGACAGTTCCAACAGCTCTGAAAAATTGATTTTAGGCTTAGTGGACCCTTGGCTTGGGTACTGAGGTTGTCAGGCATATTTCAGGCTATTGGCTGAAAGTTAAGAAAAAATGAAACATGGGTGTGGGAACCACTTTTCATCGAAACGACCTCAAATGGAAATTTTAACTGTGCGATTGAGTCCAGAATGTCAAATTTAATAGTGTACTATAGTTTGTTAGTTTATACGAGATTCTGAATGAATTTTGATGGGTCGATGGAGACTTAATTGGTGTTGGTGCATCGCTTAAGAGCCTACTGGGTAGCTTAAACAAAGCCGCTTAAGCAACCAACCGGTGGCTTTAGAAAGATAGCTTTCCTTGTACGTATCGCTTATGTGATGCCTTTGGTTCTTAAGTGATAATCGCTTAAGTGGACAAAGGTCATTTAAGTGCTTGCACAGAGGCTAGAACATATTGCTAAAGCAACACTGCTTGAGCCACCAGCACTTAAGTGGCCCAGTGCCCGCTTAAGCGAGACCTGGGCACCTGGAACACTATAAATTCCCTACTTAGATTGTTTTCTTCAACTTTTTACACATTTCATGTCACGACCCAATTTACGAGTCCTGATGAGACCTATTTATCCTACCTTAAAGTAATCAAAACCATAGCTCAAAGCTTAATACAATGGGCTAACTTAGTGGAAAATGGCCTAAAAATTGGAAATTAACAATTAATGATTTATGTAGCAATAAGATAGCTATGATAGTCTAATAGATATATTGATGAACTATCATCAACCATTGCAAGACTTTATAATGTCAGTGCAAGAGCTACTACAAATGATGATAAGAACTAAATAGTCAAATACAATCTGTATCGAAGATAAAAGACTAGACATAGATCAATAGAAGTTATAAGGGTAACTCCGATTCCAAGAGCTCACCCAATCTCCTAAATCGACCATAAACAAACATCTAATTGGCTGTAACAACTTGTACTCAGACCTGTACCAAAAAGGTAAAGAACTGTAGTATAAGTACCAAAACCACTGGTACTCAATTGGCATCATCGACCGACTTAGCTAAATCATGATGTAATATGCTAAGATACAAGATAAAATAATATAAGTCTAAGTAAAAGGGGCAAACCTAGAAATAAGCTCCAATGCCGTGGTACATAAATAATTAAATACATAAGAAATGGTAGCATAAAATTCATAAAACTATAACTACCTGATTGGCCCCCATAAACGAATAAGTGCAGAAAAGTAAATAACCCAATACATGCCCTCATAATCCTAGAGGGTAAAGTTAAGGAAACTGAGTATCCAAATAACCATAAGTTACCAATTATCATTCCATATCAAAGAATTCATCCAAACCTTATCTTATCATTATAACTCCTAATTATATACTAGTCACGACCCAATTTCTCAGGTAATGATGGTGCCTACTATAACCCACCAATAGGTTAGACAAAACTATAGTATGGAACTTCTAGTAATGGACTACCCATAAGAATGTTGAATAGATGTAATAAAAGACTAACATACTTAAGATAATCCAGAAACCTGGTGGAATCAGTAAAAGATCCTCTAACCTAAAAAGCATACAAATGAGGTACTAAATACAATATACAGATACAACCATATGAGAATATAACATTGAGACTAGTCTAGTACACAAGAGGGAGGGAAGTAATACATCAAACATCATAATCTCACCCTACATCTCCGAACCATAGCTGCTCTGCACGACGCACACATCAATGACAATAACCCATACTATGATCTGCAGATTGCAGAAGTGTAGTATGATTACAAGACATATGGTACTTAGTAGGAAACTATCGACTGATATACAAAGACAATGTAGATACATATAACTTATAAACAAAATTGAAACTACACTCAAATTTCAAGAAACCATATAATAAAGCCAATGAAATAATAAGGGCAAACTATACGATTCGTGTCCAAGAAACTAACATAATAAGGCTAAAGAAGTATTAAGGATGAACTATCATATTACAACCAAACTCATTAATCTCAACACTATACCGTATACCATCGTCCAATATACGAATAAAAGGCGAAATATGATATATATAACAGTATACAAGGCCATGGAATTAATATAAAATCTAAATAAATGAAGAAATGGATATACGGTAATACCATAGATACATATGGCTATATATACATATAAGGTCACCTTGAAGTACAACCAAAATCATTAGACTAGCTTTTAAGACCTCATAATCATAGAAGGAACTAGTCCTAGTATACTCAGGGTTTCTAATCCATGAGTCTAGTTCTGATTTTATGATACATCATAATGGAATCGTAAGATAAAAGATCCAGAAATCATACCTAGAATCTTAATGCTTAATCATTAACAAATTTTTCAAAAACAAATCATAAGAATTATAATAACAATAGCAATAATAACACGAGTAACTGGCTAGTTCCGACAAACAATACCTAATCAAGACTTTCATGAAACCCACCTTTCCAAGCTCAGAAAGTTCAATCAACATAAACCACACCACTATACATACTCATAACTCACACCAATGCAACCTACCATAAGACTGTTAGATATAGGGGCATATTGGTGATAGGCAATAAACATGGAATAGTGAATGCCAAGATATAACTCATAACATCATAACCAATTAAAAATCCCATAAGTAAACTATAGTATAATATCACATTATCTATATTATAATTAATAGCTAGACTCAAATCGGTAAATATAAAATCAATAGCCGAACTTGAATCGATAAATATTTAATTAATAGCCAGAATTAAACTGGTAAATATATAATTTATAGCTAGACTCGAACCAGTAAATATATAATCAATAGTTGGACTCAAACCTGTAAATATATAATCATTATTCGTACTTGAATCAATAACTATTTAATTAATAACTAGACTTATGTCAGAAAATTTAATCTATTCCATCAATATCTTTAATATCATCAACATCATCAATCATTGGGTTTTTCTAGGAGTTCATATCTTCAATACCATCATCCTTCTCTATCCCTAATCAGAGATATGTGTAAATAGATATTTAATAGGTGCACGTACTTACGTCGTGGCTAAAAAGAGTGTAAATCCATAAATCTATTGCTTGGGGCAAGCTCTGGGGCTACATCATCATAAAGGTGTAGAAAGGATCGAAATCTCTCATGACCGTAGTAAATAATCATACAAAATCATAGACCAAAAGTTGCCTCAGTTAAATCATTAAATTATCATTTTAAATCTTATTACATATAATTCATCCATTAAGATGGTGTGATTTCCTTAATGAATAAATACGTATTAGAAAGGGTGAAAGTGAGATTTTTATCTCTTTAAAGAAAAATAGTTGTAAAATTATATTTTTGTTGGAATCATACGACTTACTGATTTAATAATCATGAATGTACCGACAGTAAGCATGCCATCACCAACATACAAACAATGGAACCATAAGCATCAATATATCTATAAATAACCACCACATCCTTTATAAGGATAAATACTTTCTAGATGTCCTACCAATATCATAAAAAGGCCTTGGGCCCAATAATGTGTCCATAATAATCACAACTTCATAATCACGGCCTTAGGCCCACATACCTATCTGCAACCTATATCGATAATAATATCTACAAGGCATATCACATATAAGAGGTTTAGTATATCAACAGACATTAAATCATAATTTGGGCCATCTAGGAAGTCACAAAGTAATTTTACACTAAAGGCTCACTAGTCTCAACTATGTCTAACTTGTGTAAATAAGTCCAAAAGGTGTAACACTAGTCTTGGCCTAACGTTGGCCGGAGGAACCTACTTCTAATCTACAAAATTCATATTTAGGAAATTTATACCCCAGACTAGGCTAAGGTATTAAAATCTATTTATAGATGGAACATAAGCCATACTTAATCCTAAAATAGAAATTACACCTAGAACATGAGCACATTAGTTAACTTCACTTAAATTACGGTGCAAGATCACTAAAATAGTCGAAATAAGGTTAATCATTCTATTCATGCTTCCAACACTTAAAATACATCCAAAATTTGGCCTCATATAACAACCATTGTACTAATCTTCTTAATCCATGAAAAAGTCAAACAGATACTAGAAATATAACAAGCATTTCCACTTATGAGTAAAATCCCTCATCTAATCCCAAAACTTAAATAATCAAGACTACGTCATGGTGTTCTATCATAATCAATCCTAAAATTCACATTCACATGTAATAAATTTAAAACATTATCTTGTGAAGAGAAGCAGGCAGAAGCCTAGTTCAAAGTAGAACCTCAAATCGATGAATCTTCCAAAAACCTTTATTTTCACTCCACGATCTAAAAATGCCACTATGCTATTAAATTTGTCATCTACGCACCATTAGAGTAAAATAAGACCAATATTGCCATATAACGGGTTGAGTAAAACTTGTGTCAATAATGGGCCAGCAGGGCCTACTAACGAAATCCAAACATGGAAAAGGTCAGAGGTCTCTAGAAGGACAATAAAGTTATGCTCAAAAGTTAAGCACAAACGGAGCACAAACCAGGTCTGAAATTAACCCTTACAATTTGAGAAATTGAAGCCCTAATTTCTAAGAATTAATCGAGAAATTAAGGAAATTTTACTATGAATTCGAAGGAAAATCACATAATAATAGATAACCAAGTTCCCCAAACCATCTACAAACTCCAATCCCACTTAATATCACTCTTTAGGACTTTTGATCTCATGAAATGGGTGGAGAATGACCAACTTTGTGAGTTAGAGGTCTATTTATACCCTTATAGGTACTCGAGTCGCTCTATCACGGCTTGAGACCTGCGATCACAATATCAGTAGGTTGTAATGGTTGTCACGATCGCTAAAATAGATCATAAAATGCATGGGGGAATGCATTTTACCATTTTAGCCATAAATCTCATTCCGCAATTGCAATTTAGGCATTGCAATCATGGTCACACAGATTTAAGGTATACCAGATTTCCAAATTCCAATATAGACTTTGCTCAGGTTCTCAAGATTCCTTTGAAATCCCATATATGTAAATAAAATAAATAACCATATCAAATTCAACATTCCAGACACGATGGAGCACTCTCAATTTCTATTCAGGGATATTTTGACCAAATATGGGTCCCACACCTAAATTTCAATTTTTCCCAGTTTCCAACAAAAAGGTCGAAATGAGCTTGAGTTTCTCGGGTCGGGACCTAAGCCAAAGATCTACCTAGCTTAAAATTGACATTTCAGAGTTGATGGCACTATCGACATTCTTATTTGAGGTCTTCTACTAAGATTTTTGGTCTGATACCAAATCCTTAACACGAAAACTCAAATATAGAAAAATGAACCTAAAATCAAAACAAATTGTATGATCACCAAACCTATAGTTTTGGCAAGTCATAAATGACTTGTAGTTGCAGTGGAAGGTTCAAAATACTGAAAGCACATGCAAATCAAGAAAATGACTGAAAGTTCCTTATAATATCCAATACTAAAATGACTTTTATCCATGAAAATTAATAGATAGAAAGATTTCAAAAGCTCAAAAGTATGAGGTACCAGGACTGGATGATTCGAGTATGGCTTCCTAGATAACCTCCACAAAGAGAGAACACATCCAAGATATTTTGTCACAAGTATCCCTTTTTCAACCAGTTCTCACACTTTACTTCAAAACTACAAAAACTCAAGTTCAACCACTAATTGGCCTTTAACTGAAATGAAGAAGGTTGTTGCTTGAAAATTTAAAAAATGACATACTAATATCATCTCGATACTAGTATGAATTAGCAAAGGCTCATCCAAGCATAAAGAAAGCCAAGATATAAGTCATACCACCTACTCTAAATCTAAATATAACCTTCCTTTACCATTCTACATCTATTATCCACCATAAATGGGGATGAAAATCACCATAATCCTATCCACAAACTTTTATAACATAGGACTCAAAGAAATGAAGTTGATCCGCGGAAAGTTCATATGATAAACATGAGAATAAGAACATAAGGCTCTCTCTAGCCATGTAAATGGAGATAATTAAGGAATGCAGTGTGTCAATGCTACAACTAGTATGTATGGTAATGGAAACATAAATCCAGAAATCCAAAGCATAACTACTCATCATTAAATGATCCTCTTAAGGATTTCCCATTAATCGAGAATAAAACCAAGAGAAATTAATGTCACGACCTGAGATAACCCCCTAGTTGTAATATGGTGCTTAGAACTATAAGTGATCCCAGGCTAACCTATTTATTGGCATGATACTTGAGAAACTAATTTATAATGTAAACAAAAGCTAAATTATCTGAGCGGAAGCATACTAATGAGATAATTTAAATAAATGTAATACTAAGAAAGTTTACAACCTGGTAAATCAGAAAAAAGAACAAGAATTACATTTCATGACTCTGACTGACTATATATGAAGCCTCTACTATAGAGACTATTGATAGTTAGGATATGCCTCTAACTACTACTAATCAATACATATGGAAACTAACAATACAACATATAAACTTTAATGGATTGGAGTTCTCGAAATAGAAGAACACATCACCTGTTGGCGGAAAGCTGAGAACTGTCTGACCCTGGTATTTGGACTACTTCTGGGACCAATATTATAAAATAATGTATTCATATAGACATATATGTGGTCATTACTTTTGGAATATACTAATTAAGTGGGGTTGAATGCAATAAGTAAATCTGAATAGATACGTAATCTTAAAATATGCATGGTAAGTGCAAGTAGATTCACCAAGAGATTGAAATCAATTGAATGGTTAAGTCTCTTACAACATGAGTAATAAACATAATCTGATGAGCTGGTAAATTACTACACTTTATTTCTTAAATTTTTACTTTTGAAGAATAAGTAAAACAAAGGCTAGGAAGTAGTAAAACATGAATATTGTATGTAAATATCATGTAAAGATGAACATGATATAAGACTGAACTGAGGATATGTATGGATTCTAAGCATGAAAAACATGGACATGTAAAACTGAGAATGCAAGACTAAGTATAGCATGTACTGACATAATCTTAATAATATTAACAATCTGTAAAACTAACTTAATGATTACTGAAATTTGATTACTTGGTTAAGCAAACCTGAACTGAGATAAATGGAATACTGACTGAAACAGTTAGAGCTATCATGTAACCGACATGCCCCAATCTGAGCAAATCGGGGTCCAACCTGTAAACCTAGTTAGAAGGTGTTAGTACCTTGCCAAGAGTACTAACACATGGCTGTGTGGATCCACTAATCTATTGTCCTGAAGGACTAGGGTGTCAATCCTAAAATAACGTGTGCCCCCTGAGAGGAAATCAAGCCTTCACTATGGGTGACCACTCATATCCTACGCTGGTTTGTTGTTCTGTAACTTAGGGATTGCTACTAACGACTTTTCCTAAACTGATGGGTTATCAGCCATACCTGCATTCACTCATTGCTAAAACTTACTCACAACTGAACTGACACTACTATTATTATGGGTCCAACATGACATGGTATTGCATTGCATTGATAAGTGCTCAACATTAACATGGTAGTCTGATTATAGTAATAAAAATAATGATCTGACGACTTGTAACTTTAAAATGGAAATATGTAAAAACACATAATTATTGGGTGTTCATAACCCTTTAACATTGAATGATCAGAAAATATGGTAACAATATTTAAAGCAGTGATAAAAAATCATAGTTTGAGACCCAAAACGTAAAACATTTTAATCATTAAGTGAAATACATGAATTTGAACATGGGGATGAGTTACACTGGAGAAAATGACATATTCCCATAATTTAACACACAACTTGAAGACTTGACATGGAATCACTTGAATAGAACATGAGTAATTGAAATTTAAAGAATGAACTCAATTTGTTTGCATGGGAACACATGTTAACATGGACTGAATTCAAATTACTAAAAAATTCATGGATTAAGTTCATAAGTTTCATGGATATTTTATAAAATAGGATACAATTCATACGTTAAACTAAAATAAGGGTATGGGGGATCAATGGATTAAAGGAACCCATTGATGAATACCCCACATACCTCAATGGTTAGATTATTGAAGAAATCTTTAACTTGAAAAAATGAACTCTTGAATTGTTGATTTCTTGAAGGAAGAAACTTGAATTTTGAGGCTTGAGAGATAACTTCATGAAAAAACCGTAATCTTAATGTTCTTCAAAATGGAGAGGATTAAGGGTGTTTAAAAATTATTAGCAATGGCTAATAACTATTATTTGATGAGTTTAAGTGGTGGGGAGTAGTGTTTGAGGTGAGGAAAAGACCAAAATACCCCTTGTGGAACTAAATAAAAATTGCAGGATTTTTTAGTTGATGACTTAGTTGATAGCTTATCAACTAGTTGATGGCTTTTCAACTTAGTCATCAACCTATAGTTGGACATGGACAATTGCTGATTAAGGTTTACGACGAGGGTTATAGCTTGTCACTTAGTTGACGTCTTATCACCTCAAGTCATCACCTTGTAGATGGATTTGGTCACATTCTGTTTAAGGCTAACGACGAGGTTTATAACTCGTCACTTAGTTGATGGCATATCACCTCAAGTCGTCAGCTTGATGAAAAATGGACACTTTGAAGTAAAATGAGTATAACTTTCTTCACTGATATCGGATTAAGGTTAAACCAGATGCGTTGGAAAGAAGACTCAAAGATCATTCAATTGATATATAGTAGGACACCTGAATCTATATATTATAAAATATACACTCGTTTTAAGTGTAACCTAGATGAAGAATCCATTAAAACTCTATTGATAGAAAAATCCTCAACTCATCGTTGCTCTAAGTGCTTCCTATGATGATAATTTTCATCGAAAACCCTTTAAACACAAGGTAAATGATCATAACACATATATTAATACCCAAATCTTTTGATGAGGGTTTACGCATATAGGAAAGATGGTTCAAAATCATGCATGAAAATATGGGGTGTTACGATCTAACTCAGGCATACTACTCCCACTGTGAATATTATCCTAAATTCTAAAAAAAAAACTGAAGTCCCGAGGTCAATCCCAAACTCAAAGATGACTATATAACTAAATTGCCAACTCTAGAACCATAAAAGGTCAACTACCTTTGATACTATAGTCCGTTCCACAATAAGTCTAGCACAGTTAACCAAGAGGAAAAAAAACAATCCTCACCTTACTTCGAGGAAAGAAATCATCAAATCAAGCTACAACTTCTCAAGCTGCAAAATAAGAACCATATAAAAGGGAAAATTCTAACTAGATTCCAATAATCTAGTCGTCTACCAAATGTGGAACACCTATTTCAAATAATATAATTAATAACAAACTATATAGTTATCAATATAATAAATAGGCGATACCAAAATAAAAGTCAATGGAAAATACCACTCATGAGCCACAATAATGCCAATATATCAAGGTAAATGAGACTTAACGTAAATGCTACACCCATAGGGATAAAATATCAATACTGATCTATTCTATCCACTGCTAAAAGAAAAAACCATGGGGGGTAGTCATATAATCATTAATTCTATAACACGGCACAAACCAACCAATATGAACCCATCAAGGGATATAATCATCAATGGGTATGCAGACCCTAATACACACAACTGAAAAAGGTAAATATGGGAAATAATAACACACCTATCATGGCAAAATCTGCAATCACATACTGGGTGGGTCTAAAGGATAATAAATATAAACTGAATTATCAACGAAGGTGCTATGTGCACTATCACTAATTGTGAGTATGAAAAAACTATGAGACCTACTTGAAAGAGTTGAATGACTAGTAATCCCCTTCGAGGGACACTCCCTTAGTGATCAAACATTATACTATTGCAGCATACTCCTAAAACTTTTACATAGCAAGAAACACCAACTAAGCCCAAATGGTTAGCCAACTAATAATGAGAGCATACTATACTACCATGATCATCCTTACTATAATCATATCCTATCTCAAGAACTCTAGACTAGCAACCAATATATGTTTTCTCTGTCTGAACAACCAACTTGCATTTGAGGAACTCTCTTACTAATGTGCCATCTGGTAACAACCAATACAAGAACCTGGAAAACTTTAAGGTGATACACACTCTAATTATCTATAATCACCACTTCTAACATGAGAGTCATCCATAATCTAAAATGCTACAGGCATTGAACCAATGGCATATAAGTAAAGTTGTCCTCTGTTTGAAGAATCCTCACTCTAAGAGGAAAAATTGATTTCACTATATTGATTACATGACCTCTTATTGCCACCTCCATAGGTCTCAATGAAGGCTCCGATCTCTATGGCACTCGCATGTTTAACAACCTAAGAGAAGAAAGACCCAATTACTATTAAGTGCTCCGAAGCCAAGTAGAGTGGGAATGCTAATCCACTAATAAAAATACAGATCATGTCCTTATCAAAAGGATATAACATAAATATATGTCTATCCCACTTATAAAACGCAGTCTCATACTTTAAAACTGACAAGGAACCCCTACTGAACACTAACAAATCCAACTCTGTCCTGAAAATTGCTCGATGAACTAAATGTCATCCCTGACTGTAGGGTATCCTTAATTAGACTTGAGATCCCCAATGCTGAATCTCGAAGGACTAGAGTAGTCACGTGATCCACTTGAGCCTGGGCAAGCCCAAAATTCTTTTGCTGACAAGGAATATCTTCGGTATCCATCTCTAATTCTCTAGTCAGACACTACACTAAAGCTCTAAAAATATGTGTTAAAGTCTCATCCGTATATATCAACAATATCGCTCATCCCTTTGGGAATGAATTTACATAAGGCTCATAGAAATATGGACACACGACATGGAGTCAAGAGGTGAATTTCCTAGGAATACCCTAAGCCTATCAAAGATAGGTTACAGATATCTCCGCACCAATTTGCAGGACTCTCCTAGAAAATTTGCTCTTGTACTAATATATCGATGAACCTAGGATATGATACCAATTTGTCACGACCCAATTTCTCAGGTCATGATGGTGCCTGATATAACCCACCAGTAAGTAAGCCAAAATCATAGTTTTGAACTTCTAGTAATGAACTCTCTATAAGAATGAAGAGAAGAATGTAGAATACATGTTATACAACACTAACAAACAAAAGATAATCTCGAAACATGGTTGAATCAATACAAGATCTTCTATCATAATAAGGATACAAAGGAAGTACTAAATGAAGATATAGATACAACCATCTCTGAACACATCATAGAAACTAGTCTAGTACATAATAAGGGGGAAGTAATACTATAAATTTCTGGAGCTCACCGTACATATTCAAACCATATATACTCCATGCGATGCACACATCAACGACAATAACCTGTACAATAATTTGTTGTCTGGAAAAGTTTTGTATTAATACCAAATGCGTGGTACTCAATAAGAAACTTTTGACTGAGATAAAAAAATAATACAAATACATATAACGTATAAATATAATGGAAACTACACCCAAATATCCAACAACCACATATGCAACCAATGAGATAATAAGGATTAACTCTCTTATTTATGTCCAAGAAACTATCATAATAAGGCTAAGGAAGTCTTAAGGAATCCAATTTAATTTATACTTAGAAATCTCGATACTATATCGTATATCACTAGACAATATACGAATAAAGGGTGAAAGAAGGATATATGTATAATAGTCGATAAGGCCATTCAATGAATATACAATTTGTGAAGGAAGAAAGGGATACATGGTAATACCATAGCTACATATAACTAGATACACATACCTAAATACATACATATATGTATGTTTGTGTCTATATAAACAAGGTTGACTCAAAGTATAACCTTAATCATCACACTAACATTTTAAGATCTCATAATAATAGCAGGAATTAGTGCTAGTATACTCAGGGATTCGAATCCATACATCTAGTCATGAGCTAAACATGCATAATAATGGAATCGTAGGAGAGAAGATTCAGAATCATACCTCAAATCTCGATACCAAATCATTATCCAATTTGTCACAAACTAGACATAAGAATGATCATAAAAATAATAATAACAATAGCAATGATAACACAGGTAACAGGCTAGTCTAGATAAACAATACATAATCAAGACTTTCATAACCTCCAACACCCCAGGATAAGACCGTTTAATATATATAAAACATACCACAAGGCCCACTCATCATCTATACCTATGCAACCACCAATATGGTTGATGGAAATAGTCGTATTTAGTTGATTGGCAAAGTGCATACAAAAGTGAATGCCAAGATATAACACCTAACATCATAACTAATTCAAAACACCATAAGTAACCTAGTGTATAACCTTACATCATTTGTATAATAATCAATAGCGTAACTCAAATCGATAAATATATAATCAATATCCGAACTCAAACCGGTAAGTATATAATCAATATCCAAACTTGAACCGATAAATATATAATCAATAGACACACTTAAATTGTTAAATATATAATCAATAACTGGACTCAAATAAGTAAATCTATAGTAAATAGCCGAAATAGAACAAGTAAATATAATCAATACCCTCAATACCATCTATACCATCATCATCATTAATTATCGGGTTTTTCCCAAAGTCCATATCTTCAATATCATCATCATCTTTCATCCCATATCAGAGAGATATGTATAGATATATAATAGGTGCACAGACTTAAACCATGGCTAAAAATAGTGTAAATTTATAAATTCATTGTCAAGGGTAAACTGTGGGCTAAATCATCATAATGGTCTAGAAAGGGTCATAATATCTCATGACTTTAGTAAATAATAGTACAAAATCATAGGTCAAAATCTTCTTTGGTCAAATCTTTAAAACATCATTTTCAATATCATTACACATAAGTCATCCATTAAGATGGTGAAATTTCATTATGAATAAATCCATTTTAAGAAAGAGTGAAAAGTGAGATTTTTATCCCTTTTAGGATAAATAGTAGTAAAATTATATTTTAGTTGGAATCATACCATTTATCGATTTAATGATCCTGAATGTACCGAAACTATGTATGCCATAACTAGTATTCAAACAATGGAACCATAAGCATCAATATATCTATAAAATACAACCACATCCTTTATAAGGATAAATATTTCTCAGATGTCCTAATGATATCACAACATGACCTTGGGCCTAATAATATGTTTAGAATAATCACAACATCATAATCACGACCTTAGGTCAACACATATGCCCAAAACCCATATCAATAATCATATCGATAAGGCATCTCACATCAAGGAGGCATAATATACCAATAGGCCATAGATCATAAACTAGGAGAATCATCAGTATTCACCAATCACAAAGTAATATTACACTAAATGTTCACTAGTCTCAACTATGTCTAATAAGCTTAAATAAGTCCACAAGGTCTAACACAAGTCTTGGCCTAAAGTGTGCCGGAGGTACTCATTTCTAATCCTCAAAATCAATATTCAGGCACTTTATACCCCTAACTAGGATAAGGTATCAAAATTGATTTCTAGATGGTACATGAACCATAATTAATCCTAAGATAGGAATTTCACCGAGAACATAAGCGCTTTAGTCAACTCTACCCAAATTATAGTTTAAAGATCACTAAAATAGCCCGAATAAGTTAAATCATGTTATCCGTAGTTCCAACACTTAAATTAACTCCAAAATCTAGCATCATATCATGACCATTCTATGAATCTGATAAATCCATGAAGAAAATGGTATCTTAGAGATATTGATGTTCTGGATTTTGACGGAACATTTTTCATCTTTCTCTTAGAAAAATTGCATGTTTTCTAGCATCTAAGGTTGCATTTGATGTTGGTTTTTAGTGTTTCAGGGTAAGGAGCTAGCTAAAGGAAAAGACTCAAAAAATTAGCAGAAAAATACTTCTGATGGTCAAAATAGTGGACCGTCAGTCTTGCGACGGACCACCAACTCAACTGTCAGGTCCAAACAAAATCCTTGACTTCAGAAGACCCAGCGATGGCCCATGTGGTGGACCACCAGTCTTGCAACGGACCACCATAGTGGACATCAGCACTAAGTAGAACCAGGCATCCTAAAATGCTCAACGAAGGCCAACATGGTGGACCGTCGATCTTGTAATAGACCACCACTTTGGCCATCATAACTATGAAGATATTGACTCTTAAGGATCATCAGCGATGGTTAAAATGGTGGACCATCATTCTGGTGACGGATCAACACTTTGATCGTCAGTCTTATGTTGAACTTGACTCTCAAGAATCATCAGCGAAGGTCAAAATGGAGGACCGTCAGACTTGCAACGAACCACCACTTTGGCCGTCACTTTGGACGTGGGTTTTTAAGTTTGAATTTTAAATTCTTTTTCACTGGGGAACATATAAATACTCAGTTTTAAGTTTTATTAGGCATATCTTATCTTTTATTAGGGTTTTCCATTCTAAAAATACATTGTTACATAGTTTTTCTCTAAGATTCATTGGAGATTTATGGATCTAGATTCATTTATCATATTTTCTCTTAAATATTGAAGAACAACAATTGTGACTTTGGTAAGTAAACTTTGAATTAATTTATGAATAACACAATGGTTTCTTCTCTTTCCTACATTGAAATGTGTGGCAAAGCTCCCATAACTAGGGTTATAGGAGCATTGATGTGAAAAGCTGATTTTGGGTTGTAAATCTAGTAGATTCCCATGAGTAACTGATATTGCATAAATACTTCTTCACTTTAATGACTTTTCTTGGTTGCAAATTTTAAAAGTGAGCCAAAGAACAACACTTGTTCAAATAGAAAAGTGCTTGTTTGGAAAAGAATGGGTTTACATAAATCTAAAGTCTTTAACCTTTCGATAGAAGGTAGATTCCTTAACCGGATCAACCCATGTGAGATTATAGTTTAATTAATACAATGTTCCTAACGTTTGAAAGAATTAAGGGATTAGTTATTCATTTAGGTTGAGAAACTAATGGGTAAACCATAGAATTGAATTACTCTTGCAATAAAAATTATTCATTGGGAATCCAAAATGGTTCACAACTCTAGATACTTAAGTATATTGGTAACAATAACTCTAGTTTGACTTCTATTACTGAATTACTATTAGAAATATAATCTACAGTTGGATTACTTTCTGTGACAAATATTTAAATATAGTTTTTTAAATGAAAACACCCACTCTATTCTGGAACCTTCGATCAACAGTCTAGTAACAACAACAATACTTAGTGAACACAGTATTCCCTTTGGGATTCGACACCCAACCCAGTTGTGTTCTATATTTGACATCACTGGTTATACTCTCTAATGAGAGTTGTAATTTGGGCATATCAAATTTAGGCGTCGGTCCCGAGGACTACGGTTGTAAATTATGTTTGTGTTTGTTAATTGACCTATGTTCAAGTTTCCCAAATTTTACTTTTTTTTTTGTGCAGGGTAGTTATTGTGTATGAAAAGTACATGGAGATTGAGTGCACCATTATTACCAGTACTTCTAGAGCCATAGTTAATTGGCAAAATGGCAGAACCCCAAGATGCTGAAAGACTAGCCGCTCTAGCTAGAGCTCAACCTAATCAGCAGAATGATGGCCAGTCGTCACATCATCCTAATCTTGAAAATGATGATTTAGAGAATGATGATTTGTTACATCCTATTAACCCAAGGCGTGCAGATAATGTGGTTGCACCGGTAAAATATAATGTAAATAAAAATTGGCCTTTTAGGGCAGAGCAAGAGCGTCAACCAGTATAGTATAATTTGAATAATGATAAAGATGGAATAGATGGTGTAGGTGCAAATGGAGCTAACATTCCTATACCTCTAGCACTAAGAACTAAATTAAATATTACCAGTATGAAGATTCAACTCCTTCATCATCAGGGGTTGTTCGGTGGTCTTCCCAGAGATGATCCAAACATGCATTTGGTGAAATTAGTCACCATTTGCATGTCTTTTGATAATCTAGGAGTGGGTCAAAATGTTATCCTCCTGTGTTTGCTTCCATTGTCTCAGTCTGGAGAGGTAACACTATGGCTAAATGGAATGACTCTCGACTCTATAACCAACTGGAGTAAGTTGAAAGATGGATTCTTTAAAAGGTTCGTTCCACACTCCAGGAGGGTACAGTTGAGGGTTGAAATTAGTAACTTCTGATATCTTCCCACTGAATCTCTTCATGAGACATGGGAGAGGTTTAAAAAGAAGTTGATGCAATGCCCAAACCATAACATGGATGATATTTATTTGATGGAGACTCTTTATCAGGATTTGAACTCTATTACAAAGCTAGTTGTGGATAATACTACAGGAGGGTCATTTGTTAACCTTAATTTTCTAGAGGCTTTGGATATGTTTGATCGAATGACCGAACAAAGTAAAGCTTGGCATACCAGGGATTTTGTGGTAGCAAGTCCTACTGTGTCTGGTAGTATGACTGCAGAGCAACACAAGAAGGAGGAAAAATGTGACCAGGATATGGCACACTTAAAAACACAGATGGATTTGCTAACTAAGCATTTATTTTCTTGAAAAATGGAGAAGGTGAAAGCCATTGCATCCTAGGGAAGAGCTGGCTCTTATTTGGAAGAAGAGGTGAACTATTTAAATAACCAGGGGGTTTATAAGGCAATAGCCAAGGAAACTAAGGTCAGAACTATTACAACAAAGCTGGTTACAAGAATAGAGATCAAGGGAACTAGAAGAGCAAGAATGATAGTAGTGGGCTTTATGTACCTCCTGGAAGCAATGATAATGTTGCAACTAGTTTTATCAAGATTTCTATAGAGGACATGATGGAGAAATTATTAAAGAGAGTTGTGGCTACCAACTCTGGGGTGACTACTATGAAGAGTGATTTGTCTACCATGAGTCAGTTAGTAAACTCACACTCTACTTTTATCAAACAGTTGAAGAAGCAAATGAGCCAACTCACAACAGAATTGAATTAGAGGAAGAGTGGAATGTTGGCAAGTGATATAGTTCAGAACCCTCAAAATTATGGTGCTTGCATGGCAATCACCACATGAAGTGGTAAGGTATTACCCGTCCCATTTATGGGAAAAGTAATGATTAAAGACGTGATTCGAGAGGATATTAAGCATGAAGAAAGTTATCCAACGGAGTCTTAGAAACTAGATGAAGTTATTAATAATACACCATCAAACCATCAGTAGGTTGATGAGTTGGAGAAGAGCAAGGAAAAAAGAAGACCGACGACACAATGTTTTGCAAGTTTATGGCCATGCTTAAGCAGTTGACGATTAATTTTCCATTGGTGGAAGCATTATAGAAGATGTCTGGGCATGCAAAGTTCATGAAAGACCTTTTCACGAAGAAATGGAGAGTTAGATATGAGTCGATGGACAATATCCATCATTGTGGTGCTATCTCTATAAGGTCTTTGGTATAAAAAAGGCAGATCCAAGAGCATTTACCATCCCTTGCACTATTGGACCTCTTGATTTTGCTAAGGCTCCATGTGATTTGGGAGCCAATATAAACTTGATGCCACTTGCTATTTATAAGAAACTGGGTTTGAGGGATCCTACACCCACAAATATGAGATTAGTTATCGCAGACAGGTCTGTGAAGCGGCCCATGGGGATTCTATATGATATATTATTTAAGGTGGCCAATTTCATATTTCCAACTAATTTTTTCATTCTTTATTACGAGATGGACTTCGAGGTTCCCTTAATCTTAGGTAGACCTTTCCTCACAACCGGGAGTGTACTTATAAATCTAAATACAAATAAGCTACTATTCAGGATGAATGATAATGTAGTTTGATTCGATGTATGCCATTCTATTAAACAATATAAAGATATGAGCAAATTTTATATTGTGGATATTTATTATGAGGAGAAGGAAGTACCTATAGAGGAAAAATTTACTGTGAAGACTTTAGCTGTTGTATTGATGAATTTTAATCAAGACGATATTGATGATTATGAGGATACTATTTGTGCCATGAAAGGAATGGGGTCTTATTCTTATTCACCTAAGAACCTATATTTGGACATAAAAAATAATCCAAGTCCACCAGCCAAGCCGTCTATTGAAGAGCCACCTAATTTGGAGCTGAAAGAGTTGTCGGTCATTTGAGATATGTGTTCCTACGTAGTAGGAATACACTACCTGTTATTATTGCAGATGACTTAGGTGAGCAACAAGTGGAAGCCTTTATCTCTATCCTTAAGAGATATAAGAGGGCTATTGGTTTGATGATTACAGACATTATTGGTATTCCTCTTGGTGTATGCACATATAAAATATAGCTAAAGGAGGATTGTGTCTCGACTATTGAGCATTAGTGTCTTCTAAACCTACTAATACAAGAGGTGGTGAAGAAAGAAATAATCAAGTGGGTAGATGTAAGAGTGGTATACCCTATCTTAGATAGTAAGTGGGTAAGTCTTATTCAGTACGTTCCCAAGAAAGGGGGCATGATAGTTGTGGCTAACGAGAAGAACTAGTCGATCCCACTAACGCCTATTACTAGGTGGATGGTGTGTATGGATTATAAGAAAACTCAACTCGTGGAAACTGAAGGACCATTTCCCAATGCCTTTCATAGATCAGAGGCTTCATCGGCTAGCGGGAAGGGGTTGGTACTATTTCTTAGATGGGTATTCTGGTTACAACTAAATTTTTATTGCTCCCAAAGATTAAGAGAAGACGATATTCATGTGCCCATATGTCACATTTTCTTTGAAGAGGATGCCTTTCGAGTTTTGTAATGCACCTGTCATTTTTCATCAGTGCATGATATTGATATGCTATAATATGGTTGAATACATCTTGGAGGTGCTTATTGATGATTTCTCGGTTGTCAGTGATTCTTTTGAGATCTTCTTGCTAAATCTTAGTTGAGAGTTGAAGCGGTGTGAAGATTTCAACCTTGTCCTTAACTAGGAAAATTGCCACTTCATGGTGAACAAAGGCATTGTTCTCGGCCAGAAACTTTTAGATAAAGGCATTGAAGTAGATAAGGCAAAGGTCAAAGTTATTGAGAAACTACCTCCTTTTATCTCTTTTAAAGGGGTACGTAGCTATCTTGGTCATGGGGGGTTTTATCGTAAATTCATAAAGGACTTCTCAAAGATTGCAAATCCATTTTGCAAACTTCTAGAGAAGGAGGATAGTTTAACTTTTGGTGATGACTGCAGAAAGGCCTTTGAATTTTTGAAGTTGAAACTGGTAGAGTCTCCAGTTATTGTTGCTCCTGATTGGACAAAGCCATTCGACATTATGTGTGATGCCAGTGGAGTGTCACTTGGAGCTGTTCTTTGCCAAAAAAAAAGAGAAGTTGTTCCATCCAATATATTATGCTAGCAAGACCTTAAATGGGGCTCAAAAGAATTATTTGGTGACTGAATAGGAACTTCTAGTAGTGTTGTATGCTTTTGAGAAGTTCTAGGCATATTTGTTGGGTACCAAAGTAGTGGTGCACACTGACCTTGCTACCTTGAGGTACTTAATGGCGAAGAAGGATGCTAAGCAAGGCCTGATATAGTGGGTATTGCTACTTCAGGAATTTGACTTCAAGGTTAAGAATCGTAAGGGATTTGAGAATCAGGTAGCAGATTATATATCTATACACGAAGGCAAACAGGAAGCCAAGATTGAGTTAGAGATTGACGATTCCTTTCCGGATGAGAAAATATTGGTTGTAGTGCTCGAAAAAGTACCTTGGTATGTGGATTTCGCCAGCTATGTGGTGAGTGAAGTAATACCAGTGAATCTTTTCTTTCATTAAAGAAAAAAGTTTCTCTATGATGTGACATATTACTTCTGGGATGAGTTGTATCTTTTTCGGCAATGTGTGGATGGTATTATTTAATGGTACGTCCCAGAAGTAGATATGTTGAGTATACTGGAAGTGAGTCATGCTTTCCCTATTGGAGGTCACCATGCAGGTGATCGAAGTACAAAGAAAGTGCTTTAGAGTCACTAATATTGTCCCTCTTTGTTCAAAGATGGCTATGAGTTCGTGAAGAGGTGTGATCAAAATCAAAGGCAAGGGTCCATCTCAAAGCACCATGAGATGCCAATATCTATAATGCTATAAGTAGAATTATTTGATTTTTGGGGCATTGATTTT
This sequence comes from Capsicum pubescens, assembly GCA_030864215.1. NCBI lineage: Eukaryota > Viridiplantae > Streptophyta > Magnoliopsida > Solanales > Solanaceae > Capsicum > Capsicum pubescens. Next base: position 174,230,426 of record CM061543.1, read on the forward strand.
ATGGGGAAATTCATGAGCTCATTTAGGATTAAGTACATATTAGTTTTTGTTGACTACGTGTCCAAATGGGTTGAGGCAGTGGATCTAGCAGATAATTAAGGGAAGAGAGTTGTTACATTCTTGAGAAAAAATATCTTCTCTCGCTTCGGGGTACCACGTACCATCATCAGTGATGGAGGATCACACTTTTCCAATAAGATGTTCAGAGGTGCCTTGGAAAAATATGGAGTTAAGCAACATATAGTGGCAACACCATACCACCCGCAAACCAGTGGGCAGGTTGAAATCTCTAATCTGGAAATCAAATCTATCCTTACCAAGACTGTAAATGCTAGTAAGAAGGATTGGTCTAGGAAACTGGACGATGCCTTATAGGTATGTCGAACGGCTTTCAAGACACCTATTGGCATGTTGTCATACCAATTAGTTTATGGCAAGGCATGTCATTTACCAATTGAGCTAGAGCATAAAACGTTGTGGGAACTGAAGTGGCTTAACATGAATAGGAATGAGGCACTGAATATGAGACTGGGGCAACTGAATCGGATGGATGAGTTCTATCTTGGAGATGATGATCGGGCTGATCTATATAAAGAAAGAATAAAGAAGTACCACGACCGCAAGATTGAAAAGAGGGATTTCCAAAAATTTGACTTGGTGGTTATGTTCAATTCCAGACTCAAACGGTTTCTCTTTAAGCTCAAATCCAAATGGTCTGGCCCATTTAAAGTGAGTCAAGTCTACTCATCTGGAGTAGTGTAACTTGAAAATAAAGAAGGAAGTTTCTTCAAGGTAAATGGGCAGCGTGTGAAACTGTATATCAGTCCAATGGAATCGATAAGGGGTATTAATACGATCTATTTCAATGAAGTCTGAGTAATCGAGATAATTGAGTCATGCCACTACTATAAATAAGGCGTTGGTAGGAGAAAACCCACAGTGTGTTATTGTAAAGAATTAGTTAAACTATTTTGTTGTTCGAATGGATTTTTGATGTGTTTGTGAAGTGTGTAGGATTTTAAATGCAGACAAAATAAAGAGTAATACAATTGGAGAAAGGGTTGAAAATTTGAGCTACAGGAACAAAAGTAATGGCCAAATTGGAGGACAACCAATCACCTAACTGTCCACCATTTCAACCATTGCAAATAAGCTGAAAAATTCATTCACTAGAGAAAGTTGACGGCCAAAGTGGTGGACTATCACTAAATTGTTGGACCACAACACTGACCATCAAAACCCAGCCGAGTTGCGCAGGTTCTGGTAAGATACGACGGCCGAAATAGTGGACCATCACAAATTTTGTGGACCGTCTATTGGACCGTCGAAACCAAAATGAAGTGACCATGTTCTGGTAAGGAGCGATGACCCAAATGGTGGCCCATCATATTTTCGATGGACCATCGTAGCAGTCGTCTTTGTTACCCTAGCACTGGGTTTGGTTGGGTTAAGATTATTCTTTATTTAAGTGACCCGTATTTGGCCTAATTGATTTTAAAGAGGTAAAATAGTGGTTACATATGTTTTACCCTTTTCGACTTCTTCAACTGACAAAATTCCTTTGGATTCAAAGCATCTCAAGGCATTTTATCTTCCTAGGACACTCTATATACTCCTTTTTTCCTATTTAAGTGACCATCTCTTTTCTTTATTTTCATCACAAATAACCTTGAGAGTAAATATAGAGTTTTAAGTAAAGATTGCTTTTGTAATTTGCAATCAAGTAAAAGAATAAGTTATTGCAAAACCATGGAATGAACACCACCCTGTTCTTCTCATTTTGAATTTCAAAAACAAGAAATTACTGAGTGGTTTGTTGATTAACATTCCATCTTGTGTTATTCTCTTCATTTGAGTTGATGTAAGCTTGGGAACTTGAATATGCATTACTGAGTGAAGTCTGAGTAACTCACACGTTTAAAAGCGAGAAATTATGTGCATAAGTGGTAAATTGGTGTTAATTGTTGCTAAACAAATGATGTTGCTCAAAACATGATTGAATAAATAATGAATTTATAATTGAATCTGAAGAAGGGGGTCCGATGATTGAAATGATGTGTAGCGACCCAAATTTGCCTCCTGGGACGTCACACGGTGCTTAAAGCCACAAGTAGCCCCAAGATAACCTTTTGAGTCTGTTTCTACTAGTAACACTCATTTCAAGATGAAATAACTCAAACAATAGCATAGTTATATCATATGAAGGGAGATACGGATAAAATACTCGATCCAAATGACCATAATACTGGATTCTCAACACAATCACAATCTAATAACTAGTCTGACAAAGCCTCTACTAATCTATGAACTAGAGAGCCGTTAGGATAGTCCCCAACTGACTTGAATTGAACTGAAAGTAAAAATATAGTCTCTCAAATACAGAAATGTATGAAGATAGGTCCTCAAACTATGAGGACTCACCACTATATAAATGTAGACAGAGGTACTCAAAAGTCACTGACGAGGATGGGACTAAGCACCTAAACCTACATTATAAGACAATGTAGCACATAGACGTGTATGTAGATTAACATTTAGGAATGTACTGAGTATGTGGGGGTGCATGCATTTATATAAATTAACTTCAATACCTTTTTATCAAATCATGCATGCAATTAGTAATGACTCACATGGCTAGAATAAGTATAAAATGTAAAGCTTATGAATCATGTAGAATGGAGCATGTAACACAAATCTCGAGAGTCATCATAGTTTAACTTTGAAATTGGTAATCTTCTCTTATTCTCATTACCCATAGGCTAAAGGAAACTTTAAATAATACTTTCAACTCATTCATATGTCTCATGGAATGTAAAACTTCTTTAATGCTCAAGATCTCATAACTCCTTTGAACTCAAATACTTGGAATTCGGAATCATATAACTTTGAAACATACTTGAAGTCATTTCATTCACTTTAGGAAAATATCTCGTTTCAAGCTTTAGGGAAAAATACTTATCTCAAGGGAAAATACTTTAGTCTTAGGGGGCAAATCTGCAACTTTACTATTAGGAAAATAATTTGTATCAAGGGAGGTTCTCCTAACCGACCTAAACCATGCTAGCTACATGAAGTGCAACATTTTTTCCTCCTAAGAAAGAGACACCTCGTTGGGGAAGAGCATGATACTCTTGACCGGGAGTATAACCTCAATTCAGTGGTTACTAATATCAGCCTAGGGCCCAATATCTTAGCCTTAGGACCAAAATCTAAAACCTATGGTGGTATGTAGTTTTGGGTTAAGAAATCATAGTAACTTACCCAAGTCGGTGCTAAATACTTCTCCCTTTAGTTTATCTCGCTCATCTCATGAAAATCCACTTTTAAAATAATCTTAAGGTTATTAAGAACCCAACCCAACAATCAAATCTGTAATCTCATATGGTAGAGCAGATTTCAAAACTCTATGACCATTAGGTCAAAACGTTTCTCAATAATCTCAAAATACTCAAATCATGGGTGCTTATAGCACAATAGTTCATAAAATTGCAAGTCTCAAGTAGGGCTTAATGACCCATAATTCCATCTCAAGTTAAAACTCATCATAATTCATAATAGATAGCATATAGATTCATAAATCATATAGAAATCTGGAATTTACAGCAATTTAGCTCATAATCTCAACATACACATATACTTCAATGTCTCAAACATTTCAACTTTTAAATTCTCAAGGATTAAAATCATGGGGTATATACCCCGCTGCTATTTCTCAAGAAAACATGTAAAAATTATGCCATTTGACTCTCAATTCATAGGAAACATCAAAAGCTTGCAACAATAACAATGGGTGAAAAACCCCAATTCAATTTCATGTAAAATCTCATAAATTGCAGAGAATTGTAGTTTAAATAAGCCTTTGGGCACAAGGGTGAAAGAATTACCCTTGTCCAAAACCCTACATACCTTGAATTAGAAGCTTTGGATGAACTCTCACTATTGGGATTCTATTCGTACTCTTAAATAAGGGTTCTTGTAGCCCTTGACTTGGGAACCTTGAATCTTGACTCAATTTAGAAAATCTATGGTGGATTCTTGAGATTCTTGGAAGATGTTTTGGATACTTAGGGTTTTTGTTTAGAGAAAACTTAGGAAAAAATTCATAGAATGCTTGTAAATGACATTAATTTGTTGTTTATACGGTTTAAGAGGCATGAAAAAAGTCCAAAGTGCCCCTTTTAATTCTTTGCCCGACTGTCAGATTTGGGCGAATTTGGTATTGACGGAACGGTTATTCAATTCTGTACATGACAAAAAGTTGATATTAGGGAAACTCTACACGGTTCAAAATACTTCTCACTTGGGAAGACACTTCTCAACCTTTTAGGGCCAGATTAGCACTTCACTGAACACGCTCTAAGGCTCAGACTATGAGAGAAATTTGTGGGTCTTACAGAGGGTCTATTTGACTATTATTAAATTCTAGTGGAACTGTGCGATAGTGGCATGTCGTGGAGGACCCCAATTTCTCAATAGGCCCTTTCTAGTGGCCTAGTTCAATTGTGATGTATCGCGCTAAAGTTCTAGGTCCCAACCAGTGGGACAACATGATGGCTCAGCATCACGGTGTCTCCCATATTCCCATTTGTCAATTTCCAGTGAGCTACCACGATAGTGGCACATTACGGTGGCCCATGAAATCTGGTTCGCAATTCAATTTTTCCAGATTCGTACAGAAGTTAAAAGGGGCAGTTTGGACTTTTTCCAAGAATCTTAAACCAGTGAGGCTCCCGCGATTATGGCACATCACACCAAGGCTTAATTTTAGAATTATCAATTTCCAGTGCACCAACGCGATTCCACTACGTCATGGTACCTTTCCAGTTTGCAACCAAGGTAGCAACACGATTTCCACCGCATCGCGCCATCAAGAAATTTCCCGATTGTCCAATTTCCAATGAGCTGGCGCGATTATGGCACGTAGCGCCAGCATGTAAAATCAGGATTTTTCAATTTAATTCCAAGGGCGAAAAGGGTCTTTTCCCAACCCCTATATATACTCCTTAACATGGGATTTGGCCTCATTTAACCCAAAATATCATTGTTTTCTCTCAAATTTGTTCAAGAACAAGATCTAGGGTTTCTACACAAATCAAAACCCTTCCTTCTTCTTCAAGAGAAATCAAGAAATCAAGAATTTCTCCAAGGGATTTCAAGAAAGAGTTTCTCTAAGGTATGCACATGTTGATTCTTGGGTTCCTTTCATCCAAGAAGCTCAAGAACCCTTTTCTAAATTTCAAAGCTTTTATGTTTATGAGTTTTCATAATTCATGTGAGTTGAAATTGATGTTCATGCTATTATTAAGTTTTGATTGATGTTTGCTTACAAGGTTTTCAAGCTTTGACCCTAGTAGGTGGTATTCATGTGATGTTCATGATAAATCCTTTTCAAGTTGCTTGTTAAGTGGTGTGTTCATGTCAATTAAGTTTAGAAATTGTTGAATACACAAAGAAATCCAGATATGCTTGATAAAATACTTATGTGAATGAATTAGAGCCATTATAGCAGGTTGACTAGAAATACCCAATTGTCTATAAGCCCATGCATGCCAAGTGTTTGTTGAAAAGCCTTAGTGAATGAATTATGGCATGATAGCATGGAATTCCCTAATTTTTTTATCTTTGATACATGCTAAGTGTTTGATGAATGAATTGTAACATGATAGCATGAAGTTCCCCAATTATGTGTTCTCCTGTACATGCCAAGACTTAAATATGTGTGAAGTACTTGATGCTAGACCTTGTTGAATGGAGTATGATCCAATAGCATGTCCCCCTATGTTATTACATGTTTAGGATTCCTAAATTCTTGAAGTTATGCCTTAGTGATTGTGATGATGAATGATTGTCCATGTTCTTGATTATTCAAGAATGGTTATGTTTTACTTTTATGTTATCGAGTCCTGGGGTTATTTATACCCGATAATTTAGATGTTGTCTAGAGCTCGTGTTAGTTTTCATGATAATTCTAGTCGAGCCTTGATTCTTAAAACTCAGCGAGTTATAGAACTTTGTATTCTTAGAATGATACAGAACATAAGAAATCTCAGTAATCTCTGTAATAGTCGTAATCTTAGTATCGCTAGTATCTAGCCTCAGTTCTATACCCAACTCAGATCTAGTAGTATTCAAGTGTTCAGTTTTGACCTCTGTAGTAATCGAGTACTCTATTCAAAGCTCAGTGTCATTCTATTAGATAACAAAATTCAGTAGTATTCCGTCAGATACGAAACCAAGTGAATTCATCTTAACTCAGTTAGCTAATTTGAGAAACATGATTAGTATAAGATTTAGCTTAGTTTGTGTTCAATTAAGAATCGGTTCAAAGTCTTTCAATTGGGAGTAGGAGATAGAACCAAGCGAGGGAAGGGATGAAGGCTACCTATCAGAGAGGCAGAGTCATTAGAAACAATCCCTAAACTACAGAACTGTGTAGCCAACACAGGATACAGGAGCCACTTGTCAGGAAAGGCTAGTCACCAGTCATATAGGCTTGACTATTATATTACCTTAGGCTTGACTTCCTGCGGGGGTGACTCGTCAGATAGGCTTGATCAGAGAGGTCTTTACCGATGGCACAGTATTGACACCCTTCCAGCTGGGGTTACAGGCATGTCGGTTAAGAGACTACTTCCCAGAGTTATAGTTTTAGTATTAATCTTTAGAAATCAGGACTGTTAGATATAGTCATCTATCTCAGTGAGAAACTCGGATAGTTTCACTGATTCATCGACCACCCATCAGATAGGATTGGTCCCATATAAAGTTATTTAGTATCAGATCCCAAGATCACCTATTAGATAGGCTTGGTCCCATATAAATTTATTTAGTATCAGATCCCAAGATCACCCATTAGATTGGCTTGATATCAGTCTTATATTCAGTTGAGTAATTTCATAATCAGATCCCGAGATCACCCGTCAGATAGGATTGATCTCAGTCTTATATTCAATTGAGTATTCTTGTTATAAGATCCTGAGATCACCCATCACATAACCTTTGTCTCAGTCTCAGATTCAGTTGAGTAATCTCATTATCAGATAACAAGATGAACCGTAAGATAGGCTTGATCTCAGTCTCAGATTTAGTTGAGTAATTTCATTATCAGATCCCGAGATCACCTATTAGATAGGCTTGATTTTAGTCTCAAATTTAGTTGAATATTCTTATTATTAGACCTCAACATCACCCATCAGATAGGCTTGATCTCTGTCCCAGATCAAGTTGAGTAATCTCATTATAAGATCCCGAGATCACCCGTCAAATAGGCATGATCTCAGTCTTAGATTCAGTTGAATAATTTAATTATTAGATCCCGAGATCACCCGTGAGATAGGCTTGATCTCAGTCTTAGAATTTGTTATGTATTCATGTTATCAAATCCCGAGATCACCCATCAGATAGGCCTGATCTTAGTCTCATATTTAGTTGGGTAATCTCATTATCAGATCCTGAGATCACCCATCAGATAAGCTTGATTTTAGTCTCAAATTCAGTTGAGCAATCTCATTATCAGATCTACAGATCACCCATCATATAGGCCTGATCTCAGTCTTATATTTAGTTGAGTATTCTTGTTAGCAGAGTCGGACATGATCATTTCTTGTCATTGATAGTAAATTTCAAGATAATCCGTTAGAGAGGTTTGATATCCGATGCAATAAGTCGATAGTAGAAACCTCAGAATTTAGTCATTGATATGAGTAGATTCAGTAAACTAGTATCCGAGTTTCAGTATTTTAAGTCACGATGATTTCAGCTATGGTTTGTGCATTCATGCATGTGTTCTCATTTAGTACTCTCATGATTATTCAGTTAAGTAATTGTTCATGCATAAGCCCTTGAATTTAGCCTTACCTTGTCTGCATACTCGGTACGTTCCCGTACTGACGCATTTGTACCATGGTGTTTTATTTGACACCATAGGTTCAGAGACACGAGATCCAGAGTACCCTTAGCAGTTCAGTCCCAGTCAGCAGCAGCAGACGTAGCAGTGTGTCCTCTTCATTCGAGGTTGATCCTTTAATCATTTTTGTATCAGAATTTTTTTATTTTTAGTAGACGAAGTTAGTTGGGGACATTTCCCATCAACTCCACATTTTAGACAGTTTAGAGGCTTTTTGAACAGATGTATCAGTATTCAGTTTTCAATTTTTAGTATTTTTAGATGTTTTGAACCTTATGGTTAGTTTTTGCATTTATTATCTATATTATGCAGTGTTCAGGTATAGATATCAATAGAGGGTTCACTTGTGGTCCTTCGGGCTCATGAGCACCGTTTGACATTCCGGTTCCAGAAAATCGAGTCGTTACACCCTCTCCGCGATGATCCAAGTACTAAAATGACGCTGTTTTACGACTAGGACTAAAATTAGCCATAACTTCTTACCCAGGTATTGGATTTGGGTGAATCTTACCTCGACGGAAAGCTTATCAAATTTCCCATGTGGTAAAAAGTCAAAATTATGGAAATTCTATATGGTTAACATGATACTCACTTAGGAAGTCACTTTTCAATCTTTTAGGGATGAAATTATGCATCACATAACATGCCCTAAGGCTCATTCTACGAGAGAATTTTGTGAGATCTTACAATATCTCCCCCTTGGAAACATTCATCCTCTAATGTCTCTAGTTAGACTAGGAACACAGGAAAAATAGAGTACACATAGCAGAATTTTTTTTTTTTTGCTAAACGTCTTAAAATCTCTCTAAACTCTTGAATACCTCAGAAATTGCAAGAACTCAAGCAAGAATAGATACATAGCTGAACTTTAGATTAGAAGGGTTGAATTAATGAATAATAATACCTTAAGATTGATCTGAACTGGTGGAAATAAGGTGTGGGTACTTGAATCGCATGTCTGCTTCTGCCTCCCAAGTAACGCCCTCAACTGACTGGTTCCGCCATAAAACTTTGACTAACAGAACCTCTTTGTTCCTCAGCCTAAGGATATGAAAATTTAGGATCTCAACAAGAATCTCATCAAATGAAACACTTTTCGGAATATCAGCACTTTCTGAGGGATCTACTACAACAGAGTCACCACTATGTTTTTTAAGCATGGAGACATGAAAAAATAGGATGAACAACTGACAACTCTGCGGGCAACTCAACCTCATAGGTTACTTTAACAAAATGGCTCAAGACTCTATATGGGCCAACATAAAGGGGACTAAGCTTTCCCTTTTAACCAAACCTTTCCACCCCTTTCATGGGTGAAATCTTTATGTACACTAAATCACCTACTTCAAACTCAAGATCTCTTCTACTCAAATCGGCATATGACTTTTGATGACTCTGAGCTGTCTTTAACCTTTCTCTAATCATCTTAACTTTCTCCATAGCTTCAAACAATGCATCAGGCCCAATCATGGCAGCTTCACACACTTCAAACCAACCTATGGGTGATCTACATCTTCTTTCATACAAGGCCTCAAATGGTGCCATCCCGATGCTACCATGGTAGCTATTGTTATAGGCAAACTCTATCAATGGAAATTACTCATCCAAACTACCTTTGAAATCAAGAGCACATGCCCTCAATATATCTTCTAGGGTCTGAATGGTTCTCTCGGCCTGACCATCTATCTACGGATGAAAAATGGAACTCGAAAGAACTTGGGTACCAAGACCCTATTGAAACGCCCTAAAAAACTGAGAAGTAAATTGAGTTCCCCTATCTAAAATGATGGACGAGGGAACTCCATGCATCCTAACTAAATCCTTGATATACAATATAGCATAATCCTCAGTTGTATAACATGTGAGCACGGGAAATAAATATGCGGACTTAGTCAGCCTATCCACAACAACCCAAATAGAATTATGATGATGACATGAAAGAGGTAACCCGGTCACGAAGTCCATATTCACTACCTCTCACTTCCAAGTGGGTATACCAAACTATTATATCACACCACTAGATCTTTGGTGCTCTACCTTAACATGTTGGCACGTTTCACACTTTGCTACAGCTATATCCTTATTCATTCAATTCCACCAATAGATTTGCCACAAATCGCGGTACATCTTGGTAGACATCTTGGTAGTGTCGGGATGAATGGAATACCACGTACCATGAGCTTCAGCCATAATCCTCTACCTCAGATCATCAACACACAGAACACACAATCTACCCTACAATTTTCACACGCCATCTCCCCCTTAGGAGAAAACCTTTACCTTTCGGTCCTTAACTACCTCTTTCCGTCTGACCAAACTAGGATCTCTATCTTGCTTCTCTTTCACTTCTGAAACTAAAAAGGATTCGGAACTACTTTGCACCAAAGTACCTGTCTCAGCTCAATCAAGAAACCTAACATCCAATCTAGTCAAATAATGCATATCACAAGCTAACTCTTTCTTACCTTCCTCTACATGGGAAACACTACCCATAGGCAATCTGGTAAGGGCATCTGCAACTACGTTGGCCTTGCCTGGGTAATACAACACACTTATATCATAGTCTTTTAACAACTCTAACTACCTCATCTGCCTAAGATTCAACTCCCTCTAAGTAATCACATACTACAGGATCTTATGATCAGTAAACACATCATCATGAACACCATAAAGATTGTGTCTTTAGATTTTCAAAGCAAAGACCACAACAGCTAACTCAAGATCATGGGTTGGGTAATTCTTCTCATGCGGATTTAACTGTCTGGAGGCATAGGCTATAATGTTACCTCTTTGCATCAACACGCAACCCAAACTAATTCTAGAGTTATCACAATACACCACAAAACCATCTGTACCCTTAGGAAAAGTCAACACAGGGGCTGAACTAAGTCGAGTCTTCAACTCCTGAAAATTCTTCTCACAGGTATCTGACCACTAGAACTTAACTTTCTTTTGGGTCAATCGGGTCTTGGGAGATGTAATAGTGGAGAAACCTTCAAAAAAATGGCGGTAGTAGAATGCTAGACCCAAGAAACTTCTAATATCAGACAGAGAGATAGGTGTAGGCTAATTTCTTACAAATTCTATCTTTTGGAGATCAACTCTAATACCTTCGACTGAAATAACATGACCCAGAAAGGCTATAAGCCTTAGAAAAAATCATACTTAGTGAATTTGGAGAACAAATGGTGACCTCTAAGAGTTTGTAAGACAATTCTAAGGTTATTTGCATGATCATGCTCACTATGGGAGTAGACAAGGATGTCATCTATGAACATAATGAAAAATATATCATGATATTTCTTGATCACTCGATTCATGAGGTCTATAAAAGTTGTTGGGCATTGGTTAGCCCGAAAGACATGACTAGAAACTCAAAGTGACCATAGCGGGTTCGGAAGGCTATAATTGGAATATCACAGTCCCTCACTTTAAGTTGATGATAGCCGGATCTAAGGTCTATCATGGAGAAATAACTTGCACCTTGCAACTGATCAAACAGGTCATCAATTTTTAGAAGAGGATACTTATTTTTTACTGTGACCTTGTTAAGCTGACGATAGTCAATGCACATACACAAAGACCCATCTTTCTTTTGCACGAATAAGACAAGCGCGCCCCAAGGGGAAATACTGGGCCTAATGAAACTGTTGTCTAAAAGATCCTTAAGCTGCTCTTTCAACTCCTTAAGCTCTGCAGGTTCCATATGGTATGGCAGAATAAAAATAGGCTGAGTATCGTGAAGAAGGTCAATCCTGAATTCTATCTCTCTATTTGGAGGTACCCCTGAGATATCTTTCAGAAAAACATCTGGAAACTCATTAACAATATTGACTGATTGAATAGTTGGAGCCTCAAACTTAGTGTCTTTGACTCTAACTAGGTGATAGATGCAACCCTTGGATATTAGCTTTCTGGCTTTGAGATAGGAGACAAAATTACTCTTGGGATATAAAGAACTCTCGGACCACTCAAAAGCTGGTTCATTAGGAAACTAAATCTTGACCGCAAGGGTACGATAGTCTATAGATGCATAACAAGAATGAATCTAATCCATACCCAGAATAAGGTCAAAATCCACCATGTCTAGATCTATCAAATCATCAAGTATGACTCTATGAAGAATTGTAATAGGACAATCTCTATACACTTGTTTAGTAACAACTGACGCCACTACGGGTGTGGAGACTAGGAAAGGCTCAGGAATTTTTTCTGGACTCATTTTGAAATTCACAGCTAAAAGTGGGGTCACTTAAGAGAGACATGACCCAGGGTCCAACAACACATAAACATCAAGACAAAAGACACAGAGCATACCAGTAACCACATCGAGAGAGTCCTTCTACTCCTGATGGAATGGTAAGGCATAGAATTTGTTCTGGCGCTGACCACCAGTAATGCTAGATAAAGCGCCCTAAATAGGGTGGGATGAGGTACAAGGGCTGGTGCACTAGTACCATGTGCCTGAGATCGGGCATCTCTGTTCCCCTGTATAGCATGAGGACAATCTCTAAGTCTGTGGCCCTGTTTTCCACAACCAAAACAACCCCTCAAAACTACAAAAAACTCGCTGGGATGATCCCTAGCACACTTATCACAAGGACGATAATAGGTCCTATTACCAATACAATTATGAGATCTAGCCATAAAATTCCTGCCCCTTTGCTCCTTCCTGCCTTTAGGCAAAAGAGCACTAGCTGATGAAGGCGCTGGCATAGATGAACATTGCTCAAACTAAGGGCGATTACATCCATGGAGCCTAGGTTGGATAAACTCATGTTTCTCAGATCTAGCCCTCTTATTGCCCCTCACTTTATCTCTTTCTCTAATCTTATCTGTCTCTATCTGCTGGGCATGCGTCATCAACCTAGCCAGATCCATACCCCTATACAGCATCGTAGTCCTACACTCCTTAAGTATCAACCCAGAAACACTGGTGACGAACTTGCTCATACTAGCCCGGGTGTCAGAAATTAAATCAAGAGCATACTTGGCCAACTGGTTGAACTTCAAGCAGTACTCTTTAACAGTCATAGAGACCTACCTCAAGATTATAAACTCCTCAATCTTTGATTCCCTCATCTCAGGAAGGAAGAACTTTTCCAAGAATGTATCTTGGAACACATGCCAAGTCATAGGAGAAGCATCCTAACCTCTACCCTTCCTCCACGATACAACCCAGTCATAAGCTATGTCCTTCAACATGTAAGACAACAACTCAACACTTTCTTCCTCATAAATATGCATCACTTGCGTGATATTTCTCACCTCCTCAAGGTACTACTATAGGTCCTCATCTGCCTTAGACCCATAAAACTCTGGCGGATTCATCCGCATAAAATCATGAATCCTAGCAACAGCTATATCCCCCCTGCTGATTCAACTATGACCTAGTTATTGGCCCAAACATTGGCGGTGAATGCTTGATCTAACTCCTGAAAGGCCACCCAAAACTCTGCATAAGACACATTTTCATTCAAAGGATCAACAGGTGGGGTTTGCTCATCATCATTTCTACTGGCATTCGCTCTTCGGAGAGGCATTTTCTGAAATAGAAGACCACAAGTTATTAGATTAGAGGGACAATTGTAGGCATGATAAAATCCAAAATAAAGAAACACCTTTTCCTAAAACATCTTGTAACCTATTGCTCATAGAAGTGGCGCGCTTCACACCGATGGTCAAGACTCTACTCAATGCGGCTTGTCAGACTCCTTAAGACTCCTTAAAACCTTAGGCTCTGATACCAAATTTATAACGACCAGAAATTGCTTTTTGGGATGTCACACGGTGCCTAAGGCCACAAGTAGCCCCAAGCTAACCCTTTGACCAAGTTTCTACTAATAAGACTTATTTCAGGATGAAATAATTCAAACACTAGCATAGTCATAACATATGAAGGGTGATACAGAGAAAATACTTGATCCAAATGACCACAATACTGGAATTCTCAACACAATCATAATGTAATAACTAGTCTGACAAAGCCTCTACTAATCCATGAACTAGAGAGATGTTGGGATAGGTCCCCAACTGAATCAAAATGAACTAAAAGTAAAAACATAGTCTCTCAAATGCAGATATGTCTGAAGATAGCTCCTTGAACTATGAGGACTCACCACTGTAGTAATGTAGATAGAGGTACTCGAAAGTCACTGACGAGGCTGGGACTGAGCACCTGAACCTACATTATAAGACAATGTAGCACATAGACGTATATATAGATCAGCACTTGGGAATATACTGAGTATGTAGGGGTACATGCATTTATATAAAACAACATCAATACTTTTTAATTAAATCATGCATGCAATAAGTAATGGCTCATATGGCTCGAATAAGTATAAAATGTAAAGCTCATGAATAATGTAGAATAGAGCATGTAACACAAATCTAGAGAGTCATCATAGTTTAACTTTGAAATCGGTAATCTTCTCTTATTCTCATTACCCGTAGGCTAAAGGAAACTTTAAATAATACTTTCAAGTCATTCATATATCTAATGGAGAGTAAAACTTCTTTAATGCTCAAGAACTCATAACTCCTTTGAACTCAAGTACTTGGAATTAGGAATCATATAACTTTGAAACATACTTGAAGGAATTTCATTCACTTTAGGAAAATATCTCGTTTCAAGCTTTAGGGAAAAATACTTATATCAAGGGAAAATACTTTAGTCTTAGGTAGAAAATCTCCAACTTTACTATTAGTAAAATAACTTATATCAAGGGAGGTTCTCTTAACCGACATAAACCATGTGAGCTAAATGGAGTCCAATATTTTGTCCTCCTAAGGAAGAGACCCCATATTAGGGAGGTGCGCCATACTTTTGCGATGGGGTATAACCTTAATTTAGTTATTACTTATCTCGGCCTCGAGCCCAATATCTCGACATTGGTGGTACATAGTTCTGGGGTAACAAACCATAGTAACTTACCCAACTCGGTGCTAAATACTACTCCCTTTAGTTTATTTCGCTCATCTCATGGAAATCCACTATCAAAATATTCTTATGGTTCATAAGAACCAAACAATCACATCTGTAATCTCATGTGGTAGAGTGGATTTGAAAACTCTATGACCATTAGGTCAAAACATTTCTCAATAATCTCAAAAAACTCAAATACTTCAATATCTCAAACATTTCAACTATTAAATTCTCAAGCATTAAAATCATGGGGTATAGACCCATCTGCAATTTCTCAAGAAAATATTTAAAAATGATGCCATTAGACTCTCAATTCATGGGAAACATCAAAACCTTGCAACTAATAATAATGGGTTAAAAATCCCAATTGAATTTCATGTAAAATCTCATAAATTGTAGAGAATTCTAGTTTAAATAACCCTTTGGGCACAAGGGTGAAAGGATTACCCTTGTTCAAAACCCCACATACATTGAATTAGAAGATTTGGATGAACTCTCGCTTTTGGGACTTTATTCGTACTCTTGAATGAGAGTTCTTGAAGCCCTTGACTTGGGAACCTTGAATCTTGACTCAATTTAGAAAATCTATGGTGGAATCTTGGGATTTCTTGAAGAGGTTTTGGATACTTATGGTTTTTGTTGAGAGAAAACTTGAGTAAAACTTCATAGAATGCTTGTAAATGACTTTAATTTGGTTTTTATAAGGTTTAAAATGCTTGGAAAAAGTTCAAGTGCCCCTTTTAACTTCTGTAAGAAGCTGGAAAAATTGTACTGTGAACCAATTTTATGGACCACCGCGACGCGCCACTATCGCGATGGCTCACTAGAAATTGACAAATAGTAATATAGGAGTCATCGTGATGTGGAGCCATTGCGTTGTCCCACTTTTTGGGACCTAAAACTTCAGTGCGACGCATCACAATAGCGCTAGGCCACTGGAAATTGACTATTGAGAAATTGGGGTTCTCCACGACGCACCACTATCGCAGAGTTCTACTGGAATTTGACAATTGTCAAATATACCCTATCCGCGACGTGCCAAGCACTAAAATGACGTTGTTTTATGACTAGGAATTAAATTAGCCATAACTTATTACTCGGGTATCGGTTTTGGGCTAATCTTATATTGACGGAAAGCTTATCAAATTTCTCATGTGATAAAAAGTTGAAATTAGGGAAATTCTATATGGTTAACATGATACTCACTTAGGAAGTAACTTCTCAATATTTTAGGGTAGGAATTATGCCTCACTTGACACGCCCTAAGGCTCATTCTATGAGAGAATTTTTAGGGGTCTTACATGGTGTACTGTCACTTTTGTGATGGACCACCAAATTGATCATTGCAAGGACCCAAGAGATGACACCCACTGGTTAAGATGCGACGGTCAAAGTGGTGGACCGTTAACTTTGTGATGGACCACCATATGGACCGTTGAAATTCTCTAAATTTTTAGTTCCTCTAGATAGGACCTGACGGCCCACCTGGTGGACCACCAGTTACCCGATGAACCACCAGTGTGGTTGTCAAGTCTATGTTTTCACTATTGGGCTATTTTTGTGTTGTGAACTAATTCCTTACTTCTTTTTTCAGGTGTTATGGCTCTTAAGCTTCCACCAAATAAAGAAGAAAGATCCTCAATGGGTAGAATCAAATCTGTACTAGTGTACAATACCAGGCAATATAAAAGGGAAAATCCCATATTCTCCCAGTCTAAAGAGGATAGCGATAGTAGTACAAGCAGTACCATCTCTAGCCTAGATGAGGCAATGGTTTCTACAAATCAACCTTAGCCTGTTGAGGGTGTAACTGAGGCTGCTAACGTGGGAGGACAAATGAAAGCAACAAATGTGAATACTAAACCTAAGGATGCTAATGTTATAAAGTGTAAGGATCCTAAAGTTTGAGAGGTGATTCGATGGTAGATAGAGGGAGCAAGAGAGAAATTCTAAAATAGGTTCACACCTATATCAAGAGGGATAAAAAGGACATTCACGAAGGAACATCATATTGTGAAAATGAAGCTACATGAATATCGTGAGTTAGAATTCTGTTTTAACGAGTATGAACTAGCATGGATGAGCAGGCCACCAGGATTATATCAATCAACGTAGGTAAGAGAATTTTGTGCCAATTATCCTGCACTAGTAGAAAAGGACTATTCAAAGGGGATGTCAGTTTCAAGCTTGCCAAACAGAGATTCTGAACCTGTCTGAGGAGTCACTATCGATATTTCAGCCTGAACAAGGATGTTGTTTGGGCCAGAGTATGAGTCTCCACTATACCTAATCTTGAATATAGGTTGAGAACTGCATCCACTCAGAGTCCTTTGGTTGCTTCATTATTGACTGATGATGGTAACCCCTCTTTGTTGACTAATCCACGAGAGTGTATTGCTAAATATTCCATTAACTTCAAGGCTAAGTTCTGGTGGGGTGTTGTTCTCTTAAGGTTGATGCCAACAAAAGGTGACTGAAACTTGGATAAACAAAAAGACGTATTGGTGGCAAGCTTGGTTTCAGGGCTACAAGTTAACTTTGGCCAGATTATTGCGGATGAGATATTCGTGAGGAAACATAAAACAACAAGTACATTGTTGTTTCTATGCTTAATCACTGAGTTATCAAAATAGGCTGGTATGCCCCTGATTGGTGGAGTCAATAATAAAATACCGACTATACATATATAAGAAATTGAGAAGTTAAAAGTTGACTCAAAGTTTGAGATGCGTGTCACCAAGATTCCATCTTACAAGACTCAGTCTGCACAACTCCCGATGCTACAAAATTACTGCAGGTACGCCTTTGCCCATCACTATTTATGTGCCACCCGAGTTTGTTCCTCCAAGTACTTCTACAGGGTTGGGTTCTACACAATCTATAGGAAGATCAAACTTCGCCAAATACAGGTTGACGTAGGAAAATTTTGCAAAAACAGTGAAGTGGCAAAAGAGGTTTTAGAGATAGTTAGATAAATGGGAGTCAAAATTTAACACTTTTGTCAATGAAATTATAGTTGAGAAAATCCGTCCATTCCAGACTATTCAAGCTAGGATGGACATAATGGAGAACCACATCAATAAAGGCCTAGATGCACTATCCCTCTATGATCTTGCAAATCTCATGGATGAATTTGAGTAGGTGAAAGCTGATATAGAAGAGTTAAAGGGGAGGCAACCACATCAAATTATTTTTTTCCTAGCCTTAGTGGTGGGTAACGATAATAAAGGTATTATGGATCTTATAGTAAAACCTATGAAAGACAAAGAAAAGCCACTCATGGATGAGAGAGCTACAAGTAAAGAAGAAAAGAGAAGAAAGAGAGCAGAAATGACACCTGAGCAATAGGAACAGCATGATCTGAAGAGAGCTCAAAAGAAATCAAGGAAAGATAGAAAAAATAAAAAGAAGAGAGAAGAAGATGAAGCAGCAGGAGTATATACTAGTGCTGCCTCAGCAAGGGGCAAAGTTCAGCATCAGTTTGCGAGATGATTCATCCGATCAAAAAGGGTGAGATTTTTAGTGCCCCTACAACCACAGGGGCCAACATTGCACTAGGTGAGGATGCGGGAGCCTCATCACACATCACATATGCCTCAGATAAATAAGATTCAAAATAAGTATACCCATTCCTTTGTACTTCAATTTAATTCCTTGAGGACACTGCATATATTTTTATGTGAGGGTGGTGTACTTCTATCATGGGGGGTGGTGTTGCCCATATTCTAAACCCTACCATGTGCTATATAGGAGAATAGGCATGTCTAGGATCATGTTAAGTTTACATTTTTGTTTTCTAGGTTTAACTTCAGATTCACATTTTTCTTGTTTTTAACTCTTGTTATGTTTTCAATGTTGGTCCATGGAATAAAAGCATTGTTTTTTTTAGTAAATTGTTGTAAATACAGATGACGAATGATGTTGGCACAGAGCTAGGACTATTTCCATATGTCTATTTGTCTCCTAGGATATGTGCTCGACTGTTAGTGAATCTATATTTGGCATTAACATGTAAATATACATGACATGTGACGCAAATCTTAAGAATAATAAAATGAGTGTGTCTCAGTTGCCACTATGTGTGCATGTATTTGTATTAGTTCTTACATTGTATAGTACCTAGAACTTGTCTGGTTAAATTGATGTTGTTCGTTAGTTGATAAGATAAGAAGGGATAGCAGGGAACCTTGTAATTTTAGTCCACATAGCCAAAGTAATTAACCCTACCAAAAACAATTTTCCATTTTTGAACCCTTATTTGTGTCTTTGTAAATTTTTCTTCATCGCCAAACATTCTAGTTAACTCTCTTTCAGTTGTTGACACCTAAATATGGCCCTGGAGCAGTAATGGGCAATTTGTAACTAAACTTAGGCAAACCACCTAAGTTATGGGTGGGTATTGTAGGATGTTAACTTTCTAATGGAAAGTTGGTCTAGAATTTGAAGTTGAGCATTTGGATCTGGTCTAGTTAAAAAAATATGCACCTTGACTTATGGCATCAGCATAAGTTGAGGGTGGATGATTCTTGTTTTTATATATATGTAATAAAATGGGGGGTTTTATCATGGAAAAGTATGAATGAATGAGAAAAGGGTAAGTGAGATAGAAAAGAAATGCTCTTGGTAAGAAAAATGTGAAGGCAAAGAGAGTTTAAGCCTAGTTCTTTGTCAATTTTTCCCAAAATTCCTTCCTAACTTAGCCTGGTACCTCATTACTATCCTGGAAAAGACCTGTTTGTTCTTGGAACTCAGCTATAATGGGGCATTGGATGATAAATACAAGCTTATGGGTGTATGTTATATGTTGGTAACTTCTTTGATGAGTGAGAGTGTTTTAATGTTTATCCACAAAATATACTGAGTGGTGGATCTCTTTTTCTATGAGGGCAACCTGAGTCATACTTAATTTGGCTGATCTCTGTAGATTCTGGTATCCATGTTGTGTAGATGAATTGAATTTGAAAAAATGCCGGTTATAGACTTTGACATGTTAAACCATATGATTTGGATAACAAGTGAATGGTCGTGTGAGAGTTAGTTCAGTAGTAAATGCTCGTATTTGTATTGTTCATATTTGAAATTTTTTGCTAAGTTGCTTGAGGACAAGAAATTATCATAATTTGAGGGTGTTGATGTTCCAACTTTTGACAGAACATTTTTCATCTTTTTCTTGGGTAAATTGCATGTTTTCAACCAACCAAGGTTGCATTTAATGCTAGTTTTTAGTGTTTCAGGGTAAGGAGATAGTTGAAGGAAAAGACTCAGAAAATTAGCAGAAAAATACTTCTAATGGTCAAAATGGTGGACCGTCTGTCTTGCGATGGACCACCTACTCAACCGTCAGTTCATAACAAAATCCATGATTTCAGTAGACTCAATGAAACCCGATGTGTTGGACCGTCAGTCTTGCAACAGACCACCACTGTGGCCATTAGAGCTAAACATAACCAGGCATCCTGAAATACTCAGTGATGGCTAACATGGTGGATAGTCGGTCTTGCAATGAACCACCACTTTAATCATTAGGACTATCCAGCACTTGAATCTCAAGGATCATCAGCGACAATCAAGATGGTGGACTGTCAGTCTTACAACGGATCACTACTTTGACCATCATTCTGATCTAGAACATGACTCTCAAGGATCATTAGCGACGGTCAAAATGGAGGACCGTCATACTTTCAACGGACCACCACTTTGGCCATCACTTTGGACGCTGGTTTTTAAGTTTGAATTTTAAATCCTTTTTGGCTTGTGAACATATAAACACCCAATTTTAGGTTTTATTTGTCATCTCTTATATTTTATTAGGGTTTTCCATACTGAAAAATCATTCTTTGATAGTTTTTCTCTAAGATTCATTGGAGATTTGTGGATCTAGATTCCTTTATCATATTTTCTCTTCAAGATTGAAGAACAACAATTGTGAATTTTGTAAGTAAACTTGAATAAATTTACGAATAACACGGTTGTTTCTTCATTTTCTTGGATGGAAATGGGTGGCTAAGATCCCATAACTAGGGTTATGGGAGCCTTGATATGAAAAGATGAATTTGGGTTATGAATCTAGTAGATTCCAATGAATAATTGATATCGCATAAAGTATTCTTCACTTTAATGACTTTTCATGGTTGCAAACTTGAAAAGTGACCCCAGGAACAACACTTGTTCAAATAGAAAGTGCTTATTGGGAAAAGAAAGGATTTACATAAATCTAAAGGCTTTAACCTTTGGATAAAGGGTAGATGTCTTAACTGGATCAACTCATGTGAGATTATAGTTGAATTAATACTATGCTCTTTAAGTTTTAAAGAATTAATGGATAAGTTACTCATTTAGGTTGAAACTAATGGGTAAACCATAGAATTTAATAACTCTTGCAATAAGAATTGTTCATTGGGAATCCAAAATGGTTCACAACCCTAGATGCTTAAGCATCTTGGTAACCATAACTCTAGTTTGACTTCTCTTATTAGATTTCTATTAGCAATATAACCTACAGTTGGATTACTTTCTTTTACAAACAATAGAATACACTTGATAAATCAAAGCCCCCACTCTGTTCTTGAACCTTTGGTCAATAGTCTAGTAACAACCACAATACTTAGTCAACACAGTATTCCCTGTGGGATTCAACACCCAAACCAGCTGGGTTGTATATTTGACAGTGACCGCTTACACTCTCTAACGAGAGTTGTAATTTGGTCGTATCAGATATAACAAGCATTTACTCTTATGGGTGAAATCACTCATCTTATCCCCTAATTTAAATAATCAAATCTACATCATGGTTCACTTTACATAATCAATCTTAATATTCACATTCATATGTAATATATAAAAAACATCATTTTCTATAGAAAAGTAGGATAAAGCCTACATTGAATCCTAGCGACAAATCCTTGAATCATCCACAAAATGCCAGTCTTTACTCTATGATCTCGAAATGTTGTTATGCTATAAAAATCATAATCTATACGTCGTTAGAAGTCAAATGAGTCCCACATTTCCATAAAATGAGTCGGTTCAAAATTTATGTCAAGAATGGTCCTTCTAAAGGAATCCAAAAAAGTGAAACCTTCACGAAGTCCCTCGAAGGACAAGAAAGATGTGGTCAAAAGTTAAGCACATATGTAGCACAAATCGAGTCTCAAATCAACAATAAAAGTTTGAGCTTTGAAATCCATAATTTCTATGAATTTATCAAGAAATTGAAGGAATCTTACCATGAATTCGATGGGAAAACATTTAATAATGGATAACCAAGCTCCCCAAAGCATCTACAAGCTTCAATCCACTTTATCTAACTCGTTAGTATTTAAAATCTCAGGTGTTGTGTAGACTATGGCCAATTTCGCAACTTAGGAGTCCATTTATCCCCATACCTAGTACTCGGGTCCTCCTATCGCCGTCTGAGACCAGCTATTGCAACATCTGAAGGTTTTATAGAGAGTCATGAATGCGACTTTTCCTCGCGATTATGGTTTAGTCAAATAGAGCATAAAATGCATAGGGGGAATGAGTTTTACCCTTTAACATATTAATATCTTTCTGCAATTGCAATTTATGCATTGTGATCATGGTCACATAATATTCTAACAACACTTGATTTCTTTAGTCCAAAATAAACTTTGCTCGGGTGCTCAGGATTCATTCAGAACCTTGAATTCATAAAAAAAGCTATGTAACCGTACAAAATAAGTCATTTAAGATATGATGGTCTACTCAAAATTTACCTATGGTTTTTTCGACCAAATTAGGTCCCACACCTAAATTTCCCATTTCTCAATTTTTTAACAAATAGGTCGAAATGTGTTAAGGTACCTCAGGACTCGAACCAATGGTTTACCTAGCCTAAAATTAACATTCCAGAGTTGATGGGACAACTAGAATTCTCTTTTGATGTCATCTATTAGGATTTTTGGTCCAAGACCAAATCCTAAACAATGAAAGCACTAAAATAGGGAAATAAGCCTAAAATCTAAATAAACTATCTGATCACCAAACCGGCAGTTCTAACAAGTCATGAATGACCTGTAGCTTCTATGGGAAGGCTTAAAATGTCTGAAGCACATGCAAATTGAGGAAATTACAATAAGTTTATTACAATATCCACTACTAAAAGAACTTTTGTATACAAAAGTCAATGAATTGAAAGATCTCAAAAGATTGAAAGGATAAGATACTAGGTCCACCTACTTTATGCATGACATACCAGATAACCTCCATGAAGAGAGAACTCTTTCAAGGGATTTTGTCATATGTATCCCTTATTCAACTAGCTGTCTCACTTCGCTTTAAAATAGCCAAAGCTCAACCTCATCCACCAACTATCCTACAACTTAATTGAAGAAGGTTGATGCATAAAAATTCAAACCACTACACACTAGTACAATTTCCATACCCACACAAATCAACAAAGGCTCATCCAAGCCAAAAGCAAGCAAAGACATGAGTCATACCGATGACTCCAAATCAAAATATAACCTTACTTTACCATTCCATACCTGCTATCAACCCCAAAAAGGGAGAAAAATCACTTAAGTCCTATACATCCAATCTCATCATAAAGAAGTCGAAGAACTAAAGTTGATCCATTAAAAGTCCATATGACAAATATGAGAATAAACCTATAAGGTATTGTATGTTCACACAAATAGATATAATCAAGAATGCAATATATGCCAATGTTATAGCTAGTCCATATGGTAATCAAAATTGATATCTAGAAGATCAAAGCAAACTACTCATCACTGAATGATCTGCTCTTGGATAACCTATTAACCGAGAATAAAAACAAATGGAATCCAACTCAAGCATACTACTTCCACTGAGTATATCATCAAAAATTCTCAAAGAAAACTAAAAACCCGATGTCAAAGCTAAAGGAACCAAGCCACTAAAAATAAAGAATTTCCTCATTACTAACTTGCGAAGATATCACAAAAATGACCAACTGCCTTTAACTCTCTAACTTCACTTAGATAACAACCATATTACAGTAAGAAAGGAGCATCCAATCTCAACAGTTATAACAAGAGCAAACTATCAAAGGGAGACAAACTCCAAAAATCATAGAGATGAATCCAAGACATCTTAATATTAATATCAAACAACTATTGAGTGATAAAGTATCCACAAATAAATAATTGATCCAAAATTGGTCAGTCTCAAAAATAGGAAACGTAGAGAAAGATATCCAATGCAACAACCTTCACAACCCAGGAGGCAAGTCTAAGAATCCCAAGCTCAAAAGGGATAATAAAACTAAACTGCCAACTCTAGAACCATAACAGAACAACATAAGGTAAACTTACCTTCTATGCCATATTCATTCCATAATTAATCTAGCATAGCTAACAATGAGTAAAACAACCAATCCTCACCGCCCTTAAAAGTATAAGATCATCAACTAAAGCTTTAACTACTCAAGTTGTCGAATAAGAACCGTATAAAAGGGAAAATTCTAACTAGATGCCAATAGTCTAGTTGTCTGCAAAGAGATGATCAACTATACCAAATAATATCAATAACATCAACAATATAAAAATAAATATAATTAATCAACGGTACAAAAATGAAAATTAATGGCAAGTACCACTCAAGGGCCATAGTAAGGCCAATATGGCAATGTAAATAGGATTGAAATCTAATTTTTACACCCATAGAAAGAAAATACCAACACAGATCTAATCCATGCACTACTAAAATAAATAAACCCCAGGGGTAGTCATATAATTATGAATTCAATAACAAGGAACACAACAACAATAATGAACTCATCAAGGCATTAATCATCAAAGGGTATGAAAACCATAATACACACAAATGAAAAAGGATAATGCATGAAATAAAAATACCCTTATTATGGTGATATCGGAAATCACATAGCAACTTGGTCTAAGGGAGAATAAATCTAAATGGATCTAAACTCAAACTGTCTGATTGTATCATCAACTCAGGCGCTATGCACACTATATCTAATTAAGGGTACAACAACACTATGATATTTATTTGAATGAGAAAATGACTAGTAATTCCATGCAAGGGAAACTTTATATACAAGTGACCAAACTTTCTGAAGTAGTAGAAAACTCTAAAAGCCCTAACCTACACAGAAACAAGAACTGAGCCTAAATGGCTGGCCAACTAATTTTGAGAGAAATCTCTACTACCATAATCATCTTTCCCAAAGTCATTTCCTACCTCAAAGACTCTAAACTGGCAAGCAATATAAGTTAACTCTGTACAAACAACCAACTCGCAACTGGTGCACTCTCTAAACCAATGACCCATCTCTCCACAACTAAGATAAGCACCTAGAATACTTCAAGTTGCTACACACTCTGATAAAAAATGGTCAACATGACTAACTAGAGAGTCACCCATAATCTGAAATGCTACGTGCATAGAACCGATAGGTTTCAAATAAAGATGCCCTCTATCAGAATGATTCTCAATCCTAGATAAAATACAAATAACACTATACTGATGGCATGGGCTCTTGCTACAATATCCATAAGTCTCAATATAGGCTCTCTCTATGGCCTTCGAATGATCAACAACCTGAGAGAAAGAAGGCCCAATAGCTTTTTAATGCTCTGATGCCTAGCAGAGTGGCAATGCTAATCCTATAGTTAATATATAAACCATGTCCTACTCAGAAGGATATAGAATATTGATATCTCTGGCTCACTCATGAAAGCCAATCTTATTCTTAAAATCTAACAAGGAACCTTACTAAACACCAATAAGTTCAACTTTGGCCTGAAAACTACTCAATAAACAAAATTTCATACCTAGTTTTGGGATATCTATAATTAGAGTTGGGGTCCCTAACACTGAAAGTAGAAGGACTAAAGTAGTCATGTGCTCTACTGGAGCATAGTCTTGCCCTAAATTCTTTTGATGATGCTAAAGATTTTTGATGTCCATCTTCGACTCTCAAGTTTAATGCTACACTAAAGTACTTAAAACACATGTTAAAATCTCATCAACATCTATCAATAATGTCACATCAACTATTTGGGGTAGAATAGAGTCAAATAATTTGCTTAAGGATCAATGCAATACAGACACACAACACAAAGTCAAGAAATAAATTTCATTAGATTACCTTTTAGCCTCCCAAGGATAGGTTACAAATGAATTTGTACCTATCCAATGAAATCTAATAAGCACTTAGCTCTTGTACTAATACACCGTTGAACCTAGAATCTGATACCAATTTTTCATGACCTAATTTAATAGGTATCAATCATATGGTACTTAGTAGGAAATTACTTGCTAAGATACAAAGATAATACTGATACATAAAAATATAAAAAGAATAAAAACTACACCTAAATGTCAAACAACCAGCTAATAAAGAGAGTGATATAATAAGAATAAACTATCCTACTCATGTCAAAGAAACTAACATAATAAGGCCAAGGAATTATTAAGGATGACTAGACTAGTCCCACCATACTCGCAAATATAAAAACTATACCGTATATCACCATCCAATAAATGAATAGAAGGAGAAAGAAGGATATATATAAAAGTAGACATGGCTACGAAATGGATATTCAATCTAAGTAAATAAAGGAAGGAAGGGACATACGGTAATACCATAGCTATATATAGCTATGTATATATATGTGTGTGAGAGAGAGAGAGCAATGTCAACTTAAAGTATAGCTTAAGTCATCAGACTAACATCTTAAGACCTTGTTATTATAGTATGAACTAGTGCTAGCATATTTAGGGTTTCTAATGCATACGTCTAGTGATGAAGTAATCATTTATAATAATGAAATCGTAAGGTAGAAGATCCAAAATCATACCTCAAATATCAATACCAAATAATTATCCAATCTATCACAAACTAGCCATAAAAATGATTATAAAAATAACAATAATAGTAGCAATGATAACATAAGTAATCGGTTAGTCCAGAAAAATACCTCACAAAGCCTTTCACAACCCCCACTACCTCAAGCTTAGAATGTTCAATCAATATACAATACACCACAAGCCATACTGATCACCTATACCAATGCAACACCCTATAAGGCTGATGGATATCATCGCATATTTATGATAGGAAATATGCATATAAAAGTGAATGCCAAGATATAAACCCTAACAACATAACCAATTTAAAAAACCATAAGTAACCTAGTGTAATCCTCATATAATATATGTCATATTAAATAGATGGACTCGAACCAATAAATCTATAATCAATAGCCAGACTCAAACAAGTAAATATAAAATCAATAGACAAACTCAAATCAGTAAATATATAATCAATAGTCAGACTCGAATTGGTAAATATGTAATCATTAGTTGGACTAAAACAAGTAAATATATAATCAATAGCCTAACTCAAATGGGTAAATATATAATCAATAGTCTGATTCAAATCAGTAAATATATAATCAATAATTGACCTTGAATAGGAAAATATAATTAATACTCTCAATATTATCAACATCACCAATCATCAAGTTTTTCTCGGAGTTTATATCTTCTGTATCATCTTCTTCCTCTGTCCCATACCGGAGTGATCTTTATATAGATATATAATAGGTTCATAGGCTTATGTCGTGGTTAAAAAGATTATAAATCCTTAAATCCATTGCCATTGTGAAAATCTGGGGCTAAATTATCATGAAGGTATACAAAGGGTAAGAATATCTCATGTTCATAGTAAATATTAGTATCAAATCATAGACTAGAATATGCTTTGGTCAAATCTTTAAAACATCATTTTCAATATTATTAAACATAATTCATTTATTAATATGGTGTTATTTCTATTATGAATAAATCTATTTTAAGAAAAGGTGAAAGGTGAGATTTCTATCCCTTTTAGGAAAAATAGTAGGGAAATTATATTTTAGTTGGAATCGTACCATTTATCAATTTAATGATCATGAATGTACCAAATCTATGCATACTATCATAAGTATTCAAACAATGGAACTATAAGCATAAATATATCTATAAGCTACAACCACATCCTTTATAAGGATAAACACTTTTTGGATGTCCAACTGATATCGCAACACGTCCTTGGGTCCAATAATTTTTCTAGAATAATCATAACATTATATTTATGGCCTTAGGTCCATATACATTTCTAGAACACATATCGATAATATATATATATATATATATACATGGCATCTCACATATAGGAGGCATAATATATCAATAGGCCATAAGTCATAATCTGTGAGAATCATCACCATTCACAAAGTCATGAAGTAATCTTACACAAAAGTCTCACTAGTATCAACTATGTCTAACATGTGTAAATAAGTCCACAAGGTCAAACACAAGTCTTGTCCTATGTTTTGTAGGAGGAACCTACATCTAATCCTCAAAATCCATAATAAGGAAGTTTATACAACAGACTAGGCTAAGGTATCTATATTTATTTCTAGATGGTACATAAGTCATAATTAATCCTATGATATGAATTCTACCTAGAACATGAGAACTTTAGTTAACTCCACCTAGATTTACGGTTTCACAATCACTAAATGTAATGACCCTTCTAGTCATTTTTCATATATTTGCTTGTTTTTATTATTTAATCTTGTCCATAGCTGTCCAAGTTATTTATTATTTATTGGGACTGACAGTTCAGTTACCAAAAAATTCCTTTGTTTTTTAGAACTAATTCCCTATCTAGAAGTTTTCGATGGTTCCAAATGACCACCGGGAAAAATCTTTTGTAAAACTATCTCGGATGAAAATTTTAACTGCACTAGTAGATTTGTATATTGATTTTAGGCTAGGTAGACATTTAGTTCATGTCTTGAGTCACTCATTCTTATTTTTACGTATTGTTTGGAATGTTGAAAATAAAAAAATGGGTGTGGGACCCATATTTTGTTAAAATGATTTCTAATGGAAAATCTGAGTTTGCCAGTGCATCCGAAATATTGAATTTATTATGGTTACAAATTTCATTTGATCATATTGCATATGTATTTTAAGTCATTGTCCAAACCATGGAAAATATTTCATATTTCAACTGTCATCTGGTTCAGCAAAGTATACCGCGATTATGGAGGGAGAATCGCGATCATGATTTTGTGATCGCAGCTCGTGTACACATGATCGCGAGCCCTGATTACCTAGGAAGGGTTTTTTAAGGCCATTTTTATCTGGAGTTGGATATTTTCTTCTTCTGTAAACCCTAAAAACCCTAATATAGTGTGCTAATCATAAATTAATCATGGTGGGTGACTTGGTAGCTTAATTATCATCTATTATTGTGAATATCCTTGAATTTAAGGATAGAATCAGTTGAATTCATGCTTTAAATTATGTGTGTGGACCCAAAACACCAATTTAGATTTAGGGTTTCATTTTAGTCAAAAATTACTTTGTTCCACCCATTTCTTTAGGGTTATGATTCCTTGTTTATATATGAACATTGGATTGGCCATGGAAATACATTTTTCTGTATATGGGACCCACTTGGGGGGTTTAGTGTTGTTTTTAGACCCAAAGAACAATCGTGAGATATGGGTATCGTTAGAATTATATTGGTGGGCAGATTATTATTTTGATAGTGTGATGACATTTTGGGATTATGAAGTGAAAATGAACGTTTGTGAATAAAGTGAGGTTTTATGATTTTGTTTTAAGGTAGGCCCCTGTCCACTTTTCTTCGTAAATGATGTGTGATATATATTTTGTGTGAATTTAGATTTTAAGCTTGATTATGAGTAAAATAACTTAGCCTTGATTATTGATATTTGGGGATTAGATGAGCGTTTTGGACCCATATGATAGTATGTTTATAACCTTTTAGAATCATTTTGCTTGATCCCTAGTTTTGATTAATTTATTGCATGGATAGGATATAATGTTAGATTTTGCAAGTGGTTTTAGGGTTGGAAGCATGATTACTGTATTTAATCATATTTGGCTAGTTTGATGTATTGAAATCATAAATTGGGTAGAGTTGACTTGAATTCCCTTGTTCTAGTTGAAGTTCTTATATTAAGCATGGGTATCTCTTACTTGACATCTAGATATTGAAATAGATATCTTATCCTAGTTTAGGAATAGTGTGACTAATTATGAAAATTGAGGATTTGAAGGGGGATGTTTCGGCCCACTTAGGCCAAGATATGAGTTATCCTTATGGAATTAGCTGTGGATGTTAGGCATAGTTGAGGTTAGAAAACCTTTGTATAAGGTTACTTTGTGGTTTATTGAATAATGATGTGTGTTTCCCCAAATAATGATATTTAGTCCTATAGAGATGCTACTTCCTTTTTGATATGATTTTTGACCTACGGAGATGTTGTTTCCCCTTAGACTAGATATTTTGCCCATAGAGATGCTAGTTCCTCTTAGGCTTGATATTTGGCCCATAGAGAGGCTATTTTCTCTTAGACTTTATAGTTGTCCCATAGAGATTCTATTTACCCTTAGACATGAAATTGTGTGCTTAGATATGATTGTCCTCTTAATAATGATTTTGGGCATATAGAGATGATATCATCTTAGAAATGATAATTGGCCTTTAGAGGTTACATTCTTTATAGTCATGATGTATAACCTATAGATATGAGATATATTATAGACGTTATATGCTTATTGATAATATGCTTCCTAGATGCGAGATGCCTCCTATATGTGAGATAATTATAGGCATCCTACAACTTATAAATATGAGATCGTTTATGTACATGGTTAGTGATATGACTTCCGAATACGTATGTGGGACTAAGTTTGAGATTATGATATTTTGATTATTTAGGACACATACTGGGCAAAAGTTTGTGTTATGATATCTGATGAACATTCAAAAAATTGTTGTCCATGTAAAGGATGCGATTACAATTAATGAATGTATATATCTAAATACACATCTCTCTGTTATGGGATGGGGGAAGATGCAGTATGACTCTTTTTATTCCACTGATTGAATACCGATGATGGCATGCACATATTCAATACATTCTTTATTATTATATTGGTAGTTGATTTGATTTCGGCTGAAATACAATCTTATGATTGTTCTTACGAAATAAGGTTTAGTCAATATAGTAACTAGTTATCTATTAAGTAACTATAGTACTTGATGGCTAAAAATATAATGTACTAGCTAATGAACCTTGTCTAGTTGAAATATGGTAGCTAGCAATTATGGCTAATACGTTGCTAATGATAATGACAGGTTTAGCATAGGTGAAGATTAGTTGTTATTAATGACTAAGTTTAAGATGTTTATTTGTTGCTAAATGAGGATTTATGTACTAATGATTCTAGAAAATAAGAGATATTAGTGGATAGATAAATAAAGTATCTAAATGATTATTAGTGGTCCTTTTCTTGATGCTGACTAGTGAGATTATGATGGTTAGAAATGAAAATTTTTTAATTAGAGATTATGGTGTAGTGGTGAATTTTTACTAGGTGGTAGATATTGGCTATTCATTGAATAATAATTACATGAAGAATTGGTTAGGCTAATGTGTAACGCCCCATATTTCGGACTAAAATAAAAATCCATCATTCATATGCGTAGATGTTCCAAAAGCCTCAAATCCTATGTAAATTTAGTGTGTTAATCAATTATTTAGTGTGGGAATTTATTTGTGCATGAATTAAGATCATAGAGTTCCCCTAACTGAAGCACAAGTTGAAAGCTTTTCTATCGTTCAAGTTTTAGTGAGCGTTAAAACTTGGGTCAAATTCAATCGACCATAACTCCTTGTATATATCTAATTAGAGAACCTACTATAAATCAAATGATATATCTTTAAATTATCTTTCCAACGATACCAACTTTGCCCAAATATGATATCGAAGAAAAAAGTTAAACCTATTTTACTCCAATATGTCAGCCTGGAAAACTGAGTGACCATATTCGTGAGAACTTATCACAAGTGTGACCACTTATCACCAACGTCGTCAACCTTAGGTAGAATCCAGCCCCCAGTGATGATATTTTTGATAAGTTATCACAAGTGTGACGACTTATCACTAATGTCGTCAGCCTTAGGAAGAAATTCATCAATTCTAGCCCCCAGTGATAACATTTGTGATGACTTATCACAAGTTTGACGGCCTATCACAAATGTCGTCATCATTAGATTTTCAGCAACTGGGAAGCAGTTTAGTAAGGGTACTTTGGTCTTTTTCCTTCACCTCCTACGACTTAAAACCCTCAAAGGACGTAAATTTCTTCTATTTTTCTTTAGTTAAACATCTCAAAAACCCTTTCTTACATTTTCAGCCACAAGATTAGGGTTTTTATTAAAATCATCTCCCAAAAGCAAGATTCAAGCCCTTTTCCCAAGATAATCAAGAATTAAGTTTTCCAATCGAAGAACTCTCCAGCAACTCATCATGTTTCCTTTCTAAGGTATATGTAGTGTTCATCCATGGATCCCTTTAATCTATGGAGCTCAAGAATCATGTTTTAAATTATAAATTGTGATTTCCTTGTTTTGTTATGACTATATTCATGTTGATGATTGTTGTTTAGATTCAAGGTTGTATCTTGATGTGTTTTTCATGAAGCATATAAGTAGGTTAGATGGAATCCATGAATTTTGGATTGATTAAGATTGTCAAATTGATAAGTACACCTATGACCATAGTTGTGCATATAAGGTATTTGATAAAATATCAAGAATGATAGAATCCATGTTTTTATGACTTAATAGTACTTAAATGACAAGTCCATGTTCTATTGCTTACGTTTTCACATGAATTCCATGTTATTGATATGTGTTGTTGTTATGAGTTGCTGTTGTTATATGGAATGTCCATGATATTGAAGTATGCAAGTATACCCATGTTATATGTATTCTCTTTCATATATAAGATGTTGAGAACCATGTGTAGTATGAAATCCTCTATGTATTGTATTACGAATTGTGGATTCTATTCCTATGATAAAGAAGTATCATGTGCGTCATTTTCCTTCCATTGAGTCCTGGGGGTAGTTGTACCCGAAAAATATAATTGTGTGCCTAGAGTCGAGTCAATCTCAAGAGAATCTCAGTCGTGCTATGATCAGTAGAAGTCAGTCAGTTACAAAATTCAGAACTCTCAGACAGTTATCGAACTTAAGAAATCTCAATAATCTAAGTATCGTTATCATTCCATCTTCAGTTAAGTACTCAGCTCAAATCTTAGTAGCATTCAAGAAATTAATTTAGAAAGTATCATTCAGTCAGATAATAGATTCATTAGTATTTCGTCAAATAATGGAACTAAGTGAACTCAGTCAGCTCAGTCAAGTAAGAAACTCAGTAACAGCTCCAGTTCAGTTCAAGTACAAGTTCTAAGAATCAGTTCAGAGTCGTTCAATTGGGAGTAGGAGCTAGCACTGGTCTAGTGAAGGGATGGAGGCTTCCCATAAGAGAGGAAGAATTATTAGGAGCAATTCCTGAACTCCAGAACCGCGTAGTTAGAGCAGGATATGGGAGTCACCTATCAGAAAAGTCTTGTCACCCATCATAAAGGCTTGACTATTATACTGCCTTAGGCTTGATTCCTACGTGGGTCACCCGTCAGATAGGATTGACCAAAGAGGTCTTTACTCGTTGCACGGTATTGACACCCTTCTAGATGGGGTTATAGGTTGGACTCCACCAGTTCAGATTTGGGGCATGTCGGTTCAGTGAGCACTCCCATAGTTACAGTTTTAGTATCATTCTGCAGAGTAGAACTCAGAAATCAGGACTATCAGATACAGTCATCAATTTCAGTAAGGAACTTAGATAGTTCAACAGAATCATCAACTACCCACAAGATAGTCTTGGTCTAACATAAAGTTATTTAGTATCAGTACTTATAAAGGTCACCCATTAGATAGACATGATCTCAGTCTCAAATTCAGTCGAGTATTCTCAATATCAGTTCCAGAGATCACCTGTTAGTTAGGCCTGATCTCAAGCTTAGTCACTTTTAATCATTATTAGAAGATTTAGACTGTCAGATAGAGTCTCTAAGTATCAGTTACATTGGTTAGGCCAATCATCACAGTTATATCAGTTAACAAAACTCACGTTATCATTTTTTAGTTTTATGACTATTAGACATAGTCAATTAGACCAGTTCTTCATAATTTGAACTGTCAGAAATAGTTGTTCATCTATTCAGTACCTCAGTATTAGTAAACAAATGTTTTCAGTATTAAGACTCAGTAGTTAATATCACCACGAGTTCAGTTATAGTTACTTATGCATGTATGTATTCTTATGTTCATATCAGTCGGCATTGTTCATGCATATAAACCCTTTGCATTTAACCTATCTCACTCGTATACTCAGTATATTCAGTCGTACTGATGCATTTGTGCTATGGTGCTTTCTCTTATGTTACACCATAGGTTCAGAGAAACAAGTTCCAGAGCAGCAGTAGCATTGCAGATTTCAGCAGTTAGAGTTAGAACTGAGTCCTCATTCTTCGAGGAAATGATTATTTCTGCATTATTCCATTAGTTATTTTATTAGACAGAGTTAGTTAGGTACATGTCCCATCAGCTCCTTATTCAAATTACTCATACAGTAGAGGCTTTCAGACTAGATGCAGACTACATATCAGACTTGGTTTAGACTTTAGTATTTTCAGATTTGTTTTGGTATTATGATACCACCTTATTCAGACGTTATTATTATTCAGATATTTATCCAGTTTAAACCTTATTTCCTTTTAGTTTATGTTTCTGCATTTTCTAATATTTTATACAATATATATTTACAGATATTAGTCATGGGTAACCTTGTGGTCCCTCGGGGTCATGAGCACCGTGTAGGGTTTCGGTTTAGAAAATTGGGGTGTTACAAACTTGGTATCAGAGCCTAAGGTTCAATAGAGTCCTAGGAAGTCTGAAAGGTGCATCTAGTAGAGTCTTGTACATGGGTGTGTTGCGTGCCACATTTATGTACAGGAGGCTATAAGATGTTTATAGGAACAGTTTCCCTTCTTTGATGTCTCAGATCATGCTATAGAAAGGTTCTCTAAGAAACTTATGTAGATTCTCATCATGTTTCATTCATGTCTACTTTACCCTACTCTTAAGGTAGCAGAAGTAGTAAGTACCAGAGTCCTATAGATAGAGCTTTCTTAGACCGTCTCCACAAATAGTTCGGGATAGTGTTATCTAAAGTTTGGTATAGTATGTTTCATGGGGGTTATCTGTATAAAAGGTGAATTAGTAGGCTTGAAATAATGTATGAAAGAGTTTAAGTTTAGTAATTCGAAGTTATATATATCGTTGATGTGAGTATAACGGTAATCCTCATGGTATGGGAAGAATATAAGTTTAAGATATGTGACATTTAAAGTCTAGAATGAGAGTAGAAAGGTTATTAAAGATTTGGGAATATTCATGTTATGATTTAAAAACTAAGCTTGAAATCTTTGAAGAATTTAACTTGGTGGTCTTTAGACTAAGTCTGTAGGTGTGGATATAAATTAAAAGATGTGATATTAGCATCCCATGATAGTAGAGGATGTTATATTGATGTATAAGTGGCTAGATATGTTTTAGAGATTTGCGCCAGTAGGGTGCCACTTTTGGTACTAATTGTTGTCAGCGTCAGAACTAACTTTATGCACTTCAGGCTTGCCATGATCAACAAAGTTTCCCTAACATAGATTTAGGTACGTTATGAGTCTTTTATCTTCATGATATGCATTGTTAGGTCATTTGCTCTTGTTAGAGCTTATGTTTTCAGCATAAATTGGTCAGTAGAACCAGTAAGTCAGTTTAGTAGTCAGACAGTCAAATTTGTATAGTTTGTTTTCTCATCTTTTTATCTAATCAGGCTATAAGAAATCTCAGGCATGTAACTATTCCAAGATAGATTATTCAAGTAGTTGTGAGCATAACTCAGTTCATGCGTCATGCATTAGATTCAGATCCTAGATGTTTAGTTATGAACCAATTCATAGGTGCCTTGTGCATCGCCTCAGTTTTCTCAATTACTTCGGTGAAGTAAGTGTTCTTAGAGAGGAATAGTGTACCAAGGGGGAGATACCCTATAATTCCCCGATGTTTTCAATTCCTAAAACCCATTAAGTTTTATGCTCAGATTCTCATTACAAGCTTTACATCTGTTATCATTGCATAGGCAGTCATGCTTTAAAGAGTCAGTTCATTCAAGTATTCATACATTAGTTATGCATGCTCAGTAGTAGAAGCCCAGCTTATTAGTGTATCCAGTTATGCATTCATGAGAACTGCTCAGTCATGTATTTTATGCATCAAGCATGCATGCTCAGTATAAGAATTCTATCAAATAGTCATGCATTAGATATGCATGTTCAGTATGAATTTTTAGTATGTCAGTAATTCTATCCATATAGTCATGTTTCAAAAATTCACGTCCTTTAAGTAAGTTCAGTCTATCAATATTCTCAGTCTATCAAGTTTCATTCGGGGACGAATGATTCCAATGGGGAGATAATGTAATGCCCCACATTTCGGACTAGAATGAAAATCCATCATTCATATGCGTAGATGTTCCAAAAGCCTCGAATCCTATGTAAAATTAGTGTGTTAATCAATTATGTAGTGTGGGAATCTATTTGAGCATGAATTAATAGCATAAAGTTCCCCTAACTCAAGGAAAAGTTGAAAATTTTCCTATCGTTCAAGTTTTAGTGAGCGTCAAAAATTGGATCAAGTTTAATCAACCATAACTCCTTGTGTATATCGAATTAAAGTACCTACTATATATCAAATGAAACCTCTTTGAATTAACTTTACAACGATACCAAATTATTTCTTATCCAATATCAAAACAAAAAGTTATACCTATTTTACTCCAGCATGTCAGCCTGAAAAATTGAGTGACGACATTCGTGATAACTTATCACAAGTGTGACAACTTATCATAAACGTCCTTAGCCTTAGGCAGAATCTAGCCCCCAATGATGAAATTTCTGATAAGTTATCACAAGTATGATGACTTATCATGAATGTCGTAAGCCTTTGGAAGTAATCCATCATTTCCATCCCCTCAATGATGACATTTGTGACGACTTATCACAAGTCTAACGGCCTATCACAAATGTCGTCAGCCTTAGATTTTTAGCAACTAGGAAGCGGTTTAGTAAGGGTATTTTGGTTTTTTTCCTTCACCTCCCACGACTTAAAACCCTCAAGGTACGTAACTTTCTCCTATTTTTCTTTAGTTAAACATCTCAAAAATCCTCTCTTACACTTTCAACCACAAGATAAGGGTTTTTATTAAAATTATCTCCCAAAAGCAAGATTCAAGCCCTTTTTCCAAGATAATCAAGAATTAAGTTTCCCAATCCAAGAACTCTCCAGCAACTCATCAACATTTCCTTTCTAAGGTATACGTAGTGTTCATCCATGGATCCCTTTCATCCATGGAGCTGAAGAATCATGTTTTAAATTATAAATTGTGATTTCCTTGTTGTGTTATGACTATATTCATATTGATGATTGTTGTTTGGATTCAAGGTTGTCACTTGATGTATTTTTCATGAAGCATATGAGTAGGTTAGTTGGAACCCATGATTTTTGGATGGATTAAGATTGTCAAATTGATAAGTATACCTATGCCCAAAGTTGTGCTTGTATGGTGTTTGATAAAATGCCAAGAATGATAGAATCCATGTTTTGATGATTTAATAGTGCTTAAATGACAAGTCCATTTTCTATTCCTTATGTTTCCAAATTAATTCCATGTTATTGATATGTGTTGTTTTTACGAGTTGTTGTTGTGATACGGAATGTCCATTTATATATATTCCCTTTCATGTATAAGATGTTGAGAACCATGTATAGTATGAAATCCTCTATTGATGGTATTACCAATTGTGGATTCTATTCCTATGATCAAGAAGTATCATGTGTGCCAGTTTCCTTCCATTGAATCCTGGGGGTAATTGTACCTAAAAAATATAACTATGTGCCTAGAGCCGAGTCAGTCTAAAGATAATCTCAGTCATGCAATGAACAGTAGAACTTAGTTAGTTACAGAATTTAGAACTCTCAGACAGCTATAGAACTTAAGAAATCTCAGTAATCTAAGTATCGTTATCATTCTAGCTTCAGTTCAGTACTCAGCTAAGATCTCAGTAGCATTCAAGAAATCAATTTAGAACATAGTATCATTCAGTCAGATAATAGATTAAGTAGTATTCCGTAAGATAACTAAACCAAGTGAACTCAGTCAGCTCAGTAAAGTAAGAAACTTAGTAACAGCTTCAGTTCAGTTCAAGTACAAGGTCTAAGAATCAGTTCAGAGTTTTTCAGTTGGGAGTACGAGCTAGCATCGAGCTAGTGCAGGGATGGTGGGTCCCCATCAAAGAGGAAGAGTCGTTAGGAGCAATACCTTAACTCCAGAACTGTGTAGCCAGCGCATGATATGGGAGTCACCCATCAGAAAAAGGCTTGTCACCCGTGAGAGAGACTTGACTGTTATACTTCCTTAGGCTTGACTTCCTATGAGGGCCACCCGTCAGATAGGCTTGACCAGAGTGGTCTTTAATCATGGCACGGTATTCCCACCCTTGCAGCTGGAATTACAAGTTGGACCCCACCAGTTAAGATTTGGGGTATGTTGATTAAGTGAGCATTCCCATAGTTACAGTTTCAGTATCAGTCTTTAGAGTAGAACTCAGAAATCAGGACTGTCAGATATAGTCATGAATCTCAGTAAGGAACTCAGTTAGTTCCACATATTCATAGACCACCCGCTAGATAGGCTTGGTCTAACATAAAGTTATTCAGTATCAGTACTTATAGAGGTCACCCATTATATAGGCTTGATCTCAGTCTCAGATTCAATTGAGTATTCTCAATATCAGTTCCAGAGATCACCCGTTAGTTAGGCCTGATCTCAAGCTTAGTTACTCTTAATCATTATTAGAAGATTGAGACTGTCAGATACAGTCGCTCAGTATCAGTTACATCGGTTAGGCCGATCATCAAAGTTATATCAGTTATATCAGTCAACATAACTCACGTTATCAGTATTCAATTTTAGGACTGTTAGACACAGTCAATCATACCAATTCTTCATAATTTAAACTGACAGAAATTGTTGTTCATCTATTCACTACCTCAGTATCAGTAAACTCATGTTGTCAGTATTAAGACTCAGTAGTCAGTATCACCACGAGTTCAGTTATAGTTACTTATGCATGTATGTATTCTTACGTTCATATCAGCCAGCATTGTTAATGCATATAAACCCTTTGAATTTAGCCTATCTCACTCGTATACTTAATTAATTCAGTCGTACTAACGCATTTCGCTATGGTGCTTTCTTTTATGTTACACCATAGGTTCAGAGGCATGAGTTCTAGAGCAGCAGTAGCATTGCAAATTTTAGCAGTCAGAGTTAGAAGTGAGTCCTCATCCTTTGAGGACATGATTATTTATTCATTATCCCATTAGTCAGTTTATTAGACGGAGTTAGTTGGGGATATGTCCTATCAGCTCCTTATTCAAATTACTCAGACAGTAGAGGCTTTTAGACTAGATACAGACTAGATATCATACTTTGTTTAGACTTTAGTATTTCCAATTTTATTTTGGTATTGTTATACGACCTTATTCATATGTTATTATTAATCATATGTCTATCCAGTTTGAACGTTATGGCCTTTAAGTTCATTTTTCCATATTTTCTAGTATTTTATGCAGTATAGAGGTACAAATATTAGTCATGGGTTAGCTTGTGGTCCTTTGGGGTCATGAGCACCGTGTAGTATTCTGGTTCATAAAATTGGGGCGTTACATAATGATCAGAAGTCATTTCCTTGATTCAACCCCATCACTTACTTTTGTCATGGAATATTCTGACCATTTCTACACTTTTATAATGCTTTAGTCCCCAAGATCAATCCAGGCAATAGGCTTGTAGATTTATCCTCCTTTTAGCTATGCCTTGAGCCTATGCACCTATTATATGTATATAATTATATGTGCCTTGATGTTTATTATTATATTAATATTCGGCAGCATCGGAGTATACTATGATGATATATTGATAGCCGACAAGGCCGAAGGTTATTGTGAAGATATATTCATATTCGGCAAAGATAGAGGATACTGTGATGATATATTGGTACCAGGTAAGATCAAAGGTTTATTATGTTGATGATGGAAATGATGATGAAAGCTATGATAGAGATGGTTATGGTGAAGTGATTGTGATTGTGATATTGATTGGGTACCTTTCATTCATTTCTGCATGTGCATCGCCTATCACTATTATGCACCTATGTCTATCAGCTAGTGTGGGATAGTTGCATATATATAGGTAAAGAATATGCCTTATGTTGTTGTATGTTGATTGAACCTTTCAAGCCTTAGGTAGTGGGGGTACATATATGCTCGACTAGGTATTTGTTTTTTTAGAGTAGCCAATTATTCATGATGTCATTGACATTGTTATTATCATTAATATAATCATTATTATGGATAGCTTGTGGAAGATATGTTATTTATCCGGTATCCATATTCGAGATATGTCAATGGCCTCTTCTATCTTATGATTACATTATTATGAACGATTATTTCATGTTTATCCATGTGGATTAGAAACCCTGAGCATGATAGTAGTAAATCTTCATAGTATTATAATAAGGTCTTAGAATAAGGATTTAATGATCTACTCTATTCGTTGGGATGACCTCATGTTTATATGTATATATGTATATATGTATGTATATATTGTTATATAATGTTATGACACCACTGTATATCTCATCCTTCATTTTTTCATATTCTATATTTATATCTTGTCCTTGTATATTTCTCTGTATCTTTCTTTCACTATTCAGTCATATATTGGTAACTGAATAATTGATAAACTATATGATATGGTCAATGCAACCTAAACTGAATTCAATACCGAATACTAAACTAAGACTGTGGGAGATATCATCTAACCGACATGCCCCATTCTAAGCTGATTGGGGTCCAAGATATGACCCAGTTTAAAGGGTTCCAGTACCGTGACACGGCTGCTAACACTGGCTAGATAGATCCACTAAGCTATTGAAGAACTAGGGTATCAAGCCTAAACTAATGTGTTACCCCCGGGAAGGGTCAAGCCTAAGCTGACAGGTGACCCCTTAGATGTAGTCAATCCTAAACTGTCGGTGTCTCCTCATTACCCACACTAGCTATGGGTTCTAGAATATAGGGACTACTATAAAAGGCTTCTCCTAACTAACGGGAAAGCCCCCATCCTGCATTCTCTCGGTGCTAAATTATAGTACCAACTAAAAGACACTAATTTCTAAACTAAATTGAGCTTAACTGAATAAGATAACTGACTGAACTAATAATGTTGATAATTTATCTAAAACTATTCTGAAGATTTTTAAAACTTGGTAAACAACTAAGTTTTAGGTATTCATAACCCCTAGCACTGAATGAAAATAACAATAAAGGCATGTAAAAACTTCAAAACCATAATGGGGAAATCACTCTACAAAATCATTCTCTTTGGCATTTCATCAAACACATGGGGATTACGATTTTAACATAGGAATGCTTTTAAACATGGTGAAAGAGCATGATTACATGAACAAAAACTATAATTCAAGGATTTATCCTAAATTGCGTAAACATGAAATGGGAATTTCAACATCCACAACATACTATAATTCATTCCCTTGAAAACAATTGTAATCTTAACTTAAAATCAAAATTGCAAGTAATTCATGGAGATAATTCATGTCAAACATTGAAAACTCATAATTTAACATTCAAAGAGGATCGTTGAACTCCGTGATGAAAGGAAACCATGGATGAACATCACACATGCCTTTAATTCTTAAATCTTAAAAGAGAACAAATTTCTTAAAAGCTTCGTTGGATTGGAACACTTGAGTTCTTTGTTTTTTTAAAAGAAAGATTTCTTAGCTTGATGAATTTGGAGAAAGGTTAGGGTTTATTTGAGAGAGAAATTGGGAAATTTGGGCATATAATGCCCTATCAGTAGTTTGATCTCGTGTTTTTATGAATTAGGGTGCTAGGAAAAGATAAGACTTCCCATCTGCAAATTAAATTCGTAACAGGGACGGTGATTAGGCTATCATCGTGATACGGTGCAATCGTGTTGATCTGCTTGAAATAAAATCCAAACGTGCTTCAATCATTGTTTAGTAAATCTAAAACTTACTTGAGACATGCTACTAACACCCCTGAACATGAATGAACTTAAAAAATTATGTTTCGGGGTCGGAAAGGTCACTTTGAAAATCATCAAAGGTAAGAGGCCAAAATAAGGCTAACTCCCCAAAACTTAGCTTAATTTTCAATCTTTAAGCCTCTTAAGCATGCACTATGCGTTGAAATTAACTATGATTAATACGAGGTATTACAATATCTCCCTCTTGAGAATATTCTTCCTCGAATAAGACTGATTAAGCTGAGAATACTGAGGGACTGAAATTACTTACTGAACATGCATGACTAAAACATGATTACATGACTAAGTCTGAGACATGATGCATGACTGAACTGATTCACGAATGTATGCAATGAAATTAATATAATTATATGGCTTGAACTAATAATAGAAATAAGATAATTTTGGTAAATGGTTACCTTAAGATGAGTTTGAGTTTAATGATAAAAGATGAGGGTACTTGGTATGCATATCTACTTCTTCTTCCCAAGTGGATCCTTTAACAGTCTGATTCTTCCAAAGAACATTGACCAAGGGAACTTCTTTGTTCCTCAGTCTATGAATTTGACGATCAAGAATCTCAACTAGAATTTCATCATAAGAAAGGCTATCCTGAATAACTGTACGTTCTAAAGGGAATGTTATATCTTAATAACCGATACACTTCTTTGACAAAGAAATATGGAACACTAGATGCACTGATGCCAACTACACAGGTAACTCAAGATCATAAGCTACCTTTCCAAAATGACTCAAGATTCAGTAAGGGCCAATATACTAGGGACTAAGCTTCCCATTATTGTCGAACCTCTTTACTACCTTCATGGGTGAGATTTTCAAATACACCAAATCCTCTACAACAAACTCAAGATCTTTTCTACACATATCTGCATAGGATTTCTAATGGTTTTGGACCATCTTGACCCTCTCCATGATTAACTAAACTTTCTCCATTGCATTAAATAATGAATCAAGCCCTATTAAAGCAGCCTTACCTACCTTAAACCAACCAATAAGAGATCTACATCTCCTCCCATAGAGATCCTTAAATGGAGACATCTGAATACTGGAGTAATAATTGTTATTGTAGGCAAACTCAATCAAGGGTAAGAGATCATCCCAAATTTTCTTGAAATCAAGAACACATGACCTTAACATATCCTTTAGGGTCTGAATGGTCCTCTTGACCTGGCCATCTGCCTGAGGATGAAAAGATGTACTGACATGAACTTGGGTACCTAGACCCTTGTGAAAAGATCTCTAAAAGTGAGAGGTAAACTAAGTACATTTGTCCAAAATGATAGACAATGATACCCCATGCAACCTAACCAACATTCTAATATAGAGCTTTCCATAATTCTCTATTGAATAGGAAATACGAACTAGCAAGAAATGGGCTGATTTGACTATTCTATCTATGATAGCCTGTATCGAATCATGCTGATGATGCGAATGTGGCAACCCTATCAAAAAATCCATGTTCACTTCTTCCCACTTCTAAGTGGGAATTCTAAACTCCTGCATTGTATCAGTAGGCCTCTATTGATAAACTTTAACCTGCTGATAATTCAAACACTTAGCCATAAACTCTGCAATATTCCTATTCATACTTCTCCACCAATAGATTTCCCACAAATCATGGTACATCTTAGTGTCTCCTAGGTGA
This sequence comes from Capsicum pubescens, assembly GCA_030864215.1. Taxonomy (NCBI): domain Eukaryota; kingdom Viridiplantae; phylum Streptophyta; class Magnoliopsida; order Solanales; family Solanaceae; genus Capsicum; species Capsicum pubescens. The sequence goes on from CM061543.1 coordinate 174,274,090, forward strand.
ATAGAATAACGTGTACCATGTTGTTTTGAAATTATTCACTATCTCAAACCATCTACACACGATACACACAGTCTACCCTTACACCACAATACACCATGTCCCTCTTGGGAGAAAACCTCTACTTTCTGGTCTCTAATAGACTCCTTCATCTTAAACAAACTGGAATCCCTACCCTGCTTCTCCTTTACTTTGGCAATCAAAGAAGATTCTGAATTATTCTAAACCCATACACTTCCCTCAGCGAAATCCACCAACCGAACACCTAATTGAGCAAGATGATAAACTTTCATAACTAATTTCTTCTTCTCATCTTCTACAAGAGCAACACTACACATAGAAAATCTACTAAGGGCATTGGTCATAATATTGCCTTGCTCGGATGATACAAAACACTCATATTATAATCTTTCAATAATTCTAACCATCTTCTCTGATAAAGATTTAAATCTTTCTGTGAGAACACACACTGCAAACTTTTGTGATCAGTGAGCACATTAATATGAACCCCATACAAATAGTGCCTTAAAATTTTCAAGGCAAACACAACATCTACTAACTCAAGATCCTGGGTAGGGTAATTCTTCTCATGGGGTTTAAGTTGTCTAGAGGTATAGGTTATGACCTTACCACTCCCCATCAACACACAACCCAAACCAATTCTATAAGCATCACAGTAAACAACATACCCATCAAAACGATCGGGCAAAGTCAAAATTGGGGCGGAGATGAGACGAGTCTTCAACTCCTAAAAGCTATTCTCACAAGAATCTGACAACTTAAACTTGACTTTCTTCTAATTGAATCTAGACATGGGGGATACAATAGATGAAAACCCTTTAAAAAACCGCCTATAATAGCCTGTTGAACCTAAGAAACTACTGATATCTGATGGATAAATGGGTCTAGGACAATTTCTCACATTTTTTGTCTTTTGAGGGTCAACTCTAATGCCATCATAAGAAATACAATGGCCAAGGAAACCTTCTGGTGTTAGCCAAAATTTGCACTTACTGAATTTGGTAAATAAATAATAGGTGTTAAGAGTATTCAATATGATTCTGAGATGGCCTGCATGATCATATTAACTACGGGGTAGGTAAAGTATCATCAATGAAGACTATGATGAATATGTGCAAGTACTGCTTGATATTCTTGCCTACGCTGACGAACATGTGTAAGTACTGCTTAAACACTCTATTCATCAAGTCCATGAAAGTTATTGGGTCATTCATTAGTCCAAATGACATAACTAAGAATTTGAAGTGACCATACGGGGTACTGAAAGTTATTTTTGGAATGTTACATTCTCTGACTCTGAGCTGATGATAGTCGAATCTGAGGTCTATCTTAGAGAAATAAGGGGCACCCTAAAGTTCGTCGAATAAGTCATCAATTATGGGAAGTGGATACTTATTCTTGATTGTGACTTTGTTCAACTGACAATAATTGATGCACATTCTAAAAGAACCGTCTTTCTTTCTCACAAAAAGGATTAGAGTGCCTCATGGAGAAACACTAGGCTTGATGAATCCTTTATTCGAGAGATCTTTAAACTATTTTTTAACTCCCTAAGATCTGCTAGAGCCATTCTATATAGAGGAATAGATATAGGCTGGGTATTTGGAAGGACATCTCTTTCGAAGTCAATTACCCTTTTGGGAGGAACTCTATGAAGATCTTCTGGGAACACAACTGGAAATTTCCTTACTACTAAAACTGACTCAAGACTTGGGGGATGAATGTTAGAGCCTTTGACTCGAACAATATGGTAAACACAACCCTTGGAAATCATTTCTCTTTCCTTAAGGTATGAAATAATTTGACCTCTAAGTGCTGAAGTACTACCCCTCCTTTCACTGACTAGTTTATTCGGAAACTAAAACTGAACAATTCTATTTCTACAATCAACCATTGACTAACATTATTTGAGCCAATCTATGTCGAGATAAACATCAAAATCAGTCATCTCTAACTCTACAAGATCAACTGAGGTGACTTTCTGGTATATTATGATCGAACAATTCCTGTATACCAGTCTAGCTACAATAGAGACACCTACTGAGGTAGACACTGAGAACGGTTATGCTAATGACTCGGGTTTAACACCAAAATTAATAGCTATATTGGGGGTTACAAAGGAAAGAAAAGCTCTGGGGTCTAATAAAGCTTAAACATGGAGGTGAAAGATCTGTAACGTACCGGTAACTATATCAAGAGAAATTTCCTGATCCTTTCGAGACTGAAGTGCATAAAGCTTATTTTGTCGCTTTCCATAAATGGCACTAGAATTAGCAGGCTACTGAGTCTGGCGACCTGCTAGAGCTGATGACTGGTTGCGCTGATCTTATTGGCGCACATCTCTTCCTCTCTGAGCAACTAATCAATATTCCTTGAACATATAGACTGTTTTATCACGTCAAAAATATAATTCACTGCTAGCTCTACACACAATATATGATTCCTACTGCATTTCTGGCAAAGAGGATTAGTACGATCACTGTTGACACTACCCTTGGGCTTAGAGCCTGGCGCCCTATCCTAATTATCATTCTTGAACTTTGGTACTGGCGCAATAGCTGATGATGGAGCTGGGGCTAAAAACATCTATCAAAACTAAGAATGGTTACCACTCTCCAACATTGGCTGAGTAAAACTAAAGCTACCTATTCTGTCTCTCTTATTCTCCCTCTCTCGCTCTCTTTAAACTTATGATCCTCAATCTGTTAAACATAGACCATAAGTCTAGATATGTCCATCTCCTTAATAAACATCACAGTCCTACACTTCTTGACCATACTATCAGATATGGAAGTCATGAACTTACTCATTCTAGATTGGTTATCTGACAACACATGATGAGCATAACTCGCCAGCTGAGTAAATTTAAGAGAATAATCTTTCATGCTCATATTTCCATACTTCAAATTAATAAACACCATCACTTAGATCCCCTTAACTCTAAGGGAATGAATTTTTCTATAACGGTTGTAGAAAACTCCTCCAACTATATAGGCCCTGCATTAGTCCGTCTATCCTCCAATCATTACTTAAACCAGGTATGAGCTACATCCAGAAACTGCTAAGCAGCAAACTCTACACTCTTACTTGACATAACACCTATAATATTAGTCAACTTTTGAACCATGTTGAGGAACTCGAGCTAATCTTCATCAGACTTGGATCCATAAAATTTAGGGAGATGCATACGGGTGAAGTCCCGAATCTTAGTTGCGGCTGTATTAGACACTAGATTGGATGGAATAGTGGACTACTAATTGCTTATAGATGCTATTGAGTAGGATAGAGTAGTGAATATAGATCTAAACTCATCATGAGAGACATGCTCATTCAGGGGATCTTCCTGAACAGGTGAGGTGCGGGATAATTTCCATTTCTTCTTCCGTTGTTCTTTATGGGAGGCATTTTCTATAAATGAAAGATAGAGTACATTGAAAGAGAGTTCAAATAGATCTCATGCTTATTATCATGACATGAATACAAAAAGAAGGGAAACTTTTCCTAAAATATTTTGTAGCCTCTTGTCAATAAGTGTGGCGCGCTTTACACACATGCAATAGACTCTACTCAATGTGGCTTTCAGACTTTCTAGGACACTTTAAAAACATAGGCTCTAATAAAAAGTTTGTAACGCCCTAGAAATACACCCCAGACACCACATGGTGTTTACGGTCACAAGTGATCATGAGCTAACCCATGATTTGGTACCTGCTGCGAGCACTGAATAATATACTGATAATAGAGACATTTGTGAAAAACAGCTAAAAATGCCATAAGGTTTTAAAAAATAAAAAAAATACTAAATCATAAATCTAAACAATTGAAAACATACTGAAACCACTGAAAAAACAACTGATTCACTGTGGAGTTGATGGGACAAACCTCCAACTAACTCCGACTGGACATATAACTAAAATTTTAACTCAATTGATTAATGATAAACTTTTCCTCGATATATGAGGACTCACCACTACTGCTGATGCTGAATAATTATCCTGTCTAGACTCCGTTGGGAAACTGGGCATCCGAACCTATGATATTAGACATCATAGTGCAAGAAAAAAATATGCGATCTCTACTTTGAATATACTGGTATGCATGATGAGGTAGGCTGAAATGTATAGGTTTATATGCATGAAATAAAGACTTACTTAATTGTATGATATAACTAATACATGATGGCATGAAAACTATAAAATTTGAGAATGCATGATTCTTAAATAGTTAGTAAACTGAAATACTGAAAGTTCAAGACCAAGCATATTATGTTTATGAAATAATTTGTAAACCTAAATTACCAATATCTGGTAACTGAATAACTAATAAACTTTATGTTATGGTCAATGCAACATGAACTAAATTCAGTACTGAATACTGAACTGAGACTGTAGGAGGTATCATCTAACCGATATGCACCATTCTAAGATGACTGGGGTCCAACTTGTGACCCTAATTAGATGGGAGTTAGTACCATGCCATGGGTTCTAACAATAGTTGTGTGGATCCACTAAGTTATTGAAGAACCAGCGTATTGAGCCTAAACTGATAGGTTATCCCTGGGCGAGGTCAAACCTAAACTGATGGGTGACCCATGTATGTAGTTAAGACTAAACAGACGGGTGTCTCCTAATAGCCCATGCTAACTACGTGTTTCTAGAATATGGGGATTGTTACTAATGACTTCACCTAAATAATAGAGAAGCAGCCATCCTGCATTTGCTCGGTGCTAAATTTTACTCCCAGCTGAAAGACACTGATTTCTGAACTAAACTGAGCTTAACCAACGAAGATAACTGACTGAACTAATAATGCTTATGGTTTATCTGAAACCATTTTGAATATTTTGAGAAACAAGGTAAACAACAAAGTTTTAGGTATTCATAACCCCTAACACTGACTAAAAATAACAATGAAGCCATTTAAAAAGTTCAAAACCATAATGGGGAAATCATTCTACAAAATCATTCTCTTTGGGATTCAATCAAATACATGGGGATTATGACTTTAACATGGGATTTCCTTTAAACATGATGAGATAGAATGATTACATGAAGAAAAACCTTAATTTGAGGATTTATCCTAAATTTCATGAACATGACATGGGAACTTCAACATCCAAAACATACAATAATTCATTCCCCTTGAAAATAATTGTAATCTTAACTTGAATTCAAAATAACAAGTAATTCATGGAGATAATTCATTTAAAACATGGAAATTCATAATTTAACTTTCAAAGAGTATTCTTGGACTCCATGGTGAAAGGAAACCTTGGATGAACATCACACACACTTTTAATTCTTAAATCTTGAAAGAGAACAACTTTCTTGAAAGCTTCCTTGGATTGGAACACTTGAGTTCTTGGTTTTCATGAAAGAAAGATGCTTTAGCTTGATGAATTTGGAGAAAGGTCAGGGTTTATTTGAGAGAGAAATTGGGTAATTTAGCAATATAATGCCCTATCAATAGTTTAATCCCATATTTTTTCTAATTGGGGTGTTGGGAAAAGATAAGACTACCCTTCTGCAATTAAAATTTGTAACTTGTATGTCGATTGGGACATACTGCGATGCACCAATGATACAATTTCTATTCAACCGCAACACGGTGAAATAAAATCTGAATGTGCCTCTATCCTCATCCAAAGAATTCAAAACATACATAAGACATGCTACTAACACCCCTGAACATAAATGAACTAAAAAACATACATATCAGGTTTGAGAAGGTCAATTTAAAAATCATTAAAGTTAAGAGGCCAAAATAAGGCTAATTACCCTATACTTAGCTAAATTTTCAGGCTTTAAGCCTCTTGAGCATGCACTATGAGCATAACTGAACAAAGATTAATACTGGGTATTACAAAGAAATACGGACTTTTAGAAAAAGATTGAGGAATTAACCATGAAATTAAAGGTAACTAACCATAAATTTGAAGAAAAAATATATAAATTAATGATACCGAAGCTCCAAAATCACCCACAATCGGTTCTCCAAAGAATTTTGACTTGTTAGTGTTTAAAACTCTTGAGAATGAAAAAATGGTTAAAATTAGGCTAAGTGAGGTATATATACCGTTCCTAGGACAACGAGTGTCTCTTAAGCAAACAATAGATCGCTTAAGAACATATTGCTTAAAGTGACCAAGTGTCGCAGTCGCGACACTAGCAGCTCAAAAAATATCATATAAGAGATAAATCATTTATGCAACATTTGCTTATGTGATACCAGTGTTCCTAGCCAGATTGCTTAAGCGATCGGCTAGTCATATACGCACTAAACTAAACACTAGTTGAGACTTTGAAGACTTTTCCAACCCCACCAGCTTCATTCAGAATCTCTTATAAACTAATTTACTATGGTACCTTATCAAATTTGATGTTTCAAACTCAATGATACATTCAAAATTTCAATCCGATGCCCTTTTGAAAATAAATGTGTTCCATACCTACTTATTATTTTTCTTAACTTTTGGGCCAATAGCCTAAAATAGTCTGGGAGTCTCAAGATCTAACTAAGTGTCCCCCAAACCTAAATTTGATATTTTGGAGTTGGCGGAATAGTCAGAACTAGCATAGGGTGCCATTTGACTAATTTTTTCATCCAGGAGCTAATTTGAACTAGCAAAGGCTACAAAATAGGGAATTGGCTTTAAAAATCAAATAAACTGCCCGATAACCACACTATTATTCCAAGAAAGTCGCAAATATCTTGGTAAAGCTATAGGAAAGGTCTAAACAACAAAATTGAGTATAAATATGAAAAATAACCAGAAAGGTTATTACATTATAAAGATTTTAAAACCTTAAAAAGTGTGAAATATTGGGAGAACTATTAAAGGGTGATTTTGGAGTGTTCATAATCTTGAGTAACCTATTTCTTTTGAAATTTTGTGGCAAGCTTCCTTCCATTTCATGTTTAAATTCCTTATCTTTTTCCAAAATCATTAGAATATTGGTGGGTTGATTGTAGCACCATTAGAGCTTCAAATTCATCCATTCTTGAGGATAAATGTTCCCTAAGCATAAAGGCGTGTATTATCAATTTCAAAAGTGTAATTTTGCAAGAGGACCTCACATGGGATTTTTATGTGATTTTGGACCTGAAATATAAAAGTGTAATATTGGTATCATTATTCTTATTTTGATGTCTACATTATGATATTGATAGCGTGGAATCAAGACAAAGCTTCTCAAAAGGAAAAATCATTGATTTAGCGAAATTTGTAGGGTTTTCTTTGACATCTAGGTAAGCTAGGTTTACCTCATAGATTGAGTTGATTTGTAGTATAATTATGATACTATGCTAGATATGGGATAGGATTTAGGCATTGAAAGTATGATTAGTATAGTTACTACTATTTCATCTATTTAGCCTATTAAGAAATAGTAATTTAGGTAGAATTGACTCATTTACAGATGATTTAGATAGAATTACTATCATAGGGATAATAATGGTGTGTTTAAAGTCTAAAATTGAATTTAGATACCTTAGCCTAGTTCAAGGTAGAATTTATGTTATCTTTAATAAACTTCTATATGCATGTTATACCCTTTGAAATACTTTTTTGTGGGTTTTAGGATCTTGGATACATGATATTTATGCTAGTTTGTTGTTTGGGAGCTGGCCCTAACTTTTGAAAAAATCCATTGATTTTTTTATATTTAGATTTAGTTCAAGTATGGTGATTAATAATGATTTCGATGTCATAAGTTTTGATTCAAGTATGGAAATAATACTATTGTTAATGATGATATTTAGTTTTGGTTTGAGTCCAGCATTGATAATCATTTATGATGTGATACGGTATGGATGAACTAATAGTTATGGCTTGATATTTGATAAATTTATGGATCTTCGTTTATTTACTTTCTTTTGATTACATCCTTTAGTCTTATGGAGACACATATTGGGTTATTTACTTTTCTGTACAACTGGCTTATGGGGCCAGTCTTGTAGTATTAATTATGTTTTTTCATATTTTGATTGTTTTGGTTAATTATTTATAATGTAGGATATTATTTCTAGGTTTACCTTTTCTACCTTGAGTTACCTTATTTATCATGAATCTTTATATTATTTATATCATGATTTATCTCAGTTGACCGATAATACCTACTGGGGCCCTCTAGTTTTGATACTTATAATACTCTTTTGTACATTTTTTGTGTAGATCCGAGTACAAGTGATTGACGTTGATTTGATGATCATGATGAGTTGATTTTGGAGATAGGGTGAGCTTACAGAGTTGAAGTTCCTCTTTTTCCATGTATTATCTATTTCTAGTCTTTCACTATTCAAGATGGATTAGTATTTAACTATTTCAAGACTTTTGTTCCTTTTGTAGTAGCTCATGTACCGACACTACTACATTGTGAGATGGTTGTTGATGTTTTATCTATCTTTTAGACTCTCATTATTGCCTTATTATTATTTAACTATTACGATGTTCACTTTCTGCTTTTAGCCCAGTTTTTACCAAATCAGACCATTGCTTATAGCTCTGGGCTACTGTTTGGCATACCTACTGGCGGGATAAAGTATGTTCCATCATGACTCATAATTTGGGTCATGACATGAGGATAAATATAATGTATTTATAATGGTTGAAACTTTTATATTCCTAGTTTATTTTGTAATTCATGATTGGGGGTTGATTTTGAGGCGCCCATATATGGAAAGACTATTGGCAAACATAGAATTCAATGAGCTGAAGTTTAAGTTGAATGATAAAGAGGTCAATTTCATCATTGGTAGTCAATGAAGCAATTGAGATATATGAGAGTTTTCTTAATTATTGATGTTATTGATGAGAGTGACATTAAGGTTCCTGTTTTGGAAAGATTTGTTTTTTGAAATTCTATCTATTGTATTGATGAATTTTGGTAAGGATGGGATCGAAGAATATGATGAGAAAGTTTGTGCATTGAATGGGATCAACTTATATTTTTATGCTCCTGAAAAGTTGGACTTGGACTTTATAAATAGGCCAACTTCTCTTGCAAAGTTATCTACTGAGAAACCGCCAGTGTTAAAGTTGAAAAAAGTGTCAAGCCATTTAACATATATTTTTTAGGTGAGAATAATACTTTTTCAGTGATTATTGATGATGATTTCATAGAATAAAAAGTAAAGGCTTTTGTATCAGTATTGCAAAAGTATAATAGAGCAATTGGGTTGATGATCACAGACATTATTGGAATTTCACTAGTCATTTGTACACTGTAACGCCCCAAGAACCTATCACGAGATGTCACATGGTGCTTAAGGCCACCCGTGGCCTCAAGCTAACCCTCTAAGCCTGTCATCACTTTCAAAACTCACTATGATGAAAATCAAGCTAGAGTAAGAAAGAATAATCATTCCATGAACATACTGGAATATGAAAAGGTACTGGCCTGTACAAACAAAATACTGAAATTCTATACATATTGGTACTCTAATCTGACAAAGCCTCTACTACATAAGATTGAGGAGCCATTGGGACAGATCCCCCAACTGACTCGTACTGAATTGAAAGGCAACAACCATCTATTAACAAGACAAAATTGAAGATACAGGTCCTCGAACCATGAGGACTCACCAACTACAGAAATCTAGATGAAGGTACTCGAAGATCACTGTCGCTGCTGAGACTGAGCACCTGAACCTATATCAGGAGGAAATATATAATACAGAAGAGTATGGGAGTCAGTACTTTGGAATGTACTGACTATGTGGGAGTGTATGCAACGGTTTTAAATAATATCATAAATATATAATAAAATCATGCATTCTGACAATAATGACTCTCTTCGCTTGAATTCCCTAAAACATAATTTCCATAAATCGTCAATAATAACACATGCTTCATAAATCTCATAAATCATTGGACTCAACTCAAACTTTTTCGCTCATGACTTAGATTGACTTGGTAACTCAGGGAACTTAGATCATTATGGACTTGGGAGTTTCTTATAACCAACATAAACTAAACCATATGAGCCGCATGGAGTCCAATATTTTTACCTCCTAAGGAGAGAAGCCCACATTGGTAGGAGCGTCGTACTCTTTCAAGGGAGTACAACCTCAATTCCATTATCACAATCCCATACTCGGCCTCTGGCCCATAATTATCAATATCAATCCTACTCAGTGCTAAATACTCCTCCCAGACTCAGCTCAGAACGCGTTAGGAAATATACCTTAATCAATATCAACTCATGGATCTATCATAGATACCGAAACATAAATATATCTCATTTGTAAATCATATACAACTTTGGATTCCTAACTCAACTCAAAAATCAAAATAATCTTTCTGAACATCAAGTGTATTGCTCATCAAATTATGTCAAATGTCAAAACTTTAGGAAGACATCAAAAGACTCATTCTTGACTTTCAGTCCCAAATATCAATATATATATATTCAATAATCAACATTTCATAGAAAATCTTGAATCATGACACTTATCTCAAATCATTTAGAATTCATTAATATGTAATAACCATATGCATCTCATGGCATAAATCCTTAATTTAAGAAATGTGATGGTAAATAAATCTTAATAACAAACTTAATCAACTCAAATATCTTAATACATCAATAAAGTGATTTGGGCGTAAACCCACTTACAAAGATCATGAAATTCCCATGGTAAAAATCAATTCTTTGGGCACAAGAATGAAAGGATATTCTTGTTCAAGCCCCACATACCTTGGATTATAAACTTAAGAATAAGAGACTTGATTGGAACTTATTTCTCACTCTTTTAGGCTAAGATTCTTGATGTCGTTGACTTGGGGAACTTAATTTTTGAACAACTTGGAGAAATCTATGGAAGATTCTTGAATTTCTTAGAGATTATTTGGATTTGGAAATTAGAAACCCTAGTTCTCTTGACATTTCTTAGAAGAGATTGAAGAGAAAATGAATGGCTCTTCTCTACTTGGATATATATATAAGACCAAAAGGGGGGGAAATGACCAAAATGCCCTTTTAAAAAGAGTTGAAAATTGCTGATTGGGGTCTGTGACGGTCAAACTGACGGTCCGTCAGAGCAACTGACGGATCCACCAGAACGCCCGTCACTCGGGGGTCAGAAATGGGACATTCTGCCTCGACTTGATGGTCCGTCAAATTTTTGTCCGCCCACCATTTTGGCAATCGCACGATGGCCAGAAAAAGGGGTTACTGCCTTGTCTTGACGGGTCAATTGACGGTCCGCCAGATCGAACGTCAAACATGAGCGATTCCAACAACGCTCAGTAAAACGGCCATAAATTCCTCGTCCGATGTCGGATTTTGATGAAACTGGAATCGATGGAAAGCTTATTCAATGATATACGTGATAGAAAGTAGAAATTAGAGAAATAAAACACAATTTAAACATCAATCACTTTGGAATCCATCCATATCCACTCAAAAGACAGATTTAGGCTTAAGGAACGATCGGGATATTACAATATCTCCTCCTTGGAAACATTCATCCTTGAATGTTGCCAAATAGGTCAAGAAAAAGAGAAAAAATGAGGATTCATAGCTGGAACGACCCACTCGAAGGGCTTACTTTACTCTAAACTTTTGGGTACTACACAAAATGCACGAATCATAGAGAGAGTGACCATATAGATTAATGCACAACTGAATTGAGGAAGAATAGTACCTTCAGCTTGATTTGAATTCATGGAGAAGAGATGAGGGTACTTGGCTCGCATGTCTGCTTCAGCTTCCCAAGTAGCGCCTTAACTGATTGATTTTTCCATAAAACTTTAACCAAGGGAACTTCCTTATTCCTTAGTTTTCAGACTTGATAAGGATATCGATTGGAACTTCATCATACAAAAGGATATCCTCCACATCAAAGCTTTCTGATAGATCAACAACAATAGAGTCACCAATGTTCTTCTTGAGCATTGAAACGTGGAAGACATGGTGGACAGCTGACAACTCTGCAGGCAACTCAATCTCATAAGCTTTTTTTCCAACATGATTCAACACTCTATAAGGGCCAACATAATGGGGAATAAGCTTCTCTTTCCTTCCAAACCTCGTCACCCCTTTCATGGAAAAAAATTTTAAGTACACCAAATCATCAACTTCAAACTCAAGAGCTCTTCTCCTCACATCTGCATACGACTTTTGATGACTCTGGGTTGTCTTCAACCTCTCCCGAACCAACTTAACTTTCTCCATAACCTCGAACAAAACATCAGGTCCAATAATGGCAGCCTCACCTACTTCAAACCAACCTATGGGTGATCTGCACCTCCGACCATAAATAGCCTCAAATGGAGCCATTCCAATGCTAGCATGAAAAATGTTGTTATACGCAAATTCAATAAATGGAAAATGTTCATCCCAACTCACATTGAAATCAAGAACACATGCTCTCAACATATCCTCCAAAGTTTGGATAGACCTCTCAGCCTGACTGTCTGTCTGCGGATGAAAAGTGGAGCTAAGATGAACTTGGGTGACAAGACCCTTCTGGAAGGCTCTCTAAAAGTGAGAAGTAAATTGAGTACCTCTATCGGATATGATAGACAACGGAACTCCATGCATCCTACTAACTCTCAAAGGTACAGCTTAGCATAGTCCTCAGTGGTGAAAGGTGTATCAACTGGAAGGAAATGCATGGACTTAGTCAACCTGTCTACAATGACCCAAATAGAATCATGATGACGACAAGAAAGAGGTAAACCGGTGATGAAATCCATGTTCACCTCTTCCCATTTCCATGTAGGAATGCTAAATTCTATCATCATCCAATCGGGTCTTTAGTGCTCTATCTTAACTTGTTGGCAAGTATAACACTTCTCTACGAACTTTGCTATATCATTTTTCATACCATTCCACCTATAAATTTCTTGAAAATTGTGGTACATCTTGGTAGCACCGTGATGAATAGAGTATCGCGCGCCATGCGTTTCAGCCATAATTCTGTCCCTCAAATCATCAACATCAGGCACACCCAATCTATTCTAAAATCTCAATACACCATCTCCCCCTTGGGAGAAAACCTCCATCTTTTGGTCTTTGACGGACCCTTTCAGTTCAACCAAACGAGAATCCATATACTGTTTTTTCTTCACTTTCGAAAGTAGGGAAGATTCGGAACTACTCTGAAACTAAACATTACCCTCAGCTGAGTCAAGCAATCTAACACCTAACCTAGCCAAACGATGCACTTCGTGGGCTAACTCTTTCTTATCTTCTTCTACATGCGCTACACTGCCCATGGACGATCTGCTAAGGGCATCTGCCACTACATTGGCCTTGCCCGGGTGATACAGCATATTCATATCATAGTCTTTTAGCAACTCCAACCATCACCTCTATCAAATATTTAACTCTCTTTGAGTAAACACATACTGCAAACTCTTGTGATCCGTAAAGACATCGACATGAACACAGTACAAGTAGTGTCTCCAAATTTGTAAGGCAAAAACCACTACAACTAATTCGAGATCATGGGTCGAATAATTCTTCTCATGCGGTTTCAACTGTCGGGAGGCATAGGCTATAACCTTATCTTTCTGTATCAACACGCACCCCAAACCAACTCTCAAAGCATAAAAATACACCACAAAATCATCTACACCATTAGGAAGGGTTAACACAGGGGATGAAGTGAGTCGAGTTTTCAACTCCTAAAAACTCTTCTCGCAGGACTCTGACAACAGGAATTTAACTTTCTTTTGGGTTAATCGGGTCAAAGGAGCAGCAATGGAAGAGAAACCTTTCACAAAACGACGGTAGTAACCGGCTAGGACCAAGAAACTCCTAATATCATACGGAGAGATAGGTCTAGGACAATTTTTCACAGCTTCTACCTTTTTAGGATCAACTCGAATACCTTCAGAAGAAATAATATGACCCAGAAAAGCAACTGACCTTATCCAAAATTCACACTTGTTAAATTTGGCAAACAACTGATTATCTCTAAGGGTCTGCAAGACAATTCAAAGATGATCTGCATGGTCATTTTCATTTTAAGAGTACATAAGAATATCATCTATGAATATAATAACAAACATATCCAGGTACTGTCTTAACACCTGATTCATAAGGTCCATAAAAGCTGCTGGGTCATTTATTTGCTCGAAGGACATGACCAGGAATTCAAAATGACCATAACAGGTGCAGAAAGTTGTCTTTGGAATATCACACTCTCTGACTTTAAGTTGGTAATAACCGAATCTCAAATCTATTTTCGAGAAATAACTGGAACCTTACAGCTGATCAAATAGGTCATCAATCTAGGGAAGAGGGTACTTGTTCTTGATTGTGACCTTGTTGAGCTGACGATAGTCAATGCACATGCGCAATGAACCATTTTTCTTTCGTACGAATAGAACTGGTGTGCCCCATGAAGACACACTAGGCCTTGTGAAACCCTTTTCAAGAAGATCTCTGAGTTTCTCTTTCAAATCCTTAAGTTCTGCGAGGGCCATACGATATGGAGGAATAGAATTAGGCTGCGTATTGGGATAAAGATCAATCCTAAATTCTATCTCTCTATCGGGAGGTACCCCTGGAAGATCTTTTGGGAAAACATCAAGAAATTCATTGACAACGCTAATAGACTGAATAGGCAGAGTCTCGGACTTAGTTTCTTTAACTTGAACTAAATGATAAATAAAACCCTTAGATATCAATTTCCTAGCTTTAAAGTAGGATATAAAATGACTCTTGGGAGCTACAGAATTTCTAGACCACTCAAAAATTGGCTCGTTGGGAAACTGAAACTTGACTACATGGGTACGACAGTCTATAAATGCAAAGCAAGAGTGAAGCCAATGCATACCTAGAATAATGACAAAATCAACCATGTCTAGATCAATCAAGTCTGCAAACATAATTCAGTTTAGGACAGTGATAGGACACTTTTTATACACTTGCTTAGCAACAACAAATTTACCCGCTAGTGTAGAAACTAGAAAAGGCACAAGAATCTTTTCAGCATTGATTTTAAAATTCACAGCCACCAACGGAGTCACATAAGAAAGACTTGACCCAGGGTCCATCAATACATACACATCGAAATGAAATACACGAAGCATACCAGTAACAAAATCTGGTGAATCCTCCTACTCCTAGCGGGGTGGTATAGAATAAAAGCAATTTTGGTGCTGACCACCTGCAGTACTAGACGAGGCACCCTGAGGAGGATTAGGATGAATTAAAAGGGATGGAGCACTAATAGCCTGACTCTAGGGACGAACATCACGACTCCCATGTCTGGCATATGGGTAATCCCTGAATTTATGGCCCAACTTACCATAACCAAACAAACCTCTCTGATCGACTAAGCACTCACCAAGATGGTCCTTACCACACTTTGGACATGGAAGAGGATGAGGTTTGTTACTCACACTATCCTGGGACTTGGACATTGTAGACCTATTACCCTGCTCCTGTTTGATTCTGAATATGGGAGCACTGGCTGATGAAGGAGCTGGCATAAGTGAATGGTTCTGGGACTGAGGGCGATTCCCTCAAGTAAATCTAGTCTGACCATACCCCTGTTGCTCTGATATAACTCTCTTATTCACTGTCTCTCTCTCTCTCTTTTACCTTGTCCGCCTCATTCTGATGAGCATGTATCATCAATCTAGAAAGGTCCATGTCCCTATTAAGCATAGAGGACCTACACTCTTTCACAACATAACCAGATACACCATCCAAAAACTTACTCATACTAGTTCTAGAATCAGCCATCATACTGGGAGCATACTTAGATAATTGATTGAACTTATGACAATACTCTTTAACTGTCATGTAGCCATGTCTCAAGTTCATAAATTCTTATAGCTTCTCTTCCCTCAGATCAGGGGGAAAGAATCGGTCTAAGAACGCATCCTACAATAACTACCAAGTCATGGGAGCGGCATCCTCCCCTCTACTCTTCCTCCACATCTCCACCCAATCATAAGCAATATCTTTTAAGCGATAGAAATCTAACTCCACACTTTTTTCTTCTGTTACATGTATAATTTGGGTGATCTTCTTCACCTCATCAAGATACAACTGTGGGTCCTCACTTGCCCTTGAACCATAAAACTCTGGTGGATTCATCCACAAAAAATATGAAGTCGAGCTGCTGCTGAATTACCTTTTTGTGGAGATGGAACTACGGCTTGAACATTGGCCTAAGCATTGGAAGTAACCACCTAGGCTAGCACCTGAAAAGCTGCCCGAAACTAAGCATAGGACACTATCTCACTTAAAGAATCAACGGGTTGAGGTCGTTCATTGTTCCTTTAAGCTCTACAAGGAGGTATTTCCTATCATAAAAGAGCACGAATTAATACTAGAGAGAAACAGTCATAGGAATTATAGACTTTTGAAATAAAGAAACAGCTTTTCCCAAAATACCCCATAGCCTCTTGCTCATAGATGTGGCGTGCTAGACACCGATGATCAAGACTCTACGTAACGCAACTTGTCAGACTCTCTAGGACTCTTTGAAACTTAGGCTCTAATACGAAGCTTGTAATGCCCCAAGAACCTATCCCGAGATGTCACATGGTGCTTAAGGCCATACGTGGTCTCAAGCTAACCCTCTAATCCTGTCATCACTTTAAAAACTCACTATGACAAAAATCAAGCTAGAGTAAGAAAGAATAATCAGTCCATGAACATACTGGAATATGAAAAGGTACTGGCCTGTACAAACAAACTACCGAAATTTTGTACATACTGGTACTCTAGTCTGACAAAGTCTCTACTACATAAGACTGAGGAGCCATTGGGACAGATCCCCCAACTGACTCATACTGAACTGAAAGGCAATAACCATTTATTAACAAGACAAAATTGAAGATACAGGTTCTTGAACCATGAGGACTCACCAACTACAGAAATCTAGATAAAATTACTCAAAGATCATTGTCGCTGCTGAGATTGAGCACCTGAACCTATATCACAAGGAAATATAGAACACAGAAGAGTATGGGAGTCAGTACTTGGGAATGTACTGAGTATGTGGGGGTGTATGCAACGTTTTTAAATAATATCATAAATATAAAATAAAATCATGTATGCTGACAATAATGACTCTCTTTGCTTGAATTCCCTAAAACATAATTTCCATAAATCATCAATTATAACACATACTTCATAAATCTCATAAATCTTTGGACTCAACTCAAACTCTTTGGCTCATGACTTAGACTGACTTCGTAACTCAGGGACCTTAGATCATTACGGACTTGGGAGTTTCTTATAACTAACATAAACTAAACCATTTGAGCCGCATGGAGTCTAATATTTTGCCCTCCTAAGAAGAGAACCCCACATTAGCGGGAGCGTCGTACTCTTACCAGGGAGTACAACTTCAATTTCATTATCACAATCCAATACTCGGCCAATGGCCCACAATTATCAATATCAATCCTACGGTGGCACGTAGGTTTGGGGAAATACCATATTTCCCACTCGGTGCTAAATACTCCTCCTAGACTCAGCTTAGAACGCGTTAGGAAATTCAACTTAATAAATATCAAATCATGGGTCTATCATATATACTGAAACATAAATATATCTCATCTGTAAATAATATAGAACTGTGGATTCCTAACTCGACTCAAAAATCAAAACAATCTTTCTCAACATCAAGTGTATTGCTCATCAAATCATGTCAAATGTCAAAATTTTAGGAAGACATCAAAAGACTTATTCTTGACTTTTAGTCCCAAATATCAGTATATATATTCAATAATCAACATTTCATAGAAAGGCTTTAATCATGACACTTATCTCAAATCATTTAGAATTCAGCAATACGTAATAACAATATGCATCTCATGGTATAAGTCCTTAATTTAAGAAATATGATGGTAAATAAATCATAATAACAAACGTAATCAACTCAAATGTCGCAATTCATCAATAAAGTAATTTGGGCGTAAACCCACTTACAAAGATCATGAAATTCTCATAGTAAAAATTAATTCTTTGGGCACAAGAATGAAAGAATATTCTTGTTCAAGCCCCATATACCTTGGATTATAAACTTGAAAATAAGAGACTTGATTGGAACTTATTTCTCGCACTTGTATGCTAAGATTCTTGATGCCTTTGACTTGGGGAACTTAATTTTTAAATAACTTAGGGAAATCTATATAAGATTCTTGAATTTCTTGGAGCTGATTTGGATTTGGAAAAGAGAAACCCTAGTTCTCTAGATTTTTCTTAGAAATAATTGAAGAGAAAATAAATGGCTCTTCTCTACTTGGATATATATATATAAGACCAAAAGGGGGAGGAAATGACCAAAATGACCTTTTAAAACGAGTTGAAAATTGTTGATCGAGGCCTATGATGGTCGAACTGATGGTCTGTCAGAGCAACTGATGGTTTACCAGATCGTCCGTCACTCGGGGGTCAGAAATGGGACATTCTTCCTCTACTTGACGGTCCTCTGAATGGTCCGTTAAATTTTTGGCGGCCCACCATTTTGTCCATCGCACGATGGCCAGAAAAAGGGGTTACTGCCTTGGATTGATAGGACAACTGACGGTCCACCAAGGACTTGACGGTCCACCAGATCAACCGTCAAACCTGGGCCATTTCGACAACGCTCAGTAAAACAGCCATAACTTCCTAGTCCAATGTCGTATTTTGATAAAACTTATATCAATGGAAAGCTTATTCAATGATCTATATGATAGAAAGTATAAATTAGTGAAATAAAACACAATATAAACATCAATATCTTTAGAAGCCACCCCGATCCACTCAAAAAACATATTTAGGCTTAAGGAACGATCAGGGTATTACATACACATATGATCTAATTAAATTATATTATGTCCCTACTATTAAACATATACCCATACTCAACCTAATAATGCAAGAGGTGGTTAAGAAGCTGATAATAATGTGTCTAGATGCATGGGTTATTTACCTAATTTCTAATAGATAAAAGATAAGGTAAAATATAAGGGTACAGTAAAAAAGATAAGGTAGAGAAAGAAGTGATAAAGGAATTAAAATAATGGAAAAGTAGATAAATAACCAACCAAGGAAGTTAAAGAATATAAATAAAGTAGATGAAGAGTGTGCTATGTAGAAAATGGCAAAAACATGAAAGAAAAATTAAGAAGCTGGGATAAAGTGGGTACAAAATGAGTAATCTAGAGTATTTTCTACTTCAAAACTTGTAGGTGGGGCCACACCCCCTGTGTTACTGACACCTAATCCAGTGATTGTAGAAGTTTATTATTTAAGCACCCTATTAACTACTGGGTCACTGTTGCAGATTTTTTGGCAATTAAGACCTCCAAAAAATTTCCAGACTCCCAATACTAATGTCTTCAAAATTATTCCATCCATTTAGATTATATTTTTATTATTTATACATGAGGGAAAGCACATTTTTCTTTATTGGTGGGTGCGGTACTTCTGGGTCTGTCACCATAAGGATTTTTATTGCATTTGTTTCTTTTCCACATGTGCTATTGAGTAGAACTAATATGTTTAGGATCTGTATATCTAAGTTTTTCATTGTGTTATGTTTATTCATGTTATGTGTATGCAAAAATATGATAATGAATGAATGGACATTGTTGTTTTTTAAGTTGGAAAAATGAGGACCGCACTAAAAAATTTTACAATTTTGTAGCTATGTGTTTGGTTCTATTTGATAACTGATGTTGCAGATTTATTCTTGGTATCTATAATTTAAAAAATAAGTGAGTCTAGCTTAATCTTGAATATGAGTCTGATAGTTTGTAGTGATTATGCTATTTCATGTCGTGAGTGTGGAGCCTTTGTGTTATATATTACCGTGTACAAGTATCTTGAACTTGACAAGTTCAATCTGTAAGGTGATAGGTTTGTTGTGTAGTTGAGAATCACATGCCTTGTTTGAACTTAGTCCACATTACATAAAAAAATGTCCAAATAATGAAATAAATCCCTTGATCCCTATTTTAGATTTTCTATATACTTTATTCAGCAACTTTTAACCTTCTCTTCTCCATAATTAATCTTTATATTGGCCCTGGTATATCCTTGAGCATCGTGCACATCAACTCAGGCAAGTTACATAAGTTGAGGGTGTCTACTATATAAAGGCTTGATAGGTTAAAATAGTATGAAAGGAGCATTGTTGAATGAATGAAGATCCTAAGAGCGAACATAAAGATGAAAGAATGAATAATAAATAAGAAGGGTGAAAAAAATAATGAAAAACAAGAAAAATAAAAAGAAAATAAAAGATTCAACAATTGTGGTACATTTAGAGAAGGGATTGATTAAATAAAAAGGAGAATATGAGCAAAATCATTAATTAAGTGGATTTGTATAATCATAAATGTCAAGAAGGGTTGAGTCACTAATCCTAGATATATCCTACTTTAACTCAAGCCCTCGTTATAATCCAACTAATTTATTGTAATGATCCAAAGCAACCGTCTGAAGTTGAATGGCAATTACATGTCCATGGTATTGCATGTGAATTGTTTGAAGTTCTTTGTAAGAGTGATAGATATAAATTACAATCCCTGAATTGTGCCGATAACTTGTTCTAAGGACTTCTTTACTCTGAGGGTATGTGAGTGTTATTTGTACTTGTGAGTTATTAGACTGAGTCATTTAAGAGTATGTAGTGTTTCTCTTTTGTAATGTAATGCAAAGCTTAGATCCCTGCTAGTTGGTTGATGAATAGTACATGCATATCAGGTCCAATTTGTTGTACAACTACTATTTATTCCCTTGAAATCTAGATACCAACATGATATGGTGTTGTTTAAGTTTCTTGAAGTCAAGGAAACATTCTATGTTAAGGGTATTGATGACGATGAATTTTGCAATTATAAATAAGGATAATTGCATGTTTTCAAGCAACCATTGGTTTTAATGTGTTTGGTGTTTATTTGTAAGAAATAATTCCAATGATAGAAAAAAGTGGAAATCAGGTTGTAAATATGTTTGACGGCTCCACTAGCGAATGGTCGGATCACTACTAAACCCCCATATTATCTGTCAAGTGAAGGTAGAATCAAAGGACAAATAGAGTCGGGTGATAGCTCATCTAACGATATGTCAGAGCCCTGATAATCTGACACCCAAGACTCCAATGCTAAAATAAAATAAGTCACTTTTAACTTATCAATGACAAATCCAGTGATGACCCGCCAATATCCTGATGAATCATCAGGAAAAACAATCAGTGCTAAGAATAATCTAAGGTTCAAGTAGAAGTTGGTGATGGGTCAACTGACGAATCATCACTTCTCTAATTAGCCAGTGGGTAAGTCGCCAGAGTGGAGTCGAAGCACAAATTTAAATTTTAAATTTTCACATCTTCGGAGCCTATAAAGAGCTAGTCTAGGGTTTAGAATAGGCATAGTTCACACTTTGAATATCTTTGTAATGAACTTTTTCTAGTGAATTGAGATTCATCAAGTGATAAACACACAATCTTTGTTTTTTGTCAAGGATTGTAGAATTGAATTTCTTCTTTGGTATGTTTTATCTTTACATTATGAAATATACTTTCTTCAACTCTTTCATTATCAAGAGTGGATATATCCCTATAACTAGGCTTGTGGAATCTTTGGTGGAAAATTAGTTCAATGGTTAATATTTTTATGAATTTGAATTACTTTTAAAATTATATTGCTAAAGCCTTCACTTTAACAGTTTTTTAACAGTTGCAAAGATTAGAACAAACCTTAAGTTTAACTTTCTTGAACAAATAGGTTTAAATGGGAAAAGGAATTGGTAACATGAATTTGGAGTATCTAACCTACGTCTAATGATTAAAGCTTTGGCAAGATTAATCACATGAGACTTAAAACAAGTTATAATTCCATCACTATATATTTTTAAGAATTAAAGTAAAAATCATCTCTATAGGTTGGAAAACACTTAGATTAACATTTGAAATTGTTTTATTTATAATTCCATGTGTTGATACATATCCATCTTTAAGTTAATACAGAAGAGGTGTGAAGTCAAGGTGAACATAGTCCTAGTTTGTCTTCTCTCTATTAATTAAACTTTGCAAATTTAACCACTATAACTTGAATAAAGTGAAAATATTCCACAAGTTTTTGATACACCCCCTCCATCATTTCATAGAAATCATTGACTAATTATTATTTAAACTACATATAACTTAGTTATCCCCTTTTTTCATGTCGGATTTTACCACAACCTTTGTTGGGTTCTATATTTGACAATGACTATTTACGCTTAAGAGCACGAGTTAGAAAAATGTTTTGATTGAGTTGGAACTCAATCAAACAATATGAGAATGGAAATGGTGAAACTTTTCCTACAACACTTCATAGCCTCTTGCTTATAAGTGTGGCTCGCTTCACACCCATGAATAAGACTCTACTTAATCTATCATTAATACATTCGACGAAATATTAAATCCAATGATTTAATTCCATCATTGTATTTACCTGAGAGTATCCCCTAGTCACCAAAAAGTGCTTAGAGTCACAAGTGATGTGAAGCCAACCCATGCCTTGGCATAACACTATTAATACTGTGTAAACTGAAAATATTGTATGGAAACTAAAGTTTCAATGATATATGAATAAGCATAATAAAATTGTAATGATAAAATAAAAACAAAAATCCCTAAACATAACATAAATATAAACATCTACTACCTGTCGGAAGCCTCTTCTATGATGGGTTGGTGGAACAAGCTCTTAGTGAACTCTATGTAATTGCCCTCTAGGTCATTTTTGATATTTTATTCTCACTTTTTTCATTTGTATCTTTCCTATAGCTGCCACAAATCATTTATAACTTATTGGAACTGAAATCTTGGTTACCGAATAGTTCATTTGATTTTTAGAGTCAATTCCCTATTTTAAAGTCTTTGTTAGTTCAAATTGGTTACCGAATAAAACTTCCAGTCAAACAATCTCGTATTTTAATTCTAACAGCTCTTACACCTCTAAAACATTGATTTAAAGATAGAGAGATCCTTTGTATAGGTCCTGAGGTTCCCAGACTTATTTTGGGCTATTGGCCAGAACTTAAGAAAAATAACAGAAGACTGTGGCACCTACTTTATGTTGAAACAACCTGTAATGGAAATTTTAACCACTTTATTCAGTCTAGAACCTCAGATTTGATAGGGTATCATAAAACCTCAAATCTCCTAGTGCTGGTGCACTGCTTAAGTGCCTTTTTGGGTCACTCAAAAATAGAAGGTGTTACAGCAACTAGGTTGGCCCAATGGAGGTTTGCTTAGGCAGTGGTTGATTAAGCGTAAAGGGACAGCTTAAGTAGTACCTATGTAGGCATCCACATATTGCTAAAGTTATATTAGGTCACTTAACAGGTGATGTTATGATTGATAATATTTGGATTATTTTTATGGTTTATGCTATCGTGAAATCGTAAATTAGGCGTAATTGACTTAGTTGCTTATTATTTATGTAGAGTTTCTATTTTAGAGCTCAATATGGATTTTTAAACATCTAAAAGTTAATTTAAACACCTTATCCAAGTCTGGGGTAGAATTTGCCTTAAAAATATATTTTGGAGATTAAAATTTTGCCCCTCCTGCCCATCTTAGGCCAAGACTTGTGTTAGCTTTTGTAGACCTTTATACATATGTTATACCCTTTGTAATACTTATTTTGGGACTTGAGGATACAAGATATTTAATGATAATATTTGTTTTGTTTATGGGTGTCGTGCTAAATTTTGGCAAAATATGGTGGTTTATTATTGTTAGTTTTGGTTCAAGTCTGGCAATTGGTTATGATATTAATGACATGAGTTCTGATGCTATTTTGGCATGTGATGTTGTGATGTTGATGCTACTGAATTTTGGTTTGAGTCTTGCTATAAGAGTTTGTGATGATATGATACTTTGTGGAGGATTCACGGTTATAGCTAATATTCTGTAAAGCTGTGGTTCTTTGGTTATTTACTTTCCTTTTATTGCACCCTTTGAGCTTATGGTGCCCGAATTGGGTTATTTAATTTTTTGTACTTACTGACTTATGAGGGCCAGTTTTGTAGAATTAGTTACGCCTCTTTTAATGTTATGTTTTTTATCTATTTATTTACAGTGTTGGAGCTTACTTCCAGGTTTACCTTGACTTAGTTTAGTATAGAATTAGTTTATGTTTTTTACCTTGACTTAGTTTATTTATCTAACATATTTATCATGTTTATATTATGATTTATCTCAGTTCACTGATGATTCCTACTGAGTAGCGTGGTTTTTTTACTCATGTTACACTTCTATACTATTTTGGTGAAAATTTGAGTACTAGCATCAACCGCGGATGTGTCGATTATGCTGAGTTGGATTTTGCAGATAGGTCATCTCTAGAAGTCAAAGTTTCTATTTTTCCTACTATAATCTATGTCTAATCTTTTACTTTCTGAGATAAGTTATATTTGACTATTTCAATAGATATGTTTCATTTGTAGTAGCTTTTGTACCGACACAACTATGTCTGTAAAACCCTATAAAATTCACTCATACTCTGAGCCTTAGTACATGTTCAGTGGAGTTTAAATACATCCCTAAAAGGTTGAAAAGTGTCTTCCCAAGTGATAAATATTTTTTTCATGTTGAGAATTGAATAAGCTTTCCATCAATACCAATTTCATCAAAATCCGGCATCGAACGAGGATGTTATGGCCGTTTTGCTAGAAACAGTCAAAACCGCCTAGGTGCGACGACCGGGTTGACAGACAATCGAGCTTGTGGTGGACCTTTTCCCAGCTCAATACAACTAAGGCAGAGACTTCCTTTTCTGTTCCAAGTGCGACAGCCAGGACGATGGACCGTCGAGGATGCGATAGAGCATCATTGGGACCGTTGCGCTGAGGCAGTGTGGCCACATCTTAGACAACGTGTGATGAACAACCCGACACACCATCACATCAAGGTATTGTATTATTTTGCTGACCGATGTGTGATGGATGATCTGACGGACCATTAGACTAAGCGACGGTCGTCACTTCGACCGTCGCAGCCCCCGTTCAGCATTTTTAACTCAATTTTAAAAGGGCTTTTTGGTCATTGTCCAACTTTTTTCAGCCCCTATTTATGTTCAATCAAGGCTCCAAATTTCATTCTTCATCTTTAACATCAAAAACTAGGGTTTCTACAAAATCAAAACACTTCTTTCTTCTTCAAGAAAAATCAAGAGAAATCAAGAAAGCAAGAATCTATCCAAGAGCCTTTAAGAAAGAGTTTCCTAAGGTATGTAGATGTTGATTCTTGTATCCCTTTCATCAAGAATCTCAAGAACCCTTTTTAAAAAATTCAAAGATCTTATATTTATGGGTTCTCATGGTTCATGTGTGTTGAAATTGATGTTCATGCTATTATTGAGTTATGATTTATGTTTGTTTGCAAGGTTTTCAATCTTTCACCCTAGTATGTGATATTCATCTGGTGTTCGTGATAAACCTTCTTAAAGTTTCTTGTTAAGTGATGTGTTCATGTCAATTAGGTGTAGAAATTGTTGAATAAGCAAAGCATGCTCCAAATATATTTGGTAAAATACTTATGTGAAGGAATTAGAGGCATTATAACATGTTGACTAGAAATCCCCAATTGTGTGCAAGCCCATGCAAGCCAAGTGTTTGTTGAATAGCCTTAGTGAATGAATTGTGACATGATATCATGAAATTCTCCAATTATGTACTCTTCGATACATGCTAAGACTTTAATACATGCTAAGTGTTTAATGCAAGACCTTGTTGAATGGAGTATGAGCCAATAGTATGTCTCCCTATATCATTGCATATTTATGATTTCTAAGCGATTGAAGAGATGCTTAAGTGATTGTGATGGTGAATGAATATCCATTGTCTTGATTATTCAAGAATGGTTATTTTTACTTTTACGTCATCGAGACCTAGGGGTATTGATACCCGACAAATTAGTTGCATTCTAGAGCCAGTGTCAGTATTCTCGATAATCTCTGTCAAGCCACAATTCTCAGAACTCAGTGAATTATAGAAATCTGTACTCTCAGACATATACAGGACTTAATAAATCTCAGTAATCTCGGTAATCTCCGTAATCTTAGTATCGCTAGTAATCTAGCCTCAGTTCTATACTCATCTTAGAGCTAGTATTATTCAAGTGTTTAGTTTACACCTTAGTAGTAATCGAGTAATCTATTCAATGATCTGTATCGTTCAGTCTGATAATGAGATTCTATAGTATTCCATCAGATACAAAACCAAGTGAATTCTGATTAACTCAGTTAGATCATTCGAGAAACATGATCAATATCAGATTTAGCTCAGTGTATGTTCAGTTAAGAATCAGTTCAGAGTCTTTCAGTTGGGAGTAGGTGCTAGAACCGAGCGAGTGTAGGGATGGCGGCTCCACGTTAGAGAGGCAGAGTCGTTAGGAGAAATCCCTGAACTCCAGAACTGCATAGGTAGTGCAGGATGTAGGAGTCACCCATTAGAAAAGGCTTATTACCCGCTAGATAGGCTTGACTATTATACTATATTAGGCTTGACTTCTTTCGAGGGTCACCCGTTATAGAGGCTTGACCAAAGAGGTCTTTATACGTGACATGGTATTGACACACATCCAGTTGGGGTTATATGTTAGACCCCACCAGTTCATATTCGAGGCATGTCGGTTAAGTGAGCACTCCCACAGTTACAGTTTTAGTATCAGTCTTCAGAAAAATATTCAAAAATTAAGACTATCAGATATAGTCATCTATCTTAGTGAGAAACTCAGATAGTTCTATTGATTCATGAGCCACCCGCTATATAGGCATGGTCCCACATAAAGTTATTGAGTAATATTATTATCAGATCCAGAGATCACCCGTTAGATAGGCTTGATCTCAGTCTCAGATACAGTTGAGTAATCTCATTATCAGATCCAGAGATCATCTGTTAGATAGACTTGATCTCAGTCTCAGATTCAAGTGAGTAATCTTATTATCAGATCCAGAGATCACCTGTTAGATACGCATGATCTCAGTCTCAGATTCAGTTGAGTAATCTCATGATCAGATCTAGAGATAACTCGTTAGATAGGCTTGATCTCAGTCTCAGATTCAGTTGTGTATTCTTATTATCAGATCCAGAGATCACCTGCTAGACATGCCTGATCTCAGTCTCAGATTCAGTTGAGTATTCTTATTATTAGAATCAGAGATCTTCCGCTAGATAGGTTTGATCTCTGATATAATCTTTTCATATCATTGCTAGTAGATTCGTGAATTATCCCTTAGAAAGGTTTGATCTCCGATGCAGTCAGTCGAGAGTATAAAGCTCAGCTTTCAGTCATTGATATGAGTGGATTTATTTATTCAGTATCTCAGGCATTTGTAGTGAGTTTAGATGATAGTAAATCAGTATCCAAGTTTCAGTATTTTGATTTGCGATGTTTTTAGTTATGTTCTGTGCATTTATGCATATGTCCTCATTCAGTATTCTTATGATTATTCAGCTAAGTAATTGTTCATGCATAAGCCCTTACATTTAGCCTTACCTCATCTTCATACTAGGTATAATCCTATACTAACGCATTTGCGCTATGGAGTTTTATTTGACACCATAGGTTCAGAGGCACGAGATCCATAGTACCCTTAGCAGCTCAGTTCCAGTCATCAGTAGTAGACATAGCAGTGATTCCTTTTTAGTCCAGGATGATCCTTATTCCTATTATTATTATATCAGACATGGTTTATTTTCAGTAGATGGAGTTAGTTGGGGACATGTCCCATCAATTCCACAGTTCAGACAGTTTAGAGGCTTTTCAGACAGATGTATCAGTATTCAGTTTTTAATTTTGAGTATATTTAGATGTTTTGAACCTTATGGTTAGTTTTCACATTTATCATTTATATTATGTAGTGTTCAGGTACAAATATCAGTAAAGGGTTAGCTTATGGTCCTTCGGGATCATGAGGACCGTGTGACATTTTGGTTCTAGAAAAATTGAGTCGTTATAATGTCTTGGGATGGTTATGAATGCTTTATCTATATTCTAGACGATTATTATTGTTTAATGGTTTTTATAAGTTTTTAATGGTTGATTTCTGGATTTTAGGCCATTTTTCACCAAATTATCCCATTACATATAGCTCTGGGCTACAGTTTTGCTTACCTACTTGCGGGATAAATTAGGTGACATCATGAATCATAAATTGGGCCATGAAACTCTAAATATCTAAAAGTGAAACTGAGAAAACAAATAAAATATTGATAACTAGTCCTTAAAAGACAATCACACATCAAAACACAACTAATGAAATATTACTAGATCAAGCTAGCCGCGATTGAGGTGCTGAATGTTTATACCTATATTATAAGAATATATCGCAAGGGAAAGAAAATGATTAGTACTTTGAATATATTGGTCATGTGATATATGCATTCCATATTATAAGATGAACATGTAGAAAGTGACATCATAACCTAAACATGGGACTAAAATCCATAAATTGAAGAATGACAATGAAATAAATAGGTAACACTATAAGATGATGAATAAACTAAATACAAGGTGAAATGAAATCTAAGACTAAATTATTGTAGGTTTTTGCAATTAACATTGACCGTTTAAGCAACATGAAATCCAACATGTAACATTAGTTGGGAGAGTGTTCTATACCTTGCTAATGGTATGAACCATGATTGGTATGAATTCACTCATGTACCAATTAAGAGAAAGGAAGATACTCTTAACTTGAGAGGACATCTTTAACCAATGATGCTACAAAGTTTGGGACTTGGTTATCTGAATCCTTATCCCTGCCAGTGCTAAGTACTATTCCTAATTTAATGTAAACTAATATACTTAAATGCTCAATGATAATAATATTCTCAAACTAAGAATATGTGTTTTATCTGAAATAATTATAGATGATAAAAACTATAGAATTGAATATTCAATTGACAATGCATAATATCCTAGGTCATCAGGCGTTTATAACCTATTATCGCAAAAGGATGCAACTAATAATGCCAATATTATAATCTTACTTTAATATGGAATATTATAACTAAAGAAACAAATCAAGATCTTTGTAATAATATAAGAGATCATATTCATTCATACGGAATGATGCTAAAATTTATGGAAAACATATATTCATGGTTTAGTCAAAGCAAAAAAAACTAAAAACTAAAGATTTTATGAAAAGCCTAAGCTTGAAGGGTTGAATTAAACTTGAGGAATTGAGTTTACTTTGAGATTCAAAGGGTGAAAGGAAACCCATTGATGAAATTTCACATACCTTGAGATGAAAAAATTTAGTGAAACCCTTGAATTTTGAGCTTGAAAAATATGAACCCTACTTATCCCTTGGAGAAGGTAAATCACCTATTTTTTGTTTTCTCTCAAAGTGTCGAATATTTTTTATTGGGTAAGAGACTTAGGGTAATATTAAAATTAATAGTCATTCATAGAATAACTTAAATAGAATAGTTTTTGTGTTAAAATATTGGGAAAGGAACAAATAACCCTTAAAAAGTTGTCTGGAAAGTTGTTGGAATTAGTCTTGATGACTCACATGATGACTCATACGGTTTGGCTATGAATCATGGCCTGAGTCATTACCTAGAACATGATTATTTCTTTCTTATGATTTGATCATGAGTCACCCTATGACTCATCGGGTCTCCTGAATACTCTTCATGTATAAGTTGTCGTCACTTATAATTTTAATTGTGCTTAAGTAAAATCGACATAACTTCTTGCTATGATACATAATTAATGATCAATCTAATGTACTAGAAATATAATTCAAATATTTATAATTTGTTTTGTTTTGAACTAAAGAGTATTAAATAACGTAGGATTTATGATGATTTCAAGATGCTTTAGAATGATTTTACATGAGAAACCAACAGATAAGGAATGTTTCAATGTTTCTATGAGCTAGATGTTATTGGAGGCCTTAACACTTTTATAAATAACTACTCATTCTAACAAAACATGATATTTGATTATACATGTACTTGAAGCATAGTTTAAATCTTAGCATAAATTTTTTTGGTGTTACATTATCTATTGGATATAGACCTTTATATTGTATACCTTTTTCGTTATCACAGTTGTCATAACCTGAATTCTAAGCATTAAATATTGGGGTTTTCCATTTATTAAAAAATAATATTTAAATAATTTCTAACTTTATTTCAACTAGATTCAAGGTTTTCCGTTTATTAAACAATGATATTTCAATTATTTCTAACTTTATTTCCACTAGATTCGAGATTTAGAGTGCTTAAACTATGAAAAAATTAATTTTTAATTAAAATTCTAGTTTTAGCCTTTTATTTGGGGATTCATTTTTTAGGTGATTTTTCAACTTGAATTAAAAATATGCCAATATGGGTGTCAATAGATTTATATTTAAGACTAGAAGCCATTTTTCAAACATTAGGAGCATTCTAAAACTTCTTAGAAAAAGGCGTTTCGGTTGAGGGTTTTGGCCTCGTCTTTTAGCTTCGAAGTTTGTCATAGATTAACTTTCTTCAGACCTAGTTTTGCAGAGATGTTATCATATAAAATGTGCTGAGTTGGGTAAATCCTTATTATTTACATTTTAGGCCATTTATTATTGACATTATGATGCTTGAGTGAGGGCTTGTGTTGAATTATCATATCTTAGTAGGGTTATTATCATTGCAATGTATGAATGGGGCCAATGTTGATCTTATAATTGATTAAGAAGTTATTATTATTGTAATGTTGGAGTGGGGGTT
This sequence comes from Capsicum pubescens, assembly GCA_030864215.1. NCBI lineage: Eukaryota > Viridiplantae > Streptophyta > Magnoliopsida > Solanales > Solanaceae > Capsicum > Capsicum pubescens. The sequence goes on from CM061543.1 coordinate 174,304,791, forward strand.
TGTGTTTATCTCATTGGTGTCTTATTTGGTTCTTTCACTATTATGGTGTTGTGTTGAGGATATGGAGGTGGTTTTTGACATATTTTCAGTTATTTTAATTTTTTCTACCATAAGGGGGCTTGTATTGTAATACCCCATACTTTTCCCAGCTAATTTCAGCCCAAGAATGTCTAGAATTAGCTTCTAAATTGAATGATAGTTATTCCATGAGGAATTTTCAAGATTTTTACTTTTGTCATGTGGGAAATTCAATAAGCTTTCAATTCGTATAAGATTTACCCAAATCTGATAACCGGGTCAGAAGTTATGACTATTTCAAGTTCCCATCATAAAACAGTGCCATATTAGTTAGTGGTGTGCCGCTCCACAAGAAGAAATGGCATTTGGCAAATTCCAGCAGGGGTTCGCAATTATGGCGTATCGCACCAAGGCCCAAATTTGGAATTGTCCTTTTCCAGTATCTTAGCGCGATTTCCTCCGAGTCGTGCAAAAGTTCCAATTCGCAAAAGAAGGGGCTACGCCATGGCTCAGTGTTGCGCCGTCCCTCAGTTTTCTAATTTTCAAATTCCAGTGACACGGTGCGATAGCACTGCATCACGCCAGAGGTTCAATTTGGGAAATTTTTACTGAAATTACCAGACGTGTCCAATGTTAAAAGGGTCAACGTCCCACCCTTATTTAAGACCTTTAACATGTGATTCAACCACTTTTCACCCAAAATACACTCTCTTCTCTCAAAAATCTCTCAAGAACAAGCTTGGGTTTTCATAGAAGATCCAATTCCAAGAAAGTTTCTCCGTCAACCTTCACAAAATCTTGAACTAAGATATGCATAGTGTTCTTTCATGGACTCCTTTTGTCCATGAAGCCCAATAATCATTTTTATAAAGTCAAGATTTTAGATTTTCTTAATGAACTTCAAGTTGGGTTTATTTTGTTTATGTTAAGAATGATCAAGTAAATTCAAATCCATGTTGGGTGATTAATTTTATGTGGAATTGGTTTGTATAGATGTATATTCATGTGAACCTATGAATTGTAAGGCCCCGCAAAGTTCTCTCATAGTTTAAGCCGTAGGGCATGTCAAGTGTGGCGTGATTTCGGCCCTAATAGATGGAGAAGTTGCTTCCGAAGTGAGTAACGTGTTAACCATATAGACTTTCCCTAATTTGTACTTTTTATCACGTGGGAAATCTGATAAGCTTTCCATCGATATAAGATTTGCCCAAATCCGACACTTGGGTAAAAAGTTATGGCTAATTTAAGCCTTAGTCGTAAAACTACATCATTTAACTGCCTGGCGCATCGTAGAGAGGGTTGATTTGGCAATTGTCAATTTCCAGTGGAACCTCGTGATTGTGGCACGTCGCGGAGGAGTCTCAGGTCCCAACCAGTAGGAAAACAGGATGGCTCCACGTCGCGGAGGCTGCCAATTTCCCAACTGTCAAATTCCAGTGAGCCACCGCGATAAGTGGCGCGTCGCGGAGGCCAATGAAATCGGGTTCCAGTTTAATTTTTGCATTTTTTCACAGGTGTTTAAAAGGGCACTTTGGACCTTTTCCAAGCCTATAAAATTGTGGAACCACTAAATCAAAGCCATTTACAAGCAACTTATGAGGTTTTCGTCAAGTTTTCTCTCAACATAAACTCTAAGTATCCAAAACCTCTTCCAAGAACCTCAAGAATCCACCATTTATTAACTAAATTGAGTCAAGATTCAAGGTTCCCAAGTTAAGGACCTCAAGAACCCTCATTCTAGAGCACGAATAGAGTTCCAAAAGTGAGAGTTCATGAAAAGCTTCTAATTCAAGGTATGTGGGATTTTTGAACAAGGGTAACCCTTTAACCCTTGTTCCCAAAAGGCTATTTACATCAGGAAATTCTTGAAATATATGAGGTTTTTACATGAGTTTGAATTGGGTTTTTCACCCATTATTATTGAATGCATTATATTGATATTTCTCATGAATTAAGAGTCAAATGGCATGATTTCTACATGTTTTCTTGAGTATTTACAGCTGGGTATAAACTACATGATTTTACTCCTTGATAAGCTAATATTTGCATTATTGAGATATTGAAGCATATGGCTATATTGAGATTTTGAGGTAATTTGCTGAAATTCCCAGATTTCCACATTATTTATGAATCTAAATGCTATATATTATGCTTTTGATAAGATTTAACTTGAGATTTAATTATGGGTTAGTAAGCCCTATTTGAGACTTGTGAAATTATGAACTCTTGTGCTATGAGAACCTATGTTTTGAGTATTTTGAGATGATTGAGAAATGAATTGACCTAATGGTCCTTGAGCTTTGAAGTCCACTACACTATATGAGATTATCAATTTAATTATTGAGTTCGTGGGGAACCATGTGATTATTCTAAAAGTGGATTCTCTTTAAGAGATGAGTGCAAATAATTTAAAGGGAGTAGTATTTAGCACCGAGTGGGTATGTTACTAAGGTTTCTTACCCCAAAACTACGTGCCACCGTAGGTTCAGCCTGAGGTCGAGTTTATGATGATTATAACTTGGCCCGAGGCTGAGTTTCATCTAGTGATCACTAGACCTAGGTTATAGTCCCTGGCAAGAGTATGACGCTCCTCCCTAATGTGGGGTCTTTTCTTTAGGAGGAAAAAATGTTGGACTCCATGTAGCTCGCATGGTTTATGTTGGTTACGAGAACCTCCCTTGACATTTAGACTTCGGGATCAAATTCCCATTTTTCCTTCCCTATAGGATATTTTCCTAAATGGTTGAATTGCAAAGATGTTTCCCCAACTAAAGTATTTTCTTGATGTGAGTTATTTCCGAAATGAAAGCATCTTCCCTTGTTATAGTACGTTTATAAAGCCTTGAGGTAAGTTGTTTCCATAAACTAGAATGTCTTTCCATTTGAGATGGAGTGATTTCCCTAAAGCTTGAGATGAGATATTTTCCTAAAGTGAATGAAATTCCTTCAAGTATGTTTTCAAGTTATATGATTCCGACTTCCAAGTATATGAGTTCTAAATAGTTATGAAATGTTTAGCATTGAAGAAGTTTTACTCTTCATGAGACTTATGCATGAGTTGAAAGTTTTGATTAAAGTCCGTTAGCCTTTGGGTATTGAGAATAAGAGATGATTTTGAATTTTGAGATTAAACAATGATGACTCATGAGATTTGTGTAACATGCCCCATTCTACATGACTTATGAGTTTTATATAATATACTTTTTCCATCCATGTGAGTCGTCTCATAATGCATACATGATTTGATTGAAGAAGATTGTTACTATTTTATTCATATGCATTCACCGCCGCATACTCAGTACATTCCAAGTACTGATCCACATATATTTCTATGTGCTATATTGTGTCATAATGTAGGTTTAGGTGCTCAATCCCAGCCTCGCTCGTGATTCTTCGAGTACCTTGCCTACGTTTTCTATAGTGGTGAGTCCTCATGGTTTGAGGAATGATCTTCAGATATTTACCGTATTTAATAGACTCTATTTTATCTTCAATTCATTTTAAGTCAGTTGGGGACCTGTCCCTACGGTTCTCTAGATTTTGATTAGTAGAGGCTTGTTAGACTACTGTCACACTTGTGACTACCGTCAACTAAACAAGGTCACAGTCAAAAATAAGTATCCTCTAAAAAGAATTAATGACCTGTTTGATCAGTTGTAAGGTGCAAGTTTTTTTTCCAAGATAGACCTTAGATCCGGCTATCATCAACTTAAAGTAAGGGAATGTTATATTCCAAAGACAGCCTTCCAAACCTATTATGGTCACATTGAGTTTCTAGTCATGTCTTGCGGGCTAACCAATGCCCCAGCAGCCTTCATGGACCTCATGAATCAAGTGGTCAAGGAACACCTTGATACGTTCATCATTGTTTTCATAGATGACATCCTTCTGTACTCCTGTGATGAGAATGACCATGTAGCTCATCTTAGAATTGTCTTGCAAACTCTTATAGATCACCTGTTGTTTGCCAAATTCAGTAAGTGTGAATATTGGCTATGGTTTGTAACCTTCCTGGGTCATGTTGTTTCAGCCGAGGGTGTTAGAGTTGATTCCCAAAAGATAGAACCTATGAGAAACTGGTCTAGACCTATCTCTCCATCTGACATTAGGAGTTTCTTGGGCCTAGCGGGCTATTACCATCATTTTGTTGAGGGTTTCTCTTCCATTGCGTCTCCAATGACCTGGTTGACCCAAAAAAAGGTTAAATTTTAGTGGTTCGATTCCTGTGAGAAGAGTTTTTAGGAGTTGAAGACTCGACTCACTTGAGACCCTGTGTTTACTTTGCCGGATGGTACTGATGGTTTTGTGGTGTATTATGATGTCTCTAGAGTTGGTTTGGGTTATGTGTTGACTCAAAGAGGTAATGTTATAGCCTATGCCTCTAGACAGTTGAAGCCACATGAAAAGAACTACCCGACCCATGATCTTGAGTTAGCTGCTCTAGTTTTTTCTTTGAAAATTTGGAGAGACTATCTTTATGGTGTCCATGTTAATGTGTTTACTGATCATAAAAGCCTGCAGTACGTGTTTACCCAGAAGGAGTTGAATCGTAGGCAGAGGAGGTGGTTAGAGTTGTTGAATGATTATGATGAGTGTGTTGAATCACTCGGGGAAGGCCAATGTGGTGGCGAATGCCCTTAGCAGATTTTTCATGGGTAGTGTTTCCTATATGGAGGAAGGTCAGAGAGAGTTAGCTCATGATGTTCATTGTCTGGCTAGGTTGGGTGTTAGATTGCTTGATTCAGCAGAGGGTAGAACGTTGGTGCAGAGTAGTTCTGAATCCTCTTTAGTTTCGGAAGTGAAGGAGAAGCAGGAAAGGCATCCTAGTTTGGTCAAAATGAAGGAGTCAGTTAATGACCAAAAGGTCGAGGTTTTCTCCCAAGGGGGAGATGGTGTGTTGAGGGTGCATAGTAAGTTATGTGTTCCGTGTGTTAATGATTTGAGGTAGAGGATTATGGGTGAAGCGCATGGCGTGCATTATTCTATTCATCCTGGTACTACCAAGATGTATCGCGACTTGCGGGAAACGGCATGAAGAAGGACATAGCCAAGTTTGTAGCAAAGTGTGTGACGTGTCAACAGGTTAAGGTGGAGCACCAAAGACCGGGTGGTGTGATGCAAGAGTTTAGTATACCCACTTGGAAGTGGGAGATGGTGATATGGACTTCTTGACCAGGTTGCCTCTTTTGCGTCGTCATCATGATTCTATTTGGGGTATTGTGGATAAGTTGACAAAGTTCTTACATCTCTTGCCCATGCATACATCTTATACGCCCGAGGATTATGCTAGATTGTATGTTCGGGAGTTGGTCAGACTATATGGAGTTCCCTTGTCTATCATTTCGGATAAGGGTACTCAATTTATTTCTCAGTTTTAGATGGCGTTTCAGCAGGGTCTTGGCACCCAAGTTCTTTTGAGTTCAGCTTTTCACCCGCAGACAGATGGTCAGGCTGAGAGGACCATTCAGACCCTAGAGGATATGTTGAGGGCATGCATTCTTGATTTTAAAGAAAGTTGGGATGAGCATTTTCCATTAATAGAGTTCACCTATAATAATAGTTTCCATGCTAGCTTTAAGATGGCGCCATTTGAGTCTTTGTATGGTAGGGGGTGTAGATCACCCACAGGTTGGTTTGAAGTGGGCGAAGCTGCCGCGTGTGTGCCTGATGCAGTGTTCGAAGCTATGGATAAAGTTAAGTTGATTAGAGAAAGGTTGAAGACCGCTTAGAGTCGTCAAACGTCTTACGCAGATGTGAAGAGGAGAGATCTTGAGTTTAACGTGGGTGATTTGGTGTACTTATAGATTTCTCCCATGAAAGGGGTAAAAAGGTTTGGTAGGAAGGGAAAGCTTAGTCCCCATTATGTTAGACCGTATAGAGTCTTTAACCGTGTTGGTAAAGTAGCCTATGAGGTTAAGTTGCCCTCGAAGTTATCCTCCATTCGTCCTATCTTTCATGTCTCCATGCTTAAGAACCATATTGGTGATTCCGTTGTGGTTGATCCTTCAGAGACTGTTGATATTCAGGATAGTCTTTACTTCGATGAGATTCCCGTGGAGATCTTAGATTTTCAGATCCGTAGACTAAGGAACAAAGAAGTTCCCTTGGTCAAAGTTTTGTGGCAGAACCAATCTGTTGAGGGTGCTACTTGGGAGGCAGAAGCAGACATGTGAGCCAAATACCCGTACCTCTTTTCCGCAAGTTCAGATCAATCCGAAGGTACCATACTTCCTTGATTCATCTTTTCTAATCTAAAGTTCAGCTATGCATCTATCTTTGTATGAGTTCTTACTATATCTGGAGTGGTCATAAGTTTAGGAAGATCTTGAACCGTTTAGTAATTGTTTCTTCTGTTTGTACTCAGTTTTTTCTATATTTCGAGCCAAACTAGTGACATTCGAGGACGAATGTTCCCAACGGGGAGATATTGTATGGCCCCACAAAGTTCCCTCATAGTTTGAGCCATAGGGCGTGTCGAGTGAGGCATGATTCAGGCCCGAAAAGATTGAGAAGTTTCTTCCTAAGTGAGTAACGTGTTAACCATATAGAATTTCCCTAATTTCTACTTTTTATCATGTGAGAAATTTGATAAGATTTCCATCGATATAAGATTTACCAAAATCCGACACTCGCGTAAGAAGTTATGGCTGATTTAAGCCTTAGTCGTAAAACTGCATCATTTAACTACCTGGCGCGTCGCGGAGAGGGTTGATTTGGCAATTGTCAATTTCAAGTGGAACCCTGCAATAGTGGCGCATTGCGGAGGAGTCCCAGGTCCCAACCATTGGGAAAACACAATGGCTCCGCATCGCGGAGGCTGCCAATTTCCCAACTGTCGAATTCCAGTGAGCCATCAGGATAAGTGGCGCATCTCGGAGGCCAATGTAATCGGGTTCCAGTTCAATTTTTACAGATTTGTACAGGTGTTTAAAAGGGCACTTTGGACCTTTTCCAAGCCTATAAAATCGTGGAAACACTAAATCAAAGCTATTTACAAGCATCTTATGAGGTTTTCCTCAAGTTTTCTGCCAACATAAACCCTAAGTATCCAAAATCTCTTCCAAGAACCTCAAGAATCCACCATGGATTTCCTAAATTGAGTTAAGATTCAAGGTTCCCAAGTCAAGGACCTCAGGAACCCTCATTCTAGAGCACGAATAGAGTTCCAAAAGTCAGAGTTCATCAAAATCTTCTAATTCAAGGTATATGGGGTTTTTGAAAAAGGGTAACCATTTAACCCTTGTGCCCAAAACGCTATTTACATCATGAAATTCTTGAAATATATGAGGTTTTAACAGGAATTTGAATTGGGTTTTTCACCAATTATTATTGAATGCATTATATTGATATTTCCCATGAATTAAAAGTCAAATGGCATGATTTCTACATGTTTTCTTGAGTATTTACAGCTGGGTATTAACCCCATGATTTTACTCCTTGATAAGCTAATATTTGCATTGTTGAGTAATTGAAGCATATGGCTATATTGAGATTTTGAGGTAATTTGCTGAAATTTCCAAATTTTTACATGATTTATGAATCTAAATGCTATATATTATGCTTTTGATAAGATTTAACTTGAGATTTAATTATGGGTTAGTAAGCCCTATTTGAGACTTGTGAAATTATGAACTCTTGTCCTATGAGCTCCCATGTTTTGAGTATTTTGAGTTGATTGAGAAAGGAATTGACCTAATGGTCCTTGAGCTTTAAAATCCACTTTACTATATGAGATTATCGATTTGATTAGTGGGTTCGTGGTGAACCATGTCATTATTCTAAAAGTGGATTCTTTTTATGAGATGAGCGCAGATAATCTTATGGGAGTAGTATTTAGCACTGAATGGGTAAGTTACTATGATTTGTTACCCCAAAATTACGTGCCACCGTACGTTCGTCCTGAGGCCGAGTTTATGATGATTTTGACTGGACCCGAGGCCGAGTTTCATTTAGTGATCACTAGACCTAGGTTATACTCTCTGGCAAGAGTATGAAGCTCCTCCCCAACGTGGGGTCTCTTCCTTATGAGGACAAAATATTGGACTCCATATAGCTCGCATGGTTTATGTTAGTTACGAGAACCTCCCTTGGCATTTAGACTTTGAGATCAAATACCTATTTTTCCTTCCCTATAAGCTATTTTCCTAAATGGTTGAATTGCAAAGATGTTTCCCCAACTAAATTATTTTCTTGATGTGAGTTACTTCCTAAATGAAAGCATCGTCCCTTGTTATAGTACTTTTATAAAGAATTAAGGTAAGTTGTTTCCATAAACTAGAATGCCTTTCCATTTGAGATGGAGTGATTTTCCTAAAGCTTGAGATGAGATATTTTCCTAAAGTGAATAAAATGCCTTCAAGTATGTTTTCAAGTTATATGATTACGGATTCCAAGTATATGAGTTCTAAATAGTTATGAAATGTTGAGCATTGAAGAAGTTTTACTCTCCATGAGACTTTTGCCTGAGTTGAAAGTATTGTTTAAAGTCCCTTAGCCTTTGGGTATTTAGAATAAAAGAAGATTTTAAATTTTGAGATTAAACAATGATGACTCACGAGATTTGTGTTACATGCTCCATTCTACATGACTTATGAGCTTTATATTTTGTACTTGTTCAAGCCATGTGAGTCGTCTCATAATGCATACATGATTTGATTAAAGAAGATTGTTACTATTTTATTCATATGCATTCACCCCCGTATACTCAGTATATTACAAGTACTGATCCACATATATGTCTATGTGCTACATTGTGTCATAATGTAGGTTCAGGTGCTCAGTACCAGCCTCGCCGCATGATTCTTCGAGTACCTTGCCTAAGTTTTGTACAGTGGTGAGTCCTCATGGTTTGAGTACCTATCTTCAAATATTTATCGTACTTGAGTGACCATGTTTTATCTTCAGTTTATTTCGAGTCAGTTGGGGACCTATCCCAATGGCTCTTTAGATTTTGATTAGTAAAGGCTTGTACGACTAGTGTCAGACTTGTGATTACCGTCAACTGAGCAAGGTCACAGTCAAAAATAAGTATCCTCTTTCGAGAATTAATGACCTGTTTGATCAGCTGCAAGGTGCAAGTTTTTTTTCCAAGATAGACCTTAGATCCATCTATCATCAACTTAAAGTGAGGGAATGTGATATTCCAAAGATAGCATTCCAAACCCGTTATGGTCACATTGAGTTTCAGGTTATGTCTTGTGGGCTAACCTATTCCCCAGCAGCCTTCATGGACCTCATTAATCGAGTGTTCAAGGAACACCTTGATACGTTCGTCATTGTCTTCATAGATGACATTCTTGTGTACTCCCGTGATGAGAATGACCATGCAGCTCATCTTAGAATTGTCTTGCAAACTCTTAGAGATCGCCTGTTGTTTGCCAAATTCAGTAAGTGTGAATATTGGCTAAGGTCTGTAGCCTTCCTGGGTCATGTTATTTCAGTCAAGGGTATTAGAGTTGATCCCCAAAAGATAGAAGCTGCGAGAAACTGGCCTAGACCCATCTCTCCATCTGACATTAGGAGTTTCTTGGTCCTAGTGGGCTATTACCATCATGTTGTTGATGGTTTCTCTTCCATTACATCTCATATGACCCGGTTGACCCAAAATAAGGTTAAATTCCAGTAGTTTGATTCCTGTGAGAAGAGTTTTCAGGAGTTGAAGACTCGACTCACTTGAGCCCCTGTGTTTACTTTGCCTGTTGGTACTGATGGTTTTGTGGTCTATTGTGATGTCTATAGAGTTTCTTTGGGTTATGTGTTGACGCAAAGAGGTAAGTTTATAGCCTATTCCTCTAGACAGTTGAAGCCACATGAAAAGAACTACCCGACCCATGATCTTTAGTTAGCTGCTCTGGTTTTTGCTTTGAAAAGTTAGAGACACTATTTTTATGGTGTCCATGTTGATGTGTTTACTGATCATAAAAGACTGCAGTAGGTGTTTACCCGGAAGGAGTTGAAGCTTAGGCAGAGAAGGTGGTTAGAGTTGTTGAAAGATTATGATGAGTGTGTTGAATCACTCGGTCACGGCCAATGTGGTGGCGGATGCCCTTAGCAGATTTTCCATAGGTAGTGTTGCCTATATTGATGAAGGTAAGAGAGAGTTAGCTCGTGATGTTCATTGTCTGGCTAGGTTAGGCGTTAGATTTCTTGATTCAGTGAAGGGGAGTACGTTGGTGCAGAGTAATTCCAAATTCTCTTTAGTTTCGGAAGTGAAGAAGAAGCAGGATAGGGATCCTAGTTTGGTCAAACTGAACGAGTCAGTTAAGGACCAAAAGGTCGAGCTTTTCTTTCAAAGGGGAGATGGTGTGTTGAGGGTGAATGGTAGTTTGTGTGTTTCGTGTGTTGATGATTTGAGGTGGAGGATTATGGGTGAAGAGCATGGCGCGCGTTATTCCATTCATCCTGGTACTACCAAGATGTATCGCGACTTGCGGGAAATCTATTGGTGGAATGGCATGAAGAAGGACATCGCCAAGTTTGTAGAAAAGTGTACGATGTGTCAACAGGTTAAGGTGGAGCACCAAAGACCGGGTGGTGTGATGATAGAGTTTAGTATACCCACTTAGAAATGGGAGATGGTGAAAATGGGCTTCGGGACCGGGTTGCCTCTTTTGCGTCATCATCATGATTCTATTTGGGTTGTTGTGGATAGGTTGACTAAGTCCGTATATTTTTGCCCGTGCATACATATTATACGACTGAGAATTATGCTAGATTGTATGTCCAGGAGTTAGTCAGACTACATGGAGTTCCCTTGTCTATCATTTCGGATAGGGGTACTCAATTTACTTCTCAGTATTAGAGGGCGTTTCAGCAAGGTATTGGCACCCAAGTTCTTTTGAGTTCAGCTTTTCACCCGCAGACAGATGGTCAGGCTATGAGGACCATTTAGACCCTAGAGGATATGTTGAAGGCGTGCGCTCTTGATTTCCAAGGAAGTTGGGATGAGGATTTTCCATTGATAAAGTTTGCCTATAATAATAGTTTCTATGCTAGCATTAAGATGGCGTCATTTGAGGTTTTGTATGGTAGGAGGTGTAGATCACCCATAGGTTTGTTTGAAGTGGGCGTAGCTGCCGTGTGTGGTCCTGATGAAGTGTTCTAATCTATGGAAAAAGTTAAGTTGATTAGAGAAACGTTGGAGACCGCTCAGAGTCGTCAATAGTCTTATGCAGATGTGAGGCAGAGAGATCTTGAGTTTAAGGTGGGTGATTTGGTGTACTTGTAGATTTTACCCATGAAAGGGGTGAAAAGGTTTGGTAGGAAGGGAAAGCTTATTCCCCGTTATGTTGGCCCGTATAGAGTCTTGATCCGTGTGTGTAAAGTGTCCTATGAGGTTGAATTGCCCTCGGAGTTGTCCGCCGTTCATCCTATCTTTTATGTCTCCATGTTAAGAAGCATATTGGTGATTCCATTGTGGTTGATCCTTCAGAGAGTGTTGATATTCAGGATAGCCTTTCCTTCGATGAGATTCCCGTGGAGATTCTAGATTTTCAGATCCGTAGACTAAGGAACAAAAAAGTTCCCTTGGTCAAAGTTTTGTGGCGGAACCAATCTGTTGAGGGTGCTACTTAGGAGACAGAAGCAGACATGCGTGCCAAATAACCACACCTCTTTTACGCAAGTTCAGATTAATACCAAGGTACCATACTTCCTTGATTCAGCTTTTCTAATCTAAAGTTCAGCTATGCATATATCTTTGTATGAGTTCTTGTGATATCCAAAGTGGTCATGAGTTTAGGAAGATCTTGAACCGTTTAGTAATTGTTTCAGCTGTGTGTACTCAGTTTTCCTGTATTTCATGCCCAACTAGTGACATTCGAGGACGAATGTTCCCAAGGGGGAGATATTGTAAGGCCCCATAAAGTTCCCTCGTAGTTTGAGCCGTAGGGCATGTCGAGTTTGGAGTGATTCCGGTCCTAAAAGATTGAGAAGTTGCTTCCTAAGTCAGTAACGTGTTAACCATATAGAATGTCCCTAATTTGTACTTTTTGTCATGTGGGAAATATGATAAGATTTCCATCAATATAAGATTTACCCAAGTCCGACACTCGGGTAAGAAGTTATGGCTAATTTAACCCTTAGTCGTAAAACTGCATCATTTAACTGCCTGGCGCATCGCGGAGAGGGTTGATTTGGCAATTGTAAATTTCCAATGGAACCTCGCGATAGTGGCGCATCGTAGAGGAGTCCCAAGTCCCAACAAGTGGGAAAACACGATGGCTCCGCATCGCGGAGGCTACCAATTTCCCGACTGTCAAATTCTAGTGAGCCACCGCGATAAGTGGCGCGTCGCGGAGGCCAATGAAATTGGGTTCCAGTTCAATTTTTGCAGTTTCGTACAGGTGTTTAAAAGGGCACTTTGGACATTTTCAAAGCCTATAAAATCATGGAAACACTAAATCAAAGACATTTACAAGCATCTTATGATGTTTTCCTCAAGTTTTTTCTCAACATAAACCCTAAGTATCCAAAACCTCTTCCAAGAACCTCAAGAATCCACCATGGATTTCCTAAATTGAGTCAAGATTCAAGGTTCTCAAGTCAAGGACCTCAAGAACCCTTATTCTAGAGCACGAATAGAGTTCCAAAAGTGAGACTTCATCAAAAGCTTCTAATTCAAGGTATGTGGGGTTTTTGAACAAGGGTAAACCTTTAACCATTGTGCCCAAAAGGCTATTCACATCATGAAATTCTTGAAATATATAAGGTTTTTACATGAATTTGAATTAGTTTTTTCACCCATTATTATTGAATACGTTATATTGATATTTCCCATGAATTAAGAGTCAAATGGGATGATTTTAACATATTTTCTTGAGTATTTACTGCTGGGTATAAACACCATGATTATACTCTTTGATAAGCTAATATTTGCATTGTTGAGATATTGAAGCATATGGATATATTGAGATTTTGAGGTAATTTGTTGAAATTCCCAGATTTCCGCATGATTTATCAATCTATATGCTATATATTATGGTTTTGATAAGCTTTAACTTGAGATTTAACTATGGGTTAGTAAGACATATTTGAGAGTTGTGAAATTATTAACTCTTGTGCTATGAGCACCCATGTTTTGAGTATTTTGAGATGATTGAGAAATGAATTGACCTAATGGTCCTTGAGCTTTGAAATTCACTTCACTATATAAGATTATCCATTTGATTATTGGGTTCGTGGTGAACCATGTGATTATTTTAAATGTGGATTCTTTTTATGAGATGAGAGCAGATAATCTAAAGGGAGTAGTAATTAGCACCGAGTGGGTAAGTTACTACGGTTTCTTACCCCAAAACTATGTTCCACTGCAGGTTGGGCCTGAGGTCGAATTTATGATGATTATGACTGGGCCCAAGGCCGAGTTTCTTTTAGTGATCACTAGACCTAGGTTATACTCCCTAGCAAGAGTATGACTCTCCTCCCCAATGTGGGGTCTCTTTCTTAGGAGAACAAAACATTGGACTCCATGTAGCTCGCATGGTTTATGTCAATTACGAGAACCTCCCTTGACATTTAGACTTTGAGATCAAATACCTATTTTTCCTTCCCTATAAGCTATTTTCCTAAATGGTTGAATTGAAAAGATGTTTCCCCATCTAAAGTATTTTCTTGATGTGAGTTATTTCCTAAATGAAAGCATTTTCCCTTGTTATATTACTTTTATAAAGCCTTGAGGTAACTTAATTTCATAAACTAGAATTCCTATCAAATTAAGATGGAGTGATTTCCCTAAAGCTTGAGATGAGATATTTTTCTAAAGTGAATGAAATGCCTTCAAGTATCTTTTCAAGTTATATGATTCCGAATTCCAAGTATATGAGTTCTAAAAAGTTATGAAATATTGAGCATTGAAGAAATTTTACTCTCCATGAGACTTATGCATGAGTTGAAAGTATTGTTTAAAGTCCCTTAGCCTTTGGGTATTGAGAATAAGAGAAGATTTTGAATTTTGAGATTAAACAATAATGACTCACGAGATTTGTGTTACATACTCCATTCTACATGACTTATGTGCTTTATATTTTATACTTGTTCAAGCCATGTGAGTCATCTCATAATGCTTACATGATTTGATTAAAGAAGATTGTTACTATTTTATTCATATGCATTCACCCCCGCATACTCAGTACATTCCATGTACTGATCCACATATATGTCTATGTGCTAAATGTTGTCATAATGTAGGTTCAGGTGCTCAGTCCCAGCGTCACCTGTGATTCTTCAAGTACCTTGCCTACATTTTCTACAGTGGTGAGTCCTCATGGTTAGAGGACCGATCTTCAGATATTTACCGTACTTGAGAGACTATGTTTTATCTTCAGTTTACGTCGGGTCAGTTGGGGACCTATCCCAACGACTCTCTAGATTTGATTAGTAGAGGCTTGTCAGACTAGTGTCAGACTTGTGATGTGTTGAGGGTTCTATATTGTGGTTTTGTTGAGATTTCTATATATTGTGGTCTTATGGACCGAGTATCTTTTCCATATTTCCTTTCATGTGATATGACTATGCTAGTGTTGCGTCCATTCTTATCTTGAATTGAGTGTCATTGGTAGAAACTGTCTCTAAGGGTTAGTTTGGGGCTACTCATTGCCTTAGGCACCGTATGACGTCTCGGGAGACGATTTTGGGTCGTTACATGACTAAAACTTTGAATGATGAAATTAGATGTTGAATCATGATGTGTAATTGTTGAATAATGGTGTCTACATATATTATTCCTATCATGTGTTTGATTAAATGCCTAGATGAAGGAAAAGTGTCTAATTAGCATGATACCATTAAATCCCCATGTATGTACAAGTTATGCCTATCAAATGTTTTGATGAAATGCTTCTATAAATGTATTACGGATTATGATGTTAGTTATATGTTCAAGTAAGTTATGCGTGGTCAGTTTCCTTCGATCGAGTCATGGGGGTACTCGTACCCAAGACATTAGCTGTGTTCCTAGAGCCATGCCATGTTTTCATGATACTCTTAGTCAAGCTATGAATCGTGAGACTTCAGACAGTCTTATGACTCAGGAAATCTCTAGGATCTCATGAACTCAGTCAGTTGTCAGATATCAGTAGCATTCAATCAGTCACCGAAATTTAGTAACTCTTCCTAAGGGTGTTCATGGTTCAGTTTTGGTCGGTTATTGGTCAAAACCATAACAATACCAACTTAGTCGGTTTTTAAATTTCTAAAACCAAACCAAACCAAACAAAAAAATAACCGTCGGTTTGGTTCTTAGCGGTTTAGTTCGGTTTGGTTTGTTTTTTTTGATTTTTTTGGTTTATAACTTTAGCTAATGATAAAAGTTGAAAATTAAAAAAAAAAATCCAATCTAACATTTGAGATGTTAATCGAGTGTTGTATATCAACCTTGAAACTAAGATGTCAACTGAGTGTTATACTTCGGCAAAGCTATGAACAACACCATATGAATGCTTCTAAAAAAATATTTCAAAACTACATTTAATAGAATGATATTATAAACCCTCCAAAATGTGAACACATAAACTTCTTACTCAACAAGGTTAAAAAAAAGTTAAAATTAATGATTGTCTATAGTCAAATGAATCTCAGCTATAAATTTCAATATACAACAAGATATTATTTTCACAAATAGTATCATTTGTCATTCAAAGTGCGAAATTCCCTTGGAATCTCATAAGGTACTATAAACTAAATGAAGAAATGACTTAATGTGTTACGACTAAAGTTAAATCATGATTAAAATATAAAATGTAGTAAATATTTATATTGTATTTATGAATAATACATAAATAAATATAATATAATATAATATATATAATATATATATATATATATATATATATCGGTTCGGTTTGGTTATTTTATATTAAAACCAAACCAAGCCAAACCAAATTAGTATCGATTTTTTAAAATTCAAAACCAAACCAAACCAAACCTAACCAAATATCATTTTTTTTAATCGGTTTGGTTTGGATCGCGGTTCGATTTGGTTAAATACCAAACCATGAACACCCCTAACTAAGCCCATGTTTAGTTCACTAAATCATGTTCAGAGTCTATATAGATGGGAGTAGGAATTAGCACCGAGTGAACCCAAGGATGGGAACACACACTATCAGATATGGGTATGATTCTTAGAAGTCATCCTTGCATTCCAAAACAATGTAACTAGCATAGGTTGAGACATCAACACTGTCCAATGAGGGTTGATGAGGTGGATAAGCACTGTCAGATAAGGGCCCCACCATTCTCTTTTGGGGACACTATTCAGATGAGGGTCACCCACATCTTGTCCTTACCAGTGGCGCGGTATTGACACTATTCCAATTAGGGTTACAAATTGAACCCCAACTCAACCATAATGGCATATTAGGGGCATGTATGTTAGATAACTACTTCCCACAGTTTTATGTTACAGAATCAGGACTGTCCGATACAGTCAATCAGTCTAAGTAAAAGAACTCAGATAGTTATTTATATTTCAGGACTGTCAGATATATTCAAATCAGATACAGTATGGAACTCAGATAGTTCCATCAGATCCAGGACTGTCAGATACAATCGCATATGTTATCAGTTATATTCTCAATCACTAATCATGTTATCACAGTATTAGTGTCAGTTGTTATGTCTCATGTATCTATTCTCACGCTCATGATAGTTAGTCAGTTATTATTATTAGTCATGCATATAAACCCCATGCATTCAGCCTACCTCAAATATATACCAGTACATTCAAAGTACTGACGCATTTGTGCTATGGTGTCTTATACCATAGGTTCATAGGCACGAGCTCCAGAGAAATAGTAGATTCCAAATATCTACAGACAGAGTTAGAAGTGAGTCCTCATCTTTCGAGGACATGATTATTTCCCTATTATCTCATTAATCAGTTTATTAGTTGTAGTTAATTGGGGATATGTCCCATCAACACCTTACTCAGACAGTTCAGTCAGTTAGAGGCTTTCTAGACTATCATAGTTCAGACTTCAGGATTTTCAGTTTTTCTTTGGGTATTCTATTACTCCACACAGATGTTATATCATTTAGACCATGTTCAGTAAAGAACCTTATGGCCTTTTAGTTCATGTTTCCATATTATAAAGTATTTTATGCAGTATACAGGTACAGATATTAGTCATGGGTTAGCTTGTGGTCCTTTGGGGTCATGATCACCGTGTAGCATTTGTAGTACTAGATTTGGGGCGTTATAAACTTGGTATCAGAGCCTAAGGTTTAATAAAGTCCTAGGAAATCAGAAAGCCGCATCTAGTAGAGTCTTGTACATGGGTGTGTTGTACGCCACATTTATGTACAGGAGGCTACAAGATGTTTTAGGAATAGTTTCCCCTCTTCTAGTATTCATGTCATGCCAGTGAGCATAATCTTAAGTCAATCTCTCTGTTTAATCTATTTCTCCCTTTTTTTACAGAATATATCTCCTAAAAGAAAAAACAAAAATCAGTCAGCCCCTCAGCCCGAAGATCCTTTGAGCGATGATGTTTCTCATGCGGAGTTTAAGGCTGCATTCACTACTCTTTCTCAGTTAGTTGCCACTCAAAATGAATGGCCAGCAGTCATTCTGGCCAACCCAGTGGCCAATTCAGCCGCAGCTAGGATTCAGGACTTCACCCGAATGAATCCTCCATCCTTCCTCAGGTGTAAGGTAGATGAGGACCCTCAGGAATTCATTGATCAAGTTCAGAAGGTGACAAACATCATGGGGGTGAATCTGGTTGACAGTTCTGAGATAGCTGTATATCAGTTGCAGGATGTGGCTCATACTTAGTTTAAACAATGGAAGTCAGAGAGGTCAGATGATGCCGGTCCTCTAGAGTGGGAGGAGTTTCTCACTGCATTCTTAAATAGATTCTTTTCCCAAGATCTTAGAAAGGCTAAGGTACTAGAATTCATCAACCTCAGGCAGGGCAATATGATGGTGAAAGAGTATTCTCTTAAGTTTACTCAATTATCCAGATATGCCCCTTATGTAGTTGCAGATAGCAGAGCCAAGATAAGTAATTTCGCTTCAAGGTTAAATGATAGCATGGTAAGTGAGTACAGATCTTCCATGATGAAAAGTGACTTGACATTAGACAGGCTTATGACTCATGCTCAGTAGATAGCGGAGCAGAAGATTAAGCAGAGGGAGAAGCAAAATAAGAGAGTGAAGACAGGTAGTTTCAACTTTTCTCAGCCTAAATTAGAAGGAGGAAACAATTTCCAGTTTTGTCCTAAGTCATCAATTCCAGAACCTTCTTTAGCCAGTGCTCCAGTTCCTAAGTTTAGGGAGGGTAATAGAGATAGAGAGCCAGGATCTAGGTCTCAGGGTAGTGTTAGTAATGCTCGAACTAATCCCTTTTGTTAGACAAGTGGTAAGAACCACAAGGGTGCTTCCAAAATTGGTAGCGATGTCTCTTTTGATTATGGAAAGCCAGGATACAAAGTTAGAGACTTCCCTCAGTCAGGTTATCAGAGTTATCTCGGCTCCTCAGCTCAGTCTGGTCGTCCAAATCAGCAGGGTGCCACCACCAGTGCTACTAGTGGGCAATGCCCAAATCATCTCTATGATCTTTAATCCTGATAGGATCAGGAAAATTCTCCTGATATAGTTACTGGTACATTACAGATCTTTCATGAGCATGTTTATGTTTTGCTAGATGCAGGAGTTTCTTTGTCTTTTGTCACTCCTTATATAGCAGTTGATTTTGGAATCACTCCCAAAATCCTAGTAGAGCCCTTTTCAGTCTCTACCCCAGTGGGTACAACCATCATAGCCTAGTGGGTATACAAAAACTGCCCAGTTATGATATTTCAAAAAGTCACATCAGCAGACTTAGTCAAATTAAAGTTGATTGATTTTGATGTCATTCTCAGCATGGATTGTCTTTATTCCTGCTATGCCACAGTCGACAACAAAAATAGAATAGTCTAGTTTTAGTTCCCAAATGAACCCATACTTGAGTTGAAGGGTAGTACTTCAAAGTTTAGAGGTCAACTTATTTCCCACCTTCGGGCAAGGAAAATGATATCTAAGGGATGTGTCTATCATCTTGTTCGTGTTAAGGATTCCAGTTTCAAAACTCCCAGTCTTGAATCAGTTCCAGTTGTAGGTGAATATTCAGATATCTTTCCCAAAGTTCTTCCTGGAATTCCTCCTGAAAGGGAAATAGACTTCGGCAGTGATCTTCTCCCAAATACTCAGCCTATATATATTCCGCCATACAGAATGGCACCAGAAAAACTCAGAGAACTAAAAGAACAATTAAAGGATATTTTAGTTAAGGGATTCATCAGGCCCAGATTTTCCCTATGGGGAGCTTCAGTATTATTCGTTCACAAGAAAGACAGTTCTCTTAGGATGCATGTAGACTATTGTTAACTCAATAAGGTCACGGTCAAGAACAAGTATCCTCTTCCCAGAATTGATGACTTGTTTGACCAACTTCAGGGGGCCAGTTATTTCTCTTAGATAGACCTCAGATCCGGCTATCATCAGCTCAGAGTTAGAGAATGTGACATTCCAAAAATAGCTTTCTTGGTATGGTCATTTTGAATTGTTAGTTATGTCCTTTTGTCTTACCAATTCCCCAGAAGCTTTTATGGACTTGATGAACCGTGTGTTCAAGTAGTACTTGGACATGTTTATCATAGTCTTCATAGATGACATTCTGGTCTATTCCCACAGTGAGCGTGATCATGCAGACCATCTCAGAACAGTACCTCAGACTCTCAAAGATCATCATCTATTCACCAAATTCAGTAAGTGAAAATTTTAGCTAAGGTAGTAGCATTCCTTGGTCATATTATTTTTGATGATGGCATTAGAGTTGATTCTCAAAAAGATCGAAGAACTAATAAATTGGCCCAGACCTGTCTCTCCATCAGATATCAGGAGTTTCTTGGGTTTGGATGGCTATTACTGATGGTTTTTTGAGGAATTTTCATCTATTGCATCCCCTATGTCC
The DNA here is from genome assembly GCA_030864215.1 of Capsicum pubescens. Taxonomy (NCBI): domain Eukaryota; kingdom Viridiplantae; phylum Streptophyta; class Magnoliopsida; order Solanales; family Solanaceae; genus Capsicum; species Capsicum pubescens. The sequence goes on from CM061543.1 coordinate 174,324,764, forward strand.
AAATTAACTCAGAAGAAAGTCAAGTTTTAATGGTCATATCCTTGTGAGAAGAGTTTTCAGGAGTTGAAGACTCGAATCACCTCAGCAACAGTATTATCTCTCCCAGGTGGTTCAGATGGGTTCGTAGTATATTGTAATGCATCCAGAGTGGGTATAGGATGTGTCCTTATGTAGAATAGTAAGGTCATAACCAACACCTCCAGACAACTTAAACCCCATGAGAGGAATTATCCTACTTATGATCTTGAGTTAGCAACCATAGTGTTTGCCATTAAGATTTAGAGGCATTATCTATACGGAGTTCATATAGATGTCTTCACAGATCATAAAAGTCTTCAGTATGTCTTTTCTCAGAAGGATCTCAATCTTTGTCAAAGAAGGTAGTTAGAGATCTTGAAATATTATGACATGAGTGTCATTTATTATTTGGGCAAGGTGTTGTCCGATGCTCTCTATAGACTATCCATGGGTAGTGTTTCTCATATTGAGGATAGTAAGAAAAAGTTAGCTCAGGAAGTCCATCAGCTTGCCAGACTAGGCGTTCTCTTAGTCAATACAGAAGAGGGTGATATATGGGTTCAGAGTAGTTCAGAATCATATATAGTTTCCAAGGTGAAAGAAAAGCAAGATAGAGATCCTAGCCTTGTCAAGTTGAAAGAGTCAGTTCAGGATCAGAAAGTAGAGGTTTTCTCCCAATGGGGAGATGGTGTCCTTCATTGTCAGGGTCATCTCTGTGTTCCAGGTGTAGATGACTTAAGGAAGAAAATTCTTGCAGAAGTGCATAGGGCGCGCTACTCTATTCCTCCAGGGGCTACAAATATGTACTGTAACTTGTTGGAATTCTATTGGTGGAGTAGGATGAAGAGAGACGTTGCAAAGTTTGTGGCTAAGTTCTCTACATGTCACCAGGTTAAGATAGATATTCAAAAGCCTAGTGGGTCTATGCAAGAGTTCAGTATTCCTATTTGGAAGTTAGAAGTTGTGAACATGGACTTCGTGATGGGTTTTCCTCGAACTCTTCATCAGCATGATTCAGTCTCGGTCATTGTAGATTGGATTATGCTAAACTCTACATCAAGGAGTTGGTTAGATTGGACGGTGTTCCATTTTCCATTATCTCAGACAGAAGTACCCAGTTCACCTCTCACTTTTGGAAAGCATTCCAAAAGGGTCTTGGTACCCAAGTTCATCTCAGTACAGCCTTTCATCTTCAGATATATGGTCAAGCAGAAATGACCATTCAAACTTTAGAAGATATGCTACGGGCATGTCCAATTGATTTCAAGGGTAGTTGGGATGACCACTTATCTTTGATTGAGTTTCCATACAACAACAACTATTATTCTAGTATTCAGATGCATTCATTCGAAGCTCTCTATGGTAGGAGATGTAGATCTTCAATTGGTTGGTTCAAAGTTAGTGAGGCCTCAGTCATAGGTCCTGACTTGATATTCGATGCCTTAAAAAAAGTCCAGTTGATTAGAGAAATACTCCGGGCTGCTCAGAGCGGACAAAAGTCTTATGCAAATGTTCGTAGAAAAGATCTCAAGTTCGATATTGGTGACTATATTTATCTAAAGATTCTCCCATGAATGGAGTAAAGCGGTTCGGCAAGAAAGGAAAACAGAGTCCCCGATATATCGGTCCCTTCAAGATTCTCAGTCAATTCGGCAAGGTGGCTTATAAGCTTAAATTGCCTTCAGATCTAGCCTCAGTTCATCCATTCTTTCATGTCTCTTATTTCAAGAATTGCATAGGTGACCCATCAGTTGTAGTCCCTATTTAGAGCATTGATATTCAGAGCATTCTTTCTTATGAATAGATTCCAGTCGAAATCTTAGACAATCAAACTCGTAGATTGAGGAACAAAAATTCCCTTTAGTTAAAGTTCTTTGGAAAAATTAGTCCATCGAGAGAGATACTTGGGAAGAAGAGACAGACATGCGTACCAAGTATCCTCCCCTCTTTTTCGAAAACTCAGATCAAGATTAAGGTAACAGTTCTCCTTAAGATTACTCAATTTCATGTTCAGTGTTCATCATAAACTTGGTATGCAGTTTCATGATCATGTCCCCATTATAAACTTTATAGCAAGTACCATTGCATATTCAGTCATGCACTCATGTATCAGTTCAACTATGTAATTATACATCAGACATGCATTCTCATTATGAGAAACTTAGTTCTTCAGAACACTTAGTCATGTATTCATGAATAAGTTACACATGCATCAGATATGCATGTTCAGTATAATATGTTCAGCTTGTCAGTTATTTCATTCATGAGATCATGTTCAAGTTATTCATGTTTAGTATGTACGTCAGTTGCCTTTTCTCCCCTATCAATCAGTCTCATTCGAGGATGAATGTTCTCAAGGAGGAGATATTGTAATACCCCATACTTTTCCTATCTAATTTCATCCCAAGAATGTCTAGTATTATCTTCTAAATGGAATGATAGTTATTCCATGAGGAATTTTGAAGATTTTCAATTTTTTCATATGGTAAATTCAATAAGCTTTCCATAGATATAAGATTTTCCCAAATCCGATAACTGGGTCAGAAGTTACGACTATTTCAAGTTCCCATCGTAAAATAATGCCATATTAGTCACTGGCGCACCTTCCAGAAGAGAAAATTGCATTTGGCAAATTCTAGTAGGGGTTTGTGATTATGGTGCATCGCGCCAGGGCCCAAATTTAGAATTGTCCTTTTACAGTGCCTTAGCGTAATTTCCTCCGCGATGCACCAAAGTTCCAGGTCGCAAAAGAAGGGGCAACGCGATGGCTCCGCGTAGCACCATTCCTCAGTTTTCTAATTGTCAAATTCCAATGACACGGCGCGATAGCACTGCGTCGCGCCGGGGTTCAATTCGTGAATTTTTTACTGAAATTACAAGATGCGTCCAAGGTTAAAAGGGTTAACTTCCCACCCCTATTTAAGATCTTTAACACGTGATTCAGCCACTTTTTACCCAAAATACACTCTCTTCTCTCAAAAACCTATGAAGAACTAGATAGGGTTTTCATAGAAGATCCATTCAAAGAATGTTTCTCCTTCAATCTTTACGAAATCATAAACTAAGGTATGGATAGTGTTCATTCATGGACTCCTTTCATCCATGAAGCCCAAGAATCTCTTTTCTAAAGTCAAGATTTTAGATTTTCTTTATGAACTTCATGTTGGGTTTATTTTCTTCATGTTGACAATGATCAATTGAATTCAAATCCATGTTGGGTGATTAATGATATGTGGAATTTATTTGTATAGATGTATATTCATGTGAACCTATAACTAAACCCTTGAATGATTAAATTAGATGTTAAATCATGATGTGTAATTGTTGAATAATGGTGTCTACATATATTATGCCTATCATGTGTTTGATTAAATGCCTAGATGAAGGAAACTGCCTAACTAGCATGATTCCATAAAATCCCCATATATGTACAAGTTATGCCTATCACATGTTTTGATGAAATGCTTCTATAAATGTATTACGGATTATGCTATTAGTTATATGTTCAAGTAAGTTATGCTTGGTCAGTTTCCTTCCATCGAGTCCTAGGGGTACTCGTACTCAAAATATTAGCTGTGTGCCAAGAGCCATGTCATGTTTTCATGATACTCTCAGTCGGTCTATGAATCCTTAGACTTTAAACAGTCTAATGACTCAGGAAATCTCTAAGATCTCATGAACTCAGTCAGTTGCCAGATATCAGTAGCATCCCATCAGTCAATGATATTCAGTAACTCAGCCCATGTTCAGATTAGTAAATCATGTTCAGAGTCTATTCTGATGGAAGTAGGAATTAGCACCGAGTGAACCCAAGGATGGGAACACACAATATCAGATGAGGGTGTGATTCTTAGAAGTCATCCTTATGTTTCAAAATTATGTAGCCAACATAAGTTAAGACATCAACACTATCCGATGAGGGTTGATGAGGTGGATAAGCACTGTCAGATAAGGACCCCATCTTTCTCTTTTGGGGACACTATTTAGATAAGGGCCGCCCACAGCTTGTTCTTACTAGTCGTGCGGTATGGTACCCTTCCAATTGGGGTTACAGATTAGACCCCAACTCATCCATAATGGAAAAATAAGGGCATGTCTCTTAGATAACTACTTCCCACAGTTTCGTGTTACAGAATGAGGACTGTCACATAAAGTCAATCAATCTCAGTAATAGAACTCAGATAGTTTTTCAAATTTCAAAACTGTCAGACACAGTTAACTCAGATACAGTACGGAACTCAGATAGCTCCTTCAGATCTAGGACTATCAGATACAGTCACTCATGTTATCATTTATATTCAGATTTAGTAATCATGTTATCATAGTATTAGTGTCCGTTGTTATGTCTCATTCATGTAGTGTCACGCTCATGATAGTTAACCAGTTATTAATATTGTTCATGCATATGAACCCCATGCATTCATCCTACCACATATGCATACCAGTATATTCAAAGTACTGACGCATTTGCGCTATGGTGTTTTATACCATTGTTTTAGTGACACGAGCTCTAGAGCAATAGTAGATTCCAAATATCCACAGACAGAGTTAGAAGTGTTTCAAAATCTTTTGAGGACATGATTATTTCCCTATTATCTTATTAATTAGTTTATTAGTTGGAGTTAGTTGGGGACATGTCCCAACAACTCCTTACTGAGATAGTTCAGTCAGTTAGAGGCTTTCTAGACTATCATGTTTTAGACTTCAGTATTTTCAGTTTTTTTGGGTATTCTATTACACCACACAGATGTTATATCATTCATATCATGTTCAGTATTGAACCTTATGGCCTTTCAATTCATATTTCTGCATTATAAAGTATTTTATGCAGTATACAGGTACAAATATCAGTCATGGGTTAGTTTGTGGTCCTTTATGATCATGAGCACCACGTAGCGTTCTGGGTGCCAGATTTGAGGCGTTAGATGTATCATGATTTACTAATATTTGGGTGACTTGAGATCATTTTATATATTATTTGTTTGTGCATTTGTTGGTTTTATCTTGATCATGTATAATAATTCATTTCTAATTTTCATTGAACTGTATAATTATTGAACTTCAATTCTTTGCAAAAGAAAATAAACCATTCTATAAAATGCCTTAGCCAAGGGAAGTGTCAGCATGGTTTATTGATCTGATATTGTGAAATGACTTGAAAAAAATAGTCCTTACAAGATCAAATATTGAGATTGTAATTAATATATAGGTTGTGAAACCCCCATAGGTCCTCTTCTATAACATAGGCTCATAAGGTATAGAGAGAGAGTATATTTGGCCGTTGCATATACTCCATTGCATTGTGTTACATTATATTAGATAACATGAATTTGGATGACATTGTACTTCAAATATTTTCATACATATGTATATAAAGTATTGATATTAATTTTATTACTATTGTAATTATGCAACTTGCTCGGCATGGGATTTTTCTTCCTGTAGGAAATTTATTTCACTCGTAGCTTACTTTATTTAATTTAGTTGTCTACTCTATCATGGACAGCCTATGATGCAGGTTAAGTATAAGTATACCATGCGCACTTTTAATTTTTGTACCCTTATGATCAAATCTTAGTACAAGTGTTATGCATTGATAGGTTTCAAGTAGTTCAGAGGTTATCACAGTCATGGTAAGATTTTCAGTCAGGAGCATCTTCCTGACATCATTTATCTTATTTAATGAGTTATTTTATTTTAGGAATATATACTTAGTGTATTTGTACTTGATGTCAAAATTAGAGTCGCTCTTACTCATGCCACTATTTTTCAGGATTTTGAGATGTATTTCTAGATATTAAGTTGGTATTAATGTTGTTTTAACTTTATTCTGAAATCTAGAGTTTTTAGTTCATTGTTTGATCCTCCTTGCAATTTATTCTATTATTGAGTTGGGCTTACCTACTAATATTGATCGGGGTAGATTTCATCGTAAAATTGAGATTTGTATTGCGATAGGTTTTATGCTAGTTTTTATAAAGGATTTACTGTGAAAGTTATGAACTTTTAATAAAGATTATGATCATGCGATACTATTGATTCTAAACTCATGTTATAATGTCATTTTAGGGAGGTCTAAAGCATGCTTAAATATATAAATACTATGATATATTTTAAACAAGTTTTCACATTTTAAACTACATGCATAGATGAAAAGATATGTATAGATAAAAGATTTTTAGCACATGATTCACGACATGATATTTGAGTAAAGTCTCAAAGCATTATAGTTTTAGAGATATCTTGATTAATGAATCAAAATGTGATTCAATATGTTACATGTCATGATACGAGCACTGGTATATTTTGTAAGGATTATTTACATCCCACTACTATGCATTTTGATTAAAGTTTCTCGATAACTATGTTTTCACCGTAGGTTTTATATAGCCTAAGAGGCTCATTTCTGGATCCATAATTTAAGTTTCATTCTATACACTAGCATGATATATGATGGCTCTCCCCAGCATAGACAAAACATTTATCCTCATGATCTCATATGATGGTAATTGCGTGTAAGAAATTCCTACAGATATATTACATTATGAGTTTGTTATTTTAAATATGGAAGATATTTTTTTATAGATTTGAACTATTATAGTTCACTTTGGATTTTTGGTTCTTAAAGACATTTTAAATTGTCTACTAAGGATTGATACTTCAAATTCAACTTTTTCTTTATATATATTCTATCTTACGTTATCAAACTATGGTATTTAGACTCTATGTTATACATTTACATAAGTATATCTTGTGTACCAATACATTTCATTGTATTGACTGCATTTTTCACTATGTCGTTTCAAGATGTAGTTTCGAGCATTCCACAAAGTGATGAGACTTTATACTAGGCTTTAACTTTTTAGATACTGATGACCTCTATATTTTCCCTAAAAAGCACACTTTTATATTTATGTTTGTAGTTAGTTATGTGAGTATGTTATTAGAGGTTTTATAGACAGGAAGTCAATTTAGTCGGTTGTAATCAACTTGCATATAATTTTATGTTTGAAGAATAAAAGTTTATTTTATTTTATTGTCAAAGTTCTGTCATGTTTTAACTTGCCCAGAATTTTTAGTAAATATTTTATATTTAGTGTCAGGCCAAGTGATACTCTCTAACCACTTGTGGTTCTAAGTTCCAATTATGCTCAGGATGTAGACTCTAGTCTTAACATTGAGTGACATAGATTTTCCCTATTTGTGCCTTATGCCCTTTTTCTTTGAACAACTACAGTACATGCCATAATCCCTTTTTGAAGAATTTTTTCCTTTTGAACCAATCCCTCAGTGGAAACACTTGGGTAGAGTAATTAAATACATATATAAATATAATTATATATATATATAATTATATAAATATATAATTATATATATATATTTTCTTAGTGGGTTGAAGAATGAGTTGATCAACTATTAAGAAAGAAACTGCGTACCTAAAAGGTAAATAGGCAAGGTGGTTTAACATCAAAAAAAGGGCAACAAATAGTCTCATGTGGTTCTTTAAGGGGGAATAGTAACTTATCCAAAATGGGCACCCTAACTTACTAATATTCCATATTACAAGACTACCAAATGTCCTTTAAAATTGTAAAAGAAGAACTTCTCGTTGTGATGGAAAATATAGGAAAGCATGTGTCATGACATTCAAAATACTTGATCTTCTTTGTGAGTGTGAGAGATATTTTTCATCATCCCTTGTTTTTCATTTCATATTATAATGAGTGAAGGGATACTCTTTGTTGTAAGGGCACTAAAATTGCATGTAACTAGCACATTGAGAATCTCTAGTTGGTGTATCAGAGCCACTCATTTGACTTAGTAATAGTTAGTCATCATTCGAGGTGAGTTGTTCATAATTTGATTTTTTTAATATTAAGACAGTCTTCAGTTAATTTTAGTTGATATGAAATGATGGTTTCAAAAATTGCATTATTATAATCTAGCAAAAAGTACCAGTTGTAGTCAGTGTATCTTTTTTTTTGTTTTAGTTATTAGAGGGTGAGTAAAAGGTTAAGTTGTGGGTATTTATGATTTGGTGATTTACGGCTCATTTGACATTATTTGTATAGATAATATTTTTCTCCTATGCCATTTTGATTTGATTTTTATGTTAGTATATTTGAATTCATCTAATGAGATCAAGAAATCACAAAATGAGCATCAAGATATCAAAAAGGAGTAAAAATATGGATGAGAAGGAATGGGATAAAAGTGCACTCATACAATGTGATAGCAGGCTTAGTGCAATAGTCTAGACTATTGCACAAAGTAATAGAAAAGATGGCCTCTCACATGACCAATATGTGAACTCATTCATCAATTGTTTGAATTGTGTACCATTTGTGTGATTGCAAATTCTCAACACAAAACTGGGCAAAATATTGATGAATCCGAAATCTAAGGCTGAAAATATGATCTCGGGAACAAAAATGTGGTCTACATACCAAAAAATGCGAGCTAAATTATCAATGCATAAATAGTTTTGGTGGAAATTTTCTTAGTTTTGTGCTATGCATTCATGAGACTACAAAAGGCATTTCTAAATTTCCAAAAAGTTATTGTCTTTTTGAACAAAATCTTCTATACTTTTTGTGCAAGAAATTTTCGATTTAGGGAAAACTACCTTGACTTTCCAACTATTTTGAAAGTTTTGGGTGGTAAATTCAATGATGGCTGATCATGATGATAAAATTTTGAGTATATAATCTTATTTTTCTTTAATCTATATCTAATTTGATTTAATCATCAAAATCATCATTATAATTAGTTTGGCAATAAAATTGTAGGCTTGTATTTCTCATAGAAAAAAATTGTGAATTTCTGAATTGTCAAGTTTTGGGCGAATTTTAAATGTAATGTGATCTATGAAAATCATGTATTTATTAGTAGGTTAGTTGTAAGGTTTGATTTGACTTTACACTACACGACGAGTTAAGAAAGTCATAGAAATTTTTTAACCATAAAATATGATAGTTGAACTGTGGTTATAATGATTTACTACAAAGGACTACTCAATGATGTCAAAAATTGGGAAGCATTTTGTTAAATATAAAGGGCTAGAAACTAGTCCAGAGTTTGTGGTTTAGTATTATTACAAAAATAGGTGTGTCGCTTCAGTGATAAATCTTCCATTACGGTGATGAATATGCAATATATTTCCGTTTAAAATAGAAAGTGTCATTTTCATTTCCAATTACATTAGTTTTTGTCTAAGGAATGAGAGAAGGCAATTTTCACCATTTTTACATTTTTGATCCTACAATCTTGTGATTGCTCCATTCTTAAAACTATAAGAATCATGATCATTGTTGGAATTTTGAGTTTATTCTAGGTTTATGAACTTGTGGGAGTTCGATGAAAATAAGTTAAATTCCATTGTTATTTATTATAGATTATTAGAATTCACTTCCTAGCATAGTATTCTACCTTGTAATTATGAAATACTAAGAATTCAAAGTGATTAAAAGGTAGAAAACTCTAAAATAATGAACAAGTATATGTTGATATATTGAAATTGTAGGGTCTAGGTTTATAATGCAAAAAATATTTGATTCATGGGCTATATTTGTGAATCTATTTAAAATTTATCAAAGGAATTCTTATTGATTCACCTTAAAGAATTCTTATTCATTCACCTTAAATAATTAATATTTTCTATTTAAAAGGGAAATTTTTGACTTCTTGAACTTACCGGCTCCCTCATATGTTGTGTAATGATATCCCATATTTCATTGGTGTTTTACAAGTGGATAGTATGCTATAATGTCATGATCCAATTTACAAGTCTTGATGGAACCTACTCTATCCTTCCAGTAGGTAAGCCAAATCGTAATCCGAAGTTAAACACTTTGGGTTAACTTGGTTGAAATGCCCCAAAAGAGGCGATAAGGTAATCCAAAACAATAAATAAGAAGGGTAATAGAAATAGTTTAAAGGTAGTCACTACATAAAATACCATCTCACCACCTGATAGAGCTAGTACAAGAGTATCTACAAGTAATAATACAATACAAGTCTTAAAATAGTCAACATAATAAAGTATCAAAATTGAAGACTAGACCTGAAAGATAGAAGGAGACGGGTGACTCCGACTCCAAGAGCCAACCCTATAATAGCATAACATAACATAAAGCATTAATAGATGAAAACATAACTACGAAATTGACAAACATACACCAATTAATACGGAAAATTAAATAACCTATCGCAAGCCCTCATAAGATTTGAAGGTACAAACAGGATAGTACATCCCACCACCGTCATTTATTAATTTTCATAATACCAATGGAATTCAACCAAGTCATGCCTCACAATAAACATCGATTTACCAAATTCATGATTTGTCAATTTGTCAATACTTACCAACTAATCATTATTTCAGTAGAATCCAATGATATCTCACCACATTATAACCATCTCCACATTTTTGACTTAGCTAGATTATCAATCTCACACCCCAAAGTCATCATATCTTCATAGAATTATATGAATATCCATACTCAAGCCGGTATATATAAAAATACATAATCAATAGAAGGACAAGAACCAATAACTATATCATCAATAGCCAAACTTGGAATGGTAATTATATCATCAATAACCAGACTTGAAATAATAATTATATCATCAATAGTCGAAATTAAAGTGGTAACAATGTCATTGACACGACCCAAACTAGGCCTTTGTGGTAATAGGCATCCCAAGTCCAACCAGGACTAGACACTACCCTTATTACCAAACAAAGGCAACCTACGCATATCCCGAGTTGGATGAATTCCGAACATATAACAAGTTAGTGTTATTGAGCCACCCAAGACTCTGGGATAGGTCTATGACCGTGACCACCCAAATGAGTCAAACCATCTGATACCAACCAACAACCATAACAAAACCAATCAATAATCGAACCATAAAAATAACCAAACCAAGTTCCATAACATAATATAAAAGGATAGAACAGTGATAAATTTAGTCCAGTGGTATCAGCCCCAATACCAATGCCAATACTAAGGATGACACCAGTGTTGATTCCCGCCCATACTAATCCATAGTAGTTCCACAAAAGCTTCTATCAAAATGAAAACCAATATCCAATTGGAGCATGCCCCCAACCATAGCCAAAACCAATATCCATAAGATATCAAAAGTATGTAAAAACATCCATGAACATGAAATGGATCCTTCGGGAATATAGAAGATCACAACTTCAATCCAACTAAGTTCTTCCCAAAATCTGATCACTAAGTGGGAGGAATAAAATAGTTGGTTCCTGCATCGTATGTGGATACAACCGCCCGAGGATGGGTTATTGGGTGAATGCTAGCAAGTACTAACAATAAGGATAAAATAATATCATCCAATAAAACTAAGTAAATGAACAATATGCATACAAACCACGCACATATATATAACCATGCCGGTAAAGGGAACTGGGTTTAGCATGCCTTTAAAATCATTAATCTGGGTTTGTGTATCTTAACCATCCTAGAACCACTTATGGTCTATATGGGTCCAGTGTAATCCCATGAATAGGACCCAATGCGTGTAGCTACACGTATCAGAGATACCATAAAAGTAGGGGATTCTCGAGTACCCTATGCTCTATATAATCCATATTTATGGTGTACTTAGAGGATTCCCATGTACCTCATAGTTTACTATAAGGTAACAATTATCAACACCTCATGTCGGCAAATAAGAGTTTCTAATATCCGTCTATTTGGCTCCTACCTTCACGAGTAACTATCACACCCTGCCATTATTACGCAACTAAAATTATTTCAACCAACCAAAATATTATTCCATTATTATAAGGCAAGGTTATAAGAAATGGTATCGTCATACCGATTATAGCTTGCAAACAATGTTCTTAGCCAACCTTTTTAAGTTGAGGGATTTCCATGTACCTATAGATTACATTAACAAGTTATCTTAGGGGATTCCATTGTACCCCAAAAGAAAGATTAATTAACCATAACCATGAACACCAAACCATTCCATTTAACCATTCCAAACCATTCAAACCATCTATTCAATTAAGGGTTCTATTACCAAACCATACCATGCAATAGTTCCATTAAAAATCCAACAGTATTGTAAAAGCATTATCATAGGCATTTTATAAAACATGTTGGGAGAATAGTGTTTCCCAACCAAATCCAATTACTAATTTACCATTCCCATGTAAACAATTGTCCAAACCACCATTAAAGCATGCAAAAATATAATTAAAACATGGGAAAACAATAACCAAGCATTTAATACCAAAACCCTAACATATATTTGAAAAACCCCAAAACCATAAAATAATCATGCCATGAAAAGATTTTATAAATCATGTCTTTAGTTGGAACTAACAATGAGGGAGAAGTGTCTTGACTTAGAATAAGAAAATGATGGATAGAAATCACCAACACAAGCCCCAAATAGACCTCTTTGGTGAAACCCTAACCTTTTTTTACCCAAGAGCCCCAGAGTGGATTGCAGAGTATTTTCTAAGTATAATGAATAGAATAATAAGGCAAATAACATCCCAAGTATGATATAAGTCATGGGATCATAATTGGTTAAGTGGGGAAATATCATGATTGCCCCCACATCAACTGCATAAAATCCCATCATAAGGTACGACTATACCATACAAGTCGTACCCTCCAATACTAGTCATATCCACCACTCATACTCTAGGCCTCCTCCTTGGACCAACTCTGTCCAATATACGAATTACCCAAACAAAGTTGTGCCCAAGAATAAGAGAAGTACCCTTGACCCATACCCCTAGTAGAATAGATTAACAAGAGGTTTTAACACGTTTCACTATTCGAGCCCATGGTAGGACTCGTACCCTGGCTTACGAATCTTGGTTATCCACTCGTACTCAAGTCCAAGTTATTTTACTAAGTCTCAAATCAAGTAAAGGAAAAACACAAAACAAATGACCCGTATCAAACGATAGACTCATACAATCCCATGTCATACCCATTTCAAAAACCAATCAAACCCACCAACCATTACTGGTCAGCATACAATTAAGGAATACCACTCATACCCCATTATACGACTGGTACCCATAAATCATATGTTGTCCAGAACCCAAAAAACCGAAAAACATTTCTAAGGGTCCTAAACCTAGGGTGTTTTTGTCTTCCTTACTAGGATCATTCGTACCCAAATGACAAACAAGGTACCATTTATGCCCCTTAGATGCCTCTACTCTTACCTTTAACAAAGATGTAAGGAAATCAAGCAGATTCATTTGCATTATCAAATATCAATCCTACCTTTAACCAAGTTAGAAAATAAAGCGGTGATCACAAAAACATACCTTCCGCAAGAATATTCAAGGGAGAAAACAAATATAGATATTTGAACTTCAAGTCTGCTCCCGTTTCCCACGTAGCCACTTCCACCCTATGATTCTACTGTAGTACCTTAACAGAGGCCACAACCTTGGTAGGTAATCGATGAACCTGCCAATCTAATATCTCAATCGGGACCTCTTCATAAGATCAAGAATTTGAGATACCTAATCCCTCTTAAGGAACCATCGAAGAATGATCACCAAGACACTTTCTCAACATAGATACATGAAATACCAGCTGAATGGAACTCAAACTAGAAGAAAACTCTAATTTATAGGCCACATTACCAACTCTCCGCAAAACCACATAGGTCTAATATATCGAGGTTTGAGGTTTCCCTATTTACTAAACCACATCACTATCTTTATGGGTGATACTTTTAGGAACGTCTTATTTCTATCCTCAAACTCCAACTCTCTATGCTTTACATTCACCTAGGACTTTTGCTGACTTTGGAAAGCCTTATGCGTATCCCAAATCTCCTTTACCTTTTTGATAACCTAATAAACAAAATTTGGAACAAACATATCCGCCTCACCAAGCTTGAACCACCCAATAGAAGATCTACACCTCCTACCATACATTGCCTCAAAAGGAGCCGAAGTATAATCAATCACGTACGAGCGAAGCATATCCTCCAATCCTAGAATAGTCCTCTCTGTTTCTCCATTCATTTTTGGTTGAAAAGCAGTACTCAGACTAACCTTTGTACCCAAACCCTTCTAAAAAGACTGCCAGAAGTAAGATAAAAACTGTGTACCATGATCAGACACAATAGAAATTGGTAACCTATGTATCTTTACAATCTCATGAAGATATAACCTTGCATAATCCTCCGCCAAAAAGTTAGTCTGCACCAGCATGAAGTGATAATACTTTGGCATCCTATCCATGATAACCCAAATAAAATCAAGTTAGTTTCGAGATCGAGGAAAACTGATAACAAAATCCATTTTGATCACTTTCCATTTCCATTCCAACAATTTTATTTCCTGATACAACCCACCAAGCATCATGTGCTCAACGTTGACTTGTTGGCACAACATTCATTTAGACACAAAATAAGCCATATCCCTTTTCATACAATTCCACTAATATATCTCTTTGAGATCTTGATACATCTTTATCGAACCGGGATGAACAATATAACGCGATTCATGCACCTCAACCAAAACACTTTGTTGCAAACCATCGATAACAGGAACACATAACTTCCCTTGGTGCCTTAAGGTACCATCATCACAAATCTCAAACACCATCACTCTTTTCCTACCTATATCACTTTTGATTTTCATCAAGATAGGATCTAGAATTTTCTTCTCCTTGATATCTGCATCAAGAGATGATCGAACCACTTCCTGAACCATCACACTACCATCCTTGGATTCCAAGAGAAGAACTCTAAGATTAGCCAGATGGTGGATAACCTTCACCAACTCCTCCTTCCTCTTTTTCACATGAGCTAAATTCCCCATGGATAACCTGTTAAGAGCATCAGGAACCACGCTAGCTTTAACTTGTGGTAGTGAAGACTCGTATCGTAGAACCATCTCCTCTACCCAAGATTTATCTCATTCTGAGTGAAAAAATATTGTATACTCTTATGATCAGTAAAGATGTCCACGTGCACTCCATATAAATAATGCCACCAGAGTTTTAAAGCAAAAAACACTGCTAAAAGCTTAAAAAAATAAGTAGGATAATTTTTCTCATGCAATATCAACTACCTAGAAGCATAGGTTATTACCTTTCTATGCCACAAAAAAACACAACCAATTCCCCCCCAGGATGCATCACGATAAACCACAAACCCGTTGGTACCTTAAGGTTATTTTCAAATTAAAGCTGAGGTTAGCTTATCTTTAAGTTTCTCGAAACTCCCCTCACAACAATCCGACCAAGAAAACTTTACCTTTTTCAGAATTAACTTAGTCAATCAGGCAGCTATCATCGAGAAACCTTACATGAACCGCCTATAAAACCTAGCCAAACCCAAGAAACTCTGAATGTTGGTTGGAGTCGTGGGTCTAGACCACCTTATGCAAATCCACAAAAAATCATATGACCAAGAAAGTTACAACTTTTAACAAAAACTCACACTTGGTGAACTTGGTATACAACTATTGCTCCATCAAGGTCCGCAACACCATACAGAGATGATTGGCATGTTACATCTCACTCATAGAATACACCAAGATGTCATCAATGAACACAATGGCATAAAGATCTAAAAACTACCTGAATACTCTGTTCATCAAATCCATAAATACCACAGGGGAATTACTCAAACCGAATGACATAATCAGGAACTCGAAGTGCCCATACCGAATTTGGAAAGCCCTTTTAAAGATATCCTCCTCTTTAATCCTAAGATTATGATAACCATAATGAAGATCTATCTTAGAAAAGAATTTGGCACCTTGCAACTGATCAATCAACTTATCTATCCTTGGAAGAGGATACTTGTTCTTAACTGTTACCTTATTCAATTGCCTATAGCCAATGCACATCCGAAGGGAACCATCCTGCTTGCGCATGAGTAAAATTGGTGCACCCCAAGGGGACACACTAGGACTGATGAAACCCTTATCTAAAAGATTCTTAAGTTGCTCCTAGACTTCTCTTAACTTAGCCAGAGCATTTGATAAGAAGGAATATATATTTGATGAGTGTCCATAACCAAATCAATACTAAACTCAATCTCCTTATCCAGAGGAACACCAGGAAGATCATTCGGAAAAACCTTAAAAAACTCATTCACCACCAGAACTTAATAAAAAGAAGGACCTTCCAAGTTAGAATATTTAACTGGGACAAAATAGTAGCGACACCTTTTAGAGATTAACTTTTGTTCTCTAAGATAAGAAGTAAGCCTCCATGTAGGAGTAGGGAACCACCTTACCACTAGATAACCAGTTCACCGAGAACCTAAGGACAACCTTACGGGTCCGATAATCTAAGGACACATAAAAAGAGTGTAGCCAATCCATGCATAGAATAACATCAAAATCCACCATATCAAGAGTGTTACAAATATATCCCCAGAATAACATCAAAATCCATCATATCAAGTTCAAATAATTCCACCAAAGTCTGCCTACCACCAATAGATACAACACACCCCTTATAGACTCTTTTAGAAATAATCGATTCACTTACTGAGTAGAAAAAGAAAAAGGATCCAAACTAACTCATAGATCAAAACAAAAATATACAACTACAAATAGGGTCGCATAAGAGAGAGTGGATCCCAGATCAAGAAAGAAATATACATCATGAGAAAAAGTTGTAATGTACCAGTAACGATATTAGGTGATGCCTCAGATTCCTACTAAGTAGAAAGAGCATATAACCTATTTCGGCCTGCACTAGTACCAGAAGAAGAAATAGATGTCAAAAAAGCACCATTTGGTGTAGGAGTAGAAGATGAAGAAATCGGAGCCTTACTTTCTCCCAAGGCACCCTTACCAACCGGATAGTTTCTAAGCATCTGAACTAGCAGGCCATATTTAAAAAAAATGGCCATCCCCTCATCATAGAAAACACTATGCAATCTACCACAAAACTGATAATAAGGGCATAATGAGGCCGATTAGGCCCCACTCACCTGAGATTAGTCACCTTATGACCAAAAATTATTGCCACCCTACTAATGCCTATCACTAAACTATTTCAGATAAGGAGTACTAGTTATAGAGAAGGAACCAGAGCTCCCTCATTTTTTCTTTGGCCACTTACCATCACCCTAACCACCTTGTCGTGGAGAACCACCTTGTTCAGATGACCTAAACTTTTTACCCTGCCTTTCACCAAACTCAGTCTACTTTTTATTATCTTTCTCCACCTATTGCATGTGAATAGTCAACCTAGAAATATCCATATTCTTTATCAGCAGTGCAGTCTTGCTTTCAAGGATCAACTACCAAGACAGTATAGAAGTGAACTTTCATATTTTTGCCTGCATATCAGACACCATATTTGAAGCTTACCTTAACAACTGATGAAAATTCAAGTCATATTCCTTGAAAGACACTTTCCCTTACCTTAAATTAACAAACTCCTCTATTTTTACTTTCCTCAACTCTTGAGGAAAGAAGTGGTTGAGAGAAAGTCTCCCACAAAGTCGACTCCTCAATATTACCTCTCATCCTATCCCACTTCTTGTACCATTGGTAGTCCATATCCTTATATTGGTAAGAAGAAAAGTTCACCATTCCACATTCATCTCCTACATCACCATAAAGATTTTCTCCATTTTATCCCAGAAACAATAAGGATCTTTCTCGACCTTCACACAAGCAGAAGTTGGAGGATTTTTCTTTATAAAAAGCCATCCCTTGTGGCCATAGAAGATAAAACACCAGATGTATTGCGCTCAGCCTTAGCAGCAACCAACTGAGAAATAATATAAATTGATCTGAGAAATTTTGCATTAGTCACTTTACCCTGAGGTGTACTAGTTGCAACCAATGGAACTCTAAAAATATTTGGGACTGTACCCATAGACTGAGTATGGATCCCCTGAGTAATGTGAGTCCCATAAATGTTGTCCCTAGTTGGGACAGAAGAGTTTCCTTACATCTCAGATCGTCGAGGCATAATCTGAAACATGAACAAAAAAGAATTAGAGGATATTCCAAGATTTAGTCTTCAAACTTGAAAATAGAATACCAAGACAGTAAAATATTCCTAAATATCTCGTAGCCTCTCCCTTATGAGTGTGGCTGCTACACACCCCTAAAAGAGATTCTACTCGACATGACTTTGTTAAATCCCAATTGACCATAAACCTAAAGCTCTGATACAAACTTGATATAACCCAAACTAGGTCCTTGTCGTAATAGGCATCCCAAGTCCAACCAGGACTGGAGACCACCCCCATTTCCCAACCCAACCAACCTACGCATATCCTGAGTCAAATGAATTTTGAATGTATAATAAGATAGCATTATTGTGCAACCCAAGACTCTGGGATAGGTCTATAACCATGACAATCCAAGTGAGTCCACCTGTCTAATACAAACCAACCACCATAACAAAACCAAAACATTATTCAAACCATAGCAATAACAAAACCAAGTTCTATAACATAATGTAAAAGGATGGAACAGTGAGAAATTTAGTCCAATGGTATCAGTCCCAATACCAATGACAATACTAAGGTTGATACCAATACCAATACCACTTATACCAACCCATAGTAGTTTCACAAAATCCTTTATAGAAAAGAAAACCAATAACCGGTCTGAACATGCCCCTAACTATAGCCAAAACCAATATATAAAAAATATCTGAAGTATGTAAAAACTTCCATGAACATAAAATGGAGCCTTTCAAAATATGGAAGCTCACCACTTTAACCCAACTGAACTGATCCCAAAATATGATCACTAAGCAAGAGGAGTAGAATAATTAGTTCCTGCATCGTGTGGGGATATAGACATTCGAGGATGGTTTAGAGGGTGAACGCTAGCAAGTATTCAAGATAAGGATAAAATAATGCCATATTGTAAAACAAGTAAACCAACCATATGCATACAAACCACACACACATATATATAACCATGTCGGGAAAGGGAACTGAGTTAGTATGTATTTAAAATCAATAACCTGGGTACGTGTAGAATATCCATCCAAGAACCACCTATGGGCTATATGGGTCTAGCATAACCTCTAGAACGAGGCTTGATTCGTGTAGCCGCATGAACCGGAGGTACCATAATAGTAGGGGATTCTTGAGTAACCTTTGCTCTCCATGATACATATGTACAGTGTACATAGAGGATTCCCATGTACCTCATAGTATCATATATGGTTTCTATGACTAATGTTGCATCCAAATGGACACGCAAGTGTACGTGATTGTAAAAGCAATATAGTGACTCAGACAGTCGAATATCATTCCCATGAGGACTAAGAAAATAACAATTTAATTCATTTTAGTTTTAGACATATAGGTATAGAGTGTTATAATGTATCAAGATGTTTTTTTTAGTTTTGAATAAAAATGTAAATAACTAAGAAATAGCAATTTGTGACAGTATCAAAGCAAGAAACGATTGTGAATAGCAATGATGAGGATTCCAGGGTTGAGGCACTTCTAACAATCATTCAATTCTATCGTATTATTGGATTCTAGTTGGTTATTGGGTTAATGATTTGCAAGGTTTATTGTACAATCTTGGTCTCCCAACCTCAAATCTTCTATCTATCTGAATATTACAACCGCAGCTCCCACAGAGATGCAATAATTCATCTGGATGCATATAACTATCTTTTTGCAATTAAACAAAACAAGGCTCCTAGTTTTATCACTATCCTAGGTGCTAATTCAAATCCTCTATTTAATTAAAGTATGAGAACCTTGCTCCTCAATTTCTTCATTCTATTCCACGATTCTCCTCCCGAATTTACATAGAAATATAGATTTATTCTAATGGTGTCCACTCATCAAAATAGTAAGCTCAAGAAATTAAGAATAACCCATATGATAATCCAACAAGAAACTACAATAAAGAATATCAAAGAGTAATCATGTTCTTATCCTAAACCCTAGAACAGGGGTGTTTAGCCACTCATGTTTGAATTAAACATCAAAAATAAGTAATTAATCATACCAAGAATTAATCTTCAAGTAATGAAGTTCAACAAAAAATTTAAGAACCCTAGGAGAGAGAATTTTGTGTTTTTCCATCGTTTCTATGCTATCAAAAATGGTTTTAATTGTGCTGAATTGATCCTTTTATAGTTTGGAGAACATAATCCTAATTTTGTTAGGCAGTGCCACGCGCTTGCGATCCAATGCCAGAATCCGTGTGAATCTGTGTCATCACAGAAGGCTATTATTTCAGGACAATTGTAATTTTTCTCCTCACCATGATGCATTGCAATCGCGGTGAGATACTAATTATGGAGAAATGCCATTTTCTCTGTTGTCGCGACGCGCTGAGCTGCAAACTTTGAAAACTGGTAATTCCACCTTCACCGCAAAATAGTAATATCATGCCCATATTCTAGAATTTAACAAATGAGAACTGGCACCTCACTACGAAGCGGTGATATCGTGGAAACATTCTGGATTTTGACAAATGTCATTCGATTAGCCAACGCGACACGATGAACACATAAATCAAAAGTTCATGCTTTTATTTTGTCTTTTTGAGCTATGTTTGCTCCCTTTACAATTACATATCATTAATGTGTTCAATCATGCCTAATTCCATCAAAATTTAGTCCTGGAAACATTAATCATTTCCATTAGATAAAGAACGCACTTAAAGCTTAAATACATTTAGAATTGCACATTACAGTTCTCAGAGCAAGTCCAAATCTGGGTGAATATTGGTAATTAAAAATAAAAATATGCCCAAGATCACCACCCCACACTTATAACCTTGTTCGTCCTCAAACAATTTAAATTTACAACACAATCTCTCAATCTTTACTCCACAACCTAAGAGTAAAGCTTGCATTAAGCACTTGTAATTTTACCAATGACTTCTCAACACAAATATGTCAAAATAGTTTTAGCATATGGGACAATTTGTTTCAAATTTCTCTATCTCAATAATGAATTTCCAACTTGTGGGAAAACTCAATCAAATTACACGATCTAGAAACACAAAAAAAGTAATCCGACTTTAATATGCATGCACCCTCACAACAAGAAAGCTTCCACATATTCACCCACATTAATTTCAATGTATAACATAAGGGAAATATTAAAATCAAACCACTCTCTCTCAACAAAGAATTCGTACATGCTAGTAATGAACCATAACCTAGCCCTTAGTGTACTACTCAACTAATAGTCAGATGTTGGGATGAAGGATCAACTAGGTCTTTTATGGTTGCAATGTAAGCTAGGGGACGGGTAGGAACTATTTATGAAATAGTGACTAATCTCCCTAATCGATTTAATACATGTCATTATACTATCAAAATCATATTCTACCAACCCAATTTGCACTTTATTACCTTCACACATCATTCGTTTCACCCCATTCATATTAAGCAGATAACATAACTATGATGGGAGTATTTATCTTTTACATCCTGATCAATTTATAGCTCTTCTTCACTCCCATTTGTCTTTACGCACCACTATAATAGCCATCGTAAACTAAAGATTTAACTTTCGTTAAAGTGCACAGTGTTCAAAATGGACTAGAGCCAAAATAGTTTCATTGTAAACTAACTAGGCAATAAAATAAAAAAAATGAACTTTGTTTAGAATGAATTTCTCTATCTCCCAACCACAACAATTGTACACCAATAACAGACTACTCTAGGGCTTTACTTTTGCCTTTTTCCAACTTTAATTTCACACTCCTTACTCACTTAATCTTCTACATTAAATTACTTAGGAGCATTAGATCAAATAAAGGTTTATCAAAGAAAGGATTAAACTATAAATAAGGCTACCAATAAATAGGCCAAAGGCTTAATGGGGTTGACTAGGGATATGCACAAGGGAAGGTATATAAAGGCTAAAAATGTTGTTGTCAAAGAAATTCCTACATCACTTCCTATACCCAACACCCTTTATTTTGTTTTGTAAACACACCGAGCAAGTTCTAGATGTTTCTATAGATGAACAATATAAACAAATAGTCACACTCACAGTGCATGCACGAAATCAAGTCGTATCTTTAAGGTTCCCAATCTTGTTCTTTGTTGAATTCAAAATTAAGCCAAACAATCGTATTTCACCTATTGAGATTAAGCAATTTATAATTAAATCCTTTGAAATTTAAGACATGACTTTGTTTTAAAAATCCATTCGTTCCAAGTCACTGCAAAATTGGCCCACACAAAGCACTTCTCTAAAGTACCTTGAGGGCCACACTTAAACAAAAATTTGCCAAGAGGGCAACATCAAACACTTTAAACCAAATCAATAGCATTATGTGAAAAATGCCTTTAGGGAAATATGCAATCCATCCTTACTTTGAACTTACTAACTATTACAGATATAATATTCTGAATAGTTAGAAATACTAAAATCCAACAATACATAAGAAAACATATAATAAAAATTGTCCAACCTAAATAAACCATAATAAAGAGAAATAAGATGTGAACATTCTGGATTATGACAAATGTCGTTTGGTCACCCAACGTGATGCGGTGATAGTATAAATCAGAAGTTTGTGCTTTCAGCTTGCCTTTTTGAGCTATGTTTGCTCCATTTACAATTATATATCATTAATGTGTTCAATCACGTCTGATCCATAAAATTTAGTCCTACAAACACTAATCATTTCTATTAGATAAAAAACACACTTAAAGCTCAATTACACTTAGAATTATACATTATAGTTCTCAGAACAAGTCCAATTCTAGGTGAATATTGATGATTGAACATATAAATATGAACAATATCACCACCCCATACTTACAACCTTGTTCGTCCTCGAATAATTTAAATCAACAACACAATCTCTCAATCTTCATAACACAACCTAAAAGTAAAGCTTGCGTTGGGCACTTACAATTTTACCAATGACTTCTCAACTCAAATATGTCAAAATAGTTTTAGAACATGGGACAATTTGTTTCAAATTTCTCTATCTCAACAATGAATCTCAAACTTGTGGGTAAACTCAATCAAATTACACGATCTAGAAATTAAAAAAAAAGGTAATCGGACTTTCATCTGCATGCACACTCATAACAAGAAAGCTTCCCCATATTTACTCACATTAATTTCTATGAATAACATAAGGGAAATATCAAAATCGAATCATTCTCTCTCAACAAAGAATTCATACATGCTAGTTAATGAACCATAAGCTTGCCCTTAATGTACTACTCAACTAATAGCCGGATGTTGGGATGAACAATCAACTAGGTCTTTATGGTTACAATATAAGCTAGAGAATGGGTAGAAACTATTTAGGAATAACACTAATATCACTAATCGATTTAATACATGTCATTCTACAATCAAAATCATATTCTATCAACCCAATTTGTACTTTATTACCTTAACACATCATTCATTTCACCCCATTCTTATTAAGCACATAACATAACTATGGAAGGAGTATTTTTATTTAACATTATGATCAATTTCCATCTCTTCTTCACGCCCATTTGTAGTTACGCACCCCTATAATAGCCACCCTCAACTAAAGCTTTAACCTTGATTGAAGTGTACAATGTCTGGAATGGATCAGAGCCAAAATAGGTTTATGTAAGCTAACTAGGCAATAAAATAAAAAAAATAGAACTTTCTTTAGAATGAATTTCTCTATCTCCCAACCACAACAATTGTACACCAATAATAGACTGCTTTTGGGCTTCACTTTTGCCTCTTTCCTACTTTAATTTCATACTTCTTACTCACTTAATCTTCTATATTAAAGAACTTAGTAACATTGGATCAAATAAAGGTCTATCAAATAAATGATTAGGCTACATATAATGCTACCAACGAATAGGCTAAAGGCTCAATGGGGCTGAATAGGAATTTGCACAAGGATGGTATATAAAGGCTAAAAATGCGGTTGTCAATGAAATTCCTACATCACTTCCTATACCCAACACCCTTTATTTCGCTTTGTAAACACACCGAGAAAGTTCTAGATATTTTTATAGATGAAGAATATAAACAAATACTCACACTCATAGAGCATGTACAAAATCAAGTCGGATCTATAAGGTTCCCAATCTTGCTCTTTGTTGAATTCAAAATTAAGCCAACAAATTATATTTCACATATTGAGATTAAGCAATTTACAATTAAATCCTTTGAAATTTAAGATATGCTTTTGTTTTAAAACTCCATTCATTCCAAGTCACTAAAAAAATTGCCCAAACAAAGAACTTCTCTAAAGTCGTGATTAGGTTATCATAAATTCTTTGTTTCTTAAGACCTACTCCCCTTAAGAAGGTCGTCACCCATCCATCATAGAGGATATCAACTAACATGACTTTTTGTTCTGAGGTACCTTGAAGGCGACACATAAACAAAAAGTTCTATAAAAATTTACCTTGAGGGCAAAATCAAACACTTTAAACTAAAGCAATAGCAATATGTGAAAAATGCCTTGAGGGAAAGTTGCAGACCATCCATACTTTGAACCTACTAACCATTACAGAAATAATGTTCTGAATAGTTAGAAATACTAAAATCCAACAAAACATAAGAAAACATAAAATAAAAATTATCCAACCCAAATAAACCATAATAAAGAGAAATAAGATGTGAAAGACAACCACCCCACACTTAAATAAAGCACTATTCTAATGCTATCAAACAAAAGGTGGCATCATACTTCCTGATCAGTCAATCATGTCATCATTAGCACCCTTCCCATCATCATATTATCGACATCTACATCACCATCTTCAAACTAGTCATCATCATCTGACTCAATATCTAATTCTTGTACTGCCTCTCCGTATCAATAGGTACATTATCATCAAGAGATTTAACAAACTCTGGACCAATCATTATCAAATTCCTAGCATAATGGCCAAGGGGGTAATCTAACTCAACCTCATGATGTTCCTCGTGCATGGCTGGTCGTCCCACAATCTGCAGCTGCAATATTTGTAGGCCATACATCCTGGTAAAAATCTCAGCAGTCTGAGCATGATGCTTGGCCATAGGTAGGATTGGTCCATGGGACCCAACTATTCTCCTAGTAGTAGTAATATCCACATGGTGAGTAACAACTTCAGGGTTGTAATCTAACTCTTCCTCGTCTACCCTATGCCTCCTCAAAAATTAAGTCAACAGACCTTCAAGGTCGTAGCTGCACCCCAGCTAGTAGTGTGCTTTATTCATTGCAGAAAATATCACCTGACCCACATTAATGTCAACATCATTACACATCATGGCATAGATAAAACATACCCAGTCCCATGTAACTATTTTTATGTGTTTTTCTTTAATAAGGCAATGATAAACTTTTTTTCCCCACATGCGGGCCTCCTTGTTCATTTGTGCATAGAGAAAGGAGGATTGCAGGCCAAAGACTTGATGCCTGGTCCATCTAGAAGAAGTGCGTGTACCGCACATCAAGTGTCTGATATGAGCATATGGTGGAGTAACAATCAGCTGACTCAAAGGGTTTGCATCAGCATTAGGTATACCTAGTAAACTATTTATATCTGCAGGTATGAATTGAACCACCTTTCCACAAATATTTAATTCATGATCTGGGTTCGTTGGGTGCCAGTTTGTATAAAATTTGTAAACCAGGTGAAAATTGCACTCAGTAGGCTGATGAAAAATAAAATTCATGTTTAGATGCTCAAGTGACCCCACCATGTTTGGGTATTCCTTTAGAAGGCTCAGCCTATCAATGAACACCTCAGGAATGTAATTGGCATCTGTGTGTTTGGTGTACCACTGCTTGCTTTCTTTTATGACCTCCTTAAACCAAAATTTCCTTATCTGCCCACGCTGGAGTGGTGTACCACTGCTTGCCTTCAAAACATGCAACAAACAAATGAGCAACTGAATCCTAGATTGTGCTAGCCTAAACTAAGTGTGGATGGGTGACAACGGCACCCTACACTTAGTTGCTAGCTAAGGTGTGCGCATATAAGAACGGGGTACTTAGAATTCCCATATTCAATACAATTTGACATATGAATTGGTCCAAATAGCAAGCATTGAAAAATTTCAACTTATTATTCTAGAACACAACATTGGCAAGTCACATCACATTGCTAATTGCATCATCTAATCTAACTGCAGCTAAGCCAAACTAAACCTTCCCTCATTCGCATGCCCAACTTTATATATTCACGAAATTTCAAGTATTATAATGAGAATAGAATCAATTTAATTTCAAATACCATAATATGTAATAACTATTAAGTGTCAAGAAAACAACTCACCCCACACTTAATTGTTCACACAATAGTCCATCTACACCACGTAAGGTACTCAGAATTCCCTTCGTGGTTATGCATATCTCCCCATGCTTAACACGTTCAAACAGTGAGTGCACTTAATACAATGTAAAGTTTGGCCTTCAAGATTGCTACCCCGATACAAGAACTTTAATTAAAATATCCCAAATAGTTGAAACACATGGAGACATACATAATTTAGGAAACACTCGTCCTACCATAAACATACATAAATAATATAGCCCATATCCATGAAATCCTTTATAAAAACACAAATATTATAACCCACGTCAATTCAACACCCAACCACTCACCATTACACACCTACTTAACAATTTTATGGATGAGTATGACAATAGAGACTCAATATTGACAATATTTTTTAAAAAAAATATAGCAGATAGGACTATAATTTAAATAAAACATTAATAAATCAACCTATTCGTGCTGATAATTTTGAAATTAACATCAAGGTAAAGAGAAAAATGAAAAATTGAGAACTTACCTTAGTTATTGATTGAAAGATTTGTTAAATAAAGAAAATAAGAGCACAATCTTATTTTGGGAGTTGGGGAGGGAGAGTGGTGGCTGGTATAGTTTTGAGAATGAAAAATTATGAGGGATTAATGTTACAGGATATATATAGAGAGGGGTTGTTGAATTCAGGTTGGGTCGGGTTGAACCCAAAAAAATTCAAAAAATTATTCCCGAAATGAGCCCACTCCCCAAAGCAGAGGTATTGTGCCAGTACACTGGAATTTACCAATCGCGATTTTACCACCCACCGAGAAGTAGTGGTATTGCGATACCACATTAGATTAGGATAATTACCATTTTAGCCTTTTAGGCGATGCAGTAATAGTAAAAATCAGAACATTTTTTCCATTTTATCTCCACATCACGAAGCAATGGTTTTGTGTTAACATACTGGAAATTGACATTTTCTATTTTGGCCCTCAGCGCGATGCGGTGGCCTTTAAATTCATGTTTCTAATGTGTTTTTCAACCACCCCTTATTACCTGATGTTGACCCTGACTTACACACGTTAATTTACAAACCTAATTGTTTCCTTGGATATGGTATTTGCCTTGGATTCAATTCTCTAATCCCTACATATCAAAAAAAAATAATAAAACAACGTAAGAAAATGTAGGTTGCCTCCCACACACCATCTTAGTTTTAATCGTGGCACAACTCATCTTTTTGTAATTTTCATTTTCTTTTAACAAATAAAAATTAAACTATCTATTACATTACATTTTTGAGTTGCCTCCGACGTCGCGCCTTACTTTACATTGTGGGACGACTCAGCTCAGTCTTACTCATTAGCAAAGGTGATGGACAGATTGGGCTTATCTCCGTGATCAGCCCAATAATGCTTCACACATTGTCTATTTACTGAAAACTTCTCATTTCTTTCATTATTCCATAGTTCAACCGCTCCATGAGGCATCAGTCACACCACCTTAAAAGGCCCAGACCACTAAGATCATAATTTACGTACAAACATCTTTAACCTTTAATTGAATTGTAAAACAAGTTGTCCGGGTTCAAACACTCTGTCATGAATATGTCTGTCATGCCATGTCTTGGTCTTTCTCTTATACAATTTGTCATTCTCATACACATGGAGATGAAACTCATCAAGTTCCTCCAGCTGCAAGAATCTCTTATCACCAGCTGCCTTCGTCTCAAGATTCAACTTATTCACATCTGAATAGGATTGATATTACAACTCTATAGACAAATAACATGATTTCCCGTAAACCAAGAAATATACAGAAGTACCAACGGGCATCTCATAAGATGTCCTAGAAGCCCATCGTGTGTTTTCTAGCTTTTCAGCCCAATCCTTCTGCTGACCATTGAAAGTCTTTTGTAGTATCTTCTTTATCTCCCAGTTGGATACCTCAACTTGTCCACTCATTTGTGGATGATATACAGTGGCCACCTTGTGTCTAACAATATATTTAGCTAACAAATTTTTAAACCAAATGTTAAGGAAATGTGTATCTCCATCACTGATTATAGCTTTGGGAGTGCCAAACTGGGAGAATATATGTTTCTTTACAAATTTCAATACTATTCTCGCATCATTAGTGGGAAAAGCTACAGCTTCCACCCACATGGATATGTAATCAACCGCAACTATGATGTACAATTTTCCATTAGATGGTGGAAATGGTCCCATAAAATTGATCCCCTAACATCAAATACTTCAACTTCTAGAATATTATTTAGGGGCATCTCATGACACCTTGATATTATACCCAGCCTCTGATACTGATCACAACTCTTCACCAAATCAATTATATCCTTGAACAAGGTAGGCCAAAATAAACCTGATTACAACACTTTTTGGTTGTTCTTTCACCCTAATGATGGCCACCATAAGGAGATGAATGGTACTTTTGTATAACTTGGGTGAATTAAACTTTAAGAAGATATATGTGTATAATTCCATCAGGATTCTTCTTGAAAAGATATGGCTCATCCCATATGTAAGCTCAAAAATCATGAAGCAGTTTCTTTGTTTATTGATTGTAGCTTCAGGAGGATAAACCCTACACACTAACAAGTTCACAATATCTACATACCACGGAAGCTCACACGTGCCAAGAGCCAATAATTTTTCATCCAAAAACTCTTCCTTAATGCAGAGAGAGTAATCAACAATATGGTCTTAAGTCTACAGTCATGAAAAATGGTCTGGAACTTGGTTCTCTACTTCTTTTTGATCACGAACCTCTAGGTCAAAATCTTACAGTAATAAAATCCACATAATCAATTGAGGCTTTGCATCCCTTTTATTGAAGAGATACTTGATGGCCACATGATCTGTGTGAACAATAACTTTGGTGCCCACCAAGTATGTTCTAAATTTATCTAATGCAAAAACCACCGCTAACATGTCCTTTTCTATAACTGTGATTTACTTGGGCATCATTCAGGACTTTACTAGCATAATAAATAGAATGAAATACTTTTTGATTTCTCTACCCCAAAACTACTCCCACAGCTACGTCACTGGCGTTACACATCAATTCAAATGGTAACTTCTAATCTAGAGAATTCAAGATGGGTTCTTCATTGAGTTTCCTCTTCAGCTTCTTGTAAGTTTCTTGTCAATCAACCCCAAAATCAAATTTAGCTTCTTTTTCTAACAATTTACACATAGGGCTAGAAATTTTGGAAAAATCTTGAATAAACTGCCTGTAGAAACCTGCATGATCTAAGAAACTTTGCACTCCCTTCACTTTTACCAGATGTGGCAGCTTTTCAATCACTTCAATTTTGGATCTAACCACTTTAAGTCCTCTAAATGACACTTTATGGACAAGGACTATTCCTTCCTTGACCAAAAATGGCATTTTCCCAATTTAGCTCCATATTCGTCTCTTCACATCTAGATAGGACTCGATCTACATTCTGCAAATATATATCAAAAGAATTACCATAAACAGAGAATTTATCCATGAATACCTCAACAAATTCATCAACCATGTCATAGAAAATTGCCATCATGCATCTCTGAAACATTGCAGGTACATTGAAGAGGCTAAAAGGCATGTATCTGAATGCATATGTGCCATATGGGAAAGTAAAAGAAGTCTTTTCTTGATCCTCAGGCCCAATGGTGGTCTGATTATAACCTTAGTAACCAGCAAGAAAGCAATAGTACTCATGACCCTACAACCTATCCAACATTTGATCAATGAACGGGATAGGATAGTGGTCCATTATTGTGGCTTCATTCAGCATTAAATAGTCAATACAGATTCTCCATACAGTCACCATGCTAGTGGTAATCAACTCATTAGCTTCATTGGTAACCACAGTCATCCCACCTTTCTTTAGGATGCAGTGCATTGGGATTACAAACTAGTTGTCTAATATTAGATAAACAATCCCATTATCAAGCCACTTGATGATCTCTTTTCACATCATGTCCTTCATCACTAGATTCAATCTACGTTGTTGCTACATTTTTGGTTTGAAACCTTTTTCCATTTGTATCTTGTGCATGCAAAAAATAGGATTTATCTCTAAGATATCAGATATTTGCCAACCAATTGCCTTCATTCTTCTTTTTAAGACTGCCATTACTTCCCTTATCTGTACATTAGATAAACCCTCAGACAAAATAATAGGTAGGGTATCATTGTCACCAAGGTAAAAAAAATTCAAGTGAGGAGGAATAACCTTAAGCTCCAATTTTGGAGCTTCATCAATTGAATCTTTGGGAGATGGGCCAATTTTCCTGTTCAATAGATCAAAAGGCATCTTTCATGTTTCAACTACTTCCAAATTCATGACTTGGATCAATTCTAGAACCTCTACATATCCATAAAGATCATGACCTATTAAAGCTTGCTCTAGTGGATCATAAGACAACAACAGATATAGCTCAGATGCAAGGTAAATAATTTATATGGAATACAATTCTAAATATGTAGTCAATAATTTTAGCGCCTTGTATACATCAAAAACCTTCACTTTATCATGCACTCTCATTTTCATCATCCTTGCTGCTACAGCAATTAATGACTGCTCTTGCAATACCCCGAGACTTCCAACCGATAGTAGAACCATGATTCAAGCTCATGAGAAATAAATTACAGTGATTTGGTAGTTTTATGATCAATTTATATGTATATTAAGGCCTCAAATACATCTTATCTATTGGACGCATCAAAATATTCCTTACCGATTGAA
Organism: Capsicum pubescens; assembly: GCA_030864215.1. NCBI lineage: Eukaryota > Viridiplantae > Streptophyta > Magnoliopsida > Solanales > Solanaceae > Capsicum > Capsicum pubescens. The sequence continues at coordinate 174,355,736 of CM061543.1, forward strand.
TTCTTGAGAAGAGCATTTCCATAGTCAACTTCAAACGAGCATATCTCCCATTATACAAAGAATTTTTGAGTTCATAACCCACCAACAGATATATAATTTAATTATATTTTCAATGATACCAATTTCGCCAAAATCTGGCATCGGAGTAAAACGTTATGTCCATTTTACTGAGAGCTGCCCGAGCAGTCCAGGAGTGACGGACAAAATAACGGACCGTCAAGTCTGTGATGGAACGTCACTTTGGCCGTCAAAACTGAACCAGTGAGGAAGTTCTATGGACCAAACATGACGGTTGGAGTGATGGTCCATCACTCAGACCGTCAGTTTTGTCCGAAATAGCGCTGAAACGCCGTTTTAAAGGGTTTTTGGGGTCTTTTTTCACCCTATTTAACACCCAATCATATCAAATCAAAGAACATAACTTCTCATTCATCCATAACATCAAAATTAGGATTTCTTTCAAGATCAAAACCCAAGAATAAGATTCAAACCCTTCTTCAAGAAAACTCAAGAATCAAAGCGTTATCATTCAAGAACCCTCAAGAAAAGTTAACCTCCTTCAAGATTTGGGTTTTTATGACTCCATGATTTATCTCAAGCTTCAAGAAAACTAGTTGATTTGGAGATTTAATTTTAAGAAAGTTCCACTGTTAATCTTCAAGAATCTTCCATCTAAGGTATGCGTAGTGTTCATCCATGGATCCCTTTCATCCATGGAGCTCAAGAATCGAGTTTTAAAATAATGAATTGTGATTATCTTGTTGTGGTATGATTATGTTCATGTTAATGGTTGTTATTTGATATCTCGATGTATTTTCATGAAGTATATGAGCATGTTAGTTGAAATTCATGAATTTTGGCTGGCTTAAGATTGTTAAATTGATAAGTATACCTATGCCCAAAGTTGTGCATGTAAGGTGTTTGATAAAATACCTAGAATAATAGAAATCATTTATCATAGCTTAGGGGTGAACTATATAATAAATTCATGCTAGTCTATTATGTTCAAAGAACACATTTGTCATTTTTGTGCAATATATGTGTTAATGGAATGTACATGATGATTGGGGAATGGATTCATAGTGTGTCTATATGCCTTCCATGCTATGAAAAAAATCATGATTTTGAAGTATCATATGAGTTATCCCCAAATTATTACAATATGAACTAAATGTTACATGTTTGCCATTCCCTTATGCTTCAATGGTTTCCATGACCTTGTTATGAATAGTATATGTTGTCGGAATGCCCATGATATTAGAATATGAGATTTATGACTTGATTATAAGCATTTCTATTCATGTTAGATATTATGATGACCATGTACTTCATGAAATACCTAACTCATGTATTATGGATTGTTATTGATGGTCATGTACTCAAGAAAGTTAAGTTGTGTCAGGTTCCTTCAATCGAGTCCGGGGGGTACTTGTACCCAAAAAATATAGTTGTGTGCGTAGAGCCATGTCATGTTATTACGATACTCTCAGACAAGCCATGATCTATAGAATTCAGTCGGTCATGTGACTCGATAAAACTCAGTGATCTGAGTAAACTCAGTAATCTCAGTAATCTCAGTGCTCAGTAACCTCAGCAACCTCAGTATTCACAGTTAACCTCAGTAACTTTAGTACTCTCAACCAGTCCTCAGAACTTAGTATATTCCGTCAGTCATCGGAATCCAGTAAACTTAGTTTAGCTCTACTAAACAATACCACTAGTATCAGTCCAGTTAATCAGTATCAGTCCAGCTAATCCGTTCAGTTAGTTCAGTTATTCAGTTCAACTTAGTTATTCAGTTCAGTGTCCTTCAGATAGGAGTAGAAGTTAGCATCGACTGAACCCAAGGATGGGAACTCACCTGCCAGTTCTGGGTGTGATTCTTATCAGTCATCCTTGTCTTCCAGAACTATGTAGCCTTGAGACATCTTAACCTGTCAGATTATGGTTGATGAGGTGGCTTAACCTGTCAGTTTAAGGTTCCCACCATTCTCATTTGAGTACCTACCAGATAAGGGTCACTCGTAGCTGTCCTTACCAGTGGTGCGGTATTGACACTCCTCCAGTTGGGGCATAGACTGGACCCCAACTTAGCTATATGCATTATTGGGACATGTTGGTTAGACAACAACTTCCCACAGTCTCAATTTCAGTCCCAGTCTCAGTAAAAGAACTCAGATAGTTCCTTCAGATTTATGGACTATCAGATACAGTCAATTATGTTATCAGTCACATCAGTTATCAGAATTCATGATATCAGTATTCAGCTTTAGGACTGTCAGCAAAAGTCAACAAGACCAGTTCTTCATAATCAAAACTGTCATAAACAGTTATTTATGTATCAGTAACATAGTACTAGTCCCTCATTATTTAGTAATACAGTATCAATTCCTCACTTATTAGTGATTTACATACTCAGTATTCAGTTTTAGGATAGTTAGACACAGTTAATTAGACCAATTCTTCATAATTTGAACTGTCAGAAATAGTCGCCATCTACTCAGTATCTCAGTTTCATTACACTCATGTTGTCAGTATCAGACTCAGTAGTCAGTATCTCCACGAGTTCAGTTACAGTTACGTATGCATGTATGTATTCTCACGTTTATATCAGTCAGTATTGTTCATGCATATAACCCTTTGCATTGAACCTACCTCATTCGTATACTTAGTACATTCAGACGTATTAACGTATTTGTGCTATGGTATATTCTCTTATGTTACACCATAGTTCAAAGGCACGAGCTCCAAATTAGCAATATATTCCAGTATTAGCAGTCAGAGTTAGATGTGAGTCCTCATCCTTCGAGGACATGATGATTTCATTTCTATTTCAGTTTATTTCAGTAGTTGGAGTTAGTTGGGGACATGTCCCATCAACTCCTTATTCAGACAGTTTAGAGGCTTTCCAAACTATAGCATGTTAGACAGTTATTTCAGATTTGTTTTGGTATTGTTATAATGTTTTCAGACATTGTCTTATCAGATATTTATTCATATTTAAACCTTATGACCATTCAGTATATGTTTCTGTATTTTTATGTTATATTATGCAGTGTACAGGTATATATATCAGTCATGGGTTATCTTGTGGTCCTTCGGAGTCATGATCACCGTGTAGCATTCCGATTCAAAAAATCAGGGTGTTACAAACTTGGTATCAAAGACTAAGGTTCAATAAAGTCATAGGAAGTCTGAAAGCCGCATCTAGTAGGGTCTTATACATGCGTGTGTTGTGCACCATACTTATGTTTAGGAGTCTATGAGATGTTTTAGGAATAGTTTCCCTTCTTTCATGTCTCAGATCGTGCTATAGCAAGGTTCTCTAAGAAACTCATGTAGATTCTCATCATGTTTCACTCATGTTAATTCCACCTTACTTTCAAGGTAACAGAAATAGTGTAGCTCAATTCCTAAAGATTGGGCTTTCTCAACCAGTATCCATCAGTTAAGTTATGTTCCAAATTTGTACAGATTTCATTCATAACCATGAGAACTTGTTCACGAACCCAATTTTAGATATGCTATCAGATCTCTTCTCAAAATCCTATGACAGCATAGACCTAGAAATATTTCTTAAGCATGAACTCAGGAGTTAACAGAGGTAGATTTAGGATGGTATTTTCCTGTTTGATTAGATTATGTATTCATGGGGATAGTTATACCTGAGTAAATCAGTAGGCTTGAACAGTGTAAGCTAGAATTTCAGTTTATTGGTTTGAATTAAGTATGAAGGTATGGATATGATATTAGTAGTATATGAAGCAATAGAAGCAACTAATGGTCTTAGTAAGGAAAGCATGTGTTTGACAGAGTGTAAGTATGTGATTAAGATTACAGTTCATTTCAGAGTTTAGAATGTTCTCACATATTTAAGATGATGGCTTAAAGCTAAGGGGGATATTATAGATCAAGCAACCAAGTCAGGCTCTCAGATTTCTATAGTAGTGCTAGTATGTACAGAAAAGCAATTAGGGAAAATGATTCCCAACCCATCCCTTATCTCAGCGTAAAGTTTTATACTTCAGTTAACATAATGCCTATGCATGCTTCATGTCTCAGATTCCATGAATACAACTTATGTTCACATGTATTCCATACAATTGTGTGCATTTTCAATTCCTAGCATAAAGAGTACCAGCTCCCTCAGTGTTATGAATCATGTCCCATGATTTCAGAAATTTCAGACTCAGGTCATGCAGCTCATGACTCATGTACACATGTCACACCTTACAGTATATTCAGTTTCCATGACTCATGTTATACCCCTACAGATAAGATAAATTTAGACTATGTCATGTATATCCATAGTTCAAACCTTTTTGATAAATCCATGTTGTTGACATTCTATTCCTCAGGCTTCAGTTCAAGTGTCAAGTTCAGTCAGTATCCATTTATGTTTCAGGTCCTTCTGATTTAATCCTTCAGTAAACTCTCCTTGTAAATAGTGTAGTGTGGAGCAATTACTTAGATGGGAGAGAGTAAATATTTCATGACTAAGAGAAGATTTGTGCATACTTGTTATTTACGAGGGTGTAGTTATGAGGATAGGCTTGAATGTCATGTTAGTGTGCAAGTAAGTGGTTATCATGAGGTCATATTTAGAAGATGGGAAAGTACATAGTGTAAATGTTTATTCGTATCCTTGACTTATGTCAGTCCCCATCGCGTACTATCAAAAACTCAGTTGCCATCTTAGTAACAATTTCAGTATTCAGTGCCCAGAAATTAGTGTTCAGTTCTAGAATTTAGAATTTCAATATCATCCTGAACCTTAGTTATAAACATTCAGTTATCAGAACTCAGCATTTAGTTCCAATAAGAATCTCAGTTACAATTTTAGTTTTAGTGTCAACTTCAGTTCAGTAATCAGATCAGAAACTCAGTTCAGTTCCAGACTTTCTTGACCCATGCTATAGCTATTAGTTAATCAGTCAGTAGTATTTTAGCACCTCAGTCTACAGGATGTTTCCTAATCATGTTATACTCCTAGCCTTTCATTCTTCAGGTGATACAGTTTTGCTCATTCATGCTCAGTTACCTTATGTTATCCAGTCAATCATTACCCCCTATGCATAATATTTTATAGCCTTAGTCCAGTTATTCGTACTAAGTATAGATAAGTCTCACATGCCCAGTATTCATCTATTAGTTATTCAGTTAAACAGATAAGTTAGTAGATATATGCAGTCATGCTCAGAACCTCGTAAATATTTCATTTGTCTCAGTTGCAGTTCATGAAGTTTAGTTGCTTTATCTTAGATCATGTATCAGGCCTCAAGTTTCAGATCTCAGATAATCATTCATGATTTAGTTCCTAGGTTTCTTGCACATCACCTCAGTTTCCCTCAGTAGCTCAGCCAAGAAAGTATTTCCTAGAGGGACCTAGAGTCCCAAGGGGGAGATACGCTATAATACCCCAAACTTTCATGACTTAAACATCCTACTTCTTTTTCTTGTAATGAATCCAGTTTGGAGTGAGAGTTACTCATAAGTTGACCCTCAATATCCAACCTCAGTTGTACGCTATGTATTCAAAACTTAGTTCAGCTCACAAAAAACAATTCATGCATCACGTTTCAATATCAGTTATGTTCTCATGTTCTCATGTTTCCATTCATGCATTATCATTATGAGAAATTCAGTTCATCAGGACATTCAGTCATAAATTCATGAGTTAATTTTCCCGACATCAGATATGCACGAATTCAGCTTATTAGTCATACATCAGAGATGCATGATTAGTATGATATGTTTAGTTATCAGTCATGTCAGCCCTAAGATCATGTTTCAGTTATTCATGTTTAGTATGTACATCATTTTATGTACTTTCCCTCACTCTATCATTCTCATTCGAAGACGAATGTTCCCAAGGGGGAGATATTGTAAAACCCCGAGGATTCAAACCGATAGTAGAACCGTGCTTCAAGATCATGAGAAATAAATTATAGAGATTTTGTAGTTTTATGATCAATTTAGATGTATATTAAGGCCTCAAATACGTCCTAGCTATTGGACGCATCAAAACATTCCTTACCGATTGACTTCTTGAGAAGGGCATTGCCATAGTCAACTTCAAATGAGCATATCTCCCATTATATAGAGAATTTTTGATCTCATAAAATATAAACAGATATATAATTTAATTATCTTTCCAAGGATACCAATTTTTCTAAAATCCGGCATCAGAGTAAAAAGTTATGTCTGTTTTACTGAGAGCTGCCCGAGCAGTCCAGGAGTGACGGACAAAATGATGGACCGTCAAGTCTGTGATGGACTGTCACTTTGGCAGTCACAACTGAACCAGTGAGGCCATTTTCTGGACCAAAAATGATGGTTGGAGTGATGGTTAGTCTCTAGATTGACGGTCTGTCACTCAGACCTTCATTTTTGTCCGAAACAGCGCTGAAATGCCATTTTAAAGGGTGTTTTGGGTCTTTTTCAACCCTATTTAACACCCAATCACATCAAATCAAAGAACATAACTTCTCATTGATCCATAACATCAAAATTAGGGTTTCTTTCAAGATCAAAACCCAAGAATAAGATTCAAACCCTTCTCCAAGAAAACTCAAGAATCAAATAGTCATCATTCAAGAACCCTCAAGAAAAGTTAACCTCCTTCAAGATTTGGATTTTTATTACTACATGATTTATCTCAAGCTCCAAGAAAACTAGTTTATTTGGGGATTTAATTTCAAGAATCTTCCACCGTTAATCTTCTAGAATGTTCCATCTAAGGTATGTGTAGTGTTCATCCATGGATCCCTTTCATCCATGGAGCTCAAGAATAAAGTTTTAAAATAATAAATTGTGATTATCTTGTTGTGGTATGATTATGTTCATGTTGATGGTTGTTATTTGGTATCTCAGTGTATTTTCATAAAGTATGTGAGCATGTTAGTTGAAATCCATGATTTTTGGGTAGCTTAAGATTGTTAAATTGATAAGTATACCTATGCCCAAAGTTGTGCATGTAAGGTATTTGATAAAATGCCTAGAATGATAGAAATCGTGTATTATAGCTTAGGGGTGAACTATATGATAAATTCATGCTAGTCTATTATGTTCAAAGACCTCACTTGTCATTTTTGTGCAATATATGTGTTAATGGAATGTACATGATGATTGGGGAATGGATTCATAGTGTGTCTATATACCTTCCATAATATGAACAAGATCATGATTTTGAAGTATCATATGAGTTATCCCAAAATTATTAGAATATGAACTAAATGTTACATGTTTTCCATTCTCTTATGCTTTAATGGTTTCCATGCCCTTGTTATGAATAGTATATGTTGTCTGAATGCCCATGATATTAGAATATGAGATTTATGACTTGATTATAAGCATTTTATTCATGTTAGATAGTATGATGACCATGTACTTCATGAAATCCCTCACTTATGGATTATGGATTTTTTTTTATGGTCATGTACTCAGGAAAGTCAAGTTGTGTCAGTTTCCTTCCATCGAGTCCTGGGGGTACTTGTACCCGAAAAATGTAGTTGTGTGCCTAGAGCTATGTCATGTTATCATGATACTCTCAGTCAAGCCATGATCTGTAGAAATCAGTCATGTGACTCAGGAAAACTCAGGAAAACTCAGTAATCTCAGTAAACTCAGTAATCTCAGTAATATCAGTGCTCAGTAACCTCAACAACCACAGTATTCACAGTTAACCTCAGTAATTTTTGTACTCTCAACTAGTCCTCAGAACTTAGTATATTCCGTCAGTCATCGAAATCCAGTAAACTTAGTTTAGCTCCGCTAAATAATACCACTAGTATCAGTCCAGTCAATCAATATCAATCCAGCTAATTAGTTCAGTTTAGTTCAGTTATTCAGTTCAGTGTCCTTCAGATGGGAGTAGAATTTAGCACCGAGTGAACCTAAGGATGGAAACTCACCGGCCAGTTTAGGGTGTGATTCTTATCAGTCATCCTTGTGTTCCAAAACTACGTAACCAGCGTAGGTTGAGACATCTTAGCCTGTCAGATTAGGGTTGATGAGGTGGCTTAACCTATCAGTTTAGGGTTCCCATCGTTCTCATTTGAGTACCTGCCAGATAAGGGTCACTCACAGCTATCCTTACCAGTGGTGCAGTATTCACACCCCTCTAGTTGGGGAAAATACTGGACCCCAACTTACCTATATACGTTATTGGAGCATATTGGTTAGACAACTACTTCCCACAGTCTCAGTTTCAGTCCCAGTCTCATTAAAAGAACTCAAATAGTTCCTTTAGATTTATGGACTGTCAAATACAATCACTTATGATATCAGTCACATCAGTTATCATAATTCATTATATCAGTATTCAGCTTCAGGACTGTCAAACACAGTCAACCAAACTAATTATTCATGATCAGAACTGTCATAAACAGTTATTCGTGTATCAGTAACATAGTATAAGTCCCATATTATTTAGTAATACGGTATTAGTTCCTCACTTATTAGTGATTTACATACTCAGTATTCAGTTTCAGGACTGTTAGACACAGTCAATCAGACCAGTTCTTCATAATTCAAACTGTCAGAAATAGTCGGTCATCTATTCAGTATCTCAGTATCAGTACACTCATGTTGTCAGTATTCAGACTCAGTAGTCAGTATCTCCACGAGTTCAGTTACAGTTACGTATGCATGTGTGTATTCTCACATTCATATCAGTTAGTATTGTTCATGCATATAACCCTTTGCATTTAGCCTACCTCACTCATATACTCTGTACATTCAGATGTACTAACGTATTTGCACTATGGTGCTTTCTCTTATGTTACACCATAAGTTCAGAGGCACGAGTTCTAGATCAGTAGTAGATTCCAGTATCAGCAGTCAGAGTTAGACGTGAGTCCTCATCCTTTGAGGAAATGATGATTTCATTTCTATTTCAATTTATTTCAGTAGTTGGAGTTAGTCGGGGACATGTCCCATCAACTCCTTATTCAGATAGTTTAGAGGCTTTCCAGACTATTGCATGTTTGACAATTATTTCAGATTTGTTTTGGTATTTTTATACCGTTTTCAGACATTATCTTATCAAATGTTTATTCATATTTGAACATTATGTACATTAAGTACATGTTTCCATATTTTCATATTATATTATGCAGTGTAAAGGTATATATATCAGTCATGGGTTAGCTTGTGGTCCTTCGGGGTCATGAGCACCGTATAGCATTCTGATTCAAAAAATTGGGATATTATAGACCTGTTGCAAGGAATTCCATCCCAAAATAAATGTAACAACCTAATTAGCTTCAAAGTGAAGAATTATAAAGTCTACTGGAAAGATCAGTGATCCTACTTGCACTAAAACATCTTCAATAATTCTGTTCGGCCTAGCAAGGGACTTGTCAGTCAACTGTAAAATATTGGTCATGGGTTTTGGACTTCCTAGACCCATATTTCAGTACAAAGATGGGGCACAATATTTATGCTAGCCCCCAAGTCACACAATACGCAAGCACTGATTGTCTACCCAATAGTGATCTGCAAAGTTAAACTACCTGGATCCTTCAGCTTCATGGGCAGTTTGTTTTGTATCTTGGATGTGCACTCCTCAGTAAGTGCAACTTTTGCATACTCTAAAGCTCCGAATCTTTCTTCTCAAACATAAGGTCTTCCCATATGGAAAGAATCAAATAAGGAACTTCCAATCTGGATCTCCCCAAGAAGTGATGGAGAGTGGTGGTTCAAAATGTAACCACCACTTTGCTTCCCAAATTAAATAAAAACGGAAGAGCATCAGTCTGACATAATCAGTAGTCACCCCTGTAGGAATGTAAGTATCACTTATTTCCAGGAAGGTCTGTATGTGTTGTTGTGGGTCTTCATGTGAAATGCTAGAAAATTACCAAGCCTAATTAAGCAACTGCATCATATTCTGCTTTAATTAAAATCGACCACCTGGCTCGAGCTTTCGAATACTGTTAGTCACATGGTTCACATGTGGTATTGCCACCTCACAAATAGGTCTAGAAGCTGTTTGATCTGGAACATCTGGGATAACCAGAGCTAGGACATGTCCGACATTTGGATCAATAGGATCATTTGGATCAACAACATTCGGATCTCTTCTTTCAACCATTTGAACCTGTTTAATAGGATGCTGGGCTCTTTGCCTCAATTAAAATATCAATTCTGGTTCCAAAAAAGGCTCTACCAATTATCTATCTCTCGCCAGTCTTGTATTAAGCTAAACCAACAAAAATTCAGCCGGTAAGATCTAGTAGTTAACATTTAAACTTACTATCAAAAACAAAAAATTTAGAAAACTCTGGATTGTACAAGTCCCCGGCAACGGCGCCAAAAACTTGTTGCATTCAAAAGCACACACAAGTGTACGTGATCTTGCAAGTAATATAGTGACTCGGACAGTCGAATATCATTCCCACGAGGACTAAGTAAATAAAAATTTAATTAATTTTAGTTTTAGACACAGAGGTATTAAGTTTTATAAAGTATCAATATGATATTTTAAGTTTTGAATTAAAATATAAATAAATAAGAGATAGAAATTTATGATAATGGAAAAGCAAGCAACGGTTGTGAACAGTAATGATAAGGATTCCAGGGTTGAGGCACTTCGAACAATCATACAATTCTATCTTTTTATTGCATTCTAGTTGGTTATCGGGTTATTGATTTGCAAAATATATTTTGCGATCTTAGTCTCCCGACCTAAAATCCTCTATCTATCTAAATATTGCAACTGCAGCTCACACATAGATACAACAATTCATCTACATTCATAAAACAATCTTCTTGCAATTGAACCAACAAAGGGTCCTAAGTATATCCCTATCCTAGGTGCTAATTCAAATCCTCTATTTAATGAAAGGATGAGAACCTTCCTCCTTAATTTCTTCGTTCTATTCCACGATTCTCTTCCCAGATTCATATAGAAATATATATTTATTCTAATGGTAGCCACTAACCAAAATAGTAAGCTCAAGAAATTAAGAATAACCCATACGATAATCCAACAAGAAATACGATAAAGAATATCAAAGAGTAATCATGTTCTTGGCCTTAACCCCATAACAAGGGTGTTTAGCCACTAATGTTTGAATTCAATATCAAAAATAAGTAATTAATCATATCAAGAATTAATCTTGAAGTAAAGAAGTTTAAAAGAAATTTTAAGAACCCTATGTTAGAGAATTTTGTGTTTTTTCCGCAGTTGCTATGCTATCAAAAGTGTTTTCAATTGTACTGAATTTTTCCTTTTATAACTGGGACAAAATAATCCTGATTTTTTCAGGCAGTGCGACGTGTTATGCAGTCCAATGCCATACTCCATACGAATTTGTGACATCACAGAAAGATATTGTTTCATGATAATTGAAATTTGGCTCCTCACCACGACACATTGCAACCGTGGTGAGCTACTGGTTTTTGACAAATATGATTTCCTTTGTTTTCGCAATGCGCTGAGTTGCAAACTTTGAAATATGGAAATTCCCCGTTCATCATGAAGAGGTAATATGCTTCCCACATTCTAGAATTTGATAAATGAGAACTGGATCCTTACAGCGAAGTGGTGTTATCGTGGCAACATTCTGGATTTTGATCAATGCCATTTGATCAGCCAATGTGACGCAGTGATCGCATAAATCAAAAGTTCATACTTTCAGCTAGCCTTTCTAAGCTATGTTCCAATGCCTTTGTTTGCTCCCTTTACTATTATATATCATTAATGTGTCCAATCACGTCTAATTCCATCAAAATATAGTCCTGCAAATACTAATCATCTCCATTAGATAAAGAATACACTTAAAGCTCAATTACACTCAGAATTGCAAATTATAGTTCTCAGAAAAGTTCAAACATGGATGAATATAGGTGATTGAACATACAAATATGCCCAAGATCAACCAACCCCTCATGTCGGAAAACATGAGTTTCCCGTGTCCGTCCATTGGACTCATACCTTCACGGTTAGCTATCACACCCCGCTATTATTGCCCAATTAAAAACATTTACTACCAACCAAACCATTATTCCACTATTATTATCCAAGGCTATAAGAAGTGGTATCGTCATAATGACTATATCTTGCAAGCAATGTCCTTATTATATTATTTTATGTAGAGGGATTCCCATATACCCATTGATTACATTAACAAGTAAACGTCGAGTATTCCCATGTACCCCACAAGTGTTCCATTATTAAATATACTTGGGGGGTTCCATTGTACCCCACAAGGAAGTTTAATAATCAATAATCATGACCACTAAACAATTTCATTTAACCATTCAAAACCATTTATACCATTTAGGGTTCCATTACCAAACCATACTATTCCATAGTTCCATTAAAAATCCAATAGTTTAGTAAAAGCATTGTCATAGGCATTTTTTCAAACATGTTGGGGGAATATTGTTTCCAAACAAATTACAATTACCAATTTACCATTCTCATTCAACCAATTGTCTAAACCATCATTAGAAAATGTAAAAACATAATTAAAACATAGGAAAACCATAAGCAGGCATTTAATACCAAAACCCCAACATATATTTTAAAAACCCCAAAACCATATAATAATCATGCTTTGAAAATATTGTATAAATCATGCCTTCATTTGGAACTAAAAATGAGGGAGAAGTTTCTTGCCTTAGATGATAAAGATGATGGAGAGAAATAGCCAACACAAGCCCCAAATAGACTTTCTTAGTGAAACCCTAGCCTTCATTTACCTAAGAGACTTAGAGAGGATTAGATAGTATGCTCAAAGTGTTAATGAATAGATTAATAGTTCAAATAACCTGCCAAGTATGATATAAGTCATGGGGTCATAATTGGTTAAGTGGGGAAATGACCAGATTGCCCCCACTTAAACTGCATAAAAATCCAGTCATAAGGTACGACTATACCATATCGGTCATACCCTCCAATACGAGTGGTACCCACCACTTGTACCCTAGGTCTCCTCCTTGGACCCAACACTGTCCAATATATGATTTACTCAAACCAAGTCATACTCAAGAATACGACTAGTTCCTCTGACCCATACCCCATACAAAATAGATTCACAAGAGGTTTTAACATTGTTCACAATACGAGTCCATGGTACGACTCGTAGCCTACTTATGGCTCATGCGGAGCCACTCATACTCAGATCCAAGTTATTTTATTAAGTCTTACATCAAGTGAAAGAAAAACACAAACCAACTGACCTGTATCAAACCATATGACTCATACCAACCCAAGTCGTACCCATTCCAGAAACCAATTCAACCCACCAACCAACACTGATCAGTATACGACCAAGGTATGCCACTCTTATCCTATTATATGACTGGTACCCACCAGTCATATGACGTCCAAAAACCAAAAATTCAAAAAAAATTCTAAGGGTCCTAAACCCAAGGTGTTTCAATCATTAATATCCGAACTTGAAGTGGTAATTATATCATCAATAAAAATACTTAAATCAGTAATTATATCATCAATAGGAAGACTTGAACCTGTAAATATATCATCAATAACTTAACCTGAACCAATAAATTTATCATCAATCTCAGGACTTAAACCGATAAATATATCATCAATAGCAGGACTTGAACCGACAAATATATCATCAGTATCCAGACTTGAACTGGTAAATATATCATCAATAGCCAGACTTGAATTGCTAAATAGATATATATATATATATATATATATATATATATATAGGTAGATAAATAGACAGATAGATAGATAGATAGATATAGATATAGATATTGATATATATCAATGTAATCAATAGTATCATCAATGACATAAATAATAGCATAATCAATATATGTGAACACTCACATCAACCAACATAACCATAAAGTGTCAAAGGTTTCTTAATATTTCCTCAATAAGCATTTCCAAGAGTCTAACAAGTGTATAACGATCTACACAAACTAACATCCATCTTAGGCTAAGGTGGGTCTAGGGCCTACTTCTATTTCACGTAAATCCAACCCGAACTAGGCTTAAGGTATCTAATTAAACTTTTAGATGTTAGACAAGATTCAACTATCCCTAAGATAGGAAATTCACCTAAAATGTGAGCAACTAGGTAAATCATGCCTAATTTATGATTTTTGGATAGCCTAAACAGTTCAACTAGCCCTTGAATTTCAATTCATTAAATCAACACTTAAAACCCATCCCAAATACAACATTATATCATAAACATACTATGAATCAACTGAATCTAACAAGGGGTAAAACCTAGCCTACCTCGACGCCAAAAAAAACTCAAAGATCCACTAAATCACCATTTTTCCTTCCGAGATACGTTCGCAAAATGTCAAGCTATCAAAATCACATTCTACTCATCAATACAAGAATAATAATACCTATATTGCACCATTATGCTTCAGGTTCAAAAATACCCCAAAATCCCATGTGGATATCATTTACGAAAATTCTCATTTTTGAAACCAACCCAACGTTCCCACATACTCAAGGAATCTTTACCCTCAAAATGGGTGAATTCTGAGATAATTTGGAGCTAAAATCAAAACTCCAAGGTTTTAGAATTTTAGAACAAGAAATAAGAGATTTTACTATGAAATAGGTTTAATATTATCTCAAATCGAAAGAAAAATACAAAAATAGAGGGTAGTTAAGCTCCTAGATCACCCATAATCCTCAATTTTAATCTATCTCTCTAATTAGGGTTTTAGCTCTTATGAAAATGGGTGAAGAATGAGAAAAATTATGTTAAAATGCCTATTTGTACTTGTCCAGGTATCCGGGTCTAGCGATCACAACCTGACCTCCGCAATTACGTTATATTGGGGTTGCATCACTTAGTCGCGATCAATAAGCCACCATGACTGTGGCACTTAGTGCCTTCTAAGGGTATCAAAATTGAGACTCTTGGCTCGTCATTGCGATGCACCTGATAACAGTAGTAGACTTGGAATTTTTGAAGTCTCTACCAAGCCTTCGAGATTCATTCGGAATCTCATTGGCTCAAATAAATTATGTAACCACTCCAAATTCAATGTTACAAACATGATGGCGAAGTTGAAATTTCCATCGGAGATCATTTAGAAATGATGTTGCCCCCACACCTTATTTCCAATTTTGTAACTTTCTAACTAATAGGTCAAAATGAGCTCGGGTACCTCGGGACCTGTACCAAGAGTCTACCTAGCCTACAATTGACCTCTGAAGCTGGTAGAATAGTTAGAATTTACATTCTTGTTTGTTTAATCAAAGTTTTTACCCGGTGATCATTTGGTACCAGGAAAACTTCAAAATAGAGAATTGACTCTAAAAAACAAATTAATTGCCCGGTAATCGTATTATCAGTTCCAACATGTCTTAAATGACTTGGGACTGCTATAGAGAAACTCTAATAAGAAAAGTAAGAAGAAATATGGAAAATGACCTAAATGGTCATTATGATATCCACTAATAAAGAAACTTTTGTCCGTGAAATTAAAGGATTAAGATGTCCTAAAGTATCGAACATGTGAGGATACTGAGTCCCCATCTCTCTCAATCTCCCAATAGCCTCCTCTACTGGGCGAACCTTAACTATAGAAATATCCCTAGAGTATAATAGTGTAACATCACTTGCCAAAATGAGCATAGGATTCTCTACGAAGATCAACGTCTCATACAACTAGACTGAGTCACATCAAAGCGCATGAGATGGATTAGAAATGTATTGATGCAGCATAAAAATATGGATATTTGACGGAGAATATAAAATTCAAGGGGTAAATCTAACTCATAAGCCACCTCACCAACTGTGCGAAGAATCTCAAATAGTCCAATATATCTAAGGCTGAGCTCGCCCTTCCTCCCAAACCTCATCACACCCTTCATAGGTAATACACAAAGGAATACTTGATAACTAACGCCAAATCTTAAGTTATGATGCCTATGGTATGAAAAGGCCTTCTGCCTACTCCGAGATGCTCTCAACCTTTCTTGAATCACCCTGACTCTATCCAACTACTCCTGCAGCAAATCAGTTCAACAAGGTTGAACCTCAGATATCACAAAACATACAATTGGAGAACAAAATCTCTTACCATACCAAGCCTTAAAAAGCACCATCTTGATACTTGAATGATAAATGTTGTTATAAGAAAACTCTGCCAAGTCTAAGTGCTCCTCCAATCGTCCTCCGAAATCAATAACACAGGATTAGAAGATATCCTCAATCACCTGAATAGTCCACTTGGACTGGCCATCTTTTTGCAGATAGAAGGTTGTACTTGGATCGACTTGGTTACCGAACACCTTCTTAAAAGCTCCCCAAAATGTAAAAGTGAAAATAGAACCTCAATCCAAAATAATAAATATGGGCACACCATGAAAATGGACTATCTCAGGAAAATAGATGCGAGCACTGAATCATCTAATAACAAAGTCCATGGTAATCAGCTCCCGCTTCTAGTCAGGAATAGGAAAGCTTTGAATCAACTCTCCAGGATCCTGATGCTCGCTCTTCACCTGTAGACAACATAATCAACAAACTACAAAATCTTCCATATCTCTTTTCATGCCACTCCAATAATAATGAGGTCTCAGATCTCGATACATTTTAGTTGTGCTTGGATTATTAGAATATCTAGAGCTGTGAGCCTCATGTAAAATCAACTGAATCAAGTCCTCAATCCTCATAACACAAATTCAACCATCAAATCACAAAGCACCCTCATGAACTATGGTGTTCCACTTGAACTCACCAATCAACACCTGATCACGGCGAAAACAACACTTACTATCCACAAACTGATGATCCCGAATATGCTTAAAAGGTTAAGACCTTATCTCAATACTTGAAGGAATTCTCCAAGGGTCTAAAATATCAAGGACAGCCATTAAGTTGGCTAAGGACTAAATTTCCCATGTCAATGGCCTCTAAGAAACTACAAGCCAAGCTACCCATACTCACTACCTTCTAAATCAATGCATCTGCTAGTACATTAGTCTGTCCCGGATAATACAAGATGGAAATATCATAATACTTATGCAACTCCATCTATCTAGGTTATCTAGGACTAATATCTCTAAGGTACATAATATGCTGAAGACTGCGATGATCGGCAAAAATCTCACAATGCATGCCATAGAGAATATGCTCCCAAATCTTAAGCATGAAAACTACCGTTGCCAACTCCAAATCATGAGTTGGGCAGTTACGTTTGTGCACCTTAAGTTGTCTTAAATCATAAGCAATAGCATGACCTTGCTACATCAAAACACAACCTAAACCAACACCAAAAACATAACAATAAATGGTGAATCTACACCCTCTATAGAAAGAGGTAGAATATGAGTTGAAGCACGAAAATCCTTAAGCTTTCCAAAGCTCGATGCACACTTCTTGGACCATAGAAAAGGAACCCCTTTCTGAGTCAATCTAGTCTTAGAAGCTGAAATAGTAGAAAAACCCTCGACAAATCGCCTATAATGTCCAGCTAAACGTATAAAGCTACAAACCTCAGTAGGAGATATAGGTCTAGCCTAATCACGAATTGCCTCAATTTTAGTTGGGTCTACTATAATCCCATCCTTAGACACCACATCTTAAAGTAATGTCACTGAATCAATCCAAAACTAACACTAAGAGAACTTGGTGAAAAGCACATGATCTGTCAAAGTCTGGAGCACAGTCCTAAAAATTTATGCATGTTCTTCTCTACTCCTCGAATACATAACTATATCATTGATGAACAGAAGCACAATGGAATAAAAATAAGGCCTGAACACTCAGTTCATCAAATCCATAAATCAAGATGGGGCATTATTCAAGCCAAATGGAATCACAAACAACTCATAATGACTATAACGGGTCCTAAAATCCATGTTTGAGATATCGTCAACCTGAATTCTCAATCGTTGGTAACCATATCTCAAATCAATCATAGAAAACACTACCACTCACTGAATTTGGTCAAACAAATCATCAGTGTGAGGCATAGGATAATGGTTCTTCAACGTCACATTATTAATCTGCCCATATTTAATACACATATGCATGAGGAAATTATTATTCTTCACAAACAACCCATGGGCTCCCCAATAAGACACGCTCGATTTAATAAAAACCATACCAAGAAAATCCTAGAGTTTAGAATTCAACTTCTTAAGCTAGCCAAAAGACATACAGTAAGGTGCAATAGAAATAGGTTTGGTGCCAAGCTCAAGATCAATAGCAGACTCAATCTCAGAGGCAGGGGAAATATCAAACATATTGATAAGGAACATATTAGGAAACTCACAAACTTCAGGAATAGAGTCAAGCGACAGACTCTCCATAATATTATCACTAATATAAGTAAGATATGACTCGCAACCCCTTAAAATAAACCTCCTATCATAAATATAAGAAATAATCCCCATTAGCTCGTGGCTAACCATTCCCTACAACACAATTGGGGGTATACCGATCATAAATATGGTAAAGGTATTGGTAAAACAATCCATGTCCTAATGATCGTGGGATAACTAGTAAACATCATATCAAGAATAATAAGATTAGAATGAGTATCAACATTACTAAGAGTCACAACACAGGACCTAATCACTCGATCTACTACTAAAGAATCATCGATTGAAGTAGATACATATAGTGACACCGAAAATAAATCCAAAGACAACTCTAACCATGGAGAATAATAAGTAGAAACATAAGAATAAGTGGACTCCAGATAAAATAAATCAATTCCAACTAACATCACATTAAAATCATACCTGTAATAATAGCATTTGAAGACTCAACCACGGGTATAGCAGGTACAAAATACACTAGACCACACTCGCTACCTGGATGGGCTCTTGATCGACCTCTAATATTTCTTTCCTGAGAACCTCTTCGAGTACTATAGAAACTGCCCTATGACCCTGAAAACCACTTTTAGCTAATGGATGAACTACTCTAATAGAGGGAACACTCTGAGCTGAAGAAATAATTACCCCACTACAAGGCACTCACGAGAATAATGATCAAAAGATCAAAAATGAAACATGCTCTTTGAGCTGAACCAAATCCAATAGATTCGGCCAACCTATAGTAACCGAAAACACTAGAATAGCCGAAAGAAAAATCCTTCAAAGACTGACCGCCAACCTGACTAGAGTGATCACTAGAACTATACTGACCTCTATCAATAATTTGAAGAGTTTCCTCAACCGATCATTTGAGTAAACTCTGAGGATGATAGGATGGACACGAAGAACACCATATATGAGAACCACTACATCTAAATTGAGAACTACTATAGCACCTACTAAAATAAACCTTATATCTAGGCCTCTTATCATTACCTCCCTGGTCCTCACTATGTATCTCCTCCATCACCCGAGCATGATTTGAAACCTCAATAAAAGACCTATCCACATCAACTAAAATCTAAGTAGACAGATGAATAGGAAGTCTCAATCCTCGAACAAAGCAACAAAATCTCTCATACTGTCATAACCCAATTAATGAATTATGACAGAACCTACTAAACCCACCAGTAGGTAAGCTAACATTGTAACCCAGATCTAAGGCAATGGGTTACTTCAGTAGAAATTCTCGACAAAGGCCACAATAGAATAACATAATCATAAATAATAATGTTCCACAATAGACCAATAATATGGATACCTATTCCCACAACCTGCTAAAATTAATATAAGAGCATTTATTTTCAATAATAGAAATGACAACTCAATGTATAAATAGTCTTATACATCCTTCTTAAATACAAAAGACTAAATAAATATAGGAGGGAAATAGGAAACTAAAAACACCAAGAGCTCACCCTGTCTCAGATATATTAACACAGCACAATCTAAACTCAGTAGCGACAACTAGTACTCGTGTGTAGACAAAAAAAGTATAGAAGTGTAGTATAAGTACCAAAATAATGGGTACTCAATAGTCATAATCGGATGACTAAGGTTAATTATGATATAAACATGATATAATGCTAGATATTATCTCTAAGGCAAGGTATCAAATCAAAACTAGATAATATTAATGATCATTATTTATAATCAATAATAAAACAAGAAAAAAACTATAACATATCCATTCATCATGCCCCAATAACATTATATATATAACACTACAAGATTCAATGTGTAAAGAACAACTAATACAACCACAATCACAATAAGACCAAGGAGATATACAACATCAATTAAATCATAGGTTAAAGAACTCACCACGACGTCCCATACCACTGATGTGCTATAGAAATATAGCATTTTGGACACTTAAAACTATCAGAATATGCATATACTTAAGTTTATTTTTTTAGATTTGATGTGTTTGTGGAGTGTTTTGTAGAAAATTAGTTTTTGGATTCAAAATTCGAGAAAAATATGAAAAGTGATATTTTTGTCTACTTTTTCTTGCAATTATGAATGTTCAATCAACTTTCCGCTTGTTCATAACAAAAAATGTTCAAAAATTGAAGAACATAAAAGATAACTCCCAGCACTTACTAAGTAAACATGTGGATCACAATTAGGAGCTACGGACTGCAGGTAGGCAATGTAAAGGCTAGATGTACAAAATTCCAAAAACTAAATATGTAGGATATTTTCCCCCACTACCTTTTCCCTGTACCTGCACCCAAGGTTAGGGCCGTAGGTAATACCTGCACCCAAGGTCACAACGTAGGTACAAACTGCAAGTGCATCCCGAGAGTTGGTTGTGCTTTAGTAATTTGGCTATAAATTTTCACCCAATATATGATTGAGGCAAAATCTATATAGTTTGAAAGCTAATTAAATTATATAACTAATGAAGAGGACATTCCAAACCACATTTCTCCTATTTTTTTTAGACTTTGGTTCTAGTGTTATTGTGTATCCCAATTACACTCTTATAAGGCTTTTAAGTCCTATTATGTATATGCAATTATGTTTTCATATTTTAGTTATGATTTGAACTCTAGGGTTTCTTGTAACCTATTAATACCCTTAGAAGTTTTTTAGTTTATTCATTCATCAATTAATAAATTCATTCATTCACATATTCAAGGGTAGCCCCTTGGGGGCCATCCTATACTCTTATTGTTCTTGGTTGTTATTCAATTCAATACATTAAGATTTCTTCTCTCATTATTATGAGATTAATTTTGTATGTAGATTCCATGATTGATCTCCTAACTATGAGTGGCTAATTCCCTTAGCTTAGGTTATGGAAAGCCTGGTGGATTAATGAAGTAGTGGAAGTGCCAAGTCGCTCTAGATAAATATTCTTGCATGTATTGGGTTTTCTTCATTCTTATTGATTTCTTAGTGGTGGCCAATGTTAAAATCCCCCGTAGATTATTGCTACTTACTCCAAAAAAGGAGTAGTGACTAGGACAAAAAGATCACAATAGAAATTTGAATTTTAACTATCGATCCACGCTACTCGGTATTATCTAAGTAAGATTGTTAATTATAATCTAATAACTAGATACCAAAAAGGTATAGTTAAATGGGATCCAAGGTAAGGGTTAGTAAGGAGACATCCTTAGATCCAAAAAGTAAAGGTGATAGTTATTTATTTATCAAAAACATTGTTAATGGTACATAACTTTATCAGTTTTTGCATGCATGATATTGGAATAGTTCGATAGTGCACGATAAGTCTACTAAGTTAAGAATACAGGGGGTACACAAGTCTAGTGTTGATCTTAGATTGTTTAAAACAAAGAACAACCAATTAATTTTCTTTTCTTATTTCAGCAAATCAACCTTTTACTTTTCTGTACTTCCTAGTGATTTCAACAAGTTTGAGATAGATTTCTAGCTTATTCCCTTTGGGATCGACCCAACCTATTTGGATTACTATATTTGACAGTTTTTGCCTTATTCTTTAATTGGAGGTGTATTTTGGGTATTATTAAATTTTGGTGCATTGGCGAGGAATGCGGTCTCAGAATTCTTGATTGAAGTTTTTGGAGTTATAGGGTTTTATTCTCTTTTGTTTTTTTTATTTGGTTGACCTACTCTTCTTAAGATGACATCCTGGCCATAGGATGTATGGAGTGATGATGACTCTTTATTTATTGATCATTTTCCTTTTGATATAGTGCATTATTGAAGAAGTATGACAAATATAATGAGTGAGCACAAGGATAGCCTACTAGAAATAGTAGCACACCTTGTCCCCAACAATCATAAACTTATACAAGTGGTAAAAATCATAAGCTTATTCAAGAGTTTGACATATTTGGCTTAGATATTTACTACCTACAAGTGGATTTTTATGCAAATATTGCTATGTGTAATGCCTAGCAACTTAGTCATGGGTTGTATGACACTGAAAGAATTCTAAGGATAGTGGTGTGATTGTGCAAGAAGTGGTTAAATCATTTCTTGGTGTGGAGATTAAATAAAAGCACGTGTTGGATCCTATCTTGATGAGGATCCAGGGTGATATTAGTGGGAAAAAGGTAGTGGTGTTTGAGATCAGTGGTAATGGTAGATTACGATACCAAGGGAGGTTATGTGTGCCTGATGTCGATGGTCTACGGGAAAGGGTTTTGGCTAAGGCACATGAGTCGTTCTATGTTGTTCATCCCATCTCGACTAGGATGTATCATGATCTCAAGGAGATTTACTAGTGAAAAGGCATAAATAGGGCTATGGTTGATTTCGGAGCTAAGTGTATGGTGTGTCAACAGGTTAAGATTGAGCACATGAGACTAGGAACATTGTATTAAGAAATTTATTTTCCCTAATGGAAGTGGGAAGTGATCAATATGAACTTAGTTATTAGTCTTCCTCGGTCTCAGAATCTGTATGATTTGATTTGGGTCATCGTGGTTAGGATCATAAAGTTTGTGCATTTCTTGCCAATGTAAACTACCTTTTAGGTGGAGGATTATGCAAGGTTGTATCTTTAGGAGATTGTGAAGCTGCATGGGGTGTCTATTTTAATTATATCTGATCCTGGTACGTGGTTTATGTCTCATTTCTAGCGGTCATTGAAGAAAGGGTTGGGGACTAAAGTTAGTCTAAAATTTACTTTTCATCCACAGGAGAATGGGCAAGTGGAGAGATGTATTCCGACATTGAAGGATATGCTTTGGGCCTATGTAATTAACCATAGTGGCAATTGGTTTGAGCATGTAACTCTGGTGGAGTTTGCTTACAACAATAGCTATTATTCGAGTATTGGTATGGCTCCTTTGAAGAGTTGTATGGTAGGAGGTGTAGATCTCCTTTTGGGTGGTTTGACCTTGGGGAAAAAGATATGTTTTTTTTGGATTTGGCCTTTCATATGATGGAGAAGGTCAAGGTGCTTTGGGATAGGCTTGAAGTTGCCTAAAGTCGCCAAAAGTCCTATACGACTCTTAGGCATAGAGACTTGGAGTTTGAGGTTGGGGATAGGGTGTTCCTCAAGGTGTCTCCCATGAATGGAGTGGTACAGTTTGGAAAAAAGGGAAAACTAAGTCCTCGGTTCATTGTTCCTTATGTGATTTTACGGAGAGTTGGCAATGTTGCATATGAGTTGGATTTTCTATCTAGCTTAAGTTTGGTTCATCTCGTCTTTCATGTTTCTATGTTGAGGAAGTGCATTGGTGATCCGTTTTCATTTATTCCTTTAAAATTGTTTTGTATTTTTGATTCTCTATTTTATGAAAAGGTCCTGGTTGATATATTAGATAGGTGAGTTCATTGGCTACGGACCAAGGATGTGGCTTCGGTTAAGGTTCTATGGAGGAACCATAAGGTGGAAGAAGGTACTTGGGAAGTAGAAGAGGACATGAAGTCCAAATATCTGTATCTGTTTTCTACTCCTAGGATTCGTGCGTAAGATATGTGTCTTCTACCCATCTTTATTTTCTGAGCTTTTAAAAGAAAAGATTTACACATTTTCCTCTTTGTTTTCAAACTCTGATAAAAGAATGTTTGATAATGTAAATGACTTTGTGTGTGGTTACTCATACCTTATTCGTCATTTGGGGATGAATGTTCCTTATGGGGGAGACTAAAACATCCTTGGTTTTGACCCTTAGAATATTTCCTAGAATTTCGTTCTCCGGACCTAATACGACTCATAGGTACGAGCCATAAGCTGGGATAGGAATGGTATGGTCCTTTCGTATGCTAACCAGTGTTAGTTGGTGGTATTGTTTTAGTCATTGGAATGGGTATGACAGGGGTATGAGTCACAGGGATTATTACAAGTCATATCAAGGACTCGTATGGTGGGGTGGGGTTGATCCTCAAGTTATTTCATTCTGCCAGGGATACGGGTTATGGGTACAGACAGTATGTTATGGTTTTTAATTGTTTTGATGAGTTGTATACTGGACAATGTTTCATCCAAGGGTTGAGGGTTGGATACAAGTAGTGGGTACCAATATTATAGGTGGATACGACTCATATAGGTCAGTCGTATCCCTGCGATGAGGTTTTAAGAGATTTAAGTGGGGGTATTCAGGACATTTCCTAACTTAACCTAACTAGGACCCATGACTTATAATACACTTTGGAGTCTATATACCCTATTATTCTTTTTATTAACACTTTGAAACTATTCCAAAATGCTCCATAACTCTCTCAAGAGCTTTTGGGACAAGAAGGCTAGGGTTTCATCTTACGGATTGCTTTGAGGCTTGTCTTGGTGATTTCCTTCCATCAATTCTTCTGTATAAGGCATGATTCTCTTCCCTCATTGTAATTTCAACTAAAGGCATAGTTTATGTGATTGATTTCATGGTTTTAATATTTCATTATTATGGTTTTAAACTATTATTTGGGGATTTTGATATTGAATGCTTGGTTATGGTTTTCTATCGCTTTACTTATGATTTTATATGCATCAATAGTGGATTTGGAAAATTGGATTACATGGTAATGATTTAATGGTCTTTGAAATCGGTTTTTGTTATATTATGCCCACAAGGTGTTTGATAAAATGCTTATAAAGATATGTTCATTGCATTGACTTATTTTAATGGAACTCTTTCATATTTTAAACTTGGTAGAGGATTTATACATAGTTTAAATGGTTTGAAAAGGATAAAGGCTAAATGATTAAGATTGCGGAGAACATGAAAGTCTCTTAAGTAGATATAATATGGTAATTGGAAGGGCACCTAAGGTACCCTTACCCTAAATATGTTGGCTATGGATATTACTTGCAAGTAAGGGGTGGTATGATGATACCACTAATATTAGCCTTGGTTAATATATGGATAATGGTTTGGATATTTGGAAACTAGTTTTAGCTGGGATTTAATTCCTCTTTTAGATGATAAATAAGCCTCAACTATCCCTATGATAATAAATTCATCTAAAATGTGTATAATTAGATAAATCATGCCTAATTTACAGTTTTTGGATAGCATAAGTTGTCCAACAAGCCTAAGTATTTCAATTCAACATATCAACAGCTAAAACCCATCACAAATCCAACATAATAAAATAAACATACTATCAGTTAACCAAATTTAACAAGGGGTAAAGCTTATCCTACCTCGACACTGAAGAAAGCTCAAAGTTATGCTAAATCAATTCTTATCCCTTTCGAGAAGCTTTCGCTAGATGACAAGCAATCAAAACTATATTCTACTCATTAATATGAGAATAATGATACTCATATTGTACTGTTACGCATTGTGTCCAAAAATTGCTCTAAAATCACATGTGGGGCCCATTTATGAAAATTCATGCTTTTTAAACCAACCCAATGTTCTCACATGCTCAAGGAATCAATAGCCTTAAAAATAGATTAATTCTGAGCTAATATAGGGATAAAATCAAGCCTACATGGTTTTAAGATTTTAAAATAAGAAATGGAAAATTTTTCCATGAAAAGGGCGAAATATTACCACAAATCAAAAGAAAATCACGAAAATAGATTTAGCCAAGCTCCTAGATCTCCCACAAGCCTTAATTTTAATTTATCTCTTTGATTAGGTTTTAGATCTCAAGAAAATATGTGAAGAATGAGAAAAATCAGGCTAAAATGGCCGATTTAAACCTATCCTGTGTATTCGGGTCCTGCGATCGCGACCCGATCGCAATCATGATAAGACATCATGATCATGGCACTCGGGGTATCACGAACACGACCCCTGGCTCTCAATTGTGATGCAGAAGATAATATTAGTAGACATTGAATTTTCAAGTCTCTGCCAAGCCCTCAGAATTTATTTGGAACCTCATATATGCAAACGGACTATGGAACCATATGAAACTCATTATTCCGGACTCACTGACGCATTTAAAATTTTCATCCGAGGTCATTTCGACAAAATATGGGTCCCAAGCCCTATTTCCAATTTCATAACATTCTGACCAATAGGTCAAAATGAGCCCGGGTAGCTCGGGACCCGAACCAAGAGTCCACCTAGCCTAAAGTCGATATTCCGGTGATGCTGGAACAGTAAAAATTTGCATTTGAGGTCACTTGACTTAAGATTTTGCCCCGTGACCATTTGGAATCACTGAAGACTTCAAAACAGGGAAATTGCTCTAAAAATCAAACGAACTATCCGGTAACCGTACTGTCAGTTCTATCAAGTCATAAATTAGTTAAGGAAGCTATGGAGAATCTCTAACGGCAAAAATAGGTGGAAATATAGAAAATGATCTGAAGGGTTATATTCATCACAATTCATATAATAAATAAGTAATTTTTTGCTTTGGCATTCTTCATTAATAAAATTGCGTCTTTATTGGGAAATCAAGTTCTTTCCTTTTTCATCAGTGGCCGTGGGAATCTTGAGACCTTTATCCTCTCTGATAATAATGTATTGTATCCTTACTTTGTACTATTCATAATAGTTGTCATTAAAATATATTAGCCTTGTTGTTGATAGTCATTCATGAACTCTAGAAAGTGTAGACATTGTAAGGACGTTCAAGTGTTGGCTTTTTATTAAAGAACCTACTTTGAAACCATTTTTTACGATCATCTATTGTCTTAAAGAACAACATTGTTCGAGTAATTATAAAACAAAGTAAATATGAAATAATTAAATCAATAAATGTTTCATGTGGAATACACCTTATCCAGGAGAGAAAAAAATCATGACCTAGCTTTTGTATGATTTATGAAGTACCTTACAAAAAAAAAAAAAAAATTACTATAATAAACTAAGAGAGTAATATATATCATATTTAGTACAACAATAATATAATTAATACAACTCATGAACGATAAAGATATATCCTTATAGGAACAAGTATTTCTCATGTAGCAGTGGACTTTTAGACAAGACTCATTGTAGACTATACTCTCAAACTGATGTCTCTCTGTTTCATTTTTGTCTGTGATTTTGACATGTATTTGTATGTGTATGTACTCACTTGTAGTCTTCCAGATACAGCCAAGACTTTCTTCAGGACGTTGCAAGAAACCAATCCTTGTTTGAATTGGATTTCATTCTTCACGTTCATAGAGACGCTTCCTTGTTTGAATTGGATTTCATTCTTCACGTTCATATGACTAGCGTCTCTGATACTAATTGTAGGGGTACGGATTAGGCGCGGTAACTTTACTAGAAAATAAATATTTATTAGGTAATAAGTATTTATTTTTATATAAATTAGTTTGTGAATATTATCGATTGAAATATTTTTCATTTTTATCTTCTTGACTTAAGATGTTTTATTAATTCATATTCTAAATTAGATATTATCGTAATTAAATTATCTAGTGTTCTAGGGTCCTCGTTAGTACTATGTAATCTTTTGTATTCTTGGTATAAACTATATAGTTGGGTTTCGATTTCTTTTAATGATTTATTCTTTTCGTAAGATGTATCCATTAATTTATGTAATTGTTAAATGTTTTGTAATAATATTCATTAACTTTTTTTCTTCGTTCTTGTATTTTTTATTTTCATATATTTTATTAATATATTCAATTTTACTGATATTCATATTTTGGGGGTGATTAAATGGTAGTTGATTAAATGTTTTGCTATAATATTCTTTAGCTTTTTCTCTTAGTTTTTGTAAGTCTTCACTATTATTTTTAAGATATTCTAAATATTCTATATCTTTTGTTTTAAAATATTCAATGAAATTCGTTTTTATATGGTTTTCTGTTAATCTTATTTCTTCCATTTCTTGTTCCCAGTATTTTAGATATTCGTAGTTTATCATTTTATTCTTCTATAGTAAATGTATAATAATCTATTCTACTTGTACTATATTTAATATCTTGTTTGAGGTTATTAATACTACTAACTATTTTTTCTTGTTCTCTTCTTAATGAATTTTTTAAACTATCTAAGTTTTTATCTTCTTTTTTTTCTAAATTTTTCAAGGTTTCGTCTATCCGTTTTAATTTTTCTATTAGATTTTCTATTATTTCTCTAATTTGTTTTCTATAATTAATTTCTTTATGTAGGTCTTCTTGGTTTTCTCTAATTTTCTTAATATATTCTGACATTTTTAGTCTGTATAATATCCATCTGAATCTAAATAGTATTGATGTTCATAATATATGCATAAGTTTTCTATACTGTTTAATAATTCTTCCTCTTCATAATCTTGTAATTTTTCCCATATTATTTTCTTTATGTCTATGATTTCTATATCTCTAAGTATATATAAAACAAGTATTTTAATATTATCTGTCATTTAAGCTTGATTAAATGTCTTTTCATAATATTTTTCAGTTGTTTGTTTTAGTCTAAGTAGTTCTTGCATATTTTCATTAAGGAATTCTATATGTTTTATATCTTTAGTTTCCATGTATTTATCTAAATTTACTTTCATCTATTTTTCTACTAACTGTATGTTTCTCATATCTTTTTCCCAAAATTTTAGATATATGTAATTTATCATGGTTGGTGTGTACGTAAGTATTTGTAAGAGTAGTTAGGTAGGTATGGTATGTAATTTATTCAAGTCATATAATATTTATCAAATGATTTTTCTTATTTCTACTACTTCTATATCCTTAAGTGTATACAAAATAAGTATTTTAAATTTATCTACCATTTCGTCAGATAAATAATTATTTATTTTTCATAAAATTGTTATTTTCAAAATATTCCCTTCAATCATACACATAACAAAATATGATCATATTAGATTACTATATACTAGATCATTTTTAAATAACATGTTCGTCGGTCACTATTAGCATGGAAATCCAGATACTTTTCCCTTAAACAACGCCTCAACTCTGGCTACTCCCCACCACGGCTTCTTGCCTTATTGGTTTCACCTTTAGGATGGCATAGTTCTTAGAAATTTTTCTCCATTTCCACTTTGCTAATAAACTTCTTAACGTGCTATTATTCGAATAATTCTACTATAAAGTGACTAACATGAACTTATCTTACCATATCATGATTGTTAAGAATTATGAATTTAGCTATTCATAATACTGAATAAATATACCTGTTCTGGTAAGTTTGATAATCCTAAGTTTTGTTCCTCCATAGATTTTTCCATTAAAATATACCTATTTTTAAATAAATAAGCAAAATATTTGTTGTAGACAAGAGAGAATTTTTTGTTTCAACTCGTGAAGGCTTGTCTTTACACTGCCTTCGGTTCTTCTATTTATAACTGAAATTTACAGATGATTTCTTTACACGTTTCCTAAAATGATTTGAAAAATCAAAGCCTATACTAGTCTAGGCTAGACTAATTAATGCTTACAAAAAAAAATCTTCATCTTTTAAAAGAAGACTTTGACATAAAGCACTAAATGACAAAAAAAAATTTAAATGCCTAAGACTTTACATTAAAACTTTATACAATATTTTACGTAAAGTACAGTTATTTGTAGGGGGGTGCGGATTAGGTGCGTAGATTCAACTAGATAATAAATACGTAGGTATTTATTTTTATAATGAATATTATTGATTGGAATAATTTTTATTTTTATCTTCTTGACTTAAGATGTTTTATTAATTCATATTCTAAATTAGATATTATCGTGATTAGATTATCTAGTATTTTAGGATCCTCGTTCTTAATATGTAACCTTTTGTATTCTAGGTATAAATTATATAGTTGGGTTTCTATTTCTTTTAATGATTTATTCTTTTCGCAAGATGTATTCATTAATTTGTTTAGTTTATTATTTTATCCCATTGAAATTTTAGCAATTTCTGTGTAGTATTTTATTCTAACTTTGCTATATTTAATGCGTAGATTTATATTTTATTTGACTAATTAGTATTTGTTGTTCATGTATAACTAATTTTCCATCTGCATTAAATAATTTTTCGTACGTATTAAATAAATTATTACTTGTATCTTCCTTTTCTAAGGTTAATTTTATTTTAAGTAATTTTTCTTCTAGTTGTCTTTTCTCTATTTCAAGTTGATTTCTGTAATTAACTTCTTCATATATCCAATTTTGCCTTTCTCTAATTTTCTTTATATATTCTAACATCTTTTAATCTGAATAATATCCATCTGGTAATTATCTAGGTATAACTGTGTTATCCAAAACATAATTTCAATTTCATTGTCTAATACTTTTTCTAATATTATTCTCTTAATATCTATAATTTCTATATCTCTAAGTATATATAAGATTAAGACTTTAAGATTATCTATCATTTAAAATTGACTAAATATTTTATTGTAGTATTTTGTAGTTGTTTGTTTTAGGCTTAGTAGTTCTTGTATATTTTTATTAAGAAATTCTATGTAATTTAACATAATAAGGATTTATAAGAGTAGCTAGGTAGACATGGTATATAATTTACTCTATTCATGTAATATTTTCCAAATGCTTTTTCTAATATAATTTTTCTTATATCTGCAACATCTATATTTCTAAGTGCATACAAAATAAGTATCTTAAATTTATCTACCATCACATCAGATAAATAATTATTCATTTTCATAAAATTATTTTTTTCAAAATATTCCCTTCAACCATGTTCATAACAAAATATGGTCATCTTAGATTACTATATACTAGATTATTCTTAAATAACATGTTCTTCGGTCACTATTAGCATGGTAATCTGGATATTTTCCCTTAAACAGCGCCTCTACTCTGGTTACTCCCCACCATGGCTTCTTGCCTTATTGGTTTCACCTTTAGGATGGCATAGTCCTTAGGGTTTTTTCTCCGTTTCCACTTTGCTAATAAACTTCTTAACATATTATTCTTCGAATAATTCTACTATAAAGTAACTAACATGAATTTATTTTATCATACCATGATTGTTGGGAATTATGAATTTAGCTATTCATAATCATAAATAAATATACCTGTTCGGGTAGGTTTGATATTTCTGAGCTTTGTTCCTCCATAGATTTTTTCATTAAAATATACCTGCTTTTTAATTAACTGAGCAAAATATTTGTTGTAGACTTGAGAGAGTATTTGTTTCAACACATGAAGGCTTGCTTTGCAATGCCTTCTGCCTTCTCTATTTATAAAACGAAAGAATGAATGTTTACATTTTTGTACACGTTTTTCTAATGTTTACAAAAAACAAATAAAAGTCAAAAGCCTACATGGCTAAAAAGTTACCTAGGGGTCTAAAAAGTCTTACAAAGATAAACTACATTTAATGTACATTAAATGCTATCCTATCTTTTTTTTTACGTAAACAATAAATTTATACAATAAGATTAAATATCTTGATATCTTGTCTTCCGTTTATTTTGTCGTATCTGTTATATCTCCATTATTGCTCCTGATCTTATCTTTCCAGCTGGCATGCTTATCTTCATGATTCTTTTATTCTAGCTGAACTTCTGGTACAATATTATCTTCTCCATTACATTTTGAACATTGATGGTCTGGATATTTATGTCCAATTAACTTGCAATATCTGGTTAATAGTTCTTCCGAAATAAATTTTTCTTTGATAGCTCTGGCGATAGGTTTTTTCTCTGGATTGAGTAAGGTTAAAATCCATTGCCTTACGTCTTCCATATCTACTTCTCGTAGTTCCTTTGAATTCGAG
Organism: Capsicum pubescens; assembly: GCA_030864215.1. Classification (NCBI taxonomy): domain Eukaryota; kingdom Viridiplantae; phylum Streptophyta; class Magnoliopsida; order Solanales; family Solanaceae; genus Capsicum; species Capsicum pubescens. The sequence continues at coordinate 174,387,608 of CM061543.1, forward strand.
TATATTATTACATTTCCTCTTGAATAATAGCTCCATATGGGATTTCTGTTGCGATAATTGTTTGCTAATTCTTGAAGAATCGTAGATAGTCCAATAATTCTTTTATTTGCATAAAAATTTGGTATCTCAATTCTAGGTATTTCTGGTTGTTGAGTAATATCTTCTGGTATAATCATATCTCGGGTCATTCCTATCTTTATAACTTGTATAGGTGATTTCACTTCATCATACAATATCTCTGCTGGTGCCATATAAAATTTTATAAAAAATAGGTTACCTTTGGTTATTCTTTTAAAAATGTTAAATGAATCATATATTTCTGGTATAGTGGATATTTCATATCCGTCTTGGGTATATACGGTGCTAAGTAGTCCATATTCGTAACATGTTTTAACTAGACCAGGTTTGGTTTTGGGCAAAGCAATTAGCTTATTGTATCCGGTTAGCTTCTGGGTTATGTAATTTGTATGTGGTTCTTGGATGTTTATAGCTCTGGGGTTGGTATTTAACAAGGTTTGTATTTTGTAAATATTTTCTATGTATGTTCGGGTTGTATAGTTGTAGGTCTTTTTGTCTTGGTTTAGACTTTCTCGGTATGTGGTAATTTGTGGAGGTATAAACATAGGATTTTTTGGTGTATTTGGAATAAATGGTTTATCAAATAGCTTGTTTAGGTTCATATTTGTAGTATTTCTCCTGACTCCTTTGCTTGTACCTGCAGAAGTAGATTGATAAATGTTATGGGTTTTATGGAGTATCCCAACGTCTCCTTCTAGCTCTGGAATTTTAATGTCTTACGATCGACATAGCTCTGCACACTGCTGAGTTAGCTGATTTGTAGCTATAGACTTCAGTTTATCTTCATTAGTCTTTAGCTTCTCTATCTCATTACCCATACTGTCCACTTTCATTGAAAGCGTAGTCAGGGTGTTAAGTATCTTTTCTAGAGTATCTTCTTCTATTATATCAGTCTGTGTAGCTTTGTCTTGATATGTAATCTGCAATAACATTTTTGTTAGTGCTGATCACTTCTATTATAAATGTGAAATTTAATATATTTAAAACTAGTCTCCGAATCTCTTTCGTTGTAACTGAATTTTGTATTTTCTTTGTTAGCCACCAGCGTACTTGTGTATTATCTGTTCGCACAATAAATTTATTATATACAATATATGGCTCAAACGCTAACAAACATTTATATAATGAGCATAATTCTTTTCTATTTATTTCCCATTTTATTTTTGTTTCATTAAATGTACCTGAGTAGTATCTACAGTGGTGTTCTAATTTTTCCTCTCCATATTTATATTTAAGTACTCCTCTGTAACTACATTCACTAGCATCTGCTTCTACTATATATATAAATTTTCTATTTTCATTTGGAAATTGTAATTTTGGTAATTCTTTACAAAGTATTTTTATTTTTTGAACTTGTTTTTTATCTTCTTCATTATAGTTATATTCTATGTCCTTTTTTAGTTTTTTCTGTAGTGGTTTTAAGTTTTCTGCTAATTTTGGAATATATTCTCTTACTTGGTTTACTAATCCTAAAAATGATTGTAATTTCTTTTTCGTATTTAATTCTTCTTTCGAATTTATTATTTTTTGTACTATATGTTGTTGCATTTTTACTCCACTTTTATCTATTTGTATTCCTAAAAATTCTATCTGATTTTTCATAATTTCAGCTTTCTTTTTACTTAAATTTATTCCCGATTTTTCTATTATATCCGTAAATTGTTCCAATAATTTTAAATGTTCTTCTTTGGTCTTTGTATATAATAGTATATCGTCTATGTATAATATACAATTAGGTAGTTGTTTAAAATAACTATCCATAAAATATTGATATCTACCTGGTGCATTTTTATATCCAAATGGTAGTACATTCCATTCATAAAATCCTTGTGGTACCGTAAATGCGGTTAATTCCTTAGATTCTTCTTCTAACTTTAGATGGTAAAATCCTGATTTACAATCAAATTTACTAAAATAATTGTATCCTTGTATCTGTCTTATTTTTAATATCTTATTTGGTATTGGGTAATTATAAGTTATTGTTTTTGCATTTAAATTTCTATAATCAATAATCATTATACTTTTTCCTCTTTTTTGTTCACTATATTTATTTACTATAAATGTTGGGCTATTATGTTTACTATTACTTTTTTGTATATATTGTTTTTCTAATAATTCATCTATATGCATTTTAAATTCTTTTAAATCATTAAAATTATATGTTAATGGTTTCTGGGTTATTATGCTGTTTTTGTCTATTAATTCAATTTTTATAATGGTTTTATGTTTTTCCCATCCTTTTAATGGATCTTCACTATATAATTGTTCTAATTTTCTGTTAACTATTTCTATCTTATTTATTGAAAATATAGTTATTTCTGTTTTATTTATCGAAAATACGACTAGTTCTATTGTATCTTCAGTATTTTTTATATTTTCTAACTTCTGTGTAATTTTTTCACTTCCTATTATCCAATCAGTTTTCTTTCTAATGTTATTATTAACTCTTTTTGCTCTTACTTTCTATTTACATGGTGTTGTAAACCACCAATCTGTTCTAGTTATTATATGTGGGTATAATTTATCTAGAAACGGCATTCCTAAAAGTATATCTTTTGATGATAGTTCATAATTATAAATTTCTTTTATTGTTAATATTTTATCCCGTACTTGTGTTTTTACATTCTTAGCTTTGTAAGTAATTAAGCTTCCTTCGTTATTAAATCCTTTAACTATTATTGGTGTTTTTAATTTATCCCATTTACTTTCTGGTAAGCAATTATATCTATATAAATTAGCTTCTGCTCCTGTATCTATCATAGGCGTATAATATCTACTGTAATATCCTTCTACTACTATCTTCATTAATACATATATTTTCATTTTATGTTAAAGCTCTTCTTAAGAATAATTTTTCTATGTTATATGTTATAGTTAATTGTGTATGTTCTATATTATATGGTTTTACTTGTTCTAACCATTTTATTCCTAATATTATGTCTGTTTTTTGCATTTCTTCTTTTACTTCAAATTCTATTTTTATTTTTCTTATTCCTATTATTATTTCTTTTTCTGCTATATTTTTAGTATTTATTAAACTTCTTGCTAGATCTGGGCATATATTATTGTCAGTTTTTATTTCCTCATTTTTTACTAGATATTTTGCTATATAATTTTCTTCTTGTCCTGTATTTAAGAGTATTAAATATTCTTTTTCATTTACCTTTCCTGTTATGTAATATTGGTTTGAATTATCCATTGAACTTGTTTCATAACTTATTCTTTTTTATGAGCTTGATGATTCCGGTTTATCATAAGCTGTTCTTTTTGTTGTACTTATTCTGTCATTTATTATTTCTAGATTTTCTTCTACATCTATGTCTCTATAGCTATAATCATTATAATCTATTGTTTTTACAAATTGTTCGAATGGGCTATCTATTTGTATCTTGTTAATCTTATTTTTTCCTGTTATTTTATGTTTTGTTGTTAATACATATAAATTTTTGCATCTTGCTGTAAATATTTTACTTCCTGGGGTTAATTCTATTCCTGATATCTTCCAATATAATACTAGTGATTTATCTATATTTCTATCTGTTACTGCTACTGAATAATTGGCACTTATTATAAATTTAAATTTTTGGTATATTAAATTTCCTTTTATGGCAGTTATTATACTTTTTCTATAGGTTTTATAATTCTATCATCTGCTAAATATAATTTTATTGGTGTATTTATTCCTTCTCTAAAACATGCTTTTATTAATATTTCTGTACCTCCAAGGTGTACATATTTTATTGGGTCTCTACTTTTTATATCTTTTATCTCTTTATTAATTGTTCTTTTTGTTACTAGTGGTATACTAGTTTTACCTTTTGCATATCTACAGTCTATTACATGTTCTTTTTGACTTACTACATAATATTCTTCCTTTTTTCTAGTAAATATCTTTTTTATTGTTGGTATTTTAAATATTTTTTCTACACTTAAGTCTAACTCTTTTCCTTTTATTTCATCAAATATTATTTTTTGGTCTGTTCCTTCGTCATTTAAATATTCTTCTTTTATTAATATTTTTATATTTTCTTCAGTCATTTAATTCGTCTAATTCACTATCTATTTCGTTATCTGTTTCATTCTCTGAAATTTCATATATACTGTCTTCACTTTCTAATTCGTAATCTATGTAATCTATCTGCATATATTCTGTGTTTTCTATTTTTATTTCTGATATTTGTTTATTTTTTGGGTTTTTAGGTAATTTACAATCTCTAGCTAAATGTCCTATTTTTCCGCAATTATAACAAGTACATTCCTTTATAGATTTCTTTTTCCTATATGGTCTTTTATGTTTATAGTTTTTTACATAATATCTTTTTCTTGGTTTCTTATACTTATATTTTGATTTTTTGTATTTCTTATATTTCTTATGTCTTTTTCTTTTCTTATAATATCTTTCTTCGCATCCAAATTGAGGTGCTATTTTATCTTTGCAACATGCTAAATTTCTTATTAATGTTTTTTCCATTTTTATTTCTTCTCTGTATTTTTCACATAGGTTTCTATACCATTGTTGTAAAAATTTTATTCTTGCTCCTAGAGTATCTACTATTTTTGTTTCATCCCAACTTTTTATTATTTTTAAACTAAATGGTTCAGGTAATTTATTAAAATATAATTTTCTTATTTCTTTACTTTCTTCTATATTATATGCTCCTTTATAATAATATTCTTTAAATGCGCAAGTATATTCATCTATGTAACACATATTACATATTGCTAATTTTAACATTAAATTCCTATTTATATCTTTCTCTTCATTTTGTTCTTCTTCTGTTGTTGTCATGCTACTAAATTCGTCTTTTATAGCTGTTTCATATTTTTTTAATAATTCTATAGGTGTTGATATTGTTCCTTCTGTAGGTTTTTCAGTTCTTAATATTCTTTTACTATTTTCAGTTAGATTTAAAAACCATAATTTCACTGTTCCTATTAGTGTTCTTTCTATATATTCTGGTGCATCTATTACACTTATATTATTATCTAATAATTGTTTTGTCATATATCCTATCCATAATTGTATCGTTTTTTCTGTATCTATTACACAATCTAAGTCTAAAAAGTTATAATTTTTATTAACTATTTGTTTTGGTGTCCATTTGTCATATTCATTCTTTATATTATATCTTTTAAACTTATTCTTATAATATGTAGGTTTTCTTATTTCTGATGTTCTAGGTATTATGTTTTCATCTTCTTTTTTATCAAGAGTATTTATTTCTGTGTTGATATTTTCTAAGTTTTCTTCATTAATTACTTCTTGTTTTTCTTTGATTTCTAAATTTTTTGTATTTGTTAATATTTCTGTATATGTTTCACTATCTTCCAAATCATAATTATCTGTTTCTTCAACATCTATTGTATTAATTTCTAATTCCTTGGTTTCTATTTCTTTATTGTCTATTTTTATTTTTTCTTTAAATTGATTTATCTCATTTAATAATTTTTGTTCTTTATTTTTTTGTTCTTTTTCTTTCTGTCTTTTTTCATACAGATCTTGTAACATTTGTAATTCTTTTTCTAATTCAGCAATCCTACTATTTTTAGTTTCTTCTATTTTTCGTATTTCTTCTGTAGTTTGTTGTTTTATTTTTTCTATTTCCTTTTTTCTATCTATTTCTTCGTTTTCTCTTTCTATTCTTATCATAGCTGTCAATTTATCTTCTAATTTTAATTCTTCTTTTTCTAACATTAAATATAAATGTTCGCCTATTTTCTTATATCTTCTTCCTAGATTAGAAAATATTATTCTTATTTTTAATCCTTCGTGATTTTCATATATTTTATCGTCTATTATAAATTCTTCTTTGTTCATTTTATTGTAAATAGTTCATGTTGATATATATATTCTAAACTATCTATTGGTGATTCTAAATTTGATATTTCATCTTTTTGTGCATTTATTGAGTTTTTACTAACTCCGGCAAATATATTATAATTTAATCTTTCCATTCTTATTCTTAATTCTTTACGTTTTTCAGAAATAGTTTGTTTTAGTTCTTTGTATTTCTGTATTTTATTCATTTTAACCGTATTTATAGTATTTTGGCGGATATCTAAATCTAATTTTATCATAATTAGGTGGTATAAGTCTCATCCTTCTAGATTTTAAATGGATTATTAATTTTGCTTCAATACTAGATATTAAGGTAATTAGGTAAGCTAATCTTTGCGGGTTTTGTTTTGTTTTATTTAGACTTATATATTCTAAATAATTACTAATTAAAGTTTCTTTTATTTTTCTAAAAGCTTCTCTATTTTTAAATGGCCTTCTCATAATTAATATTGATTAATTATTGTCAAATAAATCCAATCTAAATTCATAAACACGTAAATTTAAACATGTATACTACTTCTGTATTTTTTAAATAACTGAGCTCTGATACCAATTGTGTGAATCAACGGTTCCTCTCGTACTAGGTTGAATTACTATTGCGACACTGTCATCAGTAGGGTAAAACTAACCTGTCTCACGACGGTCTAATACAATTGGTATCAAAGCCCAGTTATTTAAAAAATACAGAAGTAGTATACATGTTTAAATTTACGTGTTTATGAATTTAGATTGGATTTACTTGACAATAATTAATCAATATTAATTATGAGAAGACCATTTAAAAACATAGAAGCTTTTAGAAAAATAAAAGAATATTTAATTAGTAATTATTCAGAATATATAAGTCTAAATAAAACAAAAGAAAACCCACAAAGATTAGCTTACCTAATTACCTTAATATCTAGTATTGAAGCAAAATTAATAATCCATTTAAAATCTAGAAGAATGAGACATATACCACCTAATTATGATAAAATTAGATTTAGATATCCGCCAAAATACTATAAATACGGTTAAAATGAATAAAATACAGAAATACAAAGAACTAAAACAAACTATTTCTGAAAAACGTAAAGAATTAAGAATAAGAATAGAAAGATTAAATTATAATATATTTGCCGGAGTTAGTAAAAACTCAATAAATGCACAAAAAGATGAAATATCAAATTTAGAATCACCAATAGATAGTTTAGAATATATATATCAACATGAACTATTTACAATAAAATGAACGAAGAAGAATTTATAATAGACGAAAAAATATATGAAAATCACGAAGGATTAAAAATAAGAATAGTATTTTCTAATCTAGGAAGAAGATATAAGAAAATAGGCGAACATTTATATTTAATGTTAGAAAAAGAAGAATTAAAATTAGAAGATAAATTGACAGCTATGATAAGAATAGAAAGAGAAAACGAAGAAATAGATAGAAAAAAGGAAATAGAAAAAATAAAACAACAAACTACAGAAGAAATACGAAAAATAGAAGAAACTAAAAATAGTAGGATTGCTGAATTAGAAAAAGAATTACAAATGTTAAAAGATCTGTATGAAAAAAGACAGGAAGAAAAAGAACAAAAAAATAAAGAACAAAAATTATTAAATGAGATAAATCAATTTAAAGAAAAAATAAAAATAGACAATAAAGAAATAGAAACCAAGGAATTAGAAATTAATACAATAGATGTTGAAGAAACAGATAATTATGATTTGGAAGATAGTGAAACATATACAGAAATATTAACAAATACAAAAAATTTAGAAATCAAAGAAAAACAAGAAGTAATTAATGAAGAAAACTTAGAAAATATCAACACAGAAATAAATACTCTTGATAAAAAAGAAGATGAAAACATAATACCTAGAACATCAGAAATAAGAAAACCTACATATTATAAGAATAAGTTTAAAAGATATAATATAAAGAATGAATATGACAAATGGACACCAAAACAAATAGTTAATAAAAATTATAACTTTTTAGACTTAGATTGTGTAATAGATACAGAAAAAACGATACAATTATGGATAGGATAAATGACAAAACAATTATTAGATAATAATATAAGTGTAATAGATGCACCGGAATATATAGAAAGAACACTAATAGGAACAGTGAAATTATGGTTTTTAAATCTAACTGAAAATAGTAAAAGAATATTAAGAACTGACAAACCTACAGAAGGAACAATATCAACACCTATAGAATTATTAAAAAAATATGAAACAGCTATAAAAGACGAATTTAGTAGCATGACAACAACAAAAGAAGAACAAAATGAAGAGAAAGATATAAATAGGAATTTAATGTTAAAATTAGCAATATGTAATATGTGTTACATAGATGAATATACTTGCGCATTTAAAGAATATTATTATAAAGGAGCATATAATATAGAAGAAAGTAAAGAAATAAGAAAATTATATTTTAATAAATTACCTGAACCATTTAGTTTAAAAATAATAAAAAGTTGGGATGAAACAAAAATAGTAGATACTCTAGGAGCAAGAATAAAATTTTTACAACAATGGTATAGAAACCTATGTGAAAAATACAGAGAAGAAATAAAAATGGAAAAAACATTAATAAGAAATTTAGCATGTTGCAAAGATAAAATAGCACCTCAATTTGGATGCGAAGAAAGATATTATAAGAAAAGAAAAAGACATAAGAAATATAAGAAATACAAAAAATCAAAATATAAGTATAAGAAACCAAGAAAAAGATATTATGTAAAAAACTATAAACATAAAAGACCATATAGGAAAAAGAAATCTATAAAGGAATGTACTTGTTATAATTGCGGAAAAATAGGACATTTAGCTAGAGATTGTAAATTACCTAAAAACCCAAAAAATAAACAAATATCAGAAATAAAAATAGAAAACACAGAATATATGCAGATAGATTACATAGATTACGAATTAGAAAGTGAAGACAGTATATATGAAATTTCAGAGAATGAAACAGATAACGAAATAGATAGTGAATTAGACGAATTAAATGACTGAAGAAAATATAAAAATATTAATAAAAGAAGAATATTTAAATGACGAAGGAACAAACCAAAAAATAATATTTGATAACAATATATTTGATGAAATAAAAGGAAAAGAGTTAGACTTAAGTGTAGAAAAAATATTTAAAATACCAACAATAAAAAAGATATTTACTAGAAAAAAGGAAGAATATTATGTAGTAAGTCAAAAAGAACATGTAATAGACTGTAGATATGCAAAAGGTAAAGCTAGTATACCACTAGTAACAAAAAGAACAATTAATAAAGAGATAAAAGATATAAAAAGTAGAGACCCAATAAAATATGTACACCTTGGAGGTACAGAAATATTAATAAAAGCATGTTTTAGAGAAGGAATAAATACACCAATAGAATTATATTTAGCAGATGATAGAATTATAAAACCTATAGAAAAAGTATAATAACTGCCATAAAAGGAAATTTAATATACCAAAAATTTAAATTTATAATAAGTGCCAATTATTCAGTAGCAGTAACAGATAGAAATATAGATAAATCACTAGTATTATATTGGAAGATATCAGGAATAGAATTAACCCCAGGAAGTAAAATATTTACAGCAAGATGCAAAAATTTATATGTATTAACAACAAAACATAAAATAACAGGAAAAAATAAGATTAACAAGATACAAATAGATAGCCCATTCGAACAATTTGTAAAAACAATAGATTATAATGATTATAGCTATAGAGACATAGATGTAGAAGAAAATCTAGAAATAATAAATGACAGAATAAGTACAACAAAAAGAACAGCTTATGATAAACCGGAATCATCAAGCTCATCAAAAAGAATAAGTTATGAAACAAGTTCAATGGATAATTCAAACCAATATTACATAACAGGAAAGGTAAATGAAAAAGAATATTTAATACTCTTAAATACAGGACAAGAAGAAAATTATATAGCAAAATATCTAGTAAAAAATGAGGAAATAAAAACTGACAATAATATATGCCCAGATCTAGCAAGAAGTTTAATAAATACTAAAAATATAGCAGAAAAAAAAATAATAATAGGAATAAGAAAAATAAAAATAGAATTTGAAGTAAAAGAAGAAATGCAAAAAACAGACATAATATTAGGAATAAAATGGTTAGAACAAGTAAAACCATATAATATAGAACATACACAATTAACTATAACATATAACATAGAAAAATTATTCTTAAGAAGAGCTTTAACATAAAATGAAAATATATGTATTAATGAAGATAGTAGTAGAAGGATATTACAGTAGATATTATACGCCTATGATAGATACAGGAGCAGAAGCTAATTTATGTAGATATAATTGCTTACCAGAAAGTAAATGGGATAAATTAAAAACACCAATAATAGTTAAAGGATTTAATAACGAAGGAAGCTTAATTACTTACAAAGCTAAGAATGTAAAAACACAAGTACGGGATAAAATATTAACAATAGAAGAAATTTATAATTATGAACTATCATCAAAAGATATACTTTTAGGAATGCCGTTTCTAGATAAATTATACCCACATATAATAACTAGAACAGATTGGTGGTTTACAACACCATGTAAACAGAAAGTAAGAGCAAAAAGAGTTAATAATAACATTAGAAAGAAAACTGATTGGATAATAGGAAGTGAAAAAATTACACAGAAGTTAGAAAATATAAAAAATACTGAAGATACAATAGAACTAGTCGTATTTTCGATAAATAAAACAGAAATAACTATATTTTCAATAAATAAGATAGAAATAGTTAACAGAAAATTAGAACAATTATATAGTGAAGATCCATTAAAAGGATGGGAAAAACATAAAACCATTATAAAAATTGAATTAATAGACAAAAACAGCATAATAACCCAGAAACCATTAACATATAATTTTAATGATTTAAAAGAATTTAAAATGCATATAGATGAATTATTAGAAAAACAATATATACAAAAAAGTAATAGTAAACATAATAGCCCATCATTTATAGTAAATAAACATAGTGAACAAAAAAGAGGAAAAAGTAGAATGGTTATTGATTATAGAAATTTAAATGCAAAAACAATAACTTATAATTACCCAATACCAAATAAGATATTAAAAATAAGACAGCTACAAGGATACAATTATTTTAGTAAATTTGATTGTAAATCAGGATTTTACCATCTAAAGTTAGAAGAAGAATCTAAGGAATTAACCGCATTTACGGTACCACAAGGATTTTATGAATGGAATATACTACCATTTGGATATAAAAATGCACCAGGTAGATATCAACATTTTATGGATAGTTATTTTAAACAACTACCTAATTGTATAGTATACATAGACGATATACTATTATATACAAAGACCAAAGAAGAACATTTAAAATTATTGGAACAATTTACGGATATAATAGAAAAATCGGGAATAAATTTAAGTAAAAAGAAAGCTGAAATTATGAAAAATCAGATAGAATTTTTAGGAATACAAATAGATAAAAGTGGAGTAAAAATGCAACAACATATAGTACAAAAAATAATAAATTCGAAAGAAGAATTAGATACGAAAAAGAAATTACAATCATTTTTAGGATTAGTAAACCAAGTAAGAGAATATATTCCAAAATTAGCAGAAAACTTAAAACCACTACAGAAAAAACTAAAAAAGGACATAGAATATAACTATAATGAAGAAGATAAAAAACAAGTTCAAAAAATAAAAATACTTTGTAAAGAATTACCAAAATTACAATTTCCAGATGAAAATAGAAAATTTATATATATAGTAGAAGCAGATGCTAGTGAATGTAGTTACGGAGGAGTACTTAAATATAAATATGGAGAGGAAAAATTAGAACACCACTGTAGATACTACTCAGGTACATTTAATGAAACAAAAATAAAATGGGAAATAAATAGAAAAGAATTATGCTCATTATATAAATGTTTGTTAGCGTTTGAGCCATATATTGTATATAATAAATTTATTGTGCGAACAAATAATACACAAGTACGCTGGTGGCTAACAAAGAAAATACAAAATTCAGTTACAACGAAAGAGATTCGGAGACTAGTTTTAAATATATTAAATTTCACATTTACAATAGAAGTGATCAGCACTAACAAAAATGTTATTGCAGATTACATATCAAGACAAAGCTACACAGACTGATATAATAGAAGAAGATACTCTAGAAAAGATACTTAACACCCTGACTACGCTTTCAATGAAAGTGGACAGTATGTGTAATGAGATAGAGAAGCTAAAGACTAATGAAGATAAACTGAAGTCTATAGCTACAAATCAGCTAACTCAGCAGTGTGCAGAGCTATGTTGATCGGAAGACATTAAAATTACAGAGCTAGAAGGAGACGTTGGGATACTCCATAAAACCCATAACATTTATCAATCTACAAGCAAAGGAGTCAGGAGAAATACTACAAATATGAACCTAAACAAGCTATTTGATAAACCATTTATTCCAAATACACCAAAAGATCCTATGTTTATACCCCCACAAATTACCACATACCGAGAAAGTCTAAACCAAGATAAAAAGACCTACAACTATACAGCCCGAACATACATAGAAAATATTTACAAAATACAAACCTTGTTAAATACCAACCCCAGAGCTATAAACATCCAAGAACCACATACAAATTACATAACCCAGAAGCTAACCGGATACAATAAGCTAATTGCTTTGCCCAAAACCAAACCTGGTCTAGTTAAAACATGTTACGAATATGGACTACTTAGCACCGTATATACCCAAGACGGATATAAAATATCCACTATACCAGAAATATATGATTCATTTAACATTTTTAAAAGAATAACCAAAGGTAACCTATTTTTTATAAAATTTTATACGGCACCAGCAGAGATATTGTATGATGAAGTTAAATCACCTATACAAGTTGTAAAGATAGGAATGACCCGAGATATGATTATACCAGAAGATATTACTCAACAACCAGAAATACCTAGAATTGAGATACCAAATTTTTATGCAAATAAAAGAATTATTGGACTATCTACGATTCTTCAAGAATTAGCAAACAATTATCGCAACAGAAATCCTATATGGAGCTATTATTCAAGAGGAAATGTAATAATATACTCGAATTCAAAGGAACTACGAGAAACAGATATGGAAGACGTAAGGCAATGGATTTTAACCTTACTCAATCCAGAGAAAAAACCTATCGCCAGAGCTATCAAAGAAAAATTTATTTCGGAAGAACTATTAACTAGATATTGCAAGTTAATTGGACATAAATATCCAGACCATCAATGTTCAAAATGTAATGGAGAAGATAATATTGTACCAGAAGTTCATCTAGAATAAAAGAATCATGAAGATGAGCATGCCAGCTGGAAAGATAAGATCAGGAGCAATAATGGAGATACAACAGATACGACAAAATAAACGGAAGACAAGATATCAAGATATTTAATCTTATTGTATAAATTTATTGTTTACGTAAAAAAAAAAGATAGGATAGCATTTAATGTACATTAAATGTAGTTTATCTTTGTAAGACTTTTTAGACCCCTAGGTAACTTTTTAGCCATGTAGGCTTTTTGACTTTTATTTGTTTTTTGTAAACATTAGAAAAACGTGTACAAAAATGTAAACATTCATTCTTTCGTTTTATAAATAGAGAAGGCAGAAGGCATTGCAAAGCAAGCCTTTATGCGTTGAAGCAAATACTCTCTCAAGTCCACAACAAATATTTTGCTCAGTTAATTAAAAAACAGGTATATTTTAATGGAAAAATCTATGGAGGAACAAAGCTCAGAAATATCAAACCTACCCGAACAGGTATATTTATTTATGATTATGAATAGCTAAATTCATAATTCCCAACAATCATGGTATGATAAAATAAATTCATGTTAGTTACTTTATAGTAGAATTATTCGAAGAATAATATGTTAAGAAGTTTATTAGCAAAGTGGAAACGGAGAAAAATCCCTAAGGACTATGCCATCCTAAAGGTGAAACTAATAAGGCAAGAAGCCGTGGTGGGGAGTAACCAGAGTAGAGGCGCTGTTTAAGGGAAAATATCCAGATTACCATGCTAATAGTAACCGAAGAACATGTTATTTAAGAATAATCTAGTATATAGTAATCTAAGATGACCATATTTTGTTATGAACATGGTTGAAGGGAATATTTTGAAAAAATCAATTTTATGAAAATGAATAATTATTTATCTGATGTGATGGTAGATAAATTTAAGATACTTATTTTGTATGCACTTAGAAATATAGATGTTGCAGATATAAGAAAAATTATATTAGAAAAAACATTTGGAAAATATTACATGAATAGAGTAAATTATATACCATGTCTACCTAGCTACTCTTATAAATCCTTATTATGTTAAATTACATAGAATTTCTTAATAAAAATATACAAGAACTACTAAGCCTAAAACAAACAACTACAAAATACTACAATAAAATATTTAGTCAATTTTAAATGATAGATAATCTTAAAGTCTTAATCTTATATATACTTAGAGATATAGAAATTATAGATATTAAGAGAATAATATTAGAAAAAGTATTAGACTATGAAATTGAAATTATGAATTGGATAGCACAGTTATACCTAGATAATTACCCAGATGGATATTATTCAGATTAAAAGATGTTTGAATATATAAAGAAAATTAGAGAAAGGCAAAATTGGATATATGAAGAAGTTAATTACAGAAATCAACTTGAAATAGAGAAAAGACAACTAGAAGAAAAATTACTTAAAATAAAATTAACCTTAGAAAAGGAAGATACAAGTAATAATTTATTTAATACGTACGAAAAATTATTTAATGCAGATGGAAAATTAGTTATACATGAACAACAAATACTAATTAGTCAAATAAAAAATATAAATCTACGCATTAAATATAGCAAAGTTAGAATAAAATACTACACAGAAATTGCTAAAATTTCAATAGGATAAAATAATAAACTAAACAAATTAATGAATACATCTTGCGAAAAGAATAAATCATTAAAAGAAATAGAAACCCAACTATATAATTTATACCTAGAATACAAAAGGTTACATATTAAGAACGAGGATCCTAAAACACTAGATAATCTAATCACGATAATATCTAATTTAGAATATGAATTAATAAAACATCTTAAGTCAAGAAGATAAAAATGAAAATTATTCCAATCAATAATATTCATTATAAAAATAAATACCTACGTATTTATTATCTAGTTGAATCTACGCACCTAATCCGCACCCCCCTACAATTGGTATATCTCTTTCTTCCGTAGCTGCTTTGGTTATCTTCTCTATTTTTTTGTCAATGTAGCATCACATCTGAAATAAAGTTGTGCTTGCCACTACATCTGCTACATATGTGGTCTTTGTATTTTTGGCCAACTTTTTCACAAAATTGATTCATAGCTTCTTCTGAAATAATTTCCTTACTGATAGATCTCGTTAATGGTTGTTCTTCTGGTCTGAGGAGTGTTAATCTCCATTTTCTAAGTTCTTCCATGTCATGGTCTCTAACTTCTTTGCAAGTTGAATAAATCAATGCTTGATTCCTTGAATTATATATCCAAACTGGATTTTTATTTGAATAATTATTAAGTAACTCTGATAATATATTGCTTATTCCAATAACTCTTTTGTTGCGGTAAAATGCTGGTATCTGCATTTTTTGTATCTCGGTCTATTCATATATTTCTTCCGGAATAATATAATCTCTGGTCATACCCATTTTGACCACATTAATAGTCTGTTTAATTTAGTCAAGTAATATTTCTGCTGGTGCAGAATAAAATCGAACATAGAATAATTGTTCGTTGGTAATTCTCTTGTAAGTCATAAATTCTTTGTGAATTTCTGGGATTCCTGCTAACTCTTCTCCATCGGTTGTGTAAACCGTAGATAATAATCAATAATAGTAACATGATTTAATAAAATTTGGACTTGTACCTGGTAAGGCAATAAGTTTATTGTAATTTTGGCATTTTTGGGTAATATATCCTTTTTGTTGTGCGGATAGCTCTTCACTTTGAATAGGTTTGGTATTTAATAAGGTTTGTAAAGTGTGTATATTGTCAATGTATTTACGAGAAGAATAATTGTATGTCTTTTTTTCTTGGTTAAGTGATTCAGAATAGGTATGTATCTGGGGAGGTGCAAATGCTTCTAAATTTTGTATATTTGGTGTATATGGTTTTGAAAATATTTGGCTGAGGTTATAATCCTTTTTCTTTGGTATTTAAGGTCTATTTTGAGTGACTATATTTTTCCCTTTAGATGTTCCTGCAGCTGTAATTGAAGTTTCGGCAGTAATTTGAGTTTTAAGGTGTTTCTCATCGTCACCTTCTAGGTCTAATTTTTTAATGTGCTCTTCCTGCACAGTATCTTATTTTTTATAGTGCTCGACTTGCACTTTTACCTTTGTAACTTCAGTAGTTAGTGTAATAACTCGTTCTTGTAATAACTTCATTTGTTTAAATATTTGGAGCAATAAATCAGTCTGGGTATCTTTGGCATTAACCTCTTCCATTGGTAAATCAGTTTGAGTAGCTTTGTCTTGATAAGTAATCTGCAATGATATTTTTGTTAGTATTGATTACTTCAATTGTAAATGTAAAATGCAGTATATTTAATACTAGTCTCCGAATTTCCTTTGTCGTAACTGAATTTTATATTTTTCTTGTTAGCCACCATCGTACCTGTGTATTATCTGTTCTAACAATAAACTTGTTATACACGATATATGGTTCAAATGCTAGTAAACATTTATATAAAGAACATAATTCTTTTCTATTTATTTCCCATTTTATTTATGTTTCGTTAAACGTTCCTGAATAATATCTACAATGATGTTCTAATTTTTCTTCTTCATACCTATATTTGAGTACTCCTCCATAACTATATTCACTTGCATCATCTTCTACTATATATGTAAATTTTTTATTTTCATCTGAAAATTGTAATTTTGGTAACTCTTTACAAAGTAATTTTATTTTCTGTACCTGTTTTTTGTCTTCTTCATTGTATCTATATTCTACATCCTTTTTTAATTTTTTCTGTAATGGTTTTAAGTTTTCTGCAAATTTTGGAATATATTCTCTTACTTGGTTTACTAATCCTAAAAATGATTGTAATTTTTTTTTTTGTATCTAATTCTTCTTCTGAATTTATTATTTTTTGGACTATATGTTGTTGCATTTTGACTCCACTTTTATCTATTTGTATTCCTAAAAATTCTATCTGATTTTTCATAATTTCTGCTTTCTTCTCACTTAAACTTATTCCTGATTTTTCTATTATATCTGTAAATTGTTCTAATAATTTTAAATGTTCTTCTTTAGTTTTTGTATATAATAGTATATCATCTATGTATACTATACAATTAGGTAATTATTTAAAATAACTATCCATAAAATGTTGATATCTACCTGGTGCATTTTTATATCCAAATGGTAGTACATTCCATTCATAAAATCCTTGTGGTACCGTAAATGCGGTTAATTCCTTAGATTCTTCTTCTAACTTTAAATGGTAAAATCCTGATTTACAATCAAATTTACTAAAATAATTATATCCTTGTATTTGCCTTATTTTTAATATCTTGTTTGGCATTGGGTAATTATAAGTCATTGTTTTTGCATTTAAATTTCTATAATCAATAATCATCCTACTTTTTCCTCTTTTTTGTTCACTATGTTTATTTAATATAAATGCTGGGCTATTATGTTTACTATTACTTTTTTGTATATATTATTTTTCTAATAATTCTTCTATATGCATTTTAAATTCTTTTAAGTCATCAAAATTATATGTTAATGGTTTCTGTGTTATTATGCTATTTTTATCTATTAATTCAATTTTTATAGTAGTTTTATGTTTTTCCCATAAAATATAATTGTTCTAATTTTTTCTTAATTATTTCTATCTTATTTATTGAAAATATAGTTATTTCTTTTTTATTTATTGAAAATACGACCAGTTCTATTGTATCTTCAATATTTTTTATATTTTCGAATTTTTGTGTAATTTTTTCACTTCCTTTTATCCAATCAGTTTTCTTTCTTATTTTATTAATAACTCTTTTTGCTCTTACTTTCTGTTTACATGGTGTTGTAAACCACCAATCTGTTCTAGTTATTATATGTGGGTATAATTTATCTAAAAACGGCATTCCTAAAAGTATATCTTTTGATGTTAGCTCATAATTATAGATTTCTTCTATTGTTAATATTTTATCCCATACTTGTGTTTTTTACATTCTTAGCTTTATAAGTAATTAAGCTTCCTTCGTTATTAAATCCTTTAACTATTATTGGTGTTTTAATTTATCCCATTTACTTTTTGGTAAACAATTATATCTACATAAATTAGCTTCTGCTCATGTATCTATCATAGGCGTATAATATCTACTGTAATATCCTTCTACTACTATCTTCATTAATACATATATTCTCATATCATGTTAAAGCTCTTCTTAAGAATAATTTTTCTCTATTATATGTTATAGATAATTGTGTATGTTCTACATTGTATGGTTTTACTTGTTTTAGCCATTTAATTCCTACTATTATGTCTGCTTTTTGTATTTCTTCCTTTATTTCAAATTCTATTTTCATTTCTCTAACTCCTATTGTTATTTTTTTTTCTGCTATATTTTTAGTGTTTATTAAGCTTCTTGGTAGATCTGGGCATATATTATTATCAGATTTTATTTCCTCATTTTTACTAGATATTTTGCTATATAATTTTCTTCTTGTCCTGTATTTAAGATTATTAAATATTCCTTTTCATTTATTATTCCTGTTATGTAATATTGATTTAAACTAACTATTGAACTTGTTTCATAACTTGTTCTTTTTGATGAACTTGATGATTCTGGTTTTTCATAAGCTATTTTTTTTGTTGTACTTATTCTATCATTTATTATTTCTAAATCTTCTTCTGTCTATATTTTTGTAACTATAATCATTATTCTCAATTGTTTTTACGAATTGTTCAAAAGGACTTTCTATTTGTATTTTATTAATTTTATTTTTTCCTGTTATTTTGTGTTTTATAGTTAATACATATAGATTTTTACATCTTGCTGTAAATATTTTACTTCCTGGGGTTAGTTCTATTCCTGATATTTTCTAATATAATACTAATGATTTATCTATATTTTTATCTGTTATTGCTACTGAATAATTTGCACTTATTATAAATTTAAATTTTTGGTATATTAAATTTCCTTTTATTGCAGTTATTATACTTTTTTCTATGGGTCTTATAATCCTATCATCTGCTAAATATAGTTCTATTGGTGTATCTATTCCTTCTCTAAAACATGTTTTTATCAATATTTCTGTACCTTCAAGGTGTACATATTTTATTGGGTCTCTACTTTTTATATCGTTTATTTCTTTATTTATTATCTTTTTTGTTACTAGTGGTATACTAGCTTTACCTTTTGCATATCTGCAGTCTATTACATGTTCCTTTTGGCTTACTACATAATATTCTTCCTTTTTCCTAGTAAATATATTTTTTATTGTTGGTATTTTAAATATTTTTTCTACACTTAAGTCTAACTCTTTTCCTTTTATTTCATCAAATATATTATTATCAAATATTATTTTTTGATCTGTTCCTTCGTCATTTAAATATTCTTCTTTTGTTATTATTTTTATATCTTCTTCAGTCATTTGGTTTATTTGTATATCTTCTTCAGTCATTTAATTCGTCGAATTCACTATCTATTTCATTATCTTCTATTTCATTATCTGTTTCATTCTTTGAAATTTCATATATACTGTTTTCACTTTCTAATTAGTAATCTATATAATCTATCTGCATATATTCTGTATTTTTTATTTTTATTTCTGATATTTGTTTATTTTTTTGGATTTTTAGGTAATTTACAATCTCTAGCTAAATGTCCTAATTTTCCGCAATTATAACAAGTACATTCTTTTATAGATTTCTTTTTCCTATATGGTCTTTTATGTTTATAATTTTTTACATAATATTTTTTCTTGGTTCCTTATACTTATATTTTGATTTTTGTATTTCTTATATTTCTTATGCCTTTTTCTTTTCTTATAATATCTTTCTTCGCATCCAAATTGAGGTGCTATTTTATTTTTGCAACATGCTAAATTTCTTATTAATGTTTTTTTCCATTTTTATTTCTTTACTTTCTTCTGTATTATATGCTCCTTTATAATAATATTCTTTAAATGCGCAAGTATATTCATCTATGTAGCACATATTACATATTGCTAATTTTAACATTGAATTCCTATTTGTATCTTTCTCTTCATTTTGTTCTTCTTCTGTTGTTGTCATGCTACTAAATTCGTCTTTTATAGCTGTTTCATATTTTTTTAATAATTCTATAGGTGTTAATTTAGTTGTAGTTGTTGATGATGTTCCTTCTGTGGGTTTGTCAGTTTTTAATACTCTTTTACTATTTTCAGTTAGATTTAAAAACCATAATTTCACTGTTCCTATTAGTGTTCTTTCTATATATTCTGGTGCATCTATTACATTTATATTATTATCTAATAATTATTTTGTCATATATCCTATCCATAATTGTATTATTTTTTTGTATCTATTACACAATCTAAGTCTAAAAAGTTATAATTTTTATTAACTATTTGTTTTGGTGTCCATTTGTCATATTCATTCTTTAGATTATATCTTTTAAACTTATTCTTATAATATGTAGGTTTTCTTATTTCTGATGTTCTAGGTATTATATTTTCATCTTCTTTTTTATCAAGAGTGTTTACTTCCGTGTTTATATTTTCTAAGTTTTCTTCATTAATTGCTTCTTGTTTTTCATTGATTCCTAAATTTTTTGTATTTGTTAAGATTTCTGTATATGTTTCACTATCTTCCAAATCATAATTATCTGTTTCTTCAACATCTATTGTATTAATTTCTAATTTCTTGGTTTCTATTTCTTTATTGTCTATTTCTAATTTTTCTTTAAATTGATTTATCTCATTTAATAATTTTTGTTCTTTATTTTTTTGTTCTTTTTCTTTCTGTCTTTTTTCATACAGATCTTTTAGCATTTGTAGTTCTTTTTCTAATTCAGCAATCCTACTATTTTTAGTTTCTTCTATTTTTCGTATTTCTTCTGTAGTTTGTTGTTTTATTTTTTCTATTTCTTTTTTTCTATCTATTTCTTCGTTTTCTTTTTCTATTCTCACCATAGCTGTCAATTCATCTTCTAATTTTAATTCTTCTTTTTCTAACATTAAATATAAATGTTCGCCTATTTTCTTATACCTTCTACCTAAATTAGAAAATACTATTTTTATTTTTAATCCTTCGTGATTTTCATATGTTTTTTCGTCTATTATAAATTCTTCTTTGTTCATTTTTTATTTAATTGTTAATAGATCATGTTGGTATGTATATTCTAGACTATCTATTGTTGATTCTAAATTTGATATTTCTTCTTTTTGTGCATTTATTGAGTTTTTTCTAACTCCGACAATTATGTTATATTGTAGTCTTTCTATCCTTATTTTTAATTCTTTACGTTTTTCAGATATTATTTGCTTTAATTCTTTATATTTTTGTACGCTATTCATTTAAATAATATTTTGGGGAATATCTAAATCTAGTTTTATCAAATAAATCATAATTAATAAATTAATCAAGTAAATCCATATATATACGACTTCCATATTTTTTAAATAACAAATCTCTGATACCAATTGTAGGGGGGTGCGGATTAGGCGTGGTACTTGAACTAAGGCAAATTACAATCCTCTAAGATTACATTTAATAAATTAAAATATGGTTCATTGTAGAATTGAACTAAGGCAAATTACAATCCTCTAAGATTACATTTTATGCGCGTGAAATAGCATTTTCAAATAGTTTTCAATACCCGAGTTCTTTTTATCTAAAGGATAGTCTTCTATGTGTGCTTTGCCAGGTTCTATTGGAGACCTATTAAATACCTAGTTTTTATATTTTTTATCCAATTCCTTGTACTTAGATTGCTACTAGTACAAATTTTGTCAATCATCATAATACCATATGATCTTAAACATATATTCAAAGTTAAAGTTAGCTCTTGGCTGCTCAACATATTTGCTATGCCATAGTGGATTGATGATCCCAAATGCTCTACTTTGAAATTCCAATAAACCTATTATAATATGGAATAGAGATGTTTCTAAGTTTCAAAATTTTGTGTGTATTTTATAATTGTTGCAAATGACACTTAGGCTGTAGTACCAAAATTTAAGCCGGTATCTGTAGTCAATGTGTTTCCGAAGAAAGACTTGGGTCTCTCAACTAAGAGACTTATTAATTTTGAGGTCAATCTTATGCTATAATTGATATGATATCAATTCCACCTTATCATATGGCTTTATTGGATCAATATGAATTTTAAAACTAATTGAAGAATTTTCCAGATAAAGGATTATTTTATCGAATAATTCTCCTTAGTTACTTTGGTCCTAATTTCTAAAAGAAAAATGGGTCACTCAAGTTATAATATATATTAATTTTCTTCAACTCAATAAGGTAACAATGAAGAATGATAACGCTTTCTTATGATTAATAATTTTTTATTAACTACTAGGAGATAATATTATTTTAGTGATTGATTTTCAATCATTGTATTATAAGTGAAAGATAGAAGAATTAATATTTTTAAAATATTTTTTCATACAAATTATAGTAATTTCAAATATTTGGATATTTCCTTATTTTTCTAATTAATGCACTAGTTGTGTTCATTGATCTTTCCAACTGTATATTCAAGTCATTCCTCAATCAGTTCATTATTATCTTTATTGATGATATCTTAATTTACTGGAACAATTATGAGAAGCCTGTAAAACGTTGAGAATGGCATTGCAGAAACTGAAAGAGAATGAACTTATGCCAAATTCTTCAAGTTTGAATTTTGGCTTAACTTTATTGCTGTCGCCACGTGTTATCTACTGAGGGAATTAAAGCTGATACTCAAATGACTGAAGAAATTGAGACCTATAAGTGCAGTGGATACTAATACATTCTTAGGATTGGCTGGTTAGTATCATAAATTTGTGGAAGTGTTTTAACTTGTAGCAGCACCAGCACCACTTACTAAATTCACATATAAGACATCTAAATTCTCCGAGGCATGTTAAATAAGTTTTCAAGACTTAAAAAGATGAAATTAACTTCAACTCTATTTGACTTTTCCTTTTTTTGATGTTGATGTAGTGTATTGCAATAAATCTAGAGTTACATAAGGTTTTGTAGATGCCTATGGGTAAGGTAATTGCTTAAGCTTTGAGTCCGTTGAAAAAAGCACAATAAAAACAATCTGACTTGTGATTTGGAATAAGGTTTTGTGGTATTTACACTAAAGATTTTGGTATTACCATCTGCATGGTAAATATTGTGATGTCCACTGCAATAAAAAAGATCTGTTTAAGACCAACATTCAGGGACGAGTCAATAATTTCGTCCCTAAAAGTATATTATTAGGACGAGATTAAATTTCAGTCCCTAATTGTGTATTTTATTGTAAAAGTATAAAATCTGGTCCTAGAAAAATTATTAATTGGTCCCTGTTACTAATTTAGAGCCTTGATAAAAGTACCACAAAATTAGTCTAATAAATTTTTTAATATAAATTGCTAATTAATAAAAAATATAGCACCAAAAATTAAAACTCTCTATATTTTCTAAACTTAGGTCTCATTCACGCCGAATTGTTGCTCCAACATAATCTGTTTTCCATGATTTTTTCTCAATGAATGATCAATTTCTTTTTTCCCTAATCTCACTGTTTTCCATTGCAACTTCATCAAATAATGAAGAAATTACTATGTTATAGTGTTTCAATACTAACAACTGAGGTATGATTTCGATGCTTTCTGTTGGTGTTCTATTTAATTTTCTTAATCAGTGAATGATTAACGTCGTGTTACCCTAATCATTGAATGCTTAATTTTCCTGAGGTATCCTAACATATCCTAACAACTGAGGTACCCTAACATATACTTTATAGTGTTGTCGTAATCAGTGAATACTTAATTTTCCTATGCTTTCTATTGGTGTTCTATTTTAACCTACGTTGCACAGACTCTTCATTTTCAATGCTGGATTAGCGTCGAATTCTTCAGAAATTCAATACATTTGGAGAATCTCCCATGCACCCACATATATTTTTGAAGAGGTATAATAAACGAGTGTTAGCAACATAGGCTTTAGCCTTTGTCCCGCAACTGCTTGAGAAAAATGCTTTAGACAACTGGGCTTTTGTCCAATAGGTATGTTCTTCACTGACTTGATTTGTTCTTACAATTTTACTATTACTACTATTTTTTACAAGTATAAGCTAGCAAGTTTTCTAAGCCTCTATCTTGTAAGTGATTGAGAAAAAGCTTTAGACAACTGGGCTTTTGTCCAGTAGGTGACACGACCCGAATCAGGTCCTTGTCGTAATGAGCAATACCAAGTCAACCAGGATCGAGAACCGCCCCTATTACCAAACCCAACCACAAAATGCATACCTTGAGTCGGCTGAATCCCTAACATATAACAAGAAAGTGTGTCCAACCCTGTGTTGACTTTGGGATAAGCAAATAACTGAGACCAACCCAACCAAGTCAAACCACCCCATATCCAACCAAACCAATGTAGAAGCTATAAATCAATACCATGATAATAAGACAATGTAAGTATACATATGTGTAACATACATAATCCATACCATACCCAAGTCCACAGTTGTCCATACAAAGCCACTAGACAAACCAAAGAGTACCTAGTTGGGACATGCCCCCGACCATAGCCAAAAACCACAGTAAATGAAAAACAATAAAAATGTAAATTAAACCATGACATGAAATAGGTGCCTTCAAAAATATAAAATCTCACCACTTCAATCCAACATTGACTGTACCTGAGTTCGATCACTAAGAAGGAGAAGTAGAATGGTTGGTCACTACATAGCGTGGGTATACAACCGCCAGTAGACGGGTTTGTGGGTGAACACAAGTATGTACTTAGTATATGGATAAAATAATGTCATTTGTAAAATCAAGTAAAACCATCCATATGAACACAACCATACATCTATATATAACCAAACCGGAAAAAAGAACGGGGTTTAGCATACCTTTAAAACCTTTACCTGGGTTGTGTAGCTTTACCATACTAAACAACCTACGAGCTATACGGGTTCAGCTCCCCCTATTGAAAGAGCCCAGTGCGTGTAGTAGCACGACCAGGGAAGTATCCCATGGGATTAATAGTACATCCTTCAAATGTAGTGTGACATCATTCACACAGTCACTAAGACCAACCTTATAATGGAAAATTTGAGTTTCCAGTTTTAGTCCCCCCAGGTCCTCCACCTTCCATGGCTTAGCTACAGATCCCACCATTATTGCCCAATTAAAATGAGTTTCCAAATAATCAAACCATTATCCATTTATTAACCAAGGCCATTGATATTGGTATCTCCATTCCAACCCTTACTTGAAAGTATCATCCATAGCCAACCATTTATAGGTTTAAAGAGACTTTCAAGTGCCGTTCCATTTACCATATTAAATCACTTGGGGGACTTCCATGTTCTTAACAAGCATAACCATTTAGACTCTTACCTTTCCAAACTATTTAAACCAATTTCATTAATGCATTCACTTGAGTGCATGTATCCCGCAAGGTCTTAAAAATAGACCAAACATGACCAGTAAAACCTTTACCATTTAAGCCATTCCAGGCCTTTTTAGACCATGCCTGATGTTTAAAGCATTTATATCATTTAAACTATTCAAACCATGCAAAAACGTTCAAATCCATTAAAAGTTTCATTACCAAACCAAGCCATGCAAGAGTTCTAGTTAAAGTTCAACAATAGAGTGAAAACATCATGTTGAGGGCATACCTTCACCAATACTAAAACCAATGCATAAACCACCATAATTAGGGTTACTCAAGACCCATTTGTTAAAACATAACCAACAAATAACCACATATGCAAACCATTGCCAAAACCATGTAAAAACATAGTTTAAACCAATACTCAAACATATGCATTAAGACTCTCAACATGTATTTCAAAAATCGCCATTTGATGTTGGGCGTATTTATACGTCTAAGCACCATAACTTACCCATGTTTTAGCTAAGTTTTGAGGATAAAATACATAATTCTTGCACTTTTAGTCTATTTTTAGTTAAGTGAGCTGACCTATGTGATTAGCATGTTTTTCAGGTACTAATGAGGAAGATTACAATACTTTGGGGACCTGTGGACAACAAAGAAAACTTCACATAAAAAGGAAAACAACTTTTGGACTAAATGTGATGTATGGAAACTTTTTCCTGGGCAAACACAATATTTTTAAATAGTTAAGGATGCAGTAGCAATTTATTAGAGAAGGATGTTATTAAAAGCCTTATTGCTGAATTTTTAGGGATAATTCACATTCTGTATTTTTTTGAAAACAAGAGAAAGCGGCTTAGCTTGAGGAGAGAGAGAGAGAAACATTTTTCTCTCTTATTTTCGCTATTCATCTTCTCCACCAAGATCATTCTAAGTTTTGGTATGATGAATATTTCTATTGTGATTTCCGTTTTATTCATGAGTAGCTAAGTTTATTTGTTAGGGTTATGGAAACCTTGTAGTATACTCTCTATTGCTATGGGTTTTTGAATTTATGATGTGTTAATCCACTTATATCATTACTCTCTTTGTTATGATTGAATTCTCGTGGTTGCAAACATAGGGAATGTGCCATTATAGTAATAACTTGTTCGATAGAAAAGTTACTATTTGGAAAAGAGAGTGTGACAAGAAAATAGGGTTTCCAACCTCTATTTTACACGTTAATGCCTTAGAAGGATTAACTACTTGGAGAGTTCGTATGATTGGTTGTACACTTTGGATTCGAGAGAACTAAGGTGAATAAATCCTTGATGGTTGAGAAACACTTGGATTTAGAATTAGAATACATCTCTCTATAAGTGCATGCATGTATAAATCCTTATTACTCATAGTTAATAGAGAAGTAGAAGATACAAGGTGGACATAACCCTAACTTGTCATTCTCTGTGATCAAATATTATTACACATATCATCTCATTGTTACACCGATAATATTATTGTGCACTTAAACTGAAACCCCCTTTACTTTGGAACCTTCGATCAACAGTCTAATAATAATCACAATACTTAGTGATCATAGTATTCCCTGTGGGATTCGACACCCAACCCAGTTGGGTTCTATATTTGACAGCGGCCGCTTGCACTTTCTAACGAGAGTTGTAATTTGGGCGTATCAAATTTTGGCGCCGTTGCCGGGGAATACGGTTGTCAACTAAGTTTGTGATAGTTAATAGACCCTTTGGTCAAAGATTCTCAAAATTTACTTTTTGTTTGTTGTTTTTGTTTTGTTTAGGTTGAGTGGATTGCATGTCAAATACACGGAGATCGGGTCAGCCATTATTATCTATAAATCCTGAACCACATCTCATTGGCAGAATGGATGCGCAACGAGACCCTGAAAGGATATCTACTCAACAGAAGAAGGCTAGATTAGCTGCATTGGCAGCTGCGCAAGTAAATCAACAGAATGCTGATAACCCAGGTCGGGTACCAAATCTTGATGATGAGGACCTGGGTGATGATGATTTATTAAATCCAAGGCGTGCAGATGATGTGGCTGCACCAGTGAACAGGAATGTCAACAGAGATCGTCAAGATAGGATGAGACCCGAACGCCGAGCTGTGCAAGTTGCTTTTGATGATGATGATGACGACTTGGATGGGACTGGTGCCACAGGGGCTATTATTCCTCCTCCTTTGGCACTGGATCCAAGTTCAATATCACTAGAACCATGATCCAGCTATTGCAACTCAAAGGGTTATTTGGTGGACTTGCAGGCGACGATCCGAATATGCATCTGATTAATTTTATCTCAACATGTAAATCATTTGACAATCTAGGGGTTGGACAGAATGTGATCCGGCTGCGATTATTTCCACTGTATCTATCTGGAGAGGAAACTCTATGGTTAAACGGGCTAACTCCTGACTCTATTACCAATTGGAGGCAACTGAAAGATGCTTTCCTAGAAAGATTCTTTCCGCCATCCAAGAGGGCACAATTGAGAGATGAGATAAGCAATTTCAGACAGTTTCCAAATGAAGCTCTCCACGAGACTTGGGAGAGGTTCAAGAAGAAGCTTATGCGGTGCCCAAACCATCAGATGACCAATGTCCACTTGATGGAAATATTATATAGGGCTTTGAACTCGGTGACTAAGCCAGTGGTAGATAATGTTGCGGGTGGGTCATTCATGGACCTTACTTTTCTTGAGATATCTGACATGCTGGATCGTATGACAAAGCAGAGTAAAGCTTGGCATACCAGGGATTCTGAGGTATCAAGCTCTACTGTATCTATTGGCATGACGGCAGAACAGAGGCGAAGAGAAGAGGGACGTGACCAGGATATGGCTCACATGAAAACACAAATGGACCTTCTCACTAAGCATTTATTATCAGGAAAAACAGAGAAGGTTAAAGCTGTAGCATCACAGGGAAGGGCTGACTCCGATCCTGAGAAAGAAGCTAATTACTTAAACAATTAGATGGGTTTCCGAAGTGGTGGCCAAAGAAACCAAGGTTGGAACCATCAAGGAGATTGGAAGAATAAAAGTGACAGGAGTGGACTGTATGTACCTCCTGGAAGCCATGATAATGCTGCTACCAGTTCAGGCAAAATATCTATGGAGGACATGATGGAGAAAGTATTAAAGGGAGTTGAGGCGGCAAATTCTGGGGTGACTACAATAAAGAATGACGTATCTTCTATAAGTCAACTTGTAAATTCACACTCAGTTGCTATTAAATAATTGGAGCAGCAGATGAGCCAATTATCCACAGCATTCAACCAAAGAAAGAATGGGACTCTACCAAGTGATACAGTTCAGAATTCGAGGACTGATGGATCGTGTATGGCCATTACCAATAGGAGCGGTAAGATGTTATCTAGTCCAGGTTTGGGAGCTTCCTCTTATACTGATGAGGTTGAAATGGATTGGGAGATGGTTGATGAATCTCTAATGGTGCCTGTGGAGTTGGGAGGTTTGAAAAAGAAAAGTACGGAAGTTGAACAACCAACTAAGCCAAAGCATGTTAGTGATGTGGAGCAAGGCATAAGAAAGGAGGTAAAAGTTGCTCTAACTGAAATTCCAAGGCCGCCACCTCCATTTCCACAATGATTAAAGAATAAAAAAAATGATGGAAAGTTTAGAAAATTCATGGCTATGTTGAAGCAGTTGACAGTGAATGTGCCCTTAGTTGAAGCATTGGAACAAATGCCCGGATATGCTAAGTTTATGAAAGACCTGTTGACAAAGAAAAATAATGTGAGCTATGAAATGGTAGACAATCTTCATCATTGTAGTGCTATTGCTACAAGATCTATTGTCCAGAAGAAAGCTGATCCGGGAGCATTTATTGTTCCATGTACGATTGGATTGCTAAAGTTTGAAAAGGCCCTTTGTGATCTTGGGGAAAGTATCAATCTTATGCCATTGATGGTTTTCAAGAAATTAGGTTTGGGAGATCCTACGCCCACTAATATGTGGCTTCTAATGGCGGATAGATCAGTAAAAAGACCGATTGGGATTCTATATGATGTACTTGTAAAAGTTGCTGATTTTATATTTCCTGCCAATTTTGTAATTCTTGATTGTGAAGTGGACTTTGAAGTACCCATAATTTTGGGTAGGCCATTCTTAGCAACTGGAAGGGTGTTAGTTGACATGGAGCTGAATGAGCTGAAATTTAGGCTCAATGAGAAAGAAGTTAGCTTTGAAGTATGTCGGTCGATGAAACAACAAAAAGAGATGAGTGTCTTCTCGATAGTTGATGTATTCTATGAAGATAAGCGAGATGTACTAGTTAAGGATATGTCTTTTGTGGAGACCATAGCTGGTTTGGTTAAACTTGCAAGCAAGGATGTGAGTGACTTTAAAGTGGTTGGACTAAGAATAAAGAATTGTCTTGATCCAACAAATGAGGTACAAATGGTATCATCAATGTATCTTGATGTAGTCTGAGTAGTCAAGATAATCGAGTCGTGCTGCGACGTTAAATTAGGCGCTGCATGGGAGGCAACCCATCTTTCTAATCATTTTTGTTGTTTTTGATTAAGTGTAGGTGCACAAAGTACTAAGGAGAATATTAGTACCAATTTTGATTTGGAAGCGAGACATGTCAATGGTGGTAAGTTTAGGAGTGATGGGAACATTACAGGTAAGTTGGAGTGGTCAAATGTGTAAGGCTCAAGTATGATTTGCATTAGATTCGTGCCTTAAATTATGTTAATTCGACCCCAAAAGTTTTGCGGTGCGACTTTATTTTGTGACTTTCAATGAGGTCTGTGGTGGTAGCGTAGGGATCGAGCCGATAGCTTAGGCGCCGCCTATGTCAATATAGGCGATAGCTTAGGCGCCGCCTATTTCAACATAGGCGATAGCTTAGGCGCCGCCTATGTAAACATAGGCGATAGCTTAGGCACCGCTTATACCATTGCCTATGCTCACTGCCTCACATAGGCGATAGGGTAGGCGTCGTCTATGTCAACATAGGCAATAGGTTAGGCGCCGCCTATCAGTGTAAGTTTTTCCTAATAATTCATTTTTTTAATGGATCAAACCGACCCATGTCTCATCTTTTAAACATATTCTCTACTCTTAAATCCCACTCCATTTTTCTTTCACCTAAGCTCCTCCCAACCCCTCCTCTCTCAAAACCCTTCTCTTTGCTCTACTAATCTTAAAAGCTCCTCACCACTTTCAAAACCCAAGAATATCGACTCACTTTCTTCAATCCTTTATCTTCAAGGTAAGTGTTCTTTTCTTAATCCTTAGGTGTTTTGAATTTATGCTGTAGTTATTAATTGATCACTTGAGGATTATGAATTAAATTTTTGCCATGGCTATGTTGGGAAAGTGATGGTGTTTTGTATATCTTGATATGGTTGAAAGTGTAGGGTATGATTTTGAAAAAAAAATGTTTCATTGAAATAAACATGGGGAAATTGAAGTGATTGAATTGTATTGTGACTAACGTGGTGCACCATGTCAAAGTGTATGTCGGTGAAGTCTGAGTACCCGATAATAACACGAAATTAGTTGATACTAATAAATTAAGTGTGGGGTGGTGACTTCACCACCCTCATATTAATTATAGTTAGTTTCATTATGTGTGGATGGCATGGATGACAAAATAAATACAGGAAAAATGGTTCCAATGATGATCTCCATGCAGGTGGCATGACTCCTAATATGGATGAGAAGTACTACTATCCAGGTTCTTTATCTTGTTATTTACACTGGAGGCAGTGCAGAGCTTAAGTGTGGGGTGGCTGGTTACTTTGCTACTTGTTTCGTAAGAAAATAGGACCTTCTCCTAAGTATACTTATGGATAGGATTAGTTATTTTATTCATTTTGTTAGTTGTTTAGTCATAATTAGGTGTTTTTCTCGATGATGGATGGATGACGACCGTCTTAAGAGAAAAGTAGTCTTTCAATTACATGTAACTGCTCTTCTGGATCATATGACATTATAACCTAAATATGTGATGGATCATTACATTTGAAACACCTAGGCTCTAGTTGTGACTCTTGTTGTGATTGTTGGTTTTAATTGAATTCATGTAATTGTTCGGTCGAGAATCTATAATGCTCCTAATTGAGTTGACCATGTGCCATGAGTGTGTAAGACTGTTGTATATTTCTTATTGTAGCTGATGCTAGAACTTTTCTGGTGTGTATGCAAAGAGAAATAAAGATTGTGAGTTTAGGAGGTGATTTAGGCATTTCTTTGATAGCCATTGTTCATACCTTCTTTTGACCTACCTTTGTACATTATCTTAGATAGCCCCGTCGACCCTTTACCTTGTTCTTTTGTTAGCCTCATATGTAGCCTAATCCATTCTTTAATAGACCGTAATTTGATCTAAAAAGCTCCTAAGCGCTTTAATGTAAAATCAATGTGAGTTAAGAGTTTGAGAATAAGATGAAATTGATGCCCAAAAGTGTGGTTATTGGCGTGAGCAATTGATGTGGTTGGGAGTAGCTAAAATTATTGAAAAAGTTCAAAATTTTATCCTGGACATGTTACAATGAACTTTTTTTTGGCCCTGGTCCTTCTTGGACATTGTGCACCTCAACTAAGGCAAATTTCTTAAGTTGAGGGTGGCTATTATAGGGGTGCGTAACGTGAAAAGGGTGCCAAAAAAATAAAAAAAATAAAAAAAATAAAATTTGAAAGGGTTGCATACTCCTACCATAGTGTTATTAATTAAGCTTAACGAGTTGGGGTGAAAAGTAAATCTGTGAAGATAGAAGAAGTGGAAATTGGTTGTTTGAGATTGATCTTAATTGCATAATGCAGTGTATTAAAGCGCTTAGGGAAGATAGTCACTATTTCTGGCCAAAATAGTTCCTACCCATCCTTTAGCCTGCATTACAACCCGTAAAAGACCTATTTGATCCTAATCTTAGCATTATGATATTAGTGGAGTATTACACTAAGGGAAAGCATATGGTTATCAGTTGTAATTTGAGAATTCTTTGTGAGAGTGAGCGCAACTTGATTCTTGTGCCCATTTTGTTAGAAATTGCATAATTGTGAGTGATTATGGGTAACTCTCTTGTTGTGAGGGCACATGGTTGATGAAGGTTGGGTAATTTATATGATTTTCTTGAATGATATGCATGAAATTTCCAACTTAATGAGTCTATTCTTAAGGGTAGGTTGTATTTAGGAATGATTCCTGAAGCTACTTCTTGTTCATAATTGTTGTGTGAGCCTATTTGAGCATCTTGTCTTTCTTTGTGGGTGCTAAGGCTTGTGTAGTATGCATAAATAGATATGTTGTTCGAGGACGAACAAATCTTTAAGTGTGTGGTAGTGATATTGGGCGTATTTATACGTCTAAGCACCATAACTTACCTATGTTTTAGCTAAGTTTTGAGGATAAAATACATAATTCTTGCACTTTTAGTCTATTTTTAGTTAAGTGGCATGACCTATGTGATTAACATGCTTTTCAGGTACTAATGAGGAAGATTACAACACTTTGGGGACCTGTGGACAGCAAAGAAAACTTCACATAAAAAAGAAAGCAGCTTTTGGACTGAATGTGATGTATGGGAACTTTTTCCCGGGCAAACACAATATTTTTAAATAGTTAAGGATGCAGTAGCAATTTATTAGAGAAGGATGTTATTAAAAGCCTTATTGCTGAATTTTTAGGGATAATTCACATTCTGTATTTTTTTGAAAACAAGAGAAAGCGGCTTAGCTTGAGGAGAGAGAGACATAAACGTTTTTCTCTCTTATTTTCGCTATTCATCTTCTCCACCAAGATCGTTCTAAGTTTTGGTATGATGAATATTTCTATTGTGATTTCTGTTTTATTCATGAGTAGCTAAGTTTATTTGTTAGGGTTATGGAAACCTTGTAGTATACTCTCTATTGCTATGAGTTTTTGAATTTATGATGTGTTAATCCACTTATATCATTACTCTCTTTGTTATGATTGAATTCTCGTGGTTGCAAACATAGGGAATATGCCATTATAGCAATAACTTGTTCGATAGAAAAGTTACTATTTGGAAAAGAGAGTGTGACAAGAAAATAGGGTTTCCAACCTCTATTTTACACGTTAATGCCTTAGCAAGATTAACTACTTGGAGAGTTCGTATGATTGGTTGTACACTTTGGATTCGAGAGAACTAAGGTGAATAAATCCTTGATGGTTGAGAAACACTTGGATTTAGAATTAGAATACATCTCTCTATAAGTGCATGCATGTATAAATCCTTATTACTCATAGTTAATAGAGAAGTAGAAGCTACAAGGTGGACATAACCCTAACTTGTCATTCTCTGTGATCAAATATTATTACACATATCATCTCATTGTTACACCGATAATATTATTGTGCACTTAAACTGAAACCCCCCTTTACTTTGGAACCTTCGATCAACAGTCTAATAATAATCACAATACTTAGTGATCATAGTATTCCCTGTGGGATTCGACACCCAACCCAGTTGGGTTCTATATTTGACAGCGGCCGCTTGCACTTTCTAACGAGAGTAGTAATTTGGGCGTATCACCATTCAAGATCCATAAAACAATGTTTAAAATAAAATAAAAATGCCTATAATTTAAACTAACAATTAGGTAAGGATTACATGCCTTATACGTGAAGATTCACAGAAGAAATCTTGACCTTTGATCCCTTTGAAGAACACTTGAGAAACCCTAGCCTCTAATCATTCAAGAGTGAATTTGAGATATTTTAATCCTTTACCAGGTGTTATGAAAGGATACCAAAGGTTATATAATGTGAGAACATAAGGTCTTTAAAGTAGGAAATATCAAAACTACCCCTGTCTTAAAAATTAAAATAAGTTACTTCCAAGGGTACAACTTTCCCTTAACACCCGTACCCTAGGGTACATGTGTGACCCCCAACTAATACATAAACCTTGTCATGACCTTACCTATAATTTTCTATAAAAATCACATCTCTTTAGTCATAATTTAAGGGTACAAATGACATCCCTAATTGTACACATCAATTATACCATAAGAACAAGATGATCATGCACCATACGACTTGTGCTACACCACTCTCATGCTCCAATACGATTCGTACCTTAGTGAGATATATCTTGAGTAGTATACAATCCAACCATACTTACTAGGGTATGAGTGAACCCTCGAGATAGCCTATGAGTTGTATTCAAGTGTATGATTGGTACCATTAAGTCATACCAAGTCCAGTGAGTCCAAAACCAAGGAAATTT
This sequence comes from Capsicum pubescens, assembly GCA_030864215.1. Taxonomy (NCBI): domain Eukaryota; kingdom Viridiplantae; phylum Streptophyta; class Magnoliopsida; order Solanales; family Solanaceae; genus Capsicum; species Capsicum pubescens. Next base: position 174,422,418 of record CM061543.1, read on the forward strand.
TTTAAGGGTCCTATTCCTAGGGTGTTTTAGTAGGTCATTGGGTATAATTTCCGATTTGATCCCGATGCTATATTCCTTTAAAAGTGTCAAGAATTGAATGAATGGATGTAGTAGGTTTTTGAAACTATTTAGGATTGTTGATAGAGAGTTTAATTTTGTAAACATGAGGAATTTATTCTTTTAGGGGAATGATTCCACTAAAGCAATTTATATTTTGGTGTGTGTTTTGTTATAGCTTGTTTTGAAAACTCTTTATCCTTTCTATAGTGAGGGAAACCATTAAAAGTTAGCTGTGAATGTGCACCTCTATTCGAGCCCATGCTAAACTTGTAGCTTTTTTACTATACTCGTGCTTTCAAAATTGAGTTATGAAATCTCCTATTGGTTGATCGAAAGATTACCTTGAATAAGGGGATACTTAATGTATCCTACTTAATGTATTGATGTTTATGGTCGACTATTTTGTGTCTTCTCTACTTCTTGTATCACGTGCAGTCTAAAGCTACCTGTTGTGGTTGTTCAAAGATCTAGATCATGCTAATGTTTAACTTCCTAGATGAATTATCATCTTTGGAGATTTATCTATTTCTTTTGTGATAGGTTATGTATAAATATTAAGTATCAAATTATGCATGAGTATAGGTTATGGATTTGTTGTGTCAACTTACAAAAAGGAAAGACAATAAATGGATTTTTTTTTTGCTAATAAAAAGTGGTAATTTTTTTATTAGTAAAACGTCAGTGCCAAGATATACTGATTTTTACAAAAGTTTTATGGATTTATACCCTTTATAACTATAAGGATTCCAATAAATTCAGCACCACACGACATCACTAATAGTTGTTTTAGGTCATAGTTTTAGATGTTTGATACATCTATATATTACAAAAAGTGACATTCCTTACTTTCCCTCAAAGCTTCTATTGTTCTATCTAACCAAACATTAAACAAAAATGCATAGTGGGATGGTCTTCCATGTCAGCTTCTGTTTCCGCCTTATCTTCTGGTGTTGTCGGCTACACAATGCTTGGTTTATGTCCCCTGAATTGCATATAGGTTCAGGAATATGCACCGAATTTGCCAAACATATTTGTAAGGTATGAATAATTGATTTATAGTTTCAAGAATTTCTAAGCATAGATAGAACCAACTACATATGTTAAAACCCTTCCTTAGTAGGTTTATCTGCTCAGATATGGAAAAATTACTGCTTTCCATGAGAAAATTCAGAAATATTTGGTTGCTGAACCTTTTATTTATGGCATCAACATATGAATACTTTCATCATACTTTTAGTTAGTGACGAAGGACATACTTACAAGTTCAAAATATTTTCCTTCCATGAACACTGGTTATATAAACTGGAAAAGTTTCTATTCAAGGATACCCAAATACACAATATTTTTCTTTGTGAGCAAATTAAAAAAACATTTGAGCTTGACATTAAACTTATATCTTCTTTCTCCAATTATCTTTCATCCAATATTATCAGTAAATTATTTAGTTTCTTTATGTTTTTTGTTATATTTGTTATCTGTCCTGAGCGAGGGGGAGGAGAGGTTATCGAAAATAATCTCTCTACTTCATTTGAGGTAGTGGTATGGAATACGTACACTCTACCTGTAACGCCCCGAAATATCATCCCAAGATGCCACACGGTGCCCAAGGCTACACGTAGCCTCAAGCTAACCCTTTAAGACAAAACACTACCCTTGGGTTCCAACACAACAACATACATGCTACGCTAAGGATATATATATAAGTACATATCATATCACATCGCACATGGCACGAAATATCGTTAGACTATACATATATGGAATGTCTATACACAAACCAACCCAATAATACACTAGTCTGACATAGCCTCTATACATCAAACAAAATCAACGAGCCATTGGGACAAACCCCCAACTGACTCAACAGACCAAAGGGATCACAAAACAACAACACCAAAACTAGCAACTTGGTCCTCGAACCATGAGGACTCACCATTGAAGGAACGTAGATGCGACACTCGAATATCAATGTCGTGGCTGCGGCTGAGTACCTGAACCTACATCATGGTAAAAATGTATCCCATAGAGAAATATGTGGGTCATCACAAGATACGTACTGAGTATGTGGGGGCGCATGCAAAATATAAATAATATCATAAATTTCGTAAAAACGTACATACGGACCAAAATGACACACCTGTCTTGAGTGACATTGAATCATGCAACTCATAACATCTTAGATAGGAAATGTAGGAGAAAAACCTCATAAATCATTATAGACCATCATAGGTAACTTGACTTACCACATCAAAACTCGGAGTGATTCGGTATTTCAATAAACATGACTCTTATGGACAGGGGAGTTTCTTATAACCGACAACCCCACGTGAGCTACATGGAATACCAACGTTTAAAACCCCCGTTGGTGGAAACGTCATACTCTTTGCCAGGGAGTACGACCTTAAAACTGCAATAATCACAATCGAGCTCTCTGGCCAATAATATCATCATCAAATAACCCTACAGTGACACATAGGTTTGGGAAAATACCAAATTTCCCTCTCGGTGCTAAGTACTACTCCCCGACAAGCTCAGAACGCGTTAGGAAATCCACCACAATATCACCAGGGTCTATCATAAAGACCAAATCAAATCTCTTTCTCATTTATCAAATCATATCAATTTGTGGATTCCTAACTCAACACATTTTAGCTCAAAACATTTTAATCTTCCTCAACATCAACAAGGTATCAATGCATTGAACCATAACCGGCTCGATATTTGGACAAGGATATAAAGACTCAATACATAATATTTTCAACAATTTAACTCATCATAACCATCCGGAAAATACCAAGACTCATTGGAACTTCAATATCAACATTTCTCAATTTGCCATCCAACTCTCATTTAAAGGTACTTGAGACATCAACCCATAGTAGGGATATAGAATTTCCAATATCAATTATAAATTCATAATAAGGAAATAGTGGAATGATATTATAAATCAAGGCTTAACAAATTAAATCATCATACTCTCATAATCAAATACATTTTGGACATAATTCCATCTCAACATCATACACATATCGAATGACATAATCCCATAGCTCATGGACAATAATATAAGATATAAAACAATATTTCCAATTCATGGTAAAACATGTAAAATCTCATGTCAATGTAATTCAACAAAAATACCGGGCACAAGATTGAAAGGATAATCTTGTTCAAAGCCCCACATACCTAAAAATGGAAGATTAATATGAACTTTCAACTCCGAAACTTTATTCACGAAAATAAACGGTGCTTCTCGAAGCCCTTAACATGATCAACTCGAATCCCAAATCAATTTAAAAATTTCTACGGTTCAATCAAGAGACATAGAAGGATGAAATTTGGAGTAGTAGGGTTGGGGTTTGAGCCTTAGGAAATTTTGGAGAAAAATGAGCTATTGAATTCTGTTAATGGACTTAAATCCATGGTTTACCCGGATGGATTGCAGTGGGAATGACCAAAATACCCTTAAAAATCAAATAATGTCAAATCTTTCCTTTGGTGGATTGTTTTGATAGGCTGAAGTAGATCGACCATAACTTTTTGCTCCGATGGCCAAATTGGATGAAACCAATTTCATTGGAAAGAGGACTTTCAGAGATTTCTATTGATATATAGTATCTCATCCAGATCATTATTTAAAAGGAGTTATGATCATTTGAAGTTGATCCTAAAATTCGCCTGGCCTCAGTATTTTTTTCCTGCACATTTACTGTTCACCACTATTCACGGTTAGATCGGAATGATCATAACTCATCGCTTGAGTGTCCGTTTTGGATAATCCACATATAGTTGGAAAGCTTATTAGATTCTCTACGCGATGACGGGTTGCATATCCAGAAATTTCACACCAAAAAATTATTAATCACGATAAAGAACAAAATTTAACACATTTTCGTCCGAGATCTTAACGGAAATTTTTTTCCGGGACATCACACTACCACCCCCAATATATATATATATATATTATATGTATATATATACAACCCACTTTGTGAGATATATTGGGTATACATCTTAGTATACCAAATTGTACAATTGTAGGTTCATCTTATTAATTTGTGGAGACAAATTTGATTGTTGTAGTTTTTACCAAATTGTACAACTGTAGGTTCATCTAATCATTGAAAGGTAAAAATGTTTGAGGTAGAAATAATTGCAAAGAAGTTGGTGCACTTTAAATTAGTGAAAAACTGAAATTAACCTTTTACAATTATCAAACGGTTGGAAGAAATGAAAAACTATGTTCGAGGCATTTGGGAAAAATTATTCAGAATTGTAATATATGTCCGGTAGGAGTATTATAATGGAGTGATATTATCCAAGAAAAAATAAATCATATGTGGGCAACTATTGAGGTAATTAACATATCTACATCTAATTTAGATTTTCTTCTTACAATAGAAATTCTGCTTATTCTTATAAAACCTGAGGTGACCATGATGTTCTTGTTATGGAACATTCTTGGTAAAAAAGTTTGATAGTATTTGCAATACATTAACTTAACCCAACTTTTGAATATTGTTGACTGAATTTGAGGGTGCTGAATTGAGTGATCATCGTGAACATATTTTGAAATGGATGAATGAGTTATTGAAAAAATGAAGAGGATACTTATATGTAAAACATGTGAAGAATAATTCACTTCAACAATCTTTGAAGAATAAGCCAAATGGAGTAAACACAAAAGAATGGGTATGGTTGGTAAAGGAACATATTTTATTTCGTAACTTTTCAGGTATGTTGTTGTAATTAGTAATACAATCCTTTTTCCTTTAGCTATTATAAGTTACCGTTTGTTTTATATGCTTACTTGATGGACTAATATGACTACCAAAATTAGAACTAATAATTTTTTGGATTTTGTTAGACAAAACAACTCAGTCAGTATGTACCTATATATATTTCCTTACCTTAAAAACCACCATAATCCATGGGAATTTGAATGTTCACTATGACTTGTATCCTATATTATGGTAGTCTCTTAACCACAAGAAAAAATAATGAATCAATTTATACTACATAGGAAGTACATGTCATTACAATTACATAAGTAGAGTTTTTCCAATTCCTAGCACCCCACCTGAAACAAGAAGAATATAATTTATCTTAACTTAAAGGAAACTGCAGACCATATTTATTTTAGAAATGCTAATAAGGAGTATTGGTTTTGTATACAAGCTTTATAAATCAGTTTATCACTTTATAGATTGAACCACTCACTTTGGGATGGTTTTGTATGTTTAGTAAAATTATTCAAATGTTTCACAGAGACTCTTCATTTTTGTGCTCTATTGGTACTTTGCTTAACTCCTGATTTGGGGGTATATCGGTTATTCAAAAGTTCATCTTCTTGAATTCTTTAATAATTAAAAGTTATCTTATTATTTTACAAATACAGGCGAGAAGCATCAGGAATGAAACAAATTGAGCTATGTTGACGATGCTTTATCACATAGGTAGAAAGCCTATTCGAGATATTATTTATGACCAGGTATTATCATAAAGTTATTTTCCTAAAAAAATATTTATGAGATGCTATCTAACATGTTTGTCTTTGATGTAAAAGAGGGTGAAGATGGAAATCCACAATATTTGGCGACTATTTTATATGAGTCTCGAAAGAAAGATAACAAGTTTGTTGAACCTGAAGAAATTAAAAAGCATGTGTGTTTGTGCCTGAGTCTATACCCCGGACGCTACACGATACTCATAATCCTAAAGGACCATAAGTTAACCCATGACAGGTACCTACTGTAATAGCTAAATAACAATAATACTGAAATATGCAGAAATTAGGTGAAAAACTGGCCATAAGGTTCAATACTGTAAATAATACTGAATATGGCATCACAATACCAAAAATGAACATCAATACTGAAAAATGAAAAACTATCTAAAAATACTTTAGTCTGAAAAGCCTCTAAACTGTATCAACTGTGGAGTTATTGGGATGAGTCTCCAACTAACTCCGACTACTAAAAATGAAATGAAATGCTGAAATAAATAATCACATCCTTGAACTATGAGGACCTACCACTAACTCTATATACTGAGAATATGAACTGCTAAGGGTGCTTGGGAGCCCGTGCATCTGAACCTATGATATAAGACATCATAGAGCAAGAGAAAAATATGCGTCAGTACTTTGAATATACTGGTAAGCAAAGTTAGATAGACTGAAATGCATGGGTTCATTGCATGAACAATACTAACTGATGACACATATATAACTAATAATGAGTACATATATAAATGCGTATACTAAAACTGAGATCATAACAACACTGAATACTGAGTCTAGATATTAATTTACTGATATCTGAGTTTCTGATATTGTATTACTGATAACTGAATGATTGTATCTGATAGTACTAATTCTGTGGAAACATACTGAGTTCCATATTGAGCTGAGTGACTGTGTCTGACAGTCTTGAGTCTGTAGAACTGAATTGAGTTCTATACTAAGACAAAATCTAAAATTGAGACTGTGGGAAGTAATCATCTAACCGACATGCCCCTTTTCTGAATAGATTTTGGGGTCCAACCTATAGCCTAAGTTGGAAGGGTGTCAATACTGTGTAACGGGTGTAGACAAGCCGAGTAACCCTCATCTGGTAGGTTCTTTGAAATAGAATGGTGGGAACCTCAACTTATAGGTTAAATCACCTCATAAACCCTTAACTGGCAGGTTGATGTCTCAACCTACGCTGGCTATGTAGTTCTGGAGCTTAAGGAATGCTTCTAATGATCATACCCTCTACTGGCAGGTGATTCCCTATCCTTGGGTTCACTTTATGCTGAGTCCCACTCCCAACTGAATAGACACTGAACTGATTCCTAGACTGTACTAAGGTTCACTGAACCGTTACTGATTATACTGTTTGACTGAACTGAACTGAGTTCACTGAGATTTGCAGACTGACGGAATACTAATGAGATTTTCCTGTGTTCTATAATTGACTGAAGCTCTAGGCAAACAATTAAGTTTTCGAGTTTTGAATACCCCAGGACTCGATAGCATAAAAGGTAAATCATAGAATAAGCTTGAAAAGCATAATCATGTGAACTTATTCATAACTCATTCATGGAAAATTTTTATCAAACAATTGCAAGCTACAAATTGCACATAAGCTAACATGACATGATCTCTTTCCCTTATAAGTTCACATGAGTAATTCATCAAGTACTTGGTAAGCATACCTATGCACATAGCACTAAACAACAAGTAAACATCATAATTCAAATCCTATTGACAACTTCTAGGGTTTTACATGGATCCTCGTGATATTACATACATATCAATTAACCTCACTTGAAACGTATCATAAAACATTGATTAGAATCCCAATTAATAATTATAAACATGAATATAATCAAACCCAACATGGAATTCATGAAATCCATAAAATTAAAGTTTAAAAATAGTTTCTTGGACTCCAAGGGTGGAAGGTACCCTTGGATGAACAATTCACATACCTTGATTACTACTTTTGAGAAGATTAAAGTGAGTTCATGAGACTTAAATTCTTAAACTTGATGAGGCTAGGGCTTTCTTTTGAGTGAGTTTATGAGTAAACAATTAGATTTTGCCCTATAGGCTGATTAATTTTGTGTTAAGTCTGAATAAGGTGGGGAAAATAACCTATTTGCCCCCCACAACCCATACTAAAATAATGCTGAATAGGGCTTCCCTTGCTTCGCGACCCCTGCTTGGGTCAAGTAGCCATCATGACGCGACCCTTACTCAAGTTAAGTTGCCATCGTGGTGCGACCCTTATTTGGGTTGACTGACCCTTGCGACATGGATCTATCGCGACCCTTCACTATTTTGGGAATCTAAACTCACCCTTACGCTGGTCCAAAAAATCCAAAAACTCACCTGAGATTACCTACAAGTGACTTGATCCTGATTCGATTTAAAAATTGACTGACTACGGCCGGGAAGGTCGGGATTAAAATCCTCCAACTTTGGAATGCTAAATGATGCTAAGTCTTGATACTTTGATAAAATTTTATAAGTTTAGGACCCTTTAACAAGCTTAAAGGACTGTGTTAAGCTAAGAATTTCGCGAGGTCTTACAATTACCCTCTTTGGGAATATTCATCCTCGAATGAGACTAACTAAGCCTATAATACTAGTAGACTGAACTTACTTACTGAACATGAGCACCTGAAATATGATTATCTGGCTGGCATTACTGACATACTAAATCTCATACTGAACATGCATATATGATGCATGAAATCATGACTGATCTGACTCATGAACATATGACTGAATATGCAATGGTGACTGATAACAAGTTTGCAATAGAAAATCTGAGAATGGAACTGAGTAAGTTTTTAAGAAAAAGTGTTACCTTGAGCTGAGTCTTAGTTTGCGGAGAAAAGGTGAGGATTTTTGGTCTGCATATCTGCTTCTGCATCCCAAGTAGCTCCCTCAATGGACTAATTCTGGCAAAGAACTTTAAGTAGAGGGACTTCTTTATTCCTCAGTCTGCAAATCCAATATTCAAGGATTTAGACTGGAATCTCTTTGTAAGAGAGGTTGTTCTAAACATCTATGCCCTCTATAGGGACTACAGCTGATGCATTACCTTTGCATTTCTTTAGCAAGGATACATGAAACACTAGATGGACTGAAGATAGATCTAAAGGATATTCAAGCTTATAAGCTTCTTTTTGAAATGGCTTAGAATTCGGTAAGGACCGACATATCGGGGATTGAGCTTCCCCTTCTTGCAAAATCTCTTCACTTCCTTCATGGGAGAGATTTTTAAGTACACATAATCACAGATCTTAAACTCGAGATCTTTTCTGCGCATATTTGCATATGATTTCTTTCGGCTCTGAGTTGTCTTAAGCTTTTCCCTGATTAACTAAACTTTTTCCAAGGTATCAATTACCAAGTCAAGCCCTGCCACTGTGGCCTCACCCACTTCAAATCAAAAAATGGGATATCTATATATCCTCCCATAAAGTGCCTCAAATAGAGCCATTTGAACACTACAATGATAGCTATTGTTATATGCGAATTCAATCAAGAAAAGTGGTCATCCCAATTATCTCTAAAGTCTAGCACACACACTCGCAGCGTATCCTCTAAAGTCTGAATGGTCCTTTCTGCTTGACCATTTGTCTGAGAATGAAAGGTTGTATTGAGGTGAACTCGAGTACGAAGACACTTTTGGTAGGATTTTTCCATAAATGAGAGGTGAACTGGATAACTATATCTGAGACAATGGACAACAGAACACCGTGTAATCTGACCAACTCTCTAATATAGAGTTTGGCATAATCTTTGGCTGAATAAGAGGTATGGACTAGTAGGAAATGAGATGATTTGGTCATCCTTTCTACAATAACCCAAACTGAATCATGCTGATAATGAGTACGAGGCAAACCCGTCACAAAGTCCATGTTTACTTTTTTCCTACTTCCAGGTGGGAATGCTGAACTCCTGCATGGACCCACTAGGCTTCTGATGCTAAATATTAACATGATAGCATGTCAAGAACTTAGCCACAAACTCTGCAATATCTCTCGTTAACCCACTCCACCAATAGATCTCCCACAATCATTGTATATCATAGTGGCCCCTGAATGAATAGAGTAGGGCACACCATATGCTTCTGCAAGAATTCGCTGCCTCAAATCATGTACACCTGGCACACATAGTCTACCCTGACAACGCAAAACACCATCTCCCCCTTGGGAGAAAACCTCTATCTTCTGATCTCTGATTGATTCTTTGAACTTCACTAGACTGGGATCCCTATCCTTCTTTTCCTTTACCCCAAAAACAAGGGATGATTCTGAACTACTCTGTACCCATACACTACCTTCTGCTAAATTGACTAAGCAGACACCTAGTCAGGCTAGCTGATGGACCTCTCGAACTAACTTCTTCTTATCATCATCCACGTGAGAAACACTATTCATAGACATTCTACTGAGAGCATTAGCCACTACATTGGCCTTACCCGGATGGTACAGAACATTCATGTCATAATTTTTCAACAACTCCAACCACCTTCTCTGATGGAGATTTAGATCTTTCTGAGAGAACATGTACTGTAGGCTCTTATGGTCAGTGAACACATTAACATGTACACCATACAAACAGTGCCTCCAAATCTTTAACGAAAATACTGCTGCTAACTCAAGATTATGAATAGGATAGTTTTTCTCATGGGGTTTGAGATGTCTAGAGACGTAGGCTGTGACCTTACCTCTTTACATTAGAACACACCCCAAGACAACTCTAGAGGCATCACAATACATAACAAAGCCGTCTGAACCATTTGGTAGGGTCAAAATTGAAGTTGTAGTGAGTTGAATCTTAATCTCCCGAAAACTCTTTTCACAAGAATTTAATCACTAAAATTTAACTTTTTTCTAAGCGAGTTTGGACATAGGGGATACGATAAATGAAAATCCCTCAATAAACCGTTGGTAATAGCTAGACAAACCTAAGAAATTCCTGATATCTGACGGAGAGATGGGTCTCGACCAGTTTCTCACAACTTTGATCTTTTGGGGATCAACTCTAATGCCACTATCGGAAACGATATAGCTGTGGAAAGCTACTGAACTTAGCAAAATTTTGTACTTACTAAATTTGGCAAATAACTGATGTAATACTATTCTGAGATAGTCTGTATGATCATGTTTACAGCGGGAGTAGACGAGAATGTCATCTATGAAGAATATGACAATCATGTTCAAGTACCTCTTGAACACACGGTTCATCAAGTCCATGAAGTCTGCTGGAGCATTGGTAAGACTTATCTTGGGTGAATTTATACGCCTAAGCACCATAACTTACCCATATTATAGCTAAGTTTTGAGAATAGAAGTGCCTAGTTTCTTATGTTTTACTCTACTTTGATGTAATTGAGCTAACCTATGTGATTAGCAGGATTTCAGGTGTTAATAAGGTAGATAAAGACTTGATGAGACTGTGGATTGCAAATGACGAATCACACATGAGGAAAAGTTGCTTGTTGGATCAAATGTGACATCTAGAAACTATGTTCAAGACTAATGTGTCAGTTATAATTAGTTTGGGGACATACAAGGAAATTATGAGAGAAGAGATTATTAAAATACTTGATGCTGAATTTATATTTAATTATTGATTATTCTGTATTAGTTATTGAAGAGGAGAAGGGCGGCTTAGCTTGGGAGTGAGAGAAAAACATTTTTTTCTCTTATTTTCACTATTCATACACCAAGATCTTCTTCTAGTTATTGGTATGGTGAATATTTCTATGATGATTTTCGTTTTTTCCATGAGTATCTAAGCTCAATTATTAGGGATATGGAAACATTGTAGCATATCATTTATTTCTATGGGGTTTTGAATTCATTATGCATTGATTTACTTATATTATACTTTCTTCATTATTCTTGAATTCTCGTGGTTTCAAACATAGAGAATGTTCCATTGAAACTTAAATTGTTCGACAGAAAGGTTAATGTTTGGAAAAGAAAGTAGTGACAAGAAAATAGGGTTTCCAACCTCTATTTCACACGTTAATGCCTTAACAGGATTAATAATTTGGAGAATTCGTATTATTAGGTAAACACTTTTGAGTCGAGATAACTAAAGTGAATTAATCCTTTATGGTTGAGAAACACTTGGATTGAGAATTAGAATACGTTTCTCTATAAGTGCATGCTTGTATGAATTTTTAACACCCATAGTTAGAAGATATTAAAAACTACAAGGTGGACATAACCGTAGCTTGTTCTTCTCTATATTCAACTATTATTACTCATATTGCTTCACTATTAACTGAAATTATTGTTTCATACTTATATAAGAAAAAAACCACTTTTATTCTGTAACCTTTGATCAACAGTCTAATAACAACTATAATACTTAGTGAACGCAGTATTCCCTGTGGGATTCGACACCCAACCCAGTTAGGTTCTATATTAGATAGTGATCACTTACACTCTTGTAGAAGAGTTTTAATTTGTGCGTATCAAATTTTGGCACCGTTGACGGGGAATATGGTTGTCAATTAAGTTTATGATTGTTAATCGACCCTTTGGTCAAAGTGTTCTAAAGCTTTACTTTTATTTGTTGTTTTTGTTTGTGCAGGTTGATAATTGTGTATGCACAATACATGGAGATCAGGTGCACCATTATTACCAATTCATCCAGAGCCTCAGTTGATCGGTACAATGGTTGATCCATAAGAGGCAAAAAGATTAGCCGCCTTGGCTAATGCTAATATAAATCAGAAAAATATTGATAAACCAGGCCAAGTGCCAAATCTTGATGATGAGGACCTGGAAGATAATGAATTATTGGATCCTATAAACCCAAGGTATGCTGGAAATGTAGATGCACCTGTGAATCACAATGTACATCAGAATCGTCCTTTCAGAGGAAGACAAGACCACCAACCTGTTCAGTATGATCTCAATGATGATGACGATGGAATGGATGGAGCAGGAGTGACTGGAGCTATTATTCCTCTACCCCTAGCACTTGGAGCCAAATTCAATATCACCAGTACGATGATCCAACTCCTGCATCTAAAGAGGTTATTTGGCGGTCTGCCAGGAGATGATCCTAACATGCATTTGGTGAATTTTGTCACCATTTGTAAATCTTTTAATAATCCTGGAGTAGGTTAGAATGCTATTTGCTTAAGGTTATTTCCATTGTCTCTGTCTGGGGAGGCAACATTATGACTTAACAATCTGACACCCAATTCTATAACCAACTAGAGGCAGTTGAAGGAGGCTTTCCTAGAAAGGTTCTATCCTCTATCCAGGAGGGTACAGTTGAGGGATGAGATCAGTAATTTTAGACAGCTCCCAACCGAAGCTGTTCACAAACTTAGGAGAGGTTTAAAAAGAAGTTGATGCAGTGCCCAAACCATAATATGCCAGATATTCATCTGATGGAGACTTTTTATTGGGATTTGAACTCTATTACAAAACCAGTTGTTGATAATGCTGCATGGGGATCATTTATCGATCTCTCTTTTCAAGAGTCCTTAGAGATGCTTTATTAGTTGACTAAATGAAGTAGAGCTTGGCATACCAGGGATTCTGTGGTATCAAGACCTACTATATCTGTTGGTATGACTACAAAACAACATAAGAAAGAGGAAAAACGTGATCATGATATGGCACATTTGTAGACGCAAATGGACTTGTTGAACAAGAACTTATTATCTGCAAAGACTGAAAAAGTGAAGGCTGTTGCATCCCATGGTAGAGATAATTCTGAGTTAGAAGAAGAGGCAAATTATTTGAATAACTAAGTGGGTTTTCGAGGCAAAAGACAAGAAATAAAGGTCGAACTTATTGTGACAAGGTTGGATATAAGAAGTGGGATCAAGGAAACTGGAAGTGCAAGAATGATAGAAGTGGGTTGTATGTACCTCCCTAAATCAGAGATAATGCTGCAACTAGCTCTGGAAAGATGTCCATAGAGGACATAATGGATAAACCGTTAAAGAGAGTTGAGGCTACCAACTATGGGTGACTACTATGAAGACTGATTTGTCCTTTATGAGTCAGTTAGTAAACTCGCACTCCACGTCGATCAAATAGTTGGAACAACAAATGAGCCAACTCTCTACAACATTAAATTAGAAAAAAAGTGGAATGCTACAGAGTGATATACTTTAGAACCCTCTGAATGATGGTTCATACATGGCTATTACCACACAGAGTGATAAGGTTTTATCAAGCCCTTCTTTGAGAAATTCTGTGAATGATGAGGTGATCAAAGAAGTTGTTGAGCTTAAAGAAGGCAATTCAGTAGAGTCTGAGAAACTAGATGGCATTAATATTCCTTCTAATCATTAGTAGGTTGATAAGTTGGGTAAAGGAAAAGAGAAGGAAAATAAAGTAGTGTTGAATACTCTCCCAAAACCACCACCTTCATTTACCTAGAGATTTAAAAAGAAGGTTGATGACATGAAGTTTAGTAAGTATATGGCAATATTGAAGAAGTTGACCGTAAATGTGCCCTTGGTAGAGGCACTTAAGTAAATGCCAGGATATGCTAAATTTATGAAGGATTTGGTGATGAAGAAAAGAGTAGTAAGCTCCGAACTGGTGGATAATCTCCATCATTGTAGTGCTATCTCCATAAGATCCTTGGTGTTAAAGAAGGTTGATCCGGGAGAATTTACTATCCCATGCACTATTAGACCTCTTGACTTGGAAAAAGCCTTATATGATCTGGGAGCGAGCATTAATCTGATGCCGCTAGATGTTTATAAAAAGTTGGGTTTGGGAGACCCTACACCCACCAACATACGACTTGTGATGGCGGACAGATCGGTAAAATGACCCATTGGTATTTTGTATGATATGATGGTGAAGGTGGCTAGATTTATATTTCTGGAAAATTTTATCATTCTAGATTGCGAGGTGAACTTCGAGGTGCCCATAATCTTGGGTAGACATTTCCTCACAACTGAAAGTATGTTGATTGGTCTGTGAGCTAATAAGCTCTTATTTAGGCTGAATGATAAAGTGGTGCTATTTTATGTATACCAATCAATGAAGTAGCATAAAGAAATGAGAGTGTTCTCAATTGTTGATGAATATTATGAGGATGATTAGGAGGTGCCAATGGAGGAGAAATTTACTGTAGATCCTCTAGATGCAGTGCTGATAAATTTTGATTGTGAAGGCATTGATGAGTACCAAGAGACTATTTACGCTTTTATAGGAAAGGGTTCATACTCTTATACTCCTAAGAAGCTATATATAGATCTTGCTAATCGATCAAAAACACCAGCTAAATCATCCATTGACGAGCCATCGGTGTTGGAATTGAAAGAATTGCCAGGGCATCTAAGGTAAATATTTTTGGAAAATGGAAACATGCTACCCATGATTATTTTAGCTGATTTTGGCAAGAAGAAGGTGGAAGCACTTATTTTGGTGCTCCAAAGGTACAAAAGATCAATAGGCTGGACTATTGTTGATATTATTGGCATTCCCCGTGGTATCTGTACTTAAATAATATAACTTGAGGATTACTGTACACAAACCATCAAGCATCAACACCGACTTAACCCACCAATGAAAGAGGTGGTTAATAAATAAATTATTAAGTGGTTAGACATAGAAGTGGTTTATCCTATTTCCGATAGTAAATGGGTAAGCCCGGTTCAATGTGTGCCTCAGAAAGGGGGCATGACAGTTGTCGTAAATAAAAAAATTGAGTTGATTCCTATCAAGTCGGTGACTGGGTGGAGGGTTTACATGGACTATTGCAAACTAAACTCATGGACCTTGAAGGAACACTTCCCTATGCATTTCATAGATCAAATGCTTGATCGGTTGGCAGAAAGGGGGTGGTATTATTTCTTGGATGGCTATTCGGGCTACAACCAAATCTGTATTGCTCCTGAAGATCAGGAAAAGACAACATATACTTTCCCGTATGGAACTTTTCTTTCAAAAGGATGCCATTTGGGTTATGTAATGCACCAGCTACCTTTCAAAGGTGTATGATGTCTATTTTCTCAGATATGGTGGAGGACACCGTAAAGTTGTTCATGGATGATTTTTCCGTGGTTGGAATTTATTTGAGCTATGTTTGGAGAACTTGAGTATAGCTCTTCAATGGTTCATGGAATTCAATTTGGTGCTCAATTGGGATAAATGCCACTTCATGGTGAAGGAAGGCATTGTTCTCAGGCATAAAATTTCAAAAAAAGGGATAGAAGTTGATAGAGCAAAGGTTGAACTCTTGCTTTCCACTTCTGTACTGTGATATGTTGAAATTATGAAGAATAATTTTGTTCAACAATGACTTTATTTAAATGAAAGTTTTGAAATTGGTTGTGTGAAGAAATTATTTTGGTGAAACAATTATGTTGTGCCATGTGAAAAGTTGAATTGCATTTTTTTGTGCGGACTGTAAGGGGTTCATAGAATGAAATGGTGAGTTGAAAAAGATAAAATAAAATCCACCTTGTGAGTTGAAAGTGTGTTAAGAATGTGTGCATAATGTCAAAACCTTTGATCAAAGTGTATGTCGGCGAAGTCTGAGTACCCGACAACACAACATAATTCGGCTATGCTAACAAACTAAGTTTGGGGTGGTGACTTCAATATCCTCTTCATTAATGTAGTAAGTTTTTTTAAGTGTGGATGATGTGATTTTATGATGCACTCAGGTGATATGTCTCCCAAAGGAAACTAGGGAAAAGATAAAGCATCCGTATCTCAAAAAGGATAGAAAAGAGCAAGAAAGGAGAAATCTGCTTCTTCCTCTCTTCAAGTGCCTCAATACACTTTTGGTATTAAATGGGTCTTAGAGGAGGATGTTCAGGAGTGGTACAAGAATAATAAAGTAAATAGATATGTGCAACTAGAGCTAATTCAAAAGGAAAGTTTGGCGACACACTACACTCGTATTATGTCTAGGATCATAGAACTGAAACTTTATTTTATCTTCCAAGATATGGTTGAGTTCAATCTATATTGGACTTGGGAGTTTTATGCTAATTGGTCCCCAAAGACTAGATGGAGAAAAGTGAAAATTTGAGGGAAAATCCTATATCTAAGAGATGACTTTTTCAACTCTTTCTTAGGCACTCCAAATGTGGAACACTCCTGGTTAAAAGAATTGTATACCAGACCTCTCTATAGAGCCATCAGGCATACTTGTTACAGTTGAAGGTCTATGGCTTGATGGTTCCATCACAAGGATAACGACCGCCACAACACATTCCCATATGCTTTTCTAAATAGAGAAGCTCGCCCTAAAGGAATATCAAACACGAAATGGACACTAAAGGAACAATACATGTTTCTATGCATAAATCAAGAATGTAAAAAAGAACACCATTCATCTTTGGAAGCTTGCTGACCGCTGTTTTAAAAAATGAAAAAATTCGAGTAGAGCCAGTAGATCAGAAGTTGCCTCAGCACCTAAAAAAAGTGAATGTCACAAAGGTATAGGATCCAGAAATAAGCTAAGGAATAATTCTTAATACTGTTGAATGTCACACATGAGATGAGAGCTTCTTACGCCATCTTTATCGCATGACAAAGCTCACGATGACGAGTGAAGGCCGTGTGCCTACTGATGTAGAGCTACAATAGATAGATTATGAATACCGACTTAATGATCATGCTAGAGTTATGTCTGGAGCGGGGAATTCTTTTAAGGAACCATTGGATGATTATGTACCAACGGATGAGGATTGCGAACTGTTAGATTCTTTCATGTAGGATGAATCTAGCAAAGAGGACTCTGATGATGATTCTGATGTAGGTGGCATGACCACTGATGTGGAAGAAGAGTACGACTAGCCTGGATATTTTTTATGTCTTTGCACTGGGGGAAGTGCGTTGTGTAAAGTGTGGGGTGGCTAGAAGTGTTTCTAGATTGCTTACTATTTTGTCTTCTCTTTAGTGCATTTTATTTTGCCATTTTGAATTTGTTAGTTTAATGCATTTGTTTTGTTTCTATGTATATGTTAGTTTTTTTTAGTCATAGTAAGGTGTTTTTCTCGATGATGGATGGATGAAGACCGTCTTAAGAGAAAATCAGTCATGTGTAGGACCTAACAAATGAATGTAATTTGTTCTAGTGGGGCACACCGCAATATAAGCATGCGATGAATTTTTACTGTTAAGACGCCTAAGTTCTAGTTATGACTCGTGTGGTGATTGTATAACTGTTTGGTTAAGAGTTTATAAAGATCCTTTTTGAAGTTAAGCATGTGTCATGTGAGTGTGAAGATATTTGCAGATTCCTTGTTGCAATTGATACTAGAACTTGCCTGGTGTGTATGCAAAATGAAATAAAGAATGTTAGTTTAGGAGATGAGTTAGGAACTTCTTTGCTTGCCATTTTTCATACCCTCTTTTGAACCACCTTTGTGAATAATCTTAGCTGGCCTCGTTGAGCCTTTAGCTTGTTCTTTGGTGACCTTATGTGTAGACTAATCCCTTCTTGATTAACCTTAACTTGATCCAAATGTCCGAAGCACTTTGGTAAAAAATTTGTTTTAGTAAGGAGTTGTAAATAGAAAGACAATAAGGTGAAAATGAAACCCCAAAGTAATAGTTTTTGGTGTGAATCTGATATGATTGGTTGGGAGTGAGATATATATAAAAAAATAAGAAAAAGAAAATTAGGGAAATGGCATAAAAAGTTGTTCAAAATGATATGATGTGAACATGGTAAATACTCCCACCTTAAGTTATGTGAGTGATCTTTGAAATGGGGTGAAAGAAAGATGATGTGTGAAGTTGGTAAAGTTGCAAATTGTTTTTTAGAGATTAGGATTCATTGTCTAATGTATTGTATTAAAGAGCTTAGGGAAGATAGTCACTGTCACTGGCCAGAATACTTCCTACCCATCCTTTAGCCTACATTACAACCCGTATATACCTATATGATCCCAATCTTAACAATGTGACATTAGTGGAGTACTACACTAAGGGAAATCATATGGTTATCATTTGTAATTTGAGAATTCTTTGTGAGAGTGAGCGCAACTTGATTCTTCTAACCCATTGTGCTAGAAATTGAATTATTATGTGTGATAATGGGTAACTATTTTGTTGTGAGGGCACATGTTTGATAAAAAGTTGGGTAATTTATATGACTTCTTTGCTTAAATGGTATGCATGAATTTGCCAACTCGATGAGCCTATTCTTGAGGATAGGTAGTCTTCAGTAATGGTTTATGAATCTACTGCTTGTTTCATATTTGTTGTGTGGGCCTATTTGAGCATCTTGTGTTTCCCATGTGGGTTTTAAATCTTGTGTATATGCTATTGGATAATTTGTTTGAGGACGAACAAAGCTTTAAGTGTGGGGTGGTGATCTTGGGTGTATTTATACACCTAAGCACCATAACATACCTATATTTTAGCTAAGTTTTGAGAACAAAAATGCCTAGTTTCTTATGTTTTACTCTTCTTTGATGTAATTGAGATAACCTATGTGATTAGCATGATTTTAGGTCTCAATGAGGTAGATAAAGACATGATGAGACTGTGGATTGCGGATGAAAAATCACACAAGAGAAAAAGTTGCTTGTTGGATCAAATGTGACGTCTAGAAACTATGTTCAAGACTAATGTGTCAGTTATAATTAGTTTGGGGACTTACAAGGAAATTATGAGAGGAGAGATTATTAAAAGACTTGATGCTGAATTTTTATTTCATTATTGATTATTCTGTATTATTTATTGAAGAGGAGAGGGGCGGGTTAGCTTGGGAGTGAGAGAAAAACATTTTTTTCTCTTGTTTTTACTATTCGCACATCAAGATCATCTTCTAGTATTTGGTATGATGAATATTTCTATGATGATTTTCGTTTTGTCAATGAGTAGCTAAGCTCATTGGTTAGAGCTATGGAAATCTTGTATCCTATTATTTATTTCTATGGGTTTTTGAATTCATTATGCATTGATTTACTTATATCATACTTTCTTCCTTATGCTTGAATTCTCGTGGTTGCAAACATAGGGAATGTGCCATTGAAACTTAACTTGTTCGATAGAAAGGTTAATGTTTAGAAAAGAAAGTAGTGACAAGAAAATAGGGTTTCCAACCTCTATTTCACACGTTAATGCCTTAACATGATTAACAATTTGGAGAATTCGTATAATTGAGTGAACACTTTTGAGTCGATAGAACTAAACTGAATTAATCCTTTAAAGTTGAGAAATACTTAGATTGAGAATTAGAATACGTTTCTTTATAAGTGCATGCATGTATGAATTTTTAACACCCATAGTTAGAAGATATTAAAAACTACAAGGTGGACATAATCCTAGCTTGTTCTTCTCTATATTCAACTATTATTACACATATTGCTTCACTATTATATTGAAATTATTATTTCATACTTAAATAAAAAAACCCTTTTATTATTGAACCTTTGATCAACAGTCTAATAACAGCCACAATACTTAGTGAACACAGTATTCCCTGTGGGATTCGACACCCAACCCAGTTGGGTTCTATATTTGACAGTGACCGCTTACACTCTTGTAAGAGAGTTATAATTTGGGTGTATCAAAGACCAAAGGACATGACTAAGAACTCGAAGTGACCATATCAAGTTCTGAAAGATGCTTTCAGAATGTCACACTCCCTGACTCTGAGCTGATGATAGCTTGATCTGAGGTCTATCTTAGAGAAGTAATTTTCACCCTGAAGTTGGTCAAACAAGTCATTGATTCTGGGAATTGGATACTTGTTCTAGACCATGACTTTATTTAACTGACGATAGTTAATACACATTCTAAGGGAACCATTTTTATTATGCACGAATAGAACTGGTGCACCCTAGACACTAGATCTGATGGAATCACCTATAAATGAGATCCTTTAATTACTCTTATAATTCTTTGAGTTATACAGGTGCTATTCCGTATGGTGGAATAGATATGGGTTGAGTATCTGGGAAAAGATCGATTCTGATATCAATTTTCCTTTCGGAAGGAACTCTGGGAAGATCTTCGGGAAACACACCTGGGAATTCATATGCTACTGATACTGACTCAAGAGTCGGGCTTTCTAAACTAGAGTCCTGAACTCGAATGAGGTGTTAGTCACATCCCTTAAATATCATTTTTCTAGCCCGAAGGTAAGAAATAAGTTAACCCCTACGTACTGAAGTACTACCCCTCTACTCTAGGACAGGCTCATTTGGAAACTAAAACTGGACAATTTTGTTTCTGCAGGCGACTGAGGCATAGCAGGAATGAAGCCAATCTATGCCGAGAATGACATTAAAATTAGTCATCTATAATTTGACTAAGTCTGTTGAAGTAATTTTCTGAGATATCATAACCGAGCAGTTCCTGTATACCTACCTGGCTATGATGTATTTACCCACTGGGGTAGAGACTGAGAAAGGCTCTGCTAGAATTTTGGGGGAAACTCCAAAATCGATAGCTATATAAGAAGTAATAAAGAGCAAGGAAGCTCCTGGATCTAGAAAAACATAAACATGAAAATGATAAACTTGTAACATACCAATGAAAACGTAAGGAGAACTCTCCTGATCCTATCGGGACTGAACAACATAGAGTCTATTTGGGCGCTGCCCACTAGTGGCACTAGAAGTGGCACCCTGCTGATTCGAGCGATCGAACTGAGCTGGGGGATGGTTATTATGACCCTGAGATCCTGACTGAGGACAATATCTTACTCTGTGGCCTAGCTTTCCACATCCGAAACACACATCGTTGCCTAGTCTACAGATACCCTGGTGGTTTCTACCATACTTCTGACAAAAGGAATTTGTTTGGGCACTGCTAACACTTCCCTGGGGTTAGGTCCTTGTTTCCTATCCCTATTGCCATCTCTAGATTTCGACATAGGAGCACTGGATGAGAATGGAGCTGGAACTAAGGATTTTGGGTGGAACTAAGAATGATTCCCACCTTCTGACTTAGGCTGAGCAATGCTGAAGCTACCTGTTCTTGCTCTTTTATTCTCCCTCTCCTTCTCCCTACTCTTAGCTTCCTCTATCTGGTGAGCATGGACCATGATACTAGATATGTCCATCTCCTTAATAAGCATTGCAGTCCTACACTCCTTGACCACACTACTAGACACTCTTGACACAAACTTACTCATTCGGGATCTGTTGTCTGCGACCACATGAGGAGCATATATAGCTAATTGAGTAAACTTTAGAGAATACTCTTTCACTGTCATATTTCCCTACTTTAGATTGATAAATTCCAAAACCTTTGCTTCCTTTAACTCTAGTGGGATGAACCTATCCAGAAAAATAGTGGCAAACTTCTCCCACTCTATGGGCCCTACATCTGTGTCGCTTTCTGCTTTCCATTATTTAAACTATGAGTGATCCACATCCTGAAAATGGTATGCGACTAACTCAACACTCTCAATAGTGGTCACCACCATAATATCAGTAACTTTCCGCACCTTATAAAGAAATTCCTGAGGGTCCTCATCTGAAATAGACTTGGTAAACAATAGAGGGTGCATTCGGGTGAAGTCTTGAATCCTGGCAGCAGCAGTATTGGATACTGGGTTGTCCGGAATGACAGCTGGCAATTCATTCTGGGATGCCACAGAATGATCTAGGGTGGTGAATGCTGCTCTAAACTCAGCATGGGAGACGTGTTCTTCCAGTGGACCTGGCTGGGGTTCTGGCTGGTCTCCCATTCCTCTTCCCTTAGTTCTCTTTGGAGACATATTTCTATAAACAGAGGAGAAATGATTAAACTGAGAGTTTAACTAAATCTCATGCTCACTCGCATGACATGAATACTGTGATAAGGGGAAACTTTACCTAAAACATCTCATAGCCCCCTGTCCATAAGTGTGGCGCGATACACACTTATGCATAAGATTCTACTAGATGCGGCTTTCAGACATCCTATGACACTATTGAACCTTATTCTCTAGTACCAAGTTTTTAATGACCTGAGTCTGTACCTCAGACGCTACACGGTGCTCATAATCCCGAAGGACCACAAGCTAACCCATGATTGGTACCTGCTATAATAACTAAATAACAATAATACTAAAATATGCAGAAATTAGGTGGAAAATTATCCAAAAGGTTCAATACTATAGATAATACTGAATATGGTATCACAATACAAAAATTGAACATCAATACTGGAAAATGAACAACTGTCTGAAAATACTTTAGTCTGAAAAGCCTCTAAACTATATAAACTGTGGAGTTAATGGGACGAATCCCCAACTAACTCCGACTACTAAAAATGAACTAAAATGCTGAAATAAATAATCATGTCTTCAAACTATGAGGACTTACCACTAACTCTGTATGCTAAGAATATAAACTACTAAGGGTGCTCGAAAGCCCGTGCGTTTGAACCTATGATATAAGACATCATAGCGCAAGAGAAAAACATATGTTAGTACTTTGAATGTACTGGTATGCAAAGTGAGGTAGGCTAAAATATATGTGTTCATTTGCATGAACAATACTGACTAAATGAATGAATATAACTAAAAATAAGTACATGCATAAATACGTATATTGTAACTGAGATTGTGACAACACTGAATACTGTGTCTAGCTACTGATTTACTATTATCTAAGTTTCTAATACTGTATTACTGATAACTAAATGACTGTATATGATAGTCCTAATTCAGTGGAAATATACTGAGTTTCGTATTGAGCTGAATGACTGTCTGATAGTCCTGAGTCTGTAGAAGTGCACTTAGTTCTATACTAAGACTCAATCTGAAACTGAGACTGTGGGAAGTAATCATCTAATCGACATGCCCATTTTCTGAATAGATTTTGGGGTCCAACCTATAACCCTAGTTGGAAGGGTGTCAATCTTGTGCCACGGGTAAGGACAAGCTGAGTCACCCTCAGCTGGCAGGTTCTCTAAAAGAGAACAGTGGGACCCTCAACTGGTAGGTTAAATCACCTCATGAACCCTCAACTGGGAGGTTGATATCTCAACCTACGCTTGCTATGTAGTTCTAGAGCTCAAGGACTACTTCTAAGGATCATACCCTCTACTAGTAGGTGAGTCACCATCCTTGGGTTAACTCGGTGCTGAGTCCTACTCCTAACTGAATAGACACTGAACTGATTCCTAGACTGTACTAATCTTGACTGAACCGTTATTGATTGAACTTTTTTATTGAACTGGACTGAGTTTACTGAGTTTCGTGGACTGACAGAATACTAATAAGATTTTCTGAGTTCTGTAACTAACTGAAGCTCTAGGAAAACAACTAAGTTTTCGGGTATTGAATACCCCCAGGACTCGATAGCATGGAAGGTAAAGCATAGCATAAGCTTGAAAAGCATAATCATGTGCACTTGTTCACAACTAATTCATGGAAATATTTAATCAAACACTTGCATGATACAACTTACACATAAGCTAACATAACATGATCTCTTTTCCTTATTAATTCACATGAGCAATTCATCAAGTACTTGGTGAGAATACATATGTACATAACACTAAACAACAAGTAGACATCATAATTCAAATCCCTATTGACAATTTCAAGGGTTTTATATGGATCCTAATGATATTACATACATATCAATTAACCTCACATGAAACGTATCATAAAACATGGATTAGAATCCCAATTAATTATTATAAACATGAATATAATCAAACAAAACATGGAATTCATGAAATCCATAAACATGAAGTTTAAAAATAGTTTATTGTACTCCAAGGGTCGAAGGGACCCTTGGATGAACACTTCACAGACCTTGATTACTACTTTCGAGAAGATTGAAGTGAGTTCTTGAGTCTTGAATTCTTGAACTTGATGTGGCTAGGGCTAGCTCTTGAGTGAGTTTATGAGTAAAGAATGAGATTTTTCCCTATAGGCTGATTAATTTCATGTTAAGGCTGAACAAGGAGGGCAAAAAAACCCATTTGCCCCCACAACCCATATTAAAATAATACTGAATCAGGCTGTTTTTGCATCGCGACCCCTTCTTGGGTCAAGTAGCCATCATGATACGACCCTTACTCAGCTCATGTAGCCATCGCGGTGCGACCCTTACTTGGGTTGACTGGCCCTCGCGACGCGGGGCTATTCCAACCCTTCACTATTTTGGGAATCCAAACTCTCCCTTAGACTAGTACGAAAAAATCTGAAACTCACATGAGATGACCTACAAGTGACCCTGATCATGAATAAATTTAAAAATCGACTAACTAAGTCTAGAAAGGTCGAAAATAAAATCCTCTAAATTTTTAAGGCTAAATGATTCTAAGTCTTGATACTTAGCTGAAATTTTCTAAGTAAAGAACCCTTTAACAAGCTTAAAGGACTGAGTTAAGCTAATAATTTTGCGGGGTCTTACAGTTTGGTAAATTGAATTTGCATATTAATTACATGAAATTAATGGAACACTGATAGAAAATATTTCTTTATATATTTTGTAGGCTCAAATAGAAGAAATGGTGATTGCAAAGCCATCTTTAGCAAGCATAAAAATTGTTGAAAAATGTTGTGGACCTAAAAAATCATAGCCATGTAATATGATTTGGAGGTGGAGTAAAGGCGAAAAACTTAGAAGGTGGCACTTCCTCAAAGGTTGAATTATTGTCCACGCTACTCTCTACATAAGAGGAAATTAAATACATGAATGAGGAAAATAAATTCTTGAATGATTGTTTGTCTACCTTAGAATATGGGATGAAAAAATAGGAAAAATGAGAGAATTCTTCACTGCTCAACAACCACAAGTCGGGGATATTACATCGTCGATTTCAACAATGATTACTGCCTTATCCTCTCCAAGTTAGTAACCATATACCCTCTCACTCCTCTCTATATCTTTAATGTATTGGTTGGAGAAATTTTGAATGCATGAACTGTAACAAGTCTTATCATCCATAGATAACTATGGATATATAAACTTTTTGTGTCTCATTTAGTATTTATGTCACATTAACAACCTTGAAATCGACCTCATTCACCCCTAAGCTCTCCACATAATTTCCCTCAGACACCTATTATGCACTCTCTTTAAGTAACTCGTCAATACGCTACCAGGAACCTATAGTATCTATGAGTGATTCAGAGTACGAGAACAATATTTTGACATTTCTTTCTCAATTCCATTTTACATTCAAATGTGCTTATTACGGTAGATAGTACACAATATTTCTCATGAATTAAAACTTGACATGTATTAGTCCAACTCCAGGTCCATTAACATTCTTTTCACTGAGATCTTCATTTAATGTTCCCCGATAATAAGTAAATTGAGAACTATAATATATGGAAGTATTTACTAGAAACAAAAAATAGATAGACGTCAGAAAATAGAGAGGCATTTACACTCAACATATACGGTTTTCAAAGTCGTAGTACCAATTTTGTCTCTATCGCCTGCATCTGACATTTGTTATTGAAGCATTAGAAGATTTGGACCCTGCAGTTGATTCTGGCAAACAAAAGAGAAGGAAGGGTCCATGCAGAAAAATTAGAAATTCTAGGAAAAAAGAGGTAAACTTAAAAGTTTTTTGAAAACATTCTTTTACTTGTATAGTAGCAGGTAAATGGAATGTAAAATAAACTCATGATCCTAAGAGATATTGATTTAAACTTTAATAAATTGGTCTCATATTGTAAGATATGCAACTTGACTTTTCTTCTATCACTTGATATAAGGAGCTTAGATCATTATGTTTAGAAAATTTCTCTTCATAGTGAAGTTAGCAAAGTTGAAATTGTTTGAAATCCTTACAACAAGAGTGTATTATGAGATAGATCTTATTACCCTTATATTACATAAAGCAAAGTTGGTTAATAAAGTGTATTTCATATTAGCATATTAACATTTGACAGATTGCCAAAACCAGAAGGGGCATGTTATCTTTGCATCGGCACCATAAATTTATTTAATTTATAAGTTGCATATCTTACACTATGAGTTCAATTTATTCAAGTCGAAATTAGTATCTCTTAGTATCATAAGTTTATTTTACTTACTTTTCCTACTACTATACTAGTAAAATAATGTTCAAGTATGTTCTCAAAAAACATTTAAGTTTACCTCATTTTTTTCTGGAATTTTTAAGTTTTCTGGATGGACTCTTACTCCCTTTTTGTTTGGAAGAATCCATTGCAACCTCCAGAGCTTCTAATGCTTCAGGAACAAATGTTAGATGCATGCGATAGAGACAAAATTGGTACTATAACTTTGAAAAAGTTGGTTCAGCCATTCTCCAGTTCACCCGCCACCTCTGCCACAATGTAGACAACTTTACTCTTTGCAACCCTTTTTTATTTAGGGTATTTTTCACCCTTATTTTATGTCCTTCATTTGGTCTCAACATAGATGGTACTCTTTGTTATCTTTAAAATACTCTATTCTTGATGACCCTTTATCAGTTCTTGATAATTGGGACTATAATGATGCAACCCCATATTTGTGGAATGGTGTCACTTGTGCACAGACATAATAATTAAAGTTGTTTCGCTGTCAAACAATACTATTACTTGAGTACTTTCAAACTCTGTTAGAGGGTTAAAGAGCCTAATGGTTCTAAATCTTTCTATCAAAGAATTTGTTACAAAATCTCCCTCAAAAGTTGAGTTCTTTGCAGAATTTAGCAGTTGTTTCTTTAAGGAACAATCATTTTTCTGGAAAATTACCAAGTGGATTTCAGATGTTTTGGATCATTCTTCCAACTTGTTGAATGGAATATTGCCTGATGAATTTGGTGGTGATAGCTTGAAATACTTGAACCTTTCTTCAAATAAGCTTATCTGGTTTTAGTGTCACAAAAATTTACCAAGAAAATACCACCACATGTTACAATTGATCATTCTTTCAATAGCCTCACAAGTGAAATCCTAGAGTAAATACCCTTATCAACACAAAAAACAATGTTTTTTGTAGGAAACACTTGCCTCTTTCTTTTGGAAATATTTGAAAACTCAAAAGTGACAACTGAATTATGATATTAGAGTTTGGCATAGGCTGACTCTACTTATTTAGAATGTCTTTTTAAACTATAAATGATTTAATGTATGTCAGAGTTTTTTTAATTAGTTTTTTTTTATTTTGTTGCATCGTTCTTTGATCTTTCAAGACAACATTAAGATTAATTATAGGGTGAGTGGTTTAACAATTTCTAGGGTAAACTTTACATATATTATTCTATTATAACATTAGTTATTTATCTTCTTTTTCAAAATCTTACACTTATAGATTCTGAAGATTATTGAAGATCAGTCAAGGTGCAAACTTTGAAGATGCACAAACTCATTGTTATTTTGCTATGTATTCAAATGTTATGAAAAAATTTATATCATACTCTAGCTCAATCGGGATGGTAACTTATTAATTTTTTTGTGAAACAAATATTGAAACTTATTAATATCATGGGATGTTAACTAAGTTTTTTGGTCTCTAATTATATTCTATTTTTGTATTGAGATTCTCGATAGCAATTTGATATTTATTTTATGAAATTTATAATTTTGTGATATTAGGCTCATGTGTGGTCAACTAAAGACTAGAAATATTTTTCGTCTTTAAATGTTTTTCTAGGACCAAAGAGGTTGCTTGTCTTTAAAGGTTCATCAAGGACTAGAATGTTGGTCATCATTAAAAGTTGATCTAGGACTAGATGTTGCTCGGCTATAATAGATAATTTAGGATCAAGTATTTGAGATAAGATATACCGTCTCTAAAAGCTAATTACGATCAGGTAGTTAGCGTATTTGGGACAAGATATACCGTCGTCAAAAATTAATTACGACCAGGTAGTTGGTTTATTTGGGACAAGATATACCGTTGCCAAAAACTAATTACGACCAGGTAGTTGGTTTATTTGGGACAAGATATACCATTGCTAAAAGCTAATTACGATCAGGTAGTTAGTCTAATTGGGACAAGATATATCGTCGCTAAAAGACAATTGCATTCGGGTTTTTTACAGTCTCGAAATGCTTTTAAGGAAAAACTTATTAGAGTTTTCACAGTTGACCATTTGCGGTGGAGCCTATTAGGACGGGATGCGACCGTTTTATTCCCATCCTAAATGACCAATTGTGATAAGATATGGAAATTTTTGGACCAGATTTTCCATCCTAATAGGTAGTTTTTCTTGTAGTGGCCTTTACTGATCACGGAACCCTACAATATATTTACAAGTATCATGAACATAATCTTAAATATGTACTACTAGAGAACTATTAATTACCTATGGATCTTACCTATAATTTATTTCCACATATATTTCTTATGACTTTTGATACGGAAATACAAAATTTCTGAAGTTTAGAATTTTTACCTACGAAATATGTGTTCCCAGGAAATTTTGTTTGTAAATTTGGCGCTATTTACACAAATAATCTGAAAAATTATTTGAGAAAATTAAATTTCAAGTATCCTTTTCATAGGTAAATACGTAAGTAATGAACAAAAAAACATTCCTTTGCTAATTCGCAAGAAAAATCACATATAAAACGACTTGTGTATTTAATTGGGGATACTTATCTTGAAATTTACTTGGGATTTTCATACTTGGAGAATTTTCTGAGGATTTTGTTGCTATGGATTTAGCTAGGGAGTTTGTTGGGTATTTACTCGAGAATTTTGATACTTGGAGATTTACCTACAAATTTTACTACTACGGTTTAAGTTTGATTTGTTTCTCTAAAATTTACCTTGAAAGTTTGTTATCATAGATTTTATCTAAAAAAATATATTTGATAAATTAAATTATAGTTATACGCTATTTTAGTTATAAGTAAGATTTCTTTCTTAAGTGTAAAAACAATTATTTAATTGTCACTATTTGATTTACGAGTCATGAGGGCACCTACTTTATCACGCTAGTAGGTAAGCCGAATCGTAATTCAGAGATAAATGCAATGGGTTAACTTGGCAAAAAATTCCCAAAAGGGCGAAATAGACATGTGATTCAAAAATTAGTAAGACAATAGAAATAGTCTAAAACGATAGACATGCCATAGAAAATCATCCCACGACCTGGTAGAGCCAATGCAAGAGCTACTATATAAATAAAATCTAAGTTCTAAGTAACCAATAGAATCTGTCTCAAAAAAAAGACTAGACATAAATAATATAGATGGAAATAAGGCAACTCTGACTCCAAGAGCTTACCTATCTCCGGAATCCGACATAGCACGATCCTCAAATCAATGGCTCAATTAGTCCTCAGCTATGCACCAAAAAGTTATTAAAGTTTAGTATGTGTATCAAAATGATGAATACTTTGTAGGCATTATTGGTTAACTAAGCTAAATTATGATATAAATATGATAAAATGCAAGATAAGATAACTAAGTCAATGTAAGGAAGAGAACCTAAAGTAACTCCAATATCGTTGTACACCATAATATAAATAAACTGGAATGATAAAATAAAACACACAGAATTATAACTACAAAATTGCCCCCCAGAAGCCAACCCACCATCATTTACCAACTCCCCATATACAATCATGATACTACAATCCAACCCACCATCATTTACCAACTCCCCAATATAACTAGAACCCATCCAACACATGCCTCGTTATTACCATTTTTCCCTTTTAGACTTAGCCAGTATCCCTATTTATTACACCTTAAAGACCTCAATGTCATATCATCAATATCATGATCAATATCATAGTAATAGTCGAACTCAAATCGATAAGCATGTAATGAATAATATAATCGTTCTCCGGACTCAAATTGGATATATTTATATATACATATGTGAGAAATGTCATAATCATCTTATGGACTTGAACCAGGTATGTACGTTATCAATATTATCATCAAAATTTGGACTTGAATCGATAATTATATTATTAATTATTATAACCCAAACGCAAAACCTCTATAATAATTAATAATATAAGTAATAGCATAATCGCAAGCATACTCATTAGCTTAACCATTAACATAATCAATAAGTATGATTACTAGTATAATCACTAAGCGTGAACTCTCAATGCCAACCCATCATAACTGTCAAATGCCAAATTTTCTTAATATTTTCTCCATAAGCATTTTCAAGGCATACAAAAAGCCTCTAAAAGGTTTTCAATAGCTAACAAAAATATTGGCCTATGGGGGGTCAAAGAGCCCACTTCTAAATCCCCAAAATACAATTAAAGGAAAATTCGACCCTGGACTAGGGTAAGGTATCTAAATCCACTTTTAGATGTCAACTAAGCCATAAAAACCCCAAGATAGAGATTTTACCAAAAGCATGAGGAACTAAATTAATTATTCCTAAAATACAATTTTTGGATTGCCTAAATGGTCCAACTATCCCATGTTTTGTAATTCATCACACCAACAACTAGAACTCATCCCAAATCCAACACAATAGCATAAACATACTATGATATATCTCAATCTAAGTAGAAGAGAAACCTAGCCTACTTGAACACCAAAGAAAGCTCGAAGAATCTGCTAAATCACGGACTTTACTTTTGAGAAGATTCCACAAGATGCCAGGCAATCAAAATCATAATCTAATCATCAAGATGAGAACAATGATACTCATATTGCACTATTGTGCACCAGGTTCAAAATTACTCAAGAATTTCATATGGGTCCCATTTACGAATATTACATTTTTTAAGCCAATCCAACATTCCCTTATGATCAAGGAGTTATTACCCTTAAAAATGGATGATATCCGATCTACAATTTTCTTAAAATCAGACCACTAAGTCTTGGGGATTGTAAGAAAGAAAAAGGGGAAATCAACAATGGAAAAGACAAAATCTTACCACAAATTCGAAGGAAAACTTCATAAAAAATTGTTATCCAAGCTCCCCAAATCACCCAAAAGCTCAAGCTCTCCCAATATTTATGGTTTAAGTCTCTTGAGAATGAGTGTGGAATGGGAAAAATGAGTTGAAAATGCCTTTTATAGCTTTTCCATGTGTTCGGGTATCGTAATCGCGACCCGACCCATGCAATCGCAGCATCTGGTGGCTACTAAGGTGAGTCACATTTTCTACATGTCACACTGCGATAACGGCTCTTGGTGCCTTACCAAGGGTATCGCGATCGCGACCCCTGGCTCACTGCTAGCAAGTGCACTAAATACAGTTGAAAACGAACAGTGCTACCATATGAAAATGAACAATGCTACCAATCCCTTAAAACCAACAATGCTACCATATGAAAATGAACAATGCTACTAATCCCTTGGGATTCATCTAGAATCTTGTATATGAAAATGAACAATGCTACCATACAAATTCAACCTTAAAAACTTAAAGGAGCAGTCAAAATTACCATCCAAGGTCGTTTCGATGAGAAGTGGTTCCCATACCTATCTTTCATTTTCTTAACCTTCCAACCAATACGGCGAAATGAGCTCGGGTGACTCAGGACTCAAACCAAGAGTCCACCTTGCCTAAAAATTGATATTTTGGAGCTGTTGGAATAATCAAAATTGGCATACGATGTCGTTTGATGGAAGTTTTTGTTTTGTGGCCATTCGAAACAAATGAAGACTTTAAAATAGGGAATTGGCTCTAAACACCAAATGAACTATCAGGTGACAAAAAAGTCAGTTCCAGCAAGTCATAAATGACATGGGACAACTATGGAAAGATCTAACAACGAAAATAAGAGAAAGTACAAAAAATAATCTAAAGGGTCATTACAATATCAACTACTAAAAGACTTTTATCCGCGAATGTCAAGTTTTAGGATGTACCTGAAGTCTCGAAAAGGTGAGGATACTGGGTTTGCATATCACTCTTGATATCCTAGGTAGCCTCTTCCACTGGGTTATGTCTCTAATGAATCTTAACTACAGGAATATCTCGAGTGCACAACCATTTGACATCACTAGCCAAAATGAGCACAGGCTCATCCACGAACGTCAACCACTTATCCAACTGAACTGAATACTCTCTAAGAACATTAGATGGATCCGGAATGTACTGTTACAAAATAGAATACTGAATGGACAATAGAAAAATCTTGAGGTATGGCTAACTTATAAACTACCTCACAAACTATGCGAACACTCATGAAATAACCAATATATATATATGGTTGTGCTTTCCCTTTCTCCCAAATCTTATCATACGATTCATAGGTGATAGATGGTGGAATACCTGATCATTAACTCAAAGCTCAAGGAACAGAGGCTATAATTTGTATAGGCCTTCTGCATACTCTGGGCTACTCTCAATTTGTCCTGAATCACACTAAATTTATCCAGTGACTCCGAAGAAAATCAGTACCATGAGATCTAATCTCGAAAGTCTCAAACTACCTAATTTGAGAATGACATTGCCTACCATATAGATTCTTTAAAGACGTCATCTCTAAACTCAAATGATAACCATTATTATATGTAAATTTTGTAGAGGCTAAGTGCTCCTTACACTAACCTTCAAAATCCATAACACAGGCTCAGAGCATATCCTCAAGAACCTTAATATTCTACTCCGACTAGCCATCGATCTGTGGATAGAAGGTTGAACTAAGGTCCACCTAAGTACCTAACTCCTCCTGATAAGTTCTCTAAAAGCTATAAGGAAATATAGGACCCCGGTACAAAATGATATATATAGGCACACCATGCAAACAGACTATCTCACGCACATAGATACGGGCTAACTTCTCGGCACTGAAGGATATATGAATAAGTATGAAATTTGTTGACATGGTCAACCAGTCTAAATGACCCCAATATTATCTAATCCACAAAAATTCCAAGGCAAACCACTAACAAAGTCCATGGTGTTTCACTCCCATTTCATCTTGAGAATAGGCAACCTCTGAATCAAACCACCTAGTCAATAATGGTTGACCTTTACCTACTGACAGCATAGGCAACAATTCACAAAGGCCACCATATCACTCTTCATGCCACTCCACTAAAAATATTATCCAAAATCTCTATACATCTAAGCTATACCCAAATGAATGGAATATCTAGAGCTATGAGCTTCATGTAAAATAAATTAAACCAAGTCATCTATCCTTGGAACACAAATATGGCAATCCAATCTTAACACACCCTCAGAATCTATGGTATCCCTATTGGACTTACCACTTAAAACATGATCACAGAGAATGCAAAGTCAACTATCCTTAAATCAATTATCCCAAATCTAATGAAACACCAAAGACCTTGACTCAACACTAGCAAGAATCCTCCTGAGATCTTAAATGTCAAGTCTAACCATTAAGTTGGCTAAGGACTTAATTTTCCATGCCAACGACCTTTGAAAAACTAATATTCAGCCAATCTATCCATACTCACTACCTTCTAACTCATGGAATTTACTACTAAATCTTATAACCAACTCCATCTATATTTGTTGCCTAGTAGTAAGCTCTCTCTAGGTCTTAAGATGTAAAAGGTTGTGATGATTGGTGAAAATCTCACAATGCCAACCATGAAGATAATGCCTCCAAATCATAAAGGTGAAAATTAATGCAGCCAACTCCAAATCGTGAGTAGTGTAATTGCACTGATGCATGTTAAGTTACCTTAAAGCATAAGAAATAATACAAAACTACTGCATCAGTACATATCCCAAATCAACATCAAAAGTACCACAATACACGGTGAATCCCTCGCTCTCACCAAAAAGATACAAATAGGAGCTGAAGTAAGAAACCCCTTGAGCTTAAAAAAGCTAGACTCACACTCCTCGAACCATTGAAAAGGAACCTCTTTCCAAGTCAATCTGGCCATAGGTGTTGAAATAGTAGTAAAATCCTCGGCATAATGCCTATTATAATCGGTCAAGCCAATAAATCTATGAACCTCAGTTTGAGATATAGGTCTACCCTAATGACGAATAGCTTCAATATTTGGTGTGTTTACAATAATCCCATCCTTAGATACCACATGCCCAAGGAATGTCACTGACTCAAGAAAAAACTTACAATTAGAGAATTTGGCAGAAAACATATGATCTCTCAAAGTTAGGAGCACAATCCTCAAATATTGCACATGCTTCTCTGCTCCTCTAGCACACTAGGATATCGTCGATGAACTCAATCATGAAAGAACCCAAATAAGGCCTGAACAATATATTGATCAAATCTATAAATGTAGTTGGGCATTAGTCGACCCAAAGGACATCACTAGCAACTCATAATGACCATAACAACTCCTAAAGGCTATCTCTGGGATATCCTCAACCCAAATCATAAACTGATGGTAACCAAATCTCAAATCAATTATAGAAAACACTACTACACCCTAAAGTTGGTCGAATAAGTTTTCAATGTGAGGCATAGGATAACTGTTCTTAACGCTCACCATATAAATCAACCTATAATCAATTCACATCTGCATGAATCCATCTTTTTGTTTCCCGAATAGTATAGGATCTCCCCAAGGAGATACACTAAGTCTAATAAAACCTTTACCGAAAAATTCCTGAAGCTGGGAATTTAGCTCCTTAAGCTAGGCAGGAAACATATGGTAAGGTGCCATATAAATAGGTTGGGTGGCAAACTTAAGGTTAATAACAAACTTAATATCATGGGCAGGAGGTATATTGTATAGATTGGTCAGGAAAATATCAGAAAATTGATAGATTATATGAAAAAGTCAAGTGACGAACTCTTCATACAAAATCATGAATATAAGTGTGATAAGACTTGCAACCTCTAGAATTAAGTTTCCTAGCACACATATGAGAAATAATTCCCGTCAAATCATGACTAATAACTCTCTTCCATTTGTCAGGGTCTTAACAAAAAAATCCATAACCGCATGATAGCGGGAAAATTAATCTATGCTTAAAATCACATCAAAATCCACCATGTCCAAGATAATATTATGAATATGAGTATCAACATCTCTAAAAATCACAACATAAGATCTGAAAACTTGATCCACTACTAATGAGTCACCTATGAGAGTAGATACACGTAATGACCTTAATATTAAATCCTAAGATAACTTTAACCGTGGAGAAAAATAGGCAGACACATAAAATAAGTGAATCCCTGATCAAATAAAGAAACGGATGACTTGTGGGTCACCCAAATAATACATGTGATAACAACATCCAAAGACTCAGACTCGGGTCTAGTGGGTACTGTATACAACTGACCATGCTCGCTACCTGGCTAGTCTCTTGATCGATAATATTTTCTACCAGCTTGAAAACCACCTTGAACACCCTGGGGCTAGAACCATGCATACTACCTCTAGCTGAGTGATGAACTTCTTTAATAGGGGGAACACTCTAAGCTAAAGAAATAATGTCCCTGCCACTAGGGAACTCTCAAGAATAATATCCATGACCTCCATAAATATAGAATGTAGCCTGAGCTGAACTAAAGCTAGAATATCCGACTGACCTGGAGTAACGACCATACTAGAATAACTAGAAGACAAACCCCTCAAGGACAAACCGCTACACTGACCTAGGTTATCACTACAACAAGATTGACCTCTGTCAGTAATTTAGAGTATTGCCTGAATGGGTCTACTAGGATAACTCTAAGGTTGATACAACTGAAGATGAGGGTACCTACCTAAAAATCACTACCTCTAAATCGATAGCTACTACGACCCCACTGAAATAACCCTGATATCAAGGTCTCTTATCACTACCTCCTTGGGCCTTATAATGCATCTCCTCCTTTATTTTAGTGTGATCATAAACCATAACAAAATGCCCACCCATAACAACCAAACTCTGAGTAGATATACGAAGAAGAACTCTTAATCCTCGAATGAATCAACGAGCCCTATCATACTCAATATCCAAAATAAAAGTAGCATGCTTATCCAACTTGAGAAAACAAGAGAACTGATCCTTCAACCAATCTCTAAGGCTGTGAGAATGTATTTCTTTGAGAAAATCTCAGAGAACTAGCAAATGTAAAAACAAAAGATCCAGCTTGCCTAGAATCAAAATGACCTCTCTACCAATGTCAAGCTGCTAAGTTGAACTAAAAGGTAGTATAGTCCATGCCACGAGTTTCAACTTGGACCAGATTAAAGATCCTATCCTAATAGGCAATCAAAACCTCATATGCATCCTTGCCTAGTGCAATAGAAAACCTATGCAAGCCAAATCTTAATAATCTTCCCAACATCTTCTGTTTCTCAACAAAATAGTAGGTTAGGAAACTATTTATTGAACAACTACCAGTGCAAAAAGCACCTTAACTTTGGGAGCTGCAGCTACAGATTGTTCCCCTGCCTCAGTACCACTTTAATTTGTAGATTGTGAACTATCAAAAGGTGTTCCACAATAAACCACAAAAGTTAAATCAAGAATATCTAAGAACTCAAGAAGATATAAACCTCGATAGTGCCTAGGATGGTCTCTGGTCCACCACTGACTTAGGTGGAAAAAACTTTTAGCACATGAGGGAGAATAGAAACTAGTGAAGGCCTCCTATTCTAGACCCTAGAAGGGGATATATATTGAGGTTATCCACAACCTCAGAGTCATATACAAATGGCCATAGGATCCCAAGTCTCTGTCTTGGGACCCTCATCTCATGTAGTGGCAGCATGTGTCCTAGCGAACTATGGAAGAGTGAAACCAAAAGAATGCCTTAGAAACCACTCAAACACTTACAAAATAAGTGAAAGAAGTGAAGAACTCCTAAGAATGTCCCATAGCCTCTGAAGATAATAAACTGGTGTCATCATTATTATCTGTAGGACTCTACTAGATACTTGCTATTGTACCTACAATATCAATGAAACCTAGGCTCCAACACAAATTTGTCATGACCTAATTTATGAGTCATGATGGCACAAACTTTATCCCATAAGTAGGTAGGCTAAACTATATCCTGGAGCTAAATGTTATGGGCTAGCTTTATGAAAAATACCCCAAAAGGGAAAAATAGACAATAGAATTCAAAAATAAGTAAGACAATAAAAATAGTTTAAATTGATAGTCATGAAATAGAAATCCACCCCACGACATGGTAGAGACAGTGAAGAAGCTACTATATAAATACAACCCATGTTCTAAGTAACCAACAAAATCTGTCTCAAAACTAAAGACTAAACATAAATAATTTACATAGAAATGGAGCAACTCCGACTCTCAAAGTACACCCTATCTCTGGAATCCAACTACATGACCTAATTTCTTAGGTTATGATTGCACCTACTATAACCCATGAATAAGCAAGCCAATCCAATTTTCCGAAATTGCTAGTACTAGACTACCAATAGAATAAAAGAAAAAATGCAGAGTAGATGTAATAAATGACTAACATACATAGTATTAACCAAAAATCTGGTGAGATCAGTATAAGAGCATCAAATATATGAAGGATAAAAATGAGGTACCAAATTAATATACAGATACAACAATCTCAGAATATAATATAGAGACTAGTCTAGTACATAAGAGAGATGAAAGTAATACACTGAACTTCAAGATCTCACTCTAAGTCTCCAAACCAAGGATGCTTCACACGGTGCACACAACACCAACAATAAATGGTAAAATGATCTGTAGACTGTAGAAGTGTAGTATGACTACCAACACATCATAATCAGTAGGCAACGATCGACTGAGCACAAAATATAATGCAAATATATACAATATTTAAATATTAATCAATTTTAAACCCAAATATCCATCAACTACATAATAAAGCTAGTAAAATAGTACAGGTTAACTTTACTACTTATATCCAAGATCTAACAAAATATGGCTATGGATGTATTAAGGACAAACTATCCTATTCCAACCATACTTAGGAATCTCAACACTATACCGTATATCATGGGCCAATATATGAAGAAAGGGTAAAAGAAGGATATAAAGCATTATACACGGCCAAAGAATGAATATACAATCCGAATAAATGAAGGAAGAAAGAGATATACAATAATACTATAGCTACATATAAATAGATTTACGTGTATGTATAAATAAGGTCAATTCAAGGTACATTTTAAGTCATTAGAGTAGCCACTTAAGGCCTCATAATCATAGCATATACTATTGCTAGTATACTCAGGGTTTCTAATTCATATGGCTAATCATGAGTTAATCATAAATAATAATCTAATTGTAAGATGAAAGATCCAGAATCATATGTCAAATCTCAATACCAGGTCATTAATAAAGTTTCCACAAACTAATCGTAACGGTGACCATAACAACAATAATAACAATAGAAACAAAAATATGAGAAACCGGTTAGTCAAGACAAATAATACCTAGCAGAGACTTTCATGAACCCCCACCACCCTAGGATAAAAAATTTCAATCAACATACAACACACCATAAGCTATACTCATCATCCATACCAATTTAACCCCCCAGAAGGATGATAAATTTAGGCTCATGCTGGTTATAGGCAATGCACATCACCATCATAATTGATTTACCCATTATAATTAATATCCTCAACATCATCACTCATCTAGCTTTACTAAAAAATTATATCATCAATACCATCCCCCTCCTCTATCCCATACCAAAGAGATATGTATATAGATATATCATGGGTGCATGGACTTAAGCCGTGGCTAAAATGAGTATAAATCCATTAATTCATCGATTAGGGTAAACTTTAGGACTAAATCATTACAAAAGAGTATAAAGGGTCAAAATTTGTCATGGTCAGAGTAAATAGTAGTATTAGAATCATAGAATGAAATTTGTGTCGATTAAATTTTTAAACATCATTTTCAATCACATTACATATAAGTCATCCGTTAAGATGGAACAATTCCCATTATGATAAATTCATTTTAAGAAAGGGTGAAAAGTGCAATTTACATCCTTTTTTAGGAAAGAGAAGTAAAATCTTACTTTAGTTGGAATCATACCATTCACCGTATGTACTGATCATGAATGTATCGAATCTATGCATTCCATTTCCAGTATTCAAATAATGAAATCATAAATATCAATATATAGATAAACTACAACTATTTTCTATACAAGGATTGAATACTTCCTAGAACCGAACCAATCAATATCATGAACATGGACTCCAGCCTAAGAATATATTTAAAAATAGCTATAAGATCATAATCATGGCCTTAGTCCTAAGTGTTTTCATCATATTCCTAAGATCATAAACTGGAGAAAACCATCAAAATCCATCAAGTGATATATAATCATTTCTAAGAATTCATTAGTCTCATTGTTACACCCCATATTTTTGGGATAAAATTAAACTCATTGTTCCTATGCGTAAAGACTTGAACCCAATTATTCTCTATCTATACAGGTATGATTATAAAATATATTATGTGAGATATCTTTGTATATTTATCGAGGTCATAATACCTTCTAGCTCAAAGATAAGTTGAGGACTTTTCTAGCGATAGAGTTTAGACAAAAGCTCTTACTAGAGTCCAATTTAGTTGAGTGTATCTCCTTGAATATATTGATTAACATATCTTACCAAATAGAAAATAAAGGGTCTTTGATCCTTCTTTTCTATGCACTTAGTTTAAACTTAATATGATATCAGAGAGGAAAGTTATGCTAATTTAGCCTCAACATATTTGTCAATTAACAAGTTGACAACTTGAGGTAATAGGCCATCAACTAAGTGATGAATTATCGACCAAGTCATCAGCCTTAGCAAAAATATGATCAAATCTAGCATAAAGTGATGACTTGAGGTGAAAAGACATCACCTAAGATATGAGCTATCAACCAAGTCATCACCCATTAAAATAATATGATCAACCTCAACTATAAGGTGACGACTTGGTGTGATAACACGTCACCTAAGTGATGAGCTATAAGCATTATCGTCACCCATAAATATCAAGGGTATGAATTAATCTTTGGGTTGATAACTTAGTTGATAAGCCATCAACTAGTTGATAAGATATCAACGAAGTCATCAACAAAAAATTTCAGCAACTTTGATTTAGTTTCATAAGGGTATTTTGGTCTTTTCCTCACCTCGAACCTTAACCCCCCCAAACTTAAATCTCCAAATAAACATATTTAGCCATTATCAATAAGATTTAAAAGACAATAACCCTCTTTATTCCTTAGAAAAAGATTAGGGTTTCTTCTTAAGGTCAACTCCCAAGAACTTCAAGAATTTATTACATTCCCTTCAAGATAAGATGGAATTTAAGATTTCAAAGCCAAGAATTATAGAATTCTTTTAAGATCATCTTCAAGGAGTTCAAAGTCAGGATTTCTACACCAAGTCAAGTCTATTAAGGTATGTGGGGTTATGAACAAGGATATCTTTTCACCCTTGTGACCAAATTACATAATTTTGAGAATTTAATTTACTTGTGTTGAAGTAGGGTTCATACTAAAGTTTCAATATTCTTGAAGCATGTGATTATCATAAGATTTAAAGTTTTAAGTTTTGAAGTTCTTGTATTTATGTTTTAACTTATGAGATTTCTATTATGCATGAGATTGCACTATCTTGACTTGATATGGTTGAAGTATTTCAAGATTGTTATTGAGCATAAAGTTTTGTTTTGAATTGACTTGAGTTTAAAGCATGGGTTTTAATCCCGAAGTTTAAGTATTGATATTTCAAGAAGATCATGCTCTTAAGTTTTATTTGATAAGTTCATACCAAGAATGAGTTTGAATTTTCAAGAAGACTATGGTCTTATGTTTTATTTGATGGTTTTATAGCAAGATATAAAGAAAAGTGGATCTTTTGATCGTCATCTAAGAGATGGAATCCACATTTATTTATTTTCATCATAATTTAGAGCAAATAGATGCATAAATGGTTTTCATTATAAGTTCTTATGCTATTTTGAGGTGGATTTCCTAAAGAGAGAGCATATAAGTAATATGGAAGTAGTATTGAGCACCAAGTTGGGTATGATTCCAAGGTCTCGTGCCCCAGAACTACGTTCCACCTTAGGATTTTAATGCCCATAGTGGGTTCAGTATAGTGATCACTCTTGCTTAGGTTCTATTCCAATAGCAAGGGTAAAATAACTTTCCCCAACATAGGTGTAAAATGTTGTACTCCATTACAGCTCACTTGGTTTATGTCGGTCGGAAGAACCTCCCACAAGAAATATTAAAAGTAAAGATTTTAGAAACTAATTGTATGGACTCACAATTTTATTTAGATATTATTTTAAATATGTCGTTATCTATGAGATTTCAGCTTTTAGTTAGGTATGGTCAAGGTGACTCTTTTTTACACTTAGAATGCATGATTTGAAAGTATACATAACTTCAGTTCTAATTATTGTTGCCAAAAGAAAGAGTAAATGTATATGTTTTAGAACTAAGTGTTATGTCTCACAAAGTTTATACATTATGCTTTATTATTAATGATTTGTGATTTTAAGATTTTAGTTATTCAAGATTAAGGTGAGTCATTTACACTTAGCATGTATTATTTGGAAGTATATGTATATATTATGTTATTGTTTTACTTATGCATTTAGCCCCACATACTCAGTACATTCTAGAAGTACTATCCACATATAAGTCTATGTTCTAAATTGTCTCATAATGTAGGTATAAGTTGTAGTGGCATATCATAATCAGATAGTTTGTAACTTCCAATTAGCAGGTGATGAGTCCTTTTGATTCAAGGGCTCAAGTCAATCATAGTTTGAGTAGTATCTTGTTTTCTTTATTCTATCGTATTAATTCAAAATATCTAGGGGTCATGTCCTGGCTACCTATAGTTAATATTAGTAGAGGCTTCATATATAGTCAGTAGAATTGATGTATTCAATTTTAGTTTTATTTTGTATGACCAGAGTTGTAATCATTTTAATAGCTTTATTTTGAAGATTATCATCTAAATACTTTTCTTCCGCTTGTTACTTCAAGTTCTATGTTTGTTATTCAGTTTCTTACGAGTTATGCCAGCACAAGGTTTAGCTTGGGATCACTCGGGGTCCTAAGCACCGTGTGATGTCTAGGGGGTAGTCTCAGGGCTTTACAAACTTTGTATCATAGCCTAAATTTCAAGTTCCCTAAGGTGTCTATGAAGTTGTGTCAAGTAGAGTCTTGCGAAATAGTATGGAGATGTTTGTAGTTTTCTTCGAGAGGCTACAAGGCATTTAAGAAGAGTTTC
Organism: Capsicum pubescens; assembly: GCA_030864215.1. NCBI lineage: Eukaryota > Viridiplantae > Streptophyta > Magnoliopsida > Solanales > Solanaceae > Capsicum > Capsicum pubescens. The sequence goes on from CM061543.1 coordinate 174,464,969, forward strand.
CTTTCTTTCATTCTCTAGGTCATTCTTTAAAGTTGTTCTCTCAAAAACTTCTGTCGATTTATGTGTTACTCTGCAATCCTTTATCTATGACTTATTATTCAGATAAAATGATTAGTAAGTTTCGATTCCTCACAAGATGATTCTCTCAAATTTACTATAAGTAATTTTAGAAGTCACACAACGGGCTTGAGAGGAGCTCTCTAGTGTGCTATAATTTCCTCAAATCGAAAGATATGTCCTCATCCATATGAGTTATTTAGTTAATAAAGAATAAGATATATATTCAAATTCCTCATTTTCCCTTCAATACATATAGTGCTCATAAGAGGATATAGTATGAACCTAGATTATTAAATGGAGTTTATATTTAAGAGATATTGAAACCTAGAATGTAATGATTCATAAGTAGTAGAACATCCTTAGAGTTGGGAGTATGGATTTATAATTTTAGTAACAAGAAAATTTGGGGTTAGCATTTGATTGAGGGTAAAAATTAATTGATCTATGTCTTCTTTAAACTAGGATGGGGAAGATTTGTCTGTGTGTTAGTTTAGGGGTAACAAATATGGTATAGGTTCCTTGATTGAATGCACAGAAAAAGTTAATAGTTAATATGAATTGTTGCTTAGTGAGATATTGATGGTATTTATTATGTAAGAAAAGTATAGGTTATTAGTGAAAGTATTTGGTGGTTGAGTATTGTTAATATAGTCTTTCCTTTGTGGCTATGATAAATAAGATTGGTTGATGCTTTAAGAAAAATGAATATAATTAAGGTATACAGATGGGTGAATAGTAGTGATGTATAGAAATAGTATGTGCTAATGGATTATAATAAGATAGGCCATACGATCATAATGAATTATTGTTATTATGAGGTTCTAATGTACTAGTGTTTCCTGATGTTTTGGCATGTAAAAATAGTGTGTGATGTTGTGGTTAATCATGACTAGTACTAGATTCTAAGCTTGAATAGTGGATGATAATCAAGGTAGAAAGAGTGATTACTTGGGATAGTATTGCTAGTTGTGTGGGAGGTGAATGAGTAGGCTTGAGATAATGTATGCAAAAGTTTAATTTTATTTATTCACAATTAAGTATGATGTCTTTGGAATAATGTAAAAGGTAACCAAGGTGATATGGGCATTGAATTATTTTCTAAGATTATTAAGTGTCATGTGTTCTTAGATAGTGCCCATGAGTTTCTAAGCGTGAATAAGGCTAGTCATATAGTATATGGTATTCTTTATGGCTATGTTAAGGAGGTATGGGTAGATGATGTTGAGACTTTTGGCATGATTTGAGTTAGTGAGGCAGATTATGTATTTAGTGAGGCAAGTATGTTTTTCGAGTTAATAGAGTGTAAGTCAATGATGATGATTATTGAAGCTAATAGAAGTTAAGGGTGGTATGTATTAAGAGAGTGTCCAAGAATGAAGTCATTATTTTCTAGATATAGTTTATTCAGGTGAGTGAGTATTCATTTGTAGACCATTAGAGTAAAGAAATTATGGCTCAGTCTTGAGGATATGGAGTAGGCCCATAGCTTAGAATGTCTTATTTGATCTAAGGAGGAGATGGAAGAGTGAAGAACCAAATCAAGTTTTAAGAATTAAATTATGATGCATGTCAATAAGAGTTATGATGAGATGGTGATCCCTTCTTACTCTATAATATTACTTGGATTTCAGTCATTATCACACCATATTCATGTCTCACGTGATAGATCCACGTATAAGGCCAATGCTTATACACTTTATGTATATTCAAGTTCATTCTCAACTTCTAGTAAGTAAGTAACAACTTCACTCTGTGATTCGAGTCATCCCTCATAAATCTATGAACTCCATTCATATGTTGAATAGCTTATGATAAGTATGAACTTATGTTTCATAGTATAATAAGTTCTCAAAACTCATGATACTAGTGAAATTCACATTATATCATATATGTCCTCAGTTTATATCTCTATAATGAATCCATGCCTTTGACACTCTATCCCTCAGGTCTCAGTTAAGTGTCAAAGTTATATGTAGTAATCTTTCATGCTTCAGGTCATTATGCTTTAGCCTTTCAGTGACCTCTTCTTATGTTAAGATAGTGCTGATGATAATGGATAAGCAATGGTTTAGATGATAGAGAGTTGGTGACCCTCATTAAGTAAGATTATTTATTCTTTTTCTATCTAAGGCTAAAGGATGAAGGAATATCAAGGTAAATCTTTGGTATATGTCATAGTTAGTTGAGAATTCTAGATATGTCTTCTTAAGAATGTACAAGAAAGTTGTTATTGATAGAGGTTTAGAGAAAATGAGAAGTATGCCTTTATGGGTGGTTCCCTTAAAGTACATATGTGGTTATAATGATAGGCTTGAATGTCATGTTTGATGTAAGTGGATGAATGCAATATGTTCTAATGAATCTATAGTAAGAGTTTAGTGTTAGTCATTGAAGTTGTAAGGCATGTTATGCTTAGTGTATGAGCTCTAAAAAGTCATAGAAGATTGAATCATGTGGTTTAGACAAGTATTATGGTGTGGCATGTTGTACCTTGTGATTTCAAGTTAGGCTTGATCATTGTGAGAGAATTTAGTTTAGTTTAGACTTATATATCGATTTACCAATGCCCATGTGAGAATTATAAGTTGAATCAAACGAGTATGGTATTTACAGGGAATAGTATAGTTGAGGGATTATTTGACAAGTGTTGGTAATCTTGAAATTAAGAAGTTGCATTGTCTAAGTCCTTGTAATTCTATCCTAGCTTATGATTTATATGTCTATGTTCCATGCTATAGAGTTGTATCAATGTTGTGATTCGTTATGCAATTGTCTTATTCAGACCATGCTCTAGATTCTCTACTTTCTAATGTCATTAGAACTTCTTAGAAAGAGCATCGAAGAAATGCTCCAATTGAGTATAAGCTTTCAGTATAAGTTAGTCTGTAAAGACAACAATTCTGTCTAGCAGTCAGATAGACAAGTTTCAATGCTTTTCCATCTTTCCATCTGGTTATACTATCTGAAGTCTCATGAATATGGCTATTCAAAGAGGTAAAAATGTTTACATCCTTGTAATTTGCGAATTTAGCTTAGTCGTGCACCATGCATTAGTTTTGGATTCCATATATTCAATCATGATTCAGTCTGTAAGTGTCCATTGTATCATCTCAGTCTTTCCTTAGTATTTTAGCCAAGTTAGTATCATTCGGGGGATGAACTATCCCATGGAGGAGATGTTATAATACCCCAAAGCTTTCATGTACTAAATCTATCAACTTTTATTCACAAAACTAGATCCATCTTGAAGTAATGGGTACTCATAAGTTGACTCTCTCGTTTATATCTCAGCCATATAACCATTCTTATGTCATTGTATGTATTTACGAAATCAGTTCAGTCATGTATCATGTTTCAGAATCAGTAATGTAATCTTATTTCCAGTCATACATGTTTAGTATATGATCTTAGTTCTCCTTGTATTCTCAGATAACCAATCTTACTCGAGGACGTATGTTCCCAAGGGGGAGAAAACGTAACACCCCATATTTTTGGGCTAGAATTAAAATCGTTGTTCCTATGCCTAAAGACTTGAACCCAATTATTTTATGTATATATAGGTGTGATTATCAAATATATTATGTGAGAATATCTTTTTATATTGATCAAGGTCATAATACCCTCCTAACTCAAAGACAAGTTGAGGACTTTTCTATCGATAGAGTTTTGACAAATACTCCATCTAGAGTCCAATTTAGATGAGTATATATCCTAGAATATATTGATTCACTTTTCCTACTGAATATCAAATGAAAGGTCTTTGAGTCTTCTTTCCAATGTACTTTGTTTCAACTTAATCTAATGTCATAGTGGAAAGTTATGCTCATTTTACCTCAGCATGTCCGTCTGTCAAAAAGGTGACGACTTGAGGCAATAAACCGTCAACTAAGTAACAAATTATCAACCAAGTCATCAGCCTTAACTAGAATGTGATCAAATCCAGATACAAAGTGAAGAATTAAAGTGATAATCCACCACCTAAGTGACGATCTACCAACTAAGTCGTCACCCATAACCAAAATATGATCAACCTCAGCCACAAGGTGACGAATTGGTGTGATAAGCCATCACCTAAGTTACGAGCTATCAACCTCGTCATCACCCTTAAACAACAAGGGTACAAATCAATAATTGGGTTGATGAATTAGTTGATAATCCATCAACTAGTTCATAAGCTATCAACGAAGTCATAACTAAAAAATTCAGTAACTTTGATTCAGTTTAGTAGGGGTATTTTAGTCTTTTCCTCACCTCAAACCTTACCCCGTCATGACTTAAATCTCCAAATAAATGAATTTAGACATTATCAATTAGTTTTAAAATCCATTAACCCTCTTTATTCCTAAGAAAAATATTAGGGTTTCTTCTTAAGGTCATCTCCTAAGAACTTCAAAACTCCATTACATCTCTTCAAAATAAGAAAAAAATTAAGATTTCTAATCCGAGAATTCAAGAAAGCTTTCAAGATCATCTCCAAGGCTTTCAACGTCAAGATTTCTACACCAATTGAAGTCTATTGAGGTGTATGTAGGGTTATGAAAAAGGGCATTCTTTCACCCTTGTGCCCAAATTACATAATTTTGAGAATTTATTTACTTGTTTTGAAGTAGGGTTCATACCCAAATTTCTATATTCTTGAAGCATGATATTGCCATGAAATTTAATGTTCAAAATTTATTAAGAAATTCTTATATTTATGTTTTAACTTATGATATTTCTATTATGCATGAGATTGCACTATCTTGACTTGATATGGTTGAAGTATTTCAAGATTGTTATTGGGCTTGACGTTTTGTAATGAATTGACTTGAGTTTAAAGCATGGGTTTTAATCCCTAAGATTAAGTACTTAGATTTCAAGAAGATAATGCGCTTAAGTTTTATTTGATAAGTTCATACCAAGAACGAGTTTGAGTTTTCAAGAAGACTATGGTCTTAAGTTTTATTTGATGATTTTATACCAAGATTTAAGAAAAGATGGATCTTTTGATCCTCATCTAAGAGATGGAATCCATATTTATTTATTTTGATTATAATTTAGAGAAAACATATGCATAATTGGTTTTAATTATAAACCCTTATGCTATTTTGAGGTGGATTTCCTAAAGAGAGAGCATAGAATTAATATGGGAGTATTATTTAGCACCGAGTTGGGTATGATTCAAAGGTATCATTCCCTAAAACTATATTCCACCATAGGATTTTAATGCCCATAGTGAGTTCATATAGTGATCACTCTAGCTTAGGTTCTATTCCGATGGTAAGGGTATAATAGCCCTCCCCAATGTAGGTATGAGATGTTGGACTCCATAAAACCTCACATGGTTTATGTTGGTTAGAAAAACCTCCCTTAAGAAATATTAAAAGCAAACATTTTAGAAACTAAGTGTAAAAACTCACAGTTTTATTCAAATATTGTTTTACATAAGTTGTTATCTTTGAGATTTCATCTTTCAGTTACGTATGGACAAGGTAAGTATTTTTACACTTAGTATGCTTGATTTTAAATTATACCTAACTTCAGTTCTATTTATTCTAACCAAAAGAAAGAGTAAAAGTACAACATTTTTAACTAAGTGTTATTGATCACAAAGTTTATACAAATGCTTACGAATTATGCCAGTACAAGGGGTAGTTAGGGATCACTCGAGCTCCTATGTACCATGTGACGTCCAAGGGGTAGTCTTGGGGCATTACATTCATCTATAACTAATTTGTTAACAACCTAGGCTAATAGGATTGTAGAGGTATAGTAAGTATTTCAACTTAAAGGTCAAATACCCTTCTAGTCCCAAAACATCAATAATCAAGTCTAAGTCAAGGTGTCCTACCCATAATAAATCTAAGCATTCACATTCACATGCAATACATAAAATCCATCATCTTTTAAAAAAAACAAGATAGAAGCCTACCTCAAAGAGAAACTAAAAGTTATTGAATCATCTACAAAATGTCTATCTTCACACCATGATCTCAAAATATCTCCATTCTATTAAAATCATAATTTACATTTCATTAAAATTCAAATACAACCTATACTTCCATATAACAGGTTAGGTCAAATGTTTTGTTAAGAACTGGCCTGTGGGGCCAGTAAACCGAATCCAAAATTGAAACCGTCACAAGGTCCCGCAAGGATAAGAAAGTTGTGTTAAAAATTTGAGCACAAATGGAGAAAAAATTATGTCTCTAATATACCCTTAAATGTTTAAGAATTCAAAGACCTAATTTCTAAGAATTTATCAAGAATTTAAAGGAATCTAACCATGAATTCGAAGGGAAATCACGGAATAATCGATAACAAAGTTTCCAAAAGGGTCAATCTCAAGATTTATCAACTTCTAGAGTTTATTTCTATTGGAAATGGATTAGAAAATTGAAAAAATGGCTAAAATGGGGTATTTATAACCATACCAGGCTTTTGGGGCTCTCTATCAAGATACAAGGCCTCAAACTCAGAAGTTACGATCACGACATTCACCTTATGATCGTGGTTCGGGCTGACTAACAAGGAAGTCACATTTTAGACTTAAAGTTTCATGATCATAACACTTACTGTCATTGCCATATTGCAATTGCAATACAAGTCCCATGATAACGGGTACACCAGATCACTATTATAACTTAGAATTTTTCAAGTCTTCGCCAACCCCTTGGGATTCATTTGAAACCCCATATATGCAAATAAAATTTGTAACCATACAAAATTCAATGTTTCAAACTCAATAGAGCTGTCAAAATATCCATTTAAGGTCATTTCGACAAAATATGGGCCCCACACCAAATTTCAAATTTCTTAACTTTCAGACCAATCGGTTGAAATGAGCTCGGGTTCCTTGGGAGACAAAAAAATAGTCCACCTAGCCTAAAATCAACTTTCCAGATAGGATAACGCCATTGGAATTCTCATCCGAGGTCATCTATAAGGAGTTTTTGTCTGAGATAAAATCCTAAACAACGACAACTCCAAAATAAAGAAATGAGCCTAAAATCCAAACGAACTATTCGATAATAGAACCGATAGTTATGGTAAGTCATAAATCACATGTGACATTGTGGGAAAGCTTGAAATACAAAAAATACATTAAAATCAAAAAAAAATCTTGGAGGGTCATTATACCAACACAGTACAATCGTTAAATCATGAATGACAACTAGTACTTGAATCTACACCAAAAAGGTACAAAAGTGTAGTATGAATACAAAAATGATGGATACTCTGTAGCCATCATCGATCAACTAAGTTAAATCATGATATAAATATGATAAATATGAGATAACATAACTAGGTCAAGGTAAAGAAGTGGACCTATAGTAACTCCAATATCATTGTACACCATTATATAAATAAACAAAAATGATAAAATAAAACACATGCAATTATAACTAAAAAATTGCCCCCCATATTCCAATAAGTACGAAAAATTAAATAACACAACGCAAGACCCACAATCCTGGAGGGTACAATAATGATCGAACAATCCAACCCACCATATATTGAGAACTCCTAAGATACAAAAAGAACCTATCCAAGATATGCCTCAGTATAACTATTTTTTAACTTTTAGACTTAGCCAGTATCCCCATTTTACATTATTACACCCCAAAGTCCTCAACGATATGTAACACCCTAGATTTTTGGTCCCTAGAAATTTCTTAACCTTTAAGATTACTGCCCAAACAATGACTTTTTGTAGAGTTATAGATTATCTCTACGGTTCGTAGTACCCTAACCGTATCCTTAACAATATGTTTTTCCACGTTCCTATTCTGGTCACGATTGAGACTATACGAGTTATTAAGACTCACTATAAGTCGTATCGTATTTATTCATAGCCTAACCAGTGTAGCTCTCAAATTATTTTATCTTGGCTACAAGTTATGCCTAACCAGTTGTATAGTCTGTATATGAGTCGCAGTGTATGACTAATAAGGTAATAAGTGAATGGTCCCTGAGCTACTCCCTTGACTATGACTCATGGTGACTAGTCATAGTGATTCCTTACGAGTTGCATAATGACCCATAGTCACTGGCAACAATTTTTTAGCCTTTATTTAAGGGCACTTGGGACATTTTTCCTCTTCCCCAATCATGACCCATAACTTAAAAACCCTTTAGGTTATTATTATACCTCCAAAAAAAATCAAAATAACTTCTCAAACTCTCTCAAATCCCTAAGGTCATGAAAAGTTACACTTTCTAAAAAGTTGGTCCATTAGGGCTCTCAAGGGTGATTTCTGTCCATAGTTGTGATACTTTCAGGCCTGTTACTCTTCCCCAAATCTTATTTTATGAAAATAATGTGTTTTAAATATGTTATTTGTATGGATTTTAATATGGGTTTTGACTGAGTTGAGGGATTTGGAATGGTTGATCCATAAATTGTTTTCCCATGTTTTTCATGAGTTGTTTATACTTGAATTTAATGTTTCTAAATAATAGTGTGCATTGGTGTGGGAATCATAATGGGGGTCGAGGTTTTCTCTTAAATTGATGTTTTGAACTTGTAAGTTTGTTTTGAATAATTACGTTCCCTTAACCCACATATGTAAATGACTTTAAATTGTGGATTTGTCACTTGGCTTGACTAACTCACCTATACTATTGCATTGCATAAATGGTTAAATAATGAACCTGGATTTTGAATGGATTATTTTCTATGTTTTTATTTAATGAACAAAGAGTTCGAGGCATTCCTGCAACTTGATTTAATAAGGAAAGGGGTGTCGAGGGATTTCCTCAAGTTATTTAAATTATAATGGCATAACTATTAGCATGTAATCTAAATGGTATGATGATACCTATGGTGTACCTCAATGTATAATATTTTTATTAACAAATGGGTTATGTAAAATTAGTTTTAGTTGGTTTTAATAGGGATTATGTAGCTAAACTATAACGGTGGAGGTCCCGAAGGAATGTCATGGAAAATACATATTTGTAGACATAAAGGTTGGTGTTAATGATTGTGTGCATTATTCCAACTATTAATGCATTCATATCTTGGATTAACGTAGGGTCGGGGCATTCCTTTGTCTTCTGTGATACCTTTGGTGTATTGGGCTAACATGCACAGGCACTTTTAGTAGGGGGAGATGAACCCATTTATCTCATGTGTGCCTTTCCTCATGCTTTCACAAATATTTGATGTGCGCAGGGACTCTTCCATATATCTTGGGGACAATATCGATGGAAATAATCCTACTTATGGGTTACATATCTGGTCTAGGGTCCATGATTCCGAATGCTCTCATAGAGTTCCATCGATTCACACTGATTCTTCTCCAATAGGTGACACTCATGCTCAGTCACCTCAAGAAGATATTTTTAATGATGAGTTCCACCGTTCTATTCATTTGTTAACCTAGATAGTAGCTTCTCTATCATGATAATCTAGTCTTGTTAGTGGAAAAATGAACCAGGAAAAGTTAAGGAATAGGGAAAGTAAAAGGATCAGATATTCAAATTAGGAGAGGGGTTAGAGAGTTAGTAGTAGTGATTGTAGGCAATTACCTAAGAAGAGGAATTAAGGGAATTCCAATGAGACTGTTAGTGCTCCTTACCTTATGTCTTCCGATAATCATCACTTTTGGGTCAACCATAGATTTGAGGCTTAGGGAGCCCAATTTCAGGTTAGTAGAGCTCAGTCAGCCCCACTGTGTTATCCATGTTATTTTTGTGGTTATTTTATTGTGGCTAGTATGATGAGGGAAGGAATCAATTTTATAAGTGTGGTCAGCTTTGTCACATGCAATGGGAGTGTCCTTCTAGGGTTTCTACTAGGTCCAGTAAGGTTCTAATTGATGTTTCTTACAGCTTTGCACCAAAGGGTGCTTCCCCTAGTACCAGCGCTGGCTGAATTTATTTTTATGCTCTTGTCAACAATCAGGTCTCTGAGGCCTCACCTAATTTCGTTACTTGTAAGTTAAAACTTTTCTCCCGTGATGTGTATTCCTCTTGATTTGGGGTCTACTATTTCTTACGTAACCCTTATCTAGCCATTCATTTTGGTTTCGATTCTGAATGTATTCCTGATTATTTTTCTATGTCTACCTTGGTGGGTGACTCTATTGTGTATAGAAAAATATAAAGGTGTGGTGGGGTATCTATCTTTGGTAGGGTGTAACAGCCTAGATTTTTGGTTCTTGAATTTTTTTTGACATATGGCCTTACTACCCAGATTACCACTCCTCTATAAGTCGTAGTGTGTCATTACATGTTGTAGGACCTTTATCATAGCCTGAAAAGTGTGGATTGGCCAAGTTTCTATTATAATTACAATTGGCTCATAATGAGTTGTAGAGACAATAAACATGTCATAAAGTACTATTTGTTTCCAAACCAGTTGATGTTGGGTGTATTTACACGCCTAAACATCATAATTTACCCATGTTATAGCTAAGTTTTGAGGATAAAATATATAATTCCTGCACTTTTAGTCCATTTTCCTGTAAGTGAGCTAACCTACATGATTAGCATGTTTTCAGGTATTAATGATGAAGATTTCAGCACTTTGTGGACCTTTGGGCAGCAAAGGAAAACTTCGCAGAAGAGGGAAGGCAGCTTTTGGAAGCTTATGGACTGAATGTGACGCATGGAGAAATTGTCCCGGGCAAAAAAAGTATTTTTAAATACTTAGGGGTGCACCAGTAACTTAATAGGACTAGGACAAGGATGTTATAAAAACCCTATTTGCTGAATTTTTCAGCATTCATTCATTGAGGAATCGATTCACGATTGCTTTTTCAGAATTCAGTCGACACCTTTTATTTATTCAGTTTACAGATTCTGTAAGTTTAGATAGAGAGAAAAATGCTACAAGAATGGCTAGAGAGGAAATCACGTCATTCTCATAGTGACACCAATACATACCCATCGTGATATTGTTATCGTTTTGGTATGATGATGATGATGTCTTTGTTGTTTTCCTTTACAATCATGAGTAGCTAAACTTCTCTACTAGGGTTATGGAAGCCTTTTGATATACTATCTATTACTATGAGTTTGTGAATTCTTGATGCGTATGCTACTTATATCATTACTCTCTTTGTTTTAATTAAATTCTTGTGGTTGCAAACATATAGAATACGCCATTATAGCATTAACTTGTTCGAGAGAAAAGTTATATGTTTGGAAAAGAGAGTGTGACAAGGAAATAGGGCTACCAACCCCTATTTACACGTTAGTGCCGTAACTGGGTTAACTTCTTGGAGAATTTGTACCGTTAGTTATACACTTTAAGCTCGAGAGAGTTAAAGTGAAATAATCCTTGATGATTGAGAAACACTAGGATTTACCATTAGAATACGAATCTCTATAAGTGCATGCATGACTGAATTCTGCATTACTCATAGTTAATAGATACGTAGAACTCATAAGGTGGACATAACCCTAACTTATTTTTCTCAGTGATTAAATCTTACTAAATCAAGTATTCTGTTGTTACTTCCATAGTATTAATTCACGCCAAACCCAATCCCCCCTTTTCCGTGGAATTTTTGATCAACAGTCTATTAATAATTGCAACACTTAGTGACCAAGTATTCCCTGTGGGATTCGACACCCAACCCAGTTGGGTTCTATATTTGACAGCGACCACTTACACTCTTACGAGAGCTGTAGTTTGGGCGTTATCACTAGTGTAGTGCCGAAATAATTCTGCCTTGATGGTATTAAACCTATTGTGTCATAATGTTTGAGTAGTATTCATATGGTACGGCTCCTGGCTAGACTAGTCCTGGTGCCCAAGGATGTTTTCCAGACTATGACTAGAGATCACGAGTCATAAGGATAGCCCGTAGCAACTAGGCGACAATTTTTTAGTTTTTTTATTAAGGGAAATTTGGACAATTCCCTTCTTCCCTAATTGTGGTCTATGAATTAAAACCCATTTAGGTTGTTATTACCACTTTGAAACAAATCAAAATAACTTTCCAACCTTTCTAAAATCCCCAAGGTTAAGAACACTTAGGGTTTTCAAGAAGTTGGTCAATTAGGGCTCTCAAGGGTGATTTCTCTCCAAGTTATGATACTTTCAGGCATGTTAGTCTCCCATAAATCATATTTTGTGAAAAGCATGTGTTTTAAATGGTTTTATTTTATGGATTTGAATATGGATTTTGACATGGGTTGAGGATTTTGGAATGGTTCATCCTTGAATTTTTTTCCCATGGTGTTCATAAGTTGTTCATACTTTGAATTGACTATTTTTGAACTTGTAGGGTGCATGGGTATGGGAATTGGAATGGGGGTTGAGGTATTACCTAAAATTGATGTTTTTGGATTTCAAATTGGTCTTGAATAATTGTGTTCCCTCAACCATCTAATGAAATTTATTTTGTAATATGATTTGTAACTTGGTTTGACATACTCAACTGTAATACCCTATAATTGTCTTAGCTCAATTCAGCCCATAGTACATGTACAAGAGGCTTAGAATCTGAAAATTTGGCTAAGTGTTGGAGACTTAGTTTTATTTTTTGCCTTTTAACTTCGTTGATGTTTTTTAAAGTTACCTTCCCGACCCAAGATGCAAGTTTTTGAGTTAATTCATGTTCAGGGGGTCTAATACTATGTCTCAGGTAAGTTTCGGATTTTTATAATGAGTTTTCGACCATGATTGCATTTTTAAAACAACAGCTCACTGCGATTGAACCGCATCACGGTGTGTATAGCAATGGAGGGGTCACTGCGTCATGGTGAAGATCAAATTGGCAAGTGTCATATTCCAGCAAGTCACCGCGATTGCACTGCATCGCAGTAGAAATCACCATGACAACATTGGCGTATCACGGTGAAAGACCAATCGGCATTCCAATTATTAATTCTAAATTCCAAGGGCAGTCTTGTCTTTTTCCCTCACCTAAATCCTTTCAAAACATGAAATTAAAACCCCAAAGGGGTATTATATGCCCCATTTTTTATAATTTCTCTCAACTGAAAGCTATTCTCTCTAAAAAAACAAACCCTAGCCCTTAAAGATTCAAGCTCAAGTTTCAAGAAAACCACCAATAATTCTTCAATTAAGGTATGTGAAATGTTCATCCATGGGACTTTTTCATCCATGGAGTCCAGGAATTAGTTTTCAAGTTTAAAGATTTGATTTTTACATGTTATTATGAATTATATCCATGAACTTCCATGAATTTTGACTTTATACCATGTTTACATGTATCTCTCGGTGGAATTAGTTCTTGACATGTTTGAAGGATGAAAATTTACATGTTAAATCCTTAACCCATGATTTTAATATTGAAGTTATGTTACTATCATATGTTTTAAACTATTTCCATTCTTTAACTCATGAACTCTAAGTGTTTGGTGAAATTCCTAAGTAATGATTTTGGGATAATGCTTACTTATTATTGTTTCAAGTGCTCTCGTATATTAATATTGATTTTACTATTTAGTCCTGGGGATTATGAATACTCAAATACTTAGCTATTTACATAGTTTTAATATTTCTAGAATGGTTTCAGATATATTAGAGTATTATCAGCCCAATCAGTATATCATGTTAGAAAGTTCAGCTCAGTCCAGTAGTTAGAGTCAGTTTAGTTGGGAGTAGGATTTAGCACCGATCGATACTAGGGATGGGGTATTACCCGCCAGTTGAGGTTGTAAACTTTAGTAGCAGTCACTACATTCCACAACTATGTATCAAGCGTAGGTTAGAGAAGTTAACTTGCTAGTTGAAGGTTGACCCATATCTCACTAGAGAAACTACTAGTAGAGGGTGACTATTTAGTCCTATGGGACTTTATTTCAGTGGATCCACGCAGCCAGTATTAGTACCCATGGAACGATACTGACATACTTAAAATTAGGGTTATAGGTTGTACCCCAATTAGCTCATTTTAGGTCGTATCAGTTAGATGATAGCTCCGACTATCTCAGTTCAGTACTTAGTATTAGGTTTTCTTGACCATAGTATATAGATATCAGTTATCTAGTTATCAGTATTTTAGTGTCTCAGTTTACAGACTTTATTAGTATTATGTATTATGACTGGTCATGCATTCTCAGTCTTCATAGTATTCATGCATTTTTACCCAATATTTTATGCTATTTATTTAGTCAGTTACTACTCATGCACATGAGCCAATGTATAAAAGTTTAACCCCATTTAGCATACTAGTACATTTAAAGTACTGATCGTATACTCGTTTCTAGCACTATGATATATCATATCATAGGTTTGGATGCTCAGGTTCCCGATCGCACCTAGACTATCCAGTGCATCAACAACAGTAGCAGTGGTGAGTCCTCATATTTTGAGGACCATTTGTGTTTATGATGATAGGCGGATTTACACGCCTATATCAATATATTTTGCCCATATTTTAGCCTAGTTTTGAGAACAAATTATATATTTCATGCACTTTTAGTCCTTTTTCCTGTAAGTGAGCTAACGAACATGATTAGTAAAGTTTCAGGTATAAATGATGCATAATTCAGCATTTTATGGCTTACTTGACGCTAAAGAAAGCTCACGAAGGAAGGGAAGGGAGTTTACACGCCTAAGGACCAAAACTGCTGCATGGAAAATCTGTCCCGGGCTAAAACAGCATTTCTGAAGACTTTGGGGGACCAAAACTGCTGTATGGAAAATCTGTCCCGGGCTAAAACAGCAATTCTGAATACTTTGGGGACTTACAGACACAAAGCTGGATTTTGACAATGATACATTAACCTAGTACAATTAGGTTATGTATTTCATTATTTTAAGTGGATTATGATAATGTTACCTTAACCTAGTACATATGGGTTAAGGATTTCATTAGTCTAGTAGGATTTGGTTATTTATTTCATTAGCTTAGTAGGATTAGGATATGGGTATTATAAATACCCTATCATGCTAGAGATTTAGAGACATCTTCTACTCCTCTATTATTCTACACTACAAACAATTCTACAATTCTTCTAATCATTCTATTAATTCTAGTTTTTTCTATTCATCTATTCTTAATT
This sequence comes from Capsicum pubescens, assembly GCA_030864215.1. Taxonomy (NCBI): domain Eukaryota; kingdom Viridiplantae; phylum Streptophyta; class Magnoliopsida; order Solanales; family Solanaceae; genus Capsicum; species Capsicum pubescens. The sequence goes on from CM061543.1 coordinate 174,479,999, forward strand.
TCCGCAACAAGAGAATCGTTACTTTGTTAAGGAATTCACGCCTCACGCCTACCACTTACGCTACACGAAATTAATCAATCTTGTGGTATAACAACAATGTCAAGCGTGATCTCCTTCGCATTCATGGGTAACTAAACTTCTCTGTTGGGGTTATGGAAGCCGAATGAGTTACTATCTATTGCTGTGAGTGTGTGAGTTCAAGGCACGTATATTGCTTATATCATTATTCTCTTCATCTTAATCTACATTCTTTGTGGTTGCAAACGCAAGAATACGCCAGTCTAACATTTAACTTGTTCGAGAGAAAAGTTATTTGTCTGGAAAAGAGATAATGTCAAGGTAGTAGGACACCCTTTCCTATTAAAAAGCTAGTGCCGTAACTGGACTAACCTCTTGGAGAATTCGTACCGTTAGACACGCTTTAAGCTCGAGAGAGTTAAAGTGAAATAGTCCTTGTTTAGGTCGAGAGACGCTTGGATTTACCATCGACTACAATCCTCTATAAGCAATTGCATGTCAGAATTCTACACACTCATAGCCAATAGAGACGTATACCTCAGAAGGTGGACATAACCCCAACTTCTAAATTCTCATTGTTTACATCTCACTAAAACATTCTTTCTCTTTTTACTTTGCTATTGCCGTTTTTAGATCCTATTTTGGTTACATTACTTGCACGAAAAGACTCCCCCCTTTTTTACGAGACTTGCACTAAAAGTCTAGTAATCTTTACTTACTTGTTAACCAAGCTATTCCCTGTGGGATCGATAGCCAACCCAGTTGGGTTCTATATTTGCTAACGACCGCTTTACACTCCTACGAGAGCTGTAGATTGAGCGTTATCAAAAATTGGCGCCGCTGCCGGGGAATACAAGTGTCAATCAAGTTCGTAATAATTACTAGACCCTTTGGTCGAAGACTCTCGTACTTTTACTTTTAGTTTTTGTTTTTGTTTACTGCAGGTTTTTGTTCAGTGCATCAATGGATGCACAACGTGAGATACCGTTCAATGATGATGATGATGATCTTGATGGTGCCGGAGCCACTGGAGCTATAATTCCACCACCATTAGCGCCCGGAGCCAAGTTCAACATCACAAGCACCATGATTCAGTTATTGCAACTCAAGGGATTATTTGGTGGACTAGCAGGCGATGATCCGAATATGCATCTCATCAACTTTATTTCTACATGCAAGTCATTTGACAATCCTGGAGTTGGTCAGAATGCAATTCGGTTACGCTTATTTCCATTGTCTCAGTCTGGGGAGGCAACACTATGGTTGAATGGGCTGACTCCTGATTCTATTACAAATTGGAGGCAATTGAGAGACGTTTTCCTAGAAAGATTCTTTCCGCCGTCCAAAAGGGCACAATTGAGAGATGAAATCAGCAACTTTCGTCAGCTTCCCACTGAAGCTCTTCATGAAACATGGGAGAGGTTCAAGACAAAGCTAGCGAGATGCCCAAACCATCACATGACTAATGTTCACCTCATGGAGATATTGTATAGAGCCTTGAATTCAATAACTAAGCCAGTGGTGGATAACGCAGCTGGAGGATCTTTTATGGACCTCACCTTTGGTCAAGCAAGCAATATGCTAGATCGCATGATGAAACAAAGTAGAGCTTGGCATACCAGGGATTCCGAGGTAGCAAGCCCAACTTTATCTATAGGCATGACTGCAGACCAAAGAAGAAGACAAGAAGAACGTGATCAAGATTTAGCGCACATGAAAATGCAAGTGGATCTTCTGACAAAGCATTTATTATCAGGGAAGACCGAAAAAGTGAAAGCTGTGGCGCTAAAAGGAAGAGACGAATCTGATTCGGAAGAGGAGGCCAACTACTTGAACAATCAGGGGGGTTTCCGTGGGAATACCCAAGGAAACCAAGGTCGGAACTATTATGATAATTCTGGAAACAAGGACCAAGGTAGTTGGAGAAAAAACAATGAAAAAAGTGGTGTTTATGTTCCCCCTGGTAGACGTGATACCACCACATCTAATTCTGGAAGTATGAAAGACATGATGGCTAAATTATTGAAAGGAGTGGAAACAACAAGCGCGGGAGTTACTGAGGTAATCAATGATTTGTCTTCCATGAAACAACTAGTTGATTCTCATTCCACTTCAATCAAGCAAATAGAGCAGCAACTAAGCCAACTTTCAGCAACACTCAATCAAAGAAAGGCTGGCACTTTACCTAGCGATACTGTACAAAACCCAAGGAATGATGGGTCATGCATGGCCATCACTACCAGAAGCGGTAAGGTGCTGGAACCTTCAGCAAAAGACAAGCAAGTGGTTGAAGATGTTGGGGACATGGATGATAACGCAAAAGGAGAAGATGCCGCAACAACCAGTCCTGACGTCAAGGACATCATGCCCAGTGACGTGCAGCCTAAAAAAATAGAAGAACGGAAGCAAGAGGAGAAGAAAGCCATGGAGAGAACACTTCCATACCCACCACCACCTTTTCCTCAAAGATTGAAGAAGGTGGCTGAGGACACGAAGTTCAGCAAATTCATGACTATGTTAAAGCAGCTGACCATTAATGTTCCATTGGTGGAGGCACTTAAACAAATGCCTGGGTATGCGAAGTTTATAAAAGATCTTTTGACTAAGAAGAGGGCAGCAAGTTATGAGCTGAAGGATGATGTGCATCATTGTAGTGCAATTGCTACCCGATCAATAGTTCAGAAGAAGGCCGACCCCGGAGCTTTCACTATTCCTTGCACTGTCGGATCTTTGAACTTTGCCAAAGCATTATGTGACCTAGGAGCCAGCATCAACTTGATGCCATTATCGATCTACAAGAAGTTGGGGTTAGGAGATCCTACACCAACTAACATGAGGCTTGTTATGGCAGATAGGTCGGTAAAACGACCGGTTGGTATTCTATGTGATGTCTTGGTAAAGGTTTCTTCATATATCTTTCCAGCAGACTTTGTCATCTTGGATTGTGAAGCAGATTCAGAGGTTCCCATAATCTTGGGACGCCCTTTCCTTGCTACAGGAAGTGTGCTCATTGATTTGAGAGCTAATGAACTTTCATTCCGAATAAATGACGAAGTGGTTCGATTTGATGTTTGCAAATCAATGAAGCAACCCAAAGATCTGAGTGTATTTTCTGTGGCTGATGTTGTCCTCGACGATGAGAAAGAACGCCTTGAAGAAGAGCAAATTCTTGATGATCCTTTGGAGGTTTTTCTCATGAAAGGAGAGAATGAGGATGCTGAAATTTCTGAAGAAGCTGTTTGTGCGCTATCGGGATTAGGGACATATCGCTATACTCCCAAGAAGCTGGATCTTGATCTCAAGAATCGACCCACACCACCAGCCAAGCCATCTATTGAAGAACCACCCACACTAGAATTGAAGGAGCTGCCAAGTCATCTGAAGTACGCATTCTTAGGAAGCGAAAACACACTTCCAGTCATAGTGGCAGCCGATTTGGGTGAGCAACAAGTTGCAGCTCTTATTTCGATCTTACAAAAGTATATTAGAGCCATTGGATGGACCATTGCGGATATTATTGGTATTCCACCTGGGATTTGCACACATAAAATTCAGCTTCAAGAAAAGTGCACACCCACCATTGAACATCAAAAGTGTTTAAACCCACCTATGCAAGAAGTGGTGAAGAAGGAGATTATAAAGTGGTTAGACGCAGGAGTTGTATATCCTATCTCTGATAGTACATGGGTAAGTCCTGTACAATGTGTTCCCAAGAAAGGAGGAATGACGGTGGTCGCAAATGCAAAGAATGAACTTATTCCACTCAGGCCCGTTACTGGATGGAGAATATGCATGGACTACCGCAAGCTGAATTCGTGGACACTCAAGGATCACTTCCCCATGCCATTTATGGACCAAATGCTAGATCGATTAGCGGGGAAAGGATGGTTTTGCTTCTTGGATGGTTATTCAGGTTATAATCAGATTTGTATTGCTCCCGAAGATCAAGAGAAGACAACGTTCACATGCCCATATGGTACGTTTGCCTTCAAACGCATGCCATTCGGGTTGTGTAATGCACCAGCCACCTTTCAACGTTGTATGATGTCTATTTTCTCTGATATGGTTGAAGACACTTTGGAGGTATTTATGGATGATTTTTTAGTTGTCGGTGAGTCTTTTGAAGCATGTTTGGCAAACTTGAGCATGGCATTGCAAAGATGTGTAGAGTTCAACCTTGTGCTGAATTGGGAGAAGTGCCACTTCATGGTAAAAGAAGGAATCGTTCTTGGGCACAAGATCTCTGAAAGAGGAATAGAGGTTGACCGAGCAAAAATAGAGGTAATTGAGAAGCTACCACCTCCAATTTCGGTGAAGGGAGTCCGTAGTTTTCTTGGCCATGCTGGTTTCTATCGTAGATTCATCAAAGACTTTTCCAAAATTTCTAGTCCATTGTGCAAACTACTGGAGAAAGATGCGAAGTTTGAATTCAATGACAATTGCTTAAAGGCATTCGAATGCCTTAAAGGAAAACTCATTGAAGCCCCTATCATGGTAGCACCAGATTGGACGCTCCCGTTTGAGGTCATGTGCAATGCTAGTGGTGTAGCCGTTGGTGCTGTTCTTGGACAAAGAAAGGAGAAACTATTTCATCCTATCTACTATGCGAGTAAGGTCCTAAATGAAGCCCAAAGGAACTACACTGTTACTGAACAAGAGCTCCTAGCGGTTGTATATGCGTTTGAGAAGTTTCGTGCCTATCTATTGGGTACCAATGTGATCGTCCATACAGACCATGCAGCTCTTAAGTATCTAATGACGAAGAAGGATGCCAAACCAAGGTTGATTCGATGGGTACTGCTACTGCAAGAGTTTGATTTCGAAGTCAAAGATAGAAGAGGTTGCGAGAACCAAGTGGCTGATCACCTATCTAGACTTGAGAATGAACATGTGGCGCAACCTGAAATTCAGATTGATGATGCATTCCCTGACGAGGAGATATTAGCGACAAAAATGGAGAAAGTACCATGGTATGCCGACTTTGCAAATTTCGTAGAGAGTAATGTGATACCTGCCAACTTATCTTACCACCAAAGGAGGAAGTTTATGCATGACGTTCAGCACTACTATTGGGATGAACCTTATTTGTTTCGAAGATGCGCGGATGGGATCATTCGATGATGTATATCCCATGAAGAAGTACCTGCTATATTGGAAGCATGCCACACTTCGCAAGTTGGAGGACATCATGCAGGGAATCGAACAGCAAGAAAAGTATTGCAAAGTGGTTATTATTGGCCCTCGATATTCAGAGATGCATACGACTATGTGAGAAAGTGTGACCAATGCCAACGTCAAGGTACTATTTCAAAACACCATGAAATGCCCATGTCCAAAATTATGGAGGTAGAACTTTTTGATGTGTGGGGTATTGATTTCATGGGTCCATTCGTGAATTCGTTTGGAATGAAGTACATCTTGGTTGCTGTGGATTATGTTTCGAAATGGGTTGAAGCTGTAGCATTGGCCGACAACGAAGGAAAGCGTGTTGTAGCGTTCTTAAAGAAGAATATCTTCTCTCGCTTTGGGGTACCTCGTACTATCATAAGTGATGGAGGATCTCACTTTTGCAACAAGCTATTCAAATCTGTATTGGCCAAGTATGGTGTCAAGCAACACAAGGTAGCTACGCCTGATCATCCCCAAACTAGTGGACAAGTAGAGGTTTCCAATCGCGAGATTAAGCAAATCCTTACAAAGACGGTTAATGCAAATAGGAAGGATTGGTCTCGAAAGCTAGATGATGCACTATGGGCATATAGGACTGCATTCAAGACACCCATTGGCATGTCTCCTTATCAACTAGTTTATGGGAAGGCTTGTCATCTACCCATCGAGCTTGAATACAAGGCATTGTGGGCATTGAAGCACTTGAATCTGAATTGGAATGATGTGAAGAATCTGAGGTTGGAGCAGCTGAACGAATTAGATGAGTTCCGTCTCCATGCATATGAAAGATCAAATTTATACAAGGAGCGGATGAAGAAGTATCATGATCAGCGGATTGTTCGACGAAACTTCCAAAAGGGTGATATGGTACTACTCTTCAACTCCAGATTTAAGCTCTTCCCAGGTAAGTTAAAATCTAAGTGGTCTGGTCCATTTAAACTTATCCAAGTCTACTCGTCTGGAGTAGTCAAATTGGAAGACAATAAGGGTGTTGTCTTCAAAGTGAATGGCCAACGTGTTAAGCCGTATATCGGTCCTCTTGACTCGATGAATGACATGGCCATCACTTATCTCGACGAAGTCTAAGTACTCGAGATTACTACGTCGAGCCACGACAATAAATAAGGCGCTAGATGGGAGGCAACCCATCGTTTATCGTTTATCGTTTATCATTTTTCATTTCAGTATGTGTTTTGCTTTTGATAAATAAAAATCCAAAAATAAGAGTCGTGCCACGACCAAAACTAAGGCGCTTGGTGGGAGGCAACCCATCGTACTAATCGTTTTCATTTGTTTGAGCGAATATAGGTGCAAGAAGTTTTCAACGAGGAGATTGATTTCAATTGACGATTTGGACGCATTGTATGGTAAAGTTGGTAAATTAGGAAGGGTGATGCATAAGGCTATGGATTGAGCCTTTCCCACGCCAAAATAGGCTTCGAGGAAGGCTAGGCCTTGGTAAAACTAGGCCACAAACGATGCACAACCTATCCTATAGCCTAAGGTCTCGGAATCTAGTGTGCTATACACTATGCGCCGCCTATTCCTAGGTATGCTTTTGACTATGCGCCGCCTATGCTATGGCATTTGGTCTCAGTATCTCATATGCCATAGACTATGCGGCTCATATGTCCCATTATGCCATAGACAATGCGCCGCATATGTCTACAAATGCTATAGACTATGCGGCGCATATGTCCCATTATGCCATAGACAATGCGCCGCATATGTAGGAATTTTGTCTCCAAAACCGATTGTAAATGGGTCATAACCCGACCCATACTCTTCCTATATAAAGGGGACTTAGTCTTATAACACAACCACCATAGAAAATACCCTAAAGGCGCCGCATACTCTTCCAAATCCTCTAAAATTTTTCTTCTTTTGCTCTTCCAATTCACAAAACCATCTCCACAAGCTTCAAGCAAGTAAGTGCTCTCTTATTCTTCATTTATTTCTCGTAAGTACTACGTTGCTATGGCTATTATTAATTGCTAAATTATATAAGATTGTTGGTGATGTTCATGTGTTTGGATTGTTGTTGCAAAATCATGTGAGTGAACATATACGTAGGAAAATCTTGACTTGTTTCCGACTTGAAGTCGGTTTCAATAGCATTATTATGATATTTGCGGAATTGCTATGGCTATGAATATTTCTTAAGATTTTTTTTTGGATACTTACATGTTAGACTATCCCGGCCATCGGAATAAGACTTATAGTGCCTACCGACTTAGGAGGTTGTGATTGTTGTAAGAATAATTATGAAGATTGTGGTTAATCATAGCTAGAACAAGATACTAAGTTTGAATAGTAGATGGTGATCAAGGTGAGTATAATGATTGATGTGTTGTGAATGTTAGTTGTACAAAAGGTGAACTAGTAGGCTTGAACAGTGTATACAAGAATTTAAGTTTGTTGTTTCAAGATTTTGTGAGATGATAATTGTAGAAGCGAAAGAAAGTTTAGTATATTCTATGGGAGTTCAGTGGTCATATGTATTATCATATCCAATACCCTAAAGTGATTAAAGTTCATTTTAGAGTTTATTAAGTGGTTCATGGACTTAATGATGATTTCTTAAAGCTAAGGGAGAGATGATAGAACAAGTAACCAAGTCGGGATCTCAGATTCTTGTAGTAGTGCCAGTATGTGCAGGAATGATGTAAGGGGAGAGGATTCCCAACCCATTCTCTTGTCAGTGCATGTATTCAAGAAATCAATTTATTTTATATTATTTAATTCAAGTATCCATGCTTCCCATGTGGTTGATAAAATGCCTTCAAGAATTATCTTTGAACAAAGGATTACATATCATGTTAAACTAGTTTCAAGATAAATCCCCAAGTTATGAATTTTGCTATATTCAATTTCAATAGAATTTCATGTATATCACGATTCATGATTTACTCTATGTATTATACTTTATGCCCCAAAAATTTGAATTTTATAAAGGATTACATGGCTTACAAGTTGAGTTTATGCCAAAATTATCATGTTTTGAGTTTATAAAGTTATAAGTGATTTAAGCCTTGAATTACATGACTATTTTCATATATCTATGCATATAAAGTGATTTTCCAGATTTTTTCCAATTAAGTTTAAGCATGATATTGAGATTATTGATCTTATTATTTTGACGGTATTGAAGTATTTTCAAGAAGCATGTTGAGCATGTTGTTTTGCTATGAATTTAAATGTTTATACATGAAGTGTAAATTGGGATTCATACCTATTATCACTATTTACAAGATTATGAATTTTGAGAGACTTTGAATATAAATTTCATGAGTTTGTTCATATTTTCATGCACATTTATGATATTTTCAGATTTTAAGATGAACTACGAATGTTTGTGCTATCAAGCATAAATTTTGAGATGTTTTGGCACAAGTTTGAAGCATGGGCTTTAAGACCTAAGATTGAGTTTTGATATTTCAAGAAGCTTGTATTTTTTATTACATACTTTGATACCCTATTCCTAAGGTCTCGGTAAAGAGAGTCAAGTTAACAGTATCCCTTCATGTTGTTAGGTCTCCATATTCTAATCTTTCAGTGACCTTTTCATTTAGTCGAGATGGTGATGATGAGCAGTTTTCTAGAGGGGAGAGAGTAAATATTTTTTGTTGCTGAAAGATGGTCGTGTGCTTATTTTAGCTAAGTTGGTAAATATGAAGTAAGATCGAGGACAAGTCTTCGATACATGTCATGGTTAGTTGAAGTTTTATGCGTTATATAAGTCCATAAGTTTGAAAGAATTTTGAGGTGACATTTTGAGTATGGCTGGGTTAGTCGAGAATATTTTATGTGTATCATCTTAAGAATTGAATAATACATAGAAGTTGTTATGAGTAAGGTGTTAGGGAATATGAGAAAAATTCTTTATGAGTGTCTGTTTAGAGGTGCATATGTGGGTATGAAGGTAGGCTTGAATGTTATATTTTTCTATATGTGGAAGGGTTCATTGCACATTAGTAAATGTCTAGTATGAGGTTGAGTATGGTTGTTGGAGTGGTAATGAGAATTTTTCAAGAGATGAGAAGTTGTGAAATGCAGGGTGTGTTGAATTCATGATTCAAACTAGTAATATAGTGTTATGTGGTGTATCTTGTGACTTTGAGATTAGGCTTGAACATGGTGATAAGATTTCGTTCCGACTAGACATGAGTGGATAGAAATATCAACGACCATGTGAGAATTAGAAGATGAACCAATGAGTACGGTCATTCCAAAAAATAGTTGTTGACACCCATGAAAATTTTGAATTCAGCTCAGTATATGTATCAGGTATCAGTTTCAGCATTCGGACATCTAGTCATGATTCGGTTAATAAGTATTCACTGAACGATCTTTATTTTCAAAATATTCCAGCTCAGGCAATGTGATACTCAGTGCGTAACTTAGCCTCATTTTTTCTCATGATTAAGCCTGCATAAACTATCGCTTAGTCGTCTATAAGTATAATCGCACCTTGAGCACATCAAACGAATTCTGAACTCTCAGCATGAGTCAGCTCTTTATAATAAGTAAAGGCAAGTCAGCTCAGACTCAATCGAAGATAACATCCTTCCCTCATTCAGCTCCTCTCTAATCAAAGATTCAGCTATATAGCTATTCTTATCATGAGTAAATATATTCATCAAAGTGTAGTAAAGTTGAGAAGGATAGAGGTCCGGTTGAGCAAGTTATTTCAACTTTGCATCCTTAGTTTCTCGGTATCCTTAGCCTGTCTAGCGTCATTCGAGGACGAATGTTCCCAAGGGGGAGATATTGAAAGACCCCGCAAAGTTCCCTGGTCGTTAGAGCTTTCCAAATGAGTCACATGGAGCCTAACACTTAGAACGTTAGCTAAGTGTTCAACACTTAGTTTATTTTGAACCTTCAAACTTCGGGGAATTCATTCATGACCTTCCCGACATCCGTTTTACGATTTTCAAGTTGTGTTATGATCGAGTAAGATCATAATACATATCGGATGAGTTTCGTAATTTTTCAGAACGCATAAGGCCGCGTTTGGATTTCAAACCAGTAGCAAAAACGCTACTTTTGCCCAGTTTTCAGCATTTTAGGGTCAACTTCCAATGATCATAACTTCCTGTATTTAAAGAAATGCGTGAGCTACTATATATAAAATGAAATATCTTTGAGTCTTCTTTCCAATGAAATTGGTTTCATCTAATTTTATCATCGGAGTAAGAAGTTATGATCAATTTACTTCAGCATATCAAACCAGTGACTGAGGGACAAATGTGACTTTATTTGTTTCCTTAGGGGCATTTTGGTCATTTACGATCCCCCAATCATGCTTTAAAACGGGATTCAGCTTACATTGGATCAAAATTTGGTCATTTATCTGAAAATTCTCAAGAACCAAACACATAAGCTCCAACCAAGAATTCAAGATCTCTAAAATCAACCACAGGAATTCAAAAATAATTTAGGAATCATAATTCCCAAGTTGAGATCTTCAAGAAGCACCTATTATTTTACGAGTAGAGTTCCGGAATCGCAAGTTCATCCAAAGTCACAAATTTGAGGTATGTGGGGTTTGAACAAGAATAATCCTTCCGGTCTTGTGCCCAAAACTTGATTTTTATAAAGATTACGTAAATTTTTATGTTGAAGTTTATACCAATTTATCTTATTTTGAGTTTATGTAATTATCCATGAATTGAGTATTTGAAGACATTATATTTTATCTTGATATGATTTGAGTTGAGATATACATATTTTTATTTATATTTTTCTATTAAGAATTGATGTTGTTGAATTTATTTGAAATGTGTATTGAGAATGAATTTACGGAATTTGTGATATGAATTTGAGTTGTTGAAATTATGATATTTATGTCATGAATTTATTCCCAATATTTTTATTGAGATAAGTGAAGATTTTTGAGATGATTGTTGAGTATGAAATTTAAATATGATTTTGATGTATTAAATCTTCATATTTTGGGTTTTAAATATATGTGATGAAATTATAAGGAGATTTTGATCTCGAGTCGTGGACATGATTTTATAAGTATTTCCCCAAAGCAAAGATTGTTGTTTTGATATTGAACAAGTATGGAATTTGAGATGATATTTTGGAAGATGGAATCGTTATATTTATGTCAAGGTTGAAATTGGATTTTTATGATATTACGATTTGGAGTTTTCCTTTATCAAATTATTTACCGAGATTTGAATTGAAATTTATATCATGATATTTGAGTTGAAAATAGAAATCCACAATTTATTATGATTCAATTATGAGAAATATGATTTGGCCTTCATTATAGGCCCTTGAGATTATTTTGAGGTGGATTTCCTAAATGAGACCGAGCTTGAGTACGGGAGTAGTATTTAACACCGAGCGGGAGGTGTGGGTGAGCATACCCTACTTCCTCAGAACTACGTGGCAAGAGTATGACGCTCCTTCCCGACGTGGGGTTTCTTCCTTAGGAGGAAAAAATATTGGACTCCATGATAAGCTCACATAGTTTATGTCGGTTATAAGAAACTCCCATGGTGTGTGTGTGTCTCTGCTCTATCTAAGATAAGTGTGTATGGTTTGAAAACTATGATTTGTGAGAAAGTTCCTTGTTTCCGAAAGATTGAAAAGTTATGTTCTAAAGAGAGTTGTTTTAAGACTTGATTACTTTACAAGTTGAAACCGAGCAGAAAGTGAATTTGGAACTTATTGTAATGACTCACGTGATTTATTTTACATGTATTATTCATCCATGATTTTGATGATTTAATTCGAGCTAAGTGAGTTATTTATATCAGCATGCATAATTTTATAAACCGTAATGATATTAAGATATTATTTTATATATGCATTGCACCCCCATATGCTTGGTACATTTCTATGGTACTGACCCACATATTTGTATGTGGGCTACATTTTCTCGGAATATAGGTACAAGGTATAGTTTGCACCTTCAGATCCAGTCAGTTCGTGGTATCCAGTCAGCAGGTGATGAGTCCTTTTGATTCAAGGGCTTAGGTCAGTTATGTAGAACTAATAGTTATGCATTTTCTTTATTCGGTTGTATTGAGTTGGGATAGTCGGGATTCATGACCTGGCTACCTACAGTCAACACTAGTAGAGGCTTCATAGACAGTCAGTAGAAGTTGATGTATTTCGTTTCAATTTTGATTGTAAAAGAAGAATTGTAATCTTGTATATTCAGTTTTGTATCGATCAGATTCAGAATAGAGTTATTTTTCGCAGATTTGTATAGATTAATACTTTTTGTTCAGTTGCTTATGAGTTATGCCAGTAGAAGGGTTAGCGTGGGGTCACTTGTGACCCTAAACACCGTGTGACATCTCAGGATCCAATTTCGGGGCGTTACACATAGCCTACGCCTCTAGACAACTTAAGCTCCACTAAAAGAATTACCCTTCCCATAATCTTGAGATAACAGTTGTTGTGTTTGCCTTAAAAATTTGGAGGCATTATCTTTATGTGGTACATCTTGATGTGTTCATAGATCACAAGAACTTGCAGTATGTGTTTTCACAAAGAGAGTTAAATCTTTGTCAAAGAAGGTGGTTAGAATTGTTGAAAGATTATGATATGAGTGTTTTATATCTCCGGGCAAGGCCAACGTAGTGGAAGATTCCCTAATTAGATCGTCAATGGGTAGTGTTTCTTATGTCAAGAGTTATAAGAAGAAGTTAGTTCAGGAGGTTCGTCTGTTGGCTATATTAGTCATTTGGTTTGTTGACTAAGCTGAGAGTAGTGTGTGGGTTCAAAATAGTTTGGAATTTTCTTTAGTGTAAGAAGTAAAAGAAAAAAAGATAAAGATCCTAGCTTGGTCAAGTTGAAAGTGTGAGTTAGAGATCAGAAAGTAGAGGTTTTCTCCCAAAGGGAGATAGTATGTTGCGTTGCTAGGGTAGACTCTGTGTGTCGTATGTAGACAATTTAAGACAGCAAATTCTCGCAGAAGTGCATGGTGCGTATTACTCTATTCACCCAGGAGCTACTAAGATGTACCATAATTTATGGGAAATCTATTGGTGGAGCAGTATGAAAAGGGATATTATAGAGTTTGTAGCCAAGTATGCTAATGGTCAGCAGATTAAGGATGAGCACCAAAGGCATAGTGGAACTATACAGGAGTTTAGTAATCCAACTTAGAAGTGGGAAGTGGTAAAAATAGACTTTGTGATGGGTTTACCTCGTACTCGTCGTCATCGTGATACGTTTTGGGTCATTGTGGACAGGATGACCAAATCAGCCCATTTATTGCCAAACCATACTTCTTATTCAACCGAGGATTATAACAAGCTCTATATGCGAGAGTTGGTTAGATTGCATAGAGTCCTATTGTCCATCATTTCAGATAGAGGTACTCAATTTACCTCTCATTTATGGAAGGCTTTTCAGAATGGTCTTGGTACCCAAGTTTGCCTCAGTACAACCTTTCACCCTCAGACAGATGGTCAGGCAGAGAAGACCATTCAGACCCTAGAGGACATGTTGAGAGCATGTGTTATGGATTTTAAGGGTAGTTAGGATGATCAATTGACTTTAATTGAGTTCGCCTACAATAACAACTATTATTCCAGTATATTAAGATTTCTCCGTTTGAGGATCTATATGGGAGGATCTATAGATCTTTAATTGGTTAGTTTGAGGTAGGTGAGACTACGTTAGTAGGGCCAGATTCAGTGTTAGATGCTTTGAAGAAAGTTCAGTAGATTAGGGAGAGTGTTAAGATAGCCTAGAGTAGACAAAAATCTTATGCAGATATGAGGAGAAAGGATCTCAATTTGTGATTGGTGATTTGGTATATTTGAAGAGCTCTCCAATGAAGAGAGTGAAGAGATTTGGCAAAAAGGGAAAACTTAGTCCCCGATATGTATGCCCTTTCAGGATCTTGAGTCATTTTAAGAAGGTAGCGTATGAGCTTGAGTTACCAGCATATTTGGCATAAGTGTATCCAGTGTTTCATGTTCTTTATTAAAGAAATATATAGGTGATCTAGTTTTCGTGGTTCCTTTAGAGAGCTTAGATATTCAAAACAACCTTTCTTATGAAGAACTCCCAGTTGAAATCTTAGATCGCCAGATTCACAGACTAAGGAACAAAGAAGTTCCCTAGGTCAAAGTATTGGAGGTATCAGTCCATTGAGGGAGATACTTGGGAAGCAGAAGAAGACATGCGTACCAAGTACCCTCACCTTTTCTCTGCAAACTCATACTCAGCTCAAGGTTTTAGTTTTTCCTAGAGATCCTATTTTTCATTGTCAGTTCTAGACATATAATCATGATTATGTCATTGCATGCATTCACAAATCAGTTCAGTCAGTAACAATGTTTCAGACTCATTTATGTAATCATGTTTTCAATTATGAATGATTAGCATGTAATCCCAGTACCTCCATATTTTTAGCTTAATCAATCTCATTAGGGGATGATGTTCCCAAGGGGGAGATATTGTAATACCCCATAAATATCTTAGCTCAATTCAGCCCATAGTTCATGTACAAGAGGCTTAAAAGCTGAAAATTTGGCTAAGTGTTGGAGACTTAGATTTATTTTTGGCCTCTTAACGTCGTTGATTTTTTTAAAGTGACCTTCCCAACTTCGAGATACAAGTTTTTGAGTTGATTCATATTTAGAGGTGTAAGTAGTATGTCTCGTGTATATTTTGGATTTTTCGGAGGAGTTTTGGACCACATTTGGATTTTCAAAGAAGCAGCTCACTGCGATTGGACCACATTGCTGTGAGTGTAGCGATGGAGGGGTCACCACATTACGGTGAAGATCAAATTTTCAATTGTCAAATTCCACCAATTCACCACGATTGCACCGCATCGCGGTGGAAATCGCGATGAATGCCTTGGCGCATCGCGGTGAAGGACCAATCGATGTTCCAGTTAAGAATTTTGAATTCCAAGGGTAGTCTTGTCATTTCCCCTCACCTAAATCTGTCCAAAACATGAAATTAAAACACCAAAGGGCCATTATATTCCCCATTATTTATAATTTCTCTCAATTGAAAGCTATTCTCTCTCAGGAGAAAACCCTATCCCTTCAAGATTTTATCTCAAGTTTTAAGAAAACCATAAAAAATTCTTCAATTAATGTATGTTAGATGTTCATTCATGGGCCCTTTACACCCATGGAGTCCAAGAATCAGTTTTCAAGCTTAAAGATTTGATTCTTACATGTTATTATGAATTATATCCATGAACTTCCATGAATTTTGACTTTATACCATGTTTACATGTGTTTCTCGATGGAATTAGTTCTTGACATGTTTGAAGGATAAAAATTTGCACGTTAGATCCTTAACCCATGATTTTAGTATTGAATTATGTTACTATAATATGTTTTAATATATTTCCGTGCTTTAACTCTTGACCCCCAAGTGTGTGGTGAAATACCTAAGTAATGATATTCGGATAATGCTTACTTATTATGGTCTCAAATGCTCTCATATGTTCTAATTGATTTTGGAATTGTGTCCTATGGGTTATGAATACCCGACAACTTAGTTGTTTACTTAGTTTTAGTATTTCTAGAATGGTTTCGAATATATTAGAGTATTATAAGTCCAGTAATTAGAGTCAGTTCAGTTGGGAGTAGGATTTAGCACCGGACGAAACTAGGGACGGGGGTTCACCTGCCAGTTGAGGGTATGGAATTTAGTTGGAGTCCCTGCATTCCAGAAATACATAGCTAATATAGATTATAGATGGTAACCTGCCAGTTGAGGGTTGACCAATATCTCACTAGAGCACCTGCCAGTTAAGGGTGACTCCTTAGTCCTTCAGGGCTTCATTTCATTAGATTAACGCAGCCAGTGATAGTACTCGTGGTATGGTACATATATCCTACCAACTGGGGTTACAGGTTGGACCCCAATTAGCTCATTTTGGGGCATTTTAGTTAGATAATAGCTCCCAAAGTCTCATTCCAGTACTCAATTTCGGGTTTTCTTGACCATAGTATACAAATATTACATATCGAGTTATCAGTATTTCGATGTCTTTGTTTATAGACTTTATTAGTATCATGTATTATGAATGGTCATGCATTCTCGATCTTTATAGTATTCATGCGTTCTTACTCAGTAGTTCATGTTATTCATTTAGTCAATTACTACTTATGCACATGAACCCATGAATAATAGTCTAACCACATTTTACATACCAATACATTTAAAGTACTTACCGCATACTCATTTCATGTGCTATGATGTATCATATCTTAGGTTTGGATGCTTAGGTTCTCGACCGCACCTAGATATTCTAGCATATTAGCAGCAGTAGCAATGGTAAGTTCTCATGTTTCGAGGACCATTTATGTTTACTCTAGATCATTAGTCAGTCGGTGTTAGATGGGGACTTATCCCATCAACTCCACATCAGTAAGTTAGAGGCTTTTGGACACTTTTAGTCAGTTATTCAGTTATCAGTTGATATTAATAGTCATTACGGTATTGTTTTTAGACATTTGTTTCAATATTTGAATCATTATGGTGTGTTCAGTTAAATTCTGCATACGGTGTATCCTTTATTATTAGTTTGTTCAGTGCTCACAATAGGTACCAGATCATGGGTTGGCTTGCATTCTCTTGGGATTGCAAGCACCGTGTGGCATCTAGGGTGTAGTCCCGGGGCGTTACATCAATGATACTATTGCATTGCATAAATGTTTAGACAATGAACATATATTTTGAAGTCCTTGTTGGTTATGTTTGATTTAGTGAACAAAGTGTGTCGAAGCATTCCCCGAATATTATTTGATAACTTAAGGAGGTTTATGCATTCCTACAAAATTATTTAATAAACAAAGAAGGTCGAGACATTCCCCCAAGTTAATGGAACTATTATGGCATAGTTATAAGATTGCAAATGTACGGTATACATGTAGTGTGCCTTAATGTATAATTTCATAGCTAATGAATAGGTTATGTGGAACTTATTTTAATTAGGATTAATTGGGTTATATAGAAAAGTCGTGAAGGTGTAGGTCTTGAATGACTTGAATTGGAAACTCATGTTTGCCAATATTAGGTTTTTTCTTGACGACTGTGTGCACAGTTCATATGACTGTTAATGTATTTATATGTTTGATTGACATGGGGTTGGGGCATCCCCTGGTCTTCCTTGATACCTCTGTTTTTTTGGGTTGACATGAACTAGGGCCTTTTCAGCAGGGAGAGTTAAACCCATATAGCTCATGGGTTCCTAACTAGGATGATTGAGTTACATAGTCCCGTATAATGTTTTATTATCATGCTAAACCATATTCCCTACCACATCATCTATTTTATATATGTATGCATATATGTGAACATGTACAATGAGTTTTAATTCAACTTTTTTTTCTTATCATTATCCTGAGTTATATGGCATTGCGAACCCCACTAATTGTCTCTGGACACTATATCCACATGCGATGCAGGGTCCGAAGGCACTTCTACTTTTCTTGCACAGTGATAGGTGATCTCTGAGTTGGTTATTGTAATGAAGTGGTGAGCTTATGTTCTCTAGAAGACTTGATTATTCCATCAATTTTTCTTCCATTAATTAGAATTAAAGACTTCATATGGTCATTGTCATTGCCATTTTCAGGGTCGGAGGCATGTCATGATCTAGTTTGGTTTTTTGTATAGAGGTTTTCTGGATATTACTGTGGATTGGGTATTTATGTTTACACTCTTAGATGTCTTTGAACTTATTACTTTCTATCTTGTTATATGTTTGAAATTCAGCCATCGTCAATTGTGTTATGTTCTGTTAGAAAGGAAAAGAGGTTGGTCTCTAAACCTTGGTGGATTTAAGATACCCGTCATGGCCATGCACTGATTTGGGTCATTAACAGCGCTGAAGCACACACACAAGTGTACGTGGTCTACCAAGTAATATAGTGGCCTTAAATAAAGCCTAGTTATCGATCCCACAGACACTTGATTTGGAAATAATTTGATTTCAGTTCACACTTTAGATTCAATTAAGCGAGAGTAACCAAGTAAAGAGTTTAGAAATTGTAAATTCAAACTAAACAATGCAGAAAGTAAAGGTCTCGAGACAATTAATAGTAGAAAACCTAGGGTTTAAGCACTCTGTACAATCATATTATGCTATTGGATTTCATTAGTTAACTTGCTTATTGTGGTTGTTGATTCGTAGGATTAATTGCACGATTATGGTTAGTCAACCTCTAATCTATTACCTAAGTTAAACGTTACAACTACATTGTTGAGAGGGGATGTAATAGTTCACTTAAGTTCTTTACAAATATCATCCTACATATGAATCAAGTAAGGCCTCTAAGTACATCCTTGTCCTAGATACTAATTCAAGTTTCTTATATTATAAAGGAACAAGAACCATACTCTGATTATTCCCATGTTCTATCGCCCTATTCCCTCTCCCGAAATCACAAGGTTGACAATAGATGTATTCTAAGGGTCGCAAATCATTAAAATAGTTAAAGAAAGGATAAAAAAACAACCAATATGGATAATAAAAGCAAACAAACTCAATCTAAAGCAATAATAATCATGTTCTTGGCTTCAACCCCGGAAAGAGGGCGTTTAGCCACGCATAGTCATAATCGTAATCACAATCTTGTAATTAATGACTAAAAACATGAATGAACTAAATGAAATTAATAAAAACATAATTATGAAGTTGAATCATTTCCTTGATATCCAAAATATGTCCAAAGACATGTAAAAACGTGATACAACATGTATTTATGGCATAAGAGTAAGCCAAGTCCATTTAGGAGTCAAATTAGCATGAAACAGCCAGGTGTAGAATGGACCATGTGTCTCACTCTCTATTACTATGGAATGGGTGGTTAATCGTACACTCTACTTCACTAGACTAGAGCATGATGCTAAACACATGATGCTACTTAAATTTATCCTCAGGATTTTGGTTAAGTGTTGGTTCTTTCTCCTTTCATCCCTTGTATTGTGGTGTATTTCCCATGATTTACAAGCCTATTTAACATTAAAATATAATCATATTCAGTTCCAAAATAATCCTACTTCATAACGCCACACGAATTAGTAGAAAAACACAACACTACATCCATAACGATGAATCAAATCAAGAGCTAAGCTAAGCTAGTTCACATTGATCTTTCAATTATTGTTCCAGCTGTACACTGATTCAAATTGAAATTTTCTCACTCCCAAAAAGTTATTACACTCATAATCACCCATTAAAACCATTTTTAACACCTTAACTACAATAGATCCACCGGAATTAACTAAACAAACACCTAGCTCAAGCTAGTAACACTAGTTTTCCAGGTTGAACTCTAAATGAAACTTTTAAGAACAAACTTGTTTGGAATTTCCTTATACCCTTGTGAACACATACTTTAACACTTTGTTACACATTTATATCATTATCTTCCAATATAGTATAGAATCATCCTCAAAACAAGCCTAAAAGGGCTAGAATGGTGATGCTAGAATGCATAAATATGCCCAACATCACCATCCCATAGTTAAAGCCTTATTCGTCCTTGAACAACTCTTAAACACAATCATCATTAAGTAAGGATACTCTGCACTTCTATTAAATGCAAGAAACTCAAGATAGCACTACAATCACTACATAGAATGCAAGTTACTCGCTAAGCATGTTATTTACACAATTAAAAGCTCATGAACACTACTCTAAAACATCCTAGCCTTAAGAATTGTCTCAACTAGTGGAAAACTCATGCATATTTCTCCATCATGGAAATCATACAAATCACCCACATTCAACAAACATGTGCCCTCACAACAAGAGAGTTACCCATAATCACTCATAATAATGAAATTCATAATATGATGGGTACAAGAATCAAATTATTCTCACACTCACAAGGAATTCAAAAGTTACACACAATGAACCATAGGCTTAACCTTATTGTAATTCTCCACTAATATTCGAATGTAAAGCTTAAGATCAACTAAGACTTTTTTGGGTTATAATGTAGGCTAAGGGATGGGTAGGAACTATTTGGGAATAGTGACTAACCTCTATAAGTGCTTTAATACACTACATTATACAGTTAAAATCACTCTCCAAAAACCAAACTACACTCATTCATTCATCCATACCTCTTGTTTTTTCCCCATATCTTTTAAGCATTTTAACAAATACTTGGTGGACGTATAGTTTACTACCACAAGAATTAATTTTTCTCTTTTTTCACAATCATGGCTATATTCTTAGTGTAAATTATATCATAACCATCCACCACACATCAATTATACACCAGTAAACATTACCTTGGGGCATCAGTTTTGGATCAAATTATGGTCTATCAAATAAACATTACCTCAAACTACTTACTCATTTAATTTTCCATTAAAGCACTTAGGAGCTTTTTGGATCAAATTATGGTCTATCAAAGAAGGGATTAGGCTACTTATCAGGTTTCCAAAGGAAAATCTAAAGTCTCAATAGGTTTAACTAGGATTATGCACAAAGGTAGGACAATTAAAAGGTATAAACAAGGATATCAATGAAATGCCTAAATTATCTCCTAAAACCACATTCTTTATTTCGCTTCACACACACACCGAGCAAGTTCTAGACATCACATGCAATAAGGAATATACAAAAAAAAATCTCACACTCACAAGGCACATTCTCAATTTAATAGGATAATCATAGACTCCTCATCAAACCATAACATGAATTAAAAATTAAGGTATCAATTACAAGAGTAATAAATATGAGCCTAGGAGTATCAAAAATAGAAAATCACATCAATCAACATGCTTGTACAAACAAACCCACTTGCATCATGCAATTATAAATATCACCAACAAGAATATCTCACTTATTCCTAACCTCAAATTTTTTAAATTGAGCCAAAATTTGGGAATTCCCCCCACCCCACACTTAAAAATCTACTTTGTCCCTCAAGTGAATTTAAAGGTAGGAGACAAAAATACTCCCTAAGGCCTCTAGGTATAGCTTGTATCATCTTTAAATATTAAGAATTCCTAGGGACCCTACACTCAGTCTTCGCCATGCTTCGAGTTCAGGTTTTCGATACTCAGACTTCACATCAACCTGTGACTCAATAAAAAACAAAAACTATGTGAAATAAAAACTAAAAAAATTAAAAGAAAATAGACCTAATTAACATGGGTTTCCTCCCAAGAAACACCTGATTTAGTGTCACGGCACGACCCATATCAACTCAACCATATTCCTTTACCCTTTTACTCCTTTTTGTGAGCCATTTTTTCATTTATTTCTGACCTCTTGAGTTTGCATTCTCAAGGTTAATATCTCTCTTCAAATCAACCTTTATCATGTTGTGAAATGGTAATTTCATCTTATGTCGCTCAATCAAGTAGTCGGAAGAGGTCTTTGGTGGCTTAGCACCCCACCCTAATTATTTTCAATCACATTGATCATGCATAAATCCTTATATTGGGAATTTTCAATAGGTGCTTTGTAAATAAAGAATAGCACCTCTTCATCATTTACCCTCATTTTTAGTGTGCCTTCTCTAACATCAATCAAGGCCCCAATATAATTGGTACCTATTTGTCTGCTATAAAATCAAGAATGAAAAAATAAATAGAAATCACAAATTTACAAACCTTTATGAGGATGTCCTCAATTATTCCATCAGGATATGTTATGTATCTGTCTGCGAGCTGCATAACTACAGGTCTAGATCTAGGCTCTCCCAAGCCCAATGATTTAAATAATGATAGGGTCATCAAATTAATGCTCGCCCCTAAGTCACTCAGTGTATGAACCTCTTTACTCCTAATTTGAATAGGGATAGAAAACTTCCCCTGATCTTTCAATTTCTTGGGGATTTTCTGTGTCATTACAATACTACACTCTCCAGTGAGTGTTATTGCTCCTACATCCTGAAATTTCACCTTATTTTCCACCACATCCCTCAAGTACTTATCATACTTAGGCATACTCTGTAAAATATCTAGCAAAGGTAAATTAACATGAAGATCTTTGAATGTATCAATGAAAATTTTGAACAAGGAATCCTCTATTTCTTTTATTTGCCTTTGAGGGAAGGGAAATGGTAGTGTCTTCTTCACTTCTGGTTCAACAACTTTTTCTTTTAAGTAAAAGACTTCCTTGAATTTTCAGCAACTTTGTCATTTACCTGTTGGGTCACCATATTAGCATCTACCTCCTTTGTTACCTTGGGAGGTACTCCTTGAAGCACTTTACCACTTCTTAAGGTGATTGTCATAACCTGCTTTGGATTTTCTGTGTCAGCTAGCAACCTACCTTATTGCCTGGTATTTAATTCTTGCTGATTTTTCCCACATGCAACTCTTGACTTCTTATTGCCGCTTGTAAAATTTTTAAGTCTGCAACAAACTGTGTATGATTATACAAGATTTGTCTTATCATCTCCTCCATATTGCTACTTGACTGATTTGGTTGTGCCTGTGGCTGTGGAGCATTCCATTGTTGATTTAATGGCTGAGTTTGCTACTTCATATTGTAGGCATTACCATAGTTTGCCTTTTTGCATTGCCCACATGCATGACTGATTTAGGATTAGAAGCACACGTGGCCGCTAAATGACCACTATTATCACATACCTTACATCAACCTATAGCTTGTTGGATTGTATTAAATATGGCTGTAGGTTATGCTATTCCAAACTTTATGCTGCTGAATTGAGTATTGATCAAATTCCGTGATGCAGAAACCTATGCTAATAAGGTTGTGAATTGGTCCAACTCAAATACGCCCGCAATTATTTGTGTGGCACTTCTAGAATCTGAATGCCACTCGGGATTTCCTTGTGCTATGCGGTTCAACAATGTGTATAGCTAATCATAAGTAAACTCTAGTGCTTGACCACCTATGGCTGAATCTAAAAAAATCTTTGTATTGTGATCAAGAGCTTCTACAAAAGTATGATCAAGTATCTCATTGGACTATTGGTGGTGTGTACACTCTATAAGATGAGCATTGAAGCATTACCAAGCATGATATGGGTTTTTATTAGTATTCTATTTGAAGCTCACTATCTTACTATGAAATCTCATAGTCTTACATGATGAAA
Source organism: Capsicum pubescens (assembly GCA_030864215.1). Lineage (NCBI taxonomy): Eukaryota > Viridiplantae > Streptophyta > Magnoliopsida > Solanales > Solanaceae > Capsicum > Capsicum pubescens. The sequence continues at coordinate 174,503,224 of CM061543.1, forward strand.
AGAATCTGATGAGAAACTTTCTAGCTAAGTCATCCCATGAAGTAATTTAATTCGTTGGCTCTACATTTAACCACCTTTTAGCTTCCCCCAAAAGTGAATGGGGAACAGTATCTGTCTCACATAATCTGGAGTCACACTAGTCAGAGTGAATGTATCAGTAAGCTCAATTAAGGTCTGTGAGTGGACTTGTGGATCCTCGTGTGAAAGCCCTGCAAACTTTCTACTATTGATATGAAGTGGCACCATGTTATGTTGCAACTCGAAAGTCCCCCCATCTGTCGGTCTTTGAATTGGGGAAGTCAAGTTCGTAGGAAGTGGAACTGCCACTTCCCTAACTATCCTTCTAGTTGTTTGTTGTTCATTCATTGGAATAGTATACTCTTGGCTTTCTTGGATTTGAGGAATTTTGGAGAGAAGGATTTCTTTTCTCCTGCATTAGTGAAAATTTTGCTCCGGTTTGGAACTTGGTTCTACTAATTCCTAATCCCTTGCCAACTTATCAACCTAAAATCCTATTTTCTGCAATAAAAAAATAAAGACGAAGCGCAAAAACACCAAATAAACCTAAAAGTAAAACTAAAATAAATAATTTCCAAGTAAAAAGTCCCTGACAACGGCGCCAAAAACTTTAAAGCGTCTAAGTGCACATGCAAGTGTATGTGGTCTACCAAGTAATATAGTTGTCTTCAAGAAAGCCGATTTATCAATCCTACAGAGACTAAATTTGGCAACAATTTGATTTTAGTTTGTGCTTTAGATTCAATTAATGCGAGAGTAACCAAGTAAAGAGTTTGGAAATTGTAAATTAAAACTAAACAATGCAGAAAGTATAGGTCTTGAGGAAATCAATAGGAGAAATCCCAGGGTTTAAGAACTCTGAACAATCAAATTATGATATTGTATTTCATTTGTTAACTGACTTATCGTGGTTGTTTATTCATAGGGTTAATTGCACAATTATGGTTTCCCAACCTCTAATCTATTACCTAAGTTAAACCTTACAACTACATCGTTGGGCAGGGATGTAATAGTTTACTTAAGTTCTTTACGAATATCATCCTACATATGAATCAAGTAAGGGATCTAAGTATATCACTTCCTTAGATACTAATTCAAGTTTCTTATTTTATACAGGAACAAGAACCATACTTTACTTATTCCCACGTTCTATCGCCCTATTCCCTCTCTCGAGTACACAAGGTTGACAATAGATGTATTCTAAGGGTCATAAATCCTTAAAATTGTTAAATCAAGAATAAACGAACCACCAAGATTTATAAGAAAATCAAACAAATTCAATCCACAACAATAATAATCTTGTTCTTGGCTTCAACCCCGGAAAGAGGGAGTTTAGCCACACATAGTCATAATCGTAATCACAATATTGTAATTAACGACTAAAACCATGAATGAACTAAGTGAAATTAATAAAAAATTAATTATGAATTTGAAGCAGCCCATTGATCTCCAAAATATGAAAAAATGTGATACAACATGTACATATAGCATAAGGGTAAGCCAAGTCCATTTAGGAGTCGAATTAGCTTGAAACATCCAGGTATGGAGTGGAACATGCATCACACCTTCTATTACTATGGAATGGGGCATATTTTTCAAACTCTAATACACTGTAATAGAGGATGCAATGTATGCTAAACGCATGATGCTACTGGTATTTGTCCTCCAAATTTTGGTTAAGTGTTGGTTCTTCCTCCTTTCATCCCTTGTCTTATGGCATCTTTTCCATGATTTACAAGACTATTTAACAATAAAATATCATAATATTCATATACAAAAGAATCCTAAATCATCACACCACACGAATTAAGAGAAAAACACAATACTACATCCATAACGACGAATCAAAACAAGAGCTAAGCTAAGCTAGTTCGCATTGATCTTTCACTTATTGTTCCAGCTGTAAACTCATTCAAATTGAAATTTGATCACTCCCAACAAGTTATTCCACTGATAATCACCCATGAAAATCATTTGTAACACCTTAAGCACAATATAATCCACTAGAATCAACTAAACAAATACCTAGCTCAAGCTAGTAACGCTAGTTTTCCGAGTTGAACTCTAAATGATACTTTTAAGAACAAACTTGTTTGGAATTAACTTAGAACCTTATGATCAAATTATTTAACTCTTTGTTACACATTTATATCATTATGTACCAATATAGTATAGAATCATCCTCAAAATAAGGCTAAAAAGGCTAGAATGGGATGCTAGAATGCATAAATACACCAAACATCAGTCATGAAAAAGTTTTTATCAGAGCCTAGGTTTATATTCCATAGAGTATCAACAAATTCGTGTCAAGTAGAGTCTCTTTTAGGGGTGTGTAGTGAATTACACTTATGAAGGAGAGGCTATGAGACATTTATGAATGTTTTCTATTCTTGTGTTCTAATTTGGGGTTATAGAGTCTAAGGTCTTGAATATCCTTTAATATCCATTTATTCACATTTAAATTATGCCTCCTCAAAGATCTGATGGTCATGGAACTTTTTCTGTCCCATTAGAGGATAATATTTGCGGAACTCATCCTGCTTATGGAGTTTAGACCCGATATAAGGCTCTAGATCCTAACTATACTACCTTACATGGAGTTCCACCGGTCACTAAAAGTACTCCTCGAGCTCTTTGGGCTAATAATGATCATGTCCCGCTGTCCTAATAAGATATTTGTTGAGTTTCATCGATCTATTCATTTATTAAACTAGTTTGTGATGTCTCAGTCATGTCAGTTGGATCTTACTCATATATTTGTGAGTTCTTCAGAGGTTTCTTGAGTTGGACAGTTAATGAGGCTCAATCCTCTAACCTTCATTTTCTCTAAGGTTGAGGAGTATCCTTAAGGATTCATAGATGAGATACAAAATATCTTTCGGGTAATACATGCTTCTAACTCTGAGGGTGTGGAATTTGCCTCTTATCAGCAGAAAGATATGGCATATTACTGGTATGAGAAGTGGGACTAGTCTAGGGGTGATGATCCTGAGTTGGCACTGTGGGATGAGTTTTTGGGTGCCTTCATTGATCATTTCTTTCCTCAAGAGTTAAGAGAGAATAAAGCTGGGGATTTTTTGAATTTGAAATAGGGTAGGATAACTTTGAAAGATTATGCCATGAAATTTCTTCAGTTATCCAGTTATGCTCCTAAGCTGGTGTCTACCATAAGGGTTAGGATAAGAAATTTTTCTTTGAATTTATCTTGAGATTTTGGTACTAGAGTGCAGGGCTACCTTGTTGAATAGTAATATGCATATATCTAGGCTTATGGATAATGCATAAGGTAGAAGATGAAAAAAACAAGTCAAAATAGGGGAAAGGAAAAGTAAGAGGTCTAGTTATTCTAAGCAGGTTGAGGCCACATAAATATTAATAGATAAGGCAAACACTGGTCTAAGAAGCGGGGAAATTTTGGTTCATATTTTATGGATATTGCTTCATATCATAAGTAATCCGATGATTAACGCATTTAGAGAAACTATTGGTTTAAGGAACAAGGTACCCAATCTTAGGCTAGTGGGGCCCAATTAGCCTTGTCGTATCTTCCTTTCAGATTTTATGGTCAGTTGCCCCATGGGTTTTGTTATGAGGGATAAATAAGTGTTTCAGATATGGTAAGCTTAGACATATATAGAGGAAATGTCCCTCCAATGATGTTACTATTAGGCTAATATGGTCCCGGTTGTTGCTTATTTAGCTCCTGCACATAAGGGAGCTAATTCTAGCTCCGACACTGGTTGGAATCATTTGTATGCTCTTACAACCCCTCAGACTTTATGGATATACTAATATTGTTACTAGTATGCTAAATTCTCTCTCATGATATATATTATTTTCTAGATCTTGGGTTTAGCTATTCCAATGTAACCCCTTATTTGGCTATTCATTTTGGTTTTGGTCCTGAGTGTATTCCTAATCCTTTTTCTATGTCTACCCTAGTGGGTGACTCTATCATGACTTGAAGAGTTTATAGGTGTTGTGTGGTATTTATCCGTCATATGAAGATATTGGTGGATTTGATAGAGTTAGAGATGTTAGATTTTGACGTTATTTTAGGGATAGATTGGATCTATTAGTGCTATGTATCTCTTTATTGTACGATACACAAGGTCAGTATATAATTATGGGATGAACTGATGATTGAGTGGGAGGGGAGTTCCCTAGTGCCTAAGGGAAGGTTAATGTCTTACCGAAGAGCCTAAAAATTAATTTCTAAAGGGTGTCTGTGTCACTTTGTTAGGGTTAAATATTCTAATTCTGAGGGTCCCTCCTTTTCATCTGTCCCTATGATCTATGAGTTTTTTGAAGTGTTTCCTAATGATCTTCTTAGTGTCCCTCCCTACATGGAAATTAATTTTGGGATTGATATTCTTCTGGACACATATCCTATTTCTATCCCTCCCTATAGAATGGATTCATCTGAGTTGAATAAAATTAAGGAGCAGTTGAAAGATCTCCTTAATAAGGTTTTATCTACCCTAATGTTTACTCGTGGGGCGCGTCAATACTCTTTGTATGTAATAAAGATAGGTCCCTTCGAATGGGTATAGATTATCGCTAGTTGAATAAGATAACAGTGAAGAATAAGCATCCCCTTTCTAGGATTGATGACCTATTTGACCAGTTATAGGGTGCGAAGTACTTCTCTATGATTGAACTTTGGTCAGGTTATCATCAGTGAAAGATTAGGGAGGTGGATGTACCTAAGACTATTTTTCGAACCTGATATGGCCATTTTGAGTTTTTGTTGATGTTGATGTGCAATAGGAATATAGAACTTTTGATGCTTAAAACTATGAGAATATGCATGTACTTAAGGCTATTTTTTTGGATTTTAGGGGTTTTTGGACTTTTTTGTAGGAAATCGTGTTATTAATGCTAATTTTGTGAAAAAGCGGGAAAAAGGTGTGTTTGGCTTCTTTTTGGTGCAATTATGGATGTTTAAGATAATGTCTAACTTATTCATAATCAAATCATGTTTGAGAATTGATGAAGAGTTGAAAATATGACTCCCGGTACCTACAAAGTCAACCTGTGAATCGTATGTAGGACCCGTAAACCACAGGTAGGCAAAGAACATGCTAGAAGTCCAAATATCAAGAGTTAGGATGTAGAACTTGTACCCACACATTGTACCTGCACCATGGGACAGAAACCAAGTACTACCTTCTCTCTTTGCCAGAAAGCTAGTACATAGAGTAGGTGGTCTCTGGCAGTGACTTTTTTGGATCATCCCAAAAATCATTTCCTAGGGTTTCTATGTATCGTAATTACACTCGTATAATTCTTTAAAGCCCTATTATGTATGGCTAATAATGTTTTCCTAATTTATTTTGGATTTGAACTCTAGGGTTTCTTGTAACCAATAAATACCCTTTTAGGCTTTGTTTAGTTTATTCCATACATCAATTAAACACATTAATTTAGACATATACATTCACGTAGTGATTGATTGAGAAGAAGACCCCTCTGGGGCCAAGTTCTCAGCCATCTTTTTTGTTCTTAGTTTGTTATTCAATTTAGTACTTTGGCATTTCTTCTCTTATTATTGTGAGACTGATTTTGTAATTTTTTTGTGGATTCAATGATTGATCTTATAACTATGAGCGGCTAATTCCATTAGCTAGGGTTGTGGCAACCCTAGCGGATTAACAAAGTAGAGGAAATGCCAAGTCGTTCTAGATAAAGATTTTTGCATGTTTTGCTTTAAATTCATTATGATTGATTTCTTAATGGATTTATACATTAAAATCCTCGCTAGATATCACTACTTACTCTATAAAAGGAGTAATGACTAGGAAAAGATAAAGACAACGGTAATTTGGGAGTTAACAGTCGATCCATTGTAGTACAACGGTATATCTCAATGATTATTAGCTTTCATCTAATAACTTGAGACTCAAAAGGTGATAGTTAACTGAGACCAAGGTAAGGGTTAGTAACGTGATACCTTGAGACTCAAAAGGTAAAGGGTGAAACCCTCCAACTTGTCCAAAAAAACTATAATAGGTACATAACCTATCGATTATACATGCAAGATATTGGGATAGTTTTATAGTGAACAATAAGTCTACTATGTTGCGAATCCAGGGGGAATACAAGCCTAGTGTTTGTCTTAGATTGTTTACAACCAAGAACAACTAATTCTTCTCAACTTTTTCTATTTCAATAAATCCTCCCTATTTTACTATCCTGTACTTCCTGGTAATTTTAATAAGTTCAAGAAGGATTTATGATGTATTCCCTTGGAATTTAAACCCAACCAATTTGGGTTACTATATGTGACATTGATCGCTTCATCCTTCAATTGGAGGTATATTTTGAGTGTTATAAAATTTTTGTGCCATTGTCGAGGAATATAGTCTCAAAATTATTGATTAAAGTTGGTAGAGTTATTGGGCTTTATTTTTCTTTTGTTAACCTGCTCTTCTAGAGATGACATATTGGACAGAAGAAGTATGGAGTGATGATGACTCCTTATTTATTAACCTTTTTCGTTTTGATATGATGCATTATTGTAGGAGTGTCGCTAATATAGTGTGTGAGCACAAAGATAGCCTATTGGAAATGATAACACACCTTGTCCACAATAATCATAAGTTTATTCAAGAGGTTGACAAGTTTGTCTTTGAAATTTAAAACTTACAAGTAGAGTTGAATGCAAACGCTGCTTCGTGGAATGCAAACCAATATAGTTATGGGTGGTGTTAGACTTAAATTTTTTTGAAAATCCAACTTGTGGAGCTACAATTGGAGGAGCATAAAATTTCTCTTGCTCTTATGGATAATGTCACTGTTAAGGGGAGCATACTAGAGTTATGTGGGGATGAGAAAAAGATTGCAAATCATGTGTTGAGGCGTATTATACCTCATTCGAGGAATTTTTCCATAATGTGTTTTGGATAATTAGATCTTGATCGAGCTATCCGATCTTGAAGAAGAGGGAAGGAAAGAGGAAACATATATCTATATTCTTGAATTTGCTGATCTAGAATCTAAAAATTACATTCATCACATAAGGGTCAAGTAGTACCACATGCCACATATATTTCTTGGATCCTTTATTTTTATATCTCCGCCCCATGAGCATAATGGGAAATCGAAAAAATAATTAGGGGGTGCAATTCATAAGTTCAAAGTGGAAAGAAAAATTTAAAGTCCAACTATTGGGCTACCTTGGTGATTTCTGAGTAATCAAGGTACCCATACACTTGTTGGGGAAGTTTAAGAACCCAACCGAGTCCGATCATGCCGCAACGTGAAATCAGGCACTGTATATGAGGCAACATAAGGTATTTTATTATTTGTATTCATATTGCATGATTGATGTCGGATATCCACACCTATGGTGCCACAGGTATATTTCTAACTCTCATATTTTTGTTTGATGCATTCGGTATAATGCATGATTTTAAGTTGGGGATGGGACTGTTTGTGTGTCTTAATGTCCTCATGGAGTTTTTGTTGTCGTGCCTCTTTTCTCTAGAGTCTTTTTACTAGTAGAGCCGGCATGTTTAGGCATATTATGTTTTGTTTCATGATGTTTTGTGGTTAATTAGGATAAAAATAAGAATCTAAGGTAGTTGACATGTTTTTGTTGATTTTTGAGATAAATTATAATACATCTCCAATTGTTAGATTTTGAACTGTGTGATATGTATGTATATATGTCTATTGTGAATCTTGTTATGGATTTAAAATTAGGGACTTGATAATCATTGCTAATAATTGCATGAACTTGATAGGTACTAGTTGGTAATATTTACTTTGTTCCAAGTGTTCGTGAGATGCAACTTAGTTTGCTTTGTGTGCTAAAAATAAAACCTGCCCGGTTAGTCTTGCCTATGTTGAAAGATAGTCAGTTAAAAAAGGATCATAGGCTGCTCTTGATTTTTGTCTACTTTTAGCCTAAATGACCTTCTATGTTCATATACCTTTATTTTGAGAATGAATCCCTATTTTTCTTGTTTCACCTTTCACCTTCCCTTTTTTTCTTACAATGAACCTGTTTTGGCCCTGGTCCTCCTTGGATGTTGTGCAAGTCAACTGAGGCAAATTGCCTAAGTTGAGGGTTTCTATCATAGGGGTTCTTAATATATAGTGGGTATAAAGAAGGGTAGAATCATAGAAAAAGAAATTACGGTTGGGGTGGTAGCAATATAAAGTAAAAAAAGAAAAGAAAAGATTTGGGAGCCTAGTGCATCACAGGTATGTTCTCACCTTCGTATGTTTTACTTTATTTTAATGCATTGAGGACAGTGTAAAGTTTTTAGTTGGGGGTTGGCATACCATGCCTAAGTTGAAAAGAAAGAATAATAGAACCATACCTACTTGATGTGCTTTAAAATAAAAAGGGAGAAATAAGGGCATAATAAAGTAAAAAATGTCTAATAGTCTGACCCCAAAGTTAATGTAGTGAAAAGAAGGCTTAGTCACTTGATATATTCAAACGTACCCTACCAAACCCCCAAGCCTACATTACTAGCCGAATAAAGTCCTATAGTGATCCTAACTTGACTGTCTGATAGTTAAGGCAAAGAAAATATGGGCAAGCCTATGGTATTTGACATGCATTGATTGGAACTTCTTCTTAAGTGTGAGTGTCTTTTGACTGTCCCTACTTTGACATGCACTATTTGATATAAGTGAGTGGGACTCTTTTCTATGAGGTCACATGGGATGTATTGCTAGCTGCTTACTTATTTAGGTAATGTAACTTTCATATATGAATGGTTGTTTGTTGCTAATTTAATGCCATAGCTGGATTCCTTTGTGTAACATTGTTGTTCTTCATTAATACACACAGTTTTATTTTAAATCATTAAACTTTTAGATGGTAATTATCTTGAGATAAAATTGATAATTGACTGTCATAGGTATCTTAGATTTCTCTTGGTTAAGCATCGTCGTATTGTTTTGTTATGTTTTGTTGCCTGAGGCATGCAACATTCTAAGTTGAGGGTATTGGTGTGCTATATAAATATAGTTCTTTCGATGCTTAAAACTATGAGAATATGCATGTACTTATGGCTATTTTGTTGGATTTAAGGTGTTTTTGGAGTGTTTTGCAAGAAATCATGTTTTGGATGCTAATTTTATTAAAAGGAGGAAAAAAGGTCTGTTCGACTACTTTTTTGGTGCAATTATTGATGTTTGGGACAATTTCTATCAAGTTCGTGATCAAAACATGTTCCAGAATTGAAGAAGATCTCAAAAGATTAGTCTCAACACCTACCAAGTGAACCTACGGATAACATGTGGGACCTACGGACCGCAGGTAGGCAACACAAGTGCCAGAAGTCCGAATCCTGAGAGTTAGGTAGCAAGAGTTGTACCCTTACCCTTTAACTGCACTCTATTCCATACTACAGGTTTTCCATGCTCTCTATGACCGACCGCAGGTATAAAGAGTAGGTAGTCGCTGACAATAATTTTTCCCGATTGGCCCAAAATCATTTCGTAGGGTTTCTATGTATCCCAATTACTCTCCTATAATGTTTAAGTCCTGTATTGTAAGGGTAATTACTTTTTCCCATTTCATTTAGGATTTTAACTCTAGGGTTTCTTGTAACTTATAAATACCCTTTTCGTCTTGGTTTAGATTATACTATACATCATCAAACACATTAATTCAGACATATACATTCACATAGTGATTGATCGAGAAGGAGGACCCTCTAGGGCCAAGTTCTCTTCCATCCTTGTTTGTTATCCAATTTAAAACTTTGGGATTTATTCTCTTATTAATGTGAGATTGATTTTGTAAATTTGGCTATGGATTCCTTGATTTATCTCATAACTATGAGCAGCTAATTCCCTTAGCTAGGGTTGTAGGAACCCTGGCAGATTAACAAAGTTGAGGAAGTGCCAAGTCATTCTACATAAAAATTCTTTCATGTATTGTTTTATCTTCATTATGATTGATTTCTTAATGGATGCATATTTTAGGATCCCACCTTGATATCGCTACTTAGTCTAAAAAAGGAGTAGTTACTCGGAAAAGATAAAGACAATAATAATTTTGGAGTTAACAGTCGATCCATTGCAGTACAAAGATTTATCTGAATGATTGTTAGATTTCATCTAATAACTTAAGACTCAAAAGGTGATAGTTAATTGCGATCAAGGTAAGGGTTAGTAACGCGACACCCTGCAACTGAAAAAGTAAAGGGTGAAATCCTCCTACTCATCCAAAAGACTATAGGAGGTACCTTACTTTTCAATTCTGCATACAAGATACTGGAATAGTTTGACACTGCATGGTATGTCTATTAAGTTGAAAATGCAGGAGAAATATAAGCCTAGTGTTTATCTTAGATTGTTTACAACTAAGAGCAACCAATTCTTCTATCCTTCTCTTATTCTAGCAAATCCCCCCTTTTTACTTTCCTGCATTGCCGGGTAATTGTAACAAGTTCAAGATGGATTTTAAACACATTACCTTGTGATTTGAACCCAACTTATTTGTGTCAGTATGTTTTACAACGACCACTTTATCCTTCAATTGGAGGTGAATTTTGAGAGTTATCAGATGAAATTTGCATTAAATAATACCCCGATCACATTTTTGGATCTTTTGAATTGGGTTTTCCATCGGTTTGTTGACCCATTAATCATTGTGATTATTTAGGACATCCTGGTTTATTCTAAGAGCGAGGTGGATCATGCCGCTCACCTTCATATAGTGTTATAGACCCTTGAGGATCATCGTTTATATGCTAAGATTTCAAAGTGTGAGTTCTAATTTAATGTTGTTACTTTAGTGGGCCATGTTTTATCTAGCGAAGAGATCATGGTGGATTCAAACAAAGTTGTGATGGTTAAGAAGTGGCCTAGTCCCACAGCTCCAACCATCATTCAGAGCTTCTTGGGTATAGCCGGGTATTATAGGAGGTTTGTGAGAAGTTTTAGCTTTTATTATTGTCTTATTGACTAGGTTAACTCAGAAAAAGTGAAGTTTCTACGGTTTGATCATAACACCCAAAATACACCTTCACTCTAAAGATGATTGTGGTTGTTATTATAAATACTAACCCAACTAGGTTGGATTCGAATCCCAAGGGAATAAAAAGTAAATGGGGGGATTTTAATGGCAATATCAAAAGTGAAGCAAATATCAACTTCGGTTGTAATCATTATCATTCAGCACTAGGATTGTATTCCCCTTACTTCTTAACACCATAGGCTTATCATACTTTGTTAACCCAACTCGATGCCTTGCATGCAAAATCAATAAGTTATAAACCTTCTATAGTCTTTTGGACAAGTAGAAGTATTTCACCATTTACCTTTTGAGTGTTAGGATGTCGCCTTACTAACCCTTATCTTGACCTCAATTAACTTTTACCTTTTGAGTCTCTAGTTATTAGATGAAATCTAACCATCTTACTAAGATAAAACCTAGAAGCGTGGATCGATAGTTAAACTTAAAGTTACTATTGTCTTTATTTTTTCCTAGTCACTACTCCTCTTTTGGAGTAAGTAGCAATAACCTAGGTAGGATCCTAATATCGTCCACACATTAAGAAAACTTTTATTTTAAAGTTAAAGAAATACATGGGTATCGGTTTAGAACAACAACAACACTTCCCCTACATCGTCAATCCAACAATGTTTCCATAACCTTATCTATGGGCTTTTAGTCTATCATACGTGTGAATAAATCAATAGCATTCATAATTGAAAGCATAAATGAAATCACAATGATATAAAGTAGAAAACCCACAACTGTTACTGGATTAATCAACAAATGTAAATACAAGAGAATCCAAAGATAAAAATTGGCACTTGTAATCAAAATATTTTTGAGTATCAAAAGGGTGTTACTCCTACTAAAATAATACATAAAGGATATTTATTGTACAAGAGGAAATCCTAAAGTCAAAGACCAAATGAAATAGGAGAAAATAGGGTCAGTGGACACATGTACTCTATACCTTCTCCCTAACTCGGGGAGTGGGTAGTACCTGCGGTATGCACATATACCCGGACCCTGGATATATGTAGTACCTACGTTAGCAGGGTGAACGCAGGGATGATTGCAGGTACAAGGCACATATAGCGGATGAAAAATTTCTTAAAGCTTAGCTTTCAGGATTTTGGACTTCTAGCACTTGTTTTGCCTACATGCAATCCGTAGGTCCTACTTGCGGTCCAAATGTAGACTTGGTATGTACCGGGAGTCATCTTTTTAGTTCATCTTTCATTCTCAAAAAATATTTGATCGCAATTAAGCCATAAAGTGTCCCAACCATCCATAATTTCTCAAAAAATATCCAAAACACCCTTTTCATGAACTTATCATCCAAAATTGATTTCCATTCAAAACATGCCCAAGACACATCATTCAGAACAAAATTGCCAGAGAATCTTGCATATTTTCCACGTTTTAAGCATAGAAAGTGCTATATTTTTATAACACATTAATACCCTCAACTTATAATATTTGCATGTCCCCAGGCAATAAAACACAACAAAAACAAAAATGATATTTAACTAGGAGAATCTAAGCTATTCAAGGTAGTCAGTTAAATCTTAAAACTCAAAACACCCCCTCTCGGATCTTATTTTAAAAAACCAACTGTCTATGAACAATAATCACAACATTGTGATACAATGGGATCAAGGTATAACAATTACTTTAGAAACAGACAACCACTCATATATACAAGTTACACTACTCGAAACAAGAAAATAACTAATAATATAACTCAAGTTCCCTCACAACAGGAATATCACACTCACTCATATGAAATAATGCATGTCAATGCTAGGACGGTCAAGAGACACAAACACTTATAAGAGAAGTTCCAATCAATGCATGTCATATACCATAGGCTTGACGTTATTTTCTTTACCTTAGCATTCAGATAGTTAACTTAGGATCACTATAGGACTTTTTTCATCTTGTAAATTAGGCTTGGGGTCTGGTATGGTACATATGGTCATATCAAGAGAATAATCCTCCTTGGCACTAGTCTAACCTTGGGGTCTCACTTACTAGCCAATTTCTTTTTATTTCACCCTTATTTCTTCCTTTTTATTCTTTAGTGCACATTCAGGTTGGGTATGGTCTTTTATTCTTTATTTTTCACTTTTTTCACAATTTTTTTTCTTTTTCTTTTTCTTTTTCTACCACACCTATCCCAAGTAACTTTTTCTTCTTATTTTACCCTTCTTCATACCCACTTTATACTATGCACCCCCATGATAGCCACCCTCAACTTAGGCATTTTACCTGAGTGGAAGTGTACAATATCTAAGGAGGTCCAAGGCCAAAATAGGTTTATTATAGCATAAATAGGAAGGTTAATAGGTGAAATAAGAAAAATAGGCTACAAGGCTCAACACAGGGATCAAGGGGTACAATTTACACATGGAAGGTCGTTTAGGTTAAAACTGTACTAAAATAATAAATGGCCTATGATCCTTTCTTAACCGACTATCTGTCAACCTAGGTAAGACAAACCAGGCATGTTCATAATTCATCACACAATAGGAACTAGGTAGTATCTCACACACACATAACACAAAGTCAATATTAAAAACTACTACCTATATAATTTATGCAATTCTTAAAGTGATTATCAAGTCCCTAATCCTAATGTTATAACAAGATCCACAACGTTCACACATATATACATTGACACAGTTCTAAAACACAAATTTTTGAAGGGCTATCAAAAATAAATCAAAACATGACTACTGTCCTAAATACTTAAAAATCACCTAATTAAATAAAACTAAAACACAATACAAAATAAAATACAGTACAAGACAAAATTACCCTAGATATGCTGGTTCTACAACCATACTGTGGCCAACAATAGAAGAACAATAATAAAAACCCACGACGGTATAGTATACCCACCCCTAACTAAAAACCTAAGCACTATCCTCTGCTCTAAAACAAAGTTAAATAGAGGAATATGAGAACTTACTTGGCCCGTACTAAGCGTCTGCATCATAATCTTCCTAAATGGGGGTATATCCCAAGACGGAGGCTATGGTAGTGGCGGTCTACTATGATAAGATGTACCACAGCTAGATCAACATGCCTCTACCTATTAAAAATGTAGTCTTCATCAAATCATGGTTAGCCCTTTCCATGGCTTGCTAATATGGTTTGTCTGGTTTCTGTAGGTCCCCCTCTCAGCCTCTCTTGGTCCAAACTACAGGGAGTGACACATCATCCTTTGTGAATAAATTAAAGTGTATAGGACTATACAAATGTGATGGTTGAATAATTAGGGATACAACTATAGGGATAGATGATATGTGGCTCTAATTGAGATATCACATATTTGCTCACAAGATATCCACCTCTTCCCTCATATGTCCTAGATCCAACATATCAGTCTCTCCAAAGTGGTTTTCTATACCTCTGTCATCAACACTATTGTATTTACTACACTGACCTCTATAGCAATATCCTCATTAATAGTGTCAGTTATTAATACCACTCACATATTGTCTGACTGATGTACTGTCATACACATATCAAACACTACCTGTTAATAATTTAGTTTGAAGGTGATCTCTCCCTATTCCATATCAATCAGTATCCTACAATTATATAGGAAGGGTCTACCTAATATAATGAGGGCTTGAGAATTCACCTCAAAATCTAAAACCATAAAAACAATGAGGAACATAAAGGATGCCACCCATACTTCTTAATTACACAAGACATCCACCGATTTCGTCATAGATAAGTCAACCATCAACAATTGTATGGATGTAGGTTTGAGTTCCTCTATCCTCAACATCTTGTATACAATCAATAGAATCATATTTACTCCTGATTCTAAGTAACTTAAAGCTTTCTTGGCATTAAAAAGCCCGATAGAACACGAAATAGTGACTGCTCCGGGATCCTCCTTCTTTTCAACTAATAGTAATAAAAGGGTTGCACTGTAAGGGAGAACATGATCAATGGTCTCAACAACACAATCCTTATCACTATCATACTCAAAATCATCATCACCCTATGTAAACTTCTTAGACTCTGCCTCAAGTGTTTAATCACTCTAAGTGATGTCAATCCTCAACTCCAAAATTATAGGTACAGAGGGATCATCAGTAGTGGCATCACAATTAGTGGTGATGGCTAGACAATGACTTCTAGCTGCTGGACTCTAAACCTTTTCACTTAGAAGAGTAACGGGCTATTTTTATTTAATCATGGTAGATATTTTCCCAACATAGTGATCCAATAACTTGATAGCATTGGCATGAGACTCCACCTTCTGGGTCAACCCTGAAATGTTAGCCTTAAACTCCTTAAGGTTGTTCTCCTAATTTTCATGACCTTTCACTAGTTTGGTCATCATTTCATCCATTATTTATATCATATCTCTTCTACCAAGAATGTAACAATCTCCCTTTACCCTGTTATCATCTCTCCACCTCTAGTCATTTTCTCTATCCCTACAATGGTCACTATATCTATCATAATAGATCTAACCTTGGTTCTTTTTCTCTTGGGCTCAGAAACCTTCCAACTAATGATCTGAATATCTAGACTCCCATTCTAATATAGACTCATAATATCTAGAAGCTACACCCTGTGCTCTTACTGTATGGACTTTTTTGGAATTCACCATCACAAACTACATTGTCAGCAACCAAATATCGGCCCTCAACAGTGTAATCTCTCATGACATAATAGAATCATCTACACTCTAGTCACTGGGGGAACTAATATCATAAGTGATAGAACCTCTTTAAGCCTCCCGAGTTTTCCACCCTCGATTAGTTAGAGAGATCTAATCTAAAATACCATAAGCTACCTCCCAAAGTAGTCTCATAAAGGCTCCTCTACAGATATGTATGTCATGGATCTAGAAATGATGTTTAGGACTCTATAAAATAACTCCAATAAGTTTGTCCCATAAATTTCATGGTTGGGCACCATATTCAACTTCTACTTGAACTTAAACCATATATCGTACATAGATTCCGACTACATGTGCTTGAAATTATAAATATCGTCCTTCAGCTGCAACATCCTGGATAGAGGAATGAACTTATTCAAAACCTACCTGTGCAACTTATTCCATATAGTGATAGATCCTTTTGGAAGTTCCCCTAACCATAAAGATATTTCTCCTCGAAGAGAGAAAGGGAACAACCTCAATCTGAGGGCCTCCTGATTCACCTCTAGATATTTATATGAATTGTAAATTCCATTTAAATTGGATAGATGAATGTCTGAGTCATCTATAGGAAACCACACAAACATACCCTTAAAGTATAAGAGTTGGATCATAGCACCCAATATATTAACCTTAATGCATAGAGGTAAAACAAGTGGTATAATGGCACCAGTATCTGTTGGGTCAAAATACCCTAGATCCTCTTTATTATCCTCATATTCTTGTAAATAAAAGTATGTTGGGATCATGTGGTCTCGTCCACCTCAAAGTCTATACTTGTATCCATCGTGTGTTGCTTGTTGCTCTAATTCTTGTCTCTGCATAGTTAACTCTGTCTCATAAGCTATTGATAAGGAATATTTTTCCCTCATCTAATTAGCATCTTATTCTAATATAACCTCTGTATGCTGGTCAATAGTATCATAAACTCCTCTAGGAGGAGGGGGAGGCATGCCATCATGAACCCTTTCAGGACTATCATCTCTTTTATGTTCTACCATCTTACTAGGTGTTTATAGTATCCTCTCTGGATTCATATTCAATAGGAGTAAATGATTGACTCTACACCATATGCTAGGCATACATTGATATATACCAAATAAAGGATAGAAATAAAAAGAAAGACCGAATAAATAACAACTAATTCAATTCACAAATCAACACTATACTTCCTGAAAACAGCGCCAAAATTTGATATCGCCAAAAATACACCTTTACTCTTAAGATGATTGTAGTTTCTGTCGAATATAGTAACCCAAATAGGTACGATCAAATCCCAAGAGAACACGTGGACATGTGGATCTAAGACGTTGTAATCAATGGGCAAAAATTGAAAAAAAGTAAATGCGGGGATTTGAATAGAAATATCAAACATTGATAAAATATCAGCTTGGGTTTTAATAAGTATTGATGAACACTAGGATTTTGTTCCCCAAGCTTCTCAATTCCGTAGGCTTATCGTTCTTTGATAAGCCAACCTAATTCCTTACAAGCAGAATCAATAAGTTATGTACCTTTAATAGTCTTTTGGACGAGTAGAATAATTTCACACTTTACCTTTTGAGTCTTAGGATGTCGCCTTACTAACCTTTATCATGAACCCAATTAACTATTACATTTTTAGTCTCTAATTATTAGATAAAATCTAACCATCTTACTAAGATAAAACCTAGAAGTGAGGATCGACATATAAACACCAAATTAATGTTGTCTTTATATTTTCCTAGTCACTACTCATTTTTTGGAGTTTGTAGAAATAATATAAGCGAGATGCTAACATAGGGCACCCTTTAAGAAAATAATTATATTAAAGATAAAGTAATATATACCTGGGAATTGGTTCAGAACAACAACAATACTTCCCTTACTTTATCAATCCATCAGGGTTTCTACAACCCTAGCTGTAGCTTTTTAGCTGCGCATGTGTGTGAACAAATCAATAACATTCATAAATGAAAGCATAGATGAAATGACAAAGACCAGAAGTAGAAACCCCAAAGTTGTAACTTGATTAATCAACCAAAGTTAATACAATAGAATCCCAAGATTAAAATCGGATCATGGAATCAATATATATTTATGAGTATCAAAAATTTATTATTCCTACCAATTAATTCATAAATAATATTTATATTACAAGTGGAAACGCTAAAATCAAAGCCTGAATAAAATAGAAGAAAAATGTGGTCGATGGCTATATATAGTTTGTACCTACTCCCTGACACTGGAAGTTGGTAGCACCTGCGGTAAGAAAATGTTAACTAACGATGGGCGTAGGTAGTACCTTCATTCAGTAGGGTGAGAATAGGTATAGGATGAATGTAGCGAATGAAAAAATCCAGAATGTTCAGCTCTTGGGATTTTGGACTTATAGCACTTGCTTTGCCTACATGCGGTCCGTAGGTCATACTTGTTGTCCACATGTTGACTTGGTATGTACCGAGAGTTATTTTTTTAGCTCTTCTTTGATTCTTGAATAAGATTTGATCACGGTCAAGACGAAAAGTGTCCCGAGCATCCTTAATTGTTCCAAAATAGCCAAAAACACCCTTTTTAGGAAATTATCATCCAAAACATGATTTCCTGCAAAATATATGCAAGATACATAATACATAACAAAATATACTATGAATATTGCATATTTTCCTTGTTTTAAGCATCAAAAGTGCTCTATTTCTATGGTACATCATCTGATGGTTGTGAGGGTAGCTTTGATAGGCTAACAGATAAGTTGACCTTTACTCTGATGTTGACCCTTCCCGAGGGTACTGATGGATTTGTTTTTTATTGTGATGCATCTCGATGAGACTAGGTTATGTGTTCATGCAACTTGGTAAGGTTGTGTCTTATGCTTCTAGGAAACTAAAGGTTTATGAGAAGAATTATCTGACTCATGATTTGGATTTGTTATCTATGGCTATTTTCCTAAAGATTTCGATCCATTACCTAATGGGGGGTTCACGTTAACATCTTTTTAGACCATAATTGTTTACATTATATGTTCACCATGAATGAGTTGATTCACAAGCAAATAAGATGGCTTGAGTTTCTAAAGGACTATGATATGAGTCTTCATTATCATCTTGGTAAAGATAATAAGGTTTTTGATGCTCTTTGTAGGATATCTATAGGGAGTTTATCTCATGTTTATTAGGAGAAATTACGGTTGGTTAAGGATATTCACTGTTTGACTAATCTTGGAGTTTGGCTTTTGGACTCTGAGGATAGTGGTATGATTTTTCAATAGGTTGTGAAGTCCTCTTTGGTGTCGAGGTGGAGAATAAGAAGATTTCGGATCCTATTTCTATGAGAATCAAGGATGATATTGTAATACCCCGATCGTTTCTTAAGCTTAAATCCATCTTTTGAGTGAATATGGATGACTTCCAAATTTATTTTTATGTATATCCTGTTGTATTTCCCTAAATTATACTTTCTATCATGTGGAGAATTGGATAAGCTTTCCATCGACATAAGATTCACCCGAATCGGACACCCGGTGAGGAAGTTAGAGACATTTTGTAATTCCCCGAGACTCTAACCAATAGTGTAACCATGAATAAAGCTCTTTAGAAATAAATTATAGTGATTTGGTTGTTTTCTAATCTAGGATGGTGTGTATTAAGGCCTTAAAGATGTCCTAACGATTGGGCGAATCAAAATATTTCTTACCGATTGAATTCTTGGGAAGGATATTGGTATAGTCAACTTCAAATGAGCATATATATCATTATACTTGGAGGTTTTGAGATAATGACATATAAACATATATATAATTGAATTAGCTTTCCAACAATACCAATTTCGCCAAAATCCAATATCGGAGAAAAGAGTTATACCCATTGTACTCCAGCATGGTCAAGCTGGAAAACTGTGACGACGGTTCTGACAGTCTGTCACGTTTCATATGCCATTTTTGATGACATCATCACTTTCTGACGACATTTCTAACAACATCGTCAGCCCTGGGCAGAAAATCAAGAATTGGACCCCTTTTTGTGACGATCATTTGTGACGGCCAATCACGGACCTGACGGCCCGTCACAGATGGCGTCAAGTATATTTTTCCAGCAACTCAAGGATGTTTTTAAAATGGTATTTTGGTTCTTTTCATTCATTTTAGCGTCTATATATACTAGTAGTGGAGAAAACCTTCATTCTCTCATTCTCTTTCAAGAAATACATCAAGAAACTAGGGTTTTCTTCTAAAATCCTAAATCAAATCTTCTCCAAAAAGTTTAAGAATCTTCCAAAGATTTCACCAAGTTGTCCAAGTATCAAATTTTTTCAAGTCAAAGGCATCAAAAAAATTAGCTCAAAAGTGTGAAGAAGAGTTCCCAATCAAGCTTGTTCATCTTAAATCCATAATACAAGGTATGTGGGGTTTGAACAAGAAAACTTCTTTCATTCTTGTGCCCAAAGATTTAATTTCTACTATTGAAGTTCATGATTTTTGCAAAATGGGTTTACACCCAAATTACTTGATTAATGATTTATGATATTTGAGCTATTCAAGATTGATACACATGACTATTTCATCATTTATTTCTTAAATTGATAACTTATGCCATGATTTGAATATCGTTATTATGAGTTGATGATTTCTGAATGATTTGATATAAGAGTCATGATCTAAGCTTTTCTATGAGAAGTTTATTATTGAATATATATATTGATATTTGAGCTTCAGAGTCAAGAATGAGTCCAATGATGTTTTCTTAAAGTATTTGATACATGATTATTTTAAAATTTCCAAATTTTGACTTGATATTTAACATTGTGAATTTTATGTTTCTACCATGAGTTGGTATTTCAAGTGTTTTCAAGACATGTGTCAAGCTTTAAACTTCCTTATGAAAAATTGGATTATTGAGTATATTGATTTATGAGATTGAGTCGTTATAATGAGTCTTGATATTTTCTCAAAGTTATTGATGTTGCCATGACTTAATGAATTAATACATCTTGATGTTGAGAAAGATTGTTTGATTTTGAGTCGAGTTAGGGATCCACAGAGTACATGATTTTTCCAGATGAGATATATATATATATATTTATGTTTTGGTCTTTATAATAGACCCACGAGTTGATATTGATTAAGGTGGATTCCCTAATGCCTTCTGAGCTGAATCTTGGAAGAGTATTTAGCACCGAGTAGGAAATTTGGTATTTCCCCGAAACTACGTGCCATCGTAGGATTGATGTTGATAATTGCGGGCCAAAGGATGATTGTGGGATTGTGATTTTGAAATTGAGGTTGTACTCCCTGGCAGGAATACGATGCTCTCGCCAATGTGGGGTTTTCTCCTTAGGAGGGTAATATGTTGGACTCCATGCGACTCACATGGTGTAGTTATGTCGGTTATAAGAAACTCCCAAGTCCATAATAGTCCAAGTTTTCATGAGTTACCGAGTCACTCTAAGTCATGATTTAAAGAGTTTGAGTTGAGTATAATGATTTATGAGATTTATAATGCTTTTACTATTATTGATGACTTACAAGGAATATATTTCAATTAATTCGAGCTAAGAAAGTCATTACCGTCAGCATGCATGATTTTCATAATCATTTATGATATTATTTATAATGTTGCATTGCACCCCCACATATTTAGTACATTCCTTAAAGTACTGACCCCTATATATTTCTAGATGCTACAATGTCTTATAATGTAGGTACAAGTTATAGCGTAGATACCGTATTCAGTCGGTTTGCAGCTTCCAGTCAGCAGGTGATGAGTCCTTTTGATTCGGGGGATTTAGTCAGTTATACAGTTCGAGAAGTGTTGTATTTTTTCTTACTTTAGTCGTATTGAGATTGGGTAGTTGGGAGTTATGACCCATGTATCTGAAGTCAGTACTAGTAGAGGCTTCGTAGACAGTCAGTAGAAGTTGATGTATTCAGTTTCAGTTTCATTTGTAAAAGTAGAGTTGTAATCTTTTAAAGTTCATATTTGTATTGAGCAAGTTCGGATAAGTTCTAAGTTTTTCTGATCTTATATAGATTTTAGCATTTTATCTAGTTGTTTACGAGTTATGCCTGTAGGAGGGTTAGCTTGGAGTCACTTGTGCCCCTAAGCACCGTGTGACATAGCGGGACCCAAATTTTGGGGCATTACAAACTTGGTATCAGAGCATAGATTTCAAGTATCCTAGGGTGTCTATGAAGCCATGTATAGTAGAGTCTAGCGGAATGGTACGGAGATGTCTGTACTTTTCTTTGAGAGGCTACAAGACATTTAGGAAAGGTCTCCATTCTTTCAAGTCTTAGATCGTGCTATAGAAAGGTTCGTTAAGAACCTTATATAGATTCACATTTTACCCTATTCGAGGCATCCCCGCTTTATTTTCAAGGTATTAGAGACAGTCAAACTCAATTCTTTGCAGACAGTAATTTCTTAAACAATCCTCTTAGATAGTTATGGAGTTTTAAATGAGCTAGAAAGTATCCTATTAGTGTCTGATCATGCCTTGCTTATGAATCGTGCAATAAGCCCAACTCAGTTGCACTTCCGGATTCCTTCTCAGAATCCATAATGATAATCTATACTTCTTTATCTAGGTACTATTCTTGAGGTAACATGTTCTGCAAGTTTCAATTTCCTTTCCTAACAATGCCCTTAGACTTACAAGAGAGAAATTTCAGAAGTCTTACAACGTGGCCTGAGAAGAGCTTACCAACGTCTTATGAGTTTCCTAAGTTTAATGTTATGCCCTGTCCCTTATGATTCTTTCAGTTGAGACAGAGTAAGATGTGTATTCTTAGATTATCAAATATTGTATGGAGAGTTTCTATCTCTTGTAACCTTGTTATCTTCATGATGTTGGAACTGAAAGTCTAGTGAAGCCGTTTGGGGCTCTTTCGATTCATTAGCATAATTGCTTTTTTATCCATCTCAAATTCTTTTTCAAAATGCAAATCAAAGACTAGTGAAGCCGGGTGAGGCCTATTTTGAATCACTAGCGACTCCTTGTATATCTTCTTTCCTCGTGCTGGTTAGAACTGGTTTAGAGGTGTTGTGGCAAGAAAGGGTGGAAAGTGTGATTTATTGGAAGTATGTACTGAGCCTTTTGTATGTAATCGAGTTAGTGAAGAAGTGATATTGTTCTTGTGTGTCAGCTCATGGAAGAAAGAGAAGGAGTTATTGGTGGAGGTAAATAATGGTTTGCTTAAGGTATGAAAAGAGTTGTTGACGGTATGTTTCACAAGATAGTATAAGTTATGGATAATGATACTTAGTGGATGAGTATTGTTAACTTAGGTGCTCCTGAGATTGCAAGGGAAAGTTAAGTTAAGGCTTAGAGAGTTATGAACTAAGTTAAGTTGTGTATGAAGGATAGATAGTAATGATGGGTAGAAAAAGGGCGTGTTGATGGATTATAAATGAGAGAGGCCATATGATTATGACCAATTATTATTATTAGGGGGTTTAAGTGGACTAGTGTTTATTGACGTTTTGTTTTATAATTTCCAAGTGAGAATAGTGTGTGTGAGGTGGAGTTGTAGGTTATGCTGAATGCTAGGCATTAAGCTTAGATTAATGGTGGCTATGAAGGTAGATGTGATGATTTCTTGGTTAATGGTGCTAGTTACAGGGAAGTGATCTAATAGGCTTGGGCAGTGCATGCGAGAGCTTGAGTTTGATCAACTTGTAATTAGGTTTGATTTTGTGTTCTTGGTAAGAAATCTTGCCCAAGGTGCTATGGGGCTGCTTTATTTTTCTAGGGTCATTGTATGTGGCGTAATTAGTAAGTGTCGTGGAGATGCTAGGTGGAGGAAGACTAGTTAGGTAATGAATAATGTTCCTAATAATTGGGTCAAGGAGTGTGATGGCTTTAGTCTAAGGGGGAGATAGTACAACAAGTGACCAGGTTAGGTTGTTAGGTTCTAGGGGGTATGTCAATAAGTTGTGCAACAGCTGTGAGAAGGGATACTACTCGACCCATTTTTATTTTAGTATTTCCAGTCATTCCTGTATTTATTCATGCTTTGCGTTTTGATTCCATGATCATGATTCAAGTCCAGGAATGCCATGAAGAATCATGTCCTCACTTAGTTACTGAAATGCGGAGTCTCAGACCTTTCACCGGTTGGAATCATATTTCATAGTTACGAATTCCCAATTTAGGTCATGCAACGCATGACTTATGTACTCGAGCTTTGTGATATGTTCAGTTCCAATGTTCAAGTGCTATTTTTAATGATCGGAATTCAAATTTATATCGTGCATGTCCTCGGGCCCTATTTCTTTGATGGGTTTATGATGTTAAATCCTCTATTCCTCAAGCCTCAGTTAAGTGTCTAGTTATTCATAGCATCTATTCATGTGTCAGATCCTTATGCTCTAATCTTTTAGTTATCTTTTCTTACCCAAGATAATGGTTATGAATAGTTATTTAGTCAGAAGAGAGGAGATATTTCCTTATCAACGATAGAGGGTGGCAGGCCTACTTTGGCTTGGCAGTAATGTGAAGTAAGATTGAGTCTAAGTCTTTGATACATGTTATGGTTAGTTAAAGTTTAATGTGTTATGATTGGGAAGATTGTGGTGTGTTCATTTTGTGTAATTCCATGAGTTGGAAAGAATATTGGGGTGAAGCATTTGCGTAGGACTTTATTAGAAAGGAGTATGCCAGGTGTGCTTGACGTGAGTGCATGGAAATTTTCTTGATAAGAGGTGTGTAGGGTATGAAGAAGAGGCTTTATAAGTGTTTGATTAGGAATGCACATGTGGTTATGAAGATAGGCTTGAATGTCGTGTTTGTGTGCATGCGGATGGGTGCCTTGCATATTAGTAAATTGATGGTGCTAGGTGGATTGGAGTTATCGAAGTGGTAATGAGAATTACTCTTGAAGTGAGAGTGTTTGAGAAGTGTGGTTGAGTTTAAGAGTAAGGATTTTCCTTGCTTGAAGCTTAGTGCTTTTATCCTGACTTATGATTCATAGGATTAGGTTTCAAGTTGTGAGACTATGGTAATTCTATGATCTCTGATTCAGATGTCTTGTTTAGATCTTGCCTAAAGTTCTTTGCTCATTCAGACCGTTAGAATTCCTTGGAAGTTTGTTGAAGGAATCCTCCACTTAAGTATGAGTATCTAGTACGATTCATTTTGCATGGTTAGCAACCCAGTTTTTTAAAATTTGGCAGATAGGTTTCTATGATATTCCATTTTTTGTTCGAACTAGTCTGTTCTTACCACTCGAAGTTTCATAAGTACGGGCAGTCTGATAAGTAGTTGCTCACGCCCAAATTCTATGAATTCAGTTCAGTATGTGTATCAGCCATCAGTTTCAGATTCGGATATATAATTGTGATTCAGTCTGTAAGCATTCATTAAACAATCTTTGTTTTCAAAGTATTCTAGTCCAGACAATGTAATACCTATTGTGTAGCCTTATCCTTGTTTCTCATAACCTATGTCTGCATAAATTATCTCTTAGCCGTCTATGAGTATGATTGCACTCTGGTCACATCAAGTGAATTCTAAATTCTCAGTATGAGCCCGCTCTTTAATATAGGAAGAAGGCAAATCAGCTCAGATTCAGTCGAGAATTACAGTTGTCCTCTATCGATTCTTTTCCAGTCTAGGATCCAGCTGTATAGCTATTCTCATCATCAGTTTATACATTCAACGAAGTACTTCAAATTTAGAAAGATATAAATTTAGATTTGCAAGTTTTTTTAGCTGTGTGTCTTCAGTTTTCTCTATATTCTTGGACAAAAAGCAACATTCGAGGATGAATGTTTCCAAGGGGGAGATATTGTAATACCCCAATCATTTCTTAAGCCTAAATCCATCTTTTGAGTGAATATGGATGACTTCCAAATTGATTTTTTTTATATCATGTTGTATTTCCCTAAATTCTACTCTCTATCATGTGGAGAATTGGATAAGCTTTCCATCGACATAAGATTCACCCTAATCGGACACCCGTTGAGGAAGTTAGAGCAATTTTGTAGTTCCCTGAGACTCTAACCAATAGTGAAACCATGAATCAAGATCCTTAGAAATAAATTATAGTTCTTTGGTTATTTTCTAATCTAGGTTGGTGTGTATTAAGGCCTTAAAGATGTCCTAACGATTGGGCGAATCAAAACATTCCTTACCGATTGAATTCTTGGGAAGGATATTGGTATAGTCAACTTCAAATGAGAATATCTCTCATTATACTTGGAATTTTTGAGCTCATGACCTATCAACAGATAGATATTTGAATTATATTTCCAACGATACCAATTGTGCCAAAATCCGATATCGGAACAAAGAGTTATACCCATTTTACTCCAGCATGGTCAAGCTGCAAAGCGGTGACGACGGTTCTGACAGGCTGTCACGTTTCTTACACCATTTTTGATGACGTCATCACTTTCAGATGACATTTCTGACAATGTCGTCAGCCCTGGGCAGAAAATCAAGAATTGGACCCCTTTTTGTCACGACCATTCGTGACGGCCTATCACGGACCTGACGGCCCATCACAGATGGTGTCAAGTATATTTTTCCAGCAACTCAAGGACGTTTTTAAAAGGGTATTTTGGTATTTTCCACTCATTTTTATCCTCTATATATACTAGTAGTGAAAAAAACCTTCATTATCTATCATTCTCTTGCAAGAAATAGATCAAGAAACTAGGGCTTTCTTCTAAAATCCTAAATCAAATCTTCTCCAAGAAATTTAAGAATCTTCAAAAGATTTCACCAAGTTGTCCAAGAATCAAATTTTTTCAAGTCAAAGGCATCAAGAAACTTAGCTCAAAAGTGTGAAGAAGAGTTCCCAATCAAGCTTGTTCATCTTAAATCCATAATCTAAGGTATGTGGGGTTTGAACAAGAACACTTCTTTCATTCTTGTGCCCAAAGATTTAATTTCTACTATTGAAGTTCATGATTTTTACAAAATGGGTTTACACTCAAATTACTTTATTAATGATTTATGATATTTGAGCTATTCAAGATTGATACACATGACTATTTCATCATTTATTTCTTAAATTGATAACTTATGCCATAAGTTGAATATCGTTATTATGAGTTGATGATTTCCGAATGATTTGAGATAAGTGTCATGATTTAAGCTTTTCTATGAGAAGTTGATTATTGAATATATATATTGATATTTGAGTTTGAGAGTCAAGAATGAGTCCTATGATATTTTCTTGAAGTTTTTGATACATGATTATTTTAAAATTTCCAAATTTTGACTTGATATTTAATATTGTGAATTTTATGTTTCTACCATGAGTTGGTATTTCAAGTGCTTTCAAGACATGTGTCAAGCTTTAAATTTCCTTATGATGAATTGGATTATTTAGTATATTGACTTATGAGATTGAGTCATTACAATGAGTCTTGATATTTCCTCAAAGCTATTGATGTTGTCATGCCTTAATGAATAAATACATCTTGATGTTGAGAAAGATTGTTTGATTTTGAGTTGAGTTAGGGATCCACAAAGTATATGATTTACATATGAGAAATATATATATTTATGTTTTGGTCTTTATAATAGACCCATGAGTTGATATTGATTAAGGTGGATTCCCTAACGTGTTCTGAGCTGAGTTTGGGAGGAGTATTTAGCACCGAGCGAGAAATTTGGTATTTCCCCAAAACTATGTGCCACCGTAGGATTGGTGTTGATAATTGTGGGCCAAAGGCCGAGTGTGGGATTGTGATTGTGAAATTGAGGTTGTACTCCCTGGAAAGATTACGACGCTCCCGCCAATATGGGGTTCTCTCCTTAGGAGAGAAATACGTTGGACTCCATGTGGCTCACATGGTGTAGTTATGTCGGTTATTAGAAACTCCCAAGTCCATAATAGTCCAAGTTTTCATGAGTTACCGAGTCACTCTAAATCATGATTTAAAGAGTTTGAGTAGAGTATAATTATTTATGAGATTTATAATGCTTTTACTATTATTGATGATTTACAAGGAATATATTTCAATTAATTTGAGCAAAGAAAGTCGTTATCGTTAGCATGCATGATTTTCATAATCATTTATGATATTATTTATAATGTTGCATTGCACCCCCACATATTCAGTACGTTCCTAAAAGTTCCGAACCCCATATATTTCTATATGCTACAGTCCCTTATAATGTAGGTACAAGTTATAGCGCGGATACCGCATTCAGTTAGTTTGCATCTTCCAGTCAGTAGGTGATAAGTCTTTTTTATTCGAGGCATTGAGTCAGTTATACAGTTTGAGAAGTGTTGTATTTTTTCTTACTTTAGTCATATTGAAATTAGGTAGTTGGGAGTCATGACCCATATATCTGAAGTCAATACCAGTAGAGGCTTCATAAACAGTCAGTAGAAGTTGATGTATTCAGTTTCAGTTTCATTTGTAAAAGTAGAGTCGTAATCTTGTAAAGTTCATATTTGAATTGAGCAAGTTCGGATAAGTTCCACGTTTTCGCTGATCTTATATAAATTTAAGTATTTTATCCAGTTATTTACGTGTTTTTCTAGTACAAGGGTTATCTTTGGGTCACTTGTGCCCCTAAGCACCATGTGACGTCTCGGGACCCAAATTTTGGGGCATTACAGATATGGGCCACTAGAAGGTATGGCTTTTGATATTAGTGGTGAAGGTATCTTTAGGTACAAAGGTATATTGTGTGTTCTTGATGTTGACATATTTTTTTTGGCTTTTTTAAAGGTAAGTGTCTGTGTTTTTTTGTTTTAAATTGTGCCAAAGGAAGCCTTGACCCATCATTCGGGGACGAATGATACTAAGGGGGAGAATGTAACATCCTATATTTTTGGTCCTTTAAAATTTCTTAACCTATGGGCTTACTGCCTAGATTACAATTCTCCCTATGAGTTGTAGGGTCTCATTATGGATCGTATTGTCCTATATTCTGCTGAACTAGAGTACTTCCTGATAAATCTTGCCTTGATTACAACTTAACCTAACGAGTCATAATGTCTGAGTACAAGTCTTATGGTATGACTCATAGAAATACCAATGTGATTTCCCATGGATGTTGTCCAGACTTAGATGAAGATCATGAGTCGTAAGGTTACCCTACGAGTCATAAGGTCATCCATAGCGATTGGGCGGCAATTTTTTAGTATTTTTATTAAGGGCGCTTTGGACAATTCACCTCTTCCACAATCGTGATGCACTACTTAAAACCCCTATAGGATATCATTATCACTCTAAATCAAATCAAAATAACTTATCAACCTCTCTCAAATCCCAAAGGTTAAGAATAATTAGGGTTTGCACTAAGTAGATCAATGAAATATCTCAAGGGTGATTTCTCTCAATAGTTGTAATACTTTCAAGCATGTTTCTCTTTTTTCAAATCTTATTTTGTAAAAAGCATATGTTTTAAATTGTTTAATTGTGTGGATTTGAATGTGGGTTTTGCCATAGGTTAGGAATTTTGAATGATTGATCCTTGAATTGTTTTCCCTTGGTTTTCATGAGTCGTTCATCCTTTGAATTGAATGTTTTTGAACTAGTGGGGTGCATTGGTATGAGAATTGGAATGGGGGTCCAGGTATTCCCCCTATTTTATGTTTTTGAACTTCAAATTGGTCTTGAATAATGGTGTTCCCTCAACCCCCTTGTGTAATTAGTTTTGAAATATAATTTGTCACTTGGTTTGACTTACTCACTGATACTATTGCATTGCATAAATTGTTAAATAATGAATTAAGGGTTACCCATTTATGATGTGTAATAGTATATTATGTGGGGTACTTTGTTAGTGGTGCATGAATGTTTCTAGACCCTAAGTTTGAACTTTAGCTATCGATTAAGAGGGAGGAATAAATGGGTAGCAATGTGTGAATTTCAGGAGTAAATTGGTAAGAGGTTAGATTTATAACTTAGGAAATATTAGAATGGGTAATTATGATGTATACCAGAAGTTTAGTGTTAGTGCAGCTGATTGGGGTTATGTCATTTGCTAAATAAGATCATTAGGTTTATATGAATATGTTGGACCCCAGGTAATATCTCATTAGAAAAGATTTTAACAATGTAAGTGCTCGGTGTATTGATTTTATGTACATGGTGAGTGTTATGCTTAAAGGTTCAGTGAGAGAGTATGTCTGCAAGGGTAGGATAGTGCACTGAGGATAGTCTTGAAGTTTCTCTTGACGGTGAGTTTAAGTGAAGAGTCATGGTAAATCTAATCCCATTCTAGCAATTCCCTTTTATTTTTTAAGAGGGCATTCTACTAATGTCGTGCATATTCTTTAGTGCCTATGCCTAAGGTCCACATTATCTATGCCACGTGTGTCCATGCTCTAACTCTAAGCCTAGAAGCGATAAAGGTTCTCATCAATCCAATATTCTAAATATTCAACATCTATGATATGACGTTCATGAACCCTTAAACTCATGTCTCACTCTATATGGAAATATGGAACTATATTTTCTACTTTATACCAATTCAATTTATGTCATGTCTTAGCAAAAAGTGATGTTGTATATGCAAGCTCATGACCATTATCAGTCCTTAGATCGAGAGGTAGTAGTTTCAAGCGGTAGTCCTTGTCTTATTTCTTAAATATATAGTAGTCTTAACTTTATTATACATGACCTATGATATTTGCATTCTTCTTTTCCATCTGCCAGTCCGAAGAACTCATGTTATGTTGTGCTTATGCGAAAATGACCCTCTATTTATGATCTAGGTTGTTCCTACAAATTATTTTGTGCCCGTTGTACCATATCTTATTTCACAGGTCTCACTCTAAGTAGGACACCTAGAAATACACATGATAAAGAAGTAGCCCTCCCATTCTTGATGCTTGTACTTTAATTTCGTAGTTTCCCTCCTTTTGGTAGTATGGTAGAGTCTCTTGAAATATAGTAATGCAATAACCTAGTCAGGATCCTAATGTCGGCCACACATTAAGAAAACTTTTATTCTGAAGTTAAAGCAATACATGGGTATCGGTTCAGAACAACAAGAACACTTCCCCTACATCTTCAATCCAACAATGTTTCCATAACCTTATCTGTGCGTTTTTAGTTTATCATACATGTGACTTAATCAATAACATTCATAATTGAAAGCATAAATGAAATCACAATGATATAAAGAAGAAAACCCACAACTGTTACTGGATTAATCAACAAATGTAAATACAAGAGAATCCAAAGATAAAAATTGGCACTTGTAATCAAAATATTTTTGAGTATCAAAAGGGTATTACTCCTACTAAAATAATACATAAAGGATATTTATAGTACAAGAGGGAACCAAAAAGTCAAAGCCCAAATAAAATTGGACAAAACTAGGTCAGTGGACACATGTAGTCTATACCTTCTCCCTAACTCGGGGAGTAGGTAGTACCTGCGGTATCCATATATATCCTGACCCTGGATATATGTAGTGCCTATGCCAATAGGGTGAGCACAGTGATGACTGTAGGTACAAGGCGCATATAGAGGATGAAAATTTTCTTAAAGCGTAGATTTCAGGATTTTGGACTTCTAGCACTTGTTTTTCCTACATGCAATCCGTAGGTCCTACTTGCGGTCCAAATGTAGACTTGGTAAGTACCGGGAGTCATCTTTTTAGTTCTTCTTTCATTCTTGAAAAATATTTGATCGCAATTAATCCATAAAGTGTCCCAATCATCCATAATTTCTCCAAGAATATCCAAAACACCCTTTTGATGAACTTGTCATCCAAAACTGATTTCCTGCAAAACATACCCAAGACACATCATTTAGAATAAAATTGCCTGAGAATCTTGCATATTTTCCACGTTTTAAGCATAGAAAGTTCTATATTTTTATAGAACATAAACACTCTCAACTTATAATATTTGCATGTCCCCAGGCAATAAAATACAACAAAAACAAAAATGATACTTAACTAGGAGAATCTAAGCTATTCAAGGTAGTCAGTTAACTCTTAAAACCCAAAACACACCCCCTCGGATATTATTTTTCAAAACCAATTGTCTATGAAAAAGAATAACAAAAATGTGACACAATGGGATCAAGGTATAGCAATTACTTTAGCAACAGACAACCACTCATATATACAAGTTACACTACTCGAAACAAGCAAATAACTAAGAATATGACTCAAGTTCCCTCACAACAGGAATGTCCCACTCACTCATATGAAATAATGCATGTTAATTCTAGGAAGGTCAAGAGACACTAACACTCAGAAGAGAAGTTCCAATCAATGAATGTCATATACCATAGGCTTGACGTTATTTTCTTTGCCTTAGCATTCAGATAGTTAACTTAGGATCACTATAGGACTCTTTTCATCTTGTAAAGTAGGCTTGGGGTATGGTATGGTACATATGGTCATATCAAGAGAATAATCCTTCTTGGCACTAGACTAACCTTGGGGTCTCACATACTAGCCAATTTCTTTTTATTTCACCCTTATTTTTCCCTTTTTTATTCTTTAGTGCACATTAGCTAACTAGACTAATCCCTATTTTTTTTTCTTTTTCTTTTTCTACCATACCTAGCCCTAGTAACTTTTTCTTGTTATTTTACCCTTCTTCATACCCACTTTACACTACACACCCCCATGATAGCCATCCTCAACTTAGGCATTTTACCTGAGTGGAGATACACAATATCTAAAGAGGTCCATGGACAAAATAGGTTTATTATAGCACAAATAGGAAGGCTAATAGGTAAAATAAGAAAGATAGGCTACAAGGCTAAAAACAGGGATCAAGGGGTACAATTCACACATGGAAGGTCATTTAGGTTAAAAGTGTACTAAAATAATAAATGGCCTATGATCCTTTCCTAAACGACTATCCGTTAACCTAGGTAAGACAAATCAGACATGTACATAATTTAACACACAATGGAACTAGGTAGTATCTCACACACACATAACACAAATTCAATATTACAAACTACTACCTATATAATTTATGCAATTCTTAAAGTGATTATCAAGTCCCTAATACTAATGCTATAACAAGATCCACAATGTTCACACATATATACATTGACACAATCCTAAAACACAAATTTTTGGAGGGGTATCAAAAATAAATCAAAACATAACTACTATCCTAAATACTTAAAAATCACCTAATTACATAAAACTAAAACACAATACAAAATAAAACATAGTACAAGACAAAATTACCCTAGACATGCTGGTTCTACAACCATACTGTGGCCAATAATATAAGAACGATAATAAAAACCCTTGGAAGTACCGTATACCCACCCCCAACTAAAAAACTATGCACTATCCTCTGCTCTAAAACAAAGTAAAATAGAGGAAAATGAGAACTTACTTCGGAGGTAATAAGCGTCTGTGTCAGAATCTTCCCAAATGGCGGTATGTCCCAAAACAGAGGCCATGGTAGTGGCGATCTACTATGAGAAGATGAACCATATAAAGATCAGCATGCCTCTACCTATTAAAGATGTAGTCTTCATCAAATCATGGTTATCCCTTTCCATGGCTTGCTTATATGGTTTGTCTAGTTTCTGCAGGTCCCCCTCTCAGCCTCTTTTCATCCCAACTATAGGGAGTGACACATCATCCTTCACGAATAAATTAAAGTGTATGGGACTATACAAAGATGATGGTTGAATAATTGGGGATACAACTATAGGGATAGATGGTATGTGGCTCTAATTGTGAGATCACATATCTACTCACAAGATATCTACCTCTTCCCTCATATGTCCTAGATCCAACATCTCAGTCTCTCCAAAGTGGTTTTCTATACCTCTCTCATCAAATTTATTACATTTACTACACTGACCTCTATAGAAACATCCTCATTAATAGTATCAATTATTAATACCACTCACATATTATCTGACTGATGTACTGTCATACACACATCAAACACTACCTGTTAATCATTTAGTTTGAAGGTGATCTCTCCCTATTCCATATCAATCAGTATCCTACGATTGTATAAGAAGGGTCTACCTAATATAATGGGGGCTTGAGAATTCACCTGAAAATTAAGAACCATAAAATCAATGAGGAACATAAAGGATTCCACCCATTCTTCTTCATTGCACAAGACATCCACCCATTTCTTCATAGATAAGTCAATCCTCAACAAATGTATGGATGTAGGTTTGAGTTCCTCTATCCTCAACATCTTGTACACAATCAATGGAATCATATTTACTCCTGATTCCAAGTCACATAAAGCTTTCTTGACATTGAAAGGCCCGATAGAACATGAAATAGTGACTGCTCCAGGATCCTCCTTCTTTTTCACTAATAGTAATAAAAGGTTTGCACTGTAAGGGAGAACATGATCATTGGTCTCAATGACACAATCCTAATCACTATCATACTCAAAATCATCATCTCCCATGTAAACTTCTTAGACTCTTTCTCTAGTGTTTCATCACTCTAAGTGATGTCAATCCTCAACTCTAAATAGTAGGTACAGAGGGATCATCAGTAGTAGCATTAGAATTAGTGGTGATGGCTAGACAATGACTTATAGCTGGTGGACTCTAAACCTTTTCATTCAGAAGAGTAACTGGCTATTTTTATTTGATCATGGTAGATATTTTCCCAATATAGTGCTCCAACAACTTGATAGCATTAGCATGAGACTCCACCTTCAGGGTCAACCCTGAAATGTTAGCCTTAAACTCCATAAGGTTGTTCTTCTAATTTTCATGACCCTTTACCAGTTTGGTCATTATTTCATCCATTATTTATATCGTATATCTTCTACCAAGAATGTAACTCTCTCTCTTTACCTTGTTATCATCTCTCTATCTCCAGTCACTTTGTCTATCCCTACAATGGTCTCTATATCTATCATAATAGATCTAACCTTGGTTCTTTTTCCCTTGGGCCCAGAAACCCTCCAACTAATGATCTGAATATCTAGCCTCCTCTTCTAATATAGACTCATTATCTCTGGAAGCTACACCCTGTGCTTTTACTATATGAACTTTCTTGGAATTCACCATCACAAACTGCTTTGCCAGCAACCAAAGATCTGCCCTCAGTAGTGTAATCTCTCATGCCATAAAAGAATCATCTACTCTCTAGTCACTAGGGGCACCAATAGCATAAGTGTCAGAATCTCTTTAAGCCTTCCAAGTTTTCCACCCTCGATTAGTTAAAGAGATCTAATCCAAAATACCATAAGCTACCCTCTAACGTAGTCTCATAAAGGCTCCTATACAAATATGTATGTCATGTCTATGGAACTGATGTTTAGGACTCTATAAAATAACTCCAATAAGTTTGTCCCTGAAATTTCATGGTTGGGCACCATATTCAACTTCTTCTTGAACTTAAACCATGTATCGTACATAGATTCCGACTACTTGTGCTTGAAATTATAAATATCTTTCTTCAGCTGCATCATCCTGGATGGAGGAATGAACTTGTTCAAGAACTATCTCTGCAACTTATTCCATATAGTGATAGATCCTTTTGGAAGTTGCCCTAACCATAAAGATGTTTCTCCTCTAAGTGAGAAAGGGAATAACCTCAACTTGAGAGCCTCCTAATTCGCCTCTAGATATTTATATGAATTGCAAATTCCGTTTAAATTAGCTAGATGAATGTATGAGTCATCTATAGGCAACCACACAAACATACCATTAAAGTATAAGAGTTGGATCATAGCACCCAATATATTAACCTTAATGAATAGGGGTAAAACAAGTGGAATAGTGGCACCAGTCTCTGTTGGGTCAAAATACCCTAGATCCTCTTTATCATCCTCATATAGTTGTAAATACAAGTATGTTGGGATCACGTGGGCTTGTCCACCTCAGAGTCTATACTTGTTTCCATCGAGTGCTACTTGGTGCTCTACTTCTTATCTCTGCATAGTTAACTCTGTCTCATAAGCTATTTATTAAGAATATTTTTCCCTCTTATGGTTACCATCTTGTTCTAACATCACCTCCATCTACTGGTCAATAATATCATAAACTCCTCCAGAAGGAGGGGGAGGCATGTCATCATGAACCCTTTCAGGACTATCATCTCTTTTCTGTTCTACCATCCTACTAGGTATTTGTAGTATCGTCTCTGGATTCATATTCAATAGGAGTAAACAATTGCCTCTACACCATGTTTTAGGCATACACTAAAATATACCCAATAAAGGATAAAAATTAAAAGGAAAACCCAATAAATAGCAACAACTTTAATTCACAAATCAATAATATACTCCCTGAAAACAATGCCAAAATTTGATAACACCTAAAATACACCTTTACTTTTAAGATGATTTTGGTTTTTTTTAATATAGTAACCCAACTAGGTATGATCAAATCCCAAGAGAACACATGGACTTGTGGATCTAAGATGTTGTAATCAATGGGCAAAAATTGAAAAAAAGTAAATGCGGGGATTTGAATAGAAATATCAAACATTGATAAAATATCAACTTGGGTTTTAATAAGTATTGATGAACACTAGGATTGTGTTCCCCCAAGCTTCTCAATTCTGTAGGCTTATCGTGCTTTATTAAGCCAACCCAATACCTTACAAGCAGAATCAATAAGTTATGTACCTTTGATAGTCTTTTGGCTGAGTAGAATAATTTCACACTTTACCTTTTGAGTCTTAGGATGTCGACTTACTAACTTTTATCATGAACCCAGTTAACTATTACCTTTTTAGTCTCTAATTATTAGATGAAATCTAACCATCTTACTAAGATAAAACCTAGAAGTGAGGATCAACAGATAAATACCAAATTAATGTTGTCTTTATCTTTTCCTAGTCACTACTCATTTTTTGGAGTTAGTAGCAATAATATAAGCGAGATCCTAACATATGGAATCCTTTAAGAAAACAATTATATTAATGACAAAGTAATATATGCATGGGAATTGGTTCAAAACAACAACAATACTTTCCCTACTTTATCAATCCATCATGGTTTCTACAACCCTAGTTGTAGGTTTTTAGCTGCGCATGTGTGTGAATAAATCAATAACATTCATAATTGAAAGCATAGATGAAATTACAAAGACAAGAAGTAAAAACCCCACAATAGTAACTTAATTAATCAACCAAAGTTAATACAAGAGAATCCCAAGATCAAAATCGGATCATGGAATCAATATATGTCAATGAGTATCAAAATTTGTTATTCCATCTAATTAATGTAGAATTAATATTTATATTACAAGTGGAAATGCTAAAATCAAAGCCCGAATAAAATAGGAGAAAAACATGGTCGATGTCTATATGTAGTATGTACCTGCTCCCTGACACTGGAAGTAGGTAGTACCTGTGATAAAAAAATATGACCTAACGATGGGCGTAGGTAATACCTTTATTCAGTAGGGTGAGCATAGGTATAGGACGAATGTAACGAATGAAAAAATCCTGCAAGTTCATCTCTCGGGATTTTGGACTTCTAGCACTTTCTTTGCCTACATGAGGTCCGTAGGTCATACTTGTTGTCCACATTTTGACTTGGTATGTATTGAGAGTCATTTTTTTAGCTCTTCTTTGATTCTTGAATAAGATTTGATCATGGTCAAGCCGAAATGTGTCCCGCGCATCCTTAATTGTACCAAAATAGCCAAAAACACCATTTTTAGGAACTTATCATCCAAAACATGATATCTTGCAAAACATATGCAAGATACATAATACATAACAAATCATACTAAGAATATTGCATATTTTCCTTATTTTAAGCATCAGAAGTGCTCTGTTTCTATGGCACATCATCTGATGGTTATGAGGGTAGCTTTGATAGGCTAACAGATAAACTAACCTTTACTCTAATTTTGACCCTGCTCGAGGGTACTGATGGATTTTTTTTTAATTATGATACATCTCGATGGGACTAGGTCATGTGTTCATGCAACATGGTAAGATTGTGTCTTATGATTCTAGGAAACTAAAGGTGTATGAAAAGAATTATCTAACTCATTATTTGGATTTGTTAGCTATGGCTATTTTCCTAAATATTTTGATCCATTACCTAATAGGGGGTTCACGTTAACATCTTTTTTGACCATAATTGTTTGCATTATATGTACACCATGAATGAGTTGAATCTCAAGCAAAGATGATGGCTTGTGTTTCTCAGGGACTATGATATGAGTCTTCATTATAATCTTGGTAAAGATAATAAGGTTTTCGATGCTCTTTGTAGGATATCTATAGGGAATTTATCTCATGTTTATTAGGAGAAATTATGGTTGGTTAAGGATATTCATTGTTTGGCTAATCTTGGAGTTTGGATTTTGGACTCTAAGGATAGTGGTATGATTGTTCAATAGGTGGTGAAGTCCTCGTTGGTGTCGAGGTGGAGAAGAAGAAGATTTTGGATCCTATTTCAATAAGAATCAAGAATGATATGGGCCACTAGAAGGTGATGGCTTTTGATAGTAGCGGTGAAGGTATCTTTAGGTACAAAGTTATATTATGTGTTCTCGATGTTGATGGGTTGTGGGAGAGGATCATGAGTTGAGGTACACTGTTCATCCTGGTTAGATGAAGATGTACCATAATTTGAAAGAGATTTATTGGTGGAATAACAATAAATAGGATGTGGCATATTTTATGGCTAAGTGCATTATGTGTCAACAAGTGAATGCGGAGAACTTAAGGCTTGATGGTTTGGCTCAAGATATTGAGTTGCCCGTGTGGAAATGGGAAATGATTAATACGGATTTCGTTACCAGTCTCTTGCGTTCTTGCCATTAGTTTGATTTGATTTGGTTTATTTTGGATATGATGACCAAGTCCACTTGTTTCCTTCTAGTGGAGACTAGTTATTTGGCAGAGGATTATTATAAGCTTTTCCTTCAGGAAATCGTCAAGTTGCATGATGCGCCTATCTCTATTATATTAGATTGTGGTACGTAGTTCTTATCTTATTTTTTGCTTTCTTTTCAAAGAGGTTTGGGGTCTAAGGTGAACCTTAGAACCGCTTTCCATCCTCAAATGGATGGTCAAGCAAAGCAGATGATTCAAACTTTTGAAGATATGTTATGGTCTTGTATTCTTGATTTTGGATAAATTAGGTTGATCATTTGCCTCTCATATAGTTTGCGTATAATAATAGTTTTCAGTCTAGTATTAGAATAAATCTTTTCAAAGCCCTTTATGATAGAAGGTGTAGGTTTTCTTATTGAGTGGTTTGAGGTTGGTGAGAATAGGTTATTCGGTCCTGACTTGGTTAACCAAGCCATGGAAGAGGTAAAGGTGATTTAGGATAGACTTAAGGCAGCCTTAAGTCGCCAAAAGTCCTATGCGGATATGCGGTGTAAGGATTTGGAGTTTAATGTGTATGATTCGGTGTTAATGAAGGTATCTCCCAAAAAGGGAGTGATGCGGTTTGGAAAGAAGGGAAAGTTTAATCCTTAGTATGTCGGTCCCTTTCATGTTTCAAAACTAGTGAGCCTTATGGCTTATGAGTTGGAGTTGACGTCTAGGTTGGATTTCATTCATTCGGTGTTCAGTTTTCAATGTTCAAGAAGTTCATGGGTGGTCCTACCTTTGTTGTTCCTTTGGAGAGTGTTGGTATTTTTTATTCACTGCCTTTTGAGGAAGTCCCGGTTAAGATTATACATAAGCAAGTCTATCGTCTGAGGACCAAGGATATGGATTCGGTGAAAGTTCTATGGACGAATTATATGGTCGATGAAGCTTCTTGGGAAGGGAAAGAGAAAATTAGTCCAAATATCGATTCTTATTCCCCGTTCTAGATAATCGCGCATAAGGTATGCGTTAATCTAAATATCATTGTTTTTTGACTTTGTTAAATGAAATTGTATGTTCCTTGACATATTTTTCTGGATTTTTTAAAGGTAAGTGTGTGTTTTTTTTTGTTTTAAATTGTGACAAAGGAAGCCTTGACCCATTATTCGGGGAAGAATGATCCTAAGGAGGAGAATGTAACACCCTATATTTTTTATCCTTTAAAATTTCTTAACCTATGGGCTTACTGCCTAGATTACAATTCTCCCTATGAGTTGTAGGGTGTCATTATGGATAGTAGGAGCCAAATAATTGCCTAACCAGTGTTCTTGTTATGATTATAATCATCTCATAACGAGTCGGAAAGACTCTATACGATCATATTGTCCTATATGCCGTCAACCCAGAGTATTTCCTGATAAATCTTGCCTTGATTATGACTTAACCTAACGAGTCATAATGTTTGAGTACAAGTCTTATGGTATGACTCATAACAATACCAATGTGATTTCCCATGCATGTTGTCCAGACTTAGATGGAGATCATGAGTCGTAAGGTTACCCTACGAGTCATAAGGTCATCCATGACGATTGGGCGACAATTTTTTAGTATTTTTATTGAGGGCGCTTTGGAAAATTACTCTCTTCCACAATCGTGATGCACTACTTAAATCAAATCTAATTAACTTATCAACCTCTCTCAAATCCCAAAAGTTAAAAACAATTAGGGTTTTCACTAAGTAGATCAATGAAACATCTCAAGGGTGATTTCACTCAATAGTTGTGATACTTTCAAGCATGTTTCTCTTTTTCAAATCTTATTTTGTAAAAAACATATGCTTTAAATTGTTTAATTGTGTGGATTTGAATGTGGGTTTTGCCATTGGTTAGGAATTTTGAATGGTTGATCCTTGAATTGATTTCCCTTAGTTTTCATGAGTCATTTATGCTCCGAATTAAATGTTTTTTTATCTAATGGGGTGCATTGGTGTGAGAATTGGAATGGGGGTCCAGGTATTCCCCCTAATTTATGTTTTTGAACTTCAAATTGGTCTTGAATAATGGTGTTCCCTCAACCCTCTTGTGTAATTAGTTTTGAAATATAATTTGTGACTTGGTTTGACTTACTCACTGATACTATTGCATTGCATAAATGGTTAAATAATGAATGTGATATTTGAAGTCTTTGTTGGTTATGTTTTATTTAATGAACAAAAGGGGTATAGGCATTACCTCAATTTGATTTGATAACTAAAGAAGGTCGAGGCATTTCTCCAACTTGATCTAATGAACAAAGGGGGTCAAGGCATTTCCCTAAGTTAATGGAATTCTAATTGCTTAATTTTATGCTTTCAAGCATATGTTATAATGATACTAGTGGTTTACCTTAATGTATAATTATGTGGTTAATGAATGGGTTATGTGAAACTTATTTTAATTAGGCTTGATCGGGGTTATGTAGCTAAGACGTGAAGGTATGTGTCTTTAATAAGTTGTATAGGAAACTCATGTTTGCCGATGTAAGGGTTGGTCTCGATGACTATGTGAACATTTCATACTATTGATATATTTATTTGTATCTTAGATTGGTGTGGGGTCGTGGCATTCCCTAGTCCTCTTTGATACCTCCAGTTCATGTAGCTAATACGCATTGGATCTCTTTCAGCTGAGGGAGCTGAACCTATTTAGTCCATGGGTGCCTAATTATTATGGTTGAGCTACATAGTTAGGATAATGTTTTACTATCATGCTAAATATTGTTCCCTACCCCAGAATCTATTATATACATATATGCATGTATGTAAACTGTAGTTTGATATTAAACTTTAAATGACATTATTTTACCCTTATCTTGAGTTAATTTCGAGTTCTTAACCTACTAACTATCTTTGCACATTGTATCACCAGTGATGCAGGGTTTGAAACCACTTCAACTTTTCCTACACAGTGATAGGTGATCTTAAAGTAGGGCATTGCGGTGAAGTGGCGAGCTTTTATTCGCTGGTAGACTTGATCATTCAATCAGTTTTCCTTTCATAAATTAGAATTAAAGACTTTAAATTATCATTGTCATTGTCAGAGTCGGGGGTATATCCCGATGTAGGTTGTTTTCTAGTATACATGCTTTACAGATATTACTATGGATTGGGTATTTATGATGACACTCTTAGATGTATTTGAATATATTATTATTGTCTATGTTGTTATATTTTTAAAATTTGGTGGTTGTCAGGTGTGCTATATTCTATTTGCTAGGTAAAAAGGGTAGTCTTTGGTCCTCGATGGACTTGAGATGCCCATTATGGCCAGGCCCTAGTTTGGGTCATAACGTAAAGAGATGTTTGTGGATTTGATATAGCTATATATATTAGACTGTTGTTATATTTTGGGATAGATTGGCTCCATATATTCTATTCAGATCTTGATCGTAGGACTCGAAGGATTAGTTTCAAATTCTCGAATGAACTTATAATTGAATGGTAAGGGAGTTCCCTAGTTCCTAAGTGGAGTTTTTTTTTGTATCTTTGATCCCAACAATTTATTTCCATGTGGTGTCTGTATTATCTAGTTTGGGTTAAGGATTTAAATTTTAAAGGCCCTTCTAATGATCTTCCTAGCATTCCTCCCAATAAGGAAATCAATTTTGGTATTAATTTTATTTCGGATACCCATCTTATATATATCCTTTCCTATAGAATGGCTCTGACCGAGTTGAAAAAACTTGAGGAAAAATTGAAGGACCTTCTTGCTAGGGGTTTTATCTGCTCTAGTATTTCTCCATGGGGTGCTCCTATTCTCTTTGTCCATAATAAAGGTAGTTCCCTATGGATATATTATGTATAAATTATCAACAGTCAAATAATAAATTTAGGGTTACCCATTTATGAGGTGTAATTGTATATTATGTGGGGTACTTTGTTAGTGGTGCATGAATGTTTCTAGACCCTAAGTTTGAACTTTATCTATCAATTAGGAGAGAGTAATGAATGGGTAGAAATATGTGAATTTCAGGAGTAAATTAGTAAGAGGTTAGGTTTATAACATAGGAAATATTAGAATGGGTAATTGTGATGTATACCAGAAGTTTAGTGTTAGTGCAACCGATTGACGTCACGTAATTTGGTAAATACGATCATTAGTTTTATATGAATATGTTGGACCCCAGGTAGTATCTCATTAGAAAAGATTTTAACTATGTAAGTGCTCGGTGTACTGAGTTTATGTACATAGTGATACCCTATGGGGTAGAGTGTTATGCTTAAAGGTTTAGTGAGAGAGTATGTCTGCAAGGGTAGGATGGTGCACTAAGTCTAGTCTTAAAGTTTCTCTTGACGGTGAGTTTTAGTGAAGAGTCGTGGTAAATCTAATCCCATTATAGCAATTCCCTTTTATTTTTTAAGAGGGCATTCTACCAATGTAGTGCGTATTCTATAGTGCCTATGCCTAAGTTCCACATTATGTATGCCACGTGTGTCCATGCTCTAACTCCTAGCCTAGAAGCTATAAAGGTTCTCATCAATCCAATATTCTAAATATTCAACCTCTATGTT
The DNA here is from genome assembly GCA_030864215.1 of Capsicum pubescens. Lineage (NCBI taxonomy): Eukaryota > Viridiplantae > Streptophyta > Magnoliopsida > Solanales > Solanaceae > Capsicum > Capsicum pubescens. The sequence goes on from CM061543.1 coordinate 174,546,103, forward strand.
ATGACGTTCATGAACCCTTAAACTCATGACTCACTCTATACGGCTCTATGGAACTGTATTTTCTACTTTATACCAATTCAATTTATGTCATGTCTTAGCAAAAATTGATGTATATGCAAGCTCATGACCATTATCAGTCCTTAGATCGAGAGGTAGTAGTTTCAAGCGGCAGTCCTTGTCTTATTTCTTAAATATATATTAGTCTAAACTTCATGATATATGACCTATGTTATTTGCATTCGTGTTTTCCTTTCTGCCAGTCTGAAGAACTCATGTTATGTTTTGCTTATGCGAAAACGACCCTCTATTTATGATCTAGGTTGTTCCTACAAATTATTTTGTGCCTATTGTACCATATCTTATTTCATAGGTCTCACTTTAAGTAGGACACCTGGAAATACACATGATAAAGAAGTAGCCCTCCCATTCTTGATGCTTGTACTTTAATTCCGTAGATTCCCTCCTTTTGGTAGTATAGTAGAGTCTCTTGAAGTATAGTAATGCTATAAATAAGGGAGTGGATGTTCTTGATGTGAAAATTTTGTGCGTGATTTCTTAGGCTAGGGCCATAGTTGAAGGTGGAAGAGTAAGAGCAGCACTTGTTAAGTGAAATATTTAAGAAGGAGAGATATGGTGAAACCTTTGTGATAGATTAAAGTTGGAAATGTATAAGATGGGTGTAGAAAAGATTGCTGTGGGTGGTGTGATTGATAGATACACTAACTGTGGTTTTATGTTCTTAGTACTCCATGACTTAAGACAGGAGGTTATTTAATTATTGTGATGACATGGAGTAGTGAAATACCCTTGATTTTAACCCTTGAAAATTTCTTGAGCTTTGAGATCACTACCTTGGTATCGACTCACTCTACGAGTCGTAGGGTGTCGCTATGGGTCCTAGGGACAATGTTGTAACCAAATCAAACAGGAAGTGGCTAAGCTCTACACCGAGTATGAGTGGCTCACTACGAGTTGTAAGGACTTGTTACGAGTCATGTATTTAAATCATAGGGTGTCCAGTGTTTAACCTAATTGGATTCTGTGTTGACTATGACTGGACCCTAGGAGACGTAGGGTCTCATAAATAGTTGTTTCGTTTGGGTTGTAAGGTCAGCAGTAGGTTTGGTCCTAGAGACTGTCCTAGTTATGACTCGTGGTGATGAGTCATAAGGAGTGGTTACGAGTCAATAGTTGACTCGTAGTTAAGGGCAAGAATTTTAAAGATTTTAAGTTAAGGACATTATGGACAGTTCCCCTCTTACCCAAATTAAAAGCCACGTATTATAACCCCTTTAGGATATCATTAGTATAAAAAGCACAACAAAGCAACTCCTCAAACACTCTTAAATCCCCAAGATCATGAACACTTAGGGTTTTCAAGAGGTTGATTGCTTAGGTTTTTTAAGCGTGATTTCTCTCCATACATCTTACTATTTTAGGCATGTAACTCTTCCCACATTGTTAATTTTGAAAAATCATATGTTTTAAAGTATTGTTCATGAGTTGTATATGTTGGTACGGGGGTCGTTATGGATTGAGGGTTTGAATTCTCTTGCTTGTGACTAGGTGGTTCGAGTCCACCTTATCAATATTATTATTATTATAGGAGGGTTCGATTCCCTATATCATATTTCATGATCAGGTGCTTAACTCACCTTAATATATGTTGAGAGATTTAATTCCCTCGTATGTATATATAAATCATTCTCTAGTTCATATAGCTACATTCATTGGGGCCCAACCAAAGGGTGAGAGCTGGGGACGATATATCCCGTGGGTACTATGTTAAGACGGTTGAGCTACATAATCTAGTTTATGTTTTAAAGTGCATGTTAAGCCTTGTTTGCAGTCCTACCATGTTATAAGTATATGTATTTTCATTTAATTATGTGCATTTGATTTGAATGTTTTGAAATATTTGATCATGGTATTATTTTATCTTTATCCATAAGTTACATATTAGAATTCACCTCGCTAATAGTCTTCGAATGATGTATCCCCATAGGATGTACGATTTGGACATTTTTCTACTTCTCCTGCTCAGTGATTATGGATTGATCGAGAGTCAACTTGAAGTGGTGAACTTTTATGCTTCGGAAGGCTCTATTTAAATATTATGTTTTTTCTTTTTAGCTATAGACTATTGAATACTATTTTTGGCAATAGTCGGGGGAATGTCCAAACACTGTATTGATATTATGTTTGGTAGAGTCTTTGTTGGACTACTGTGGACTTTGGATGGTTTAGTTGTTGGTTTGTTTGTTTATACGCATTTCACAATATCATTAATTCAAGTTCTCTTATTATTTGATATGTTTGAAATTTATCCGACAGGGGGGTAAGGTGGTTGATGGTTTAGTTATTGTTAGTGCTCTCTGGTCTTTGTTGGATTTAAGATATCAATCACGACAAGGCCCTAGTTTGGGTCATGTTAGGTCATATCAAAGCCTAGGTTCATGGTCAGTTGGGTGTCCACAAAGCTGTGTCGAGTAGAGTCTTTTTATGGGTGTGTAGCATGTCAAACTTAGAAGGAAGAGACTCGGAGGAATTTAGGAATATTTCCCTTTATTGCTGTCTTATTTTGTGTTGTAGAGTCTAAGGTCTTAAAAGTTCCTTTAATTCTCATTTGTTCGCTTTTTAGATGATGCCTCACAGATGATGTGAAGAACATAGAAATTCCTCTGTCCCATATGAGGATAACGTTGATGGGACACGCCTGCATATGGAGTACATACCTAGTCTAGTGGTCTAGTTCCTGATCGCCCTTCTGGAGATCCACTGGTTCTCTCTAGTCCTCCTCGAGCTGCTTAGGCTAATATGTTGAATGAGGAATTTTGTCAGTCTATTCATATGTTAGCTCAATTGGTAGCTTCACAGTCTGAGCATGTAGCTTCTGTTGCTCCATCTTCTGAAGACAAAATGGTTGGCCAATTTATGAGTTTGAGTCCTCAATCTTCTACTGGTGGTAAGGTTATAGAGAATCCTCATGGTTTTATAGATGAGGTAGAGAATATCTTCAAGGTTATGCAAGATTTGGATGTTGAGGGTGTGGAATTTGCTGTCTATGAATTGAGGGATGTAGCATACCGATGGTATGAGGAATGGAAACAATCTCGGGGAGATGATGTCGATTCCGCACAGTGAGATGATTTCTATAGTGCTTTTCTGGACAATTTCTTTTGTTAGGAATTGAGGGTGGAAAAAGAATAAGAGTTTGTTAATCTAAAGAAAGGCAAGATGATGGTCAAGGAGTATACCTTAAAGTTCCGTCAGTTATCCTGGTATGCTCCTGAGTTAGTATCTAGGATGAGGGATAGAATGAGGTAATTTTCTTATGGGCTATTCTTGATTTGATTCTAAAGAGTAAGGCTACCTTTTTTAACGAGGATATGGACATCTCTAGGTTGGTTGTGTATGTGTACCAGGTTGAGGAAGATAAGAAGAACTAGGTAAATATAGAGAAAAGGAAAGTAAGAAGTTTAGATTTTTTGATCAGGGTATGGGTCAGTAGCAGAGTGATAGAGATAGTGGAAAATATTCTAGGAAGAAGTAGGGGAGTTTTGATTTCTACTCTACGACTATTGTTCTTTATCTGAAACCACCGGTTGATCATCATTCTCAGCATGATAGTGGGTTTAGGGAACAGGGTGCCCAATTTTAGGTTTGTGGGACTTAGTTAGCTCCATCATATCCTCCTTGTAGATTCTGTGGGCAGGTGCACTATGGTTTTTATTTAGAAGGGAGGCACAATTGTTTTAAATTTGGTCAGATTTGTCATTTCAAGAGGGATTGTCCTTCAAAGCATGCTTCTGGGGAAAATAATATTCATATTTCAACTTCATCATCTCATGCACCTAAAGGTGCAATTCCTGCTTCTGGTACCGACACTGGCCGGAATCACTTGAATGCCCATAATACTCGTCAGGACTCTAAGGCATCTCCTACTACCGTCGTTGGTATTTCATCTCTTTTCTCATAATGTGTACTACTTGTTTAATTCAGGGTCTACTCTTTCTTATGTGACCCTATTTATGGTTGTACATTTTGGTTTCAGTACCGAGTGTATCCCTGATCTATTTTTTATTTTGACCCAGTGGGTGACTCTTTGGTAACCAGAAGAGTTTATAGGGGTTGTGTGGTATGTTTTGGAGGCAAAGAAACTCTAGTAGATCTGATATTGTTGGACATGGTTGATTTTGATGTCATATTGGGGATGGATTGGTTGCACTCGTGTTATGCCTTCTTAGATTATCAAACACATAAGGTCATGTTTAAATTCCCTAATGAGCTGGTCATTGAGTAGGAAAGGGGGTTCTCTAGTTCCTAAGGGAAGATTCATATCATATCTTAGAGATCAGAAGTTGATTTCCAAGAGATGTACTTATTATTTTGTCAGGGTTAAAGATTCTAACTCAGAAGGTCCTTCCCTATGGTACGATCCCGTGGTTAATGAATTTCTTGAGGTTTTTCCTAATGGTCTTCCTGGTGTTCCTCCTGATAGGGAGATTGATTTTGGGATTAAACTTTTTCTAGGTGCTTATCTTTTCTCTTTCCTTTCTTATAGAATGGCTCTGACTGAGTTCAAGAAGCTCAAGGAGCAGTTGAAAGACCTCCTTCACAAAAGGTTTTATTCTTCCTAGTGTGTCTCTATTGGGTGCTCCTATTTTGGTTGTGCGTAAGAAAGATTGTTCCCTTCTAATGTACAATAAATATCATTAGCTGAATAATGTTATAGTGAAGAATAAGTATCCTCTCCCTAAGATTTTTTATTTGTTTGACAAACTTCAGGGTGGTATATGTTTCTCTAAGATTTATCTTAGGTCTGGTTTTCATCAGCTAAAGATTAGGGAGGTGGATATCCCTATGACTTCCTTCCAAACCCGGTATGGTCATTATGAGTTCTTAGTCATGTTATTTGGTTTGACTAAAGCCCAGGAGGCATTTATGGACTTGATGAATAGGGTCTTTTATCAATTTCTCAATTTTTTATCATCGTCTTTATATATTATATTCTAGCGTATTTAAAGAATAAGTTAGATCATGCTGATCACCTCTGTATTGTGTTGCAAACCTTGAAACATCAGGATTTGTATGCTAAGTTTGAGAAGTGAGAGTTCTAGTTGAAAGCTATTACTTTTTTGGGTTATTTAATTTCTAGAGATGGGATCATGGTGGATTCACAAAAAGTGGCATTCGTTAAGAAGTGGCCTAGACCTATGACTCTAACTGATATTCAAGGCTTTTTGTGTTTAGCCGGTTAGTATAGGAGATTTGTGGTGATTTTTTAGACTATAGCTTCCCCATTGACTAAGTTGACCAAAAAGAAGGTGAAATTCTTGTGATTTGATGCTTGCGAGGCTAGTTTTGAGAAGCTGAAAGATAAGTAGACTTCAACTAAAATATTCACCCTGCCTGAGGGTAATCTTTGATTCGTGGTTTTTTGTATTGTGTCCCATTTCGAACTTGATTGTGTATTGATGCATCATGGTAGGTTGATGGCCTATGATTCTAGATAGTTGAAAGTTCATGAGAAGAATTATCCAACTCATGACTTGGAGTTCTTGGCTGTTGTGTTCGCATTGAAGATTTGGCATCACTATTTGTATAGAGTCCTTGTAGATATCTTTTCTGATTATAAGATCCTAAATATGTGTTAAGCTAAAGGGAATTGAATCTCAAGTCGAGGAGGTGGCTTGAGTTGCTGAAAGACTACGACATAATCCTCCACTGCCACACAACTAAGGTTAATGTGGTTGTTGATGCTCTTATGAAGTTATCCATGGGTCGTCTAGCTTATGTGGATGAGTATAAGTGGGATTTGGTGAAAGATATTCACTATTTTGCTAACCTTAGAGTTCGTCTCCTAGACTCTAGTGATGGTGGTGTGTTTGTGCCAAAAGTGACACAGTCATCTCTTGGTAGTGAAATAAAGGAGAAAAAAATATTGGATACTGTCTTAATGAAGATTAAGGGAAATGTGGGATAGCAAAAGTTTGTAGCTAATGAGATTTTTGGCTATGGTATTTTGATGTACCAAGGCAGATTATATGTTCCCAATGTAGCTAGGTTATGACAGAGGATCTTCGAAAAGGCTCATGGGTCGTATTATACCATTCATCTTAGTTCAATGAAGATATTTCATTATCTTAAGAAGATTTATTGGTGGAACAATATAAATCAAGATGTGGCCAGTTTTGTGGCTAAATGCGTGGTGTGTCAACAAGTAAAGGTTGAGCACTTGCGGCTCGGAGGGTTGTATAAAAAAATTGAGTTATCCGTGTAGAAGTGGGAAGCGATTGCTATGGATTTCATTACTGGTGTTCCTCTATCTCAGAATTAGTTTGATTCGATTTGGATTATCACGGATAGGATGACTAAGTCTGCTAACTTCTTGCCAGCGAGGACTAATTATTTGGTAGTGGGTTATGCGGTGTTGTTCCTCCAAGAGATTGTCAAGTTTCATAGGATGCCTATTCCTATGATCACACTTTTGGCATTTGTTTAAGCAAGGTATGGGAACTAAGCTGATCGTTAGTACTGCTTTCCACTGGAAGTCGTATAGGAAAGAAAAATAGACTATTTAGACGTTGGAAGATATGCATTGACTTTGCCTGATTAACTATGGTGGTAGTTGGGTTGATCATTTCCCTCTTATAGTGTTTGCGTATATTAATAGCTACAACTCTAGTATTAAGATGGCTCCTTTTGAGGCTTTGTATGGTAGGAGATGTAGATCTCCTATTGGATGGTTTGAGGTTTATGGGGCAGAAATGTTTGCCCTAATTTGGTTCACCAAGCCATGGAAAAGGAGAAGGTGATTTAGGATAGACTTAAGACTACCCAAAGTTTCCAAAACTCCTATGTGGATGCGAGTCTCAGGGAGTTAGAGTTTGAGGTTGGTGACTGGGTGTTCTTGAAGGTGTCTCCCATGAAGAGAGTAATGCAGTATGGGAAAAAGAGGAAGCTCATTCCCTGGTATATCATCCATACTTGTTCTTAAAGAGTATTGGTAGTGTTGCATATGGATTGGAGTTGCCTCCTATTTTGAGAGCTAATCGTATTTCATGATTTGATATTGAGAAAGTGCGTGGGTGATCCTTAGACTGTTGTTCCTATAGAAGAGGTGGTTATTTTTGTTTCTTTATCTTATTAGGAAGTCCTGATTGAAATTTTGGATCGGCAAGTTTGCCGGCTTCAAACAAAGGACATAGCTTCAGTAAAAATTCTATGGAGGAACCACAAGGTTGAAGAGGCTACTTGGGAAACCGAAGAGGACATGAAGTCCAAGTATTCTTTCCTATTACCTATTTTGGAAAATCGTCCGAAAAGTATGTGTAGTTTGTAGTATCTTTATTTTTTGACTTTGTTAAGGAAATTATGATTCCTTGATATCTTTGTTTTCTGACTTTGTTAAAGGCAAGTGTGGTTGTTAGTTGTGTAGAGTCGTGCTTGTGAATACCATGACCTACTATTCGAGGATGAATGATCCAAGTGGGGAAGGATTGAAACACTCCAGATTTTGACCCTTAAAAATTTCTTGATCTCTGAGCTCAGTGCCTTGGTAACGACTCACCTACGAGTCTTAGGGTGTCGTTATGGGTCCTAGGGACCAAATCGTGAATAAATTAAAGAGTAAATGGCTAATTTCTTCTCTAGGTACGAGTGGCTCCCTACTAGTCGTGACTGAAAATCATAAGGTGTCCAGTGTTTAACCCAATTGGGTTCTGTTTTGACTACGACTGGATCCTACGAGTCGTAGGGTCTCATTACAAGTTGGTTGGTTGAGTCATAAGGTCAGCAGAAGATGGTGTAATAGAGACTATCCTAGTTATGACTCGTTGTGATGAGTCCTAAGGAGTGGTTAAGAGTCAATAGCTTACTCGTAGTCAAAGGCGATACTTTTTCATCAGTTGAGTTAAGGGCATTTTGGACATTTCCCCTCTCACCCAAATTAAAACTCATATCTTATAACCCATTTAGGGTATCATTAGCCTCAAAATCACAATTAATTAACTTCTCAAATACTTCCAAATCTCCAAGGTCAAGAACACTTATTGATTTCAAGAGGTTGATTACTTAGGATTTTCAAGGATGATTTCTCTCTGTACATCTTACTGTTTGAGGCATGCGACTCTTCCTTAATTGTTAATTTTCTAAGAGCATGTGTTTTAAAGTATTGTTCATGAGATATTTATGTTGGTTTGAAACAAGTGTAGGGGGTTTTAAATGTTTATTGTTGAAAATGTCTTCCCATGGTTTACATATGATAATTCATGCTTAAATTATGGTATTGAACTTGTCGGTGCATGGGTATGGTGAATGATCTAGGGAATTGTAAATTTTGAACTTGCGACTTTTGAAGTGGTTTGAAAACCAACCCCATGATGTGAAATTAGTTTCATACTTATGAGAAATTTGGAAATTTGTGAAGTTGAAATAGTCTTGTACTATTGCATGATATAAAGAGATATTTGAAACACCATGGTTTGTTTTATTGAAAAAAGAGAGTTGGTATTTCCTCATCTTGTATTAATGAACAAATGGAGTTGTTCTCCCCAGTTAATGAAAATTGTTTTGGCATGTTGTAATTACCTTGCAAGTGTAGTTTTTATGACAATACCAACAATGTATGCCTTAACATGAAATAGGGTTCAATGAATGGGAATGTGTGATAAATGTTTTTAAATGGGTTTTTAAATAGGCTTGTATAGCTGAGTTGTGAAAGTTGAGGTCAGAGTGATCAATATTAGAAATGACGGTAGCCGGTGTGGGGGTCATTATATCTTAGGGTTTGAGTCCCCTTGCTTGTGACCAGGTGATTCGATTCCATTTTATTGTTATCATTATGATTGGGGGTTTCAGGTCCCCTATATCATATTTCATGATAAGGTGGTTAAGTCACCTTATTATATATTGGGAGGTTTGAGTCTCCGGAGCATATATATATATGATCTTTCTCCAGTTCATGCAGCTACACACACTGGTCCTGATCAGGGGGTGAGAGATAGGGCCAATATAGCCCGTGGGTACTATGTTAAGACGATTCAGCTATACACTTCAGGTTAAAGTTATAAAGTGCATGTTAAGTCTTGTTCGTTATTTTGGCATGTTATAAGTATACGCATATGCATTTGATTATGTTTATTGGATTTGAATGACTTGTAACTATTGATCATGGCATTATTTTGTCTTTATCCTTGAGTTACATGCTAGTGTTCACCCTTCTAACCATCTTCGGACGTTGTACCCCCACACAATATAGGATTTGGCCATTTTTTTACTTCTCGTGCTCAGTAATTGTGGATTGATCAAGAGTAGACTTGAAGTGGTGAGGTTCTATACTTTGAAAGTCTCCATTTTAGGATTATGTTTTTCTTTTGAGTTATATAATATTGTATACTATTTTTGCCTATAGTCGGGGGCATGTCCCAACAATTTATTGATATTCAGTTTGGTAGAGATTTTGTCGGACTGTTGTAAACTTGGGATGGTTTGGTTATTGGTTGGTTTTGTTATACACATACAATAATATCTTTAATTTCAAGTTCTCTTATCTTATTATATGTTTGAAATTCATCCGACAGGGGTGTAAAGTAGTCGATAGTTTGGGTGTTGGGTGGTCTCCGATCTTTGTTTAACTTGAGATACTTTTCATGACTAGTCCCTGGTTCGGGTTGTGTTAAATAGCTTTATTGGAGGTATGTAATGTATAGTGTCCTATATCTTATACTAGTGCCTTTAACTCTGAGTTATACTTTAATATGGAAGAAATATCCAGTTGACTTAGAATTTTGTTGTTATGTGCCCGTCGCTCAGGGGAATTAGGTGATTGAAATAGTGGAGTATTATATTCATAGTTAAAAGGATAATGGTGAAGTGTACTCATATTTAAGGGTTGTTTGGTGTATTATTTAGGGTGGAAGAGCTTCATGGAAGGCTAAAAGGGACATAGAGTCCAAATATCCATTCTTGTATCCCACTTCGAATACTTGTGCTTGAGGTATGTGTATTCAATAATATCTTTGTTTTCTATCGTTAGTAAAGCTAAATGTGGTTGTGCTCTGTGTTAAATCATGTTAATGGATACCTTGTCTCATCATTTGGGGATGAATTATCCTTGGGGGAATGTACCCCAGATTTTTGGTCCCTAAAATTTCTTGATCTTTGAGCTTACTGCCGAAACTATAACTCTTCCTAAGAGTCGTAGGGTGTCTTTACGGGTCGTATGACCCTAATCATTGATTGACCAGTATGTTTTTCCAAGTTCCTATTTTGATCACGATTGAGACTATACGAGTCATCAAGACTTACTATGAGTTGTATCGTGGTTTTTATAGCCAAGCCTGTGTAGTGCCCAAACAATTTTTTCTTGGCTACAAGTTGTGCCTAACGAGTCATATGGTTTGTATACGAGTAGTAGTGTAAAAGTTGTAAAGTAACCAGTGAAGGTACCTGAGCTACTACCTTGACTACAACTCATAGGGACGAGTCGTAGTGAGTCCTTATGAGTTGTACAGTCACTCGTAGTCACTATGACTATTTTTTAGCTTTTCTTTAAAGGAACTTTGGACATTTTCCCTCTTCCTCAATCGTGACCCATGACATAAAGTATCATTATAACTCTGAAACAAATCAAAATAACTTTTCAAACTATCTCAAATCCCCAAGGTCAAGAACAATTAGGGTTTCCAAAGCGTTGGTCAATTGGGGTTTTCAAGTGTGATTTATCTCCATAGTGGTGATACTTTAAGGCATGTTACTCTTCCCTAAATCTTATTTTATGAAAAACGTGTGTTTTAAATTATTTATTTGTATTGATTTAAATGTGGGTTTTGACCTTTTTGAGGGCTTTGGAATGGTTGATCGCCAAAATTGTTTTCTTAGGGTTTTCATGAGTTGTTGATGCTTTGAAATCAATGTTTCTGGATTAATGAGGTGCATGTACGTGAGAATTGGAATGGGGTCGAGGTATTCCCCCAAACTGAATTTTTGAACTTGAAAATTGGTATTGAATAATTATGTTCCCTTAACCCACTTATTTAGATGGCTTTAAACAGTGGATTTGTCATTTGTCTTGCCTTACTCACCTATACTATTGCATTGCATAAATGGTTAATTAATGAACATCGATTTTGAAATCCTTATTGGCTATGTTTTGATTTAATGAACAAAGGGGGTCGAGGAATTCCCCCAATTTGATTAGATAAACTAAAAGAGGTCAAGGCATTCCTCCAGCTTGATTTAATGAACAAAGGGGGCTCGAGGCATTCCCACAAGTTAATGAAATTTTAATGGTATTACAGTTGGCTTGCAAGCTAAATGGTATGATGATACCTATGGTGTGCCTAAAAGTGTAATTCCTTGGTTTAATGAATGAGTTATTTGAAACTAGTTTTTATTAGGATTAATGGGGTTATGTAGCTATGCTGTAAAGGTGGATGTCATGGAGGACTGACAATGAAAACTAATGTTTGCCGATGTGAGGGTTGGTCATAATGACTGTGTGTATGATTCACACTATTAATGTATTTGTATCTTAGATTGACGTGGGTTCGGGACATTGCCTGGTCTTCTTTGATACCTTTGGTGCATGCGGCTAACGCACACTAGGCCCTTTTAGTAAGGGAAGATAAACACATATAACCCATGGGTGCATTTCTCTGACGGTTGATCTACATAGTCCAGGATAATATTTCACTATCATGCTAAACTTTGTTCCCTACCCCAGCATCTATTATGTATATATGTATGCATGAATGTGAACATGTACATGGTGTTTGAAATTTAAATTTTGACTGGCACTATATTATCCTTATCCTAAGTTACATGCTAGCGCTCAACCCGCTAACCGTCTGTGGAAGCTGTATTCCCATGACATGCAGGCACCAAAGATACTTCTACTTTTTCAGTACAACGATAGAATTTTTAGGTGTCAACATTTTTCTTGAAGTGTTAAGCTTCGATTCTATAGAAGAGCTTCATTTCATTGTGGTTCTATTCTCTTATGTGGTGTGGTGAGGTTTTAAAATTTTCTGGTTTAGAAAAAACATGCACTGCATCCGCACCGCACCATTACCATTCCTATATATCCTACTATGATAAGGTATCTAAATCCACTTCAGATGTTAACTAAGCAATAATCAAGCCTAAAATAGTGATTTTACCTAAAGCATGAAAACCTAAACTAATTATGCCTAAATTACGATTTTTGGATAGCCTAAATGGTTGAACAATTCCAAGTTTTGAAATTCATCATACCAACACCTAGAACCTGTCTCAAATCAAGCACAATATCATAAACATACTATGACACAGCTCACTCTAAGACAAGAAAAATCTAGCCTACCCGGACGCAGAAAAAAGCTCAAGGAATCCACTAAATCACTGACTTTCCCTTCTGAGAAGCTTTCGTAAAATACCATGATATCAAAATCCTAATCTACTTATCCAGAATAGAATAATGATTCTCACACTGCACTGTTGTGCTTCGGGTAAAAAATTATTCAAAATTCCATAAGGGTCTTATTTATGGAAATCGTATTTTCTAAGCCAACCCAACATTCCCTTATGGTTAAGGAGTAATTACCCTAAAAAAAGGGTGAAATCTGAGCGACATTTGTGATAAAATCAAGCCACAAGGTATTATGAAATTTAAGGAAGTAAAAGGGGAAGATCAACTACGGAAATGAAGAAATCTTATCACAAATTCGAAGGAAACCCGCGCAAATAATTATTATCCAACTCTTCATATCACCCACGAGCTCTAATCTCAAGATCTCCCAATTTTATGGTTTAAGTCTCTTGAGAATGGGTGTGGAATGGGAAAAACGACTTCAAAATGGGATATATATATACCATTCCCAAGTGTTCGGGTATCACAATCATGACTCGACCCTCGCGATTGCAGCATCTGTTAGATGCCAAAGTGAATCGTGTTTGCGACATGTCACACCGCGATCACGATACATGGTGCCCTTCCAAAGGTATTGCAATTATGACCCTTGGGTTGCTAGTAGAGATTGCATAAGATATAGCTGAGACTTGGAACTTTCTTAGTCTTCGCCAGCACCTCGAGATTCGTTCGAAATTTTATATATAAAAATGGACTATGCTACCATATACAATTTGACGTTTTAGACTCAATGGCGCAGTTTCAATTCTCATTCGAGGTTGTTTTTATAAGAATTGGCTCGCACAACCATATTTAATTTTCTTAACTTTCTGACCAATAGGTCGAAATGAGCTCGAATGTCTTGAGACCCAAACCAAGAGCCTACCTTGCCTAATATCAATATTTCAAAGCTGTTGGAACAGTCAAAATTTCTATACGAATTCTTTGACTAAAGTTTTTGCCTGGTGATGATTTAGAACCAGCAAAGACTTCAAAACAGGAAATTGACTCTAAAAAATAAACGAACTGCCCGGTGACCGAACTGTTAGTCCCATCAAGTCATAGATGACTTGTGGCAGCTATAAAAAGCTCCAATGGACAAAATAAAAAGAAATACAAAAAATGACCTGATGGGTCATTAAATTACCTATATTATTTTAATTTTTCATACATTAAAATGGTGTAATTTAACTATAGTATATTACTTACATTATGTTTCATTTTAAATATTATAACGAAAACTTAGGTTTTACTTGTTTCTAATTTTATTTTCAAATATCCTCTTGAATAACTTTTAGTAATATTGATATAATTGGATCTTATATTTGTGATAAAAATTTTGTCAGTCACTTCACCGTGTAGAGTGTGTGTAATTCTTGCTTAGATCTAGTAATAATTATATACAAAATGTAATTGTTATTCAAGGTATATAAATATCTCATTAATTATCAATTCTATTATTGAAAATCTCTAATTTTTCAAAATGTGGTTTTTTCCTAAAAACACACATTATATAAAGGATAGATTAATTGTTGAACAATCAATCTTAATAATTGTTTTCTTCGAGAATAAGTGGGTTTCATACTTATTTTCTAGTGTTTTGTAGGTAAATCAAAAAATATTTTAATTGTGTTTTTTATGTTATCTAGCAAAATATTATGGGGGTAGAATGTGGTAAGAAGTGCGGGTGAGATATGGGGGTGGGGGCGGTTGAGAAGATGGGGAAGAGATAATGAACATGCAGTGTCGCTTACTTAAGTAATTTTCTTTATTATGAATAAGAAAATTATTTTCCTAATTTTTTGGAAAGTTTTTTTCTCAAGAAATTATTTTAACCTACCAAACAAGAAAAAGTTAAGAAATATTTTCCTCCATACAAAAGACACACTTAATCTACTTAATTATAATTGATGAAAAAGAATCAGATTGTGAATTTTGGAATACATATGTAGTGTATTTTTTGTCAAATAAAAATAGATCAGAAATATTAAATGTGTGATAAAAGAAAAACTGATCAGAAACTAATAAAAGTTATTTTCACTCAATATTTATACACAATAATATCAAATTTATTAGTATAATTTTAATAAAGATAAGACAAAGAACATAAGTAATTTATGTTAGCCTCCCATAATTACATTCTATGTTTTAATAATGAAAAACTAATAATTGAAAATTTGTAGGGTATTAAAGATCTTCTCTAGTGGACAAAATATCAACCCAGTGCAAGGAGTATCCATCCAAATCTCTAATGATGGAAAGTATCTCGCAAGGAGTATCCATCCATAATAAGAAGGGGTTGAACATGGAATCACATCAATTACAAGATCTCGCTGGACCCGGAAATTGGTGATGACTGAACGTCCTTCACGACAAAACTAAATGGAGAGAAGATCACATCATTAAAATAGACATATCTTATATGTACATGTATGGTCGTGATAAAGGAAGGTTGTACCATGTTTGGATATATCTTATATGAACATACCATAAGGTGAAAACTCTCTCAATCAAGGAATTAATCTAAATCCTTGTTTGAGAAGAAATCCCTTGGGTTTGCTTATGAAGAAAAGAAATCAAAGCAGCTGACAAGTATAAAAGATAAAGGCCAAAGATTGAAGAACTCACTCAACTTCAAGAGATAAGCTCAGAGTGTCTCAATCTTAGTCTCTCAAAGCTTTGTACTTCTTAGTTTACAATAGTTATACAAGAGTAAGATCGAGCCAACTTTGTCAAACAAATTGAGGCTGTGTCACAAGATATCAACAAGAAAATAAGTTTTTATAACTTGTTTACCACCATTGTACTCGGACAACCCTTTGAAAAGATCTAAGGAAACTTTGAAATTCAAGAGGATTGAAAGTATGCAACACATTGGTGTTCCAGACTAGGATAAATTTTTCTATTCTTATTTCAAATTGCTTATTTAATTGTCCATTCATTTAAATCAAATCTGTTTTGTGAAGTATATTAATTTGTAGGTAAGTCAACTATGAAGAATCCGCAGTAGACTAAAGAAAATTGTCAATTCCCCCCCTCCCCTCTTGAATTTCAATTGGTATCATAGTGGGTCACTAGTTAACCGCATATGTGAAAAGATCAAATGGAGAATTACAAAATTACAGGTGCTCTCCTTCAAGATGGTCACTCCTCTAGAAGACCTCCATACTTTAATGGACAATGATACTCTTACTGGAAGAACAGTTTCAGAATCTTCAACCAATAAAATGAATTCCAAGTATAGGTTGTCCTTAAAAAGGGATGAAAGCAAATTCCAAGACTCAAAAAGAAACAAAAAGAAAAGGACAAGGAATCAAGTACTACAAACATAGAGGACCTTGAAAATTTTGAAGTCACCAAGAAACAACGAGAGGTAATTCAAACTAATACACTATCTATAAGCTTACTTCTTTGTATAGTAAGTAGAGAAGAATACAACAAGATATCAACCTGCAAAACTACAAAGGAAATATGGGATAAATTGGAGATAAATTATGAAGGAACCAACAAAGTCAAAAAGTCAAAGACTGATGTCCTAGTCATTAAATATGAGTTATTCAAAATGGAAGAAATTGAGAACTTTGAATCAATGTTTACCAAATTCAGCAAAATTATATGTGAGCTAAAATCATTAGAGATGATCTATCCGTAAAACTTATAAGTCCAGAAGATTGTTAGAAGCCTTCCTAAAATATGAGAATCTAAGGCTTCCATTCTGGACAACGAAGGCTTTTATAACATGACATATGGTGATCTACGAGGTAATCTCATTGTATTAGAACTAAATTATATCCATAGGTACAACTAGGAAGAAAAAAAGAAATCGGTAGCCTTCAATGCCATACAAACTAAAGAGAAAGATCATCTTGAAGAGGCTAATAATAAAGGAATGGCTCTTTTAAATCAATGATTGAGGAAAATCATGAAGCAGAGATAGTAAAGATCCTAAGAAACCAAAACAATGATTCCACAAGAAAAGATAATTGTTGTTATCACTGTGGAAGGCCATGTGACTTTAAACAAAATTCTCCAAAATTAAGAAGAAAATCATCTAGAAAATTAAAATTTTTGGAGCCTTGTGTAATGAAGATGAAACTGAAGAAAAAAAGAAGCATCCAACATGTGCATCATGGCAAAAGGTGAAGCAAGCGAGGTAAGACCCTACAACTATAATAACTATAACATCCTTGAAACCAATCTAGATATGATTACTAATGAGCCCTAAAAGATTATTGATAAATATATTAAATTGCCTGAATAAATAAAAATTAAGGAAGCTCGGTTGAAACAGAAACTTAAGTATGAACAAAGAAATTATGAAGTTGATCTTGAAGTATGTAAAATCAAAATTGACTTACTTTAAGAATAATCGGACGATTTAAAATGCAATTAAATAGAATTAGAAAATCACTAGGTCTTAGTTTTGTAAGATCAAATTCTTTTAAAATAATCTTCTGTTCCTCGTTGAGATCATTTGAATCAGCTAAAACCACTTTTTCTTTTCAAGGACCAACCTGCTATACCCGTGGACAAAAAGGGCAAAAATCACACATCTACAGATAAATGTCTAAAGGCATGTGGGTTTGGAGGTTTAAATAAAGTACTTCTAACTCCCAAGGACCCAAGACCTCTTTGGTACCTAAAAAAATTAATCCTTTTGATTTGCAGGAACACATTCGCAAAAGCTATAAAAAGGGAATGTGGGTCATTGATAGCAGATGTTAGAGACATATGACCGAAAATAAAAAAAATTTATTCTGCAAAGAAAATAAAAGGAGGATCTATCAGATTCGGTGATAATGCAAAATGCGACATCATCGGAGTCGGCTCAGTAAAGCTCAACCTCCTCATGTGAATTTCTTAAAGTGTATCCCATAGATGGACTCAAACATAACCTGCTCAGTATCAGTCAGTTGTGTGTTATAGGATTTGGAGTCTCCTTCAAAGAAAAAAGTTACTCTATCAAACATGGTAAAAGAGATATTTCTCTTATCAGTGAACATGTTGATAATATTTATGTTTTAAATAGTCCTAATTTTCCAACCTTACTTTCCTCACTGTGTAAACCAATGAAACTTAGTTGTGGCAGAGAAAGCTTTGCCATTTTAGTATGCATATCATTAAGAAACTCTGTAGACTTAAACTGGTGAAAGGTCTGCCAAAACTCATATTTTGAAAGGATCATATCTGTGATGCCTGCCAATTGGGTAAATAGACTTGGAAATTATTTAAAGTCAAATACATTGTCTCTTCTACCAAACCCCTGAAAATAATCCACATGGATTTGTTTTTCCCCACCAAGACCGGAAGTATTGGTGGAACAAGATATGTTTTTTTATTTTTGAAGATCACTATGATTTTACTTTGGTAATGTTTCTTCCTTATAAAAATGAGGGTTTTACAAACTTTGAGATGTTTTTTAGAAAAGTATAGAGTGAAGTTAGATACATCATCACCTATATTCCCAGTGATCATGGAGAAGAATTTTAAAAATAAGGCTTTTGAGGAATACTGTGCTAAGAATAGGTACTCTCAAAACTTCTCATCACCTTAATCTTCTAAACAAAATTGTATGGTGGAGCAAAAGAATCAATCTCTTCAAGAAACTTCAAGAACCATGCTACTAGAACATAATATTCCTGATCACATTTGGGTAGAGGCAGTAAGCATAACTTGTCATATCATCAACAAATGCCTTATCAGATAAATTTTAAAGAAGACTCTATATGAACTATGGAGATGAAAGAAGCCCAATATAAGCTACTTTCATCCTCTTGGATGAAGTGCTTCATCAACATCAATGGTAAGAGTAAATAAGGAAAATTTAACCTACAAAGTGAAGAAGGTATTTTTCTTGGGTATTCTCCCACAAGTCATGCGTACAAAACCTATAATAAAAAAACTTTTATGTTTTGAAGAATCTAGGCATATTGTATTTGATGAAAATAATCACCCTCCTATGAGTTTTAGAATTGATAAAGAAAATATAAATAATCTACAATCTGGAGCAAATTCAAGAACAACTTCAGTCCTGTCAAAAGATGAGTCTACCACAACCCCTCCAAAGTCGAATCCCATAGTTAAAGCAGCCAAAACAAAATTTCCAAGAGAATATAAACATAATTCAAGGTATCTAAATTATTTTATCATCGAAAATCTAGATGATAAGATGCAGATAATAACCTCATTAAGAAAGCAAGCATTTGTTGCTTTTGCATCTCAGATTGAGCCTAAAAAGACTAATGAAGATCTCAAAGATAAATCTTGGGTCAAATCCATGAAATAAAAATTAGATCAATTTGAAAAAATTAAAGTCAAAACTCTAGTTGAGAGACCAAAAATTTTCTTAGTAGTTAGAACCAGATGGGTCTAAAGAAACAAACTTAATTAAGAAAGTAAGGTCATTAGAAACAAAGCCATACTTGTAATTCTAGGATACTTCCAACAAGAAGGTATTGATTATGACTAAACCTTTTCTCCTGTAGCAAGGTTAGAGCCAATTCATATTTGTTAGTTTTTTCTTCCTTTAAATTCTTTAAGTTATACCAAATGGACGTCAAAAACACCTTTTAAATTTTTTTTATTTATGAAGAAGTATTGGTAAAACAACCCCCCATCTTTGAAAATACCTCTTACCCAAACCATGTTTTTAAACGGTCAAAGCAACTATACATTCTCAAATAAGGTCCAAAGGCTTGGTATGAGAGGTTGAGTACTTTGTCGTTAAACAATAATTTTTAAAGAGGCAAAATTGATAAAAAAAAATTCACTTATAAGATTGATTCTAATTTACTTATTGTGCAAATTTATATTGACGATATTATTTTGGTAGTTCTAACATCTCCTTGTGTGAGAATCTTGCAAATTTGATGAAAGGAGAATTTGAAATGAGCCTCATGGGAGAGCTCACATTTTTCTTGGTATTACAAATCAAGAAAACCCCCAAAGGTACTTTCATTAGTCAAGAAAAATATACGAAGGAACTTATCAAGAAATTTAGCATGGAAAAGGGAATGGCTTATGGAACTCCAATGAGTCTATCCACAAGTCTTGATTCAGACTCATCTACAAAAAGGCATTGATAAAAATACATACAGTGGAATGATTGGATAACTCAACCACTCTACTGCCAGTTGACCAGACATTATGTTTAGTGTGTGTAAGTTTTAAAAGTTGCAGTCAGCTCCTAAACAGTCTCATCTGACTGTCGTCAAAACAATCATTTGATATCTCATTGGAGCATATGATACTGGAATATGGTACCCTCATTCTTTTAATTTTGATTTAATTGGATATTCTGATGCTAACTTTGCAGGTGATAAGAATGATAGAAAAAACACAAGTGAAATATGCCAAATTCTTGGTGAACCTCGATTTCGTATTCCAAGAAGCAGACTTTAGTTTCTCTATCAATAATTGAAGTCAAATACATAGTTGTTGGAAGTTGTGGTGCTCTTATTTTAAGGATTATGCATCAATTATTTGATTTTAATTTATCTTTTGAATCTGTACCTATCATGTGTGATAATACTAGTGCTATTAGTCTGTCAAAATATACAGTGCATTATTCTAGTGCTAAGCACATAGATATTAAGCATCTTTTTATCCGTGATCATGTATAAAATGGTGATTTTTCTCTACAATTTATTAACTCCAAAAGTCAGGTTCCAGATATTTTTACAAAACACAGTGTAATGTGCTTTACCGATCATTGATTATTTCTAATATTTTATTTTTTGAGTAAACTCCATCATATATCTTTTATCCCTTCTTAGGCCCTCTTACTACTGTTCTTTCCTTTAAAATCCATCCCTCATTTATTCCACCATTTTCTCTCCACTTATCATTATAGTCCCTTTGCCTTTGCACTACCCAATACCTCTTCATTTTCTCATCCCAAAACATTACCCCAGTTCACTTCCCCTTTTGTACTCTTATCCCTTTGTTTTCCTTTTCACTCCTTCTATACCTTTCCACCTCCATTTACATATACCATTACTAGAACTCACTCCATGGCTAATCTCTCTAAAATCTCTCCTGACCAAATTTATAACAATATCGACCCTGTCTTTCTCTCTAAATCCTTCGATGAAGTCTCTTCAAATTCACTCCAATAAACTATCTCCAAGAAGCATTCTACTTCTAGACCTATTTTTTCACTAAATAACAATGGCTCTCTCCTCTGGACTCTTTCCTCCAGAGGACATGCACACGTTCTGGACTTTCACTCCAAGGGAGAAATTCCTCAACTTTAGAAATCACTCTATTAAAATGAGATATATCATCAATCTCTCTCAACTAAAGGAGTCCCATTGCAATGCCAGTACTTTTTTCAAAGCCCAAGATCTATCAATGGTTTTTTTCTTAGACGCAATCCGTATGTTTTATGGTAACCTTCACCAATTCCTAGACAATAGAAAATTGGGAACCCTAGTACTTAGGAATTCATATAATTCTCAATGATTATCTGTTTGATAAAATTTTTGACACCAAGTTCTTTGGCGTCATTCCATTCATGAACGAAACCTAGCCAAAAAAATTTGAAGTTAATTTTGAAGAAGAAAAGAAAGTTGTCTCAGACCCTAATACAAATAGCCCCTCTTTTGGTCCTCTATCCCTCAGTTTTAAAAATAGAATTTTAGCTCATATCATTGCGACAACCTTTATTCCTTGGAAATGATATCTTAGTAATGTGACATGCAAAGATTTGTTTGTTCTCTATTTTTTGATAAAGAGGTACAAAATAAATTGGTGTACCTAGATCTGAAAGTATAAGTTAGAAAGTGATGCCGACTCTTACGCCTCGGCTAGCTTGCCCTATGGATTATTCATCACAAGAATTCTACTTCACTATGAAATTGTTTTTTTGACCTATCTAGTGGTGGAAGTATCTGCCACATACGATTCCAAGACATTTTCAAGCATGGTATATGTGTTGCATGAAAGGTAATGGTGTAAAAAAAATTCTATCAAAATCCGGGCTAACACACCCAAGGTAAGCAAGTCTGTCACAAACCCTGTGTTCTCTACAGCTAAGGAGATTGAGGAGCATAAAGGAAGTCTTACTTCTATTTAGGAAGGGATAGACAGTCTCTCGGAGTCAACTACTACATTAATATTGTCGTGCAAAGAAACCAGTACCGACATAGTCAAAGTATGACTCTCCTTCAATGGATTCAAACAGGAAGGATTAAATCTATTCAAAAGAATTTTTCATAGGTTTACTCCATCAAATACGAGGCTTTATCCTCCTCCAAAGATCTTGAATTCTCCATCCAGAACTTGTACTCTAGCTTCACCAAAAGTGTTGAAAAATCTTAAGAATGCTTTAGTGATAATATGCTCAATGCCTTAACCTACTTCCTTTATAAACGCTAAACTTTTGACTCTCAATCCAAAGGGGTTGGTCCCTTTCTGTGTTTTGGGCTGCATGATGAAGATTTATACTCATGTTAAGTGACTTTTCTTTTGCTACTTTTAATCTTAACTCTACATGTCTAGCATATTCTACTCTGTGCACATATTTTGTGGTATGTTCTTGCTATATTTTGTTTTTACTATTTTTGATTATTTCAAAAAGGGGAGAAAAATATCACATCATATAAGTAGCAAGACAAGGGGAGCTAGTCGACTACCATTACAGGGAAGCCAACTGAAGGCATCAAGATAGAAAGACAGGGGGAGCTAGCCAACTACTTTTACAGGGAAGTCAACTAAAGTTTAATGTTTGTCACTATCGAAAAGGGGGATATTGTTAGCCTTCCATACATACGCTCTATGTTTTAATAATGATAAAATAATCATTTGAAATTTGTAGGATATTAAAGATCTCCACTAGTGAACAAAATATCAACCACAAGGCAAGGAGTATCCATCTAAATCTCTAATGATGAAAAGTATCTCGGAAGGAGTATCCTTCCATAAGTAATAATGTGTTGAACATGGAACCATATCAATTAGAAGATTTAACTGGACAAGGAAATTAAATATCACTGAATGTCCTTCATGGTAAAACTAAAAGGTATGAAGATCACGTTATTAACATATACATATCTGATATAGATATGTATGTTTGTGAAAAATAAAGGTTAAACCATGTATGGACATATCTGATATGGACATACATGTATGGACATATCTGATATGGACATACCATAAGGTGAAAACTCCCTCACTTAATGAATCAATCTAAATCCTTGATTGAGAAGAAATCACTTAGGTTTTCTTATGAAGAAAAGAATTCAAAGTAGCTGACAAGTATAAAAGAAAAGGCCAAAGATCGAAGAACTTACGTAACTTTAAGAGAGAAACTCAGAGAGTCTAAACCATAGTCTCACAAAGCTTTGTACTTCTTAGTTTACAATAGGTATATAAGAATAAGATTGAGTCAATTTGTAATACAAACTGAGGTTGTGTCACAAGATCTAAAAAACAAAATAAGTTTTCAAAACTTGTTTACCACTATTGTACTTGGACTCCCCTTTTAAAATATCTAAGGAAACTTTAAGACCCAAGGAGCCTGGAAGTAGGCACCACATTACTGTTCCAGATAAAGATGAAATTTTGTATTCTTATTTACTTGTTTGTTCATTTAACTCTATTCTGGTTTGTGAAGTATACTGATTTGTAGGTAAGTCGACTGCGATGACTAAATAGTCGACTAAAGAAAATTTTCAATTCACTCAACCCGTCTTGAATTTTAATTTAGTCGAAGAGAACGAAAGAGAGCTGGGTGTATCCTTCTACCACATTGAAGTAAATCATATTTTTGCCCTTATAGGAGATTTTGTTAATCCCATGTATGTTTTAGGTGTTCTATGAGGTAAAATTGTTTATGGGTTTGTAGGATTGAATTTTACATTTGGCGCCAGTCTTTGTGTCAGTACGGGTATTGGATATTAGATAGATTGATATTGTGTCACTCATAGATGATCTTTTAGTTGAAGATCAAGTTGAAAACAAACTAGTTATATAATAAAGAATATAAATATACACTAGACAGTTTAAAGTCAGAGGTGGGGCCGGATTAGAAGTTTGTGTCTTCTGAATTTAAAGACAAGATAAAAAATTTAAGCTAGTGTATAATTATAAAAAATCTAACTAAGAAATAACAATATTTTACATATTAGAAAAGTAATGAACTTCTTAAAAATTATAAATGTAAATGTTATCATTACAATTGCATTGGATAAGTTGTCATGTTTTGAAAATGATTTATAGGGATAGATATATTTTGGTTCAAATAAAAAAAAAACAAAAAACAAATCAAAGTTTCATTTTTGTCATGATTTTCAGGTTTCTCGGATCGATTTAGGTTTCAAATTTTATAAATTTGGATAAAAGGCTTGTTTTTCATCTTTTTAAAAATTTGGTTAAATCGAAAAACCAAAATTATATAAATAATACTATATATATATGTTACTATGAATATTATTGTTATATATAATAATTGTATAAATATATAATATAACCCTAAGCTTTACTGCTTTAAGTCCCTAAACTAAGTATTCAATAGTCAACACTGATTGTTCTACGTTTTAGCGGTGCCTCATTGTTGAACATCATAACTAGAGTCGTTGTCGGATGTTGCCACTACTATCAGGCATCAATGTCTATAATTTAGCCATCCTTAGAAGAATATTTATTTCACTGTTTGCACATCAATTGTTTACACATCAGCGACAACACTGATATAACCATCCTCTAAAGAAGATTTATTTCACCATCATGAGTGTGTGAGTTTTTTATTTCCGAAGACAATAAAGAAAGAATAATTGTATAAGTTTTGGCCAGCGGTGACCACTTCTATGACACAACGACCTGTCATTCTGGTGAAGTGTTGGTTTAAAAATATGTTTGATCTAGTATTTTTTATTTAAATTTGTAATTTAAACAAAATGATCTTTATTTATTTATATTTATTGAAGTGCAGAAATAAATATCATCCATAAATTGTTTAAGCAGTGCAACAATAAATATGAAAGAAATTGATAGTTTAAAGAGCTTTACTTATAAACTATTTAAGGTTAAAAGTTGAGAACTAATAAATAAACAGATCCATTTTCACAAATTAGAAGTAGGATAAGTGAAGGCAGAGCATTAAATGAAAATATTTCAACTTTATCTCTAAATGAAATTGGATCTGTCGTTGAAGCGGAACATTCAAATAAAAGAAAGGTCACGGAACCTTGGGCAAAATATTTAAAATTGTTTGACAAGGTTATTGATAAAAAACTCAAGATAATAAAGAAATAAGTAAGTATTATGGGAAACATTATGCTACTGCTACAAGTGTTAATGATACTTCATCACTGAATAAGCATATGCTAAGGTTATGTCCTTTCCTCCTTAATGTGGGTGTAAAAGACAATCAAACAAAATTAATTTTTCTATCATCTTTTATGAGTGAAAATGAGGGGGGTTGGAAACATGGACATTTGGTCAAGCACGAAGTAGAGAAACTTTAGCCCAGATGATAGTTATTGATGATTTGCCATTTAGTTTTATTGTAAAGGTTCTAATAGTTTCTAAAGAGTCACAACTCACACTTTCGTATTTCTTATCTTAGGACCTTTACAAGAGGTTGTTATCAATTCTATAATGAGGAGAATAAATTTTAGAAATATTCTCTTAGAAAATTTCTTTATAAAATCCATGGGATTTCATTCAACGGACCCAATACGACTCTTGGATATGAGCCATATGTTGGGGTATGAGTGGTATGGTCCTGTCGTTTATTGACCAGTGTTTGTTGGTGAGATGGTTTTGGTCACTGTAATGGGTATAACTTAGTGGTAAGAGTCATAAGGGCTTGGTACGAGTCTTATCAGAGACTTGTATAGTGGGCAGTGTTTGATCCTCCTGGTATTTTATTTTGCCAAGGATATGGGTCATAGGTACGGATCGTATGTTGTGGTTACAGCTTAGGTAGATGAGTTTTATACTGGATAATGTCTGATTAAGGGTTGAGCATTACATATGAGTGGTGGGTACCAACCGTATTGGGAGAGTATGACTTATATAGGTCGGTCCTATCTCTGTGATGGGATTTTTAAGTGACTTAAGTGGGGGTATTCTAGACATTTCACTACTTACCCTAATTAGGAATCACAACATCTAATACACTAAAGAGGTTATTTACTATATTATTATATTTATTAACACTTAGAATCTATTCTAAAACACTCCATAATTCTCTCAAGAGATTTTGGGGTAAGAAGGCTAGGGTTTTATCTTGAGGATTAATTTGAGGCTTGCTTTGGTGATTTCTTTCCATCAATTCTTTGGTATAAGGCATGATTCTCTTCCCTCATTGTAATTTCAACTAAACGCATAGCTTATATGATTGATTTCATGGTTTTACTATATCATAATTATATCTTTTAACTATTATTTGGGGGTTTTGATATTAATTGCTTGGTTATGGTTCCCTATAATTTTAATTATGCTTTTCTATACATTAATGGTGGTTTCAGACAATTGGATTGACTGGTAATAGTTTAATGGTCTTTGGAATTGGTTTTGATTATATTATTCTCCTAAAGTTTTTTGATAAAATGTTTATAAAGATTTGTTCATTGCATTGACTTCTTTTAATGGAACTCTTGAATGTTTTAGACATGGTAAAAGAACTTTGCATTGTTTAAATGGTTTGAAAAGGTTAAAGTCCAAATAGTTATGCTTGTGTAGAACATGGAAGTCTCCCGAAAGGTTTAATATGGTATATGAAAGTGCACTTGAAAGTACCCTTAACCTAAATGGTTTGGCTATGGATATTACTTGTAAGTAAGGAGTGGTATGACAATACCACTAATATTATCCTTGGTTAATAAAATGGTAAATAGATTTGGTTGGTTTTTTAGAAACGGTTTTAATTGGGCATTAAAGATCGGGTATGTAGAAAAGTTGTGGAAGGTGGTGGTCCCATAGGTACCAAAACTGGAAACTCGTATTTGCCGATATGAGGATTGGTCTTAGTGGACCATGTATATGATGTCACACTATTGGGGGATGTACTAGTCATCCCATGGGATACTCCCTAGTCATGCGGCTACATGCAATGGAGCCCTTTCAGCAGAAGGAGCTGAACCCATATCGCCCATAGGCAGTTTATGACAGTCAAGCTTGTAATGCCCCGAGTCTGTACCCCAGATGCTACACGATGCTTACGAGCCCGAAGGACCAGAAGCTAACCCATTACTGATATCTGTTGTGAGCACTAAAATATGATACTGTAATAAATAAGGAATAATAGGTTGAAATGACATAAGGTTAAAAATCTGTAAATATTGATAAAGTGTATCAACTAAAATAACAATCTGTAAAACCGAATGTTGTCTGAACTTTAGTCTAAAAAGCCTCTAATCTTAAACTATTTGAAAGTCGAGTTGATGGGATAATCCACCAACTAACTCCATCTACTAAAATACTGAGTCTACTATAATAATGAAATAAAAGACTATCCTTGATAGATGAGGACTCACTACTAAATCTACTGCTGGCTGAATCTTGATCTATCTATGCACGGTCAGGAACTTGAGTGTCCAAACCTACGATATAAGACATTATAGCACAAAGAAAGATTATGCGTCAGTACGTGGAATGTACTGGTATGCTAGATGAGGTAAGGCTGAATGCAAGGGTTCATATGCATGAACACTAACTGACTGAATGATATTGAGAAACTGAACATGAGAGTACGTGGATAATCTAAACTACTATAAATGCCGAGCATGCAATATTGTGCATATATATGTATACTGTAACTGAGCTTTTCTGAAGCTAAGTACTTAGTTCTGATACAGAGCAACTGGTATTCTGAAATTTTTGATAACTGAGTTACTGATACTGATTGACTGTATCTAACATTCCTGATTCTGTAGAACTGAACTAAGTTCTATTCTGAAGATTGAAACTGAAACTGTGGGAGGTAATCATCTGACCAACATGCCCCAAATAAGATAAGATAACTGAGTTGGGGTCCAATCTGTAACCCCAATTAGAAGGGTGTTAGTACTGTGCCATGGGTAAAGACAAGCTAAGAGTTACCCTGATCTGGCAGATACTCTAACGAGAACGGTGGAACTCTCATATGACAGGTTAAAACACCCCATCAACCATTAACTTGCAAGTTGATGTCGCAACCTATATTGACTACGTAGTTTTGGATCGCTGGGATTGCTTCTAAGGGTTACACCCTCTACTGGTAGGTGAACCCCAATCCTTGGGTTCACTCGATGCTGAATACTACTCCTAATTAAAAGACACTGAACTAGTTATATGAAACTAGACTGGACTGATACTGAGTTTACTGAGTTTTCCTGGGTTCTATAACTAACTAACTTCTGCTGAGTTCTGTAACTGATTGAGAGTACTACAGATCATTACATGATTGATATTCTATAATTGACACTGGCTATAGGTAAACAACTAGTTTGTCGTGTATTAAATACCCCCAGGACTCGGTAGCATTAAAAGTAAAGCATAGCATAATCTTGAAAACATAATAATGGCTACTTGATCAGAATCCACTAATTGAGGCATTTTAGCAAAAACTTGTAAAGCATTTACTCATACATGAATGGAGAATACATGCTTTCACATTATAATGGCACTATTTCATTCACATAGGAATTTTATCAAACACCTAGGGAGGATGCTTAGATCATAAAATAATCAACACATATACCTATAATGGCTACATATATCAACTTGCTAATTGAACGGTTTATCATGAAGATCATGTAATTCAACACATAAAATGATTAATTTCATAAAAGCTTGTAATTTAATCATGAACTATAATCGAAAAATGACATGAACATGAATCTAATTCAATTCAAATGTACAAAGCATAAATATGAGATCATGTATGTTTGAAAAGGGTCCTTGTACTTCATTGGTGAAAGAAACCCATGAATGAACACCTAACATACCTTGGAAAGTTCATTCTTGAATGTTTTTGTAAATTTTTTTAAGTTTTGACCTTGATTTTGAAGCTAGGGTTTGTTTCCTTGAGCGAGAATGTTTTAATTTTTGGGGAAAAGTTAATAAAAAAATGATTTCAAACATTTTTAGGGCTTTAATCTCACACCTGGAGGAATAAAATCATGGAAAAAGACTGTTTTAACCTTGGACAAAATATTTAATTTTCATCAATTTTTTTCTGAACTGGCCCTTGGCATGACGTGCCATAATTGTGTCGTGCCATTGTAAATAGACAATTGGAAACTGAGGTCTTGGCACGATGAGATAGAATCGCGGTTCCCCTTCGATTCTAAAATTTGGACTTATCGGGATGCGTGGGATCGCGTTGGTAAACTAGAAATTGACAAATGTGAAAATAATCTTTGGCGCGATGCGCCGATATCGCGGTAACTCACTGGAAACTGACAATTTCCATTTTTACATACTTTGTGATGCGCTACTGGCCTGAATGACGATGTTTAACGACTAAAGT
Source organism: Capsicum pubescens (assembly GCA_030864215.1). Taxonomy (NCBI): domain Eukaryota; kingdom Viridiplantae; phylum Streptophyta; class Magnoliopsida; order Solanales; family Solanaceae; genus Capsicum; species Capsicum pubescens. The sequence continues at coordinate 174,574,953 of CM061543.1, forward strand.
TAAAATATCCATAACTTCTTACTCGGTTATCAAATTTATACGAATTTTATATCATTAGAAAGCTAGTTGAATTTCATACTCAATGGAAAGATCCAAAGTGAAAAATACTAGGTATTTCAAATATTTTATATTTGATAACTCATAGACTGAGAGTTAATTTAAGCTAGGAAAATACGGGGTATTACAATATCTCCCCCTTGGGAACATTCATCCTTGAATAAAACTGATTAAGTTAAGAAACATTGATAGACTGAACTAATACACTAAACATGCATATCTGATGCATGACTACATGACTGAACTATGGACAAATTGAGCTCTTACACTGAACATGCGTATTTGATGCATGGAAAACATGACTGAATCTTCTGATAAGTTTGGTTTTCTTACTAAACATGCATATCTGATGCATGAGTACATGACTTAACTGATTTATGGATGCATGACTGAATATGAAATGGTAATGGATACAAAAACTTGACAGCTCCCATGGACACACGCAAGTGTACGTGGTGTTATCAAGTAGTAAAGTGGCTTCAAGGAAGCCCAAGTATCGATCTGCCAGGGACTTGAATTTTCCGCCTATCTAATTCTAGTTTATCCAATTTAGGAAAGTAGTAAATAGAGTTTTAGAATGTAAACTCTAAAAACTAAACTAATGCGGAAAAGTAAATGACTTTGGATAATCAAAGGATAGAGATCCATGGTTCAGACTTCCAATAAATCATATTACGTTATTGAACTGCATTCGTTAAATTGCTTATTTTGGTTGTTGAGTCGTAGGGTTAATTGCATGATCATGGTTTCCCAACCTCTAATCGTTTACCTAAGTTGAACCTTACAACTAAATCGTTGAGCGGGGATGTAGTAATTAACTTAAGTTCTTTACAAATTTCGTCCTAGATACTAATTTGAATTCCTTGTTTCATAAATAAATACAAACCATACTCTACTAATTCCCATGTTCTATCTCCCGATTTCCTCTCCCGAGTTCACAAGGTTGACAATTGATGTATTATAAGGGTCACAAATCCTTAAAATAGTTCAAAATAAGAATAAACAAATAACCAATAATGATAATTAAATCAACAAACTTAATTCAAAACGTAATAATCATGATCTTGGCCTTAACTCTGAATAGGAGTTTTAGCCTTCAATGGAAATATTCATCATCCAATCCCTTGGATTGATGATACAAACCATGAAAGAAACTAAATTAAAGAATAATAAAACGTAAAAAAGAAGTTGTGGTAGCCTCTAATATCTTCCATGGACGTCCAAAATTAAGTAAAAAACATGAATAATGTCCTATTAATAGTGGAAGAAATAGCTAATGCCTTGACAAGGAAACAGTTTTCTGGTCGTCTACAAACCCAGTGATGCGCCGTGATGATTATAGCATTGAACACATAGATGCTACGCGTTGATTTCGAGTTGATTCACAGTTTTGGGTGTCTTAAGAATCCATTTATATGTCACACGCGCAAATAACCTATTTCACGCACCTACACTCTCTCAATACATTTCAGGTATCCAAATTGGCATTAAGCTGTGTTTTGTGCTTCTGTGAACAATTCCAAGCCTTTTTGAGTTGTTTACACTTTATTTGAATCTTGTAAATCCTTAATATATCATCATAGTACATTAAAAAACATACTATACCATGAAAAACAACAATTTAGAGCTCAAAACAACACAACATCCTCAACGACGAACTAGAAACACGAGCTAAGCATAGGCTAAATTCACATTGATCTTTAACTTATTGCTTTGACTATTTTCTTGATCCAATTGAACCTTGAACAATATAAGGAAGTTGTTTCACATATAAATACATAATAAAAACCTTAGTAACTCATTAAAACACATTAGAACCGAACACAATGGACTATAAAACACCTAGCTCAAGCTAGTTATACTAGTTTTCTCGGTTGACTCTAAATGCTCAAATTGAATCAAAACTCATGTGAATACACCATTAAACATTGTAAACACATTCTTGGAAACATAAATTCTCATTTATATCATTATCACCCCATTAATCACAAGAATCATCCTCAAAACAAGGCTAAATTGGCTAGAATAGTAGCGCTAGAATGCATAAATACACCCAACATCACCACCCCACACTTAAAGCCTTGTTTGTCCTCGAACAAATATTAAATAAAAGAATCATGACCTGGAAAGAATTCACGGTACTACTACATGCAAGAAATTCAAGCTAGAACTACAATGACTACATGGAATGCAAGTTTACAACACTAAGGATGTTATACACAATTGAAAGCTCAAAAATCCTACTCCAAAGCATCCGAGCCTCAAGAATTTACTCAAAACATGGAAAACTCATGCATATTTCTCAATATAAGACATAATACAAATCACCTACATTCATAAAACATGTTCCCCTCGCAACAAGAGAGTTACCCATAATTACTCATAATAATGCAATTTATAACATAATGGGTAAAAGAATTAAATTACACTCACTCTCACAAAGAATTCACAAGTTACACATAATGAACCACAGGCTTACCCTTAGTGTAGTGTTCCACTAATAATTGAATGTAAAGTTTAGGATCCAGTAGGACTTTTTCGGGGTGTATTGTAGGCTAAGGGATGGGTAGGAACTATTTTGGCCAAGAATAGTGACTAACCTCTCAAAGCCCTTTAATACACTACATCATTCATTTAAAACAAATTTCTAAAAACCAAATTACACCATTTTTGTCTACTATCTCTTTTATTTTTGCCCCATCTCTTTTAAGCATTTTCACAAACACTTGATGGGCATATAGTTTATTACCACAAAAATCAATTTTTTTTTCTTTTTTTCTCACAATAATAGAAATATTTCTTTCATCAATTATATCACATCAATCCATCACATATCAAATATAAAAACTAATAACTATTACCTTGGGGCCTCAATTTCACCTTTTTCTTCTTCAATTTCTCAAACTCTTTACTAAATTTTTTTTTTCTATTAAAGCACTTAGGAGCTTTTTGGATCAAATTATGGTTTATCCAAGAAGAGGATTAGGCTACATATGAGTCTACCAAAGAAAATAAGCTAAAGGCTCAATGGAGTTTAACTAAGATAATGCACAAAGGATAGGAAAAATAGAAGGTATAAAACAAGGCTATAAAATAAATGCCTAAATCATTTTCTAAACTCACTCTTTATTTCCCTTTGCACACACCGGACAAGTTCTAGACATCATATGCAATAAGTAATTTACAAAAAACCTTACATGAACATGGTACATGGTCAACACAAATAGGATCATCATAGACTCTCAACCAATAATAGCATAAATTCAAAATTAAGCCCAAAAAGTACAAGAGTCATAAACTTGATTCTAAGAGTCTCAAAAATAGCAATTCTATCAATTTAACATGCTTTTAAAACAAACCAACTTGCATCATGTAATAAAAAATAGCATCAATAAGAATATCTCACTTATTCCTAACCTAAAAAAATAAATTAATTGAGCCAAAATTTGAGAATTTCCCCACCACACACTTAAAAATCTACTTTTTCCCTAAAGTAAATTTAAAGGTAAGAGATAGAAATACTCCCTGAGGCCTCTAGGCCTAGCTAGTAGTATTTTCACATAAAAAAGGGATCCATGGGACCCCACACTCAATCTTTGCCATGCTTCAAGCTCAAGTTTATGGTACTCAGACTTCCCATTAACCTTTGACTCAACCAAAAACAAAAGCTACTTGAAATAAAAACTATGAAAAACTAAAAAGAAAACCTACCTAATTAACTTGGGTTGCCTCCCAAGAAGCACCTAATTTAGTGTCGCAACACGACCCAATCAAATTTTTCCTCCACCTTGAGGATATAAATTTTACCCCTAAGATTGCATCCATTTTTTTTCCTCAATCATATAGAGGTGGTATAGAGATTAATGAATCGAGTAATGGATGATGCATGATAAACCACTCGTCCTTCAAGTGAGGTGTATTTTTTTATTGCTTATCCGATGTAAAATCAAGAATATAGGATTCTTGTTCCTCATCTTCACACTCTTTCACTATTTTAGATGATTCCACAGACAAAATATCATCTAAACACAATGTAGAAAAAATCTTCAAGTGAGACCCAACAAATCCCACTTCAAAATTTACACTATCTACTACACACTTACTTTTATTCACCTTCTCAATTTTGGTCTCAAGATCAAGATAACAATTGAGTGGCTGTAATTCTTGTGATTGATCTATATATTGGCTAATATCCTCCCAATATATTTCTTTGCTTAGCCACTGTAGACATGGTGAGAGTGGCTCCATCATATTTTCCATAATATCAGTTTTCGAGTACTCAGACTTTCTCAAATTATCCGCATCTTATTGTGAAGGTCCCGTCCACGCACTTCCATCAAAATCTAGACAATAAACCGCTTGATGTGGTCCCCTACAAAAACAATAATAATCATCATCACTTGAAAATCATCTATCCAAGGCTGACATATCAAGAAGTGTGATAAAAAGAGAAATAAAAGAAAACAAAAATAAACTAAACAAAAGCTATTTACAACTCAATATAGAAAAACTAAAAATAAGATAGTTGCCTAGTTACAAGTCCCCGGAAACGGAGCCAAAAACTTGACAGAACCCAAGCACACACGCAAGTATACGTGGTCTTATCAAATAGTAAAGTGTCTTCAAGGAAGCACAAGTATCGATCTCTCAAGGACTTACATTCGCCTCCTATCTAATTCTAGTTTATCCAATTGAGGAAGGTAGTAAATAGAGTTTTAGAATATAAACTAATAAAAACTAAACTAATACAAAAAAGTAAATGACTTTGGACAATCAAAGGATATAGATCTAGGGTTAAGAATTTCAATCAATCATATTACGTTATTGAATTGCATTCGTTAAATTACTTATCTTGGTTATTGAGTCGTAAGGTTAATTGCATGATCATGGTTTCCCAACCTCTAATTGTTTACCTAAGTTGAACCTTACAACTACATCGTTGAGCGGAGATGTAATAATTCACTTAAGTTCATTACAAATTTCATCCAACATATTAATCATGTATGATATCTAAGTACATCCCTGTCCTAGATACTAATTTGAATTCCTCATTTCATAAAGAAATACAAACCATACTATGCTTATTCCCATGTTCTATCTCCCTATTCCCTCTCCCGAGTTCACAAGGTTGACAATTGATGTATTCTAAGAGTCGCGATACTTAAAATAGTTAAAATAAGAATAAACAAACAACCAATAATGATAACCAAATCAACAAACTTAATTTAAAACAGAATAATCATGATCTTGGCCTTAACCCCGAATAGGAGTTTTAGCCTTCGATGGAAATATTCATCATCCAATCCCTTGGATTGATGATACAAACCATGAACAAAACTAAATTAAAGAATAATAAAACCTAAAAAGAAGTTGTGGTAGCCTCTAATCTCTTCCAAGGATGTCCAAAAGTAAGTAAAAAAATGTGAATAATGTCCTATTTATAGTGGAAGAAATAGTTTTTGCCTTGTTGAACAAGGAAAAAGTTTTCTTGTCGTCTGCGAACCAAGTGACGCACCAAATGGATTATAGTGTTGAACACAACGATGCAATGCATCAACTTCGCATTGATTCACTGTTTTGGGAATCTTCTGAATCCATTAATCTATTGCACATTCCAAGAATCCATCTCACGTCCCAACACTGTCTCAATACATTTCGGGTATCCTAATTGGCATTTAGCTACGTTTTGTGATTCCGTGATCCATTCCAAGCCTTTTTGAGTTGTTTCCACTTTATTTGAAGCTTGTAAATCCTTAATATATCATCATAGTACATTAACCAAGAATCCTATAGAATTAAACACAACAATTTAGTGCTCAAAAGAACACAACATCCTTAACGACGAACTAGAAACACGAGCTAAGAATAGGCTAAATTCATATTGAGTTTTAACTTACTGTTTTGACTTTTTCCTTGATCTAATTGAACCTTGAACATTACGACTAAGTTTTTTCACACATAAATACATAATAAAATCCTTAGTAACTAATTAAAACACATTAGAACCCAACACAATAGACTAGAAAAACACCTAGCTCAAGCTAGTTACACTAGTTTCCTCGGTTGATTCTAAATATTCAAATTGAATCAAAACTCATATGAATCCACCATTAAACATTGTAAACACATTCTTGGACACATAAATACTCATTTATATCATTATCACCCTATTAATTACATGAATCATCCTCAAAATAAGGCTAAATATGCTATAATAGTAGCGCTGGAATGCATAAATACACCTAACATCACCAAGTTATAATTATAACTAAACCTGGAATTGAGTAAATGTAAGACCCCACAAAATTCTCTCGTAGTCTGAGCCTTAGAGAATTTTCAATAAAGTGTTAATTCGTACCTAAAAGGTTGAGAAGTGTCTTCCCAAGAGCATCAAATAAGCTTTCCATGGATACCAAATCTGCCCAAATTCGACACTCAGGAAAAGAGTTAGAGCCATTTTAGTGAGACAGTGTACCACCTGGTACTTTAGCGCATCGCAAAGCTAGCCAAAATGGCATTTATCAAAATTCAGTGAGCTTCCGTGATTATGGAGCGTAGCGCCAAGGCTTAATTTCAGAGTTGTCAATTTCCAGTGCCCCAACGCGATTCCACCGCATCACGGTGACTTTCCAATTTGAAACCAAGGTGGCAACACAATTTCCACCGCATCGCGCCATCAAGCAGTTTCCCAATTGTCCAATTTCCATTAAGCTGGCGTGATTATGGCGCGTCGCGCCAGCATGTAAAATTGAGATTTTTCAGTTTAATTCCAAGGGAAAAAATAATCATTTTCCTACCCCTATATATATTCCTTAAGATGAGTTTTGGCCTCATTTAACCCTGAAATACTAGTTTTCACTTTAAATTGTTCAAGAATAAGAGCTAGGGTTCCTATATCAAGACCCCAATCATCAAAATTCCTCTGTTAACTTTTCAAGAATCAAGAAACTAAGGTATGCAGATGTTGATTCTTTGGTCCCTTTCATCTAAGAAGCTAAAGAACCTTTTTCTAAAATTCAAAGATCTTATGTTTATGAGTTTTCATGATTCATGTGAATTAAAATTGGAGTTCATGCTATTATTGAGTTTTTAATTCATGTTTTATTTATGAGGATTCAAGCTTTGACCCTAGTATGTGATATTAATGTAATTTTTATGATAAACCCTTTTCAAGTTGCTTGTTAAGTGATGTCTTCATGTCAATTAAGTGTAGAAATTGTTGAATAAGCAAAGTATGCTCCCTATATGTTTGATAAAATGCTTATGTGAAAGAATTAGAGCCATTATTGCATGTTGACTAGAAATCCCCAATTGTGTGTAAGCCCATGCATGCCAAGTGTTTGTTGAAAAGACTTAGTGAATGAATTGTGACATAATAGCATGAAATTACCCAATTATCTGCTCTTTAATACATGATAAGTGTTTGATTCAAGACCTTGTTTAATGAAGTATGAGCCAATAGCATGTCTCCATATACTATAACATGTTTATGATTTCTAAGACTTGAATAGATGCTTTAGTGATTGTGATGGTGAATGAATATCCATAGTCTTGATTATTCAAGAATGGTTATGTTTTACTTTTATGTTATAGAGCCCTGGGGGTATTTATACCTAAAAAATTAGCTTCAGTCTAGAGCCCATATCGGTTTTCTCGATAATCTTGGTTAAATAACGGTTCTCAGAACTCAGTGAGTTATAGAACTCTGTACTCTACGACAAATATAGAACTTAATAAATCATAGAAATATCAGTATCGCTTGTATTCTAGCCTAGTTTTAGTACTCAACTCAGATCTAGTAGTATTCAAGTGTTCAGTTCGGAACTTAGTATCATGCAGTCAGATAACGAGATTTAGTATTATTCTGTCAAATACAGAACCAAGTGAATTCAGCGTAACTCAGTTAGGTCATTCGAGAAATATGATCAATAACAAATTCAGCTCAGTTTAAGTTTAGTTAAGAATCAGTTTAGAGTTTTTCAATTGGGAGTAGGAGCTAGCACCAAGCAAGTGCACGTATGGAGGCTCCCCATTAGAGAGGTAGAGTCGTTAGGAGAAATCCTTGAACTCCAAAACTGCGTAGCCAGCATAGGAGTATGAGTCACCTATTAGAATAAGGCTTGACTATTATACGGCCTTAAGCTTGACTTCCTATGAGGGTCACCCATTATAGAGGCTTGACCAGAGTAGAGGTCTTTACTCGTGGCACGATATTGACACCTCTCCAGCAGAGGTTATAGTTTGGACCCCACCATTTCAGATTCGAGGCATGTTGGTTAAGTGAGAAAAACCACAGTTACAGATTCATTATCAATCTTTAGAGTAGAACTCAAAAATTAAGACTTTCAGATACAGTCACCTATATCAGTATGAAACTCAGATAATTCCATTGATTTATGGACCACCATCTAGATAGGCATGGTCTCACATAAAGTTATTCAGCATCAGTATTATCAGATCCAGAGATCACCCGTTAGATATGGTTGATCTCAATCTCAGATTCAGTTGAGTAATGTCATTATCAGATCTAGAGATCACCCATTAGGTTGGATTAATATCAGTCTCAAATTTAGTTGAGTAATCTTATTTTCAGATCCAGATATCACCCGTTAGGTATGCTTGATCTCAATCTCAGACTCAGTTGAGTATCTCATTATCAGATCCAGAGATCACCCATTAGGTAGGCTTGATCTCAGTCTCAGATTCAGTTGAGTATTCTCATTATCAAATTTTGAAATCTTCCACTATATAGGTTTGATCTCAGACATAATCTTTTCTTATTATTGATACTAGATATGGGTATCATCCATTAGAGAGGTTTGATCTCAGATTCAGTTAGTCGAGAGTAGTAAGCTCAGAGTTCAGTTATTGATATGAGTAGATTTATTTATTCAGTATCTCAATATTATTAGTGAGTTCAGATATTAGTAAAGCAGTATCTGAGTTTCAGTATTTTGATTTGTGATGTTTTCAGTTATGGTTTATGCATTCACGCATATGCCCTTATTCAGTATTTTCATGATTATTCATATAAGTAATTATTCATGCATAAGACCTTGCATTTAGCCTTACCTCATTTTCATACTTAGTAATTCTCATACTAACCTATTTGAGCTATTGTGTTTTATTTGACACCATAGGTTTTAAGGCATGAGATCCAGAGTACCCCTAGCAGCTCAGTCCCAGTCAGCAGCAGTAGACGTAGCAGTGAGTCCTCTTCATTCGAGGGTGATCCTTATTTTATTACTGCATCAAATTTTTTTTTACAGTAGACAGAGTTAGTTGGGGACATGTCCCATCAACTCCACAGTTCAGATAGTTTAGAGGCTTTTTAGACAGATGTATCCGTATTTAGTTTTTAGTTTTAAGTATTTTTAGATGTTTTGAACCTTATGGCTAGTTTATGCATTTATTATATATATTGTGCACTGCTCAGGTAAAAATATCAGTTGAGGGTTAGCTTGTGGTCCTTCAGGATCATGAGCACCGTGTGATGTTCTGGTTAAAAAAACAGATCGTTACAAATTTGGTATCAGAGTCTAAGGTTCAATAGTGTCCTAGAGAGTCTGAAAAGCCTCATATAGTAGAGTCTTGTGCAAGGGTATATTGCACTCCATATTTATCTACAAGAGGCTATAAGATATTTTTAGGAGTTGTTTCCCTTCTTTCAGTATTCATGTCGTGCAAGTGAGCATGAGCTTAATTTGATCCTCAGTCTAATATATCTCTTTCTTTCATTTATAGAGTATGCCTCCTCGCAGAGATAGTGCTTATAGGGTTGATGACTAGCCACCTCAGCCAGTAGATCCTGAGAATAAGAGTGTGTCACACGTCGAGTTTAGGACAACTTTTCATACACTAGCCCAAGATATGACGACTAAAGTCCAGGGGAACCGTCAGGCTGTGGTCCTACCTCAATATGATGATGGTTCAGCCACAACCATAATTAGAGATTTCATGAGGATGAGCCCGCAAAACTTCTTTGAGTCAGTAGCAGGTGACGACCCACATCTTTATCTAGTGGAGGTGAGGAAAATCACCTAGATTATGCATGTTTCTGAGGATGAGAGTGTAAAGTTAGCATCATATAGGTTGAAGGATATTGCTCATGATTAGGTAGTGATGTGGAAGAAGGGTATAGGGGAGGATGCAGCTCCCGTGACTTGGAAAGAGTTTCAGGATGCCTTTTTATAAGAGTTTTTCCCGCTAGAGATAATAGAGGAAAAGGTAGAGGAGTTCATGAACGTAAGGCAAGGCTCCATGATAGTGAAAGAGTATTGTCTTAAGTTCAACTAGTTAGCTAAGTATGCTCCCGACTTGATAGTTGACCCTAGAGCGAGTATGAGTAAGTCTAGGACTGGTATGTCCAGGTTGGTATTGAAAGAGTGTAGAACCGCTATTCTCAATAAAGATATGGACTTTTCTAGACTGATGATGCATGCACAACAGATTGAGGTAGATAAGATAAGAGAATGAGAGAGTGAGTAAAAAAACCAGAACAGGTACTCATAGTTTCTCTTAGGCAGGGTCCCAGGGTGGTATCCGTTTTCAGCATAGCCAGAATTTTTCAGTCCCAGCTCCATCCTAAGCTAGTGTACCCACACCAATGTTTGAGGATGTCAGTCATGATGGAGCTCTAGGATCCAAAGACCAGAGTAGTGCTAGCGGTGTTTGTACCTTTCCGCTTTGTGAATAGTATGGCAAGAGCGACCTAGGTGTGTGTAGACCCAGTAGTGATGTGTGCTTTGAGTGTGGTAAGAAAATCTATAAAATATGAGAATGTAGAGTGATAGATCAAAGGGGTAGAGAGTTTCATCAGTGGGGTACCCTTTTTGGTGCCAGTAGTTGTTAGTGTCAGAATAGACTTCATGCGCTTCAGACCCACCATGATCAAGAAAGGTTCCCTGATATAGATTCGGGTATGTTATGAGTCATTCATCATTATGATATGAATTGTTAGATTCTTTGCTCCCATTTTGAGCTTATATTTCAGCATGAGTCATGCATTAGTTTCAGATCTTAGTCGATCAATCATGACCCAGTTCGTAGGTGTCCCGTGCACTGCCCCAATATTTCAGAGAAGTGTGTTTAGAGGGACATATAGTCCCAAGGAGGAGATACCCTATGATATTGGAATGCTTTCATGTCCTTAGACTCATTCAGTTGCATGTTCAGACTCTTCTTATGAAGTAAACATCAATTATCATTGCATAGCCATTCATGGTTTCGAGAGTTAGTACAGTCAGATATTCAGGAATTAGATATGCATGTTCAGTAGAAAGAGTTTAGTTTTTCATTGTATGCAATCATGCATTCATTAGAGCAACTCAGTTATGGATCCATGCATCTGATATGCATGTCTATTATGAGAGTTCATCTAATGAGTAGCTTCAGTCGAGTATTCTATGCATCAGATATACGTGTCCAGTATGAGAGCTTAGTACATCAGTAGTTCCAGTTGCATGATCATATTTTAGATTCTATCATTCCTTGAGTAAGTTCAGTTTATCAGTGTTCTTAGCCTATCAAGTGACATTTAAGGACGAATATTTCCAAGGGGGAGATACTATAAGACCCCACAAAATTCTCTTGTAGTCTAAGACTTAGAGTGTGTTCAGTAAAGTATTAATCCGACCCTAAAAGTTTGAGAAGTTTCTTCCTAAGTAAAAAGTATTTTGAACCATGTAGAATTTCCCTAATATCAACTTTTTGTCATGTGGAGCATCGAATAAGCTTTCTGTCGATACCAGATTCGCTTAAATCTGACACTCGAGAAAAGAGTTAGAGCCATTGTAGTGAGACAGTGTACCACCTGGTACTTTAGCGCATCATGGAGCCAGCCAAAATGGCAATCGTAAAAATCCAGTGAGCCTTCGTGATTATGGCACGTCGAACCAAGGCTTAATTTCAGAGTTGTTAATTTCCAGTGCACCAATGAGATTCCACCGTGTCATGGTGCATTTTCAGTTCGCAACCAAGGTGGCAACGTGATTTTCACCGCATCGCGCCATCAAGCAGTTTCCCAATTGTCCAATTTCCAGTAAGCTGGAGCAACTATGACACGTTGCGCCAGCATGTAAAATCAAATTTTTTTAGTTTAATTCCAAAGGCAAAAACGGTCATTTTGCTAAACTTATATATACTCCTTAACATGGGATTTGACCTCATTTAACCTAAAAATACTAGTTTTATCTCAAAATTGTTCAAGAACAAGAGCTAGTGTTCCTAAATCAAGACCCCAATCATCAAGATTCCTCCGTTAACTTTTCAAGAATCAAGAAACTAAGGTATGAAGATGTTGATTCTTGGGGCCATTTCATCCAAGAAGCTCAAGAAACCTTTTCTAAATTTCAATTATCTTATGTTTATGAGATTTCATGATTCATGTGAATTGAAATTAGAGTTCATGCTATTATATAATGAGTTTTTAATTCATGTTTTGTTTATGAGGTTTCAAACTTTGACCCTAGTATGTGATATTCATATGATCAGACAGATATAGAACTTAAAAATCTCAGAAATCTCAGTATCGCTAGTATTCTAGCCTCAGTTCAGTACTCAACTCAGATCTACTAGTATTCAAGTGTTCAGTTAAGAACTCAGTATTATACAGTCAGATAACGAGATTCAGTAGTATTCCGTCAGATATAAAACCAAGTGAATTCAGCGTAACTCAGTCAGGTCATTTGAGAAATATGATCAGCAATAGATTCAAATCAATTTAGGTTCAGTTAAGAATTATTTTAGAATTAATTTAGAGTCTTTCAGTTGGGAGTAGGAGCTAGAACCAAGCGAGTACATGGATGGTGGCTCCCCATTAGAGAGGCAGAGTCGTTAGGAGTATTCCTTGAACTCCAGAACTGCGTAGAAAGTGCAGGAGCAGGAGTCACCCGTTAGATTAAGGCTTGACTATTATACTTCATTAGGCTTAACTTTCTGTAGGGTCACCCGTTAGAGAGGCTTGACCAGAGTAGAGGTCTTTATCGGTACCACGGTATTGACACCCTTCCAACTGGGGTTATAGGTTGGACCCCACCAGTTCAGATTCAGGGCATGTTGATTAAGTGAGAACTCCCACAGTTGCAGATTTAGTATCAATCTTTATAGTAGAACTCAGAAGTCATGACTGTCAGATACAGTCACCTATATCAGTAAGGAACTCAGATTGTTCTATTGATTCATGGAGCACCGGCTAGATAGGCATGGTCTCATGTAAAGTTATTCAGTATCAGTATTATCAGATCCATAGATCACCCATTAGATAGGTTTGATCTCAGTCTCATATTTAGTAAAGTAATTTAATTATCAGATACAGAGATCACCCATTAGGTAGGCTTGACCTCAGTCTCAGATTCTGTTGAGTAATCTCATTATCAGATCATGAGATGACCCGTTATGTAGGCTTGATCTCAGTCTCAAATTTAGTTGAGTAATCTCATTATCAGATCCAGAGATCACCCATTAGGTAGGCTTTTTCTCAGTCTCATATTCAGTTGGGTATTCTCTTTATCAAATTCAGAGATCTTCCGCTAGATAGGTTTGATCTCAGACATAATCTTTTATTATCATTGATAGTAGATTTGGGGATCATCCGTTAGAGAGGTTTGATCACAGATTCAGTCAGCCGAGATTAGTAAGCTCAGAGTTCAGTCAATGATATAAGTAGATTCAGTTATTCAGTATCTCAGCATTAGTAGTGAGTTCATCTGTTAGTAAAGAAGTATCTAAGTTTCAGTATTTCGAGTTGCGATATTTTTAATTATGGTTTGTGCATTCATCCATATTTCCTCATTCAGTATTCTCTTGATTAATCTAAAAAGTAATTGTTCATGCATAAGCCCTTGTATTTCGCCTTACCTCATCTTCATACTTAGTACATTCCCATACTGACGCATTTGTGCTATGGTGTTTTATTTGACACCATATATTCAGAGGCACGAGATCCAGAGTACCCTTAACAACTCAGTCTCGGTCAGTAGCAGTAGATGTAGTAGTGAGTCCTCTTCATTCGAGGATGATCCTTATTTTATTACTACATCAATTTTTTTTTATTTCCAGCAGATGGAGTTAGGTGGGGACATGTCCTATCAACTCCACAGTTCAGACAATTTAGATGCTTTTCCGACAGATGTATCAGTTTATAATTTTCAGTTTTAAGTATTTTTAGATGTTTTGAACCTTATGGCCCATTTCTGCATTTATTATCTATATTGTGCAGTGATCAGGTACAAATATTAGTAGAGGGTCAGCTTGTGGTCCATCGAGATCATGATCACTATGTGACGTTCCAATTCCAGAAAATAGGGTCTTTACAGTAAAGCTTAGAAAGACTGTTACCTTAACCTATATCTGAGGTTGTGGAGAAGAGGTGAAGATACTTGGTCCACATATCTACTTCTGCTTCCTAAGTAGCTCCCTCTACGGACTAATTCCGCCATAGAACATTGACTAAGGGAACTTCTTTGTTCCTCAGTCTGCAAATCTGATGATCGTGAATCTGAACTAGAACCTCTTTGAAAGAGAGATCATTCTGAATATTTACATCCTCTAAGGGGACTATGACTTCTAAGTCATGAATACATTTCTTTAGCAAGGATACATGGAATACTGAATCTAGATCCGAAGGTAACTCAAGATCTTAAGCTACCTTTCTGAAATGAAAGAGAATCTTGTAAGGACCGAAATTTCGATGAATAGGCTTTCCCTTTTAGACAAACCACTTTAGTCCTTTCATGTGAGAGATTTTCAAGTACACAAAATCACCGATCTCAAACTCGAGATCCTTTCTCCTTACATCTGCATATGATTTTTGTTGGCTCTGGTCAACTGAACCTTTTTCTAAGGCATCAAACACTAGGTCAGGCCCTACTACTGCAGCCTCACCTACTTCAAACTAACCAATTAGAGATTTGCATCTCCTACCACAGAGAGCCTCATATGGATCCATCTAAATACTTGATTGATAGTTGTTATTATGTGAGAACTTGACGAAAGGGAAGTGGTCATACCAACTACCCTTAAAATTAACAACACATGCTATTAGCATATCTTCTAGAGTCTGAATGGTCCTTTCTTCTTAACTATCTGTCTGAGGGTGGAAGGCTGTACTGAGATGAATATGGTACCAAGACCCTTTTGGATTACTTTCCATAAAAGAGAGGTAAACTGGTTACCTCTATCTTAGATAATAAATACTAAGACATTGTGTAACCCAACCCATTCTCTGATATAGAGTTTGGTGAAGTCCTCAGCTGAATAGGCGGTATGGACTATCAACAAGTGAGCTGATTTGGTCATCGTGTCTACGATAACCCATATAGAGTCATGATGAAGATGAGTACGAGGCAAACTCGTCACAAAGTCCATATTCATTTCACCCTATTTCCATGTGGTAATACTGAACTCTTACATGGACCTACTATGCTTCTGGTGCTCAATCTTAACTTACTGACATGTAGAGCATTTAGCTAGAACTTCTGCAATATCCTTCTTTATCCCACTCTACCAATAGATCTCCCACAAATCACGGTATATCTTAGTGGCCCCTGGATGAATATAGTAATTCGCATCGTGTGCTTTTGCAAGAATTCATTGCCACAAGTCATCTACACCTATCACACATAGCCAACTCTGGAAATGAAAAACACCATCTCCCCCTTAAGAGAAAACCTCTACTTTATGATCTCTCACTGACTCTTTTAGCTTACAAAGACTGGGATATCTATCTTGTTTTTCCTTCACCTCAGAAAATAGAGAGGATTCAGAACTATTCTATACACATACACTACCCTATACTTAATTAAATAAGAGGACATCTAGTCAGGCAAGCTAGTGAACTTCCTGAACTAGCTTCTTCTTATCATCCTCAACATGAGTAACACTATCCATAGACAGTCTACTGAGAGCATCAACAACTATATTGGCCTTGCCTGAATGATAAAGAATACTGATATCATAATCTTACAATAACTCTAACTACCTTCTCTGATAAAAATTTATATCTTTCTGAGAAAAGACATACTATAAGTTCTTGTGATCTATGAACACATCTGCGTGCACATCATACAAATAGTGCATCCAAATATTTAAGGCAAACACTACAAATGATAACTCAAAATCATAAGTTGGATAATTTTTCTTATGGTACTTAAGTTATCTAGATGCATAGGCTGTGACCTTACCTCTCTCCATGAGGACATAACCCAAACTTAGTCAAGATGCATCATAGCACACAACAAACCCATTTGAACAATCTGGTAGAGTCATAACTGGGATGAGGTGAGTGAAGTCTTCAGCTCCTAAAAACTTTTCTCGCAAGAATTGGACCACTGAAACTTGACTTTCTTCTGAGTTAATCTGGACATAATGCAATAGATAAGAATACTTTAATAAACCGATGGTAATAGCTAGTTAAACCCAAGAAACTCCTGCTATCTAATAGAGAGATGGCTCTAGGCCTATTTCTCACTGCTTTGGTCCTTTGAGGATCAACTCTAATGCAATCATCAGAAACAATATGACCAAGGAATGCTACTGACCATAGAAACATTTGCACTTACTGAATTTGGCAAACAACTGATGAGTTCTGAGAGTCTGAAGTACTATTCCGAGGTGGTCTGCGTGACCACTCTCGCTATAGGAATAGACAATAATGTCATCAATTTAGATTATAATGAACATGTCCAAGTACTTCTTGAACACACGGTTCATTAAGTCTATAAAAAATATTGGGCATTAGTACAAAAGGACATGACTAAAAACTCGAAGTGACCATACCGGGTTTGGAAAACTGTTTTTAGAATGTCACATTCTCTGACCCTGAGCTGATGATAGCCTGACCTGAGGTATATCTTAGAAAAGTAACTAGCACCCTGAGGTTGGTAAAAAAAGTCATCGATTCTGGGAATTGGATATTTGTTCTTGACTGTGACTTTGTTCAACTGACGGTAGTCTATACACATTCTGAGAGAACCATCTTTATTACACAAAAATAGAACTGATTTTCCCCTCATGGAAACCCTAGGCTTGATCAAACCCTTATCTAGGAGATCCTTTAACTATTCCTTTAACTTTTTGAGTTCTACTGGAGCCACTCTGTATGGAAGAATAGATATAGGCTAAGTATCTGGAAGAAGGTTTATTTTAAAGTCTATTTCCCTTTCAGGATGAACTCCAGAATGATATTTATGAAATAAATTTGTGAATTCATTTACTATTGGAAATAACTCTAGACTGGGAGTTTTTGCATTGCAGTCCTTGACTCACACAAAATGATAGACGCATCCCTTGGATATCATTTTTATCGCTCTAAGGTATGAATTCAACTGACCCTTAAGCATTGTAGTACTACCTCTCCATTCAAGGATTGGTTCATTTAGAAACTAAAAATGAACAATTATGCTTCTACAATAAATTTAGGCATAGCATGACTGAAGACAATCCATGCCGAGAATGACGTCGAAATCTGTCATCTCTAATTCTACTAAGTCTGCTAAAGTGACTTTCTGAGATATTATAATCGAACAATTCATGTATACCCGCTAGGCTATAATAGACTGACCCACTGGGGTAGAGACTAAAAATAGTTCTTTTAAGACTTTTGCTTTGAATTTAAAGTCGACTGCTATGTAAGGAGTTAGGAAAGACAGAGAAACTGCTGGATCTAATATGGCATAAATGTGTAAATAAAAGATCTACAACATACCAGTGACCACATCAGGATAACTTTCCTGATCTTTTTGGGACTGAAGTGAATAAATCCTATTTGGGTGTTGCCCACTGGTGGTACTGGAAGTAGCACCCTACTGATTTGGTCGACCGAACTTAGATGAAGGACGATTATGCTAACCCTGAGAACCTGACTGAGGACATTTCCTGACTCTGTGGCCTAGCTTGCCACACCTAAAACAAATATCATATCCATCTCTTTTGACACCCTAGTGTTTTTTTCCTAATTGCTGACACCGAGGATTTATTCGAACACTGCTGACATTTCCCTGAGATTTACAGCCTAGCACCCTATCTTTGTTACCATTTTTGAACTTAGGTACTGGAGCTTTGGCTGAGGACGGAGCTGGAACTAAAGACTTTGAGTGAAACTAGGAATGATTACCACCCTCTAACTTAGGCTAATTAAAATAAAGCTACCTATTCTAGCTCTCTTATTTCATCTCTCTCTCTCTCTCTGATCTTAGCCTCTTCTATCTGCTGAGTATGGACCATGATCCTGGATATGTCCTTCTTCTTAAACAACGTTGTTCTGGACTCCTTAACCATAATATTTTACACCCTAGATATAAACTTGCTCATTCTAGACCTACTGTCTACCACTACATGTGGAGCATACCTAGCTTACAGAGTAAACTTGAGGGAATACTCTTTCATGCTCATACTGCCTTGCCTGAGGTTGATGAACTCTAACACCTTGGCTTCTCTCAGCATTAAGGGAAAGAATCTATATAGGAAGGCAATAGAAAACTATTCCCACTCTAAGGTGTCTGCATCTATGCCCCTGTCTACCATTCATTACTTAAACCACATATGAGCTATATCTTTTAGCTGATTGACGGCTAACTCAGCACTCTTACTGGAAGTCATTCCCATGATATCTGTGATTTTCTGAACCTAATCAAGGAACTTTTGTGGATCTTTTTATGACTTAGATCATGAGAATAGGGGAGGATTCATTTGGGTAAAGTCCCAAATCCTTGCTGCAATAGTATTGGCCACTAGGTTATCCAGAATAGCAGCTGGTCGTTTATTCTGAGCTCTACTGAATTAGATAGTCATGAATGTAGCTCTAAATTCTACATGAGAGACGTGCTCGTCCAGGGTATCTACCTGAATAGGCTGAGGTGCTGACTGATTCCTGGTTATTCTTTTATTAATCTTCTTAGGAGGCATGTTTTTTAAATAAAAGAAATAAATGAATTAGACTGAATGTTTAACTAGAACATATGCTCACTTATACAATATGAATATTGAAACAAGGGAAACTTTTCCTAAAACATCTCATAGCGTCATGTCCGTAAGTGTGGCGCGCTATACACCCATGAAAAAGACTCTACTAGATGTGTCTTTCAAACTTCCTAGGACACTGTTGAACCTTAAGCTCTATTACCAAGTTTATAATTACCTAATTCTATACCCTGTATGCTTCACGGTGCTTACCAATCCAAAGGACGATAAGCTAACCCATGACTGATATCTGTTGTGAGCACTGAAACATAATACTATAATAAATGTAAAATAATAGGCTAAAATGCCATAAGGTTCAAAATCTATAAATACTGATAAAGTGTATCAACTTGAATAACAATCTGTAAAACTAAATACTATCTGAACTCTTGTCTGAAAAGCCTCTAATCTAAAACTGTCTGAAAGTAGAGTAGGACAATGCCTAACTAACTCAATCTACTGAAATTCTCACTCTACGGTAATTATGAAATGAAATACTAACCTTGATAGATGAGGATTCACTACTAAATCTATTGTTGGCTAAAACTGGATCTATCTATGCACGATCAGTATCCTGAGCGTCTGAACCTATGATATAAGACATCATAGCGCCCAGAAAGAGTATGCATCAGTATGTGGAATATACTGGTATGCTAGATGAGTTAAGTCTTAGTGAAAGGGTTCATATGCATGAACAATAACTGACTAAATAATAAAGAGAATCTGAACATGAGGGTACGTGGATAATCCAAACTACTGTAAATACTGAGCATGCAATACTGTGCATATATATATACTGTAACTGAGCTTTTATGAAGATAAGTACTGAGTTTTGATATAGAGTAATTAATAATCTGAGATTTTTGGTAACTGAGTTATTGATACTGATTAACTGTATCTGACAGTCCTGATTTTGTAGAACTAAACTGAGTTCTATTCTGATAGACTCTGTGAAATGGTTAAGTACGACTTATCTTGATGAAGTCTGAGTAATCAACTAAACCGAGTTGTGCCGCAATAGTAAATCAGGCATTAGTGAGAGGAACCCACAATGCGTTGTATTATCACCTACTATGTTTTATGGAGTAGAGTGTTGGCCGGTTAAGAATTCATATATCCAAAAGTTAAAGGTGGTAGAAATAAGGATGATGTGTTAGATGTGTGCATGCACAAGGGCTGACAGGGTTAGGAATAAAATTATTTAGGAGAAGGTGGGAGTGGTATCAGTGGAGGATAAAATGCGGGAAGTGAGGTTGAGATGGTTTGGTCATGTGATGAGGAGAGGCATGGATGCCCCAGTTCGTAGGTGTGAGAGGTTGGCCTTGGAAGGTTTTAAACAGGGTAGGGGGTAGGCCAAAGAAATACTGGAGAAAACTGATTAAATGTGACATAGAGTAGTTAAAATGACTGAGGACATAACCCTACATAGGAAGATATGGAGGAAAAGTATTAGGGTAGAGAGCTAAGGGTATGGTTGACTCATAGTCAGCATTTAGGTGGTCTTTGGTGTCCTTTTTTTGACAATGTACATATTTTTGTGGATGTCGTACCTATTTTATTTTATCATGTTCTATGCTCCTGGTGCTTGTGTATACTGCCTTTTATCTTGAGCCAGGGGTCAATCAGAAACAGCATCTCTATCTCTATAGAGGTATTGGTATGGACTGGATATACTTTACCCTCTCCAGACCCTACTATGTGGGAATATACTGGGTTTGTTGTTGTTGTTGTATGTTTTTCCTTGTATAATTAATTTTGTTGTTAAGTGTTCAGAGATTATGATTCAGAGGGAAGAAATTAAACAAAATGACAAGATGTGATGGAGATACCGACGGACCGTTAGTTACCTGACGGGTTGTCACAAAAGTTGTCAAGTACATGGCCAAGAAGTTATCATTCTAGATAAGGGACGACGGGACTTCTGACAGGCCATCACTTGTACCATTGTGAACTATGAAAAATTCCAACCTTCTGGATAAGTTCTGATGGCAAGAGTGACGGACCGTCACTTTAGCGATGGTTCATTAGTTGGATCATCAAGATTAATCGACTAGAATGAGATTCTGGTAAGCTATGATGGGTTGGCTGATGGACTGTCAGCCACCTGACGGACCGTCAACTAAACCATCATAAAAATCCTAAGTTTAAAATATACGGGTTAGGAATAATTAAGCCAAAGGGAGTATTTGAACCGACCTAATTATCTTCTAAGTAGCTAAAGGGAATTAGTTATATGTAAGATCTTATCTCTTTAACTCCTAAAATGGTTGAAACTCCTACACATTTATTCTTTTTTAAATTAAGTTCGTATTTTATGATAACTCTTCACTTTGTTTCCTCCCTAATTTAAATCACCAATCATCTCTTCTATTATTATTAGTCTATAAGTTTCAACCTCTACTGTTGAAAGCATAAAGTGAAAGTTTTCATAGTTGAAGATTTTAAGAAGTGTGAGAAGAAACATCCTTAAAAAGGTATGATTCTAAACTACTCTCATTTTTGTTCAAAGGATAAGCTTGTTAAGGATGTAAGTACAAGTGTTTTTTGAAGAGTATTCTTAAGTTTAACTGTGAATCAAACACTGGTACGATTTGGTTGGGGTAAAGTCTGAGTAAACCATGTTATATTAAATCTAGAAAGGGTTGAAAAAGAGGTCTTATAGAGTGAAAATTCTGAATATACAATTTAAGTCTACCAAGTGTTCGACAAAATGCCATAAAAGGAAATTGAAGCTGCAAATGAAAGGCTGACGGCTAAAATGATTGAAAGTTAACCTAGTGACGGACCTTTACAATAGCCTTTGCCAAAAAATGTTTTGAAATAGATTTTGTTAGGCAGTGAAGGACAAGGCGACGAATCATCAGTCACCCATTGGACCCAGACCGTCACTTTAAAACAGTGATTCTTTTCTCTTTGCCATTACAAATTATTACATCTTCTAATTGGTAGTTTGATTTTATGCTCTATTTTTAGGCACTATGACACAAAAACTACCAGCAAGAAGAGGTGGGGGATCATCTTAACAATCTTGAGACACCACCACTTAAAGAGGCAAAGGTGAATAAGAAAGAGATGATGAGGCACCAACTTTTAACACTTGATAAAGCGAAAAAAGATGAAAGTACTATTCCAGTCTAATTAGGAGAGTAAAACTAAGAGAAGTAGTAGCACGAGTTCTAGCCTTGAGGAGGAAGGGGTCAACACACTAAACCTTGACCCTATTGGGGCATCAGAACCTGAAAAAGGTGCTGTGATTCAAAGTAAGCACCTAAAAGTGTATGAATCAACTAGATGAAATATTGAGGGTGAAATAAAACACTTCTTCGATGGGCTTCATCCTACACAAAACTGACCCATGAAGAGCCCCATTGCAAAATAGTACCAGATAGTCACATCTGATCTTCATGAGTACCTAAATTTGGAAAGGAGGTTCAATGAATATAAGTTTGCATGCTTGAGAAAGACTCCAGGATTATATTATCTAAATTTGGTGTGAGAATTGTTTTCTAATTACTTTGCACTGTTTGAGAAGGATTGCCTCAAAGGCATTAAAATTGCAAACTAAGGAATAAAACACAAGTTCCTCTGAGAGGGGTGAGAACTGATATTTCTAACCGCACAATAAATAAGCTATTATTTAGTCGAGACTATCTAGAAAAAATCATCACACTTGAATTTGGGTATTGTATGACTACATCATTTAGTCAAAGACCTTGGTTGACCCAGGTTCTTATAGATAATGATAAACCATCACGGTTGAAAGATAAAGAGCAAATTACAATGTCGTCCCTATGATTTAGGGCAAAGTTTTGGTAAGCCATCATCAGATTGAGGCTAATGCCTACCGGAATGGATGCTAACTTGGATAATCAAAGAGTATTGCTAGTAGCCAGCATGATTGAGGGGTTTGAGAACAACTTTGGTCATAAAATTACTGATAAGATGTTTGTTCATGCTCATAATAAGGCAAGAACATTACCATTTCCATGCTTAATCATAGAGCTGTGTAGGCAAGCAAATATGCTTATAATTTTGGGAGTGGATAATGAAGTCCGAGCATTTTAAAGGAAAGAGATTGAGAAGACAAAAGATGATTCCAAGTTTAAGATAAGAGTCTGTAAATAACCAACGTATGAAGCACCGACCACACCCACTCTAGAGACTTTAGAGGTGCCTTCAGGTATGTCGTTGCCTATAGTTACTTATGTAAAACAGGTAGTTCAGAAGGTTCAGATTCTGTATCTCCGGTGGGAGAGATTTTAGACACTTCTTCTATACCACCGAGATATTTGGAGTACAAGTTGACCAAGGAGAATTTTACAAAAATGGTAAAAGCTCAGAAGATGTTTAAGAGACAACTGAGTGCTTGGGCAAAAGAATTCAAGCCTTTCATTGACAGAACTGTGGCTGAAGCTGTTAAAACATATGAAAACTTACATGCAAGGATTGATGATATAGAGGAGCGAGTGAACAATAGGTTGAAAGATCTATCCATTATAGATTTTGCAAAGTTCATGACTGAATTCAAGTAACAACAAGAAGATATTACAGAATTTATAAGACAACCACCACCAAGTGCATTTGATCTCGCGTTGGTGTTGAGTGCTGAAGAAGAAGATATGGTAGACCTCATGGGAAGGCCACTCAATGATAATGGCAAGAAGATTGATAAAAATGGTGATACTAGATTAAAGAGGAAGAAAAGGAACTAAGATGAAACAATAGAGAAAAGAGATTTGAGAAAACCATTAAAAAATCAAAGAAAGATGAAGAGAAGAGAATCAATAAAGCCACTGATGAAGCAACTTAGGTGTCCACTAGTTTAGCCCAAGGAAGTTTGAATATTCCAGATATGACACCTATTTAGATACCTTCCACTGAGGAGGAAGCTGGGTTAAGCATCCCATTCACTAAGGGGGGTTATTGTTGTGATATCCTAGGATAAATAAGCCTCACCTTACTCAACTGATTAACAAGCCTAAGGGATTTTTAAGTATTCTGCTCCCTTGTACTTAATTTATGATGCATTGAGGACAAAGTGTTTTTATTTAGTTGGGGTGGGGTACTTGTTCCGTGGAATAAGTCACCACAAGTGTTTTTATTCCCTGTGTTTTTTCCCTCATGTGCTATCTAGTAGAACCAGCAGGCCTAGGGCGCTTATTATTTTGTTTATTTTTCTTTTGTGAAATTTTGTGATTATAAATATGTACTTTTCTTTTATTTAAAATTTAATGTGTCAATACCTTTCATGTGTGTTGGAGAATAGTGATTTGGTAAAAATCTATGAACTAAGATTTATGAAAATGATCATTTTTATCACTTATAGTATATATTGTGTGATATCAACCATTCTGGATCTGTAATTGGCATTAGAAGTGTTGAGGTAGAGAAAGCATAATCATGTGATCCAAGTCCAAGAGTCTATAGTATTAGTATTAGTTCATTGCCAGTGCGTGTGAGGATTTGATACAGTTCTTACATTGTGTGTATAGCTAGAATTGCCCAGTTTATTTATGTAGTATTGGGGTTAATTAAATTGGACAGGATAGTAGGCCTCCTGTGAATGTTAGTCCACTTAGCCTTAAAAGCCCTACCAAAAAGATGTAATTTTTCCATTGAACCCCTTTTTAGCCTTTATTTTTATTCTTATGCATACGATTCTTAGTCTCTTTCTTTTAATTATTGATATCTAATTTTGTCCATGGTCCCTCCCTAGACATTGTGTACCTCGACTTAGACAAAATACCTAATTTGATGGTGGCTACTATTAGGAAGTTAGTAATTCAAAAGCTAGTAGTTTGAATTGTGTAAATGAGTCTCATTTGGCCCTGATGTATTTAGATAATGTGTACCTCAACTAATATCATCAACATAAGTTGAGGGTGGCTGATATAGACTTATATAAAAAAAGGGTGTTTTGAGACTACAAGAGGAATAGTACATATTGGGAAAGAAATAAAAAAGTAGTCATGGTAATTAGCATTAAATAAAAGGAGGGTGAAGTCATTAACCTAAGTCAACATCCCAAAAACATTCCCCTCCTGTCATAAAACTATTATTACAAGTTGTAAAAAGTCCTGATTGATCATTCCTAAACAACAATAGGTTGCATAAGATGATAAGGGAAATCTTATGGGTGTATGTTCTTTGTTTAAAACTATTCTTTTGAGAGTGATGGTTCTAGTTGCTAGTCTGCAAGTTAAATAAGCAAGTGTGGAGGATTTGTTTGAATATAAGGGCAAATTAAACTATGCTTGTCACTACTAATTCTTTGAGGTTTTGTGTCCACGGGTATGCATGTTTTGAATTGTGGACTAATGCCAACTATGGATCCTTATGTGTTGATATTTCATGAGTAAGGTGCCAGTTAAGTGTTTATTAATATATAGTTCAACAATTGATTACAGATAATTGTTCTTATTGAGCACGTGATGTGGTATTAAGTTGCCTGAGGACAAACAATTGTCTTAAGTTGAGGGTGTTGATGTTCCGGTATTTGACAAAACTCTTTGCACTTTTTACAAGGGATAATTATATGTTTTTAAGAAACTATTGAAGTAGTTGATCATGGGTTTTACTTATTCTCAAGGAAATAACTCAAAAGATGGAATGACTTGGAAAAGAAATAAATTATTGCATGTGATGAACTTATTGATGGACCATTACTTTGTCAATGGTCCATCACTGTGGTTGTCAGGATTAAACAAATTGGAAGTAAATATATGTTCCTAGTGATGGACTAGGTGATAGGCCGTCAGTTTTACAATAGACCATCACTGAGACCGTCGACATAAATAGAAGCAACAGAGTCTAGGGTTCAAGTGATAAACTCGGTGACGGTCCATCAATCTCATGACAGATCTTCGGTGTGCCCCTCAACCTTAAATAGAAGAAAATTAAAATAGAGTTCCAGCAATAGACTAAGTGACGGACTGTCAGGTTTATGATGGACTATCTTTTGCTGTCAACTGATGAAATGGCAAATTTTATTTGAATTTGAAATTTCCACTTTCTGGGTCCCTATAAATACCCAACTCAGGGTTAGATTAGGTATCTTTTGCTATTAGAAACAAATTTGTGATGTAGAATTATCAGAGAAACAAGTTTCCACTTTGGGATTTCATTTTATTCACTATCAACTAAAGATTTGGAACAAACTCTTGTTTCTTTTTATGTTTTACTGAATTATTTATGAAATATACAATAGAATTCCTCTGTTTAACTATGTGTAGAAAAAACTCCCATAACTAGGGTTATGGGAGCCTTGATGTGATTCATTGTTAGGGTTGTGGAAATGATCAAATCCTTCAGTTTAATGATTCTTCTTGGTTGCAAACCTGAAGGATGTGCCTATAGACACCACTTATCTGAGTAGAAGAGTTTGTGTTCGGAAAAGAGAAGAGTTACAAGGAAATCAAAGAAATTAACCTTTGATTTTATGGTTGATGCCTTAACAGGATCAACCTCTTAAGGATTTAATTGATTAATTAAATTTTCTCTTTAAGTTCCAAACAATTTAAGTGTAACCATCTTTTAGGGTTGAGAAACAATTAGATGGACTTTATTGCAAAATTAGCCTTGTAATTGGAATTGTTAAAAATGGATTTGAGATGACTCGCAACCCTCTTTGTTGAAAGGCCTTAGTGATCATAATTAAGGTTTACTGTCTCTTATTGATTTTCAACTTTATAAACTAATCACTAGCACATACTTTGAGTAATTCTGAATAATATTTGATAACCAAAAAAACCATTTTATTGCCAAAAACTTTTGATTAACAGTTAATTAATAGTCATAAGACTTAGTTAACACCATATCCCCTGTTGGATCCGACCGCAACCTATTTGGGTTATATATTTGACACCGATCGCTTACACTCTTTTAAGAGAGTTGTAATTTGGGAGAATCAATTATGCTTCAGGGTCGTTCATAAGTGAAAAGACCCTAATACCCCATATCCTAAGTAGAAAAAACAAAAAATGAACAGATTCTACATAGCGGTGTGGCATGAACCTTATCGCGGAGGCAAACCTCCATGCCACGCAGCTTATTATGGAGGTTAATCTCTGTAACACATTGGCTATCACAGAGTGTATCCTCCATAACATGGTGATATTGCGGAGGTTCACTTCCTAAGGTGTCCAAAATCACCTTGAACCCCATCCAAAAATTCAAAAACTCTTTTGGGACACCCCATTCACATGCCTAAACACAATTTAAGTCAAAAACTGATGTTTCAAACACAGGACATCAAAAAATAAAATACTTAAAATTTTTGAGGGAGTTACATAGGACTGGAAAATGTGAGAACAATGATACAATTTGTGAAAACTTTTTATGATCTCACTTTTAATGTTTCTAGTTTTGGATATGTTACTAATATTTTGATGGGGTTAATCTGAAAATTGCAAATATTTTAAACAATTGAATATGTTACTAATATTTTTATTTTTATGATCTCACTTTTAATGTTTCTAGTTTTGAATATGTTACTAATATTTTGATGGGGTTAAAATCATAACTGCGTGTCCATATTGTTGAAATTGCTGAGCTTAATCTGATTTTGAAAGAGATGATAGAAAATAAAGATTTTAATTTGAAAAAATAGAAATGAATACAAGGAAAAAGATCAGAAAGTATTGGGGTGATCCAGAAAAAATTAACAAAATAATCTTTATTTCTTCTTTGTTGGACCCCCGCAACAAACTAGAATATGTTCCTTTTTGCAATTGTGGACATATTTGAAAAGAAATTGGGGACAAGTTGTCTGATAAATTGAAGGCATATATGAAAGCCTTGTTTGAGCATTATGTTAAGAAATAAAAATAGTCTTTATTTTCATCTACTTCTTTCTATTCTTGAAACTTTTCATTTGTAAGTGGTTATGAAAAATTTCAAAGTAGAAAAACAATTAGAGCAAGATAATAATTTGAGAAGCATAAAGAAATTAGTGGAGGTTCAAGTAGTAAATTTGAGTAGTAAAAATATCTTGCTGAAGAAATTGATCCAGATTAAAAAATATTTGATATATTAGATTTGGAGAAAATTAATGAGCTAAGATTTCCTTTCCCGCGGAGATAGCCCTTGATATCTCAGCAATTTTTATTTCTAGTGTCGCATCTGAATGTGCATTTAGCAAGAGAGGTCATGACGATAATCCCTTTAGGAGTTCATTGACGGCTAAACTAGTTCAATATCTTATTTATCTTAAAGATTGGCTTAGGCGTGAACTTATTCCATTTAATATCGAAAAAGATTTAGAGTATTTTGAGCAACATCAAGTTGGTAAAAATTGTTTGACTTTGTATTCATTATATTAAAAATTATTTAATATTTATATTGCATATCAACTAACAAGTGTCTTATATTTTTTCAATAATAGCTTGCAGTGGAACTCAATATTGTATTGTTTATGTGTAGTTGACAATAAGAAAATGTGGATTGTGGTTGATTGTGGATAAGTGTGTTTTTGGATTCTTCTTCTTCTACTACTTCTAGTCTATTTAGCAATTCTTGATTTTGGATTCATTGTCTTTCTTCTGTCAAAGGTATACCTAAAATCACATAAATCTTTTCTCTCTCTCTCTCTATATATATATATATAGAGAGAGAGAGAGAAAGATTTGCGTGATTTTAGCTACATCTTTGACAGAAAAAAGATGATGAACGTTAGAAATAGAGTTTTTAGTCATGGTAAAATTTCATGATTACTGACAGGAATTTAGTGTAATTGGCAGATCTGACATGGTATCAATGTGTATTTGATATTTATGTATGGAATTGCTACTAATTTATGCAAAACAACTGCACATTTGTGACGTTGGACTTTTTTTAATGTGTTGTATGTAGTGTGTTACTAATATTATCTTTACATAATTAGTGCAATATTTAGTTTTTTTGTATCAAAATCTGCGTAATTTCTATTGTTTACTTGTTTCACTCTTATATATACTTGTTTACTTGTTTATTAATTTGTGTGATTTCAGTTCTTGAAATTTTTAGTTACATTTTCTTATTTTTCTTATAAATGTATTTACAAGATCATGTAATTGAATAGATTTTAATATATTTTGGTCTTATTTGATTTGAGCTGGCATGTTGGGATAGCTCTTGGTGTTAGAAATGACACCATGATGTGGACCGATGGGTATTTTGGTTGACTATTTTGTTGTTTTATGGACTAGTGGTGGTGACTATTTTGCTCTTTTATGGACTGTTTTGTTGTTTTATGGATTGTTTTACTATTCTATGGAATGTTTTATTGATTAGAATATTTTTTGGATTGTTTTAGTGACCTTACTATTTTAGGAACTATCTCATGAATTGTTTTAGTGACTTTGGACTGTTTTATCATTTATGGACTATTTATGTAGAAATAGTTTGCGGTAGTTATTTTATGGACTATTTTTATGACTTTTGTGTTGTTTTGTGAACTATTTATACAAACTTATGCATAATGCAGTTATGTATTATGTTAAATTTATGGTTATTTGATTTCATTTCATGCATGTTGAGTTATTTATATTTAGAAATTAAAAATATGTTTAAAAGATTATTTTTCTAGAAAAATCACAAATTTTAAATGCCTAGTCAAAGCAAATAAAGGCGCACTACTTTATTCTTAAAAATTGAAAAAAAAATCAAATTAACCAAACTGAATTTGTAAAAATCGAACCAAACCAAATTTATTTTAACTTGATTATGGTTGACATTTTCTTCAATCAAAAACCAAAAAATGAACAAATATTAAATAATCAAATCAAGCAAATCGAATACTGATACAATACAAATGGGATTCAGATCATAAGAGGGATGCTTATAGGTAAAGAGGTATGTGATGTCTCCTTGGTGGCTATCAAAAGGTGTCCATTGGATGACTATGAGGATAAAGGAGGTTCTAGGGATGTCAAAGAGGCCAAGGAAAGGTAAACGGGGCTAGAAAACCCCCTAAAGATGATATGTGCCCCATCCGATTTGGAGGTGCGCCCAACCAACTCTAGATCTTCTAGAGCGGGTCAAAAACATCCCAAATTCCTTAAAGATGCACCCCATGTGTACTTTTATGGACTAAGGGAATGGTTAGTGGACTTTTATTCTTTATCTTTTCCAAATGAGTCACTTTTGGACCCATTTAATGTAATGACTTATCTTAGACTATAAAATAGGACTTCTCTTTCATTTTGTAGGTAGTTTTTGATGAATTATAAATGTTAACTCTATTGAGATTGTGAGGCAAACATTGATTAGCTTGTGGCACACATGGAATTGCTTGTGCTGATTTATCGTTTAGAAACATAGGTTGCTTAATATTATATTTCCTTTGAGGTCTACGTAGGAGATTGGTACTTTGTTTGACATTGAATAGAGGGTTAGGGGTTATATACACCCTTAGTTTGTTATTCATTCACCGTGTCCATCTATTTCATGTTTTTAATCTATCCCTTTATCAGTCGTATTTGTATCATAGTTTAGTTTTTGATTCCCTACTTTGTTCGTATATCATTGGGTATCAGAGTTGAGCTTGATTTCTTTCCTATGAAGTCAATCTTTGATTTTTTATCTCTAAAATCAACAAAAAAATAAAGTGTCAAAATTGAAAATACCAAAAGAATAACTATTCATGTTTTTAGCCCTATGACAAATTTGACTTTTGATTTTCTATTTTTCTTGTTTTTAGTGTTACATTTGTGTTCTCTAACACAATAGGAGTCTAGGTTTCAAATTTGAGCTTAGTCGGAGTCTAATTGAGTGAGATACCATTGTTAAGAGCCTGAACTAGAAGAAAATAAAGAGGAACGAAAATCCAGAAAAATTGGCTGAGAACTCGGGAAAAATAATGTTGGTAATGGGTTTAGATCATTAAGTTCAAGATTTCAACTCATTCCTAGACCATTAGAAGAAGTTAGTATTCTTGGTGTTCTTGGAGAAATTCAAATCCTCAAGTTGAATCTTCATCAAAAGTTGTTTTTTGATACCAAAAAAAAAGAAAGAAAAATGGTTAAAAATTTTTTGTCCTAAAACATCCATGAGGATTCCAATGATATTCCAAGAGATAGTACAAAAAAGGACTACTAGAAGGGAAAATCGCCCATTCAAGAGAGGGGTGGAAGACTTGCACTTAATCTGCCTTGTAGGTGCACCTGGTATGCCTTGGACATGTGGCCACATCTTAAACCAGTAGGGGGATGACCCTATGCATCTAGGGTGTGTTGGACATGCACCTCATCTACTGAAGCATATTTCTCAACACCACTACCCAAATGCAAGTGAAGCCAACTAACGTCCAAATATGTTTTCAAATTCTTTCCAACACTTCAATTACTCCATTTCACAAGGTTTGATTCTTTTTTTTTCATATTTTAGATTCATAAACTATTATTTTCATTCTTAAAACTACTTATCAACTAGTAATTCATCTTCTAAGTCTATTGATTAGTTCTTGAGTCCTATTTCCTTCAATGTCCTATTTCATTCAAGCTTTTCTCTTTTGAACTCATTGTTACATCTTGTCTCAAGTCCGTACCTAATTTTGTTTATTTGATTCATTTCAAACAAGAATTCATTATGACCTCAAGCTATAATTAGTACAAAGAATTCTCGTTAGAGTATAAACGATCTATCAACGCTTGCGATGCCAACTGAGTGAACAACCAAAGGTATGAACTTTGAGATCTTGCGAGGTTTATTTCCTTAACTTTAACTTTTTATGTTTTTTGTTTGGTGTTTAGTATTTCTTTTATTAGGTACCATCTATGATAACACTACAAAAGCTATCTTTGTGCCCTTGAAGCTTTCAACCGTTAATTTGAAGATAGAATAGACTCCATTGAAGCTAAGATAAACATTTTTGAATATAAGGTAGGATTATTTGAAGGAATTATGTCTAGTATGTGTTGAAGGATTGACAACATAATAGATCATCCAAGCCTTCCTAGATCCACCTTAACGAATCCATCAAACTTTCAAGCTTCCTTGGGCAAACATACTCAAAATACCTTCCCTAAAAAACCCTAAACTCCAGCAAATCAAGGTCAACCTTAGCAAGTTAAGGATAAAGGGGAAGAGAAACATAATAATAGGGAGAAGAACTTATCTCAAGGTGGAGAGTTGTGTGAGAATGTTAAGACAAGGGTTGAATTAAATAAGGGAGACAAGGAAAACTTAGTTGTGGAACTTTTTAAACCTAAGCCTTTGTTAGATGCTACCCATGTAAATAACATTTTTCCTAGTACCAATACTTCACTCTTGCAGGTTCATGAGCCAATACTTTCGAAGGAGTTAAAGAAGACCTATCCTGAGGCATGTTTCACGGCCTAGATAAGTTCTTATTCAAAGACTCCAAGGTTGATGAATACTTTACTAAATGAAGGAACCTAAACAAACTCCTAAGAGTCGATTGATACTTTATGATAAGGAGTGAAATATCTAACCATGTGGATCAAAAAAGAAAGTTACCTACCAAGGGAATTCCTACAATGAATTAAAAAGATCAAACCTATTATACCAAGTTGATGCATGGAAGGGAAGGTCCTTATAAAGAATCTATGGAGGACAAGAGAGCTAATTCAAGGTACTACTTCCAATGTATGTACCTACGCCCTCCTATTCCTAGTGTTCCACGATGACATGATGGTATTTTCCTTATATTGAATAGACCCTTGAAATTTATTAAAATTATGTCACTCCATGAGATTATTAGTGTCTTCATGATTCCATTATGGTGTTTTCATTTGATTCTTAAATTGTGTGGGCCTTACAGTCTTAATGATCAATCTATTTGTTGCCTTAAGAAGAGTCCTTGGTGTGTACTTTATGGATAACTTTGTTTTCCTAATCCTTCTGACACTTGTGTGTTGGACAAGTTGAAGTAATACGAAGGACTTTTGGGAACATGCTATGTCCCGTGAAAAGAAGTAACCCAACTTCTTTCTTGGGTATACCTTTTATATTGGAGTGAATTGTTTTTTCATAGATTCCCTAATTTCTCTAAAAGCATGATTCAATTGATGAATTCTATTCTTGGGGGAAGTTGCTTGAAGAGAAAAGGTCTAGTATGCTTAAATTGTCTTGTCTCATCTTATTATAAACTCATGTTTGAGGGTAATTTTGATAAGAATGGTGTCGTTCACTCTTTTCTTTTATTTCTTTTTTCTTATAATGATGACCATGTTTATGTTGAAAATGCATTTTGTGTAAACATAGGTTTTCTTAGAAGGAAAAGTTATGTGCATCCGAATGAATTGACTCATACATTGGTTATTTGACCTTCTACTTCTTTGATTACTATATTTTGTGAGTAACTTTCTACCCTTATGTATGGAAACACCTTGGATAGGACTCATGTTCTTTATACCTTTCTTTACTACCTAATTGAATTTGATGACATCCATGTTGATGTTGGATTTATTTTAGATAGAGGTGGTATCATTTGGATGTTTTCTTATGGTGATATAATGAAACACTTATGTCTTACGACCTTGGTAGTTTCCTTGTTACATAAGCATTCTTACAGCCAATATTTTTATGTAGTGTATGATGAATTCATTTTATTAATAACAAAGAATCATTGGTTGTATGTAAAATATATACCTCATTGGCATGATGTTTTGATTTTAACTCTTGTGCTAAACCTCATGACTTGAGGAAATATTGGTTGTGTGTTCTTCTCTTGTGTTTATAGGTTGAAGATTAGAGGATGACTTTTTTCTAGAAGAGGAGGATGATACAATCCAAAGGGGATCTAGATCATAAAAAGGGATGCTTATGAGTCAAAAGGCACATGATGACTCCTCAGTGGCTATCAAAACATGTCTATTGGATGATTATGATGATCAAGGAGGTTCAAGGGACATCAAAGAGGCAAAGGGAAGGCAAACGGTGCTAGAAAGCCCCAAAAAGAGGACATGCACCCCATCCACTTTTGAGGTGAGCCCAACCCACTCAAGATCTTCTAGAGCGGGTCAAAAACTGCTGACATATATTGAAGATATGACCCATGTACACTTAGATGGCCTAAGGGAATGCTAGTGGGAGTTTATGCTTTTTCATTCCCAAATGGGTCACTTTTGGGCCCATATGATGTAATATCTTATCCTAGACTATAAATAGCAATTCACATAAATTTAGTAGGTATTTTTTGATGAATTATGAATGTAAACTCTATTGAGAGTTTGAGGCAATCTTGGACTAGCTCGTGGCAAGCATTGAATCGTTTGTGTTGATTTATGGTTTAGAAACGTGGATTTCCTGGTAATCCAATTCCCTTGTGGTGTACATAGGAGATTAGTACTTTATTTTACTTTGAATAGAGGGTTAGGGGTTTGATACACCATTAGTTTTCTATTCTTTCATTCATTGTGTCTATCTATATTTTGCTTTCTGTCTATCCCTTCATCTTTTGTATTTGTATCTTAGTTTAGTTTTTGATTTCGTACTTTGTTTGTATATAAAATGCCACCCCTAATGATAAATAACTGCATTATTAGATACACTTGAAAATACTTCATCCTCTATATAGAAAACTAAACAATCATTCAAAAAGTCATTACCAATTCTACTTTGCAAATCATTTTTAATAAACTTCATGAATGAAAAAACTCTTTCCATTGTTGTATTTATCCACAAGTAATATCAAGATTAACATCACAAGAAAATAAATAAGTCCCCATGCAATACCTCGTACTTCCACCTAGCTTAAATTCGTCCTAAATATTTAACAGATGAATCCAGTTTTATATATGTTGAATTTTCAAAATCTTCACTTTATGTTGTGTGAGAAATTCAATAAACTTCCCGTTGATACCAAATTTTCCTAAATCCAACACCCGGGAGAAGATTTAGAGCCATTTTAGTAAGACAGTGTGCAACCTAAGCCATCCACGCATCGCGGAACATGCCAAAATGACAATCATCAAAATCCAGTGCATGTCCTTAATTATGGTGCATCACGCCAATGGTTGGATCTAAATTTATCAATTTCCAACGACTCATCATGATACCATCGCATCTCGGTAAGATTCCAGGTCCCATCCAGTATTGCACCATGATTTTACCGCGTCGCGCCGTAGCCTAGTTTTCAGTTGTCAATTTCCAGTGGCACGACACGATAGTGCCGCATCGCACCAGGTGCTCAAATTGGGTTTTCAGTGATGAAAAATAAAAACCTTCAAAGTGCATCTTTTTCCATGACCCAGATCAACCTTTAACCATAAAATTATGCCCTAAAAACCCTATTACATCACTTTTCCTCACTTTCTCTCAAGAAACAAATCCTTCTCTCTCAAGAACAAGAACCCTAGATCTCGAATTAAAGGGACAAATCATGATAACTCTCCATTAATCCTTCCAAATTCATTAACTCAGGTATGCATAGTGTTCATTCATGGATTCTTTTCATCCATGAAGCCCAACAATCAAGTTTTAAATCATGTATTATGAATATTATATTGTGGATTGATTATCTTTATGTGACTGTTGTTTTATGGTTCCCAAGTTGGAATCTCAATGTGCTTATATGGAATTACGATAGTCTATGAGTTTAATTCCATGAATTGAGTGGTTTATGAGGTGTTAATTTATGATTATACCTATGTCCTAAATTGTTCCTGTAAGTTGTTTGATAAAATTCCTAGAAGACTAGAAATTATGTAATATAGCTCAATTGTGACTTAAGTGATGGATTCATGTTTTACCCATATGTTCAAATGACTCCCATGCTATTGATGTACAATAAAGATGTTTGTTGAAATGCTCATGATGCTAAAATATGGAATTATGACATTGATTATATGTAATCTTTCCATGTAAAATATTATGATAACCATGTACTTCATGAAATCCCCAACTTATTGTATCATCAATTGTTGATATTGGCCATGTGTTCAAGAAGTGTCAAGTCTTGGGGGTACTTGTACCCGATAATTTAGCTGTGGGCCTAGAGCCTATATCAGTTTTCATGATACTCTCAGTCTAGCCATGATCAGTAGAATTCAGTCATCCATGTGACTCAGGAAAACTCAGTATCAGTCTAGTCCCATTCAGTAATCTCAGTAATCTCAGGAATCTTAGTGATCTCAATCAGTCAACATATCTCAATAGTAGTCAGTTCGGACCTTAGTAAACTCAGTCAGCTAGTGGAACTCTGTAGCATTCTGTTAGTTAACAGAATTCAGTAGTATTCCGTAGGTCAACGAAAATCTAGTGAACTCAGTTCAATCTAGTTAATCAGTAAAATCAGTAATAGATCAGTCTAGCCTAGTATGAACTAGGAAATTAGTTCTGCGTCTATTAAGTTTGGAGTAGGAATTAATACCGAGTAAACCCAGGGATTTGGACACACACTGTCTTCCAGTAGAGGGCTTGATCCTAAGTAGAAATCCCTGAATTCCAGAACTACGTAGCCAACGTAGGTTGAGATGTACCCCTATGAGTCTAGGGATAATATATCTCATTTGAGTTTTCCTTATAGGAGGGGTTGACTGAAGAACTCCCTATCAGAGAGGGTTTATTCACAACTTATCTTTACCCGTGGCACGGTACTAACACCCTTCCAGCTGGGGTTACAGGTTGGACCCTACCAGTTCAGATTCGGGGCATATCGGTAAGATTAATTCTCCCACAATTTTAATTATAGAATCAGGACTGTCAGGTACAGTCACTTAATCTCAGTAATAGAACATAAATAGTTCTTCAGATATCAGGACTGTTAGATACAATCACTCTGTACAGTATGGAACTCAGCTAGTTCTATCAGATTTTAGGACTGTCAGACACAGTCACCTAGTTAATAATATATTAATTATATGAAATTCATGTTACCAGAATTCAAATTTCAAGACTATCAAATACAATCAATTAGACCATCTCTTCATAATTAGAACTGTCAGAAATAGTCATTCCTTTATAAGTAATAAGACATCAGTACCTCAACACTCAATAAATTTAGTCATTCAGTAGCCCAGTATTAGTACTCAAATATTAGAAAATCCACATTATCAGAAGTCATGAGTCAGTGTTGTCACGATCTCAGTCACAGTCACGTATTTATGCTTGTATTCTCACGTTCATGTTATTTAGTCAGTTAGTATTATTCATACATATGAAACATTACATTCAACCACCTCACTTTCTTACCAGTACATTCAACGTACTGACGTATTTTCGCTATGGTGTTTTATAACATAGGTTTAGAAGCACGAGCTCCCGAGCATCCTTAGTAGATCAGATATTCAGCAGCCATACTAGTAGTGAGTCCTCATCATTCGATGATAGCATGATTATTTTATTTCTTTATTATTTCAGTAGGTTGGAGTTAGTTGGGGACATGTCCCATCAACTCTACAAATTTTAGACAGTTTAGAAGATTTCAGACTACAACATGTTTCAGACAGTTTATTTCATTTTTGGGTCTTGTTAGACCCCATTACAGAAATTGTTTTATATTCAGTATTAGTTCAGTTTTGAACCTTATGTCCTAACAACTTATAATCCATATATTTATAGTATATTATTTAGTTCTCAGTTACAAATATCAATCATAGGTTAGCTTGTGGGTCTTCGGGGTCATGAGCACCTTCTAACGATCCGGGTGCCAGATTTGGGGAGTTAAAAACTTGGTATCAGAGCCTAAAGTTCAATAGTGTCCTAGGAATTCTGAAAGCCACTTCTAGTAGAGTCTTGTACATGGGTGTGTTGTGCAACACACTTATGTGCATGAGGCTATGAGATGTTTTAGGAATAGTTTCCCTTCTTTCAATATTCATGTTATGCTAGTTAGCATAATCTCCACTTAATTTCATAGTCTAATTCACTTCATCTTCATGTTTACAGAATATTCCTTCCAAAGGGGCTAGCAAAAGAAGAATCGGTAATCAGTCGGCATATCAGCCTATTCAGGAAGATCCCCTGGACGAACATATTTCCTATACAAAATTCAGGACTGCATTTAGTACTCTAGTCAATTCAGAATGAATGGCCAGCTGTTGTTCCGGCCAACCCAGTGGTCAATTCAGCTACAACAATGATTCAGGACTTCACCCAAATGAATCCTCCCTTATTATCAGGATGTATGTCCGAAGAGGATCCACAAGGATTTCTCAACCAGGTTCAAAAAGTCACAAACATCATGGGAGTGACTTCCAATGAGAGTGAAGAGTTAGTCGCTTATCAGCTACAAGTTGTAGCCCATATGTGGTTTAAATAGTGAAAGGTAGAGAGGGGTACATATGCAAAGCCCATAGAATAGGAAGAGTTTACTACAACATTCTTAGATAGATTCTTTCCTCTAGAGCAAAAATAAGGCAAAGTGCTAGAGGTCATCAATCTCAGACAAGGTAACATGAGCGTAAAAAATAACTCCCTCAAGTTCACCTAGTTATCCAGATATGCTTCTTATGTAGTAGAAGATAATAGATCCAAAATAAGTAAGTTTGTGTCTCGAATTTCAGGTAGAGTGGTTAAGGAGAGTAGGATTGTGATGTTGATTAATGAAATGGGCATATCTAGACTTATGGTCTATGCTCAACAGATTGAGCAACCGAAACTTAAAAAGAAGGAGAGGGAAAATAAGAGGGCCAGAACTGGTAGTTATAGTTTTTCCCAGCCAGGGTCGCAGGGTGGTAATTGTTCTCAGCATAGACAAAAGTTTCTAACCCTAGTTCCATATTCAACTAGTGCACCAACACCAACATTCAGAAATAACCATAGAGATGGGGTACTAGGCACCAAGGCCCAGGGTAGTGAGAGCAGGGTTTTTACTCATCCGCTTTGAGAAGAGTGTTGTAAGCATCATAAGGGTATATGTATAGCCAGAAGTGATGTGGGTTTTAGATGTGGTGAGACAGGTCACAAAGTTCGAGATTGTCCTAGGCATGGTCCTCAAAATCAGAACAGTCATCCTTCAGCTCATTCCGGTCGCCCGAATAGAAGGGTGCCAATTCCAGCACTATCAGTGGGCAACGCCCAAACAAACTCTATGTACTTCAGTCCCAATACAATCAGGAAAGTTCTCCTAATGTAGCCACTGGTGTTTTACAGATCCTCATTTACATGTTCTCATTTCTTTAGATTGAGGAGCTTCTTTTCTTTTGAAACACTTTGCATAGAAATCAACCTTAAGGTCACACCAAATTTTAATAGGACCTTTTTCCAGTATCCACCCCAGCGAGCCAGTCTAACACAACCCGAAAGGTATACAGGAACTGTCCGGTTATGACATCTCAGAAAGACAAGCCTTCAGGTTCTAGTAGTAATACTAGTATGTGTAGGAAATTAGTAAGGGAAGATGATTCCTGGCCCATTCCTATCTCAATTAGAAGTTTTGTACTTCAACTATCATTATACTTATGCATGCTTTATGTCACAATTCCATAAACCTAGCTTATATTCATGCACTTTCCATAAAATAATGTGTGCTTTAAGTTTCTAGTATGAGGAGATTCAGCTTACTCAGTGTTACAAATCATGTTCCATGAGTACAACAACATCAGACTCAGGTCATGCATCTCATGAATCATACACTCATGTCCTGTGTTACAGTATAATTAGACCACATGATTCATGCTCCACTCCTAATAATCAACAAAACTCAGATTGTGTCACGTATATTCTCTATTTAGATACCTCGGTATATCTGTGATGTTGATGTTCTGTCCCTAAGTCCTTAATTGCAACGTTATTCAATAGTCAGTATCCAGTAAAGGACTCAAATAGTCCTAAAGAACCATGGCTTTCAACTATCAGTTACTTAACCATCAGAATTTAGTACTTCAGTACCAGTCTAAACCTCAGTTATCAGAAACCAGTATTCAGTCCCAACTACAGTCTTAGTTATAGTTACAGTCTCAATTATCATCTTAGTTACAATCTCAGTCCCAGCCCTAGCCTAGTAATCAATTCAGTAACTCAATTCAGTTTTGGGTTTACTCGACCATAGCGTACAGTTATCAGCTACTTAGTTGTCAGCCTTCCAGTACCTTAGTTTACAAGACTATTCCAGAATCGTGTTGTACTCCTGGTGTTTCATTCTCAAATAATACAGTTACCCTTAATTCATACTCAGTTATCTTATTTCTCTTGATAATTCCTTATCTCCTATGCATAAGGCTTTGAAATTTCAGCCCAGTTGTTCAAGACTAAGTACAGTTCCATCTTGCAGACCCAGTATTCAGCTATCAGTCATTTAATTAATCAGATAAGTTAGTATGTTTAGGCATTCTTGCTCAGTGCTCATGCAAATATTTTTAGTAGTCTCAGGTGAAGAATAAGTACTTCAATTATGTATATGTTTTTAGTATAAGTTAGATCGATTAAATAATAATTCAGTTTAGCAATCAGTAAATAAGTTCATATGGTGTGGTTTTCTATCTTTCCATCTAGTCCTACTATCACAAATCTCAGGAATGTAACTATTCCAAGATATAATGTCCCAGTAGTTGTAAGATCAGCTCAGTTCATGTATTATGTCTCAGTTTCAGATCTCAGATATTCAGTCATGATTTAGTTCGAAGGTTCCCTGTGAATCATCCCAGTATTCCTAAGTATCTCAGTCAAGTCAGTATTTTTCTGTAGGACATAATGTCCTAAGGAGGAGATGCTCTATAACCCCCGAGCTATCATGCCCTAAACCCTTCAATTTATCTTCACGTAACGAATCTAGTTTGGAGTTGTGGATACCCATAGGTTGACCCTCTATCTCTAATATCATCCGTAAGCCATGTGCTCAATGTCTTAGTTCAGTTCACTATGCCCAGTCCACATAATATGTTACAGACTCAGCCATGTTCTCATGTTCCCATTCAGGCGTGTTCAGAAAGGATCTCAAAATGAGGTTAGAAAATTTTGTGTGTTTTAAAATATCTCCCATGTAGGGACTTAAGAGGTTTAACAAGAAGGGAAAGCTCAGTCCCCGATATGTCGGTCCCTTTAAAATTCTCAGTCGCTTTGGTAAAGTATCTTATGATCTCAAGTCGCCTTCAGATCTAGCTTTAGTGCATCCGGTCTTTCATATCTCCTTGCTTAAGAATTGAATAGGTGACCCAACAGTCATAGTACCTATTGAGGGTGTAGACATTCAGAACAACCTCTCTTTTGAAGAGATTCCAATCGAAATTCTTGACTACCAAATACACAGAATGAGGAACGAAGAGGTCCCTCTAGTCAAAGTTCTTTAGCAGAATCAGTCTGTTAAGGGATCTACTTAGGAAGCAGAAGCATATAT
This sequence comes from Capsicum pubescens, assembly GCA_030864215.1. Lineage (NCBI taxonomy): Eukaryota > Viridiplantae > Streptophyta > Magnoliopsida > Solanales > Solanaceae > Capsicum > Capsicum pubescens. The sequence goes on from CM061543.1 coordinate 174,616,183, forward strand.
GCGAATGAAGTATACTCACCTCTTCTCCACAAATTCACACTCAGCCCAAGATTATAGCTTTCCTTAAGCTTATTCAGTTTTATGTTAAAATTTCAGTTACAAACCTGTTTCATGCTCAGATTCCCATCATAAACTTGGTATCAAATACCATTGTATATTTAGTCATGTGTTCATGCATCAGACATGCATTCTCCTTGTGAGAAACTCAGTTATTAGAAATCTCAGTCATGTATTCATGAGTTTGTTTAGTCATGAAATCATGCATCAGATATGCATGCTCAGTATGAATCTCAGAAATGGCAATCATGTAGTCATGTTTCTGTTGTTCATTGTCAGTATGTACTTCAGCCTATCATTTTTCCCATATCAATCAGTCTCATTCGAGGACAAATTTTCCCATGAAGGAGATATTGTAATACCACGTACTTCTACCAAGCTTAAATTCATCCCAAAAATGTTAAAGGCTTGCTTTAAGAGAAGAATCCACTTTTATATATGTGGAATTTTCAAAGGGGATCTAGATCATTAAAAGGGATTCTTATGGGTCAATAGGTACATGATGACTCCTTAGTGGCTATCAAAAGGTGTCTATTGGATGATTATGATGATCAAGGAGGTTCAAGGGACATCAAAGAGGCAAAGGGAAGAAAAATGGGGCTAGAAATCCCCTGAATGAGGACATGCACTCCATTAACTTTTGATGTGAGCCCAACACACTCAATATCTTTAGAGCGGGTCAAAAACTACTGACATACATTGAAGATGCACCACATGTACACTTAGATGGCATAAGGCAATGCTTAGTGGGATTTTATGTTTGTCTTTCACAAATGAGTCACTTTTGGGCCTATATGATGTAATATCTTAGCCTAGACTATAAATAGGAATTCTCTTAAATTTAGTAGGTATTTTTTGATGAATTATGAATGTAAACTCTACATAGAGATTGAGGTAATCTTGGATTAGCTCATGGCAAGCATTGAATCACTTGTGTTGATTTATCGTTTAGAAATGTGGGTTGCTTGCTAATCCAATTCCCTTGAGGTATACATAGGAGATTTGTACTTTATTTGACATTGAATAGAGGGTTAGTGGTTTGATCCACCATTAGTTTTCTATTCTTTCATTCATTGTGTCTATCTATATTTTGCTTTCTGTCTATCCCTTTATCTTTTATATTTGTATCTTAGTTTAGTTTTTGATTCCGTACTTTGTTTGTATATCAAATGCCCACCCCTAACGATAAGTAATCGCATCATTAGATACACTTTCAAATACTTCATCCTCTATATAAAAAACTAAACAATCATTCAAAAAGTCATTACCAGTTCTACTTTGCAAATCATTTTTAATAAATTTCATGAATGAAAAAACTCTTTCCATTTTTGTAGTATCCTCAGGTAATATCAAGATTAATATCACAAGCAAATAAATAAGTCCCAATTTAATACCCTGTACTTCTACATTGCTTAAATTTGTTGTAAAAATGTTAAAGGATTGCTTTAAGAGATGAATCCATTTTTATATATGTGTAAATTCAATAAGCATTACATCGATACAAAATTCACCCATATCCAGCACTCGGGCAAAGAGTTAGAGCCATTTTAGTAAGACAGTGTGCCACCTGAGCCATGAACGCATTGCAGAACATGCCAGAATGACAATCGTCAAAATCCACTTGGCCTCCATGATTTTGGCGCATCGCGCTAAGGCTCAAATCCTGAGTTTTTAATTTCCAGTGTCTAAACGTGATACCACCACATTGCGGTAAGATTCCAGGTCCCATCCAGTATTACACCGCGATTTCACCGCATCACGTCGTCAACCCAGTTCCCAGTTGGTAATTTCTAGTGCCACGATGTGATAGCACTGCATCGCACCTAGTGACCAAATCGGGTGTTCAGTGACAAAAAATAAAAACCTTTTTAGGATAATTGGGTCTTTTCCATGACCCAAATAATCTTTTAACCATGAAATTATGCCCTAAAAACCCCACTACATCACTTTTTCTCACTTCCTCTCAAGAAAAAAATCCTTCTCTCTCAAGAACAAGTACCCTAGATCTCAAATTAAAGGGCCAAATCACAATAACTCTCTATCAATCCTACCAAATTCATTAACTCAGGTATGCATAGTGTTCATTCATAGATTACTTTCATCCATGAAGCCCAAGAATCAAGTTTTAAATCATGTATTATGAATATTATGTTGTGGTTTGATTATATTTATGTGATTGTTGTTGTATTGTTCCCAAGCTGGAATATCAATGTGTTTTTATGGAATTATGTTAGTATATGAGTTTAAATCCATGAATTGAGTGGTTTATGAGGTGTTAATTGATGATTATACCTATGACCTAAGTGGTGCATGTAAGTTGTTTGATAAAATGCGTAGAAGTCTAGAAATTATGCAATATAACTCAATTGTGACTTAAGTGATGGATTCATGTTTTACCTTTATGTTCAAATTACTCCATGCTATTGATGTGCAATGTATATGTTTGTTTAAATTCTCTTTATGCTAGAATATGGAATTATGACATTGATTATATGCATTCCTTCCATTTACAAGATTATGATAACCATGTACTTCATAAAATCCCCAACTTATTGTATTATGAATTGTTGATATTGGTCATGTGTTCAAGAAGTGTCAAGTCTGGTCAGTTTCTTACTATTGAGTCCTGGGGGTACTTGTACCCGATAATTTAGTTGTGTGACTAGAGCCAGTATCAGTTTTCATGATACTCTCAATCAAGCCATGATCAGTAGAATTTAGTCAGTCATGTGACTCAGGAAAACTCTATAAACTCAGTATTAGTCCAGTCCCATTCAATAATCTTAGTAATCTCAGGAATCTTAGTGATCTCAGTCATTCATCATGTCTCAGTAGAATTCATTTAGGAACTTAGTAAACTTAGTCAGGTAGCAGAACACAGTAGCATTCTTTTAGTTAATAAAATTCAGTAGTATTTGGTCGGTCAACAGAAATCCAATGAACTCAGTTCAAACTAGTTAATCAGTAAAATCAGTAACAAATCAGTCCTTCCTAGTATGAACTAGGAAATTAGTTCTGTGTCTATTCAGTTAGGATTAGGATTCAGCATCGAGTGAACCCAGGGATGATGACACATACTGTCAGCCAGTATAAGGTGTTATCCTTAGTAGCAATCCCTGTATTCCAGAACTACGTAGCCAACGTAGGTTGAGATGTACCCCTAGGAATCTAGGGACTATACATCTTATTTGAGTTTTCCTTATAGGAGGGGTTGACGAAAGAGCTACCTGTCAGACAGGGTTTAGTCATAGATTGTCTTTACCTGTAGCATGGTATTAACACCCTTCTAGCTGGGGTTATAGGTTAGACCCCACCAGTTCAGATTTGGGGCATGTCAGTTCGATGAATTCTCCAATAGTTTCCGTTATAGAATTAGGACTGTCAGATACAGTCACTCAGTCTCAGTAATACAACTCACATAATTCTTCAGATATCTAGACTATCAGATACAGTCAATCAGTACACTACGGAGCTCAGTTAGTTTAAATAAATTTTAGGACTGTCAGACACAGTCACCCAGCTAATAGTATATTTATTATATGAAATTCATGTTACCAATATTCAGATTTTAGGACTGTCAGATACAGTCAATCAGAACAGTTCTTCATAATTAAAACTATCAGAAATAGTCATTCCATTATAAGTAACACGGCATCAGTTCCTCAACACTTAATAGACTTAGTCATTCAGTATCCTAGTATTAGTACTCAGATATCAGAAAATCCACATTATCAGAATTCATGAGTCAGTGTTATCACGATCTCATTCACAGTCACGTATTCATGCATGTATTCTCACGTTCATGTTATTCAGTTAGTTAGTATTACTCATGCATATGAACCGTTGCATTTAGCCGCCTCACTTGCATACCAGTACATTCATCGTACTGACGCATTTGCGCTATGATATTTTATACCATAGGTTTAGAAGCATGATCTCCCAAGAATCCTTAGTAGATCAGACGTTCAGCAGCCAGACTAGCAGTGAGTCCTCATCATTCGAGGATAGCATGATTATTTTATTACTTTATTATTTCAGCAGTTCGGAGTTAGTTGGGGACATGTCCCATCAACTCCACATATTTCAGAAAGATTAGAGGCTTTCAGACTACAACATGTTTCAGATAGTTTATTTCAGTTTTAGGTATTGGTATACCCCATTACAGACATTGTTTTATATTCAGTATTAGTTAATTTTTGAACCTTATGGTCTTACAACTTATATTCTTCTTATTTAAAATACATTATTCAGTACTTAGATACAGATATCAGTCATGGGTTAGCTTGTGGTCCTTTGGGGGCATGAGCACTGTGTAACATTCTGGGTACCATATTCGGGGCGTTACACCCCATATATTGTGAATATTTATTTCAACTAATTTCATCAAAATATTTCTAGATGATATAAATTTGAGAAAGAATTATCCACATCTCTCATATAATAAATTTAATTGCAAAACTCAAAACTCAAATCTTCAAGTTTGGAAGAACTGAACTCATTTGGATAGTATATAGAAAGCTTTATGATCTTATTTTTATCATGATTTGCAAAAGAATTCTCGAGACACAAATGAGGTATTTCATGAAATAGATCAGTATTAACTTCATTAAAGTGATTGTTGAGCTCTGAAAGTTGAAAATCAATAACAACATAAATAACATTCATACATAAATGATTAGAATATGAAACACTTGAGATCTTATGCTTTGACTTTCCAGGATCATATTTTTCATGTATTTTGTAAATCTCAATGTCATTCTTTTCACAAAATAAGAAGATATCTTCTGATAATGAATTCCATTTAGATTCTCTCATTGATTGCAATTGCTTCTTCATAAAATCAACAAGATTCAAATCATTAACAATATTTTAATCTTTTTGATGTAAAGACATATTTACATCATATGTAATTGTCAATATTTTCAACATAAAATCCAATATTTAGATAAACTCATAAGATCTATTGTCTTCTACTAGACTTTTCACCATTGCTTTCTCATGATAATTTGCACCTTCATTTTCAAGAACTCTAAGTATATACAATTGATGAGAAAAAGGAAATAAAGTTACGTACTATCTTAAAATGAGACCCTCTAACAATTATCACCAGGCCTTTGAAGTCCAAGTTCATGATTTAGTCCACTTCTCGTATGAAATTCACCAAGCTCTAGTAATTTTTCTAATTTTTCATTGTGATCATCTCAAAGCATCTCCCATCGCTTAAAAGAATCTCCAACAATATTCGAAACATTAGCAAGAATGTTTTAAAAATTAGAATAAGATTAAAAAAAACCTCTACTTTGATTAATTAGTTATATTTGTCTTTAGTCATCAAACTATAGAGTCAAATATACCCCTACTGTTAGTAAATTTAACAAACATGTCCCTCATATTAACATTTTTCCACCATGGAAAGTGAAGATCCATGTGACATACCACCTCGACATCTGATTTTTCTTTTCTATTCCATTTTAACTTTTCTCCATCAACATTTATTGAAGTATTTAATTTATAAAATTAAAAAAAAAAAGAATTTATAGGGGCTGCCCAACTATTGTTTTCCCAATAAGCTTCCACCACTGCACCACCAAAGTTCCACCACCCACCACCGTGTCTTTCTCTCTCACCTCTGTCATTTCTATCTAACCTCACTTGAATAGTCATATTTGGTGAACAAAACAACAAAACAACAACAAACAAAACCCCACCATTTCTATTTTCTTTTCCCTTTCACCATTGATATGACCAAATTACAACTCTCCTAAAAGAGTGTAAGTGGTCGTTCACAAATATATAACCCAACTAGGTTGGGGTCGAATCCCACAGGGAATATGGTGTTAACCGAGTTGTATGATTATTAAATAACTATCAATCAAAAGTTTTTGGAATTAAAAAGGGTTTATATTGTTAAGAAAGATCATTCAGAGTTTACTCACAGTGTGAGCTAGTGATTAATTTGCAAAATTAGAATCAATGGGAGACAGCAAACCAGGATTATGGTCACCAAGGTGTTTCAACAATAAGAGTTGTTGGTTATCTCAAATCTCTATTTGACTAATCCAATTACAAGTCTTATTACGCTCTAAAGTCCATCTAATTTTTTCTCAACCATAAAAGATGGTTACACTTTAATTCTTTCGAACTTAAAGAGTGAATTTTAATAATCAATGAAATCCTCAAAAAATTGATCCTATTAAGGCATCAACCATAAAACCAAGGGTTAAGTACTCTGATTTTCTTGTAACGCTTCTGTTTTCCTATCACCAACTTTTCTACTCAAACAAGTGGTGTCTATTGGAACATCTTCGAGTTTGTAACCAAGAAGAATCATCAAACTGAAGAGAAGGTTATGTAATCGAATTAATCTACAAAATTTGACCATTCCCATAACCCTAACAATAAATCACACCAAGTCTCCCATAATTGTAGATATAGGATTTTTAGCCATACACAATTAAAGTAAGAATTCCATTAAGAATTCCATTGTATATTTCATACACAATTCAAAAATACTTACAATGATACAAAAGATTGTTCCAAATCTCCGATTGATGGTTAATAAAATGAAATCCCAAATTATCAACATATTATCTTAGTGGAATCTACGCTAAAATTGTTTTCAATAGACAAAAGATGCATAATCTAACCCTAAGTTGGGTATTTATTGGCTCCTAGAAAGTGGGAATTTAAAATTCAAACATAGGTTGCCGAGTCATCGGTTGACGGCCAAAGTGTCGGTCCATATAAGCCTGACGTCCCGTCAACCAGTACATCACTGGGACCCTAATTTCCATGTTTTTTGTTTAAGGCTGGCGGACAAAACAACAATCCATCGCAAGCCTACGACCCATCACCAAATTCATCACTAGGACCCTAGATTCCATGATTTCTATTTAAGGTTGACGATCTTGCTGATGATCCATCACAAGCCTAGCAGTCTGTCACCCAGTCTGCCATTGGGATCCTTGATGACTTCCATTCTGCTTCAGCCTGGCGGGAACAAAAATGGTCTCTCGCAAGCCTGATGGCCCATCAATTAGTCCATCACATGCAATCAGTTCCTACTTTTCCAAGTTATTCTTTCTTTTGAGCCATTTTCCTGAGAACAAGATAAACCCAACATCAAATAATTCAATAGTTGTTGAAAAACTTAGAATTATCCCTTGTAAAATATGCAAAATATTTTGTCAAACGCCAGAACATCAACACTCTCAACTTAAGACAGTTGCTTATTTTGAAGCAATTCAATACAACATCACGTGAATAATAAGAACAATGACTAGTACTCAGTTGTTGAACTATGTATTAAGCAACCACTTCATTGGCACCTTACTCATGAAATCTCAGCATACAGGGATCCATATTTAGCATTATTCTATAATTTATTATATGCATGCTCATGGACATAAAATCTTAATGAATCAGTAATGACAAGTACAACTTAATTTTTGCTTATATTGAATAAAATCTACCACACTTGCTCATTTAACATGCAGACTAACAAATAGAACTCTAACTATCACAAGGAAAGTTTTAAAAAAAGCTTATACACTTATAAGCTTTCCCTTATCATCTTATGCAGCCTATGGTTGATTCGCAAGGATCAAATGCGACTTTTACATCTTGTAATGAGGATTTAGCAACAAGTGAGAAATGTTTTTTGAGAAGTGACTTACCTTCTATATCATTAATGCTACTCATCATAATTACTTCTTTTCAGTTTCCTTCCTTTACAATCTGCACTAATTTTCTTTTGGTCTCAAAACACCAATTTTTCTTTCCTTTTTCTATAAAAAACACTGTCTATATTAGCCACCCTCAACTTATGCTGATGTTGTCAGTTGAGGTACATATTATTCTAATAGATCAGGGCCATATAAGACACATTTACACAAATCAAATTACATATGTTGAATTATTAACGTCCTAATAGTAGCCACCCTCAACATAGGTAATTTTCCTGAGTTGAGGTGCACAATGTCCAAGGAGGGACCAAGGACAAAATCAGATGTTATCAATCAAAAGAAAGTAAATAAAAATCATAGGGGTTGAATAAATAAATAAAAACAAAAGCTCAAAAAAGTTTCAAAGGATCAAACTTACATATTTTTGATAGGGATTTTAGGTCTAAGTGGACTAATATTGAAGGGAGGCCTATTATACTATCCAATTTAATCAACCACAATTCTACACGAATGAACTGGCAAGTTCTCGTTGTACACATAATGTAAGAACTTCATCAAATCCTCACACACAATGGAAATGAACTAATATTCATATTACATACTCTTGGACTTTCACCAATATGATTATTCTTTCTCTAGGTCAACACTCTAATGCCAATCATAGATTCACAATGGTTGATCATCACACAGTATGTACATTAAGTGACAAATTTTTTTAATCATAAATCTCATCTCATAGCTTTCTACACATATGAAAGGAATTTAACACATTATATATTAATAAAATAATAGAACATATTTATAATCACAAAATTACACAAAAGAAAAATCCTAAACATGTCGTATCTACTAGACAACATACGAGGGAGAAGAACAATGGAAACAAACCCCCCATGGTGACCTACTCCATTAAATAATTACCCCACCCCCACTAAATAAAAAAGCATTGTCCTCAATGAATCGTAAATAAAGTACAAGGGAGAAGAATACTTGAATATCCCTTAAGTTTGTGAATAAGTCGAATTAGGAGAGGCATCATTAGCCTCGGGTACAACAATAGAAACGCCCTTTGGATCTGGGGTACTTAACACAGTTTTCTCCTCGGTAGAAGGCACAAGAATAGGTATTATTTCCGATATGTGCCCGCTTCCATGTGCTGAACTAGTTGACACCCCATCTACTTTATCTGTGGATTGCTTCCTTTTTTTTTCTTCATCTGTCTTTGACCTTTTCAAATCTTTTCTTAAATTTTCTTGATCCAATGTCTCATATCTACGTCTTTTCTTCCTCTTCGATCTTATGTCACCACTTTCACTAATATTTTTACCTTTTTCCTTGAGTGACCTACCCATGAGGTCTACAATACCTTATTCTTAATCACTCACGACCAATGCGGGATCAAATACACTTATGGTGGTTGGTTCTTTAATTTAGCTATATGTTTTTATGCTTGCTTGAATTCTGCCTCAAACTTTGCCAACTCTGGAATCGATAGATCTCTCAACCCATTGTTCACTCGCTCCTCTATATCATCCATCCTTTTATGCAAGTTCTCATATAGTTGAACAGTTTCAGCAACAATTCTATTTATAAAGGGCTTAAATTCATTAACCCAAGCATTAATTTGTCGCTCGATTTTTTTTTAGCTTTCACCATTATTGTAAATTCTCCTGGCTCAACCTGTACTCCAAATATCTTAGTGGTATAGAAGTAGTGTCTGATGTCTCTCCCATCAGAGCCATAGATTGTGAACCTGCCGAAGCCACTTGTGGAAAATAAGTGACTATAAGAAACGACATTCTAAAGGCATCTGAAGTATCTGGAGTGGGTATAGTTTGTGTCTTATATGCTGATGGCTTATGGACTCTAATGTCAAATTTGGAATCTTTTTTTGTCAGCCCAATGTCTTGCCTTCTTAATACCCAGACTTTATTATCCACTTCTCTAATTATAGGCATATTTTCTTGACTACATAGCTCTGTGATCAAACACGAGAATGGTAATGCACTTGTTGTCTTATCCATACGAACTAAAATTTAATCAGCAATTATTTGTCCAAAGTTGATCTTTAACCCCTCAATTATTCTACCCACCAACTCTGCTCTTTGGTTATCAAGGTTAGCATCTCTTTCAGTAGGAATAAGCCTCAACCTAATAATGGACCACAAAAAATTCATCCTAAATCTTCGGGATGACTTTGCAATCTACTCTTTACCCTGAAGCCATGATGGGTTACCATCGTCACTGAAAATCCTAGCCAACCAAGGCCTTTAGCTAGTTGTTGTAGTCATACGATGCTCAAATTCTAGTGTGAAGGCTGGTGCTACATAGTATGGACTAAATAACATCCTATTGATTATGCGTTCAATAATATCCATTGTCATCCCTATTATAAGAACATGTGTTCTATTCCTCATATCTATGATTCTGGAGCCTTTGGGATAGTCTTTCTCCAACAGTTCCAAGTAATTAGCAAGGAATTCCCACACCATGTTTGGATAATACGACCCTAGAGGATTTCTCAATAATGCTATCTCAAACTCATTAAACCTCATTTCAAAATTTAGGTACTCATGATGATTAGACATGACTATCTGATACTCTTCTGTAATGAGACTATTCATGAGTCTATTTTGAGTAGGATGGAGCCTATCATAGAAGTTTATTTTCACCCTCAACCTTCCATCTAATTGATTCACTTACCACGGGGTCCTTGCTTCGGATTACATCTCTTTCTTCAAGTTTTGACGCCCCAATCAAGTCGGGGTTTGAGTCATTAACCCCTTTCTCCTTAGGGATAGAACTTGTGTTGCTACTGCTATCACTTTAACTCTCCTTATAAAAGAAGGAGAGTTCCTATTTCTTCTTTTCACATTGGAGAGTATTGAAATCCGGTGCTTTATCATCCCCTTTCTGCTCACCTCTACTCCTTGAAGTGGTGGTATATCGGGATTGTTGAGATTGCCTACTACCTCTCCTTGATGGTAGATTTTGAGGCATAGTTCTTGAAGATGGAACACAAAATCAAACTATTTAATTAAATGAGATAAAAAGTTATAATAATAACGAAAGAACGGTTACTAATTTAATGTAATGGTAAAGCTGACGGTCCATCGCCTTGTCTGTCATATCTTAGTAGAGAAAATAGCGATTCATTAACGGTTAGGCTGACGGTCTATCAGTTGACTAATGGTATGTTGTCTTGTTTGTCACTACTTCCCAAAATATCTTAAAAAATTTAATTTGGTGACGGCTCTTGTGACGGTCTATCACTAGGTCGACGGTCCATCACTTTAGCCGCCAGCCCATCCCTTTGCTTTTTATTCCCCTTTGCAGCATTTTGTCAAACACCTAGTAGACTTAGGCTTTAGCTTAAAAAATTTATTCCGAAAAGCCTATTTTTAACCCATTTGTAAGTATAACAAAAAATGGGTTACTCAGACTTCGTCCCAACCAAATCATTCCATTGTTCGACTAATATTTACATTCAAAAATTCTTTTTAGAAAGAACTTACACTTACATCCTAAAAATCCTCTTCCTTTTAAACAAAGAGAACAGTTTAGAAACATACATTTTTCTTGATGCTTCTACTCACACTTCCTAAAACCTCACAAACTATGAACAACTATAACTTTATGCATTAAAGAGTAAGATTTTAAAGATAGGAACTGATGAAAATAGAATAGATGGATGGTAAATTAAATAGGGAGGAAAGAAACTTAAGAGTCTTCTAAGAAGATGAATTTAATTTAAGGAGAATTAATGTGCAGGAGTTTTAAACTAGTTAGGAGTTAAAGAGACAAGATCTTGTATGTAACTGATTCATTTTATCCATTTAAAATAATTTTGGGTCAGTTCAAATAGCCATTTGGGTTCAACTTGCACCAACCCATTTATTTTTAGCCTAATGTTTTTGTGACAGTCTAACTGATGGTTAGTTGGGTGACTGATGATCCGTCAGCTAAGCCATTGTAACTTACCAGAACTATAATCTAACATACTTACTTTGATGGTCCAAGTGACGATCCGTCGCCGATGTGACAGTCCATCACAGTTACTATCTAATATTATACAGAATGCTTGATTTTTGAATAATTTATGATGGTCCAAGTGATTGTCCATAGCTGATATGAAGGTCTATTGCACTTCTCATCACACCTTATCCTGAATGATAATTTAAAGTTCCAAGGACATAACATCATTTGTGATGGTCCATCAAAAGGTTGACGATTTATCAAGCTCTCCGTCACCTCTTGAAAGATTGTTTTAGTTCTTTTTCTATAAAGCACTACTCCTGCACACTTAACAAACACATTAATTATACAAAAAAATAATCTTAACTAAATTATAATACAATACATTATGGGTTTCCTCCCACTGGCACCTGACTTAATGTCACTGCATAATGCAGTTTTCGTGATTACTAAGACTTCATCAAGATAAATTATACTCAACCATTTCACCGAATCCATCGGACCAATGTATTGTTTGACTCATTTCCCATTAACTTTAAAAACACACCCATCTTTACTCTCTAACTCAACTAAACTATATGAGAAGAATTGAGTAATTTTGAAAGGCCCAAACCATTTTTATTTTAGTTTGATAGGGAAGAGTTTGATTCACGAGTTGAAAAGAAAAACCCATTCACCAATATGAAAATCCCTGTTTTATATTCTTTGGTCGTGGTATTTCTTCATCCTCTCCTTATATAAATTAGTTCTTTCATATGCACAGAGATGGAACTCATCCATCTTATTTAGCTGCTCTAATCTCAATTCCACTGCCTCTTTCCAATTAATTTTCAATCTTCTTAGTACCCACAATGACTTTTGTTCAATCTCAATTGGAAGATGACATGCTTTGCCAAAAAGAGATGATAAGGTAACATTCTTATGGGCGTTTTTGAAAGCTGTTCGGTATGCCCAAAGAGCATCATCAAGCTTTCTTGACTAGTCATTTCTATTTATGTTTATAGTCATTTACAAAATTACCTTGATTTTTCTGTTTGAAACCTATAGTTGCCCACTAATTTTTGGTGATATGGAGTGGCCACTTTGTGCTATTTAACGTCGTACTTCATTAGTGCAACCCGTAAAAACTTATTGCAGAAATGTGATCCCCCATCATTTATTATTGTTCTTGAAACTCCAGAGCATTAGAAAATATTCTTCTTCAAGAATGAAACCACCTTTTTTCCTTCATTATCTTCTAAGGAAACATCTTTGATCCACTTGGACAAGTAGTCCACCGCAACCAAGATGTATTTGTGGCCATAGGTGCTTAAAAATGGCGCCATGAAATCTATGCCTCACACATTGATTAATTCCACCTTCACCATCTTCTTCATTGGGATTTCATGATGCTTGGAGATCGAGCCCGGCTTTTGGCATTGATCACATTTCTTACCAATATCATAAGCATCCTTCTGGAGTGACGGCAAATAATAACCTCTTTGTAGAACCTTTCGAGCAGTGCGATAACTTGCATGATGTCCCCTAACTGGGGAAGTATGGCAAGCTTCTAAAATACATTGCATATCAACCTCTGGTATGTATCTTAGAATGATATTGTCTACACAATGTCTAAACAGGTAGGGATCATCCCAGAAATACCTAGTATCATCATGAAGAAACTTTTTCTTTTGATAGAAAGACAGGTTATCTGGAATTATGTTGCTAGCAATAAAATTGGCAAAATTAACATACCAAGGTATCTAATCAAATGCAACAACTAAAATCTACTCGTTCGGAAAAGCATCATTAATATCCAACTTCTCTATAGTAAACTGGTCAATCTCTAATCTAGACAAGTGGTCCACCACCTGATTATCACTACCATTCTATTCTTTCACTTCAAAGTAAAACTCCTAACAATAATATCCATCTGATAAGTCTCAGTTTGGCATCTTTTTTGCCATCAAGTATCTTAGCAAGGCTTTGTCAGTGTTGACCACTACCTTGTTCCCCAATAGATAAGTTTAAAAATTTTCAAATGCATACACCACTACTAAGAGTTCATTCTCTATGACCATATTTTTGTTCTATGGACTATTTAACACATAACTAGCATAATAGATGGGCGGGAACAACTTCTCCTTTTTTTTCCCCAGAACAGCCCCAAGTGCTGCCCTATATGAATCATACATTATTTCAAATGGCTTAGACCAATCTAGAGAAATAATAACAGGTGCAATAACTAATTTCTCTTTAAGGCATTGGGATGCCTTCATACAATCTTCATCAAACAAAAACTTGCTCTTCTTTTCAAATAACTTGCATAATGGTTTTGAAATTTTGGAAAACTCTTTGATGATCCTTCGGTAGAAACTTGCATGGCCAAGAAAACTACGAACACCTTTAACAAAGATAGGAGGAGGTATTTTTTCAATGCCATTAACCTTTTATATATAAACTTCAATTGTTTTTGCTGAAATCCTATCTCCTAACACTATGCCTTCCTTCACCATGAAGTGGCATTTCTCCCAATTTAGTACAAGATTGAATTCCTTACACCGCTGTAGTGCCCTGCTTAAATTTGCCAAGCACAATTGGAATGAATCGCCTACCACAGAGAAATAATCCATGAATACCTCCAAAGTGTCTTCCACCATGTCTGAGAAAATAGATATCATACACCTATGAAATATAGCTGGTGCATTACAACATCAAAATGACATTCATTTGCATGCGAAGGTTCCATAGGGACACGTGAAAGTTCTTTTCTCTTGATTCTCAGTAGCAATAGATATTTGATTGTATACTATGTAACCATCAAGAAAATAGTACCATCTTTCCAATCAATCAAACATTTGGTCCATGAAAGGTATTAGGAAATAATCTTTCAATGTTGAGGAATTAATTTTCCTGTAATCCATGCAGACTAGCCAACCAGTCAATGGTCTGAGTGGAATTAGCTCATTCCTTCCATTCGCTAAAACCGTCATGCCCTTTTTTAGGCACGCACTGCACAGGGCTCACCTATTTATTATCAGAGTTTGGGTAAACCACCCCAGTGTCAAGACACATTATTTTTTTTTTTTTACAACTTCTTGCATCGATGGATTCAACCTATGCTGATATTCAATCGTAAGCATGGATACTTCTTCCAACTGGATTATATGTGTACAAATACCAAGTTGAATGCTTATGATGTCAGCAATGGTCCACCCAATAGCTCTCTTATAGCACCTCATTACATAATGAAGAGCCTTAACTTGATGCTCCACTAAATCCGCTACGTTAAAGTATTTCCATCATATTAAAACACATCCCGTAAATGGATGATATCTTCTTTAGTTCTAATGCCAGTGTTTCTTCAAAAAAAGGCTTTGTAGGTGGTGTTGCATGATTATTTAAGTCCAAATACATCTTTTTGGGGCATATGAATATGACCCCATTTTGGTCAATGCACATACAGTCTTATTATACTCATTAATTCCTTCGTTGTCAAAGTTCATCAACACTGCAACTAAAGTCTCCACATCAAACTTTCCTCAATAGAAACTTCTTGATCATCTTCATAGATCATGTCAAAACTGAAACAACACTCATCTCCTTTTGTTGCTTCATAGATTGGCACACATCAAAGGTGACTTTTTCATCATTGAGCCTGAATTTCAGCTAATTGAACTTCAAATCGATTAGTACTCTCTCGATTTCTAGGAATGATTTACCCAAGATTATGGGTACTTAAAAATCCACATCACAATATGAAATCACAAAGTTCGCTGGGAATATAAAACTAACCTCTTTAACTAAAACATCATAAAGAATTCCCGCTGGTCTTTTCACTGACCTGTCAGCCATCATAAATCATATATTAGTAGGTGTAGGTTCTCCCAAATCCAACTGTTTATAGATTTCCAATGACATAAGGTTAATGCTTGTTCTAAGATCACAAAGGGATTTCGTAAAGTTAAATGATCAGATAGTACAAGGGATAGTAAATGCTCCTAGATCACCTTTCTTCTGTATAAGAGATCTCATAGCAATAGCTCTACAATGATGGATTATCCACCGGTTCATAGCTCACAGTACTATTTTTTTCACGAGGTTTTTCATGAACTTAGCATATACTGACATCTTCTCTAGTGCCTCCACTAAAGGCATATTCACGGTCAACTACTTTAACATAACCATGAATTAACTAAACTTAGTCTCATCTGCTTTTTTCATCAATCTGTGTGGAAATTGAGGAGGTAGTTTGGGTATTTTTGATACGGTGGCCTCAACCTCTTTGCTTTTGTAGTTCTCAACATCATCAACTTTCTTCTATTTAGATGGAACTTCCACATTTTCCTCCTTTTTAGACTCCAATGGATGTTCATCATCTACTTGTGGTTATAACTCCACTACATCACCTATACCGGGTGTGCTCAAACATGGGCCAGGTAATGGTTTACAACTTCTAGTGGTAATAGCCATACAGAAACTATCATTTCTCAGGTTCTGTAATGTATCACTTGGCAATGTTCCACTCTTTCTTTGATTGAATGTTGCCGATAATTAGTTCATCTGTAGCTCTAATTGTTTGATAGATATAGATAGTGAGTCAAATAATTGACTCATGGATGATAAATCACTCTTTATCTCCCTTACTCTAGCATCGGTTGACTCCACACCTTTTAACAACTTAGCAATCATATCCTTCATTGACATCTTCCCAGAATTGTTTGAGGCATTGTCACGACTCCCAGGTGGTATATATAACCTAATCTTATTGGTCTTGTTCTTCCATCCACCTTGGTCATGATCTCTATAACCAGCCTTGACATAGTAATTTTGACTTTGATTTTCTTGGACAGTCCCTTGAAAACCTCATGATTATTAAAGTAGTTCTCCTCCTCCTCAAAATCTGACTCAACTTCCCTACTATGTGATCCCATTGTTCTTACCTTTTCTACCTTCCCTAATAGCAATTTTTTGTGAGAAAATCTATCTGGGTCTTTATGTGAGCCATATCTTAATCATGCTTCTCTTGTCTCATACGTTGTTCTGCTGATAACCCACTAGAATAGGTATAGCTTGCTACCTCAGAATCCTTGTATGCCAAGATTTACTTGTTTTAGTCCTCTTATATATAATCTTTGAAGCTTTAACAAAAGTAAGATCCATAAAATCTCCTCCCACTACATTATCTACTATTGGCTTTTTAATTGAGTTCAAAGCTCTATAAAACGTCTACATAAAGTGCTCTTTAGTAAGCTTATGTATAGGAAACTGCATCAAATTCTTTTTTAACCTTATCCATGTCTCTTGAAGGGCTTCATTCAGTAGTTGTATGAAGTTACTAATCTCATCCCTCAATTATAAAATTCTAGAAGGCGGGAAAGAACCTTTCTAGGAAAGCTCCTTTTAGTTGCCTCTACTTTCTAATAGAATTGGGTGCTATCTCATTCAACCATAGTTGTCTCCATAGACAGAGAAAAAGAAAATTTCCTTAGATACATTGCATTCTGACCCACTCAAGGATTATCAAAGGACTTGCAAATATTTACAAAGTTCACCAAGTGCATATTAGGATCATCCTTTTGCAGTCCACAAAATAACCCCTTAAGGTTTATCAACTAACTAATAGTACTTGTGATGTTAAACATCACTCCTAGTGCTAGTAAGAGTGGAATAATCTCTCATGTAGCACCAGCTCCATCCAAATTAGCTTTATCATCATCTTTCATATCAAACTACATGGCAAGTTGTTGGTTTGCTCTCCCTCTAACTGTCCGATTTTGATTTGTTAGTAAAGATACATTTTTTGGACATATCCTTTTCATAGGATAAACTAAGTCATCATCATCTGCATTAGCCACATGACCAGGGTTATCTGCATTTTGTTTATTGACCTGTGCATAAGCAAAAAAGTCTAGTCTTAAAGCTTCATGTTGTTCAACCATGCTCCCAATTCGTTGCGGTTCCGTATTGAGAGATAATAATGACTTTCTTGACCTTCTAGTTTTTTGTATACATAACAAATAACCTTCAGTGATAAAAAAACAACAAATTAAAGTAAAATTAGGAAACGTTATTTAATGTCAATTAATGTGCATATGCTTAATTGACAACCGTATTCTCCAGCAACGGAGCCAAATTTTATAGCCCTAAATTACAACTCTCCTAAAAGAGTGAAAGTGGTAATTGTCAAATATATAATCCAACTAGGTTGAGGTATAATCCCAAAGGGTATATGGTTTTAATTGAGTCTTACAATTATTAATTAACTGTTAATAAAAAGTTTTCGAAAATAAAGGGGGTTTATATTGTTAACAAAGATCGTTCAGAGTTTACTCAATGTATGAGCTAGTTATTAGTTTGAAAAATTAGAATCAATGAGAGACAACAAATCAAGATTATTTTCACCAAGGTATTTCAACAATAAGGGTTGTGTGTTATCTCAAATCACTCTTTGACCAATCCAATTTCTAGGCTAATTATGCAATAAAGTCCATCTAATTGTTTCTCAACCCTAAAAGATGGTTACACTTTAATTCTTTCGAACTTAAAGAGTTAATTTGATTAATAAATTAAATCCTCAAGAAATTTATCCTATTAAGGAATTAACCATAAAACTAAAGGTTAAGTACTCAGATTTTTTTGTAACTAATTTTTTTTCCTAATACCAACTTGTCTACTCAAACAAGTGGTGTCTATGGTCATATCCTTCAAGTTTGCAACCAAGAAGAATCATTAAACTGAAGAGAATGTTATGTAATTGAATTAATATATAAAATTTGATAATTTCCACAACCCTAACAATGAATCACACCAAGGCTCCTGTAACCCTAGATATGGGAGTTTTATCAATGCATAATTAAAGAACGGAATCACATTATATATTTCATAAACAATTCAGAAATACTTACAAAGATACAAGAGATTGTTCCAATTCTTTGATAGATGGTGAATAAAATAAAATCACAAATTGTCAACTTGTTTTCTTAGTTGATTCTACGTTACAATTTTTTGAATAGACAAAAGATGCCTAATCAAACCTTAAGATGGGTATTTATAGGCTCCAAGAAAGTGGGAATTTTAAATTCAAACACAGGCTACCACATCATCAGTTGACGGCCAAAGTGGCGGTCCGTCGCATGACTTATGACCCATCACCTAGTCCGTCACTGGGACTTTGATTTCCATGTTTTTTGTTCAAGGCTAAAAGACACAGCGACGGTCCGTTCTAAGGTTGATGGCCCATCACCGAGTCCGTCACTAAGACCCTAGATTTCATGGTTTTTGTTTAAGGCTGACGGTCATAGTGACAGTCTATCGAAATCCTGACGGTCAGTCACCCTATCCATCACTGAGATCATTGATGAGTTCCATTTTATTTCATCTTGACGGACAAAACGACGGTCCGTCCCAATCCTAACGGCTAGTCAGTCGGTCCATTACATGTTATCAGTTCCAACATTTCCAAGTTATTCCTTCTTCTAAGTTATTTTCCTGAGAACAAGTAAAACCATACATCAAATACTTTAATAGTTTATTAAAAACATAAAATTATACCCTGTAAAAGTTGCATAATATTCTGTCATATATCAGGCTTAAAATAGTAGGCTTTTCTTTATTTTGTGTATTTTAATATCATGAAATTAGGGGTTGATCCAGACAAAGATTCCATACCATTAAATTTTTTGAATATTATTTTTGGAATTAATAATATTAAAAACATTAATAAAAGTTAGTGGGAAAAATTTTAAATGTAAAAAGAGAGAATAATTTGATGTCGAGGTGGCATCCCACGTGACATCCACCTCATCTAAAATATCTCACCACACGACTCTTAACTTTTCAATGTAGAAAAATGTTAAACTGAAGGGTATGTTTGACAACTTTACTAACAATAGGGGTATATTAAGAATACTATTTACTTCACCCACATGCTTTATATGGCTCTCTAAACCTTTATTCCAACTTCAAAAATCTTTTGTTATAAAAGAATCGCTTACTTTTTCCTGTATCATACAAGTTCAATTTTAAACAAGTAACAACATAAGAAATATGCTGCATTTTTTGAATGATATATTCTAACCATTGAGAATACAGAGGTAAAAATCATTTAGGACTAAAGATACTTGGTATTCCTAAAAAATCTCTTTTGAAAAATTTAAAAGTTTCATATTTATGTGTATAATATCATAGCACCCGATCACATAAATTTGAACGATATTCTTAAATTAGTTTTCTTCCTATAGGTTCTGCTTTAAGATTAAATTCATGTACACTTTTCTTATATCATATTCCTTCGAATGATTGACTGGCAATGGAGAGCTAAAAAAAATAAGTAAAAACTGAAGGAGTTTTAGGTTTGAAAAAATTCATAACCATACTGACCCAATTTAAAGATCCTAAAAATTATAACAAACAAATTCTAAGATGTCTAGTAACTAAAAATATCAGGAAAAGAAGAGAAAGAGAGAAACTAAGAAAGAACTGAGAAGAAACTAAATTTTTGGGTTTCTGAGTTTATGCGAAGAAACTCAAACATACACGGTTTTCTTTTAATAATCATAGTTTTTTTAAAGAAATTTTTGGGTTTTGTAATCATATAAGGTTTTTTTTTTGAGTCGAGGGTATATAGGAAACAACCTCTCTATCTCACTTTGAGGTAGTGGTATGGACTGCGTACACTTAACCTCCCCATACCCAACTTTACGGGAATATAGTGGGTGTGTTGTTGTTGTTATTTTATTTTTTATTTTCTTTATTTAATTATTTTATATATTTTTTATTAATAATAAATATTGAGAAACGTGAAAGTCGCCTACAACTAAAAGGGGAAAAATTGAGTAAAAAGCATATAAAATCAAAAGAGAAATATATGTCGCTGGCGTGGTTCAAACACACATTCGTGACAGAATAGGACTTAACAATTGTCCATCTACCACTAGAACAAGCGACAGTGTTTGCCAATGGGTTCACACTATATAATTATATACATATATTTAGAAGTTAGTAGTATAAATATAGGGTCAACATAATAGCTTTGGGTTTTTTCGAACCCCCGTAGGGTATTGTAGCTTCCCCCTATGAAGAGTCAGTCATAAAAGAATTAATATGGAAAAATAAATTTATCTTTTTAATTTTTTTTCCATAAATTCTTTACAAATTCACTTATGATTTTTTTCATGCGAAAATTACTTGCAAGAAAAGTCCTTTTTTCACAATTTTTTACCAAAAGTTTCTTATGAAAAATCATCAATTAATGTACAGGCCGATTGACATAAATTTTTATGTAATGTACATGAAGATTGAAATTCTTACATAAGTTATTTGGAGATTTTAAAAATCCCTATGTAATAATTTTCCATGAATATGTTTTCATTGATTTTGGTAGGAAAATTCACAGGAAATTACAGTACTTGTGGATTTATTCCTTTAATCCATAAGAAAATCCTCAATTAATTCACACCTTTTGTAGTGATGATAGATGATTGGAATCATTGAAAGATTATGACTTTAATTTTATAAATCATTTTGGTATGGACAGTATTTCTTATTTCTATTTACTACAACTGATGATAAATCTCAAATAATGCAAAATGAGCCTTATAGGTATAATAACATACTATGATTCTACAGCGTTGGGAGAAGAACTTAAATTTACCCCTGAAATGCTATGAATTATGCCTTTATGGGTTAAATTCCCATGGCTCCCAATCTAGTATTAGTTAGAGGAGAATCTCTATATAATTGCGAGTACAATTAGGAAGACCATTTGTGTTGATCGTTTGACGACTAAGGTCGAACATATCTCTTTTGCTTGATTTTTAATTGAGTTGGATGTGACACATATGCTACCAAAAAAGATATATATTGATGAAGAGGGGTCAATAATTACTCAATCAGTAGAGACATGATCATGAATAAGGAGCTTGCAAAAAGAAAAAATAGGAACCATGGAAAAAACCATAGGCATGGTAGAATGATCCTTGAAAAAGGTGATTTATACCTATGTGCTTCCTCAATATCCTACAAAATATGAGCATGAGCTTATTGTACAAGAAAAAAAGGGAGACTATGATATGATGAATGGTGAATTTACCACTCATTTGATTTAAAATTCGTGTACACTACCACGATTTGAATATATGAATGAGAAAATTTTGCGATTGAATGCAATAATTTTCACATATTGCAGGCTTACAGGTGATGAGAAATAAAGATGTTGATTTGTGCTGAAAAAGAAAAAAAAAGAAAAAAGGAGTTCATCTGGAAAACCCGTAGCATAATTTGGTATTAGTTACTGCAATCATGACCCTCAGTCTATTATTTTTAGTAAAAGGTCCATGATCATGATATTCTTAGAGCATTCACAAAAGCCACGATCACGGACAAGCTGCAAAGATTACAGCTAGGCGGGTTTATGCCAAGGGGCAATTCTATCTTTCTTCCCAACCGACCCCAAATACCTTTACCATTTGCCTTCTTACACTTTGAAAAATAGAACTTTGGCAACTTAGTAACACTACTAATTGGGGAAACTTTTTGTGATTCAATTTGCCAATTTGAGTTTGGTAAAATTAGAGTTAAATTAAAAATCCTTTTGTTTTCCATTGCCATGGATGTCTTGATTGAAACTTTTGGTATATTTCTTCCTCTTTACTTCATGATTTACTAAATTTAATTATCTTCATATTATGTTAAACTAAGGTGCAAATATGTATGGGTTGTGATGTATTTGAGTAGTTTTTAGCTTGTTGGTGATGGGTTTCACTATTACTTGTTTGAATTATTTAGGTTTTGTGGGTGAAAATTCCAAATGACATAAATGGATTTATGGGTGAAAACCTAAATTCTTTAAATCTCACATCATCTTTGAAAGAGGGTTTTTGCTGATTATTTGGAACCCATATCATCCTTGAAAGAGGGATATGTGTACTAAAGCAATAATGTCTTGGGCATCTTTTTAGAAATAGGGATTCCTAATTGAGAAATTAGGTGGTTTTAATTGACACACTCGTTAGGTACTCGAAAGAGTCAATGAGTGATATTCATAAGGTTTTGTTGACAAACTAGACTCAAGGACCTTCAACCTAGCCTACCATATCATTAATAACTATAATTTGCATCAAGATATCATGCACCAATGCATAGCTTTCCCTTAGGTAGACATAATCCCAAGATATTTCTCATATTAAATTTCAACTCACAATTATTGCCTTTAGTTTTTAAATTTTATTTGACGTTAATAAAATCCCATTCCAAACCAATCCCCCTATTTTTAATCTTGTATTTCACCTTGTTTACATTACAAGTATCTTTTTAGTAATTATTGACACCCATAGAACTTGAAATCTAAATTTGCTCCTTGTTGATTTGACCTCAAATTAATTTGAGATATTAACAATGATTGTCCTCTACCAAATACAACGATATAGGTGAGTATTATCAAAATGGCACCATTGTTGGGGAGTGAAATTTATCTTTCACTTGTATGGTGGTGATTTTTACTTAGGGTATACCCGTCATGGTGTGTATTTATTTTTGTTGTTGTTTTAGTTTCCTTTTAGGCAATCTTCATAGTATTCATGGAACTATAAGTAACAATGCAAGTATTGTCGGCTCCATCGATGGTCCTCTTGAAGATGAGGATAAACTCAATGATGTTGTGGGTACGAGTGAGATAAGTATCCCACCCACTCATGGGGATGGGGTATTCTACGTTACGAGCATCACGTTGTATATGCTAAAAATTAAGGGAATTTTTAGGGGGAAATATTATGAGGACCCTAACTTGCATTTGAAGAACTTCATCGAAGTGTGTGTACTCTTTCATATTTTACATGTAACCAAAGAGTCCATCCGATTGCTCCTCTTCCCACTCTCTCTAATAACACATTCGGTATTGTGGCTTCAATCCCTCCCGACTGGGTCAATTTCTTCATGGGATGAACTTACCATTGCCTTCCTTGAACAATATTTCCCACCATCCAAGATACTCCAATGAGCGATGAAATTATTAAATTTAGGAAATTGAGTGGAGAACCCTTGTACGAGGTGTGGGAATAATTTAATTTAAAACTCATGCAATGTTCCAACCATGAGGTCTCGGAGAAAATGCTTCTCCAAATCTTCTATCGGGGTGCTTGATCTGCTCAACAAAACTGTGGTAGACAATACAGTAGGGGGATCTCTTATAATGTTGACTTATCATATGGATACAACCTATCTTGAGGAAGTGACCAAGAAAAATAGAGGGTGGCATACCCATGAGGTTAAGGTACCAAAAGAATCCATTACTACCTCCTTTGTTGATAAAGAGAAATGGAAATGAAATGAGGAGAGAGAGGAACACATGGAAAAAATTATGATGCAATTGGAGCTTTTAACTAAGCATGTGATTTGTGCACCAACAAAAATGATGAATGTTGTGGCATCTAAGGCCTATGATGATGAAGAGGCCAAAAGGATTAATGAAGTGATTCAGTATTTAGCTAACTATTTAGGTAGTTCCCAACCGACCTATCAAAGGCAAGGTTGTAACAAAGGTTTGATTGATTGTTATCATAACTATTTTTGGAGGGACAAAGACCGAGAGAATGATAGTTATGTGCCCCCTTATTATCAGGAAAAGAACAAAGATACAAATCCTGTTGACCCCAAAAAATACAAAACCAGAGATGTCTTGGAATGAATTTTTATGAAAGTATAGGGAATGGACAAGATGGTCCATGAATTAAAAGGCGACTTCTGAAAAATTAACCAAATTATTGTTTCCACTCCTCTTTTATTAAACAATTTAAAATACAAATTGATCAAATATCCTCTAAACTAAATTCTAGATCAAAAGCGGGCCTTCCTAGTGACACTATTGTGAACCCAAAAAATGATGCTTAAGTTTTAGAAATACTCACTAGGAGTTGCAAGAACCTCTGGGATCATTTGAGAGAAGTTGAGAGAGAAAGTGTGGGTGCAAAAGAGCCCATCATTGAGAACAAGAAGGTGAAGAAAAAAGCTATGTTTAAGCCAAGATAATAAACCCTAAAATCTCAATAAGAAGAGGATGAAAAAGAACCATTGGAAATTGATGAATAGGTGGCCAAAAATGAGGAGCCACTAAGTGATACATTTATGATATGAGGTGTATTTATGCACTTTAGTGTTGTTATCCTAGCATATTTAGCCTTATTTTGAGGAAAATTCTTGTAATTAATGTGTTGATAATTATAAAAACAATCATCAAAGTGTTTAAGTATGTGATTACAATGTTTAAAGGTTTTTACGAACAAGTTTGCGTTGAAATTGATCACTTAGAGTTTGGATGAGAAAACTAGTGTTACTAACTTGAGATAGGTATCATTCTAGTTGGTATTGATGGATTATAAGGTGTATGATGAGTTCATTATGGTTTTAATGTGTAATATTGTGTGAAAAATCTTGTTTATGATGTTTAAAGTGCAATTGAATCAAGACAAGAGTCAAGAATAAGTTTAAAATTTAAATGAGTGAAACTAGTTCTTAGCTTGAGTTTCTAGTTAATCATTCGTGATGTTTCGTTGTTTTGAGCTCTAATCCATGGTTTTTAAATTTTTAGGATGATTTTTTATCTGATATGAATGATATTTTGATGATACACAAGTGTAAAATAATGTGAAAACAATACCATAAGGCTAAGGATTGATGATAAGGTACAAGACAATTAAAAATGTCAAAAAGCAACTTTCCAGTAAGGGAAGGTGATTAGCCCGCGGTGACTCCTCTAGAACATGGGACTAAGCCTCGATATTACCCCTCTATAGTTTTGGACTATATCCCATGACTCCTCCCCCACTCCGGTGGTGTAGAGCCCGCGACGCCCCCTCAATTCACACATCGCCAAATGCCTTCATCTATAAATAGAACACTTTAAGCACATTGCAAACACTTATGGACGTTTTTGGACTAGGAGAGGGGCTTCTAAATACTTATTTTATTTCTATTTACCTTATATTTTTAATATATTTAATCAAGTATTCAACTAGGTTAATTAAAGTTATGTCGAGCAGTGGCTAAAAACCCCCATTTTGGAGTTTAAGCCAAGAACATGACTATGATTGCTACAAATAGATTTGGTTTTATTTATTTATCAAATTTGGTTGTTTTTTACCCTTTTTATTATTATTTTAAGGATTAACGACCCCTAGAATGCATTTATTGTCGACCTTATAATCTAGGGAGGGGGAATAGAAAGATAGAACATGGGGGTAAATAGAGTAGGGTTCTTCTTCCTTTATAAAATAAGGGATTTGAATTAGCATATAATATAGGGATTTACCTAGAATACTTACTTGGTTCACTATGGAAGGAAATATAAATGCGTTTAGCTAAGTTGTCATATCCCTTCTCAACGATGTAGTTGTGGGTCTAAGCTAGATAGGTGGTTAAAGGTCGGGAGACCATGATTATAAAATAAACCCCTTAAATGAACATCTAAGATAACAATTCTAACCGATAAAGTTCATTAGCATAGTATAATTTTTCGTAGGGCTTTAATCCCGGGTTTTCATCCATTGATTGTCCAAAGTCTTTACTTTTACGTACTACTTTAGTTTATTTTAGTTTTCAACTTTCAAAACTCTTTTGGTTACATTGCAACACTTTAATCTCAATACTTGAACTTGAATTAAATAGTTGTTAAAACAAGTCTATGAGGGATGGATGCTCGGATTTTTATAAGGTCACGGTATTACTTGGTGAGACCATATACACTTGCATGTGATTGGGATCAACAAGTTTTTGGCACTATTGTCGAGGACTTGTAAATTGGCAACTATTTTTGTTTTAGTTTTACTTTTTATATTTCTTTGGTGATTTACTCTTGGTCTTGGGATTGATTTTGTAGGAAATAGGTTTACAAGCTATTAAGCTCATAATTGGTAGGGAATTGGTTGAACCAAGACACAAACAAGGGCAACGCTTCCTTCAATAGAGGAGAGAAGCAATCTTTCTACCCTGTATCCTGTAATTTCAAGGGGAACAAGACAATCCTGCTCGAATGGTTGAAGGGAAACTAGCCCGTGGAACTATTCGTGAAGTTAAAATCCAACTTTCGACAAATTTGACCTCCGATTTCAATAACCAACTACTAGATGTAATTTTGAGCTGACACAGAACGTGTTGCAACTTTTGATTGACAGTGGAAAGTTTATGGGGATTTTCACATAAAGATAAACAAATCCATCGGTGGAATTTTTTGGAGATTAGTGACATATTCATCCCTACGGGTGTGTCAATTGATTATGTAGGTTGACACTATTCCCCTTTTAACTATTGAGGGAAGCGAGATGTGGTTGAACGCTGAGCAGGCAAGTTCAATCACATCATGGGATGACTTAGCCTTGAAATTCCTCATCTAATTCTTCCCATTTGAAATAACTGCGAAACTATGCTTAAGATTGTGTGCTTCAAACAGAAGCTAGTTGAGAATTTATATTATGCTTGGGAGCGGTTCTAAGCTCTTCTTTGGGACAATCCCTATCATCAGCAGTCCAATGAGGTATTAGATCACACTTTTGTTGAGGTACTTCACCATAACATGAAAATTTTGCTAGATTCAGCTGCAAGTGGTCAAGCTTTGGAGTTAAGTTATGAGTTGCAATATACTTTGTTGAACCAGATTACTCAATGGAATCATGAGTGGCATTTTAAATCAATAAATACTACAAAGATGGTTATAGGTGTGTTGGAGGTGTACCAATTTACTGCTATATCCGCTCAGATTTCTACTCTAGAAAATCAGATAAGCATATAAAGTTGGGGGCTACACAGCCTGTAACCACTGTTAATGCAATTCAACAGACTATAGGGTTGTGTGAGGTTTGTGGTAAAAATAGGCATTCAACGGCTATGTATGCTGCAAATCCTAAGTTTGTGATGTTCATGGGCAATGCTTAAAGGTACAATTATGGGAACACCCAAAATCTAAAGTGGCAGACTCAGCACCCAATTCATTACTTGAACAATCAGCAACACAGACTCAACAACCACAGGTTTAGAATAATCAGTCCAATACTCAAACAAATAATGTTCAGCAGATATTAAAACAAATTATAGTTGGTCAAGCACAGTTGGCAACAGAAATAAAAAGTCAACAAGGAGACATGAAGAGATAATAGGCAGAGATGAAGAGTCAACAGATTGTTATAAGAAACTTAGAGATACAGTTTGGGCAGATGCAACAGGAACAAAATACCAGGCCTCAAGGTGGTTTGCCAAGTGATACTGAAAATCCTAAATAAGTAATGGATATAACTTTGAGGAGTGGTAAAGAGCTTAATGAAGTATATCTAAACAAAATAACGAGGTAGATACAAAGTTGAGTCCCCCACAAGTATCCAAAAAAGTTGCTAAAATTTGAGAAAGTCTGAGTACTCGAAAGCAAAAGTTGTGAAATAGGTGAAGGAGATACCATCACTACCTTTCCCACCAAATCATATAAAGAAAAAAAAGAATGCGTGCTTTAAAAAGTTTTGTGACACGTTTGGAGAGATTAATATTAACCTTCCTCTTGTAGATATTTTGTAGGGAATGCCCAAGTATGCTAAGTACTTGAAGGATAAGGTCTACAATAAAATTAAGTTGTAGTATGTGGAAGCAGTAATACTCACTGAGGAGTATAGCTTTGTGCTGACGTAGAAGATGCCTAAAAAGCTTAAAAGACTTGGGAAGTTCACTCTTCTCATTTAAATTGGGAATAGTGAGGTTGTCCACACACTTAGTAACTTAGGGGAAAGCATTAATTTGATTCTTTTTTTTTTTTACAACACTTTGGGATTTTAGAAGACAAAATTAAGTTTTTTGTTACTCCAGTTGACAAACCAAACCCTAGCCATTCCTGAAGGACTTATTGAGGATGTTCTCATCAAGGTCGGTAAGTTTATTATTCCTGTTGATTTTATTATATTGTATTTTAAGGTAGATGATAGGGTGCCGAACATATTTGGAGATCCATTTTTGGTGATGGGAGGAGCTTTGATATATGAGAGAGGGCACACTTATAATAAGGCTGGATGATAAAGAAGTGGTTTTCAAAGTGTACAAACCTCTTAACATACTCTCCCACTATGAAGATTTGTGCATGATTACTGTGATTGAAGGGGCTAAGTGTGGGTGGAGGATTTTATTCCACAAAATAACTCTTCAGACTTTCTCATTGAGCAACCCAAGCCTCCAATACCGCAGACCGACATGTTACAGATTGATGATCCTGATAAGGATAAAGGTGAGAAAGATTTTGACCTTGAGAGCTCACACTCAAGAGGTCAAAAAAAAATAAGAAGATTGCCTTCGAGTAGGAGGAAAAGGATAAAGGAAAATGGTTAAGTTAGGGATTGGGTTGTGTCGCGACACTAAATCAGCCACTGCTTGGGAGGTAACCCAAATTAAGCTTGGTTTTATTTTCATATTTTTTAGTTTTTACTTCACTATATTTTGTTTTTGTTGAGTCACAGGTTGATGAGAAGTATGATTCAAAAAACTTGAGCTAAGGAGTATGGAAAAGACTGAGAGCGGGGTCCCCAGACTTGTTTTGATGTGTAAAGAAGCTACTAGCTAGGACTAGAGGCCTCAGGGAGTATTTCTATCTCTACTTTTAAGTATACTTTGAGGATAAAGTAGATTTTTAAGCATGGTGTGGGGAAATTCCTATATTTAGGTTAATTATAAAAATTTTGTGTTAGGAATAAGTGGGGTATTTTGTAGGTTCTATGTGTGATTTCTTGATGGAAGTGTTTTGACGTTAAAGAGCATGTTGATGTGTGAATTACTATTTCTTAGACAAATAGGATCTAGTTTATGACTCTTGTACTTGTTGGCTTAATGTTTAATTCATGTTATTATTCGATTTAGCAACTATGATGATCCTACTTGAGTTGGGAATGTGCCATGTCTGATGTGATGTTGTAGTATATTCGTTGTTGAATGTGATGTCTAGGACTTTCCTAGTGTGTGAAAATAAAAATAAAGAGTGAGGGATTAGGAGATAAAGGCATTTCTTTGATAGCCATATTTTATACCTTTTTTTTACCTACCATTGTGCATAATCCTAGTTAGGCCCATTGATCCTTAAGCTTTTTCTTTGGAAGCCTTATATGTAGCCTAATTCCTTCCTTGATTGACCTTAATTTGATTCAAAGATCCTAAGCACTTTAGTTAAAACTTAATTAAGTTAAGGAGTTGAGTATTCAAGTAGGAGAAAGGTGAAAGTAAAGCCACTAAGTGATAACTAATGGTGTTAAAAAATTTGATATGTGTTGCAGTTGGGAGTTGAGTAATTAAAGAATAAAAATTTGTTCCAATTGAATAAGTTGTACATTGAAATTACTCCCACCATAGTGTCAGTGAATGAGTTTAATGAGATAGGACAAAACAAAAGATATGGTAGATAGAAGTGGTGAAAGTTGGTTACTGAACGTGAATTAATTGTATTAGGTGATCTATTAAAGTGCTTAGGGAAGATAGTCACTCTTCTTGGCCAAAATATTTCCTACCCGACCTTTAGTATAAATTACAACCCTTAAAGACCTTTTTTTATCCTAAACTTCAACAATATGATATTAGCAGAGTACTAACTAAGGGAAAGCCTATGGTTCATTATTTGTAACTTGTGAATTCCTTGTGAGAGTGAGCGTAAATTAATTCTTGTACCTATTCTATTATAAATTGCATTTATGTGTGTGATTTTGGGTAACTCTCTTATGGTGATGGAACATGTTTGATGATATTGAGGTGATATGTATGATGTCTATGACTGAACAATATATATGAGTTTCCCAACTTTGTGAGTCAATTCTTGAGGCTAGGATGTTTTTGAAGTAGTGTTCTTGAACTCTCAATTGTGTACATCATAGGCTTGGTGTAGTAACTTGCATTTTGTGTAGTTACTATAGTAATATCTTGAGTGTATTGATTGTATTAGAAGTGTGCAGTCACCTCATATTATGATTCTTAGAGTAAAGAGTTGTTCGAGGACGGACAAGGATTTAAGTGTAGGGTCGTGATCCGAGGTGTATTTATGCACTTTAGTGTTGTTATCCTAGCATATTTAGCCTTTTTTTGAGGACAATTATTGTGTATAATGTGATGATAATGATATAAAACAAGGATCTAAGTGTTTAAGTATGTGTTTAAAATATTCAAAGGTGTTTTCGAACAAGTTTGGGTTCAAATTGATCACTTAGAATTTGGACGAGAAACTAGAGTTACTAGCTTGAGTTAGGTGTCGTTCTAGTTGGTCTCGATGGATTATAATGTATATCATGATATAATTATGGTTTTAATATGTAATATTTATTATAAAAACTTGTTTATGACATTTAAAGTGCAATTGAATCAAGCCATGAGTCATGACTATGTTTAAGATTTAAATGAGCGAAACTAGTTCATAGCTTGAGTTTCTAGTTAGTCGTTCGTGATGTTTTGTTGTTATGAGCTCTAATACATGGTATTTAATGTTGTAGGAATCTTATTGAGATTATTCAGATGATATTTTCATGATACACAAGTGGAAAATCAAGTGAAAACGGAACCATAATGCTAAGGATTGAGGACAATAACAAGACAATTAAAAACGTCAAAAGGAAACTTTCTAGTGAGGGCAGGTGATTATCCCGTGATGCCTAATCTATACCATCTTACTGAACCCTGAAATGCCTCCTATAGATAGTGAACTATATCTTTCATAGCCTCCTCCACTCCGGTGGTGTAGATCATCGACGCCTCCTAAATTCCCAAACGAACAAATGCCTCCCACTATAAATAGAACACTTTAAACACATTGCAAACACTTTTGAACGTTTTTTGACTTGGAGAGGGAATTCACAACACATATTTTAGGGTTTATTTCTCCTTAATTTATCTTTTTAATAAATTTAATAATGGATTCAGCTAGGTTGATTACGGTATGTCGAATAGTGGCTAAATGCCCCCTTTCCGGGGTGTATGCCAAGAACATGACTATGATTGCTATGAATTGATTTGGTTTCATTTATTTATCATATTTGGTTGTTTTTTTACCCTTTTTATCAATATTTAAATAATTTTCAACCCTTAGAATACTTATCTTGTCGACCTTGTGATTTCAAGAGGGGGAATAGGAAAATAGAACGTGGGGGTAAATATAGTAGGATTCTTATTCCTTTATAAAATAGGGATTTTAATTAGCATCTAGGATAGGGATAAACCTAGAAGTCTTACTTGGTTCACTAAGGGTTGAAATATAAATGCGTTTAGATTAGTTCTCATATCCCCTCTCAACAATATAGTTGTGGGTCTAAGTTTGATAGGTGGTTAGAGGTCGGGAGATCATGATCATAAAATCAACCTCGTGAATCAACAACCAAGATAAGAAATCTAACCGATGAAGTTCATTAGCATAGTATGATTGTTCGTAGTGCTTTATCCCTAGGTTTTCATCCATTGATTGTTCAAACTCCTTACTTTTGCACATTAGTTTAGTTTACTTTTAGTTTACAACTTTCAAAACTCATTTGATTATGTTGTACCACTTTAATCTCAATAGTTGAACTATATTTGAATAGTTATTAAAACAAGTCTCTGAGAGATAGATATTCGGCTTTATATAATACCCCCAGGACACGATAGAAGGAAAATGGCACACATGACATGACTTGATCACAAGATTAGAGTCCACAATAGACAATATTATAAGTAGGGGATATATACTTCATGTATTTATTCACATATCAACATGGCAGGGAGAGAATGGATACATTTCATGTATATAATTCATATTTCCATTATCACACATGCTTCATGCCACGACAAAAACAACACATAAATAGCATGGCAATTTATATGGAAATATATTGCTAATATGGACTTGTCATTTAGATATCATGGAATCATGTAATTATTGGTTTCTAGCATCCTAGGCATTTTATCAAACACCTTGCATGCATTCTTTAAAGAATAGGTTGATTTCATATATGCATCACATCAAACCACCTAAAGTTCATGTTTTTCAACTTACAACCACATATATTTTATGAAAACATCTTTAGATATCATTTTGAAACTTAAACAACAATAATCAACATGTACATGCTTATATCACCACAAAAACAAGTTTACAAAATAACATTTAAAAACATGGTTCTTGAGCTCTATGAATGGATTGGATCCATAGATGAACACTACGTATACCTTAGATTAAGAATTTTTGTAATCTACGGTTGAATTAGCTTGAAGCTTAAACCGCAATGGAAACCCTAGACTTGTTCTTGACTGTTCTTGAGTGAATTTTGATAAAATTAATGTAAAGGGATGCTTTGGGGATTCAATAACGTGTTTACAGAGTATATATAGGGTTTTGGGAAGTTACTATATTTCCCTTGAGGAGTTTAAAACAAAAAATGAAAACTACGCAAAATTTATCCCGATTTAGGGCCCCGGTGCGATGCGGAGCTCGGTAAAATAGAAAGTATTGTGACATGGAATCTTGGAGAGAAGTGGGGCTATCGCATAGGCTTTCTGGAAATTAACGAGTTCCATTTTGGCATCTGGCGCGACGCGCCATGCACTGAAATGTCATTCGTCTTACAATAGTAACTTAAAATATCCATAACTTCTTCACCGGGTGTCTGTTTTAGGTGAATTTTGTATCGACGGAAATATTATTAAATTATCTATCCATTGCTAGGTCATGGGATCAAAAATTCATAGTAGAATGAGATATATGATTATTTGAATTTGACGATACCAATATCCTTCTCAAGAATTCAATAGGTAATGAATGTTTTGATTCGCACAATAGCTAGGACATATTTGAGACCTTAATTCACATCAACCTTGATAATGAAACTAAAAATGAAGCATGATGTACTATGCATGATCTTGAAACATGGAGCTAATTTTGAGTTTGATTTTTTGGGGTATTACATTGTGGTCACCCCTTCACTGCTATCGCGGACCTTGGACTGAAATCACAGTCAAATCAGTTTAAATAACCATCAGACTGCTATTTCCCTCACACTGCCTTGCCGAATTCTCTATAAAATTGTACCCACTCCTTGTCATATTTTGGGAATCTAAAAGAATCTTTGCATCAATTTTGCAACATTTCTCCAGCAAGTTCTTTGAATTTGTGTTTTAATGTATGTGAGTAGTCGTTAGAATGCATGAACTAGGTAGGGCCTAAAATTGTGCTTTTCTTTTCTATAATTTGGTTTTTTTCTACTTGTGTGGTGATTCATTGTGTTGAATTCTGTGGACACATAGGGGAAAGTCTTGAGTACCCACATTATGTTAAAATTTGAGAAAAATAAAGTGTGCACCCCAAGTGCTTGATCAAATGCACAAATGAAGCATAACTAGTTGTGTTCACATTCCAAGGGAATGATTGAGTGCTTTGGAACCTTTTTCAATGTTCTTAGTGATAATTTACTATTTTGGAACATGATTTGGCCATGAAATTTTTATTTTGAACTGTTGAAAAATTTGGCCCGGCATGATCTCAGACATCGCGATCGCAGATAGTGACCTGTGATCGCTATATCTAAGGCTGATTTCAACCTGGGACAAATATCCTACCCTTATAATTTTTGACCAAACACCACGAAGTAACCATTCCATGACCTTTATTGGACAACATAGTACAATTTATGCATGAAAATGTTGATGATAAA
Organism: Capsicum pubescens; assembly: GCA_030864215.1. Lineage (NCBI taxonomy): Eukaryota > Viridiplantae > Streptophyta > Magnoliopsida > Solanales > Solanaceae > Capsicum > Capsicum pubescens. The sequence goes on from CM061543.1 coordinate 174,650,552, forward strand.
TGTTGTTGTGTTGTCCTCATATTTTTTAGATTTATATTATGGAAAATTATGACCAAGTCCGGTTCATGAATCCTGAGTGTCACAACCAATACTATGATGATCTTTTGTAGACAAAGATTTTTTTGGATCCGTGAATATTATTGGAAAAGGTTTCAGAACAGCTTCCAACATTTGTGATATACTCATATCCATTAGGCGGAGATGTTTTGACCTGGATCCTTGCTAGGAAAATGAGAACTGGGTATGGGATTTCTAAGATATTCTTAGCATAGTATCTTTATTGGACCCAATCATCAGGATCTGAGGGAAAGAGATAAACTTTAGGGCGAAGCAAATTAATGACATTTATGGGCACTCAAATACAAACATAGGTAAATTTGAAGAAAAATGATATGACCCAAAAAGTAAGATGAGGGAGAGGCTATGTCCAGACAAGGAATTCTCTTGGCTGGCTAAAAAAAGGAACATCTCTATGAATTACTTCATTGATAAGGCTCGGGTTTGGTTGACTATCATTTATATTTGGAACCCTCATTGCACCCACATATCAGTGATTCTAGATTTTTGGGCCTAGATAGTTGCTTGTATATTAGGCGGCATTAGTTTGAGAGTTGATAGACTTGTCATTTCAAACATGACGTTTATTAGGAACCATAGTGGTATGAATCTCTTAAGTTCATCTTTGTTTACTGAGTCGTACAGGAGAGCCGGGGTGGTGGAGAACCCTGGAGATACTTGGGTGAACCTATGCACCCCCATTTATCCAATCAAAATTTAGGGTGAGGGAGCAATGGACAAAAGCATAAAGAAGAAGATTGATTATAGAAATTCAAAATATGAGGAGCTTGAATCGTATAGGCCATCCATAGCAGATCATATTGAGGATATTGGTGTTGATTTGAGGGCCATTAGGGAGCTTATGTCAGGATTTCCCTAGGGGCCGGAAGAGCCCTTTACCACCCGTCATTCATATGTTGACCGATTAGATTATGATAAGTATTTAGATGATAAGAAGCCATAGGTAGCCACCACTTCTAGGCTCGAGAGGGTCTACTAATCATTGGCAAATTCCCATAGGAAGCTTCAAGACTTTCACAAAAAGATGAATAAAATGAAGAAAAAGAGAGACAAGTTTTTTAGAATGATGTGGAAGGGGGTAAAGGGATTGTGGAAGGTCCTAAAACGCCAAGACAAACTACCTTTTTCCAAAGTGGAGAGCAATGATGATGCCCCTTGTGAGTGCTCTATTTCTGATGCTGATGGAGATGAAGCAGATTCCACGAGGGACAACAGCTCTTGATGCGGTTTCAGGGAGCACTCTTTTCTCTTTTTTGTTTTATTGTTTATGCAGTGAGGACACTGCAAGTTTCTTAGTTATGGGTGCCTGTATCTATATACACTTCATTGGGGACTTTATAATTTAGATATTTATAGATGTTTTTATGACATTTTGGATAGTTTTTATTTATTTTTTTGGATTGTAATATTTTGGCACTCTTATGGTACCCACATTTTCATGGATTAGTCATTTTGTTTTATTTTTAGATTTATACTTTATCTTTATTTTGCTTATGGTGATACCAGACAAGCCTTGCCCTATGATAGATTAAGTGTTGTCATTCTTAAGGGAAAATTATCTTGATTGGGTTTGAGCCATAGATGCAGGGGAACTCTAAGTACCCATAGATTTGGAGCTATAAATACAGGAGATGTCTGAGTACCCGTAGTATTTTGGATTTGGGATCGCACTTATGCTTATAGTGTAGTCTGAGTAGCCATATGATTTTCCCGTATGAAAGCTAAAATGTTAGGCGTTGGCTTGGTTTGCTGCAATAAATAAAAAATTATGTGTGGTGCAAATGTGGAGCAAATCCCCCCTTCCTCCGCCCAAACTTTTTTTCAAAAATCAAGGGCATAACCTAGAGCGACCTTGTTACAATACTTTACCTCTTTTTGTGACTCCAATATTCTGGCTTGTTGAAATTTTCAGATACTCTATGTTGTCTCTAGCGGGAAGAACAATTGAGACACTTTGAGGAGTTTGCATGTTGTATGCGGTTAGCATATTTTTCCAAATCTCATGCATTTTTGTACCATCGAGAATTTGCCCCGTTACTCTCTCAAGTTTAATTTTGATTATGCTTTGTTGGTTAAATGATCCTAGTCCATCTTTCTGAACATAGGAACCCACTTTAGCCTAAATATCCTACCCGTTCTTAAGATAGTACCCTCAGTCACACAATTTGAGGCTTTAAGCCTTTCTTTGGAAACCACGTTGCAAACCTTGATCCATTCAAAGGTTTTCCCTCTCTTGAACCCTACCCTCCTTGAACATTAAAAATGAAAATTGAGGCTAAATACCTCCACTAGTAAGAATCTGAGGCTATTTTTCAAATTTTTAGTAAGATGGTGAACCGGGAGTTCAAAAGGAGTACAAGATCCAATAGGAGTTATAATCGAAACACTTAACAGGGATAAAGCACCAGATTTAGGTATTGTTAAATGATTATTAGTGCTTGAACATAAGAAGGCTTAATAAGACCTTCAAGCAAAAGTAATTGAAATCCTTCTTGCAAGAAAATAAGTTTGAAATCATGGAATAAAATATAATCTCAAAATGTTGATAGATTAAAGAAATATTTTGATAAATAATGGATTATCTTCACTGATTATCCTACTATAGAAAATGGTAGATTTTGGTTTTATGGAAAATAAATAAGGTGTAGGCCACTATTTTAGTTACTACTGAACAATTTGTTCACTGTAAAGTGGAAGATATGGAGACTAATTTTCAGAACACTGTGACTTTATTTATGGATTCAACACTGTTGTGGAAAGAGTGAGTTTATGGAGTCGTTGAAATTCCCTGTCTATACAAAATATTGATACTTGGATTATTCTAGGGGATTTCAATGTTGTGTTATCACATACTGATAGGGTAAATTTAGATCCTATTACCCCAAAAGAAACTAATGACTTCAAGCAGTGCATAGATGATATTGAGGTTAGTCAAGTACTAAGTAGGGGAAGGACGATGAAATGGTGTAATAAAAAGAGTGGGGATGCTAGAATATACTCCCATATTGATTGGGTATTTGGTAATAGATCTTGGTTTCAACATTACTATTACATTAAAGTAAAATATCTACCACCGGGTTGCTATAATCATTCACCTGAGATATTGATTACCAAGACCACTCCTTCTAAGTTAAAATAATTTTTTTGCCTCCTAAATGTGATGCTAAAGAAGGAAAACTTTAGGGAATGGTGGAAAGTGTATGAAATATGCAAGTACATGGTCATGTAATGTATACGCTATGGATAAGATAGTGGCTCACAAATCAGGACAACTGAACAAAGAGTTCCCTATAATTAAATTGAAACTGAACATGCTACGAGATCTACTACATGATGTGCAAGAGGATATGTCAACTAACTTTTTTAATACAATGCTTATTGCTCTGAAGAAATCTATACATTAGGAACTGGATAAGTTGCATGAGAAAGCCCTGAGAAAGAAATCCAGATCCATACGGATAAAACATAGTGATAAAATTCAAAGTATTTCTTTGCTCATTTAAAAGCATGACAAAAAAGGAATAATATATCTTGAATTGACATTAAATAAGGGGTCAAGTTAATAGAACCTTCACATGTTCAAGAATAATTCTTATAGTTCTTTCAGAATTTTCTATGTACAATAGCAACAACATTGCCTTGTCTAGATATTGGTATAGCAAGGTATGATCCATATTTAGCAGTGCCTATACAACATGACCTACTGATGCCAGTGACAATTAGCAATGCCTATACAACATGGCCCATATTTAGCAGTTCCTATACAACATGGTCCAAGGGATGGTCCATATTTAGCAATCTATATGGATAAAAGTCCCAGAATAGATTGTTTTAATGTTGATATTTTCAAAGATTTTTGGCCCATTATAGGAGAAGATGTGACAGCAGGGGTGCTATAGTTTTTTGAAAATGGTAAAATGCTGAGAAGTGTTAATACAACTACTATCACCCTTGTTCCAAAATTCTCTAATCCCTCTTATGTCAAAGCATATAGGACTATTGTTTAATTTAATACTATATATTAGTTAATTTCTAAGATACTGACTACTTGTCTCAAAATAGTAGTTGATATATTCGTATGACCTGCTCAATAAACTTTAATTGAAGGAAGAAGTGTCCTGGATAATGTAGTAATTGTACTTGAATTGCCAAAGGGCATTCACAAAAGGTTGTCTCAGCCAGGTGCACTATCAATGTTGACATTTGAAAAGCCTATGACTCAAGTATAATTGCCATTTCACAGAATTGTGTTATTAGAGTTTGGGTTGCCAACTAGATAAGTTAATTTTATCATGGAATATGTCACTACAGTACGTTATAGTCTACTCCTTAATGGTAGATTTACTCCATAATTCAAAGCTAAAAAAGGACTTAGGCAAGGGGATCCAATATCCCCTTACTTATTTGTCCTAGCTATGAAATATCTCCATAGAAATATATTACATGTAAGGCATAATCCATAATTTGATTATCATCCTGATATCTCCCATCTCTACAACTCAAATTGAAGATAAAGTAGTCGATATAAAATATAGTAACCCAACTACGGTTGGGGTAGAACCCATTGGAATACATGAAATATCTTTCACACTTACTGAAATCCACGGGCAGTACAGGAAAGTAAATCAGGGGATTGTAGCTGTAAACTGTGAAAAGTAATAGGTTGTGGAATTCTTTGATTGTAATTAATCTTAAACAAACACTATGACTGTGTTCCCCCTGGCTTCTCAACTCCGTTTTCTTATCGTTCTCTACTAAACCAACCTAATATTTTGCATGAAAAATCTAGTAAGTTATGTATCACCAATAGTCTTGTGGTCTCGCTGATGAATTCCACTATTTACCTTTTAAGTCTTTTAGTGTTGCTTTAATAACCCTGATCATAGAACCCAGATTAACTCTTACCTTTTGAGTCTCTAGTTAATTAGATGAAGATAACTATCTTAAGTAGATGAAAATGAATAGATTATTTCAACAATTAAATCTAAATTACTATTGTGATCTTCTTTTCCTACTCTCTACCTCTGTTGTGAAGTAAGTAGTGAATATAGCCACGATCCTAATGTTTAAAACTACTAAGACATCTATTAAACTGAATATGATCAAAATAAATGCAAGAATATTAGTTTGAGAGAATGTTTCACTTTCACTACTTTGTTAATCCACATGAGTTCCCACAATCCTAGCCGAGGAATTTAGCCACATAGTTTACAAAAAATCAATGAAAATCATATTCATAAGCATTAAATAAATCTCATAATAATTTATGAAGAAAACCCAAAGTCTCATATTAATAATTCAACCAAAAAAAGAATAAAATATTTCCAAGATCAAAGTCGAATCTCGAAATGACATATATGTTTGTAAGTAATAATAGTGCGTAAACTAACTAAAAATCATCAAAAGGGTATTTATAGAATACAAGGAAATGCTAGGAAGCAAATTCTAAACTAAAAAGTAAAATTAAATTTGGTGCCCACTAACGAACCACCTACGAGGCGTAGGTGGTACCTATGGGGCGTAGGTGGCACCTACGGGACATACATTGTCCCTCCGTAGGTGTACAGAGCCCAAAACTCTTAAGAACTCTCTGAACATGATGTTTTCTGACACCTATAGGGTGTAGGTACTACGGACGACTTATAGGTAGTCCTCCATCGGTGACAGAACAAAAATCATCAGCTGCTGAATCTCTGAAATTCAACTTTTTGGCACATATTATTGCACCTACTCCACCTAGGTAGTACCTATGGGGTGTAGGTACATGCATAGGTTTCAAAAAATCTTTAATTTTCACATCTTTGTCCTTTTCATCTGCAAAACCTAGTTTTCTATAAAATACAACACAAATAACATGATATTTAACAAAAAGACCTAACTAACATGCATATCTTCATTATTTTTTGTGTTTAAAGTGATATAAAACCATATCACATCAACACCCTCAACTTTGAAAGTTTTCATGTTCACAGGAAACAACATATCTAACAAAACAAAGACGCTTAACTAGGAAAAACCAAAGCTATCTAAGACAGTCCATCATAAAATTTAAGCTCAAAAACATTACCCCCTCCTCTTTTAACACATAAAAATCAACTATTTTTATTAATGAAGTACAACAATATGACACAAGGGAATCATGATATGGCTTTACATTAGCAATAAACAACCATGCATATGTAAAAGTTGAACTACCCAAACAAGTAAGCACCTAAAAACACAACCCATGATCCCTCATATAATCACTTATATGAAATCATGCTTGTCAATTAAAAGATGATCAAGAGACACTCACACTCACAAATATGTTCCAGTCAAATGCATCAAATACCATAGTCTTGCCCTTATTTTCTTTATCTTAGCTTTTAGACAGTAGGGTTACGATCACCATAGGACTTCTCTCATCTTGTAATGTAGGATTGGGGGCTAGTATTGTACATATGGAAATTTAGTGACTAATCCTCTTTAGAAGTACACTTACGTTTGGGTCCACTAATCGATCAATTTCCTTTATTCCACCATTATTTCTCCTTTTTTTTCTTCTTTTATTGCACATTCAGGTTTGGTGTGGTTTTTTTAATTCTTTCTTTTTCTTTTTCCTTTCTATTTCAAATTTTTCTTTTGTTTTTGCAACCATACCCATCCCTACTTTCTTTTCTCTTATTTTTCCTTCTTCATAACCACTTCACATTGCATACTACTATGAAAACAACCCTCAACTAAGGCAAATTCCCTGAGTTGAAGTGTATAATGTCCTAGAAGGACTAGGGACAAAACAAGTTCATTATAACATAATGGGAAGGTGAAAGGTGAAACAACAAAAATAGGCTATAAGGCTAAAAATAGGTATCAAGGGATACATATTCATATTTGTAAGGTTGTTTTGGCTAAAAATGGACTTATTTCAAGAATGACCTATGATTCATTCCTAACCGACTATTCTACAATATAGGAAATATTAATTAGGAAAGTTTTGGTTTTAACACACAAAGAGAACAAAGTTGTATCTCTCTAACACATATCATACGGTTGCATCACAAAATATAAAATGCCCTAGGTTTTGGTCCTTGAAAAATTTCTTAGCTTTCAGCTCACTTCCCAAATTATGACTCTCCTTATGAGTCATAACGTGTAATTATGGGTCTTAAGAACTGAACCATAGCTAGACCAGTGTGCTAGCCTGATGTTACTACTTTGACTTCGACAGGTGGTTACAAGTTTTAATGACTAAAAATGAGTCGTATCATCCCATCTGTATCTAATCTCGTGTGATGCCCAAAATATTCTATCTTGAATACGAATTGGACCCTATGAGTCATAGGGTCACGTAGCAAGTCATATGGTGTGTATCATTGGGTAACAAAAGAAGGGTCCTTCAAATATTTTCTTGACTGCAACTCATGGTGACAAGTCGTAAAGTTTCCTTACAAGTTATAAAGTAACCCATAGTCATTAGCGATAATTTTTAAGTGTTTTCAATAAGGGCAGTTTTGACATTTCCCCTTTTCCACAATAGTGACCCATGACGTAAAACCCCTTTAAGGTATCATTATCACTCGAAAATAAATCAAAATAACTTCTTAAACACTCTTAAATATTCACGGTCAAGATACTTAGGGTTTCTAAGAAATTGATCATTTAGAGATCTTAAGGGTAATTTCTCTCCATAATTGTGATACTTTCAGGCATGATACTCTTTCCCAACTATTATTTTTGTAAAAGCTTGTATTTTATACAATTATTAGTATGGTTTTGATGTTGGTTTTGAATGTTTGTTTCTAAAACAATGTTTTCCATGGCTTACATATCATTTATCACACTTTATTTATGGTTTTGAACTCGTGGGGTGCATGGGTAAGGTGAACAAATTAGGGAGTTATGATTTCCCAAAAATTCTGAGTGTTGTAATTGAAAAGGTAATCACCTCAATCCCATATTGTGAAATTGGTTTTGAATATGCAAAGTATGCACATTGAACTATTCTTAAACTAATGCATAATGTGAAAGATAATGAAGTATAATGATTTTGAATTGAACCTTTTGAGATAGTGTAATTCCCCAAGCTAATTCATAAGTGAACCAAGGGGATTTTGAGTTCCCCCAAGTGATGATGATTAGTTTGGAATTTTGATGTTAGCTTGCATTATAGTTGGTATGAAGATACCAATAATGTATGCCTAAATGTGTAATATCAATAATTGGGAATATATGCTAAATGTTTTAATGGGGCTTAAAAGAGGGTTGTGTGGCTGGGACATGAAATTGGTGGTCTTGAAGGACCAAAAGTAAAATCATATTTACTAGCATGAGGGTCTAAATGACTTAGAATTTGAGTCCCCTTTCTTTTGATCAAGTGGCTCGAGTATACCTTATTATATGATTCGGAGTTGGAATCCCCCATATTATATTTGATGATTGGGTGCTTAAGTAATCTTAATATATTATTAGGAGGTTCAAGTCCCCCGTGCATTTATATAAGATTATTCTCTGATTAGTGTGGCTACACATACTAAGGGCTGAACAGGAGGTGAGAGCTGGGGCTCATATAGACCGTTGGAACTATTATATGATTGTTAAACTACACATTACATGATAAAGTATTAAAGTAAATATTTATCCTTGTTCCCTATCCTAATATTTTATATAAGTATATATGTATACACACATATATGTGAACATGTTTATTAAGTTGAACTAAATTTTGAATTGTCATTAATTTATCCTTATCCTTGAGGTGCGTACTAGTGTACTTCCCACTAACTATCTTCAAATATTGTATCCCTATGGGATGCAGGGTCCTCATAGGATGCAGGGTTTGATGGCAATTCTACTTTCCTATGCAATGCTAGGTGAATCAGCTCAGTTTGTCGATCATTTGTGGTAAAGTGGTGAGCTTTCATTCTCCGAAAGACTTGATCATTTCATCAATTTCCTTCCATAACTTAGAATTCAAGAGTTCACTTTAACATTATCATTGTTAAGGTCAGGGCCATGTCCCAATTTAGGTTGGTTTTATGGTATAGAGGTTTTGTGGATTAGTCTGGATGAGTATTGGTTATTAATATTTATAAAATTTTGATTCACTATTTACCCTATCTTGTTATATGTTCAAAATGTAGCCACTAATAGGTGTATTATGTTCTATTTAGTTAGAAAAAGGGGGTGGCCTCTGCTCCTCGGTGGATTTGATATACCCATCATAGCCAGGCTCTGGTTCGAGTCATGAAAGAGTTTGTATCAGAGCCTAGGTTTGGTGTCATTGGGTTTACATTGAGTCATGTCAAGTAGAGTCTCTTTTATGGGTGTGTAACGAGACACACTTATAAGGTAGAGGCTAAAAAAATTTAGAAATATTTCTCTTCGTTATTGTCCTATTTTGAGCTATAGAGTCTAAGGTCTTGAATCTCCTCTAATCTCTATTCTTTTTAATTTCAAATTATTCTTAAAAAAAGATATGATGCTCGTTGAAACTCTTTAGGCCTGCTTTGGGACAATATGGATACAAATCATCCTACTTATGGAGTTTAGAGCTGGTCTAGGGGTCCCACTTCTGATTGCCCGTGTAGAGTTCCACTCATTCCCACTAGCCCTCCTTAGATACCTTAGGTGGATGTGTCTGATGCTGAGTTACTCTAGTCAATCCATGTTCTTACTTAGTTAGTGTTTTCTCATACTAAACATGTTATTTCTATTAATTTATTTTTGAGGTCACTAGATTTGGCAAATTTATGATGTTGAGTCCTCCAACTGTCATCATCACCAAGGTTGAATAGGATCCTAAAGGGTTCATTGATGAGATTGAGAAGATTTTTCAAGAGAAGCACGCTTCTTAACCTTAGGGTGTTGAATTTCCTGCATACCATCTGAAAGATATAGAATATCAGTGCTATGAAGAATGGGATCAATCTATGGGTGATGATGCAGAGTTGGCACTTATGGGATGAGTTTTCAGATGTTTTTATGGATCATTTATTCCTCAAGAGTTGAGGGAGGCTATATTTGAGGTGTTTTTGAATCTGATATAGGGTAGGATGATTGTAAAAGAGTATACCCTATATTTCACTTATCATCTGAATATGCTTTTGAGCTAGTTCTAGCATAAGGGCTAGAATAAAAAAAATGATTCTATATTGTCCCATGATTTGATTTTAAGGAGAAAGGCTGCCTTGTTGAACAAAGATATGGATATCTCTCGAAGCCTAGTGTATATTCAACGGTTCAAGGAAGAAAGTAAAAATCAAGCATAGATAAGGGAAAGGCAAAGTAAGAAGTTTTGATATTTGGATCAGTGGTGGTCAGTAGCAGAGTGGTAGAGATGGTGGAAAATGGTCTCAGAAGAAGTAGGGAAATTTTAATTCCTATTCTACAGTGAGTGCCTCATATCTTAAGCCATCTATTGACCATTATTTTTAGAGCCATAGTGGATTCAGGGCTTAGGGTGCCTAGTCTGAGGATAGTGGAGCATAGTCAGCCTTATATTATCCCCTTGTTATTTCTTTGGGTAGGTGCATCATGGATTTTATGAAGAAGGGAGCAATGAGCGCTTCAAGTATGGTCAATTAGGCCACATATAAAGGAATTTTCCTTTGGATGTTGTTTCTACTAGGGACGATAAGGTTTTGCTTGCTGTTTTTTAAGATCGTACACCAAAGGGTGTGACTTTTCGCTTCGACACTGGTCAAAATTGCCACTATACCCTTGCCACTCTCCAGGAATTCGAGGCATCTCTTGATGTTATTACTAGTATATTGCAACACTTTTCCCATTATGTGTATTTTGTGCTTGATTTGGGGTCTACGTTTTCCTAGGTGACCCTATATGTGGCTATTCATTTTAGTTTTGGTCCCGAGTGTCTTTCATCTCCCTTTTTTGTGTCCACCCTAGTAGGTGATTCTGTTGTTTCTAGAAGAGTTTATAAGGGTTACGTTATATCTATCTATGGTAGGGAGACCTTGGTATACTTCATAGAATTGTATATGGTCAATTTTTTGTTTTCTTAGGGATTGGTTGGTTCCATTCCTACTATGCGTCTTTAGATTGTAAAACCCAAAGAGTCAGTTTCTAATTCTCAAATGAGCTAGTTATTGAGTGTGAAGGAAGTTCGCTAGTGCCTAAGGAAAGTATCATTTCATATCTTAGATCTTGAAAATTAATTTATAGAGGGTATCTGTATCATTTGGTCTAATTAAAGGATTATAACTCGGAGGGTCCTTCATTATAGTCTGTTCTAATGGTTAGTAAATTTCCTATGGTTTTCCCTATTGACCTTCCTGGTGTTCATCCTGATAAGGAGATTGATTTAGGTATTAATCTTCTTTTGAACACTCATCCTATCTTTATTTCTCCCTATATATTGGCTCCAGTTTAGGTGAAAGAACTTAAGGAATAGTTGAAAGATCTTCTTGATAAGGGATCTATTCATCCTAGATTCTCCCCATGAAGTGATTATATGATCTTCGTAAATAAGAAAGATGTGTCCCTTTGAATGTGTATAAATTACCACCAGTTAAATAATATGATGGTGAAAAATAAGTATCCTCTTCCTAGGATTGATTACCTATTTGACCAGCTTCAGGGTGGTAAGTACTTTACAAAGATTGATCTTCGATCGGGTTACCACCAGTTAAAGATTAGGGAGGTCGATATCCCTAAGATAACCTTTCTAACCTGATATGGTAATTTTGAGTTTTTGGTGGTGTCCTTTGGTTTGACTAATTCGCTGGCAATATTTTTGTATCTTATGAACTGGGTATCTCGTTAGTTCTTGGATTTATTCATAATTGTATTTTTGATGATATTTAGGTGTATTCAAAGAGTGAGGTAGATCATGTCGATCACCTCCACATTGTGTTTAAAACCTTGAAAGATCAGAGGTTGTATGCAAAATTTCAAATGTGAGTTTTTGTTGAATGTTGTTACCGTTATTGGTCATGTTGTTTGTAGTGAAGGGATCATGATGGATCCACAGAAATTCAAAGTTGTTAAGAAGTGGCCTAGACCCCCGACTCTAACCAATATTCAAAATTTATTGGGTTTAGCCGAATATTATAGGAGGTTTGTATAACGTTTCTCTTCTATTTCTACCTGGATAAATAAGTTAACTTAAAAAAGGTAAAGTTCTATAGTCTGATTCATGTGATGGTAGTTTTGAGAAGTTGAAGGATAAGTGGACTTCGACTTTTAGTTTGAATCTACCTGAGGGTACCAAGGATTTTGTTATTTATTGTGATACATCCCATATAGGACTAAATTGTGTGTTGATGTAACATTGTAAGGTGGTTGCACATGCTTCTAGGCACTTGAAGGTGAATAAGAAGAACTATTCGACTCATGATTTGGAGTTATTGGCTGAAGTGTTTCCTTTGAATTTTTGGCACCACTACTTTTTTGGAGTTTATGTTGACATTTATTCTGATCATAAGACCCTGCAGCATGTGTTCAACCAAGAGGAGTTGAATCTCATCAAAAGAAGATGGCTTGAGTTGCTAAAAAATTATGATATGAGTCTCCATTATCATCCAGGTAGAGCTAATGTGGCTGTTGATGCTCTTAAAAGGTTGTCTATTAATAGATTATCTCATATTGATGAGGAGAATCGAGGTGTGGTTAAGGATATTCACCATTTGGCTAGTCTTTGAATCCATCTATTAGACTATGAGGATGGTGTTCTGATTGTGCAAGAAGTGGTGAAATCATCTCTTAGTGTTAAAGTGCAGGAGAAATATGTTTTGGGTCCTATCTCAATACAGATCAAGGATGATGTTCGTCTGGAAAAAAGTTATGGACTTCAAGGTTTGTGGTGATGGTATCCTGAGGTACCAAAGTAGATTATATGCTCATGATATTGATACGATAGAGAGAGGATCTTGGATGAGGCTAAAAAGTCAAGGTATACTGTTCATCCTGCTTCGACAATGTTTTCCCACAACTTTAAAGAGATCTACTGGTGGAATAACATGAAAAGAGATAGGTCCAATTTTATGGCTTAGTGCTTGGTGTATTAGGAAGTGAAGGTAGGCCACTTGAGGCCTGGTGGATTATTTCAAAAAAATGAGTTGCTTGTATGGAAGTGATAGGTGATTAATATGCATTTCATTATTGGTCTTTCGTGATTATGCATTTGGTTTGATTCGATTTGATTCATCATGCATAGGATGACTAAGTCTACTCAGTTTCTACCAGTGAAGACTAATTTCTCTGTTGAGGATTATGCGATGTTATTCATTCAGGAAATCATCAAGTTTCATGGTGCGCTAGTTTCTATAATAACTGATTGTGGTACGTAGTTCTCATCTAACATTTGGCATTCATTTTAGAGAGGTTTGGGAACTAAGGTGAGCCTTATCCTTGCATTACACCCTCAAGCGGATGGACAAGCGGAGAGGACCATTCTTACGTTGGTGGATATGCTTCGGGCTTTTGTGATTGACTTTAGTTGTACTTATGTAGATCATTTTCCCCTCATCGAGTTTTCTTATAATAATAGTTATCACTCTAGCATTTGGATGGCTCCTTTTGAGGCTTTGTATGGTAGGAGAGGTTGTTCTCAAAATTAGGAGGTTTAAGGTTGGCGAGGTTAGGTTGTTCGGTCCTGATTTGGTTCATCAGGCTATGGAGAAGGTGGAAATGATTTGAGATAGGCTTAAGACTGCCCAATGTAACCATAAGTCCTAAGTGGACTAGAGGAAAAGAGAGTTGGAATTTGAAGTTTGCAACTGGGTGTTCTTTAAGGTGTCCCCAAGAAATGCGTGAGGCAATTTTGGAAGAAGGGGAAGCTTAGTCCCCGTTATATGGGTCCATATTTGATTTTGAAGAGAGTGGGTAATTTGGTTTATGATTCAGAGTTTCCTCCTTGTTTGGGCTCTGTTTACTAAATTTTTCATGTTTTAATATTGAGAGAGTGTGTGGGTAATCCTTCCTTGGTGGTTCTAGTGGAAAGTGTTGGTATTTCAGACTCTTTGTCTTATAAGGATTTCTTGGTTGAGATTTTGGATTGGCAAGTCCATCGGTTGTAGACTAAGGATGAGGCTTCGTTGAATGTTCTATAGAGGAGCCAAAAGTTTGAAGAAGCTACTTGGGAAGCTGAATAGGACATGAGGTTCAAATACCCATTCTTGTTCCTTATTCCAGATAATCATGCTTAAGGTAGATGTGAAACTTAGCATCTTTGTCTTTTGTCATTGTTAAAGGTAGGTTTGGTTGTATTCCATGTTAAATCATGATAAGGGATGCCTTGTCTCATTATTCGAGGAGGAATGATTCTAAAAGGGAAGAATGAAACACTCTGGGTTTTGGTTGTTGAAATTTTTTTAAGATTTAAGCTCAATGACAAGATTACGACTCTCCTTACGAGTCAAAACATGTCACTGCATGTCTTAAGGACTCAATCATAGACACACCAGTGTGCTATCCTGATGTTACAACCTTTACTAGACTGGAGGATATGAGTCATACGGTCCTATACGTATTCAAACAAGTACGATGCCATAATATTTTGTCATGAATACTACTTGTACCCTATGAGTTGTATGGTCCCATGACGAGTCATATGGTATAAATCGTAGGGTCAACAGAAAAGGTCCTTAAGACACTGTCTTGACTACAACTCATCGTGATGAGTTTTAAGATTTCCTTATTATTCGTATGATTTTGGGTGTGTTTATTCATTCAAGTGCTGCTATTCTAGCTTATTAAGCTGTGTTTTAAGGATAATTAATGTTCTTTATGTGTGATGATGCTATCAATAAGAATATAAGTGTTCAATGATGTGATTACAATGTTTAAAAGTGTTTTCGAACGAGTTTGGGTTCAAATCGATAATTTAGAGTTCAATCGAGAAAACTAGTTTTACTAGCTTGAGCTAGGTGATGTTTTAGTCCATCTCATTGGATTCTAATGTGTTGAATGAGTTCCTATTGGTTTTATTATGTGATAATGTAAAAACTTGCTTATAATTTTCAAAGTTTAATCGAGTCAAGTTAAGAGCCAATGCAAAATGTTAAAGGTTAAGCGAGCAAGCATAGTCTAAGCTCTTATTTCTTTCTCATTTTTGTGGACGTTGTGTTGTGTTGAACTCTAATACTAGGTGTTTATTCATATAGGATGCTAGAGTGATTAAATTTGATGATAAATTAATGTGGAAAAAGATAGAAGTTAAGGCAAAAAAACGTCAGAAGAGAATAATGGACTCTCAATACTTAGCCGAAATTTTTGAAGAAACTTCCTGAGGCATCACGCGATATACCCGCGTCGCCTGCTTCATTCCAGAGCTAGGGATCCCGCATTGCCCATTCCAAACCAGTGCTAGGGAGAAATCACCTCCCATTCAAAAATGGGGCTACAAGTCCCACGTTGCCTGCTTTATTCCAGGACTCTCATGCGCACAACATTCTACTCTTACACGACTTAGGATTGTTTACTATAAATACTTTACAACGTACACACATTAAGGAGGATCGTGGAAACTTTGTGATGTCTTGGAATATTATAGGAGGCTGCTTCAACTCGTTCCTTTAGGTTTTATATTCTTTAATTTATCTCTTTAATTATTTAATCATGTATTCAAGAATCTTGAATACGGATATGACTATTAGTGGCTAAAAACTCACTTTTTGGGGTTAAAGCCAAGAACATGACTACTATCATTTTGAATTAACTTCATGGATTTGCTTATCATTATTGGTTGTTTGTTTATTCTGGATTTAATTATATTGAGGATTGATCACCCTTAGAATAAATATATTGTCGACCTTGTGATCTCAGAAGAGGGTATAGGGAGATAGAACATTGGATGAACAAAGTATGGTTCTTGTTCTTTTATAAAATAAAGAATTTGAGTTAGCCTATAGGACAGGTATGTACCTAGAAGCCTTACTTGATGATCACTTTGGATGATAGAGTTAAGCATTTAATTGGATTATTGCATCCCCTCACAATTATGTAGTTGTAATCTCCAAGTTAGGTAGACGATTTGAGGTCGGGAGACCATGATCATGCAATAAACCGTAATAATAAAAAACTAAGATAATCTAGTTAATGAATAGAGTTCAATAACATAGTATGATAGTTTGATGTTCGTTAACCTGGGGTTTCTTCTATAGATTGTCTCAAGTATTTTACTTTACACATTGTTTACTTTACTTTTAGTTAATAATTATTCAAAACACTCTTTTTGGTTACTCTTAAACCAATTGAATCTCAATTGTGAACTAAAATTGAATAGTTGTTTGAACAAGTCCCTGTGGGATCGATATTCGACTTACTTGAAGGCCACTATATACTTTATAAACCATATATACTTGCGTGTGTGCTTGGGCATTGTCATGTTTTTGGCACCGCTGTCGGGGACTTGTTAACTTGCAACTAATTTAGTTTTTGTTTTACTTTTTCTATTTATTTGGCGCTTTACTCTTGGTCTTGGTTTAGTACTTGTAGGAAATATATTTTCAAGCTAGTAAGCTAGAAAGGGATAGGGATTTGGTTGAACCAAGCCCCAAACTCGAGCAACAATTTCATCAAAGAAAGAGAGAAGCAATCCTCTCCCCTACATTACTCAAATAAAAAAAGATTAAGTTGATCCTGCTCTAATGGCTGAAGAACAAACAGCCCTCAGGACAGTTAGAGAAGTTGCAATCCCACCTCCCTCAAATTTTCCCCCTTCCGACATAATGCAGATTGATGAGCCTGAAAAGTATATTTATGAGAGAGTCAGTGACCTTGGGAGTTCACACTCAAGATGAGTGAAATGAAAAATAATATGGAGACCGATTATGAGGAAGAGGAGGAAGGAAAATAACTAAGTCAAAAGTTGGGTCGTACCGGACACTAAATCACATGCTACTTTGGAGGCAACCTAAGTTAATGTAGGTTTAATTTTTAGTATTTTTGTTTTTATTAACTAGTTTTTTATTTTAGTTACAGGTTAATGGGAATTCTGAGTATTGGAAAATCATAGCTAAAGAGCATATCGAAGACCAAGTGTAGGGTCCTCAGACCTCCTTAATGAAAAAAGATTCTACTAGCTATGCCTAGAGGCCTCAAGAAGTATTTCTATCTCTAACTTTTAAAGTTCACTTTGGGGACAAAGTAGATTTTTCAGTGTGGGGAGGCTAAATTCCCATTTTTAGGATAAATTTGTATTTTTTTAGGAATAAATAAGATTCTTGTTGGTTCTATTTTTAACTAGATGGTGCAAGTGTTTTTGTTGGTAAAAGAATGTTGAGTGTGTGAATTACTGCTTCTTAGACTTCTAGGCTCAAGTTGTGACTCTTTTACTTATGGCTTAAAATTTGAATTCATGCTATTGTCGGTTGAGAGTGTATGATGATCGTATGTGAGTCAAGCATGTGCCATGTGAGTGTATGGTTTTTGTATATTCCTTGTTGCATTTGATGATATAACTTATCTGGTGTATGTGCAAGACGAAATAAAGGATTTGAGTTTAGGAGATGATTTAGGCATTTCTTTGATAGCCATGTTTTATAATTCTGTTGACCTACCCTTGTGTTTAAATTTTAGTCAGCCCCATTGAGCCTATAGCCTTTTCATTGGTAGCCTCATATATAGCCTAATTCCTTTTTTGATAGACCTTAATTTGATCCAAAGGCTCCTAAGAGCTTTAGTGTAAAATATATTGTGTAAGGAGTTTAAAAATAAGAGCAGAAAGGGTGTAAGTGATGCCCTAAAGTAATAGTTATTGGTGTGTACAATTATTGTTGTTAGGAGTAAGCAATTTTTTTTAAAAAAGTTACAATATTTAACCCAATTGTACTACAATGAACCTGTTTTGGCCCTGGTCCTCTTTGGACATTGTGCACCTTAACTAAGGAAAATGCTTAAGTTAAGGATGGTTATCATAGGGGTCCGTAACGTAAAATGGGTGTGAGAAAGGGAAAAATTGAATCATATGTACTTAGCATACTCCTACCATATAATATGTAAGGAGCTTAATGAGATAGGGTGAAAACAAACGAATGAGGTAGATGAAAGTGGTGTAATTTGGTTGATTAAGATTGGTATTAATTATATAATGTAGTGTATTAAAGCTCTTAGGAAAGATAGTCACTATTCAAAAATAGTTCCTATCCTCCCCTTAGCCTGCATTATATTTCAAAAAGACCTATTTGATCCTAAGCTTAACATTATGATATTAGTGGAATATGACACTAAGGGAAAACATATGGCCATCATTTGTAACTTGTGAATTCTTTGTGACAGTGATCAAAAGTTGATTCTTGTACCCATCTTGTTCTAATTTCATTATTGAGAGTGATTATGGGTAAGTCTCATTTTATGAGGGAATATGCCTTATAATTGTGGGTGGTTTATATGATGTCTTGTATTGAACAATATTACAAGAGTTTTCCACATGACTAGTCAATTCTTGAGGCTAGGATGTGTGGGAATAGTATTCTTGAGCTTTCAATTGGATATAACATGCTTAGTGTAGAAACTTGCACTCAATATAGTCATTGTAGTACTAGTTTGAGTGTCTTATATTAGTAAAAGTGTAGAGCCTCCTCAGCTTATGAAGCTTAGAGTTAAAAGTTGTTCGAGGACGAACAAGGCTCTAAGTGTGGGGTGGTGATGTTTGGTTTATTTATGCATTCTAGCATTGCTATTCTATCTTATTAAGCATTGTTTTGAGGATAATTCTTGTGATTTATGTGTGATGATGATATAAATAAACATATAAGTGTTCAAGGATGTTTTTAGAATGTTTAAAAGTGTTTTCAAACAAGTTTGGATTCAAATCGATCATTTAGAGTTCAACTAAGAAAACTAGTTTTACTAGCTTGATCTAGGTGTATTTTTTGTCTATCTTGTTGGATACTAATGTGTTAAATGAGTTTCTATTTTTTTTCATTATGTGATTATATAAAAACTTGTTTATAACATTCAAAGTGTAATCGAATCAAGTCAAGAGCCAATGGAAAATCTTAAAGGTTAAGCGAGCAAGCCTAGTCTAGCCTCGTGTTTCTTTCTCATTGTTGTGGACGTTGTGTTGTGTTGAAATCTAATACTTGGTGTTTGATCATATAGGATGCTTTATTTAATAAAGTTGATGATAAATTGATGTGGAACAAGCTTGAAGTTAAGGTAAAATAACATCACAAGAGAAGAATTGACTATCAACACTTAGCGGAATTTTTGGAAGCAACTTCCAGTGGCATCACGCGATATGCCCACATCACCTGCTTTATTACAGAACTAGGGAGCCTAAGTTTCCTATTCCAAAATAGTGCTATGGAGACCGCATCACCCTCTCTAAAGCGGGGAAATAAGGCCCGTGTCGCCTACTTCATTCCAGGTCTCTCATGCACACAACATTGTACTTCTACATGACTTAGGATTAGTTTACTATAAATACATTACAATGTACACACATTAGGGGGGATCTTGGAAACTTTGTGATGTCTTGGAACCTTATAGGAAGCTTCTGCAACTCGTTCTTTTAGTTTTTATATTCTTAAATTAAGATCATTAATGATTTTAATCACATATTCAAGAATCTTGATTACGGTTATGGCTATTAGTGGCTAAAAACACTCTTTCTGAGGTAAAAGACAAGAATATGACTACTATCATTTTAAATTAACTTTGTTTGAATTTCTTATCATCATTGGTTGCTTGTTCATTCTTGTTTTAATTATTTTAAGCATTCGCAACTTACTTGACAGGGATGTAACTAGAAGCTTTACTTGATTCACATCTAGGAGGATAGCGTTAAACACTTAATTTGATTACTACATCCCTGGTCAATGATGTAGTTGTAATGTCAAAGTTGGGTAGACTATTAGAGGTCTGAAGACCATGACCAAGCAATAAACCATAATAATCAACAACCAAGATAAGCAAGTTAACGAATGTAGTTTAATAACATAGTATGATAGTTCAAAGCGCTTTAACCCTGGTATTTCCCCTATTGATTGTCTTAAATCTTTCACTTTACACACTATTTACTTTACTTTTAGTTTACAATTATTCAAAACTCTCTTTTTGGTTACTATTGCACCAATTGAATCTGAATTGTGAACTGAAATTGAATAGTTGTTGGAACAAGTCCTTGTGGGATTGATATTTGGATGTCTTAAAGGTAACTACATTACTTAATAGACTGCACATACTTACGTGTGCGGTTGGGCATTGTCATCATACAGTGACTATTCGTCACTGGGAATAATTTTTTAATGTTTTCATTAAGGGCACTTTGGATATTTCCCCTCTTCCTCAATTGTGAACCACCACTTAAAACCCCTTTAGAGTATTACTATCACTCTAAAACAAATCAAAATAACTTCTCAAACACTCTTACATCTTCAAAGTCAAGATACTTAGAATTTTCAAGAGATCAATCAATTAAGGCTTTCAAGGGTGATTTCTCTCTATAATTGTGACACTGTCAGGCAGTTACTCTTCCCCAACTATTATATTTGTAAAACCATGTGTTTTAAATAGTTATTCGTATGGTTTTAATGTTTGTTTTATAACATGGCTTAAGGGTTTTGAATGTTTGTATCTGAAACAATGTTTTCCATTGCTTATATATGACTGCTCATGATTTATTTATAGTATTGAACTTGTGGGGTGCCAGGGTATGGTGAATAAACTAGGGGATTCTGATTTCCCCCAAATTGTGAGTGTTTACAATTTAATTAGTAATATCCTAACCCCGTATTATGAAATTTGTTATAAATATGAATTGTATGCACATTGAACAATTCCTGAATTATTGCATAAGTGAACCAAGGGGGTTGTAAATTCCCCTAAGTGATGATGATTGGTTTTGCATGTTGATGTTACCTTTCAATTGTAGTTGGTATGACGATACCAACAATGTATGCCTAAATGTTTAATATGGTTCAATAAATGTGAATGTCTGCTAAATATTTTAATGGGGATTAAAAGAGGGTTGTGTAGCTGGGCCATGAAAGTGGCAGTAACGTGGGACAAAAATTGGAAACCATATTTTTTGGTGCGGGGGTCTAAATATCCTGGAGGTTGATTCAGCTTGCTTGTGACCAGGTGGTTAGAGTCCACCATATAATATGATTGGTAGGTTCGTGTCCCCCATATTAAATTTTATGATCGGGTGCTTAAGTCACCTTAGTAAATGATTGGAAGGTCCAAGTCCCTTATGAATATATATAAGATTATTCTTTGGTTCATGCATCTATCAGGGGTGAAATCTGGGGCCTACATAGCCCGTGGGTACTTTTATATAACGGTTAAGCTACACAATCCAGAATAAAGTATTAAAGTGCATGTTAAGCCTTGTTCCCTATACCAAAATTTTATATAAGTATATATGGATGCACACATGTATGTGGACATGTACATTGAGTTGAACTGGATTTTGAATTGTCATGCTAGTGACAATCCCAAAATTAATCTCCGGACGTTGTATCCCTATTCAATGAAAGGTCCAAAGGAAATTCTACTTTTCCTGTACAATGTTAGGTGTATCAGCTCGGTTTGTTGGTTGTTTGTGGTGAAGTAATGAACTTTCATTCTCTGAAATACTTGTATATTTCATCAGTATCCTTCCATAACTTAGAAGGAAAGAGTTCTCTTTAACATTATCATTGTAATTATCATTGTCAGGATCGGGGGCATGTCCTGACGTACATTGCTTTTATGGTATAACCTTTTTGGATTATAGTGGATGGGTTTTGGTTGCTCACATTCATACACATTTGAGTCACTGTTTACTCTATCTTGTTATATGTTCGTAAGTCAACCATTGCTAGGTTTGGTGTGTTCTGTTTGATTAGGAAAAAAGGGTGGTCTCCGGTCCTTGGTGGACATGATATACTCGTCCTAGCCAAGCCCTGGTTCGGGTCATGACAAACTACTACCTATCTGGTTTATACAATTGTTAGCCATGCTTATTATGTCCGTAATTCGAATTCAATAATGAGATTCACAATGTTCACACATACATACACAACATAGAGTTCAAAATCAAGTTGTTTGGAGGGGTATCATTTTCCTCAAAAATAAAATCCAAAGAACATTAACTGTCTTAGATACTCGAAAAACTCATAATTACATAATAACACATCATAATATGAAACAAAACACAAAACTCCACAAAATTACCGTAGTCATTCCTGTCTACAACCATATCACGACCGACAGGAAATGATGTACAACAACAAAAACTTGCGGCGACTATGGTATATGCCACCACAACTAAAAGACCACGCACTATCCCCAAAGTATGTAAATAATTTAAAGAAGGTAATGAAGACAAACCTGGGATGCACTATGCATCTATATCATGCTTTTACACCTAAAGGGGTATCTATACTGGAGGAGGTGGTGGTGGTGGTGGTGCACTCATAGCTATCTCAGAACACCTCTGTCTATCAGCAACTATAGACTTTTTTGAATCATGAGTCGCCACTTTTAGTTCCTGATTATATGTCATGTTGGGATCCTACAGATCCTTCCATCCTACTCTCTTGGTCTCAACTCCAAGGACCGACTCTCCCTTAAGAAATAAATCTAAGCACCTAAGTCGGTGAGGTGTCATCAGTCGGTCATGTAAGGGGATTTCGAGAGGAATGCATGAAATATGACACTCCGTAAGAGAGAATACCTCAATGATCAATGTAGACACCTCCTCCCTAATCCAATCTAGATTAGGTTCCTTAATATCAGTAAATCCTACATGTACACTCCTCTCAAAATAATCAATACAGCCATGTAACTCTACCCTTATCTCTACTATATCAGCCCTAATAGTAGCCAAGATATGAGTCTCTGCACTCTCCAAAGTCATTAGTACTCAAGGTCAGATATGCTCATCTAATATGGTAATCTTGGACTTTTCCCCAGTTAACTGGGTTGCGGTCTTATCTAGCCTCTCTACCAGGCGCTATAACAGGTCTCGAGGTACCACAGTGAAGTTTAGAGTCGTAGAAGTGGTTGTAGGGCGAAGGGTCCTAGAAGATACCCCAATCAACTTAGAAGTGGATGCTGGGTCTAAAGTAGAAGTGGTTGGGGTACTATTACCCTAAGTGCTCATGTCAGGTTACTCTCTCTGGTCACCTATCTAAAAATTCATACTCATATATACATCAATGCCTTGTCTATCTCTAGTCTATGTAAGAACTAGTGGGCCCTCAAACTGGGCCAAAATAACTATCTAAGGCCTATGGATCCTCTCAACTAGGACTGGGTATGCTAGATCCTTGATCAAACTCATCTGGGACACACCCATTGCCTTATTCTCTACTTTTTAGAAAACACATAAAACCTGAGTTACCCCAACTTTCATTGCACAATCATTGGACAAGTTTAGGAAACGGTAATGTAGTCAACTCAAAAAAAGCCTACTCATATAGCTCATACATGATAATGACTGCAAAGTCTATATTATATCCCTCCATCAGACCGTGATCAATTCATCACCATTAGATGTAAGAATGTTTTCCATAAAAGTCAGACATAATCGATAACGAACCACCATCCACCAAAACATAGCAACAAAATTCCATGTTGCCTTCTTAATGTGCCTATTTCCCTCAATCCAGGGAGCCTCCTCACTAAGGCTTAAAAATAATAAATGATACATCTCGCCAACTCTACCCTCTATCTTTGATTTCAACAACCCACATAGCGTGTCTATCTTGCAAAAATATGGATCAAAAGTCATACTCTATAGTAGATACTAGAGCTATATAATTAGTGCCAAAAATAGCTCTGTAGATGGTCTTCCCTGAAATATCAACCATGACACCTTTCACTAGTGTCTGCTCTAACTAGGCTACTCTATATGCCTACCGCCTCTAGGTGTGGTCAAAGATATTATATCTTTGTAAGAGGCATAGAACTCCTACACTAATGCTTGAGTATATGAACCCTGGATCTAGTCATCAATCCCAGTTAAATATGATCAAACACAATCGACAAAAATGGTGTTATAGCTAAACCAAAGAAATCAATTCATTTTTTCTCCCTGATATCCCTCTTGGGACAACCTAACCTAGTTACAAAGTTGTCTCTCTCATTAATAATCCGTAAATCCACTGAACACAACCTCAGATTCACCTCAACAATGGGCTCAATCAAGATATAAGAAGGGTTCAAAGTCTATTCAATCTGAGCAGGTGGCTTTGTGTCTGGTGTAGGCACCTGATGAGATATCTGGGTTGTACCCTTTTTAGACTAGGGAGATTATGGTGGTGACAACCTAGCCATATTTATCCTCGACCTGGGAACTGGTTGGCTGGGCTATGGCTAGGCCCTAGACTGAGTAGAAGTAGGTTGTCTACCTCACTGTGTCTATGTTGGATGACCAAAGCATCTCTAATAATAGTATTTGTTGCAACCTCTTTCTATTTCATAGTCATTGGGTGAAATGCCCTGGTCGGGTCAAATGGGTACACCTTCACTGAGACAGTGCGCTCGAGGGATTCATCACGTTTCCTTAATGGTCCTGCCTTTTTTGGTGACATAGTACCTGCGCAAGCATGTGTTAGTGCCTGAAAGAGAATAATAGAATGCAAAATTTTTTGAAAACTCAAGATTATTAAAATTTAAAATTTATCCCAGATATTACATCCTTCTATTGTAAACGTTATCCCATTCTAGTCTAATAATGCACTATTCACTTGTATCAATACCTAAAACACAAGAAAGCCGCACAAACTTCTAGCTTTCATCCTTTTTTCAACTTCTACTTCCAAATATGGAATTATCATAGGGTCTTAATTCAAGAATAATGCCCTAATTTCATTTTCTTGATAATTCTAGGTTCCTATAAACAAAAACTTTTGAGTTTCACATACCTATCAAGTACCAACTCTTTTGTTCGATGTTAATATCATATTACACTATTCAAAGCAGCCAAGAAATTTACCTTGATTTTTCTTTTGTAAGATCAAAGTAGAATCTTGAAGTAGTTTCGAAACCCCAGCCGTAGAAGATTATTATGCGTGCAATATATGGACCGAGGGATGAATCTTTCCTTATATAGAGTTTGAGAGGATGTTGGAAAGTTTGAATTTTAGAGGGAGTTGGAATTTTGAGGATTATAAGGACTAATGTTTGATTTTTAAGATTTAAAAATAAAGGGTCGGGCGGTTTGGGGTTGGTTCAGGCATGGGTAGGACCAAATTTTTAAGAAAAACTAGGCCAAAAAATATGGCCACTTACGTCACCACCTAAGGGGCGTAAGTGGTACCTATGGTCTGTAGGTGACATACCGTAGGTGGGACCAGATTTTTATGCTCTTTCCTTGCTCTTTACACTTTTTGTTCTGACACATATTTCAGTACTTACTAGGTTGTATGTAGTACTTATGATCCAGTAAGTAGGTTTGTAGGTAAAAGTTTAGAAATTCTACAAAATCCTTAAAACTTCCTACCAACTTTAATTTCACAAATTACCTAGCCCTAGTGGGACTTATGACCTCCATGAGTTGATCAATAAGTCCCCTTACCTTCAATATTATAAATTAATCAATGATTTACCACCTTCAGTTTGTTCCTAGTGCTACAGACCTACAAAAAAGAAAAGAAAAATAACAAGAACAATAAAATAGTGGGTTGCCTCCACCCAACGCTTAATTTAACGTAGCTTCACGACGTGGCTATGTTGGTTACTTAGATTTCACCAACAATACCATGGGTTGACTCCCATGCAACAATTGATTTAATGTCAGGGTAGAAGGTGAGTACCTTGATTACTCAGATAAGTACATCTAGGAAACCAAAAGAGTGGCCTCATGGGTCATCAACACGTTATATAATCAACACCACCCTTATGTCAGTCGGCTGTTTCATAGTTCTGCGACATTAAATGTGACCTCGTCATTCCCTTTTAGCCTGATCTCTCATTTCCCCAATACCTATCATTCTTAACATGTTTCCATGAATGGTATTCTCAAGATTATGGGTATCTTAAAGTCAACTTCACAATCAAATATAACAAAGTCGTCTAGAAAAATAAAGTTTCTTACTTTCACCAAAACATAAAAAGATATGCCCATGAGTTTCTTTACTTTACGGTCTGTTATCAACAATAGCATAGTCATAGGTTCCAACGATCTCAAATAATTGATTGAACATAGCCAGCGGCATTAAATTAATATTGTATCAAAAGTCACACAATGCTCTAGAAAACCTAAATGTCCCTATGGTGCAAGGAATTGTGAATGCTCTGGGATCACCCTTCTTTTGAGCTAGAGATCTAGAATTAACCTCAATAAAGTGGTGTAAACCATCAACATTCTCAAAAATCATAGATATCTTCTTCTTCACCAACATTTTCATAAATATAGCATACCCAGGCATCTACTCAAGAGCCTTAAGAAGAGAAATGCTCAAACTTAACTTTTTCAGCATGGTAATGAATTTCTTTATCTTTCTTTCTTTCTTATTTTACTTTAACCTTTTAGGAAAAGGTGTGGGAGGTCATGGAATTTTATTTACTGTAGTCTCATTAACCATTCCCTTACCTTTGTCTTTATCAACATCAAAATAAACACCTATCGCCTTATCTGAATCTTCTTCAGATGTCTCATCAACCAAAAACCTATCAATATTTGGATCATCAATAGTAGGAATAGGAGGATCAATAGTTTCTTTACACCACTATGAGTGGTAACGTCTAGAAAATTACCAATATTCTTAGGATTATGCATTGTGTTGCTCAGAATGGTGCTCTACTGCATCTTAGTCAAAGTTGCAGACATTTGTCCAGACTAATGCTCCAATTGCGTAATCATAGTAGAATACGAATCTAACTTCTGGATCAACCCTGAGATGTCTGCTATCTGGGATAACATTGCCTCCATCCTCAACTTAGTGTCATGACTTCATGGTGGAACATACATACCACCCTTCACCTTGTAATCTTCTTTGCATCACCAGTCACTATCTCACTTTCTACTTCTGTCTTTATATCTATCCTTATAATAGTTTAGTCCTTAGTTTTCTTAACCATTGGTTCGAAAACTTACCAACCCTCTATCTAGGTACTTTGCTTCTTCTTCTAAATCAGAGTCTTATGATCTAGAGGCCTTACCATGTTAGCATACTATATTGACTTTCTAAGAATTCATTATTTCTAACATTTTTGTTGACAATCCTACCTCCATACTTAGATAAGGAACTTTTTGCACCACTTTTTCATCAAGGACTATGTGTTAGCTGGAAGAACTAATACAATATATGTCAGTGCCTCTCTCTACCTCCTAAGTATTCTATCCTTGGTTGGTAAGAGAGATTTTATCTAATATATTTAATGTTGTATCCCAGTGTATACGTATGAATGATCCTCTAGTAATAGTGTTTATCATAGCTCTCGAATTGGTGTTAAAGTATTGATAGAAAATATGAAGCAAGATCTATCCCAAAATATGTTGGTTTGGAACCATTATCAACTTATTTTTGAATTGGAACCATACCTAATACATCACTTTAGAGTGTAACTACCAAAAATTATATATATCATCCTTCAATTAAAGCATTCTATATGATGGAAAGAAATAGTCTAAAAAATACCTTTGTAACTCATTTCAAGTCGTGATTGATCCTCTCAGAAGTTTCACTAACCATAAAGTAGCTTTACCAGTCAAAGAAAATTGGAAAAACCTTAGTCTCAGTGCTTTTGAATTTACCCTCGAAATAGTGTATGAAGTGCAGATCCTAATAAAGTTTGAAAGGTGCATGTTTTTATCATTTATCGGCAATACTGCAAACATACCTTCCAGATTTAAGAGCTGGATCATTTCACTAGTAATATCGAAGTTCAAACCAGGTAGAAAAATAAGAGGAATAATAGCTCCTATCTCAGTAGGCTCAAGTAACCAAGGACCTCCTCTAGATCATCATATGGTGGAAAATACTGATTGTCTGGGATTTCTTGATCTCTACTACCTCTAACTCTCTCTGGATTTCAATTGAGTATTGTATGGTGATATGTCTCTTATATCTATCTTGCTAGATCTACCTCTCGAGTGACATATTGAACATCTTCTCCCCTTCTCTAGTTAGAAGCTTAAACTAATAACTGTGTCGTTCTTTGATCAATAATTTCCTGAGCATCTTCAGGAGAAAGAGGAGGTACAACATTTGTGTTATCCCAAATAGCTTTAAGATGGCCTTCTCATATGTGTTCTGTCATCCTACTAGTCGGCTATAGGATTGTCTTTGGTTTAGGATTTAGTTGGAGTAAAGGATTGCAACTACTCCTTGTGTTAGGCATACATCAGCGTACACCCAACTAAAAATAAAAAATAAAAACCCAAATATTTTAACCACTTCGATCAACAATCACAGTATTCCCTGAAAATGATGCAAAAATATCGATATCGCCCAAAGCTAAACCTCAAATTTAAGATGAAGAAATCAATCAACAATATAGTAACCCAACTCTAATAGGGGTCGAAAATGCAGGGACTACTTGAACTATCTTTCAAAATTACTAAAATCCAAGAGTATTACATTGAAGTAAATAAGTGGATTATACTTAACAGGCTGTGGAATGCTTTAGTTGTAATAATCTTAAATGAATACCAGGACTGTGTTCCTCTGGGCTTCTCAACTCCCTATGTTTATCGTTCTTAATTGAACAAACCCAATATCTTGTATGCAAAATTTGATAATTTATGTATCACCAATTATCTTGTGCACTCACTACTGTGTATCACTCTTTACCTTTAGAGTCTCAGGGTGTTTCTTTACTAACCCTTATCCTAGATCCTAAATTAACTATTACTGTTTGAGTCTCTAGTTAATTAGATAAAGATAACTATCTTAAGGAGATGAATATTGTTTGGTTATTTTAACAATTAACTCCAAATTACTATTGTGATATTTTTTCTGACTCAGTACCTATCTTGTGAAGAAAGTAGTGAATATAGGTGGGACCCTAATGTTTGTAGTCTCTATTATGTCTATTAAACTAACAATGATCACAATATATGCAAGAATATCAGTTTGAGACAATGTTGCATTTCCCCAACTTTGTTAATCTGCCAAGGTTCCAACAACTTTAGCTAAGGCATTTAGCCATTCGTCATTGTGAAACATTCAATGGCATTCATAATTGAAAGAATTAAATCAATCTCACAATAATTTATGACAAAAACTCAAAGTCCCAAATTAATAGTTCAACCAAAATTAAGAACAAAGCAATCCCAAGATAAAAAAATGAATCTCAAAATTAAATATATTTTTGTAAGTAATAAGAGTGCGTAAACAAACTAAATAACTTCCAAAGGGTATTTATAGAATACAAGAAAACCCAAGGAAACCAATCCTAAATGAAAAGAGAGAAATCAAAGTCGGTGTCCATCTATGGAACCATCAGGGCATAGGTGGTCCCATCATAGGTGCCCAGGACTCAAAAATCATCTAAAATGTCTTAAATTGATGTTTTTTATGCCTATAAGGCGTAGGTACTACCTACGGTCCATAGTTACACCTCCAAAGGTGACAGATTAAAAATCTTTAGCTTTTGAATCTCTAAACTTCAACTTTTTGCCAGATATTCTGGCACCTACACCACGAAGGAAATACCTATAGGGCGTAGGTTCCCACGTAGTTTTCCTAAAATCTTAATATTTCATATATTTTCTCTTTTTTAGATCAAAAAACTTATTTCTTGCAAAACACAACACAAAACACATCATATCTAAGAAAAAGACCTAAGTTATTACTTATTTTCATTTTTTAAGCATCAAAAGTGTTATGAAACCATAGAACCTCACATCCCTGGTGTGTAAAGATGGGTACTATTCACATATGTTTTGTTGATTATCTATTAATGTGTTGTGGGGCTGATGAAATCTCAATTAACTTGTTGTTTGACATATTTCAACAATTTTTTGCAATATTAGGATTAGATACTAATTTAGAAAAAAGTTCCATATATATTGCAGAGTGGGGCCAGATATTAGAGATAAAATATTAGCTAATTTAGGACTGACCTTGGATGTATTTCTAATTAAGTTCTTTGGATTACCTCTATCATCTAGGAAGCTATCAGTTCAATAGTGCAGCCTATTATTAAAAAATTTATCTCTAGGGTAAAATGTTGGTACTCAAAACTTCTATCCTATAGTGGTCGACTCCAGCTACTGAAGAGTATACTATTTGAGATGCAAACATACTGGGATTAGATTTTCTTACTTCTAAAAAATGTATTAACCCTTATTACTACATTGTGTAGGATATTCCTATGGACTTATAGCAATGAGCGCTTTCGAAGGTTTGTAATTACTTGGGAAATAGTATGTATGCCTAAAAGAGCAGAAGGTTTAAATGTGATTGAACATATAAAATGGATTAGATATGTAATTTGTATACTTTTATGGGTATTGGATCAAAAATAAGACAAGTTATGGGTTCTTTGTGGAACACTTAAGCCCTCCGTCTTGTAAAAATTGTTATGTTTTGGATCTTCTATCCATGGTCAACTCAAGGTAGTAGTCGTACCCATTAGATATGACTTAGTGACCCTCTCTTATATACTAGGAAGTGTTTTGGGGATTTCACACTATCCTAGATACGACTTAGGCTCCCCATGGTCCCACCTTTGGGTGCGAGTCATACTATGGCAACTCGTATGGAGTCTTAAGTGTTAGTTTGATGAGGCTATCTTGGGTACGGGTAAAGGTACCATTTATTGTATTATTCATACCCTTGGGTATGATTAAATTATGTGTAGTCATACCCTAAATAGTGTGGTGGTCCTTGGTGAGGCCTAGGTTATGAGTTATGGTACCACTCGTACCCTAGGATACGGCTTAGCGAGGGAGTCGTACCCTTCTGTAAGGTGATTTCAAGATTTTAGGCTGAGGTATTTATAGATATTTCCCAAATTAAAACCCATAAGTTCCCTTACTATATAAGGCATTGTGTCCTCCTAAATCCTTATTTTCCAAGATCAAAACATCACAAATACTCTCTCAAGCACATTATTGAAGTTTAAGAGGCTAGGGATTCAAGGGTGGTTTTCTAGAGGAAAAGATGAGTCAAGTTTCTTGATAGATCATATTGTTTAAGGAATGTAACCCTTCCCCTAAACCCTTATTTTGAAAGATCAAAACCTCCCAAATACTCTCTCAAGAATATCTTTGACGATTTGGAGGCTAGGGTTTCATGGGTGGTCATCTAGAGGTAAAGAGGAGTGAAGTTTCTTGTTTAGGCATGTAACTCTTTTCCTTATTTTTAAGTCCAAAACCATGTATTTTAATCCTGCATTAAGCCTTATAAATGATGGTTTTGAAATCAAATAATAAGAGTTTTGTGGTCAAATGATGACTAATGTTTTGTCTTTCTTATACATGATATTTTTATGATTTACTTAGGTTAGTGATTTTTTGTTGTGGTTTAACAAATTGGTCTCGAGTAACCCTAGTAATGATGAATTATACTTTAATTCTAGCCTTGGTAAAGGCATGCACACAAGGTGTATGTTAAAATGGCTAAGAGAATTTACTAGTCATTCGTTAATTATGTATTAAACTATGGTATTGTTCTAATGAATATGAGTGACATATGATATTGTTAAAATGAATATGAATTCTTGGTAAATGGTTGGTAAAGACCTTGTTGGCCATGTAATGAGTTAATGGATGTCTTGGATAATAGGTTGGCTAAATAGGTCATAGCCCCTAAACATGAAATAAAATTGTGTTTTGAACTAATGAGAGGTATAAAAATTCAAAAAAAGAATGAATGGTTTGTGGTTCGAGTCCACTTAACATATAAGGTATATAGGTTTTTGGTTCGGGTTTACTAACCGTAAGAGGCTTATTGGTTTGTGGTTTGGGTCTACTTTACCTTATGAGGCATAGTGGTTTTTGGTTTGGGTCCACTTACTATGTAAGGCATGTTGGTTTGCGGTTCGGGTTAACTTACCATATAAGATGTATAGGTTTGTGGTTTTGGTCTAATTACCATGTAATATGTATAGTTTTGTGGTTTGTGTCCACTTACTATGTAATGTGTATAGGTTTGTGGTTTGGGTCAACATACCATATAAAATGTGACAGATTGAGGTTTCGGTCCTCTAGTCTAATGTACAGAGAGGTTTAAGGTTTGAAAAGTTGAAGGGTAGGAGGTTGGAATTCCTTCACTCCATGTCTTATGAATGAAAGTTTCAAGATCGAATGTGATGACTTATTCTGTGATTTGGCATGTTATGTAACTATATGTATATATATCTTCATATATTCCTATACTTTTGTAAATGTGGTTGCATATGATGGTTTGGTGTGGTTTTGAACAAATGCACTATTATATCCTTATCCTTGAATTACATGCTAGTGCTCCAAGTGCTAACCA
The DNA here is from genome assembly GCA_030864215.1 of Capsicum pubescens. Lineage (NCBI taxonomy): Eukaryota > Viridiplantae > Streptophyta > Magnoliopsida > Solanales > Solanaceae > Capsicum > Capsicum pubescens. The sequence continues at coordinate 174,682,936 of CM061543.1, forward strand.
TCTCTAGATGCTATGTCCCATGTGACATAGGGTACATAGATTTTTCTTCTCTTCTATTGTAGTGACCATGTGTTCGGGCGGATCATGTATTTAAATTAAAGTGATGAGCTTCAATTCTTCAAAAGGCATACATTTGATAGTCTTTATTTTATGTTATAGACTTATTTTAGACTTGGTGTTGGCTGTTGTCGGGGCCATGTTCTGATATGTATTAGACATCGGATTTGAAGAGGCTTTGTGGATGACTGTGGACTTGGACATCTTGGACTTGTATGTTGTTGTGAATAAAAAGTTTATACATCATCTAAGTTATGGTTATTAGTATTGTTTCCTTATTCTTGACTTAGGGTTGCAGTTAATCCAACCCATTATGAATTAATTTGATGGTTAGGTTGGGTAGAGGGGCAATCTTTGGTCCTAGTTGGGCTTGAGATTTCCCATACGACATGGCCCTATTTTAGGTCGGGTCACTCTAGATTTACACCTATTATATAAAGAACAAAAGCCTTGATACTATGAAATTACCTAAGTCAGTTGGCTAGTCAAAAAAATTCTTGATGTAAAGAAATGTATAGTTTCTATGAGAACTGTTTAAACCAAACAACACTCAGTGGTCCTAAAGGCTTCAGCATAAAAATGAAGCTACTAGAGCATGCAAAATCAATATCCTCTAGCTTCCTAGAGCTAGCTATTTATGGTTCATGGTCAAATTCCTCGAAAAATTTTTATTTTATGACTAGTTTTACAAAATAAATTAACATTGGTGACAGAGTCCTAAATTTGGGTAAAATCGTTTCTACTAATTATGTACTATGCAGAAAACAAGTTATGGATACTCATGTTCATCTTTTCTTTGACTGCCCCTGCTCCATAAGTATCTAGTTAGGACTACAAAAATGGCTAGGATACAATAGAGCAATTGGAGATTGGAATCAAGAAGTAGTATGGCTTACTATGCAACAACATACAATAGACCTTAGTCTAGAATACTCTGTTTTTGTTATGCTATTGTTGTTTACCTGATTCGAGCTGAAAAAAATGCTTGAAGATTCAAAACCAGGCTAAAGAGAGTATCCAAATACTTAATGAAATCACGTTGCAGGTTCACTCTGTTGGACAACAATATCCTAAATATGGGCCAAGGCTACAATATCTTAATATGTATCCAATACAACTAGATTTGAGGTTATTTATTAAACATAAAATGTAAGTAGTGGTGACTGCATAAGGATAGAAGAAAGTGATACTAGAGTCGCTAGTCTAAGTCTAAATAGATTGGTTGGCATGTATTGTTGATACTTTTGGTTGAATGAAAAAGTTCATGTTTGACCAAAAATATATGAAGATGAAATCTTAGAGAAACTAAGAAATGATGTACATAGACATAATTATGAATAACTTCATTCATAGTTGACGTGTATGATAATACTTTGTGGTTGAAAGTACGATTCTTATACATCCTTAAAATCAATGGTCTTTGACAAAAATTGATTGTGGAAGGGTATTGTCTAAATATCCTGTACTCCTAAGATTGACCAAGATTTATAAATATCAAAATGAACACTACTAAAGGAAATTCATAAAGTTTATGAATAAATTTTTTTGGCTAAGTATTTGTATTATTAGCAAGTGATAGAGGAGAACTAAAAGACTTGTGGTTTGTCGCAGAATATTTAAAATTCAAAAATGGAAGTGGAACGTGATCTTGATGGACTTGTTGTTGAATAGAATTACCTTAAGACCATGAATAACTATATTTGGGTGACTATAGATAGGCCTATGAAATCTACATACCTTAGTCTCGTGAAGACCACAAATATTTTAACTTTTTTGGTTAAGTTTTAATTGAAGGAGATTTTGAGGATGCATGATATTTCAATGTATATTAAATCATATATAAATACACAATTTACCACTCACTTTCGGTGATCATTCTAAGGTAATCAATGAATTCCTTTGAGTTGTCCTTTCCATCATAAGACACAAATGCATGTAGAAAGTGTTGTTTCATGCGTCTTGCAAAATAAGTATCTTTCTAACAAGAACATACAAACACATGTTCAAAATAAAGTGAGAAAAATCAAATGAAGTTGTAACTCTATGTTCTCAACTTGTAACTTCAACAATAAGATCATCCCAACTTATGAACTTAAAAAAAATGAAGTTCAAACTATTTTCTAGAAAATAGGAAAACTCAATGTTTAGAAAAAGATGAAGACTGAAAGATTCAAGTCCACAAAATTTATGGTATGTCCTTAATGAAATTATTCCCTTAAAGTATCCGAGGTTATGAAATCTATCCTCCCAGAGTAAAATCAATCCGTTCGATAAAATAATGGTACCTCAAACTCTATCCAACTACAAATGCACTCAACAATTGACAAATCACACTTGAGTTTTTCAATAAAAAAAGTATTTTTCCTTTAAAAATTTTTACGTATACATTGTGGAGTATTCAATCATTTATAGCAAAATGGTGGTGCTTCAAAAAAAGAAGAAATTGTTCCTAAAAGGAAAACTATTTTGAATCGTTGAGCCACCTGCAGACAAACTTGCACTAGCATATGGGCCACATGAAGCTACATGTTGATATTAGTAAAAAATAGAACACCATCCTTAACCTTTGAAACCAACTGTAATCACGTACTAGTACCTTTACATGTGTCCGCACTTTCTCATGTGCATCTGCAAATAGAGAATATTTTTGGATTTGATTTTTAGACTAAAAATTCATTAACAATAAAGATTAAAATAAATTTTGTCTAAAGAGATAATCTCTTGTTCAATCATTTTCAAAATCTAAATTCAACTGAAGCTGAGCGAGCAACGATGAGGATGCTGTGAGGCTTGTTTTCTTCTTACCTCACTATCCATATGAAGGAATACTTTTATAAATAAGTAGAAGGATTTTTCTTTCTCCTACAAATGTGGGAGAACATTCCTTTTATAAAGTGAACAAATATTTCTCTTTTTCTTTATTTCTTTTCTCCATTGCCCATTCACATTTTCAGTAGAACACACTAAAAAGAACTAGTCAAACTCTCAAGGAATTATTTAGAGCATGTATGTTTTATTTTGAGGTTTGCTTGACTATAGTATACAGTTATCAGTTATTCAGATATCAATATTTTAGTTTACAAACTATTTCAGAATCATGTTTTATGCTTGGCCTTGCATTCTCAAATAATGTAGTTTACAGGTATTGATGTTCGGTCATCTCATGTTTTCCAGTTAGACCTTATCTCATATGCATAGTACTCCAAAATTTTAGTCAAATTATTAAGACTAAGTAGAGTCCAGTCTTACATGACTAATATTCAGCTATCAGTCATTCAGTTAATCAGATAAGCTTAGTATATGTTATGTTTGGCTTTGTATGTTTAGGTATTCATGCTCAGTATAAATGATTATTTAGATCCCCGATGTTATGTCAGTTTTCATCACGTAGTTCCAGACTCAATACTCAAATGGTATTCATATTTTACCTTATCCCACCTTCAGTTCTACATATACAATTAAAGTAAAGTTTTACAGAAACAAAGTGTAGAGATTCACAATCTTATCAGAGTATGTTGGTCACTCATGCTTTAAGATGTTTTCATATTTAAGTTTATTCTGTCCTATTGGTGAGTCTACTTACACTTAGCATACATATTTTAAGATGATGTATGAAATTAGTTTTACTTAATGCATTAACCCCTGAGTACTCAGTACATTACAGAAGTACTGATCCCTCTATACGTCTGTTTGGTTACATTGTTTCATAATGTAGATACCATTTGTATCCCTCATATCGTGATTAGATAGTTGCAGTTTCTAGCCAGCAAGTGATGTGTTCTCTTGTTTTGGGAACTCCAAACAGTTTTAGTTCATGTAAAGTTCATTTATTTTCATCTGTATTGATTAGTGGTAGTTGGAGGCATGTCCCAGCTATCTGTAGCCACTATTGTAGAGGCTTCTAAGATGTCAGTCAGAGTCAACATGTAAATTTTAGTTTCTTTCTTCAGTTTTATCAGATTGTAAACTTTATCAGTAATGTATTAATTCATATTATTCCATGATTATGTTTCTGCATAGCAGAACTTGTTATTTATGTTATTATAATTTAGTTGCTTAATAGTATGCCAGTTCACGAGTTAGCTTGGGATCACTTGTGGTGCCAAGCACGATGTGGCATCCAGGGTGTACTCTTTGGGCATTACAAACTTGGTATCAGAACATAGAGTTTAAGTTTCCTAGGGTGTCTATGAAGTCGTGTCTAATATTGTCTTGCAAAATGGTATGGAGACGTCTTTACTTTTTTTCAAGCGGCTACAGGGCATTTAAGAAATATTTCCCTTCTTTCATGTCTCAGATCGTGTAATAGAAAGGTTTTCTTAGAATCATCCTCAAATTCTCATCTTGCTTTATTCATGCCATCTCTACCTTATTTTTGAGGTAACAGAAACCATCAAGCTCAAATTCCTTCAGACAGAATTTTTTTAGACAGTCCCCACAGATAGTTATGGAATTTCATGGAAGCTTAATGTATCTCATTAGTTCACTTATGTTCAGAACTTTGAAAATATTCATTGTTGATCATGAAAATTATGCACTTTTCAAAAGTTATATGTGCATTTAGATCCCTTCTCAGAATCCTATGATAGCATGTGATCTACAATTAGAAGCATAAACCCAAAAGCTTAGAAGCAGTAGAGTTGGGATAACTTTATCCAAATTGAGCTGATTATATTCAAGGGTCTTGTTGTGTGAAGGTTAAACCTATAGGCTTGAACAATGTATGCAAGAATTTAAGTTTGTTAAGTCAAAACTATATTTTATTAATGTTTAGGTGTGATGGTAATTCTCATGGTTTAGATATGATATTATTATGCTATGAAAGAAGTTAGTATGGTTCATTGAAGGTTTGGGGATATCCATGTTAAGTGTTAGAATCTAAGTTTGAATCTTTGAAAATTTAGCTAATAGAAAGAAAAATTGAAGCTATAGATGGTGTGAACTAAGAGTAAAGTATTTGTAGTTCAGTTTAGAGTTATTAAAGAGGTTCAATGACTTAAGATGATAGATTTAGTCTAAGGGGGTGATGATAGAATAAGTGACCAAGTCAGGCTCTTAGATTCTAGTAGTAGTGCAGTATGTGTAGAAAAGAAGTAATGGAGGATGATTCCCAACAAATTCTTATCTCAGTGAAAAGCTTTTCGGTCTGCACGACATCTACTCATGCCTTACATGTCAGCTCTATCATCACAACTCGTATTCATGCACTTAATAGAAAATCATGTATGCTTCTAGTTCCTAGTATAAGGAGTTCCAGTTCACTCAGCAGTACGAATCATATTCATGACATCATAAACTCCAAATTCAGGTCATGAAGCTCATGACTCATGTATTCATTTTTCACAGTATGTTCTGATCTAGGAGCTCATGATACAAGCCTAATGATCAGCGAAATTCAAATTATGTCATGTATGTCATTAGTTTATCTCTCTTTGATGAATTCATGATTTTGATACTCTATTCCTCAAGCCTCAGTTAAGTGTCAAAGTAATCGTTTCATGTTTGAAGTCCTCATGTTCTAAGTTTCAGTGACCTCTCCTTGTGTCATGATTAGTTAAAATTATACGTGTGTTTTCTTGGGCTAGTGCATAAAAGTTTTAAGGATAGAGGTTTAGATAAAATGAGAAAGATGTTTTTGTTGCTTTTTGCCTACAAGCTCATGTATGGTTATGAAGATAGGCTTGAATGTCATGTTAGTGTACAAGTGGAATGTATAGATGAGTATAAGCTTCAAGTATAATTTAGTCTATATAGCCAACAATCACTCTAGCAGTCAGACAGACAAGTTCCTATGGCTCTCCATATTTCCATTTAGTCATACTATTTGAAATGCACATGAAAATGGTTATTCCTAGTGGTAATTCATTTTCATCCATTTAATTTGTGAATTCATCTCAGTTCATGCATCATGCATCAATTTCAGATCCCAGATATTCATCATGATTTAGTCCATAAGTTTCTTGTGCATCATCTTAGTCTTTCCTTGGTATTTCAACCAAGTTAGTAGTATTCAGGGGAAGAAGTATCCCAAGGAGTATATGTATTGCAGTACCCCAAGTATTCATGTCCTAAACCTTTCATTTTTCTTCATGAAATCGGATCCAGCTCAAAATAATGGTTATCCATTAGTTTACTCTCTCATTTATATCTAAGCCTTATAATTATTCTCATGTCATTGCATGTATTCAAGAAATCAATTCAGTTCATGATATTCATTCCATGTATCATGTTTCAGAATTAGTTATCCAACCATGTTCCAAGTCATTCATGTTCAAAATATGATCTCAGTTACCTTTGTACAGTATTGTCTGTCTAACTAGTCTCATTTGAGGACGAATGTTCTCAGGAGGGAGATAATGTAACACCCCATATTTTTGGGCTAGTCTATGAACTATCAGTCCTACATGTAAAAGCTATAATCCAAATGATTTCCATGTGAATATAAGTTTCATGATCTTTATCCTCGTTTTTAATATGCTTTCGAGGTGAAAATATTCATAAGAATCACTTAGAGAAAAGTTGAACTTAGAGCCTTTGATTTATCAAAAGTTTGGTATTCGATTCTACAAGAGTCTAATTTAAACGTATATAACTTTTTATATACATAGAAATTTGCAGGTCAAGACCCATCAAATTGTACATAATTTCATTATCTTTCAAACGATGCCGATTTTGCCTTAATCCTATACCCGAGAAAAAATTTATGGCATTTTTTGTGAGAGGCAGTAAGAAGACGTGTTTGGGATGCGATGCATCGGTAATAGATGCGATTAGCGATGCGACTTTATGGAAACCGCATTACAAAACATTTCACATGCTATTTCAGTTTCTAAAAGGTCTATGGGCACTTTGGTTACTTTCCCTCACCCAAATCCACCCATGACACTTATTTCATCCCCCAAAAGCATTAGATACATGATTTCTCATCTTTTGATAGAAAACCCTAGCCCCCTAAATAACACCAAGAACACCATCAAAGTTTGTTAATACAATCAATAAATTAAGGTTCCTAATCCAATAAGGTCAAGAAAAAGCTTTCAATAACATTCCCAAGACTTCCAAGTCAAGCTTTCAATTCTAAAGTCAAGCTTTCTACATCAAATTCATGATTTCTTAACGAATCCATCTAATTAAGGTATGTGGGAGTTCATCCATGGGTTTTCTTTCATCCATGGAACCCAATAGCTCATTTTCAAGTCCAAAGTGATGAGCTTTACATGTTAATATAAATTATATCCATGAAATTACTTGAAATTCAATTATGTATCATTGTTACAAATGGTTTTCATTGAAGTTGCTTTGATACGTTCGAATGATGATTTTCACATGCTAAATCCTTAACACATGTTTCTAATATTGAAAGTTATGTGATTTTCATGGTTTAACTACTCCCATGTTTAACTCGAGATCCCCGTGTGTTTGATTTCTAATTAAGAGTATATGCGTTTTCAAGTGGAATGAGCTAATAAATATTTTGAATTTTATAATCTTCATATCAAATCCTGAAGTTGTGAATTGATTCGTGTAACCATGATATTTTTGCATGCTTGCTCATTCCTATGTACAAATTTATGGTCCCCATGTGTTTGATGAATTGTACCATGTTAAATCCTTAATTGGCAATTTTTAATATTGAATTCATGTTATGCTTAGCTTAAACCATGAATTGCAAGTGTTTGACGAAATGCCCAAGCGATGGGTTTCTTTAAGTAATGACTGTTTGTTATGTCCTCAAAGCCTTAGTATGGTCTTGTTGTATTGTTATCGAGTCCTGTGGGTTATGAATACCCAAAATTTAGTTGTTGTATAGTTTTTTAAAATCTACAGAATGATTTGAGTTATACCATAGAAAATATAATTTAGTCAGTAGTATGGTCAGTTGTGAGTCCGATTAAGTTATCTCAGTCCGATTTTTGTCCCAGTAAGAATTTATATGTCAATTATTACTTCAGAATCTGTATGCACTTCTACTTTTAGAATACCATTACCTAAGATTATCAGTAGTTAGTTGATAATGTATGCACTAGTTAGTATTCCTGTGTCATTTAGTTAGGAGTAGGATTCAGCACTGAGCGAACGAAGGGATGGGGGTATTACTACCAGTTTAGGGTTTGGCCTTTCTATCAATCCCTGAGTTATAGAACAACGTATCTAGCGTAAGTTTGAGATGTCATCCTTCCAGGTTAGGGTTGACACATATATCATGAGTTTACTGCCAGTATAGGTTTACTTCTTAGTCCTTCGAGACACCAGTTTAGTGGATCCACACAACCAGTGTTAGTACCTATGACACGGTATTGACACCCTTCCAACTGGGGTTACAGGTTGGACCCTAATTAGCTCAGATTGGGGCATGTTAGTTAGATGATACCTCCCATAGTCTCAGTTACAGTCTCTGTTCAGTATGAAGTTTAGAGTTTAGTTTCATGTTTGCTTGACCATAGCATACAGTTATCAGTTATTCAGTTATCAGTATTTTTTCAGTGTTTTAGTTTACAGACAATTTTAGAATCATGTTATATGCTTGGTCTTGCATTCTCAGATAATATAGTTTATAGGCAGTCATGTTCAGTCATATCATGTTATCCAGTAAGTCCTTATCTCATATACACCATACTCCACAAATTTAGTCTAGTTATTACACTAAGTATAGTCCAATCTTACATGACTAGTATTCACCTATCAGTCATTCAGTTAATTAGATAAGCTTAGTATATGTTATGTTTGGTTTTGTATGTTTAGGTATTCATGCTCAGTATAATTGTATATTTAGATCCCCGATGTTATGTCAGTTATCATCACATAGTTCAAGACTCAATATTAATGCAGTATTCATATTTTACTTTATCCCAGCTTCAGTTCTACTTATATCATTAAAGTAAAGTTTTATAGAAACTAAGTGTAGGGATTCACCATCTTATCATAGTATGTTTGTCATTCATGCTTTAAGATGTTTTTAGATTTAGGTTTATTCTGGCCTATTGGTGAGTCTACTTATACTTAGCATGCATCTTTTAAGATTATGTATGAAATAAGTTTTACTTATTGCATTCACCCCTACATACTCAATACATTCCAGAAGTAGTGATCAACATATATGTTTGTGTGGTTACATTATTTCATAATGTAGGTACCATTTGTATCCCACAAATCATGATCAGACAGTTGCAGTTTCTAGCCAACAGGTGATCAGTTCTCTTGTTTCAGGAATTTCACGCTGTTTGAGTTCATGTAAAGTTCATTTATTTTCATATGTATTAATTAGTGGTAATTGGAGGCATGTCCCTACTATCTATAGTTAGTATAGTAGAGGCTTTGTAAATGTCAGTCAGAGCCATTCATGTAAATTTTAGTTTCTTCCTTAGTTTGACCAGATAGTGAACTTTATCAGTAATGTATTTATTCAGATTATTACATGATTATGTTTCCACATAGAAGTACTTGTTATTTATTTTATTATAATTTAGTTTCTTTACAGTATGCCAGTTCATGAGTTAGCTTGGGATTACTTGTGGTTCCAAGCACCGTGTGGCGTCTATTGTATATTCTCGGGGCATTACAAAACTTGTATCAGAGCACAGATTTCAAGTGTCTCGGGTGTCTATGAAGTCGTGTCTAATATAGTCTTACAGAATGGTACAAATATGTATGTACTTTTCTTCGAGAGGCTATAGGGAATTTCGGAAATATTTCCCTTCTTTCAATTCTTAGATCGTGCTATAGAATTGTTCTCTAAGAAACATAAACAAATTCTCATCATTCTATATTCATGCCATCTCTACATTATTTTTAAGGTAATAGAAACTATCAAGCTCAAATTCCTAAAGGCAGAATTTTCTCAGACAGTTTTAGAATTACATGCAGGTCGAAAATATCCCATTAGTTCCCTTATGTTCTGAACTTTGAAAATATTCATTCATGATAATGAAAATTGTGCACTAAGCCAAAGTTATATGTTCTTTTAGATCCCTTCTCAGAATCCTATGACAGCATGTGATCTAGTTTTAGAAGCATAAACTCAGATGTTTAGCAGTAGTAGAGTTCGGATAGCATTATCAATATTTAGCTCATTATATTCAAGGGTTTTGTAGTGTGAAGGTTGAATCAATAGGCTTGAAAAGTGTATGTAAGAATTTAAGTTTGTTGAGTCGAAAGTATATGTAGTTGATGTTTCTATGTGATGGTAATTCTCATGGTTTCGATATGATGTTAGTAGGATATGAAGGAAGTTAGTATGGTACTTAAAGGTTTAGGGATATCCATGTTAAGTGTTATAATCTAAGTTTTAATCTTTAAAAATTGAGCTAATAGAAAGAAGAACTGAAGCTCTAGATGGTGTGAACTACGAGTAAAGTTATTGCAGTTCAGTTTAGAGTTATTAAAGGGGTCCACAGACTGAAGATGATAGCTTTAGTCTAAGAGGGAGATAATAGAACAAGTGATAAAGTGAGGCTCTCACATTCTAGTAGTAGTGCAGTATTTGTAGAAAAATAGTAAGGGAGTGTGATTCCCAACCCATTATTATATCAGTAAAAAGATTTTTGGTCTTCACGATATCTATTCATTCCTTACATGTCAACACCATCATCACAACTCATATTCATGCGCTTAATAGAAAATCATATACGCTTCTAAATCCTTGTATAAGGTGTTTCAGTTCACTCAGCAGTGCGAATCATATTCATGTCATCATGAACTCCAAACTCAGGTCATGCAGCTCATGACTCATATACTCATATTTCACCGTATGTTCAGATCCAGGAGCTCATGCTAGAGTCCCAATGAATAGTAAAATTCAGATTTTATCATGTATGTCATCATTTAGGCTCTCTTTAAAGAATTCATGCTTTTGATACGCTATTCCTTAAGACTTAGTTAAGTGCCAAAGTAATCTTTTTATGTTTCAGGTCCTTATGTTCTAAGTTTTAGTGACCTCTCCTTATTTCATGATTAGTTAAAATTCTATGTGTGTTTTCTTGGGCTAGTGCAGAAAAGTTTTAAGGATAGAGGTTTAGAGAAAATGAGAAAGATGCTTTTGTGGTTGTTCACTTACACAAGATAGTCTTGAATGTTATGTTGGTGTACAAGTGGAATGTATAGTTTAGTATAAGCTTCCAGTATAATTCAGTCTGTATAGCCAACAATCCACTCGAGTAGTCAGACAGACAAGTTCCTATGGCTTTCCATCTTTCTATCTAGTCATACTAATCAAAATGCTCATGAATATGGCTATTCCTAGAGATAATTTATTCACATCCATGTAATTTGTGAATTTAGCTTAGTTCATGCATCAGGCATAAGTTTCAGGTCCCAAATATTCATCATGATTTAGTCCATATGTTTCCCGTGCATCACCTCGGCCTTTCCTTAGTATTTAAACCAAGTCAGTACTATTCAGGGGACGAAGTATCCCAAGGGAAAGATGTATTTTAATACCCCAAGTATTTATGTCCTAAACATTATATTTTTATTCATCAGTTGACTCTCTCATTTCTATCTCAGCCTTATAATCATTCTCATGTCATTGCATGTATTCAAGAAATTAGTTTAGTTCATGATATTCAGTTCATGTATCATGTTTCTAAATTAATTATGCAATCATGTTCCATGTCATGCATGTTAAAAATATGATCTCAGTTACCTTCGTACAATACTCTCAGTCTAACCAATCTCATTTGAGGACGAATGTTCCCAAGAAGGAGATAATATAACACCCCATATTTTAGGCTAGTCTATGAACCATCGTTCCTACATGTAAAAACTATAATCTAAAAGATTCCCATGTGAAAATATGTTTAATGATATTTATCCTCGTGTTTAATGTGATTTTGAGGTGAAAAATGTTCATAAGAATCACTTAGAACAAACTTGAGCTTGGAGCCTTTCATTCCTCAAATGTTTGGTATTCGATTCTACAAGGGTCTACTTTAAGCACGTATAACTTTTTATATACATGGAATTTTGTAGCTCAAAACCCACCAAATTGTAGATAATTTAATTATATTCTAACGATACAAATTTTGCCTTAATCCGATACCCGAGAAAAATGTTATGGTATTTTTTGTCAGAGGTAGTAAGCCGACGCGATTGGGACACGACGTGTAGATAATCGATGAGATTAGAGATGCGATGTGATGGCATCTGCATTACACAACTATTTCACATGCTATTTCAGTTTCTAAAGGGTCTAGGGGAACTTTGGTCACTTCTCCTCACCCAAATTTGCCCATAACACTTAATTTCAGCCCACAAAAGCATTAGATACATGATTTATCATCTTTTTCTCTGTAAGAAAACCCTATCCCCCTCAAGAACACCAAGAACTTCATCAAATTTTCTTTAATAAAATCAAGAAATTAAGGTTTCTAATCCAAGAAGTTTAAGAAAAAGCTTTCAATAACATTCCCAAGGCTTCCAAGTCAATCTTTCAGTTCCAAAGTCGATCTTTCTATGTCAAATTTATTATTTCTTCAAGAATCTATCTAATTAAGGTATGTGGGAGTTCATCCATGGGTTTTCTTTCACCCATGGAGCTCAAAATGTCATTTTCAAGTTGAAATGATGATATCTACAAGTTAATATGAATTATATCCATGAAATTACTTGAAATTCAATTATGTATCATGTTTACAAATGGTTTTCATTGAAATTGCCTTGATATGTTTGAATGATGATTTTCACAAGCTAAAGCCTTAACCCATGTTTCAAATATTGAAACTTATATGATTTTAATGGTTTAACAAGTCCCATGCTTAACTCATGATCCTCATGTGTTTGATTTCAAATTAAGAGTATATGCATTTACAAGTGGAAAGAGACAATACATATTTTAAATGTTATGATCTTCATATAAAATCCCAAAGTTTTGAATTGATTCGTGTAACCATGATATTTTTGCATGCTTTCTCATTCTCATGCACAAGTTTATGGTGACCATGTGTTTGATGAATTGTCCCATGTTAAAGCCTTAATTGGAAATTTTTAATATTGAATTCATGATATGGATACATGTCTAAAACTATCCCTATACTTAGCTTAAACCATGAATTGTAAGTGTTTGATAAATTGCCCAAGCAATGGGTTTCTTTAAGTAATGATTGTTTATCATGTCCTCAAAGCCTTAGTATGGTCTTGTTGAATTGTTATCGAGTCCTGGTGGTTATGAATACCCAAAATTTAGTTGTTGTCAAGGTTTCTAGAATCTACAGAATGATTTCAACTATACCATAGGAAATATTATTCAGTCAGTAATATGGTCAATTGTGAGTCTGATTATGATAGTTCAGTTCAGTTTTAGTCCTAGTATTAGTTTATACATTAATAATAACCTAGGAATCCATATACACTATTATTTTTAGAATACCGTGACTTGAGCTTATCGGTTAATAGTGCATGCACCAGTTAGTATTCTAGTGTCATTCAGTTTGGAGTAGGATTCAGCACCGAGAGAACCCAGGGATGGGGGCATTCCTATCAATTTAGGGTTTGACCCTTAGTAGAAATCCCTGAGTTACAAAACTACGTAGGCAACGTAGGTTTGAGATGTCTTCTTGTCAGGTTAGGTTTAACACATATCTCATGGGTTTTTTGCCAGTATAGGGCTACACCTAAGTCCTTTGGGACACCAGTTTAGTGGAACCACAAAGCCAGTGTTACTACCTATGGCACGGTACTGATACCCTTCCAAGTGGGGTTTCAGGTTGGACCCCGATGATCTCATATTTGGGCATGTCAGTTAGATGATACCTCCCATAGTCTACGTTAAAGTTTCAGTTCATTATTCAGTTCATTGTTCAGTCTCAGATTTTCTTGACCATAGCATACAATTATCAGTTATTCAGTTATCAGTATTTTTCAGTATTTTAGTTTACAGACTATTTCAGAATAATGTTATACACTTGGTCTTGCATTTTCAGATAATATATTTTACGAGCATTCATGTTCGATCATCTAATGTTGTCCAGTTAATCCTTATCTCATATGCATAGTACTCCACAGTTTCAGTCCAGTTATTCAGACTAAGAACAATCCAGTTTAATATGACTAGTATTCATCTATCAGTCATCTAGTTAATCAGATAAGGTTAGTATATGTTACGTTTGGTTTTGTATGTTTAGGTATTCGTGATCAGTATAATTGTATATTCAGATCCCCGATATTATGTCAGTTTTCATCACGTAGTTCCAAACTCAGTATTTATACAGTATTCACATTTTTCCTTATCCCAGCTTTAGTTGTACTTATATTATTAAATTTTTATAGAATCGAAATGTAGATATCAACCATCTTATCAGAGTATGTTTTTCACTCATTCTTTAAGATGTTTTCAGCTTTTAGTTTATTCTGGCCTATTGGTGAGTCTACTTATAATTAGAATTCATGTTTTAAGATTATGTATGAAATTAGTTTTACTTATTTAATTGAACCCTACATACTCAGTACATTCAAGAAGTACTGATACACATATATATCTTTGTGGCTACATTATTTCAAAATGTAGGTACCATTTATAGCCCGTACATGATGATCATACAATTGCAGTTTACAACCAACTGGTGATGAGTTCACTTATTTTGGGAACTCCAGATAGTTTTAGTTCATGTACAATTCATTTATTTTCATATGTATTAATTAGTGGTAGTTGGAGCCATGTCCCAGCTATCTATAGTTATTATAGTAGAGGCTTCATAGATGTCAGTCAGAGTCAGTCTTATAAATTTAAGTTTCTTCCTTCAGTTTTATCAGATTGTAAACTTTATCAGTAATGTTTTTATTCATATTATTCCATGATTATGTTTCCACACAATAGAACTTGTTATTTATTTTATTATAATTTAGTTACTTAAAAGTATATCAGTTCATAGATTAGCTTAGGATAACTTGTGGTTCCAAGCACCGTGTAGCGTCCTGGGTGTACTGTCAGTGATTTACAATTATGAATACCTATTTCTTATGATAGCATAAAGTGTTCCTAATTTTGTCAAGAAGTACCTCTTCAAGAATTAAGTGACACTCTTGTCTTTATTATTTTGCCTTATGATGTCCTAAATAAATTTTGAAACATAATCATTGACCAAGAGGTAACATTTTCAATACAAGTTCAAGAATGGTCCCATTAATTCCAACCCACATAGATCAAATAACTCCATGTCCATACTCAATTTCAAGGGCATTTCATGCCTTATTTAGATACCATTATTCCTTTTCCATTGCATATATGTCTATACTAACTCATGGACATCACGATACAAAGTTGGCTAAAAAATGCATTTTTGAGGACTTTTGCAGCCGTACATACACCACCATGGAAACCAACAATTGATGATGAATGACATACCTCAGAATAGTCCACTTTTAGTACTTCATAAAAAAATATTGTATCTATCTATCCACACACTCCATAATGATACATGTTAATCCCAATTGTACCTTTTCACATTATGGAGGAAACATTTTCTTTGGTAATGGTTCAAGCTATCAGTAAGCCATCTTCTCACTACTAAATTTGTAAAATAAGCAGACCATGGTAGCATATTCCTTGTGTTAGACATGAAAAGCATGGTACCATATTCCTTCTGTGAGACATGAAAATCCCATTGATAAACATGTCAATAATCATAATTTCACACAGTTTTCCTTGTCAAACTCGATATGGGATAAATGATCGCTACTTGTTTTTCACATTTTTTTTATTCTTAGATTCAAAAAACTCTTGAACTAGAAAGATCCTACGAATCAACTGAAGTTTAGCTTTTTTTTTCGTCATCAAATATTGAAAGGTTGCATAGTCGATGTTAACCAAAACTTTTATGCCTAATAAATTGGCATTGAACTTCTTAAAACATAGACTATGTCAAACGCCTCTTATTACATAATCGTATAATTTTGTCCTAAATAATTTAAGGACTTACTATCATAGTAAATAGGATGCAAAGTTTGTCCATTTTTCATTGTAGTAACGCGCATAATGCCAAGCCATTTGAATCACACATCAATTAAAAAGGTAGTGACTAATGTGCATGGTTTCAGGGAACTTTCGATGCTTAAAATTAGAAAATATGCAAGTACATAGGTATATTTTGTAATATATGATGTGTTTTTGTGTTTTTGTTGCAGGAAACTAGATTTTGGAGCTTCAAGGAATAAAAAGAGTTAAAATTTTCAGAAGGGTTTAGTTACGGTCCCACTTACTAGCCGTAGGTAGCACTTGCAGCCGCCTTAAGTGGATACATAAGTTTCATAGAGACCATGGTTTGAGAAGATGAAAGTTTAAAATTGGTCTAACATTGATAGAGTGTATAGGCACATAAGTACCACTTATGCACCGTAAGTGCCAATGTAGGTATTAGAGATTTAAAGTTCTGAGATTCTGAAGTTTGAAGACTTTTTTGACAGTTACAAGAAGGCAACTTATGGGGTATAAGTACCACTTACACCATTATATGTGCCACCGTGGGTATCAACCTTAAGACTCAAAAAATTGTCTATCACTTATAACCCACTAAGGGGCTTATAAGAACAATTTACGACCCTTAATTTGGTTCGTAAATGTCCACCGACCAAATTTTCCATGATTATTTTATTTTAGGATGTTTAGGGTTCTAATGTAAACTATAAATACCATTTTGAGGTTTTTGTATTAGTTTACACACTCTTTACATTCACAAACATATATTGATACTAATATTCAACCTTTGATCTTGGAATCCTTTGTTGTTGATTATTTGGTAGATTATTAACTTAATACTTTGGGTTTTCTTCTTAAATTGTTGTGAGATTAATCTTATACTTTATTTTATAAATTCCATGGATATTCTTGTAAACTTGAGTGCTTAAGACACCTAACAAGGGTTGCGGAAACCCTAGCTAAATAACAAAGTAGGGGAAGTGTGAGGTCTTTATAGATCAGTGTTTATGTATGCATTATGATCTTTTTAAATTGGTATGCTTTCATTAATACCACGTCAGTTATGAACTATCTTGTATTCGAGATCATTTTCACATAAGAGTTTGATATTAGGAAATGAGGATTACGATAGTAATTCAAGAATACCAACCTTTATCTAATTAATTTGACACCTAAAAGGAGATAGTTGAACTGGGGTACAAGACAAGGGTTAGTAAGGAGACACTATGAGACTCACAAGGTGAAGAGTGAAATTAACCAAAGGCATTCACAAGTTGGCTGATGATACATATCTTGTCAGATTATACATAAAAGGGTAGTGAGTTAGTCAAATTGATCATGATAAGTTTCTCGAGTTAGGAAGCCAGGGAGAACACAGTCGTAGTATTTATCACAGATTCAATTCAACTAAAAGGATCAAGACATGTTACTACTTTATGGTTTTCATAGTAAAACTCCGTACTTAATTTCTTATATATTTCCAGCTACTTCAATAGATTCATGAGAGACATTTGACCTATTCCCTGTGGGTTCTACCCCAACCTCTATTTGGTTACTATGTTAGATATTAACTGCGTTAGATTTCTTTGGCGGTATAACTTGTGCGATATTAAATTTTTGCGCCATTGCTGAGAATACATCACAGATTAAGTGATTGAAGTTGTTGAGGTTGTTCGGTTTTTCTTTCTACTTTTCTAGGGTTTTTCACAAGTGTATGCCCAATACAAGGAGTTAAGGTAATTCCTTAATTGTAATTGATCCAAAGATAGAGAGAACACTATAATAGAATTTTAGGATGTCGAAACATGATCACAAAGCTCATCATGAGGGGATTTGAGATAATTCAATTAACGTGCCTCCCTTACATCCACACGTTGTTTAGGAGGCAGCTGCATAAAACACTACATGGTTACCTAAAAAAATAATTCAAGTATGGATAATGAGGTTTCCCGTTATGCAACTCAAGAGGAAAGACATAGGCAAGAAGCAAATCACCAATCAGAACTAGACAAAGGTTGAACAAATAAAGTTCAAATGCCCCCAGCTTTTCCATACTTCCCAGCATATAATGATATGGAAGATGACTTAGGGTATTTTAAAACTATTGATATATGAGTCATTATTCCTCCTGAATTTTCTTAGGTGGTAAAGTAGGATATTATAAGTGCAATAATTCAGCTACTCAATCTCAAGGTTGTTGCAGCTGGTTTGCTGACTGATGATGCAAATATGCATATCATGAATTTTGTAGGGATCTACACTTTATATAATTTACCTGGGTTAGTTAGGAATCTTTTAGACTAAAGTTATTCCCAATCTCTCTGTACGGTGATTCATTACTATTGCTAGGGAAATTACCTTATGGGTCCATCACTAACTGGAATGACCGGTGAAAATAGTTTTTGGACTGATTTTTCCAATCTTCTAGGATGTTGTAGTTGAGGATGAAACTTATAATTTCAGGAAATTATAGTTTGAAATACTGTGTAATGCCCCAATTTTCTATAACCAGAATGCTACATGGTGCTTATGATCTCGAAGTACCACAACCTAACACTTTTCTAGTACCTATACTGAGCAATACATAATATAATAAAATACATACGGAAAACTGGTGGAAACTTGCCATAAGGTTCAAAAACTTAACATACAACTGAATAATGTCTATCAATATTAATACTGAAACAACTGTCTATATAACTAGTCTGAAAAACTCTATAGTCTAAAAGTATCTGAACTATCTGAATAAGGAGTTGATGGGAAATGTCCCCAACTAACTCCAACTACTGAAATAAACTGAATCTAATGTAATACAAAAATAAGAAGCATCCTCGAATCATGAGGACTAACTGCTATGTCAGCTGCTGACTGAGTCTGGACTGATAAGGGTGCTCTAGATCTCACGCTTTTGAACCTATGGTATAAGATACCATAGCGCAAGAGAAAAGTATGCGTCAGTACTTTGAATGTATTGCTATGATCAATGAGGTAAGGCTAAATTCAAGGGCTTATGCATGAACAATACTGACTAGACAATCTAAGTATGTTGAAAGAGAATACATGCATGAATGCATAAACTATCACTAAAATCGTAGTAACACAAATTTTTTACTTCTGAATACTAGTTTCTAAATAATGACTTACTGATGTCTGAGTCAACTAGTACTCATATATTCGTTCAGTGACTCTTGGATACTTAACAACTGAGTCTACTCATAATAATAATGATTGACTATATCTGAGATCAGGACTATCTAGTCGGTGAACTGTGATTCTACTGCAATGATGATGGTTTATGTCTGAGATCAAGCCTATCTAGTGGGTGATCTCTGAATCTACTAATAATTATAATGATTGACTGATTTTAAGATCAAGCCTATCTAGTGGGTGATCTCTGAATCTGGGGAATTGTCTAAGTTTTTCACTAAGTTGTGTGACCGCATCTTATGGCCCTAAATAAGAAGAACTATCTGAATTCTTGAATGAGACTAAATCTAAAGTTGAAACTGTGGGAGTTCTCACTTAACCGACAAGCCCCAATCTGAACTGGTGGGGTCCAACCTGTAACTCCAGCTAGAAGGGTGTCATTACTATGCCATGGGTAAAGAAACTACTATGGTCAAGCCTCTCTAACAGGTGACCCTGAACAGGAAGTCAAGCCTAAGGCATTGGGTGACTCCTAGAAGGTAGTCAAGCCATAATCTAATGGGTAACTCCTGGTCCTGCACTGGCTATGAAGTTCTAGAGTTCAGTGATTGATGCTAACAACTCTGCCTTTCTAACGGGGAAGTCGTCGTCCCTGCACTTGCTCGATGCTAGTTCCTACTCCCATCTGAAAGACACTAAACTGATTCTTAAATGGTATTAGACTGAGCTAAATCTATTACTGATCATCTTACTTGACTAAGTTAACTTGATTCTATTGTCTAACAGAACACTTTAGAATTCTACTTTTTGTCTGAATAATATTATGTTCTGTAACTTACTGAGCTTTACTGAATTCTGAAAACAATGGATGTCCAAACATGATATGGAAATGAGTTAGGCAGATATGGAGACTAGATTGAACTAGTACTGAGATTACTGAATTTTTTAAAGTTCTGTAGATGACTAAATTCTACTTATCAAAGCACAACTGAGATTATCTTGAGACTGACTCGGCTCTATACAAGCATCTAAGTTTTTGGGTATAAATACCCGTATGACTCGATATCATAAATTAATAATATAGGACCTTACTTGAATATCATGATAATGGACTTTCACTCAGAACACAATCAATATGATATCTCGCCAATCACTTGAATGTCATAAACATGTAAATGTATAGGCTATGCATACTTATATCACATAGTTGTTCAATAAGGAATACACATGGATAAGAATGCATGCAACTTATCAAAATACATTCACTAAGTCATTTCAACAAACGCTTGGCATGTACTAGTTATCACATAATTGGGGATTTCATGCTTAACATACTAAAAAGGCACTATCATGCAACTTGAAGGGGTTTTATCATGCTTTGGTTATACCATAGATTATATACTTAATTATCATGAATACATCAATATTATGCAACTTGAAGGGGTTTTATCATGAACATCACATAGTAGGATCAAAGATTGGATCTTTGAAATCAAGTCATGAATTAAAACTCATCAACAACATGAACTTCAATTTTATTCACAAAAATCATGACAATCTCATAAATCTATAATCTTGAATTTAGAAAAGGATTCTTGAACTTCTTGGGTGAAAAGAACACAATAATCAACATCTAACATACCTGAAAAACATGAATCTTGAAAGAGAATGACTTTTCTTGAAGGTTCTGGAATGGGAATCTTAATTCTTGATTACCTTGTGGAGAGTGTGATGGGGTCTTGAAGTTAATTTAGAAGAAACCCTAAATTTGTTCTTGGAAAAAAAGAGGGTTAAGAGCTTTTGAAACTAAATCACAATATTGTTGGCATTTTATGTCATGGGGGTAAGGTTTAGGATGAGGGAAAATACCAAAATACCCCTACAAAATTACTTCCCAGTTACTGAAATTTTCAGCTGACGACCAAGGCTGATAAGCCATCAAATCTGTGATAGCCCGTCAGTCCAGGTCATCACCTGGGATCTGATGACATGGGCTGATAAACCGTCAAATCTGTGATAAGCCGTCAGCTCATGTCGTCACTTAGCTGCCAGGCTGACATGCTGGAGTAAAATGGGCATAACTTTTTCTTCGATATTGGATTTGGGCAAAATTGGTATCATTGGAAAGCTAATTAAATTATATATCTTTTGTTGGGTCATGAGCTCAAAAATTCACAGTATAATGATATATATGCTTGTTTCCAGTTGACTATACCAATATCCTTCCCAAGAATTTAATCGGTAAGGGATGTCTTGATTCATCTAAAAGCTAGAACGTATTTGAGTCCTTAATATACATTAAACTTTATCATAAAACTACCAATTCACTAGAATTTATTTCTCATGAGCTTGAAGCATGGTGCCAATATCGGTTGGGACTCTCAGGATATTACAATATAACTCCATTGGGAACATTCGTCCTCGAATGTCGCTTGTTAGGCTAAGAGTACTGATGGTATGATCTTAATTAAGGGATGAGAACATCTAAAATATGACTATGCAATTGGAACTACTGATATTCTGAGTTCTTATTCTGAACATGCATATCTGATGCATGGGATACATGGCTGAAACTATTGATAAGTTATATTCTCGTAATGAACATGCATATCTGATGCATGGATACTTGACTAAGTTGCTGTCATGAATGGATGGATGAATACATTGATGAAATGAACTTTTCTACTAAACATGTATATCTAATGCATGAATATTTGACTTAACTGACTCTTGAAAGCATGACTGACTATGCAATGATAACTGCTACAAAGCTTGTAATGAGAATCTGAGCATAAAATTGAATGGGTTTTAGGAATCGAAAAAAGTAGGGAGTTATAGGGTATCACTCCCTTGTTACACTATGTCCCTCTAAGAACACTTACTTCACCGAAGTACTTCAGAAAACTGAGGCGATGCACAAGGCACCTATGAATGGGTTCATAGCTAAACATCTAGGATCTGAATCTAATGCATGATGCATGAAATGAGTTATACTCATAACTACTAGAATATTCTATCTTGGAATTGTCACATGCCTGATATTTATGACAGCATGATTAGGTGAAAAGACGAGAAAACAATATATGCGAATCTGACTGTCTGACTACTAAACTGAAGTGTTGGCTCTGCTAACTAACTCATGTTGAAAACATATACTTAACTAAAGTACTTCTTCTGTACTCTTTCTACTATACTCTCCGTCTAAGCCTCAATCCATCACCGTAAGTCCGTGAACACTTTACTAAACTTTAAACTACTAATACTATCTCTTGCGAAACAACTCTTAACTCTCTTTAGTCTCTGTAATCATCATCACATACATACACTCCTTTCGACACTTGATTGTCTCACTAACACATAATCTTCTTTTATTCCTTTATAGGCTACTTATACCGCCTCCATAACTTAATACTTAGTTTAAAGCCCATAAGGTTCAAAAACATAACATACAACGGAATAATATATATCAATATATAAACTGAAACAAATGTCTGTATAACTAGTCTGAAAAAACTCTATAGTCTGAAAGCCTCTGAACTATCTGAATAAGGAGTTGACTGAAACAAATGTCTGTATAACTAGTCTGAAAAAACTCTATAGTCTGAAAGCCTCTGAACTATCTGAATAAGGAGTTGATGGGACATGTCCCCAATTAACTCCAACTACTAAAATAAACTGAATCTAATATAATATTGAAATAATAATCATCCTCGAATGATTAGGACCCACCACTACATTTACTACTGCTGATTGAGTCTGGACTGCAAAGGGTGCTCTGGATCTAGCACTTCTAAACTTATGGTATAAGACACTATAGCGCAAGAGAAAAGTATGCATCAGTACTTTGAATATACTGATATGATATATGAGGTAAGGCTAAATTCAATGGCTTATGCATGAACAATATTGACTAGACAATCTAAGTATGTTGAATGAGAATACATGCATGAATGCATAAACTATCACTGAAATCATTATAACACAAAATACTAACTTCTGAATACTAGTTTCTGAATACTGACTAACTGATGTTTGAGCCTACTAGTACTGATATCATAGTTCACTGACTCTGGGATATTGAATAACAGTGTCTTCTTATAATAATAATGATTGACTATATCTGAGATCAAGCCTATCTAGCGGGTAACCTCTGATTCTACTCTGATGATGATGGTTTATATTTGAGATCAGGCCTATCTAGCCGGTGATCTTTTAATCTACTAATAATCATAATGATTGAATGAGTTTGATATCAAGCCTATCATGTGGGTGATCTATGAATCTGAGGAACTATCTCAGTTCCTTACCGAGTTGTGTGATCGTTTCTAATGGTCCTAAACCTGAAGAACTATCTGAGTTCTTGAATGTGACTGAATCTGAAGCTGAAACTGTGGGAGTTCTCACTTAACCGAAATTCCCCAATCTAAAATGGTGGGGTACAACCTGTAACCTCAGCTAGAAGGGTGTCAGTACTGTGCCACAGGTAAAGACACTACTATGGTCAAGCCTCTCTAACCGGTGACCCTGAATAGAAAATCAAGCCTAAGGCATCAGGTGACTCCTAGAAGGTAGTCAAGCCTTAATCTAATGGGCAACTCCTGGTCCTGTGTTGGCTACGCAGTTCTAGAGTTCAGGGACTGATGCTAACTACTCTGCCTCTCTAACGGGGAAGTCGTGGTCCCTCCACTAGCTCGGTGCAAGTTCTAATCCCAACTAAAAACACTGAACTGATTCTTAAACTATTTTAGTTCGAGCTAAATCTGTTACTGATCATCTTACTTGACTGATCTAACTGAGTTCACTTGATTCCGTTGTCTGACGGAACACTTTGGAATCCTACTTTCTTCTTGAATACTATTGATTTCTGTAACTTACAGAGCTTTACTAAAATCTGAACTAAATTTTGAAAACTACTGATGTCCGAACTAGATACGAAACTGAGTTATACTAATATGGAGACTGGATTGAACTAGTAATAAGATTACTGAATTTTCTTAAGTTCTATAGCTGATTGAATTCTACTGATCATAGCACGACTGAGATTATCTTGAGACTGACTCGGCTCTAGATAAGCAACTAAGTTTTCAGTTATAAATACCCCCAAAACTCGATAGCATAAATAAATAATATAGGATCACACTTGAATATCATGACAACGGACTTCCACTCACAACACAATCAATACGATATCTCGTCAATCAATTGAATGTCATAGAAATGTAAATGTATAGGGTATGCATACTAATATCTCATAGTTGTTCAATATGGAATACACATGGATAATACATTCACTAAGTCATTTCAAAAGGCACTATTGGGGATTTCATACCTAATATATGCCTAATTATCACATAATTGGGGATTTCATGCCTAACATACTAAAAAGGCACTATTCTCTTTACACAAGTATTCTATCAAACATATGGGGATCATGCTTTAGTTATACCACAGATTCTATACTTAATTATCATGAATACATCAATATCATGAAACTTGAAGGGGTTTTATCATGAACATCACATAGTAGGATCAAAGATTGAATCTTTGAAATCAAGTCAAGAATTAAAACTCATCAACAACATGAACTACAATTTCTATTCACAAAAATTATGACAATCTCATAAATATATAATCTTGAATTCAGAAAAGTATTCTTGAACTTCTTGGGTGAAAGGAACCCAAGAATCAACATCTAACATACCTCAAAAGCTTGAATCTTGAAAGAGAATGACTTTTGTTGAAGGTTCTGCAAAGGGAATCTTAATTCTTGATTACTTTGTGGAGAGTGTGATGGGGTCTTGAAGTTAATAGAGA
Source organism: Capsicum pubescens (assembly GCA_030864215.1). Taxonomy (NCBI): domain Eukaryota; kingdom Viridiplantae; phylum Streptophyta; class Magnoliopsida; order Solanales; family Solanaceae; genus Capsicum; species Capsicum pubescens. The sequence goes on from CM061543.1 coordinate 174,707,861, forward strand.
AGAAACCCTAAGTTAGTTATTGGAACAAAGATTCTTAAGAGATTTTGTAACTAAATACAATAGCTAAGTACGTGTTTTTGGCATTTTATGTCGTGGGGGTAAGGTTTAGGGTGAGGGAAAAGACCAAAATACCCCTACAAAATCACTTCCCAGTTGCTGAAATTTTCAACTGACGACCAAGGCTGATAAGCCGTCAGATCTGTGATAGCCTGTCAGCCCAGATCGTCACCTCGGATTTGACGACATGGGCTGATAAGCCATCATATCTGGGATAAGACGTCATCTCATGTCATCACTAAGTTGCTAGGCTGACATGCTGGAGTAAAATAGGTATAACTTTTTGCTCCGATATCGGATTTGGACGAAATTGGTATAGTTGGAAATCTATTAAATTATCTATCTATTGATGGTAATGATCTCAAACATTCGTAGTATAATGAGATATATGCTTATTTGAAATTGACTATACGAATATCCTTCCCAATAATTTAATCGGTAAGGGATCTTTTGATTCGTCTAATAGCTGGATGTATTTAATGCATTAATATACATCAAACTTAATAATAAAACAACCAAATAACTAGAATTTATTTCTCATGAGATAGAAGCATGGTTCTACTATCGGTTGGGAATCTCGAGGTATTACAGACTATATGAGGAATGGTTAAGGTTCAAGAAGAAGTTGATAATGATGCCTAATCATAGGATATCAAGGAGAAATTTGATTGAGATATTCTATCAATCCCTGAATGTTAGTTATGAAACTATTATGGATAATATTATTAGTGGAGAGTTCATGAGCTTGTGTTGGGAGGTAGCTTCAGAAATCTTAGATCAGGTCTCTCTTACCAACTGAGGATGGCATACTCGAGAGGCAAAAAAAGGTGTTGGTGCTTATGTTATTGGTTCTTCGAGCTAGCAAAGAATCATAGATTATAAAGTTTACTAAGAAGTTCTACTACTGAGGAAAAATATTGGGTTACTGACAAAGCAATTTGCATCAATGATTTCTAAAATGGTGAATGTTTTTGGCGCACAAGGTAAAACTTCTAGGTTATATTATTCTTATGTTGATGAAGAGGAGAATTATATGGATAGAGAGTTAGCGGGTTACCAAGCCAAGGGCCAAGGGTATACTCAAGACACATGGATTTCGAGGCAAGTGAATCAAGGTCGAAACTATTATAGGTACAGATATTGGGATTAAAGTAGAGATAGTTGGTGATAGAAGGGATAAGAATGATTATAAGGAGAAAAGTAGTACATATGCTCCACCGGAGAACTATGATACTGATTAAAAAATGGAGGCATTTCTTGCTAAGTTTTTTAAGAGTTTAGAAAATCAAGAGAGTCGCCTTAAAAATTAAGGCAGATATTTCAGGTTTAAGACAGAAAGTGGAATTGCATGCTACTGAGATAAAGAAACGTGAGCAATAATTTTTCCAGATGTCATCTACTTTGAATTAGTGCAACTGAGAACTCTTTTAATTAATACTGTGTAGAATTTGAAGAATGATAGTCACTATTTGGCCATCACCATTCAGCGCGGTAAGGCTACCCTTGATCCCCCTAGGCCTGTAGTTGATAAGGTTTGGGATGATATTACTGAAGTTGATGATGAACTTGAAGCAGAACCTAGAGATTTAGTGTATTGTCACAACCCCAACAAGGGCCTAGCTATGAAAGGTCTCTTAAGTTCACCGAGGACCGAACACCACCCCCTTTATATTAACCCAAAATAACATATCATACCTATCATTGGATGAATTTTGAACATATAACAATATAGAAAAGTAATAAACCCAAAGATATCTAAGAGTGTAAACATCATTACCAGATCTACAATAATATCCACAAAACCTCTACTAATCCAAGAATAGCCAAATGTCGGGACATTCCCCCAACTTTGACAATGACAATGACAATTATAATATTAATGTGAACTCTTTAGTTCCCCTTTATAAAAGGAAACAGATGGAATGATCAAGTCTTCCAGAAAATAGAAGCTCCCTACTTCACTATAAATAACCGACGAACCAAATTAATACACCAAAGACTGGACAAGAAAAGTTGAATTATCTCTGGTGCTTGCATAGCGTGACGAAATAGCATTCATAAATAGTTAGCGGGTTGAGTACTAACATGTAACTCAGGGATAGGGGAAAGTATAATGCCAAGTCATATCCATTTCAAACCCACTATACATGTTCACATATATGCATACATATGTATAATAGATGATGTGGTAGGTCACAAGTTTTTTTAATAGTAAAACATTATCCTGGACTATGTAGCTTAACCATCATAATTAGGCACCTGTAGGCGATATGGGTTCATCTCCCCCTACTTAAAGTTCCCTAGTGAATGTTAGTCGAATGAACTAGAGGTATCAAGGAAGAACACAGAAATCCCCAACCCCACGTAAATCAAAGATACAAATATATATCAATAGTGTGAACTGTGCACACGGTCATCAAGACCAAACCTCATGTCAACAAACATGAGTTTCCAATATAAGTCATCCAAGACCCACACCTCCACGGCTTAGCTACATAACCCTATTAAACCCAATTTAAAACAAGTTTCACAAAATCCATTTAGTAACTAAAAAATCAACCATTAAGGCACACCATGCGTATCGTCATACCCTTACTTTTGCAATCTTATCTATATGCCATAACACTCACATTAACTTGTGGTGATGCCTCGAACCCCTTTGTTCATTAAATAAAACATAGCCAATAAGGCCTTCAAAATCTATGTTTTTTTTAACAGCTTATACAATGCAATACTATTAGTCAGTAAGTCAAACCAAGAGACAATTTCAAAATTCAAAGCCAATTACGCAAGTAGGTTCAGGGAACACAGTTATTCAAAAATAATTTCAAGTTTAAAACATCAATTTAGGGGAATTCCTTGTACCCCACTCCATTTCCCACACCCATACGCCCCACTAGTTCTAAACATCAATTTTAAAGAATGAATAACTCATAAAAACCATGGAAAATATTTAAAGGATCAATCATTCCAAATCCCTCAATCATATCAAAAACCACATCCATATAATTAAACTTATTTAATAAACCTAATTTTCATAAAATAAGGCTTGGGGAAGAGTAACTGCCTAAAATACAAAGATTTGTGGAGAGAAATGAACCCTAAAGCCATTAGATGACCAAGTTCTTGTTTTACGAAACATTAGAGAGACTCTCAAGTGAAGAATTAGTAGGTTTTACAAATGATTTACTGAAATTAAATCTTGGATATTGTATTCTCTTACCTTTTGATGGATAAATTTGAAGGGAATTTTTGTATATCTCTACTTTATCTCTTTATGCGTAGCTAATTTTTAATCTTGGGGTTATTCTTAAATAGGTTGTAATTAGTGCATGGTTTTTGTTTATTTGACTTCCTAATTAGCTATTTTATATGGAATTTGCATTCATTCCATATTTTAACTAAGAATTAGGGTATTTCAAACCCCAATTATATTAGAACCAATATCATCCTTGATAGAGGGGATATGGGTGTGGAATGAATTTGAACAATAACTTGAATTAGTTCATTTAATAGCATCTTTTAGACATAGGGATGTAAATTAAGGCCATAGATTGGTGTAATTTTTACACTTATGAGGTGTTTGAAAGAACACATTTGTGATATTTGGTATTTGATTGTCAAATTGACACTAAAACTTCCATATCTATCCTACCCATAACTTCTATACAAATTTGAAAAAATAATCAAATACCCATGCATGAACCCTAATCTTGGTTGTATTTATACGCCTAAGCACCATAACTTACCCATATTTTAGCTAAGTTTGGAGAACAAAGTGCCTAGTTTCTTATGTTTTTACTCCACTTCTATCTGATTGAGCTAACTGATGTGATTAGCTTGATTTTAGGTATTAAGGAGGTAGATGGAGACATAGTGTGACTATGGAATGCAGATGGAATTTGATACAAGAGAGAGTAGCAGTTTGGATCAAATATTGCACCTAGAAACTATGTCTAAGACTAATTTGTCATTTATAATTAGTTTAGGGACTTAGAAGGCAATTATGAGAGAGAAGATTATTAAAAAGACTTGCTGCTAAAAATTTATCATAATTCATTATTCTGTATTATTTTGCATTGGAGAGTGGCGGCTTAGCACTGAGGGGAAAAACATGCAATTTAATCTTCTTCACCAAGATTGCATTTACTTTTTGGTATGATGAATATTTCTATTGTGATTCCCATTTTATTCATGAGTAGCTAAGTTTATTAGTTAGGGTTATGGAAGCCTTGTAGCATATAATCTATTACTTTGGGTTTTTTAATTCATCATGTATTGATCTGCTTACATCATACTCTTTTCATTTATCTTGAATTCTCTTAGTTGCAAACATAGAGGATATACCTTAAAACTCAACTTGTTCGATAAAAAGGTTGAGGTTCGAAAAAGAGAGTAGCGACAAGAAAATAGGATTTCCAACCCCTATTTCATATGTTAATTCCTTAACAGGGTCAACTACTTGGAGATTTCGTATTGTTTTTGTAAACACTTTTGATTCGAGAGAACTAAAGTAAATTAGTCTTTGATGGTTGAGAAACACTAGGATTATGTTATTAAATACAATACGTTTCTCTGTAAGCACGATGCATATATGAATTTGTAAAGCTTATACTTAGAAGGTATTGAAATCTACAAGGTGGACATAACCCTAGCTTGCTATTTCTCTGAATTTGAATATTACTACACATATTTCATTTTGTTAAACTGAAACCATTAATTTGTGAACTTAATCAAATCCCCACTTTTTGTTTTACAAAAACGAATGATAAAATGTCAACTAATCTGCATACTAATTAATTAGCACCATATTCCCTATGGGATTCGACCCCAACCTAGTTGGGTTCTATATTTTTTAGCGACCGCTTACTTTCTCGTAAGAGAGGTGTTATTTGGGCGTATCAAATCCACACCTAGGAGGGCGTAACCCCATGCCCCATTAACACTTGATTAGTTTCTAATTTCTTCTTGCTTTAAAATAATATTCTCAAACAACAAAATTGTTAAATCTAAAATCATTCAAACAAAACCCCCATTTTTACTTTCATTTTTATTTCCTTAGTTGACTTCTAACATTCTCGAGAATTGAAACCATTATCTTTACTCCCTGTGAATTTAACCCCAACCTCTATTGGTTTACTACATTAACTATGGTATCTTACATTCTCAAATGGTGTAACTTGTGCGTTAGTAATATTTTGGCATCGTCTTTAGGGAGTGAATCATAGATTCATTATTGTAGTGTGATGCTTCATTTTCTTTAAATGAAATGGTTGTTTGGAGGTCAATACCATGAGGATTCCAATATACACTTGAAGAATTTCGTTGATGTCCTTTCTTCACTTGATCTTGCCTACAACTGCATTTAAACTCTTCCCATTGTCTTTAATGTGAGAAACAAAATTATGGTTGTATTCTTTGCCCCTGGTATCCGAAACCCATGAAAGCATTCTTTGTTATGTACTTTCCTCTTTCTCAGATGATACAACTAAGGGATGAAATCATAAAATTTTACCAACTTAATGGTGAACCATGGCATGAGGCTTTTCAACTATACAATAATAAGACAATTCAATGCCCATATCATGGGGTTCCAGATAAAGTGGTCCTTCAAATCTTCTATAGAGCAGTGGATCAATTGAATACAACGGTATATGATAATGATAATATGGCAAAAGAATGCTTTATCAAATAGTATTATGGTGTTGCAGCATCTTTATTGGATTAAGTGATCAAGCTAAGTAGAGATTTTCATACAAAAGATACCGAGGTGGCCGTGGGAGCTCCCTCTACGTCTTTTGTATGTAAAGAGCAAAGTAAAAATGATCAGGAAATAGATGAACATGGATAAAGTGATGACTAAAATTGATATTCTTACCAAACATGTAATGGGATCTTCTTTAAAGGAGGTTCACATCATTTTTAATATGAATGATAAGTCTTATGATGATGAGGAATTGGATCTCTTAATGTGGAAATTCAATCGTTGTCAAACCAATCAGGGGGGTTTCAACCCTACCTATTAAAGGAAAGGTAGCAATCATGGTTTGAAGAAAATAGATAATGATAGAGATCGAGATAAGATAGATAAGGATAGATATTATGATCGCTATGTATCTCCTCGTAATGGGTCTAAGCCCAACGAATCATGCTGCATTGATCTAGAAATGTTGAAAAGTAAAGATGTCATTACTTTTATCTTAATGGTTTTTAAGGAAAGCAGTAAGTTCTGAGATGGATAAAAAAGTGTTTTTTCTCAACTTAATCACATGATGACGTCTTATTCTTCCTCTATCAAGCAACTTGAAACTCAAATTCACCAAATCTTAGTTTAACTTTATATAAAGCCAAAGGGTGGATTGCCTAGTAACACAATTACTAATCCTATGAATGATGCTAAAGTCATGGAAATTATAACTAGGAGTTGTTGGAAATCTTGGTAAAGATGTTATTTCTTTTAATGAGCCCCCAACAAAAAGGGGGAGTGATGAACAAGAAAATGAAAATAAAAAAGGTATAGATAAATCAAATGATGTTGTTCCAAAGACCAACGATTTCATTTCTTAAAAGTTGAAGGTATCTAAAGAAAAGGTTAAAAGTAATGCCAAAACTGGAAGAAAGATTGCTTGTTCCTTTGTCATAAATTAAAATTCCTCTCGTATTCCCTAAAATGATCAAGAGGAAAAAATATTACACTAAGTTAAAAAAAATTCTTGCAAAATTTAGCAACTTATCAGTGAATATTCATTTGTTAGAAGATTTTCAAGAGATGTCCGGGTATACTAAATTAATAAAGGACTTGGTTACAAGGAAATGAGTCATGGATGTTGAAACTATAGAGTTAACCCATAATTATAATACCATAATGTCTAGCACAATATTGACGAAGAAGGAAGACCCGGGTGAATTTACTATTTCTTTCACTATTGGGTTGCACAAGTTTGGAAAAACATTGTGTGATCTTGGGACAAACATTAATTTGTTGCCATTTGTAGTGCTTTGAAAATTAGGCTTGGGTGTCCCCACACCAACCACAATGAGGCTTTTAATGGATAATTATTCTATAAAAAATCTTATGGGTGTGTCGTATGAAGTTCTTGTGAAAGTTGATCCGTCAATATTTCCAATCGACTTTGTTATTCTTTATTATGAAATTGATTGTGATTTCATAATCATTCTTGGTAGGCCATTCTTGTCTACTAGAAGGTCCTTAGTTGATGTTGAATGTGATGAATTAAAAATGTGGATGAATAATGAAGAGGTCTTCTTCAATGTGTGTAAGTCTATGAAGCAACCTATGGATTTGTAAGTTGTTACGGTGATTGATATGATTGATTATAAGGTAACTAACATTATAGAGGTGGATCTAATGGAAAACCCCTAGATGGTGTATTATGGGACTTGGGGTGTGAGATGATTGAAAAATATGATGAGGTGGTTTCTTTATTGATGGTTCTTAGATCGTATACAAAGAACTCAATCAAATTGGATCTTGACTAGAAAAATCATGAAAGTAAACCCGCCAAACCTTCTATTATTGATCTACCTAAACTTTAGCTTAAGTCATTATCTTTAAATCTCTGATATGTCTTTCAAGGGATGAATAGTAATTTGCCAATAATTATAGTGGGTGATCTATTACCTTGTAGAGTGGATTACTTAAAATCTATGTGAAAAAGTTCATCCGTGATATTGGTTGGACCATAGGAGACTTCATAGGCATTGCTCCTGAAATTTTCTATCATAAAATCAAATTAGAGGTTGATTATGTTCCTTGTATGGAATATGACTCAATCCATTGATGCAATAGGTAGTTAAGAATTCGATTATCAAATGGCTTGATGCGGGTGTTGTCTTCCCAATCTCTAATAGTACATAGGTGTGTCTAGTGAAATTCATTTCCAAGAAGGGTGGCATATGGTGTTGCTGAATGAGAACACTGATGTAGTTCCTATCCATCTAGTCAAGGATTGGAGGGTAGGTATGAATTATCATAAATTTATTTCTTGGAACAAGACAGATAATTTTCCTATGCTTTTTATGGATTAAATGTTGGATTGACTAGCCGAACGTGGATGGTATTGCTTTCTTGATAGATATTCAGGGTATAATGAAACTTTCATCATGCCAAAAGATCAATAAAATACCACTTTTACTTGTTCATATGGGACCTTTGGTTTCAAATTCATGCCTTTTGGGATTTGTAATGCACCAGTTACTATGCAATGCACTAGCTACTTTTCAATGATAAATGTTGTCCATATTCTTCTATATGGTAGTGTATACCATGGATGACATATCTATGGTTGAAGATTCATTTAATTCATTCCTTTTTCATTTAATTAAAGTCCTTGAATTATGTGTGGAGGCCAATCTCATTTTGAATTGGGAAAAGTGCCACTTTATAATCAAGAAAGGAATTGTGCTAAGTCACAAGATTTCTAGAAAAGAAATCCAAGTTGATTAAGACAAAGTTGAAGTGATTGCTAAGTTACCTCCACCAATCTCCATGAGGGGTGTTAGAATTTTTCTTAGTCATGTCGTATTCTATAGGCATTTCATTAAGGATTTCTTGAAGAATTCTCAACCTTTGTGTAAACTCCTTGAAAAAGAGGTGAAGTTTGAATTTTATGGTAATTGTCTAAGAGCATTTAATTATCTCAAGGATATTATTGTCTTGGTTTCTATCATAGTAACCCTCAGTAAGTCCATGACCTTTGAAATATTATGTGATGCAAGTGGTGTTCCTATAAGTGAGGAGTTGGGCCAGAGGAAAGAATTTATTTCACCCGATCTATTATGCCCTCAAATTGTTGAATGATGCCCAACATAACTATAAGGTTACAAAATAGGAGTTGATAGCAGTTCTATATTCTTTGAAAAACTTCAATCCTATTTGTTAGGTACGAAGGTTTTTATACACACGAACCACGCAACTCTATAAGTTTTCAGGACAAAGATAGATGCAAAACCTTTCTTGATTAGGTGGATATTTATAATGCCCCAAATTATGATCCTGATACGTTAAACGGTACTCAAGGCTATGAGTGGACCCAATCTAACCCTTTGAGCCTGCTACTAGGTCAGAACCTTAATATAAGATAAACTAGTCAAGAAATAATGTTGAATCATACAAAAAATGAACTGAATAAACTGAGGCTACTGTCTGAATAGCAAATACTGAAAGTCTGTAAATAAACTCGTAGTCTGACAAGCCTCTACTACTAAAGAACTAGAGATCCATTAGGACAAACCTTCAACTAACTCGGTCTAAACTGAAAACAATAACTTAATTACTACTAAAGCTGGAAATTTGAAGAAGTAGGCCCTCGAATCATGAGGACTCACCAATTGTGGGAGCGTAGATAGAGATGCTAGAACTACTCACGCTGCTGATACTAAGCACCTAAACCTACTTTATAAAACAATGTAGCACATAGATATATATGTAGATCAACACTTTGAGGATGTACTGAGTATATGGGGGTGTAAAGCATAAGCAAGACATCATCATAATTAGAAAGTAAATGCATGCTTGAGGTATATGACTCATATAAGCTTGATTATCTAAAATATCAAAATATAAATCATGTATAACAAATCATACTTTTAAATCTAGTGAGTCATAACACTTAGTCTTATCAAAGCTTTTTTATCATTCTTTTCTTTTGAAACTTAGAAACTTTGGGAGATTTAGAAATATTAGAACTTTAGGACTTAAGGAGTTTCTTTTAACCGACATAAAACATGTGAGCTAACATGGAGTACAACGTTTTCCCTCGTTGGGGAGATCTGTTCAACCCTTGCCATCAAAATAGTACCTTAACTTAAGTGATCAGTATCTTAGCCCACCATGGGAAAATTAGAAACCTAAGGTGGCATGTAGTTCTGGGGCATAAAACCTTGGAATCATACCCAACTCAATGCTAAATACTAATCCCATAATTATTGCTCAGAACTTTTAGGAAATCCACCTTATAATAGAACAAGGTTTTATAATGAAAACAACGTATACTTCTCTTTTCTTTAAATAATAAATAATGTGGATTCCTATCTTAGCTTAGGTTTGGAAGATCAATCTTTCTTAAAAAACAGAATGCTTGCTTATTAAAGCATGCTAATAATATACTCGTCATGAAATAATAAAATTCATACTTGGGATTAAAGCATATGTACTTAAATGATCACAATTTCATAATGAAGCCTAATTCTCAACAATTATCTTGGAAACACTTGAAAATATCTATTTACAATAGGGATTTGAAATTCATGATATAAATCCTCAATTCAAAGCATAAATAGGTGGGATAAACATTAAATTCAAGGCTTAAATCACTTATATCTTCATAAACTTAAAACAAGATGCTTTGGGTATAAACCCCAACTTGCAAATCATGTAATCTTTAATAAAATTCAAGTTTTTTGGGCACAAGAAAGAAAGATTTGTCCATGTTCAAACCCCACATAACTTGGATGATGAACTAGCTGAACAACCTTGCTTTTGAGACTCTACTTGTGCTCTTGAATGGTGGTTCTTGGAATTCTGGTGTTGGGAATCTTGAATTAATTTTGAAAAAGGATGGCGGAATCTTGGGATTCTTGAGGTTTATTGTTGAAGCTTAGGGTTTTTGGTTGAGAAAAATCTTGAGAAATATATCATAAGATGATTGTTATAGCCCTAAATCTTGTGTTTGGAAGGAATTGGGGGCTGGGAAAAAGTCCAAAATACCCTTTTTAACTTCTAAACGTAACTGGGTCCCGATTTAATGGGCCACCGCGATGCGCCACTATTGCGGTGGCTCACTAGAAATTGACGAATGGGAAATTAGAGACCTTCGCGACGCGGAGCTATTGCTTTGTCACACTGGATTTTGACAATTGGGACCTGGAACTTCAACGCGACGCGCCACCATTGCAGTGCCCTATAGAAATGCCATTTTGGCCTTCGGTGTGATGCACCACTATAGCGTTAGACTACTGTAATTCGACAATTGGGAAAATTGACCTATCTACGATGCACCAATATTACGAAGGTCCACTGGTAATTGACAAATGGGAATTCGGACCTCACCGTAATGCGCCAACATCGAGGTAGTCCACTGGAAAATGAAAATTATGAAATTGTCCATTACCGTGATGACCGAACTTCCCAGCTGGCACACTGTCAACTTAAAAATTCTCTAACTTCATCACCTAGTGTCGGATTTGGGCGAATTTGGTATCGATGGAAAACTTATTTAATTTTCCACACAAAATTCTATGTGAAATAAATATTAATCATTTTGGAAGATATCCCTTAACATTCTAGGAACAAATTTAAGCTAGAAAAGGTTTAGGGTCTTATAATATCTCCCCCTTGGGAACATTCATCCTTAAATGTGGCTAGCGAAGCTTAGACGCTGAAAATTGTGGCCATACCTGGCATATACAACTGAAAGCACGACTCAACTAATTGAAAATGCATGAACTATCGAATGAATGACTATATAAAGCTGAAACTTAAACTAAAAAGAGATGATCTGAGCAAACCTGTTACCTTAAACTAAATTTGAACTTGCAGCGAAAACATGAGGGTTCATGGTCCACATATCTGCTTCTGCTTCCCAAGTGGCTCACTCAATGGATTGATTTCACCCAAGAACCTTGACTAGGGTGACTTCTTTGTTTCTTAGTCTACGAGTCTGATGGTCAAGGATCTCAACTGGAATTTCTTGATAAGAGAGGCTATCATAAACCTCCGCACATTCTAAGGGTACTACAACCGCTGGATCACTAATATACTTCTTCAACAAAGACACATGGAATACAGGATGTACGGATAATAAATTTGTAGGCAACTCAAGCTCATATGACACCTTCCCAACACGACTCAAAATTCGGAAGGGACCTATGTAACGGAGACTATGTTTCCTTTTCTTTCCAAATCTCTTTACCCTCTTCGTGGGTGAAACTTTTAAATAGACTAAATCATCAACTTCAAACTCAAGATCTCTTCTTTTTACATCCGCATATGACTTATGATGACTCTGAGCTATTTTCAACCTTTGTCGAATCAACTGTACTTTCTACATAGCCTCTAACACAATATCTGGCCCTAACAACGCGGCCTAACCCACTTCGAACTATCTGATAGGTGATCTACATCTCCACCCAAAATGTGCCTCAAACGGGGCCATCTGAATACTAGCATGATAACTATTGTTGTAGGCAAACTCAATCAACGCCAAATGATCTTCCCAACTACCTCTGAAATCAAGCACACATGCTCTCAACATATCTTCTTGAGTCTGAATGGTCCTTTCTGCTTGACCATCGGTCTGAGGATGAAAAGTGAAACTAAGATGAACTTGGGTACCAAGACCCTTCTGTAAAGCTTTCCAAAATTGAGAAGTGAACTGAGTACCCCTATATGAGATAATTGACAAGGTCACTTCATGCAATCTGACTAACTCTCGGATATACAACTTAGAATAATCCTCAGTTGTATAGGACGTATGAATTGGCAAGAAATGTGCTGACTTAGTCAATCTATCCATAATACCAAATATTGAATCATGATGATATGCAGTTGGGGTAACCCTGTCATAAAATCCATATTCACCTCTTCCCACTTGTAAGTAGGAATACTGAAATATTGCAAAACACCCTCAGGCCTTTGGTGCTCTACCTTAACCTACTGACAAGTTGCACACTTTGCTAAAAACTCTGTTATATCTCTCTTCATACACTCGACCATTAAATTTCTTGCAAATCTCGCTACATTTTTGTAGCACCAGGATGAATGGAGTAACGCATACCATGCGCCTTATCCATAATCCGCTATCTCAACTCATCTACACATGGTACACACAGTCTACTCTGGTATCTCATCACACCATCTCCCCTTGGGTGAAAACCTCGACCTTTTGGTCTTTAACCGACTCCTTCAACTTAACCAAGATGGGGCCCTGATATTGTTTCTCATTTACCTCAGAAACTAAGGAAGATTCTTCACTACTCTACACCCAAACGCTACGCTCAACTAAATCAACAATATAATACCCTACCTAACCAAACAGTGCACTTCCCGAGCTAACTCTTTGTTATCATTCTCCACATGAGCAACACTGCCCATAGAAAATCGACTAAGGGCGTCTACCACTACATTTGCCTTCGCCGGATGATACAACACATTCATGTCATAATCTTTCAGTAGTTCTAACCACCTTTTCTAACAGAGATCTAACTACCTCTGCGTAAACACATATTGCAAGATTTTGTGGTCCGTGAACATGTCAACATGCACACCATACAGGTAGTGTCTCAAGATTTTTAAAGCAAACACCACAACAGCTAATTCAATATTATGGGTTGGGTAATTCTTTTGATTATCCTTAAGCTGTCTAGAGGAATAGGCTATGACCTTACATCTCTACATAAAAATAAAACCCAAACCAACTCTAGAGGAATAATAATAAACGACAAAACCATCTATACCATCAAGTAATTCTGTGACAGGGGCTGAAGTGAGTCGAGTCTTTAACTCCTGAAAACTCTTCTCACAGGAATCTGGCCACTGAAACTTAACTTTCTTCTAAGTCAATCGGGTCATAGGAGATGCAATAGATGAAAACCCCTCAACAAAATGACTGTAATAGCTATCTAAACATAAGAAAATCCTAATGTCTGATTAAGAGATAGGTCTAGGCCAATTTTTTATAGCTTTTGTCTTTTGGGGATCAACTCTATTAACCTCACTGGAAATAATACAATTGAGGAAAGCAACTGATTTTAGCCAAAATTCACATTTTCTAAATTTAGCCAACAAATGGTGATCTCTAAGAGTTTACAACATAATTTGGAGGTGGTCTGCATGATCATCCCCGCTATGAGAGTTGACAAGAATATCATCAATAAAGACTATGATAAAAATGTACAGATACTATTTGAAAACTCGGTTCATCAAGTCCATGAATGCAATTGGGGAATTGGTTAGCCTTGCGGACATGACTAGAAACTCAAAATGACCATAGACGGTTCTGAAGGCTGTCTTCAGAATATCGCATTCCCTTACTTTGAGTTAATGATAGCCAGATCTAAGGTCTATCTTTGAGAAATAATTTGCACCTTGGAGTTGGTCAAATAAGTCATCAATTCTAGGAAGAGGATATATGTTCTTGACTGTGACTTTATTCAACTAACAGTAGTCAATGCACATACATTAAAAACCATCTTTCTTTCGGAAGAATAATATGGGAGCGCCCCATGGAGAAATACTAGGTCTTATGAAACCTTTGTCTATAAGATATTTTCTATCAACTCTTTAAGTTCGGCAGGAGCCATAAGATATGGAGGAATGGAAATAGGCTGAGTATCAGCAAGAAAATCAATTTTGAATTCTATTTCCTTATTGGAATATACCCCTGGAAAATCTTTGGGAAAGACATCAGGAAACTCATTAATTATACTAACTGACTGAACTATTGGAGTCTCAGACTTAGTGTCTTTGACTCGAACTAGATGATAGATGAACCTTTTAGAGATCAGCTTTCTGAATTTAAGATAGGATATGAAATGACTCTTAACAGAAACTGAATTACCTAACCACTCAAAGGCTGGCTCATCGATAAACTAAAACTTCAACACTCGGGTACAATAATCTATGGATGCATTACAAGAATGGAGCGAATTCATAACAAGAATAAGATCGAAGTCAACTACGTCTAATTCTATCAAATCTTCCAACATGATCTTATGAAGGACAGTAATGGGACACTTTCTATAAATCCTTTTTGCAATAACGGATTCCCCTACTGGTGTATAAACCAAGAAAGGCTCAGGGATCTTTTTAGAACTTATCTCAAAATTCACAGCAACCAACGGGGTCACATAAGAGAAACTTTACCCGGGGTCTAACAACACATAAACATCTAAATGGAAAACACGAAGAATACCAGTAACAACATCTGGGGAGATCTCCTACTCCAGGTGGCATGGTAAATCATAGACGCAATTCTGGCATTGACTACCACCGGTACTGGATGATGCACCCTAAGGAAGGGCTGGGCTAACTGCAGGAGCTGGTGCACTGGTACCCCCTGTCTAATGACGGACATCTTTGTTTCCCTACTTAGTATACGGGCATTCAGTAATTCTATGACCTAACTTTCCACAACCAAAACAACCCTTTTGTCTAGCCAAGCAGTCACCAGGATAATGTCAACCAGACTTAGCACTTGGAGCATAATAGGCCTTACCGCTCACACTATTCTGGGACCTGGACATAGAAGACTTACCCCACTTCTTTTGTCTACCTCTAGGAGTGAAAGCACTAGCTGAAGACGGTGCTAAAAATGACGGGCGACTCTAAAACTGCGAGTGATTTCCCCTACAGACCTTGGCTGACCATACTCAAATTGTCTTGTTCTAGCTTTCTTATTTTCTATCTTTTCCATTCAACTTCTCTACCTCGATGTGATTGGCATGAGTCATCAATATAGTAAGATCTATAACTATAATAAGCATGGTAGTCCTACACTCCTTGACTACTAGTCTTGATACTCCAGTAATGAACTTACTCATACTAGATCTGGTGTCAGCTATCAACTCGGGAGCATACTTAGATAAATGGTTGAACTAAAGGTTGTACTCTATCACATTCATTTATCCCTGCCTCAGGTTCATGAACTCTTCAACCTAGGCTTTTCGCAACTAATGGGATTTGCATTCTCACCCTTACCTTTCTTCCACCGGAAAACCCATTCATAAGCACCATCTTTCAACCTATAAGAAACCAATACTATGCTCTCCAGTAAGATGTATAACATGGGTGATATTTTTATCCTTACCAAGATACAATTAGGGGTTCTCACCTACTTTTGACCCAAAGAATTTGGGTGGATTCATTCTCATAAAGTCACGGATCTTGGCTGTGGCTAAATCACCTCCTTGTTAATGCATAGCTGCAGCTTGATTATTGGCTTAAACATTAGTGGTCACAGTTTAGTCTAACACCTGAAAGGCAGCCTAAAATTCATCATGCAACACATTCTTATTCAGGAGATCAATAGGTTGGCGTGGCTGGTTATCATTTCTATGGGTATTTGCTCTACGAGGAGATATATTCTATCATAAAAGAGCATGAGTTAATAGCAGATAGAGATATCTACAGGCACGAGGGATTTTGAAATAAAGAGAGTATTTTCCTAAAATGTACCATAGATATGGTATGCTTCACACCCATGATCAATACTCTATGTAACGCAACTTATCTGACTCCCTAGGACTCTTTAAACCTTAGGCTCTGATACCAAGTTTGTAACACCCTAAAATCTAATCTCGAGATATCACACGTTGCTCAAGGCTATAAGTATCCCCAAGCTAAGCTTTTGAGCCAGCTACTAGGTCAGAACCTCACTTTAAGATAAATAAGTCAAGATATAATATTTTATAGTACACAAACTAAAGTGAATAAACTGAGGATACTGTCTTAATAACAAATACTGAAAGTCTGTAAATAAACTCTTAGTACAATAAGCCTTTACTACTAAAGAACTAAAGAGACATTGGGACAAATCCCCAACTGTCTCGAGCTTAACTGAAAATGATAACTCAATAACTACAAAAGCTAGAAATCTGAAGAAGTAGGCCTTCAAATCATGAGGACTCACCAAATGTGGGAGTATGGATAGAGATTCTCTAACTACTTACTCTACTAATACTGAGCACCTAAACCTATATTATAAGACAATATAGCACATAGACATATATGTGGATCAGCACTTTGAGGATGTACTGAGTATATGGGGGTGTAATGCATAAGTAAGACATCATCATAATTAGAAAGTAAATGCATGTTAGAGGTATATGACTCACATAATCTTGATTATCTAAAATATCAAAATATAATATAATGTATAACAAATCATACTTGTAAATCTAGTGAGTCATAACACTAAGTCTTTTCAAAGCTTCGCTATTATTCTTTTCTTTAGAAACTTAGAAACATTGGGAGCTTTAGAAATATTAGAACTTTGGGACTTAGGTAGTTTCTTTTAACCGACATACACCATATGAGCTAACATGGAGTCCAACGTCTTGACCACGTTGGGGAGATCTGTTCTACCCTTGCCATTAGAATAAAACCTTAACATAAGTGATCATTATCTTAGCCCACCATGGGCAAATCAGAAACCTATGGTGGAACATAGTTCTGGGGCATGAGACCTTAGAATCATACCCAACGCGGTGCTAAATACTACTCCCATACTTATTGCTTACAACTTTTAGAAGATCCACCTTAAAATAGCACAAGGGTTTATAATGAAAACCAATTATACTTTTTTTCTTTAAATCATAAATAATGTGGATTCCCATCTTAGATTAGGTTTGGAAGATCAATATTTTATCAAAAACTGAATGCTTGCTTATTAAAGCATGCTAATAATATACGCTTCATGATATATCAAAATTCATACATGGGTTTAAAGCTTATGTACTTAAATGATCACAATTTAAAAATGAAGCCTAATTCTCAACAATTATCTTGGAAACACTTGAAAATATCAATTCACTATAGGGATATGCAATTCATGATATAAATCCTCAATTCAAAGCTTAATTAGTGGGATAAACATGCAATTCAAGGCTTATATCAATTATATCTTCATAAACTTAAAAGAAGATGCTTTGGGGTATAAACCCCAACTTGCAAATCATGTAATCTTTAATTAAATTCAAGTTTTTTGGGAACAAGAATGAAAGATTTGTCCTTTTTCAAACCCCACGTATCTGGATGATGAACTAGGTGAACAACCTTTCTTTTGAGACTCTATTTGCGCTCTTTAATGATGGTTCTTGAATTCTTCTGTTGGGAACCTTGAGTCTTGAATTAACTTAGAATAAGGATTGTGGAATCTTTGGATTATTAAGGTTGATTGTTAAAGCTTACGGTTTTTTGTTGAGAGAAATCTTAAGAAATATAGCATAAGATGCTAGTAAAAGCCCTAAATATTGTGTTTGGACGGAATTAGGGGCTATGAAAAAGTCCAAAATACCCTTTTTAACTTCTAAATGAAACTGAAAAAAATGTAACTGGGTCCCAATTTAATAGGCCACCGCGATGTGCCACTCTCGCAGTGGATCACTGGATACTGATGTAAAGGAAATTGGGGACCTTCGCGACTCGAAGCTATCGTGTTGTCCCACTGAATTTTTACAATTGGGGCCTAGAACTTCAACGCGACATTCCACCATCTTAATGCCCTATAGAAATGACATTTTGTCCTTCGACGCGATGCACCACTATAGTGTTGGACTACTGGAATTTTACAATTGGGAAATTGGACCTCTCCACGATGTGCTAATATCGCGGAGGTCTACTGGAAATTGACAAATGGGAATATGAACCTCGTCGTGATATGCAAACATCGTGGTGGTCCACTGAAAAGTAAAAATTATTAAATTGTCCTTCACCGCGATGCAGTGACTGCCCAGTAGGCACACTGTCAACTTAAAAATGCTCTAACTATTTCATCGAGTGTTGGATATAGGCAAATTTAGTATGGATGGAAAGGTTATTTAATTTCCCACACAAAATTCTATACGAAATAAATATTAATAATTTTGGAAGACATCCCTTAACATTCTAGGAATGAATTTAAGCTAGAAAAAGTTTAGGGTATTACAATATCTCCCCCTTAGGAACATTTATCCTCAAATGTAGCTAGCGAAACTGAGACGCTGAAAATTGAGGCCATAGCTAACATATACAACTAAAAGCATGACTCAACTGATTGCAAATGCATGAACTTGATTTTGAAGTTAAAGATCAAAAAGACTGTGAAGATCAAATAGCAGAACACCTTTGTCGTCTTCAATCTAATAATGAGAAGTTGGGTGTGATCGAGATTGATGATACTTTCACTAATGAGTTAGCCATGTCACTCTTGAGAAGTATTGAGCCTTGGTATGTAGATTATCCTAACTATATTGTAAGTGTCTTGCTTTTTGATGATCATAGTCATTATCAAAATAAGAGGTTTTTGTTAGATGTGAAGTCGTACTTTTGGGATCACCATACTTGTTTAGAGAGTCCGCAGATGGTATGTGTAACGCGTGAAAATCCAAGGAAATATTTGAACCATGCTTTAGGTTCATGAAAAATTAAAAATATTATTTTGGCAGATTTATTAGAGATTTAGATACATGTTAAGGTTACAAATTGCTCCTAGCTTATAGACATGTCAAAACATCCCTTAGCGATTAAATTCTTATGAAGTATATAACTATAGTTAGATTAAAATGACCATAACTTTTTGATTACTAAGAAAGTTTTATCTCATGACCAATAATTAGATAGATATTTGAATTATATTTTTAATGCCACCAGTTTCTCCTTAATCAAACATCGGAGTAAAAAATTATGGCCAAATTAATGAAGCACTGCCAAAGTTTCCAGTGACAACGACTCATTGTCAGACATCATGGGTCGTCAGAGGGAGTCGTTTCCATGGAAGTAGTGGCTGAATTTTGGTCCTTTGACCACGACTCAAGAAATGACTTGTGGCCAGACTTAACGAGTCGTTGCTAGAGTTGTTGAGATTGCTTCTAGGAGTTTTTTAGATGGTTTTTGAGGTTTTTTGTTTTGTCATTTCCCACTCTTTTAACCCCAAAACAATGTTGTTTAATCTATTTTCTGGCTGAATATAAATCCTAAACAACACCAAATTCTTCATTCTCAACACACCACACAAATTACTCAAGAAACATACGATTTTCCACTCCTCCAAAGCAATAAATTAGGATTCTTCATCTCCACATTCAAATCCTCAAAACATCAATTCAACAACAAAAATTAATAAGGTATGTGGGTATTCAATGAGGATATCCTTTCATCCTCATTTCCAAATTATGATTTTTGTTCATGAATTTTATGTTCTTCATAAAATAGGGTTTTATTCAATTATTCTTCAACCTTAAATTCAATCCCCCATGATATAATTGTCACTTATAAGAATGTTTTAATGATTAGTCATGATTTCATAGGCCCATACCATATTATAATCATTGGCGCTATTCTCAAATCCATATATAATTTATAGCATATTTGTTAAGATTTAAAGTATATGATTAAGACATATAAGATTTATCAGTTTCAAAACTACTAAGAATTATTTATTATGATTTTTGTGGGTTTCAATCCATATTAGTAAACATATCATGTTTTCCCATGAAATTTAGTATTTTTGCATACTTAGAATTACGAACCTTTGGTATGTTGGTAAATTCATGATTTTGGACTTAAGTTGTGAAATTTCTTTAATATTCAAATAATAGAATTTTAAATATTTATTCACATTATTCAGATATAGTGGGTTATGAACACCCAATACCTAGATTCAGGCTTATATTAGTTTACATGTTTTGAGTACTTCAGATTATTCATTGTGGATATTTTTTAGAATGTAATTATGATAAACTATATAGTTATAGTGTCATTATGTTGGGAGTATTAATTAGCACTGAGTGAACGTAGGGATGAAGAGTCACTCGTCAGTTTAGGCTTGGGAGCTTTTTTAGCAGTCCTTAAGTTCCAAAAGTACAATGCTACTATAGGTTATAAGGGATCACCTGTCAGTTGAGGCATGACACCCTAGTCCTTCGGTACCTTAGTTTAGTAGATCTAGGCCAGTCAATGTTGGTACCGTTAGAAAGGTGCTATCACCCTTCCAACTAATTTTACAAGTTAGACCTCGATTTGCTCAGATTGGGATATGTCGGTTACTGTTCGCTCCCACAGTCCTTAGTTTATGTTTCAGTATCATATTATGCATAACCCTATATAAGTTATTCAGTTTCATTTGGTACAAATTTATACTTTGTCATTGAATCAGTTTATATCCCATAGTTTAAGGCCCAGCATTCTTACATGACCCTTAGTTTATTTTTATTTTCTCTTATATTATTAATTTTTAGGCTACCACAACCTTTACATACAAATATGTTTTAAATGTATATTTAAACAAGTGGATTATGTCCTTAGTTTTAAAAATATTTTAACTATTTTTTTGACAAGTGCATCTCGCATACTCAGTACATAAAAAAAGTACTAATCATATGCTCTTCTCCCTATATTTTTTATGTGATGTAGATTTAGGTTCTTACTACAGAATCATGGCCAAGAAGATCATAGCATTCAACAAGTAGGTTATGATTTCTCTTATTTTAAGGACTCAAGTTAGTTATAGTTTTAGTATTTTATTTTCTTATTTGTAGGTATTGATTTGGGATAATTGGGATCATGTCCCAACTACCTATTGTCAGTATTAGTAGAGACTTTATAAATTGTCAGTCGGAGTTATTATATGTAGTTTAAGTTCCTTCGTTTAGATTATAGTGATGTAAGCTTTGAAAAGTAATGTATTAAAAAAAATTTCTTAGGATTTATACTTCCGCTCAGTCAATTTAGCTTTTGTATTTAATTTAATTAGTTACTCAAGCATTATGCTAGTACATGGGTTATCTTGGGATAAGTTGTGGTTCTATGTACTTTGTTATGACTAGGAGGTAGTCTTGGGTCATGAAAAACTTGGTATTAGAGAACATGGTACAAGTGTCTTAAGGTGTCTATGAATCTTTGTCTAATAGAGTATTGCGAAATTGTACAGAGACATCCATACTTTTCTTTGAAAGGCTACAAGGAAATTAAGTAATGTTAACCTTCTTTGATATCTTAGATCATGTAGTGGAGATGTTCTCTAAGAAACATATACAGATTCTTACTTTGCTACACTCCTACTAACTGTGCCTTATTTTTGAGGTAATGGAAATAGTCAAGCTTCAATTCCTACTAGTAAAATTTTATCAAATAGTCCCTACAGATAGTTAAAAGATGGAATGCGGGCTTAAAAGGATCACATTAGTTCATGTAAGTTCCAATCATTAATAATTTTCATTCATATCATAATAATTATGCACTACGCCAAAGTTAGATGTGTCTTCAGATCCCTTGTCAGAATCCTATGGTCGCATAACCTAGAGATAGAAACATGAACCTAGAAGTTTAGCAACAGTAAAGTGGGGATAGTGTTTATCTGAATTTAATAGATTATGTATACATTGAGCTAGAAAGGTATTGTGTAGATTTTTTAGTATCACATTGTGAGAGAGATTTAAAAATTAAGGGGGGGACTTATAGTATGTTAATGCTTTAGTCAAGATAGTTACTAGGCAGTAACCACAATGATAGAGAGGTTTGCTAAGGTTGAGTACGTTAAAAAAAAATTTAGTGGGTTAGCGTTACATTATTCTAACTATGTTTCATTATTTATATCCAGCAATAGTAAGATAGTTTAGTTTGGTAAAATTTTTGTTATATCCATTTAATGTGTTAGAATCTATGTTTGGATTATGGATTATTTAGCTAATGGAAAGAAGAGTTTGAAATTCTAGAAGGAAAAATTATAAACTCAAGGTATGGTGATACTCCTGAAGATTATAAGTTATTAAGTGTTTAAGTTATTATATGATGACTATTGTTCTATAAAAAGTTAAGAGTTTCATCTCAGAAGAAATTACTAGAAGTGGGTTTTACACTTTAAGATATAGTCTTTTCGGGGGAGTGTATTATTTATATATATATATTTATATATTCGACTCTAGTATAATGTGATGGCAATTAAATTTATAGTTTATGTAGAAGTCCACAATTTTAGAAAAATGGATTTAGTCGAAGGGGGGGGTGATAAAACAAGGAATTAAGTCAGGTTCTCAGATTGTAGTAGTAATGCCAATGAGTTTTAGAATAAAACTATGGGAGGAAGATACCTGGACCATTCTTAGAAAGGTATAAATTTTTGTACTTTAGTCATTATGACACTCTACTCATACCTTACAAGTCATCTGAATGATCATAACTCATATACATACCCTTTATGTAGAATCATATCAACTCCCAATTCAGCGAATGCCCAATCTGAATTATGAATCATATTCCATTAATTTATGAATTTCAGCCAAATTCATGTACTCATGCTTTCCAGTATGTTCATTTCCAGGTACTCATGATACATCTTTAGTGACTAGTGATATCACCTACCTCATGTATGCTCTCATATCAGATCTCTTGAATAAATTTATTGTAATTACATTTTACTCTTTAGGCATCAGTTATGTATCAAATTCATGAAAATCCCTAACTCAAGATTTCACGGTATCCTTCATATACTAGGCCCGCATGTTCTAGTTCTTCAATTACCCTGATTATACTTGGATAGTGATGTTATTGGTAGTTGAGTGATAGGCTTGAATGATTTGTGGATATACCTTTAGATGATGGCATAAGGTGGTTAGTGACTCTTTGACTAGTCTTAATGTTTATTATTTGAGGTGGTAAGAACAAGTGTATATTTGAGGGTGATAGCTCTATATGAATATAGAATGTAGTATTTTTGTGGTTAGGACCAGTATAGTCCTTTAGGTAGTGGAGCCTTGTATCTATGAGTTAATATTTAATTTAGTGAGATCATTCTGTTAGGTTAGACATAGCTTTTATAAATCATACGTTAAAAGTTTCACCTAGCTAAGGGTGGTATGTCCATAAGAAGGAATCATGGTTGTGAAATGCTACGAAGTTAGAAGTTGTTAGTTTTATATTATTGATAAAATCATAGTATTCATATCCTTACTTTCATCCTAAAAATACTCTTGTTTCAAGATCGGTAACTTCATACTAGATATGTCTCATGATCAACTCTAAGTCGTTCCTATTTTATGGTCTTAGACTATAAGACTTGGATGCTCAAACTAAGTTATAATCCTTATTCAGACATCTCATCTAGATCATGCCAAAAATTCTTTTCTCCCTAATGTTATTAGAACTTCTTCCAAGAAGTATTGAGGGTAATAAATATTTCTTTCTCAGTGACTCTTAGAAATTCATGTCCTTATTATCGATCATTTTTAGTTCTAATTATATTTTCGTGCTAGGAATGCTTCAGTTGAGTTATAAAACGCTCAGTATGAGTTAGCCTGTATAGACAACAATTCAAATCAGTGATCAAATAGAAAAACTTCTTTAGTTTCCCATCTTTTCATCTAGTCTTACTATCCTCAGTTTCATACATATACCCATTTACATGATGCTATTTACTTTCAATCATCCAATGTGTAAACATAGTTAGGACATTTATCCTAGACTAAATTAGTTCCAATCATAACCGATGTCCAGATTTAGAAATTTGTATCATGTTAGTTATCCAATTGAAAAATTCAACCAAACAGTACTAGTAAGTTCCTTAATTTAAAAACTAGTCAAGTTTTCGTTGGAAATTTTACTCATCATGTCTATATTCAGCTCTTATAATTCTATGTTAGGGATTACAACTCTTTCCCTATACATTCAGCTAATTCAATCTTTATTCAGGGATGAATTATCATAAGGGGAGAAAAATTATAACACTCTAAAAATCCAAGTCAATATTTGAAGCATGCTTTAAATTAATGCAAAATCAAACATAATTTTTGGTTAGTTTTATGAGTGATTTAGATACATATTATAGTCACAAATAGCTCTTAGCTTATAGACAAGTCAAAACATCCCTTAGTGATTAAATTCTTGTGAAGTATATAACTATTGTCAACTTCAAATGCGCATAAATTTTGTATTGTTAAATAGATTTGGGCTCAATACCCACAATCAAATAGATAATTGAATTGTCTTCCCAGCGCCACCAATTTTTCCTTATTCTAATATCGGAGTAAAATATCATGATGAAATTACTGAAGTACTGTCAAAGCTGCCAATGACAACGACTCTGACAACGACTTGTTGTCAGACTTAAAAAGCCGTCAATAGGGAGTCATTTCCATAACATTAGGGGATGAATTTGGGTTCTTTGACCATGACTCAAGCAATGACTCATGGATATACCTAATGATTCATTTCCAGAGTCATCAAGATTGCATCCAGTAGTTTTCTAGTCGATTTTTTAGGCTTTTTAATTTTTTCCCACTCTTTTAACACCAAAACTATGTTATTTTTTATATTCTAAGGCTAAATATAAAGACTAAACAACTCAAAATCCCTCATTCTCAACACAAATTACTGGAGAAAATATGATTTTCTACTCCTCCAAAGCAGGAATTTATGGTTCTTCATCTCTAAGTTCAAATCCTCAAAACTTCAACTCAAGAATCAAAAGTAATCAGGTATTTGGGTATTCAATGTGGATCTCATTTTATCCTTATTTCTAAATTTTTTGTTTTTTTCATGAATTTTATGACATTCATAAAATAGGTTTTTACCCAATTGTTATTCAAACCTTAAATTCAATCCCCCATGATATAATTGTCACTAATAAGCATGTTTTTATGATTATTCATGGTTTCGTATGCCCATATGATATCATTCATACTATTCTCAAATCCATGCCTAATTTATATAATAATAGTAAAGATTTCAACAATATGATCAAGCTATACAAGATTTATCAATTTCTAGTCCATTAAGCACTATTTATCATGATATTTTGTGGGTTTCAATCCATATTAGTTGGTATACCATATTTTTCCTCAAAAGTTAGTATTTTTGCTTACTTCAAATTATGATCCCTAGGTATATTAGTAAATTCATTATTTTGGACTTGAGTTATGAAATATCATATTATATTAAGATCATAGAATTTCCACTACTTTGTCACATCATTCCGAGCTGGTGGGTTATGAACACCTGATTCCTAGGGATTCAAGCATATATTAGTTTACATGTTTTAAGTACATCAAATTATCCATTGTGGATATTTTTTAGAATGTAATGATGATGAGATATACTATTTTCAGTGTCACTCAGTTGGTATTAGTACTTATCATTGAGTTCACGTTGGGATAAAGTCTCACCCGTTAGTTTAGGATTCAGACTTTTAGTAGTAGCCCCTAGGTTCTAGAACTATGATGCCACTTTAGGTTATAAGGGGTGACCTATCAGTTGAAGCATAACGTTGTAGTCCTTAGGGACCTCAGTTTAGTTGATCCATTCTAGCTAGTGTTGGTACCCTTGGCAAGGTACTAGCATCATTCCTACTGGGGTTATGGGTTGGACCATAATTTGCAAAGATTGGGGTATATTGGTTATTGTTAGCTCCCACAGTCCCCAGTTTATGTTTTAGCTTTATACTATACATGACCCTATATTCATATATTCAGTTTCATTCAGTACATATTGAAACTTGGTCATTGCTTCAGTTAATATTCCACAGTATTAGACTTAGTATTCATACATTATCTTCAGTTTAGTTTTACTTAATTCTATACTATTAATTTTTAGATATCACACCTTTTATGTACAGACATGTTTTAAATGTATATTTTCTCAAGTGCCTTATGTCTTCTGTTTTGAAGATGTTTTAAGTATTTTCATGACTAGTACATATCTCACATACTCAGTACATTCCAAAAGTGCTGATCAAATAACTCTTCTACCTATATTATTCATGTGCAGTAGGTTCAGGTTCTTACTATAGGATCATAGCCAAGCAGATCATAGCATTCTGTAAGCAAGTGATGAGTACATTATTTCGAGGTCTCAAGTTAGTTACAATTCTAATTTTTTTTTTCTTATTCGTATGTATTTATTTGGGATAGTTGGGGTCATGTCCCAAGTACATATAGTCAATATTAGTACAGGGTTCATATATGGCTAGTCAGAGTTATTAAATGTAGTTCAAGTTCCTTTGTTCAAATTACAATGTTGTAGAAATTGAACAGTAATGTATGGAAACAACTTTTCTCATGATATGATTCCGCTCATTCAATTGAGATTTTTTATTTATTTAAATCAATTGCTCAAGCATTAAGACTGTTCGCCCGAGCGCACACACAAATGTATGTGGTCTCACCAAATAATATAATGGCCTTATGAAAATCTAAAAATCGATCCCTCAGTGACTTGTGTTAACCAATATCCAAGTGAGTTCACTAATAAGTTTAATTGAGTTCTACATAACAAAAAGAGTTCTAAAGTTATAATGTAATGTAAACTGAAACAGTGAAGTAAATTAAAGAGTTGAACAATCAATGGGAAAATCTCAAGGTTAAGTCTCTGGGAATAATTATACTACTTTATATAACATTATTGGTTATGTTAGTTTTCTTGGTTTTTTGTTCATGGGGTCTGTACTTTGACTATGGACTTCCATACCTCTAATCATTTATCTAACTTAACCTCTTAACTGTATCGTTGAGCGGGAATGGGAGAACTAAGTTAGATAATTTTGTAACTATCCCTTACTTTAATCAAATAGGTGACATAAGCATATTCCTATACTAAGTGAAAATAATAATAACATTCTTTGAAAATTATGATCCTATTCTATTCACCCCACATTCTACTCTACCATTCATCCTTTCGAGTTCATAATAGGGTGATAGCATGAATTCAAAGGTTCATGACTCCATAAAATAGTAACAATTTCAATAAAAAAAACAAATATGATAATAAAAAAAAGTAAATTAATTCTAAAAAATAGTAATCATGTTCTTGGTCTTAACACCGAAAAAGGGTGTTTAGCCACTTATAGACGTAACAAGAATCACAATAATATAACCCATGTTAAAATACATAAACAAAAAATAATAAAGATATAAAAAACCTAATTAAATTGTTCTACATCCTTTTTTAAAGTACCAAGGTCGTCCAATCTATTTCAAGAAGTGTTCTATTTATTGGAGGACACAAGCTGTCGATTTCAACTTAAGGGAGTGCCACGCCAATATCCTGCCATGTAGGCTGAATGGCATGAAAAAAATGTTTTGTATCACTAGAAATTAACATCAAACAATTTTAAAATGGTATGACATGTCCATATAACGGAACCTAGGCAGCATGGGACGCCAAACACATCAAAATATCCCACTTTGGCCAAGCTTTGTCCAATGTTTTTGTCCTTTAAATCCAAGATTTGTGGTGTTGTTTCCATGAGATTTATAGGGTTATTAGAATATATTTATCATCATATTAAACTTACCAAGATTACTATAACATCAAACACCACAAAATAGAGCACACAACACTTACAATTCAAGACAACGAATTAGTCATGGCCATAGATCAAGCTAAGTGTACTAGCTTTTGTCCTTTGATTTCAATCAAGGTCTTTTGACTCCAAATTCATTATGAATATACTATGAACATTAAATTTACATAACATAGAATTTATATGATTATTTCAACAAAGAATTTCTTATTAATCACACAAGAAGTCCTCAAAAGAAAGCTAAATAAGATAGGATAACAACACTGAGGTGCTCAAATCCACCTCATATCATCACCCCACACTTAAGGCCTTATTCATCCTTGAAAAACACTTTACTTTAAGAATCATATTTAGGGAAGACTCCACACATCTGTAACAAGCCATACATTCAAGCTGGTACTACAATTACTCCACAAAATGCAAGTTCTTGCACTAAGCCTGCTATACACACAATCGAAAGCTCATGAACACTACATCAAAACAGCCTAACCTCAATAATTGACTTACCATGTTGGAAAACCATGAATCTTTCTCAATCAAAGTGATCTTACAAATCACCCCACTATCATAAATCATATTCCCTCACAATAAGAGAGTTACCCATAATCAACTCAAGTAGATGCAATTTATCACTAAGTGCTTACAAGAATCAAATTATACTGACTATCACAAAGAATTAACAAGTTACACAAGATGAACCATCGGGTTAGCCTTAGTGTAGTACTCCACTAGTATCAAAATATTAGGACTTAGAATCAAATTGGTCATTAAGGGTTGTACTGTAGGCTAAGGGAAAGGTAGGAACTCTTTGGCTAAAAGTAGCGACTAACTTCCCTAATTGCTTTAATACATCACATGAATAGTTAGATCAATATATTAACAACCTTTTTCACCACATTCATCTACACATTTCTTTTAATTTTCCCCATCTCATTAAGCCAATTCACATATAATATAGTAGGAGTATAATATACATACATTATTTAATTTTTAAAAATCTTTATTCTCTTCATTACACACTGCCAACCACAATAAATATTAATTTTCAACACCAACAGCTATATTTTGGTGTCTAACCTTTACCGTTTTTATTCTTCTTATTCACACTCTTTACTCATTGAGTTTTTAGTAAAGTGATGAGGTGCTTTGGATCAAATTAAAGTAAAACAAAGAAGGGAAACTAGGTACATATAAGGCTACCATAGAGTAGGCAAAAGGCTTAATGGGGCTAACTAGGATTATGCACACGAGTAGATAAAACAGGGCATAAAACATGGATATTAAAGAAATTTCTACATTATATTCTAAACTCAGACTCCTTATTTCTCTTTGCACATAGACAAGGAAATTTCTAGACATCACATACAACAATTAATACAAAAAAAAAACTTACACCACAAATGGAACATGCTCAACTCAAGTCATAGACTCTTAAACACACAATCAAATGAATTTAGAATTAAGCCAACAACGTACAAGGGTTATAAACTAGAGCCTAGGTGTCCCAAAAAAAGGAATTCACAAAATCAACATACTCTTTACACATAAAACACACGTGCATTATACAATCACATATAGCACCAACAAGAGCATTTCACTTACCTAATCACACAAATTTAAAATTTACTCATAAAAAGAAAAAATGATAGTGGGTTTAAGATGTACCCCATGGAAAAGAATCAAAATGAACAACATGGGGTGGGTGAAGTATGCACCTACCTGTAACACCCCGTGATATACTCGACCAAATACCTCATTTCTTAGTATGCTATGTGGGTTAATGATCTAAAAATATTCTAAGTGTAAAAAGGGACTTAGTAACTTTTGAACTCTTAAACTTAGATGTTTTTATTTTTGACCTTCCCGACCTTGAAAAGTTTATTTGTAAGTCGATTCATGATCGGGGGTGCCAAGGGTACGTCCCGGGTAAGTTTTGGAACTTTCAAACTAGCGTAAATGTGAGTTTAGATGTCCAAAATAGTGAGTCCTCGCAATAGGCCTGCATCGTGAGTGCCAGTTAATCCAAGTAGGTAATACATCGCGAGGGATAGTTGACCCAAGTAGGGGTCGCGATGTGATGGTAACCCAGTTCTGCATTATTTTATAAACGATTTTAAGGGCAAATGGGTTATTTCCTTTACCCTAATTTTCCCAAAACACAATATTTAATGATAATTTAAGCATTAGGCTTGATATCATCAGAAACTACTCCTATTACTTTAAAATAAAATCCTAGATTCTTCCCATAATATCAAAGTATTCATCTTTGAGTTTAAGAATTTTAATGAACTAAGTGTGATTCGGATTCCACTCTACTTTCTCGGTGATCTAAGGTACGTGGGATTTTCTTAAAACTACTTGGGAATAAAGAAATTGTTCAACAACTTTTAACATTGTGAAATCATGAATTCTTGAAGGGGTTTTGGAATTTGCATTGAAATTTTGCATTATAAATTCTTTAATGATATTAGTGTTTTGGTCTTGAGGCCTTTTTCCCCAAATTGATTTGAAATCTTATATATATATATATATATATGTATGTGGTTAAAGATGATAATTAAATTAAGAGAATGACTATTAGTGCCCCCTCTCAGGTTACAACACCTCTTGATTTTAGAATGTTATTTAGAAGCATGGCATCAATATTCTTGACTATTGTTAAATGATTTATGATTTGATTTAAATTAATGAGAGGGGACTTTTGCATGTTGATAAATGTTGAATATAAATATTGAAAGAATTGCATGGTTTGCCAAAAATACATGACCACCCCAAGTTTGTTGAAATGATTTAAAGGAATGTTCTTTGCATAATTTTTATAAATGTTTTGAAGAACAAATCTTCTTGAATTATTTGAAGTATGGTGGTCTAAACATTATGTTTTAAAGAGAAAACTATGATATGATTTATATTTCTTAGAAACATGACTTTCAAGTCTTGGTATGACGATATCAAATTCAAATAATGCCAAAGAAGATTTAGAATGGATTACAGATACAGATTTTCATTTAAAATTTCATAATTTAATTTCAGAAAGATGCATGATTAGAACATAATAAAAATGGGTTTAATATATGTTAGGTGGTATCCCAAAGAATGCATGAGCCATAAAATCATAGACCGAAATCGTGTTTTGCCGATACGGGTATATTATTATTGTATGCTGGCGACGGCCCTGTGGTGTAGAAGATTTAGATACTCAACTCTTGCGAAAAAAATGGGTTGGGGTCTTGGTCGCTGAGATAAGGTCAGATCCCACATATGTCATGGGGTAGCAGGTTTGTATGGTGTACCACCTAGATCAGAAATAATACGAAGTATAGAGTTGCATAGACAAGACTGTTTTAAGATCTTTTGAGATGGACCCAAAGATTTTGAACTATGCATCCATAATATTTTTTATGAATTACTCTCACCTATGTTTATATGTGTATATTAATAATTTTGGATTGCACTGCGTATTAGTACAATTGTATTGACCCCCCAAATTTTAGGGTCTGAGGCTCAGTCTAAAGGCCCTGCTAAATCGTAAAGTTTTCAAATAGAAGTAAAGAGTGCAGTTGGTCATCCTTTACTATTCTAGAAGGCCTAATACTTTTCATTTAATTGTTATTTATTTTGGTTTAGGTCCACTGGGGGCCTTGTCCCTAAATTTAGACAGTTTATTTATGTCGAATGTAGTAAAGATGTCGCAGATTGAAAGAGACGATGTTTAGATCTTGAAAATTTATTTTCATTTTCTTAAATAGATTTCAAATTTATGACCATGATTCCTTTTATTTCACTTTCACACCTTTTCTTTATTTTTCGAGTATTATGCATAATAACCAGATATAGAAGAGCGTCTAAATCACTATAGTTTGGGATGCTCATCAAGGCTAGGGTCCCATCTTGGGTCGTGACAAACTTGGTATCAAATCAAGGTTCATGGTCCTAGAGTGTTTGCAAAATTGCGTCGGGTAGAGTCTTATTTATAAGTATGTAGCGCGCCACACTTATAGATAGGAGGCTACTAGGCATTTCAGAATATTTACTTTCTTTTTGGTTTAGTTTATGCCATAGAGTCTGAATTCCCTCTAATCAATGGTCTCTTATATTTTAAAAAGTCATCATGTCTCCACGTCGTTGCAATGATCAAAATGCCCAAATTAATGATATTTGTCCTACCCACAAGAGGAGGATAGGTAATAGAGCTCACACTCCTAATTTTTTTGTTGCTCCGAGAGTTTTTCCTGTCCATACCAGCCTTCCCCGAGAACCTAGGGCTCCCCTATCTAGGAAAAATCACACCCAACATCCCCAGAGAGAGATATCAAGTGCTAATTTCAGACAGTCGGTGCATATGATTGCACAGTTGGTGCCTTTACAAGCTCAAAGATCGCAGGATGTTGGGTCTGTGTATGTCACATCTGAGGCTACATAGGTGGGTCAGTTTATGAAGATGAACCAGCCTAAGTTTACTAGTAAAAAAGTGGAAGTGGATCCACAAGATTTTGAAGATGAGATAGAGAAAATATTTCTAGTGATGCATTTGGATAAAGTAGAAGGGGTTGAAATAACGGCTTATCAATTGAAGGAAGTAGCAAATCAGTGGTAAAGTGAATGAGAAGATTTGAAGGGAGATAGTGTTGATCCTTCTACGTCGGGCAAATTTGTGGAAGCCTTTTTAGACAGATTCTTTCCTTAGGAGTTGAGGGATTCCTAGGTTGAAGAGTTCATGAACTTATATTGGCAGGAAATATGAGGGCTCGTATGAGAAAGTTTGCATCCGGCCTTTTTGATGACTTGGTGTTAGAGTGCAAAGAAGAAATATTGAATCGAGATATAGACTTCTACAGATTATCTATTCACATGCAGCAGTTTGAGGAACAGAAAATGAGGGTTGCTGAAGAAAAGAATAAAGATAGGCTGGACAAGAGAACCAGACCAACAGACAAGAACTTTAATCAGCTCCAAAACGGTAATTGGGGTAATAGGTGGCCGAAGAAAAAGATCAGGAATAATGCTCAGCCCGCAGCCAGCGCTCCCGTTCCCATTCCTCCAGTGGATCTACGATTTTAGCATTTCCAGTCTAGTCATGGGATGAGAGTGCAGGGTACTCAATATCAAGGGAGTGTATCTCATACTCCTCGTTCGTATTCGCACTGTGGGAAGTGTGGGAGGAATCAATTTAGTCCATGTCATCTTGGTAATCTTGTTTGCTACTTCTGTTGATAGCCAGGCCATATAAAAAGGAATTTCCCAATAGCAAGAGAAAACATTGGGGGTACGAAGTCTCAAGAAAATTCCTCTACACTGCCACCACCTCCAAAAGGCGCTACTTCAGCTACTAGGAGCGGTCGCAACCTGTTGTATGTATTGTCCAATCGCCAGGAGGTATATGCCTTACCAGATGTAGTCACGGGTACGTTACAAATCTTTTATCCTGATGTGTATGCATTGCTTGATCCGGGTTTACTTTCTTTTATGTGACCCTATATGTGGTAGTTGGTTTTGGGTTTGAGCCTGAAGTTATTACTGAACCTTTCACTATTTCCATTCATGTAGGTGATTCTGTTGTGTCTAGGAGAGTGTATAAAAATTGTGTTGTGTCTGTTTATGATCATGATACTATGGTTGATTTGGTAGAACTCGATATGATTGATTTTGATACTATCCTGGGAATGGATTGGCTTCACTCGTACTACGCTGTTCTAAACTATGGAACCTGAAAGGTTACATTCTTTTTTTGAATGAACCAGTGATAGAGTGCGGGGGATATTCTGTAGAACCAAAAGGTAAATTTATATCTAACCTCAGAGCCCGTAAAATTATTTCCAAGGGTTGTCAGTATCATCTTATTCGGGTTAAAGATTCTAACACCGAAATTCCTTCTCTTCATTCCGTCCCTATAGTAAATGATTTTCCAGAAATCTTTCCCGAAGATCATCTAGGGGTACCACCTGATAGGGGGATAGATTTTGGTATTTATTTATTGCCAGACACCCTTCCCATTTCTATTCCGCCATATAGAATGGCTCCATCTGAATTGAAAAAGTTGAAAGACTAACTAGCCGATCTTCTTAATAAAGGCTTCATCTATCCTAGTATTTCTCCCTGGGGTGCACCTGTACTTTTTGTACGTAAGAAAGATGGTTCCCTCAGTATGTGTATAGACTACCACCAATTGAATAAGGTCACTGTAAAAAAAAATATCCCCTACCTAGAATTAATGATCTCTTTGACCAACTTCAGGGTGCTAAGTATTTTTCAAAGTTAGACCTCTATTTGGGGTATCATCAATTGAAGGTTAGGGAGGATGACATTCCCAAAATAGATTTTTGAACCTGATACGATCATTATGAATTCTTAGTCATGTCCTTTGGATTGACTAACGCCCCTGAAGCCATCATGGATCTAATGAATAAAGTGTTTCATCTGTTTCTGGATTTGTTTGTTATAGTCTTTATTGATGACATTCTGGTTTATTCTAAGAGTGAGGAGGATCATACCAGTCATCTCTTAATCATTCTTCAAACCCTCAAGGATCATAGATTGTATGCAAAAATTTCTAAGTGTGAATTATAGCTTAATTTCATTGTTTTTTTGGGGCACATTGTGTCTAGTGAGGTAATTAAAGTTGATCCCCAAACATTTTTGGCAGTCAGAAAATGGTCTAACCCACGACTCCAATAATATTCAAGGTTTCTTAGGTTTGGCGAGGTATTACAGAAGGTTAGTAGAGAGTTTTTCTTCGATAGCTTCTTCACTTACCATGTTGACTCAGAATAAGGTGAAATTTGTGTGGTCCAACTATTGTAAGAATAGATTTGAGAAGTTTAAATACAGTTTGACTACTGCATAGTTTTTGACCCTTCCCGAGGTTGCAGAGGCTTTTGTTATGTATTGTGATGCATCCCGCGTGAGACTTGGATGTGTACTTATGCAGCATAGTAAGGTAGTAGCTTATGCATCTTGGCAGTTAAAGGTGTATAAGCGAAACTACCCCACCTATGACTTGGAGTAAGTGGTTGTGATGTTCGCACTAAAAATATAGTGGAATTATCTTTATGGGGTACATGTTGATATGTTTACTGACAATAAAAGTTTGCAGTATGTTTTCTCACAGAAAGAGCTAAATTTCAGGAAAAGGCATTGGTTGGAACTGTTGAAGGATTATGACATGAGCCTGCACTGTCATCCAGGAAAGACTAATATGGTGGTTGACTCTCTTAGCAGATTATCTATGGGCAGTCTGAACATGTTGAGGAAGGGAAAAAAAATAGTGAAAGATATTCACAGACTTACAAATCTATGGGTACGACTCCTAGATTCTAAAGATGGAGGGGTAGTTGTGCATGAAATAGCTAAATCTTCCCTTTGTATAGAAGTTAAGGAAAAATGGGTTAAGGATCCCATCTTGATGCAGATTAAGAAAGATGTAGGTCAATAGAATATGATGTCTTTTGAAATTGGTGGTGATGGGATTTTGAGATCTCAAGGTAGGTTATGTGCGCCAGATGTGGATGGATTATGGAAAAGAATCCTTGATTAGGCTCACACTTCGAGGTATATTGTCCACCCAGGCTCTACTAAGATGCACCATGATCTTAAAATCATATGTTGGTGGAATAATATGAAGCGTGATATGGCTGACTTTGTTTCCAAGTATTTGAATTGCCAATAAGTTAAAGTGGAACATTTGAGGCCAGGTGGTACTTCCCAAGAGATAGCTTTGCCCATGTGGAAGTGGGAGATGATCAATATGGACTTCATAATGGGACTTCTCAGGTCCCAAAACCAATATGATTCCATTTGGGTAATTGTAGACTGGTTGACCAAGTCAGACTACTTTGTTCCTGTCAGGACTAACTATACGGGACACGATTATGCCAAGCTATACATTGAGGAAATAGTTCATTTGCATGGGGTACCTGTATCTATTATATCCGATCGAGGTATGCAATCTTCTTTATAGTTTTGGAGATCTTTTCAGGGGGCTTAGGTACCTAAGTGAACCTGAGCACTGCATTTCACCACCAGACGAATTGCAAGCTGAATGCACCATTCAGACCGTTGAGGACATGATGAGAGCCTGTGTAATTGACCTCAAAGGTAGTTGGGTAGAACAATAGCCATTGTTAGAGTTCGCCTATAATAATAGCTACCATACCAGCATTAAGATGGATCCTTTTAAATCACATTAAGGGGGAAAATGTAGATCACCAATTAGGTGGTATGAAGTGGGTGAGATGCGGTTGTTTGGGCCTGATCTTGTTCATCAGGAAATGAAGAAGGTGAAAATCATTAGAGAACAACTCAAGATAGCTTAGAGCCATCAGAAGTGAAGGGAGTTGGAATTTTAGGTTGGTGATTGGGTGTTTCTAAAAGTATCTCCTATGAAGGTTCTCATGCGATTTAGGAAGAAAAGGAAGCTGAGTCCTTGCTATATTGGACCATATCAGATTGTGAGAAGGATAGGTGGGGTCACTTATGAGTTAGAGTTACCCACAA
This sequence comes from Capsicum pubescens, assembly GCA_030864215.1. NCBI lineage: Eukaryota > Viridiplantae > Streptophyta > Magnoliopsida > Solanales > Solanaceae > Capsicum > Capsicum pubescens. Next base: position 174,744,421 of record CM061543.1, read on the forward strand.
GTTTGTCTTTTGTCCATCCTGTATTTCATGTGTCCATGTTGAAGAAGTATATTGGAGATCATTCCCTAGTGTTTCCTATAGAGAAGATCAAGGTGATAGAGTCCTTATCATATAAAGAAGAGCCTATTGCAATCTTGGCTCGCCAAGTCAGAAAGTTGAGGATTAAGGAAATAACTTCGGTTAAGGTATTGTGGAAGAATAAAAAAGATGAGAAAGCTACTTGGGAATCCAAAGATGACATGAAAACTGGATACCCAGACCTTTATGAGTTAGGGGGTGACGACATATAAGGTACCACTCTTTTACTCTCTATATATTCCTTTACCTTTCTTTTACTTGGTACATTTAAAATCATGTTTGTCTGTATTCTAACCCATCATTAGGGGATGAATGATCCCAAGGGGGGATAATGTAACACCCCGTGATATCCTTGACCAAATACCGCATTTTGTAGTACGCTAAGTGGGTTAATGATCTGAAAATATTATAAGTGTAAGAAGTGACTTAGTCACTTTTGAACTCCTAAACTTGGTTGTTTTTATTTTGACCTTCCCGACCTCCAAAAGTTAATTTGTAAGTTTATTCATGATCGAGGGTGTCAAGGGTACATTTCGGGTAAGTGTCGAAAATTTTAGACTAGCCTTAAGGGTGAGTTTGGATGTCTAAAATAGTGAGGCATCACAATAGGCCCGCATCAAGAGAGCCAGTTAACCCAAGTAGGTATCACGTCGCGAGGGCTAGTTGACCCAAATAGGGGTCGCAACACGAAGGCAGAACAATTCATCATTATTTTATCCATAATTTTAAGGGAAAATGGGTCTTTTCCTACACCCCATTTCACCCAAAACACGAGATTTAATGATAATCTAAGCATTAGGCTTGATATCATAGGAAACTACTCTTATTACTTTAAAAGAAAACCCTAGCTTCTTCCCTTAAGATCAAAGGATTCATCTTAGAGTTGAAGAATTTCAAAGAACTTAAGTGTGATTCAGATTCCATTCTTCTTTATCAGTGATCTAATGTATGTGGGGTTTTCCTAAAACTTCTTGGGCATAAGGAAATTTTTCAACAACTTTTAACATTGTGAAATCATGAATTCTGGAAGGGGTTTCGGAATTTACATTGAAATTTTGCATTATGAATTCTTTAATGATATTAGTGTGCTGGTCTTGAGGCCTCTTTTCCCAAATAGATTTGAAATCTTATATATATATATATATATGTGTGTGTGTGGTTAAAGTTGATAATTAAATTAAGAGCATGACAATTTATGCTCCCTCTCATGTTACAACACCTCTTTATTTTAGAATGTTATTTAGAAGCTTGGCATCAGTGTTCTTGACTATTGTTCAATGATTTAAGATTTGATTTAAATTAATGAGAGGGGAGTTTTTCATGTTGATAAATCTTGAATATATATAATGAAAGAATTGCATGGTTTGCCAAAAATAGATGACCACCCCATGTTAGTTGAAATGATTGAAAGGAATAATTTTTGCATAATTTGATAAATGTATTGAAGAATGAATCTTCTTGAATTGTTTGATGTATGGAGATCTAAACATTATGTTTGAAAGAGAAAATTGTGATATGATTTATATGCCTCACAAACATGACATGTAAGTCTTGGAATGACGATACCAAATTTAGATAATTCCATAGCAGATTTAAAACAGATTGAAGATACCAATTTTCATTTAAAATTTCAGAATTTGATTTTAGAAAGATGCATGTTTAGAACATACTAAACATGGGCTTAAGAGATTTTAGGTGGTTACCCGAAGAAGGCATGATCCATAAAACTCATTTCCCGAAACCGTGTTAAATTTGATAACTTATTAGCAACATTTAGGCTTAAATTATCATTATTTTACATTGATTTGGTGTTAATCTCATTTATAATGCTCATTATGTAGGTAAAGGTTTAAAATAAAGATGAGCAAATCAATCAAGTTAGTGGGAGGTCAAATATTAAAGAAAAAAACCTTAAAGTTCACATGGATGTGTCAGGATGCTACCCATAAATGAACAAAATAGTGTCATCTTAGTTGAAGGTGCAACCCTTCTATGCTCAGGGCATGCCCCATCTACTCTGGTTCTGCTCAAGCAGAGCAAGAGTGTGGTAGCATTATAGTAATTTCTGGAAAACATGAACTTTAGGTCAAAAAGGGGGTAATTTTGCTCATTTCCACCATTATTAAACTATTCTTGAGATAAGAACTATTGGAGAGACTCTCAAGTGAAGAATTAGTATTTTTTAATTAAAGATTTATTGAAATTAAAGCTTGTATATTGTATTCTATTTTCTTCCGATGGATCAATTTGAAGGGAATTTTTGTATCTATCTATTTTATCTCTATATATGTTGCTAATTCTTCATCTTGGGGTTATGATTGAAAAATTTATGATTATCTCTTGGGTTTTGTTTTTTGTCTTCCCCAGTAGCTATTTGATATAGGTGTTTCATTCATTTCATGTTTTAACTATGTATTAAGGGTTGGAAAGCCCAATTACCTTAGAACTCATATCATCCTTGATAGAAAGGATATAGGTGAGGAATGGATGTGAACAATAGATTCAATTAGCTAATCTAATAGCTTCTTTTAGAATTAAGGATGCTAATTGAGCCCATATATTTGTAAAAACGTTACACTTATGTGGTGTTCAAAAGAACCCATTAGTGATATTTGGTGTTTGATTGTCAAATTGACACTAAAACTTTTAGATCTAGTAATATAAAGGATAAAAAAACAAAAAAAATATGATAATCCACAAATATTAAATGAATCTAAACAATAGTAATCATGTTCTTTGCCTTAACCCTGGAAAATGGTGTTTAGCCGCTAATGGACGTAACAAGAATCGCAATAGTATAATTATTTTTAAAATCTATAAACAAAATAGTAAAGTGTTAAGAACCCTAATTAAAGTGTTATCCAACCTCCCTTAAAGTCCTAAGGTCGTCCATTCTATTTTCATAAGTGTTTAAGTGTCCTATTTATAGGAGGATACAAGTTGTCGATTTTAACTTAGGGGCGTGTCACACCAATATCATACCTTTAGGCAGTGTGGAAAATAAAAAAGTGGTGGATCACTGTAAATTTACATCAAGGAAGCTTCCAAGGGCGTTTCATAGCCAGGTCATGGAACCTAGGCAGAGTGGAATGCCAAGAACATCAAAATATCCCACTTTGGCCAAGCTTTGTCTCATGCTTTTGTCCATTAAATCCAAGCTTTCCAGTGTTTTTTTTATCTGATTTCAATTTTTTTTGCATCCATATATCATCATAATAAATTTACCAAGCTTCATATAGTATCAAATACCACACATTAGAGCACACAATAATTACAATTCAAGATAACAATTTAGTGAAGGCCATAGCTCAGGCTATGTGTACTAGCTTTTGTCCCTTGATTTTAATATTTGTGTTTTGATTCGAAATTCATTATGAACTCACTTTGAATTTAAATTTACACAACATAGACTTTTGTGATTATTTCCACCAATAATTTCGTAATAAACACATATGAAGTCCTCAAAATAAAGCTAAATAACCCCGGATAACAACATTGAGGTGCACAAATCTACCTCAATTCAATACCGTAATTGGGTTAGATTAAGAACTTGTGGTTCTATGCAACATATTATGAATAGGGGATAGACTCAGTTCATGACAATATTATTCATCAATGTGTCATGGAGTGAAAAATAAGGTCCATTCTTGAGGCTTGTGACACTTTACCATTTGGTGGTCATCATGGTGGGATCCAAACGACTGTGAAAGTTCTCCAAATTTGGGTAAATGAGCAAGGTAACTTAAATTTATAATATTAAGTTGATCTTTGAAGGTTTTGTATCACCTCTTAAGATGTTTTTTTTATTTGAAAGGTTTATTTGATACAAACTTGCCTACTTGCTTCATAGATATGTGCTTATAATATGGTAGTTTACTTGTTGCCATGCCATGTTTAATAAGTTTTTGTTAAAAAATTTCATCCTATCTCTTTATTATAGCTTTATTTTTGGTGGTTTTGAGTCATAAATACCCTATCTTATAGTATTATTCTCGGTTGCTTAACAATAGGCAATAGATTAAGTTTGGGGGTTGATAAGTAATTAATTTCATAACTTATTAAAAACTTTTAGACTTAAATTATCATACTTTTCCATTTGTTTGGTGTTAATCTCATGTATAATCTCATTATGTAGGTAAAGGTTTAAAATAAAGATGAGAAAACCATTCAACTCAGTGGGAGGTCAAATATTAAAGAAAAAGAACCCTAAAGTTCACATGGATGTGTTAGGAGGATACCCATAAATGGCCAAAAGAGTTTCATCTGTGCCCAAGGTGCACCCCTTCTATGTACAGGACGTGCCCCATCTGCTCTGGTTCTGTGCAAGCAGAGGGTGGTGGCATTGTAGTAGTATCTGGAAAACATGAATTTTAAGTCAAAAGGGGGGTATTTTAGTTCGTTTCCACCATTACTGAACTATTATTGTGCTATTCTAGAGATAAGAAACATTGGAGAGACTCTCAAGTGAATAATTAGTAGTTTTTAATTAAAGATTTATTGAAATTAAAGCTTGGATTTTGTATTCTTTTTTCTTTCGATGGATCAATTGAAGGGAATTTTGGTATATATCTACTTTATCTCTATCTATGTTGCTAATTCTTCATCGTGGGGTTATGATTAGTTCTTGGGTTTTGTTTTTTTTTCTTCCCAAGTAGATAATTCATGTGGGTCTTGCATTCATTCAATATTTTAACTATGTATTGAGGGTTGAAAACTCCAATTACCTTAGAACCCATATCATCCTTGATAGAAGGGATATGGGTAAGGATTGGATGTGAACATTAGCTTTAACTAGTTCATCTAATATTTTATCTTTGACATAAGGATGATTATTGAGGCCTTAAATTTGTAAAAACATTACACTTATGGTGTGTTCAAAAGAACCCATTAGTGATATTTGGTGTTTGATTGTCAAATTGATACTAAAACTTTTAGATCTAGCCTACCCATGACTTCTATCTAAATTCAGATAAATAATCAAATACCCATGAATGAACCCACACCTAGGATGTCATAACCATAAGTACCATCAACACTTGATTAATCTCTAATTGCTTCTAGCTTCAAATAGTATTCTTAAACTAAAAAATTATTTAATTAAAAATCATTCAAACAAACCCCCCATTTTTAATTTCATGTTAATTTACTACGCATTAAGGTTCAACTCCTCTTGAACTTTTAACACCCTCGAGTATTGAAATCATTGTCTTCACTATGTGTATATTCGACCCCAACCTCTTATGGGATACTATATTGACAACAAGCACTTACATTCCCAAAGGGTGTAATTTGAGTGTCATCAATGACCCTATAGTTCCCCAACTTATTGTTTTAAACCAATGTAGGTGGAATTATCAAGTCCAAGCTTATTTCATGAAGCTATTGAAAAAGTAAATCTTTATTTCATACAACTTAATACATCTCAAAGTTGACAAAATCTTATAAATACATGAGACATCATGAACAAAAATTTATTTTGGGTCAATAAGCTATTTTTTGAAGTTTCAGAGTTGGAAGTGTAAAACATTTTATTAAAAAGGACAAGCTTAGTCCTCGCTTTATCAGTCCCTATTAAATTAAGAAGATTGGGATGGTGGCTTATGAGTTAAAACTTCTATCTGAGATGATTAAGGTACATCTTGTGTTTTGTGTGTCCATGATGTGGATGTAAAGAGTGATCATTCTTATATACCTTTTTATGAATAAATCATAAGATATTTGGTTTTTTCTGAACAAGATGTGTAAATTGTAGAAAATCAATCTAAAAGGTTTAAAACTAAAAATGTAATTTCATTTAAAGTCTTGTGGCATACATATGTTACCGAAGAAGAAAATTTTGTAGTAGAGGATATGGAAAAATTATGTCCTTACTTGTTCACTATTTCAGGTATATATCAAACCTCTTGGTTATTGCATCTTTTGCAAATTTTTGCATCTTTTGCAAATATTGGCAAAATTTAAGAAAAGACTTATCATATTAGAAATTGGTGATTTTTATTATGGAAGTCCCTATGAGGAACATATTCAAATTGATTGGTTGGTAACTATATCAACAACAACATACTCAACGTATTCCCACAAAGTGGGTTTTGGAGAGGCCGAAGTCTACGTAGTCCATATCAGTACCTCAGATTAAGCACAAAGACTATTTTTAATAGACCCTTAAGTCAAGACAAATAATAGTATAACAAACAAAAACACAAAATATAAACAACAAAATAGGATAACACATCACTAGATAATAAAATAAATGAAACCCTCTCAACTATCCATCCAAAATCATAATTATAACCAAAACACCACAAATCAGAAACTATAAAACACTTACATAACACTATAAATACAGGCATAGCTACAAACAAATCACTTATCCCCTGCTAGTATGGACATCTTCCTACTCATTAACCTTCTACTCTAATTCATATCCTCCACACTTTCTTTCAAGGGCCATGTCCTCCACAACAAGTAGCTACTACATCTTAAATATTAAACTATGATCTACATCGAGGATGAATTATTCAATGAGGGATAATGTAACACTCCATTAAATTGGTATAGATTTGAATTGTCAATTTTCATCAAGTATAACACAACCCATGACAAATCAAGTGCAATTATGTATCTAGTTAATGTTTGAGGATGTAACACATTTACAAAATGATAAGTATTAAAATTCCTAAGTTTAGTGGATGTATGTCTAGTTTATGCAAGCAACAAAATTGACATATGGACCATAAGTGGAGTCAAATTTGAGGTTTAATAAAGTTAATTTTTTTAACTAATAGGGGCAGAAGATGCAAACAACATACAGATCCAAAGATTGGACATATGTTATGTATGTTGATTCATATTCTGAAGATATTAAAGAAAAATTTATCCTAAAATCCTAAGTATAATTTGACATGTGGTGGCAACATTAGGTCTATATATGTTCCATTTTGTCCACATATCAAACATATATGAACGTACAAAGAACATTAGTAAGTAAATTTTCAAATTGAACAAACGTAGACTGAATATGGTCATAATGTTTGAGTAAAGATGAAGTAGTAAAAAAATTTATATTTTGGAGTTCCCATCTATTGAAATGTGAGTCAAAATATGGACAATATATGGGAAACAAACTTGTAAGTTTAAGATTTAGAAAGTGGAAATTTTAGGCTGTAGTGGTTGGCATTCAAAAACAACATGGGGGATATTGATGTGAGGCTAAATTCTTGCGTTTATAGTATCATTTGGCTCAGATAAGTTCTATTTTTATTACACTTTTGAGCTTATTTGACGTGAAACACTTATGTCGCCTATTTTGATGTGTCGGATGGAGATTGGACCCCAAGATTAGTTAGAGCAGAATTGAGCTTTGAATTTTCAGTAATATCCAAATATGTTGATCTATAATAATTCTCTTAACAGGATGAAAAGAAGGATAAAAATGTCAATTGTGCACTAAGTCAAAGCCTCGGGCATTACCTAGGGTGCTCCCTAGTATATTGGGGGTTATCTAAACTGTCCATCCAAATCACTAGAAAATTACTCAGGGTTATCGCCTTGGGTGTCCCCAATAGTGTACTCTCATACTAGGTTCTTCCTAGTCTAATTTTAAAGGTCAGGATTGTCTAGGAAAATTTGAGACGCATATATCCTGTTTAGGTTGTTTTTTTCATTATTCATCTCTAGAAACTTAGAGAGAAGATGAGAGGAACAATATAAATTTCTAGGTTTTACTTTATTTCTATGTTTGTTAATCATTGAATATTTGTTTATTCATGAATTTGATTGCTTGTAATCAATTCATGAGTAGATAAAATCATAGCATCTGGAGTTGTGGTTAACGACATGAAAGTTGATGTTTTATTATTATATTGTTTCATTTTGATTTCCATTATTGATTTACTTAACATCTCTTGATTTTAATTATTTTGTTACTTGATCACCTATAAAACACTATCTATAGTGCATATATGGAGTGGGAATAAGGAATTTACATATGAAATAAGGGATGGTAAGGCTTGATTGTGTTCTATTCATGTTAGCATAGACTAGTTGATATGAAAAAAATCACATGCATTTCACTATCGTCCAATGACAATAAGAATACCAACATTAGTAATAACTGTGTAGACATTGAGTTATTTAAAATATGATCCATATGGTCAAAATTGACCCACAAGTAGTAACTCAAGTAATAAACTAATCATATAATATAAAGACTGATTGGGATTGTTAGAATACCATGACCCTAGATCCTCTCTTAAATCTTAATTTTGAATTACTAATCTATGACTTGTCTCCAAATAATTTTATTTACATTAAATACACTAAAAATCAATCTATATTGTTTGTTGAAAACTGAATAGCTTGAATAAGAATTCTAACTAGTTAATAAATTTTTCAATTCCCTTTGATATGATAGTTGGACTCACACCCTATATTACGTGTACGACTAGGTATATTTGCATGTGTGTGGATTAAATGAGTTTTTTTTTATATTTTTGAGCTTTTTTAGTGTTTAGAAATTTACTATAGCTACCACAACTCATTAATGACTTGTTGGGACTGATAGTTTGGTTATTAGGGTTTTTATTTTGGTTTCTATAGACATTTTTCTTTTTTGGAGCTTATGAATTTGACAAAATAGTTTTGGGAAAAAACATTAGGAGATAGCCTAGGATGCTAATTCTTACATTTGTTTTTTGATTTGTAATGTTGATTTTCGGCTAGAGGTCCCTTAGTTCATGTCTCAAGGCTTTCAAACACATTTTGTACTATTGAATGGATTTTATTAAAAGCACAACCTTAGGTTTTGGACATTTGAAGTTTTGATAGTTTTATTGAGTCTAGAATACTTAATTTGGTAGGGTATTATCATTTGTTTATATGCATAAAATTCTGAATGAAATTGAATCACTTAGTCGGAGTCCATTAGGACTTAGCCAAATTTTCTTGTTCTAAGTACTTGTGCAACCTCTTAAGCTGTGTGTAGACTGCTTTAGCAGTGGCTGACCATATAAGTAGGGTGGAAAAAGCACCCTTGTTGTTTCTTTAGTGGTGAAAACTTAAGCAGTCATTTAGCCATTGTTGAGTTATATATATGTCAACTTCCATGATTTTCAACTCCAATTCTAAGTATAAATAACTATAAGTGACCTTGGGGATCATAAAAATAGTGAGGGATTGAAAAATTAGAGCTTGAATTAGATTTTGGTCATTATAGTTATCATCTGCCCATACTATTATTGTATGTTTTTGACTCATTTTTTTAGTTCTTGATTTTCTCATTTTGGTTGAGGCTTTTTTTTATGATTATGGAGCTAGTGGTTCTCAACTTTTGAGTAGAAGTTCATTGTTTCTTGAGGGGTGTTGTGGTGATTTCAATTTTATGATTCCACAACCAAATGCCACGAGTGTGTTTTAGCTTAATTTTGGATTGATAACGCTCAACATACACCTGAATATGTATGTTGTTGCTAGTAATATAATTTTTATCACACTTGGAGTTTGGTTCAATTCCTTAGAGAATAAAGGTGATTGGTTCATCTTTGAGTGTCGTAAGTGACTAATTTTTTTCATGTTATCCAAATAATAATACTAAAAATTAAATGTCATTTAATTTAAAATGATTTCATGTTTAAATTATCAATTTTAATTATGGGTTGTAAAAATAAATGTTAGAGAATGTAATTGATAGGTAAAGGCACTCGGGCTTATGCCCTCTTGAGTATGACTATATGTCCGGGTAAGTGAAAATGGTATTGATCGTTATGAATAGATTTTGTATTAGGTATTGGGGTAATTTTTAAATCTACCACCAATATTCATATGGGTTTCTTTCAAATCCCATCGGTATACAATACCAAGCAGCCATTGATCGCAAATTTGCTAGTCAATTTCTAGTACTACCTATTAAATTAGAATTACTCAAGTCTTTATTAATTAAATATCTCCACCCTTGATCTCTCTTTCAAGATAGACAATGGATTTGAGCATGTATAGAGTTTGCAACTTCAATTCTTGAACTGAAACAAAGATATTTAGATAAATCATAATATTAAATCAAATTAAAAAGTAAATAATTATTACCCACACAATAATCAACACATAATAAAGTGTAACCCCAAATTTGGTTATTTAACTACTCATAATAGGAGAAAACGTAGATATACCTATATTCTCATTCAAATCTTCCATAAAATACAAATACTTCCAAAAAAATCCCAAATTTCAAGAAATAAATAAGCAACGAAGATTACAACTAGGATTAAAGCTAGGGTTTTCATTACAACCTTTTTATTCAATATGTTACAAAGATCGGGGTCCAACCTGGCAAAAAGACTTTTATAGACTAATAAAAAATAGGCTAATAAATTATATAAATGTTACTATATACAATTTAGTAGATAACAACACCCTCTTTGAAATACTTAGTGATACGTTGAATTGACCCTGGGTCGCCGAATCAACATTAACTTTAACCTTTAGGAGTTGATATCTGTAACTCTTGGTGCTAGGGATTTGTTGCGTCGATCTTCTCATAGATGTACCAAATTCCTATTCATCATCACCAAACTGCTTTGATTTAAACATGGTTGATCTGTCACTCTTAGTGATTGAAGCTTCCTTTTGACTATGCGCCAAGTATTTTTGCAATTTGCTAATTTTCTTTGGTAATGCTCCTTTTACTATTGAGCTCCAATTTTGATTTATTTTTCTTGTTTTTGCTCTTCTAATCAATTTTTGATTTTTACCGTATAAATTAATCAAAAATTAACTTAAATTGGCATTGAGGACATGATTTCTTATTATTTTTGGCAAAATGTGTCGTAATTCACTGACTCATTAACACCTCAACTTAAATCATTGCTCAACCATGAGATATTTGTCTACATACAACAAAATCAATAATGCCTACAAATGTAACTACATGGGAGCTTAGACACTAATGAGTGGTGAATTTACCTCTCATTTACAATAAATATTTATGCATAAAACTATAATTTGAATGTCTAAATGAGATATATTTGTAGTTAAATGCACTAATTCTCATATTTTATAGGTATACATTTGTTGAGAATAAAAAAGCAACTTTGAGCTAAAAAGGATCAAAAAAGGAATAATAGCGCAAGAGCTGGACAAGCTGAAAAGGGAGCAAGATCTGGTGCTCAGTTACCGCAATTGTGGGATGAGGGACACGATCATAATCAGTCAAGTTAGTCAATCAACGATGATCACGATCAGTCCTCCGCGAACGCATTAGGTGCGATCACGATCAAGCCTTCATGATCGCATGAGAGCGAAAAATTACCTAGGGTAAAAATGACATTAGGCCTGCCAACCCCAAATCCTATTTAAGGCTTAAAACTTAATTATTCTAGGGTATCATCATTATACAACCCTACCTCCCATCTTTAGTTTGGGCTTTTTGTCTTTTTTTTATAGTAATCTTTAGTTAAGAAGACATTAGAGTGGCTTCTAAGTGGAGAATTGGCAAATACCATTAAGGATTTATTGAAATTTAAAGTGTGGTTTGCATTCTCTTTATATTTGATGAATCAATTTAATGGAGAAATTTTTTTATTAACATTATGAGTAGCTAGTTCTTCCTCTTGGAATTATGATAGAATAAGATGCAATTGTGTGTGGGTTGTGATTCATATATGTATATGCTAGTTTGATGGTGATGGGTTTTTCTATTACTTGACTAAATTTGTTAGGATTTGTGGGTGAAAGCCTTAAATACCCAAATGGGTTTGATGGGTGAAATCCCAAACTCTTGAAATCTCAAACCATCCTTGAAAGGAGGGTTTGGTTGAACTTTAGGAACCCTTATCATCCTTGAATGAGGGATATGGGAACCAAGGAAATAGTATACAATTATTTAGCTTATTTTGACAATTATCACCATCTTACACATAAGGGTGAATATGAGGTTGACTACTCCTTGGGTACCATCCTACAAATAGGGCTGCCTAATTGAGGTATTGGGTGGCTGTAGTTGGCACACTTGTTTGGTACTCAAAAGGGTTAATAAGTGATATCTTTGAGTTTTGTTTAATAACTAGCCTCAAGGAATTTAAACCTATCCTACCACATCATCAATGATTAGAATTTTCACCGAATCATCTCGTACCCATGCATAACTTACCCCCTAGAATATCATAAACCCAATATCCATGCCTAATGAATTACACTATAACTATATTTAGTCTCGAATTAGTCCCTTAGAAGATTAAGAATTACTTTCACATTATAAAATAATTAAAAAACCCAAACCATCTTGTACTATAGGTTTGAACTTCGCAAAGAACTTTTATTTCAAACTTACTCAATCGCCATTCACATTGTTCTCGTGGATTCGGTCCCAACTCTTAGTTTGGTAAATATATTTACAATGACTTCCTTGAACTTAAATTGACGTGTAAGTTGAGTGTTATCAATAATGGTGTCGTTGGCGGGGAATAATTTGTCGTATTGCGTTAGTTTGGAATTTTAGCTTAATTGCTTTGGTTCAATCTTGTAAATATTTGTTTATGCTTTTCTTTTGTTTATTGTGTTAGAAAGATTTTTATTTGATTATTTATTAATATGGCATCTTGTAATGAATATGATTTTAGTGGTTGGAGATCTTATCTTTAGGGTCTATGTCCATAATGTGGTGGACCTCACTTTTGGAAAGATTAGAGATATACTCCTCGGAGAGAGATGTATGCACAATCTCGATCTTATAGGCAGTATGATTGTTCTCTATGTGGTGGTCGAGATGGACATTGGAGTGATTTTCTAAATGCCCCTACCCCCGTTAGGCTAACCCAATTTCTAATTTTTCAGATAATTTTGATAGGTCTTATGGTCAAGAAAAGAAAAAATAAATCACCGAAAAGAGTGGTATTGAAGTAATTCTTCAACTTATCTTACATTAGGTGGAATCAATGGGGATAATATACATCTCATGCATCAATCCATGGGGCTATGTAATGAGAAAATGCAAGTATAGAAGAAGTAGGTGTGGAGACTAACCTCTTAGATACGATGAGTGGGACTACTCTTAAAAATGAGCTCAATGTTGATGAATCCTCGGTGATTTCCCAACCAACCAAAAAAAACATGAGAGAAGATGTCGAAGTCAAGGAAATAGTGCAAGAGTTAAAAGAAAAAACTAAGCAAATATCTTATGAAGACTCGAGTCCATGTTGGGGAAAAGATGCGAATGAGAATGCAACTCTAAAACTAATGGATAGACCTCATTAAAGCCATTTTTCAATATTGTACTTAGAGGATGTGATTAAATTCCATCTACCTAAGCAAATAGAGAGAAGATCATTGGGAGAAGGAGCTAACAACGCCCAAGAGCACACGCAAGTGTACGTGGTCTTATCAAGTAGTAAATTTGCCTAATGAAAGTAAAGTATCGAACCCATAGAGACTTGATTCAACAAAAATTCTATTTTATTTCACAATTTAGATTCAATTGATGCAAGCGTAACCAAAAAGATTGTTTGCATTTTATAACTAAAGAAAAGTAAACAATGTGTAAAGTAAAGATCTTGAAACAATCAATAGGAGAAAGCCTAGGTTAAAGAACTTTGAACAATCATACTATGTTATTGAACTTAATTCATTAACTTGCTTATCTTGGTTGTTGATTCATATGGTTAATTGCATGATTATGGTCTCCCGACCTCTAATCTTTTACCTAATTTGAACCTTACAACTACATCATTGAGCGGGGATGTAATAGTTCAATTAAGTTCTTCAAACTTTCATCCTACGTTTGAATCACGTAAGGCATCTATGTACATCCCTCTCCTAGATACTAATTAAAATTCCTTATTTTATAAACAAACAAGAATCATACTTTGTTTATTCCCATGTTCTATCTCCCTATTTCCTTTTTTGAGATTAGTACGTTGACAATTGATGTATTCTAAGGGTAGCTAATCTTTAAACTAGTTAATACGAGAATAAAAAAACAACCAAAAATGATAAGCAAATAAAACAAATTTAATCCAAAACAATAGAACTCATGTTTTTAGCTTTAACCCCGGAAAGGGAGTTCTTAGCCACTCATAGTCATAATCATGATCCAAAAAGTTAAATTCATGATAAAATCTAAAAGAAAACTAAAGAAATAATGTAAAACCTAATAGATGAAGTTATAGAAGCTCCTTAATGATCCATGATGTCCAACAATAATTAAAAACGTGTCTGAGTATGTATTTATAGTAAAAGGATAAGCCAAAGTCGTATTGGACAAGGAATCAGCATTCAAGTCAGGCTTGGAATGGAGTCCGTGTCATGGGATCCATTGAACTATTCTACAGCCCACGTTGTGAGATCCATTGCACTGAAATAGAGCTCGTGTCACAGGATAATCACGGACTCCCACTGGAAGTTGATCTCAAAATATTTTGTAAGGCAAGGGAGCATTGAAATTGAGGGGGCACCACAGGCTCCATTTCACTTGGATAGGGGGTGTGTCGCTAGCTCATCATGGGGACACACAGTTTTGTCTTAATTCTAACACTATTGGTGCATTTCACATGCCTATTGGACTTTTTACACGCCATCACTCGCCCTGGACATTCCAGGTGTCCAAATAGAGTCCAAGTTGTGTATTGTTCTTCTATTGATCCATTCCAAGAGTTTTTGAGTTATTTCCACTTGATTTGAAGCTTTTATATCCTTAATATATCATAATAATCTATTAACCAAGAATAATATAGTATTAAAAATAATAATTTAGAACTTAAAACAATACAACATCCAAAACATCCTTCATTCATTTTGATTTCTAAGTTACTGTTTTGAGTCTTGTCATGATCCAATTGACCCTTGAAAATTATAAACAAGTTGTTACACATATAAATATATAATAACAACCTCATGAACTCATAAATCACATTATAACCTAACACGATAGACTAGGCCAACACTTAGCTCAAGCTAGTCACACTAGTTTTCTCAGTTGAATTCTAAATGATCAATTTGAATCAAAACTTATTTGAAAACACCATTAAACAGTGTAACCACATACATGGACCCTTAGATGCATATTCATATCATTATAAACACACTAAGAACCTGAATTATCCTTAAAATAAAGCTAAAAGGGCAAAAATAGCAAGGCTAGAATGCATAAATACACCCAAAATCAGGAGCACCGCCCCTATATTTTGGAGTTTTGTATTACAAAAGAGTATATGAGAGTACAAAACTTGAAGGAGAAGGATCACAACATACGATGCTCAATTAGTGTCCGATTGATATTCCTACCATTACCCAAGAAGCTAAACAAAAAATTTGATGTGACATTAGGTAAAAGATTGAAGTCTTCAAATTGGCACGATCGAACATGCATCATTGTGCCCCTAATTTTTCCCAAAGTGCCTCGAAGATGGAATAATCAAAAGTTGGGCAAAATGTTCTAGTCCTCTAAGTGGATACATAAATAAATATTAAAGCGGAATCATTTTGTGATGCTAAATCAAGCACTTGATAGGAGGAAACCCATAGTTTTATATTTGATCCATATGATTTTGAATAAGTCACATAATCTAGAAGTTTTATAGGTTCTTTGCATAGGATTGGAATCCAAAAATAGAGGGAAACCAAGTTTGAGAAGTGTGGTAGCCCTACAAAAAATAGGGCACAACAGAAGAGAAAAATGCCTCATGTACCGTGATCATGGCTAAGGATCGCGATCGCGATACCGCCATCACATCAACTATGCCACGATCATGACAGCTTCTCTAGCCTGCACCTTGGTTCTCACTGCATTTTCAGGGCCCCTTTTAACCCTTCTTATGCTTTTATGTTATGTAGTGAGGTCACTAAAGGTCTTATAGTTACCCTTCCTACCCTTGTGTGTATTCATTGGTTTGGAATAATTGAACTTAGTCCAATATAAGCATGGAAATTTTTTGAATTGATTGTTTTAATTATTTAGTTTTCTAATTTTTTTAATAATGATGTTGGATGATCCTTTCCCTATGATATATTTATTGATGACATTCTTAAGGGAAAAGCATCGTGATTGGGTCTTTATCAATAAACTCAAGGGAAGTTTGAGTACCGGTGGCATTGTGGATTTGGGATTACACTCATACCATTAGTGAAGTCTTAGTAGCCATATGGTTAATTTGCTCATATGAAGCCAAAATATGTGACCAAGGCTTGGGTTGTTTCCATGGTTATGGTGCAAATGCAAAGCAAACACCTTTCTCCATCAAAAATTTTAAAAAAAATCTAGGTCATGGACGTGAGCAACATTGTAACAATTCATTCTCTTTTTGTGACTCCAAATTTTTGGGTTGTGAAAATTGGTAGATACTCTATTTTTGTCTCTAGCAGGAGGGGAAAGTAAACCTCCTTTGTGAATTAGTATGCAATGAGTGGTGAGATTATTTGTGTAAATATCATTCATACTTGTACCATCTAGAACTTTCCCTATTAGTCTCTTAAGGCTAATTTTGATTGTATTTTTTAGGGATATAATCTTAGGCCATTTTTGCGGCATTATAAGTCCACTTTATGATAAAAAAACTACCCTTGCATAGACATTATCCCTAGACACCAACTTTGAGCCTTTATATCTTTGTTTGGAAAACACATTACAAACCGTGAGCCTTTGAATTCATATCCCTCTTTTGAACCCTATCCTCCTTGGAATTAAAAATACAAATTGAGGCTAAAAGCCTAAGTTGGGGGATGTGAGATTTGAAGAGGTAAATTTGGGCAATGAGAATATAAGTTAGGGCCTACAAGATAAACTTTGAGAACAAATGAATAGGAAAAAGAATGGACCAAAGAAAGGAAAGGAAAGCATAAAATGTACACGACAAAGAGGTGAAAAGAAGATGCTTTCCAAAAGATGGGTGAATCGAGGTAGTAAAAGTAGGCACATGCCTTAAGAATGAAAACAAAAGAAGTGGCCTATGATCAAAAGTTGGATGAAAAATTATAATGTAGATGTTCAAGGAGGGTATAATCACTTTGTTCCTAAATAATATCCTACCCTACCCTAAACCTACATTACAAGTTTAAAAAGCCGTTTTAAAGCTCTAACCAAATACATTCATTGTAGTGGCCAGTGAAAATAGGGGCAAACCTATGGCATCGTACTTGTTAACATTGATAGTTCTTAAGAGAGAGAGAGTTCTATACTTAAATTCCTCGTTGCATATTTGATAACTTGGTGTGTTAAATTTTTCTTCTTGTGATGAGGCATGTAAAAATTTGAGGTGGGTGATTTTAGTATAATGTAGTTGAGGTAAAAAAGGACTTATTTCTTGAGTCTTAGTGATTATTGTATGATATCTTTTTGAAGTCTTTTGCATCCTTGAAAATTACGTGTTATGTTGATGGGTGTCGTGAAAATAGTCTTGCCCATATTTGAAGAGCTATTTGTGGTAGTAATCAAGTTGAAGTCATAATGATCATTTGAGTCATCTAATTTGGGCATAAAAGTGCATGGTCTCATGATAAAAAGGTAGTGTTACATGAGAACAAGCAAAGCATTAAGTTGGGGGTTTTGATGAGTGGTGAATTTACCACTCATTTACAATCAACATTCATACACACTTCTATGATTTGAATGTATAAGTGTGACATATTTGTGGTTAAATTCAGTAATTCCTATTTTTTGTTGGTATACAAGTACCGAAAAGAAAAAAAAGCAACTTTGAGCTAAAAAAGATCAAAAAGGAAATAGGAGTGCAAGAGTTGGACTAGCTAAAAAGGGAGTAGGATCTTTCCCCCAGTTACCGCAATCGCGGGATGAGGGCCGTGATTGCAATCAGTCAAACTAGTCAACCAATCAATCGCGATCAGTCCTTTGTGATTGCAGTAGGTGTGATCGCGGGAGAGAGGAAAATAACCGAGGGGTAAAAAGGTCATTTAGCCAGCCGACCCAAATCCCATTTAAGACTAAATACCCATTCATTAAAGTGTATCATCATTGTACAACCCTACATCCCATCCTTAGTCTACGTTTTTTGTAACTTCTTAGAGCTTAGAGCTAAATTTGTACTAATCTTGGGCTAAGAATACATTATAGTAGCTTCTAAGTGGAGAATTGGCAAATCCCATTGAGGATTCGTTGAAACTAAAAGTGTGGCTTGCATTCTCTTTATTTTTGATGAATCAATTTAATTGATATTTTGGTTTATTTTTGTTTATTATCATTATGAGTTCCTAGTTCTTCCTCTTAAGATTAAGCTAGAATAGGATGTAACTGTGGGTCAGTTTGTATTCATATGTGAATATGCTAGTTTGTTAGTGATGAGTTTAGTTATTTCTTAACTAAATTTGTTGGGATTTGTGGGTGAAATCCCCGAATACCCAAATGGGCTTGTTGGTGAAAATTCTAAACTCTTGAAAGCTCAAAGTATCCTTGAAAGAGGGTTTGGGTGAACTTTAGGAACCCTCATCATCCTTGAAAGATAGATGTGGGAACAAATACAATAGTAGACAATTATTGAGCTTAGTTTGATAATTTTCATCATATTAGACATAAGGGTGAATGTGAGGTTGACTATCCCTTCGGTACCATCCTAGAAATAGGGGTGCCTAATTGAAGTATAGGCTAGCTTTAATTGACACACACGTAAGGTACTCAAAAGGGTCAATGAGTGACACCTTTGGGGTTCTGTTGAAGAACTAGACTCAGGGACTTTAAACCTAGACTACAACATCATCAACAATTAGAATTTACACTGAATCATCAAGTACCCATGCATAACTTTCCCCTAGGATAGCACGATCCAACTATCCGTGCCTAATTAATAACACTATAATTATTCATAATTATTCTTTGTCAGGAAATTTTCCCTTAGAAGACCAAGAATTACTTTCACATTAGAAAACATTGAAAACCCCAAAACCATCTTGTACCATAGGTTTGATCTTAGCAAGCAACTTTTTTTCGAACTTACTCAAAGGTCACTCACATTGTTCATTGTGGATTCAACCCCGACTCTTAGTTGGGTAAATATATTCAGAATAACCACCTTGCACTTAAATTGATGTGTAAGTTGAGTGTTATCAGGCACACACATCTTTAGTGAAAACACTTTTCCTTAAGATTTTGAAAATTATGGCACCAGTATCACCTATCAAACACTAGATTTGTGAACAATCCGCAATTATTGATAAACTGTTAACAAATTACACACATGATCATAGACTCAAACCATTATTAAAGAGTAAGCAAGTATTGCATTCAAGTGTCATTATGTAATGAAGTACCTTCCCTCAAGAAATGATCAACATTAAAACAAAGGAATCTTTTGAATCACTCACACTCTCAAAGATCATCATACATATGAGTATCACACTATAGGATTTCCCTTAAGCTCCACTACACCTCTTTCAAGTATGCTCTTTTATGATCACAAAGGTCTTACTTTGGTTTATTGAGTAGGCAATGGTTAAGATCGGTTAAGTTAAGGTAATAGTGACTCTACCTCCCCCCCCCAACTCAAAGCTTCTAGAGAAACCTCAATTATTTTCTAAAATCTTGCTTCTTATCCCACTTCAAGGACCCATTCTCTTAAATATTCAAGACATATTTCTCTTCCTATCCTTTCAAACTTTTTACTACTTTGAATAAGTACATCTAGAAATACAACTACAACTTTTTTCTAAGTTTTATTAAATATTTTCCTCATTTTTTTAATTATGTATAAAGGATATGAGAATCACTAAAAAAGTAATTGAATTATCCCCACATTATGTAGTTCTGATCATAAAAACTAACCCCAAAGGGATACTCCACACATAACATCTTTTGTCCTAAGTTGGTCTATAGCCTATCTTTGCGCTTCAAGAGGAGTTTGGTTCAAGAGTAGGACTTGAGGAAAAAAGGTTTCATTTTGTAATAAGGTTGTCTAATAAGAAGGATCCTAAGGCTCAAATTAGGGACAAAATTAGTAAATCAACTCACCATGGGATGGATAATTTTGTGGAATTGGAGGTTCACTATAGATCAATGACTTAAGATCACTTCTTCAACATCACAAAATATTTGCTTTAAAATTAGAGAGACCAAATAAATTTTAGGTAGAATTAATAAGAAATATCAAGTCGAGTCCTCACCAAAACATAAAACTTAATCACACACTCGAAGAACCCTTTCTCAATTGATATGCCACATTCATAGCACATATCAAAGAAGCCACTAAAAGTCAAAATAAGATGTGGGTGTTCACAAATAGTAAATGCCTAACTAGTTCATCTAAACCAAAGAGAAACTTTGAAAATGGGTACATTTTAAAAATCATGAAGCAATTCACAATGGTTTATCATTTTAAAAGTAGCAAATGTGAAAAATCTCCACAAGATTATCACTTGAGTCATGATGTTCCATTGCAATTACCCTTTTCACATAAGTACTCATGCCAAAAAAGACTTTTTATTTGCACTTAAACTACAATCTAATATGCTTAAATAATATGTAAGTTCATGAAAATGAAGAAAGACACACCATAGTAAAGAAAACCTAATATTACAACCCAAATAAAAATATTAGACCATCATTTGAATCAAGTCACAACCACATAATAAAATAAGATAAAGTGTCCCAAACAAAAAATGAATATTACAAATCCAAAAATTAATACCCTAAAACTCTAAAGTATGCATTATACTTAATTCAATAAGACTACGATAAATAAGAGGGAATGGCAGTGAGGGACCTCTTGAACATGGATAAGCTTATGATAATGACTTGCTCCCAAGAGTGGCCTCTATATAGACGCTTGGCTTAGTCCTAAATGTGCCCTGTGGGGGTGGATCTAGTACTCTGTCCTCGGTCTCCATGGTATCTACAAACTGGATGTCCCAATCTAGCTTGTTTATCTAGTTGACCTCTCTAAAGTAGTAGAAAAAATAGCATCCTAAGTCTTTTGCCTACCAGTCTATGAATCAACTTACTCCATAACCCTGTGTTCAACCTATATACGTATCCATAACTTTCCAAGTAAGCATAAATTTTGGCCTCATCAATCTCCTCATCATCATATGAATGATCATCCTCATTTTCCTTTTCCTATTTTATGACTGGAACATCTACCTTAGTAGGTTTTGGGGATGGTGTCTCAAATAAAACTCCCCATAAGTGTTTCAAGTGTAGAAATCAAAGATAATCAACATGCTTCAATAGGGAAGTGAATTCATCATGTATTATTTTTACTATACTATATTGAACTACAAGTTATGGATCACTCAACTGGTCTAACTTGGTGCCAAATATACTTAGGGCCTCACGAATACCCCTTAACTCTTTGTGAACCAACACCATGGTGAATTTATTGCATTAGTAATCATTTGAGTCATCTTTATCTCTAATCTAGAAGACCTCATATCCCCATAATAATCAAATTATCCTATATGAATAATGTCATCTTGAGTCAACGAAGCCCTTGATATGACAAAATTATTGGATGGGTGTGAGCCAGAAGTAGTGATTTTGAGAGGCTGAGTAGTTGGACTTAGAGAAGAAGTATATGTAGATGAATGGGATGGATAAGATTTATAGTAGTCTAAATAAGATGGATAGCACCACTATCAGGGACATCAATTTCAATTGGAGAGGAATTATCCACCCAAACTTTCTTCTTTACTTCTTGCATAAGCTCAAGTATAGTGATGTCAATAGTGGAGATAGAAGTGTACTCAAAATACATTTGAATTTGTTAGGCCCAACAAGAAATTTCCAGGGCAATGATGAAACTTTATTCATTATAATTATGCCTCAAGCACTTCTTGAAGGTGTAAAAGAATTATTTGATTCAGTGAGGGAATAAGATTACTGCACAAGAAACTCAACCAATGCCAACCCTTATAATTTATGTCCCATTTTTCAATGTTTACCTTGTCTACAACCACTAAGGTGGACCATTACTCAACAAAGAGGATAGCCAACGTCGCAATATCACAAATATTTTCCCAATTCTAGTGTTAAAGAAGTGAATGTCAGTGTTTTGCACCAATACACTTCATTTATAATTATTTCATCACATCACACATTTACACCACACACTATTACATTATCTCTAGTTTTAGTCGCTCTTTTTTCTTAGCCGACAATATCTTTCAATAATCATCATAAAACTCCTGTAGCTAATTTTCAACATAATAATTTAACGGTGTCGTGAATATATTAAAGTCATGTTACCACCGTGAAGATAACACCCTAATATGATTTCCCTCTAACCTATGTAGAATCAACCTTTAAACCTCAATAATGGTGCATTGATTGAATACCTTAATGCGATTGAGGACCTCATGACCCCCGTGAGGATAAGGTAGCGGTTTTGATATAGAAATAGGTAAATGGTCTACCCTTTTCTTATTTGTTGGTGCTACTAGGGAATAGCTAAAACATTACATAGATTAGACCAACACACTCTGACGTTAGTTGATATAGGGAATGTTTCGTTGATACACCAAGAAGTTCAGCGCATCGCTTAAGTACACAACCAATTGTAAATTTGTCAATGACCCCAAGATAGTTGTCACAAATTTTATAGCAATTTATTTTAATGTTATTTTAATTTTAAACTACCATAGGTACTCAAATATCCCAGGTTTCAACATGAAAACAAAAACTCAATAATTTTTCCCATAAGAACGACATCACCCAATCTATCATTAGAAAAAATAATTTGATTTCATTGTTTTAATGATAAATTTTCATTAATTTTGACCTTCCATTTCATCAACAATCAACCCACATAGTAGTCACAAATAAAATTAAGCATCAAATCCCCATAATTTCAACAATTAAACTCAAATTTCACAAAACCACCAAACTTATAAATGATAGGTAAACATAAATTCAAGTAATAAACTACATATTTAAATCTACAAATGAATTCTATCCAAAATACTTGTAAGAAAATTGTATGTGAAGGAGGAAAGTGAATGGTAGTATGTGCAGCTCCGGCGAGTAAATGACTGAGATGGCGATGAAGCCTCGCATAGTAGTGGTGGTGAGATAGAATTAAGTATGTGTATGTGTATAATTAATCAGAAGAGTGAAAAATTTAGGGAACTAGGGAATGGGAAAGTTTTGAATAAAACCTAAAATTCATATCTAAAGAGTCAATGGTCAAGAAGCCAAGCAACTTTTATTGAATAAGACTCAGTTTAGTGATGGAATTACATCGCATAACCAATCGATGATACACTGAATTGAATCTTTATCTCTAATTTTTATAGTGTTCAATACCTGAGACTTATTCATTTATGATCAAATTTAGTGATGGTTTAAATACTTTTGAAGATAAGATGAATGGTGATTTCTATCACCTATTTTGACAGTGTCACAACCATAGGAGATTCCTTTTGGGTAAGGGCTTTGGCAATTTGACGATGGGTTTTATGTATTGCAAAAGCCTATTCTCTTGAGCTTTGCAAACGATCTTGCTTGTTTTCCCACTATGAATATATTTTCTACAGTCCAACTCTATCACATGTCTACACCAATCAATACATGTTATTTTAAACAAAAAAAATAAAACATTGGTGCCTCCCAAAAAGTGCCTTAGTTATCATTATTACATAATGTAATTCTTCATCATTAATATATCATCGAGGTATATCACCTCCAAAAAATCCAATTTTGATAACATCCCATGATAATGTCTAACTCATTTTCCTTTAACAGTAATTGGGATGATGACTCATTCTCTAATTATACATCTTTACTAGAAAAATTTTGCACCACCTTGAAGAGACCTGGCCAACTAGTTTTTATCTTTCATTGAAACAAATTGTACCTAAAATTAAACATTAAGACATAATCACTGCTCCTAATTTCTTTTTAAGAATTTTGGCACCATGCATCTCTACATACACTCCTAGGAACTCTTTTAAGACCTCATGCAGAATTCATCAATCTCTTAAAGTTGCTTCAGCCTTAATTTGGAGGCAGTCTCCCGACTCTTATTCAATTTTATCAAGGCCCACAATGTATTGTGTTCTAATTCTAATGAGAGGTGATGAGCCTTTCAAAACACCAAATGATATGGTAACCTTCCAAGAATATTTTGAATGTGGTTCAATAGCTTCATAATGCATCATCATGTTTTTGGGACCAATTCATTCTAGTAACATCTATGTTTTTTGCAAAAATCTCTTTTATCTAATTGTTGGACACTCTCACTAACCCATTGGATTGAGGATAGTATGCAATTTTACGTTATGGTTTATTCCATATTTAGAGAGAAAAGAACCAAAGAATCAATTACAAAAATATTGTAACACCTCGTATTTTTGGGCTAGTCTATGAATCATCGTTCCTACGTGTAAAAGCTATAATACAAATGATTTCCATGTGAATATAGATTTCATGATATTTATCACCGTGTTTAATGTGCTTTCGAGTTTAAAAATGTTCATAAGAATCACTTAGAAAAAAGTTGAGCTTAGAGCCTTTGATTAGTCTAAAGTTTGGTATTCAATTCTACAAGGGTCTACTTTAAATATGTATAACTTTTTATATATATAGAAATTTTCATCAAAAGACCCACCAAATTGTAGATAATTGAATTATCTTTCTAAAGATACCAATTCTGCCTTAATTTGATACTCGAGTGAAAAGTTATGGCATTTTTTGTGAGAGGCAGTAAGCCGACGTGATTGGGACGTGACCCATCGGTAATTAACGCGATTAGCGATGCGACGCGATGGAAACCAAGTTATGAAACTATTTCACATGCTATTTCATTTCATAAGGGGTCTAGGATCACTTTGGTCATTTCCCCGCACCCAAATCCACCCATAACACTTAATTTCAGACCCCAAAAGCATTAGATACATGATTTCTCATCTTTTTCTTTTCAAGAAAACCCTATTCCCTCAAGAAAACCACGAATTTCATCAAAGTTTCTTCAATACAATAAAGAAATTAAGGTTCCTAAACCAATAAGTTCAAGAAAAATCTTTCAATAACATTTCCACGGCCTCCAAGTCAAGCTTTTAATTCCAAAGTCAAGCTTTCTACATCAAATTCATGATATCTTCAAGAATCCATCTAATTAAGGTATGTAGAGTTCATGGGTCTCCTTTCACCCATGGATCCCAAAAGCTCATTTTCATGATCAAAGTTATGATCATTACTTGTTAATATGAATTATATCCTTAAAATTTCTTGAAATTCGATTATGTATCATGGTTGCAAATGGTTTCATTGAAATAGCCTTGATACGTTCGAATGATGATTTTCACATGCTAAAACCTTAACCCATGTTTCTAATATTGAAAGTAATGTGATTTTCATGGTTTAACTACTCCCATGTTTAACTCATGATCCCCGTATATTTGATTTAAAATTAAGAGTATATGTGTTTTCAAGTGGAATGAGCCAATATATGTTTTGAATGTTATGATCTGCATATCAAATCCTTAAGTTGTGAATTGATTTATGTAACATGATATTTTTGCATGCTTTCTCATTCTCATGCAGAAGTTTACGGTCCCCATGTGTTAGATGAATTATCCCATGTTAAATCCTTAATTGGTAATTTTTAATATTGAATTCATGCTATGGATACATGTCTAAAACTATCCTTATGCTTAACTTAAACCATGAATTGCAAGTATTTCATGAAATGCCCAAACGATGGGTTTCTTTAAGTAATAACTATTTATTATGTCCTTAAAGCCATAGTATGGTCTTGTAGCATTGTTATCGAGTCCTAGAGGTTATGAATACTAGAAATTTAGTTATTGTTTAGTTTTCCAAAATCTACAGAATGATTTCAATTATACCATAAGAAATATCATTCAGTCAGTAATATGGTCAGTTGTGAGGCTGATAATGTTAGCTCAGTCCGATTTCAGTCCTAGTATTAGTTTATACATTAATAATTACCTCAAAATAGGTATGCACTATTATTTCTAGAATACAATAACCTGATCTTATCAGTTATTAGTTAATAGTGTTTGCACTAGTTAGTGTTCCAGTGTCATTTAGATGGGAGTAGGATTCAGCACCGAGCTAACCCAGGAATGGGAGAATTCCTGCTAGTTTAGGGTTTGAACCTTAGTAGCAATCCCTGAGTTATAGAATTACGTAGCTAGCATAGGTTTGAGATATCTTCCTGCTAGGTTAGGGTTTACATATATCTCATGAGTTTCCTACCAATATCGGGTTACTTTGTAGTCCTTTGGGACACTAGTTAAGTTGATCCACACAACTAGTTTTAGTACTCGTGGCACGATACTAACACCCTCCCAACTGGGGTTACAGGTTGGACATCGATTAGCTTAGATTGGGGTATGTCGGTTAGATGATAACTCCCACATTCTCAGTTACAGTTTCAGTTCAGTATGTGGTTCAGAGTTCAGTTTCAGGTTTTATTGACCATAGCATATAATTATTAGTTATTTACTTATCAGTATTTTAGTTTACAGACTATTTCAGAATTATGTTATACTCTTGGTCTTGCATTTTCAGATAATACAGTTTACAGGCATTCATGTTCGGTCATCTTATATTTTCCAATTAGTCCTTATCTCATATGCATAGTACTCCATAATTTAAGACCAGTTATTAAGACTAAGTATAGTCTAGTCTTACATGACTAGTATTTAGCTATCAGCCATTCAGTTAATCAGATAAGCTTAGTATATGTTACTTTTGGTTTTGTATGTTTAGGTATTCATGCTTAGTATAATTGTATATTTAGATCCTCAAAGTTATGTCAATTTTTATCACATAGTTCCAGACTCAATATTCATATAGTATTCAGATTTTACCTTATCCCTACATCAACTCTACTTATGTCATTAAAGTAAAGTTTTACAGAAACTAAGTATAGAGATTTATCATCTTATCAGAGTATGTTTATCACTCATGCTTTAAGATATTTTCATCTTTCAGTTTATTCTGGCCTTTTGGTGAGTCTACTTACACTTAGCATGCATGTTTTAAGAATACATATGAAATTAGTTTTACTTATTGCATTCACACATGTATACTCAGTACATTCCAAAAGTACTGATCCACATATACGTCTGTGTGGCTACATTGTTTCATAATGTAGGTACCATTTGCATCCTGCATATCATGATTAGACAGTTGCAGTTTCAAGCAAACAGGTGATGAGTTCTCTTGTTTTAGGAACTCCAGATTTAGTTCATGTAAAGTTCATTTATTTTCATATGTTTGATTAGTGGTAGTTGGAGGCATATCCCAGTTATCTATAGCCACTATAGTAGAGGCCTTATAGATGTCAGTCAGAGTCAATCATGTAAATTTCAATTTCTTCCTTTAGTTTTATCAGATTGTAAACTTTATTTGTAATGTATTTATTCAGATTATTCCATGATTATTTTTATACATAGTAGAACTTTTATTTTACTATAATTTAGTCGCTTAACAGTATGCCAGTTCATGGGTTAGCTTGGGATCATATTTAGTTCCAAGCACTGTGTGGTATCTAGGGTGTACTCTCGGGGGATTACAAACTTTGTATCAAAGCATTGAGTTTAAGTTTCCTACAGTGTCTATGAAGCCATGTCTAATAGAGTCTTGCAGAACGGTATGGAGACATCTGTACATTTCTTTGAGAGGCTATAGGGTATTTAAGAAATTTTTCCCTTGTTTCATGTCTCAGATCGTGCTATAGAAAGGTTCTCTTAGAAACTTACACAAATTCTCATAATTCTCAATTCATGCCATCTCTACCTTGTTTTTGAGGTAACAGAAATCGTTAAGCTCAAATTCATATAGACAGAATTTTCTCAGATAGTTATTGAATTTCCCACAGGCTCAAAATATCTCATTAGTTCCCTTGTGTTATGAACATTAAAAATATTCATTCATGATCATGAAAATTGTGCACTAAGAAAAAGTTATATATGTTTTTAGATATCTTCTCAGAATCCAATGACAGTATATGATCTAGAGTTAGAAGCATAAACCCAGAAGTTTAGCAGTAGTAGAGTTGGGATAGCATTATCCAGATTGAGCTGATTATATTCAAGGGGCATGTTGTGTGAAGGTTGAATTTGTAGGATTGAATAGAGTAAGTAAGAATTTAAGTTTGTTGAGTCAAAAGTATATATTATTAATGTTCAAGTATGATGCTAATTCTCATGGTTTAGATATGATATTAGTAGGCTATGAAGGAAGTTAGTATGGTTCATTGAAGGTATGGGGATATCCATGTTAAGTGTTAGAATCTAAGTTTGAATCCTTGAAAATTGAGCTAATAGAAATACGACTTAAAGATCTAGATGGTATGAACTAAGAGTAAAGTGATTCCAGTTCAGTTTAGAGTTATTAAAGGAGTCCACAGACTTAAGATGATAACTTTAGTTTAAGGGGGAGATGATAGAACAATGGATAAAGTCAGGCTTTTTGATTCTAGTAGTAGTGCAGTATGTGTAGAAAAGCAGTAAGGGATGATGATTCCAAAACCATTCTTATCTTACTGAAAAGATTTTTGGTCTTCACGACATCTACTCATGCCTTACTTATTATCTCCATTATCACAACTCATATTCATGTGCTTAATAGAAAATCTTGTACATTTCCAGTTTCTAGTATAAGGAGTTCCAGTTCACTCAGCAGTATGAATCATATTCATGAAATCATGAACTCTAAACCAAGGTCATACAACTCATGACTCATGTACTCATGTTTCACAGAATGTTCAGATCCAGGTGCTTATGCTACATCTCCAATGATCAGGAAAATTCAAATTATGTCAAGTATGTCATCAGTTTAGCTCTCTTTGATGAATTCATGTTTTTGATACTCAATTTCTTAGGCCTTTGTTAAGTGTCAAAGTAATCCATTCATGTTTTATGTCCTCATGTTCTAAGTTTCTGTGACCTCTCCTTATGTTATGATTAGTTGAAATTCTATGTGTATTTTCTTGGGCTATTGCATGAAAGCTTTAAGGATATAGGTTTAGAGAAAATGAGAAAGATACTTTTGTGGTTGTTTTCCTACAAGTTCGTATGTGGTTTAGAAGATAGGATTGAATGTCATGTTGGTGTACAAGTGGAATGTATATATGACTAAAAGATTTCAATATAATTCAGTCCGTATAGCCAGCAATCCACTTTTGCACTTAGACAGATAAGTTCCTATGGCATTCCATCTTTTTATCTAGTCACACTATTAGAAATGCTCATGAATATGGCTATTGCTAGAGGTAATTCATTCACATCCATGTAATTTGTGAATTCATCTCAGTTCATGCATCATGCATCAATTTCAGATCCCAGATATTCATCATGATTTAGTCCATAAGTTTCTCGTGCATCACCTTAGTCTTTACTTATTATTTCAACCAAGTTAGTACTATTCAAGAGATAAAGTATCCCAAAAAGGAGATGTATTGTAATACCCCAAGTATTTATGTCCTAAACCTTTCATTTTTCTTCACGAAATAGGATCTATCTCAAAGTAATGGTTACTCATCAGTTGACTTTCTTGTTTCTATCTAATCC
Source organism: Capsicum pubescens (assembly GCA_030864215.1). Taxonomy (NCBI): domain Eukaryota; kingdom Viridiplantae; phylum Streptophyta; class Magnoliopsida; order Solanales; family Solanaceae; genus Capsicum; species Capsicum pubescens. Next base: position 174,773,965 of record CM061543.1, read on the forward strand.
TTATAATCATTCTTATGTCATTGCATGTATTCAAGAAACCTGTTCTGTTCATGATATTTAGTTCATGTATCATGTTTCAGAATCAATTATGCAATCATGTTCCATGTCATGCATTTTCAAAATATGATCTCAGTTACCTTCGTATAGTACTCTTAATATAACCAGTCTCATTCAAGGATGAATGTTCACAAGGGGGAGATAATGTAACACACCATATTTTTTGCGGTAGTCTATGAACCATCATTCCTATGTATAAAAGCTATAATTCAAACAATTCCAATTTTAATATAAGTTTTATGATATTTATCCTCGTGTTTAATGTTCTTTCGAGGTGAAAAATATTCATAAGAATCACTTAGAAAAAAGATGAGCTTAGAGTCTTTGATTTAGACAATGTTTGGTATTCTATTCTATAACGGTCTACTTTAAATATGTATAACTTTTTATATACATGGAATTTTGTTGGTCAAGAACCACCAAATTGTAGATAATTGAATTATCTTTCTAACGATACTAATTTTTCCTTAATCCAATACCCGAGCGAAAAGTTATGATATTTATCATGAGAGGTAGTAAGCCGACATGATTAGGACGCAACACATCGGTAATCGATGCGATTAGCGATGTAAAACGATGGAAACCGTGTTACGAAAGAGTTTAACATGCAATTTCAGTTCCTAAAGGGTCCACGGGCACTTTAGTCACTTCTCCTCACCCAAATCCGCCCTTAATACTTAATTTCAGCCACCAAAAGCATTAGATACATGATTTCTCATCTTTTTCTTTACTATAAAACCCTAGTCCCCTCAAGAACACCAAGAAATTCATCAAAGTTTTTTCAATACAATCAAGAAATTAAGGTTCCTAATCCAATAAGTTCAAGAAAAAGCTTTCAATAATATTCTCAAGCAATCCAAGTTAAGCTTTCAATTCCAAAGTGAAGCTTTCTACATCAAATTCATGATTTATTCAAGAATCCAACTAATTAAGGTATGTGGGAGTTCATCCATGGGCTTTCTTTCACCCATGGAGCCAAAAAGCTCATTTCAAGTTCAAAGTTATGATCTTTACATGTTAATGTGAATTATATCCATGAAATTACTTGAAATTTGATTATGTATCATGGTTACAAATTGTTTTCATTGAAATTGTCTTGATATGTTCAAATGATGGTTTTCACATGCTAAAGCCTTAACCTATGTTTCTAATATTAAAAGTTATGTGATTTTTATGGTTTAACTACTCCCATGTTTAACTCATGATCCCCGTGTGTTTGATTTCAAATTAAGAGTATATGTGTTTTAAAGTAGAATGAGCCAATACCTATTTTGACTGTTATGATTTTCATATAAAATCCTAAAGTTGTGAATTGATTCATGTAACCGTGATATTTTTGTATGCTTGCTCATTCCCATGAACAAGTACATAGTCCCCATGTGTTTGATGAATTGTCCTATGTTAAAGCCTTAATTGACAATTTTTAATATTGAATTCATACTATGGCTACTTATCTAAAACTATCCCTTTGCTTATCTTAAACAATGAATTGCAAATGTTTGATGAAATGCCCAAACGATGGGTTTCTTTAAGTAATTACGGTTTATTATGTCCTCAAAGCCTTAGTATGGTCTTATTGTATTGTTATCGAGTCCTGGGGGTTATGAATACTTAAAATTTAGTTGTTGTTTAGTTTTCCAAAATCTATAGAATTATTTGAGTTGTACCATAGTAAATATCATTTAGTCAGTAATATGGTCAGTTGTGAGAACGATTAAGTTATCTCAGTCCCAGTATCAATTTATATGTCAATAATTACTTTAGAATTCGTATGCACTTCAATTTTTAGAATACCATAACCTGAGCTTATCAGTTATAGTTAATAGTGCATGCACTAGTTAGTATTCCAGTGTCATTCAGTTGGTAGTATGATTCAACACCGAGCGAACCCAGGGATGGGGGCATTACTGCAAGTTTAGGGTTTGACCCTTAATAGCAATCCTTGAGTTACAAAACTATGTACCCAGCGTATGTTTGAGATGTCTTCCTTCCAGGTTAGGGTGGACACATATCTTATGAGTTTTCTACTAGAATAGGGTTACTCATTAGTCCTTAGGGACACCAATTGATTTGATCCACACAGCCAGTGTTAGTACCCGTGACACGATACTGACACCCTTCCAACTAGGGTTACAAGTTAAACCCTAATTAGCTTAGATTGGGGCATATCATTTAGATGATTCCTTCCACAGCCTCAGTTAAAGTCTTAGTTCAGTATGTCGTTCAGAGTTCAGTTTCAAGTTTTCTTGACCATAGAATATAGTTATCAGTTATTCAGTTATCAATATTATTAAGTATTTTAGTTTACAGACTATTTCAAAATCATGTTATACGCTTAGTCTTGCATTCTCAGATAATACAGTTTATAGGCATTCATGTTCGGTTATATCATGTTGTCCAGATAGTCCTTATCTCATATGTATAGTACTCCATATTTTTAATCCAGTTATTCAGACAAAGGACAGTCCATTCTTACATGACTAGTATTCAACTATAAGTCATTCGGTTAATTAGATAAGATTAGTATATGTTACGTTTGGTTTTATATGTTTAGGTATTCGTGCTCATTATAATTGTATATTCAGATCACCGATGTTATTTCGGTTTTCATCACGTAGTTCCAGACTCAATATAAACACAGTATTCATATTTTACCTTATCCCAGCTTCAGTTCTACTTATATTATTAAAGTAAAGTTTAACAGAAAGTAAGTGTAGGGATTCACTATCTTATCAGAGTATGTTTTTCACTCATGCTTTAAGATGTTTTTAGCTTTTAGTTTATTCTGGACTATTGGTGAGTTTACTTACACTTTGTATGTATGTTTTAAGGTTATGCATGAAATTAGTTTTACTTATTACATTCACCCCTGCATACTCAGTACATTCCAGAAATACTGATCAACATATACATTTATGTGGATACATTGTTTCATAATGTAGGTACTATATGTAGCTCGCACATCATTATCAAACAGTTGTAGTTTCCAGCTAGCAGGTGATGAGTTCTCTTATTTCAAGAACTCCAAACATATTTAGTTCATGTAAAGTTTATTTATTTTCATATGTATTGATTAGTGGTATTTGGAGGCATATCCCTTCTATCTATAGTCAGTATAGTAGAGGCTTCATCGATATCAGCCAGAGTCATTCATGTAAATTTTAGTTTCTTCCTTCATTTTTATCAGATTGTAAGCTTTATCAGTAATGTATTTATTCAGATTATTCCATGATTATGTTTCCGCATAACAGAACTCGTTATTTATTTTTTTATAATTTAGTTGCTTAATAGTATGCCAGTTCATGGGTTAGCTTTGGATCACTTGTGGTTCAAAGTACCGTGTGGCATCCATGGTATATTATTGAGGTGTTACAAACTTAGTATCAGAGCACAAAGTTCAAAAGTCCTAGGGTGTTGCTGAAGTCGTGTCTAATATAGTCTTGCGGAATCGTACTGAGACATCTGTACTTTTCTTCAAGAGGCTACAGAGCATTTAGGAAATGTTTCCCTTCCTTCATGTCTCAGATCGTTCTATAGAAAGGTTCTCTAAGAAACATACATAGATTCATATCTTACTCTATCCATGCCATCTCTACCTTGTTTTTGAGGTAACAGAAATCATCAAGCTCAAATTCCTACCGACAGAACTTTCTCAATCATTTGCCACAGATAGTTTTGGAATTCCACTCTGGCTGAAAATATCCCATTAGTTCCCTTATGTTATGAACTTTGAAAATATTCATTCTTGATCATGAAAGTAGTGCAATAATCCAAAGTTATATGTGTTTCCAGATCCCTTTTTAGAATGCTATGATAGCAAGTGATCAAGAGTTGAAAGAATAAATCCAGAAGTTTAGCAGTAATAGAGTTGTGATAGCATTATCCAGATTGAGCCGATTATATTCAAGGGTCTTGTTTTGTGAAGGTTGAATCAGTAGGCTTGAACAGTGTATGTAAGAATTTAAGTTTGTTGAGTCGAAAGTATATGTAGTTGATGTTCAGGTGTGATGGTAATTCACATGGTTTAGGTATGATATTAGTAGGATATGAAGGATGTTAGTATGGTTCATTGAAGGTTAGGGGATATCCATGCTAAGTGTTAGAATCTAAATTTGAATCTTTGAAAATTGAGCTAATATAAATAAGAATTGAAGCTCTAAATGGTGTGAACTAAGAGTAAATTTATTGCAGTTCAGTTTAGAGTTATTAAAGGGGTGCACAGACTTAAGATGATAGTTTTAGTCTAAGAGGGAGATGATAGAAAAAGTGACAAAGTCAGGCTCTCAGATTCTAGTAGTAGTGCAGTATGTGTTGAAAAACTGTAAGGGAGGGTGATTCCCAACCCATTCTTATCTCATTGAAAAGCTTTTCGGTCTTCATGAAATCGACTCATGCCTTATATGTCTGCTCCATCATCACAACTCATATTCATGCGCTTAATAGAAAATCATGTACACTTTTAGCTCCTAGTATAAGGAGTTCCAGTTCACTCAGTAGTACGAATCATAATCATGACATCATGAACTCCAAACTCTGGTCATGCAGATCATGACTCATGTACTCCTATTTCAAAGTATGCTTAGATCCAGGTGCTAAAGCTACACGCCTAATGATCAGCGAAATTCAGATTATATCATGTATGTCATCAGTTTAACTCTCTTTGATTAATTCAGGCTTTTGATACTCTATTCCTCAGGACTCAGTTAAGTGTCAAAGTTATCCTTTCATGTTTTAGGTTCTCATGTTCTAAGTTTCAGTGACCTTTTCTTATGTCATGATTAGTTGAAATTCTATGTGTGTTTTCTTGGGCTAGTACATGAAAGTATTTAGGATAGAGGTTTAGAGAAAATGAGAAAGATGTTTTTGTAGTTGTTCACCTAAAAGTTCATGTATGGTTATGAAAATAGTCTTGAATGACATGTTTTTGTACAAATTGAATGTATAGTTGAGTATAACCTTCCAGTATAATTCAGTCCATATAGACAGCAATCCACTCTACCAGTCAGACAGAAAAGTTCCTATGGCTTTCCATCTTTCCATCTAGTCATACTATTTGAAATGCTTATGAATATGGCTATTCCTAGAGGTAATTCATTTGCATCCATGTAATTTGTGAATTCATGTTAGTTCATGCATCATGCATAAGTTTCAGACCCTAGATATTCATCATGATTTAGTACATAAGTTTTTCGTGCATCATCTCAGTCTTTTCTTAGTAGTTAAACCAAGTCAATACTATTCAGGGGACTAAGTATCCCAAGGGGGAGATGTATTTTAATACCCTAAGTATTCATGTCCTAAACCTTTCATTTTTATTCATGAAATAGAATTCGGCTCGAATTAATGGTTAATCATCGGTTGACTCTCTCGTTTCTATCTCAGCCTTGTAATCATTCTCATGTCATTGCATGTATTCAAGAAATCAGTTTAGTTCATGATATTCAGTTTATGTATCATGTTTCAAAATCAATTATGCAATCATGTTTCAAGTCATGCATGTTCAAAATATAATCTCAGTTACCTTCGTACAGTATTCTCAGTCTAACCAGTCTTATTTGAGGATAAATATTCCAAGAGGGAGATAATGTAACACCCCATATTTTTGGGCTAGTCTATTAACCATCGTTACTACATGTAAAAGCTATAATCCAAATGATTACCATATAAATAAAAGTTTAATGATCTTTATCCTGGTGTTTTATATGCTTTTGAGGTGAAAAATGTTCATAAGAATCACTTAGAAAAAACTTGAGCTTAGAGACTTTTATTCGTCAAATATTTGGTATTCAATTCTACAAGGGTCTAATTTAAATGTGGATAACATTTTATATACGTGGAATTTGGTATCTCAAGACCCTCCAAATTGTAGATAATTGAATTATCTTTCTAACTATACAAATTTTATCTTAATCTGATAACCGAGAATAAAGCTATGGCAATTTTTCGTGAGAGGCAGTAAGTCGACGCGATTGGGACATGACATGTCGGTAATCGATGTGATTAGAGACGTTACGCGATGGAAACTTCTTTACGAAACTATTTCACATGCGATTTCAGTTTCTAAAGGGTCTAGTGGCACTTTGGTCACTTTCCCTCACCAAAATCCGCCCATAACACTTAATTTCAGTCCCTAAAAGCATTAGATACATGATTTCTCATATTTTTCTCTCCAACAAAACCCTATCCCCCTCAAGAAAACCAAGAACTTAATCAAAGTTTCTTCAATACAATCAAGAAATTAAGGTTCCTAATCCAAGAAGTTTAAGAAAAAGCTTTCAATAACATTCCCAAGGCTTCCAAGTCATGCTTTCAATTCCAAAGTCGAGCTTTCTACATCAAATTTATTATTTCTTCAAGAATCCATATAATTAAGGTATGTGGGAGTTCATCCATGGGTTCCCATTTACCCACGGAGCCCAAAAGCTCGTTTTCAAGTTCAAAGTTATGATCTTTACATGTTAATATGAATTGTATCCATGAAATTTCTTAAAATTCAATTATGTATCATGTTTACAAATGGTTTTCGTTGAAATAGCCATTATATGTTCAAATGATGATTTTCACATGCTAAATCCTTAACGCTTGTTTCGAATATTGAATGTTATGTGATTTTCTTGGTTTAACTAGTCCCATGTTTAACTCATGATCCCCATGTGTTTGATTTCAAAATTTAGAGTATATGTGTTTTCAACTTTGAGTTTATTCCGGCCTATTGGTGAGTATAGTTACAATTACCATTCTTGTTTTAAGATTACGTATGAAATCAGTTTTACTTATTGCATTGACCCCTGCATACTCAGTACATTCAAGAAGTACTGATCCATATATATATTTGTGTGGCTACATTGTTTGAAAATGTAGGTACCATTTGTATCCCTCACATCATGATCAGATAGTTGCAGTTTCCATCCATCTGGTGATGAGTTCTCTTATTTTGGGAACTCCAGACAGTTTTAGATCATGTGCAATTCATTTATTTTCATATGTACTAATCAGTAGTAGTTTGAGGCATATCCCAGCTATCAATAGTAAGTATAATAGAGGCTTCATAGATGTCAGTCAGAGTCAGTCATATAAATTTCAGTTCCTTCCTTCAGTTTTATCAGATTGTAAACTTTATCAGTAATGTATTTATTCAGCTTATTCCATGATTATGTTTCCTCACAATAGAACTTCTTATTTCTTTTATTATAATTCAGTTACTTAACAGTATGACTGTTCATAGGGTAGCTTGGGATCACTTGTGGTTCCAAGCACCGTGTGGCATCCAAGGTGTACTCTCGGGGTGTTATGAATATGAATACCCGTTGCTTATGATAGAATAAAGTGTTCCTAATTAGGTCAAGCTGTACCTCTTCAAGAACTAAGTGACAATCTTGGTTGTATTATTTTTCCATATGATGTCCTAAAAAAATTTGGAAACATAATCATTCACTAAGAGGTAACATTTTTTATACAAGTTCAAGAAGGTTCCCATTAAGTCCAACCCACATACATCAAATAACTCCACATCCATACTCAATTTAAAGGGAATTTCATTCCTTTTTAGATCCCAATTTGCCTTTTTCATTGCATACATTCCCATACTAACTCCTGGGTATCACCATACAAAGTTGGCTAAAAAATGCATTTTTGAGGACATTTGCATTCGTACACACACCACCATAGAGACCACCAACTAATGATGAATGACACACCTCAGAATAGGACTCCTAAGTACTCTATAACACAATGTTGTATCGCTCCATCCACACACTCCATAATGATACAGGATTAATCCCAATTGTACCTTTTCACATTGTGGAGGAAACATTTCCTTTGGTAATGGTTCAAGCTATTATTAAGCCATATTCTCACCACAAAATTTGTAAAATAAGAATACCATTTTAGCATATTCCTTGTGTGAGCTATGAAAATCGCATCATAAACATGTCAATAATAATAATTTCACCCAGTTTTCTTTGTCAAACTCGAGGTGGGATAAATGATTCGCTACTTGTTTTTCATTTTTTGTTGTTTCTTGGATTCAAAAAACTCTTGAAGTAGTAAGATCCTCCTAATCAACTGAAGTTTAGCTTTTTTTTTCGTCATTAAATATCGAAAGGCTGCATGGTCGATGTTAACCAAGACTTTTGTGCCTAACAAATAGGCATTGAAATTCTTAAAACATAGACTATGTCAAACACCTCTTATTCCATAATCATATAATTTTGTTCTAAATAATTTAAGGACTTAGTAGCATATTAAATAGGATGAAAAGTTTTTCCATCCTTTATTGTAGTAATTCACATAATACCAAGCCATTTGAATCACACATCAATTAAAAAGGTACTAACTAATGCTCCATGGTTTCATAGTACTTTCAATACTTAAAATTAGAAAATATGAAAGTACATAGGTATGTTTTGTAAAATATGATATGGTTTTGTGTTTGTGTTGTAGGAAACTAGGTTTTGGAGCTTCAAGGAAGAAAAATAGTTGAAAATTGTAGAAGGGCTTAGTTACGATCCCACTTACTAGCCGTAGGTAGCACTTGCATCCACCTTAAGAGGATACATAAGTGTAAGAGGGACCATGGTTTAAGAATACAAAAGTTGAAAATTGGTCTAACATTGAGAGAGTGTATAGGTGCATAAGTACCACTTATGCCACCGTAAGTGCCAACGTAGGTATTAGATATTTAAAGTTCTGAGGTTCTGAAGTTTGAAAACTTTTTTGATAGATACAAGAAGGTCACTTATGGGTCATAAGTTCCACTTAAACCATCATAAGTGCCACTGTTGGTAGCAACCTTAAGACTCTAAAAATTGCCTGTCACTTATGACCCACTGAGGGGCCTGTAAGAACAATTTACGACCCATAAGTGGGTTCGTAAGTTACCACCTACCAAATTTTCCATGATTATTTTTTTAGGATTTTTAGAGTTCTAATGTAAACTATAAATACCATTTTGAGGTTTTTGTTTTAGTTTACACACTCTTTACATTAACAAACTTATAATGACTCTAATATTCGACCTTTGATCTTGGAATCCTTTGTTCTTGATTATGTGGTTGATTATTAATTTGATACTTTAGGTTTTCTTCTTAAATTGTTGTGAGAGTAATCTTATACTTTATTTTATATATTCTATGGATATTCTTGCGAACATGAGAACCTAAGCCACCTATCAAGGGTTGCGGAAACTCTAGTTAAATAACAAAGTAGGGGAAATGTTAGGTCTTTCTAGATCACTGTTTATGCATATGTTGTGATATTTTTCAATTGGTATGCTTTCATTAATACTACATCAGTTATGAACTATCTTGTATTCGAGATAATTTTCACATGAGAGGTGATATTAGAAAATGATTATTACAATAGTAATTCAAGAATACCAACCCTTGTCTAATTAATTTGACACCTAAAAGGAGATAGTTGAACTGGGGTACAAGACAAGGGTTAGTAAAGAGACACTATGAGACTCAAAAGTTGAAGAGTGGAATTCACCAAAGGCGTTCATAAGATGGTTGATGATACATATCAAGTTAGATTCTACATGTAGGGAAGTGAGTTAGTCAAATTGATCATGATAAGTTTATCGAGTTAGGAAGCTAGGGGAAACACAGTCCTAGTATTCATCACAAATTGAATTCAACTAAAGGGATTAAGACATGTTACTACTTTGTGGTTTTCATAGTAAAACCCCCTATTTAATTTCTTGAATATTTCTAGCTACTTCAATAGATTCATGAGAGACATTTGACCTATTACCTATGGTATCTACCCCAACATCTATTGGGTTACTATATTAGATATTAACTGCATTAGATTTCTTTTGAGGTATAGCTTGTGCAATAGCAAATTTTTGCGCCATTACCGAGAATACAATCACAGATTAATTGATTAAAGTTGTTGATATTGTTTGGTTTTTCTTTTTATTTTTCTAGGGGTTTTCACATGTGTATGCTCAATACTAGGAGTCAAGGAAATTAATTAATTTCACTTGATCCAAAGATGGAAAGAACACTATAATAGAATTGTAGGATGTCGAAACACGATTGCAAAGCTCTTCATGAGGTGCTTTGAGATAATCCAATTGACTTGCCTCCCCTACCTCCACATTTTATTTAGGAGACAACTGCATAAAACACTGCATGGTTACTTACGAAAGAAAATGCGAGGACGGATAATGAGGTTTCTCGTCATGCAGATTAAGAGGAAAGACAGAGGCAAGAAACAAATCATCGAGCAGAACTCGACAGAGGTTGAAGAGATAAAGTTCAAATACCCCTAGCTTTTCAATATTTCCTAGCATATAATGATCTTTAATATGACTTAGGGAATTTTTAGTCTATCGATCTATGAGTCATTATTCTTCCTGAATTGCCTCAGACGGTGATGTTGGATATTACAAGTCCTATGATTTAGCTACTCAATCTCAAGATTATTTCTGTGGGTTTGCCAACTGATGATGCAAACATGCATATCATGAATTTTGTGCGGATCTACACTTTATAATTTACCTGGGGTTAGTTAGGAATCTTTTAGACTTGAGTTATTCCCAATCTCTCTCTACGGTTATTCATCACTATGGCTAGGGCAATTACCTTATGGGTCCATCACTAACTGGAATGACCTGCAAAAATAGTTCTTGGACTTATTTTTCCCATCTTCTAGGATGTTGTAGTTGAAGGATGAGACTTATAATTTAAGGCAATTATAGTCAGAACCACTGTATGAGGCATGGTTAAGGTTCAAGAAGAAGTTGATAATGGTGCCCAATCACAGGATTTCAGGGAGAAATTTGCTTGAGATATTCTCTCAATCCCTGAATATTAGTTCTAAAACTATTATCGATAATATTACTTGTGGAGAGTTCATGAGCTTTTGTTTGGATGTAGCGTCACAAATCTTAGATTGGCTCTCTCTTTCAAACTGAGGGTGGCATACTCGAGAGGCAAAAAGAGGCATTGGTACTTATGTCATTGATGCTTCCATCCAACAAAGAATCGTAGATGATGTAGTTTCTTAAGAAGTTCCACTGCTGAGGACGAAGATTGGGTTACTGACAAAGCAATTTGCATTAATGATTTCTAAAATTGTGAATGTTGTGGGCGCATAAGTTAAAGCTTCTAGGTTATATGATTCTTATGTTGATGAAGAGGCAAAGTATCTGGATAGAGAGTTGGTGGGTTTCCAAGCTAGGGGACAAGGTTCTATTCAAGACACATGGAACTCGAGGCAAGTGAATCAAGGTCAGAACTATTATAGTAAGGGATATTGGGATTAGAGTAGAGACAGTTGGTGATTAGAGACGTAAGGATGATTATAAGGAGAATAGTAGTGCATAAGTTCCACCGGAGAACTGTGATACTAATTAAAGGATGGAGGGATTACTTGCTAAGAAGGTTAAGAGTTTAGAAAATCAAGAGTGTTGCCTTAAAAAAATTAAGGCAGATATTTCAGGTTTATGCCAAGAAGTGGAAATGCATGCTACTGCAATGAAGAAACTCGAGCAGTAATTTGGATAGATGTCATCTACTTTGAATCAGTGCAATGCAGCACTCTTTTAATTAATACTGTGTAGAATCTGAGGAATGATAGTCACTATTTGGCCATCACCATTCAATGTGGTAAGGCTACCCTTGATCTCACTAGGCCTGTAGTTGATAAGGTTTGGGATGATATCGTTGATGCACTTGAAGTAGAACCTAAAGAGTTGATGTCTTTTCATGACCCAAACCAGGACCTGGTCGTGATGGGTATCTCAAGTCCACCAGGACCAGATAATATATCATACCTTTCAGTGGTTGAATTCCAAACATATAACAAGATAGAAAAGTAATAAACCCAAAGATATATAAAAGTGTAAACATCATTACCCATTCTATAGTAATATCAACAAAACCTCTACTAATCGAAAAATAGCCAAATGTCGGGACATTTCAATAATTTTGACAATGGCAATCACAATGATAATGTTAATGTGAACTTTTTAGTTTTACTATATAAAAGGAAACAAATTGAATGATCAAGTCTTCTTGAAAATTGAAGATCCTCACTTCACTACAAACAACCGACAAACCGAATTAATACTCCTAACAATGCAAAAGAGAAGTTAAAATATCTGTGTGACGAAATAGCATTTGGAGACGGTTAGCTGGTTGAGTACTAGCATGTAACTCAGGGATAGGGGAAAGTATAATGCCAAGTCATATCCATTTCAAACCCACTGTACATGTTCACATATATGCATATATATGTATAATATATAATGTGGTAGGGAATAAGTTTTACCTTATTAGTAAAACATTATCCTGGACTATATAGCTTAACCGTCATAAATAGGCACCTGCGAGTGATATGGGTTCATCTTCCTCTACTGAAAGTGCCCAAGTGCATGTTAGTCACACGAATGAGTGTTATCAAGGAATATCACAAAAATCCCCAACCCCACGTCAATCAAATATACAACTATGTATCAATAGTGTGAACTATGAACATGGTCATCAAAACTAAACCTCATGTCAACAAACATGAGTTTCCAATATAAGTGATCCAAAACCCACACCTCCACGGCTTAGCTACATAACCCCATTAAACCTAATTTAAAATAAGTTTCACATAACCCATTTACTAACCAAAGAATTAACCATTAAGGCACACCATGCGTATCGTCATATCCTTAATCTTGCAATCTTATCTATATGCCATAACAATCACATTAAATTGGGGTGATTCCTCGACAACCATTGCTTATTAAATTAAACATAGCCAATAAGTCCTTCAAAATCCGTGTTCATTGTTTAACCTCTTATGCAATGCAATATCATTAGTGAGTAAGTCAAAGCAAGAAATAATTTAAAAATTCAAAGCTAATTACACAAGTGGGTCAAGGGAACACAACAATTCAAAATGAATTTCATGTTTAAAACATCAATTTGGGGGAATGTCTGGACCCCCACTCTATTTCCCATAGTCATGCACACCATCAGTTCTAAAAATTAATTTTAAAGCATGAATAAATCCTAAAAACCTTGGGAAAACAATTAAAGGATCACTCATTCAAAAACCCTTAACCATATCAAAACCCACATTTAAATCCATATAATTAAAATTATTTAAAATACCTAATTTTCATAAAATAAGATTTAGGGAAGAGTAATATGCCTAAAATACAAAGATTTATGGAGAGAAATGAATCCTTAAGCTATTAGATGACCAAGTTCTTGGAAACATAAGTATCTTGACCTTGGAGAATTTAGAGAGATTGGGGGAGTTCTTTGAGTGATAAAGGCATGAAAATAACATCCCATGTGTATTTTATGGTCGTGGGTATTAAGTGAGGAAAGAGGGAAATATCCAAAATACCTTTAATTAAAAAGCTGAAAAAATATTGTTAGTAGCTTCGAGTCAGTATATGACTCATGCGGACTCACTAAGGCTCATTACCATGAGTCATAGTCTACACATTAGCTAGGGTATCCCGCCTGATAATCCTATGACTCACACCCTGCGACTCGTTATGAGACCCTACTACTCATAAGGTCCAAGTCTTAGTCAAGACAAAGTACTTTGGGCATCACACTGGTTTGGCTACGGATGGGACTATATGACTCATTTTGAGTCTTTATAACTCGTAGCCCTTAGTCGTAGTTAATAATAAAAACTCCAGGCCAAGCTATAGTTGGGTCCCTATCACCCGTAATGGCGTGTTATGACTCGTTAGAGAGTCACACTGTGAGCAATGAGTTTAAAAACTCAGGAATCTTCAAGAGCAAAAATCGAGGGTTTTACATTCCCTCTCTAAGGATCATTCTTCCCCGAATGATGAGATAAGAAATTTGTTAACACGATTTGACTCCAAACACAAACAAACTTACCTTAACAAAGACAGAAAATAAAGATATCAATAAAATCACAATTTTCTTTAAAAAATTTAGAAAACAAATATGCTCAAGAATACACATACCTCAAGTATGATTATTCAGAGCGAGAAACAAGAATGGATATTTGGACTTAATGTCCTCTTCTGCTTACAAAGTATCTTCAACACACTTTTGGTTCTTCCATAGAACTTTTTACTGAATCCATATCCTTCAGTCTCAATTGATGAACTTGCCAATCCAAAATCTCACTCGGGACCACCTCATAAGACAAGGAATATTAGCCACCATGTAAGACCCCACAAATTTCTAAGCTTAAATCAGTCCTTCAATCTTGCTGAGGGGTCCCAGACTTAGAAAATTCTAACTTAGTTCCCAGACTTAGCCTATTATTTGCCGTTGAAAGTTGGAAATCATATTTTGCCCCCTTAACATCCTTTAATGGTCCGTATTTTTTTAATTCATGATTAGAGAGGTCGATAGGTGGTCCCGGACAGGTTTTAGATTTTTTGAACCATGTTTAGACCACGTTTGGAAGTCCAAAATAGTGGACCAATGTGATCATGGCGCGCCGCATCGTCAATCGTGTTGGTTGATATTGTTTCTAGTTTCCAAGGTTAAAGTACTAAGACTCGATGTAATGAAGGCGTGACGTGTCGACTATCGCGTCGATGCCATTGACGCACCGTGTCGATAATAGCGTTGATGCCCAATTTTAGTCATTAAATATCCGTATTTTAAGATCAAAAGAGTTAATTTCCTACCCCTATATAAGTCTAAAATATGGGATTTAAATCGAATTCAACCAAAATATAGTGTCTCTCAAGTTTCTCTCAAGAACAAGTTAGGGTTTTCAATTAAGGATTAAAAATTAATACTCAAATTCAAGAATCTCTCAGTTAATCTTCGTATAACCAAGAACTAAGGTATGCATAGTGTTCATTCATGGATTTCTTTCATCCATGAAGCCCAAAAATCATGTTTTAAACTATGAATTCTGATATTTATGTTATGGATTGATTATGTTCATGTGGTTGTTGTTGTACGATTGTCAAGTTGGAATCTTTATTTGTTTTGTGAAACTATGTTAACATGCAAGTTGAAAACTATGAACTTAGTTAGTTATGGCGCGTTAATTTGATGATTATACCTATGCCCTAATTGGTTCATGTATGGTGTTTGATAAAATGCCTAAGAGAATAGAAATTATGAATTATAGCTTAACTGTGACCCAAACAATAAATACATGTTTTACCCTTATGTTCAAATGTCTCCCATGTTATTGATGTGCATTATAGATGTTTGTTGGAATGCGCATGATGTTAGAGTATGAAATTATGACATTATTATATGCATTCCAATCCATGTACAACAGTATGATAACTGTGTACTTCATGAAATCCCCAACTTATTGTATGATTAATTATTGATATTAGTCATGTGTTCGAGAAGTGTCAAGTTTTGTCAGCTTCATGCTATTGAGTCCCGGGGTACTTGTACCCAATAATTTAGTTGCGTGCCAAGAGCCAGTGTCAGTGTTCATGATACTCTCAGTCAAGCCATGATCATTAGAATCCAATCAGTTTCATGACTTAGGAAAATTTAGTGAATTCAGTATCAGTCCAGTCCTACTCAGTAACCTCAGTAATCTCAGTAACCTCAGTGATCTCAGTAATATCAATAATCTCTGTAATCTTTATAATCTCAGCAATACTAGTCAGTTATTAGATCTCAGTTGTATTCCATCAGTCAATGAAATTTAGCGAATATAGTTCAAATCATTTATGCAATACAATCAGTAATAATTCATTTTAGTTAAATCAGTTCAGTGTCTTTTCAGTTGGGAGTAGGATTCAACTCCAAGTGAACCCAAGGATGAGGGCTCATATGTTAGTCAGTAGAGGGTGTGGTCAATATAAGAAATCATTGCATTCCAGAACTACGTAGACTACATAGGTAGAGATGTATCCATATAATTCTAGGGTCTATACATCTCATTGGGGTTTTCCTGCTAGGAGGGGTTAATGGAAGAGCTCCCTGTTAGAGGGGGTTTATTCATAGCTTGTCTTTAACCGTGGCACGGCACTGACACCCTGCTAGCTGGGGTTACTGGTTGGACCCCACCAGTTCATATTTCAGGCATGTCGGTTAGATGATTACGTCCCACAGTCTCAGTTTTGGATCCAGTCTCAGTAATATAACTCAGTTCAGTTATACAGTTTCAGGACTGTTAGATACAGTCGCTCAGCTCAATATGAAACTCAGCTCGTTCCATCATAACCAGGAATGTTAGACACAGTCACCCAGTTAATAGTATTTTAATTATATAAAATTTATGTTTCCAATATTCAGATTTCAGGACTGTCAGATAAAGTCAATCAGACCAGTTCTTCATAAATAGAACTATCAGAAATAGTTAGTTCTTTATTTGTAATATAACATCAGTCCATTAGTATTCAGTAGACTTAGTTATCTATACCAGTAAACTCAGATTGTCAGTAACTCAGTACCAAGTGTTAGTATGATCTATGTTACAATTTACGTATTTATGTATGTATTCTCAAGTTCATGTTATTTGGTAAGTTAGTATTGTTCATGCATATGAACTCTATGCATTCATCCTACCTCACTTGCATAGCAGTAAATTCAATCGTACTAACACATTTACGCTATGGTGTTTTATACCATATGTTTAGAAGCACTAGCTCCCGAGCATCCTTAGTAGATCAGACGTTCAGTAGCCAAACTTAAAGTGAGTCCTCACCATTCGAGGATAGCATAATTATTTTATTACTTTATTATTTCAATAGTTTGGAGTTAGTTGGGGACATATCCTATCAACTCCATAGTTTTAAGACTACATTATGTTTCATACAGTTTATTTCAATTTTGGGTATTGTTATACCCCATTACAGATATTGTTTTGTATTCAGTACTAGTTCAGTTTTGAACCTCATGGCCTTATAGCTAATATGCTGCATATTTATAGTATATTATGCAGTGCTCTGTTACAGATATCAATCATGGATTAGCTTATGGTCCTTTTGGTCATGAGCACCGTTTAGCATTCTGAGTACTAGATTCCAGGTGTTACAAACTTGGTATAAGAGCCTAAGGTTCAACAGCATCCTAGGAAGTCTGAAAATCCGCATCTAGTAGAGCCTTGTACATGGGTTTGTTGTAGACCATACTTATTTGCAAGATGATATAAGATGTTTTACGAACAATTTTCCTTCTTTTAGTATTCATGTCGTGCGAGTGAGCGTGAGCTCCATCCAAACTTTTGGTTTAATCCCGTCTTCTTCTTTTTTTCATTTACAGAACAAGACTCCAAAGAGGACTCGGGAAAGAGGAATGGGAGATCAGCCAACCCCACAACCTGATCAGTCTAACCCTTTAGGTGAACATGTCTCTCATGTAGAATTCAAGACTGCATTCACTACTCTAGCCAATTCAGCCACAACCTAGAAAAACCAGCTAGCTGCTATTTCAGCCAACTAGTGGCCACTTTGCTGCAGCCAGGAATCAGGACTTCACCCAAATGAATCCTCCTCTATTCTCAGGTTCTAATATCTAAGAGGATCCACAGGAGTTCCTCGATCAAGTTTAGAAAGTCACAGATATCATGGGAGTGACTTCTAGTGAGAGTTCAGAGTTAGCAGCCTATCAGCTACATGGTGTAGCCCAGACGTGGTTTAAACAGTGGAAGATAGACAGGGGTATAGATGCAGAGCCCATAGAATTGGAAGAGTTTTCTATGGCCTTCTTAGATAGATTCTTTCCCCTAGAGTAGAAACAAGCCAAAGTCTTAGAGTTCATCAATATCAGACAAGGTAGCATGAGCGTAAAAGAATACTCCCTCAAGTTTACTCAGTTAAGGTACGCTCCCCATGTAGTAGTAGACAGTATATTCAGAATAAGTAATTTTGTGTCTGGGATATCTGGTAGAGTGTTTAGTAAGTCAAGACTGCAATGTTGATTAAGGAGATGGACATATCTAGGCTTATGGTCCATGCTCAACAAATTGAGGAACAGAAACTTAAGAAGAAGGAGAGGGAAAATAATAGAGCCAGAACTGTTAGTTATAGTTTTTCTCAGCCAGGGTCATAGAGTGGTAACCGTTCTCAGCATAGACAAAAGTTTCCAATCCCATTTCTATCTTCATCTAGTGCACTAACACCAAAGTTAAGAAATGATAATAGAGAAGGGGTACTTGGCTCCAAGGCCCATGGTAGTGAGGGAAGGGTTTTAATTATCCACTTTACGAAGAGTGTGGAAAGCATCATGAAGTTATATGGTAAGACGGAAGTGATGTGTGTTTTAGACGTGGCAAGTAAAGTCACAAGGTCCAAGATTGTCCTAGGCCTGGACCTAGAAGAAAACACGGTCGTCCTTTAGCTACATTCGGTGCCTCAAATCAGCTGGGTGCCAATTCCAGTGCTATCAGTGGGCAATGCCCAAACAAACTCTATGGACTTCAGTCCTGATAAGATCAGGAAAGTCCTCCAGGTGCATCCACTATTATGTTATAGATCCTTCATTTACATGTTTATGTTTCTTTAGATTCAAGAGATTTTTTTTATTTTGTAACTTCTTTCATAGCATTCAACTTTAAGGTCAGACCAAATGTTAATAGGAACTTTTCCAGTCTCTACCCTAGTGAGTCATTCTAACACAGCCCGACAGGAGTCAATAAATGTCTGATTATGATATCTCAGAAAGTCAGGCCTTCAAATTCTAGTAGTAATGCCAGTATGTGAAGAAAATTCATAAGGGAAGATGATTCTCGACCCATTCCTACCTCAGTGCAAAGTTTTGGAATTCAACCCTCTCGATACTTACGCATGCTTTACATTTCAGTCCCATGAATATAGCTTATATCCATGATCTTTTCATAGAATAGTGTGTGTTTCAAGTTCCTCGTATGAGGAGTCCAAGTTCATCCAATAGTGCGGATCATGTTCCACAAACTGAGAAATTCCAAACCTAGTTCGTGTAGATCATGACTCATGTACTTGTGTCATGATTTACAGTATGCTTAGCCCATATGATTTATGACTTCACTCCTAGTGTTCATTCAAACTTATATTATACCATGTATACCCTCCGTTTAGATCCCTCAGTGAATCCGTAATATTAATGTTCCATCCCGCAGGCCTCAGTTACAGTGTCAGTTCAGTAATCAATATCAGTAAAGGATTCAGGTAGTCCCACAAAACCATGGCTTTCATCTATCAGTTACTTAGCCATCAGGATTTAGTACTCCCATACCAGTTTAAACCTCAGATATAGAAAACCAGCATTCAGTCTCAGTTATAGTCTGAGAAATAGTTACAATTTCAATTACCTTTTTAACTACAATCTCAGTCCCAGTCTTAGTCTAGTCAGATCAAAAACTTGGTCCAGTTTTAAGATTAACCGACCATAGCCTATATCCATCAGTTACTCAGTTATTTGTATTTTGGTACCTTAGTTTACAGAAGTTTCCGAATCATGTTAGACGCTTGGTCTTACATTCCGTTCCGAAGGTAATACGACTTTTCCTCACTCATGCTTAGTTACCTCATGTTACCCAGATAGTCATTACCTTTTATGCATAATACAATACTCTATAGTTCTAGTCCAGCTATTCAAACCAAGTGAATTTCAGTTTTACATGTCCAGTATTCAGCTATCAGTCATTCAGTTAGTTAGATAAGTTAGTATATTCGTTCATTCGTACTTAGTGCCCATGTGAATCATTTCAGTAGTCTTAAATCTTTTCAGTAGTCTTAGTTACAGTGCATAAGTTTTAGTCACT
This sequence comes from Capsicum pubescens, assembly GCA_030864215.1. Classification (NCBI taxonomy): domain Eukaryota; kingdom Viridiplantae; phylum Streptophyta; class Magnoliopsida; order Solanales; family Solanaceae; genus Capsicum; species Capsicum pubescens. The sequence continues at coordinate 174,793,690 of CM061543.1, forward strand.
TTATCTTAGACAATATTTCTTAGTCCTTTCCTCCTAATACAAGAATCCCATCCATGTAGTGATCACTTATTTAGATGTCCTGCTCTAGTCAGAGTAATATTCGCTTTCTCCCTACCGTCACTAGAGCTCTATACAAAGAATGTCACATCGATTCTTTGGTTATGTATAAGTTTTCAACATGAGTTAGTTCATAAATCTGGTAAGTCAGTTTAGCAGTCGGACGAACAAGTTTGGATGATGTGATTTCCCTATCTTTCCATCTAATCGCACTATTTGGAATCTCATGAATATGATCATTCTACGATGGACCAACTAGGTAGTGGAGTGTTCAACTTGGTTCATGTATCATGACTTAGTTTCAAATTCTAAGTATTCAGTCATGATTCAATCCGTAGGTGCCTCGTGCATCACCTCAGTTTTCCTTAATATCTCAACAATGTCAGTTCAGCATTCTTCAAGGGACATAGTGTCCCAAGGGGGATATATACGATAATTTCCCCAAACATCCTTGACTTAAATATGTCACTATCTATTCTCATAATGAGTTCAGTTTCGGATAAGGGATACTCATAAGTTGATCCTCAAAACTCCGAACTCAGCCGTAATCCACGTACTCAAGGTGCTCAGTTCAGATCACGATATCTAGCTCAGGTGTCACATTCCAGACCCATTTACATTCTCATATTTCCTCTCATGCATACTTAGTAATTAATCTCAGACTTACCAGCATTTTTTTCCAGTTGAAGGTAACAACCTTTTTTGAACTCATTCAGTTTCATGTTTAGGTTTCAGTTACAAACTCATTATTCAGTTCCATGTTCAGATTCCCATCACAAGCATATCAAACACCATTGCATATTTAGTCATGCATTCATGTGTCAGTTCAGTCATATAATCATGCATCATATATGCATTCTCATTGTGAGAAGCTCAGCTTATCAAAAATCTCGGTCAAGTATTTATGAACCAGTACTCATGCTTCAGATTTGCATGTTTAGTATGATACATTCAGTTTATCAGTTATGTCAGTCGTATAATCATGTTTTACTTATTTATGTTCTACATGTACTTCAGTCTATCATTTCTCCTCTCTCAGTCAGTTTCATTCGAGGATGAATGTTCCCAAAGGGGGAGATATTGTAAAACCCCACAAATTTCTAACCTTAAATCAGTCCTTTAAGCTTGTCAAGGGGTCCCAAACTTAGAAAATTCTAACTAAGTTCCCAGACTAAGCCTATTATTTGCCTTTATAAGTTGGAAATCTCATTTCACCACCTTAATGTCCTTTAATGATACGTACTTTTGTTAATTCATGATCAGAGAGGTCCATAGGTGGTCTCATACAAGTTTTGGATTTTTAGGACCACGTTTACACCACGTTTGGAAGCTCAAAATAGTGGACCAACGCGATCTTGGCGTGCCGCGTTGCCAATCATGTTGGTTGATATTGTTACAGGTTTCCAGGGTCAAAGTATTGAGACTCAATGTGATAATGGTGAGACGCGTCGACCATCACATCGATGCCATTGACCTGCCACATCGATAATAGTGTCAATGCCCAGTTTTAGTTATTAAATGTCTGTGTTTTTTAGGGAAAAATGGTCAATTTTCCACCCCTATATAGTCTAAAACACGGGATGTAGCCCGAATTCAACCAAAATATAGTGTCTCTCTCAAGTTTCTCTCAAGAACAAGTTAGGGTTTTCAATTAAGGATTCAAATTTAATACTTAAATTCAATAATCTCTCTGTCAATCTTCGTATAACCAAGAACTAAAGTATGCATAGTGTTCATTCATGGATTCCTTTTGTACATAAAGCCCAAGAATCAATTTTTAAACAATGAATTCTTATATTCATGTTATGGATTGATTATGTTCATGTGGTTTTTGTGGTATGATTCCCAAGTTGGAATCTTTATTTGTTTTATCAAACTGTGTTAGCATGCAAGTTGAAAACTATGAACTTAGTATGTTATGGTGTGTTAAATTGATGATTATTCCTATGCCCTAAGTAGTGCATGTATGATATTTGATAAAATGACTAAGAGAATAGAAATTATGCATTATAGTTTAATTGTGACCCAAACGATAAATACATGTTTTACCCTTATGTTCAAATGACTCCCATGCTATTGATGTGCATTGTAGATATTTTTTGGAATCCTCGTGATGTTAGAGTATGAAATTATTACATGATTATATGCATTCCTATCCATGTACAACATTATGATAACCATGTGCTACATGAAATCCCCAACTTATTGTATGATGAATTTTTGATATTGGTCATGTGTTCGAGAAGAGGCAAGTCTTGTCAGTTTCATGCTATTGAGTCCTAAGGGTACTTGTACCTAATAATTTAGTTGTGTGCCTAGAAACAATGTTAGTTTTCACAATACTCTCAGTCAAGCCATGATCATTAGAATCTGGTCTGTCTCATGACTTGGGAAAATTCAGTGAATTCAGTATCAGTCTTGTCCTACTCAGTAATCTTAGTAACCTCAGTGATCTCAGTAATATTAGTAATCACTGTGATCTTCGTAATCTCAGCAATCCCAGTCACTTACCAGATCTCAGTAGTATTCCGTTAGTCAATGAAATTTAGTGAACCCAGTTCAAATCAGTTATGCAATACGATCAGTAACAGTTCAGTTCAGTTAAATCAGTTCAGTGTCTTTTAAGTTGGGTGTAGGATTCAGCAACGTGTGAACCCAAGGATGAGGGCTCACCTATTATTTAGTAGAGGGTGTGTTCCTTAGAAGAAATCCTTGCGTTCTAGAACTACGTAGCCAGCGTAGGTAGAGATGTACCCCTACGAGTCTAGGGACTATACATCTCATTTGAGTTTTCCTACTATGAGGGTTTGACGTAAGAGCTCCTTGTTAGAGAGGTTTTACTCACAACTTGTCTTTACCCGTGGTGTGGTACTGACACCCTTCCAGCTGGGGTTACAGGTTGGACCCCGCCAGTTTATATTCGGGGCATGTCATTTAGATGATTACCTTTCACAGTCTCAGTTTTGGATCCAATCCCAGTAATAGAACTCAGTTCAGTTCTATAGTTTCAGGATTGTTAGATACAATAGCTCTGGTCAATACAAAACTAAGCTAGTTCCATCAGTATCAGGACTGTTAGACACAGTCATCCAGTTAATAGTTTATTAATTATATGAAATTCATGTTACCAGTCTTTAGATTTCAGGACTGTCATATACAATCAATCAGACCAGTTCTTCATAATCAGAACTCTCAGAAACAATTAGTCTTTTATCTGTAATATAACATCAGTTCCTCAGTATTAGTAGACTCAGTTATTCATACTAGTAAACTCAGATTGTCAGCAACTCAGTACCCAGTGTCAGTATGATCTCAGTTATAGTTTACTTATTCATGCATGTATTCTCACATTCATGTTATTCGGTCAGTTAGTATTGTTCATGCATATGAACCCCATGCATTCAGCCTACCTCACTTGCATACCAGTACATTCAATCGTACTGACGCATTTGTGCTATGGTGTTTTATACCATAGGTTAAGAAGCATGAGCTCCCGAGCATCCTTAGTAGATCAGACGTTCAGTAGTCGGCCTAATAGTGAGTACTCATCATTCAAGGATAGCATGATTATTTTTTTACTTTATTATTTTAGTAGTTTGGAGTTAGTTAGGGACATGTCCTATCAACTCTACAGTTTTCAAACAGTTTAGAGGCTTTTAGACTATTGCATGTTTCAGACAGTTTATTTCAATTTTGGGTATTGTTATACCCAATTACAGACATTTTTTATATTCAGTACTAGTTTAGTTTTGAACCTTATGGCCTTATAACTTATATTCCACATATTTACAGTATATTATTCAGCGCTCAGTTACAGATATCAGTCATGGGTTAGCTTGTGGTCCTTTGGGGTCATGAGCACCGTGTAGCGTTCCAAGTACAAGATTTGGGTCCTTACACACCTACACTTTCCAAAGAAATGGAAAAGGAAGGATCACCCACTCATTTCTTCAATATCAACACACGAATGACTGGATGGATAGAACCCAAACTCAAAGGTAATTCCAATTCATAAGCCACATTGCCTACTCCCCTCAAAATATAATATGGACAAACATAATAGGGGTTGAGTTCCCCCATCTTCCTAAACAGAATCACTCCATTCATGGGAGATACCTTCAAGAACACCAAATCATCCACATCAAACTCCAAACTCCTTCGCCTAACATCCATAGGACTTGTGGAATCTTTGGGCAGTCTTAAGCATATCCTGAATCACCTTCACCTATTCCATAGCCTTGTGAACCAAGATGAGACTGTACAACCTATTCTCACCAACCTCAAACCAACAAATAAGATACCTACACCTACTACCATACAAAGCCTCAAAAGTATCCATGTCACGACATGAACCAAGGCTGGCCATGATGGGTATGTCAAGTCCAACAAAGATCGGAGACCGCCCCTGCACCTAACCAAACAAAACACAACATCCCCAACATCGGGTGAATTCAGGACATATAATAAGATAGCACAAGATAAGCTCAGAGAATTTAGGTAATGTCTATAATCTGATAACCAGTAACCAACCAACATCACACAAGTCCACAATAATCCACAAAGTCTTCTAAACAAAACCAATATTAATAAAAGGTTGGGACATTCCCCCGACCATAACTATGATAATAACAATGTTAATGATAATGTAAACTCTCAATTCTAATCTAAGATTGGGAACTGATGAAATAACCAAGTCTTCCGAAGAATGGAAGCTCACCTCTTCACCAATAACGACTGATGAATACAATCGATCTACCTAACACTCCGAAGAAAAATTAAAGGTATCTTTGGTACCTGTATTTCATGGGGATACAATGTCTAGAGACGGTTAGTGGGTTGAGAACAAGCATGAAACTTAAGCATAGGGGATAAAATTAAGACAGGTCAAATCTAATTCAAAACCTTGTATACATCATCATTTACATACATAAATAATATGCGGGGAAAGGGAACAAGCCTTAATATGCACTTTAAAACGTTACCCTGGATTGTGTAGCTTAACTGTCATGACATAAGAATGCACCTACGGGCTACATAGGCCCAGCTTTCCCCTATATGAAAGGGCCCTAGTGCATGTAGCGGTATTAACCATAACCATAGGATATACATTTTCACCATGGGGGACTCGAACCTCCCGGCATACAAAGGTGACTTAAGCACCCAATTATGTGATATAATGTGGGGGATGCAAACCTCTTAATAATAAAATAATAATAAAAGGGACTCGAACCACTCAATTCTACAGACCCTTATGTCGGCAACTGCGGTTTCAAGTATTGGTCCTTCAGGACATCTACCTTCATGACATAGCTACACAACCCTCCTTAAAGACCAATTAAGAACATTTATCACACATTCCAATTTATTGATCCATAATACACATTTAGGCATACACTATTGGTATTGCATGGCAACTACGTTTGCAAGGTATCATAAACATACCAAACAAATGATCATTATTTTAGGGAAAATTACAACCCTCCTGGTTCAATTATACATTAGAATAGGGAATTACACAACCCCATAGTATTCAATTCAAAATCATTATACTTCATTGACTTTTTACACTATGCAATAGATCAAAAGTAGTTCAATAAACATATTTTTCATATTCAAAACCCATTTCACAATATGGGATTGAAGTCATTACTAATTCAGCTATAAATATTCACAAAATTTGGGGAATCCATAATCCCCTAGTTTATTAACTATAACCATGCATCAAATTGTTTTTAAAACTATCATTTAAACATGACCAATGCATATACAAACATGAAACATCATTTAAACAACAAACATTAAAAAACCTCAACCCAACATCAAAACCATATGAATAGTACTTTAAACACATGATTTTAACAAAATAACTATTGGGGAAGAGTAACATACCTGAAATACCAAAAATTATGGAGAGATTCAACCATTGAAAATCTTTTTGACCTTTTTCTTAGAAACCCTATGTATGGATGCTTGAGAGACATGAGAAAAGAAAGAAAGGTTGGAGTGTCTTATCAATGAACATAGGGCCCCAAGTATGTTTATAGGTCTTGGCTTATTATTAGGATAAAAGAGAAATATCTATAATACCCCCATTAAAGGCTGGGAGATAAATTGTCCATCGTTATGGTCTCATAACGACTCATCACAACTCGTCTCCATAAATCATCATCAAGATAGTGTCACCACAGACACACACACTATTGACCTTACGACTCATATAATATGGCTCGTAATGGGACAGTACTCCTCATAGGGTCCAGTCATAGTCAACACACAACTCATTTGGCTATACACTTGACATCCTACTATTTGCACACAACGACCCATAATGTGTCTTCACGATTTGTAGTGAGACACTCATACTTAGAGCAAAAAACTTAGTCACACATATTAGTAAGTCTACAATTTGGGTCCAATGACTCTTCATGACTCTCTACGACTCATAGGTAAGTTATAGTTAGGATAGTGAGGATAAAATTTTAGAAATTCCTCCGAGATCAATACCTGGGATGTTTTATACAAATACTAAAGCGATAACTATTACTAATAGAAAATTCTATGCGAGGCAAATGATTAACCCAACTACCAAAAAAATCAATCACACAATACCTTAACATATCCTTCAAAGTTTGTATAGTCCTCTCCGGTTGTCCATCCATCTGAGGGTGCAAAGCAATGCTAAGGTTAACCTTAATTCTCAAACCTCTCTAATAGAAATGTCGAAAGTAAGATTAGAACTGAGTACCTCAATCAAATATGATGGAAACTTGAGAACCAAGAGACTTCACGATCTCCTGAATGAAGAGATTAGTAAATAATTAGTCTTTACTCGTAGAAAATGAGTGGACTTAGTCATCCTATCTATAATGACTAAAATCAAATCAAACTGTTGGCGAGACCACGAAAGAACGGTAACCAAATCCATATTAATCACTTCTCATTTCTACACTGGCAACTCAATCTCTTACGAAAATCCACCAGGCCTCAAGTGCTCAACCTTCACTTTTTAACACATCATACACTTGGCCAAAAAATTGGCCACTTGTCTCTTTATGTTATTCCACTAATAGATCTTATTAAAATGGAACATTTTTGTAGATCTAGGATGAATAGTATACCTCAATTCATGAGCCTCAACAAAGATTCTCTCTAGTAAACCATCAACATCATGAACACTCAATCTGCCTTAGTACCTCAAGATACAATCTCCGCTAATCTAAAAAGTCATCACCTTCTGGTGACCCACATCATCTTTGATCTATATCTAAATAATGTCCAAGATCTATTTTTCCTTCACCTCAGCACCCAAAGATGACTTCACCACCTCTTACACAATCACACCACCATCTTAAAAGTCTAAAAGTTGAACACCAAGGTTAAACAAATGATGAATATCCTTCACCAAGGCTCGCTTCTCCTAATGAATATGAGACAAGCTTCCCATGGACAAATTGCTTAGAGCATCAACAACCACATTAGCCTTACCTAGATGATAGAGGCTCATGTCATAGTCCTTCAGCAACTCAAGTCGTCTCCTTTGCCTGAAATTTAACTCTTTTTTGGTAAACACATACTGCAAACTCTAATGATTGGAATAGATGTCAACATGAACCCCATATAAATAGTAACGCCAAATATTCAAAGCAAAGACCACAACCAACAACTCCAAATCATGAGTTAGATAGTTCTTCTCAAGCACCTTTAGCTACATAGAAGCATATGCAACTTCCTTACCATTTGCATCAACACACAACCTAGTTCCATATAAGACTCATCAGAATAAACAACAAAAACCTCGGTACCTACGCATTGAGACAAAATCATAGCCGAAGTCAACATATCCTTAAACTTCTCAAAGATACCCTCACAAGCATCAGACCATAGAAACTTCACCATATTCTGAGTCCACCTAGTTAATGGCGTAGCAATAGAAGAGAAACGTTCTACAAACCTCCTATAATAATCGTCTAAACATAAGAAGCTCTGAATATTAGTTGGAGTTATGGGTCAAGGCCACTTTTTAACCACCACGGCTTTTTATGGATCCACCATGATCCCCCCACTAGAAACAACATGACCTAAATAGGTCACTACATTCAACCAGAACCCACACTTTGAGAACTTCACATACAACCGCTGATGCTTAAGGGTCTGCAACACTATGCGGAGGTGATCAACATGATCCACCTCACTCTTTGTGAAACTACCCGAACTAGGGCCTAGTTGTTTTAGTTATCTCAAGTCCAACTAGGACCGGAGACCACCCCCAATACCCAAACCATTAACTAGCCTACACCCATGTTGGATGAATTATTAACATATAAGAAGAAAAGATAATATTAAATTAAAGACAAGACTATAAGACTAAAATCAAAAACAAAAGACACAACCAATTAAACATCCATTACAAATCCCAATGTCAATACCAATAAAATTGCTAACACTAATACCGACACTGCCCATGCGCATAGTAGTCCAACAAAGCCCCAAACGAAAATTAAAGGATATCCAGTCTAAACATGTCTCCTACCATAGACAAAACAAAAACTAAAGAAATAAAAATGATATAAAGAAGTCCATAGCATGAAATGGGGTGTTTCGTAGTATGGAAGCTTACCACTTCAGTCTGACTCAAAAGTTGTCCTTGAATCGCCAAGTCACTAAGAAAAAGAAGTGATGTATGGTCAGTTCCTGCATTGTGTGGGGATACAACACCGAAAGATAGTTAGTTGGGTAAACGCTAGCATATAACTCATGGATAAAGATAAATTAATGCCATTAATTCAAAACCAAATCAAATAACCATATGCAATGACATATATACAATATATGTGTTGGGATAGGGAACAACATTTAGCATGCATTTTAAACCTTAACTTGGATTATGCAAATTTACCGTTATAAATCCACCCATGGCTATATTGGTCAAGTGTTACCCTCTGAATGGGCCTTGGTGCTTGTATCCTCACGAACCAAATATATCATAGATGGTCGGGGATTCCCATGTACTTTATAAGTATATGGTCACCATGACCAACTCTCTTGGTGGCAAACATGATTTTCCAATGCCCGTCCTTCGGACTCACACCTTCAAAGCTAGCTATCACAACCGTCATTATTGCCCAATTAAAATATTTATCACACAACCAAACCACCAATTCCAGGAGTCAATTATTAAGTCATTATAAGTCGTATCATAATACCGACTATAGCTTTCAAGAAATGTCATTAGCTAACACTTAGGGGATTCCCATGTACCAAACAGACTCCATTATTAAAATCACTAGGGGATTCTCATGTACCCTGCGAGGTTTTCATTATATAATCACTTGGGGGTTCTAATATACCTCTTAAAGATTTACAAAACTATCCTTAACCTTTTAACCATTTATTCCATGTATCAGTTACAAGAAATAAGTTAAATCAAACACTTTGGGGATTCCATTATACCCCTAATTCAAATTCCCATCTTTCTCATAATGACTAACAATTTTTTTAATACAGGGTTGGGGTTATAACCACTTCAAATGTCACAAGATTAGAGAAAGTTACCATTATCAATTTCCACCACCATACCCATGCACCAACATTTTCAAAATCCATATTTAAACATAGAAAACAATAATTAAACAATGGGAAAACATTATTCAATCCTAAGAATTAAAAAACCTCAACCTTTATTTCAAAACCATAATAATACCATGAAAGACATACATAAAATATGTGTATTAGGTAAAATAACAATGAGGGAGGAGTAATATGCTTGAAATACCAAGGAATTTTGAAGAAATTAGACCCTTAGAGCACTAGATGACCACTTTCTTTGAAACCCTGGCCTTAGCTTGAATAAAGAGTTTGAGATTGAATTTTAGAGTGTTTCATTGTGAATGATGTGTTGATAAAGTCTCAAATGAGATTTAAAGTTGTGGTATCAAAGAGACTTAAAGTGGAAAATGTCCAGAGTGCCCCAACTTAAAACACTAAAAAGTCGTCGTTGGTTATGAGTCGACCCATAGACTCATCACCACATCATATGACTTATAACTTGAGTTGTATCCTAGACAGTATGTTAGACACCTATTCATTTTCCACCTTACGACCTCATGATCCCACCCGTAACCTAACCCTATGACAGGTATGGTCTAGCCATGACCAACACAGTATCCAAATAGGTCAAACACTAGAGAACCTATGACTTCAACTCATAACTCATAACCTATCCTCACGGCTCCTATAGAACCACTCGTACTCAAATCCAAGTCAAGCCGCAAAGTTATTGATTAGGTAAGTATTTGTCCTAAGGACTCGTCAACATCCTTAACGACTCATCACCACCAAGTCATAACCATGATAGAAAACTCAACCACCATCTATTGGTCACCCTATGACTAGGGCCACCAGACCCGTCAAAACACCATACGACTCATATGATCAATTTGTAATCAAGGCAATGAACTCAAAGCTCAAGATATTACAAAGGGCCAAAATTTAGGTTGTTTCAATTCTTCCCTTCTTAGATCATTCATTCTTAAATAATAGGATAAAGCAGTGTCTAGCATGATTAAACCCCAAACTTATCTACCCATACCTTTAAAACAAAAAATAGATTACCAAGGAATTTACAAATCTCCTTTAACAATGATAGAAAACAAAGATGCTAAGAACAACACATACCTTAAGCACGATCTTTCCTAATAGGGTAAAGGAATGAAAACTTTGACATCATGTCTTTTTCGACTTCCTAAGTAGTCTCCTTAACCTTGTGGTTCCTCCATAGAGCCTTTACGAAAGTTATGTCCTTGTTTCTCAACCGACAAACTTTCCAATCCAATATTTCAATCGGGACTTCCTCATAAGACAAGGAATCTAAAATAATAACATCCTTTGTAGGCACAGTTTACGCGGATCACCCACACACTTCCTTAACACAGATACGTGGAACACCAGGTGAACAGAGCTCAAACTAGAGGGAAGCAATTCATATGGAATAGTAACAACCCTCTTCAAAACTAAATAACGACCGACCTGCCGATGACTGAGCTTCCCTTCTTCCAAAACTGTATTAACCCTTCATTGGAGATACCTTAAAGAACCCCCTATCCTCAATATCAAACTCTAACTTCCTACGCCTCACACCCGCATAGGATTTTGGGAGACTTTGGGAAACTTTTAGCCTATCCTGAATCATCTTCACCTTTTCCATTACTTTGTGAACCAAATTCTGACCAAACATATCTTCCTCATAAACCTTGAACCACCCAATAGGCGACTAACACCTTCTAACATACAAGGACTCAAATAGAGCCATCTTTATGCTAGAGTGGTAGTTGTTATTATACGTACACTCGATTAGAGGTAAATGTTCAATCCAACTACCACCACTATCGATCATGCAAGCTCAAAGCATATCTTTCAATGTTTGAATTTTTCTTTCCGCTTACTCATCCAACTACGGGTGGAAAGTCATACTAAGACTCACTGTAGTCCCCAAACCTCTCTAAAATGACCGCTAAAAGTGCTATGAAAACTACGTACCACGATCTAAGATAATATAAATAGACACCCCATGCATCTTCGCAATCTCTTATAGGTATAACCTTGCAAAATCCTCTATTGAGAAATTAGTCCTTACTGGAAAGAAGTGAGCAGACTTTGTCATCTTATCCATGATGACATAAATCGAATCAAACTGATTCCTAGACCGAGAAAGACCAGTTATAAAATCCATATTGATCACTTCCCTTTTCCACACAAGTAACTCAATTTATCCTCCAAGCCTTAAGCAATTTGCACTTGCTGGCACACCATGCATTTAGCCACAAAAACTGGCAACATCTCGCTTCATATTGTCCAATAATAAATCTCTTTAAGGTAATGATATATCTTTGTTGAACTAGGATGAATGGCGTATTGCAACTCATGCACCTCAGCCAACATCCTCTCTCATAACCCATCCACGCCAAGAATGCACTATCTCCCTTTGTACCATAAGGACCATCACCACTAACATCAAAGTCCATCACTTTCTACCCACCTACATCACCCATGATTTCCATTAGAATAGGATCTAACACTTATTTCTCTTTCACCTAATCACCAAGAGATAACTTCTCTACCTCTTAAACAAATGCACCACCATTTTCTGACTCCAAGAGACAAACTCCAAGGTTAGCCAAAGACTGGATGTCCTACACTAATTCCCGCTTATCTTGACCTAAATGAGTTAAACTCCCCGTGGATAACCTACTATGAGTTTCATCAACCATGTTAGCTTTACTTTGATGGTAGTAGAGACTCATGTCATAATCCTTGAGTAGTTCAAGCCACCTTCTTTGACTGAGAATTAGCTTTTTCTGAGTGAATATTTATTATAGGCTCTAATGATCTGAAAATATATCCACATGCACTCCATACAGATAGTGAAGCCAGATTTTCAACATAAACACCACATATAATAACTCCAAGTCATGAGTCGGATAATTCTTCTCTTGTACCTTCAACTATCAAGAGGAATAAGCTACCACATTTCCATGCTGCATCAAAATTCAACCAATCCCCAAATGAGATGCATCACAATAAACAAAAAATCTATCAGCGCCTTCTTATAATGTCAATATTAGAGCTGAAGTCAGCTTATACTTTAACTTTTCAAAGCTACCCTCATAAGAATCGGACCACAAGAACTTTACCTTCATCTGAGTTAAATAGTCAATGGGGCAACTACAGTCAAGAAACTTTCCACAAAATATCCTATAGTAATCGGCTAAACCCAAGAATCTCCAAATATTCATTTGAATCATGGGTCTAGGCCACTTCTTAACCATTGCACCCTTTTGCAGATCTAACATTATCCCTTCACTAGATATTTCATGACCCAAAAAGTGATAACATTCAACTAAAATTCAAATTTAAAAAATTTGGGATACAACTACTACTCTTTTAGGGTCTTCAATACTATGAGGAGGTGATCGGTATGATCCACCTCACTCTTTGAGTACACTAGAATATCATCTATGAACACAATGATGAGAAAATCCAAAAACTTACTAAAGACTCTATTCATTAAGTCCATGAATGCCACTGGGGCATTAGTCCACCCAAAAGACATAACTAGGAACTCAAAATTCCCATATGGTGTACGGAAGGCCGTCTTAGGGATATCCACCTCCCTAATGTTTAACTGATGATACTCAGACCGAAGATCGATCTTGGAGAAAAACTTAGCACATTGAAGTTGATTAAGCAAATCATCTATCCTTGGAAGAGAGTACTTATTATTTACTGTCACTTTAGTAAATTATTGATAATCAATATACAAACGAAGGGAACCATCCTTCTTTCACATGAATGATACCAGTTCAACCCACAAAGATACACTAAGATGGATGAAACCCTAGTCTAAGAGATCCTTTAATTTCTCCTTAAACTTCTTTAACTCAACTAGAGCCATTCTATATGGGGAAATGGAGATAAGATGAGTATTTGGAATAAGGTCTATCCCAAAATCAATCTCCCTTTTTGGAGGGACACTGGGAAGGTAATTAGGGAAGACCTCAGGGAATTCATTCACCATTGGGACAAAATATAAAGAAGGACTCTCTGAGTTAAAATCTTTAACCCAGACTAGATGATACAGAAACTCCTTGGAGATTAAAATCTGGTCTCTAAAATATGATATGAACCTTCTCTTAAGGGCTAGAGAACCACCCGTCCATTCAAAACCTACTCATTAGGGAAGTTAAAGATGACCTTATGGGTCCGATAGTTTAGAGACGTATAGCACGAGCGCAACCAATAAATCACCCATATGACATTAAAATAAACCATGTATAATTCAAATAGATTTACCAAAGTCTCTCAACCACCCACAAATACCACATAACCCATATAGACTCTCCTAGAAACTACAGAGTCACCCATCAGGGTAGAAACAGAAAAAGGGTCCAAAATATACTCGAGGCCAAAACAAAAATACACAACCACAAATGGGGTCACATAAGAAAGAGTGGACCCCGGGTCAAGTAAATAGTACACATCACTAAAAAGAGTTTCAACATATGAGTAATGAGATTAGGCAATGCCTCGGACTCTTGACGACTAGTGAGAGAAAAGAGTTTGTTTTGACCAATTTCCAACCCAGATGGTGCACCTTTTTGTGCTGGAGCTGATAAAGAGGCAATCAGAATATTGTTTCCCCAAGAAGCAACCTTATCCTCTAGATAGTTTATAAGCATGTGCCCTAGCTAACCACAACTTAAGCACTTGTCCTTTCCCTCATCACAGAAAACCTAATACAATTGACCATAAAACCTGCAAGGAGGATATGATGGAGCTAATTAGGCCCCACTAACCTTAGATTGGGCACCTTATGCTTTATAATTATCCCCACCCTAAAAATTTCTATCACCCATCAGCTTTTGATATCGAGAATTAGCCGATGAGTAGGACCTAAAATTGCTCACTTCTTTTAATACCATTTTCCATCATCTTTATCTCTCTGCTATTTACCTCCCCTTGCTCTAAATTCCAAAAGTTTTTGTTCTTCCTTTCCCCAATTTCAACCTGCTTACTCTTTACTTTCTCTACTTGCTGCACATACACAGCCAGTCTAGAAATATCTATGTCCTTGTTCAACAAGGCAACCTTATTCTCTAAAATCAAGTCTCGGGACAGTCTTAAAGCAAACTTTCCCATGATAGAAACAAACTCCAGATCATATCAATATAATTGGTGAAACTTTACGGCATAATCCTTGACAGACGACTTTCCTTGGATTAGGTTAACAAACTCTACTGCCTTTGCCTCCCTTGTCTCTTAAGGAAAGAAGCTGTCAAGAAAAGCCTTAGAAAATTCCTCTCATACGGTGGACTCAACATCCACACCACTGAATTGCTTCAACTCTTCATACCACTGATGAGATACATCCATCAACTGGTATACTGCAAAATCCATAACTTCCACCTTTATTTCATGTATTACCCAGAAAATCATTTCCATTACATCTAAGAAGCCCTGAGGATCTACCTTAATTTTCATACTAATAAATACATGAGGATTCTACCTCATAAATTTGCATACTCTAGTGAAATTGTATGATGGAGCAACAAAATCCATATGCAAAATCTTAGAGGAAACCAACTAAGTGAGCAAGTGGATTGACTGACGAAACTCAGCATTAGACACGTCATCTTGAGGTATGTGATGATGGATAGGAGGAGCCGATAGAGCTCTATTAGGACCATCAAAGAAAGTGGCCCCAGACCTAGTCTAAACACCTAGGGTAGGACGGGCTCCATTTCCATTGTCCTTAGTTAGGAAAAAAAGGGTTTCCATGGACATCAGATCTTCTCGAAGGCATGATTTGAAAGTCGGGAAAAACAAGAGCTAGAGATATCAAAGACCTTAGACTATATAGCCCAAAAATAGAATAAAAGAAAGAGAAACATTCCTAAATGCCTCATAGACTCTGCCTTATGAGTGGGTATGCTAGACACCCTTAAAAAAGACTCTACTTGACACGACTTTATGGGCACCCAATTGACTATGAACCTAGGCTCTGATACCAATCTGACATGACCCATACTAGGGCTTAGTAGTGTTGGGTTTCTTAAGTCCAACCAGGACCAGAGACCCACCCCAATAGCCAAACCATTAACTTCCCTGCACACCATGTCAAATGAATTATGAACATATAACAAGATTAGATAATATTAAATTAAAGACATAATAATGTCTAAAACAAAAACCAAAATCCACAACCAATTAACCATCGATTACCAATCCTAATGCCAATACCAATACCAATGTTAATTCTAATATTGACACCACCATGCCCATAGTAGTCCATCAAAACCTCTAACTAGAATCAAAGGATATCCATTCGGAACAAGCCCCGACCATAGCCAAAACCAAAACTAAGGAAATAAAAATGCTACAACGAAGCCCATAGCATGAAATGTGGTCTTTCTGAGTGTGGAAGCTCACCACTTCAGTCTGACTCAAAAGTTGTCCTCAAATTTCCATGTAACTGAGCAGAAGAAGTGCAAGTATGGATGATTCCTACATTACATGGGGATACAATTCCAGAAGAGGGTTAGCAAGGTGAACCCTAGCATGTAACTCATTGATAAAGATAAAGTAATGATATTTATTCAATACCAAATAAAATAACCATATGCAATAACATACAAACATTTATACCGTGTCGAAATAAGGAACAAGGTTTAGCATGCATTTAAAACCTTAACCTGGATTGTGTAGCTTTACCATTGTAAATCCACCTATGGGTTATAAGGGTCTAGTGTTACTTCATGAATGGGCCCCAGTGCATGTAGCCGCACAAACTGAATATATCATAGATGGCAGGGGATTGTTGTGTACCATTCATCCTTCGTGATACAAATATACAAGTATAGACTTGGGGGGTACTCGTGTACCCCATAAGTATATGGTCACCAAGACCAACCCTCATATCGGAAAACATGAGTTTCTAGTGTTCGTCCTTGGAACTTACACCTTTACGGCTAGCCATGATGACGCCCATTATTGCCTAATTAAAATATTTAGCACACAACCAAACCACCAATTTAAAGAGTCAATTATTAAGGCATTATAAGTGGTATCGTCATACTGACTATATCTTTCATGTAATGTCATTAGCCAACTCTTAGGGGATTTTTATGTACCCTGCAAACTCTATTATTAAAATAACTTGGGGATTCCTCTGTACCCCATAAGGTTTTTATTATGTAATCACATGGGGTATTCCCATATACCCTACAAGGTTTTCAAAACCATCCTTAAATATTTAACCATTTATTCCATGCATTAGTTTCAAGAAATAAGTCACACCAAACACTTTGGGGATTCCATTGTTCCCCTAATTAAAATTCCCACCTTTCTTTTAACTACTAACCAATTTTTCACTACAGGGTTATGGTTATAACCACTTCAAAAGTCACAAGTTTAAAGAAAGTTACAATTATCAGATTGCACCACTATACCTATGCACCCACATGTTCAAAACCATATATAAACATAGAAAACCATCATTAAACCATGGGAAAACATTATTCAAACCTAAGAATTCAAATACCCCAACCTTTATTTAAAAACAATAACGATACCATTAAAGCCATATATCAAAACATGTGATTTAGGTAAACTAACAATGAGGTATGAGTAACATGCCTGAAAAAACAAGGAATTTCGATGAAATTGCACTCTTAGAACCCTAGATAATCACTTTCTTTGAAACCCTAACTTTAGCTTGAACAGAGAGCTTGAGAGAGAATTTAAGAGTGCTTTATTAGGAATTATATGGTAATGACATCTCATTAGATGTTTTAAGTCATGGTATCAAAGAGACTTAAAGTGGAAAATGTCCATAGTGCCCCCAACTTAAAACTATAAAAAGTCGTCCTTGGTTACGAGTCATCCTATTTACTCGTTAGTACATCATACGACTCATAGACTTGAGTTATATCCTAGACAGTGAGTTAGACACCCATACACTATCCACCTTACGACTTCGTGATTATACTCATAACCTGACCCTACGATCAAAAGAGTATAGCTGTGACCAACACAGTACCCAAATAGGTCAGACACTGAACAAGCTACGACTTTATTTCATAACTCGTAACCTATCCCCATGGCTCCTAATGAGACACTTTTACTCAGAGCCAAGACAAGTCATTAGATACTGATTCTATTAAGGTTTTTCCTAAGGATTCATCACCACCCTTAACGACTCATCACCACCAAGTCACAACCAAGATAGAAAACCCAACCACCATCCTCTAGAAACCCTACGACTAGGGTTTTCTAAACTGTCAATACACCATACAACTTATATGATCAAGTCGTAATCAAGGCAATAAGCTCAAAACTCAAGAAATTTCCTAGGGCCAAAATAAGTGGTGTTTCACTTGGAATACACCAAAATATCATCAATAAATACAATTATGAACAAATCCAAGAACTGACAGTATACCAATCCATAAATGTTATCGAGGCATTAATCAATCCAAAAGACATTACCGAGAACTTATAATGGCCAAACCAAGTACAAAAATAGTCTTAGGGATATCCAGTAATCTTATCTTAAGATGATGGTAACCCGACAAAAGATCAATCATAGAAAAGTACTTAGCACCCTAAAGCTGATCAAAGAGATCATCAATCCTAGAAAGTGGATACTTATTCTTCACAATCACCCTATTCAATTGGCGAGAATTTATACACATCCAAAGGGACCCATCCTTCTTACATATGAAGACAATTGAAGCACCCCAAGGAGAAATACTAGGGAAGATAAAACCCTTATTTAGAAGATCTTCCAAGTGCTATTTACATTCTTTCAACTTATCCAGAGCCATTCAACAAGGAGTGATAGAAATAAGATGAGCGTCCGAAATAATATCAACCCAAAAATTAATTTCCCTATCGGGAGGAATACCAAGAAGATCATCTGCAAAATACCTTGGGAAAGTCACAAACCACAGGTACAGATTCTAAAGGAGGATTTTATGAGTTCAAATCTTTAACTCGCACCAAGTGATAGAGACACCCCTAGGAAATCAAGTTCCAGGCTCTAAGATATGAAATGAACCTTTCCTTAGGCCCTAAGGAACTACCTTCAAACTGAATCACCAATTTATTAGTAAATTAGAAACTGACTCTATGTGTATGATAATCAAGCTACTCATAGCACAGGTGCAACTAATCCATCCCCAAGATCACATTAATGTCTAATGTATCCGACTAAATCAGATCCACTAATGTCTCTCTACCACAGATATATACCACAGAACCCCTATAGACTATTCTAGCAACCATAGAATTACCAACTAGGGTGAACACAAAAAAGGATCTGAAATACACTTAGGATCAAAACTAAAATGGATAGCCACATAAGGGGTCATATAAGAAAGGGTAGACCCAAGATCAATCTGACAATACACATCACGAGATAAAATTCTTAGCATACCAATAACAACATCAGGAGAAGCCTCAAAATCCTGATAGGTGGCAAGAGCATAAAGACAATTCAAACTAATGGGACTGAAGAAGAAGCAACCGGGACCTTATTAGACTTAGTAGCATTAATTCTTAAAGGAAAGTTCCTCTAAATTTGTCCACGCTAGACACAACTGAAATAATTATTCCCCCCTCATCACAAAAGACACGGTGTAACTATCCACAAAATCTACAAGAAGGATGTCATGAAGCTTACTGAGCCCTCCTAGCCTGAGATTGGTTGCCTTGTGCCTTAAACCCATTGTTGCTCTAAACACGGCAGTCATCGAATTGCTTCAAAAATAGGGCACCAGCCATAGAATATGAACCAGAACTCCTCCACTTCTTCTTACACCCCTTTCGGCCATCTTTAATACTATTTTCCTATCCTCTATCCTACTAAGAATACCAAGAGCTCTTACTTTGCCTTTCTCCTACTTTGGCATGTTTTTTCTTGTTATATTCAATGTTTTGCATATACAAGAAAAGGCTAGAGATATCCATGTCACTATTTAGCAAAGTGGCCCTACACTCTAACACATTGTCTCGAGATAAGCCCAAAGCAAACTTTCTCATATTAGCCCTCATGCTAGAAACTAGCTTAGGAGAATAATGGGATAGCTGATGAAACTTTAAGTCACACTCCTTCATAGTCTTCTTGCCTTACAACAAATGCACGAATTCCTTAGCCTCTACCTCCCTCAACTCTTGAGGGATGAGGCAATAAAGAAAAGCACTAGAAAAATCCTTCCATAAAGCCAACTCTGCATCATCACCCCAGACTTGTCCCACTTTTCATACCATTTATGCGCCATATCTTTCAGTTGGTATGCAATAAATTCTACACCCTGAAAGTAAGAATAATGCATGAGAAGGAAAATCTTCTCCATCTCTTCTATTAACCCTTGAGGATTTTCCTCTACCTTAGAAATAGTACAGGTCATAGGATTAAGCCTCATAAACTGGCCAACCCTTGTGGCCTCAGAAGAACTCACAATAACACCAGTAGAACTAGACTGATATAACGGAGATATCACAAACTGGGTCAACAGATGAATTGAATGACGAAAATCAGCAATAGTAATATCTCCCTGAGGTGACTAAGCAAAAGTATCACTAGTAGTGGGAGTAAGTTTAGTGGGGACTGGTGGAACTCTATAAGGGCAGTCAAAAGTAGTGACCTTAAATTTGATCTGAACTCCATAAGTTGGATGAGACCCATCCACAGTATCATCAAGCGGCATAGATGAGTTTTCACGAGCATCAAACCTATAGGGAGGCATGATCTGAAAAGTGAACAAATGGGAATTAGAGGAGATTTCAACACTCTAAACTCTACAACCCAAAAGTAGATCACAAGAAAAAAAAACATAACTAAATGCCTCATATCATCTATCTTATAAGTATGGTGTGTTACACACCCATAAAAGAGACTCTACTTTACATGACTTTATGGATACCCAATGACACCAATCCTAGGCTTTGATACCAACTTTGTCATGACCCAAACCAAGGCATGGTCGTAACGGGTATCTCATATGTAGTGAGGATAGAAGACCATCCCCTAGCCTTAGCAAAGAAAACATATCACACCTAGCAGCGACTAAATTTCTAACTTATAATAAGATAGAAAAGTAATAAACTTTAATATATCTAATAGTGTAAATATCAATACCCAATACACAATAATATCCACAAAAACTCTACTAATTTAAAAACAACCAAATGTCGGGACATGCCCCCGACTCTAACAATAATAATGATAATTATTATATTAATGTGAACTCTTTAGTTCTAGTTTATAAAGGGAAATTGATGGAATGATCAATTCTTCCTGAAAATAGAAGCACCCTACTTCACAACAAATGATCAATAAACTGAACTAATCCACTTAATACTGCAGAAACCAAGTGCCTGGAAAGCATGGGGATACAACATCAAGAGATGATTAGCGGGTTAAGCACTAGCATATAACTCAGGGATAGGGAAAATATAATTCCAAGTTATACCTATTTCAAACCCTTTGTATATGTTAACGTATATTCATACATATATATAATTAATGTTGGGGTAGGGAAAAAGATTTAGCATGATCGTAAAACATTATCCTTGAAAATGTAGCTCAACTATGATAAACAGGCACCCAAGGGCTATATAGGTTTAACTCCCCTAACTGAAAGGGCCCTAGTGTATGTTAGCCGTACGAATCCTAGGTATCAAGAAAAATTAGGGAATATTCCAAACCCACGTTAATCAGAGATACACATATATATCAATAGTGTGAATTGTGCACAAGATCATCAAGATCAAACCTAATATCAGAAAATATGACTTTCCATTGTAAATCATCCAAGACCCACGCATTCACGGATTAGCTTCATAGCTCCCATTATGCCCAACTAAAAACAAATTTCACATAAAACATTTATTAACCAAATAATAAAACATTAAGGCGTACCATGGGTTTCGTCATACCCTTACACTTTCAATCTTATCTCTATGCCATAAAAATCATATTAACTTGGGGGAATGCCTCAACCCCCTTTGTTAATTAAATCAAACATAACCAACAAGGTCTTCAAAATCCATGTTCATTGTTTAATCATTTATTCAATGAAATATCATTAGTGAGTAAGTCAAACCAAGTGACAATTTCACAATTCAAAGCTAATTATACAAGTGGGTTGATCAAACACAATTATTAAAAACCAATTCCAAGTTTAAAACTTCAATTTGGGGAATACCTTGACCCCCACTCTAATTTCAACACCCATGCCCCATTAGTTCAAAACATAAATTTCAAAGCATGAATAACTCATAAAAACCCTAGGAAATAATTCAAGGACCAATCATTGCAAAACACTCAACCATGTTAAAACCCACATTTAAATCCATATAATTAAACTTATTTAAAGAACGTGATTTTCATTATATTAGATTTGGGGAAGAGTAACATACTTTAAATACAAAGATTTATTGAGTGAAATCAACCCTTAAGCCCTTAGATGACCAACTTCTTAGAAACCTTAAGTATCTTAAACTTGGAGAATTTAGAGATTTTAAGACAGTGGATTAAGTGCTAAAAGGTTGAAAATAACATCCAAGTAGTGTTTTATGGTCGTGGGTATTAAGTGAAGAGAGAGTGAAATGTCCAAAATTCCCTCAATTAAAAAGCTAAAAAATTATCGGTAGTAACTATGTGTCACCAGAAGACTCATATAAATTCACAATGGCTTGTTACCATGAGTGGTAGTTTGGACAGTAGCTAGGGGATCCCCCTTATAACCCTACAACTAATACCCTATGACTCATTTAGAGACCCTACGACTCGTAGGGTCCAAGTCATAATCAAGGAAGAATACATTGGGCATTACACCAGTTTGGAAATGGATGGGACTATATGACTCATTTTGAGTCTTTATTAATTGTAACCCTTAGTTGTAGTCACAATAGAAACTCCAGGCCAACATATTAGGTAGGCTACAGTTGGGTCCCTAAGACCTATAATGATGTCTTATGACTCATTAGAAGAGTCATAGTCCAGGTAGTGAGTTTAATAACTCAGTAATTTTTTAAGGACAAAAAATCTGGGGTGTTGCATGAAAAGTGGTAAGTCATCATAAAAATCAACTGGTGTTGGTAAAAATGTTGAGGAAGATAAAGGTAAGGGAAAGGATGTTGAGACAGTAGTGAAGACAATTTCATGAACTCCCCCATCTTTTCCTCACAGATTGAGGAAGAAGCAAGAGGAATAAGAGTATTAGAAGATCATGTCGATATTGAAGGAACTGTCTGTTAATATTCCTTTTATGGCTGCATTAAAGCAGATGCAAGGCTATGCCATGTTCATGAAGGATTTGGTTGCTAAGAAGCGCATGGTGACTTTTGAGCCCACTTATAATATACACCATGGTAGTGCCATTTTTTCTCTATCTTTAGTAGAGAAGAAGAAGGACCCCAAAGCCTTCACTATTCTATGTACAAGGACCCCAAAGCCTTTACTATTCCATGTACGGTTGGGTCCTTTAACTTTTCTCAAGATTTATGTGATTTGGGAGTTAGCATCAATTTAATATCGTTGGTGGTATTATATTACAACGATGTGAGAATATCCTTCACCCCATAAACTATGCAACTCGAGCATTAAACCCTGTGCATAAAATTTATACAATAACTGAGCAGGAGTTACTCTCAGTGGTTTTTGCTTTTGAGAAATTCTAGTCCTATTTGATAGGGACCAAGGTCATTGTTCATACTAATCATGCTGTATTGAGGTATCTTAAGTAAAATAAATATGCCAAGCCGAGTTTGATTCATTAGATAATTTGGTTGTAAGAATTTGACTTTGAGGTGAATGATTAGAAAGACACCGAAAACTAGATTGCAGATTACTTATCTTCTGGTGAGGAGAAGTCAATTCTAAAATTTAGGGACGAGCATGATATAGATGATAATTTTCTAGATAAGCAGGCAGCATCTCAAGACTTAATCCCCTGGTTTATGGATTTTGCCAACATTTTGGCCAGTGATCTTAACTCAAAAGATTTATCCTTCCAGCAGCGCAAGTGGTTTATTCATGAGGTGAGAAATTTCTTCTAGGATAAGTCGTATCTTTTTTGGATTTGTGCTGAGGGAGATATTTAGAAATATATTCCTCAAATAAAGATGATAAGTATTCTTAAGGCTTGTCATTCATCCCTAGTTGGGGTCATTATGGTTGTACCCATACAACCCTTAAAATTCTATAGTATGGGTACTATTGGCTGACTATCTACAAGGATTCTCATGATTTTACTCGAGCCTATGATTATTGTCCAAAACAAGGTAATATATTGTTAAAACATGAACTCCTCGTGACACCTATCTTAGAGGTGAAGTTGTTTTATGTGTGGGGAATTAATTTCATGGGACCTTCTGAGAGCTCTTTTGGGGATAAAGTATATTCTAGTAGAAATTAACTATGTTTCGATATGGGTGGAGGTAGTTGCGATTTTCCAACAATGAGGGTCAAAGTGACACTATGTTCTTGAAAAAAGAATATCTTTTCTTGATTTATCTTTCTATGTGCTATTATTTGGAATTGTAGGTCTAGTTATTGTAATTTTCTTTGTAAGGCCTTTCTAAAAAAATATGGTATGAAGCATAAGGTGGAAAAATCTTACTATCCACAAATATGTGGGCAGGTTAAGGTCTCTAATCATAAAATCAAGCCCACTTTGGTCAAGACTGTGAATGCCTACAGAAAATCAAGGAAGTTACACGATGCTCTTTGGGCCTATCAAGCAACTTTTAAGACCCCATAGGTTCCTTTGCATATCAGCTTGTGTATGCTAAGTCATACGCCTTGCCAGCCAAACATTAGCACAAGGCACTATGGGCATTGAAAAAGCTTAATTTTAAGTGCAATGATGCAACTAGGTTAAGGGTAATCAATGTGAATGAGTTGGATGAATTCCAGCTCCGATCTTATGACAGTTTATCTTTATATAAGGAGAAGATAAGGCTATATCGTGCCAAAAAGATTGAGAAAAGGGTGTTCTAGCCGCGTGACTTAGTCCTATTGTATAATTTGAGACTTCTCCTATTTCTTGGCTAGTTGAAGTCTAAGTGGTATGGACCATTCACTATTTTTGGAGTGTTCCGGTATGTTGCTCTTAAGTTCAAATGAGATGGTGAAGCCTCGTTCAAGGTTCATGGGAAATGTGTCCAACACTATATGGGAAATACAGATGAAGTAAAAGTTTGTGTTGATATAAGTCTTGGTGAAGTCTGAGTATCCAAGGCAACCGAGACGTACAACGACATTAAATTTGGATCTTTATGGGAGGCAACCTATGGGATTGTTGGAGAAGTATGAGAAACCAACATTGCAACATCCTGACGCGATGTTGAAATTAAGCACGAGATGGGAGGTAACCCTCTATTGTAGTATTCACTTTGTTTTCATTTATGTAGGTGTAAAGCATGAGGAAATACCTAGAACATCATAAAAATGTTTAAAATTGTAAGTAAGGGGACTTACTGACCCACTTTTGGGGGTCATAAGTCCCAACTACACTAGGTAAGTAAGGCAGTAAATGTCAGAGTAAAAATCTGAGAAATTGGGGTCTCTGAAATTTTACTTATAAACCCACTTATGAGGGTCATAAGTACCACATATGACCCTGTAAGTGGGGTCATTAAAATTAGTACAAAAGTTTAAAGGGAAATAGATTTCTTCTGCCACTTACAACGGACTAGTTACGGTTGTAATTTGAAGTTATGGGTCATACCTTGCCACATAAGTGGCCAAAAAGTTCTAGGGTTAGAAATTTCAAAATCTGGGTCTGACCCAAGTAAATTCTACCCAAACCAGTGTACCAACGTCCATAAAG
This sequence comes from Capsicum pubescens, assembly GCA_030864215.1. NCBI lineage: Eukaryota > Viridiplantae > Streptophyta > Magnoliopsida > Solanales > Solanaceae > Capsicum > Capsicum pubescens. Next base: position 174,819,141 of record CM061543.1, read on the forward strand.
CCTTGAAACTCGATTATTATGCCCCACTTTCTCAATTTTTTTAACTCCCTCTAAAATTCAAACTCTCCACCTCCTAATTAACTTAATAAAAAGAAAACCTCTCTCATAGAACATCACTTATATGAAAAAAAGATCAAGAGTTAGGGTTTTATCAATCTTGTTCAACTTCCTACTTCCATTATCTACAAACTAAGGTAAGATTCATGGCTGCTACTGGTTATAAATTGTATTATTAGAAAAGAATTTTAGTAGTGATAATTGAATGAAACTAATGAATTTTGATAGTATGAGCCTAGAATGATTAAAATATAAAATTGGTGCATTGTTCTTCAATGGGAAATTTATAATCACAACCTATATGGAAGTAGAAGTTGAAAAAGTAGATAAAAGTTCAAAACCCTTTTATAATATTGTGAATTTGAATTTGATAAATGATGTTGTGTGCAAAATTGGTCTTAAAATTGCAAAATAAACTGTATGTTATAAAAATCTTAGGAACAAATTGAAGTACCCTTAGGAGGTATCTATTATAGTACTTAAGAGCCATGTATGTAGCACTTATTGATATTAAGTGGCTTTTTAGGTGACAGATCTAAAGCCTTGAAGTTTCAGGGCTTTGTATGACACATATGAGGGCACCTATGACCCCTATAAGTTGAACTTATGGCCTGTAAGTGGTGTCGTAAGTTCCTTACCCTGGATGTTCAAACTTTTTCAACTTTTTTGTTCCTTTCATCTATTTCCAATACTGACAACTACTTTTTTAGGTACCATGGAACCAAAGAAAAACCAGAAGAAAAGAGTTTAGCTGAGGGTCCAGGACAACTTCCCTAAGTGAAGTATCTCAATAGAGGAGTACCCAGTGAGCCCCAATTGACAGTTGTCCCTACAACAAACCAAGGGTTATTCTCAAAGATAGGCCAAAGCTTTAACGCTTGTAGTAGCTACATTGGGTATTTAGGCTACCCAGCCTCCCTCATCACAAACCTAGTCGGGAACTTAGTCTACACCAGTATAAGTCAAGGCCGAAACGGCCATACATAGACCTATTCCCAAGTCGAGGATGAAAAAGGCCTAGTTCGTACCACCATACTCTCCCCAGTCTAAGGAGGGAGAAGGTTCTTCCAAGGATATATCAGAGGGTGAGATTGATTCTTAATCAAGGTTTGCACAGTAGTTTGAGTCTAGATTAGCATTAGCGTCTGTAGAGGAGGAAGAAGCACATGGCTCCTAGTTTGTGGAGAGATTAGAGGTTGAATTCGAGCTAGCAAGTACGTCTGCTTTGGGACTGGTAGCACCCTACTTTGAGATGGGTGCCGACCAGGTCCATGGAAGATCTCTTTATCATTAGCACAGGATTCTCCACCTATTCCAAAGGACTCTCAGGACCAGTACGACTACCTATTGCCTAGGGTTTTCCTCTACACATGTCTCATTTGTGCCTACAGGTTAGATAAACCTGAGATGGTGTCTAGAGGGGATAAAACATATTATTGATAGGGACAACCACATCATGAAGATAGGTTGGCCAAAGTGGAGTATTAAACCAAAGATAAGGATACATTTGAAAAGGATAGTAGGGATACTAGACCTTCAGGCCTCTTTTGAGCGATATTAATTAGGGTACATAACTGAACCCTAGGTTTCTTACTATCCGACTATAGTCCAGGGGTTTTATGCTTACTATGACTCCTCGCTCTTCCTGATTACTTCACAGGAGGGTAGAGAAATTGAGCATCCACTGTTAGAGAATACTTTAGCGAGAGGTGTCAGAGTTTATGTTTCTAAAGAAGACATCCACCAAGTGTTATTTGGGAAAGTGTACTTGGATCTAACAACTATGGAATATTTTAAAATTATGATATTTTTTATGTGGGATAAGTGTGCTATTAGAGATGCAGATTTCATATGATAGAGGGTGAATTCTGTGAGGTAGATACCCACTTGTATTTTTTACTTGGGTGATGATTCCCTTAGATATAGGTAAAGGGAGAGATAAAGAAAGCAACATTATATTTCATAAAAAAATTTGTTGTACTTTGTTGTGATTCAGATTATGTTCGATTGTATTAGATAATATTCTTACAAGAGATAAGGTCGCATTAGTTTCCAGCTTGCTTTCAAGCTATGAGATAGATTTTGTTGTATTGATTAGGCAGGATGTCCATGTTAGAGCATTTGTTAGACAACTACTCTCCCCTTTTCTTACCTTATCCAATAGTTATGTGAAGTAACTAACGTACCAGCCATTCTAGAGGTTGATCATAGGATAGAGGTAATAACAACAACTAATATCAATTTGATCAAGGATACAATAAACTCTCTATTCACAAAGACTTCAGCCACCTCCTACAGTGATTTTGGTCAATATTGAGGGACCTTTAATTTCAATCAATCCTATTGAGAGGTTGGGCATTGGTAATGATATTAATAAGGTCAAGTAGAGAGCTTATCTTTAGATTGCTACTTAGGGGTGGCTCCAATTAGTGCAACTTCAGCCCTAAGTTCTACATCTGAATTAGTTGGGGCATCCACTATCTCCGTATTCCTACTGCTAGTGGTATTATTAGGGTACCTCAAGAGCTTATTAGGTATGGTAGAGCATTAGTATGAGCTTATAGTATGTTGTATTAATACAGAGACTTAGCTTGCTATGTTGTACGCGAAGATCCGCCTTGGGTCTAGACTAATCTAAAGAATACTGAGGATGGCATAAGGGCTTAGATGAGGGTCGAGATTATGGAGTTTATGACTGAGTTTTTTGTTTATTATTGTCTCTGAGGGCTGGGTAAGTACATAGTTTAGCGAGGTATAGGCTCTGAATCTATTTGAGAATTGGGAAGAGATGGCCACCTTATGTATTTTGGTATGCTCTCTTGTACAGAGCTGGGTTTTTATCATTCCCATAATTATCCCCTCATTCACATAGTCAATTCCTCTACGTCAACCTATGTAATTTGATTTGTTTGCTGATGAGAAAATAGTCCTAATTGTTAGGACCAAGATGAGTAGAGAAGAGGAATTGTAGGACCCAATCATACCATTTGATCAAGACCTATCCGCCCATGAGTATAGAATATCGTAGATAGTTGAGTAGTAAAGACAAGTTGAGATAGTATCAAGCATGTATTCTAGTCGTTCCCCACCACCGCCTTCGCCAGTTGAGCTACCTCCTACCCTAGATAGGGTCGAGTCTGAGATAGATGCCTAGAGTATGCTGGGTATGTCCTCTACCCTTATTTTTGGTTGTAGTTATGCACTGGGGATAGTGCATAGTCTTTTTAGTGGGGGTGTACCACAACCAATGGTTTTTATTGTCATGCTTCTTTTCCCATCAGCTATAGTATCTTAGCAAAACTTGCTTATTTAGGTTGTTTTGTGTATTGTCTTAAATGTATTATGTTTTGTTTAGGATTAACTAGGATAAAAATATGGAACCTAAGGGCAATTGATGTATTTTTATTATGTTCAAATGTTTTGAGAAATTGATACCCCTCCATAAAGTTTCATTTTGAATTGTGTGATATGATTATATGTGTGACCACTGTGAATCTTATTATGGCATCAGGAATAAGGGAAAAAATAATCCTATCTAACATTTGCATGAATTTGATATGTAGTAGATTGAAATATAATCCTGTACTCTATGTGTGAAATGCTTACATAGTTCCCTTTGTGCATTTAATCCAGAAATCTCCCGGTTAGTCTTGCCTAGGTTGTAGGATAGTTGGTTCAGATAGGATTATACACCATTTTTTATCAAGTACACTATTAGCCTAAATGACCATCCTAATGTAAATAAGTATCCCTTGACCCCTGTTTTGAGCCTATATTGACCTATTTTCTTGTATTTTACCATTCAACTTCCTGATTTAGTTATAATGAAACTATTTTGGCCTTGGTTACTTCATTGACATTGCGCACCTCAGCTCAGGAAATCAGCTATGTTAAGTCTGGATTTATAGAAGTGCGTAGTTAAAATTGTGTAATAAGAATGTTTGAATAAGAAAATAGAAAATAGGGTTGGTGTGGTTAAAAAGAAAAAGAGAACAAATTTGAAAAAGAGAAAAACAAAAAGAACGACAAAATGATAAAAAACAAGAAAAATAAAGAATAAAAGAAACTGCACCTAACCTGAATAAGAAATAAAAGAGAAAAGAGAGAGAAATAAGGGAGAAATAGTAAAAAAGTTATAGTTGAGAAGTGGACCCCAAAAGTAATTGTCGTGATAAGGAGTGTTAGTCACTAATTCCCAAATATACTATAACATCCTCAAATCCTATGTTATAATACGAATAAAGTCCTATTGTGATCCTAGTTTGACTATCCAAAAAACTAAGGTAAAGAAAATAAGGGCTAACCTATGGTTTTCTTTGCACAATCATTAAAAGTTCTTTTGTGAGTGTGAGTATCTAATTATCAACCCTGCATTAACATGCATAATTCTACTAAGAGTGGGACTTTATTGTTGTGAGGGTACATGGGTTATGTTGCTAGCTTCTTATTTATATGGGTAACGTAATTTCCATATTCTCTTGGTTGTTTGTAGCTAATGTAATTCCATAGCTTGATTCCCATGGGTTGCATTGTTGGTCTACATAGATCCACACAGTTGGTTTCAAAAAGTTAAAAATAGGAGGGTTTGATGCTTTTGAGCTAAAATTGAGTTGATTGTCGTAGGTACCTTAGCTATCTTTTGGTTAAGCATTATAGTGTTGTATTTGTTACGTGTTTGTTGATTGAGAAAGTGCAAATGTTCTAAGTTGAGGGCATTGATATGCCATGGTTTCATGGAGCTTTTGATTCTTAAAACTAGAAAATATGCAAGTCCTTTGGTATGTTTTGTTAGATATAATGTGTTTTTGTGTTTATATTGTAGGAAACTAGGTTTTGGACCTTAAAGGAAGAAAAAGAGTTAACAATTTTAGAATGTCTTACTTATGGGCCCAATTATAGGTCATAGGTAGAATCTATGGCCGTCGTAAGAGGCTAAGTAAGTGTTAGTGGGACCATGTTCTAAGAAGCTAAAAGATGAAAATAGATCTGACATTGATGGAGGGCCACTTATAGTTTGTAAGTACCACTTACACAGCTGTAAGTGCCAACATAGGTATCAAAGTTTAAATGTTCTGAGGTTTTGAAGTTTGAAGGCTTTTCTGACTACGAGGAGGTTACTTATGGGAAATAAGTACAACTTACGCCATTATGGGTAGCATCTTGAAGACTCTAAAGATTGCATGCCACTTATGACCCTTTGAGGGGGCCGTAAGTGGGTCCGTAAGAGATCACTGACCTAATTTTCCTTGTTTGTTATGGTTAGGATTTTTAGGGTTCTGATGTAAACTATTAATACCATTTTGATGTTTTTTATTAGTTTACGCACTTTTTATATTCACAAACATATATTGATTCTAAGATTTGACGTTTGATTTTGGAACCCTTTGTTCTTGATTATTTGGTTGATTATTAATTTTATACTTTGGGTTTTCTTCCTAAATTATTGTGAGATTTATCTAATTCTTTATTTTGTGAATTCCATTGATATTCTTGCAAACATGAGAGGCTAAAACACCTAACTAGGGTTGTGGGAACTCTAGCTGAATAACAGAGTAGGGAAAGTGTGAGGTCTTCCTAGATCGGTGTTTATGCATGTATTGTAATCTTCTTTGATTTATATGCTATCATAACTAGTGTAGAAGTTAATAACTAGCCTGTATTCGAGATTTTCTTCATAAGACAGGTTGATATTATGAAAAGAGGATCACAACAATAATTCAAGTATATGAACCCTCATCTAATCAAATTGATACACAAAAGTAAATAGTTGAACTGGGTCCAAGACAAGTGTTAGTAAGACAACACTCTAAGACTCACTAGGTGATGAGTGAAATTCACCAATCACATTCACAAGACGGTTGGTGATACACATCTTGTCAGATTTTACATTCGGGGTAGTGAGTTAGTTAGATTGAAATTTGTCCACAGAGTTCGAAAGCAAAGGGGAACATAATAAAAGTGTTCAAAATCTTGGATATCTAACATCTTGATATCCTTTTTTAGAAGCAATGTCTTCAAACTCTTGGATAACACCTCTGCTGTCAGAATAAAAAGTGTAGAAGACAGTGGATCCCCTTTTTTCAATCCTCTTGAGGATTTAAGAAATCATTTAGTTTGCCCACTAAAGAATATTGAATACCAATTACTCCCAACTAACCAACCTGTACACCATATCCATAATTACTTCACAAAATCCCAACTTTTTTAAGACTTTTTTAAGATATAACAACTCCACCCGCTAACTTCATAATCATATTTTGGGGGTTATATCTGTTCTTATTCCTGAGACTATTTCCTGCACCACCAATATATTTTCCATAATACTTCTCTTATGTCTCATGTTTTGATGATGATTAGTTATCTTTAAAGGACCAGGTCCCTGGCTCATCATGAAGTGGTACAATTGTCATATTTTGGCACAGTTTTGTTTGCTAGTGCAACTAACTGTACATGATTGCAGTGTACCATGGTGACACTTGGATAAATCAAAATTCAACCCTGATTTATACACTATTATAAATAGAAAAGGATGTTTCTCATTCAAGTAGTTTTTGCAGAATTCGTGAATCAAGGAAATAGTGAAAACTCTTTTGCTCAAGTTCCGAATATATGTCTACTTAAATTTTAATTATTCTTGAGACGAGTCTTACTTAGTAATAGAATTACTCATTGTGTAAGATTAATGTCTTTCTGTTGGAAATAGAATGTTTATGTAGAGTTACTTAATGCCAAATCAATTAGAGTTAGTCAATTATGAGGTTGTTGAGGTGGGTAGAGGTGGTTGTAGTAAAGCTATTGTAATTAGTGGAACTTATAGCTAAGCTCTTGGAGTCTGAAAGCAATGACATTTGATTATAATGAAGTTTGAGTGATTGTGATGGAAAGCCATTGTTTTTCCTCCCTTGAGCAAGGAGGTTGACACGTAAATCACTATGTTCTTTTAATTCCTGGAAGTTTTATTTCGCTACTATTTTATTCACTTTATCTTAGTCACAAGGACCTGGTCCCTAGAATAGTGGTGCACCACTCATGTTTCAATAATTGGTATTAGAGCAAGGACACTCTAAAAGGTTCACAACTAAAGTGATTTCTTGAATATAGCAACTTCAGCTCATTTAGAAGAAGGGCAATCTACTACTAGACCATGCTACTTTTATGGGTAGTACTATGGGTGGTGGAAACCAGGATTTATGACTTTATTATAGATGAGGTTAGTAATCGGATGGATGCAATACTTTATGGTCCTCATGTGCTAGTTAGAGAGGTTAAAGAAGGAAACATAACAAGAATAGTTGTCAAAACCAAGAGATAATTTAATGATGAAGATTGTAATAAAGTTGATAAGAATGACAAGGCTAAGAAATTTCTTTTTTGGTATTAGACCAGATGAATATAACAGGATTTTTTCTAGTAAAAATGCTAACGAAATCTAGGATTTCCTGAAGACTTCTAATGAAGGAACAACTTATGTGAAGGATTCAAAAGTTGATATGCTGACTACTCACTATGAAGCTTTTTATAGGAAGAAAGGATAAACTATTCAAGAGATTTTTACTAGATTCACTTCAATCAGAAATGAGTTGCACTACCTAGGAGAAGTGATTCCTTTGTATAAACAAGTGAGAAAGAGTCTAGGAGTTCTTACTAAGTCCTGGGAAAGAAAAGTAGATTCAATTATTGAGGCAAGAAACTTGAAGACTCTCACTATGGATTAACATATTGGTAATATAAAGACTCATAAACTCAAGAAGAAACAAGGGTAAGAGATGAAGTAAGTAAGAACTGAAAAGTTTCTAGCACTGAAGGCATCAAAGTCTGAATTAAGCGAGGAGGACACTGATGTTTCTTACTTTTCCAAAAGGATTGTGAATGAAATGACAAAAGGTGACCAGTTTCAAAGGAAAGGAAGAAACAACACAAAGGGAGGTACTATTAAAGTTTGTCACAAATGTGGAAATCCTGAGCATTTCATCACAAATTATCCACTGCACAAAATGGACTATTACGAATTTCTAAATACTAGAGATAATAAAGAAATGAAGAATGACCAGGTCCTTAAGAATTCAAGAAAATAAATTGGAGTTAATTATCCAATCAAACAAGACTTTGCAGTTTGGGGAGATTCCTCCAACGAGTTCGATAAAGCTAAAAAGCCTAAAGAATGTCTATGCTGGTTGTGGATAATAGTGAAGTCACCTATGATCCCTTGTTTGTCATTATGGCAAAAACATATAATGCTAAAAAAATAAAGGTAAATATCTCTAACATAAAGGAAAATCTAGATAACTACTCTGGTAGAAAGATAAAGAAGCGTGCAAATGTGTTGAATAATTTTGTTTGTGAACTGACTGCTGAGGAAAATAATCTAAAAGATAAAGTAGAAATTCAACATCTTGAAATGATTTCTTTAACTCTCCATTAATCTAAAATACAGGAATTTTCCCCAAAATTGAAATATGAAATTCTGAGTTTAATGAGTCAACTGGAGAAAGTAAATGATTCTGATGGTTAAGGGAAGAAAGAAGAGTCAAGGCTTCAAATTAATCTTGAATAAAAATTGAGGGATTCTAAAAATCACCTCATGAATTCACTTCATAATAATGAGGAATTAGAAAGGGACCTGGTCCGTATAAGAGACGTTCTTAACAAATCCCTAAAATGGACCACATCCTCACAAATCTGCTTTAATTTAAATAGTCAAGAAGTCAATAATGGTAAAAGCCTTAGATATCAATATAGAACCCCCTCACTTAGTTATCCAGGGAAGGTTATTCATGTTGTTAAAAGAAAGTTCAAAAAACCTCTATGTACTCATTGTAAAAGGGATAGGCACTTGAACAAAAACTATCAAAGTTGTTATAAAGCTAAAACGAACAGTGCTAGGTACATCCAGCAAGAGAAATCTTGTCCTAAGTATTCCAAACCCTTGAGAAATTTGAAGAAGAACCCACTACCTATATGGACCAAGAAATATTTTATCACACTTTTATATTCCTTTTGGGAACTCAAACTCAAGTAGGTTCCTAAATCTAACAAATAACTCTATTTTCTAGTAGGAGAAAAAGAATGTAGTCAGACTTGTTCTTGGATAGTTATTTTTCAAACCATATAATTGGGAGGACAGATTGTTTTCTCTCTCTTAAGACAGATCATGATGGAAGTGTCTCATTTGGGAATGGTAAAAAGAGATATATTCATGGTGTTAGAAAGATTGGAAAGTCTCTTGATCATGCAATAGAAGATGTGTATCTTGTAGATGGTCTTAAGTGGAGTTTTCTAAGTGTATCTCAAATCTAAGACAAAGGTAATGAGGTAAAAGTTTGTGGCTAACAGATGTACTTGTAAAACCATCAAAAATTTTGGGAATTTTATTTTTGTCCCTTTTATGTTCAAAATGTCAATTTTTTATTTAAATTATGTTTAGTCATATGAATGGGGTATCGCGAGAGAGTTTTGGAATTTTTGGATGGGGTTTAGGGAGATTTTGGACCATGAAGGTAGTGACCTCTGTGATATCCCTGTGTTACGGAGGCTACACTCCACGATATCTAGTGATACACAAAGGATAATCTACGTGCTTAGCATTACGACATGGAGGTTAGCCTCTGTGATAAGGCCTGTACCACGCCACTATGTAAAAGTCATGCTATTTTTGTTTTGTTTATTTTGGATGAGGGGTATTGGGGGTTTTTCACCTATGAACGACCTTTAAAGACTATATGAACCTATTTCCATCATTTTTCATGACACAAAAACTATTATTTCACTCTCAAACTCAAAACCCTAAGAGAGCATAAGGGTTTCATCGTACGTTCATTTTTGAGTTCCAATTTCTGAATTACTCATAAATTCTTATGTGTCTAAGGCATTTAACTCTTTCCCTATACTTATATTTTATTAATGGGATGAAAATTGGTTTATTATTAATGGTTTCAATGTTGGGTTTTGAACTATGGGTTGAGGGTTTTGGATATAAATTTTTAAATGTTTTTCCATGGTTTATATTGATTTATTATGCATAAATTTTTTGGTTGGTACACTCATTGGTGTGCATCGTAATGGTGAATGAATTTAGGGTACAATGGATTCCTTAAATAATTTGTTTTGGTATAGAAAATTATAATAACCTCAATCCACTGGCATAATTGGTTTTGGAGTATGAATTATCATTTGGTTTGGATATTTTTTTTGAAATTAATGCATTGCATAAATCAAAAATGGGTAAGGATGGATTTGAAAACCTTTTAGGGTACAATGGAATCCCCCAAGTTGGTTTTTAATAGCTAAGTCTGGGGTACAAAGATTTTACCAAGATAATGACTTAATGACATTTGCTTGCAAGCTATAATCAGTATGACGATACCACTTAATGATTCCCAAATTGTTGACTCCTTAATGTAATGGTTGGGTTATGTGTTAAAGGTTTTAATTAGGATGAAAGGGGGTTGTGCAGCTAGTCGTGGAAGGTAGAGGTACCACGAGGCCGATACTGAATGCTCATTTTTGCTGACATGAGGGTTGGTCTTGATGATCATGTGCTTATGTCACACTATATATTTATATATATAATTTTATCATGGATGGAGAAGGTTAAGGATTCACCATCCTTCTATGGTACCTCCGGTAATTGCAGCTAACACGCACAAGGCCCTTTCAGTAGTGTGGGGGGGAGACCCATTTATCCCGAGGGTGAGGACTTAGGATGGTCAATCTACACAGTCTAGGGTAAGGTTTTTAAAGATCATGCTAAGCCTTGTTCTATTTCTTGGCATGTGATATATATATATATAGATATATATATGTGTGTGCTTGTGTGTTTGTATTGCATATAATGTTGTACACCTATTTTAATGGTTTCTATTTTATGATTCAAGGAATTATTTTATCCTTATCCCTGAGTTACATGCTAGCGCTCCAACTATTAACTGTCTTTAAAAAATGTATCCCTACATGATGTAGAAAGTGGCCATACTTCTATTCCTCCTACCCAGTGGCTCAGTAATCATGGGATAGCTCATGAGTCAGACTAAAGTGGTGATCTTCCATCCATTGGAAGAACCTATTGTATTCTTTAGGTTTCCTTATATATTGACTCTTTCTTTTGGATTTGTTTTTGGCTATGGTCGAGGGCATGCCCGATAAGACTATCTTTGGTTTTGTTAGAGGCTTTATTGGACATTAATATGGACATGGGTATTATGATTGGTTGTTGGTTGATGGATGTTAGATATTGATCTGTCATAGATTATTTGAGTTTAATTATCATATCTTTGCTTATTTTAAATTCATCTACTTCTAGGTGTTCTTGATTCTGTTGGATTAGTCCATGGGGGTGGTCTCCGATCCTCAGTAGACTTGAAATGCCCATCATCGCCAGGCCCTGGTTTGGGTAGAGACAAAGTTGGTATTACAGTCTACGTTAATGGTTAATTTGGTGTCTACAAATTTATGTTAAGTAGAGTCTCTTTTATGGGTATGTAGTGTACCACACTTATAAGAGAGAGGCTCCAAGGAATTTAGGAATGTTTCCCTTTCTTATTGTCTTATTTTTTGTTTACAGAATCTAAGATCTTTCATTACTCTAACTCTCTCTTTTTAGCCTTTCAGATCATACCTCCTAGATGATTTGAAGCTTATGGAAACTCATCATTCCTGCCTAGGACAATGTGGGTGGATCTCATCCAACTTATGGGGTATATATCCATTCAAGGGTCATTGCTTCTGATTGCCCCCGTGGAGTTCCCCTTATGTCCATTGATCATTCTCCATCTATTGACAGTCGTACTAAGTCACCTCAAGGAGATATTACTAATGCTGAATTTTTGCCTATCCATTAATTTGTTGACCCAGTTGATGACATCTCAATTATGTCAGTCGTGTTTTTTTTTATTACTATGAATTCATCTGATGCCACTAAAACTGTCCTATTTATGATATTGAGACCTCCACCTTTCACTAGTACTGAGGTTCAGGAGGATCCTTAAGGTTTTATTAATGAGATCGAGAAGATATTCCAAGTTATGCCTATTACAGATATTGAGGGTGTAGAATTTGTTGCTTATAAGTTGAAGGATATAGATTACCAATGGTATGAAGAGTGGGAATATCTTAGGGGTGATGATATTGATTCCACATTATGGGATGATTTTTCTAGTGCTTTTCTTGATCAGTTCTTTGCTTAGTAGTTGAGAGAGAAAAAAGCTAAGAAGTCAGTGAACTTGAAGAAACGAAGGATGATGGTGAAGTAATATGCCTTGAAGTTCCACCCATTTTCTCTATATACACCTGAGCTAGTGTCTAGCATAAGGGTTAGAATAAGAAAATCTACTTCTAGTTTTTCTTATGAATTAATTTGGGAGAGTATGATTTTTTTGTTGAATAAGGATAAGGATATCTCTCGGTTAGTGGTGTTTATGGAATAGGTTGAAGAGGAAATGAAGAAGCAAGTAGAGGTAGGAGATAGGTAGTGTAAGGAGTTTTCATATTTAATTTAGGATAGAGGTTAGCAATAGAGTGGTAGGGATGGTGGAAAATGTACTAATAAGAAGTGACGCAACTCTTGTTCCTATCGACGGCTAGTGCACCTTATTAGAAGCTATCTAGAGATTGTTATTTTTAGAGTAGTGATGGTTCTAGGGAACAAGGCGCCCAACATAAAGCCAATGGGGCCCAGTCAGCTTATTATATCCTCCTTGAAGACTTTGTGGTTGAATCGGGACATGTTATGAAGGATTACCCCATGGGCAGGGTCGCTATAGGGGTTAATATAATTTTTGTTTCCACTTCATTTGCTTCAGCACCAAGGGGTGCTACTTCTAGTACCAACACTAGTTAGATCATATGTACACTCTTGATACCCGTTAGGAGTCTGAGACATCTCGTGATGTCATCACTGGTATGTTCAAACACTTCTTTCATGATGTGTATTATTTACTTGATCTGGGGTCTACCCCTTCTATGTGACCCTATTTGTGGTTGTGCATTTTGGTTTTGGTCCCAATTATTTTTCAGGCCACTTTGTTGTTTCTACCCCAGTGGGTGACTCGGTGGACTCTAAAAGAGTTTATAGGGGTTGTGTGGTATCTATCGGTGGTAGGAAAGCTTTAGTGGATTTGATTGAACTAGACTTGCTAGATTTTAATATCATCTTGGGGGTGGATTGCTTGCATTCGTGCTATGCCTCTTTACACTATCGAACCCAGAAGGTCATCTTCAAATTACCTAATGAGTTGGTTATTAAGTGGGAAGGGAGTTCCCTAGTGCCTAAGAAAAGGTTTATATAATATCTTATTGCACGAAAGTTGATTTCTAAGAGATGTATTTATCATTTGGTTTGAGTTATAGATTCTAACTTGAAGGATCGTTGTCTATAACCCATTTCCATAGTTAGTGAATTTCCTGATGTTTCCTAAATATTCTTCTGGGCGTCCTTTTAAATAGGGAAATTGTGTTTAGGATCGATCTTTTTTAGGATAGTTGTCCTATCTCTATCCCTCCTTATAAAATAACTCTAGCTGAGTTGAAGAAACTTAAGGTGTATTTGAAGAATCTTCTTAACAAGGGTTTTATCCACCCTAGGGTGTCTCCATTGGGTGCTCCCATTCTTTTCGTGCATAATAATTATGGTTCTGTTTAGATGTGTATTGATAACCATCAGTTGAATAAGGATACAGTGAAGAATATATACCCTCTTCCTAGGATTGATGACATATTTAACCAACTTCAGGTTGCTGAGTATTTCTCTTAGATTAACCTTCGGTCGAACTTCGATCGTGTTATCATCGGTTAAAGATTAGGGATGACAATATACCTAAAACTCCTTTCCATACCCAATATGAACATTTTGAGTTCTTCGTCATGTCTTTTGGGTTGACCAATGCCCCAACAACATTTATTGATCTCATGAATTAGGTATTTCGTCAGTTTTTTGGACTTGTTCTTGATTGTGTTTATAGATGATATTTTGGTATATTTGAAGAGCAAGGTGGATCATGTCAATCACCTCTGTATTGTGTTGCAGACCTTAAAAGATCTGTATTTGTATGCTATGTTTTTAAAGTGTTAATTTTTGTTGAATGTTGTTACTATTCTAGGTCATGCTTTTTCAAATAAAGGGATCATAGTGGATCCATAGAAAGTTACGGTGGTTAAGAAGTGGCCTAGACCCATGACTTTTACTGCTATTTAGAGCTTCTTAGGTTTAGCTAGTTATTATAGGAGGTTTTTGGAGACCTTCTTGTCGATTGTCGCACCTTTGACTTATTTGACTTAGAAAGTGAAGTTTCGATGGGTCGATGCTTGTGAGGGGAGTTTTGTGAAGCTAAAAGATAAAGTAACTTTTTCTCCGATAGACCCTGCTCGAAGGTACTGATGTCTTTGTGGTTTATTGTCATATGTCTCGTGTGGGTTTTGGTTGTGTGTTAATGCAGCATGGAAAAGTGGTAGCATATGTTTCTAGGCAGTTGAAGATTCAAGAAAGGAATTATCCGACTCATGATTAGGAGTTGTTGGTTGTGGTATTCTCATTGAAGATTTGGTTACACTATCTTTATAGGGTCCATGTTGCCATTTATTCTAATCATAAGAGCCTACAATATATAAATACCCAGAAGGAGTTGAATCTCAGTCAAAAGAGATGTATTGTGTTGCTCAAAGACTATGATATGAGTTTCCACTATCAACCAAGTAAGGCTAACGTGGTTGCTAATTCTCTTAGCAGATTATCTATGGGATATTTATCCCATGTGAATAAAGAGAAGCAGTACTTGGTGAAGATATTCATCATTTGGATAATATTAGAGTTCATATCTTAGATTTTAAGGATGGTGGTGTGTTTGTGTAGGAGGTGGAGAGGTTATCTCTTCGTAATAAGGTGAAGGAGAAGCATGTGTTGGATCCTATACTGATGTAAATGGAGGATGATGTAGGTAAGTAGAAGGTGATATATTTTAAGATTGGTGGTGATGGTATCTTGAGGTAACGAGGAAGATTGTGTGTTATCGATGTGGATGGGATGTGAGGTAGAATTTCAGCCAAAGCATATGTGTCATGTTACTTGGGTAATCCTGGGTCAACAAAGATGTATCATGACCTTAAGGAGATTTATTCATGGAATAACTTAAAGAGGGATATGGAAAATTTTATGGCTAATTGCATGTGTGTCAACAAGTAAAAGTGGAGCACTTGAGGCCAGGTGGGTTATCTCAAGAAATTAACTTGTCTTTGTGGAAGTGGGAAGTGATTAATATGGATTTTATTAATGGTCTTCAATAGTATCTAAACTAGTTTGATTCTTTTTGGGTCATCATGGATAAGATGACTAACCCTGCTCATTTCTTACCAGTAAGGACTAATTATTCTGCCGAGGACTATTCAAGGTTCTTAATTTAGGAGATCGTGAAGTTGTATGGTGTTTTAGTTTGCATCATTTCAGATCATAGTACTCAGTTCTCAACTTATTTTTTGCGGTTGTTACACTGAAGTTTGGGGACTAAGGTGAACCTTAGCATTGTTTTCCACCCACAAACGGATGGACAAGAAGAAAAGACCTTTGAGAATTTGGAAGCTATTCTTCAGTCTTGTGTAATTAACTTATGTGGTAGTTGGGATTACCATTTGCCTCTTATATAGTATTTGTACAATAATTTCTATCACTCAAGCATTAGTATGGATCCATTTGAGGCATTGTATAGTAGGAGGTATAGATTTCTTGTTAGGTGGTTTGAAGTTGGTGAGGCAAGATTGTTTGGACCTGATTTAGTTCATCAAGCTAAGTAGAAGGTGCAGGTGATTTGAGATAGACGTAAGACTACCCAAAGTCGTCAGAAGTCCTATGTGGACATGAGGCAAAGAGATTTGAAGTTCTATATAGGTAATTGGGTATTCTTGATGGTGTCTCCCATGAAGGAAGTGATGCAATTTTGAAAGAAGGGGAAGCTCAGTCCCCTTTACATTAGTCCCTACTTAATTTTGAAGAGAGTGGGGAATGTTGCCTATGAGCTAGAATTTCCTGTAAGTTTGGGTTCTATTCGTCGTGTGTTTTATGTGTCTATGTTAAAGAAACCGTAGGTTATCCTTCCTTTGTGGTGCCTATTTAGACCGTTGGTATTTTAGATTCCTTGTCATACGATGAAGTCCTGATGGAGATCTAGATAGACAAGTTTTTATGTAGAGCACTAATGATGTAGCTTTAGTTAAGGTTTTTTGAAGGAACCTTAAGGTGGACGAAGCCATTTGGGAAGCAGAGGAAGATATGAAGGCTAAGTACCCATTTTTGTTCCATGTGTTGGGCGAAGAAGCTTAAGGTATGAATTTCATTTTTCCCTAGCTATTATCCCAGATTTATCATTTGATTCTAGTGTAATATTGTTTTCTTATGTGGAAAGTGTCCTAGCTCATCATTTAGGGACATGGGGAACATAATAGGAGAAAGCATGGTGATAGTGGGAACACATATGTACAGTAGTGGGTGCTCTGATGATTGAATGAATTTTGATTCTCTTAGAATATGGTTTGTCATTATTAAAAAGGGGGAAATTGATGTCTCAGGTTTTGATGATGATTATAGGTCTTTAAAGGACCAGGTCCCCATCTCATCATGAAGTTTTACAGCTTTCACATCTCTGTACAGTTTTGTCCGCAAGTGCAACTAACTGTGCCGAAGTTCAATGTACTCATTGTGACAATTGGTCCAATCAAAATTCAACCCTGATTTATACTCTACTACAAATAGAAAAGGATGTTTCTCATTCAAGTAGTTTTTGTAAATTGGTGAATCAAGGAAATGACGAAAGTCTTTTGCTCAAGTTCTAAATCTGTATGTGCTTCAAGTTTGATTGTTCTTGAGTCAAGTCTTGCTTTATAATCGAATTACTCATCTTATAAGTGTAATGTCTTTCACTTGGAATTAGAGTTCTTAGGTGGTGTTACCTACGTCAAATCGATTAGAGTTAGTCGATTGTGAGGCTGTTGAGGTGAGTAGAGGTGGTCATAGTAGAGCTATTACACCCAGTAGAACTTAGATTTAAGTTCTTGGTATTTGTAATCAATTAGTTTTTATTATAGTGATGTTTGAGTGCTTGTAAGGGCAAACCATGGTTTTTCTCCATCGAGTAAGGAGGTTTCCATGTAAATCACTATGTTTTTTTAATTCCTATCAATTTTAGTTCATTACTATTTTATTGCCTTTATCATAGTCTCAGGGACCAGGTCCCTAGAACGGTCGTGCACTCCCTACGTTTAAACATTCTCCCTTGTACAAAACCAACTTGTTATTCATAAATAATCTACAAGAGTCTATTAATTATTTCATGAATAATCCTGGAAAAGATTTTATTAATAAATTTTTAAGGGATATAGGTCTCATATCTGAAAAAGTACTGACTGCCAACTTTTTGGTAAAAGAACCAAATTAGCATGGGTAATAAATCTTGAGAGTTCAAACTCACAAAAAAATTATACTATTATATGGTGTAAGTCCTTCTCTATGTTGTCTCGTGCATCTTGATAAAAGGCACCAGTCATTCTATTCATCCCCCAACACTATTTATGTTCAATCCCATAACTGTAGCTTTAACCTACTTTAGGATAGGAACTATTTTCAACTCCTTATTTTGGTCTGCTGATACTATGGTAGGTATTCATCCAACAAAGAAAAATCTGCATCATCTTTCTATTATGTCAATTATTTATAAAAAAACTCTATAGTGGCTTCTGCAATCTCTAACTACTATTCCATCCATATTCCTTATTCTTTTTGAATTCACCTTAGCTCTAGTCTACTTATGCTTCCTATTACTATTGTATGAATGAATTTAGTATTTCGTCCAACATCCTTGAACCATTGAAACCCTGCTTTCTATCTACAAAAATCTTCTTCCCTTCTAAGTTGTAAGCTTAACTCTACCTATGCTTTAATAAGATTCTACCTCTTGGGTCTTGATGGATAATCTTCAAACTGCTTTTCACTTACTTGTATGATCTCCTATATAGTAAAAATCTCTTGAAAAATATTACCAAACTTTTCCTTATACCAAAGAGTTAAGGCTAATTTGGTATTCTTTAACTTTTGATTAAAAATAATGAAAGGCTTACCTTCTATATCAGGTTACCAGTTTAGCCTTATCACCTCTATGTGGGATTCTTCTTTCAGCTAGAAGTTTATAAATCTAAATGCTTTAACTATTTTCTCATTTACATTGCTGAACTGTAATGAATGATCTGATTCACTTCTAACCAAATATTGTATCTCCATAACTAGAAATACTTCATGTATCTTTTCATTGCACAAAACTCTATCCAATCTTTTAAATATGAACTCCTCATAAGTTCTTCCATTCCACCATGTATATTTACTTCCCTAAAATCCATATGCTTGTAGATTGCACATATTAATGCAATGATTGAAATCTTGTCTCATCTATGGTAATAGGTAATCCTCCTAAATTTTCTTTGTCATTCCTTATAACATTAAAGTCCCTCGTACCAACCATGGTTGCTGAAAAGATATAGTCATATCTCCCAGAGATTACCATAGTCGCAATCTCTTATTTTGAGTATATTTTGCATATACTAATATAACAATGATTGACACTTCAACAACCTGATTCTCCAATTTTAGTGTTAGTTATTTCTCTTCATCTCTAATCACATTATACTCCACCTTTGATTCCATAAAACTCCATATCTTCCCAGATATATTAGATGTTGCATGTTGCATCCCTAGCCTTCTTTTGTATTCTTTAATATTGTGACTTTCTTGAAAAGGTTCCATTAACCCAATAAGAAAATGACATCTTTTAAGTAAAGTTATTAGTCTTGTGAATACTTTCTATGTATTCACTGAACTTATATTCCATATCAAAGCATTTTGAGTTATGACTCCTTGTCTGTATTGTACTTGCATTAAAATTTCTGCCCTTCCTTTGCTGTTTTCCATGATTTACTTTAGTTTTTTCTATTTTATTGGGAGATAGATTACCTTCAATGGCTACATTCTCTATATTATCTTCCAAATCTTCTCCATTCATATCCTTCTTCTTTGTATTAGTAATTTCTATTTGACTTCTAGCTTGTATTGCTAAATGAATAACTCCTTCTATCACTATTACATCTTTTGTTGAGTTCTCTTGTTCAAGCATAATCAGCTCTCCTGCTATCACCTTTTATTCTGTTGTATGTTGTTGTGTATTTTCTAGCTGATTCTTTTTATCTGCTATTTGATGTTGTTTTTGTTCTACATGATGCTTTTTGTTCTCTAATATTTCTATATCGTCTTTGATTTGTTCTTTGGCTTCATCCTCTAGTTTTTTAGTTGTTAGCTTTGCTTGTTATGTGTCTTTTTCCTATTTTCCAAAGCTTTTACTCACCCAGAATTTAGTACTATTTTTTAATTTTCTCTCCATTTTCCTCATTGACTTTGTCTGATTTCTTTTCTCATAAAGCTTTAAAAGGGTTTGAATTAGCAACTTCATCATTGATCATTTTATCAACTTTACCTACAACATGTCCATGCTTGTCCTTATTGTACTTGCTTCTGATTTTCTATTTTCAGAATCTTCTATTTCCCCTAGCTTCTTCTCATGCAACTCTGGGTGAATATTCCAACAACTTTCTTCATCATGACCTTGAAAAAGGCATCCTTTGTAGTATTTAGGCATATAATCATATTGGATTTTAATCCACTTTGATTTTATTTCCCTAGTAGTATCATTCGACTCATTAATTCTCACCCTTTGAGGTAACTTAGCAATTAGGTCCACTCTACATTTACCCTTGCACAACTAGGTCTTGTTTGATTTCGACTGTCCATGTCCACCATTAAGGGTTTTCCAACTGCTGACGAAATCAAAACAATTGCTTTTGTAGAAAAGAAATTTGGTGTAAGATCTGGCATTAATATCTATACCACTCCTATTATAGTTTTAACATCATGCTCAAACCGTGAATCCCACTTTAGTGTTCTCATTTACCAATACATCTCCTTGGTTTTTATGTAATATGTTTTTGTTGAAAGCAATTGTATATAATCTTCTAATCCATCTAACTTGATAAGAATATGTCTTGCATCTGATACTCCTATTGTACATTCACCTTTTATTCTACATTGTGCAGGAATTGCCTGTCTCAACTCTTTGATGTACGGTTTGCCATAAGAAAATTTACTAATGATAGTGTACTGTGAATTTTCATGAATGATTAAACTTCTCACCTTTGAAGATTTCCATGTAATACAAGGTTCTCCATGCATCATGACAATAGGTTATGGAGGAACGCTAGTAATATTGTTAACGACAGATTTATGTTTCAAAATATTAGTATACTTTGATGTATTATTAGTTAGTTGCAATTCCATATTTTTCTCCTCATTTCTCTTATTCAATGGATCTTATAGTGGGATTTTCCCATTTAAGGTAGTGTCCATGATGGACGAAAAACAATCACTTTGGTGTTAGGGTATGTTAGGGTTCTTACATGCGATACTTCAACGAGAGTTTGCCTGGGTTTTCACAGAGACTGATTTCGGTATATCAATAATTACATTTGAGGATCTAACCTATGTTAATGTTCAACACTCAGTACAAAATTGGTTTCCAACTATATCTTTTGAGTAAAAATACGAGGACAAATCTTGATAATATCTACAATAGTCTACCCAATGGCTTGAATAAATTTTCTCTCACTTGACTTTGATCTTTTGCTTGCCGTTAAAACAACCCTCTTGCAATAATAATGGGTAAGTTGTTACCTTCCCAATAAAGGACATACCAAAGGTATGGTGGTAATACTTTAAGATCTTATTTTGGAGTTTCTACAATTGAAAGCTCAATGGGAGGACTATCCTAATTTTTCAAGTCAAAATCTAGTATGCATGGGTTCTTGGAAGCCACGACTTCATCATACTCTTCAATATCTCCCCTTCTATAATTTATCAACACTCTAACTAGTGGATAACTAATGCAATCCACCTTCATAGTATTGGTTACCTTATCATTAATTACATCATTCATTGAAATCACTTCCAAGTACTTTGGTTGCTTCATGGACTTGCACACATTAAATGTCACCTCTTTTCCATTCCACCTGAAATTAATTTCACCATAATCAACATTAATCAATTCCATCCCATTAGAAAATAAAGGTCTATCAAGAATAATTAGATATTCATGATCTATCTAATAATCTATAATCACAAAGTCGGTGGGCAAAATAAAATTATCGACTATAATTGAAACGACATATAGAATTCTCACTGGTATTCTAATAGACTAATCTACCATCAAGAGTCTCATGGTTAAAGTCTTTGGAATTTCTAATCCCAATTACTAGAATGTTGCTACAGACATCAAGCTTATACTATCCTCTAAATTACACAATGCTTTGCCAAACTGATACACCTCAATGGTACATAGAATAATGAATGGATCAATGTCTTCTTTCTTGACCACCACATGGGTTGACATGAAGCACTACAACTATGTTAGATCTCAACCATCTCAAAGTCAATGGTTGTTTTCTTTGTCACTAAGTCCTTCATAATTTAGCATATTGGGACATCTCAAGTAAGGCTTCAACCAAAGAAATGTTCACCGATAAGTCGCTAAATTTCAAGAGAAATTTCTTAAACTTAGTATCATCCTCCTTTTACTTAAGAATTTGTGGGAATGGTAAATGTATTTTGATTGGCAGATTAGTGAAAACTAAAATTCCTTTTAATCTCAATACATTATCATCAAATGTTTGTGGTCTTTCATCTATTTCCACCCTTTTTTCTATTTCTTACGAGCTTTTAAAAGTGGGTCATTGGGAATAGTGACTTCATTATTTCACATTAGTTGTTAAAAGTCTCTCTTTATTTCTTTTAACTTCTTGTTTACCCTCAACCCTAATAAGGATATGGCAAGCACATATTTTTTTATATAATATTTTTGGTCCATAATGGTAGATTCTTTATCTTTTTTTACTATCGTGAGGAGGAATGTATCTATCATCACCATATTTATTCTCTCTCAAATCATGATCCCTATCACTCTCCTTATCCTGTAAATCTCTATCATAATTATGGTCCTTCCAATATTGGTCTTTCGAATCATGGTCCTTTTTCTTTCAACATTGATGCTCAGCTTGCCTTTGTTAGGAAGGCCAAGAACCCCAATTTGGTTCGATGAAAACAAAATTCCTTCATCAAGCACCTTCGCATCATCATCATCATATGCTCCGGTTTCCCTTTGAATATATGTTGTTAACTACTTTTGGAGTTGAACGCATGACATTATTTGTAAGGAGATCCATTTATGTCATCATATTTACCATATCTTTGTCCCTCTCCTCATTTTTTTTCCATTGTTATTGTCTCATATAAAACATGTATGGAGAACCACGGCTACATTGGTATCAAATTTTTTCCATCATTTACATTACTGTATCACTTAGTCTAATAACCCTGAGGAAACTCAAATAGATTGGTTGATCAATGACCCTTTATCCATATTACTAGCTACTGTCTTGTTCAACTGTACAATGATCGATAGAATATTTGAAGAAGCATCTTATTTGACATTCATGGTGTTGAAATTGTATTAATTTTTTTATGAATCCCTACCATTCTTCATCCAATGGTTCCCTACTAACTTGTTGGATGTCTGTGATCTTATCTCTCAATTTAAGAGTGCGAAATAGAGGGAATAAACAATCTATAAAGGCTTCCATCAATT
The DNA here is from genome assembly GCA_030864215.1 of Capsicum pubescens. Lineage (NCBI taxonomy): Eukaryota > Viridiplantae > Streptophyta > Magnoliopsida > Solanales > Solanaceae > Capsicum > Capsicum pubescens. The sequence continues at coordinate 174,841,910 of CM061543.1, forward strand.
CAACCAAAGATCTTATAAATCCCTTGAGAAATTTTTGTAGCCAAAATACAACATTACTCTTCAATGAGAATGGGAAGAGCCTAAATTGGATAGATTCTTGTGAGTTGAGAAAAGTCAAATGGGTTGGAAACATCAAAGTTTTTCAAGTGGATGATTGCATGTTCATGAGTTTAACATATAAATAATCCTTTTATTTTGAGCAAGGGCAGCATAAAACTTATGACGTGGAATACTCTATCACCCTCTGAAGGTGGGATGTAAATTGCACTTTCTCATTCCATATCCCCTAGGTGGTATTTATCTTGAAGTTTTTCATTTATGGTAGTGTGTTGCTACTATGTTGTATCGTAGTGTCATATTGACTTAGATTATCTCCAAAGATGAAAAAAAAATGAAATAAAGTAAAGTTTACACTATGGTTAACAAAAGTTACTTATAACACTACAATGAATGAATGGTATGTTTAATTTCCTAGAAACAATGCAAATTTTATAATGCTCAAGATACATCTATAGATCTGTGTGATCGCTATCAATATAATTTTGCCCAATTTTGAGTTGTACTCAATTACACAAGGAATCAATACGGCAGATTAACCTTTAAGTGTCGCAAGTGACTAAATGTTTGCACATAATGCCAATAATTATGAGATAAAGTAAATGGGGGGTTAATTTAAAATTGTTTTGTGTTTAAATAATTATTTTCAATTGTAGGCGAGACAATATAATTGATTGGTAAATGCACTTGTGCTTATTCCATTTTGAGAGTGACTATACGTGCAGGTAATTTAAAATGTACCTAAATTCAATTGATAGTTATGAATAGGCTTGGTTTAAGGTATTGGAGGTAATCTTTAAATCTACAATCAATTTTTGAATGGGTTTCTATCAAATACCCATATGTATACAATACCACCCAATCAATGACCTTAAATTAGCTAGTATATTTCTAGCACTACCTATTACATGAGAATTACTCAAGTATTTTCTAACTAAATTGCTCCGACCTCGTCCTCTCAATCACGAAATACAAGAAATCTAAGCATGAATAGAGTTTGCAACCTCTATTGTTGAGTTCACATATAACGATTTAGCTAAAATCATAACATTAAATCAAATGAAAAAGTAAATAATTGCTACCCATATATAATCATCAACACACAATAATATATAAACCCAAGCTTGGGAAATTAGCTACACATAAGAAGTGAAAATAGAGATATACCTGTGTTTACATTTAAATCTTCCATAGAATACAATCATTTCCAAGAAAATTTAAAATTGCAAGCAAGAAATCAATGATAAGTAACTAAGATTGAAACTAGGTTCTCATTACAACCTTTAAATTTAATCTGTGAAAAATGATAACGTTTTAAGATTCCCATAAGGTTTTTATAGCTTCAACAATAATGGGCCAATAAATTAATAAAATGTCACCACATCCAATTCAGCGGATGCCCACACTTTTGCTAAACAACTCAGCAATATTGCAAATTCACTTTGCATGGATGAATATACATTAACTTTATGATTTAGGTGTTAACAACTGTAACTTTTGGTGATAGGGAGATGCTACACCGATCAGCATGGTGATGCACCAAATTGTTATTCCTTATTTCTGAATTGTATGAATTAAAACGTGGTTGAATTTTCACTTTTAGATATGGGGTCTTCCTTTTGGTGATGCACCAATTTGCTTTAGAGGTGTTCCTTGGATTTTTGAGCTCTAATTTTCCATCTTCTTGCATTTTTTCTCTTCCAATCTTAGGTTTTATCTTGATAATCAATCATAACAACATTAAAACTAACACAAATTGAGGACTTGATTTCTTAGAATCATTATTCCAAATGAGTCACTTGGTCCAACTACCCCAAGGCAACTCTGAAAGATTAGTCGATCAATAACCCTCTAATAGCATTATCCGCTATAGCCTTGTTCAACTATCCGATAAAATATAGAAGATTTGAAAATGCATCTTATCCAGAACAATATTTGGACATGTAACAATTTCTTTTTGAATCTTAACCATGCTTTCTGCAACGGTTCCCTACTAACCTATTGGATGTTGTGATCTTGTCTCTTAATTGAAAAATGTAAGATGGCTGAAAGAAATAATTTATAAAGTCTTCTATCTACTCGACCTGAGAGTTTATAGATCCCTCATGAAATATCTGTAACCACAATACCACAACACCACATCACCCGTCAATGAGAATGGAAAAAGCCTTAATTGAATAGATTCTTATTAGATATGAGTAATTCAGAATGGGTTGAAAACATCTATAATTTTCTTCAAGTGGATATTTTCATATTCATGAGCTTTACCTATGAAAAGCCTCTGCATTTAGAGTAAATGCGGCATAATACTTGTGACATGGAATACTTCTTTAGCCTTTAAAGGTGGGATGCAAGTTGCACTTGCCTTTTTGGCATCCCCTAGGTGATATTCATCTTTAAGCTTTCCATTAAAGGTAACCGTGTCGCTACCATGTTGACTCATTGTTTCATGTTGACTTAGATCATTACCACAATAAGACAATATAAGAAGTAAGGTAAAGTTCACACTATGGCTACAAAAAGGAACTTATAACACAACAATAAATGAAAGTTATGTTTCATTCCCGCCAGTGATACCTTTTATATAATCCTCAAGATACACCTCATGATGTATGTGATTACTAGCAATATAATTTTTATCCAAATTGGAATTGGGTTCAATTCTACAGGGAATGAGTGCAATAGGTTAACCATTGAATATCGTAAGTGACATGCATTTAAACATAATGACAATAAAATATGATAAGTAAATGGGGTTAATTTAAAATAATTTCGTGTTGAAATTATCAATTTCAAGAATATGTTTTCAAAATAAAGGCTAGAGAATATAATTGATAGGTAAAGGCACTTGGGTTTACACTCTCTTTAGAGTGAGTATACATCCAGATAGGTGAAAATGTTCCTAAATTTTCTTTAAAGTTATGAATAGGATTGATCTTAGGTATTGGAGGTAATTTTTAAATCTACTACAAAATTTCGTATGGGTTTCTGCAATACCAAGCAACCAATGACCTCAAATAAGCTTGTCTATTTCTAGAACTAGCTATTAAATTAAAATTACTCAAGTCTTTATTAATTAAATCTCTCCACCCTTGTCCTATCTTTCAAGCAAGAAAAATAATTTAAGCATGAATAGAGTTTGCAACCTCAATTCTTCAGTTGAAACATAGAGTTCAACTAGAATCATACCATTAAATCAAATGAAAAAGTAATTAATCCAAAGCCACTCAATAATCAATGCACAATAATGTGTAACTCCAAGTATGTGAAATTAGCGACTCATAACAAGAGAAAACATAGATATATATATTCTCATTCAAATCTGCCATAAAATACAAATATTTCAAAAAAATCCAAATTCCAATCAAGAAATCATCTACAAGTAACTAAGATTGAAAATAGAGTTTCCATTACAAGATTTTGGTTCAATATGTGACAAAAGATAGGATTCCAAGATGACAAAAAGACTTGTATAGCTTCAGTAATAATGGGTCAATAAATTATAAAAATGCCATTCCATCCAGTTCTAGGCAAATGACCACACTATTGCCAAACCACTAAACTATAAAATGAATTAATCTTGTATGGCAAATTAGTATTAACTTTAAGCTTTAGTCATTGGCATCTATTATGATGGGATGCTAACACACAGATCTACTTGGTGAAACACCAAATTGTTATTCCTCATTATCAAACTACTTGGATTAAAACTTTGTTGAAATATTATTTTCATTTTTGGGAGCTTCTTTTTGGCGATGCACCAATTTTATTGGGAGATGCTCCATGTAGCTCAAATATTCCATCTTTTTTCTTCTTTTCACTCTTCCACTCATTTTTGGGATTTTTCCTGAAATTAATCAAAACAATATTAAAACTAACTCAAATTGATGACTTGATTTCTTACAATTTGTAAGCCAAATAAGTCATATTTTGCTGACTCATCAATGCACTAACTTAAATCCTTGATCATCCTTGAGTTTAACAATGCATACACAATAAAATCAACAATGCCTACAAATAGTACTATGTGGGAGGTTAAACAAATGCTTTTTTTTGTGAAACCACTTAGCCCTCATGGTTTTAAAAACAATGGAAATAGTCTCACATATCAAATACTTAATTTTGGAAAAAACAAACTTCAAATACTAACTAAATATTACCAAACCATGTACATGCTCAAAAACTACGAAAAAGAAAAAAGAGTGTTAAAGCATTGCAATCAAGTTCCCTTGTGCAAATAAGTCCCTTTCCTCAAGAAAAATCAACATTATAACAGGTTAATGTCTTTAAGCACTCACACTTTAAAAGATCATCACACACATGAGTACCACACCTAGATTATCCTATTTGGTCAATTTATGCCCTTTATTTATTGAATTTAGATCATATACTTGCACTTTATGTATGATTCCATATTTTCTCCTTGATGATATTCAAGCATGAGTCATCGCCATTGACGACATTCTCAAGTTGTACTGCTGATCGATATTGGGGGAGCTTCGATGAGCTTTTAGTGTTTAGAGCTGAAAACTCCTCCATATGTTGTCTTGATAGTTTTATATTGTATATTCTAAGAATATAATGTATATTTTTTAATGATCTTATTTTTGTGATTTATGTGAATTAGTTATTTGTATGTGATTTGACCATTTTACCCCTCCACTTAATTACTTTGTGTTACTTTTGGGGTATGTAGTTGATTGACACAATTCCCAAAGCATTATCGTGTGATTTGTGTAAGATTATAGTTTTTAGTAGTTATAGAGGCTTTATAGTTGACTTTGGTCAGCATTTATTTATGCGTGAGTTGGATGGCAATACATACAGCGCTAGCGGTTATGAAACGTCGATTTTAGGTTGGTAACATAGTTGGTGTGATTTTATGGCTTTTATATCTCATTTCACACTACAGTTTGAAAACAATAGTAAAATTTGATTTTGGGGGTCAACTTTCTGAAAAACATATTTTTTTCAAAAAGTATTAACGCCAGTGAGTCTGGACCATCAAATTTGATAGGGTAGCATAGTTTTTTTGCATTCTAGAGATTCCGATTGAATCTCGAAGGGTCTGCAAAAACATGGAACTTTTCCAAGCTTAGTTGGTGCATATCTAAGGTGCCACTTGGCCATTTTAGTGGCTGGCTTTATCTACAAAAGGGCGCTTTGGCGGTTCCTTGTTTTCTTTAGCAATAGGCACTAAAGCAGCCTATCATGACTCAATTTATCAGGTTATGATAGCGCCTACTACAAACCACCAATAGGCAGGACAAACTTTTAGCCTAGAACGGCTAGTAATGGACTACTTAAATAGATAAAGGAAGGAATTCAAAATATTTAAAATATAAAATAAATACATAAAATAGTTCCAAAACTTGGTGATATTAGTAAAAGAGCTTCTACAAAATAAGATTTCAAGTGAAGTACAAATGAATACTCTGATATAACTTATCTCCGAATAAAACATAGAGACTAGTCTAGTACATAAGAGAGAGATAAGTTACACTCTAAACGGCCGGAGGTCACTCTATGTTTTCAACCCATAGCTGCTCCGCAAGACACACACAACGATAATACGTACTTATGATTTGCAGGTTGTAGAAGTGTAGTATGAGTACTAAACATATGGTACTCAGTAGGAATGTTGACTAAACTCTAAAGATAATGCAGATATATATAACATATAAACAGAATGGAAATCTACACTCAAATGTCAATCAACCATATAAAATAGCCAATGAAATAATAAGGATAAACTATCCTCTTTAAGTCCAAGAGACTAACATATTAAGGCTAAGGAAGTAGTAGGAATGCAATATCTTAATTTCAACCATGCTTAAGAATCTAAATACAATACCGTATATCACTAGCCAATATACAAATTAAAGACCAAAGGAAGATATATTTAAGTAGACAAAACCAAGGAATGAATATACAATCTGAATTGATGAAAGAAAGGGATATACGGTAGCACCATAGCTATATATAGCTAGGTATGCATACATATATGTAAGTATATAACAAAGGTATACTCGAACTATAGTCTAGATCATCAGACCAGCTATCTAAGGCCTCATAATGCTAGTGCTAGAATTTCAGGATTTTAATCCATATATCAAGTCATCAGTTGGTCATGCATAATAATATAATCATAAGATAAAGAGTTTCAAATCATATGTCAAGTCTCGATTCTGAATCAATGACTAGCCTGTCATAAACTACCAATAACAATGATCATAACAATGATAATAAAAATGATAATAATAATAATAATGTCAATAACAATGTAATTATCTAGCTAGTCTGAACAACCAAATACCTTTTCGAGCCTATCACGTTCCCCCACTGCCCTAGGCTTAGAAGGTTCAATCAACATATAACACATGACAAGGTATAGTTATCACCCATACATATGTATCCCTCCCCTCCCCCATATGAGTTGATAGATATAGGCATATACTAGTGATAGGTGAGGAGATGCAAGAATGAATGCAACTGAATTCACAATACCACAAACATCATCATCATCATAACCATCGTCAATCTCATAACCATCATCATCTTTAACATCCTCATTATAATCATCATTCAACTCTATTGGGTATAAATATTTGTCATACATAAGGATATCTGAACTCAAATTGGTAGATATGGACATAGGAACATCAATATAATCATCCTCAAGCCTTGTAGGGTTTTATGACATCATCATAATATCATTTGGCCGTATCAGTTATCATCATATCATCATAATATACTCTAACCTTGCAGTGTATCATCATATCATCGCAATATCCTCCCGCCTTGATAGGTATAATCATATCATTATAATAACCTCTGGCCTTGTCGATCATCATATCATCATAATATCTAAATCAATGTCAATAATATAGAGCGAGCCCCACGAAGGTTAAAGTAAAGTGCAAGCCCCATGAGGGCTAAAGTAAAGAACAAGCCCCACGAGGGCTAAAGTAAATAAACATAAGCAGTGAACAAAGATAGAGTATACTTCCATAATTACCCGCTCATCATCATTCTCACATTATTAATAAGCATATATACATAACATGAATATTAAAACTTTCATCTTGTTTTACCAAAAATTTATATTATCAATACATCATCTTCCTTCATCCCATACTAGAGAGATATGTCTCTGGATATGATAAGTTCATAGGCTCAAGCCATGGCTAAAAGAGTGTAAATCCATAAGTTTGTTACTCGAAGTGAACTTCGGGACTAAATCATTATAAAAGTGTAGAAAGGGTTGAAATCTCTCCCGATTGGATTAATTAGTAGTATCAAATCATAGATCTTGACTTATCATGGCCAAGTCCTTCAAATATCATTATTAATTTCTTTTACATATAAGTTATTCATTAAGACAAGCATTTATTATTGTGAAGAAATCTATTCTATGAAGGTAGAAAGTGGGTTTTAACCCTCGGTTAGTGACTACAATAATAATATTATAATATAATTAGAATCATACAATCATCGATTCAATGATCATGAATGTACCAAATTTATGCATGTCATTACCAGTATTCATATAATGAAACCACAAGCATTAATATAACAATAAACTACTATCACATACTTTACAAGGGTAGACACTCCCAGATGGTCAAATCATATCATAACATATCCTATGGCCCAATAATGTTTCCTAAACAATTATAGCATAATAATCACGACTTTTGGCCCATATATATCAGAACTCGTATCAAAATCATATTCATACATAATCTCATATTTATAAGCCATAGCATATTCACGAGGCCTAAAATTTTATAAGCCACAAAGCATATATATAATCATCTCATAAATAAGAGGCATCTCACATCTATGAGGTATAATGCATCAATGAAGCATAGCTTAAAATTATAAAGAATATTATCTCTACAGGCAAATTATCATACCCTAAGAGAAAATAACATGTCTAAAGACTCAATATCATATCTATAAGGAATATCATTACTAAAGGCCATTAATCATAATCTGGGGAAAGTTATCACAATTTACCAAGCCACGAAGTAAATTTATGCTAAAGGATCAATAGTCTCAACTAGGCCTAACATTCATTTTTGTGTCCACAAGGGATAACACAAGTCTTTGCCTAAGGTGGGTTTGAGGAACCCACTTTTAATCCTCAATGTCTATATTTAGACAATTTATACATGAAAACTAGGATAAGATATCCAATTCAACTTCTAGATGCCAAGTAAGCCATAACCAAACCAACGATAGGAAGTTTATCTTGAAATAAGGGATTTAATTCATACATAAAAACTAGGATAAGATATCCAATTCAACTTCTAGATGCCAAGTAAGGCTACCAAACCAACGATAGGAAGTTTATCTTGAAATAAGGGATTTAATTCAACTCCACCTAAATTATGATTTCAATATCACCAGAATAGCCTCACTAAGATTAATCACACTAATTATAATTCCAATACTAAAGTCACATTCCATAACTATCATCATTGTCATAACCCGAACTAGGGCCTGGCCGTGATGGGTATCTCAAGTCCAACATGGACCTGATATCACCCCATTTACCTAAACTAGTCATCTCAATAACCTTAAGAGTCGGATGAATCCTAAACATATAACAAGATAGTACAAAAGAAGACTAATCATAACTCATGATATGTCTAAACTAATCAACCAAAACAACACACCAAATTCCACAATAATCATACAAAGCCTCTACAATTAAAAATTAATAAAATGTCAGGACATGCTCCCAACAATAGTTAAAACCAAGACTAATCAAAGTCTAAGATATAGAATATAAAGGACATAAAATGAAGCCTTCCAAATTATGGAATCTCACCACTTCACTGTCAACTCACAAACCACTCGAACACCTGATCACTATATAGGAAAAGTAAAAGAAATTTTGAGACATACATCATGTGGTAACACAGTGTTCGGAGATGGTTAGTGATTGGAGCGCTAGGACGTAACTCAAGGATAGAGGAATAATTAATGCCACTATTCAAAACAAAGTCAAATCATAGGGAACCGGGTTTAGCATGCATTTAAAAACCTTAACCTGGGTTGTGTAGCATACTGTCGTTTAACAAGGCACCCATGGGATACATTGGCCTAGTTCTCCCCTAGTTGAAAGTGCCCCAGTGCATGTTGATGCATAAAATAGAGAAATCCATAACCGTTATGCCATTATGGGGGACTCGAACCTCCCAGCATAATCAAGGTTACTTAAGCACTAATGTATACAAAATGGGGGACTCAAACCTCCCATTTCTATATTCATTTAGGGGACTCAAACCTCCTAGTCATATAGAAACTCGCACCGGCTAGCGCGGTATCTAGTGATAGTCCTTTCAACTTAACTTTCACGACCTGAATACACATCCCGCATTAAGGCCCAATAAAAACATTCATTATACATACACAACCATTATTTAAAATACCTACCAAATTCATCCTGTTAGTATCGTCATACCAACCCCACTTGAAAGCGTACAACATGCCATAAAAATTATTAATCAACTTGGGACTCAAACCCATTGTTGAAACAAAGACATCAATTTAATTCAACATTTAGGGACTCAAACTAATTTAGTATTTCAAATAAATTTATGACAAAAAAGAACTTCATAAACCATTTACAATCATTATTATTCTAAGGCCTATGCCTTAGTTCAAAACATAATTCCACATATGACACGATCATTCTATTGGCATTTTCACAAACAAGTTGAGGGCATACCATTATTAAAGAAAAAATAAAAAAATTAGGGTTAAACATGTTCCATTTGTTAAACCACAATTTCCATGAACCAAAATGTGCAAAATCATTATCAAAACATGTATAGTCATAATTCAAATCATGAGAAAGAAATACCTAACAAAATTCATTCAAACCCTCAACCTTGTTTTTGAAAACCACTCTGAATGAATCATGAACAATGTTTAAAATACATGATTTTTGTGAACAAACAATGAAGGAAGAGTCACATTCTTGAGTTATAATAATTCATAAAGAGATTTCAATCCTTCAGCCTCTAGACGACCACCTTGAAGAAACCCTAGACCAATCTTCTAGACAGGTTTTTAGAGAGTATTTCAATCTTCTAAAATATAGAATGAATGCCAAATAGGTGTTATAATATGTGGGGTATTAAGATATTAGGGTGGGAAATATCCAAGATACCATCATCTTAAATCTATAAAAAGAACACATATGTGTATGATTGGATACTTCAACTCGTAACCACATCATACGAGTGGTACCCTCAAGTCGTCACTTGATCAGAAAGTTGGACACACCATTATGTCTAACATACGACTCCCTTGCCAAACGCGTATAATCAACATATTACTAGTATCACCAAGTTGTATCCTAAGTAGATCATTATAGGATAGACACTAGACAACATAGATTTGGACCCTACCTCTCTTTACTTGTACATATGACACGTATGGAGTCTTCTACTATCTAGAATAAAATATGGCCAATATCACACTGTTCAACATATGACTAGGGTCCGTAGACCCTTAACCATACCATACGAGTCATGGTGTGAGTCATATGATGATCAGAAGGTTTAGGACTGAAGAAATTTTGTAAGGGACAAAGTTCAGGATATTTCAATCAATCTCAAATCCACTATATGAATTAGTTTATTCTATAGAGAATTAAATCGGATTCAAAAAGCGTATTAAGCATCTTAACTTATGGTCAAAACCCTCATCTTATCCCCAAACTTAAATATTCAATACTAATTCACTCTACCCATAATCAATCTTAATATTCACATTCAGACGAAATATACAACACGCATCATCTTACAAAGAAAAGTAGAAAAAATCCTACCTCAAAGCTGAACCATGAATCCTTACTTCATTCACCAAAATCTAATCTTCAATTCATAATCCCAAAATGCCATCACACTATCAAAATCATAATCTACTCATCAATATAAGAATAATAATACCCATATTTCACTATTATGCCTTGGGTCAAAAAATGATACCAAAAAACCCAAGAGGGTCCCACTAAAATAAATAACATTATCGAGGTCAACCCAGTATCTATACATGATCAAGGAATTATAACACTCAATAAATGGTTGAAAACCATGATAATTTAGGGCTAAAATCAAGCCCTCAAGCTATTTGGGGTTTGGGTTTAAGAACCAAGAAATTCATCAAGAAAGTGATAAAATCTTACAAGAATTCAGATGATAATTGTGATAATAGATGTTAACCAAGCTCTTAAGTCACCCAAAAGACTTAATTTGGAGTTATCATACTGATTTATAGCTTCTAAGTCTCAAGACTGAGTAAAAAGGGGACAAAATGCGGCCTAAAGGGCCATTTTATACCCATACCAGGTACAGATATGTCGTTATCGTAGTCCATGGTATGATATTAAGATCCCTAGTCTTATATGGAGATATTACAATTGAAATAACTCTTGGTGCGATCATAGTATCCTCTACAACACTAGAAAACTAACTGAAACATGGAAAAAATTCCAAGTTTCCACTAAGGCCTCGGGATTCATTTAAATTCCAATTTATGCAACGAAATTATTCCAATTTATGCAAAGAAATTAAGTAAACCCACTAAATTCTATGTTTTGGATTCCATGGAAAAGTCGGATTTTACATCCAAGGATGTTTCGACCAAATGTGGGTCCCACACCTAAATTTCCAAATTTCTAATTTTCCAACTTTCCGACCAATAGGTTGAAATGAGCTCGGGTGGATTGGGACCAAAACCAAAGGTCTACCTAGCCTAAAATTGATACTCCAAAGTTGTTGGAACAGTCATAATTTGCATCCAAGATTGTTTTACTGAAGGTTTTGCCTAGTATCCATTTGTAACCAATAAAGACTTCTAAACAGAAAATTGACTCTAGAAAACAAATGAACTGCTTGGTAACTCAACTGTTAGTCCCAAGAAGTCATAAATGACTTTGGGTATTTATTGGAAAGACCTAATAATACAAATAAGTGGAAATGTGAAAAATAACCTGAAGGGTTATTACACAGCCCTTTTCTACTTTTGAAGACTTGAACGCATTGGTGGGTACCACTAAATCAGTACTTAACTACTGGAATGCCACAAAAAGTAGGGATCATTATGACACTTGCCGTGGAAAGCCTTCACAAGTAATCCTATGACCAAAACTTATATGAAATGCAAGAGACAATACCTAAACCCAAGGTAAGGCTTCTAGAGTGGTACCGAACCACACAATATAGTAATAGCAGAAATACATAACAAAAAATTCCATAAGTATATCCCAAAATTTGGTGTCAAGGTGTTAGAAATAGCTAGTAGAACTTGAGGTCAAAAATACATATGATATCCAAACATATATAAAACTCTGTCTCTCAATACAAGTACGAAATACTCTAGATAAAAAAAAGGAGTGAGTCAACTCATGCTACATAGATCAACTGCTACCTTGAATGGGCTCCAAGTATCTTCGCAATCAACTTCTATGAGGCGTAATTGAACATAGATCTACACAAACATTGTGTAGTAGGGGTGAATACGGTCCACTTGTACTCAGTAAGAATCATAGGTCGACTGAGTAAAGAAGAAAATAAAACATATAAACACATACTAGGGCATGTCACATGCAATCAGAAAATGCCCCAAATGGTATCCCACACCATCTCCACTAATAGTTTTAATATACATAAAAAATACAGGTTGAGAAAATAAGAATGGACATACACGTACATCTACTACAGGCATGGAAAGATAGAATAAATAGGCAGATATCAAGTCAAAGAAAGAAATACGATCACAAAATTAGCTCAATATATGAAGTACAATGAAGATTTGATAATGTTGATGATAACGATGATACACGAGGTTGTCGCACAACCTTCGTATATACCAACCAAGCTCTGCTCCCAAGTAGTACCTAGGGGAGGTTTTTCAACCCACACCTATCAAGATCTTCTCCCAGGTAGGATCATGAGGGATTCGTCATCCTATATACAACAAATATTTATTACCAATATAAGTATCTCCCATCCCATACATACACCAATAGAGGGTTTTAAAGATGCCATATTTTTTGTCAAAAAAACTAGTATTTCTAGTATTTCCAAGGTGGTACCAATGTTTTGTGAATGAAAATATGAGTATGTAATGCTCACAACTAACCATGATAAGAATTTCTAATATACTAACAAGGTTAGCTAAAAATCAACTCAAATCAACCAGCCATCCATGATCCGATATAATCTAGAAAACCATTAAGTCAAACATGCAATATAATGTCATAAATACCATGTAAATCATAAAATCTCAGATTTTTTCCGCAAAAAATAGTAAAACCAAACATCCACATATCAATACTAGGATACGATATCATATAAGATGACACATGGTCAAATAAAGCAAATAACGACTCAATATCACAAAATATTATCCACGTAGCCCCTCATATGAGCATATAAATCACCTAACAGATTTTTCATGAAACATCCCAATAGCCATTGCATATTTTTATATTATTATTAACTACCCAGCTAAGTCTAAAGAAATTTAAGTCATAAGATACCTTGAGTGCCAAACACTAGTCCCAAAAGCCTGCAATCCTGATCTTTCCCCCTCATTAATGGACATAGAAAACAAAAACATAAAAATATAGAATATACACATTTAAATAAAGTCTACGACACCCATATTGCCCACTTATAAATTAGGGTAGAAAAGGACCTCAAATATAGGATTTCAAAAAAGAAGGGTAAAATTAGAATATTAGTCAAAAATATATTTATCCAAATTAAAGGAACTCATAGGAGAAAACCCAAGTAAAAATTAGTTGAAATTTAGGTTTTAAATTGAAGATTACTATTTTTAGGCCTTTCAAGACAAAATATCAAAATTTCATCTTTGATTCTAAGTTTAAGTAAGATTTGAATGAAAAAATCAAATAAATGTATTTAATGATCTTAGGTAGATTTATGCACCTAAATATTGTTATCTACGCTTAATTACCTTAGTTTTGAGGAATTCTCTTGTGCTTATGGAGTTAATCTTTATATGAATGTGCATCCAAAATGTTAGGTTATGTGTTGATAGTGTTTAAGGTGTGTTCATACTAATTTTGGATTCAAAACATTAAGATAAAGTTCAAACAAGAAAACTAGTACTCTTAACTTTAGTTATGTTCCATTCTAGTACATCGTGTAGGACTCAGCTAAATTTTGAGCTCTAATTTGTGGTGCTTGATGTTGTAGGATTCTTGATGAGTTTATTGACATTACATAGGGATTGTACACAAGCTGGAAATCAAGAGGAAAAGTCACCACCATGCAAGTTAAAACGAACCAAATGCATGGAGTTCAATGTGACCAAATCTGGAATTAGTGGAATCATTGGTGTGCCAAGCTAGCTAGACACCGCTATAAGGGTGTTATGCATACTTGGATGCATTCTAAGATGTTTTTTATATCATCCCTCAATGATTTCAATGTGACAAAAACCCTAGACCATGCGATAAGGGAGTGGCATGTTGCTATTTTAAAATCGGGCAACTTGGGCTTATTATAAATATGATACTCTAACCGTGGGGATTTCATATAAAACGGAGAAGTCCTAAATTAGGGTATTTCTTCTAAACTTTAGTTTGTTTATGAATTATAACTTTGATGCATCTATTTCAATTATATGTATGTTCATGAATGGTTAAACTCCCTATTTTGGGGCTAAGGCCAAGAACAAGATTACTCTTGTTATAAATTGAATTGGTTTTGGTTATTCATCAATGTTGGTTAATTTATTTATCATTGTTTTAACTATTTAAGGATTCACAACCCTTACAATACATGATTCATTCTATCATGATCTCGGAAGGAGTAACGATAGTATAGAACATGGGGTAGATAGAATATGATCTTAATCTCTCAATTGAATGATATTATGATTTGTATTTAAGATATGAATATACCTAAGTTACCTATTTGTTTAAATTATGGGATGAAATATTAATAAATTTAACTTAGTTCTCACATCCCCGCTTAACGATGTAGTTGTATGGATAAGTTAGATAGTTGATTAATGGTTTGAAATCCCACAATCATAATATCTACCTCGTGGACCAACATAAAAAATAATTAATGTAACCAGTAAAGTTATATAGCTTAGTAATATTGTTCAGAGTACCTTAACCATGGATTTCTCCCTAATATTGTTCAAGTACCTTTAATTTACCGTATTGTTTACTTTACTTTATGTTTATAACTCTCAAATACTTTTGGTTACTTTAGCACTTGCTTAATTTTGATAGTTGAACTGGGATTTGATAGTTGCTTAACATAAGTCCCAGTGGGATGGATACTTGGATTTTCATAAGGCTACTATATTACTTGGGTGCACCATGTACAGTTATGTGTGTGCTTGTTCATAACAAATTTTTGGTTTCGTTTTTGGGACTTGTAAATTGGCAATCATCTTAGTTTTAGTTTTTCACTTTGATTTTTTAAGATTTAATTACTTGATATTATCTTCTGAATTTGTAAGAATAGGTTTAAAAAGCTTGTAAGATGTCAAGGGATAGGGATTTGTTTATCCATTCTCGAGCCTGAGCAACGTTTACACCAACTGAGGAGAAAAGAAGTCTTTCTCTATATAATCTCATAAATTCAGAAAGAAGAATAAGACTATCCCACGCACATGGTTGAAGATCCACCATCCCATAAAACTATTCCCAAAGATGCAATCTCACTTATGACTAGTATTACATTCGCCATCTGATGACCCACTGCAGGAGGTAGATTTGAGTTGAAACCAAACATGGTGCAAATTTTTCATAGCAGTGGGCAGTTTATTGGCTGGTCATATCATGATATATAGGTTCACATGCAGAATATATTGGAGATCAGGGACATATTAATACCTACTAAGGTATCTACTATTTATGTGAGGCTGGCACTCTACCCCTTCTCACTTTTAGAAAAATAAAAGAAGTGGTTGAATGCTAAGTCAGTAGGTTCTATCACAATATGGGATGACATGGCCCAAAAATTACTCATCATTTTCTTTCCATCCAGTAAGATGCGAGGTTGTGCAATGAGATTTGAGCTTCAAGTAGAAGATAAATGATAATATATATCATGCTTAGGAAAGTTTCAAAACTCTTATCCAGGACTATCCATATCACAAAAAATCCAATGAGGTATTAGCTCTCACCATTATACAAACACTTGACCATAATACAAATTTTTTGTTAGATTCAGCGGTAGGTGATCAAGCATAGGAGAAAACCTATGATGAAATTTATAACTTGTTTAATCATAATGAAAAAGGTAATCTTAACTGTCATGGTCACATCTCTAGAAGTGCAGTAAAGAAGAATGCAAGGATGATTGAAGTTTATAATATCACAACCTTAGTTGTCCAATTGTCTACTCTTCAGAATTAGATGATGATATAATTTAGCAGATTGGTTGTGAGTTAATCATCTTCTCAGGTGAATTCAATACACAAACCCTAAATTGGTTTAAGATTTGTAGTAATAGAGGCCACTCTATAGACTTGTGTGGAGAAAATCTGAATTCTGTGAATTTTGTAGGTAATGCACAAAAGCTAAACTATAGTAATGCCTACAATCACCAGAGGCAGACTCAACCATATAATTCATGGGGTTCTAATCAGCCTTAGCAATAAGAAATGTTTGTTGAGGAAAAAAATCAGCAAGTGGCTCAAAAGAATCTAGACCAACAGTTAGGGAAACTAGCTCAAGTGCAGCACACCAGGCCACAAGGTGGATTGCCAAGTGATAATAAAAATCCAAAGCAAGTTATGGAAATCACCTTGAGAGGTGGTAGAGTTTGATTGATAAGCCTCCTAAGAAAATTAAGGAGGTTGGTGTAGAGTTAGTCCCACAACAGGGATAGAATAAGCCAGCTAAAGATAATAATTCTAAAAATTTGAGAAATTGAGAGGATCCGAAATCAAAATTTGTTTACCATTTTTCTGAAAGACCAAGACCACTATTCCCATAGATAGTCAAAAAGGTACAGGGGGTTGTGTGTTTTAAGAATTTCTTTGACTCTTTTAGAGAACTTCACATTAATATCCCTTTGTTAGATGTTTTACAGGGAATTCCTAAGTACCCCAAGTACTTGAAGGATGTGGTGACTAACAAAACTAAACTTCAGAACATTGAGATGGTGGCACTTAGTGAAGAGTGTAGTTCAATGGAAATGAGGAATATGCTAAAGAAATTGAAGGAACTAGGGAGTTTCTGTCTCCCCATAAAAATTAGTGATAATAGTGTTGTCCATAATCTGAGTAATGTAAGGGAAAGTATAAACTTAATGCCCATTTTAGTGTTCATTACTCTACGTTTGGGTAAGCTGAGACCATGCTTTTGGGTGCTTCAAATAGCAGACAGGGCCAGAGTTGAGCTCAAATGAATCATTAATGATATGTTTATTAAGGTTGGTAGTTTTATTATCCTTAATAATTTTATTATTCTTGGATATGATGGAGCTGATAGGGTGTTGATCATTTTATCACATCCATTATTTTAAATAGGAGAAGGACTCATATATGTGAAGGATAGCACTCTCAAGACGAGATTAGATGATGAAGAGGTTTTCTTCTAATTCTATAAACCACTCAATCCATCTTTCCATTATAAAGATTTATGTATGATAACATCTATGGAAGTGGATGAGTATCGCATGGAGTCCAAACTAGCAGTAACAACTTTAGACCATTTCATTGATTTTCACAAGCCACCACCTAAGCCTAGAGTTATGAAAATTATAGAGCTTGAAAAGGATACTATTAAAAAATTTGATGACCCTGAGAGTACATAATCAATAGGTCAGAAAAAGGTGAGAAGATGGCCTCTGTGTAGGAGAAAAAAAATGAAATAATGTGGCTGAGATGTTGTAATATTGGGCGAGCCACAATAATAAATCAGGAACTTCTTACGAGGTAACTCAAGTTAATGTATGTATTTGATTTTTGTAAGTTTAGTTTTTACATTATGTTGTTTTTTTCTTTTTGTTGAGTCACAGGTTAATGGGAAGTCTAACTATCAGAGACTTGAGCGAAGCAGCATGGAAAGGACTGGATGTGGGGTCCACTCAACCTCATTGATTCTTATAGATGCTGATAGCTAGGACCAAAGGCCTCAGGGGGTATTTCTATCCATACTTTTAATATTACTTTTGGGATAAAGTATGTTTTTAAGGTTGGGGTGGGGAATTCCTATGGTTTTTTATTAAGTGATGCTATAGGATTTTCATTCTTAGTTGTTTTCTAATTTTTGGGTAAATTTGAAAAAATTACAAAAGGATTTTCTTTGTTTGTTATTTTTTAGTTATTGGTGTCAGTAAAGTAGGTGCACACTTTACCCACCTCGTGGTTGTTCTTACAATTATTTTTCCACAGGCCATCTTTGAAACCAGTATCTTTTTTCTTTTTAGGAGTAAATTTTAAAATTTTTGTGTTAGGTAAGTGAGATGTTTTTGTTAGTTCTATATGTTATTGAATGATTCAAGTTGTTTTTATTATAAAAGACTTATTTATTATGTTAAATGACTACTTTTAGGACACCTAGTTTCTTGTTTATAATTTTTGTATGTTGTTGGCTTAATGTTGAATTTATGTGATTTCTTGGTTGAGAGTATATAATGATCCTACTTGATTTGAGCATATCCCATGTGCGGATGAGGATTGTATTATAATTTTTGTTGCATATTGATGTCTAGAACTTGCCTGATGTGTATGTAAAGTTAAACGGAGATTGTGGGTTTAGGAAATGACATAGGAATTTCTTTGATATCCATATTTTATACTCATTTTTACAAACCTTTGTGCATAATCCTTACTAACCCTATTGAGCCTTGGCCTATTTTTTTGTAGCCTCATATGTAGCTTGTTCCTCTTATTTGATTTACCATAATTTGATCCAATCTCCAAAGAGATTTAGTTGGAAAATTAATGAGATTAGCAAGTATGGAAAATAAGAAGAAAAGGGTGAATGTGAAGTCCCAAGTAGTAGCTTTTGGTGTTGAAAAGTTGATGTATTATATATGGGAGTAATTTAATGAAGAAGAGAGAAATTGATCAATAATGAATTTTGTGTATATATAGAATACTTCCTACTCAGTATATGTGAACTATCTTAAGGAGATGGGTCAAAACAAAAGACGATATGTGAAGGAATAGGTGGTGAGAAAGTGGTTGTGAGAGAAGATCTTAATGTTGAATGTGATGTATTAAAGCATTTAGGAAAAATGGTCACTATTTCTTGCAAAAATAGTATGACCATCTCTTTTCCTACTTTACAACTTTTAAATTCTATTTGATCCTAAGCTTCAATATTTTGGCATTAGTAAAGTACTACACTAAGGGAAAGCCTATGGTTCATCTTGTGTAACTTGTGAATTTCTTGTGAAAGTGAGTGTTATTGGTTTCTTATACCCATTCTTGTGAAAAATTGCATCTATGTTAGGGATTATGGGTAACCCTTTTATTGTGAAGGCACATAATTGATGATAGTTAGGTGATTTATACGATTCCTTTGATTGAGTAATATGCACGAGCTTGCCAACTTGGTGAGTTAATTCTTGCGGTTTGGATGTTTTGAAGTAATATTCATGAGATTTCAAGTGTAAATGATATGCTTGTTTGTGAAACTTGTATCTATGTAATCATTGTAGTAGTTGCTAGAGTGTCTTGCCTATAGTAGTAGTGAGGATCCTTTCAATTATATAGTACTTAAATTAAATAATTGTTCGAGGAGGAACAAGGCTTTATCTACGTTAATTAGCTTAGTTTTGAGGACTTTTCTTATGCTTATAGATTTAATCTTTGTATGAATGAGAATCTAAAGGGTTAAGTTATGTGTTGATAATTTTTAAGGTATGGTCATAATGATTTTGGAGTCAAAACATCAGGTTAAGGATCAAATGAGAAAATTAGTAATCGTAGCTTGAGCTATGTTCCTTTCTAGTTCATCGTGTTGGATTCAATTGAGTTTTGAGTTCTAATTTTTGGTGATGGATTTCGTAGGATTCTTGGAAAGTTGATTTATATGGTATAGGGATTATATACAAGATGTAAATCAGGAGGAAAAGTCACCACAAAGCAAGGGACAAAGAACCAAATGCATGGAGTACAATGTGATCAAATCTTGAAATTGTGGGCTTATTGACGAGCCACACTACCTAGCAACCGCTATAAGTGAGTAGAAAACCATTGAATGCATTCTAATATGTTTTTTCCAGTGTCCCTCTATGATTTCAATGGTTCACAGACCCTAGGCCATGCAATAAAGGCATGGCACGTTGCTATGTTTATATCAAGTAGTTTGGTCCTATTATAAATAGGATACTCCAACCTTTGTGTATATTTTGGACAACCTTGGGGATTTGATATACTCTGTAGAAGACTTCAATTAGAATTTTTATCCCTCTACTTTAGTTTATCTAATGATTTTAACATGGATTCATCTATTTTGATTATGTGTATTTCCATGAGTGGCTAAATACCATTTTTTGGAGTTTAGGCCAAGAACACGATTACTCTTGTTAGGAATTGAATCGGTTTGGTTATTTATCATTGTTGGTTGTTTATTTATCTGTGTGTTCTCTATTTTAAGGATTCAGGGACCTTAGAATACATGCTTAATTTTATCATGAGCCCAAAAAGAGGAACGATAGGATAGAACATGGGTAGATGTCATATGATTATAATCTCTCAACTGAATGATTTGTATTTAGGATAGGTATATACCTAAATGCCTTATTTGGTTCAATTATGGTGTGAAATATGAATTCATTTAACTTAGTTCTCATATCCCCACTTAACGATGTGGTCGTAGGGCTAAGTTAGATAGTTTATTAGAGGTTTACAAGGCCATAGTCATAATATCAACCCCATGGACCAAAAACTAAGATAATTAACCTAATAAACGAAGTTATATAGCTTAGTATAATTCTTCGGAGTGCCTTAACTCTAGGATTCTACCCATTATTGTTCAAGAACCTTTAGTTTACCATATTGTTTTCTTTACTTTCAATTTATAACTCTCAAACACTTTTCGTTACTTCAAAACTTGCTTAATTTTCATGGTTTAACTAGAATTTGATAGTTGTTTAATACAAGTCCCTGTGGGATCGATACTTTTCTTTTCATACGACCACTATATTACGTGGGTAGACCACCTATACTTGCGTGTGCGCTTGGGTGCAATAGTTCAAAATGGAGTTTTGGAGATTACCCAATCTTAGAAATGGAACAAAATTCTCAAAAACTTGAACCTCAAGCTCTAAGTGTCAAAAATGATGAAAAATTATAAAAAGCGAGTATTTAAATTACACAAGAATAGCTTACAGTGATCACCAGTTTGGTTAAGCGACTATCTCTTAAGCGACCTGTTGTCGATTATGTGATACTTAGCCTGCTGGCAGGTGTCACATAAACGACCCTATTTTTACTTAGGCGATGATCGCATACGCGACACTGAATTCGCATAAGCGATATCTCGTTTTCTCGGCTAGGTCGCTTAAGAGACCAAAATTTTGCTTAAGCGGGTGCACCAGCTGGAGACTATGAGAATTTAAAGTCTTCCCGGACCCTTTGAAATTCATCCGGAATCCCGAGAACATAAACAGACTATGTTACCCTATAAAATTTGACTCTTCGGACTCAATGGCGATATCAAATTTTCAACAAAAATATCATTTTAACAAAGTTGATGTAACGCCCTAAATCTAGTACCCGAAACGCCACACGGTGCTCATGACCCGAAGGACCACAAGCTAACCAATGACTGATATCTGTAACTGAGTACTGCATAATATACTGTATAAATGTAGAATAAAAGTCTAAAAGGCCATAAGTTTCAAATATCTAATAAACATAACATCTGGAGATATGGTATATCAATACCAAAACAACTCAAATAACTATATGAACATGCTAGTCTGAAAACCTCTAAATTGTCTGAATAAGGAGTTGATGGGACTTATACCCAACTAACTCCAACTACTAAAATAAACTAAGTACTGAAAGAATGAAATAATTAGATAATAACATCCTCAAATAATGAGGACTCACTGCTAGTCTGTCTACTGAACGAATGATCTACTAAGGATGCTCTATAGCTCGTACTTCTAAACCTATATTCTAAAACACCATAGCGCAAAAGAAAATTATGAGTCAGTACATGAGAATGTACTGGTATTCAAGTGAGGTAAGTTGAATGTAAAGGTTCATATGCATGAACTATAACCAACTGACATGAACACAAACATGACTACGTGAAGATACATGCATGAATACGTGAACTGTAACTGAACTCATGATAATACTAAATCTGAATAATGATAACATAAGTTTCATATTAACTAAGTGACTATGTCTGATAGTCCTCACTCTAATGGAACAAGATGAGTTTCGTGCTGAACTATGTGACTGTATCTGACAATCCTGAATCTAAAGAACTATATGAGTCTTTTTACTAAGAATGAGACTGAGACTGAGACTGTGGGAGATAGTCATCTAACCGACATTCCCTAATAAGTTATTATAGCTGAATTGGGGTCCAATCTGTAACCCCAATAGGAAGGTTGTCAATACCGCACCACTGATAAGGACAAGATGTGAGTGACCCTCATCTAGCAGTGTCCCTAAAGAAGAATGATGGGACCCTCGCCTGGCATTGTTTATCCACCTCATCAACTCTCAAATGACAGTGTTAATGTCTCAACCTATGCCGGCTACATAGTTCTAGAATGCAAGGATTGTTTCTAAGGGTCACACCCTCTACTGTCAGTGTGTACCCTAGTCCTTAGGTTCATTCGGTGCTGAATCCTATTACCAACTGAGTAGACACTGAACTGATTAAATTGAGATGAACTGGACTGAGTTCATTAAATTCTGTGGACTAACGGAATATTACTAAATTTTTTTAACTGACTTAGTTCATGAGATAACTGAGTTTTCCTGAGTCATGTAACTGACTGAATTCTATTGATCATGGCGTGACTGAGATTATCATGAAACTGACATTGGCTCAACACACATAACTAAATTGTTGGATACAAATACCCCCAGGACTTGATAGCATAAAAGTAATTCATGGAACACGTTCGAAAGCACAACAATGGCTACACATATAACCATAATTCATTGACTAAGACATTTTATCAAACACTTGACATGCATTAACTTGTA
Organism: Capsicum pubescens; assembly: GCA_030864215.1. Taxonomy (NCBI): domain Eukaryota; kingdom Viridiplantae; phylum Streptophyta; class Magnoliopsida; order Solanales; family Solanaceae; genus Capsicum; species Capsicum pubescens. The sequence goes on from CM061543.1 coordinate 174,865,175, forward strand.
CATGAATAGGGATTTCATACTATCATACTATAATGGAACTTTTCCTTCACTTAGGCATTTAATCAAACATATAGGGAGAATACTTTGGTTATACCATCATCAATTCATCTAATTATCATGGTTGCATAAATAAATTTATAATTTGAAGGGTTTATCATTAATATTATGTAAATCATCACATACTAGGATCAATCATTGGAACATGTAATTTAAAACATGAATCAAAACCCAACAACAAAATGGACATGAATTTTAATTCAACTAAATCATGAGCATTCATAAATACACAAATCTTTGGAATTTGAAAAGAGATTCTTGAACTTCATGGGTGAAAGGGACCCATGAATCAACACTTAACATACCTTGATTGTGAGTTTCTTGAATTTCTTGGACTTGAAGAACTTGAATATCTTAGTTTCTTGACGAAAGGTTGGGATCTTGTTCTTGGGGATTGATCTTTGAGAGAAACCCTAATTTGGGGTTGTATATGAATAATGAAGTTATGAGTCCTGGTCTAGTATAATAGGTGTTAAAAAGTGTGGAAAATACCCAAACACCCTTATAAAAATGGCTATAAATTTCTGAATAGGATCTGCGACAGCTTGGGTGATGGTCCATCGCTTGCTTAATGGCCCGTCGACCTTCCCATCATACTAGGCCAGAATGTGATCTTTCTGCCTTGGTTGTGATGGTTTGGGAAAAAGTTTGTTGCTAGCTTAATGGTCCATCAGCCATTCCATCGCGCCTGTCCAGAAGTTTGACTCACTACCTCTGCTGCGATGGTTTGGGTGATGGTTCATTGCTAGATTGATTGTCTGTCGGACCTAGGTGGTTTGGACTGCTTTCTGTATTTCAGCCATAACTTTCTACACTGATACCGAATTTAGGCGAATTTAGTATCGATGGAAAGCTTATTAAATCTCCCAGACAAAAAAGACAAATTCTTGAAAATTCCATATGTATAAAAGTGGATTCATCCTTTAATGAAAGTCTTTAACATTTTTTTGATGATTCTTAAGCTAGGTAGAAGTACGGGGTATTACAATATCTCCCCCTTGGGAATATTCATCCTCGAATGAGACTTATTTAGATGGGATAAATGATAAGCTTAAGTACATACTGAACATGAACAACTAAAACATGACTACATGACTGACATTATTGAGATTCATGTTGATCTTGCATATCTGATATCTAGTTTTATGACTGAGCTGATACATGAATGCATGACTGAGAGTACTGATAAATTGATCATGCATATCTAATGAATGAATACATGCCTAAACTGACTCATGAACATGCGACTTAACATGTAAGGGTAAAAATACCAAGTTTTAAATGAAAATTGAGCATAGTTTGTAACTGAAATTTGAACCATAAGCTGAATGAACTTAAGGATAGCTATTACCTTGGGCTGGGTCTGAATTAGTGGAGAAGAGGTGAGGATACTTGGTCCATATATCTTTTCTGTTTCCCAAGTATCTCCCTTAACGAACTTATTTCGCCAAAGAACTTTGACTTGAGGGACTTCTTTGTTCCTCAGTCTATGACTCTGATAGTCAAGGATTTCGACTGGGATTTCCTCATAAGAGATACTGTTTTGAATGTCTATGCCCTCAACAGGGACTACGACTGCTGGTTAACCTATGCACTTCTTAAGTAAGGAGACATGAGAGACTTTATGGACTGAAGCAAGATCTAAAGGTAATTCGAGCTCATAACTAACTTTGTCGAAGCGACTGAGAATTTTGAAGGGACCAATATATCGGGGAATGAGCTTTCCCTTCTTGTCGAACCTCTTCACTCCCCTCATGGGAGAGATTTCCAGGTACACATAATCACTAATCTCAAACTCAAGATCCTTTTTGTACATAGCTACGTATGATTTTTGTTGGCTCTGAGCTATCTTGAGCCTCTCTCTGATTAACTGAACTTTCTCTAAGGTATCATAGACCAAGTCAGGCCCTACTACTGCATCCTCTCTGACTTTGAACCAACCAATTGGAAATCTGCATCTCTTATAGTAGAGAGCTTTGAATGTAGCCATTTGAATACTGGAATGATAGTTGTTATTGTATGCAAACTTAATCAAAGGAAAGTAGTCATCCCAACTACCCTTGAAATCAATTGCACACGCACTTAGCATATCATCCGAGGTATGAATGGTCCTTTCTACTTGACCATCTATCTGAGGGTGAAAGGATGTACTGAGATGAACTCGAGTACCAAGACCCTTTTGGAACACTTTCAAGAAATGAGAGGTGAACTGGGTATCTCTATCTGAGACAATAGACAATGGAACACCGTGCAATATGACAAACTCCCTGATATAGATATTGGCATAATCCTCGGCTAAATAGGAGGTATGGACTGAAAGAAAATGAGTTGATTTGTTCATCCTTTCTACAATGACCCAGACTGAATCTTGTTGATAACCAGTACGAGGAAAACCCGTCACAATGTCCATGTTCACTTCTTCCCACTTCCAAGTGGGAATATTAAACTCCTGCATGGACCCACTAGGCTTTTGATGATCAACCATAACCTGCTGACAGGTAGAGCACTTAGGCACAAACTCTACAATATCTCTTTTCATCCCACTGCAACGATAGATTTCTCATAAATGAAGGTACACCTTAGTACCCCTAGATGAATTGAGTAATGCACACCATGCGTTTTTACATGAATTCATTGCCTCAAGTCATCTACACCTAGCACACACAGAAGATTCTGACAATGCAATACACTATCTCCCCCTTAGGAGATAACCTCAACCTTCTGATCATTCAATGACTTTTTTAATTTGACTAGACTTGGATCTCTATATTGTTTTTTTTAGCTTCAAAAACTAGAGGTGATTCGAAACTACTCTGAACCCATATATTACCCTCGGATGAATTGACTAAGCGGACACCTAGTCTGCAAGATGATAAACTTCCTAAGCATGTATCTTCTTACTGTCTTCAACATGAGCAACACTACCCATAGACAGTCTACTGAGAGTTTCGGCCACTATATTGGCCTTGCCCGGATGATAAAGGACACTCATGTCATAATCTTTTAGGAGCTCTAACCACCTTCTCTGACGGAGATTAAGATCTTTCTGAGAGAACACGCACTGAAGGCTTTTATGATCTATGAATACATCTACATGAACATTATACAAGTAATGCCTCCAAATCTGCAAGGAAAAAACTACAGCCGCTAACTCAAGGTCATGAGTAGGATAATTCTTATCATAGGGCTTAAGTTATTTGGGGTGTAGGCTTTGACCTTACCATGCTGCATAAGGACATAACCCAAACCTACTCTACATGCATCACAGTACACCACGAACCCATCTGAACCATCTGGAATAGCTAAAACTGGGGCTGAGGTGAATCGAGTTTTCAACTCTTGAAAACTCTTCTTGTAAGAACTGACCACTAAAACTTGACTTTTTTCCAAATCAATATGGACATAGGGGATGCAATAGAATAAAATCCCTTAACAAATAGTCTATAATAGCTAGCCAACCCCAAGAAACTCCTGATATCTGATGGAGAGTTAGGAAGAGGCCAATTTCTTACTGCTTAAATCTTTTGAGAATCAACTCTAATGCCATCACTAGAAATAATATGACCAAGGAATTCTACTGACCTTAGCCAAAATTCTCACTTACTAAATTTGGTGAACAACTAATGATTTCTAAGAGTCTATAATACTATTTTGAGATGGTCTGCATGATCACGCTCACTATGGGAATAGACAAGAATATCATCTACAATGACTATGATGAACATGTCCAAGTACTTCTTGATCACACGGTTCATCAAGTCCATAAAAGTTGTTAGGGCATTGGTAAGATCAAAGGAAATGACTAAGAATTCAAAGTGACCATACCGAGTTTGGAAAGCTATTTTTGGAATGTCACATTCTCTGAGTCTGAGCTAATGATAGCCTGATCTGAGGTCTATCTTAGAGAAATAGCTGGCACCCTGAAGTTGGGCAAATAAATCATCAATTTTGGGAAGTATATACTTGTTCTTTACCGTGACTTTATTGAGTTAATGATAATTAATGCACATTCTGAGAGAACCATCTTTCTTTTGCACGAATAAGACTGGTACACCCCAAGAGGACACACTGGGTCTGATGAATCCCTTATCTAAGAGATCCTTCAACTGTTCCTTTAATTCTTTGAGTTCTACTGGTGTCATTCTATATGGAAGAATAGATATGGGTTGAGTATCTGGAAGAAGATCAATGTCGAAGTCTATTTCCTTTTTGCGAGGAAATCCTGGAAAATCTTTGGGAAAGTCATCTGAGTATTCATTCACTACAGGGACTGATTCAAGACTGGGAGTTTTAAAACCAGCGTCCTTAACTCGAACAAGATGATAAACACATAACTTAGATATCATTTTCCTTGCCCAAAGGTAGGAAATAAGCTGACCTCTAAACGCTGAAGTACTACCCCTCCACTCTTGGACAGGTTCATTCATAAATTGAATCGGGCCACTCTATTTTTGCAATCGATTGTGGCATAGCATAATGAATCCAATCCATGTTGATAATGACGTCAAAATTAGTTATTTGTAATTCGACTAACTCTGCTGATGTGACTTTCTAAAATATCATAACCGGACAGTTCTTGTATACCCATCGGGCTATGATGGTTTTACCCACTAGGGTAGAGACTGAGAAGGGCACTGCTAGAATTTTGGGACTGACTCCAAAATTAATTGCAATATAAGGAGTAACAAAAGATAAAGAAGCTCCTGGATCTAGCAAAGCGTAAACATACAAGTGAAAGATCTATAACGTACCAGTGACCACATCAAGAGAATTTTCCTAATCCTATTGGGACTGGAGGGAATAAAGTTTTTTTTCCGTTGCCCACTGGTTGCGCTAGAAGTGACACCCTACTGATTCGGGCTACCGAACTGAACTGAGGAATGGTTCTGCTAACCCTGAAACCCTGAGTGGGGAAAATCTCTAACTCTGTGGCCTGGATTTCCACGTCCAAAACGCACATCACTACCATATCAGTAAATACCATTGTGGTTCTTACTACAAGTCTAACAAAGAGAATGGGTGCGGGAACTACTAACAGTTCCGTAAGACTTAGAGCCTGGCTCCCTATCTCTATCACCATACCTGAACATAGGAGCTGGAGCACTGATTGGGGAAGGAGATAGAATGGATGACTTTGGGAAGAACTGAGAACTTTTACCACCCTATGACTTAGGATGATTGAAGTTAAAGCTACCAATTTTATCTCTCTTACTCTGCTTCTCTCTCATCTTAATCTTCTGCTCTTCTATCTGTAGAGCATGGATTATAAGCCTGGCTATGTCCATGTCACTAATCATCATTGTGGATATGCAATCATTGACCACACTATCATTCACCCGAGAAAAAAAACTTACTCATCTTGGCCTTGCTATCTGCCACCACATGAAGAGCATATCTAGCTAGTTGAGTAAACTTAAAAGAATACTCTTTAACTTTCTTGTTACCCATCTTGAGGTTGATAAATTCTAAAACCTTAGCCTCACTCAGCTCTAGGGGAAAGAATCTATCAAGAAAGGCAGTGGTAAACTCCTTTTTACTTAATAGAACAAGCATCTATAGCCCTCTTTTCTTTCCACTGTTTAAACCCAGTGTGAGAAATATCCTGCAACTGATATGCAGCTACTTTAGTACTCTCACAAGCAGTAACTCCCATGATATATGTAACCTTTTGAACCTGATCAAGGAATTTGTAAGGGTCCTCATCGAACATATCCCTAAAAAGGAATGGAGGATTCATTCGGGTGAAGTCCCAAATCCTAGCTGCAACAGTATTGGCCACTGGGTTGGCCGGAATAGCAGTTGGCTGTTCATTCTGAGTAGCAACTGAGTTAGAAAAAGTAGTGAATGCAGCTCTGAACTCTGCATGAGAAACATATTCATCCAAGGGGTCTACTTGTATAGGCTAAGGGACTGACTGATTTTCGTTTCTTCTTTTGGGAGGCATGTTCTTTAAATGAAAGGAAGAAATGGATTAGACTGAGAGTTTAACTTGAGCTCATGCTCACTCACTCGATATGAATACTAAAAGAAGGGAAAATGTTTCTAAAACATCTCATAGCCTCATGTCCATAAGTGTGGTACGCTACACACCCATGTACAAAACTCTACTCGATACGGCTTTCAAACTTTCTAGGATACTGTTTAACCTTATGCTCTGATACCAAGTTTGTAACGCACCAAAACTAGTACTCGAAATGCGACACGGTGCTTATGACCCTGAAAGACCACAATCTAACCCATGTCTGATATCTAAAACTGAGCACTGCATAATATACTGTATAAATGCAAAATAAAAGGATTAAAGGCCATAAGGTTAAAATATCTAATAAAACATAACATATGGAGATATTGTATATCAATACCAAAATAACTCAAATAACTATTGGAACATGCTAGTCTGAAAGACTCTAAACTGTCTGAATAAGAAGTTGATGGGACATGTCCCCAACTAACTCCAACTGCTTAAATAAACTAAGTACTGAAAGAATGAAATAATTAGCTAATAACATCCTCGAATGATGAGGGCTCACTGTTTGTCTATCTGTTGAATGGCTGATGTACTAAGGATGCTCTAGATCTTGTACTTCTGAACCTATGGTATAAAACACTATAGCAAAAATGAAAAGTATGCGTCAGTACATGAGAATGTACTGGTACGCAAGTGAGGTAAGATGAATGAAAAGTTCTGTATGCATGAACTATAACCGACTAACATAAATAAAAATATGGCTACGTTAGGATACATGCATGAATACATGAATTGTAATTGAAGTCATAAAAATACTAAATCTAAATACTGATAACCTGAGTTTCGTATTAACTGAGTGACTGTGTTTGACTTCCCTGATTCTAATGGAACAAGCTGAGTTCCTTGTTGAACTGTGTTACTATATCTGACAGTCCTGAATCTGAAGAACTCTTTGAGTCCTTTTACTAAGACTGAGATTGAGGCTGTGAGAGATAGTCATCTAACCGGCATGCCCCTAAGAAGCTAATATAGCTGAGTTGGGGTCCAATTTGTAACCCCAATTAAAAGGGTGTCAATACCGCGCCACCGGTCAGGACAAGCTATGAGTGTCCCTTATCTGGCAGTGTCCCCAAAGGAGAATGATGGGACCCTCATCTGGCAATGTGATCTACCTCATCAACCCTCAACTGACAGTGTTAATGTCTCAACCTATGCTAGCTACATAGTTCTAGAATGCAAGGATTGCTTCTAAGGGTCACACCCTCTACTGTCAGTGTGTACCCTAGTTCTTAGGTTCTCTCGGTGCTGAATCCTACTCCCAGCTGAGTAGACAGTGAATTGATTATACTGAGATGAACTAGACTGAGTTCATTGAGTTTTATGGACTGACGAAATATTACTGAATTTTGTTAACTGACTAAGTTCATGAGATTACTGAGTTTTCTTAAGTCATGTAACTGACTAAATTCTATTGATCATGGTGTGACTAAGATTATCATGAAACTAACATTGTCTCTAGACACATAACTAAATTATCAGGTATAAATACCTCCAGGACTCGATAGCATAAAAGTAATTTATGGCACACGTTCAAAAGCACAACAAGGGCTACATATATATCCATAATTCATTGACAAAGACATTTCATCAAACATTTAAGATGCATTAACTTGTACATGATTGGTCATTTCATACTATCATACTATAATGGCACTTTTTCCTTCACATAGGCATTTAATCAAACATATGGGGACCATACTTTGGTTATACCATCATCAATGCATCTAATTATCATGGTTGAATAAATAAATTTGTAATTTGAAGGGTTTATCATTAATATTATGTAAATCATCACATAATAGGATCAATCATTAGAACATGTTATTTAAAATATGAATCAAAACCCAACAACAACATGGACATGAATTTCAGTTCAACTAAATCATGAGCATTCATAAATACACAAATCATTGGAATTTGAAAAGAGATTCTTGAGCTTCATAGGTGAAAGGGACCCATGAATCAACACTTGACATACCTTAATTGTGAGTTTCTTGAAGCTTTTGGACTTGAAGAACTTGATTCTCTTAGTTTCTTAAAGAATAATTGGGATCTTGTTCTTGGGGATTGATCTTTGAGAGAAACCCAAATTTGGGGTTGTAGATGAATAATGAAGTTATGAGCCCTAGTTTAGTATAATTAGGTGTTAAAAGGGTGGAAAATACCTAAACACCCTTAAGAATATGGATTTAAATTGTTGAACGAGCTCTGTGATGGCTTGGGCAATGGTCCGTCGCTAGATCGACGGCCCATCAAACTTCCCGTCGTTCTAGGCCAGAATGTGATCTTTCTTCCTTGGTTGTGATGGTTTTGGCGAAGATTCAGCACTAGCTCAGTGGTACATCGTCCATTCCGTCATACCTAGCCAGAAGATCGACGCACTACCTCTACTGCGATGGTTTGGGTGATGGCCCGTCGCTAGATTGACGGTCCGTCGAACCTTTCCAGCACACCAAGGCGATTCAGACTTCTTTTTGTATTTCGGCCATAACTTTCTACCCCTATACCGAATTTAGATGAATTTGGTATTGATGGAAAGCTTATTCAATCTCCCACACAACCAAAGCCAAAATCTTGAAAATTCCATGTGTATAAAAGTGGAGTCATCCTTTAAAGCTAGTCTTTAACATTTTTGGGATGATTTTTAAGCAAGGTAGAATTACGGGGTATTACAGTTGATCCCCAAAACCGAATTTCACAATTTTTCAAATCAAGGGACGAAATGATATTTAAATGCCATAAAACCACACAAACCATGATACCAATATACAATTGGCTTTCAAATTTGTTGGAGCTATCCATTTTTTAATCTGACACACAGATCAATAATTGTTGATCGAAGTCAACTATAAGGCTTTTAAAGCCACCAAAACTCACAAAATTGCACAAATCATATTAAAATGCATTAGGAATCGAGCCAAACTTCTCAACACCCCAAAAATACAACAGTGCAACCGCAGTAAGGGTTAAAATGGTCAAATCAAATAAAAATAAATATTTCACACAAATCACCAAAAAGATAAGTCATTAGATCATCTACCACTAAGAATATACTTTGTCCTCAAACTAAGGGCAATAGAAATAACTAAATCCACAAAAAGTTAGGGGGTAATTACTATGCATATCCGACTCTAACTTGTAATTAGACTCATCTAAAGGACGATGCCTCTACTAGACCTTAACCACATGAATAACTCTAGAATTAAATCGTTTGACATCATTAGATTAAATAAAGATAGGGTCCACTACAAAAGAAAATCGCTCACTAACTAGACTAAATCCTAATGAATGACATGAGACTCATCTGGAATATAACGACAAAGTATGAAAACATGAAAGACTGGATGAACAGTGGATAAATCTAGAGGCAAGGAAAAATCATAAGACACATCGCCAATAGTCCAATGAATCTCAAGTAGCCTAATATTCTTGGGGCTAAGCTTGACCCTCTTCCCAAACCTTATCATGTCCTTCATGGGAGAAACAAGAAGAAAGACATGATCACCAATATTGAATCTCAAGGCATGAAGTCTATGATCTGCATAGAACTTTTGCCTACTCTAAGACGCTCATAGTCTATACTAAATAACTCAAAATTTATCCAAGGAATCAAGTTTGAACCTCGATGTTTAATCTTCAAAATACCAAACCAACCAACTAGAGAGAGACATCACCTATAATACAAAGTGTTGACTGGAGTCATTTAAATATTGGAATAGTAACTTTTATTATATATAAAGTCTGCCAATGCTAGATATTGCTTCCACTAAACAACAAAGTCCATCACACAAGCACAAAGTATATCCTCTAAATCTTGAATAGTCCTCTCCAACTGACCGTTAGTTTAGGGTGAAAAGTTGTACTAAGATCAACCCGAGTACCCAACTCCTCCTGAAAAGTCTTCCAAAAGTGAGATGTGAACAATAAACGTAAATTTGAGATGATAAACACTGGCATACCATGAAGACAGAATATCTCCTGAATGTACCTACGAACTAACCTCACAATGCTGAAGAAAACTTAAACAAGAATTAAATGGGTATATTTGTTCAACCGATCCATGATAACCCAAACACTATCAGAACCATGAGAAGTATGAGGCAACCCAGTCACAAAGTCCATAGTGATCCTCTCTTATTTCCACTCGAGAAAGGGTAACATCTGAAGCAAACCACCAGGCCTCAAATACTAGACTTTCACCTGCTAGAATCATAAGCAGCGAGTTACAAAGCCCTGCAACGTCCTTTCTCATAGCGCTCAACCACTAATGTTGCCTCAAATCACGATACATCTTAGTCACTTATGAATGGATGAATACTTGGAATAATGGGCCTCCTCCAAAATCAATCTAATCCAATCTCCCACTCTCATTAACAAACTAGGCCTCCAATCCTTAGAACATAACCTGAATCAAGTAAGGCTACATTAGCCTCCCCATTTAACACCTTATACAAAAATAATCTCAAGCCAATATCTTAAAATGAATGAGCCCAAATCAGCTCCATCAAAGAAAACCTAGCCTTCACAAATGCAAAAACACACTTAGGGGTCAAAATATCAAGCCTAGTCTTGTAATTAGAAAAAGATTAAACCCATAAGGACAAAGCACTCTCCTGAGTTAGAAGATATTCCAAGATATCCATGCTATTCTACTTCTAGCTTAAGGCATCCACAACCATATTGTCCTTGATCGGATGATAGAGAATAGTCAAAAAATAATCCTTAATCAACTTAAGAAAATAATTCTACCTCGTATTAAGATCTCTCTAGGTGAAGAAATACTGAAGACTATGATGATCTGATAAAATCTCACAATGAACTCCATACTAGTAGTCTCTCTATAACATTGAAACAAAAATAATTATGCACAACTCCAAATCAAGGGTAGGGTAATTCTTTTCATAGAGCTTCAACTGAAGAGAAGCATAAGAAATCACCTTACTCTCTTGGATCAAAACAATACCTAACCCAACACCAAAAGAATCATTGAATATGGTTAAACCCATGCCCTCCTTGGGCAAAGTCAAGATAAAGCTAAAGAAAATAAATCCTTGAGCTTTTGAAAGCTTGCCTCAAGAGCCTCAAACCACTAAAAAGAAATCTTCTTCTAGGTCAACTTGGTCAACGGAGTTGTAATAGATGATAAACCCTCAATAAAGCACTGATAGTACCCTTCTAAACTAAACTTCAAATATCGATTAGAGAAGTGGGCATAGCCATCCTTGAACCACTGCAATGTTGGCTGGATCAACCATAATATAATTCTTGGTCACCATGTGACCTAAGAAAGATAAAGACTCTAACCAAAAATCACACTTAGAGAACTTAGCATACAACTTCTCGTCCCTCAATCTTTGAATCTTAATTCACAAATACTCCTCGGGGTCGGCCTCACACATAGAATAAACCAAGATATCATCTATAAATAAAATGAAAAGGGAGTCTAGATATGGTCAAAATAGCCATTTCATCAACTCCATGAATGTGGCTAGGTCATTGGTCAACCCAAAAAACATGACCAAGAACTCTTTATGATCATACAAAGTCCAAAAAGATCTCTTTGGAATATCTGAAGCTCTAATCCTCAACTGGTGATACCCAAACCATAAATTAATCTGTAAAAACACAGAAGCACTCTGAAGATGATCAAGTAAATAATCAATACGAGGATGAGGATACTTATTCTAAATTTTCACCTTGTTCAACTGTCAAAAATGACTACACATATGCATCGACCCATTCTTTTTCTTCAGAACCAAGACATGCGCACCTAAAGGTGATACATTAGATTAAATAAATCATGTATCCAACAACTTATGCAACTGATCCTTCAATTTCTTTTAATCAATTAGGGAAATCCTATATGGAGGAAAATAAGGAGAAAAGAGTAAAAGTGAATTCCCAAGTAGTAGCTTTTGGTGTTGAAAAGTTGATGTATTATATATGGGAGTAATATAATAAAGAAGAGAGAAATTGATCAATAATGAATCATGTGTTGATAGAGAATACTCTCTACTCAATATATGTTAACTAGCTTAAAGAGATAGGACAAAATAAAAGAAGATGTGTGGAGGAAGAGGTGGTGAGAATGTGGTCATGAGAGAAGACCATAATGTTGAATGTGATGTATTAGATCATTTAGGGAAAATGGTCACTATTTCTTGGAAAAATAGTATACCCATCCCGTATCCTACTTTACAACTTTTAAAGTCATATTTTATCCTAAGCTTCAACATTTTGGCATTAGTAAAGTATACACTAAGGGAAAACCTATGGTTCATCTTGTGTAACTTGTGAATTTCTTGTGAGAGTGAGTGTTATTTATTTCTTATGCCCATTCTTGTGAAAAAATTGCATCTATGTTAGTGATTATGGGTAACCCTCTTATTGTGAAGGCACATGATTGATGATAGTAAGGTGATTTATAAGAATACATTGATTGAGTAATATTCATGAGTTTTCCAACTTGGTGAGTCAATTCTTGAGTTTTGGATGTTTTGAAGTAGTATTCATGAGTTTTTAAGTGTATATGATATGTTTGTTTTTAAAACTTGTATCTGTGTAATCATTGTAGTAGTAGCTTGAGTGTCTTGCCTATAGTAGTAGTGAGGATCCTTTTAATGATATGGTACTTAAAGTAAAGAATTGTTCGAGGAAGAAAAAGTCTTTATGTATGGGGTGATGTTCTTAGATGGATTTATGAACCTAAGTATTGTTATCTACGCTTAATTAGGTTAGGTTTGAGGACTTCTCTTATGTTTATCTAGTTAATCTTTGTATGAATGAGAATATAAAGGGTTAAGTTATCTGTTGATAGTTTTTAAGGTGTGTTGATAATGAGTTTGGAGTCAAAACATAAGGTTAAATATCAAATGAGAAAATTAGTAATTTTAGCTTGAGCTATGTTCCTTTCTAGTTCATCGTGTTGGATTTAATTGAGTTTTTAGCTCTAATTTGTGGTGATTGATTTCCTAGGATTCTTGGGGAGTTTATTTATATGGTATAGGGATTATATACAAGTAGTAAATCAGGTGCAAAAGTCACCACAAAGCAAGGTATAAACAACCAAATGCATGGAGTACAATGTGACCAAATCTTGAATTTGTGGGCTTATTGACGTGCCACGCTGCCTAGCAACCACTATAAGTGAGTGGAATCCCATTGCATGAATTCTAATATGTTTTGTACAGTGTCCCTCTATGATTTAAATGGTTCACAAACCCTAGGCCGTGCGATAAAGTCATGGCACGTTGCTATGTTTAAATCGAGTAGTTTGGTCCTATTATAAATAGGACACTCCAACCTTTGTGTATATTTTGGACAACCTTAGGGCTTTGATATACTCTCTATAAGGCTTCAATTAGGGTTTTTATCCCTATACTTTAGTTTATCTAATGATTATAACATTAATTCATCTATTTTGATTACGTGTATTTACATGAGTGGCTAAATACAATTTTTTGGGACCAAGTCCAAGAACACAATTAATCTTGTTAGAAATTAAATTAGTTTGGTTATTTATCATTGTTGGTTGCTTGTTTATCAGTGTGTTCACTGTTTTAAGGATTCAGGGCCCTTAGACTACATGCTTAATTCTATCATGAGCCCAAAAAGAGGAACGATAGGATAGAACATGGGGTAGATGTAATAGGATTATAATCTCTTAACTGAATGATGTTACGATTTGTATTTAGGATAGGTATATACCAAAATGCCTTATTTGGTTCAATTATGGGGTGAAATGTGAATGCATTTAACTTAGTTCTCATATCCCCACTCAACGATGTGGTCGTGGGTCTAAGATAGATAGTTTATTAGAGGTTTGCAAGGCCATAGTCATAATATCAACCCCGTGTACCAACAACTAAGATAATTAGCCTGACAAACCAAGTTCTATAGCTTAGTATATTTCTTCATAGTGACTTAACTATAGGTTTCTCCCAATTGTTCCCTATGGATTTGACCCGACTCCAAAGTTTGTTAAATATATTAACGACGACCGCCTTACACTAAATTGACGTGTAAGTTGAGCATTATCAAATGTGATGCCATTGCTGGGGAGAAATTTGGCGTATTGAGTTGGTTTTGAATTTTAGCCTACTTTCTTGAATTCAAACATGTAAATATTTGTTTTTAGTTCTCTTTTATTTCTGGTGTTAGGTAGATTTTTATTTTAGTTTACTTATTACTATGTCGTCTTGTAATGAACATGATCTTGGTGGTTGGAAATCGTATCTTGATGATCCAGGTCCATATTGTGATGTACCTCACTTTTGGCAAGATTGTAGATATGCTCCCCGGGGAGAGATGTGTGCACCATCTCCATCCTACTGGGAGTATGATTTTTATTTATGTGGTGGTCAAGATAGACATTGGAGTGATTTCCCAAATGCCCCCTCCCCTCTGAATGCTAACCAAAATTATAGTTTTTCTTATGATTTTTATAGGTCCTATAGATAAGAATAGGAAGAACGAAACACCAAAAAAAGTGGCATTAAAGCTATGCTTCAACTAATGTTTGAGTTTGTGGACACAACAAATGATATCATACGTGATATACATCAAGACATAAGGGAAAATAACGAGGAAAGAAGAATGATAGAGGACATAGATACAGAGGTCAAGCTTTCAAAGAACTTTTCCACATTATGTTTAGATGTTATCTCGTCTGTAAAATCATTTAACATAATGGATGAGTGTCAAGATGAGGAGCAAGAATCCGATGTTGATGATGATCTTGATGTTGAGCAACCCTCGATGATTTCCCAACCAACTGAACCATTTATGAATGAAGATGCCAAAGATGAGGAGATGGTACTAGAGTCAAAAGAAGAAATCAAGTACAATCTGTGTGAAGATGCCATACCATTTTGGGGTACAAATACTAATAGGGACGCAACTCCAAAATTTAGAGTTAGTTCTCATTCGAACCACTTTTCAACATTTTTCTTGGTGGATGTGAGGAAAGTCGAATCATCCAAGCAAATGATGAATTTTTAAAATGAGGAAGAAGATTCTTACATTTTGGAGTTTGTCCTTCCAAAAGGGTATACTACAACCCCAATCTTGAAAGACAAGAAGCTTAAAGATCGATGTCCATTTAGTAGCTGTTAAAGATTCTCACCGTTGCCAAATGAGCCAACATGAAAGTTTGATGCAAAATTGGGCAAGTAGTTCAAGTCTTCACAGTGGCGTGATAGAACATTCCTCATCATGCCCTCACATTTTCCCAACACACCCCGAAGATGTATTGATCAAAAGTTTGGTCAACATTTCAAATCCTCCAAGTGGAGACATAAACAATTATCAACAAGGTATCTTGATGAAGATTGAGTAGTCAAGATAACTTAGTCGTGCCGCGACACTAAATTAAGCGCTTCTTTGGAGGCAACCCAAGGTATTTTGTTGTTTGTATTCGTATTATGTGATTTACATCAGATCTTCGCACCCGTGGTGCCATAGGTATGTTTCTAACTCTCGTATTTTTGTTTGATGAATTAGGAACGTTGCATTATTTTAAGTCGAGGGTGGGGTTACTTGTAGGTGCTGATATCCTCCGTGGGTTTTTGTTGTCGTGCCTCTTTTCCCCGGAGTCTTGTTCCTAGTAGAGTTGGCATGTTTAGGCGTATTGTTTTTTGTTTTGTGATGTTTCATAGTTAACTAGGAGAAATACAAGTAATTAGGCAGTTAATATATTTTGTGATTTTTGAGCACCTTTCCAAGTGTCAATTTGTAATACTGTGTGAATTGCATTCATTTGTGACCATAGTGCATATTTTGATGGCATTAGTTCTGGCAACTTGATAATCAGTGCTAAACAATTGCACAAACCAGATAAGTAGTGATGTGTAATATATTTGTTTGCCATGTGTGTGTGAGGTCTTACTCAGTTCCCTTTGTGTGTGAATCCATAACTTGTCCGGTTAGTCTTGCCTTGGTTGTAGGATAGGGGTTAGGAAAGGATCATAGGCCATTTTTTATTGTAACCTACTTTCATCCTAAATGACCTTCCCAATATGAATAATATCCCTTGATCCTTGATTTGAGCCCATATTCCTGCTTCTTTCTATGAAACCTCTCACCTTCTCGTTTACATCATAATGAACCTGTTTTGCCCCTGGTCCTCCTTGGACACTGTGCACTTTGACTTAGCAAAATATGCTAAGTTGAGGGTGTCTATCATAGGGGTACATGATACAAAATGAGAATGAAGAGAGGTAGAATAAGAGAAAAGAATAAAAAGTCGGGTGTGGTGCAAAAAGAATAAGAAAAGAAAAAGTTCTGTAAGAGATGAGAAAAAGATAATTTGGTTTTTGAAAAGATAGCACCCACCTTGAGCATGTGTGATTAATAAAAGAGAGGAAGATAAAAAGGTTAAAAAGTTAGACCCCAAGAGGTTAGTTTTGTTTTAAGGAGGCGTAGTCACTTTAAATACCCTTGAATATCATACCAGCCCCTATCCTACATTACAAGCCAAGAAAAAGACATATAATTATCCTAGCTGACCTGTCTGAAAACCTTGGTACTGACTATAAGGGAAATCCTATGGCATTTGACGTACATTGAGTGGAACTTCAATCTGAGAGTGAGTCTCGTGATTATCCCTATGAGTATATATGTTATTTCTTATATGAGAGAAAAAGGGATTTCTTTGTTGTGAGGGTACACAGGTTATGTTTCTAGTTGCTAACTTATTTGGATAGTGTGATCTTGGTACATGCATGGTTTCTATTGCTGAATTTATGCCATATCTTGATTTCTATGTGTTGCATTGTTGTTTTTCAATAGTATACACAGTTGAGTTTGAATTGATTGACCAGGGAGAAGGTGATGTTGTGTTGAGATGATATAGAAAATTGACTGCCGAATGTACTTTGTATTCTCTTTGCTATATTTTTGTTGCTTGAGACAAACAATTGTTTTAAGTTGAGGGTGTTGATGTTCTAGCATTTTATTAGCACATTTAAGACTTTTAACTCGGAATAATTGTAAGTTGTTAAGTAACTATCGTTGTTTTTGATGATATTTCTTTGATATTGCAGTGAAAGGAAAGATGCAAGAGAACTTAAGACAATAAGGACAAAAAGAGGTGAATATGAAACAAATAGCCAAGAAATTGCCGAAGAGCAGTTGATGACTTTTGTGATAAGTAGTCAACTTGGTGATAAGTTATCAGGTCCATCGTCAGCTGGAGGCAATGTGATGAAGTTGGAGTAGAAGTGTGATGACATCCCCTGATATGTCGTCAAAAATTTGATAAGCTATAAAGAGCGTCGTCAGCCTTAGACAGAGAATGGACTTCAGCTGGAATCTGTGATGACATTGGTGATAAATCGTCAAAGTTCTGATAAGCCATACAGTTTCATCGTCAGCCTAAAGTAGAGATGTCAAAATTGAAGAGGATCTGACGACGTTCCTGATAAGGCGTCAAAACCCTGATAAGGCATCACGCATATCGTCGTCTATTCCAAGAAAACGTTGTAACATGTGATTTTGTTTCCATAATTAGCCTAAGTATTTAAGGACAAGTCTAGGTTTTCCTTAAGAGTTTGAGTCATCAAAGGGACGAATTTCAGAAATTGTAATTCCAAATTTTCCTTTAAGTTACAGCTATAAATAACAACTTTTAGGGTTTCAAAAGAGGAGGGGGGAGAAATCTTAGACATCTCGAACTTCATGAAATTGAGTATTTCTCTCTCTAGTTTTGGATACACTATCACCATTAACTTGTGAGAGATTACTATTGCTTTTTGCGAAGTTATTTAGTGATTGAATCGAAGAAACAATTATTTTTTTTCATTGCTCTGAAGTTTATCTTCCAATCATCAATTCAATTATGTGTTTCGTTCGTTACATCATGAGTGGCTAAACTCCATTAACCTGAATTATGGGATCTAGGGTTAGGCCTTGATAAGGTGCTAAGTGTTCAAGATTCAAAAGGTGGTAGGATTTCTTGATAATTTTGAGATTTTAATTAACATCTGTTGATTGCAAACATTAGACACACCTGCTTTAATTTGCTTGAGAAAGAAATCAAATATAGTAGTAAGTGAATTATCAATAGGGACTCGGAAATATTTCATTTAATAATCAGCATTGTAACAACGATGGTTAACCTGAGGTAAAATCTGGGCAGTAAATAGAAATTCCCTAAGTTCGAGGGGATTAGGGAATTAAATGCTTAAGTAGGTCGAGAGACATTTAAGCGTAACATCGATAAAGATAGCTTGTTATCCTACCCACCGTGAGAATCTTGAACCACTTTTAGCATCTTTCATGTACGGTAAACCCTAGTGAACATAATTCTGGTTATTTCATAAACTCTTGATTTACAAAAACTTAAACTAGAGCGACCAACAATTATTTGATAATCATCAAAAAAAACCCATTTTATTTTTTCGTATCATTTGTTTGAATTTAACTTGTATCTTTAGTTTCAAACTAGTTTAATTGTCACTCCCATTGTTCCCTGTGGATTCGACCCCGACTCCAAAGTTGGGTAAATATATTGACGACGACCATCTTGCACTAAATTGGCGTGTAAGTTGAGGGTTATCAAACACCTTATCACAAAATAATCTCAATCCAACATCTTAAAACTAATGAGCCCAAATCAGCTCAATCAAAGAAGACCTAGCCTTCACAAATGGTAAAGCACACCTTGGGGTCAAAATATCAAGCCTAAACATCTAATTAGCAAAAGACTGAACCTATAAGGCCAAAGCACTCTCGTGAGTCAGAAGATATGCCAAGATATCCATGCTAGTCCACTTTTGGCTTAAGGCATCCACAACCACATTGGCCTTGCCTGGATAATAGAGAATAGTCTAAACTAATCCTTAATCAACTCAAGAAAATGATGCTACCTCATACTAAGATCTCGCCGGGTTAAGAAACACTGAAGACCAAGATGATTTGAGAAAATCTCACAATGAACTCCATACAAGTAGTCTCTCCATAATTTAAAAGAAAAAAAATAATTGCGTACAACTCCAAATCATAGGTAGGATAATTCCTCTCATTGGGCTTCAACTGACGAGAAGCATAAGCAATCACCTTACTCTCTTGGCTCAACACAACACCTAACACAACACCAAAAGCATTATTGAAGATAGTAAAACCCATGCCCTCCTTGGGTAAAGTCAAGATAAAGCTAAATATAATAAATCCTTGAGCTTTTGAACACTCGCCTCACAAGCCTCAAACCACTAAAAAGAAATCTTCTTCTAGGTCAACTTGGTCAACGGCGTTGCAATAGATGATAAACCCTCAACAAAGCACTGATAGTACCCTACTAAATGAAACTTCAAATCTCAATTGGAGAAGTGGGCATAGCCATCCTTGAACCACTGCAATGTTGGCTGGATCAACCATAATACAATCCTTGGTCACCATGTGACCCAAGAAAGAGAAAGACTCTAACCAAAATTCACACTTTGAGAACTTAGCATACAACTTCTCATCCCACAATCTCTTAATCATAATTCACAAATGCTCTTCAGGGTCGGCCTCACACATAGAATAAACCAAGATATCATCTATAAATAAAATAAAAAGGGAATCTAGATATGGTCAAAATAGTCATTTCATCAACTCCATGAATGTGGCTAGGGCATTGGTCAACCCAAAAAACATGACCAAGAAATCTTAATGATCATACCAAGTCCAAATAACTCTCTTTTTAATATCTGAAGCTCTAATCCTCAATTGGTGATACCCGAACCATAAATAAATCTTTAAAAACACTGAAGCTGGTCAAGCAAATCATCAATACGAGGATGAGGATACTTATTCTAAATTGTCACCTTGTTAAACTGTTGATCATTTTTCTTCACAAACAAGACATGTGCACCCAAAGGTGATACACTAGGTTAGATAAATCATTCACCCAACAACTTATGCAACTGATCCTTCAATTCCTTTGACTCAATTAGGGCCATCTTATAAGGAGAAAAAGAAATGGGTTTGGTGCCCAGCTCAACATTAATAACAAAGTTGATACCATGATCCAGAGACATACCAAGAAAATCCATAGGGAAAATATCCATGAACTCACATACAATACGAATAGAATCCAAAGAAAGAGGTGAAGTAATACTAGTATTATGAAGATGAGCCAAATAAGAAATACATCCTTTCTCAACCAAGCGATGAGCCTGAAAAAAGGACATAACTCTCTTGGGACTCAAATAAAGTACCCCTTCCAAACTATCATTGGAACACCATGCTAACCTAAAGTCATGGTCTTAGCATAACAATCTAGGACAACATGATAATGATCTAACCAATCCATACCAAAGATGACATCATACCATATCTAATACAGTTAGATCTACCCAGGTCTCACACCACGTAAAAGTTATTACACAAGATTGATACACCCAATCCACTATAAAATAGTCTTCTACAGGGATAGATACATGATTAGGGACGTCAAGAGGCTCACAAGTAGAATAAAAAACCCAAATTAAAATACTCAAACACGTAAGTGAAAGTCAACCCCAAATCAATAATATAGATGCAAATCTGAAATAAATAAGGATTATACCTATGATGATAGCTTTGGAGGCCTCTTCCTTCGGCCTGGTAGGTACAACATAGCACTAACCACGTCCACTACCTGACTGGGTAGTCCCTTGACCACCACTACGGGCACCACTAGGTCTACATCTCAAACCCCTAGATGAACCTCTACTCCTCATACATGAAATAATAGTAGCTCTATACACACGATGGGGACAATCCTTACCCACATGGACAACCTCATCACGCACAAAGCAATTTTATGACCCAACACAATAGGAGAAGGTATAATTAGGCCAGAACAACCACCCAAAGTTGCTAAACTAGAAGACCCACCACCTGAACAGTATAAGGTTATTTGCACAGGTCTATCATGATACCCACAAATACCTCAAGAATTTTTACCTCAAGGAGCATGACCTCTAAACTCAACCAAGTGACGCACCTTCTTGGTTCCTCTCTGAGATGCTCGAAGAATAGCCTCAATCATCTTAGCATGATCAACAATAGTCTAAAATGATGATCTATACACTACCATCTAAGTAGTATCAAGATAAAGATAAATATCTAACCCTTTCACAAATATCCAAATCTTCTCAGACTCATTTGCAATATTGGCATAAGAATATCTAAACAAGGCATAGGAATCACACCTCATATTCTACAACAATCATGGAGCCCTTCTCTAGGAGATCTACTCATCTCGCATTTGATCCCTCATATTGAAAGGCATAAACTTGCCTAAGAAAGCCTCTTTAAAGTAATCCCAAGTTATCTCTGGAGAGACAAGAGGTTGGCAACTAACTCAGCTAATCCCTGGCTGCATCTCTCAATTGATAAGTAGTATAAGTAACCCCATAAGACTCAAGCAAACCAAGGTCATGCAACTTCTCACGACAATCAACTAAGAACTCATAAACATTATTGCCTTCAACACAACTAAACCTAGGAGGACCCAAATGAGAAAACCTCTCAAACTACTAGTGATCCTCAGAAGATATAGCAGACTCACAATAATAGGAGGCTTATAAAATTTGGCTGGTTGAAATCCTATATAGGGAGGAATTATAGTAGAAGGCTGAACTCCAAATCTTAGAACATTATACTCAGATACCAGCATTGAAGGAAGAAGTGTCCTGGGGGTTTATAGAGTACTATAAGCAGAAGTTGGTACAATAGGAAGATCCATATTCAGAACTGGGGGAACACTATAAGAAGACTCTAGCACAGATAAAGATACAATACTTAGAGCTGAAGGAACACCAGGTGCACTCAAAGTAACTCTCTCTAATTGGGTTAATAAGAGAACCAGTAACGGCCCTAAGATAGGGGTAGAAGAATACAGTGGAACTAGAGTAGGACTTATATCTCTAACATGCTCATCTCCAGGCTAATGAGAGAGTCCCATATTGCTATCTCTAGATGGTATAGATCTTCATGCATGTCCCCCTGATTTCAAAGGTAGTTGGGATGAGCATTTTCCACTAATCGAGTTTGCATATAACAATAGTTACCATGCTAGCATCGAGATGGAACCATTTGAGTCTTTGTATGATAGGAGATGTAGATCACCCATTAGTTGGCTTGAAGTGGGTGAAGCTTCTTTGGTTGGACCTGATGCAGTATTTGAGGCTATGGAGAAGGTGAAGTTGATTAGAGAATGGTTGAAGACAGCTTAGAGTCGTCAAAAGTTATATGTTGATGTAAGGAGAAGGGATCTTGAGTTTGAGGTAGGTGATTTGGCGTACTTAAAGATTTCACCCATGGAAGAGGTGAAGAGGTTTGGTACAAAGGGGAAGCTTAACCCCCGTTATGTTGGCCCTTATAGAGTCTCAAGCCATGTTGGTAAATTACCCTATGAAGTTGAGTTTCCCGCAAAGTTGTTAGCCATTCATCATATTTTTCATGTCTCCATGCTTAAAAAGCATAATGGTGATTCCATTATAGTAGATCATTTAGAGAGTGTTGATATTCAGAATAGTCTTTCATTTGATGAGATTCCTATTGATATTCTAGATTTTCAGATCCGTAGACTAAGGAACAAAGAAGTTCCCTTGGTCAAAGTATTATGGTGAAAGTAGTCAGTTGAGGGCACTACTTGGGAGGCAGAACCAGACATGTGATCTAAGTACCCGAACCTTTTTTTCGTGAGTTCAGATCAAGCCAAAGGTTATATTCTTCCTTAATACAGCCCTTCTAACCTAAAGTTTCAGCTATGCATCTACCCTTATTAAGTTCATGCATTCTCTAAAGTATTCAAGAGTTTAGAAAGACATAGAGTTAGTTTAGCAAGTTCTTCCAGCTTTACGTACTCAATTTCCTTCATGCTCTAAGCTTAACTAATGACATTCGTGGATGAATGTTTCCAAGGGGGAGATATTATAATACCCTAAATTTTTCCTAAGCTGAATTTGTCCTCTACAAGGTTAAGAAGTGACTTCCTAAGTGAGTATCTTTTTAATCTGGGAAATTTAATAAGCTTTCTGTCGATATAAGATTCACCCAAATCCGATGCCCGTGCAAGAAGTTATGGTTAATTTAAGTCCTAGTCGTAAAACAACGTCATATTAGTGCTTGGCGCATCGCGGAGAGGGTCTATTTGACAATTGTCAAATTCTAGTAGAACTTCACGGTAGTGGCGCATCGCGGAGGACTCCAATTTCTCAATAGTCAATTTCCATTTTCATAGCGTGATTGTGACATATCGCGCTGAAGTTCAGGTCCTAATCAGTGGGACAATGCGATGGCTTCGCATAGAAGTGACTCCCAGATTCCCATTTGTCAATTTCCAGTGAGCCACCGTGATAATGGCGCGTCGCGGTGGCCCATAAAATTGGGTTCCTAGTTTAATTTTTCTAGCTTCATACAGAAGTTAAAAAGGGCACATTGGACTTTTTCCAAGCCTCCTAAAATATACAAACACTAAATTAAAGTCAGTTGCAAGCTGAAATTGTTCTCAAGTTCTCTCTCAACAAAAACCCTAAGTATCCAAGACCTCTTCCAAGAATCTCAAGAATCCACCATAGATTTTCTAAATTGAGTTAAGATTCAAGGATCCCAATTCAAGGGCTTCAAGAACCCTCATTCAAGAGTATGAATAGAGTCCCAAAATCGAGAGTTCATCCAAAGCTTCTAATTCAAGTTATGTGGGGTTTGAACAAGGACACTCCTTTCATCCTCGTGCCCAGAAATTGTAGTAAATTACAAGAATATATGGTTTCAAATGTTTTCTTATGAAAATTAAAGTATGGGTTTGTACCCTTTGTTGTTATTCTTAAGATTACGATAATTTCCATTTTTTAGAAATTGAGATACATGAGTATGTTGAGATTTTAATGCATAATGCTGAAATTCCAGATTTCTATAGGATTTATGAATCCCTATGATCTCTAGTATGCATTTTGATGAGTCTTAACTTGAGATTGAACTATGGACCATTAAGTCTTACTTGAGAATTATAATTTTATGAACTTCTATGCTACAAGCACCTATGATTTGAGTACATTGATATTATTGAGAAATATTTTACCTTTTTGGTCCTAATAGAGTTGGAATCCACAATGATGTTCTATTAAAACAAATAGTAATATATTTTGGTCATCAGTATAAACACGTTGAGTTATTTGAGGTGGATTTCCTAAGAGTTATAAGATAAGTATGGGAGTAGTATTTAGCAACGAGTTGGGTATGATTCCGAGGTCTCATACCCAAGAACTACATGCCACTGTAGGACTAAGATTTATGGGCCTAAGGCTGAGATAGTGATCACTGAGTTGAGGTTATACTCCCTGGAAAGAGTATGACGCCTCTCCCTAACATAAGGTTTCTTCCATAGGAGGACAAGGACTCCATGTAGCTTACATGGTTTATGTCAGTTATAAGAAAATCCTAAGTGTCCAAAGTTATATAATCCCGAGTTCTAAGTGTCCCAAGTCTAAAAGAGTTCTAGAGTTCCCAAGTTTTGAAAGTTCCTAAAAGTTCTGAGTCCTTCAGTTTTAAAGAAGTTTTACTCTCCATGAGATAAAAGTAGGAGTTTGAAAGTATTGTTTAAAGTTTCTTTAGCCTTCAAGTATTAAGAATAAGAGGAGAGAAGAGATTTTAAAGTTAAGTATAATAACTCACGAGATTTGTAATTTGTGTTTCACTATTCACGATTCATGAGAATTATATTTTAGATTTATTCAAGCCATGTGAGTCATTCATATATGCATACATGATTTTATAAAGACTAATGATAATATTAATTTTAATGCATACACCCTCATATACTGAGTACATTCCCAAGTGTTGATCCATATATACGTCTATGTGCTACATTGTCTTATAATGTAGGTTTAGGTGCTCAGTCCCAGCCTCGTTAGTGATTTCTGAGTACCTTTGTCTACATCTCCACAGTGGCGAGTCCTCATGGTTCGAGGATCTATCTTCAGACATTTTAGTATTTTATTACATATATTATTGCTTTCAGTTCAGTTTGAGTCAGTTGAGGGCCTGTCCCAATGGCTCTCTAGTCATGGAGTAGTAGAGGCTTTGTCAGACTAGTTATCAGATTGTTAGTATATTGAGATTTCCAGTATTGTGGTTGCTTGGACCGAGTATTTTCTTCGTATTTCCTATCATTTGATATGACAGTACCAGTGTTTTGCTTATTTCATCTCGAAATAAGTTATTATATATAGTAATAGGCTCTAAGGGTAATCTTGGGGCTACTTGTAGCCTTAAGCACTGTGTGATGCTTCGGGATGAGATTTTGTCGCGTTACAAACTTGGTATCAGAGCCTAAGGTTTAAGGAGTCCTAGGGAGTCTGACAAGCTGCGTTAAATAAATTCTTGATCATCGGTGTGTAGTGCGCCATATCTATGAGCAAGAGACTATAAGACGTTTTAGGAAAAAGTTGTTTCTTTCTTTCAGATCCTATCGTTCTTACAGTTGTCCCCCTCATCTAATAATTCATGCTCTTCTATTTTAGAAAATGCCTCCGTGAAGAGCGAACGCCCGCAGAAATTATAATGAGTAACCCCAACCTGTCGATCCCCTAAACGAGATTGTGTCTCATGCTGAACTTTAGACGGCCATTCAGGTGTTATCCTAAGCATTCACCATCATGGTTCTGTACAATAACAAAGACACAATTCCAAATCAGTAGAGAGGTGATTTAGCTACTGTTGGGATTTGTGATTTCATGCGGATGAATCCGCCAGAGTTTTATGGGTCTAAGGTAGGTGAGAACCCACAGTTATACCTTGAGGAGGTGAGAAAGATCACACAGGTGATGCATATTTCTGAGGAATAATGTGTTGAGTTGGCATCTTATAGGCTGAAAGACATAGCGTATGGCTGGGTGGTTGCATGGAAGAAGAGTACAGGGGAAGGTATTTCCCTCATTACTTGGAAGGTGTTCCAAGATGCGTTCTTGGATAAGTTCTTTCCGTTAGATATGAAGGAGAAGAAAATGGAGGAGTTTATGAACTTAAGGCAAGGCTCCATGAATGTTAAGGTGTACTACTTGAAGTTCAACCAGATACCCAAGTACGTTCCTGATTTGATTTCTGACACCTGAGCTAGTATGAGCAAGTTCGTGATAGGTATTTCTTGTTTGGTATTGAAAGAG
Organism: Capsicum pubescens; assembly: GCA_030864215.1. NCBI lineage: Eukaryota > Viridiplantae > Streptophyta > Magnoliopsida > Solanales > Solanaceae > Capsicum > Capsicum pubescens. The sequence continues at coordinate 174,891,395 of CM061543.1, forward strand.
TGTAGAACTGTGATACTGAATAGGGATATAGATCTGCCTAGGTTGATGATACATGTACAGCAGATAGAGGTAGATAAAATAAAGAAGAGAGATAGAGTGAGGGGTAACAAGAGGGCTCGATCAGAGCAACATGAATATAATCAGGCTAGATCCCATGGAGGGAACCGTCTATAGTTCCAGGGATGTTCGGCCATGCTAGTGCCTTCACCAGCTAGTGCTTCCACTCCTAGAGACAGGTAGATGAAAGGGAATAAGTGATCTATGTCCCAGTCCTAGAACAGTGTAAATAACAGACCCCGCTATCCTTTATGATCTAAGTGTGGTAGGGATCATCCCGGTGAGTGTTTAGTAGACAAGAGGAGTTGTTTTAGTTATGTCAAGCTAGGCTATTAACTTAGAGATTTTCCACATGCTAGGCAGGGGAACAGAGATGCCCAACCCCAGACACAGACTACTAGTGCACCAGCTCCTGTAGCTCATTCCACCCCTTCTCAAGGCACTTCATCTAGCACTACTGCGGTCAGCACCAAAATAGATTCTATGCCTTACTATCCCGTCAGGAGCAGGAGGACTCACCCAATGTTGTTACTGGTATGTTCCGTGTCTTTTGCTTTGATATTTTTGTGTTGTTGGACCCCAGGACAAGTTTCGTTTATATGACCTCATTAGTAGCTGTGAATTTCAAAATGAGTCCCGAGAAGATTCCTGAGCCTTTTTTAGTTTCCACACTAGTAGGGGAGCCAGTTGTTGCTAAACAAGTGTATATAGATTGTCCTATTATTGGTCTTCATAGAGTCATATTTACTGATTTGATAGAGTTGGACATGGTATTTTGACCTTATTCTGGGTATAGATTGGCTTCATTCTTGGTATACATCTATAGACTGTCGTACCCACGTGGTCATGTTTTAGTTCCCTGATGAACCAGTTTTTGAGTGGTCTGGGAGTTCAGTATCTCCCAAGAGTCATTTAATCTCTTATCTCAAAGCTAGAAAGCTAATATCCAAAGATTGCCTCTATCACCTAGTTAGAGTCAAAGACACTAAGTTCGAGGCTCCAACTATTCAGTCAGTCAACATTGTTAATGAGTTTTCTAATGTTTTTCCAAAAGAGGGGTACCTCCCGATAGAGAGAGAAATTAGGATTGACCTTCTTTTTGACACTCAACCTATTTTTATTCCACCATACTGTATGGCACCTGTAGAGCTTAAGAAGTTGAAAGAGCAACTCAAAGATCTTTTAGATAAAGGTTTCATAAGGACCAGTGTCTCTCCTTGGGGTACACCTATTCTTTTTGTGCAAAAGAAAGATGGTTCCTTGCGTATGTGCATTAACTATCGTCGTCTTAACAAGGTCACAGTTAAGAATAAGTACCCCTTTCCGAGAATTGATGACCTGTTTGATCAGTTTCAAGGTGCAAGTTGTTTCTCTAAGATAGACCTTAGATCCGGCTATCATTAGCTTAAAGTGAGGGAATGTGATATTCCAAAGATAGCCTTCCAAACCCATTATGGTCACTTTGAGTTTCTAGTCATGTCTTCCGGGCTAACCAATTCCCCAACGGCCTTTATAGATCTCATGAATCGAGTGTTCAAGCAATATCTTGATATGTTTGTCATTGTTTTCATAGATGATATGCTTGTGTACTCCCGTATTGAGAACGACCAGGCAGATCATCTTAGAATTGTCTTGCAAACTCTTAGAGATCACCAGTTGTTTGCCAAATTCAACAAGTGTGAATTTTTGCTAAGATCAGTAGCCTTTCTGGGTCATATTATTTCCGTCGAAGGCATTAGAGTTGATCCCCAAAAGACAGAAGCTGTATGAAACTAGCCTAGACCTATCTCTCCATCGGACATTAGAAGTTTCTTGGGTATAACTGGCTACTATCGCTATTTTGTTGAAGGTTTCTTTTTTATTTCGTCTCCCATAACCCGGTTGACCCAAAAGAAAGTTAAGTTCCAGTGGTTAGATTCCTATGAGAAGAGTTTTCAAGAGTTGAAGGTTCAACTTACTTCAGCCCCTATGTTGACTTTTCCTGATGGTACAGATGGTTTTATGGTATATTATGCTACCTCTAGAGTTGGTTTGGGTTGTGTGTTGATGGAAAGAGATAAGGTTATAGCCTATTCCTCTAGACAATTGAAGACACATGGAAAGAATTACCCAACCTATGATCTTGAGTTAGCTGTTGTGGTCTTTGCTTTGAAAATATGGAGACTCTATCTTTATGGTGTTCATGTTGACGTGTTTACTGATCACAAAACCCTGAAGTACATGTTTAATCAAAGGGAGTTGAACCTTAGGCAAAGGAGGTGGTTAGAGTTGTTAAAAGTCTATGATATGAGTTTGTTGTATCACCCGGCCAAGGCCAATGTAGTGGAAGATACCCTTAGAAGATTGTCTATGGGTAATGTTACTCATGCAGAGGAAGGTAAGAAAGATTTAGCTCGTGATGTTCATCGTTTTGCTAGATTGCGTGTTAGGTTGCTTGATTCCGCTGAGGGAAGTACTTTGGTGCAAAGTTGTTCTGAATCCTCTTTAGTTTCAAAAGTGAAAGAGAAGCAAAACTTAGATGATAGTTTGGTCATACTGAAGGGGTCAGTTAAGGACCAAAAGGTAGAGGTCTTCTCCCAAGGGGGAGATGGTGTGCTGAGATTGCAGGGTATATTGTGTGTTCTTTGTGTTGATGATCTAAGGTAGAGAATTAAGGCTGAAGTGTATGGCGCGTGATATTCTATTCATCCTGGCGCTACCAAGATGTACCGCGACTTGCGGGAAATCTATTGGTGGAGTGGTATAAATATGGATATAGCTAAGTTTGTAGCAAAGTGTGCAATGTTCCAACAGGTTAAGATAGAGCACCAAAGACCTGGTGGTGTGATGCAAGAGTTTGGTATTCCCACTTGGAAATGGGAAGGGTGAAAATAGATTTTGTGACTGGTTTACCTCTTTCGCGGCGTCATCATAATTCTATTTGGGTTGTTATAGACATACTGACTAAGCGCATTTCCTACCTGTGCATAAATCTTATACATTTGAGATTTATGCTAGATTGTATATTCGGGAGTTGGTCAAGTTGCATTGAGTTCCCTTGTTTATCATCTCAGATAGGGGTACTCAGTTTACTTCTCAGTTTTGGAAAGCATTTCAGCAAGGTCTTGGTACCCAAGTTCATTTGAGTTCTATTTTTCATCCACAGACAGATGGTCAGGATGAGAAGACCATTCAAACACTAGAAAATATGTTGAGGTCATGCGCTCTTGATTTCAAAGGTAGTTGGGATGAGCATTTGCCACTGATCGAGTTTGCATATAACAATAGTTACCATGCTAGCATCGAGATAGCACCATTTGAGGCTTTGTATGGTAGGTGATGTAGATCACCCATAGGTTGATTTGATGTGGGTGAAGCTGCTTTGGTTGGACCTGATGCAGTATTTGAGGCTATGGAGAAGGTAAAGTTGATTAGAGAAAGGTTGAAGACAGCTCAGAGTCATCAAAAGTCGTACGTCAATATGAGGAGAGGGCATCTTGAGTTTGAGGTGGGTTATTTGGTGTACTTGAAGATTTCACCCATGAAAAGGGTGAAGAGGTTTGGTAGAAAGGAAAATCTTAGCCCCCTTTATGTTGGCCCCTATAGATTCTTGAGACGAGTTGGTAAAGTACCCTATGAAGTTGAGTTGCCCACAGAGTTGTCAGTCGTTCATCCTATTTTTCATGTCTCCAATCTTAAAAAGCATATCGATGATTCCATTGTAGTAGATCCTTCAGAGAGTATTGATATTCAGAATAGTCTTTCATTTGATGAGATTCCTCTTGAGATTCCAGAAGTTGTTGTAAATTACAATAATATATGGTTTCATATGTTTTCTTATGAAAATTGAAGTATGGGTTTGTACATTTTGTTGTTATTCTTGAGATTATGATAATTTTCATGTTTTAGTAATTGAGATACATGAGTACGTTGAGATTTTAATACATAATGCCAAAATTTCAGATTTCTATATGATTTATGAACCCTTATAATCTCTAGTATGCATTTTGATGAGTCTTAACTTGAGATTGAACTATGGGCCACTAAGCCCTTCTTGAGAATTTCAATTTCATGAACTTTTGTGCTATAAGAACCTATGATTTGAGTACTTTGAGATTATTGAGAAATATTTGACTTTTTTGGTCCTAATAGAGTTGGAATCCACAATGATGTTCTATTAAAACAAATAGTAATACATTTTGGTCGTCAATATAGACCCTTGAGTTATTTGAGGTGGATTTTCTAAGAGTTCTGAGCTGAGTATGGGAGTAGTATTTAGCACCGAGTTGGGTATGATTCCGAGGTATCATACCCCAGAACTATGTGCCACCGTAGGACTGAGATTTATGGGTCTGAGGCCGAGATAGTAATCACTGAGTTAAGGTTATACTCCCTGGCAAGAGTATGACGCCTCTCCCCAACGTGAGGTTTCTTCCTTAGGAGGACAAGACGTTGGACTCCATGTAGCTCACATGGTTTATGTCGGTTAGAAGAAACTCCCGAGTGTCCAAAGTTATATAATCCCGAGTTCTAAGTGCCCCAAGTCTAAAAGAGTTTTAGAGTTCCCAAGTGTTGAAAGTTCCTAAAAGTTCTGAGTCCTTGAGTTTTAAAGTTGTTTTACTCTCCATGAGATAAAATTAGGAGTTTAAAAGTATTGTTTAAAGTTCATTTAGCCTTCAAGTATTGAGAATAAGAGAAGAGAAGAGATTTTAAAGTTAAGTATAATGACTCATGAGATTTGTACTTCATGTTGCACTATTCACGATTCATGAGAATTATATTTCAGATTTATTCAAGCCATGTTAGTCATTCATATATGCATGCATGATTTTATAAAGAGTAATGATAATGTTTATTTAAATGTATACACCCCCATATACTCAGTACATTCCAAAGTGCTAATCCACATATACATCTATGTGCTACATTGTCTTATTATGTAGGTTCAGGTTCTCAGTCCCAGCCTCGTCAGTGATTTTTGAGGTCCTTTGTCTACATCTCCATATTGGTGAGTCCTCATGGTTCAAGGACCTATCTTCAGACAGTTCAGTATTTTAGTAGATATATTATTGCTTTCAGTTCAGTTTGAGTCAGTTGAGGCCCTGTCCCAATGGCTCTCTAGTCATGGAGTAGTAGAGGCTTTGTCAGACTAGTTATCAGATTGTTAGTATGTTGAGATTTCTAGTATTATGGTCTTTTGGACTGAGTATTTTCTTCGTATTTCCTATTATTTGATATGACATTACCAGTGTTTTGTTTATTTCATCTCGAAAGAAGTTATTATATGTAGTAATAGGCTCTAAGGGTTAGCTTGGGGCTACTTGTATCCTTAAGCACCCTGTGATGCTTCGGGATGAGATTTCGGGGCATTACATTAGTCAACCCAATTGACATCACTAAGAACTCATAATGACCATAATGGGTCCTAAAAGCTATCTTCAGGATTTCCTCATCTCAAATCCTCAACTGATGGTAATCGGATCTCAAATTAATCATAGAAAATGCTAACGCACCTTATTAAGCATAGGATAATGATTCTGGTCAAACAAATCATCAATAAAAAGCATAGGATAATGATTCTTTACTGTCACCTTATTAAGCTTCCTATAATCAACACGCATATGCATAGACCTATCTTCCTTCTTCTTCATAAACAAAATAGGAGCACCCAAGGGGATATACTCGGCCTAATAAAAACCTTACCAAGAAGATCCTTAAGATTAGATTTCAACTCCTTAATCTTTGCAGGAGGCATACAGTAAGGTTCTACAGAAATAAGTTGGGTGCCAGGCTTGAGATCAGTAAAAAACTCAATCTCACAGATAGGGGGAATACAGGAAGGTTGGTATATACATATCAGGAAACTCACAAACAATACAAACAGAGTCAAGCGACGGACTCTCCACACTTGTATCACAAATATAAGCGAGATAAGACTCTCAACCCCTCAAAATAAACCTTCTAGCACGAACATAAGTAATAATCCTTGTCGGTTCATGGCTAACCATTTTCTACCACATGACTAGGGATATGTCAGGCATGGGTAAGGTAAGAGTCTTGGAAGAATAATCCATAATCGCATGATAGTGGGATAATAAATCCATGCTCAGAATCACATCAAAATCCACCATATCTGGGATGACAAGATCAACAAAAGTATCAATATAGCTAGCAGTCACAACACATGATCTAAATACTTGATTCACTTCTAAAAAATAAACCTGGGAGTAGATACACACAATGGCATTGATAATAAATCATGAGACAACTACAATTCTGGTGCATAGTAAGTAGAAATATAAAAATAAGTGGATTCTGAATGAAATAAAGAAAGGGTCGAATGGCGACACACCAAAATTATACCTGTACCAACAACATCCAAAGTCTTAGCCTCAGGTGTAGAAGGTACTCTATATAACTAACCATGCCAACCTACTTAAGAACCTCATCGAGTACCTCAAAAACCACACCTACGACCATGAGAACCACCTCTAGATAAGGGATGAATTTTTCTAATATGGGGAACACTTTGAGACAAAATAATAATTGCTCTACGACTAGGGAACTCACGCACCAATTGATTAAAATATCTACAGCTAAAACACGCTTTCAAAGTTTAACCAGAACCAACTGATATGGCTGACATAGAATAATCACTATGGCTAGAATACTTAGAAGACGGATCCCTCAAAGACTGACCATTTCCCTGACCAGGGAAATCACTAGAACTAAACTGACGTCAATCAGTAAACTGATGAGTTACCTAAATTGGTCGACTAGGCTGACTCTGAGGCTGATAGGGTAGATGCAAAGCAAACCCGCCATGAGAACTACTACCCCTGAATCAGGAACTACTACGGCTCCCACTAAAACTATCATGAAATCTAGGCCTCTTATCTTTTCCACCTTAGGCCTCACGATGCATCTCCTCCATCACCCTAGCATGATCTGAAACCTCAGAAAAAGACCTACCAACAACATCTAAACTTTGAGAAAACATATGAATGGGAAATCTCAACCCTCTGACAAAGCAGAAAACTCTCTCATACTCAGTATCAAAAATAAAAGTCCCATGCCTAGCCAACTCGTGAAAATGAGCTTCATACTCTTCAGTTGTCATAGATCCCTAGTCTAATCTAGAGAACTGATCTCTCAAATAATCTCTAAGACTGCGAGGCTTATACTTCTCCATGAACATATCAGAGAACTGAGTTCGAGACAAAGAAGAAGATTCAGCTGGTCTAGAATCCATATAACCTCTCCACCAATGATGATCAGACAATTCTAATTGATATATAGTGTAATCCATACCACGAGGCTCAACAAGGCCCAAATTATGGAACCTATCCTCACAAGCAATCATTAACTCATATACGTCCTCGCCTAAAGCACCAAAAAATCTTGGTAGAGCCAATTTCAAAAATCTACCCAACATCTTCTGCTTCTTAGAAGACATAGCAAGCTAGGGAAACACTGGCTGGGAAACTACCAGTTGAATAATTACCAGTGTGGGAGGAATCTAAAAACTAAGAGTCATAACTACAGGTTGTGGCCCCGCCACAGTACTACTCTGATCAGTAGACTGTGCACCATCAGATGACACACCATCAACTAAACCCAAATCTAAACCAACGCACCTATATGCAATGAAGAATAAACAAACACTGGTAGAGCCTAGGCTGGTACCTAGCCCACCACTGGCTGTGAAGAAAGAATCTCTGACTCAGGAGTAGGAATAGGGTTTGAGGAAGGCGACCTATCATGTCCCCTAGATGGGAATACATCACGCGGTTGTCCATGACCTCTAGGTCATCCACAAATAGGAGTGGGATCCCTAGGACCAGTCTCCGGATCCTCACCGCGTATAGTGGTACCACGTGTCCTGGCCATCTGTGAAAGAGTAAAGTTAAAGAAATACTTCCACAAACCAACTCAGACTCTAAGCACGACATAAAAGAGAGGGGTGAAGAAATCCTAAGGATGTCCTATGGCCTCCCAAAGATAAGAAACATATGTCATTGTTCGGATCCGCAGGACTCTACTAGACACTTTCTCTTGTACTAACAATATCGGTGAAACCTAGGCTTTAATACAAATTTTTCATGACCCAATTTATCAATCATGATGGCACCTACTAAATCTCTCTAATAGGTAAGCCAAACTATAACTCGAAGCTAAAAAATGCATTAAATTGGTGGAAAATGCCCAACATCGGCCAAATTCAAGAAACAAAAGTTATAATCAAACCAAGTATTGTAGATAGAAAAAATAATTCATACCAGATACCGATCTCACGACCTGGTAGAGTCAGTCCAAGAGCATCAAGTAATCATAAAACACAACCCAAGTATCTAGAATAGTCAACACATTATTCTTGAAATAATAGACTGAATAATAAAGATATAAGGAAATGGGTGACTCAAACTCTAAGAGATCACCCTATCTCCAAAAATCAATCACCGTATGAACAACGGTCAATGATAGCAACCTATACCTGAATCTACACCAAAAGGGTGTAGAAGTGTAGTATGAGTACCAAAATAATGTGTAATCAATAGGCATCATCGGCTGACTAAGCTAAATCATGATATTGGAATGATAGAATGCAAGATAACATAGCTAAGTCAAGGTACAAAATCAAACCTGAATCATCTCCATCATCACTGTACATGAATAGTGCATAAACTGAGATAATAACATTAACATAATATAAATAATCAAGCACAACAAAATATAACTACAAAATTATCTCTCATACGCCAATTGGTGCAGAGAAGAGAACTCATCAGAGCCTACCATACGACTGGAGAGTACACTCAAGAGAAGAATAGTCTAAGTATGCATATTTGCAACTAGCCATTATCATCATTTAACCATCGTCTTACAATTTTCATTATTTGGTATTATGTCATCACCTAGCAATTCGCCAACATTATTCCATAATTTACAAATTGTCATTTAACCACTAATTGTCCAGTATGCACCATTTATTCACTAGTTATTTCTTACCAATTATACATCACTTTATTATTTGATCATGTCATAGTAAATACCTAAAATTGAACCTGTAATAAATATATATATACATATATTCAAATCCAAAATTCAACCGATCATAATATGAGCAATACCCAGAATTAAATCGATCAATATATAATTAATATCCGAAATTAAATCGATCAAAATATAATCAATACCCAAAATTAAATCGGTCATAATATAATAAATACTCAGAATTGAACTGGTTTTAATATATATAGGATCATCGTATAAGTCATATCATCAATACCATAACCAATCACATGATCAATAGGTTTCAATGATCATAATTACCAATATATGCCCTTTCGCATGACATTAATACTAAAAGAAGGGAAACTTTTCTAAAATATCTCATAACCTCTTGCCCATAAGTGTGGCAACAAGTATCAAGATTTATCAGTATTACATCAATGCACATTCCCACCAACCCCAGTAGTGTGAAGGTTCACCAAAGCTAATATGTGTCATAGCCTAAAGTGGGTTAAGAGTCCACTTCTAATCCTCGAGTTTCAGTTTTAGGCAATTTTCTACTCGAAAAGGGTTAAGGTATTTAAATCCACTTTATATGTCAACAAGCCTTAATTACCCCTAAGATAGGGAATTCACCTAAACATGAAAAACTAGGTCAAGTATGACTAATTAGAGTAATCTAAGACGTTCTCATGCTAAGCATGAGGAAAGAATTCTAATTCACCTAAAGGATAAGGGAACAAGATAAGTGTTTCAAGCTTATGGTATCCAACTAGCCTTAACGCCTCTACTAACCCCAAACATTGCATTCCATCAATCAACACTTGAAATCAATCCTAAATCCAACACAATATAAAAAATATAATTTTAAGTAGCTCAATCTAATAAGGGTTTACACCTAGCCTATCTCGACGCCAAAGAAAGCTCAATAAACCGCTAAACTCCATTTTTCCCTTTTGAGAAGCCTCCTCAAGATGCCAAGCTATTAAAAATAAATTCTACTCATCAATACAAGAACATCGATTTCCATATTTCAACATTGTGCTTCAGATCCAAAAATGACATCAAAACCCTATGTAGGTTCCATTTATGGAAATCAAATTTATGAGACCAACCCAAAATTCAAACATTATCAAGGAATCATAACCCTCAAGGATGGGTGAAAATCAAGCTAATTTGAGGCTAAAATCAAGCCCTAGAGGTTTTGGATTTTGAGAATTAAATCATGAAAATTCACCAAGAAAAGGGTGAATTCTCTCCTTGAATCCGACGAAAATCACTAAAATAGATGTTAATATAGCTCCCAAGTCACCCACAAGTCTCAATTTTAAGAGTTCTCATTCTTCAAAGTTTTTGCTCTCAAAGTATGAATGAAGAATGTGCTAATTCATGACATAAGGGGTTAATTTATACCCCATCCAGGTAATTAGATATTACTATCGCGACCAGCAATATACCATCTCACCATTTTGGTAAATATACAAGAAGACTTGATCGACACTCCCCTACCAAAATTGAATCATCTTCTCTGCCAAGGGTACCGCGATTGGGGCCCTTGGCTGGCGATCGCCACTTCACAAGATAGCTGCAGAGACTTGGAAACTTTTTCATGTCTCTGCCAATCTCTTGGAATTCATTCAGTCTCCTATATCTGTAGACGAACTATGTAACCACACTAAATTTGATGTTTCGGATGGGATGGTGCAATTGGATTTTCAATCCGAGATTATTTCGACTAAATGTGGGTCCCACACTAAATTTTCAATTTCTCCAACTTCCAACCAATAGGTCTAAATAAGCTCGGGTGCATCGAGACCCAAAACAAAGGTCCACCTAGCCTAAAATTGATATTTAAGAGCTACTGGTGCAGTCGGAATTTGCATATGAGATCGTTTTACTGAAGTTTTTGCCCAGTACCTATTTGAAACCATCGAAGGCTTCTTAACAGGGGGTTGGCTCTAAAAACCAAATAAACTTCCTGGTAACCAAACTGTCAATCCCAACATGTCATAAATGATTTAGGAAAGCTATGAAAAAGCTCTAACGACTAAGATAAGTGAAAATATAGAAAATAACCTAAAGGGTCATTACATAATTTCATTGGAAATACTCCATGCTAACTCTCATATTCCATCAATGACATTTTTGAATTTGAGTGAATCAGTGTCTAGAGTCAAAGGAAAAAATCATGGCTGATTCAAACGCTCAATCCTATTACTTCAACAATAATATTTGTGCCATCATCCAACCTCCTAGCTTCTGCATACACTAATATTTTCATTCCATATCTTACATAAAAAGCACCTGAACTTGGATCTGGTTTGCCTTTTAAAGCACATTAGAGTTACACTTATAAGCCCCTACATCAGGAGGCTTCCAGGATACTACTTTGCACCCACTAAAGGGGTATAGCTTTCTAGAACTTGACCATTTGTGGCTATTCACATGGCAGATCTTCAGATAAGGGAAGTTTAGCCTAGCTAACAAAAAATTTATGTTTATTTCTAGCTCCATTCCCACATAAGACATTCTCCCTCCATAAAGAATTGCATTACTTCTCTTCCACACCTGCCACAGAATAAACATAGGAGCAATTTTGTATACAGATTCAACTTAAGACTAGTATCTGCGTTATACCACTTGTACACAGTATCATTAAGTGGAAGGAAAGGACGAGGTGCTCCAGCTGCAGCTTAAAATTTTCTCCAGATGTTATTAAAAATAGGAAAACTAATAAACACTTGTTCAATGTTTTCATGTTCATTATTTCAACAACAAGTGCATATCATATCAGCAGATATCTTTTCTCTTTCTCTCTCTATATATAGTTCAATCTTTTTTTTTCTATTTTATCTTATTCAAGTTAATAAGTGATGGAGTAACATTTTAATATTCCTATATTAATTCGTTTGTCATTTGTCAAAGAGTAATGGCTTTAATTTTTTTTCATTTGACAATAAGTGGCATTGATGTATTTAGTGCTTTAAGTAACAAACTGGTCATTTAGTTCTTTTGCAAACATGGCCATTCATTTACATGCCACTTTGTGCATCTTGTTTTACTAAAGAAACATTAAGTGGCAGTTGAATGCCTTTTAAGTTAGAATTCGTGAGGTTACTAACATTTGCATGTAATTACATGCTATTGATTCTTTGGTTAGTGGTGGATGAACTTGGCCACCATACATCTTAAAATTCATGTAACCCCCAATTCTTTATTCCTCCATTATCCTATTCTTTATGTGGTGTAACTCATGTAACTCTTGTAACCTAAAAAAGTCATTGATATTCCATATTTACTACCACATTTATCTTCCTATTTATTGCTTGGAAGAGTTCTTCACCTATAAATAGAGGTGGTCTTGCATGGTTTTGAAACACTACAAGATAATATAGAGTTCACAAAAGATTCTAAAAAAAAAAAGCTCATTAGTTGAAGGGAAGTGTTCTTTTTGTGGAGCTTTGAACTCAACCCTTGTCTAGAGTTGTTGAGTTGTTCTTTATGAGAAAGGCTATTGTATCCTGGAGGGGACAAGTCAAGAAGATTACTGCTAGATCGGTGAAATATTTTGCTGGAGTGGGCTTGAATCTCCTTAAAGAGAGCGAGATATATGCGCCTCAGCCAAACAAGAAGAAAATATTCTTTTCTTTTTTCTTAACTTGTAATTTTCAGTTGTAACATTATTGTACTTTAACCAACAATTTAAGGAGATTCAATGGCAAGAAATGAAAAATCAACGGATGTCAAGATGGGAGATCTCAACAAGCCATTCCGGTTCAACGGTACTCATTTCAAAAGGTAGAAGGGTAAAGTGTTTTTCTACCTAAGTCTTCTCAACGTTTCCTATGTGTTAACTGAGAAGAACCCAAACAAATTAGATAACTCTTCCATGACCTACGATAAACTTATCTCTCTTCAAGAGGAAGTTAAAAAGTATGATGGTGACTCTTACAATTATCGGTATTTTCTTCTTAATTGTCTATCTGATAATTTTTATAATTATTATGATAGAACTTACTCTAGTGCAAAGAAAATTCGGAAAGTTTGCAGAGTAAGTATGATATTGAGGAGGCCGGAGCAAAAAAATATGCGGCTAGCAGATTTTTTCATTTTTAAATGGTGGACAACAAATAAGTGGTAGAACAAGCTCAAAACTTCATAATGATTGTTGGCGAGCTCAGATCTGAAGAAGTCAAAATTAGAGATAACCTTATTATTTGTGGAATAATTGATAAACTTCCATATTTGTGGAAGGAATTTCCAAAAAATATGCACCACAAGCAAATGAAAACTTGTCTAGAGACTTTAATAATGAGAATTCGCATGAAAGAAGAAGCAAGGGGCCAAGATGTACTTTTACAAATTGAAGAGAACAACATTACATCGAAGGTAAATTTAACTTCTTCAAATATGCTACCCCTGGAACTAACAAAAATACTACTTTGAAGCATAAGAAGAAAGAATTAAGACACATTATGGTAGACATCCCAAGGATAATAATGCTGAAAACAGCCGCGCAAAAAATCAACATGTACAACAAAAAGGACCGTGTTTTATCTATGGCAAGAGTGGGCATATTGCTTGACTTTGAAAATTTCAAAAACGTGGGCCTACACCTCAAGCAACCGTTACCGAAGAAATATTTGTGGTAGTGATAACATACATTAATATGGTGGAGAATGTTGATGAATGGTGGGATAACTTTGGTGCAAATCGTCATGTCTGTTATGACAAAGACTGGTTTAAAAAATATACTAATTTTGAGGAGCCCAAAATCATCACGCTTGGGGATTCACATACCACTCAAGTGCTTGAAATGAGAGATGTCGAGTTGAGGTTTACTTCTTGAAGGGTATTAATTTTAAAAGATGTACTTTATACTCCTTCCATGACAAAATTTGACGTCTAGTTTTCTTCTTAATAAAGCAGGCTTCAAATAGATTATTGAATCTAATCAGCATGTAATTGTGAAAAATAATATTTTTGTGGGAAAGTGGTATGTATGTGATGGTATGTTTAAGTTGAGTATCGAGATGAATAAAACATTTTCTTCTATTTATATGCTTTCTTCGACTAATTTTTGGCATGCTTATTTGTGTCATATAAATGATCATTATGTGTGAATCATGAGTAGTTTAGGATTAATTTCAGTTATTAAAAATAATTTAAAAAAATGTGAGGCTTGTAGTAAAGCCAAAATCACAAAAAG